>CM077304.1:44580156-47080156 GCA_039655065.1 Glossophaga mutica
AAAGGTCAAGGGCAGCAGCTTAATTCAAAGCTTGAGCACTATGGGGATTTAATTGTGGCAAATGCTACGTACTAATGCTGCTTTTGGCAAAAATGTGTTTGGCACTGAAATGTGTGGCCTCTGGGTTTTATTCCCTGAGGATGAGATACTCATAATTTTTAATATCGCAAAAAAATGGAGTGAATTTTTACTAATTGGGTGAAAGGGATATTGAGCTCTTCATAAAAAACTAAAATAAGATTGAAATCCGATTGGATGATCTCTCCAGCCGGGGAGGGGAGTGGGTGAAGAGAGGAGTGCTGTCCTGAGTAGCTGAAGTGGTAAAAGCAGCTCCATGCATCTAATGTGTTGTTATTGCATCGTACGGAGTCATTTTATGAGATGTAGACCACTTATGTAGGAGTCACCATGCTAGAAATTCTGAATTTTAGATTCGTGGCCTATGGTGCATACAAAATTTCTCACCTGATACCACTTCTAGCATCAGTTGTTTTTCATATTGCACCTGGCACATATAATTTGAAACCTTTTCTTTTAATTATGCTAATTGTGTAACTTTCAATTCTTAAGGCTAGCGCAGTAAAATATCCTAGTTTATCAACTGGAATTTGTAATGGTTAGATGTTGACTGGAATTTATAATAAAAATTTGGAACAAAAATATTGGAATGGTGGGATAGGTGGGAGTGATATCAACAAATATGTTCACATCTGATTAATTGCTAAGGTGCAATAAATCATCAATACTGCTGAATGCATACGCCCTTTGCAGTCAAGCCTGTGTGCTTAGAACACTAAGTGGTATGTACAGCTTCCCAGCTGAAATGGGATGCTTGAGATGTATCCCATCAAATGTGTTCAAAGCTACCAGAGAAAATTGATAAGGCAAGATACAACATTTCTAATCAATCTTAAATGTGCCAGCAATATAAAAAACTTGGAACTTATCATATGTTAGTTATGAATGAAATCGACAGACTTTAGTCTCAATATAGAATAGTACGTGCAACTGACTTCCAGTTGTTACCACTGACCATCAGGCAGGGTAAATACATAAAGTATATGTGGACATTTATATGTAGTTATGTTGAAGTAAAATGCCATTGCGTGTATGGTATCCTTTATCTCACCCAGAGCCTGACACATTTTGCCCAGTGGTGTTATTAAGTAGGAGAATGAGCTTTCTAAGGAATCCAATGCTCAGATCCATCTGCTTGTTTTCTAAGATGGTGGTGATCTGGTATAAGTCATATAGGTTGCATGCTCTTGGCTTTTGGGCTCACTATTCATATTTCCCTAAATTAGTACCCCAAGATGAATGGTGATGAATAATAGCTTCAGTAAGCAAAATGTAATGGCATATAAAGCAGGCTGTAGTTAGCTGGAAAGGTGGGGCACAAAATACTTTTTAAAAACCAGAACATCTCAATGATTATAGCTCTTTATGTCAAAATATTCAGGGCTAAAATTACTAAAACCCACAAGAGCAGGTGTTCTGAATAATAACCTAAGGTATAATTAGAGTTTCTGAAGAGCACTATGAGGTGCAGTTAATTGAGAAAAACTATATGGTTAATCATGGAATGATTTATTAAAAACATTAAAAATAGACTGACAAGCTATAAAAAAACCCCTTTCCCAAATCTCTATTTTGACTAAACATAAACCTGAAATATGTTGCTACTTTGATTAAAAAATGTAAACAATTTAGTTATATCTTTAAAATGTATATAATTATCTCACTTTTTATGATATTACACCTCATTATTTACATAATACGTAGGTTGTTTCCAAGGTTCACAAAACCACGCTGAGCAGATAGATTATAGGGATAAGTGGTAGGACAGTGCTTTAAATTCCACTTGGATTAAAGGACTTTAAAAATGTAGAACAAAATAGAGACACAGTCCTCTCCTCTTTGGTATTTGTAACCACTTTGGGTATTCATATTTAAGCCACTGTAATCTCTGTGTGTCTATCAATAGCTTCTTAGTCACTTCTTTGATTTTTTCAATTCCCCAAAAATCTGATGTAGACCTCTGTAATTCGTATGAAAAGAATTTTAATGGATGATGGTAGTGCTGGAGTGACAGGTTAGAACAAGAATCCTTTAGATATAGGATTCATTTGAATACTGGTATGTGGAGAGAGGGATCAGGCATTAGTGATAAGAAGGGCATCAAAAGAGTAGCACTGGAAAGGGTATTAGAGACAGCATATTGTTCCCCTTCATTATGTGATTGGTAAAATTGGGGCCCAGTGAGACTTTCCCAAAGGGCCAATATAGAGCTCTAAATTCATGGGGAAAATAATTTAATCAGCAATCAATAGCATGGCAAAATCTGTTTAGGAGAAAGAGAGATCACATTCAGTAGCAGGAAAGGAAAATGCATTACAGAGAGAGTGATATTTCATTATATGTCTTTTAAAAACAGGGATTTAGAGTTTTCAATGGCTGAGATGAATGACAAGAATGACAAGGCAAAGGTATTCTATTGTGAACAATGACCTTGTGGCAGAAAATATGGGCCATGTTAGAGTAAGGCTTCTCAGCCTCAGCACTACTGACATTCGGGGGCTGATAATTCCTCGTTGTCTGGGGCTGCCCGGTGCATTGTTAAATGCTGAGCAGAATCCCTGGGCTCTACCCACTATATTCCCAGAGACACCTATTCCCCACACTCTAGAGTTGTGACAACCAAAACTGTTTCCAGACTTTGCCAAATGCCCTCGAAGGTCCAAGTTGCTCCCCTAAACTTTTGAGAACCAGTGCATTAAAGCAACAGAGAGCCTTGAAAATGGGTTTGGTCACTGTGTTTATGTTAGTCACTTCTGCATGCTTGTTAAAAATAAAAAAAAAAGGAAAGAAAGGATGACAGGAAAGAATGGAGGGAAGAAGATAAAAAGATAGTATATTAGTAGATAGTATATATCTTATATACTATATAAGATAGTATAAAAAGAAGATAAAGTATATTTGTGTAAATATATATTATAGACTATATATAATATATAATATATTACACCTCTAAAAACTTCATCACTAAGCTAAAAGCCACTAAAATGAATTGTTAATTTTAGTGGGAAAAATTGTGATACATTGCATCTCAAACTGAGATAGCCAAATAACTTTCTCAGACAGAAAATTATATCAACTTAACTCCATGTTTTTACTTTGGGACATAAAATCCAAGCTCAGGAAGGTTTGCTGCATAAAGTCCACCTGAGGAAGGTGGAAGAGTGAGTGGATGCAACCTGACCGTCGCTGTGTGGGTGGTGGCAGGCTACCAGGGAGTCAATTATTGGGAGGTGATGGAGAGTCAGATGATCCACTTTCTGCAGGCAACCTTTTTGTGACTCATGGTTGTATTGTACTTAAAATTTTAAGATAAAATACTAGCATAGAAAGACATCTTCAGGATAGAATAAAGGTTAAAAATGAGAATGGAGGGTTAGCAACAGGGGTGTGGGAGGAGGAGGGGGGGAAGGTACAGAGAATGAGTAGCATAGATAGTGGGTAGAAAATAGACAGGGGGAGGGCAAGAATAGTATGGGAAATGTAGAAGCTAAAGAACTTATGACACAAGGACATGAACTAAAGGGGTGAATGTGGGTGGGAGAGGGTGTGCAGGGTGGGGGGAATGATGGGGGAGAAATGGGACAACTGTAATAGCATAATCAATAAAATATATTAAAAAAAAAAATGAGAGTGTTTTAGGACATATGGAAGTAGCACAATTAGCACAAGTGAGTGAAGTGGAGTAAAAGTTGCTGCCTCTTCATTTTACTCACAAAGCAACGTGTTTTGAGTTCATCCAAACATGGTGCATAATTCAGATTTGTTTCCTGTAATAGTCTGAAACCAGATATTGATGTATGAAGTCAATTGGTAAGAGTCAGTTTCCTTGAGAGTAATGTCACAGTGACACTTCTTAGGGTGCATTTTGGTTCCAGGGCTTGTGGGGATAGGAAGCTGGAGGGAGGTAGAAGGCAGGAGAGCCTTGGGGTAAAGATCCCTGAGTGTCTCTCTCCCCCGAAGGGATGGCTGACTCTGGCCTCTCCCTGCAGGGATGTTAGAGGATAGGCTGTATTCAACCAAAGCAACTCTGTTCAGGCAGAAAGCAAGCCAGAATTTACATTTTCTAAGCTGTTTTTGGTTTCAGAGGCCCACAGAGGGCCACTGAAAACAGCTGTCCAGAGAGCCAGTGTGTCCTGTCACCAGTGCAGTCACAGTGTGCAGCCACAGTAGAGCCATTGGCGGCCCACAGTGGGAGCTGCCGGTGACCACTCAAGCCAGTGGCCGGTGGGAGGAACTGGAAGCAGTAGAGGAGGGTCTTCAGCTTCCACCAGAACAGAGCAGCCGTGAGATGGCTGGGCCAGAGTTGTAAGTCACAGAAACATACAATCGAATTCCCAAAGATGAGGCCAGTGCTGGCCCACTGTCCCCAGTTCAGAGGAGAGTTCAACTGGCAGCGAAGATCCACTGTTCTGCCTGAAGATCCCACCTGGTTATCTCACCATCAGAGGAGCAGAGGGAGAAAGGTAGCTATGTGAGGGACTCAACATTTTTACCCCAGGAGGCTGCACAGGGGCATTTTAAATTGTTTTGCATTGGCTAGGTTGCACTAATACTTAATATTTTTCTACTACTTTTCTAACAGGGCTCATGAAGAAAAGTCAGAAGAGTATTTAGAAAACAAAAAAATAAGTGCTGTATTTTTTTCTTTCTTTCTTTCTTTCTTTTTTTTTTTTTTTTGCAAAACCAGAATGCAGTGTGAGTAAATGTGACCCCTTTTCATATAGCCACAGAGTTTGGTACAGAACAGGCATTCAAAAAAACAATCACTATTATTATAGGATATGATAACTGATTGGATTTTGGAGACTGGGAAGAGGAAGAATCACAGAATATGCCTCAGTTTTGAGCTGAATAACATGGGAAAATGAAGGCACATTTATAAAAAATTATGGGCATCAGTAAGATGAGTTTGCTGATAAAATTGAGGTCCTGCGGAGGAAACAAGAATGTGGATGAGTTCTAGAGCCTGGAAAAGTGAGGTGTAATGACTACACAAGCATAAGTGCTTAAGCAGCAGGGGTCCTGAGGATCAGGAGAGAGACTATTTATAGGCCCTGGATCTTTGTGGTTGAAGGAAAATTAATGAAAGCCTTGGTGTCAGGTCATAGATTTTACTCTTATAATTCTTAGCCCCCCAAAGTTGCCTATACGTGAATTGGTTTTGAAATTTTTTAAGTGAATCTTATATAGCCATAATTTGGGATTGACAAAAATGGTAAACGTTCAAGAAATATTTAGAAGGTTGTTATTTTTAATTTTAGAAACCAACTAGTTTACTTATGGTCTTTTGATTCCTCTGCTTTAAGGAGGAGCTGTTGCAGGAGGGGCTGGAGAATCGGAGTGGATAACATGGTCTCTCCTCTCTGTTTCCCTTCTCCATCATGTAATCTCCCAGCACTCCTATTTCTTAACACTTCCTCTAAAAGAAAATAGTCTTCTGGAAGTTGTCTCTCTGCATTATGAAAGGTTCAAAATGTCGGAACTTTGTGAGGGTCTGGATCATTGGAACTCAATTCTTCTGTTAGCACTTCTGTACTTTAATTTGATGGGCATCTGCTCCAGTGGGTCTTAATAAGAGTATTAAAGTATAAAAGAGAGAACTTCTAACAGAATGTGGGAAGGAACAAACAAATATTATCTATAATCTGAAGACCAGTTGGTTTACCTGGAAGTGAAAGTATATTGTGCAGGAGAGACTCAAGAGAGGTCCTTATTACTGAGCTCCCCAAGCACAAATGTCCTATTTCTGTCTCCCATAAAAGATATGACTAAAAAATTCACTTTTTACTGCATGGATTTGAGGATGGAGGGAAAGTGTGAATGATTCTGCCACAGGTGCCAAGCAGTAGGTGATGAGAAAAGAATACTGAGAGTTGGACACAGCCCAAAAGAAATAATATGTTTAAGAATAACAGAAAGTCTAGTAGTTGAAGGCAGAATCTAGTCAAGTGGGTGGTGGGGATATTTAGAGAATGAATTGAGGGAGAAATCACAATGGATGAAATACAGGTTTTTAAAAATGTGAATTAAAAAATTGTTACAATAAAGTACAATGAATAGAAATAGGTAAATTTATATCCAAATAATGTTTTACTAGGTTTCCATAAGTTTAGCATAATATGTGTTAAGTTAATATGATAAAAGCAAAATAATACAGGAGGGCAAGCATATCTCTTAATTATGAGGGGCTTTCCCCCCACCTGTCTTTGATTGGCTATGCTGAGGTGAAAATCTTAAAACAGAATTTTTAACAAGCCATAAAATGCTTCACTAAACAGAATTTGTGTCAGATAAATATTTGCTCTTCAAATGTGGTGAAGTATGTCATGTTACCAGTGCTCCACCTTTGAATCATTTGCTAGCATCTCTGTTTTTGATTCATTATTTTTCCTGTTGGGTTAAATAATTAATTTAATGTCAGTCTCCCTCCCTCCATCTCTTCCTTCAATCTCTGTCTCTTTATTCCTCTATCTCATTTTCCCTCTTTCTTGTCTCCCTATTTTCCTTTTTTTAATCAATAACAAATCTACATTATAACCAGGCATCCCAAAAATTGTTTATAATGATTACATTCTGTTAAAAAACATACATGTGAAAGACTCATTAGACAGCAAATTTTTTGTTGAACAACATGCTTCCTACACACTCCTCAACCCCCTTCAATCCAGCTTCCACCCCCATCATTCTTGAGATAGCTCCTGCTAAGGTCATCAGTTATCCTAGGGTCCAGAATTTAAAGGATACTGTTCAGCTTTCATTTTATTGACTTATCAGCCAATTTTCATAACAGTTCATCATTCTGTCCTTAAAACAATCTTTTCCCTTGTCTTCTAGGACAAAGTCTTCCTTCTGGAGTTTTGTGTTCTCCTCCCTTCTTCATACTCTTTTAGCTGGTTCATTTTACTCTACCAAATCTTAAAATATTAAAGTTCCTTAAAGCTTGTTTCTAGAATCCTTTCTCTTCTCATCCTATACTCTCTCCATTGCTGGAGTTATCTTTGATGTGTCATTGACTCCCAGATTTCTATTTCCAGTTGAATGAGTCTCTACAAAGTCTCAGACATGTGTATCTCGGCTACTTGATATCTTTACCTGGAGGTCTCACAAGTACCCCAAATACAGCATGTTCAAAACTGAACTTATCATTTTATCTGCAACCTATTTCAGTGCAACCTACTGCATTAAGTGACACCATCATTCACAGAGAGTCAGAAGCCAGGAATCTAGACATCATTCCTGACCAAATCTAATTCTTTCTTAATGTCATCACTCTGGTCAAAGCTACCATCAGCTCTTATCGGGAGTAATGCCATTGCCTCCTAAATGATCTCCCAGACATTCATTCTTAGTTTGCTGTAATCTGTTATTTTCATGGCCACCCAAAGAATCTCTTAGATATGTAAACTTTATCACATCAGCATTTTGCTTAAAATCCTTGAATGACTTCCATTGTTATTAGATTAAAAACTCAAATCCCCATCTCCTGACCCTCTGACTACCTTCCTAACTTTCCTATGACTTTTTCTGTGTAGAATTGATTGGAGTTTGCAATTGTCTGTGGAATTATTTGCTTATTATATCTTTCTCACTAGACTTCCAGCTCTGCGGGGGAGGGTGGCATTTTTGTTCTGCTGATCATTGTGCTAATCACAGTACCTGACACATAACTGATACTCAATATTGATTGTTGGGCCAATGGAGAGGCTATTTTCTCCTTTGGTGTAATGACTCATGCAAGAAAAATGAGTTAATTTTATATAGACCACAAGTCTTAACACACATACAAATTTCTAAAACGTGAGCTTGTTAGGGAATGCACCAAAATAACTTTACCTAATGAAGCAAGAACACATTAAATCTAGATGGCATTCAGCCTAGAATTTCCTCAGACATAGAAGTACTTTGGGGGGTGTTCTTTGGGGGACTGACTGTTATTTTTAACTATTACTGTTCCTTTGCTGTGGTCCACAAGATCAATGTATTGTGCAGAAGGGCAGTGGTTCCAGTGTGCATGATGACAAGCTCGGGCAAAGTGGGCAGTGCTCAGTTTTCAGCTTCACTGACCATCACAGAAAGGTGTGCACTACACCTTTGTACAGTACGGTAGTGCACTACATGCTGTGAGTGCACTACATGTCGGCTGTGAGAGACGCTCATGCGGAGTGTCAGTGGTGGGCTTCGAAAGGAATGTGCTGATGCACGCAGTCCGTGGGAAGTTGAGTTGTTGCCACTAGTGGAAAAGAACAGGGCCATTTAAAATGCATTTCACAAATATTCCTTTATCCAGCCTGAAGTGAAAGATATAGAGTGTCCAAACTCCAGTCTGTGGATCACATTGCTGAAAAAGTAAAAAAAAAACTAAGTGTAGGAATTGGCAGGTGTTTCCTTTCAGGTGTTTGCCTTCAGGAAGAAACTAAAAGTAAATAAAAATTATGTTTATTCTACTGATGATACCAGAATAACATACAAGTTATTGTATAATGCCCCCCCCCAAAACAAAACAAAACAAAACAAAACCTGGAATTATCTTCTGGCAGGCAGGCCTCTTGTAGTACTGGCTTCCTCTGCTAGGTGAGTGTTGTAGGAACCCATCTGTATCAAAGTACCAACTGGTGTTGTTGTAAGAGGCTGTGTTCAGCTTCAGTGAATTTTTTTCTGAAGACTCTTTCAGCGTGTTTGCCCATTTCATGATGGGTGATCTACTCACATGCCTGCCCACACCGTACTGAGTGTTCAGCAGTTTTTGACCAAAAACCTCATGACCCCTGTACCCCACCACCCCATTCACCCATCTCATCCCAAGTGACTTTTTTTTTGTTTCTCTGGATGAAAAAAGTCCTCAAAGGGAAATGTCTTGCTGATATAGAAGAAGGGAAACAAAAAAAGGCAGGAGCACTAAAAGGATCGAAATTGGTGAATTTAAAACTGTTTTAAGCAGTGTAAACATCTGGATGGGTATATTGTATCACACAGAGAGTACTGTGAAGATGACTGAAGTTTAAACATGTAAGAATACACAATTTTTAATAAATTTCATTTTTTGAAATTCTGTTTTTTTGGATTCCTCTTTGTATATATTTTTAGATTGTTGCATTTTTAGTATGAGCTATAAAGGATGAAGTTAGGAGTGAAGAGAACCATCCTTTTTGCATTTCCTGATTATTTTAATAGCTATCACCAGTATGGATTTAATATTCAGAATTCTGACTCCTATAACAGTAAAGAGAGAATGGACTCCAGTATTTTAAATACTTTTCTTGTAGCTGGTCTGTTTTCTTTTCAAAGGCAAGGGATCTGTTTTTGTTTTATTTATTTTGTTTTAGTCATGCTATAAGGAAACGAGGTACATAAGTTAATTATTTTAATCCCAATACAATGATAAACTGTAACGATACATGACTCTCCCAAACCGGTCAATTTATTTAAAAATAGTATGTTAGCTATATTTATTTTTAGTGATTTATAAACAAAGTGCTTCAATGTTCTTCATGGAAATGGATTACTCTTAAATCATGCTATCCTAGAGAAAACCTGAAATGTAGTAAGATACAAAATCTCCTTCTACTGTATCCCAGAAATCTTATCTACATTATTACAATTTCAGAAGATTGAAAACAGTTGTTGAGACCCACCTGAAACTATGCTAAGTTATTCTGGCATTACCATTTTTACCACTCGGGACATATTGTTCTATGAGCCTAAGATTTGATGTAAATGTCACACAATTTCTCAAGAACCTCTTTTGAAATAATTGTCATCTCCAGGGAACATGGGTTGTCAAATTTGCATCACATGATATATCACAAAGAACTCACACCTACTTCTCCAATTAATAAAATTGTAAAATTAATAAACATGCAAATAAACAAAAACCACTTCACCTGGGTATTTTGTTCTGTACTGGGTTGAATAGCGCTCCCCTCCCCCAAATTCGTGTCAACTGGAGCCTAAGAATGTGATCTTATTTGGAAAAATGCTCTTTGAGAAGTAATTAATGAGGTTATAGTGAGGTCGTATTGGATATTATGGACTGAATGTTTGTGTTCCCCTGCCAAATTCATGTGTTGAAATCTTATCCCCAATGTGATGGTGTTTTACGGTGAGACCTTTGGGAGGCAATGGGGTCATGAGAGTAGAGCCCTCATGAATAGGATGAGTGCCATCATACGAAGAGGCCAGAGAACTAGCTCCCTGCCTTCCCTTCAGGTGAGGATGCAAGGAGAAGCTGGCAGTCCACAACCCAGAGGAGGGCTCTCACCAGGTTCCAAACATGCTGGCACCTGATCTTGGGCTTCCAGCCTCTAGAACTGTGAGAAATAAATTTCTGTGGTTTAAGCCACCCAGTTTATGGTATTTTGTTTTAGCAGCCTAAACTAAGATACTGGATTAGGGCGGACCCTATATCCAATGACTGGTGCTTTTATAAGAGAAAGAAGAGGACGACTCAGGCACAGGGACACAGACACAGAGGGGAGACCACCATGTGAAGACCGTGGTAGATGGGAGTGCCTTCGCTGTAAGCTAAGGAACGCCAGCCATTGTCAGGAACCCTCAGGAGCCAGAGAGGCAAAGAAGTATTCCCTGGGAACTTCAGAGAGCCACTGTCCTTGTCGATGCTTTTATTTCAGACTTCAAGCCTCCAGAACTGTGAGAGAATTAATGTCTGTTGTTTTAAGCCACCTCATTTTTAGGGATTTATTATGGCAACATTAGGAAACTAATACAGTTTTTCCAGCTCTTCCTATCTTCTCCACTTCCTAGTTAAATTTATTGAAAGAATTCCTTACAGTTTCTTTTTCCTCTTTATGGCATGACATTTCACTCCTCAGTCACTTTCGTCTGGAGTCTCCCTTCATCATTCCACAGAAATTGCCTTCACCAGCATTACCGGTCACCCCTTCGGGCTGCATTCAGTGGGCCCTTCTCAGCCTGTGGGTTATTTCCTCCTCATCAGCATTGGGTTCTCTTCGTTACCTCCTCCAAGAGCTCTGTAACAGCATCCACAAAATGTTCTTCCCTTTCTGGCCACTCGGTCTCAGTGGTTGTTCAAGCCCCTCTCCTTGTAGTAGTCCCTTAAATGTTGGTATTTATTGAGATTCTTCCACGGGTCTTCTTCTCCCTCTCTGTACCCTGGGTGGTTTCTTCACACCAGCTCTCTCTGCTGAGCTCTGTTTGGATTATCACCTCCACAGCCCAAGTGGGACTTTGCAAGTGAAATGCATCGTGAGTCCACCAAAATCAGTGTGTTCAAACCTGAAATCACCATTTTTTCACTCAAACCTCCTCCTCCTGTTTGCTTGTCTGTACCCTAGATCATGGTAGCACATTTATCCCAATTATTCAAGTCAGAAACCTGGGAAACCTCCTTGATTCTCTCCTCCTCTTGTGACCTGAATACTGTCCCTGTTTTTACCCCCACAGACAAAGCTCTAGGCCTCTCTGCCAGCATCTCTCCCCTGACTTTCTGCAGGAGGGCACTAACTGGTCCTCCGCCATATGCTGTGTAGTAATCTTTGTGAAACATAAATTTGCCTGTGGGACCCCCTTGCTTAAAAGCCTGCAACATCTTCCCAATCCTTATAAAATAAAGTCCAGCATGGCTGGCAAGGCTCATATGACATGTCCCCCTATGTTCAAGCCAAACAAAAACCCTCCACTCAGTCCTTCAGACATTCCAAGTGCTCTTTGGAGGGGAATGAGATGTCACCCCTGGGAGTCTTCTTTCACCCCTCAGAGAACTCATCCCACTGCCTTGTCCTACTCTGCTTCCCACTACCCCACCCACCCACCCCGTGGTCCTCTGAGATGTGAGGAGCTTGTCCATCTGATTTACTGCGTGTCTTGGTGCCAGCTCTGGTGTCTGGAGTAGAGAGGCTCAATAAGTATTGGCTGAATGAATTGCTCAATAAAATTACCCAAAAAAGGACAACAAGGCTCATAATAATTAACTCATTTTACCAAACAAATAGAAGTCAGGGTCAGATATTTCTAGTGTGTTTTCCATTCTTATATATTCCCTTAAAAAAAAAAAAAAACGAAAAGAGCTTGCATTATATAAAATAAAATCGTAATTTTTAGAAAACATAATTTCTAAATTACAACATACAAAATTGAGGACCAATGATAAAAACCCAGAAAAGCATAGTTATAAATACTATACCTCATTACCAATTTAAAATAAGTTCGTTCTTCCAACCACAGCCTTGTTTAGCCACTTTTGAAGCTTTGAACTTCTCTTCTTTAGCTTGTACTCAGCTGCTGGTTAGTCCTCAGGTGTCAAATGCCACATTTCCCACTTCGTTCACTCATGGTGCCCTCACGATGCCCCCCGCACATTTTTAGCTTACTCCACACATTCGTAAGCTCCAACTCTGCTCTGAACTCTCTCTCACCTTGCCTGCCTCTGAGCTGCCTTTGAAGGGGCATGCATGTTATGGCTTTGAATCTGCCACAGCTGTTCCTAATTCTTCCATTCTGAAAGTGCTCCGGCCTCAGAGCTGCGCATGCTTCTCAAAGGACTGGACCGGGCATGATTGGGGGCACATGAGCACCACTCTGCCCTGGAGCCTTCTCTGAAAATGGCTGACCTAGGTGGTGATGCACAATTGTTGTCTTTGTTTAGCTTGTTTTTATCAAAAATACATTTTTTCATGTTCATTAAAGAAAAATTTGACAATAGAGAAAATCAGAAAAAAAATTCCAAGCACATATTGTTTCACTAACCAGTTACCACTACCATTAGGATTTCGATGTATTTCCACTCAGTCTTTGTATCCATGTGTAAAACTTTAATTTTGACCTAGTTATTCTATTGTGCACATAATTTTATATCTTTTATTTTTACTTAACATGGTTGTAGTCTATTACATTTCACTGAGTAAATATACCAGAAAATAATTATTCTCCTCAGGTTATGCTTTTAGGTTGTTTGCATTGTCACTGTGAAAAATGACAGAGTAAATCTGATTTGAGCATATAGAAGGAAAAAACAATAACCCCAAGAAGAACCTCTTTATGCCTAACACCTTGTCTCTATTTAAAATGCTTTTCTTAAGATTTATATCCAGAAGTGAAATTACTGAGTAAAAGGGAATGAGTATTTCCAAAGATCATATTTCATTTGCTCAAATTGCTTTTCAAACATGTACCAATTTATATGGAAACTGAGTATGTACGAGTGGCTGTTTCATTCGTCTTTGCCAGACGGTGGCTGTACATTTTCTCTCTAATTCTGTAGATCAATTATGGGACCATTTCTTTGATTCCTAAAGAAGCTGGACATTTTTACAAATGTTAGTTTATATTAATTGTTTCTTCTGTGAATTTCTTTTCATGTTCATTTATCATTAATGTTTTTGAGACTCTGTACTTTCACATAACTCTTTATTGAATAAATTAACAGTCATTTTAGCTGCAAACATGTTTTCCCTTTGGTTGTTAATGGTTTAAATGTTTACCTATAGGTTTAAATGTTTTATGTAATCAAATCCATTTATCTTTTCAATTTATTGCTTTATTAAAGTTTAAAAAGTCCTTCTCGCTCCCTGTCTGCTCCCCTCTCCAACCAACCATTTAATAACATTCACTTCTGTATTATCTTCTAAGATTTTGTTTTAATATTTTCACATATAACTTTTAAATTCATATGGGATTTTATTCTACTGTGTAAAGGGAGAATCTGTATTTTTTTTTTCCTAAAATTTTAACCAAGTGTTCCCAAACCATTTCTGGAACATTCTTTTTCTTGTACATTGTTTTGTGATTCTTTGTTAACCATATTTTCAATTGTTGAATAAACTGGGGTTTATCATTGGAAAAAGTATAATGTTTCCTTGACCTGTAGCTATATTTATACCAACAGTCAGAATTAGTGTATTGAAACTCTATAATATGTTTAATATTTTGGGTGAAGTTTGTACTTACTTTACAAAGTTTGTAAAAAGCTCCTCTTTAGTTTGCAGTAGGAGTATATGGGGAAGTTGTCATGCATAAAAAAGCTTATGCTTTGAAATGAAAGAAAAAATGAAAATCATTTTTTAAATGTTATACCTGGATTTTTACTATATACTTTTTGTGAATATTATATATGTAACCTTTTTCTATCATTACATTTTAAATGGTTATTTCAGTTCTCTACAAAGACTATAAAATGCTGTGTACTTATTTGGAACGGGCATCACTTCACAAAATTAATTTTAGAATTTTTCCCATTGATTCTTTTTCCAGATATATAATCATATCACCTGATAGGAATACTGCTTTGTCTCTCTCTGCTCATACTTTTCCTTTTCTTTTCTTTGCATCTAATAGCATTTCCCAGACCTTTATATTATAAATAATAATAACATTACTTTATTTCTGATTTTAGAAAGGAGACTAAATTTTTATTACTAGTATTTTATTGACTACTGGTTTGAATTTAATATTGCTTATCATTTTAAGAGACAATTCATCTACTCTGATTTAAAAATTAAATTGGGGATAGATTTTAAAACTAAGTTTTGAAATTCATTAAATAAAATTATTTTAGAAATTGTCCATCTGTTTGATGTGTTAATTGCTAGGTGCTTTTGTTTATATATACAGGGGTGAGACAAAAGTAGGTTTACAGTTGTTGGTATGAAAAATACTACAATAATTAATAAGTAATGATACAAGAATAAACTCTGTTTCATGTACTCACAACTAGAAACCTACTTTTGCCCCACCTGGTATTTTAAAATTTTATTTGCTTTTTTCCTTATTTTCCTCTTTAGATTTGCTAATACTTTATCTATCTGGAAAAAAAAACACATTTAGTTTACTATTTCCATGTTACTTATTTCAATAGTCATTTTTGTTTTTATAGTCATTTATTTCTGCTTTCCTTATTTTTAATTCCAAACAGCTTGAGTTAAACATTTATTTCATTTATATCTTCCTTACCTCTTTTGAGATAAAAGACCATATTTGTATTTGATGTCTCTCTCTCTTTCTCTCAATCCTTTTTCGGGAATGTGTAATAAGCACATATTGTGTAGAGTATGACTTGGGCTCCTTTTATCTTGTTTAAAAATATATTATGTTGATTATGTTATTATAGTTGTCCCAGTTTTCCCCCTTTGCCACACTCTGACAGGTACCCCTCTTCCCTTTAGCAATCCCCCAGCCCTGGTTCATGTTCATGGGTGTGCATATATGTTCTTCGGCTTCACCATTTATTATGCTATTCTTAAGCTCCCTTTGTCTATGTTGTACCTACCAATTATGCTTCTTAATCCTTGCACTTTTTCTCCCATCTGCTTCTTCCTCCTCCCAGCTGATAACCCTCTAAATGATCTCCATATCTATGATTGTGTTTCTGTTGCGGTGGTTTGCTTAGTTTGTTTTTTTTTTTAGATTCAGTTGTTGATAGTTGTGGTTTTGTTGAGATTTTAATGTTCATAGTTTTGATTTTCTTTTTCTTAAATAATTCTCTTTAACATTTCATGTAATGATGGCTTGGTGATGACAAACTCTTTTACCTTGTCTGGGAAACACTTTATCTGCCTTTCCATTCTCTATGATAGCTTTACTAGATAGAGTAACCTAGATTGTAGGTCCTTGCTTTTCATCACTCTGAATATTTCTTGCCAGGCCCTTCTTGCCTGCAAAGTTTCTTTTGAGAAATCAGATGATAGTCTTATGGGAACTCCTTTGTAGGTAACTCTCTCCTTTTCTCTTTCTGCTTTTAAGATTCTCTCTTTATCTTTGACCTTTGGCATTTTAATTATGATATGTCTTGGTGTGGTCCTCTTTGGGTCCAACTTGTTTGGGACTCTGTACATCCTAGACTTGTATGTCTATTTCCTTTGACAAATTAGGGAAGTTTTCTTTATTTTTTCAGATAAGTTTTCAATTTCTTGCTCTTTCTCTTCTCCTTCTGGCATCCCTATGATTCAGATGTTGGTATGTTTGAGATGCCCAGAGAGCCCTTATACTATCCTTGTTTTTTCAAATTCTTGTTTCTTCTTTCTGTTCTGGTTGAATGCTTATGTCCTTCTTACATCCCAAATCATTCACTTGCAGCCCAGCTTTCTCCACTCCATTGATGTTTCTCTGTAGATTTTTCTTTATTTCTCTTAGTGTAACCTTCTTTTCTTCCTCTATGTTGTTGCCATACTCAGTGAGTTTTTTGAGCATCCTTATCCACCAGCGTTTTGAACGCTGCATCTGATAGGTTGGTTGTCTCCATTTTATTTAGTTCTTTTTCTGGGGTTTTGTTCTGTTCTATCATTTGGGTCATATTTCTTTGTCTCCTCAATTTGGCAGCCTCCCTGTGTTTCTTTCTGTGTATTAGGTAGAGCTGCTTTGACTCCCTGTGTTAGCAGCATGGCCTGTTGTAGAAAAGACACCTCTAAATTGTGTGGGGCAGAGCCTTAGGTAATTGCCAGGGTGAGGCAACTGTCCTTACAGTTTTGTGGTTCTGTGTGGGAGGAGGGCTCAGAGAGGGGACAATGTCACTCCCTGGTTTCTGAAGGTTTGCTCAGCACTGGCTCCTTTCTAGTTACTTCACCCACTTTTCATGTGCTTTCTTCCAGCTGTTTCCCTGATGTGAATCCCAGAGTGTAGGTTTACGTCTGTTCTAGGTTTGTATGGGCCCTTTAAATGGACTCTCCTGAAAATCTGGCAGTTTTTTCTGGTACCCTAACCCCCACTGGTTTTAATAGCCAGACGTTATGGGGATTTTTCTTGCTAGTGCTGGAGCTTTGGGCTGTGCAGTCTGGCCTGGGGCTGGGATTGCTCGCTCCTAAGGTGTCCCTCCTGATTTTTATCCACCACATGTGAATGTGGGACTGTCCATTCTGCTTCCACTGCCACCTCTCCACGCCTCTCCGCACCTCTACACCTGTCTCTGCATCTCCACCCCTCCTTACCTGCCTTGATAAATGTGGCTGCTTTAAATCCTTGGTTATCAGACTTCCCTACAGCTTGATTTTCTGACAGCTTTGGGTGTTACTTGTTTTGAGATCTAGTTGTAATTCTTTCTGTGGTTGTGCAAGGAGGCCAAGCATTTCTACCTACACTTCCATCTTGACCAGAAGTCCATTCTCCTTTTATCTTTTTTTTTTTTTTCATAGAGGCAATTTTAGTGAATACAGTATCTTTTAGTGTCATTGAACTTGTAGTGCAACCCATTGTTAAGTAACAAGAATGAAGGGCAAGGTACATGAAAACCAGACAAATTTGCATTAACTATTCCTCAAATTGAATCTATATGCTCTGGTCAATTTTCTATCTGTAGCAGTTGTAACTGCCTCAAAGATTGGTGCCAGATCAAGTGTGCACACCTCCAGAAAATATTAAGGCAAGTCAAATGCAAAATTTATTAGTCATTTTTTAAAAATTTAGTTTATAGGGATAAATTTCAAATTTGTAGCAAAAAATTTAAGCACTTTAGAAATAGTGGATTATGTAAATCCAAGGTATTACTATTTCTAAAAATCCCATTTTCCATTAGGGATCCAGAAGTAAATGTTTGTGCTTTGGATTAGGCCTAAAGAGTCTTTTTGATTCTTTCTGGAATGTCTGGTAGCAGATCCAGGGATCACTTGAGTATCTTGGACCAGTTTTGACATCTTTTCAAGTTTATAAAGTCCTATGAGCACAAGATAATAATTCAGACAATAGATAAATATATAATTGTTTCCTTTGAAGAGGATGGAAAGATGACCAGGGGCATGTGTGCCCTGTGTGAGGCTAAGAGAGAACTCTCAGACTGGCCTTTACACCCCTCTCTGCTGCAGCCAAGTTTTCTGCTTTAAGAAAGTCCCTGGTTACTTAGTTCAGGCTGGAATATTCAGCAGGATCTTGACCTAATTGTAAATTAACTTTTTATATCTGAGTAAGTGAGAAGATGGAAGACGGTAATCTCTCACATTGGGGCAATCTTCACTATAACTGAAGCCCAACTTCTAGTTCCAGTATTCTGTATGAGATAACTGTTCACACAGACACATAAGGAAAAAAAAATACAGCAATCACAGCTGAAGATGCATTTTGCTTAAAATAAGAAACTCAGGGCATAGGCACAGCATCACTCAGTAGGTTTGGTTGTAGGTGGGCATTATGGCAATAACCCTGGTGTATTAAAAAATGTTCTGATCAACAATATATTGATATCTTACATTTTTATTGGTAAAAGTGATTTGCTCTGCATTCACCCAAGCCTGAAAGACTGTAATTGTTTTTGTAGGAAGCATGTACAAAACAAAAGGGAAGATAAATGAATTTTCCAGGGAAATTCATGTAGAAATGTCCAGATAATTTTCCCAGTTTCATGTTTATTTAATAATTTTTATTGTATTTTTTCATTACCATTTAGTTTCTTAATACTCCTGTCCCCCAATCACCACACTGTTGTCCATACCCATGACTCTTTTTTCCTTTTTGCTCAATCCCTCCACCTCCTACCCTCCCCCGATTTAGCTGTCATTCTTCTCTCTATGAGTCTGTCTCTATTTTGCTTGTTTGTTCACTTTGTTCATTAGATTCCACATATGAGTGAGATCATATGGTATTTGTCTTTCTCTGACTGGCTTATTTCACTTAGCATAATGTTCTCCAGGTCCATCTGTACTGTCTCAAAGGGTGAAATTTTCTTTTTTACAGCTAAGCAGTATTCCATTGTGTAAATGTCCCATAGTTTTATCCACTCATCTACTGATGGACACTTAGGCTGCTTCCATATCTTGGTAATTGTAAATAATGCTGCAATGTATGTAGGGGTGCTTATATTCTTTTGAATTAGTGTTTTGGGTTCCTTCAGATATATTCCTAGAAGTGGGATCTCTGGGTCAAAAGGCAGATACATTTTTAATTTTTTGAGGTATCAGCATACTGCTTTCCATAGTGGATGCAAAATCTGCATTGCCACCAACAGAGCAAAAAAGATTCACTTTTTCCACGTCCTTCCCAGCACTTGTTGTTTGTTAATTTATTGATGATAGCCATTCTGACAAGTATGAGATGGTATCTCATTGTGGTTTTAATTTGCATTTCTCTGATGACTAGTGACATTGAGCATGTTTTCATATGTCTATTGGCCATCTTCATGTCCTCTGTGGAGAAGTTTCTATTCAGGTCCTGTGCACATTTTTTTAATTGTGTTGGGTGTTTGTGCATGCGCGCGTGCACGCGCACGCGTGTGTTTGTTTTGAGTTTTGTAAATTCTTGATAAATTTTGGCTATTAACCCCTTATCAGAAGTATTGGGAAATATGTTCTCCCATTCTGCAGTTGTATTTTATTTTGTTGATGTTTTTCTTTACTGTGCAAAAACTTTTTAGTTTGATGTAGTCCCATTTGTTGATATTTCCTTTTGTTTCCCTTCCCTGGGAGTTATAGCTGATAAAATATTGCTACAAGCTATATTAGAGATTTTTCTGCCTATGTTTTCTTTTATGATTTTTATGGTTTCAAGTCTAACATTTAAGTGTTTAATCTATTTTGAATTTATTCTTGGGTGTGGTGTAAGAGGGTGGTCTAGTTTCATGTTTTTGCATGTGCCTGTCCAATTTTCCCAGCACCATTTATTGAATGAACGATCTTTAGCCCATTGTGTGTGCTTGCTTCCTCTGTTGAATGTTAATTGACTCTAAAGGTATGGTTTTTTTCTGAGCTCTCTATTGTGTTCCATTGATCTATGTTTCTGTTTTTATGCCAGTACCATGCAGTTTTTATTACTATGACCTTATAGTATAGTTTGATATTAGGTAGCATGATTCCTCTAACTTCGTTCTTCTTTCTCAGGATCACTGTTGCTATGTGGGGCCTTTTGTGGTTCCATATAAATTTTTGAAACATTTGTTCTAATTTTGTAAAATATGCCTTTGGAATCTTGATAGAAATTGTATTGAATCTAGAGATTGCTTTGGGTAGCATGGGCATTTTAATGACATTAATTCTTCCTATCCATGAACACAGTATTTGCTACCACTCCTTTGTATTTTCTTCAGTTTCTTTCTTCAGTGTCTTATAATTTTCTGAGTACAGGTCTGAGTACTTGGTTAGATTCATTCCTAGGTATTTTATTCTTTTTGAAGCAATCAAGAATGGGATTATGTTCTTTATATCCCTTTCTGTTAGTCATTGGCATATAAAAATGTAACTGATTTCTGGATATTAATTTTTTATCCCGCTACTTTGCTGAAAACATTAATCAGTTCTGGTAGTTTCTTAGTAGAACCTTTAGGGTTCTCTGTGTACAGTGTCATGTCATCTGCAAATAAAGACAGTTTTACTTCCTTTCCAATTTTGATGTCTTTTATTTCTTCTTCTTGTCTGATTGCTGTGGCTAGGATTTCCAGTATCATGTTGAATAAGACGTGAAAGCAGACGTTCCTATTTTGTTCCTGATCTTAAGGGGAACGCTTATAGTTTTTGCCTGTTCAGTGTATTGTTGGCACTGGATTTGTCATATATGACCTTTATTATGTTTAGGTATGTGCCCTCTAATCTCATTTTACTGAACTTTTTTTTTTTTATCATAAATGGGTGCTAGATTTTATCAGAAGCTTTTTCTGCATCTATTGATATGATCATGTAATCTTTATCCTTCATTTTGTTGATGTGGTGAATCACATGTATTGATTGCAAATCTCGTACCAACCTTGCATGGCCAGAATAAATCCCATGTGGTCATGGTGTATGATGTTTTTGATGCATTGCTGTATTTGGTTTGCTAATATTTTGTTGCAGATTTTAACATCTATATTAATCATGGATATTGGCCTATAATTTTCTTTCTTTGTAGTGTTTTTATCTGCTTTTGGAATTAAGATAATGCTGGTCTCACAAAATGAACTTGGGAGCCTTCCCTCCTCTTGAATTTTTTGAAATAGTTTGAGAAGGAGAGGTGTTAGTTCTTCTTGGAATGTCTGGTGAAATTTATCTGTGAAGCCATCTGGTCCAGGGCTTTTGTGTGTTGGGAGTTTTTTGATAACTACTTCAGTTTCACTAGGTGTAATCTGTCTATTTAGATTCTCTGATTCTTTCTGATTTGGTTTTAGAAGATTGTATGTTTCTAGGAATTTATCCATTTCATCCATGTTGTCCAGTTTGTTGGCATATAGTTGTTCATATTTTCTTACAATCTTTTGTTTTTCTTTGGTGTCAGTTGTTATTTCTCCTCTTTCATTTCTAACTTTATTTATTTGTGCTCTCTTTTTTTTTTCTTGATAAGTCTGCTTAAAGGTTTGTCAATCTTGTTTATCTTTTCAAAGAACCAGCTCTTGGATTTATTGGTATTTCATATTTTTTAGACTCTATTTTATTTATTTCTGCTCTGATATTTATTATTTTCTTCCTTTTATTCACTTTGGGCTTTGTTTGTTGTTCTTTTTAAAGTTCCTTTAAATATAATGTTAGATTGTTTATTTGAGCTTTTTCTTGTTTTTTTTGAGATAGACCTGTAATGCTTATGAATTCCCCTTAGGATTGCTTTCCCTGTTTCCCACAGACTTTGTATTGTTGTGTTCTTATTTTCATCTGTTTCAAGGTATATTTTTGTTTCTTCCTTGACCTCATTGTTGATGTATTCAATGTTTAATAACATGCTATTTAGCTTCCATGTCTTTCAGTGTTCTTTTTTTTTTCCTTTTTTTTTTTTTTCAGTGTTCTTCTTGTGATTGAGTTCTAGTTTCTTCTCATTGTGGTCAGAGAAGATGCTTGATATGATTTATGATGTCAATATTCTTAAATTTATTGAGACTTGTTTTGTGTCCTAACATGTGGCCTATTTTAGAAAACATTCCCTGTACAGTTGAAAGATATTTATATTCTATCTAGGTAATTTTGAAATAAACAATAAACCTAACAAATTAAAGTATCGTTAGGGAATGTTTTCTTGTATTTTTTTATTTGTTTATCTTTACAATTTAGGGGTATATGTGCCAGTTTAAGGCATAGGTGTATTTCAGTGTAAGGCATGGGGCAAAGCACCAAAGGGAATACAATGATGGAAACCAAGAATTTGTTTCATTAGATTTCATTTGCAGCTTACTGCACACTTGAATATTTATAATCATTTTGACTTTTTATCCACCCTAGGAGGTACATCTGATAGGGTCTCACTATCATCCTTACTGGACAAAGCGGAAGAAATAAGACCAGAGACAGTAGTTGCCTTGCCCACAGTCACACAGCTAGTTTGACACGGTAGTGTCTTAAGTGAATTAATAATGCTATAAAGGGTTTCTAAGGGGACCCTTATGAAAGAAAGACCAGTTTCTACTACAGAAAATGAAGATACCAGTTTTAGCTGAGGGCAATAAGGTAGGCCTTGAAAATGGTTTAAATTACAATTAGGCATTTCAGACAGAAAGAATGGTATGATATAAAAGCATGGTTTTGTAGAAATTAGGATGCTAAATAGTGGAGGGATTTGCTTCAGATTTGTAAGAAGATGGGGAAGCACCAAGTGTTTTTTTTATCCCTCACCCCAAGAGACATTTTTATTGATTTTAGGGAAAGAGGAAGGGAGGAGAATGGAGAAAAACATCGATCAGTTGCCTCCCATATGTGCCTCTACTGGGGGTCAAACCCACAACCTAGATGTGTGACCTGACTGGGAATCTGACCCACAACCTTTTGGTGTACAGGACAACACTCCAACCGATGGTTCTACCTGGCCAGGGCTACCACCAAGTTTTTTTGAGATAGCTCCTTATTCATGCAGTGAGACTCGGGTGTTGGGGTTCAAAGCTCAGTTCAACCACTCATAAATTGCTTGATCTTGAGCTTTGTCTAGACCTTAGTTTTCTCAATAGCAAAATGAGTGTCAGAGTCACTACTCTGAAGGGTGGTTGTGAGGATTTACATGGGTAAAGTGCATAAGCCTGGAACATACCAACTGAAAATGATTATTAGTGATAGATATAAAATGATCAGAGATGCACTTTAGGAAGGATAATATGGTGTGGACTGACAAAAAGCAGGGGTGGGTTGGCGATGGGTAGAATACCTGGAAGAGGGAGTCAGGCTGAAGTTCAAACAGCAAGTTGGAGCCCATAGCACGAGCCCAAGTGATGCACAGTGAGGGCTTGACTTGGGATACTAGCATGGAGACTGTCAGATTTCAAATTTTAAAACCTCCTAAAAGAGAAAAATAAAATGCGAAGTGTATTTTTTAATTGTCCAAAAATTAAAACTTCTCCCTGTTAACTGGCTAGGTTTAAAAATTAGATGACCCAATTTATAATGGGTTGTTCTGGTCAAAATAATCCTATAAATACACCAGATAATTCTAGCCTTTACACCTGTTCAAGATGCAACAAAGATAAAGGAACTAGTGGGAAGACCAAACTTTTCCTTTCCTTAATGAGGCTCCATTGATTTTTTGCAAACAAATGATAGATGATAAATTGCCCCAAATGTACTTTTTTTTTCAATATGTAGAACTGATTCCAGTATTCTCCACTGAATCAGGGTTTTAAAACCTCACAGCTGGACCATAAAATACTTCTGCAGCTCTGAGGATGTTCCTCAAGTCCTTTTGTTTCCACCAGAGCTTTGGGCATTTGGGGCTGTAATCTCTTGGTTCCAAGATTTTTTTAAATTTCTTTGTTTGTTTATAGGTCAATGACCAAAACTTTTAAATAGTTACAAAAGAGATTTTTGAGAAGGTCAGAGGCTGCCCAAAAGGTATTTGGTTTCTGGCTCAGGAACTCTGTACAGCCCTGAGATCTGTCTTAGCAACCTGTCATTACCTACAAGAGTAACAAGTTGGCTTCCTTCCAGTGGCTTCTGTTTTGTATGTTCAGTTCTTTCCAGAAGGCTGAGGTGTAGTGCTATGCTGTTCCATGTGGGAGCCAGGAGTCACGTGTGGCCACTGAGCACTTGAAAGGTGTCTAGAATTGAAATGTGTTGTAAACATAAATTATACATTGATTTCAGAGACTTAGTGTGAAAACTGACAGAAAATTATAAATATCTCAATATTTTTATATTGATTGCATTTTGACATAATGACATTATAAAATTTCACTGGTGTCCTTTTTACTTTCTCTTGTGTGGGTCCTGGACAACTGAAAATTACATATGTGTCTCACATTGTGTTTCTGTTGGAAAGTGCCACTTGAGAGGTAGGACCCACTAGTGCCCCAGATTCTTCTGATAAATTCAAAGCATTGAGTAATTCTCGATTATTTTGTTGAACACCCCTTGTTTAGACATATAACCTCATTGTTACAGCAACTGATTGTTTTATCTCTATTTACATTTACCCTGCAATTTGTGATTGTCCTGTAAGTATGATACTAGTGCAAGATGACTTCCATTTTGTCTTAATAAAAGCTGAAGGGGCCAAATTAAGCAGAGGATGAACAAATGAAAGCAAATGGAAAAAAAGGAAGAAAATAAAAATATACTCTATTGGGAAATTCCTATACCAAACACCTCTGCAGGATGTATGTTTTTTCTCCATTTTTATAGAAGCAGAAACAGTGCCTCAGAGAAGGTAAATAACTTTCCCAGAGTCATATGTTTCATATCTGCCAGAGGATTCAAAAGATCGAACAATTTTCAAAACACAAACTTTCTCCACATCATAATGCCTTTTCCTCTATTGACACCTTTTGAGAAGATGGATCAGTGCCAACTGATTTGGTATTTCTTTTATTTATCACAAGTGTCTATTTAAGCTTGTGCTGTGCTTGCCAAATTATTTTAATATCGACTGAAGTGTGGAAGACAAAGTTTATTCATGGGAGCTTTCATTCATGAGAAACCGGTATGTATTCCATGTGCCCTCTTCCTGTTCTCCCAGTTGTGTAGCTTTAATAGCTGTTTATGCAACATGGAGTTAGTTCATGACACAAACTCACAGGGCTGTTGAGGGGCTAAAAGAAAGCTGTTAGGGAGAAAGTGCTCTGTAGAAGATACACTTTTCAGAGTCCCCTCCCCAAACCCTTCTCCCACCCCGGAATGGATGTAAGATAATGGTTTCACCTTGTTCTGTTTCATTTGCGTCATATTGGCAGACATTTGGGTCACTTTTTTCTCTCTATGAAAATGACATACAATATGAAAAAGCTAGAAATTATAAGGGCCTTACGGGTCACCTCCTTGATCCCTCTCTTAACACAAGACTGTTTTTCAGAAAGCGCAGGCCAGTCTCATAATTTCCTTTCAAAAATCTATTCCAGCCCCTTTGATCTTTTTACTCAAAAAGTTTTTTCCCCTCTGCTAACCTAAAGTTTCCTCATTAATTACTTTGGATGAAAATGAGAAAGATAATGGAAATTAATTTCACCCCATAACTTTTTATTCTCCAGACAGAGTTATTCTATAGCCTTGAAGCGTCTTCTTCATATTGACTGTTATCTCCTGAAATCCATTTACATGAATTTTCATTCAGCTGGCTCTTATTAAGTTTGTAGAAATCCTGATTACAGATAGACTGATGCTTTGCTACCATTATTTTAGAAAGGTTTTCTCTAAAGTCAGTATTTGTTTTCTTGCTTAGGCTAGATTCTGGGAAAACGATTTAAGGTTTCAGAAATAATGATCAATGGTTTGTTGTTTGCTGCTGTTAACTTGGTTAGTTTCCCATTTTTTAAATTGAGAGTAAGCCCTGGCTGGTGTGGCTCCAGTAGATCCAGTAGATCTCAGTAGATCCAGAACTGGCCTGCGAACCAAAGGGTCGCCGGTTCGATTCCCAGTCAGGCCACATGCCTGGGCTGCTGGCCAGGTCCCAAGTAGGGGGTGCTTGAGAGGCAACCGCACATTGATGCTTTTCTTTCTCCCTCCTTTCCCGTTTCTCTAAAAATAAATAAATAAATAAAATCTTTAAGAAACAGAGTAAAAGATAAGAGATAGTGGAGCAGGAGGATCAATGGAAAAGTTGTCCTTTGGTCTTCAGGACTTGATATGGGGTCAGTACAGCACACAGGTACTGGTGGAACTGAACTGAAACAATCGAAGTATTGCACTGGTTGGTCCCTTAGGCTGTGAGGGTTCCACCCAGGTACATTTTCTCTTGCTATAGGTGTTGGAGGCATTGCCAAGGTGAACTAAATGTAGAAAAAATGAGAGTGACTGCACAATATTTATTTTTTTCTTCCTTTTTATCGAATTTATTGAGGTGGCATTGATTAATAAAATTATATAGGTTTCAGGTGTACGATTTTACAGTACATCCTCTGTATATTGTATTGTGTGTTCACCACCCCAAGTTAAGTCTCCTTCCATCACCATTGATACCCCCTATACTCTTTCAACCCACGATATTTATCTTATGGATTTGTTATCAAAACACTTTTTATTTTCTTTAATTATCAGAAGTTTAGAGATTTTAGTTCATAAAGAAGGAATGTTCCCACCAATGGAAACAGCAATGGTTTCATTGAAGTGGAAGTTGAGACCATCAGCTGGCTACCCTAACCCTAACCTCACGCCACTGAAACAGCATGAATAAATGGATATGTTTTGGCTAGGAGATTGATCCTGATTATCAAGAAGAAATTGAGTTGGTCTGATACAATGGCACAAAGATGAGCAAGTTTGGAATTTGGTAGATTTTCTGAATGTGTCAGCCAGTCTCCAGTGTTCTGTGGTAAAATAATATAGGCATAACTTCTAATGACACAAGCCTTTCAGGAATAAAGATAGAAGTTGCCACATCAGGCAAAGAAACAAGGTTAGTTGAGGTACTTGATGAAATCAGAGAGAATTTAGAATAGTAATGTATAAAGGATATTATAAATACCAACTATAGCCATGTGAGTAGTTTCATAAACAAAGGCTGCAGAAGTCATGGATAATTTTTTTGCACTGATATGAATATATTCATGTATATTAACTGATTTTTTCCTGTGCATAATTTTTATATAATCTAAAATGTGTTAACAATGATTAACCATGTATCTCATTATTAAACTGTAATATCAAAGGGCAAGTGTGAATCATCTAGAAAGGAAATAAATATCACGCAGAGATGCATACAGTGATTCGTGTTCCTTCTTTTGTGGAAGTCAGCATGTCTTCAACTGAATGAAGGATAGTTGTAATATATTAGGTGGAAACATAATGTTCAGTCTTTATTTGGAAATTAAATATGTGTAAAGGAATGTTTATGAATGTTGAGTTGACCCAGCCTCAACAATTCTACGTCTAGTAACTGTATTTCTAAGAATTTGTGCCCTTGAATGGTTCTGGCATAAAGTTTGCCAGTTAGAAGATCTATTGGAAGATTTGGAAGTTGTAAATAAAGCAGAAGTCATTATTCTTGGGAGGACATTGTGAGAAGATATTGGGCAGATGTGGTAGCTCTCTAGACCTGTCCAGGAGCCTGACTTTACAGCTGTGACTGCCAGACATGGTAACATCACAGGTATCCCTATGAGCCCCTCCTCCATAGTTATGGCAGAC
This sequence comes from Glossophaga mutica, assembly GCA_039655065.1. Lineage (NCBI taxonomy): Eukaryota > Metazoa > Chordata > Mammalia > Chiroptera > Phyllostomidae > Glossophaga > Glossophaga mutica. Next base: position 44,607,621 of record CM077304.1, read on the forward strand.
AGATGTGGTGGCTTCTTGACCTTCGCAGTGACTCTGACTTGGCTACCTTTTCTAGTGCTGTGAGTTGAGGTCACGAGTAATTGCTTCTCTGATGTTCTAGCTGTGGCCTTGCAGGTGTTTACTGCCCAGTTCTTCCACACTCATAAAAGCTCTAATTCCTATATTGTTTATATCACTTTATCTTCCACACATGCAGTGCCTCTGCTTCCCTAACTGAATCCTGACAAAGATAGTATGTGATCAACTGATCATTGAGCTATCTAACCCATTATTCCTTATTTTGATTCCTTCAACTTTAATTGCTATAAATCTTGTGACCTAATATTTTATTATGATCATTATGTTTATAACTTTTTGATTCCATATTTGTAAATAAGTAGACAAATACAATTATTGGTTGCTAGAACATTGACTTGGAAATATTTTGAAACAGACTTGTTAAAACGATGTTAACATCTAATTCTTTATGACTCCAAATGAGTTGTAAAAATGACAATGGGACACATACCAATGTTTTATGCTCATAGTTTGCTTCCGAGTGAAACGACGTTCCATAAGTGGTAGTCATGTTAGTGGTGACACAAAGACATCTGGATGAATACTGGAGAAATCAACCATCACCTGATTTTGAGTACACAGTGTTAAACATTTTGATGCTTTTAATATTTTGGAGTTTTGAAATTTTGTTGATAAAATGCAGAAGTGATTCATTAAGCTCTTAATGTTTTATCCAGTTGTCATAGTGCAGTTAGAGTAGAATAGGTAAAAGTTAAACTGCCATTTGTTTTAGTTTCAAATTAATGCAAAAGAAATCTAATTAGTCTAAATGCTGAGCCACAGAGTTAAGTACTGGTTCTGTAATTCGGTTTCATCAAATGGTCTTGCTCTTTATGGACTCATATTTAATCACTTTGATTTAATGCCAATTTCATGGCAAGAGAATGACTAGTTAAATATAATTAAACATGAATTATTTCCCATTTCAGTACTATAAGATAAAGCATATTTACGTATGCATTGGTAATCATAAATGAATATGTTCTCAATCATAAACCTCTCCCAAATCAACCAAGAAAATACTGGCTTTGCTAAAATATGTCTACTGTATCAGGATAATTTCAGCTTTGAGTGACTACGTATCTAATTGAATCTGGCTAAAACAATGAAGGTAATTTAGTACTTCACAAAACATGTGTTCTGAAATTTCCATGAACCAAATAGTGCTGGTTTTTAGGCTTGTTTAGGAAATACAGAGGTAAGCCACAGTGACACACATTTAAAACTCTGTTGAAGGAGTAATTTGACCATGAATTGATCGGTTTGAGGGAATTGGGTTTTTTTTTCAGTTTTTTAAAATTTTATTTTATTGTTGTTCAAGTACAGTTGTCCACTTTCCCCCACAACCTCTCCTCCCACCCCAGCCATCCCCACCTCCCTCACCTGATTTCACACCTGCCTTGGTTTTGTCCATGTGTCCTTCATGGTTGTACAAATCTTCATAATATTTTCTAAATTTCTGTGATGTCTGGAATTATGTTCATATGTATATGTGTGTGTGTGTGTATACAGTAAAAATAGATTTTTACAGAAAAATCTTGCAATCACTCTGAATATCCTAGTTAAAAGGTATTTATCATGTATTAAGTACTGTATAATAAATTCTCACAATTATAGAATCTCAGGATTATAGTAGATCTTAACATTCATCTATTGAATGAATTATATATATGTATTCAGAGAATCAAAGTTTAATATACTATATTTAACATAAACTATATCAAACATTGCTTAACTTTTATTAACAATAGAGTCCTTAATAATGCTACAAGATCTTATAGTGACTACCAGTGATCATACTCAAAAATGCAAAAGTTCAGTTAATACAGTGTGTAGGGAGCAGAATGTCATATAAACCAATTCCATTCATAAATCTAATTTATTATTTTTGTAAAGTGTTCTCAAGATATCATAATTCTAGACCTATGTTGGCAATAGTAATCTGCCAAATGTTAAATTTCCACAGAAGTTTGATGACTTGATAATTTAGCACTAATGATACACTAATGCAGGGTTAGAGAACTAATTGAATAGCTAGTAAACATCAAGACAAGCTTCATGAAGGTATTAAACCCCTTCTTTGCCAAATATGAGACCAAGAGAATCAGCCTTTTCAGCAGAAAGAGGTACAGCAACTTAAGCAGTATTGATGTCTATTAAACTTTAGGAAAATGTTTTGAAAAAGATGAGTTATTTGATCTTAATAACAATACTATATTTCTGATTTTAAAAGAATAAAGGCATATTATTACATAAAATTTGGAAAATCAAACAGTCTAAAGAGAAGTAAAAGTTTCTTATTCTTGCAATCAATAAGTAGTACTGACTTTGTTCTTAAAATATTATTTAAGTATACAAATTTATGTATATAAATTTAATTCAAAGGATACATACAACTTAGTATATTACATTCAAACATTTTCCATTCTTACTATTGTTTAAGAACATGATTGTGATTTTTTAACTCTCCAGTATTGTTCAGTTATTTGGATATATCATAATTAATTTAACTGATTTTATATAGCTAGAAAATTAGATTGTTCATATTTTTTTACTACAAATAATTATTTGGTGAAAATCTCTGTACAAAATTTTTGCCAGTATGACAAATCATTTCTTAGATTAATTCCTCACATGAGGCATTTTTAAATCAAATGGTATGAACATCTTAAAGATTTTGGATTTATGTGTCCTAATTGCATTCACTTGAATTCTCAGAGATTAGCTTCTTTAAACTCTAGTATAGTAAGATTGTGTCATGGGTGGCTGATTCTCAGCCTTTTGATATTTCTTGATTATTTCTGCTAGTTCAGCTTGGTACCTGCTTGGGGAACATCTTCGTTTGTGTGTTTTTTGTCTTTTTTTGAATGGCATTTGTTAATAAAATTATATAGGATTCAGCTGGGTGGCTCAGTTGGCTGGAGCATCATCCCTCCAAAAGGTTGCAGATTTGATCCCCAGTCAGGGCACATACCTAGGTTGTGGGTTCAATCCCAAGGACAGGGAGCATATGGGAGGCAGCCGATTGATGTTTCTTTCACATCAGTATTTCTCTCTTTCTCTTTCTCTCCCTTCCTCCCTCCCTTCCTCTTTCCCTAAAACCAATAAACATATCCTTGGGTGAGGATTAAAAACTTTTATGTAGGTTATTTATTTCTGCAGTACATCATCTATATATTGTATTGTGTGTTTACTACCCCAAGTCAAAGCAGCTGTCATCTTAGGGGACCTTCTTAAGGCATTCTAGATTGACTCTCTGGGACTAGCTTCCAGTGTCCTTGAAGTTTTTTTGACCCCGGATATCTGTTTCTGTTCTCAGTTCTTGTTTTAGAAAGCTGTTTTACCTCACATTCTTTTTTCACTCTTGTCTTGCCTAAATCTGATGAACCCTGTATCACTTTATGCCTACTTGCCAAGAGATTGAAGTCTGGCTTTTGGAAACCAGACTGATAACTAAGGGCCTATTATGGATAACTTCTCAGAAGTAGGTAGCCTTAACTGTGACCACTAAGATGACTGCATAATTTATTGTCCAAATAGGAGTGCATCTGCAAGTGGTAGGGGAGCACAATTAAAATTATGCCTCTACTACTGGCACACACTGGGATTGTCCTAGGCGACCCAGGATGTCTGGTTGCTCCTCGATTCCTTTTCTCCATGTCTGCCCTCCACTTGGGACTTTTGTGCTTCATCTCCATGACTAATTATCAGCCTGCATTTGTGGTTGTGCTCAAGGTTCTTGCTATAAAATACAGCCTTAAATTTTCTGCTGTGTAAACCTTACATGATGTTAGTTGAAAAAATGCTATTTAATAATATTTATGAATGAGTACTTACAGGATGTGCAGCTTTTCCATTCCTCTAAGATATTCTAAATTAAGCCATTTTTCTTGGAACCCATCTTAATTGCCATCTGGTATCATTTCTTTTAGGATATACTGGGGTACATTGGAAGAAACAGGTACAATATTTGAAATTTGTTGCTTTAACAGGTGTTGACATGTTGTAAGGAAGGCATTTTTCCCTCATTGTGTCATCATTGTGATAATAGGAACAAACTGTTCTCTGGTCTTGATTTAAGGAGAAGCAGCTATGTCCCTTCTGGGCCACTGACTCATATTTAATTTTCAGACCCTGAGCCTTGGAACATTTTTGTGTTTCTCTCTTTGCTTTGGTGGCTAGTAAGCTCAGGGCCAAATTGTGCCACATGTCTGTCTAGCAAATCTACAAGGCTTTGTATATATTTCTTGTATCTGGCTTTATTATTTTTCTACCCTTACTCCTCTTAGTCCAAATTCCCATATCTGATTTGTGATGTTGTAATACAGTTTTAGTTTTGTTATTGTTATGTTGTTAGCTACCGCAAGTCCTCTGTGGAAGGAGATGGTACCTAAGTATACAGACAACCCTTAAACAATGCTTGGTTAGGGGTACCATTTGTTTCCAAATAAATAACATTATTTTCCACTCAGGGTTAGGATTCTACAGTTGTAAACTATGGTTGGGAATGAGAAAATATAGTTGCAATACACAGTTGGTTTAATCTGTGGAGGTAAAACCCGTGGATGGAAGGGCCAACTGTGTTGATTGAAAAAACTTCATGCATAATTGGGCCTGTGCATTCTAAACTGTTGTTCAACGGTTAACTGTGTTGTAAGTAAAAAATTGACTAGCAAGGACTAGTTATTCAGAGAGACAATAATACAGATGTGGAGAAAACTTTTTAGTTTTTTATTGATAAGTCTTATCTACACTATCACTGGAAATATTTTTTTTTATATGAGGTTAGTGATACTATGTATTTCATGCTTTTATCTCTATGTTCTTTTCCACAGGTATCCTTCCAAAAGTGACTAAATGGTTTCAAGTCCGACTTTTTTTAAAATTGAGGTAACATTGGTTTATAACATTCCATAAGTTTCAGGTGTACAGCATTATAATTAGATGTCTGTGTACACTGTAGTGTGCTCACCACCAAAAGCCTCGTTTCAGTCTGTCTTCATACATTTGACCCTTTTGGCCTTTTCCAACTACTCTTCTCCTCTGGTAATCATCAGTCTGTAATCCATATCTATGAGTTTGTTTTGTTTTGATTGTTTCTCTCTTTTAAAAAATATTCCCTTATGGGTAAAATCATATGATTTTTGTCCCTTCTGTCAGACTTATTTCACTTATCATAGTATGATGCAGACACCGGCCCGCAGTGTCCGCATCATTATGGATGAAATAAGACATTCACATGGACTACCGAGTCCAGTGGAGGAAAAAGGACAGCATGGCTTTTCTCTCAAGGGGAGCCAAAGCCCACAGCCTCCACCATGACAGGCCTTTATTGGGTTTCTGGTCACATTACATTATGGTCCTCATTTACTATGCACAGGTTTGCTATAGGTGGTTATCTTTTATAGACAACAAAGGAGCCAATGCTGCTAATCATATCACAGAAGAAGGATATTTGCAAATGAAAACGGAAAAGTGGTCGAATCGGTTACACTCATCCTAAGAAAGTTTAGCATGGATTTTAGGAAGTTACAATAAGCACTTGCTGTCTCAATCCAGAGTGAGGGAGTTTCAGCAAAAGCAAGACTCAAAGTGGCTTAGGTACAAATACAGGCCTGATTCCCCACTGGAGAACCCATCCATGGGCATGGGTCCTATGCATCTCTGAGTGGGAGCTGGGTCCATGCCACGCAGAACCGTCTCCTGCATCAGTAGCCTTAAAGTCTATATATTGCAAATGGCAATATTCCATCTTTCTAATGGCCCAGGCATACATATCTGGTATTCTGTTGTGTATATTTCTGTGTGTGTGTGTGTGTGTGTGTGTGTACACAGATACAGTCTGACAGTCTAATGTACACACACACACACACACACACACACATACACCACTTCTTCTTTATCCATTCATTGGTCAGTGAACATTTAGGTTGTTTCCCAAAACTGGCTATTGTGAATGATGTTGCAGTGAACATAGAGGTGTAGATATCTTTTCAAATCTCAACTTCCTTATAAAACTAAAATCCTTCCCCTAGGGCTTTTTTTTAGTATTTTTTATTGATTATGCTGTTACAGTTGTCCCAATTTTTCCCCATTTTCTCCCCTCCACCCAGTACTCCCCTTCCCTCCAGCAATCTCCCTCTTAGTTCATGTCCATGGGTCATGCATATAAGTTCTTTGGCTTCTCCATTACCTATACTATTCTTAACATCCCCCTGTCTATTTTGTACCTACCAATTATGCTTCTTATTGCCTGCCTCTTCCCCCCCCCCACTTCCCATTATCTCCCTTTCTCCTCCTAGCTGACAACCCTTCAAATGATCTCCATATCTATGATTCTGTTCCTGTGGTTTGCTTAGTTTGTTTTTGTTTTGTAGATTCAGTTATTGATAGTTGTGAATTTGTTGGCATTTTAATGTTCATAGTTTTGATCTTCTCTTTCTTAAATAAGTCTCTTTAACATTTCATATAATAATGGCTTGGTGATGATGAACTCCTTTAGTTTTACCTTGTCTGGGAAGCTCTTTATCTGACCTTCCATTCTAAATCACAGCTTTGCTGGATAGAGCAACCTTGGATGTAGGACCTTAGTTTTCATTACTTAGAATACTTCTTGCCAGTCTCTTCTAGCCTGCAAAGTTTCTTTTGAGAAATCAGCTGACAGTCTAATGGGAACTCCTTTGTGGATAACTGTCTCCTTTTCTCTTGCTGCTTTTAAGATTCTGTCTTTATCTTTAATATTTGGCATTTTAATGATGTGTCTTGGTGTGGTCTTCTTTGGGTCCAACTTGTTTAGCACTCTTTGTGCTTCCTGGACTTGTATATCTATTTCCTTTGCCAGATTGGGGAAGTTTTCTTTCATTGTTTTTTCTTTTTTTTTTTTTAAATATATTTTATTGATTATGCTATTACAGTTGTCCCATTTCTCCCCCATCATTCCCCTCCACCCTACACACCCTCTCCCACCCACATTCCCCCCTTTAGTTCATGTCCATGTGTCATAAGTTTTTTAGCTTCTACATTTCCCATACTATTCTTGCCCTCCCCCTGTCTATTTTCTTCCCATTATCTATGCTACTCATTCTCTGTACCTTTTCCCTGTCTCTCCTCCTCCCACTCCCCTGTTGCTAACCCTCCATATGATCTCCATTTCTGTGGTTCTGTTCCTGTTCTAGCTATTTGCTTAGTTTGCTTTTGTTTTAGGTGTGGTTCTTAATAGCTGTGAGTTCGCTGTCTTTTCACTGTCCTATTTTTGATATTCTTTTTCTTAGATAAGTCCCTTTAACATTTCATATAATAAAGGCTTGGTGATGGTGAACTCCTTCAACTTGACCTTATCTGAGAAGCACTTTATCTTCCCTTCCATTCTAAATGACAGCTTTGCTGGATAGAGCAATTTTGGATGTAGGTCCCTGCTTTTCAAGATTTCAAATATTTCCTTCCAGCCCCTTCTTGCCTGGAAGGTCTCTTTTGAGAAATCAGCTGACAGTCTGATGGGAACTCCCTTGTAGGTGACTGTCCCCTTATCCCTTGCTGCTTCTAGAATTCTCTGCTTCATTTTAATCTTGGCTAATGTAATTCTGATGTGCCTTGGTGTGTTCCTCCTTGGGTCCAACTTCTTTGGGACTCTCTGAGCTTCCTGGACGTCCTGGTAGTCTATTTCCTTTGCCAGATTGGGGAAGTTCTCCTTTATTATTTGTTCCAATAAGTTTTCCACTTGTTGCTTTTCTTCTTCCCCTTCTGGGACCCCTATAATTCGGATGTTGGGACGTTTAATGATGTCCCGGAGGTTCCTAAGCCTCTCCTCATTTTTTTGAATTTTTGTTTCTTCCTCGTTTTCTGTTTGGTTGTTAATTTCTTCATTCTGGTCCACTCCATTGATTTGAGTCCCAGTTTTCCTTCCACCTCTATCAGTTCCCCATGCATCTTTCTTCATTTCACGTATTGTAGCCTGCATTTTTTCATCTAGTTTGTGAGCAAAATCAACCAATTCTGTGAGCATTTTGATGACCAGTGCTTTGAACTGTGCATCTGATAGGTTGGCTATCTCTTCACTGCTTAGAGGAATTGTCTCTGGGGCTTTTATTTGTTTTCCGGTTTGAGCCATTTTTGGTGGGATTTTTTTGTTGTTGTTGTTTTGGTTTTAGTCTGGTCGCAGCTATTACGTAGTGAGGGGTGGAGCCTTAGGTGTTCCTCAGGGCGGGGCAGCCCAGTCGCCGGGTTGTGACGCTATAGGTGGGGGCGGGGTCTGAGAGGGAACAATGGCACCTGCTCCGCTCTCTCCTGGATTCAGTCCCTTCCGCCACTTCCCCTCTGCCCTGACTGTCTGTGTGCGCGAATGTGAGACCACCTGGTCAGCCAGCCGCCTTGTGCGGCCTCACTGGGTCTGCACAGTTGCCCCCCTGTGCCCGGGGTCCGCCAGCTGCTGTCTGTGGGCCCGGGGACTGCCAGCCGCTGCCTGTGCACCTGGGAACTGCCTGCAGATGCTGCTTGCATTCCCGGGTCCGTACCTCCACTTTCTCCTGCCGCGACTCGGCCCCTCTTACCGGTCTGGATGAATGGTTGTTGGACTTCCGTACAGTTCAATTTTCTATAAGTTCTGGTTGTTTTCTTGTTTCTAAATATTTGTTTTCCTTAATTTTGGTTGTGAGAGGAGGCACAGTGTGTCCGCCTACGCCTCTATCTTGGTCGGAAGTCCCTTTCATTGTTTTTTCGAAAAAGTTTTCAATTTCTTGTTCTTCCTCTTCTCCTTCTGGTACCCCTATGATTGGGATGTTGGTACATTTATAGTTGCCCCAGAGGTTCCTGTGTCTCTCCTTTTTTTTTTTTTTCCTTCTTTTTTCTTCCTGTTCTTGTTGAATGTTTATTTATTCCTTTTGTTCCAAAATGTGGATTTGAATCCTGGCTTCCTTCCTTTCATTGTTGATTCCCTCTATATTTTCCTTTATTTCATTAGTGTACTCTTCATTTCTTCTTTTATTTTATGGCTATACTCAATGAGTTCTTTGAGCATCCTTATCACCAGTGTTTTGTACTCTGCATCTGATAGGTTGGCTAATCTCTGTTTTGTTTAGTTCTTTTTCTTGAGCTTTGTTCTGTTCTTTCATTTGGGCCATATTTCTCTGCCTCCTCAATATGGTAGCCTTTCTGTGCTTTTTTTCTGTGTATTAGGTTGAGCTGCTGTGACTCTGTCTTAGTAGTGTGGCGTGTGTAGAAAAGGCACTTATAAATTGTGTGGGTCAGAGCCTTAGGTAATTGCCGGGGTGGGACAACCTGCTTCACCATTTTGTGGCTCTGTGTGTGCGGTGGGGACAGGCAGGGGCTTGCAGAGGGGTCAATGCCTGGTTTCTGGAGGCCTGCTGGGCACTTGCCCTGCTTCCAGTCACCTCACCCACCTCCTATACATGGTTGGCACCATTCCAGCTGATGCCATGGGGTGTTCTTGTAGGGTTTTAAAGCTCAAACATGAAATCCCTGCCATTCTCTGCTGTCTCTTTCTCTCCATGTTAAAAATGTAATCACTGTTTCCATTACTTCCCTTTTACTTTCCTATTCACTGAAGCTGTCCCCTTGGACATCAGCCTGCTTTCCTCAGTGTTCAATGAGAAGGATATTTCTTAGTCCTAAAGTTAGTTAGCTTTCAATTCTTCTTTCTCAGACTGTTGTTCCCATGAAGTTCCTGATACATGAACTTCTGGAATTAATCTCATTTACCTCCTTACATATTTCTGGCCTGGTAACTTTCTTATTCTCAGTCACCTGTTAGACACAGACGTCTAGATACCTTGCAGGCACATTACACTCAGCACCATTTCTTCTTGGTCCTTCTCTCCTGGACCTAATCTTTGTTCCCTAGCTTTAAGAATGGTACCACCAGATGCCTTCTCGTCAACTCCAACAGCTTAAGTGTCTTCTTTGACTTCTGTCCGTCCCGCCCCCACACTCAAACCAGCACAATGTCCTGGTGACATATGACCTAAGCCTCTTTTAAGACACTACCACACAGCCTGACACTGCCACAGGGGGTCTGTTCCCTCGATCTCACCTGGATGTCTCCTATGCTTTGTGTGGTGCCAAGGACATCATAAGTGCTCAAAATATTTCTTCAATGAATAAATTCATTTTAGAAAATTGAAAAACATTAAGAAATAACAGAAGTAGAATATGGATTTTAAAAACTATCCTTCATGTTATTAGAACACAATTTGTTTTAACAAGCCAAATGAATCCAATATTTTTTACACTGAATTGCTTTTTGGAACATCTGTATCAAAAATATATGCTTAGAAATGTATTTTTAATGACTTCCAGGAGGCTGTTTCTCTACAATTTAAGTAGAAAAATGCTATACAGTGAGTAATTTAGTCATATGAGCCTTTGGCTGAGATTTAACATGTAAATATTTAACATAAGAAAATACCAAAATGAAGAAGCAGTATATAAACTGAGGGTTGGTACAATGAAATTTCATGTATTATTTGCTTGTAGGGAAGCAAGAACCACATTTCTAAGTATCTTTGAAACTACTTATAGAATTCATGGTGAGAGAGGCTTTTTAATGTATTCTAATTTATAAAAGAAAGTTCAGCTTCAGTTTGGTGATAAAATTCTAATTGTTCAACATACATGTGTTCATAATGAAGCAGCAAAGAGTGCGGGTAATTGGGTAGCTCTTTTGAAAATTGAATCCTGCTAATTTATCTAGTAATTAGTAACTGGATGCTTTACTTTTCCAGGGCACTACTTTTAAAGATTTTGTTGAGAGCTTCTGCAAAGAAGTATTCACATCTAATATGCAGTCTTTCTGGTCATCAAACACTACAGACCTTTAAGGAATGAGAAAGGGAAAAGATTATTTATGAGGGGCCATATGTGGAAGAGTAGAATTACTTCTTGAGGTTGTGCTCACACTATAGGTCTGTCTAGGTTTTACCAGGTTGGCATGAGAATTGTGGGGATTCTTTTCTGTTGCTCTGGATGAACAGCATTATGTTCAGATGTTCTATGGGCAGGGTAGGGTGGGACATGTCAGAGGTGAATGACTCTGTAGCCTGGATGCTGTGTAGAAATTGATGGTTAGAGATTGATCACCCCTGCAGATATCCTTGGAAACAAAGAAATAAAAGATAATAACTCATCATAGTTAATATCATTAATAAATCATGTTATCGCTCTTGACCGTTGGAATTTTGATGCGAACTTGGTAGTGTACTAAATGAACTGGTTAACCTTAAAGTTAGGGTTGTTCAGACACTGGATGGGCAGATTTCCAGTACACGACTGGACGCTTGCATTTTTTGTTTGCTGGAGATTCCTTTGACCTTGGGGAAAGCCAAAAGGGAGGAAATAGCATTCAAGGAGGCAGAACTTAAAATGAGAAACACATGAAATTGGAGCTCTCTGTGGAATTGAAGCACGGAACACTGACTGGGAATGTGGTGGTGTTTGCCCTTGCACAGTTTGGCCTGACTGCTCAGAGGAATGCCTGACATTATTAGATTGTCCGCGTGCAATAGGTGCAGTGAGAAAGAGGTAATGATTGGGCAGTGACATTTCTTACATAGTTTCCCCAAAATATAAACTTTTCTTAATTACATATGTGTGTCTGAAGTGTTCTGTGAATTTGTTAATGGCTATAAAGTACACAAATGTCTTTCACTTTATCCGTTTGAAGATATCAAATTAAATGGCCGTAGATTTCTATGGTCCTTTCATATTGTATAAGGGAGAACTTGCATAACAAAAGGCGCATGCATTTCCGATTTAGATATAGAAGATTCGTTATAGGTGGCATTGACTGCTTTATAGTGGATGCTATTCTGTGTTAAATTACTTATATTGTTAACAAACATTTAATGTGTCATGTAATAATAGCATTGGCATTTAAAAAACAGGTCAATTACCCATATGAAAATTAATTTGCTGAAATTAGATTTAAAAAATAGATCCAAAAACTATTTTCTCTCCTCTTCCATGTGGAATTATCATGAATCTAACATATATTTTTTTAATTTCGTTATATACTGTAATAGTGAAATGATTTTTCTTTCAATGTAAGTTTATTATGACCTTTTCCATTAATACTTTTGTCTTGAAGTTTTTAATCAAAAATATAATTTTTATACTAAAGTTAATAAGCTATACTTATTGCCCATTATGGAGGCTATATAACTGAATGAATAAATTACTGGATTCTTATTATAGGAAGAGTCAGCTCTGAATAGAAAAGGAAGTAGTCTTTTCATCTGTTGCCTCCTCCTCCAGTCAAGAATGATGATGAAATTTTAAAAACTGTTCTTCACATGCCCTTACTTATCCTGTTTTCAGTGTGGATTGCTCTTTCCCTCTATTCCATGTTTGGTGACACCTTATCCATTCTTCAAAGTTCTGTGCAAATGTCGTTTTTATGGAAGGGATTAACTCACCTTCCCGTGAGTTAGTTCCCTTTGCCCTGGGCCATAGGGCCTGGTCAGCACCTCTCACAGATGCACTGTTTGCTGTGGTTTTTAATAAGGCTGAGGGTAGCACTTCACCATATTTGTGGCCCATTCGGTGGTACGCTACCTGTCACAGAATATTGTTTGATTTAAATAATGGAACATAAAGTAAGTTGATGATCTTTAGATATATTTGAAATGAAAATATCATTAGTTTCCTACTAACTCAAGGAAATAAAAATTTAGCATGAAAGAGATATACATTGATTACATTTATGTCCTAAGTGATTTATTGGAGCCAGGCTTTTATTTTGTTTCTCTTGCTGTGTTGGTTTTGGGAATAGATGAAAGATCTAATGGCTAAATACTAGCAATGTTTATGAAGAAATAGTGCCTACTTTATTTGCCTAAAAAAGCTATATTGTCTCCAGTTTTGCTTAAGAATCATGTCTTATTACATGGCTGCAGATATACTATAGCTCAAAGCAGTTATAATCATCAACAGTAAAATATCTGTTACCTGTATCATGATACTGAATAACTCACCTTTGAATATCAGCTTTACAAAGTTTCATGAAAGGTTTTTATTGTGCTGCTTGTCCTTATTTTTACTTTTTATGTAAAATGATAGGAAACATGAATAAAATTTTGAAAATTATGAGTATATTTTAATAAACCCTAATACAGCTATTTTCAGTTTTCCCAGTGACTTTCTGTATGTGCGCACGCATGTGTGTATACATTTTATATACCTATAATTGTATTGAAAATACCATTTTATGTTAACATTTGTAACTGAACATCGTGTCATAATATTTCCTCTTGTTTCAGGTTGGTCTTTATTATAATTTTAAGAAACACTTATTTTTTATGTCATTGTGCCATAATACATACATAAAACATATACATACTATATATAATATATATACATACTGTATGATATAAATGCAAATTAAATTTATTATATATATGATATACATTTAAATAAATATGTATTTGCTTATCTGTTTACCTATCACCTGGCCAGCTAGCTAAATATCTATCTAAAATTTATAATGAATCTTTTAGGCTACCTAAGTAAAATATAAAATCCTATTTTCTTCTAATGATTTTGTTTAGTAATCTTGGAGATCTGTATCAAAATTCAAAATGTTTTTGTCATAGTAATAGGTTGTTGGTCTAGTGATACAAGGAATAGTAGGATAAGAACTTCAAGCTATGGGACATTTTTTTCAGGACATGAAATATTTTATTTAAGTTTTTTTTGAATGTTAACTCTGTTTCAGGAATTGGGAATTTCTTAGATCAAGAAAATAAACATGATTGACATACCGGTGACTATTAGAACTTATATTCCAGTGGAGGTGAGAAACAAACAAACAAACAAAAAATAGGTAAGTAGACAAGTAAATAAAATATTTACAATTTATAATACATCAGGAAAGAATTTTTAAAACTCATCTTAGAATATGTCTGTTTGTGGTGAGAGGTTGATAGACTCCCTATTAGCATTCTGAGTAAGTTACAGTAAAGGAGTTGGGATGTGTGAAGGAAAGCTTTCAGGCCGCAGGAGCAGCATGACATAAAGGTCTGAGGTGGAGAAGAGCTTATTGGAGAAACTGGGGGTAGAGTTGAGGGCAGAATGAGCCCCAGACAGGGAGCGGAGGGTAAATGGCATGAGACAAGACTGACATGATCGGCAGGAATAGATCGAGGGTCCAGGCAGTGTTGGACTTCTTGTCTGGGGTTAGTAATATGGACTTTGTTCTGGCTGTAATGTGAAGCTCTGAATGATTCATCAATGCAGTAACACTGTCTATTTTCCATATTAAGATGTTTATTTTTTTATGCAACATGCAGAATGACTGGAAGGGCAAGAATGGTGAAGGAGACCAGGTAGGAGGCAGGTGCAGTTGTGCAGGTCAGATGTGTTGGCATTGTGGAGTAGAGTGGCAGCAGAGGTGGAGAGTAGTGGGCACAGCAATATAAGGTGATGTTTAGATGTGGGGAATAAAGTGAGAAATCAGAATGACCGAACGTCTGCCTTAATCAGCCAGTTGCTGGTGGAAATACTTAGATGTGGGACACATTTAGGGTGGGCAGCAATGATGGTATGAAGTAGCCAGCTGGATATCATGAGGCCAGGGATCAGAGGAGTGGCCTGGCTGGAGGGGCAGGTAGATTCCTTAGGTGGTGAAAATAGGACCTATGATTCACACCCTCTGACCACCATGTGTTTCCTTCTTAACCATACTTTTAAATCTAAAGAAATGGATAAAGTCGTTTAGGGAAAATGAGTAGAGAAAGAAGGAAAGTCAGCTTACCACTACGTTTGGGAAGACCAGCATTTAAGGCTGGGTGGAGTTGGAGAGGCTGGCAAAGGAGATTTGACAGGTGAAACTTGAGCTGTATCTGTAAGGCTTTATCTTTAAAAACTTGAGATAAATTTAAAAAATATAACACATTGTTCTCAAATTCAGTGTCTTTGTTTATATTATGCTTGTTTGTTTGTTTTGTTGATTAGCTTCCTGTTAAAGGTGAGATCATATGGTATTTGTCTTTCACTGCCTGGCTTATTTGAGGGGGAGGGGAGGGAATTTCAGGGGAAAAGGGGAACGGTTTAGAGCAACAAGTATAAAGGACTCATGGACAAAAACTATGGGGGGTAGAAATGGGAGGAAGGTGGGGAGGGCTGGGGTGGTGGGCTGGGGTGGGGTAAAAGACAGAAAACTGTACAATATCAACAATTAAAAAATACTGATTAAAAATAAAATTAAAAAATGGAAAAAATATAACACATTGGTACATCTGGATGATAGGTACATAGATGTTTGTTCTGCTATGTTCTGCAGCTTTAAAAATATGTTTAAAATATCTCTTAATATAGAAGTTAAAATAAAATTATGGGAAGCTTTGCAAAAGCTATTTATAACAGACAACATTAGATGATACAAATCTTACAAACTCACTCATTTTTTATTAGTTAATAACTATAATAAACTGCCATTGTAAATGTTGGAATTAACTAGGATACTGAGGTTCTTGTAGTGCTAAATGATCTAGGTAATAAAGCATAATATGTAGGGTTACCTATTAGAGAAGTTGTAAAATGACCTTAAAAAGCAAGTTTCTGAAATTAACTGTCTCAATTAACATTGTCCATCTGCCCTGACCCAACTCTCCCAAAGCAGGAAGGGATTGTAAAGCCATTGAATCTATCACATTGTTTTTCTAACGAAACCAAATGACTACCCTCAGAGATGCTGAAGGCTTGCTCACAGTCTCAGCCACTTAGGTGACATGTTTCCAGGGATGGCTTTACGCCCTGTTAAAAATACACTTGTTAGATTACAGGGTTAGCACACACGAAGTTTGAAAGCTCAAGTAGGTCATGTTTTAATATGAGCTTTAGTTCTAACTCCTCTCTGTGCATTTTATTGTTACCGGTAGGCTGTGAAAAACTTTTCTATAATACGAATAATAAAGAACTGTGGGATATGTTTTGATTTAAGCTAGCTGATTAAATAACAAAATGTACTTAAAAGAAAAAGGTTCTTAAACACATTACAGAAGGAATTTTTACCTTATACTATTACATGTTATGCTATTTCCCTAAATAGCAAGCTCTCCTAGCATAAAATGGTGAATAGATTTAATTGAGTGTGTCACCTCTAATTGACCAGTAGTGCCTGCCTGCAACCAGTGTCAGAAGAGACCATGCCTGGGCTTACTGGGTATATTAACCAGAGTTTCCCAGAATCCACAGCATATTATATATACAATATGACACATGTAATATATATAGAAATATATTATATATGTATATCCATCTTAAGAAATTGGATCATATTATTATGAGAGCTGTCAAGTGTGGAATTTGTAGGGCAGGCTGGCAGGCTGGAAATTCAGGTGAGTCAATGTTCCAGTCTTGAGGCAGAATACTTCTTCTTCCAGAAACTTCAGTTTGCTCTTAAGGCTTTCAGCTCAATGGGCGAGGCCCACCCAAATTATAGAGGGTAATCTGCTTTACTTAAAGTCTAGTGATTATAAATGTAGATCACAACTAAACAACATCTTCACAGCAGCAGACAGACTGCTGTTTAACCAAACAACAGGGCATCATAGTTGCCAAAATTGACACATAAAATTAACTGTTACACTGGGGAAAGGCATAGTGAACACCTGCTGTGTGCAAAGAGGGGCATCATTCCTGCTATGTGTTTGTCGTCATGACCCCAGTGGTACTTAAAATGTTTTTTTTTTTTTTTTTTTTAGTGTAAGAAAATCTCTTTTATTGGCAAAACTTCAAGGGTATTATTATATACCAGGAAATAACTGAAGTTCTGAAGATGTTTTAATTGGAAAGGCAGGAAGATAAAGACTTTTTATCTCACGGGAGGGTTTTCAGCAAATGCACATTTTACTATTGTTACATCATTTTCTAAAGAAGTTGTTTTACAGCTTTCCCACCCTCTTCTATCGCATTATCTAATCCAGAGGTTTAGTCCGAGTTCACTCTGCATCTCTCACTCACCCAAGTATGCTGTAGAGTGATCTTCAGTGGTCACACTTTGCACTTTTTCATAGAGGAATTGCTGTCTCGATTCTTTCAGTAACTAACCACCACTTAATAGCCTCAAGATTGAAATGGAGATTGTCAGAAAAAATTAATAATCGTTTGGTAGATCTCCTTCAGTCCATTATGTTAGTTTTAATGCTTCAAGTGATGTGATGCATTATAAACTTCGGAGTCTGCGCCAGTATCTCATGTAGTGTGATGTGCTGGAGCCAGAACAATTGTGCTGTTGTATCAAATGATTCCTATAGTTTCAGAAAATGGGGTGGGTGGGTGGGGGTTCATTTGAGGAGTGGCTTCATTTATACATTTCAGTTAGGGGAAATTTGAAGTAAGACAAAATAGTAACCTTTGTTATAAAAATGTCTTAATATAAGAACATTTAAAAACTCTTAGAAATAATAATAAACCTTAGAAGTAAAACAATGGCTACTAAAGGAATGATACTTGGATAATATTCGAGCTAAGCCAAATCCAACAAATATTTTTATTGGAGTGTTCCTTTTGTTCCCCTTGAAAATGTTTTATATTATTGAATATCACATGTCTCTCTGAATTTCTGTTTTCAGGCACGTTTCCTGCTAGGAACATATGGAAAGGGTAAATGTCTGGAGTACAACTTGAATGATATTATAAACTATGAGAGAGGATCTTGAAGGATTAATGCAGTTAAAAGAGCTAAAACTATGTCTGCAGTTAGATTTAGACAGCCATTTTGCTTATCCTAGGCTCCTTTTATTGAATATGAAAAAGAAAATGTGAAAAGCAGACCTTATAAAAATCCTGCTTCTTTATGTGTTTACGTTTTGATGTTGGTGTCAATTTCCTCTCCTACAGATGCTTGGTACTATTATGTTTTGAATACAGAGGCATTTCGTGTGTGTAAAACTGCAGAGAATTCTAGTGGTGGACATTTATAAATCGTTAATGATTTCCACGGAGAACTTTCGCTCAGAACTTATCGCTGATTCATACAGATCCCTACGTCTGTGTCTCTTGAACAGGCTGAAGCATTGTGATTCTTAGATGCTAGAGGTGAATTTAAGAGTTGGCCAAAATAAGGGCAGATATGGGCAATTACTTTACTAAATCAGGCGTAAAATGTGCTGTTAGTATTTGGCTCATTTAATCTTCAGTTTTCTACCTTGCAGAGGTTGTAAAGACATGGTCTTTCTTTCCTTTCACGCTTTTAAATTTAGACCTCTGGAGAAAAGTGCACCAGTCCATTGTCTTCCTGTGACTACTTTCATCCCAGAACCCTCGCTGGCTAAAGCATAGTGAGTGAGTCAGGCAATGTAGGGTTCAGGGGCTGGGGCCAGTTGCATGCTGGGGTGTGGTGCCAGCCTGGAGAGATGGTGCTGTTGACCGCACATCTGATCACGTGCCAGACCACTGGGCGCACGTGTTCTTGGGGAACCTTGAAGCAAATCCAGAAGGTAGGCTTATTACTCTTATTTTATAAATAAGATAGCTAGCTTAAGATTTACTTGCCTCAGTCTTCAGAAGTTCAGACCTAGATTAAAATATGACTCTGTTTACCGACCCTGCTTTACCTTCGTTTTACTTTTGTTGTTATTTTTTATTACTGAATCTAGTCTTACACATTTTAAGCTTACTTATCCAGCTTGTTAGTGACTTGCTCCGTGAAAAACTATGACATTATATTGATCATTGCTAGGAGCATTTAATATTTTACCATTCAAAAGGAGATCATCAAAGCATTTTAATTCTTATTTTGGCGTCAGTTCACAAAGCTGAAATAAGGGATGCTGGTAGAGATAAGTGGTCCTTTAAGTATGATCCCAGGATGCTCTCTGAATTGATTTGGTTGTCATGGAGGCCTGAAATCAGTCGTCATTCAAAATTCAGGGCAGATGGTCTACAGAGCTTTCAGGTACTCCTGGGTATTTATCAATTAAGATTCAGCAGCATTTTGCCTGTTCTCATTAGGTAATTACATTAAAAATATTCCTTATCACAGGAAAAAAAAACCTAATTATCAAATCTTGATTAAACCTTGTGCCAGAGGCTAACCTCTTGACCAGTGACATATGACCATGATAAAAGAAAGGCAAGCCAGGAAATCCCTTAGGGGAACTGACAAGGACCAGCAAACACCCAGGAACTGATCTAGGAAATGAGTTTGCTCTCTCTTGGTTTTGCTCTTTCCTACTATCAATGATTATAAATAGTAGCATCATTGAAACCACATATATTACAACTACAACAGTTTTTCCTATATGTATGTCTTGATTTTGCTTTAAAGCCAAAGCTCTTCAAAATATATTTTTGAAGAACAGCTTTGGTGGCCAACAAATGGGTACCAACACAGTTTTCTTTCTTCTGCTTCCTTTTTGTAGGTAGACAACATAAGGTTGCATTGAAATAGAATTAGAGAATAACTTCCATTTCCATTTTTATTGAATCATATGTAACAATAAACTAAAACCTAAGACTCTTTTAGTCTCTGACACTTTTATATTTTAAATTCTAACTTCATCAGGCTAATATCACCAATCTAGATATTTCTCACAAAATGTTTTAAAAGTTGATTATTGGATTTTTGGGGCTAGTGTGGCATGATCACATTTATGATGATAATCCCAGGATTTGATGTGGTAGATACTTTTTATTGTCTATAATATTTCAGAAGGATTCGAGGCCTAGAGAGTTAAAGGGAGTTTTCCAGTTTTTTAACTGTCTGATACCTACAACTTTGTCCCATTTTGCCATATATAATGTCTACTCAATGGGGAATCGGGTTTGCTAATCTATGCCATTTCTATAATAATTTCTGTTATTAGTGCATACCTAGATTCATAAACAAGTTGCTTACAAGAAACTGATCCCCATGCTCCTCCCTGAAGTGCCTTTCTCCTGTGTGAAAGTGCAGTTTCCCCTCCAGCAGGTCTGCTGATATTGAAAGGTCCTTTCTAGTTTCAGCTCTTGTGAAAGTATGTAGGATTAAGACTCCCCTGAAAGAGTCTTTTCTTAACCAACTTATAAAAATTAGCCTCTCCCCTCCCTGCTCTGGCAATTATTTTGTTTGTTTATTTTGGCTTGTGGTTTACCCCAGAAGCAAGAAAACTCTACAGGGGCAGGGGTCATGTCTGCCTTACTTACCATTGTTTTCTCAGTGATCGTGGTTCGATGCCTGGCACACAGTGGCTGTGTGATGGAATATCTGGAGATGGAATGAATGCATGAGCGAGTGGATGTATACGTGAATTAATGACTGAGGAAGAAAGGGTGGGATAATGTGATCAGTAGTGAGTTTCATCTGGATCACTTCTGAAGGGATCCCAGTATATTTAACTTTGCACCCATCGACAGCAGCAGGCTGAGTGATGAATAATGAATAACAACAACAATCCAACAGGCAGATTTACTACTCCTACCAGAGTCACTTCCATTTATTAAACCTGTGCTCTGTGCCAGACTCCATGCTACATGTTTCATTGTCTTTGTTTGTTTTTTTTTTTAAGTCATCTCTATAACACTTGAAAGGTCAGAACCGGCTTCATTAAAGAGGTGATATCTGAGTAAGATAGAAGGCAGATAAGAAAAAGAAGAGCAGAGTTTTGAGGTCTTATGCATGTAATTCAGGCACAAAGCATGCTATTAGCATTTGCCAGATACAGATTTTCATTGTGGGGAAATAGTCTTCTTTGTCTTTTTGCTGTTTTGAATTTGGCCGCTAAGAGAATAAAAGGCATAGACTCTTTGTGCTGAGGTAAATGTCTTTCCACAGAGCTAGCCTGGTGCCATCACCCACATCAGTGGTAGTGAGAGATGACATTCCAGCTCACAGTCTAATTGGCAGAGGGAGGAGGCAGGTCAATGACATCCATATGTGTCTGCCAGGTGGGTCGTGCCAGTTGCAGCATATGCCTATCAGTTGGCAGCCCTGCTCGGTGTATAGTCTTAGTCAATGTGGTGAGGGTCAGTGCTCAGAGAGGCCTTCTGGGACGGTAAAGTGTGTGCAACTTACAGGAAAACACAGTGCAAAGAGTCTTGTCAGAAAGAGCTTTAGCATCTTCGTCCCTTCTCCCCTTCACACACCACCATGTATAGGCAGAAGAAAATTCAGAGGTGAATTTCTTGTGATGAGAAGTAACTGCAAGTAGATGAGTTTTGAAGTGCCAGATAGAGTGACTCCATCCTTTTGATTGTGTAAGGAACCAAAAGAACCATTTGATCATTAGGATGCAATTCTGACACTTGAAGTACATTAATACATTTTTTTCATCAAGCAATATAAAGACCAGAGACATACATCAACTGTACTGTTTCTTGGCTGTCACTTGTGTTTGAAAGCAGCAGATTAACGGGCATTTTCTGTATCCTGAGCGAACTTAGCTATGGTTCCCTGCACTTGTTAGTTTGAAGAAAGGTGGATAATGAGATCAAAGGTAACAGACTTATAATATTTCATCTTGCTGTCAGAACCTATCATTTAAATAATTGGAAAATCCTGAAACATTGAAATAAAAGTAGACTGTAAGGAGTAGAAAGGATTTTTTTAAAAAGAGGAAGAGAGGCATAAAAAGAAGAAAGAAATTTGGCTCTGGGTGATAATGACGTGTCAGTGTATGTTCTTTCCTTGCAGCAAGGTCGGGGTCGATGACAGTGGAAGAGGCTGTATGTGTGTGAGATGGGGGCACATGGGTATCACTTTTGCTTAATTTTCCTGAAAACTTAAAACTGCTCTGAAAAATCAAGTCTATTTGAAAATTTAAATGGATAAGTGTTTTAAGATCTATGCGTTCTGTTTGGATATTACAGTTTGCAAGACCTAAGTATTCATATTGATTATCACATCCACGTGAATGACCACACACAGAGTGGGGAAGTCGGAACATTCAGTCACATCTGCTGCCTTCTTCTGAGTTCTTCCCTCAGAAGGCAGTGGCTTTGTTACTTCTTCTCTGAGGTATACTTTCATACCAGAATATCATTTTGTTCTTATACATGAAAATTGACTTTCGAGTGATGTCTGACAGGACTGTCAAACCTTGAGAGTTTTGAAAGAGTTTCTCCCAGGCCACTCTAAAAATCCAAAGATCTAAAGATCATTGTGAATCAAGCTGGGCCACCACAGATGGGGAACCATGATGTAAGGCTTGGGAATTTCAGTTCCTGGGTTCCCATAATTGGGGGGATATTCTCAGCAATTATGGTGATTCTGTCTCTGTAATCCAGAGGAGACTTTCAAGTTTAGGGCTATGTTTGCTGTATTAATTTGTGAAGTTCTTGCTTTGCCTATGGTTTCTCTGAATAAGAAAGTGTTTAGTAACAACTAGAACAGGAACGGAATCACAGACATGGAGATCATATGGAGGGTTATCGGTGGGGAGGAGGAGAGGGGAGAAAGGGGAAAAAGGTACAGGGAATAAGGAGCAAAATTGGTAGGTATGAAATAGGGGAAGGTTAAGAATAGTATAGGAAATGGAGAAGCCAAAGAACTTGTATGTACGACCCATGGACTTGAACTAAGGTGGGGGAATGATGGTGGGAGGGGCAGTGCAGGGTGGAGGGAAATAAAGAGGAGAAAAAAGTGAGACAACTGTAATAACATAATCAATAAAATATACTTTAAAAAGTTTAAAAAATAGAGTTCAGTGTAGTTTCATTTGTTTGTTTATTTATTTTTGTTTCCCTTGCCTGAAGGGATACGTCAGAAAAAAATAGTGTTACAAGCAATATCCAAGATTTTACTGCCTATGTTTTATTTTATGATTTTTATGGTTTTGGGTCTAATATTTAAGTCTTCGATCCATTTTGAGTTTATTCCTGTGTGGTGTAAGAAGATGATCTAGTTTAATTTTTTTGCACATATCTGTCCAATTTTCCCAGCACTGTTTATCGAATAATCTATCTTTAGCCCATTGTATGCGCTTGCTTCCTCTGTTGAATATTAATTGACTGTAAAGGTAGGGGTTTATTTCTGGGCTCTCTATTTTGTTACATTGATCTATGTGTCTGTTTTTATGCCAGTATCATGCAGTTTTGATTACCGTGGCCTTATACTATAGTTTGATATTAGGAAGCATGATTCCTCCAACTCTCTTCTTCTTTCTTAGGATCACTGTTGCTATGCAGAGCCTTTTGTGGCTCCATATACATTTTTAAAATATTTGTTTTAATTCTGTGTAATTGGAATCTTGATAGAAGTTTTGTTGAATCTATAGATTGCTTTGTATATTCTAATAATGTTAATTCTTCCTATCCATGAACACAGTATGTACTTCCACTTACTTGTATCTTCGATTTCTTTCTTCAGTGTCTTATAATTTTCTGAGTACAGGTCTTTTACATCCTTGGTTAGATGCATTCCTAGATACGTTATTCTTTTTGAAGCAATTGTCAATGGGATTGTTTTCTTAAATCTCCTTTTTGATAGTTCATTTTTGGCATATTAAATTGCAAGTGATTTCTAGATATTAATTTTGTATCCTGCTACTTGACTGAATTCATTTATTGATCCTAGTAATTTCCTGGTGTAATATTTAGGGTTCTCTATCTACAGTATTATGTCATCTGCAAATAAAGACAGTTTTACTTTTTCCTTTCCAATTTTGATGCCTTTTATTTCTACTTCTTGTCTGATTGCTGTGGCTAGGACTTCCAGTACTGTATTGGATAAGGGAAGTGGAAGTGGACATCCCTGTCTTGTTCCCAGTCTTAAAGGAAACGTTTGTAGTTTTTGTCCATTTAGTATGATTCTGGCAATGGGTTTGTCATATATGGCCTTTATTATATTTAGGTATGATCCCCTTTTTCTCACTTTGCTGAGAGTTTTTATCATAAATGGGTATTGGATTTTATCAAATGCTTTTTCTGCGTCTATCAACACCCAAAAAAATTCAATTAAAAATGGTCAAAGAACCTGAATAGACACTTTTCCAGTGTGGACATACAAATGGCTAATAGACATGTTCAACATCACCAATAATCAGAGAAATGAGAATTAAAACCATAGTGAGACATCTCGCAGCTGTCAGAATGGCTATCATCAATAAATCAACCAATAACAAGTGCTGGTGAGGATGTGGAGAATGGGGAACCCTTTTCTACTCTTGGCAGAAATGCAGATTGGTGCAGCCACTGTGGAAAGCAGTATGGAGATACCTGAAAAAATTAAAAATGGAACTGCCTTTTGACCTAGCTATCCTACTTCTAGGAATATATCTGAAGAAACCCAAAACACTAATTTAAAAGAATGTAAGCACCCTATACTCATTGCAGTATTATTTATTGATATAGTCACCAAGGTATGGAAGCAGCCCAAGTGTCCGTTAGTAACTGAGTGGATAAAACAGCCACGAGATGATGCGGACACCAGCCCACAGTGTCTGCAGTGTTATGGATGAGACAAGACATTCGCATGGACTACCGAGTCCTGTGGAGGAAAAGGGACAGCACAGCTACTGTCTCAAGGGGAGAGCACCTTGGAGTGGCCTGGCCACTCTCTCAAAAGGAGAGTGCGCTGACCCTTGCCTTAACAGGCTTTTATTGGCTTTCTAATATCATGCATCAAAGAAGGTTTTCATTTGTTATTCTTAGGTTTGATTTAGGTAATTACTTTTTACAGACAGCAATGGAAAGGGTGTTACTGATTACTTTTTACATATTAACAAGGAAAAAATGTTGCAAATGCAAGGGAACCCATAAGAGTAACAAGTCTGGTTACACTTCAGTCCTTGGAAGAATTAGCACAGACTTCAGGAGGTTACTTTAAAGACATGCAGCAAGCACTTGCTGCCTGAACTCAGAGTGAGAGAGTTTTAGCAAGGGCAAGTCACAAATAATGCAGGCCTGATTTCTCATGGGAGAACTTCGTGGGCATGGTCCTGCGTGCTGACTTGCCCTCTCACTGGTTTTCCACATGGGTGCTGAGCTACATTTCCACATCTCACAAAGCAGTTCCCTGCAATGGGACATTTATACAATGGAATACTACTTTGCCATAAAAAAGAAACTTTTACCCTTTGAGACAGTATGGATGGAGAACATTAGGCTAAGTGAAATAAGCCAGTCAGAGAAAGACAAATACCGTTTGATTTCACTCATATGTGGAATCTAGTGAACAAACTGAACTAAAATGCAAAATAGAGAGACTCATAGAGAGAGAGCAGGGTGACAGCTATGAGGAGGTTAGGGGGTGGAGGGATTGAGCAAAAAGGAAAAAGGACTCATGGTCATGGACAACAGTGTGGTGATTGTGGGGTGGGGAGGGGATATAAGGGGAATAAATGGTAATGGAAAAAATACAGTGAAAAGAATGAGTTTGGTAAGGTGAGGAAATTCACTTTTTCCTTTTCAATTGATTTTAATCCATGTCTCTAACTATATGTCTTACAAATAGTGCTTCCCTTTCTCTATAAATTTTTCATTCCAAATTTATTGTTACAGTGGAGAAAACTTCATGTCCATTGGGCAGAATTTGGAAGGATATTCAGGAAATGTTAAAGTGGTAAATCAGAATGTATCATTTTTTACCCTTTTAATTTGGCCAAGATTTCTGGGAAAAGATATAGCAACTGGCTGGGACCCATTACAACCAAAACTCTAGATCTGCAATATTAAGAAAAGAAATGAATGAGTATGTGCTACCCTGTGGAGGTGCTGTAGCTCTCACTTGGGTTACTGTGATGTGCTCTTAAATGAGTTCAGAAATCCAGTTTCTGTACGTATTATTAAATAATTCAGTTTCTTGTGTTTTTAAGAACTCTTTAAACATTTATCAGTGAATGGTTTTTAAGTATATTGCGATCTCTTTCTCAATTACCTCTTCTTTGAGAATTTCAAAATCATACTCTAGTCTGTTGAATATTACATATATTTCCACTTGTTGGATGTATTAAAATTGCTTTGGGAACTGTTTCCTAGACACCAGAAAATATCAGTATCATAATAAAAACCCAACTCTGTACAAAAGGCACTGATTAAAATAGTTTTTTTTTCCTTAGCTACTGAATGATTCATCAACTATTTATTGGACTTCAGAAAGAAGTTCATAAAAATGGAAGATAACAATTAAAACTCCCTGAGGGTTAATAATCACCATCTGATTCTCTTAAATGTATTACCTTACATAATAAAAATAATTCCTGCACAGTATATCTCTCTGTAATCTGTGTGAATGCATACACTTATAAACTCATTATGTTTCTAAGTAATGGTTTTATATTTTTATTCTACTATTATTCTTAAAATAGAGCTGAGAGTAGGAAGCTTCCAATTCTCAATCTGTTATTATGTAAACCCATCTATAAGCTTCTTTTAGTTGACATTGTATTTAATTATTACTGAGTCTTTATTTCCTGTGGAAAATATCAAATAAATATTACAAATATTTCTTCAGATTATATAATTAATCCCCTTATATTTGGGTTAAATCTTTGTAAAACAAGCTTATCAGCATCACTTCTGGTGGGAAATATTATATAATTTCAACATAGTGAGATCGATACAAAATTTACTTCCTGTAAAGTTTATCCTATGTAATGTTTATCTTTTGGAAAACCATTCTCATGCATAAAACCAACAATTCTTCCTTTTCTCATGCTTAAAATATTGTATTCTTTATCTGATTTAGAAAATATTATGAAAAAATCTCACCTTAATTCTTTTGTTCAACAACAATGAAAACTCCCTTATATCTGGTGGTCATGAAATTGGTACAGAAAGTAATGTTCTGGAACTCAAGACTATTTATTACTAATGTTTTAATTGTAGTTCCTGTCACTGAAATAGAAAACACCTAGAGATCAGATTGCTTACAATTATGAATCCATTTATTTAGGCAAAACAATCTATAATAACCAAAATCAATAATCTATTTAGGCAAAAAATCAAGTCATTTGATTTTGTGTCTTGGATCAAGTTTTTCCCCCACTGAGATTTGTAAAGATAGTTTAAGGCAATATTAGTGTTACCTGGAGTCCTCCTGCATAGAAATCACCCGAGGTTCTGGGTAAAGATGCAGATCTTTAGACCCAGCACTCCATTGAAAGGACTCTCTGTAGATTTCCCAACGATTCCTGTCTTGTCGAACATAATCATCATCTGGCTGCTCACTGGCACTTGCCGCAGTTGCCCGTTTCTCCTCTTGGCGCACTTTCTTCTCCCAGCATTTGTGAAAAGGCCTTCTCGGTACCTCTCAGCAACAGCTCAGTGTCCTTGCTTAGTTTTTCCTCTTTTAAGAATCTGCTGTTTTAACAAGTATCCTATACTCTTCCCACCCCGCCAAGCTGTAGCACAATATTTCTTTGTTATTTTAATTACTTACTGTTAGGACATTCCACTTTCTGGGAGCTGATTTATTATTGGTACATTTTAGATTTAGAAAGTCCATTGAATTTAGGAACTTAGATATAAGTGGATTTAAAGGGGATTCCTGTTCGTAAGTAGAGTTCATATAAAGTTACAATTTAGGGAAGTAATAAAAACCTCTAAACAGACAGAAAAAAGCATCAAGGCAAAAGCAAGTAGCAAGCCATTGGTGAAGCCATTCACAATTTAATAAAAGTTAATAGCGATTTCACCCACCAAAGAGAATAAAGTATTACATATAAGATTGATATAATTATGTAACTATCACTGCAAAGGAGGTTGGATGGCTCCACAGAGCTATTTCTGATTCTTTGATCTTATTACATTACTCACAAGTAATGTTTCTTTATGAAACAGCTCATGTTGCATTTTGTTATAATTATGATGGTTGTGTCTATTGTCTGGCAGTGCACGGGAGACAACTGAGTGAGAATATGAAAAGGGGAGGAGAAAGTTATGGAACACAATGAAGGTTGATAGGCTTAAAAACCATCATCCAGGAAACAGTAATAACTTCAGTAAACTTGGGATTGGGAGATGTTTTACAACATTTATGCAAAAAACATTTCTCAGCACCTATTGTATATAGAAATGGTAAGCATTTCAGCACTTCCAAGAAATTGCAGATGCAAGTATAAATCAGACCTAGATTCTACCTCAGGAAATTTAGAGTAGGGGAAATTTGTCAAGAATATGGATACTTATGGTCATGGTTCAGTTAAATATGGTAGTTCAGAGTAGAGAAGTTATCTTCCTAAGAGTTTTATATTGACAGGAAATAAGTGGCATTTTAAAAGTATAAACCTGATTAAGTCTCCTCCACCTTAAAATACAATGCTGTTTGCAACAGTCTTTTTTTCTTACAAAACTTTTTACAATGAAACCAATAATACATCCCTTCCTGTAACCCTGAGTATTTTTCCAGAATGCTTCTATCCTGCTCATGCAAAGTTCTCAAAAGGAAGAATCTTTAGTTCCTTTTTCCACCTTTTAAACTAAAGCCCATAACTCAACTATCAACTACAAACTGACTTCCACATCCACCACTTTCCCTCATCTACAGTCAGTGCCAAATACACCAAACTATGTTCCATCCATTTATTACCTTATACATCGTCTGCATTTAGCTCTTGATTTTTTTCCCTTGAAACTGTTTCCTCTCCTAGTATCTTAGATTTTGTGTTCTGGTTGATGATTCATTTTAAGACTTCTTCTCAAGGTTCTCTTTCTCACCAGTACCTTAAATGTTGGTGTGCTTGAGTGATTCATCCTTGGCTCTTTCAGTTATTTCTCTCATCACATTTTTCCTGGCCGAAATCCCCCATTTTTATGGCTTTTTTACCTACAAATAACTAATGTCTCCTACAAAAGATTTGTGCTTGCTCCTCCATAATGTAGAGAGGCTTTTTAACCAAGATCTGTATTTCCCAGACCAAGCTCCCTTGGATCCAGGAGATGATGGCACAAGAGCTGCTCATGACAGGAGAATATAAGGAGAAATGACAAGTCATTTCTGGGCCTGGAGCTTAAAACAAAACAAAACAAAACAAAAAACACTCTCGACTTTTCCCATCCATCTGTTGGCCCTGGGAGAAAGTGGAATGACACAGTGAAAGTATCCCGGGACCCATAATCAGCTATGACTAACTACCAGCCAGAAACATTTATAATTGACATTTATGTGAGTCAAAAATAAATGTCTATTATATTATGACACTAGGATTGGGAATTTATTTATTACTGTAGCTAACATTAATATAGAAGTTGGCAACTTAAAATATGGTGCTGTAATTAAAAATTTGAAATATGTGGAATTCAATTAGCATCTCGGTAGTATCAGAGTGTGGAAAGATTGTGACAAAGTCGCACAGTGGCAAAATATTTGATGAACTATTGCCTGTAATAATTTGGAAGACATCCAAGACTCCTGTCTGTAGTTAATACTGTTTGTTGATTGTTACTGGTTGAGTTTAACAAGGTATGAGAAGAAAAAAATGAAGTCGGGCAAGAAAAAATCATTATACAAGCAATAAATGAAAGAAGTAGAGAGCATTCAGAAATATGAAACCTCTCAAAGTGATAAAACTTTACAACTTTTAGAGCCAAGTCAAAAAGAAATGAGACTGAAAAACGCTTTGAGGAGATGCAATACCAAAGGTATAGTCCATGAAAGAAATAATTGATAAGCTGGACTTCATGAAAATTAAAAACTTAAGCTGTTTGAGAGATAATCAAGCAAATAAGAAGACATCACAAATTGGAAGAAAATATTTGCAAAAGATATATTTGATCAAGGACTTTAACCAAAATAGACATAGAACTCTTTAAAAAATCAACAATAAGAAGATGAACAACCTATTAAAAAGTGGGCAAAAGGTCTGAACAGACACCTTGCCGAAGAAGATATGCAGATGGAAAATAAGCATATAAGAAGGTGCTCACATTATAACACCATTAGGGAATTGTAAATTAAAATGATGAAATATCACTACATACCTATTAACATGGTGAAAATCCAAAACACTGACACCACCAAGTGCTAGTGAAAATGTGGAGTAATAGAAACTCTTATTAATTGCTGGTAGGAATGAAAATTGGTACAGCCACTTTGGAAGATATTTTGTAGTTTCTTTTAAAACTAAAGATACTCTTAGCATATAATCCAGTAATATTACTCCTTGGTATTTACCCTAATGAAATGAAAACTTTGTGCATACAGATGTTTACAGCAGCTTTATGTATAATTGCCAAAAGTTAAAAGCAACCAAAATGTCTTTCAATAGGTGAATGAATAAATTAACTATGGTACGAACAGTGGAATATTATTCAGTGCTAAAAAGGAAGGAGCTATCTAGCCATGGAAAGACACGGAGATGAAAGTGGAGACAAGATAAGTGATACCCCAGAAATACTAAGGATCAAAAGAGAATGCTACCAACAATTATTTATACACTAACTGTGTGCTCTAGAAAAAAAATCAGTAGATTCCTAGAAACATGCCATCTATGTATGAAAGACTGAATCATGAAGAAACAGAAGGCATCCACAGACTAATAACAAGTAAGGGGATTGGAGCAGTAATCAAACATCTTCCAACAAAGAAATACTCAAGACCAGGTGGTTTCATGGTGGATTCTATCAAACGTTTACAGGAGAATTAACATCAGTCCCTCTCAAATTCTTCCAAACAATTGAAGAAGACATTCAAACTCCTTTTTTAAGGCCAGCATTATCCTTGTACCAACATCAGGAAAGGACACTACAAGAAAGTTATAAGCCAGTATCCCCAGTGCACATCAATACAAAAATCCTCAGCAAAATACTGGCAAACCAAACTTGACAGCATGTTAAAAAGATCACAAACCATGATCGAGTGGGATTGGTGTCCCTGAAGTTCGTTGCAGGCTACAAAATCCATTTTTTTTGTGTGTAGATAGAAGATTATACCTCACCATTTCTTTTCATCTTTTGCAGTATTTTACTGCAAAAGGGGCTGATTTTAGTCAATGGCTGTGTGATTTTTTTTCTCCAGTGAAGAAGAAAGCAGAATAGATGGGAGGGATAGAGTGAGGGAAGATACTGTGATTGGCTAAGCACTTTGCTGGGATGGTCAGTAGGATGTTTAGTAGTCAATTTTAACTTGACTGCATTTCTGCAATGCAAAGGCTTTCTGTCACCTAGGTCATCAGTAACTTCCATGCATGAGAGGAGTTCTCCTGGAAGTGTTCCCTGTTGATTTACAAGTTTGTGTGAATGTGTGCCTATTTTTGATGAAAATCCAGTAAAGGTACCGAGTTTAGGAAATGGCTACAAGTCATTGAGTAGAAAACAAGAATTCAGTGGAGTTTGAAAGAAGCAGCTAGAAGTTAGCATGAGTTTCTCCAATTGCTGATTAGAATTTACAAAAATCGAGGGAGAAAGTTGTAACAGGATGGCAAAGTTTGGAGCATGAGCTAATCTTATTTGGAGCTTAAGGAAGTGAGGGATTCTCTTTGATGCTTTGATCACATAAAGCATTTATATTTTAGCATTAATCAAAATGTTCAAGGATGACATTCCTTGCTTGAAATTTGAGGCACCTCTGGAGTAGAGATAATTTGGCATACATCTCAAGGGGCTGAGAGAAAGAAAGAAGAGATAAGGGAAAGGAAAGTCTAGAGAGAGGTCACTAGAAGGAAGAGGGGCGAGGAAGAGTCAAAAGTCATTTCCAAATGCCCATTTCCCCAAGATGCCCTTAGAGACCTGGCTCTTCTTATTCCTATGTTTTATTTCCATCCCCTATCCAAGCCCTGATGGAGCCTGCTATTACTACAGGTGTCTGCTCTTCCTCCTGGGCGTACAGCTACACGACATTTCCCAGTGTCCTTGCATGTCGGTTGAATCATGGTATCTGAGCTATGGAATGTAGGCAGAATGTTGTAAACTACTTCGTGGGTTGGCCTTCAACTATTTTCTCTTTCTCCTTTCAACTTCATGGCCATAAAAAAAGGTTGAGGGAATGCTTCCCAGGAGAGCCCCTGACAGGGGACATCTGCCTTTGACTTTATGTAAGCGGTGACCATTTTTTGTTCAGCCTTCAATATCTTGTGTTTGTTTTTCCGGTAGTGATTGCTACTCTGACTTGCTGTGACAGTCAGCGCTGACTCTCTCCACCTCTGTCTCTTCTGAACTGTTACCTCAGTCTCCCCCTCGTTTTCCATGTGGTCTTCATCCTTCCTCTGTGCATGTGTCTTCCATTTGGCTTATGCGACATTCAGTGGCAGGGCGGGCATGAAGAGGGCAGGAAAAGGGGGCTGATTTTAGGGAATGGTGACAAGTCATACTAGAGAAGATAGGAATTTGCTAGAAGCTGGATGAGGCAGCTGGCGGTTACCGTGGGACTCCTGTCGACCCCTCTCATATGGTAAATTTGGATTCTGTGCTACCATCACTGCTGTGACCGTGCATTACTTGTTAGCCATGTGCAAAATTGTATTGTCTTCGTAGAGGGGTTGAAGAAGATTTGGAAGATTTGACTTTAAGCTAAGTGAGGACAGGGATTGCATATCTTTGTAGATTTATATTTTATTAATTAAGAGTTTGAAAAAACAGGATGTAACATGACAGGCTTAATGAAATTAAGGAAAGCACTAGATCTGCCTCCAAGATACTGATTTAAAAAATGCTTAAACTGTGTCATTAAATAAAACCTAATAAATTCTCATTCTGTTATGAGCATTTTGTTAAAATGTGCTTATACTTCCCAAGGTCAAAACCACCTCCTTTATGCAAAGGTCTTGACGTCAGCAGTTCCTGTCAATGCCAGATGGTTTGCCTCGAAGAACTTATCTACTGTCTCTTGTTAAGCGCTGTGGGCTGCTTATGACATATTTTAGATTCTATAGTTAATTTTCAGGGCATTCATATATACGAGGTTCATTTTAAATCCTTTAACACATTTTCCTCATATGGATGTTACTGTTACAGTCCCTTGTGAGAACATGTGTTGGTTATGTTAGAATTAGACTTAAAGTAACAAATTGACTTCCTTTAAAGACTGTAGAAAATTTTAACCCTCAGGAATAAAAACCTAATTAGGCGGTTAAGTCTTAGGGAATAAGTGAAAATAGACCAGGAGAAGTTTTCTAGCAGAGCCCCCCACTCTGAAAACCCATGGGGATGGGGAGTCATCAGGAAACCGCTGTTTTCTCAGGCCCAGGTACCCGCCACCATGTGGTGTGGTGCTCAGGTAAACAGACGCTGAGATGGGGGATAAAGAGAAGAGGGCCGTGGGCCAGTAGCTCTGGGAAGCAGAGTGTAGAAATGAGTGTAGGGGTGCCTGTTTGTAAGAAGCAGAGATTTAGGGGAGATGAATTCTACTACTATTATAAGCAAAGGCAAAGAGTTAGCTCATTCAGAATAATTTTTCTTTTTTAGGCCTGAAAGATTTCATTAATTCAGACTCTTCTTCTCTCGCTTTGTCCCCCTTTAAACTGGACTCTCCTTGACCTGCTCCAGGGCATGCTTCTGTATT
Source organism: Glossophaga mutica (assembly GCA_039655065.1). Lineage (NCBI taxonomy): Eukaryota > Metazoa > Chordata > Mammalia > Chiroptera > Phyllostomidae > Glossophaga > Glossophaga mutica. The sequence goes on from CM077304.1 coordinate 44,641,042, forward strand.
CCCAATATATTTGGATATGTATAATTTCTCATACATTATCTCTTTTTATCCTGGCAGTAGGCATGTGAAGTAGGAGGTGTCTTCAGTTTATAAATCAGGAAAGTAAGGCTCAGAAGGCTTATAGATATATTTTGAATATCTTACAACTAGGATGTTTGAAGTTTGGGTCATTTGTTTCTAAACCTTATGATTAACTTATGTTCTTTGCTAGCTTATGAATCTCTTTAGAATCTAGATCTTTCCTTCTCAAGCTTTGTATCTTGTCACTTTCTTGTTTTGCAATCTGTTATTTAGTCAGGCAGAACATCTTTCAGTGTCTCACTTGCCACAGCCTCTCTCACTTCTGAGGACTCCCTCATGTTTTCTGCTTCTGCCTCTAACATCCCGGCCACCATTGTGTCTGATTAACTCAGTCAGTCTTCACGTTTCATTGTATGTGTCGTCACTTCCAGAGAGCCTTTGTGGACCAGCGCTCCCTGTAGTATCCCCCAGAGTGCCTTTCTCTTCATATTTTTCAGGCTTAGTGTGTTAAAATTGTACCACCCACTGGTCTGTGACCTATGTGAGAGGAGCAGCCCACATCTGTTTTATTCAGTGTTTGGGTCATAGTAGGTGCTCAATATTTATCTTCAACTGACTGAACGAATGAATGAATGAGTGGTTAAATATTCCTTATTCAGATTTACCCTATTGTCTAGCTCCTTTCCAAGTCTCCTTTAATATTTTCTCAAATGTTTTAACATACTAAGAATAACAGTTAATTTGGCTTAAAGTCGTGTCCTGTATTCACAAATATGAAGCCTCTCTAGTCATTCCTCAGCCTTCTGAAAGCAATAGAAGACCAGACAGCATTTTGAGATGAAAGAATAAATAAAAAATCCCACATTGCTAGTTTTCTGGTTCTACTTTTTCTCACTGCCTAAAAATTCCACTTTTTCTCACTGCCTAAAAATAGCCCTGAACACTAGTCAATTCTGTTTTTTAGTCCATCTTTCAAAATTTGTGAATATTTTCTGTGAACCATTTGATACCTATACATAGCCAAATCATAGGTCAAAATAACAATAAAAATGCAAATTTATAGGAGTTTCCCATTAAACAGGAAAGGTTATTTGAATTTCTAGTCAGAACATATTGTAATTTTAGACCTTGCTGAAATCAGTCCCCTTGAGATTTTCTATCCATGAGTTTAGTAATTGTCTTCTTCCAATTCTTTGTTAGATTCCCTCAGTCCTGTCTTGCAACTTTGAAAACTTAGGCATTCCCTGATAGGGATTTTTTAAAAAGCTCAAATGAATAAAATCTTCTCTCAAAGGTTATCTCTCTTGAACTATGTCCAAGTTTCCCACAAATGAGCTACATAAAATCTTGCCATATGTTCTTCTTCATATTGGTACATTATAAAATGATCTAGGTATATTCATTCACTGATTGATGAAAGTCATTAGTTTCTGAATATTTGGTTAACTCACTATCTGGTATTGTTTGATTTACCTAGACAAGTGAAATGTGGTTAAAACAAACCTTTGGGTCTTATACCACGGGGCCCCCTCTTTTGGCATGGAAAAGGTCTGGGAGCAGCTGGCTGCCAGCTGGAGCCTCATACTGTTTTATTGAAGTGGAATTGGGGCTGTAACAAGCTTAATTATAACAAGACATCACCTGCATCACAGAGCCTGTTACCGCCCCCCCCCCCGCCCCCAACAGCTCCCTCCCACTTTTTTTCTTTTTAACACATTGCTGGTTGTTTTGAAGCCTGTTTTCAATATTTCCGCCCAGGCCTTATTTAATCTGAAGGCTTTTTTTAGTCATACACTTGATTTAGTTACAATGACAAAAAAAGGGTAAATCAAATCTAGCTACTTTTGTGTAGGTAAGATCAGGAATAGGGTGAAGGAACTTGGAGATAATGGTGTTATCCATGAACTTGATTTAAATAATCTGGCTAGATCATCTGTTTCATTGAGTTGATAAGGAAACCACGTGTTCACATCATTAGTATATGTTTCCTGAGGGTTTACTTTTATTTTGCTTTATTATTCTCTTAACCATATTATATAATGCAAGCCTCACATTTGATTGTAGTAAGCACTTCTAAGTACTTCCTAATGTAGGTGATATAGTTTTCAGCATATGACACTTAGGAAATACCATCAATAGCTTGATTTAGTGGAAGTCTATATGAATTTGCAAAAGAGATTAATGATCACACATTTAAACATTATGTTATAAACCCTTGTATTTTCTTTTAACATGAACTGCTAAATGCTGATTAACAGCTGCTATTTCCTTTGTGTTGTGTTTTTAGTGCATGAACAAATGATTGCTAACCGCTTTAAGATGATGACTTGGGGGAGGATTTAGAGAAAGATTTGAAATTGCCTTTTAAACAGGAAGAGAAAAAAGTGATGAAAGTTTCTGAAGGTGACAATAGTAATGATACAATGTGAAAATGTTGGTTCAAAGTAATAATCCCTGTTGCTTTTTGTGCTAAAATATTTCTAGATCCTGGGTAGCCTGGAAATGCACAGGGCTACCTGAATAAATTAGATGTTAGCATAAAATAAGTGGAGTTGACCCTTTTGGGCTTTATTTTTATAGCTTTCTTGTCAATAAAGTAATTACATTCTATATGTCTGTATCACTTGGGATTAGAGATATTTATAGGTCTTGGAAAAAGAATTGGGGACAGTTGGCTCAGTCCAACAATAATATTCCAATAGACAGGGTTTTCTAAACTGAAAATTGGATGAAAGGACCAACTATAATATTTACTATATACTCTGTGTTAAGTTTATCTGATACATGATAGCCAGTGAGAGACAGGGAAATGCCACATTGCTTTGGACAATCTTGTGAAGGAACGTGGTCCTGTAACAGAAGAAAAGAAACCATGATTCTTATAATTATTGCATGTATTGTACTACTTAGTCTGTTGTTCAAATATTTTAATGGTTTAATTCAATATTTCTCAAGCCCTCGACTCAAACATGATCTCTTCCTTGTAGCTTTTCCTGACTTTTCCTCCTACTCACCCCGCCCTCTCCTCCAGCAGGATTACTATCTCCTTCATCTCTGCGAACAGTGCATTCCTCTTCTCTTATAGCACTTCTCAAATTGCATTGTAATTATTTGTTTACATATCTGTCTGCCTCACCAGACTGTGAACTCTTCAAGGACTGAGACAGTGTTTTGTTTAATTCATTTGGTATATCCACAGCCTGTCAGTGTCTGGCACATAATAGGCACATAATAAATGCTGAAAGAAAAAAAGGGTGGAGATTAATGAATGAATGTAAATTATTGTCATTTCTGATTTATTTGGCAGTCACATCATAGTGTGTGAAAAGGAAACGCCTATCTTACTAGTCCTTCAATGTCATGTAGTCTTTTCCAGAAAACTGTGGAGTGCTTAACAGTCCCCTCAACTCATATCACATAATTCCACAGTAATGACAACAGCACCGTAATTAAAGCGTAAACACTACCAAGGCACTGTAAATCGTACCAAGTTGCAGTTCTGGAATCTAACAGTGCAGTTTTTGGTTTCAATTGTAATTCACTCATTTAAAAAAAACAAAATATAATGTTTGATTGGTTATATAAAACTTGTTAACTAATTGTTAGACTTTTAAAATTCATTTGCATTTACAAATAGTTTAAATTGGAATTTATTCTTCAAAAAATAAGTAAAGAGTTTACTAAGCAGGCATTGGGGCAATCAAGTAACTGGGCTTGTTAAAAGGTATAGTCGAAGGTTGATAATGGTTAGTGAGTAAGTAGAGTGGTAGCTGAAAAGCCCACTAGGTATTAGGTTCATCTTTTGAACAAATGTTTCATTTTCATTAAAAATTAAATGCGTTCCATCCATATTTTCCTATTATTATGTAAATTCATGTGTATTTAAGAAAAATGTAATTATTCGAATTTCACTCACTTATACTTGAGTCCTTAAGAAGATGTTTAGTGATGGAGAAGAGGGGCCTCTTTTTTGGCTGTGCTCTTTATTATTTAAGCCCCCTGTGATATTTCCCCCCTCACCTCCAACAAACCTAACTAGTTAGGTGATCTGGCAGTAGCACAGTTGCCTCCAGTACCAATTCTGGCTGAAAAAAAAAGGGGGGAAATATTTTACTCCATATCCTTATTAAAGGATGTCTGATAGGTTATGTTGTTTCTATGAACAAACTTATGTACAATCAAGCAACATGTGAAATTGCAGCATGAACATGTGTAGATCTTTAACCATGATTTCTTTGTCTCTGTTATATTATCAGATCCTAGCAGAATGCCTGGAACAAAACAGAAACTCAGTAAATACTGAATATGGATTAATTGATAAATACATCAACAAATGTCATAGAATAACATCCATTTTTTTTTTTTTTTTTGGTTTGGTGATCAAGTCAGCAGAAAGAAATGCAAAAGGCATTTTTGTATGTGAAGCACGTGAGGAATTTCAGTTGTGGTCAGAGGATTGCAGAGGGAGAAAACTTGATTTATATTCCATGCATATTTTATACCCTGGGGGAAACATAGGAGGGTCGCTCTTAAACAGAACAAAGCAAAGATCTAATTAAAATGATAAAATTTCCGATTAGCCGACACTGAGACTAGAAAAAGGCTGGGATAGGAATATGAGAAGTGCTTGTTCTTTCCTCTCCCCCATCTCTCTAAAATGACCAACACGACTGTGGTTACTAGGAAATGGGCAGCAGCCAGTTTCCCTATTTCCTAAGTCAACATTTTCCCCCTCCCTGGACTAGAATGTTCGAATTCTTCTGAACTACTGGCTGGGAGGGAATCTCTTCTACTTGCCATACTCCGGCTCCACACTAGTGGTGTTGAAAGGAAGGCGCATGCTCCACAGTAACTCACTGACTCATTGAGTAGCATGTGAAATGAAACAATTAGAATTGTCATTTATTTTTATGTAAAAAAATTAAGTACATGAGTTAAGCTTCATTCATTCTTTGGAGTTTTTTTTTTTTTAATTTGTTAATCATAACAGGCATACAGAAAAGTGAACAAAAGGGGAAGGGAATTAAAAATATAAACTTCTAATTATAATGTAAGTGATAGGGATCTAATATACAGCATAGGGTATAGAGGAAAAAAGAACAAAATGAACAATGAAAGGTGTAGCATTAGATTGATTTTCACAACATGAACACACAGGTAACCAACACAGATAAGGTACGGGCTTTATCAGCGCCACGCAAGACCCCATCACATTTCCTTCCCATGACTGTCCCTCAAGGACATTCACTGCCTTGACTTCTAATACTGTATGTTAGTTTTGCCTTTAAAATGTTTTAGATAAATAGAATCTTTTTGTATATTAGTTTGTATCAGGCATTATTCTACTTACGGGTATATTTATGGGGTTCATCTCCGTTGTCCCATGTAGTTGTATTCATTTTCAGTGTTACATATGACTGCACTATATGATTGTAGCACAGTTTATATATTTGACTGTTGATGAACATTTGGGTTGTTTCATTGTTGCCAATTTCCAGCTCTCACAAATAATGCTGTTCTGAATAGTACTGTCTACTAGCACTTCTGTTGGATGAATACCTAGGAGTGGAATTCGTGCTTTTCAGGGTATGTGTATATTGTGTGAGTAAATAATGCAAAATAGTTTTCCAACATGGCAGTAGCAATTTATACTCCCAACAGCCATTGTATGAGAGTTCTAATTATTTCCTATGCTGACCAGCACATAATGTAGTTAATTTTAAAAAATCTCTTATTGTGGTTCAATTACAGTTGTTCCCATTTTTCCCCATTGCTCTCCCCTGCCCTGCCCACCCCGTCTCTTCCATGTTGTTTTCCCCCCTATTGTCTTTGTCCATGGGTCCTTTATACAGGTTCCTTGACTTGGCCCTTACAGCAATTCTGTTGTATATGTAGTGATATTGCACTGTGGTTTTAATCTCTACTTCCCTCATGACTAATACTTAGCATTGTTTTCAAATTCTTGATGACCATTTAGATATTCTTTTCTTATTGAAGTGTTTTGCCCAGTTTTTGCTAGGTTGTTGGTCCCTGTCCTTACTGATTTGTAAAAATTCTTTACACCCATCTTTAGCTGATATACGTGTTACAGATATCTTCACTTCTCTGGCTTGTCTTCACTACTAATTTGTATGCGAAGTGACATTGACATCCTCAGCGCACATGCATGTCAGATGGTCACTTACCACATGCAGAATGCGTGGGGGTGGGGGACGCTGGAGGGTGCACTTCACTGTGGTGCACTCACTCTCCCTTCTCCTCTCAAGACAGTGTTATGCATTATAATTTAATATGTGTGTGATTAAATTGACTGAATGATTTATTAAGCAGTTTTTGCTAGATTAATCTTAACAAAATGAATAAATGGTTTTCAAATATTTTTGCAGAGCTAATATAAAGATAATGTAAATAGAGCAAGAATTTGAGCACTATTATGAAGTGTTGACTTGCTATTTCTTCCCCAAATAAGAGCTCTCCTTCAGCTTGCTAAAGAAAATTAAAACCTAATAATATCTTTATAATAGCTAGTCAAAAAATGAAATTATCAGAAAAAGCTATTTAAAATAAAGATTCATGTCTATCTTAGTTAACAGTGAGCCTTATCCTTATATATTTTCCTTTGTGTGTTAATGTATAAAGCTACCATGATCAACAAATCATTAAGTATGTTTATTTCAAACTGATCCCTTAAATTTCCTAGTGTTTGTATATTACATATATAATTTATAAACAAATGAATATATATCTATTGGGACCATAATCAAAATAGTTTGGAACACTGCTCTAGAAAGTTTAAAAATATTGATGTACTGCTATGTAGAGGCATTACCGTAAAAACTTCCAGGCAAATTTTAAAGTGGAAATTCACAAAGCATCTTTTTCATTTTAGTTTAGACTTGGCTGTGTGAAAAGCATAGCAGAGAGGTATACAGTGCATGCAGTGGAGTGGTGGTGCCTGGAACAGAATTCTGATAGGTTTGTAAATAATAGAAACCTTTGTTCTGAAAGCTCCATTATTCAATAAACGCTATCCTGAACCTCCTCATATTCTCAGGTGAGGGCTGATCCTGAGAATGGAATATGCTTGCTGAGGATGGGAGATTTCACTTTGGAATATCTAACCATGCCTTAACTATGGCAGCAAATCAGCTGGTAGAGGAAGTCACCACACAGTGGCAGGGGGAGCATTTCGGGGAGAAGCCAGCTTCTTGGAAGCTACCTTAAAGGCTGAAGTAAGCTAAGATAGTCAGATGCATATTTTTTAATACTAAAGACTCTAACTATAAGTATAAATAATGTGAAGAGAAAGAGATAATGGATATAAATTTTTCTTTTCATCATATGCTAGAGATTTTGTAAGATTAGGTGACACTGACTGGGCAAACAGCTTTGTTCGTGGGTACTTATTATGAATGTGTCCTTTCACTGATGAATGAAAAATAGCCTCAAGGATCACCTAATACATCCGCCTGTCATTGGCAGGCCTGTGAGAAGCCACTGGAGGTGGATGAGTCTTCAAACTTTCCAGCAGAGGAGTTTCCAGGTCCTGTCGACAGCCCACTGCAGTTGTTTTTGGCTGCAGGCTTGGTGCACCCTTTTTCAGCTGAGCCTCACATCATATACTTGGAATGATATGCCCTCCTCTCACTCACATCCCAAATGCTGGGAACACTTTGGAAGAAAAAGCTGTGGAACTGCGAAGCATTATTTTAGGAACAGAGTCTTTGTTGCCGCGAAGCTTTTGCAAAGCACTGGGTCTATAGGCGGTATATCTGCCACATCTGTTTTTGTGTGTGGGAGGCACACTATATCATCTGAGATGAATCACCTCGTAAAGGAGCATAATCTACTTGAGCTTTTGTGTTTAAGCTGCTCTCTGGTAGAGTGAGCTGTAGTATTTAAGCTTTAAGTGGTACATATCCAGGCCTCCTGGTAGCACCCTGCCAAGAGCAACAATAGCTGCAGAGGAGAAAAATCTTCCTTCCATTTCCTCTCAGTCTGTCTTTTTAATATTACTGCTAAAGCAAAGGCAATGAGGATCCTCAAGGGGTGCTGCTGTGAAAGCCTGAGCCATCCCACACCTGTTCTGGAATTAGAACAACTGAGTTTGGCAAGGCAAGAAGACACAAAAACAAAGGATAAAAAAGAACCCTAAAATATTATAAACAAGCAGTTAAATATCTCATTAAACATTCATAGTACTTCATATCAGGGTTTCTGAAATGTGGTTCTTGGAAAGGTCTTAAGTATGTAAACTTTGGTACATATTATTAACTCCTTAAAGATTTTTCTTTAGTTTCCCAAAGTCAAAACAAACAAATATAAAAAAAAAAACCCAGAACAATGACTTAACCTTCTTTGCAGTTCTCTCTTAGAGCCTCTTGAAAAAAAAAATCTTTTTCATTATAGATCATTTGTGCAAAGAATATTACTTTTTGACTCTAAAATGTTTGTGAGGTATTTTAGTAGCTATCGATAAATTGTATGTATTAGGTAAGCACATCTTTCAAAAGAAAATATGTAGCTTATTTCGGTGGCACATGCCCTAGCTTCCATTCTGTAGAGTGAGTCTGTGGTTTGTCTTCCATATCTGAGTACTGGGAAGACTTTTCACCTAGACCAACATAACTCTATATGACCGAAGTCATGGGTCAGCAGTGCCAGGTCTGCGAGTGGGACGGAGGCCATAATGTTGTTCCACATATCCCCCAGGTCCTACCTTTAAATCCTGTTCAAAAAAAAAACAACAAAAACTGTAATCCAAGTGATGATCATGCCTGCTTCTCCTCGGAGAGAGTTGTGCCATCAGGACATAGACATGGGGTTTAGCTGACACCTTGCTATCGGATATTTGTCATTAAAATTGAGTGCTAAAGAGGCCTGCATCATAGGTTTATTCCCCAGTGATGCCCAGTTATCTTTGACGATGTGGAGATAACCTTTTCCATGGCCTAATTGGCTTTTTGATGAGGTAATTGTGTGACTGTTGAATTGATTTTTGAGGCATAGGAATGTAGTCTTGTTCTATTCTATCACAAGAAATGGATAGGCAACATCATCTTTATTCTTGTTCCTGGCAGTCTCACCACACTCTTTCCTTTGGGTTTAAGTAATACAGTTCCTCTTAAAAAGTAAATATAATTTGAGAAGCATCAAGTATCTGGACATCATCAACCTTTAAGTTTTTCTACAGGATATTATACCATCATACAAAAATGTGAGGGAATGCGACTCCATAGGGGCAAGTGTGGTAAAATGGGGAAGGCCAGGAACAAAGAAATATAGTGTAGTCTCTAAAAGAAAAAGTGGTTATCTTAGCAGGCTCAGGGAAACAAGTGGGAATTTGGTTTCTGGTGGCAGGAAGGTACAAATAATGAAAGAAAGAGCACAGAAGAGTGTGGAGGAGAAAGATGTCCACTTCCCAGTTTCGCTTACCCTTCCTTTGACATATTATTCTTGTGAATGGGTAGTGCTGGCTGTAAGGGGACCTGTGAACAGGTTTCACATGGGCCAAAGAGGAGTGCCGCCGCTGGTGGAAAATATTCTAAGATGTCTGACTGTAGGTCAAGAAAGCATTCACTACGTATCACACAGCATAGTTAATACACTTACCACCACTTCTAGAGCATAATATACATTTTATCTAAGTTCTCGTCCTTCTCCTCCTTTGTGTTTCTCATCTTCTTTTTCTCCCATTTCTTCCTCTTCCTTTACATCTCTTCCTAATCATTCCCCTTCTTCTTCTTGGTTTTATTGATTTTTTTTTTTTTTTTTTTTTTTTTTTTTTTTACTTATTCTTATTGCTTCTTCCAGGCTTTACTTCCAATCCTGACTACTCAGGTCTTACCAGCCAGTAGGGTCATTCTGCCAGTATTTCAGCTCCACCTTCTTCACTAAGCTGTTCTTGAGTAACCCTAACTCACATCGACCTCCCATTTGGGAGTCAGCACTTACCTGTATACTGTCTTGAATTGTCCCTTGGTAGTTCAAGTTTTATTTAATCTTTTTAGCTGAACAAGGGGAGAAATATTTTGAAGGTTGAAATCATATCCCTGTTTATTTCTCTGTATTCACCAGAATAATTAGAACAATGTCCTAAATAAACTAAACAGTTTATTTATCTACTAAATTATAGGTATTTAATAAATACTGTTTGGTTGACTGTCTTCCCTCTGCATGCTCAAAAAAGCATACCTATTTTAGTGTACTGTGAGGAAAAGGGAGAAAAGGATTTATTAATGTTCACAGTTTACTTGGCATACTCATATTTCTGTCCTGCCAGGTTAAAATCTACCCTTTACTCTCCAACTCTTGCCAAAAGAAACAAAGATAAATGAAGAAAGAAAAATCCCCAGAAGAAAATAAAAGAACCAAACAACAAAAAATACAAAGTCAGAAAACACAACACATCCAAATACTCATGAAATGAATAAAAATAATACATTTATAAGGTCAACATAGAAAATTAGAGTACAGATTACAGCTGGGAAAGAATCACTCAGTCAAGGTTAGGTTTATTATCCTGGAATTGAAGCAAATATTTGAAATGAATTAATAATGGATACAGCAGCATCTGATTTTTCCACATAATCCATTTTAGATCAAGAGTACTTTGTGGCAAGAACATGAAATCAGTTGAGACCAGCTGACCTTTGCAAAGACTTGTGGCTGGTTAACTTCATAGTTCACTTCATATTGTATTTGAGACATGAAAGAAAAATCTTCCAGTCCCCATCTGCTGAATTATTTCGCTCGCCTTCTTCAAAGCCCATGCAGAAAACCACCTCTACCACAAAGTCCTCCAATGGAAGACGCATGTACATACTCTGCTCTGGTGTGTTTGAGCAGTGAAACAGCCTTTTGGACTCTTGAATAATTCAAGCAAACAAGAAGACAATTCAGTTCGATATGGTTCAATATGTAGCAGGACATTTTTCCTTTCCTTTGAAAAAATTTTTGCTTTGCTTTCATAGTTTGTATATCAGCTTGGAATTAAGTATATGATAAAGCATGTTTGATATTTTTTTGTCATGTTTAAATTTTATGGGTTAAAGATATAAACTCCGTACAGTATCTGCTTAAGATTACAACATATTCTGCCAGATTCTATTTTAATTATAGCTTCTCTTTGGCTAAGATGAAAACTGTGTCTAAATGCTTGGTAGCAGAATGCTTCCAAGCTATGGTGGAGCTGTAACTCTTGCACAAGTTGAGGAGCACAGAGTTCTCCAAAGCTGAAAGGAGTCTTGTTGAGAGAGCCATTTGTTTTTTCACCAGGTCCTGTTCCTTGATGCCTCCCAGGCAGGCGATAGCTGGATGAGCACCAGCAGCAGTGCACTCCAAATACTTGGCTAAATGAGATAGTTTATAGAAATTCCACCACAAAGACATTCCGTTCGAGTGGTGGAATTTGGGCTTGGCACTGCGCAGCGTGCTTTTTTGTCTGCATTTGTGCCTACTTCTTTGCATCTGAGAATTTGAACTGTTCTTCCTTTAACTGTTCTGCTCCACTGTGCCTAGTAGAATATTACCTCCTGTCTAAGACAAAATTATCCTTTTCCAAAAACTTATTTCTACTCTAATGGAAACATTGCTCTATCAATAAGAATCTGAGTTCTCATTATTCTTTTCTATGGAGGTCTCACCTCCCTCTGGCCCTGATTAAACGGGTTGAAGTGACAATTGGCTTTATTTTGCATACCATTTCTTGATCAGTGAACCAGCTGGGTGAGCAAGTGGGGTGTAAACCAAAGAGACATTATTTTATTTTATACTATGTTATTTTCACATGTTCCACTTTCTCATGTTAATAGTTGGAGTAAAGGAGCGTTGTCTTCTGAAACACCTCCCATGTTCATCATTCAAGGTCATTCTTTCTCTTTGCGTGACCTTCCTTAAGACATCACTGCTGTTGTTTACCACACCCTGGAATTTATTTCAGGTTATGTAAATGGTTTGTCACAAAACCTTCTTCATGTGTTTCCTGCAATCTTCCTCAATAACTTCAGTGCTTACACTTTTGACCCTGAAGATTCCATGATCTGATTGCTTTTCATTTCTGACCCGTGGACCTGTAGCTCATTGCTTCCTGAGCCACATAGCCTGAAATTTGTCATCATAGGCTAATATTTTTCTTTCTGAGATCTTTAATTCAGCACTCCCTTCCTCTCCTCTCTTCATTCTGACCCAGCCTTACATGCACAGCCAACTTTTTCAGCTGGCCTCTCTGAACCTTCTCTCTGTCCAACTCATCAATTCTTGACCCTACATAACCTCCACCAGTTGCTTTCCCTGCCTTCGTTTTCCTTCCTCCCTTTCTTCCTTCTTTCTTTTCTTAGATTTCCTTCCTTCCTTCCTTTCTTTTTTTGAGACCATAGAATGTTTTTGGAGAAAGATAAAACAAAATATGAAGACTTGCCTAACTATTGAAGATACTCAACTTCCACTTTCAATGCTCCCTAATATTAAAAATTAGTTCTTAATTCAGCTTTAACACCCAATTTAGCAGTATTTTCTTTCATGTCCGATCCCATAATGATACCCCGTTATTAAGGGAGAGAAGAACTACAGGTTTTCCCTCTATTGCATACTCCATGCTCCTTTCTTGCCTACTCTTCTCCAGGTTAAATTCATGTCTCTCCCAATAGTCTAAACTCCAAATGTTACCAGCATTTTCAGGATATTATTATCACAAGTATCTACTTTTTATCTAACATATCCCAATCTATAGACAAAAGCATTTCAAATTAAAATAAAAACAAAGACAAAGGTCATTCATTCAACAGATACTTACTGGACATCTGATGTGTACAGGCACTTATGTGGGTGTCTAGGATGCAGAAAAATAAAAGGAAACACACACTTTCATGTACTTGCTGCCTTTTCTATATACAAATGGAAATTCTTTACAAACTTTTCTTAAGTTCACTTCCTCCACATTTATTCTAACCATTTCCTTCAGAAGTCTCTTACAGTCTGGTTTTGTTTCCACTGAGACCATTCTCTCAATAGTTAAGTAAAAATGATGACTTTTTTTGTCTTATTAGATTTTTTTCCTCTGTCCTTGTTTTCCTTGTTCACTTTACTTTGTTTTATATTGTTTCCTATTTTTCAAGTTCTCCACTCATGTCTCAGCATTCTTCTTTATCTCATCTCACACCTTAAATCTAGTTGCTCTTTAAAGTGTTGTTGTAAACACTATAATATTTTCTCTTTAGTCACTTTATCAAGGAGCAGTTGCATTTTAAATAGTTCTCATTGTCATCCCTATATGCCTGTGCCACAATTATATCGTGGCTCTGGCCTCATATCTCTTCTGCAGCCCATATTTAAAATGGCCCATCCAGTAAAACTATTTGGATACCCTGCTGTACCTCAAATTCAACATGATTGTAGCTATGATGTAGAGTCTGGGACATATTGAACAATAGAAAGGCAGAAGCACAAACTGGGATGATAGCATACAGAGACTCAACTCTTCTGTAGAGTCAACCCCAGCAAGATCAGCTGGAAATGCTCCAAGGCATGAGTCCACTGGATATAGTCATTTTATGTACAGTTCAGGCAAGGCCAAACCAGTAGGTCTGAAACATTAATAGGGACATGGCTTTCAGGAAAAAGGTAGAAATGTAGATGCCTGTCTGCTGATAAGCCCTCAATTCATGGTTGGATATAGGGAAAATATAAAGCAAATATAGAGAAACAGACCAGCAAGAGGCATAGGGGGCATTTTGGATGAATTATTAGGTGAATTTCATGGGAAGGTACTGGAACAAAAAGCAGGGTCACAGAACCGACTACAAAGAGACTGATGGTCAGGCCAAAACCTAGCTACAAGGATGTTGACAATCAGACTCTATAGTGCAGGAAGGAAAGAGAGGAGGTCAGGAAAACTCAAAGGTAGGCTTATGACACCTAGGTGGTAAGGGCCTAATTGCTGATGAAGTTCCTGTGCTGTTGCAGTTCCTGTCTCACTGGACATCTTGTCAACACTGACACTGTCAACCACGCATTGAATCTTTAAAATCTCTATTGTACTAACTAACATCTATGAGGTGGCTTTTTTTTTTTACCCTTTTTTTATTCTTTAAATATTTCTTCTTAATCTCCCTTAAGTGTTATTTCTCTTTTTACGCTCCCAAATATTGTTTGTTCTCTTGGCTTCTGCCTTTAGCCATCTTCCCTTCTTTCTCTCCTCACTTTTCTTGGGCAAACTGATTCAGTTTCTTGACTATAACTACCACTGTTTCCTGTGGATCTGTAATCCAGATCTACAGGTCTGGTATTTCCCTTGAGTTTCCGACTCAGGTATTTCACTATCTCCTAGATAAATCCATTTCAGTGTCTGAGTCGTCCTGTTCAAATATGACATGTTCAAAGTAGATCTGAAATTTTTCCCTTTCTCTCCCCAAGCCCACTCCTCCTTCCGATGTTTCTTATGTTAATTAATTGGAACATTATTCACCAAGTTACTCCAGCCAGAAAGTTGGACTCATCCTAAACCACTTCCCCTCCCTCACCTCCCACCCCACATACAATCAACCAACCAATCCTGTCAATTTTACCTCATGATTGTTTCACAATCTCTTCTTATACTCACTCTCCTGGCCGAGTTCATCGTAATTGCACACCTGGAATTCTTCACTGTCCACATCCCCACGCTCCCTTATTGCTGACTGGGTTCTCCACACTACATTGCTCTTTGGATAGTCTGGGTTCGCTATCTGAAATTCAGATCTGGGCAGGTCACTTTCCTACGTCTAACTTTGCCAGAGTTCTTCACTGTTTATTGAATTAACCTAAGTTTCTTAGTACAACTTAAAGAATCTTCATGTCCTGGCCCCTATCGGGGCTTTTAGTATTATATCTTCTTGCACTGTATTTTAATCTACTTGCTTAAAACTGAAATCATGATTTATTTTTACCTACTTCTTATTCCCCAAACACATACCTCCTCCTATATTCATTATAATTTTACTCAATCTTCTAAACTAGAAAAGAAGTCAACTTATACTCCTTTGATTTTCACTTTAATAAGCCCAAACAATTACTCACCAAATTTGATTAATTTTCTGGCAGATTGCATCTCTCAAGTCTGGACCCTGCATTGGAGTCCTCTTTTAATATTTCTTCTCTGAACTACAAAAGCATCCTGGTGCCACAGACATTAACTTTCTAAGCGATTGATGGCCCCATTCTGTGTTGTGGCTTTGGGTGATCCTGAAAATGACCCTACAGTTATTGAACATTTCTGGAGGAAAAGGACATATTACACATAAATCACATATGCCAGCACTAGGTAGAAAGTAGGCACTTAACTGATATGTAATTAGCAGAAATTACACAGAACGGTATGTGGTCAGAATTTCTCAGCCATTGTTGTTGGGTACAGGGTGACATTTATCTCCCAGGAGTTTTCGGTAGCAGAAGGGGTTAACATAAGGATGAAAAATTTTTTTATTCTAACAAAGAACCATGAAGAATTTATTATAAAATAAGAGAACATGACAAAATGTTTATCATCTCAATAATCTCAATGTCATTTATACTTTCTTCTTGCCCACACAGTGGTGCCAACATGTAGAAAGTGTTTTGAAGATATCTTGGCTTTTAGGAAGAATACAAATAGCTGACTACAAAATGTAGGGTTTAGGAAAAAACTCAAGAGAACTTTTCTTTTTGAATATTTGTTGTTACCTATTTTTGATTTAACCAAAAACGCTATTAAGAGACAACTTTTTGGGAAATAGTATCTGTGAACATTCTCTAACTTTCCTTTTTCCTCCTGCCTATTTAGTAAAAACAGCTCCAAATTCAAGTCTTAAATTGAGTCCTGATTAAAAAAAAAAAAACACTACATGCTTTTAATAATTCAGTAGCTTCACAAATGGTCCCTCAAGGCATGAACCTAACTGCAGTACAATGTTGTTAATGAGGATGGGAAACTTGAAAACAGAGAAGTGAGCCTGCTTAGGGATTGGAGATAGTGTAAAGATGCCCTCTGCATCACCATTTAAGTAGCAGTTATAAAAAGGACTGCTTGCAACGTTCAGAAGAAAATTTTCTGCTTATTTTATTGTAAAGTACAGATAGTTCACACCTTTCATCAGTTTGTTTTGGGAGTCCTGCTTTTCACCACACCTTTTACTGGACATTTAATCATAAAGACTTGGATTTCACTTTTCACCAACATAGCCACTCATTTGGTGGTTTGCACTGCCATCTGACAGCACATGCATAATCAGGATGTAATACAAGACCAGCCAGGCTGGGCCTTGCAGTAATCTTCTTTAAGTTGCATTTGCATCAGACACTGTGTGTCTAAAAGTGGGGACTGCCTTTAATGTCGGCCAGTTGATGATGATGACGGGGAAGAAAAAAGTGTCTGAGTTCTCTGAGAGGATAACCTTATCTTGAGTGTAAGTTTGTTTAGAATGTCAGTAGCCAGTCTGAACAAAGAATTCCTTGTATGGTGAAGACGCCTTTTGAATTTATTTTTTCCATCGAAGAACTGAATTGAAGACAATAGTCTCTGGGGAAAAAACAGGGATAAACCACACTTTAGATCCCTGGCACTTATAATTAATACAAGTTTTATTTTTCCTGGCGACCTAAATGGCAGGTATATGCCATTTTGATTCAATTATCTTTGTTCAGCATTTTTCCCATACCACCAATTTAGGCAGTCTAGACAGTGTGGTTGCTCTCTGGTAAGTGGGCTTCTTTCTGGGAATTGAATTTTTTTTTTTGGATCACTGTGGAAGTCTCAGCAGACCTGGATAACTCTTCCCACACACTTCCTTTGCCAATATATTTCAATATCTGTGACGCCATAATAAATTAATACATCTGTATCATATTAATACTACATTAGAGCAATGCAGCAGTAACACAATACAATAGAAACATTGCTAACCCCCTAAGACTTTCACATGGCTCTGCTGGACTAAAACCATTACTGTCAGTTCCAGCTTACAGACTGTATGTCTGTGAAAAGGCAAAACAGACAGTGTCCAGGGTGCCTTTGAGTAGTATAAACTGTCCTGTTATCAACACCAACACTGCTGTCCAGAGATAAGGAAAGCAGACACTCAGACTAGTTACTCCGTGAGCTCCACGTTTTTTTATAACCCTAGGCACTCTCCTCCTCAGCATTGTTGGTTTGTCATTTTCTGGGTAATTGTTCATAAATCACTGCTTAAATTGTTCATGACTCCATGTTTCTTGCCAAAAAATTATTTCACTGAATATTTGATAGATTTTTCCAAAATACTGTACTTGTAAATTGCTTGGATTTTGCAAAATGGTAGGAAAAAATATAAAGAGAAAAATTAAGACTTTTCTAAAAGCCTAGATTGTTGGATGTGTTATTTCCAGAGGGTGGGGGGGAGGTAGAAGAGGTTAGAGGGGGATAAATAGAGATGGAAGGGGAATTAACTCACGGTGGTGAACACACAATACAATATACAGATGATGTATTACAGAATCGTATGCCTGTAACCTATATAATTTTATTAACCAGTGTCACCCCAATAAATTCAATTAAGAAAGGCATGGAACAGATGCATGCATCTTAGCTAGACCCTTTCTTTCTAACTGCAGTTTTAACTACGTATCTCTTCTTCCTAGTCAGACCGAGTTATAGGACATTCCTTTCCATGGAAGTTAACTCTTCTTTCCCAAAAGTTCCCCTCCCCTGCAGAAAAGAAATATCGTAACTTTTTGGGTTAATTAAGTCTATTGTTTTACGAAAACTTTACAAAGACTCACCTAAACCTTTTGCTACATTTGAAATCCCCTGTCCTGTACTTTCACCATCATAAATAAAAATCAAAAACAGCTGCTTACCTCTCTCTGTTCCTTTTCACGTCTTTGAAATATGTTGACAGGTTTGCTCCTTCATATTTCTACACTAAATAGGGCCAGTTCTTGTGACCTTTCTTCAGGGAGACAATTTTCCAACCATTTAATCATTTTCATTTCTTCTCATTGGACCTGCTCCAAGTTCTCTTCCTTGGGTGGGCCCCCATGGTCATGGTGCTGTGGTGCAGACTCCTAAGCCCTGCTTAGTGGGAAGTTACTTCATTGGAGGCACATGGCACGGACCCGATGTCACTCTCTTCTCGTGGCCACACCTCATTTTGTCCCATTCCATCATGTGAAAATCCAGACACAGCTGGAAAGTAAACTCCGTAAGAAGATTCACCATGGCAGAACTTCTAAAATTACTCTAATACATTTAAAATATTGTCTATTTTCCAAAATCTATGTGTGTACATTTTTTAGAGAACATCTATCATGTGCGAGGAAGTAACATCCATCTGTTAATGCACTCATCCATTCTTTCATTGATTCAAGAGCGTGTGTCAAATGTCTGGTATATTCTGATGGCCGCAGGGAGATGGTAAAGATAAATACCTGATCTCTCTTATTCTGTCTTCTCACATTGAGGAGTGGATAGCACAGAGAGATAGTGTGTCAATAGTTTGGGCTTGTGCTCATTTCTGTGTGAAAACTGTGGCCCTCCCATTTAGTAGCTGCAAAGCATCAACATGTACTTTCTCCAAACCCTAATTTCCTCACCTTTAACATGAACATAATGACAATGCTATCTCATAGGGAGGCACAAAGTTTAAGCAAAAAATACGTGGAAATAGTGTGACAGAGAAACTTGTTATTATATTCCAAGGCTTTTCCTATAACACACAATTTTATTTATTCACTGAATTAATAAAAGGAATGAATAAATAAGTAAAACATATGAAAACTGATTATTACAATATAGTTTAAGAAGCTCTATAATACGATTATGAACAAAATCTCATGGGAGAACAGAGGAGTAGAAGCAACCCTGCTTGTGGAGGCCAGAGTAGACCCAAAGGAAACAATATTTAAGTGGCATGATTAACAACAAGTAGAAGTCTGCTGTGTGAAAAATACAGGGGGCAGCATGCCAGAAAGAAGAGAGAACACATGTAAAGGCATTGAAATAAAAGTGAACACGGCAGCTGAAGGAATTGTGAAGGTCAGGTGAATCCTGAATAGAAGTGATAGGGCTGGAGAAGTAGACTAGGGTCAGAGATTAAGGGTCACAAGTGCACTTTTAGAATTTATTTTTTAGGAAATGGGGAGATAGCAGGGTTTAAGCAGAAGAATGAGGTTCCAAGAGATTTTGGGAATAATTATTAGCAGTGTAACTGGCAGCAGTGTAAAAAGGATGCGATTGGGCGAGAAGAAACTGGCGGCAGCGAGACCGGTTATGAAGTGAAATCTAGTGAGGTGATTCAGGGGCGAGACGAGAGAGGTCTGAATTAACAGAGGCAGTGCAGTGCAGAGTGGAGAACGCCCATCTGAGAGAGGTTTCCTGGCATAAAACTCATCAAATTTGGTGAATGGTCACTTAGGGCTGTTGGCGAGTGAGATAGAGGAGTGTATGTTGGTCTTTTCTAGTTTAGAAGACTGGATAAAATGATAACAAATATAGGAGGGTGAGAAGTGGATAAAAATAAATCATGAGTTCAGTTTAAGTCAAACAGTGTAAGGCTTTCTCTATAGAGCTGGAAATTAGAATCTGTGGCTTGAAAGAAAGGTTTATAACAGAAATGTGGACTTGCAAATTGTTAATCTAGAAGTAGCAATTGAAGTTTCGGCATGAATGAAGGCTCACATAGAGTTTGGGAACCTTTATGGTCCTTATCTAATTGCCATATATAATCCATATCATACTTACAAAAATATTCTTTTTTTAATATATTTTATTGATTATGCTATTACAGTTGTCCCATTTCTCCCCCATCATTCCCCTCCACCTTGCACACCCTCTCCTTACCCACATTCCCCACCTTTAGTTCATGTCCATGTGTCATAAGTTCTTTAGCTTCTACATTTCCCACACTATTCTTGCCCTCCCTCTGTCTATTTTCTACCCACCGTCTATGCTACTTAGTCTCTGTACCTTTTCCCCCTCTTTCCTCCTCCCACTCCCTGTTGCTAACCCTCCATGTGATCCCCATTTCTGTGGTTCTGTTCCTGTTCTAGCTGTTTGCTTAGTTTGCTTTTGTTTTAGGTGTGGTTGTTAATAGCTGTGAGTTTGCTGTCTTTTCACTGTCATATTTTCGATCTTCTTTTTTTCAGATAAGTCCCTTTAACATTTCATATAATAAGGGCTTGGTGATGATGAACTCCTTGAACTTGACCTTATCTGAGAAGCACTTTATCTGCCCTTCCATTCAAAATGACAGCTTTGCTGGATAGAGCAATTTTGGATGTAGGTCCCTGCTTTTCAAGACTTCAGATATTTCTTTCCAGCCCCTTCTTGCCTGTAAGGGCTCTTTTGAGAAATCAGCTGACAGTCTGATGAGAACTCCTTTGTAGGTGACTGTCCCCTTATCCCTTGCTGCTTCTAGAATTCTCTCCTTCATTTGAATCTTGGCTAATGTAATTACGATGTGCCTTGGTGTGTTCCTCCTTGGGTCCAACTTCTTTGGGACTCTCTGAGCTTCCTGGACTTCCTGGAAATCTATTTCCTTTGCCAGATTGGGGAAGTTCTCCTTTATTATTTGTTCAAATAAGTTTTCCACTTGTTGCTCTTCTTCCCCTTCTGGTACCCCTATAATTCGGATGTTGGGACGTTTAACGATGTCCCGGAGGTTCCTAAGCCTCTCCTCATTTTTTTGAATTCTTGTTTCTTCCTTGTTTTCTCTTTTGTTGTTAGTTTCTTCCTTCTGATCCACTCCATTGATTTGAGTCCCAGTTTTCCTCCCATCTCTATTGGTTCCCCATGCATCTTCCTTCATTTCATGTATTGTAGCCTGCATTTTTTCATCTAATTTGTGAGCAAAATCAACCAATTCTGTGAGCATCCTGATGACCAGTGTTTTGAACTGTGCATCTGATAGGTTGGCTATCTCTTCATGGCTTAGAGGAATTGGCTCTGGAGATTTCATTTCTTCTCTGGTTTGAGCCATTTTGGGGGTTTTTTTTTGTTTTGTTTTGTTTTGGTTTTAGTCTGGTCGTGGCTATTACATATGAGGGGTGGAGCCTTAGGTGTTCCTCAGGGTGGGGCAGCCCAGTCGCTGGGTTGTGATGCTATAGGTGGGGGGCGGGGTCCGAGAAGGAAGAAGGGTGCCTGCTCCGCTCTCTCCTGGATTCTAGTCCCTTCCACTGATTCTCCTTTGCCTGGATTATATGTGCCCACGCTGTTACGTATGAGGGGTGGAGCCTCAGGCGCTCCCCAGTGTGGGGGACCCCAGTCGCTGAGTTGTGATGCTGTTTGTGGGGGCGGGGTCTGAGAGGGAACAATGGCACCTGCTCCTCTCTCTCTTAAGTTCCTGCCCCTTCCGTCACTTTCCCTTTGCCTGGACCATCTGCTTGCGCGAATGTGGGACCACCTGGTCAACCAGCCGCCTTGCGAGGCCTCACTGGGTCTGCACAGTTGCCCCCCTGTGCCCAGGGTCTGCCAGCTACCGCCTGTGCACCTGGGAACTGCCAGCCGCTGCTGCCTGCGTTCCCGGGTCCGCACCTCCACTTTTTCCTGCTGTGACTCCGCCCCTCTTACTGGTCTGGATGAATGGTTGTTGGACTTCGGTACAGTTCAATTTTCTATCAGTTCTAGCTGTTTTCTTGTTTCTAAATATTTGTTGTCCTTAATTTTGCTTGTGAGAGGAGGCACAGTGTATCTGCCTACGCCTCCATCTTGGCTGGAAGTCCACAAAAAATATTCTTCTTTCAAATGTAAATTAACTTGGATTTGTTCCTTTGGTGTAATTTAACAATATTTTTTTGTGCAACTGTCATGAATTCATTTAACATTTATTTCTGTTTCCAAGAGATTAGCCCCTTCACTGAAGGCACACCTCTGTCTTCAAAACCACTTATAAAATGGGATTGACACAGGCGTATAGGACTACGTTAAGTGTAATCTATTTCTTAAAGCACTAATGACAGGAATATGTAGGAATACTGGACTTCATTACATGAGCAGGGCACATTAACTAAAACGGGAAGAATGATAACTGCTTGTGATGTCACTGTAAATAAAAACATTGAAGATCCAATTGGCACCATTCAGCACAGTCTATCGCTCAATCGGTTCTATTGTTCCTAAAATCCAGGTATATTCCAAACCCACCTCCTCTGTCTTCTGAGCTACAGTAAAGTTATCACACCTAATTCTGTGAGTGTTGAATTGCTCTATCAGGATTGCCCTCCTCAACCTCAAATTCTTTGCTCAGGCATCATATGAGTGAGCAGCCAAAGATTCAGAGCTATTGTAAGCTGTTGACTTTGGTTAATCAGCTATAATCATACAAAGGGTTCTTTCAAGTAATATTACCTCTAAACCATCAATACACAATGTTTAGAGTTTCAATTTTAAAATTTCATAAATTTCCTTATGTTCCTCTAATTTAAGTAAATCTGCTTTCTAAGACTTTATTTTAATATTTTAAAATGTTTTTTAAAATATTTGAATTGCGTTTGGACTCTTGATAGGATAAGAGATCCTCTAATCATATCCCACTTCTACTTCTTTCTAGCTCTTGGGTAGAGAACAAGGGAACAACTTGGCTGCAATTAAAAGTTAAAGTTCTAAGGATGTGCCTAAAAAATATCACTAAAAAAATAGAAGCTAAAGATTGGTTTAGTCAGGCAAGACTCTGCAAGATGGAAATTTTTTATAGTGCTAAATGTTTCTTCAATCAGCCATGCTGAGCGTGCAGCCTTTTCTCATAGCTGCCCTTTAATTGATGCTTTTCTACCATTTCTTTCCAAAGCAAATCAGTTTGGAAAAATTTTTATGAAAAAGGTTATTTTTGTATGGCAATTTTTGAAATAAATATACAATGAAGTTAACACAGAAAACATTTCCTCTACTACAGATGAGATCCTGTCACTTCTCTTTTACTAGACTCCTCATTACAAAAAAAAAAAAATCAATTTTTATGATAGTTTAGGATGTCTGTAATAAAGTTGCAGACATTTTAAGATTTTAAATAAATTGATTCATTCCATATTTCTGGTAATAACACATATTCATCATGGCAGATCTTTAATCTCTAAGAACAGTTTTGCACAATTATTTAGTTATCAACTTTGAGAATATTCTTCGTGAGAAACAGAGATGCCAAGTAGTAATTTAAATTTTATGTTTTTAATTCCTTTTTGCCCAAGAACTTTAGTAACCTAATTATTTAGTTCATGATACTTCCAGGTATTAACCCACATCTGTTTCATAAATCTAGAAAGATTCCTGAGACTTGTCCAGTATTTTTATGGGAAAACATAATAGACTAAACCCAAGCCTTTTCTTGTGTACATGTGTGTGCATGACATATGCAGGCATACCCTGGAGATACTGAGGGTTTGGTTCCAGACCAAGGCAATAAAATGAATATCACAATGGAGTCACACAAATGTTTTGATTTCCAGTGCATATAAAAGTTATGTTAACATTCTGTGCTAGTCTTTTAAGTGTGCAATATTATTATGTCTAAAATAACAATGTATTATTCATACTTTAATTAAAAATACTTTAGTGCTGAAAATGCTAACCATCTTTTGAACCTTCAGTGAGTCGGAAGCTTTTTGCTGGTAGAGGGTCTTGCCTCAGTGTTGATGGCTGCTGGCCGATCAGGGTGGTAGTTGCATGGTTACTTGGTTGCCGAATACTGGGGGTGGCTGTGGCAATCTCATAAAATAAGGCAACAGTGAAGTTTGGTGCATCGATTGATTATTTCTTTGATGAATGATTTCTCTCTAGCATGCAATGCTGTCTTACAGCATTTTACCCACAGTAGAACTTCTTTCAAAATTGGAGTCAAATCCTCTCAAACACTGCCTCTGCTTTGTCTAAGTTTAAGTAATATGCTAAGTCTTTTGCTGTCATTTTAACAATCTTCACAGCATTTTCACCAGGAGTATTCCATTTCAAGAAACCCCTTTGCTCACCCATAAAAAGCAATTTCATACATGTTAAAGTTTTGTCATGAGATTACAGCAATTCACTCACATCTTCGGGTCCACTTCTAATTCTCTTCTCTTGCTGTTTCCACCATATCTTCAGTGACTTCCTCCACTGAAGTAGTAAACTACTCAAAGTAATCTATTATGGTTGGAATTAATTTCTTTCAAACTCTTGTTAATGTTGATATTTTGACCTTTTCCTGTGAATCATGAATGTTCTGAATGGCATATAGAATGATGGATCCTTTCCCGAAGGTTTTCTATTTACTTTGACAAGATCCTTTAGAGGAATCACTATCCATGGCAACTATAACCTTACAAAATATATTTCTTAAACAATGAAACTTGAAAGTTAAAATTACTCCTTGACCCATGTGCTGCAGAATGGACATTGTATTATTAGGCATGAAACAACATGAACCTTGTTGTATATCTCCATCAGAGCTCTTGAGTGGCCAGGTGCATTGTCAGTGAGTAGTAATATTTTGAAATGAATCTTTTTTCATGAACGCTAGATTTCAACAGTGGGCTTAAAATATTCAGTGAACCATGTTGTAAACAGATGTGCTGTCATCCAGCCTTTGTTTTTCCATTTACAGAGCACAGGCAGAATAGATTGAGCATAATTCTTAAGGGCCCTAGGATTTTCAGCACACTAAGTGAACATTGACTTCAACTGAAAATCACCAGCTGCATTAGCTCCTAACAAGAGAGTCAACCTGTCCCGGGAAGCTTTGAACCCAGGCATCGACTTCTAACTATGAAAGTCCTAGATGACGTCTTCCATTAGAAGGCAACTTTGTCTATATGGAAAATCTGTTGTTTAGTGTAGTCACCTTCATTAATTATCTTAGCTAGATCTTCTGGATAGTTTGCTTCACCTTGCACTTTCACATGATGGAAAAGCTTCTTTCCTTAAACATTATGAACCAGCCTTTGCTAGCTTCAAAATTTCTTCTGCAGCTTCCTCACCTTTCTCAGCTTTTATAGAATGGAAGAGAGTTAGGGCCGTGCTCTGGATTAGCTTTGGCTTCAGGGAATGTGGTGGCTGGTTTGATCTTCTATCCAGGCCACTGAAACTTTCTTCATATCAGCAATATGGTTGTTTCTTATTCATGTGTCCACTGGAGTAGCACTTTTAATTTCCTCAGAGAACTTTTCCTCTGAATTCACAGCTTGGGTGTTAGGTTCAAGAGGCCCAGCTTTCAGGCTGTCTTGCCTTTCAACATGGCTTCCTCACTGAATTTAATCATTCCCAGTGTTTGATTTAAAATGAGAGCTGTATGACTCTTCCTGTCATTCGAATACTTGGAGTTCATTGTAGGGTTATTAACTGGCCTAAGTCCAATATTGTTGTACCCAAAGAAACAGAGATGCTCAAGGACAGGGAGGGAGAAGAGGGAACAGTGAAGCAGTCAGAACACACAATTTTATCAATGAAGTTTGCTGTCTTATATAGGCATGTTTCATTGTTCTCCAAAGTAGTTACTATAGCAATATCAAAGAGGACTAATCACAGGTCACCATAACAAATGTAATAATAATTTAAAAAGTTTGAAATATTACAAGAATTATCAAAGTGTGATAGAGACTCGAAGTAAACAAATGTTGGAAAAAGGGCACCAATAGACTTGTTCAATAATGCAGCATTGCCACAATAAAGCAAGGTATGCCTACATGTTCTTTTCTAGAGATACCCGCTATATCTAAGAGGAGTAATCAGAGAAATCAACAGTTAAATTTCATTAATATTCAATACCCTACTAAATTTAACCCAGGCCTTAATCAGTGAGATAAAATGAAAAGAAAGAGATTTTAAGTCAGAAGATCTGGGTCAAATATTTCAAATATGCCATTACTTTTATTCATTCATCTATTAAAAATATTTATTGAATACTTACTATGTACTGGGCACTATATTAAGTGATAAATACATGCTCACTCTGTGTGTAACTTTGAGCAAATTACTTAACCTAGAGCTTCAGCTTTAGAATCCTCAAAATTGGGAAAGGAATGCCTACATAATAAGGCTGGGGAAGACAGAGTGTACAGGGCACACACGTGTGCCCACTGACTCCCAGTTCCCAAGCTTGAGTGACCTTTTGAAGTAGGGAGCACTAAATGAAGACCTTGCAGCCAAAGCAGAGAGAAAGTAGTTGATGTTGGGCTTTGGCATCATGGTCATCTGTGTATTTGCAATAAAGAAAAGAAATTGGCTTGAGGAATGAAAACACAGCATATTTTCCCAAGGAACTTTGGACAGAACTATGTTAAAACCCTGAATCCACCTAATTATTAGCTGATGGACTTTGTGTTAGTTACTGGTCCTCGCTGAGACTCAGTTACCTCATCTGTTAAATGGAATAATAATATTGACAACATAAAATTGTTGAATTAACAATTGATCATGTGATGATCCTTATAAAGAATGTAGCAGAGTAGATGGTGGTAATTATTATTATTGTCATTGTTGCTGTTATTCTTCTTAATAAGGAATGCTTGAAAACTCGACTAAGTTCATCAGTTATATAGTCATCGAACCTTTTTAATCATGCTTTTTTCCCCTTACTCCCTGTGACCCCAGCCATCCCCACTTCCCTCCCCTGATTCCACTCCCCCCCCCCCCCCCCCCGCTTGGTTTTGTCCATGTGTCCTTTATAGCTGTTCCTGAAAATCCTTCTCCCCATTATCCCCTCCCACCTCTTTTTTAGTTAATGGTGGAATGACAAAGGGAGTCACAGAATTGTACGGAAATTTAACAGTTTATTTCTAATGCAAATTATTTTCCAGAAAAAGTCTTCCTTATTTAAAGGAAAAGTAACTATAAGAACAATCCCTGGACAGAACTGCTATCCATTTGGATATACAGGCAAGGTTATACATACACTTACTGTTGGACCTCTAGGTGGAAAAAATAATCAAAGCTTTTCTACTTAAGATTTCAAGGCTTTCTTTGAATAAGTTCACAGAATCTCATAAACTTAAGTAAATGTGCTGCCTCTGAATTAAAAAATACTCAGTGTGTTCTTCTGTTTTATCTTCTTCAACATTACCTAGCTCTGGTGAACATTACTTGTTCATCTATTCATATTTTAAACTCAGTTTATTAAAGGACTATTTATTTTTCTATGTCAGCATTCTGTTCTTTCTCATGCATGCATTGCTTATCTAGAGAAAATGATAGAAAATCCTCCATGTGAAAGGGTGAGTGGAAGTAATAGCACCAGCATTCTTTTATCTGTGTTGATGGAAAGATAATCCACAGGTGAAAGCACTTGGTTCTTCAGCTTATTTTGAGTGACAGAAGCATAATAGAATCACCTCGGCATTAACATTCTACAGTAATAACAGAGCATTGTCATCCTTTGTCTGATCCTGGCTCATGCTAATCTCACTCAGTGTTTCAAATTCTTAACAAAAACTAGAGAAATACACCTCAAAGCTATTATGTGGAAATGGATTAGGGATCGCTCTAAATCTTTAAACAAACCCTTAATTATATAAAAGTCCTATTTATACACTTCTTAAGGGATGCTTATGGACAGGATGAAAATGAAGAATCTAGATCTCACAAGCAATTTGCATGCCTAAATCCTGTATATATTTTGCTTCTTAAAGTATTAGCCTTTTCTGTCCTTTCTCCACATTTGGTATTTTGTCTCTTAATGGTGTTCTGCAAACTGTTTTAAGAATGCCGAAAGGAAAATTCTAGATCTGTTTGAATCTGAATTAAGGACACCATGTCATCTTCCATTATCTCCTGATTTTTAATTTAAAAAAAAAAAAAAGCTGTTACATTTTTTTGTTGTGATCCAAATATAGCTACCCTGTGGCAATTTTTGAAATAGGAAGAATTTGTCAGCCATTTCTTCCCACATCTCCTTTCAGTGCCCACCTCCTAAGACCTGAGAAGGCCTGTATTACTCCCTGGCTATCCTGAACTCTTGTCACATGCACTAAATATTTTCCAGGCAGTACTCATTTCCAAAATCATGTTTCTTTCTTTGTGCCTGTGGAACCTTAACCATCTTGGTACTTGTTTTCACATCTTTCTACTTCTAATCCGTGCTCAGGGAGGCAGCATGGTGGCAGGAGAAAGAACACTGGCCTGGAGTTGAGATTTGAGTCAAAGTTCTGGTCAAGACTTGGGGTGTGCTCACTAGGGCTAGGTACTATTTTAAGTGCCTGCCATGTGATCTTTCATTCAGTTTTCATATATAGTCCCATGAAAGCAAATATAGGTGGGGTTAGTCACTTGCCTAAAGTCACAAAGATGCAGATGCAGAACCAGGATTCTCATCCAAGTGGTCCCTCTCCGGAATCAGTGTGTTTAATAATTGTGCATGGTACCAACAGTTCACCCTGTGGACTTCTCTTGGCCTCAGTTTCTACTGTCAAATAGGAGCAGTCAGAGAATAGCAAATATCACTTTCCACTATAAAACTGCAATTCTAAGGAGGAACTCAATTGAATCAACCAACTTACATTTAAGGCTTGACCTGCAAATGCTTTTTAAACATTTTAAATCTTTTTTTATTATTTTCACTGAGGTACAATTGACATACAACATTATACAGTTTCAGGTATACAACACGATTCGATATTTGTGTATATTGTGAAATAATCACCTCACTATAATAAGTGTAGTCTGTCACCATACATAGTTACAATTTTTTTCTATTGATAGGGGTTTTTAAGATCTTAGCAGCATTCAAATTTGCAGTACAGTATTAACTACAGTTACCATGCTGTACATTACATCCCCGTGACTTATTTATTTTATACTAGAAGTTTGTACATTCTGACCCTCTTCACGCATTTCATCTACGTCCAATCCCTGCCTGTGGGAATCCCAATCTCCTCTCTGTATCTTGGGGTTTTTTTTTTTGTTGTTGTTTTGTTTTTTTTTAGATTCTATATACAAGCAAGGTGAAATGGTATTTGTCTTTCTCTGACTTTTATTTCACTTAGCATAATGCCTTCAAGGTCCACTGTTGATCTTGGTAACAGTCTTTCCTTCTGTCACCATCAGAGGGTGTGCAATTGACAGCTGATACCTGAACATATAAATAAATATATGCACACCTACGATGATGCAATGTAATCTAAGAATTCGATTTTGCTGCATGTAGAGAAATCCCAAAGTACTAATGTCTTACAACTTTCTTATGTTCTTTATCTGAAACAAACAGAAATTTATTCTTCCATGTAAGTGCTCAAGAAGCTGAGGTACGTTTGATCATCCAGGTTCCTTCTGTGTTCCAAGTCTATCATCTTAGCTCCCGGCTATCATCCTTGAAATCAGCTCATGATCTTAGGTCACTGCATTTCATACAGAAGGAAAGAGAAGACAACAAGCACTAAAAGCTTTTCTCCCACATTAGTCAGCTGTCTTTAAATAGCTTTCATTGAAGACTCATCAAGTACTTACATTTAACCCTTCCAGATATATGTCTTTGGCCAAAATGTGTGGCCAAACTTAACACCAAAGCAGGCTGGGGCATGTTATCTCTTAGCTGGGTACTTTGCGATCCAGAATAAAATGGACCATGAGTGGCAAAAGGGAGTCTTGATAACTATCCTTGAGGTAATGGTAGAAACCTATGAAAGAATAATACGAATGACATAGAGAAATCACACTTGGAAGTTGTTTAAGAAGAGTTAATAGAACTTGGTAATTGATTGGGTGTGGAGAGTAAAAAAGATGGAAGAGTCAAGACCAATGAGTAAACTGAAGTGACAAAGTGGACGGAGGTATCATTTTCAGATAAAGAACATACAAAACTGACTACATGGAGAAGATGATCAATAGCATTTATTTTTACTGGAATACAGGTATATATAGAGAAATAAAAAAAAAAAAAAACACCAGGAGAAAGTTGGATATTCAGGCCAGAGCTCAGTCAGTTTATCTGAGTTAGAAGTATGCAGATGTGTGAGCCCCTGACATTACAGATAGTGGCTGAAGTAATTGGAATGGGTAAATTCTCCTCCCAGAAAGAGTGTGATTGATAAGAGACTAAAGATTAGGATCCTGCTGCTGAGAAACAACTACATTTAAATATGAGGAAAGAAAGAAGAGTCAATAAAGATGCAAAGAGATAGGAGGAGAGCTTGCGATCATTCAAGCCAAATTTAGAGTTTCAAGTAGAAGGGGATGAATAATGGTATTAAATCTACTGAGGAGCCATGTAAAATAAGGACTAAAAAGATATTTTTTTCAATATACTTTTTTTTGTTGTTGAATTTATTGGGGTGACATTGGTTAATAAAATTATATAGATTTCAGGTGTACAATTCTATGATACATCGTCTGTATATTATATTGTGTGTTCACCACCCAGCTCAAGTCTCCTTCCATCATCGCTTATCCCCCCATACCCTCTTCTACCTTCTCCCACCCCCTTTAAAAATTTAGTCATGATGAAGTTCTCAATGGCCTTGAAGAAAGTAATTTTGTGGCCTCTTAATGAAGAAACAAGGAAATAATGAGATAAGAAGTGTACAAAAGGCAAGGAAATAGAGAGTATATTCAGACCACATTTTCAAAAAGTTTCTTGTGAAGAGGAGTAAAAGAGGATGACAGCTGGAGGAAGATATGGAATGAAGGAAGAAGAAAATCAGTGCACCTGAAACCTGTATGACTTTATTAACCAATGTCACCCCAATAAATTCAATGAAAATATAAATAAGTTAAAAAAAAAGAAAACTAATATAGTGAGGTTCTCCAAGGCTTCTGCACAGTTACACTGATTACTTTTAAGCAGGAGGAAGGTCATCTATTCATTGTGATAGGGAGAAAGAGTTAGAAGCAGTTCCATTTATTTGTAGATAATAGGAATTTAAAGGAGTTCCAATTGATTGCTTTATTTTCTCTGTGAAGCAACCATCAAGTTCATCCTCTGAGAGAAAGAGGGCAAGAGTTAGAAGTTGTGGGGCAGTCTGAAATGACTCTGGAGAGTGTGTGAGAAATTTGACCCACAAAGCACAAGAGACCCACCAGTAAAGGGGAAGGCATGATTAAGATTAAACACATCAAAAGTATTGTGAACCTCTTCCTTTCCTTTTGCTTCCTAACATATACATATTACCATATATATGTGTTAATTTTTCCTTAAGTGTTCTATGTCTTTATTTCTATTAGGAAATTTTAAAATAATATTTTCAACTAGTTATTGCCAATATAAAATAAATATATTTTAATTTTATGTATTCATTTCCATTCCTCCATGTTAAAATTTGTCATCTGGAGTTGTTCAGATAAAAAACTACCTCTACAAATAATCCCTCTTTTCTAAAACATATTTCTCATGCTTTTCTGTCTTTACTCAGTTACTGCAACTTCTGAAAAATGATGAATAAGAAAGGCTACAGAAATGATCATTTTCTTGTTACTAACTTTAATGGGAATGACTCTAATGTGTCACTACTTATTAGGATTTATTTAACCCATAAATATTTATCAAGCATCTCTCATGTGTAGTCATTGCATTAGGTACTGGTTGTAGTGTGATGAAATAATTTGACACTGTTTTTGACATCATATAAATTAAAGTCTCATGGAAAGATAAAAATGTTAAAGATTATTAAGATATGGTCTCATAATTATAACTTGTAATAAGGGTTATGAATGAAAAACAGGGTGGTGCTATGAGAGAAAAACATGTAAGCCATAGTCCAGATTGGAGGGGCAAGCAATTCTTCTCTGAAAAAGTTACATTTAAGGTATAACATAAATGCAGCCAGAATTACAGAAAAATCAGGCTGAGTCAACAAGGTAGGGTTGAGTAAGAGTTGTGGGGAGTTAATTAATATAGACTATTAAATGAGTGTACAGATTAAGATTACTTTGTACAGTGGAAGAAATATATAGCATATACTAAGTGCTTAGTAAATGTTAAACCTACATGTAATTTTACATGATAACTTGAAACCTTTCCTTATGTTAAGAAAAGAAGCTTTTATGATTTGTTTACTAAGAAGAGTTTTTAAAAATAATAGGATGTTAATAATAGGCCCTACAGTAATATATTGAAATGATCATATGGTTTTTATCTTTTTACTTATGAATGTAATAAATTATATGAACTGTTCATTCATTCCAAGAATTAATATCAGTGGACCATAATTTTTAATTAAAATTTAATTTAAATTTTAATTTAATTGGCTTATTCACTTAGGTATTTTGTAAATATATTAGTAAATAGGTTTTAAGAGGTTTTTTCATTGTTTGTTTGTTTGGGTTTGTTTGGTGTATTTGTCAGGTATATCATTACTAATGTAATGCTAATTTTATAAAACCAACTGGAATTTTTTTAATGTTTGGAAATAGCTTCATCAATATAGAAATTTTTCAAATAACATTCCCATGAAACCACTTGAGCTTTATGATAACTGGGAGCACACATTTCTTTGATAACTGTATCAGTTATTTCTGGTTATATGTTTATTAAGATCTTATGGGGGGGGTTGAGTCAGTTTTGGTAATTCATGTTATCCTAATCTAGGTAACCATTATTCTCCACTGAGCTGTTTCCAATGGACATCTCACTCACTGGTCTTTATTCCAGGTCACTTGGTACAGCTGGTGTGATCTGTCAGAACTGTCCTTTTAATTAATTTACTTCTCTGAAAGCCCTTGAACAACTCTGCATTTCTCTCAAGATAAAATCCTTACACAAGCTATGACTCATGAGTCCCTTCCTTATTTCTAAATTTACATCAATTATCTTTCTCTTCTTTTATTTCAATTCCCAGAATATGCTAGATTCACCCTCCCCCTGGGCATCTGCCTGTGTTTTTTCCCTCTAGCTAAAATTTTCTTCTATTTCTGTTTCCCAAACTCTGGATAACTCTCCTTGGCTTTCAGGTTTTTGCTCAGATGTAACCTTCTCCAGGAAGTCCTCCCTAACTCTTAAGATGATATTATGTGCCCCTCCTATGGAGGACACGTGCCTACAGAAGGACAATAAGAGAGTATTTGGCCACTTGTGTCTGTCTCACACAAGCGACTATAAGCCAATTGAGAGGAAAAACATTGCTTTATTCACTTTTGTATTTTCAATGTGTAGAACAAAGGCTGGCACACAGAAAGTACTCAGTAAATATTCGTTCGATGTTGAATAAATGATAGATGTGAATAGCATCTAATTACACTGAAATTTTTAACAACTTACACTTATTAAGCCTTTCCAAAGTATTCATCTTAGTTACCATAGAAATAACACTTTTATTTTCCTTCCCTACTCAAATATCATAATTCTGTATAATACTGAATTTAATTATGTAATTATATAAACAAGTGCAACTGGCATGAAAGATGCTTGACTCTTGTTAGGAAGAAAACCTTGACTCTTGCTGGGCACATAGCTGAGTACGTGAGAGCAGACCATTTTCTAACCAGGAGCGCAGGGCTGGGCAATATGTGTTCATCTGTAAATGGATTCAGTAGAACTCCCTTAGAGCTTTAATAAGATAGAGGAACAGCTCACAGTTTAGAAATAGTTGTTGAAGGTTTTTTTAAAGTAGGAAGACTTGGATCCTGAAACATACTTAGTCATGCAAGATAAAAAATGGACAAGAATCACAAGATTGGCAAAAAGTCCTCATTAACTTGGAAGTTGAACTAATACTACACTATTAGAGCCTGATTTTTTGATCCAAGGAGCTTGGGACAATCTAATAGAAGAAATGATATGAAGACAACTTTCTTTTGGTACTGGAAAGACTCTGGGAAATTTTCCATAATATATAAAAAAGATTGTATTTGTGAGCCCAAAGGCTTCTGCACATTTTTCCTGTCGCCTATTTAATCTTTGTCTTGGACATTCCAATGTTTTATTTTCTGAAATTATTTGGAAGATCCTGTTTGTAGAATTGATTTCTTTTTGTTCTTTACGATGGTTAAGCACCACTTAACCATTCCACTGATACATCATGTCAAAGAAACAAATTTTTCTACCTAAATTGGGTGTAAGTATAAAACTTCTGTTTTGGCGAATATTTGGCCTGCACATTTTGGGACTTGACTTTGGAATTATTCACTCTGTTACTGCCACTAGGGTCATGCAGATTTTATTTGGAGGGTTCAGAACTCAAGGTACCTGCCAAAGGGATGAGGGAACTGGATGGAACTGATTGACAGTTTTATTAATTCCTTTTCATTTATCCACCTATCTCTGCAATATTAATTTATTAGAAATGCCTAATCAGTGTCTCCATTTTCATACATTGCTCTAAGATAATTTATCTCACATTTAATGTCTGTTGAAAACTTATGCAGTTATCTACCAAGGAATTCTTTGCTGGACAGTTATAGAATCAATCTCTCTCTCTCTTTCCCTCTCTGTCTGTCTGTCTGTCTGTCTCTCTTTCCCTGCATCTTTCAGGAATTGGGAGCTAGCATATTCATTCAGGTTTTGTGGATATTTAACTGGACAGCCACATAGATGTGAACTTTAAGTTTGTGCCAAGACCAATAAAAGCTGCCTTTATGAAAGAGCTGAAACTAAAGAGATTTTATTTAAAAAACAGGCTAGAAACAAAGCAGACATGAAGAGAGAAGCAGAGATGAAATGTGGTTACAAAGAAAAACCTGTAAGTGGAACCTAATGAACAAAACAAACGAGCAAAATAGAACCAGAGATATGGAAATAAGGAACACACTGTCAGTGACCAGAGGGTAGGCGGGACGGGGATAAATGGAGTGGGGGGAGGGGAAAGGTCTAGTCAAAGAACAAGTATAAAGGACCCATGGTAATAGGCAACAGGGTGGGGATTGACTGAAGGAACAGGGCAGGTGGGCGGGGCAGGGGAGAGCAAGGAGGGGCCGGGGAATTGGGATGACTGTAATTGAACAACAATTAATAAAGAAAAAAAGGTAAAGAGGCTGCCTGATGACTTTTGGATCACTGTATTTGGATCACTTTTGAGATTCTCTAATATCTTTTCAGTAGACTTGTTAATT
Source organism: Glossophaga mutica (assembly GCA_039655065.1). Lineage (NCBI taxonomy): Eukaryota > Metazoa > Chordata > Mammalia > Chiroptera > Phyllostomidae > Glossophaga > Glossophaga mutica. The sequence continues at coordinate 44,675,990 of CM077304.1, forward strand.
CTCATAGTTTAAGCAGGTGTGTGTTTCTTGCAACCAAATGTTTCTGGCTCATTCTTTGTACCATATTGAGAATTTGAAAACAAATAAGTAAACTTTCAGATGGAAAATGTGACTCATTGAAGAGACGTGGTGAAGAATGAGAAAAACATCGCCTTCCCCCGCCCCCACTCCTGCTTTGGATGTATTTTTTCTTGTAAATTGTAGTGCTCATGCCCCATACTGGGCAGATATCAAAGTCAGAAGTTTGCCTTTTATGCTCTTGTTCTTTCTTTGTGTTCATTCTCTGATGTACAGAAATACTGCCTTCTCTTTTTGGTGCTTCGGGATTCATGCCTTTATCTTTCTTCCTCTTATTGTAATCAATTTCAGATACCATCTGATACATTTATTTACACAAAGAGAAATATAATTTTAAAGGTATCTCTCCCTCTTCCACTATTCATGCATATATGCCAGAGAATTTCCCTGTTAACAGTATTCAAAATAAATTTCAAATTGGGAAATTTTCGCTAGTAAAAGGACTTGCATTTTGTGGGCAACCTGAACATGTTTGAAATCACACTGCAGAGATGGTTGTCTCCTCTGTTTCTGTGTTAAGTCTTGCTTTGATTTGGGTATGTCTGTGAGTGTGTGGAATGTGAATATTTGAGAAGAGACCACCCTGCCTGTTTGGATTAGTGTCTGTATCTATTTTAACAAGTATGGTGCCTGGGAGTTCAATTATTATGAGTTAAACTCTAGTTAGGGGTTCTGCGTACATTTCAAGGGTAAAGGGCAAAGTACTTGTAGTCTTTTCTCTATATGTCATAAGGCTCTTTGAAATATAATATTTGCTCTTAAGTGGACATGTCTTCAAAATGAGCCAGTTAGTTGACAGATAGCTTGCATATGCTTATGGATAAGTATATTCATAACATACAAGTATTCAAAAATGCCAGAATTGTTTTCTCAAAATTTAATTTTGCATAGTTCTGGTAATTAACTCACTGTCACGCTCTGCATAAATTTGAATTGCTTCAGTCTGCAATTTCCAAGCTTCTAAAAAGCTTGAATGGAGATCAAACAAAAACTCTCAACCTCATTAACGCCAATGACAATATAAGACTAACTCCAATTTTTTCCATCATATAATCAATAAAATCATATGAATTTATAAATCTGTCAAATCTCTGAATATATGTATTCTCAAACTTGAGATAATCTGTAAGATCACCAAAAAAAGTCTGAGGAAATTTGTATTTTTGCTACACTCATTCAGACTCAACTTAATCCTGGTGTGCTTAGATTTGTTTATTTTAAGGTATCATGTCACAATTTCCCGCTACTGAATAATGGTGCCAGAGGAGATTTACTAGAATTTTTTTTTCTGGAGAAGGGTGCACAATAGAGTCACAAAACCCAAGTGAGGACTTTAATAAAGATTAGGACTTTATTTCTAGCTAGATTCTTGACTCATGATAGAATTGTCCTTTTTTTTTTTTTTTTTACATCTTTCCATTTGAGAAACAGGATAATAACATTAGCAGTGTCCAGAAGTGTCCAAGCAATTGTAATTCTGGGTGACATGATGAGTTCTGGTGTTTTTGTCTCTAACACCACTGTCTTACTGCAGATTGCTATCACAAAATGCCATAGGTTGAGTGGCTTATAAACGACGGAACTTTATTGCTCACAGTTCTGGAGGCTAGAAAGTCCAAGATGAAGGTGCCAGCAGATCCAGTGTTTTGTGAGGACCTGCTTCCTGGTTCATAGATGACCATCTTTTCACTGTATCCACATATGGCAGAGGGATGAGGAATCTCTCCAGGGCCTCTTTTATAAGCGTGCTAATCCCAATCACAGATGATCTGTCCTCATGACCCAAATACCTACCAGAGCCCCCAACTCAAATATCCTCACATTGGGATTAAGTTTCAACATATAATTTCTGAAGGAACACATTCAGTATATACAGTAGCAACTACTATTAAATCATTTTCGAACATGAGGTTGTTAATCCATTCATTTATCCCACTAATCTTTTTTTAGTTTCTATAAGATGCCAAGCTTTGTACAGGAAAGAAGAAATTCGGGGATGAATAAATTATAGTCTAAAGAGTTTACAGTTGGCAAACGATGTGGTATTACAGTGATAGGAATATGTGAAGGTATTCTGTAAATCCTCAGGAGTGGCACATACCCCATTTTAGTGGGGGGTCATTGGGTGAAGGAGAAAGAACTGAGGAGGTGGTGATGCTTGGGTCAAATCTTTAGGGATATCTAGGTGGAAACCAGACTGAGAATATAGCTTGAGCAAAGGAACCCATAGAAGAGGTAGCAGAGACTGAGCTTTTGCTGTTCTGATGTTAAGGGTGAGGCAGGAGTACTGAGGGACTGGAACACTAGAGGAGCAGGCGGGGGCCTGATCGTGGAGGACCACAGGTGCCGTCAGTTCTTGTAAACACTCTAATCCAAACATCTTCCATCAGATTGGGGGAAATGAAACATTTCTTAATCATCTTTCTAGCTCCCAAACGTATCCAGACCTACCACTGAGTAAAGGCTTATCACATATTGCCTGGTATTATTCTCAACCTCTAGCTCTTTTTATTTGTTGTTGTTATTTAAAAAATAGGCATTTTTTTTACTTTTAGATAGTATCACAGATTTTAGTTAATTATGTAAAATTGGCTGAAAGTTTTGAGTGTACAAAATAATGTGAAACCTAATTTTGTCTATTTTTTCATGTCTTACAGAGTACAAAATATTCAAGGCAACACAAGTTGATTCACAAAGATGAAGGCACACACACACTTGGTGGGGGGACTAGGTGCTGACCCCTGGTGCAGGTTGGCTGCAACTTGGCCTGGGAATTATTTAACACATGCAAAGTCTCATCAAGTAGGCTCTATTTTCCTCACTTTACTTATGGAAAAGTGGGTGTCAAAGGTGTGAAATAACTTGTCCACATTCAGTAAGTAAGTACAGAGGTAGGGTTTGAACCTCAATCTGCTGGCTTCAAACTTCTAGTACACCATAGTACTTCTTTCTAGTGTTAGGTACACAAATAGGAAAGAACTTCTGTTTAGATTAATGCAAAGTTTACATACACAAAAAAGGCAGACTTTTTTCATCATTTGGTGATATTTGAGTTTAGATTACTAAATAGTTTTATGAAATGTTTGACCAAAAATTTTAACTATAGTTACACTTTATATTCCTTTAACTGATCAGATACTTCTGATTTTGGAATGCTGAAAAAACAACATATTACTCAAAAATCTTTTGAAAATACCTCTTGACTAAAGTTGCTTTAAAGTGAGTTGGGAGAGGGAACCTTGTCTTTTCCTCCTGTAGTTCTTGGAAGGCTTCTGCTCTCTCTGTGGTTAAACTTGCCCTTGGCATATTTTCCTTGCAGGAAGATTGTCTGAATGGTGGCATTGAGGTTGGCAGCTCCCTCCCTGCCTAGGACTGTAAAGTCAGGGCTTATAATGTACAGTTTGTTATTTAGAATGATAAAAATAATAATACAGAGAGGGCTTATGATGTACAGTTTATTGTTTAGAATGGACACCCAACGTCTATTCTGAACAGAAATGAAAAGTAAAGTAAATGGACCATATCCCACTGAGATGAGAAAATAACGGTAGCCAGACAAGATTTATATTTGGACTGAATGTCTGTAGAGCAATCGTATTCACATCTTATGTTGTTTATAATATCTATGTTTTGTTTTTAGTAAAAAAGTTAAAAGCAACTCTAACCTCTTGGCATGGGGCTCAATGTATTTCCAATTTTGAGTAATTCTTTCTTTAAAATGTTTGAATAAAGACGTGTAAAGAAAGATAACAATTTATTTTTAACCTGCCAGTTAACAACTTCCTCTTTAGTGATTTTGTTCAGTGTGTTAGCCAAAGAATGATTTATTTAGTTTTTCTGCCTTTCCTAGTCATTCTTTTCTCCTCATTTTTTAAATACTTGGACACGCTCTGCACTCCTCTGTGAGAGGTATGGCCCCAAGTTTCAGAGCCTCAGTAGAAGGCCCACACTCTACTTGGGACTAATCAGCAAATGGGGAATGTGATGGTTAATGTTTGTGTCAACTTGATTGGGACCTGTGGTGCCAAGATTTAACACTACTTCCAGGGACTTGTCTTTGAAGACACTTCCAAAAGAGATTATCATTTGAATTGATGTACTGAATAAAGCAGTTTGCCCTTCCCAATATGGGTGGCATCATCCAGTCCATTGAGGCCCTGAATAGAACGGGAAGCTGAAGGAAGGGCAAATTTACTCTTTCTACCTGACTCCATGAGCTCAGACAGTGGCCTTCTCCTGTCCTTGGACTCGGACCTACACTATTGTCATTTCTATTTCTTGGACCTTTGTCTTGGACTGCTATTTATGTCACTGATTTTCTTGGGTCTCCAGCTGGCAGATGGAAGATTGTGGGACTTCTCAACTTCTATAGTCACGTGAGCCAATAACTTGAAATAAATCATACACACGTACACATAAATGTATGTATATATTTGTATACATACATACATACATACAGGGTCTGGCAGAAGTATTGCTTGTTTGAGTGTGGTTGGTAGGATAATAATTTGGGTGTAATAGTTTATAGTTTTAATTTGAAAATTTTGCCTAAAATGTAATATAGTATGCTAGAGTATTGATATTGTTATGTTACAGAGTTGTATGCTTATGATTTTGTAATGAAAAAGGGGTGTTATTTGTGCCAGACCCTGTATAATATCCTGCAGCATATATACTATTGATTATGCTTTTCTGGAGAACTGTGACTAATACAGAGCGCATGTGCATCTTTATATCTGTTCCACGAATATTATCTTTTCTCTTTTCCCCAGTATTTGGGTTTGAGTCCCCTGTACACAGACCCAACATGGCACCCAGGCAGACAGTGCTCTGTACTTTTGAAGCCTTTAGCCTTGGCTCTCCTCCCTGCCCTCTCCCTACTTTGAAAGTTCAGACATGACTGGAAAGCCAGTTTTGTTCCTAGCTCTCATGTCCTTCCTTTCTTCCTTTGCCTTTCCTTCCTTTAAAATGTCCACACTCTGACAGCTCTCTGGGACTCTGGGTCGTTCTTTTCTTATCATCATCATCACATCTGCTCTCTCAAGTTCAAGAGCAGTTCATTAGTAAATTAATTGAAAATACATTATTAATAGCTGATAATAATAGTATATTAAAATGACTTAATCTTCCTAAAAGAGTGAGTGATAATGATTTGAAACCCTCTCACAAGTGAAAGAAGCAGCAGCCACTTGGCACCCCAAACCCTCAGGCGATGGCCTGCTCTGAGCGGCATAGGTCAGTCCTGCCACTCAACGTCTCGGACCTCACAGGACTTCTCCCTGCCTCTCCTTTAAGACTGAAAAGTGGTCATCCACTTTTTTTCACGGCAACGAAAAGTACTCAGCAGTGTGTTTCCACATTGGATTTTGTTCTTTATTCTTTACACCTAGAAAAGATAAAGTCAGATTTAAAGATTCTGTTATCAGATACCATCTTGTTAATGCGTTGTACATTTATTTTGCACAATAAAATATTTTAATCAAAATTATAACCCCCAAAGTAACCATAGAGGGATACGTTGCTCTTACATTAAGGAAAGCATGTGGAATTCAGACCAAAGTGTGGTGTTTTATCACGTGGCACATAAGATCCCAGCATTCACTCTTGCTCCAAGGGGCCCTTGTCCAATGTGTGCACTTCTATCAGCATCTCTTTTTGAATTTTTTAAATAGACAACTGGCATCTCACCATAACTTTTTTCTTAACATCTTTAAAATATCTATGAGCCATTATTGCATTCCTTATTTTATATATATATATATATATATATATATATATATATATCAGGGACTCTGATAGCAGTTTCAAGTGATACCACAGTTCGTGTGAAATCATTCAGGACACAGAAACTGAGAAACTAAATTACATACCAAAGCAACAATTTACTGTTCACCTAATAAGGATAAGATCTGGGTTAGACACACTGTTGTCTCTAATCCTCAGGACAATCCTGGGAGGTAGGGATTCTTGCTGTGCTTTTACTGAAGGGGAAACAGGCAGAGTGTTAAAGCAACTGTATTAAGAATACGAAGTTCCCAGGTTTCAGAGCAGTGATTCAAAGTAACACGCTTAGTCTGTTGGCTCCCAAACCCTTGTTCTTACCATTAAACATCCTGCCTCTTCATGATTAAGGAAGTTGTGCCCCTGAAACAGTGTTTTGTTTTTCAAAAATGGGAGCTCTCTTAATTTTTATGATATAATTTCTGTATTAAATCATAAAATAGTGATGTCTGGGTTAATGTTTCAGAATCCCAGTGAAACATTTTAAAGTCTTTTCTTGGTGAAGACAGTTTTATATAGTATATAAAGATTTATAGAAAAGTTATTATCCTATACTTACTGTTTTGCAACTTGATTTTTTATTTCAAAATAGATTTTGAAATCTGTCTATATTAATACCAGTAACCTTAGTTTATTCATTTATTCATGTTTTCAACTTCTATAGCTACAGCTAAATTATTGTTTAAAGTCTGTGCGCGATTACAGTCCTAGCAGCAGTGCGTGAGTATTCCCATTCTCCCACAGCCTTGCTGTGGCCGACACCACTAGTTTCCTACCCAATATGCGTTCTCCATGTTTTTCTTACTAATAGAAGTCTGATTTTTTTTTTCCAGTGGCACAAAGACTAGTTCCAAAAGTATATTTCCCAGCCTCCTTTGGCAATTAGAAGTGGCTATGTGATATGGTTCTGGCCAAGGAGACATAATCAGAGCCTGTTGGGTGTTTCTAAAAACGTTTTAACCTGTTACATAGGTTAAAATGTTCTGCTCCCTTGTTTTTGAACTATCTTGGAGGGCAGACATGTGGTTAGACACAGAACAGTGATCTTGAATCCGTGAGGTCAGTATGAGGATGAAAGATTTGCAGTAAGGATGATGTAACAGAAAGATAAAAGGATTCAGGGAAGCTGATGGGGCTGTTGTATTGGCTACAGACTGCCAATCCCTATACTTCTGGTTGATGAAAAAAGTAAACCCTTATTAGGTAAGATCATTGTTCAGAATCATTTATGCAGAGAGATGTATTACTCTGACTGTTTCCATTACATTCTTGGCAGGTAATTGATATATTTAAAAAGATGATTTTTGTATTTAATCCAACATTTTTAAAAGTTTTATGCTTAAAGATGTCAGAATATCTAATAACCATTTTTGCCAAGAAAATGAAGCTTTTTAACTCTTTAAACTTTGAACTTTTAATTATATCATTGCTTTGCTTTCTGATTTTAAAAAATTAACTAATATTTAGAGTGACTTAATGACTCCTTTCAATTATTTCCCACATTTCATAGACAGATGTGCTTTCTGGTCCATTGTATGATAACATAACACCAATTCCTGTATTATTTCTGTAATATAATTTCTGTGTTATTTCCGTAATTAAAAAAGAGGTTGGGAGGAGAAACACTTCCGGAGGGAAAGAATCAAGCGCTTGCTGACCCTCTCCCCAGCACAACAGCCACAACTGGGGAAATTCATTAAAACACCACCCTTTACAGTCCCTGGAAATTGTCCTAAGGGCAGAGAGCAAATGGGGAAATATTTATTTAGGAAAATCTATTAAATCTCAGGAGGGTGAGAGTCTGCGCCATGCAAGTCATGACCTGCTCTGCCTCCCCCAGCCCCGTACAATGGAAGCTCTACTCCGGGCTTGTGCAGCCAAGATCATGGGGGCGCCCTTTCCCCGAAGCTCCCAGTCTACATTTACCTGTTATCTCAGTGCAGGGCAGGCTTTCATCGTTTCTCATCCTCCCCAGTACTCTGTGGCAGAAACTTAATTCAGGCAAGTGCTGAAGTCTGAGACTCCCTTATTCCACCAAATTCCCAACTATAGAGTCAGGGATTGCTTTTACCCCAGTTTGTTCACAGGATGGAAATTCCACCCTGGGAAAGAAAATCCAAGAACATCGAGGTCTACCACCTCCACTTAGACCCTCCTCACAGAGAAGAAATGTCCCTCTGAGACACAACAGACCATTCTATAAGTTCTGCATGGGAAGGCTATTAAAACATAGAGGTCCATAACTCCTTTCCAGGGGACCAGGTTCATTTGAAATAGAATGTGGGGCAGCTCAAGCCTAAAAATTTGGTGAAAAACAAAAAAGGGGATTTTGGTGGTTAGTGGTTAAGGGAGGGCTGGTAGCTCCATGAGAGCAATAAGTAAAATGGTAGCCTAGCTAGAAGTTTAGTAAAGAGGAGCAGGAAAAGAGAAGCTTAGATGAGCTCTCCTAGGGCGTGACCAAGCCAGAAAGACTGGCCTCAAAGACTGCCCTTACTGAAAACCATTTTCCGGTAATAATAATATGATAACGAAAACAATCAGCTAGCATTTATTGAAGTTTAACAAACAGGGAACGGTAACATTAGAGGCATGCCAGCAAGCATCTTAGCATGAAGGTTAGAGAAAGACAGCCCAGCTAAAACCACCATCATCTCTGAGCAAGATGGACTTCAGGGTGACTGTGTACGTCAGGAGTTTAACGTAGAAATAGAATTTACTGAAATAGCCCATAATGTCAGTAAGCAACTGAATATGAAACAAGTACAATAAAGCTCATGTTAACAGAAAATCACTACCTAGAGTTGTTACGCCAAGTTTTAAGGAAAAAAATTGCAGGACTTGCAAAGAGATAGGGAAATGTGAACCATATATAGGAAAAATCTAACAAGCATCAGAAACTACATTTGATAAGGCCCAAATGTTGGATTTAGTAAAGACCTGGATTTAGCAGTTATTATAACTTTGTTCAAAGAATGAAGGGAAACCATCCTTAAAGAATTAAAGAAAGATGTGATGACAATGTCCTATCAAAAAGAGAATGCCAATAAATAGAGATAGAAATTATAAAAAGAGAATTATATGGAATTTTGGATTTGGAAATATAATAAGCAGTATGAAAAATAAGAGTAACTTAAGGGTGTCAATGGTAACTTTAAGTTGGCAGAAGAAAGAAGCAATGAACTCTAAAATAGATCGATACAGATTATGTAATCTGAAGAATAATAATGGGAAAAAATGAGAAATAATCAACAGAGCCTCAGAGAAATGTGGGATAATATAAAGTATAATAGAAGTACCAGAAAACATTTTAGAAAGCAGAAAAATCACTTTAAAAAATAATGGTTGGCACCTCCCAAATTTGATTGAAACTCAATCTGCATATCCAAGAAGCTTAAAGAATTTTAAGTAAGAGGAACACAGTGATCCACATTTAGCCACATCATATTCAAAGAAGATTGAAAGACAAAGGCAAAAGGGAAATCACAAAAACAGCAAAAGAAAAATAATTCACCAAGAACTTCAGTTTCTTCAATAAGACCAATAGCCAACTTATCATCCAAAACAAAGGAGGCTGGAAGACATACTCGAAGTGCTGAAAGAAAATACTATTAACTAAAATTGTTGTGTCGAGCAAAAGTATCTTTCAAAAATGACAGCAAAATAAAAACATTCCTATATATGCAAAACAGATAATTTTTTGCAGGCTAACCTTCTTATAAGGCATAGTAAAAGAAGTTCTTCATGTTGAAGGCAAGTAACCTCAGACAATAATTGAAATCCACATGAAAGAACAATGTTGGTGAGGTGATTATGCAGGCAATTATAAAAGACATTATAGTTGGATAATTTCTCCCTTCCTCCCTTATTTAAAAAGCAGTTGTATAAAACAATGTATATACAATTATTTATTTATTTTGCTTATGACACACAGAAATACAATACAGGCATGGGCAAGAGTAGGTTTACATTTCTGAGTGACATGCTTTTGAGTTAATAAAGCTATTGTAACAATCATAACCTGCATGTCTCTTCCCATACAAACAACTGTAAACCTGCTTTTGCCCACTTATGTATATTCACAAAGGAAATGAAGGGGAGCGAAGCTGCACTGGAGTGACAAAATGACACCAGATCATAACTCAAATTTTAGGAAGCAAAAGAGAACCAGAAATGGTAAATCAGAAGTTTAATATAACAAACCCTATAAATAGATATTTTTCTCCTTTCTTTTCTTAGCCTCTTAAAAAGACATAAAGTATATAAAGTAACAAGTATAATAATGCACTGTTGTATGCATTTTACATTGTATGTATAACAATGTAAAAATGGTAGCACAAAAAAGAGAAGAGGGAAAATAGCATTTATAGCGGTTACACTTTTATATCTCACTGGAACTAAGTATTATGAAACTGGCATATATTTTGATAAATTAAGATCCAAATTGTAGACTTAAAACAAACACTAGGAAAGTAACTCAGATGAGTATGGTGAAAAAATTATTACAGAAACTAAAATAATAAATGCTTGATCTCCTTTACTTTCTCAACTTCTTAAAAGATTTATAATTATATAAAGAAACAATGTATTAGGGTTTGTAACACAGACATAATGTGTATGCCAGCAGGAGCATGAAGAGAGGGAAGAGGGAATAGTGCTGATTGGAGAACGTTTCTGTGTCTCACTAGAATTAAGTCAGTATGAATCTGAAGTGGGTTCTTATAAGTTAATATGTTTACTGTAAGCCTAGAACAGCCACTGAGAAAATAACTTATAAGATATAGTGAAATAGTGAATAAAGAAATTAAAATGAGCCCTGGCTGGGGTGGCTCAGTGGGTTGAGCACTGGCCTGTGAACCAAAGGGTTGCCAGTTCAATTCCCAGTCAGGGCACATGCCTGGGTTGCAGGCCAGGCACACAAGAGACAACCACACATTGATGTTTCTCTCCCTCCCTTCCCCTCTCTCTAAAAATAAATAAAATATTTTTAAAAGAAATTAAAAGGATACAGCAAGCTTAGTACTAAAATATTAATAAAATTAATGAAGAAGAAAGAAGTAAAAAGGGATAGAAGAACTGAAAAAAATATGAAACAGAAAAGTAAAATAGCAAATAAAAATTCAAACATATCAATATTAACCTTAAGTGTGAAGGGATTAAATATTTTAATCAAAAACTGAAGATTGTGAGATTGAACTAAAAAAAGATTCAATTTAATGTTGTCTACAAGAAACACATTTTAGATTCAAAGATACAAATAAGTTTAAAGTTTGGATGTGATATACCACACCAGCAGCAATCAAAAGAGAGCTGGAAAAGCTACCATATTACTGGACAAACAGGCTTATATACAAAAATGTGTTACCAGAGATAAAAGAGGCACATTTTATAATAATTATAATTTTATAATAAAATTGTTGATCTATCAGATATTATATAATAATTATAAACATATGTGTACCTAACAACAGTGTCCAAAATGCAAGAGACAAAATCTGATAGAATTAAAGAGAGAAATAAAATATTAAACAATAATAGTTGGAGACTTCAGTACTCGCACTTCTAGTAATAGAACAACTAGGCAGGAGATCAACAAGAATGTAGAAGACTTGAAAAACACTATGAACCAACTAGACTTAATAGAAACCTCTGGAATATTTTATCTAGCAATAGCACACATTAAAGTCCCAGGACAATCATGGGTGAGGCCATAAAACAAGACTCAGTGCATTTAGAAGGATTGCAGTCATATGAAGTATTTCTCTAACTGAAGTGGGATAAAATTAGGGAAAAATAATGAAAGAAATTTGAAAACACAATTATATTGATGTTGAACAACACACTCCTAATTAACCAAAAGGTAAAAGAAAAAAAATACAAGGGAAATTCAGAATATGCTATGAAGTGAGTGAAAAAGAAAATATAAAACTTAATGGGAATGCAGCTTAAGCAGTGCTTATAAGAAAATTGATAATTGTAAATGCCTATATTAAAAAAAGTATCAAGTCAATGATCTAACTTCCACTTTAAATCATTGGAAAAAGAAGAGCAAACTAAACCTAAAGCCAGCAGAAGGAGGAAGATAATAAATATTAGAACAGAAATTAATTAAATAATTAAAATGCAGCAGAAAAAAATATCAGTGAAACTAAAAGTTGGTTCTTTGAAAAGATCAGCAAAATTGACCAACTTTTAGGTAGTCTTGCCAAGAAAAAAGAAAGAAGATGCAAATTAGTAAAATCAAGAATGAAAGAGGGGACATCACTCCTGACCTTACAGAAATAAATTGGATTTCAAGAGAATACTGTAAAGAACTGCATGCTTATAAATTAGATAGCTTAGATTAGATGGACAAATTCCTAGAAAGATGCAAACTATTGATATCACTCAAGAAAAGATAGAAAGTATGAATAGACTTAACAAATAAAGAAATTGGGTTAGTAATTGTAAAACTTCACACAAAGAAAAGTCCAAGTCTGAGTAACTTTACTGGTGAACTCTATGAAACATTTTAAAAAGTAATACCAATTCTTCATAAACTTTTCCAAAAAAACAGAAGAGGGGGGTGATACTTTCCAACCCATTTTCTATGGCCAGCACTTCTGTAATATATCTGATACAGGATTTTTATCCAAACATATAAAGGACTCTGACAACTTAGAAATGTAAATAGCCCAATAAAAAATGGGCAAACAATCTAAATAAACATTTCTGAAAAGATATACAAATGACAAATAAATGCACAAATGGGCTTTTAAGCAAATCAAAATCACAATGAGATGCCACTTTACATAACGCACCAAAATGGCTAAAATTTAAAAAGACAGTTAATGAAAAGCAGTGGCAATTGTTTTGAGAAATCAGAACTCTCATACATACATTACTAATAAAAATATGAAATGAGCCCTGGCCAGTGTAGCTCAATGGATTGAGTGCAGGCCTACAAACCAAAAGGTCGCTGGTTTGATTCCCAGTGAGGGCACATGCCTGGGTTGCGGGCCAGGTCCCCAGATGGGGCATGTGAAAGGCAGCTGATCAATGTTTCTCTCTCACATCAACATTTCTCTCCCTTTCTTTCTCCCTCCCTTCACCTTTCTCTAGAAATAAATAAATAAAATCTTTAAAAAAATATGAAATGATACAGCTGTTTTGGAAAACAGTCAGCACTTTGTCAAAGCTTAAATATAAAGTCGATACATGACCCAACATTTTCACATCTAGGTATATTCGAAGAGAAAGAAAAACGTGTTCATACAAAATCATGTACATGAATGTTCATGGAAACATTATTCATGATAGCCCATGATAAGTTCATTCAGTTGATGAATGGGTAATGTGGTTTCTCCACACAGTGAAATATTATTTTCTTATAAAGTGTATTGAAGTTACAACATGAATGAACCTTGAAAATATTATGCTCAGTGAAAAAAACTAGTCACAAAGGGCCACATATTACATATTTCCACTTAAATAAAATATCTGAATTAGCAAATCTGTAAAACAAAACAGATTATTAGGAGATTGAGTACTAATGGCACAGGATTTTTTTGGTGGGGAGTGGTGCAATTTTCTGAAATTAGTTGTAACGATGGTTTCACAAGTATGCGAATATCTTAAAAACCATTGACCTGTATACCTTAAATGGGTAAATTGTATGTTGTATGTGAATTACAGCTCAATAAATCTGTTAAAAAAACTTAGGAAAGCTAGCTGCTAAAGCAAACATTGCATTTTTTTAAACATTTATGACTTCTTTTTGCTTAGCATATACTGATGAAATTTCTTCATCTCATAACTGATACACTGTAATAAAGTGGAAATGAGAAAAAAATAAGGATCAAGGGACTTCCGGCCAAGATGGAGGTATAGGTGGACACACTGTGCCTCCTCTCACAAACAAAATTAAGGACAACAAATATTTAGAAACAAGAAAACAACCAGAACTTATAGAAAACTGAACTGTACGGAAGTCCAACAACCATTCATCCAGACTGGTAAGAGGGGTGGGGTCGAGGCAGGAAAAAGTGGAGGTGCGGAACGCAAGCAGCAGCGGCTGGCAGTTCCCAGGTGCACAGGCGGCTGGCTGACCAGGTGGTCCCGCATTCGTGCGCGCAAACGGTCCAGGCAGAGGGGAAGTGGCGGAAGGGACTGAATCCAGGAGAGAGCGGAGCAGGCGCCCTTGTTCCCTCTCGGACCCCGCCCCCACCTATAGCGTCACAACCCAGCGACTGGGCTGCCCCACCCTGAGGAACACCTAAGGCTCCACCCCTCTTACGTAATAGCCGTGACCAGACTAAAACCAAAACAAAACAAACAAAAAAACACACCAAAAATGGCTCAAACCGGAGAAAAAATGAAAACCCCAGAGTCAATTCCTCTAAGCCGTGAAGAGATAGCCAACCTATCAGACTCACAGTTCAAAGCACTGGTTATCAAAATGCTCACAGAATTGGTTGGTTTTGCTCACAAATTAGATGAAAAATGCAGGCTACAATATGTGAAATGAAGGAAGACGCATGGGGAACCGATAGAGATGGAAAGAAAACTGGGACTCAAATCAATGGAGTGGACCAGAAGGAAGAAACAAACAACCAAACAGAAAACAAGGAAGAAACAATTCAAAAAAATGGAGAGGCTTAGGAACCTCCGGGACATTGTTAAGCGTCCCAACATCCGAATTACAGGGGTCCCAGAAGGGGAAGAAGAAGAGCAACAAGTAGAAAACTTATTTGAACAAATAATAAAAGAGAACTTCCCCAATCTGGCAAAGGAAATAGACTTCCAGGACGTCCAGGAAGCTCAGAGAGTCCCAAGGAAGTTGGGCCCAAGGAGGAGCACACCAAGGCACATCGTAATTACATTAACCAAGATTAAAATGAAGGAGAGAATTCTAGAAGCAGCAAGGGATAAGGGGACAGTCACCTACAAAGGAGTTCCCATCAGACTGTCAGCTGATTTCTCAAAAGAGACCTTCCAGGCAAGAAGGGGCTGGAAAGAAATATTTGAAATCTTGAAAAGCAGGGACCTACATCCAAAATTGCTCTATCCAGCAAAGCTGTCATTTAGAATGGAAGGACAGATAAAGCACTTCTCAGTTAAGGTCAAGTTCAAGGAGTTCATCATCACCGAGCCCTTATTATATGAAATGTTAAAGGGACTTATCTAAGAAAAAGAATATCAAAAATAGGACAGTGAAAAGACAGCAAACTCACAGCTATTAAGAACCACACCTAAAACAAAAGCAAACTAAGCAAACAGCTAGAACAGGAACAGAAACTCAGAAATGGAGATCATATGGAGGGTTAGCAACAGGGGCGTGGGAGGAGGAGAGAGGTGGAAAAGGTACAGAGAATGAGTAGCATAGATGGTGGGTAGAAAATAGACAGGGGGAGGGCAAGAATAGTATGGGAAATGTAGAAGCCAAAGAACTTATGACACATGGACATGAACTAAAGGGGGGAATGTGGGTGGGAGAGGGTGTGCAGGGTGGGGGGAATGATGGGGGAGAAATGGGACAACTGTAATAGCATAATCAATAAAATATTAAAAAGGAAAAGAAAAAAATAAGGATCAAAAGGACCCTATTTATTCGTCCTAGCTGGTAGTTTACGTGATGAACTCTGAAATACTGATAGCTTCTTTCTCCTGCAGGTGGTTCAGACATAATGGAATGCTTAAGATTCAAAGGACCTTAGAGATTATATATGCTCACCCCTGTCCCCTTTAAAGTAGGTATGGAAAAAACAAGACCTTGAAAGATCAGGCGACTTACCCAAAGCCTTGTAGTGTTGAAGCCTGAACTATAACCCAGATCTTTTGTTTCTAGACTGTGACTTCATTAGTTTAGATTCTGGTTGTAGTTGTGATACACCTATTCAACTCATTATTAATTTGTACTTGGATTCACCCAAATTTGAAATACTTGTGTCTAAGAACCATAGCTTTACCCCCAACAACAGGATTTGCTCTTCACTCCTTTTCTTTCAGATTCAAGATTTCCGATTTGTCAATGAAACCACAACATTTATGCATGTATGATTCATTTTATTTAAAATGCATTGTTGAGCACTTGGTATCTACCAGTTTCTGGGCTCTGAAATTGCTGCCTCTGCATGGTACCACAAATATGAAAAATAGATATTCTACCTACAACATGGGATACTAAGGTAGAAACAAGATATTATCCAATAACATCAAGCAGATTGAATAAAGTGATATGGGACCATAGAGTAGGAAGCAACTGACACTATTTAAAGGCAAGACCATTCCTACTAGAGTTGCCAGGTGAGAAGGAAGAACAGAGGTTCCAAAGGGAGGGAACAGCATGTGCTAAAGTTAGAAAAGTAGGCAGAAGTGCAGTGCAGGGGGGAAGGTGGGGAAGTACTTGAAGAGAAGCTCTCAGTTTTACATTTTTCATTAAAGTGTAACATACAAATAGAAAAAGGCACGTTTCTAAAGGTAGGTCTTGGTGAATTTCTACCAAGAGGGGCAGGTTGATGTAGTCAACATCAGAATAAGAAAATGAAAACTATCAACCATGCAAGAATCTCCCACTGCCCTTCTAGATACTACCTTTCTGAAAAAGTAACCCACAACCCCATTAAAGCATTTAAAAAGAGGATGAGACACCAACGTAGAGGATCAACCAAAATAGGGATTAGAAGAGTAGGAGAAACATTTTTAGCAAGCTATTAAGTGGAATAGGGAGGCGA
Source organism: Glossophaga mutica (assembly GCA_039655065.1). NCBI lineage: Eukaryota > Metazoa > Chordata > Mammalia > Chiroptera > Phyllostomidae > Glossophaga > Glossophaga mutica. The sequence continues at coordinate 44,692,558 of CM077304.1, forward strand.
TAAGAATTTTAAGTGAAGTAATTCCAGTAGGGCTGGAGAGAATAAAAGAAATTAGAACTTTAAGGGCAGTATTTCTCCAGCCTGACTGTGCATCGCAGTTATCTGGGAGCTTTAAACAGAATATAGTTCCAGTGCCCACTGAATCTCCAGGCATCAGCATTTTCAAAGCTCTCCTTGTGTTTTCTCATGTGTGAGCAAATTTAGGAACCATTGACTTCAGAGACAGAACTCACAGGACACTGGGCTGCAGGAAGTGAGGAAAAGGGGCAAGTCAGCGGAAGCCGTGGAGTTTCTGTCGTGGGACAGAATAAGAATAAGCTGGGAGAATAAGAATAAAACATTTGTTGAGTTTAAAGTGACTATTGAACATCAGAAATAAATAGATGCTAAGCTGAAATTATTAGTTTTGAGTTAAAAATAAGCTGTGATAAAAATTTGAGAAATTTTAAACATGGTAATTGATTCAATTGTATTGAGAAGATTATTTGTTTATTTAAACCATTTCTCAATTTCATTGGTGTCCATGACAGAGGAGTGACTACACTTTAGTTGTTTTGAATTAAGTGTCTACTGTCTTCCAAATAGAGCATTAGGTGACTTAGAATGGTTTAGCAAATAGGGATTTCTATGACATCTTTGAATATAATTAATAGCCATGGGTATTCTAAATTTAGTTCTTTCTGCTGTATCTGTCTCTAGTGTTTTGAGATGAAAAGAGAGGTAATTAGAGAAAACTATAAACGTCATGCTAGTGTTATACACACGGATTACATTTTAACTTGAATCATGGGTGACCATCTATAATTAAGTAGTAAAATAAGATGGACAACTGGTGTGACTAGTGCTCCTTCATACATATGTTAGGAATGAATATTAACAACTCACTCTAAGGAAACAGATTTAAAGGAAGGTTGCTTTACTCAAAATATGAAAGAGAAATGTCTTTGTCTCTTTGGTATGTGATCTAGAGGCTTCTTTCAAATTTGCAAAGATGCTTTGTTTAACCTAATGCTTAAAGTAACTGAAATAAATATAATCACAAGGAAAAATACTGCAATCCACTTCTAAATATTTTCATCTTAAAGTTGGGCTAAGATACTTGAATAAGCATACAGACCTAGTCTTAGAGTTCTGTATTTGTTGGTTTATACTGTAAAACTAAACACTGGATTGGGGAAACCAATCCTGTTTTACAGTTATTACTATACCAGTAAAAACCATAAAAGAAAAAAAAATACCTGCTCTACCAAAGAGTCATTAATTAGATGGGGTGGACCTGAGTTGGCCTAGTGGGAGTAGATTCTCTGAATTATGTGGCCCTTAGGTGCTGGGTGGCCATGAAGGGCATCTTTCATTTCCCCATCTCTTCCCCATCCCCTGATATTTATTAGCAGAAGAATAAATAAATGAAGGAATAATAGATGAACTGGGTGAAAATAAATATGACTTGACCAACCAGGTATTAATCCTGTTCCTTTATTGAGTCAGTTGAGTTCTGTTATTTTCAAATGTTGGGATTCAAACTGATAATGATCTCTTCAACTTTTAGTGGGTTTTCTTCGCCATTGAGCATGATGTAATATTTTGCCTACGGTCAATACTAAGGATGATCACCTGAAATTATAATATAATCACTATGAAAGTACTATTTGAATTTTTTAAGGGTTTTCTTCAAGCAAACAATTTAAGCTCTTTATTGCTTCATAGTTCACCATGTGTGTCAAAGTGGATATGAAAATGTGTTTAGTAATATTTTAAATTAATTATTTATGCCCAGCTATATTATACACGTTAGGATAAATATCACCATTTTTTAAACCACTTTATCACCATCAATACATTTCACTAGGCTCATTAATTCTTTGCCTTAATAGTGAAAAATTAAAAAAAAATATTTCAGGTGAAATCCATCATTTCTGTTTCTCTTCTTTGCTTCCCTAGCCCTCTATGACTACTTCTAGCCTAATGCTTATCATCAGGGTCTCTGTGCTGCCCAGCTCTAGGGGGGCTTTCACCCTGTGGCCTTTGGAACAGCTATGTGCATTCAACTCTGGTGTGTGTCATTCATGGGCTGCAGGGCCAACGTGCCCCTGGAGTCGCACAACATGGTGGCCGTGCTTATATCGTTAAACCAGACTATTAACTTCATTTTCTGTTTGCCCCACTAGAGTGAAAGCTACCTGAGGACAAGAATCAGGTCATACTCAATGGTCCATCCCTGTCTCTAGCAACCTTCCTGGCATATTAATAGTACTCATTGTAAATGTTTAATGTACCAGTGAATGGCCAAATGCATTTGATTCATGGGATAGTTCTCTGGAAAGCCACCATGGGGTGTGAAATGCAACCTATGTTTCAGATGCTGTTGCAATTATGCTCCATTGTTAACCCAAAACTTAGTAGCTTAAAATATGAACCATTTTATTGTACCATGTAATTTTTGTGAGCTAGAAATTTAGGCAGGGTTCAGCTGGGTGGCTCTTTTGCTCCACATGACATCAGCTGGGGTCAGAGGTGGCTGGTCTGGTCTGGAGGGTCCACAATAATTTCATTCACATGCCCAGGCCCTGCACTGAGGTGGCTGGGTCAGTTGGGAGTTGGCTAGAGTTGTTTTTTCTCTCCACATGGCTAGCTTGGTCTTCGTTACAGTGGGTCAGTCTCAGAGTAGTTGGACTTCTTATATGGCAGCACAGGGCCTTAAAAGCAAGTGCTACTAGAAAGTCCTTGCAGAATTTGCAAGGTTTACTTCCATTGTATTTTGTTGGTCAAGCAAGCAGCCAAGGTGGACTGAGATGCAAAGGGAAAATAATTAGATACTACCTCTCAGTGGCAGGAAAAGAAGAGAATTTTTGGCTTTCTTTAATCTACCAAAGATATTTGCATCCAACCTCTGATATTCAAGAAAGAAGTTAAGTAAATTGATTTTAGGAATGTTTATATGTTCTGTGACGTCTACTACAATTGGCACCTCTTCCACTCAGTGTCTCAAATCATCTACATCTGCATCAGTAGCTGTATATTTGTAAAGTTTAAAATATAAATAAGGAAAGAAATCTCAGTAATCTTTGAGGTCAGTTTCACCATTATAAGTTTTATTTACAAGTTTCCTGAAAATTACCCTAAAAGTTTAAAATAGGTTTTATGCATTCTGTTAAATAATGCTGGAGACAGGTAGCATACTTCATAAATATTTACATTAAAATTTAGGGAAAAATGTCAAAGATAGTCTCCCACTGTCCATATATAGAAATTTTAAGGTGTACTTTTGGGAATATTTGATTCTTACATCTTACCTGGCTAAAGGTATTGCAGAATACTTTATGGAATCAAGTGTATGTTCTTGTTGGTTCATCTGACTTTGTTAGAATGGTTCAAATATGACTTTCTGAAGGTAATCTTGCTCTGCCTATCTATTTCCCTAACTCACCATAAAAGGGCTCTCTGGTGGTCTTCTTCTCATGGGCTTATATGTGTTTGTTTTCTCAGTCTGCAGGAGAGAATATCAATCCTACCCTCAGCTCAGCTGCTAAAGCCTGAACTCAACTGGCAACAGAATGCAGCTGTTTTCCAGCTTCTTGCTAGGAAGTATAATCCTTGCCACTAAATACCTTTGAAACCTCTGCTGAAAGAAATGGTATTTGTGAAGGATGTTCTAGAAAAACATCCATCCCATCCCTGATGGATAAGCCATAAAATCTGAGGATTGAATCTTAGAATGCATCTTACTGAATTCCAGCAGATGTGTTTATCACAAGAAACAATCTTACAAAACTCCTTGCAACAAAGTAAGAATGCTGAGTACGGTGTGCAAAGTTCCTCAGTACATGTATCAAACAAAAAATTCCTGTGTTGTTTCAGCATCAGGATCATTTGTGAGCCTTTGCATTTGTTTCTGCGTTGTGGACACCGTGAATCATATAATTGATCAAATTTCCTTCTTCTGCTGGCTGGTAGCAAGTTCATGGACAGTGGCCCCACTCTAGCAAGTATGAGACTTTGTGGCCTTAGATGATGGGCATGGGGGTGATTCCTGGTCCCACTAAACTCTTCTAACCTCACTGGCCCACTTTTTCTTAATTCTAAAAACATGGATTATCTTGCTCTATTTTAAGTGAATCCACGAATTACTTTAAACCATTTGAGAACCAATTAATAAAACTTCAAATGAACAGGTGCTGAGGACCTATTGGCCTATTTTTCACCTACCCTGGGAGAAGATAGCTGCTTCTAGATTTGAATTAAAAACCTTTGGTAGAATAGCTTTATTCTTTTGTAAATAGAAAGAAATAGTTATGCCCATGGAGAGATACCTTCTATTATGCAATTACGCAGCCTCAGAGAGTTAGCAAGTTCGGGGAGTAGAGAGGACGCCCCGCCCATTCTCAAACCTCACAGGGCACTACGCTACTGCTGGGCTGTGGAGGGTCTGCTTCTGCTGCCTGGGCCTGAGGCAAAGGGTTCCTGGCATCCCGGCCTGGCAGGGGGACCATAACTCCCCCAGAGACAGTGTTGTAACTTGTAGTTTTACGTGGTAAAAATAGTACTACCATATGTGTATATGATATAAACACACATACATATATCAGTAGATATTTTAGACACATATACAATACGTATACTTTTGAGCTTATCTGAATAACTAATCATAATTTTGCAACATCGCTTCTATGAAAAATATAATCCCAGTACCAAGTAACCTTATAAATAAATTTCCTCAGCAAAATTTATTTGTGTTCTGGGCACTTCCTTTGCCTACGTTTGTGTGTATGTTGAACACATTTTTGTGGGATAAGAAAATGAACATAGGCCACAACTTCATTTAACACAATCAAGGGGGATAATTTATTAAGAGTATGCTATTTGCAATTACACAGGAAAGGAGTTTTCCTGTATGTGATTTAGCATTTGTGTTTCTTTATAAAACTATATCTAAATCTTTATGTGTAATTTTCTTTGTACAGTATGCCAAATAACTATATAATAACTGAAGTAGAGGAGAATTGAAAAATATTTAAACTATCACCTATTTAACAAATATTCAACTAGAAACTGCTTAGTAGTGAAATCAAATTGAATAAGAATATTTGGGACAACATTTAAACAAGTAAAACTAAGAAAATAGGAATGATTTTAAAAAAAATTCATGAGGAGAGTGGCACTTTCCAGAGAAATGTCTCTTAGCTATGCCTATTTTGAGCAGAGGATAAAATCACATACTCCTCTTCTTCATATGATAACTATATTGATATTGTTATCAATACAGTTGATAACAGTTATCAACAACTGCTTTGCCATGCACAAGATGAGAGTGGGTGTTCAGAAAGGTGCACAATAGCCCCCAAAAGGTAAGGCCCTGGAGAAAGAAGGCAGTAGGGCACCATAGTGTTTTTCTGTATATTTAAGGGAGATGTGTGTGTGTGTGTATGTGTGTGTGTGTGTGTGAGAGAGAGAGAGAGAGAGAGAGAGAGAGAGAGAGAACTGAACAAATGTTTATCTATTATTAATCTTTTATTGGCAGGGCATTATTCCAAGCAATCCAGAGAGAGAGAAAAGGCAAAGTGAGACAGAAACGAAGAACAGCGAACAAAAGCAAGGTGGTCTGTTGCCTAGCTGAGCACCATGCCCTGAACGGCAGAGCTTCCTGCTTTGTCCGACGACGCGGTACCTGAGAGGCCATATACTGCACCTCAGAACAGCCCTGTACAGGCGGAGAAGGTAACCCATTCATCTGTTGGTCTTTCTGGTCTCATATCTCTCAACATTTGGTCCCGTGGAGCATTGTCACCCCTGAGTCCTTGCCTTGTGTTCTGGGATGGCTCTAGGCAGCTCCTGATGACAGCTGATTGTGAGGAGCTTCTCTGTGGTGGCAGTGAAGATGGCAGGGACTGTGTGACTGCAGGGAGTTACCTGTCTGGCCACTCTCATCATGAAGCAGGAAGGGCTGAGCTGAGCTGGGGTAATATACAAACTGAGGTCGGTACACCCTGCAGAGAATCTCTACTCTTAAATTTTGCATAACTGCCAACAACAATATCTAGTATTTATATTTGCTACTTACTATATTGCAGGTTTCATTCTAAGCATTTGATTGACCTTACCTTCCCAGTGCTCAAATAAAGGCACGTTAGAAGGGTTCTATCATTTCCTTTTCACAGATAAGTGAACTAATGCACAGAATGTGCAAGTGGAGTTGGGTGGAGTTGCCCAATAAATCTTGATCACAAATATTCTAAGCCTTACCTTACCAAAGTTGTATAGAGCAAATTAAATCCATTGAATGAGGAGTATATCTGAATTTTATACTTTTCAAATATCTGACGCAAACAGTTTTGGATTTCGTAACAACTTTATGGATAACAATTAATTTACAATTGTTATGGATAGATTTTTAGGAATTGTTGCCTTTGGTGTCTCCTTGACCAGAGCTGATTATTTTATTATTCAACTTAAGAATAAAATAGATGTGGGCTTGCTGTTACGATTAATAAAAGGTCACTTGGTTATACATTTTGTGCATGAAGAAAATTGCACATCTTGACCTTGAGGGAAAATAGTCCTGTAATTTGGGGGGTAGTCTTAATGCAATTGTTACCATCTGGGTCTGCCACTGACTTTTCCCCCCATTTCTAAATCTGTTAGCAGCAATATCCCTGATTCTGTTATTGAGGATCCCTTGGAATAACAGTGACCTCACAGAAATGATTAATGGCTTAATCAGAAAGAGGAAGAGGCTTCTAAGCACGATTCAAACACTGGATATAATTAGCATATTCACTTTTCAGAAGCCAGTCACTTTTTATTATAGCTTGTGCTTGTAGTTCTTTGACTGAATCTTGTAAATAATTATTTCACATCCCTTCATTTATTGCACTGACCTCTAATGCTAAGCATGCTTTTAATTTTGGGAGAAGAGTGCCTGTTGTGTGACTCCTTAGGGTCTATGCTTTTGATGTTGGATAGTTTATCTTTAGTAATAGTCTAATTATCCCTCTGGAGGAGTTGTTTTGTTTTCAAAGGGGATTATTCATGGCTTAAATCGGATACCCCAAAGCTGCCAAGTTGTAAAAGAGATGGTTAACATTCTAACTCATCTTGCCTAACTACTAACTAAAAGCCAGAAGTGTTGGTGTCATTTTGGTGACCACACCATTGTATTCTTCTTGTCGAACTGCAGAATTGAAGGGGTGGGGTCTAGTTTGCTTTCCATCTGAACAGGCTGTTATCGTCCTTAGAAAACTAGAAATCTGCTTCATGTTTCCGTAACAGATTCAGTTCATCCGTTTTTAACTTAAATCATTGGAAAATTTCAGTGTTCAGTTTTTTCCAAGCCTCAAAGTGGTGAAGACCCTCAGTATTTTTTTTGCTGAAATGTGTTCCAATACAATCTTCTATTGTTTGTCTATTGCTTTTGTATTCAGTCTTAATGTGCCAAGTAATTTAGTTCCAACTTAATTTCTTAATAAATAGTAAACAACACTTCATTGCTGAGCAGATGCATGTTCAACATCTGCTTTGGTGAAATGGAAACTTCCCGTCTTGTGGGAAGCCTTCCTGAGCATTTCTCTTTCCTACTCTGTACTTAGCATGGAAGAAACCTCTCAATTCCAGGGTACAGTTTCTGTCTCCCCTTCCTCCCTTCCCTCACCTAGAGTTAACATTAGATGGGAACAAAAGAAAAATCAAACACTGAATCCCAGTGAAGGAACAGAAATAAGTATCTGAGCCAAAAATCCAAGTTAGGGAAAGCGCTGATATAGTAAGTGATGAAAGGGAGAATTAAAGAGGAATGGCAAATATGATTAAGTCCTCGGGACAGTCTGCCAAAGCACCGTCACTGAATGTCCTGCCAGAGTCTCTGCGCCTCGCCCCTAAACCATTCCATATGGACCCAGCTCGTTCCTGAGGGAGGCAGGTTTTCATACCTGTCTGAGGAATATTTCTGGGCCTCACTTACCTCTCTGTTCTCATCTAACCTGAGAGTCTGCTGCCACCATTGAAGGTGACTTACTATTACTGTCTTTCTGAAAGAAAGAATAACTAATCACTAATTAAGATTTAATAGTTCTTTTATGCCCAGGACAGGGACTAAGTTACCTTTCCAATACCTTCTAATCATAATACACTAATTTTCAAATACAATATTCCTAGGCAAATTATAATGTAAAATTAATGTGACTTCTAATCTTAGTCAAATATAGAAAAAAGTTCTTCAGGCTTTGTGCCATTTTCCCCATTAGCAGTATCTTTTAATTTGTTTTTCTTTATTCCTAAAATATGGGAAAATTTTTCTTATAGTTGTATTTCAAAATGGCCCCAATATCCTTGCCCAAATAAATACACTAGGCTTATTATCCTTACGAGTTCTCTTCCCTTTAGTCCCAGTTACTTCTTTTTTTAAAACCATGTTTTGGCTCATTTTTATTACCTTTCCCCCCAAAAAACTACTGTTTAAAATGTGAAGTTTCTGGGTTTTAATTTTTTGCTTTTTGCTAGGGTTTTAGCCATCCGTAGCCTGTCTCATGCAGTTATGTAGTGAATGCTCCCTGAATTCTAAAATCAAAGTGACTTTTTACTTTTAATTGATAATTCATTCAATTCATTCCAGTTCATTCAAGTTTTTCCAATTCATTCAAGTTTTGGAAAATTTTCTTTACCTTCTGTTAACACATAGACAATTACAATTCTTGGTCAAAAATACAAATAAAATATTTGGCTACTTAAAAAATACCTTTTTCTGTACAATGCAATTTTTGTTTTTTAGTTTTTTAAGTTGCACTGAAATTAACCTGTTTCCCCCAGTCAGTCCCCTCATACTGGATAACGTCACACATCAGGCATCTGGCTTTCAGGAAGGGGCCATTGCCCAACTGTCGTAGCCGAGAATGAGTGTGTTGGTAGGAACAGTCAGCAGAGCCTTGGAGGAATGGACAGAGCAGGCACAAATGCCTGTCTCCTGGGAGTTAACTCAAAGTCCAGATCTCCTTTTACCTACCGATAGTAAGGAGGTACTTTGTGACAAATGAAAGTCTGTAAATGTAAATCCTTTTCCTTTTACTTTTTGATATTTTATAATGATAATAATAAGATATTATTATTATATTATAATAATAACTGCTTTCACAACTGATAATGGCTCTATATACTAGAAAAGGTTTTCGAGCCAGACACGTGCTGGTGTGAACTCTAGCTGAACCATCGTGTGGTCTTGGACAAGTGACTTTGCTTCTTTAAGTCTCAGTGTCATTATCCGTGAAGCCGTAGATAACATAACCTACTTACTGTGATGACAGAAGTGTAAGCTTAAAGCATTTATTCTATTGCCTGACAACGTAAGCACTAAACTCCTAGTTTTTTTTCCAATCTTTTTTTAAAAATTGAAATCAATACCTCATGTACTTCGAAAAGTGTTTAGTAATATCAAATCAAAGTTTGAGAGCCAGAAGAACTTTGAGAATCATTGCTTGTAAAAGTTTTCCCAGTTGTATAAGCAACAGGAATTACCTTTTATGTCCTCAGAACCTTGGGCTTATGAGGAAGACAACATGCTTGAAACATTTCTGTAAGCCCAGGAAGTGTGAGAAGCAGCTTTCAGGGAGGATTTGGGGTGCATTGCAAGATTTATATGAACTAGTTAAAAACTCCTACTCATCCAATCTCCTTACTTAGAAATGAGGAATCTGGATCTCAGAGAGTTTATGACTTAGCCAGCTAGTGGTACTGCTGAGAACTAAAAACTAGTTTGCTTCCCAATTGAATGTTCTTTCCGTATGGAGTTATTTTGAGTCAACCAGAAAATCTGCAAGAACATCAAAATAATGTTTTCTCCCTCTGACCTCAGTAATAACTGGTTAAGGATTTAGAATGCTTTGGAACAATCCCTCAAAGCAGCTGCAGGTCCTCAGTGTTCTAGAATAGATATTTTAAGTTCTTCAAGCAAAATTCCTGATAAAGACCTTCTTTTCACAGCAACTAAAAAGGTTTCCTGCAGTCTTGTAACAAAGTGGCTTCTGACACCTCAGATACAAGGTGATCTCCTTTGAAGTAGCAGGAGAGAGTGGACAGAACTCCAGAACAGACATCAAACAACACCTTGATCCCAGTTCTAATTCAAATTTACCTGGTATGTGGCATGAGGTAAGCTTTACATATCCCTGAATTTTAAATTATTTTTGACTGTTCCTTTTCTCATACACTTTGTACTTAGTCCAAGAGCAAAACTTGATAGCACTATCTTCAAAATATATTCAGAATCTGACCACTTCTTACCATTTTCCACTGTGATCACTGTCATCTAAGGCACTATCAGTTTTTCTGTATGTCATTAAAGAAGTCTCCTGACAGGTATCACTGCTTCTGGCCTTCACTCCTCCACACATTATTGGTAAGAGTAATTTCAGAGTTTGTTAGTGAAGCTTCCAGAATGGACCTGTCCCTTGTTTAACAGCCTCAAATCATTCCTAAAAATCCAGCCGCTAAGTGAAAGGCCATTAGATAAGAAATAATTTTCATTGATATTAATGGAAAAATATTTCTTATTAATGCTTTCATCCATTTGGAGAATCATGGTTATCTTGCATTCAAAGTTATGACATAGAAAAATACCTTTAGTCAAAAAAATAGCTAAAGATGAGAGCATGAGAACACTTGGAAGGATAAGAAGCTTATTTAGCATGTAGAAGATGAAAAGTCACTAGAAATGTTACCTCCTCATCCTTCACATTAGGCATACTTAGGCAAAATTAAGTGCATTTAGTGTATCCAGTTATGGTACACATAATCAAATTTGTTTCACCTGAAATTTAATAACCAATAACTGTCAACTCATATGAAATAACAGGCTTTTTCCAAAATATACAAATATCACTTCTGTGTGTGTGTGTGTGTGTGTGTGTGTGTTTACTGATCTTTTCGTTAAGGTTCCTGATCTTCCTGTGGCAGCATAGGGCATTGCTGGTTTGTGTGTAGCTCAGGAATCAGAATGTAGAAAAGGGTGTCCACCTGATTATGAACACAACATGCATTCTTTAGTACCAGTTTTATACAAGTGCCCTGATAAAAACAGGCCAGCCAAAGAATAAAAGAGTTACCTAATCTTTAGGGAGTCCTCCGATGGAGGGGAACAGGGAAGTGGTAGAAACTCTGTTATGATATTATGAGTGCTATAACACAGAGGAGCAAATAGGCGGGAGCCACCAATTCTGCCTGAGGAAGAGTAGAACTATTACGGGATAACATGGAGGAACACGAACCTTGAAATAACAGATGCCTGGAAGTGGAGGTGGAAGTGGGGTTGTGGGCAGTCCAGGTGAAAAAAGAGTATCTACAATAGCATAAAGTCAGTAAACAGAACCTTTCTTCAAGAAGTAGCACCTCTCTATTGATAAGCTTTCATCAACATTGACTGTGTTTTGACTCACACTGGGGCAGCAAAATCTCCTGAAAGGTTTAATGAGGGGAGAATGATAATTATCTCTATCCACTAGGATGTTGTGAAAATATTGTTTACTATCAAGCAAGCATACCAATTGCTGCAAAAAAAATTCACCTCAAACTTGAAGGCATAAAACAGCAGCCATCTTCTTATGCTTAAATGCATTATGTGGGGCAAGCACAGCATGGAAGACTTGGCTCAGCTTCACGATGTCTGGCTGCTTACCTGGGAGGACTGAAACAGCTAGGGTTGACATGAATGGCTTGAAGTAACTTAAGTAGCTGGTGGTTGAAATCATCCAGAAGCTTCTTCATGCACACATGAATCACTAATGGTTGAGAAGATTTGAAAGCTAGGTACCTCCAAAACACTTCCACATGAATTCTCTAGGTTGCCTGGTCTTCTCCCAGCATGCATGCTGGGTTCCAAGAAGGAGTGTCCTAAGAGAAAACATTTCAAGAACAAGTATTCCAAAGAGCTTAGGTGGAGACTGTGTGGGCTTTCTTGAACTAGCCTTAATAGTCACAGAATGTCCCTTTGGTTACATTCTATTGTAGACACAGTCCCAACTGAAGAAAATTCCCTCTTCCTGTGTCAGGAATATCAAAAATTTGTAGCCATTAATTTAAGTCTCCACATTCAACACATTACAAAATGTTTAATAATTGCACAGTGGTGTTTTCTCTGTAGGTTATAAAGGGAGAATTTTTTTCTGGTCTAACTCTCTGGTACCTATCTTTCTTCATCTGAGCAATTACTGTTTTTTACTTTATGGTGGCTTAAATCAGATAGCTGACTGCATTTCTCTCTTCAGTTTAGCAAACTTTGATAAGTTTTATGTTGTTGTGTTTTTTAAAGAAGGCACAGAGTGAACGACTAAAATATGTTTGTAAGGGACTATAGTTTGAGTTCCACTGCACAGGAAGTAAGGGCAGAAGTTGAAGATGTAGATAGGGCCAGATCAGAAAGGCTGTATATGTCCTACTAGGAACTGATGTACTTTGTATTACCTAATTTAATCCTCATATCCATCTGGTAATGTAGGCCCTAACATTTAAATTTTATAAAGAAAACAATCAGGATAAATGATATTTTACTTTAAGGTCAAGAGGAGTGAGATGGAATTATAATGACACAATTTTTATCTATCTTTCATTTCATTATAATTGTAATTTAAGCACAAACTTTTATAAAATTTCCTACTGAGGTGAATTAGAGCAATGTTTCTAGAAATATCTGTGCTGAAATACCTATTTTATTTATTATTTTCAGTCTGCCACTCACTATCATTTTTTGTAAAATACCATAAAAAAGAATTATAAGAAAAATGAAATTTAAGAAGAGATACAAAAAAACAAGCCCAATTTTTATTAGATTTAGCAGGTATAAAATTACTTTGTCAAATTGCTGTCAAGTATCTGAGTGCTTATTTTCAATTTCTGTACTTTGATTCCATCAGCAACAAATTGTTCACGGACCACCACCCATCTGCAGACCAGAGTAACATTGACTAGAGAATTAGATTTATACAGAGACAATATCATTTTTCATGCCTTGAGCTCTCACGCAAAACACAGTTACTAGTCTACCCTGGGTGGTCACTTCAGTCACCTTTTGCAGCTTGGTTTTTCTCAAGAATTGCAAACAACTTTCTTTCAGTGACTTATGCTGAAGGGTCTGCTTGCTGCACATTGCCTGGGGAATTGTTAGTGCCTTGCCCATTGTTCAGCCTTAGCTGATGTTTGAGGACCAGAGCAAGTCTTTTGGTGATTGAACAATGATATGTACACACTATATTGATAATTTATAGGCAGCCATGCCCTTTATCCTACAAGGTTCCTGTCTGTATGGAAAGGTAAAGAGAATAGATCGGCATGGGCATGGGATGGAAAGTAGAAGATAGCTGTATATCGATGCTGTATTCACGTTGCCAGAAGAGCACTCTACAAATTATCATATATCTATAGAAAAAGGTGTGAGATGGTGGAACAAAGGGGAAGGGACTAGTCAAAGAACATGTATAAATGACCCACGGACAATAGTGTGAGGACTGACTGTGGGAGTGGGGGGTGGGAGGGAGTGGGCTGGGCAAAGGAGGGCAAAGTGGGAAAAATTGGGACAACTATAATAAAATAACAATAAAAAAGAATTTTTATTTTCATAGATTGGTTTACTTTTTGCTAGTTTTGTGGTAGACTATCTACTACATGAGTACTTTCTAAGCTTCTTTTCCAAGAAAGGAAAAAAAAAATGCAGTTTCAATTTAATATCAGAAGAATTTGCCAGTCTTAGATTCCTCATGAGGTTTGGGAGTATAAAAATGGCATCGCATTTTCCAAGGTGATTGTCAAGGCATGAGAGCCTTTTCCCTCTAATATTTATCCTTCAAAAGATGATTTCTCAGAATAAGACATTGTTGAGAAAACTATGGTAGATTAGCACAGCTAACAAGTAGGTTATCAACTTGGATAATGGGTTAGTATCTCTAAATGGAGTTGTCAACCCTTGTTGTACATTGAAAACACCAGGGGAGTTTTTAAAACACGCTGATGTCTGGGCCTCACCCCAAGATCTGCACACGTTATGCTGGGGCTGCACATGGACATGCAAGCTTTTTAAAAGCTCACAGGCTTGTTCTGCTCTTCACCAAGAATTGAGAATCACTGCCCTGGAGTAAAAGATACAGTGATGGAAGAGCCAATATCATCGGGGTCAAATTCAGTTCTCCTTGTGTTATAGGACATTATTAGTTCAGTAATTGATAAAAGTAATGTATGTGCTTAATACCTTCATTGTTATTATATGTAAAAACCCAATCAATTTGAGAAATAAAAGTATTATAAATCAATAACTAAAAAATAATTTGTTGAGCACTGTTGTAGACTAATTACATTCTCCCAGTTTTTCCTACAGTAGATAAATTCAAGAGACATTTTATTTATTAGGTACTTAATACTTTTAAGTCAATGGCTTTTTACAATGAATATTTTTGCTTCTGCATTTTTAATCAATTGTTCTCATTATAAAATATTTCTCCAAGATTAGGACTATTTATTAATATTTTAAGAACTATTCTTCAATGATATTTTAAATTATTATATCAAAATCATAATTCATTGTACTAGACAATATTTATTTGAATTTGAGTTATCATTAATTCTACCAGACAATATTTACCTTAAAGAACATATATGTCCTTATTAATAAGTTCATTGGGCTAATTGTTTAGTAAGTTATAGGCAATATTATTTAGTGGTTTTTTTTAACTACAATTGAGTGTAAATACTGCCTTCATTTCTTTCCTAGCAATGGGCTCATTCATTTAAAACCAGATAGATTCCAGTTTCTTACCCACATTCATGATGAAACTGCATATTTTAGGCTTACCACAAAACAGACAGCAGTGATATTTTAAGAGCAAATATGAACAACCATGAATACAGAGGTCTCAAAAAGACTCTCACAGAAGATGCCTGGCAATGTGGCAAATTACACTAACCAGATGCCTAACTTTCTACCACAAACATAAAAAATCATGAATAGAAGAAAATGTTTTAAAAAAGAAACTAAAAACATTTTAATTAAATAGGTTAACTCAAAAAAAGTTATCAAGTAAACAATCTAAGCTAAAAGGGTAAGCACATTGACATTTTATCTGCTTCCAGAAGAGTTAGGACCTACTGTCAGTCTTAGGCACCAGAGTTCTAACATTGGCAAGGACACAGGAAATGACTCTTTTAATATGTGGCGGCAGAAGCTGAAACTGAGTCCCTTACATAAAATTTAGAGCCTTGTAGGCAATATAGCTCATCTTGGTCAAGAACTTTTTGTAAAAAGAGAAAAAAAATCAGATTCCTGGTTGAAATCAAAATTTATAGTTAGGATGTGAGCCCAGAATTGTCTTCTTTTAAAACTCTTGTTCTTTGCTTTGGTTTATGCTATCTCTTGTTTCTCTGAGTTGTCTATACGTTGATGGAGAGTAATAGAGAATTTTTCTCTCCAATCCAGAACCAAAGCTTAGGATTCTCTATGCACAAACAATTCCTAAAGGATTTTTTATGCATGTCAGCCTTCTATCCTTTTAAAACTCTTTTTTGGTAAAGATATGCTGTTTCTCATATTTTTTCTTTAATTTCTAGCATAGATCTATCTCAAAGGTTTGCAAACTAGTGAGTACCATACTGATCAGTGGGACTGCTGCCTGCTGCCTCAAAGCCTGAGCGAGAAACGGAATCCCATGGTGCGTGCTCCAGAGCACAGTTTCCTGGATTCTCCCCCACCCCCGCCCCAAGTGCATTTGAGCCAAAAAGCATCATTGCAATCACAAAACCTCCCAGCCAGGAATGAGCTACATTTTGAGAAAGGATGGAGGTAGGTATAATGTTAGATTTGGGTATTGAAGTTACATCATGAACAATCTTGATGTTAAAATTGCATTTTGAAGGAGTTGGGGACCAACTTGTTGCTCATGGAATTCTGAAACACTTCTTGTTGTCCAACACTATACCACATAAGCAGAATCATCTGTGATTTAAGCATCAAACATGGGTTAAAAGTAAGGAAATTCATTCTTTCGATGTGCACACATTTTCATGAGCTCTAAAGATGAGAATGTGATGAGTAGCATAATACAGCCATCAGCTCATGGTTGTAGGGGTGAAGTTCATTGGAAATGGACACAGAAATTGATTTTTGGCCAGAATCTGCACATAGATGTAAGCACTGTAGAGATCCTTTTGTTTTTCTTCTCTAACTGGTATCCTTACCATCACAGTTTATTGTGAATTTGATAAATAAATATTCCAAAATGTAACATAAATGTTAAACAAATCTATATGTAAGACTGATTGAGATAAAAAAAAATAACACAGTTTATGAAAATTAACTCTACAAGCTAAGGAAACTTAAAGCAGGGCCCCTGATTGGAAAGAAGTTTGGAATAGAATGGTATTTTCTAAATTATAGTATTGAGTCATATGTTTATGATTTTTCTATCTAAATAACTCCTGAACTATTATTACTATTGTTGTCATTACAATTATTACTATAAGTAACAGTTCTATTATTATTAATACTTTCCTCCAAATCTACTCGCTGCTTTTTTATTTAATCAACACATCTTTTTCTCTCAACTTTTATCTAAAAACAAAAAAAAGGAAAAGAATAAAACCAAGAAAAATGCTTGACACTTAACGATTCAAGTGGAGAAAGAGGAAAGGCGTGCCCTCTTTGATGGCTGACAGGCTGAGGCCGTCAAAGATCTCAGGACAGTGGAGCTCCATGGTCACCCAGTGTATCTGCAGAGGCACTCATGATAGAGGTGGGAGACGGGGTGATCCGCCAGCCCTCCTGGTTGCCCGGGATCAGGGTGATAGCAGGAGGAGAAATGTTTTAATGCCATAGAAACCAAGGTCCCCAAAGTCTCCTATAAAGAGGTAGTTGCTCCCAGGGATATCACCACCCACTCCTTGAAGTCACAGAATTGTGCATGGATGTGACTGGCGAGTCCACCCCTTGCACGTTGCTCTCCTCTACCGAGATCTCTCTGGCCTTAGTGCGTAAGGCCTTGACTTTGCTCTTTCTGATGGTCTTGCAGCGTGGCAGCTGCTGACTCTGAGCGCCATGGCTTACCGATCTTCACTATGGTCCATCCCTCACTCCTGTGCAGGTCGGAGTGATAACACTGCTCCCTCTATACTGCAAAGAGTTCCCCACTGCCAACTCCAACTCTGGGGCTCTCTGCCTTCCTCCTCCCCTCTGCTGTAGCCTCTTGCCATGCTCCTCAATCTTCCATTCTGTATCATTTTGTAGTTTTTCTCCTGTCCAGCCTCTGGTCTTCCCACCTCACTTCTCTTGATTTCTTCTTCAAATTTTGTTTATTATTTTTTATTTTTTCTCTTTCTAAAAATTGTTATTTGTTCCACATTCCATCTCTTGTTCAAGATATTTCACCAGATAAAAACAGTTAACTTCCTAAAAACTGTTTTCAGATATCTACTATATCATATTATTATATTTAATAAAAAGTTAGTAATATATAAATAATTAAAATATAACATTTACTGAGAACTTACTATATACTATGTACTTTTCTATGCACTTTTACATGAATGGACTTAGAAAATACCTTGAAATACCTTGATCAGCATATTATTATTAATCCAGTTTATAAATGAGGGACTAGAAGCCCAGCAACATTAACTATTTTGCACAAGACTATATAACTGATAAGTTTTGGAGCCAAGATTCAAACTCTGACATATTTACTCCAGAGCGTATGTTCTTAATGTCATGCTATAATATATCCAAAATATGTAAAAACTGTCCTTATTAAATCTCAGAAACACATGTTATGCATTCTTTCAAAGAAAATACTATGGAGAATTATAGTTCATGAAAAAAGGCTTCATGTAAGTAACAAGAAAACAAAAAGTACACACTAAGAGGGTAATAAAGCAATAAATTTATAGTAAGAAATAGTATAATGGAAGAAACTTTATTTTACATTATTGTCTCTTGAATTTGAATGAGGGTTTTGAGTTCTTTTGAAAATAAACAATGGCATGAAAATTTTCCTTTCATTTAAGTTAATGAGTTTCACCATGTCCTCAATGAATGTTAAAAATAGAAAGTATGACACATTGGATATACATTCTTCCTTTTCCTAATTACTAGTTTGCCAAGGAAGGGCATTTAATAGGTAGTTCAAAATTTCAGAGAATTGAAATTAATCCTGGAAAGTAATTTTGTGCAATTATAAGTAACTTTTTCAAAACAATGGATATGTGCTTATGTATGTGTCGTCCATTGGTAATCCCCTAGTCCAGAAGGAGCACTCACCATTGGTCCAGTGTGGTCTATGTTCAATGTCAATAAATGTTGACAAAATTTATGGTAGTCAAATACAGACACATCAATTCTATAAATGCTAACAGTAACACATTGTATGCCCTTTAACTTGCAAATTGGCTAGGCAGCTTCCTGGAAGAGGATTTTAAAATGACAAAGTCATCTATGCACACTGTGGAAAGGTATGAAAAAGCTTAGTTAAGGGAGGGAAAAGGTGAAAACAATTATCTGTCTTTATAGCATAACAAATAATCATGATATATATTAGGTTCTTCATGTAGGGAAAAAAATTAGCACTCAACTATACATAGTAGCTTAAACACAAACTACCCTTACAGCATCAGAAGTAAGACAAGATGAAGGCGTCCCTTTGCTTTACTGTCTTGGGCAGATCCGAATGTGCAGTGATGAAAAACATTGATGGTGGTTAGATCCTAAATTTTTTCCCACCTTTCTTTCTCATACCATCTTTCTCCATTAATGTTTTCTTCTTACTGCTCTGCCTTAAGATGCCTTAATTCTTTGATATGTTATTACGCTCCAACAAAAGAACAATGTAAGCAAAGTGCAATAATTCTGCAACCTGTGAAAAAGTACATTTGCTTTAGAGAATTCTTCCTAGTCTACCAGAAAATAGTTCTTACAAAAGAGAAAGTTGTTTCTACCAGGGAGGGTTTGTGTTTTTGTCTTATGTTTTAGACTGTATGAGTTTAAGGAAATTTCCGAAGTTTAGATTTTCATGAATTATGTATGATTCAGGGAAATAAGATGTGTCTGGTTCAAATGTGAAGATGCAATTAATTTCAGAGAACTTTGTGACATTTTAATGTGCACAGCAAGGATTAGGAGATATGTAAAGTAGGAAGCAAATGCCAAAGAGAGAACAATTGTGGTTTGCTAAACACTGCGTGAAAGGTTTTCATGCTGTTTATATGGCTGTAACTGCTAGGATTTGAGCTCTTATAAAATCATGAAATGTCCTCAGCTGAATTATTAAGTGTCGGGGGGGGGGGTATAAGGAAGGTGCATTTAAAGTATCATCTTGAAAGAAGTTTAGGTTTTAATTCTCATGACAAGAAAGAATAGTGACAAAAATTACCTCACTCCCTACTAGATAAACTTTCATTTTAACAAATTTTAAGTATTTGCATTTGACATCTAAAGCCAGACTAGATGGCAGACAACTATGCAAGATGATTAGACTCAAAGGCGGAGACATCTATATTTTCAGTACTGGTGTTACAGTACCCAAACTTAAGCTGAATTTATAATATTGAATATGTATTATGTGTCTGGCAGTGAACACTCTAGTAATTTAATAAAGTGTCTTTCCAGTATAGAAACCTATTGCTAAGGAACTAAATTTTCCATAGAATTTTGCACAAACTTTTTAAATGTTACTTCTTGCCTCTTCTTAGAGGATTACAGACACTGCAATATGTAATCTGGTTCTATCAGAGTGTATGAGCCTGCTCTCCCTTATTTCCAGCTTTTATATAATAGTTTCTTCCTTTAAGCTTTTGTACTGCAATAAGATCCTCATAATAAAAAAAATTCAAAGCTGAATATATATGCAGCAAGAAATTTCCATTATTATTTAACTCAAGCTTCCTGCCTATTGTAGTTGATAATATTTTTTATAGTTCATTCTTTTTTTTTCACATTTTTTATTGTTCTTCACATACGGTTGTCTCCATTTCTCCCCCGACCACTCCCCCAACCCCTAGCCATCCCCACCTCCCACCCTGAATCCTACCCCCCTTTGGCTTTGTCCATGTGTCCTTTATACATGTTCTTGATGACCCTTTCCCCTCCCCCCCATTATCCTGTCCCACCTCCCCTCTGGTTACTGTCAGTTTGTTCTTTATTTCAGTGTCTCTGGTTATATTTTGCTTGCTTATTTTGTTAATTAGGTTCCACTTATAGGTGAGATCATATGTTTTTCATCTTTCACTGCTTGGCTTATTTCACTTAGCATAATGCTCTCCAGTTCCATCCATGCTGTCACAAAGGGTAGGAGCTTCTTTCTTTCTGCTGTGTAATATTCCACTGTGTAAATGTACCAGTTTTTTGATCCACTCATTTACTGATGGGCACTTAGGTTGCTTCCAGCACTTGGCTATTATAAATTGTGCTGCTATGAACACTGGGGTGCAAGGTTCTTTTGAATTGGTGTTTCAGGATTCTTAGGGTATAAGCCCTGCGGTGGAATTGCTGGGTCAAAAGGCAGACAAAGACACAACAAAGAAAGAAAACTACAGACCAATATTGCTGATGAACATAGATGCTAAAATCCTCAATGAAATATTGGCAAACCACAACCAGCAATGCATTAAAAAGATCATACACCATGATCAAGTGGGATTCATCCCAGTGATGCAAGGATGGTACAATATTCGCAAATCAATAAACATAATACATCACATAAACAAAAGGAAAGACAAAATCACATGAGCATATCAATAGACATGGAAAAAGCATTTGATAAGGTAAAGCATCGATTTATGATAAAAACACTCAGCAAAGTGGGAATAGAGGGAGCATACTTGAACATAAGAAAGGCCATATATGAGAAACCTAGAGCCGACATCATACTCAATGGGCAAAAACTAAAAGCTTTCCACTAAGATTAGGAACATAGTTTTGGAAGTCCTAGCCACAGCAATCAGACAAGAAAAAGAAAGAAAAGGCATCCAAATTGAAAAGGAGGAAGCAAAACTGCCATTGCTTGCAGATGACATGATAGTGTACATAGAAAATCCTATATAGACTCACCAAAATACAGTTCATTTTTTAATGACTGTGTGATCTACCATCATATGAATATATCACTTATTATTTATCTATTTGCATTTAGTTTTTTGTATTTTTCCAGCTTCCCTAAGATATAGTTGACATATAACATTGTGTTAGATAAGGGTATACAATGTGCTGATTTGATACATATTATAAAATAGTTACCACCATAGTGTTAACTAACAATTCCATCATGTCTCATGTTATCATTTCTGTTTTTGTGGTGAGAACATTTAAGATCTACTCTCTTAATTATTTAGTACAGTACTGTTAATTGTAGTCACTGTGATGTATGTTAGATCCCCAGTCTTAGAACTGGATGTTTGTATGCTTTGACCAATATCTCCACCTTTCCCCCATGCCCCAAACCCTGGTAATCACCATTCTACTCTTTTTTTCCATGAGTTCCCTTTTTTTAGATTTTGTGTACAAGTGATACCACAAAGATAATATTTGTTTTCGCTAGTTTATTTTATTTAGCATAATGCTTTCAAGGTTCATCCATGTTGTTTTACATGAAGTGTTTTCTTCTTTCTCATGGCTGAGTACTATTCCATTGTTTGTGGAACATTTTTTTCCACAAAGTTGTAGGAACACAAACAACTTCATTATTCTTTATCATTCATCCTTTGAAGGTAAATGGTAGAGGAAGGAAAAAATGGAGTAGGAATTACAACTAGACCTTCCATGTCTGAACATTTAAGATTATGCTAGAAAATTAGGGGGGTTAAATTTTTCCATTCTCCTCATCAGGAAAGCTCATTTAGATTTAGGATTTATGAGCTCTTTTTCTCATTGCGTGTTTTATAGACATTAAGTGGCTCATATTTAAACTTTCTTCAGGAATTTGAAATTTTCTTTAGGACTTCCTCCATAATTAGTGGACTTCCTATGAAATGAAATACTAAGTTATGAGACTTGTAGTAGCTCCAGAATTTTGTAAGAAATGGACATGAAAGTCTGAGGACAAATGATATAACCAAATGCATGAAAATTATAGGGACACTGGGTCTTGGTTGGAAGATTTACAGGATTTCTTTAAAATGTGCTAGAAACTGTAGTTATTATCCAATGTACTACCAAATAATTAATTAATGGTGACTCTTTTTGTTATGGCTAATGAGCAGATGTTAGTAAAAAGGTTGAAAGGGAGCAGTATATCAGGCATAGAATCTAGGGGAAAAATATATTTGGGTCTAAAAAACTAAGAATGCCTGGCACATACTACTTTATCCTCAACAGTGCATTTTATAAATGTGAATATTATTTTTCATAATGAGACAAACTAGTGAAATACCTCCCTTTCATTCTTCCTTCTTTTGACCATTTTTTATCTTCATCTTTCTTTTCTCTCCCACCACAAAAAAATTAAATATGTAATATATAATTTATTTTAGGGCTTTTTTAAAAAGAAAAAGCCCCATGTATTTTAACTTAAGTGATAATTTTGTGTATGTATATATTTATATTCATATATGTACATTTGTACATATATAAATTTTTTACTTTGTAACCCAAAACTACATTTTCTTAAATTTATTTTTTAATGTAAGTATAGTTGGTATACAATCTTACATTGGTTATATTAGTTTCAGGCATACAATGTAGTGATTTGACAATTTTAGACCTTCTAAAAATTTATTTTTGAAA
This sequence comes from Glossophaga mutica, assembly GCA_039655065.1. Lineage (NCBI taxonomy): Eukaryota > Metazoa > Chordata > Mammalia > Chiroptera > Phyllostomidae > Glossophaga > Glossophaga mutica. The sequence continues at coordinate 44,715,284 of CM077304.1, forward strand.
GTATATCAAACTATAGTAGATATACAGAAAAGAACATAACGTACAACTTGAAGAATGTTTACCAAGTAAACACACATGCATTGCTAGTATCCAGATCAAGAAATATTACATTATTAGCATCCTAACTGTCCCCTAATGCCATAGCCCAGTCACTTTCTCCCATGAAGGGAACCATCACCATGAGTTTGAACACCTAAATTGGTTTCACCCATTCGAACTTGATATAGTTGGGATCATATGATATACCTTCTTTTGAAACAGCTATACATTATATTTCAGAGATTCCTCCAGGTGGTTATATTTATCAGTGTTTTCTTCTCCTTTCTGTATAATTTTCTATATTGTAAATATACTATACTTTACCCATTTTCTTTTTTGTCGGACTTGGAGATTTTTCAGGGTGGGCTATTACTATTAGTCCTATTTGTGTGTGTAATCTGGTAAACATATGCACATATTTCTCCTGCTATATATTTAGGCGTACAATTGCTTGTGTGCGGTGTATGCTACATGCTCAACTTTAAGAGACATTGTCAAAGAATTTTCCAAAATGGTTAATCACATTATGCTCTCTTCAAAATGTGAGAAGTTTGCTTTTGCTAATACCTGGTAATTGTCTGCTTTTAATTTTATCTATTTTAGTGGCTGTGTAGTATCTCATTATGAAGTTATGAACAGCTCTGTTGAGTTATAATTGACATTCAATAAAATCACATGGTTATAATGTATAATTTGTTGAGTTTTGTGAAATGTACATACCTGCAAAACCATTAGCACAGTCAATGTAGTGAACTTATCTATCACTCCTAAAAGCTTCCTCACACCCCTTTTTCATTCCTTTCACCTGTTGTCCTTGGGGCAGCCACTGACATCTCTGTTCCCAAGTACACAATGTTTCTTCCCCGCCCCCCGCCCCCACTAGCTGCTTTTAAGACTTTGCTATTTGTCTCTGGTTTTAAGTCATTTGATTATGATGTGTCTTGGTGTCAATTTATTCATATTTCTTGTAGTGGGCTCTGTTGTACTCGTATGGACTATAGGTTTATTATTTTTATCTAATTTGAAAATACAGGCTATTTTTTTTAAATAATTTTTTTCTAGTTTCACTCCACTCCACCAGGGATTTCAACTGCACATATGTTACGCTGTTTCAAACTGTCCCACAGCTCATGGATGTCCTATTTTTTTTTCTATATTTTTCCTGTGGGATACCTCTAGTATCCCATTCACCACATCTATTTTATTTTTTTCCCTGGAATTTTATTTTTTTCTCTCTAGAATTTCCATTTTGCTCATTTTTATTTTATGTTCTGTATCTCATTAACACTCATATTTTCTTCTACTTTCTTAAACTATGGACTATAGTTATAAAAGTTGTTTTAATATATTTTTTAAAAACATTTTATTTAATTACTTTTAGAGAGAGGAGAAGGAAGGGAGAAAAAGAGGGAGAGGACCATCAGTGTATGAGAGATACAGTGATTGGTTGCTTTCTAGCACACCCCCAACTGGGGACTTGGCCTGCAACCCAAGTATGTACCCTAAGTGGGAATTGAACCCATGACCCTTTTGGTTCACAGGCCAGTGCTTGAATCACTGAGTAACACCAGCTGGGGCTGTTTTACTATTTTTTTTACTAGTTAAGTTACTAATATAAACAACTTTATATAACTAATATAAATAACTTTTTTACTAGTTAAGTTACTAATATAAATAACCAGCTGAGTAATTTTGGGGTCTGTTTCTATTGATTTTTCTCCACATTCTGGATAATTTTATTATTTCTTTGCGTACTTGGTAATTTTTGATTGAATAGTATGGATTTTAACGTGTCAAGTGCTGGATATTTTTATACTTCCATAATTATTTTCAGGGTTTGTTCTGGGACTCATATAGTACCCGGTTACTTGGAAACAAGCTTAATCCTTTCGAGGGTTTCCTGTTAAGATGGAATAGGCATGATCAGAGCCACCTATATTATAAATGTCTCTATAAGTTGTCTGCTTTTCTGTTGGATTATCCACCTTTTCATTAATGATTTTTATAATATATATTTATCCTCTATATGAGCCTCATACTGAATATATATAGAAGATATTCTCTGTGACTCTGTGATATGCTGTTTAACGTTCCCTTAATCAAAATATCATTTCCGGAGAAAAAGTATAATAAATGTGTTCCTCCCAAAATAGGGCTCTCTGCATTGGAACACGGAGATAAAGAGATAACAGGTTGTCAAACAAATGAAGGTATAATGATCAGATTTCCATGATCAGTTCACTCCATGGGGAAGTTTACTGGGGCCCTTCCTGCTATCTGTTCAGTCCTAGCACGATCACACCATTTGCCTTTGCTGCTGCGGGGATGGACTGGTCCTGGTATAGAACAGTAAAGACAAGCTTTCCCTATGACATGTATTTGCCTAGAATGAGTCCTATAGATGTTAATTAAAAAAAAAAAAAAACGGAAATTTTTCACCAAGAAACAACATAAAATAAATGCACCAGTCTTCCTTTTTATTAAAAACATACTTTTGAAGATTACTGTTTAGTCAGATAAAAATGCTGTAAGAATATTTTCCTGGAAATATGAATCATCTAGTGCTTCAGCTTTTCACAAAAATAAAAAAAAGAATGAAAATGAGTTTTTCTGCTTAAATGCATTTGAATGGGAACTTGTTATATCAGCTATTTGTATTTCAAAGGGAAAAGGGTTAATTAAATAGCTCCAATTTAATCACATTAAATTAGGTAATTTCCATTTCTTTGTCCAAATAATTTCAAATTTTCACTATTCCCAAATGATAAGGATTGGGGAAATGACCTCCTTTCCTTCCGCATCCCCCATCTTCCACACCAGATAACATGAATCCATTTATTTTTTCAGAAATAATCACCTCTCTGATATAAGATACACTAAACTAGACCCTAATCCCCCCAAAGGTGTTTATAATCTAAATGGAAGAGGTATGGATAAATAGGCAATAGAGATCAGTACAGCCTTGCAGCACCAGGTGCTGGTTAGAGACCCATGTTTAGAGGAAGAGGCATCTAACCTGACTTTTGCGCCAGACTTTTAAGTGTTGTATCTTAGCATGTAATGAAGTCAACCGAGTCTCTGCAACCAAGGACTTGGTTGTCTTTTCGAAGTAAATGAATATTGCACATCTTTAAGTGTGATTGTGTCTGCTGTGCATGTAAGGAGAATGGAAGTGGAAAAAAAGTAGGAGGAAGAAATCTGTAGAGAATTAACTAGGTTCTTTTAAAGAAAACTGTATGAAACAGAGGAGTAAACTATCACTAGTCACCATCATCATCACATGACCATCATCAAAACTACCATTTATTGAGCTTCAACTCTGTCCTGGGTGACTGACCTACATGCATTGAGACCTAGAGTCCATAATGACCCTGGTTTAAGGGTTTGCTGCCAGTAACTAGCAGAGCAAGAACTGGATTCCAAATCCGTGTCTTAAAGACATGCTTCTTCTCCTTCACCAGGGTTTCTCAGACATCAGCCTGTGTAGTACACTCTGGTCCAGTAAACTGGCAGTAAGGGAAACATCTGATTGTAGAACTTGAGGGCCCAGGTACATAAGAGAGATGTATAAGGCCCAGACAAGTTGAGTCTTTTCTACCTAGAAACCAAAGAGCTACTAAATAGATAATTTAAAGGAGACTGGTAAAGCTGTAGTGTAGAAATGTCAAGTGGCAGGTCCTAGACAGAAAACCCAGAGATTAAATGGAAGGGTGGGGGTGGTGGCTGGTGAATGTGCCTGGAGAGATTGTTTAATGCCTTTGTTAAGTTAGCTAAGCAATGTAAAGCCACAGTTGTTACCTACCTGTGCTCTGTTGAACGGGAGCAGAGTATATACCCCCAAACATGGCATAAAGATCTTTTTGAGCAGAAGGCAACTGAGAATCAACAGATGCAGGAAGAGGTCTCTGGCCTCCCCTTGTCTGCCTAAAATCGGGGCATAAATTTTCCTTTGAGGAGGGTGCAGGGGAAGAGGCGACCCACTCTTATCACTGGAAACAGGGAGTCTCACTGAGATGAACTGCATAAACCACCATTACCAGAATATCCCTTATTTTCCATTTTATTTAACCCTGTATATTTCCTAATCATTTTTCCACATTTGCCCCTTAAAGCCCAAACCCCCTTTCCTTTTTCTAGTCACTTCTCCACAATTTATTGCCCTTTGTTAAAATGATATATATCCCCCAAGTCAAACTACTTCCTTGAGTTTTCACTTTTCATCTGTAACTCTCTTATGCACATAAAATTATTAACATCAATAAAAATTGTACTTTTCTCCTGTTAATCTGTCCTTTGTCAGTTTAATTTGCAAGCCCCACCTACTTAATATAAGAGAGTAGAGGAAAATTAATTTTCTACCCTGTCATTGCATACTTTAGACATTTTATTTTATTTTTCTTTCTCTCAGGAGGTAACATAATGTGGTGCAAAACTGTGGTGAGGAGTTGAGATACTTATTAGCTTTAGCTGGGACATTAGTTGCTTCTGTGACTAAGTTAAAGGACTCTACTACAAGTCTTTGTGCCTTAATTTCCTTATCAGTATAATAAAAGGGTTAGACTAAAAAGGGTGGCAAGTAAGATTCACTTCATGACTAGAGGGCTTTGTCAAAGAGGATTGAGAAGCCACATATAACACGATAAATTCCTAATGTCTATAATAGGCACTGGAGCAGAGTAATTCAATATGTGTTGAATATATGTCATCTCTAGAATAAAAGATGGACAAAATTTCTTCCACTTCCAGCATTGAGTGAATTAGTTTGTACCCTTTAATGGGTTGTTGATGCAGCCTGGGAAAATTCAGCATGTTTCAAATTCCTCTGGAGGAAAAAGTGGGCAAAAGTGTGAAGCGATGATACAGTGTTTAGAGGAGAAATGAAATCCCTTTGGAGTCTTGGGTGGTAATAGCAGCAGCAATTCAAGATCTACCAAGAATGCAACATTGTATTTTCTCCCATGTTGTCCAAAAATTGCGTCTGGGTGCTTCAGATGCCTTAATTAATGTATAATTAATATGTAGAGATAGACCTCCTCCACCTCCACCAGCTCCTCAAGTCTAATGTTCAGGTTAATTGGCTATTCTGGGGAAAAATGATATCTCTAGGAGGAATGATTGAAATCAATGACTTGGTTTCAACAAACTGATAATGAACATTAAGTTCTCTCCATGTGAAACAAATTGAATTTATTTAAACATGACCATCTTTGTAACTGTTGCGTTCAGAGTTTCAGAAACTTGTTTCAAATAATTTCAGTATACTCCCACCTCTTTCTCCCAGATGCAGATGTAATTTATGTAGAAGCAGACATTAAAATAAGTCACTCAGGACAAACTCACTTTCATTTACATAGTGTTCTTTGGAGAAAGTATTAAATCAATTTTAACCTGTTTGGGCCTGTATCCAAATAACATGCAGGCTTATTTGAAGAGAATCAGTTTTGAAATTTGTAAAAGAGATCATATGAAATGCATTACTCAATTAAGTAAAGGACTTTATACTTTATTATAGAATACTGTACCATCTGCCATGAATATAACTAATTAAATTTGACTTGGTATGTGATTTTAACAAACAGTTGAAAAATGAAAATTCTACAGTGAATTCTTCAGCAGCACCTGAAATGATAGATACCCACTGGGAAAGATTGCATCCAGCCCCGCTCAGGTTGCAAACAGACTTTCCATTGTCTGGCTGCAGTCTGCATAATGTTTGCATTAAAAAGCAGGTCAGTTTCAGTAACTACTCACAAGCAACACAGAAAACCCAAATGCAGTGTTTGTCTGCTATTGTCAAAGAAATAACAAGCTCACATGATGAAACTGAAATGGTTGCAGAGCTTCCCTGGCCACAGAACAGAACTGACAACCTCGCTCTGCAATGTATTGCCAAAAATGTCTGTTTAAAAAGAGGCCCTAAAGGAACCCTGTACAAAATGCGCATTGTTTAATACTGCCATTGAATTGAAATGCGCGCGACAACGACAAACCACGCTAAAACCATACTCCTCTTCAGCCTTGAGTGTGAGGCAATCCAAAGTAGCCCTCTCTGTATGGGTCGGTTGTATCTGTCACATGGATGATGCAGTATTATGTTGCTCTGTCAGGAGAGCTGTTGGGGGAACCAGACGGTTTAGAGTGTGCTTCGAACTGACCTGGTATAAGCTTATCGACATGGATGATGGGATAGCAAAATGATCACTTAAGAAACATTTCTACCCGAAACATGACTGCTCAGTGTCAACTACTGAAGCATCGTAACCTTTGACTTTCTCACTTTCCACCCAGATGTCCTTATTCTGTGTGGACACAGCTCTGCTAATTTTGTATCCGTGGAACAAATGCGCCATTGACTGAGAGCCAGCTTTATAACTTTTATGAAAACTAAGTCTTTTGAAGATCAGTCATTTCTACAGGGAACTTTCATAAAATTAATGCATTTTGATATTTAAATGATGCTGTGTCTTTATCAAAAATAAAATAACAGCAAATTATGTTCTTAAGAAAAGAATTATATCAAAGCACTCCTTGATTTGTTCTAACAGTTGAACAGTAGTCCTTAAGAAGTGGAGATGGATAAGTGAGCTGGTTCTGGGATCCATAAACCTGGGAATAGTGTTGAGAAGCTGATCTATAAAATTTGGTGATGAAGTAGCATATGCTTCCACTTTGGCTGATGGTGTTTATGAAGCTCTCAGCATCGTCACGCTTCAGAAGAGGGTTGGAGTTGAACAGAAAACAGGAATTGTCTGAGAAACAGAAGGAGTTGATACCATTAGGGCCTATGTGAGAAGTTTCTCGAATTTCATTGGTTTAGGAATTAAGAATCTGTGGGTAATGAGCATGTTTGTAATTAACTAGCTCATTCAAATACGGAGGTTATTTTTTAATAACTCCTTTCCAGGTATGATAACCGTGGTTATCTTGTGGGGTTGTGGGGGGCGGCTACATAAGACAACTGAATTCAAAGTAACCTGTTGACATATGGGAATGATAGGAACAAATGCCAAATGGAAATAAGCAGAAGGAACATATGAAATAAATCACTGCAAAGCTGAACACATGTAGGTAGAGCTGGCCAAATTGAACTTGGGCAAACCAAGAAAAACAGAATGAGATAAATGGTGGGGGCTGCAGTCAGGGAACACAGGAATTCTCCTGAGGTCAGAAGAAGCTCCAACACACAAACCCGAGCTGTGGGGTTTGAAGCGAGCTACAGCAAATGTCCATCTAGAAAAGCCATCAAGCCTTACTCTTCGATTGTATATTTATCAAAGGCATTTTACAGGATATCCCTGTTAAGCTGACCTGCCTGTATACAATATGTGTTCACTTAAGAATGGATTTATAAACATATATTATTTGCCTAGTTGGAAAATCTCAAACATCTTGTATAAATACATTATCCAGGCGTTATTCAAAACTGGAACTGTTGTTCCGGTGAGATGATCTCTGGCAGGTCTCTGTGGGATTTCCTGCTCTAGTACTGTCTGAGTAGGTGACGACCACCCGTCAGTCAGGAAGAGTAGTGACTTGCACCTGTGTGCACTGGGAACTCATCCTGTGCAGTCGGGGCACTGGGCATTCTTTCCGGTAGCCTCTGTGAGGTGGGGCCAGCTTGAGGAGAATCGTGTCTTACTTCTGAAGTTCCCCTTTAAAATTGTTTTGAGCCAAGCTGTCAACAGGTGTATGCTTTTTCTGCCAGATAGCAGCAATTAAAATATCAACTGCTATTTCCTTGATTGCAGAGGGGGAACAGGAGGCTAAGATGTACTCAGCACAGTTTAGGTTAGAGGCAGCACCTGGGTTTCTGTAAGAATTGGTTTCATCCAGTTCAACAGTTGATTTGATTGAGGAAATGTATCAAGTGACGTCTTTCAGGTCACAAAAGGCAATGTGGAAAAGAACCTGAGAAAGGACAGCCATTAAGACCAACTGTCCCCGCAGTGCGTGGACACAGCCACTCTTCTCTTTGCTTAACAAGAGGTTTTGAACTTACATAATAGAGATATTTTAGACTACTTTTTAAGAGACAGATCTTTGGTGTACATACTTAATTTTAGAAAAATTGATATGTTTTGGAGCCAATAACAATCCTGCTTTTCTTTTCATTTGATGCCTCTCATCCAGTGCCGTTCAGGAAGCACTGCCCTGAGGAGCACTGTGGGGAGGCATTATACCTCCATGACTCCATGTGGCTTGGGTCCTTCGAAGCAGAAATTGAGACAATAATATTATTGTTAATAGTAATTATAGCTATCATTTATGAAGTGCTTACTATGTGTCTGGCACTGTTCCAAGCACTTTACCAATATTAATTAATCCTCACAAAAACCATTGAGAGATGGTTACTATTACTTCCATTGGACTGATAAGAAAACTGAAGCACAGCATGTACTTCTAATATTATTCTATTTATCTTTGTAACTTTAGCTAATACACTCCCTAGCACAGAGTAGTCACGTGGTAGAATTATGTTGTAATCTGTCTCTGGTAGCCTGCTTTCAGTCCCTGCCTTGGGTTGTAACCTGCTGATTTCCAAACTTGTTCTGCACCAATTATTTTTCACCTCTGGCAAAAGTAACTCCTATTACATAAATCTAATAAATATGTATAATATTAGCATACTTCTTGACATTCACTTTCAAAATTAATCAAGTATATGTCACTTTAAGCTAAACAAGACTGATTAATCACTTCACTTATTCTCTCATAAGCTCAACAACAGTTCGCTGAGTGGTGAAAACCACAATGTGGGTGTCTAGACCTGACTTTAGATCTGGTTTCTGCCATTTATTTCTGTGACCTGAGGCAGGATCCTCTAGCCAAAGAACTGGGTCTCTGGAATCAGGCAGACCTCAGTTCTTAATTGCATGGCCTTGGATAAATTCTCTGGGCCTCTTTCTTCAGCTATGAAAATCACAGGATTATTGTGAGGAGAATTAACGTAAGCAGAGTACCTGGCATTAGGCTGAGCACAGAATGTTCACATAAAATTATGCCAATTGTTACTAAAACTTCTCAGGGAGAAAATATTTCTGTCATATTGAGGTAGATGCAAGTTAATTCTCAGGGAAAGGCAAGGGTGGTGGGACGAGGATTCCAGGGTCCACTTCACCGCAGTGCCTGCCCCGCCCTTCTGTCCTGGCTCACAGAGGTCCGGAGCCAGGAGCGAACAAGCACTGGGGAAGGCGCGCATTGGAAGGAGACTGCCCAGTCCTCCTCCCCACGGGCCTATCTGCTCCTCCCCTTCGCTTTCACATAAAGCAGCCGTGTGGGGGATCTGTGGATGGTGCAGTTCAACACCAAGTGTAAAATGGGCTGCAGCCCTCAAAGATCACTCACACGGATTTGACTGATTGTGAAGACGATCGTTGACAAGTACAGATGTAGAATTACTGGGCTTCTTACTTGAAGAGAGCCAGGTGTCTGAAAAGCCAGCCACAAATAGTCGTAAGTGCAAAGACAGAAGGAGCAATTTTGAGAAAAAGAAGAAAAGACATGAGATGCTGCCCTTTTTTCCTTTTCTTATGGTTTCTGCTTCGAAAGACAATTGATTAAAAAGAAAGCTTAATTTCTTTCTCTCTTTATAAATACTACATTGTTCTGTGTACATTCGTTATACAACAATAGTTTCTCCGTAGTATTCAGAGCTGGAAGTATTTGAGAAACGGTCAGGGACTAGACTGGAAGCAACAATAAAATGCTAGAAAGACATTTTCAGTTCTCCAGGTTGGGAAGTAAGGGGCGGTATGAGAGAGAAGAGTCAGCACTTGACAAGACTGTGGGGAAGCAGTGTTTCCGTAAGGGGGATCCAGGTTTTAGAGCCTGAACGTGAAGGGAAAGCAAAGCAAAGAAGGTCAAGGACAAGAACAGTTTGCTGATGACTGATCGTGACATATGGAGGGTCCAGGAAAGGGTTCGGGACTTAGGGAAGGGTGGAAGAGAGGTCAGAGAAGGTGGTGTTGAGAGGCACAAATGGTAGAAGATATGGAATGACCTGGAAGTCCTAGGGCATAGCGAGATTAGTCCCCAGGCGTTAAGGTAGAGAAGGGTGATGTAAACAGTGGGGAAGGCTTAGAACGAAGACCTTCTAAAGTTGGAAAAATCTTCAAAAAACATACAAGACCCAAGGTCTCCCTCAGATTACTAATTTCATTTATGTGCTTACTTATTATATTTATTTAAAATTATTGTTTTACTTATTTCAGTAATTCTGCTTCAGGGTTCACATGTTGTTTAGCTGTTACTATTTAAATAAGATTAATTCTTTTTTTTTAATATTTATTTATTTTTAGAGGGAAAGGGTAGGAGAGAGGGAGAAGGAGAGAAATATCAATGTATGGTTGCCTCTTATGTGTCCCATGCTGGGAACTGGCCTGCAACCCAGGCATGTGCCCTGACTGGGAATCGAACCGCGATCCTTTGGTTCACAGGCCCACGCTCAATCCACTGAGCTACACCAGCCAGGGCTAAATAAGATTTATTCTTATCAGAAAAGGACCAAAGCTTAGGTCTCTCATGCTGAATCAAGGAGAGCAGCCTAGGCAGTGAGCCCCCCAGGCACAGGGCGACTCCACTGGTCCCACTCCCACCAGGAATTTTCTTGTCCTGGATTCAGCCTTAAACCCTTGAATAGCAGCAGGAGGCTGGCAACTCTTCCTTGGCTATAATATACCAGCTCTGGGGGCTTGGAGTGGAGGGAATAGAGGAGTGGCTTTGGGCTACTTTCATCCAAATGGCCTTAATGCACTAGCTGGTTCCCTTGTAAACCAGGGAATGCTCCCCGTCCTTCTCCTGTCCTCTGTCCCAGTTAACTACAGCTCCAGGGTCACTTGACCAGGGAAACCCTCACTCTAGACCTCCTTGTTTCATTCTTTCCTACAGTCTTGTTCCTTTCCTTCAGGGCACTTATCTCAATTAGTAATATTCTTTGAAATGTCAGTTTATTTTACATTTGTAATTTTTTTTCAAAATAAATACTTAGGAAGTAAGCACTTTTGTTTCCCAATTAGGAAACATTTATTTCTATGTTAAAAAGAAAAGTAGGAAGACATATTTGGGTTCAAAAAGAATAAACCCATGTTTCTCTAGAAATACAGATTTTTTTTAGAAGTCATATTAAACCACTAAAAACTTTGTTAATATATCCTTCAAAGAGAGAGAGAGAAATTTCCAATAAAATTACAAAGCATAAAATTAATGTGGAAGGAAATTTAAAAACCTGTAAAGGTAATCATTAAATATATTTAGTCATCAATCAATATTTTATCTCTAATATAGAGTCACATATATATAAAAACTTACATGACCTAATAAAGATACAGTGTTTGAAAATTGGTTATTTATATGGAAAAATGGTATCCTGACCTTATGTCATACACAGGAATCAATTCCAAGCAGAATAAAGTTCTAAATAGAGAAAACTTTCAACATTTTTATGAAAATATATAAATATATTTATAGAATTATGATAGGTGTTAGGGTGGCCAGTGATGGGGACTGTGAAAGAATTCACAAAGAGAAGAAAGCACAGAGAATAAAGTTTTTATTCGCTCTCCAAGAAAGGAGAGGGGCATGGTGTGGAGGGATGCACTGGCATTGAGGGCTGGGGGCTTTCAGCTTCTAGGTTCAAAAAGGGCGGGGGGTGCCTGTGTGGCCTGGGCTGTTGGGGCGTTGTAACATGAGGCTGCAGTTTGTTCCAATGTTATCTTCTGTCTGTGGCCGTAGGGAGCGGTTAGTTCTGTTCTTGCTTCCAGTAATTTCCAGTCCTGGGGCCACACTCAGAAGAGTAACATGGCAGTCACGTTTGACAAGGTCACAGGCCTGCTCGGCAAATGGTGCTGCCATAGCAAGTGGGCCTGGCTTTGTCCTTTCAATGGGGAATTACCTTTAATTATTAGCTAAAATCTCAAAAAATAACTTTAAATACATTAAAATTAAAATTTTCCGTATTAAAAATAATTTTAAATACATTAAAATTAAAATTTTTCATATTATAATGATATTATAAATAAAGCCAAATGATGAGCTTGAAGTTAAACAAAGTACTTAAAACTGACCACTACATTATATCTAAAATATAGAAAGTATCTTTGTTTATAGACTTCTATTATTGGCAGTATGGCAACAAAGACCCTTAAAGCCTCTTAGTATAAACATGTAAATGTGTTTGATAAAATATGTGCTTGCAAGTGAATAAACAAACCTGTGAGAAAATATAAAATGTGCCAATACCATGATCAAAACAAGAATAGAACTGCAGAGAGATAAGGAGGCTCTAAAACTTCTGGATGTACTGGTCTCTGAGAGCAGAGCATTCTTGGGTAAAACCATGAGCTTAGCCGTGCTGGGGGCCAAGGTGGAGTTGGTCTTGCCAAGGGATGCTGCTGCACCTTCAGTGAAGTGAGCTAAACCACTGACTGCCAGGAAAAGTGTCCCTCCCATCCTGGACTTTAGGAAGAGACTTAAAAATGACTCCTGATCCATTGTAGGACCACTGGCTGGCCTTACATGGGTATGGTAGCTGAATCAACACAATTTGCATAATTCAAAATATATGAATCCAAAAAACATAATTTAAAGTAGATTCAAGTATATAGTGCCCTTTGGACATAGTACAAGCCAACATAATTTATCACTGGAGGAGGTATTATTCAATTTATTGTCTCAAAAATGTCATTAAAAAACAGCTTCAGCAATAGATCTTTCAATATTTAAATTATTATTATATAAAATAAATATGCTTAATATATTTAATGAAATAAAAATGGAAATAAAAATACAAGCAATGAGAGATTACAAACGTAAGAAAAATTTATAAAGAAATCTAATAAAAATCCTAGAAATAAAAATATCTAATTAACTAAAGTCAAAAACACCGTTGAAGGATTGAGCATACCTAAAAAGAAAATTAGTTAACTGTATCATCGCTCACAAGAAATTTCTAAGAATGCAGCACAGAGGAATAAAATGAGGGAAATAGGAAAGAAATATTTGTCAATATGGAAGAAGGACTGATATGGAAGAAGGAATCCAAGAAGCAAGCAAAAGAGATGTGAGAAAGGGTAATATTTGAAAAGCAAATGATGGAAATTTTACTCAGAATTGATGAAAAGCATTTATCCATATCAAGAAGGCCCAAGAATTTCAAAAAGGTGTATAAATAATAATTCACACCTGGAAACGTCCTACTGAAATTATACTAAGTCAAAAACAAATAACATTACTCAAAAGAAGAAAGGAGGTTTCTTAAAACATAATCACCAATTAGATTGACAGCTAATTTCTCAATAACAAAAGTGGAAGCCAGAAAGCGCTGGAATGATACTGTAAAAATCTTGAAATAAAAATTGAAACCCAGCATTCAATGCTTAGGAACACTATTTTTCAGTAGTATGCAAATATACAAAAAGCAAGGTGTCAGTGACCAAAATGTGGACCTGAATAATTTCTTCTCTCACAGAAGAAATTTCTTACAGCTAACTAAAGAAAATGTTGAATATATGGGTAAATTTAAAGAAAAAATGGATATATAAGGCAATAATAATGGTGTTTAATTTAAGTGGCTTTACAATTAAGTAAATATTAGATACTAACTATATCAAACTAGGAAGGGAGTGATTATAACTACAGTATTTTAGAGACCTTATATTATTTAGAATAAAGGTAAATAGACTAACTTTAGTCTTTGTTAAATATGCATGTCAACATTTCTGCTGTGAGAATCAGGAAGAGAAAAAAAGACATACCTTTTAAATAAATAGGTGCTTCTAAAATGAGTAGAACAAGAGAGAAAAATGTTCTCACTCTATTTAAATAAAGGAAAAGAGAGAAAGAAAGAGGGGAAGGAGGTAGAGAAAGAGAAGGACAATTCATTTATTTATTTATTTATTTATTTATTTATTCATTTATTTATTTCACTGTTCTATTACAGTTGTACCACTTTTTCCCCTGTTGCTTTTTCGCTGCCCCACCCTCACCCCCACTCCCACAGTCAATCCCCACCTTGTTGTCCATATCCATGGGTCATCCATACATGTTCCTTGACTAGACCTTCTCCTTCTTTTCCTCCTTTTTCCCCTCCTGCCTCCCTTCTGGTCACTGTCAGTTTGTTCCTTGTTTCCATGCCTCTGGTTCTATTTTGCTCATTTATTTTGTTCATTAGTTTCCTGTTATAGGTGAAATCATACAGTATTTGTCTTTTGCCACCTGGTTTATTTTACTTAGCATAATACTCTTCAGTTCCATCCATGCTGTCATGAAAGGTGAAAGCTCTTTCTTCCTGCTGCATAGAATTCCATTGTGTAAATGTACCACAGATTTTTTTATCTACTCATTTACTGATGGGTACTTAGGTTGCTTCCAGCACTTGGCTATTGTAAATAATGCTGCTATGAACATAGAGGGTGCATAGGTTCTTTTGAATTGGTGTTTCAGGGTTCTTAGGGTATAATCCCAGCAGTGTAATTGCTGGATGAAAACGCAGTTCCATTTTTAGTTTTTTGAGATAATTCCATACCATTTTCCACAGTGGCTGCACCAGTCTGCAATCCCACCAGCAGTGCACTAGGGTTTGCCTTTCTCCACAACCTCGCCAGCACTTTTTGTTTGTTGATTTGTTAATGATGGCCATTCTGACAGGTGTGAGGTGGTGTCTCGTTGTGATTTTAATTTGCATCTGTCTGATGGCTAGTGATGCTGAGCATCCTTTTATTTGTCTCTGGGTCCTCTGTATGTCCTCCTTGGAGAGATGTCTGTTCAGGTCCTTTGGCCATTTAATTGAATTGTTTGTCCTCTTGGCATTGAGCTGTATGATTTCTTTATATATTTTGGAGATCAAACCCTTGTCCAAGGTATCATTGGCAAATATGTTTTCCCATATGGTTGGTTGGTTCTCTTTTAATTTTGATGACATTTCCTTTAGCCAAGCAGAAGCTTTTAGTTTGAGGTAGTCCCATTTGTTTATTCTTCCCTTTATTTCCCTTGCCCTAGGAGATGTATTGGTGAAAGTATTGCTGCATGGAATATCTGAGATTTTCCTGCCTATGTTCTCCTCTAGGACTTCTATGATGTCTCAGCTTACATTTAAGTCTTTCATCCATCTTGAGTTGATTCTGGTGCATGGTGCGAGTTGGTGGTCTTGTTTCACAAATTTAAATAAATATTCTTGTAGTTAAATACATACGTGTTCAACAAACTTCCCAGCAGCTTACTCATTTATTTCTCACAACAGTCCTCCAGTCGTAGGAGAGAAGTTTTTTATCCTCATCTCCACTTTACATTTGAGAATTGAATGATCACAAAAATAGAATTTTTTAGAAATTCAGCTAAAGTACTTACAGGAAACATAAGAAACTTAATTGTATGATTTTCTAAAACTGTGTTCAAAAACGCATGCTATGAAACACATACTATTTTAACCCATTTAAAGTATACAATTTAGTAATGTTAAGTATATGCACATTATTATGCGATGGATCTCTAAACTTTTTCATCTTACAAAACTAAAACCCTATACTTATTAAACAACTCCTCTTTCTCCTCTTCCTCAGTCCTCTGCTACTGCCATTCTGTATTCTGTTTTCATGAATCTGACGATGTTAGCTATGTCATAGAAGTGGAATAATACAGTGTGTCATTTTGTGACTGGCTTACTTTACCTAGCACAATGTCCTCAAGGTTCATCCATTTTATAGGCTGAATGATGTTCTATTGTCTGCATATACCACATTCGGCTTATGTACTCAATTGCAGATGGACATCTGGGCTGCTTCCACATCTTGGCTATTTTGCATAGCACTGCTATGAACATGGGTATGCAGATATCTCTTTCAATCTTTTGGATATAGACCCAGAAGTAGGAATGCTAGATCAGTTGGTAGTTCTATTTCTAACTTAGGAGAAACCTCCATACTGTTCTCCATAGCGGCTCCACCATTTGATAGTCCTACCTGCACTGCACAAAGATTACAGTTTCTCCACGTCCCCACCAACACTTGTTTTTTCTGCTTTTTAGCTAGGTATCCTTACAGGTGTGAGATATTTCATTGTTGTTTGACCTGCATTTCTCTGATGATTACCATGGTAAAGTCTCTTCATGTGCCCGTTGTTCACTTGTATATCTCTGTGGGAAAAATGTATATTTTTTGCCCATTTTGATCAGATTATGTTCTTTTACTATTGAGTTGTATGTGTTCCTTATATATTAACCCCTTTTGAAATATATGGTTTGCAATTTTCTCCCATTCCCTTTCTATTTTGTTAATTGTTTCTTTTGTTAAACAGAAACTTTTTAGCTTGGTATGGTCCCATGTGTTTATTTTTGCTTTTGTGGCCTGTGCTTTTGGTGTCATTGACAAGAAATCATTGCCAAATCACGCATTTGTTCCTTCCAAAAAGCGGAATGTTGAGGAGCTAAATGTTCAACATAAGCAATTAGAAAAAGAAAAACAGAGTAAACCCAAGAAAATAGTACAAAGAAAATTTTAAAAAGAGAAGAAAATAAACAGAAAGATGCAGAAAATTAATAAATCTAAAAATTGGTTACCTGAAAGGACTAATACAATGTACAAGTCTCTAGCAAGTGTATTTAAGAAACAAAGGGTGGATACAGAAATGAACAATGTTGATAATAAAAATGGAATATATCAAACAGGACAGAATCTAGATTAGAATGGTAAATATAAGGGAAAAGGAGTGTTTCACACTGTAACTCTATCTGACCTCACTGAGAATCGTATCCCTGTTGGCTGTTTAAAGTAACATGGCCTATGGTTAAGCACAAATATTCTTACCCATGTTTTGAATCCCAGCCTTGCCACTTAGCCATCTTTGTGTATATTATTTCACTTCTCTGTGCCTCAGTTTCCTCATCTCTAAAAGGAGATAATGACAGTACTTTCCTCACAGGGTTGCTAAGTTAATTAAAATACATTTATGAATATTTGTTACCTGTCCTTTCCATTGGATCCTCTAAATAGGTATTTGCAGCTATTACTACAAGAATACTCATTTGGAATAATTCTAGAGGAGCAATACTGTGATTGTTTTTTCTGCTGTTGTACTTTTCTAAGTTTTTTAATGCTTATTAACAAGTACAAGTAAAGCCCAAAGGAAGGGTGAACAGATAAAAGAAAAATCAGAAGTCACTTCACAGCAGTGCTTGTTAGAGTACTAAGAAGAGTAGGTGGAACTTAATAAATGAGATAGTTCAGAAATTTATATTTTTGCATTGCATACCTCATTAAGATTTGACTGTAGTAGGGCTAAATTTATACGGCAACTAAATGTAAGCAGTTTCCCAGTTTAATCACGTAGTTTAAGTCAAGTTTCAGTTTTAAAAAGTCAAGTCAATTTAATACATTATATTGAGTTCTTTTGGTATGACCCAACATATTTTAATAACTGGCTCCATAGTTTGTGTCCCTGCCAGAGAGTCAAGTCCTTGGGGTGGGAATGTGCTTTGTTCAATGTTAGTTGCTGTTTCTAGCATACAGTATGACATGCACTAGTTCATGATAAATGTTATTTAGTCAGTGAATAAAAGAAGTATTAATCAATACCAGATTTTTATGCAGCATCTTAGCACATGCCCAGTACCTTCCTTCCTTCCATTTCTTCCTTTATGCACTGATTCTAATTATGTTTTTGTTTTCCTTCTAATTTTTATCTACATCTGCCACTAACCATTTTATCCTTGTTCCTAGGACTTGCATTGGGAGGCAATATATCATGAAGGTTAAAAGCACTGGGTTTGAATTTGGCTTTGGTACTTATCCCCTGCATCACTTGGGGCAAGTCAGTTAACCCTGAGCTTTCTTTTCTTCATCTGTAAAATCATTGTGGAACTTTAGGTATAAGAAATAAGGTTGAGCTTGCTTTCAATCTTGACTATTATTTCCTAGCTTAGGTGAAGTCAGTAGTGTAATTTAAATTAACATCATTTCTTCAAGTGTGTATTAGTGTTACCTTTATATACTGTAAGTCTTATATAACCCTGAGACAGGTGTTATCATTATTCCCACTTTACAGATGAAGAAACTAAAGCCAAGAGATCATCAGTTCGCTGCCCAGAGATCTGTTCTGTCCTGCTTTACCATCTTAAATGTTTTAGGATGTATCCTTGCCCCATAAACTCATGGTTTGTCTCCAGGGACCCATCTTCCTGCATCAGCATAGACAAGGAGACAGTGGTACTCCATCCGCATACCTAGAAAATAAGTGGTGGGGAGCAGAGGATTCTGATGCCTGTGGGGCAGCCCAGCCTTCATGAGTGCATCAGCTGACTCTCTGGAGGTGAGCTCTCAGTGAATTCTTTAACTTCTGGAGCTTCCATTTTCCCCACATGGTTACAAACTTCTGTGGAAACCATAGGACTTTATTGTGAAGTCATTATGAAGTCACCTGAAACGGTGGGCTTTGGGGGGTAGTTTACTGATTCCAGCAGTTGAAACAACACACAGTCTCACGTAAACAACTTGGAAACTTCTCCAGGCAGTTGTTTTAGATTTCCAGCTGTACTTTGAACCATTTCTCATAGACTAGCCTTACGTTTATGCTGCTAAGTTTTATTTCCTGTTAGGTCATAGAAAAATCACAACAGACTGTTGCTCCCACACTAACAACAAAAAAAGCCAGATAAGTTGTCATACCTTAGTTTTGTAAAGCTAACCAGAGAGCCAAGAAAGGACTGAGTTCCTGGTAAGAGGAGAGAAGAGAGCTCCCTGAGTGTGTGGCAGGAGAAGGAGCAAAGCTGGCACAACTTTGCGGAAAGAAAATCCAGGCAAATTTTCAACTGCTCATGGCCATATGTGTGCTGGCATGATAGATTTGAATCAGAGGAACCAAAGGCACCGAGTGAACCTGTACCCACCTATCAGTTCTTTCCATGGTGCCTTCATCCAGTGCTTGATGACAGCATATCAAGGCTAGGGGCAGGGTAAGAGGATTGAGAAAATGCTTCCACATTGCATGGAAACTTTCCCAAGCGACAGACAGTATTCTGACAGAGTCTTGGAGCATGGCATTAGATCTCAGCTTTCCCTGAGGCTGGCATAGCAGACCACAGAGGGGTGTAGAGAGATCGCCTAAGATGCAGAAAGTAAATGGCAAGGGGTGGGGAGGGGAGCGGCAGAGAAGGTGCAAAGAAAACTACCTAGAAACAGCAAAGCTGGATGATCAAGCAAAAAGAAGCCTCTCACAGATCAGAAAGATGGTATTTGGGTGGTAAAATATAGGGAAGTCTTTGGACTCTTGCTGGTGCATAGATCTTAAGCTCTGCAGAGCCCATCCACAGAACTTTTGAACCCAGAGACATACTGAATTGAAGTTAAAGCTTTAACAAACCCAGAACAACACTGACAGAGGAAGGGAGAGGTAAATATCATGTACTTCCGACTCCAGTGTTCATTTACACACAAAGTCTGCGATACAGTGGAAAAGTTATGACACAAAAAGTAGCAGCAGGAAAATGTAACTCAATAGAAAAAAATTTCAACAGAAGGTAACAGACAGATGACCCAAAGGTTGGGATTAATAGACAGGATCTTCGGTGTAACTCCAACAAATATGTGAAAAGGTCTAATGAAAAAGATGGTCAACATGTGTGAATGAATTGGACGTTTCAGCAAAGAAATGGAATCTATGAAAAGAAAACCAAATAAATATTCTAGCACCGACAAAGTGCAATACCAGAATTGAAGAGTTCACTGGATATGCTTAACAGAAGACAAAATACAACAAAAGAATAGATTAGTGAATTTGAAAGCTGATCAATGGAAAGTATGTAAATTGAAACTAAAAAGGAAAAAATGAGAAAAAAAATCATCTAGGTCCTCTGGAACCATCCAAACACTTTTTCCCAAAAATTAGAAGAAAAAGTTTGTTAAGAAAGTCACAGAAGTAGAAGTAGTGAGCCGTAGAAGAAACGGGCTCAGGAAACAAGTTATAGCAAAAAAGGGGTCGGGGGGACACCTTGGATTTTAGGTGGGGAAAGAGAGAGAGATGCACCTTGAGAAATAAAAGAGACCATATCAAACACTTAAACAATGCATAATTGGAGACCAAGAAGGACAAGAGAGAGTGAATGGTGCAGAATAAATGTTTGAAGAGAAAAAGCCCAAGATTTTTCAAAATTAATGAAACATATTCATAAAGCTCAGCCCAATCCCAGAAAGTATAAACACTAACAAAATCACACCTAGACATTCCTGATCAAACTGTTGATAATGATGGATGGGTAGGAAATCTTAAAAGCATCCAGAGAAGAAATGTTCATTACCTTTAAGGGAAGGAAAATAAGGATGATGGCTAACTCTTCATTAAATATAATAATGACTAGACAACAATGAAATAAAGTCTTTAAAGTGCTGAACAAGTCTGTTAACTTAGAATTCTATTCCAAAAGAAAAATATTTCAAAGAAAAGACATTTTCTGGCACAGAAAGGTTGGGTCTGTTTCTAACATCCCTGCATTAAAAGACAGGCTTTATAGGCAGAAGGAAAATTGTAGCAGATGATGAATCTGTAGGAAGAGACAAAGCGGACCAGAAAGTGCAAGTGTGGGGGTCAATTTAGAAGGCCATTTTTATTGTCTTTTTTTTTCGATTGTTATTCAAGTACAGTTGTCCTCATTTCCCCCCGCCATGCCTCTCAGCCCCATATGTTTGCATATACTTTATTGCTTTAAAAATATTAACTCTGTAAAGAAAAAAATAATAATTGTACATTTTGGGGTTTATAACATACGTAGCTGTAAAATAATTTTTTAAAAAGTACAAAGGGCCAGAAGAGGAGGTAAATGAAATTATATCTTTAGAAGGTTATTACATTATTCACAAAGCAGGATATTATTAGAAGGCAAACTGTGACATGCATGCATATTTTAATCTCTAAAATGCTAGTAAAAAATACAAAGAGGTATAGCTGAAAAGTCAAAGATAAAAGGGAATAAAAATATTTAACTTATCAAAAGGAAAGTAGAAAAGAACAGAGATACAAAAAACAGATGGAACAAATAGAAAACAACTCATTTGTAAGACAAACTGAACCATATAAAGAATTACTTTAAATAAAATGATCTCAGTGTTCATTTAAAAGGAAGAGATTGTTAGGCTATATACAAAAAGTAAAACTCAGCTAGATATTGTCTATAAGAAATGTGCTTTAATTATGTAGACCCAGACATAATGTAAGTAAAATTGTGGGAAAGGCATACTATGCAGAAAATAAACAGGAAAACATATTGGACAAAATAGAATTCAAAATAAGGTGTATTGTTACATATTACTTTTTATTACTGCTAAACGGGAATGCCTCATGATCATAGAATGTTAACTCCTTAAGAGTGTTCTCTAGAACTGTTCCCTAACAATTTTAAACATGTGTATCTAAAAACAGACAAAACTGTGTGATGAAAAACAGGTAAAGGCAGATAATGGTTGGAGGGTTTGATATTCTCTCAGGGTTTGATGGAGCACAGGGACAAAAATGAGGAAGGATGTAGAATATTTAAACAACCTTATGAACCAACATGGCCTAGTTGATATTTATAGGCTACTATATTCAACAATCACAGAATACACTTCTTTTCAAGTGCATGTGAAACATTCACCCAGACCATATGATAGGTCATTAAAGAGTCAATATGCCCTGGCTGGTGTGGCTCAGTGGTTTCAGGGCCAGCCTTCAAACCAAAAGGTCTCAGGTTCTATTCCCAGTCAGGGTACATGCCTGGGTTGCAGGCCAGGTGTGAGAGGCAACCAAGTGATATATGTCTCGCACACTGATGTTTCTCTCCCTCTATTTCTCCCTCCATTCCCCTCTCTCTAAGAAGTAAATAAATCAAATCTTTTAAAAATGTCAGTGAATTTCAAGTTTAAAATCATACAGATTATGTTTCTCAATAGTGTTTAACTAGAAACCAGTAATAATAAGATATGTAGAAAATTCTCAAATTTTGAAAATTAATTAATGAGCTTCTAAAGAACCATGGCTTAGAAAAGAAATTTCAAGGAAAACAGAATGTATTTTGAACTGAATGATATATCAGAATTTGTGAAGTGTATGTAATTAATGCCCAGGGGAAAGTTTTCTCTCCAAGCTTCCATTTTAAACTTTGTGAACAAGGCAAGAACCTTTAAGAAAGTAAAAGAGAAAAGCAAATTAATCCCAGGTATGTAGAGGAAAGGAAATAGAGGATGGGGAAAAAGTAAGTTTACAGTTTGTTCATATGGAAAATACAATAATTAATAAATATATAAGAAAGAATAAACTGTTTCACATACAACTGTAAACTTTCTTTTGCCACATCAGAATGGAAATCAATGAAATAGAAAACAGACGAAGAAAATAAAGTTCAAATTTGCTTTCCAGAAATATGAATACAATTGATAAACCTCTAGCAAGACTAATCAAGAAAAAATAATATATCAACATCAGAAGTGAGAGGATAGTACTACTGATCCTATGCATATTTAAAATCTTATTAGAAAATTATTCAAAAAATCCAGATGAAATTGAGAGATTTCAGGAAAAACATGTAATGTAACTGGACATAAGTTGATACTAGGACTGTTACCCTAAAGCAGGTCAGTAAACTGCTCTTCTCTTCGGTGCCTAAATACTGATTGCATGACCATTTCTGAAACTGTTTGTATTATATTATGTTCAGCTCTACCAAGTTACACATTATGGATCTGTCGCTTTCATTAGATGATAAGCCTATTAAGCACAAATAATGTTTTGACCGCTGTATCTCCAAAACACAGGGCAAGTGCTTAATTCACGTGACTTAAGAGAATGAGTTCTGTTCACTGCTGAGTTCACACACAGTGCCTACAATGTTTCACACGTTGCCAGCCCAGCACTGTTAGCATGGACATGTGATCCAATCTTCTTAGGGGTGGTTGCTAACTAATTTTTAAAAAATACATTCTAGAACTTTGGGAATAGGGGTGACATTAAAATCACCAAACTCTGTTTATGAGTCTTTCTACTTTTGGGGGGAATCTAGACCTCTGGAATCTCTCCCATTCTCTATAGGAAGTAATAAGAGCTTGAACTAAGATGGTAACTGTGAATGTGGAAAGGAAGGAATGGCTACTATGAACAGTACTCAGATGAGCAGCAGCACTGCTTATGCACAAGGAGGAAGAAGAGGCAAGGAAGGGACAAGGATGGTTGTGAAGGGTTGAGCCTGACAACTTTATGGGATGAGGAGACTGACCTAGAGTAAGTTGTAGATAGTTCTGGCCCATAGAGACACAGGGATGTTATCTCGAGCAGAGGCACGAGGAACAGCATGGACAACAACAGTGACGAAGCTCTGCAGGAAGTGTCCAGGAACCAGTAAGGCCTGGGAGCGGAGGCTGAGCTCTCCCCTGTCTTTCACACGCTGCCCAGATTCCCCTCTTCTTGGAAGCTTTCATCTCTTTGACCGTTACTCTCGCTTCAAGGTCAATGGAATATTTGTATAGAACTTTCACATACATTGTCTCATCAACCCTGTGAAATAGATATGCATTCCCATTTCAGAGTCAAGGAGTCTGAATGGCAGTACGGGGCAGACCTGGGAGTCAAATAGAGTTATTGTGATTCTACCTTTATTCAGTTTCTATTGTTCATTACTATGTCAGGTCCTCTAAATGACAGAAGCATAAGACATGGCCTTTTGACAATCTTATTGGGAAAACAAACTTGAAAACACCAAATGATTACAGAATACATTAAATGTGTGGATCAAATAATTATATATTAGTAAGTATATAACAATATATTAATATAGAAAGTTATATCACAACCTGCCACATTAAATTCAGTATTTCTTTTGGGAGAAGGAACATTTATATATTTATTCAGGCTCAGTGGCCAAAGACACAGAACAATACAGAATTGGAACATTTATAGAAATTTTACAGGATCTCTAGACTATTTATTTGACTATGAACCTGTATATTGAGAAACTTAATTTCTTCTTATAAAAATGTAAGTAATAGTTTCTTGACTACTGCCAAATAAAATAAAGCACACGCATAAAAGAAAAGCATCAGAAAGTCAGCATGGTTGTAAAAAATAGAGAAAAATAAGCATACTTTAAAAATAATATATCTATTTTATGCATTTTGAGAACGGACTAAATGGGAAGGTGGAGCTCCTGGTATGCATGGTGGAAGTATAACTTTAATATGTGAGCTTCACATTCATTGGCCTTTTGTATTAAATATTCACTCTTTAATAATTGCCAAAAGTAAAAAATAATTTCAAAAGGAAATAATTTCGACCCTGATTTAAAGTAACTTCCTGAACATGAGTCCTTGAAAGATCAAGTTTTACTTTTTGAAGATTAGGCTCTTCCAAGCACAAGGTGATTAGACTTTTTAGAGAACAGTATTTGTAGCGCGCGCACACACACACACACACAGAGGCATTTGGAATTTTTCTCAAATCAGCACTCTAGTCCCACCCCAGTACCTCAGTCCTTAACCAGGATGAATAAAAACAGGTTTCAGTCTTAATGTTCAAGACATTTTACCAAATTCCATTTTTTTCCAAACAAAGCAATTTTTTCTTATTTTTGTCTTCAAAAACAAAACAATGAAAAACAGCTTCAAATCTTTCTTTCTATATTCTCACACGTGTTCCTTCAGCTTTTTGCCACCCAGGAGACGAGTCGAATAGCAAACTCTGAATTAGTAGAGCTCCGCTACAAACAAGCACAAAGAAGGGAGGGCAGGTTCTGTTAAAGAAGGCTTGAGTTGGAGAAAGAGCAGACAATTAATTTGATTTGGTTTGTTAAATTAAGCTATTCTTTTTTTTTTTTTTTCCATGGAGGCTGTTATGCAGTGTGTAAGGAATGCACAAATGTCTGGAGGCCTATCTCTGAGAGGAGAAGAGTGAGTCATCAAAGACACCCAGTTGCGTGTGGGAGTCATCACTGGGGGTTGAACTATCAGGCCAAAAACAACTGGGCACAGCTCAGTTCCTGGAGCTGTTTCATGTCAGGGTTAACTCTCACTTCAAAGAAACCCAGCAGATGGGAAATGAAAGTTCAGGACATCTTCCTTTGAATCTGTTTTCAAAATGGCTCACACAGTTTGCCGCCTGGTATCTTCGAAAGGCGTGTTTCAGGGTTTATCATTGCTATTTGGCTTTTATCGAGAGCCAATAATATGCACTGAAGATGTGTATGTACATATAAATTATTCTTCATTTATGAGGTTGCGATGATAACATTGCTGTCCTTTCGGGAGAATATAGCTAGAAAACTTGAAGTTGATTCCCACTCATCTTCCATAAGAAGACCAGACCCAAACCAAGTAGTCAGAAAAAGATGAATAAAACTTTCAAGGAAAGATATAACACCAGGATCTGGATACAAGTTTCATGGGAGGGAGAAAATGATCATTTGAAGGAAAAAGAGAGAAAAACAAGACCCTCACACTCTTGTTTAGTCAAATACAAATAAGCATATCGTTTCAACTGAATCAGCTGTGCCTTCTTGTTTGTAGAGCTTTATCTTGTAAAGAAAATGAAAATCTGAGCAGCTTTGTAATCCAGTCTGTGGACTTTTTCTAATCCTCGGACCTATCAATGTCTGAAAGTAATTTTTCTTCTCTCTGTGCTGCCACAGATGGTGTCAGCACCTAGTAATCCAGATTTAACTAGGCCACGTGAGCATGGGACTAAGAACAGGGGTCACCATAATGGTGAACAAACTGGTTTTGTCCAGTCCTGCCCCAAACCAGCTAATCTGTAAGAAGTTACCAGGAAGTATCTCATAGCTCAGTGAAACAGAGCAAACACACGAAACAGCTCCCCTTGCTCTTTCTGGGTGTGGAGACCCTCCTAATCTTTTCTGGCAGCTATCCTAATCCCACGACACTTCTTTGTCCACAGAGGCTCTGGCTCTGGTCACAAGCTGCATCTCTGTTCTGAGCTCCAGCAGCCACTGGGTCAAACTGGGGAAAGCATGGCCGTGGAGACTCTGGCACTAACAAAGTCCAGGCCAGCTGCTTGAGGGAACCACTCAGACTCATCCAGAGGGTCCTGCTATTATTACCTTGTAGAACTGAGTTAAAATGTTCTTTCCTTGTCACATTTCCTCCATATGGGAAATATTTTAATGTTTATTAATTTTATCTATTTTTGAATAATAATTAACAAATTCATATGTTTCGAAAGTAAAAACAAACTAAAAATTCTGTAGCAAAAATTCTCACTCCTCTCTGGGGCTCACAGTTCTGCCTAGTTCATACCCCTCCATCACTCCCACCGAAGTAACTGTTAGTTTCCACTGTATCCATATAGCATTTCATTACACAGTAAATATATGTTTATTATTGTTTTATCCAAAATATAGCACTGTATACAGTACCTATATCTTGCTTTTTAAATGTAAAAATGTGAGTTAACTACTTTCCAGATTCAATTATAGAGAATGCCCTCATTATTGTTCATAGTTCCATTGTACTTTCATTGAAATGGTCACCTAGATAGGGGCACTTAAACGTTACTGCAGTGAGTAATCTTGCATGTGCATTATTTCGCAGTTGTTCAAATATTCAAAATAGAATTTTGGGCTAAAGAATATATGTATTTATAATGTCTACTAATATAGTCAAATTGTCCTTGAACTAATTTAAACTCTCCTTGGGTATGTAACAGGATGCCTCTTTCCCCATACTCTCGCCACCAGAATGTGTGGTCAACTTTTGTATGTTTTTAAATGTAAAAAATTTTAAAAATATATTTCATTAGAATTTTAATTTCCATGTCTTTTATAACAAGTGAGGTTGAATCTCTTTTATAAGTTTAAAAGTCATTTTTCCTTATGGATTTTTAGAGTGCTTTAAATATTATGGAAATTAGCTTTTTTTAATCCCTAAATTAATTCTTTTCATGTGCTTATTTGGGATATTTGTAACTATATTCAAAAATTAAATTGACTTGCAAATTGCTATTTTAGTCAATCTTTATTAAACTTGAGGCATTTTTCTTTTTCTTTTCCCTATGTTCTGGAACAGTTAAAACAGCATTGAAATATCTGCTCCATGAAAACTTTTTCTTTCTGTTAAAATGAGTGTGTTTCAATTTTTTTCCTGGAGTCAGTTTTGGTAAATTATTGTCTTAGAAAATTATCTACGTTAGTTAGGTTTTCTTTCCATGTTTCAGATGAAGAAATTGAAGTTAAATGACATGCATCGAGAGAGTGAGGGCTTTAAGCCGTATTTCTCTTCCTCCTGGGCATCAGGGATGTTGTTGATGTTGTCCTTTTGTCAGTGAAATATACCACCCCGTTTTCATTGCAATGGCTTGCACAGGACACGTGGCTGGGGACAGGGCAGCTGTGGAGAGTGGGAGTGAAGAGGGCATTGTAGGGAAGGCCACGAGCAGGAGCACACACAATCCTGAGAGTAGTTGGAAAAGGACACAAAGTTAACTTTGGTGTAAATATGTCCAATAATGGAACTATAAACAGCTGGAAACAGAGTCCTGAAGTCAGAAAAGCATGGGCATATTTGGACATAGCATTACATATTAGAAAAGGAAATTAAAATTAATTTTGGTTTAAATATATTCATTAATAATAGGAATATGAGAAACAGGAGACTGTCTTTTCTACATATAACATCAACGGTTTTTCTCACTTTCAAAAGCTGAAGTAATTTTTGAAAATATAATTTAATTTGCAAGTTTCTTTAGTCATTTGTATTTCTAATGAAGACAGAGAAATAAATACACCTAATAAACAGACTTTTCCAAACCTCGAGAATTCCTTATAGGGAAATAGCCTTACATTAGGACATGACACTAAGGTCTTCACTAGTCATGTGGTTTTTTGAGGAAATCCAAAGTTTTTTACACAGCAAAAACCTCAGAACTGAAGAAGAGTTCTCAAAACTACAGAATGACTTAGCAAATACAGGAAAAGACAGTTTCCTTAAAGAAAAAAAACTGCTGAACACTAAAACCAAAACAGCCACAATAGGACAGATATTCTCTCAGGAGAAACAACTAAGGAACTCTTCAACATAAATCATACCTTTCATGATTTTCAGATCACATAATCCATAAATCATGGAATCCATATAAAGTCAGAATAATTAAAATCTATGCGAGTAACGCAGTCAGAAGAAATACTGTTATTTAAATCATACAATTTTGAAGCCCTACTCTCATTTCTATTACTTTAGTAGATTTATAAAGAGAGGCTGCTCTTCTTTTCGTCTTCTCCATCACACTCTTTCTTTAGACTTCACATGATATTCTTTACTTTGTAAGATTAAAATCAAGGAGAAGCCAAGAACACTTTTCCTTTACAGCTATAATTTAAAATTATTTTTAAAGATCAATGTTCTGGAATTATGAATGCTTGGGAGAAGCCTCTATAAGGAAGCTCAAGCATTGCTTAGCCAATTCAAATACTTAAGCCTAAAGAACAATGCGAAATATATAAAATAATGAGTTGATCTTCTACAAAGGAAAAATTATGTAGCATAAAGGATAAGGAATACAACCAGATAAAGACAAAGAACCTAAAGTTGAAGTCAGATTAGAAGTTAATATTTTCTTTTTCTCCATTTATCAAACTTAGTCAATTTTTCTGTCTGATTCTGGAAAATAATCAAATTCAGGACAAATCAGAATAGTTTTCTTTAGGAGAGAAAACTGTCTGGCAAGAGCATTGCTAGCAAAGGGCATATTTTTGGTTTCAAAACCTTCCACTTACAGCTCTACACAGTTCTAATCACATCTATACTAATAACAAGGAAGGGGCTCAATCACTCTATTTCTTAATAGTGATAATACAGGTTATTTATTGATTCCTGATGATACAATATTTTCCTTTTGCTCCATTGGAAAGAATTGTAATTACATGGAAATTCATGATAATGTATTAAAGAGCTCATGTAGTGAGTCTGCAGAGCACTTAGAAAGGAGTAACATTACTCCATACATAGCAATTAGAGTGCAACTAATTAGTGTCACTTACCATGAGAAGCAACTGATTAATTATGTTTAGACATTGCTGCTGAGCGAAAACGCAGAGCCTACGGCTTCCAAATTGCATGCTCCGCCATTCAGCTAATAGAACACCTCTGCTAGCTTTGTAGTTGCTCCATATTTAATTCAGCCTCACTCTCTGGCTAATACAGGCACCCCTGAAGTTCTGCACTGATGTTATGTTCATGAAACTACTGTACATCAAAATTACAGTGTACTTTTCCCTCTATCACATTAGGAAAGTAATTAGTGAGGCAGCTGTGCAGCTACAAACTTCTAGGCTCAACTCAGTGGGCAGTAATATATTTCATCGTCATAGAAACAATATCCTAGAACTTGAGCAACCTTATTTACTTTGGAAAATGAGAATGCTCAAAGGAGTCAAAAGAAGAGATGAGTGCCTTTGTCACCATGCGAAGCTGAGTGTCTTGTGTCAAGAAGGCAGTTTTAAAAGGGCCCAACCCTCATGCCCAAATTTTACCAAGTTCTCATTTACCCTCAAATATCCAGTTCTGTTCTCCTAAGTTCAGTCTGATCATGGCCCCCCACCCCCCGCAGTCATCTCCATGTTTTTGCCACACCAGGGTGGGACATTAGGCAGATGGTTATTTGAAAGTGTCTGGGCCTGCTTTACAGCTCTTCTGAAGTGTGTCCCTACGGCTGTTAGGGAAACAACTTAGCTTCATGTCTGCTCTGTGCAGGCACAGCAGAGGAGGGTCCAAGGTGGGCATTTATTCCTTCTTACAAATCCACTTAGCTCTGCCTACGAAGCATGGGGTGAGTTTCATTGTGTTGTGAAAATGACCTCTATTATGAACAAAGCCTGGCCCACTGTAGTTACAGAGAGGAGGGGTCTTTCTAGCCTCAATTTTTAGGTCGACAATTTATAAAGTGCACTAGTATATCGCCTTCTATTTTAACTATTCCATTCTTTTCCCTCTGCCTAATTCCAGGCTTTTATTGGCTTTGATCTGTACTATCAGTTAGTACAGGTCAGTCATCTCATTTCAATAGGTAGGGAATTACCTGTGAATCTTAGTAAAATGCAGTGTGACTCTGGCTAACAGTAGTGTCTTGTATACCTGAAATTGGCTAAGTGTTATATACTTGAAATCTAAAAGGAGGAGGAGAAGGAAAGGGTAACCATGTGAAGCGATAAATAGATGGATGTGTTCATTAGCTTAATTGCAATGATTATTTCACAGTGTGTTGCATATCAGAACATTAAGTACACCTTAAATATGTACAATTTTTAATCAGTTGTACCTCAGTAATGCTGAAAAAATACAGATTCGGATTCGGTAGGTTTTGCATTTGTCCCAGTGTTCTACATGTTTACCAAGTTCCCAGGTTACCTCCCTGGTGCTGGCTGGCCAGGCACACTTGGAGTAGCAAGCTTCTAAGTGACCTCTTGTATCCAATTTTGCCCATCCCAGAAGACCCTGAATATTGCATTCAAAGTCATTTCTCTAAAGTGGCATTTCGTAAAATGTGACCCAGGTTTTTCACTTAACAGAATGAGTTGGATCCCATATCAGACCTGATTAAATTTGAGAACTATTACTGTAAGGCAGAGTTCAAATCAGGATAATTTTTCTTCCCCAGAGATTTTTAGTTGTCTTTTCTAACTATTGAATAAAATTCCAAATTTCTTACCATGGCATTTGCCTTCCTGAATTTTCTATTTCCCATGACTTTTCTTGCTGGGTCCACATACCTAGAAAGAGAGAAACTGATGTAATAGGAATTATCATCAGAACTGTCATTCCTGAGGACCTACTTATATCTCATTTAACATATTAAAATCTCACCATTTGTGTATAATAATTTTTCTAATTTTACTATTTTTTAACCCTGTAAGGTAGATGATATTTCCTCTATTTTACAGATTTCAAAACTGAGTATCAGAGACAAGGACAAGTTTATTAGAGTGGTGGATTCAAAAGCTTATGTTATTTTCATGTCTCATGTTTCTAAACCTGGAATGTCACTTGAATTTGCTTTATTAATGTTTTGCTCTCAAACAATTGTTTGCACAGCAAATGGTTGACAATATATGATTTTCTAGTGCATGCAATGAATATTGGACATACGTGCTAAAAAACAGTCACAGAGTTTTGCTGTATTGATGAAACAAAGTGTTTCTATTTCTCCCTTTTACATTCTAAAGTTCTATTAAATTTTGCTTGCAATATTCTGTATCTCAGAAGAATTCTCCAGACTAGCTGCCATAAATAATCCTTACAAAATATACAGGCCATAAATCCATTATAAAAATTTACAACCATCTGTGCATTGTTCATCTAACACAAACGTTGGTTTGTACATTTCATGTACATTTAGTTGTCATAGAATATCAACTAATCATAAAGAGCTGTTGATGAATTTGAAGTGTTATTTAGTATTGTTTACAAAAGACAATACTGAAAAAATGTAAAATGTATTCTGATTTGAGACATGAGACTGAATTTGGGCATTTTTTACATTAACACCTTGTAAATAGGGTATATAAATCAATCATCAAATAACACGTATTAAGAACCTACAAGCATATGCTGCTGTTTGAGGCAGTGCATGAATAAAGCAGGCATCTCTCTGATCTCCATTCCTAAAATAGAAATGGCGATATGGCAGAGTGAACAAGAATAGTTTTGTACCTTTTAATGTAATTGTCTCATTTGTTGCAGGATTAAGGAAAACAGTGAGGACAATTTAGCATAGACCATTACTTTTTGTGGGACACAGGGACTGGGAGATTCAAAGAAATTTTTCTTCTACTGGTGAAGTACCTCCAATAATCATGGGAAAGTATGAATGACTTAATATGAAGTGGGTATCATCAGTATCAAGCTAAAGATTTCGAATGATCATTTAGTGCTTTGTCTGCTATTCAGAAGAAATTAAGGAAGGCAAGTTCGTCAGGAAGAATATCTCAGATGGCTTTGCTAACATCACACAAGTAACACCAAATCATTTTGTGTAAGCCAAGAGGAAATTATCCTCTCAGCTATTTAAATGTCAAGTCTGGTCAACTAAGTCAGAGTTCAATATTGAGAGTCTATACATTAAAAATTACAAGGTATATGCAATATCATAAACGTATGGGGCACAGATGCAAACTGCAAGTTACACCAGCAACAACAGTAACAATGACAAAACCCAGAGAAGCAGTACTATGCTACTGCCGTGATTTCTGGTTTAAATTATTTTCATCTTTTTATGAGCCATATCGCATACCACAATGTCCTCCAAGAGGCAGTATGCTCATTTCTTAAAATACTGCACTGCTCCTTGTAGTGCTAATATTGCATATTGCCATTTTTCCATAAGATCTTCTGAGTCTTTCACTTTAGTGAAAAGAAAGCGAATGGATTTAAGCTGCTACTTTAATGGCTGAGACATAGTTCATTATATTCAAACTGCAGAGTAAAACTTTCCAGCTAAAATTTTTTTAGACATTTGATGGATACCTTAGACTTGGGGTTTTCTTATTCAGAAACATAAAGCATAGCCCTGTGTGGCTATCCTCTTTGTAACCAAACTTATTTCCTCTAGGCATTGAGATATTTATTAGCTTCCAAAGTGTTGTTGCTAAACTCAGAAGTTCAAATATGTGAGTTTAAAAAACATTAAGTGTTACAGGCTCAATCAAATTAAGATTTTTTGTTATGCAAGAACAGGCTACGAGAACAGGTTACCTGAGCATGAACAGTTATTTCCTTGGATGATACCCACTCCCTCTCCTTCTGTTGCAGATCTAGCTATTTTTATAACTCATTCCTGATAATTAGGAATATGTCCGTCAAGTCACTGGCGGAGATGATTTAGCACCCTTATTCCTTCTGATTCAAAGTAGTGGATTTTCTCTTGACACAGATACTAAATTTGAAAAGCCAATAAAAAATGTAGATGTATTCAACACAATACCTTTGGCCCTGGCCAGGTAGCTTAGTTGGTTAGAGCATTGCCCTGCTACGCCAAGGTCCCTAGTCAGGACACATACAAGAATCAACCAGTGAAGGCATAAATAAGGGGAACGCCAAATCCATGTTTCTCTCTCTGTCTCTCTCTGTCTCTCAAAAAAATCGATAAATAAAATAATACCTTCAATGCCTGTTTTTCAACAGTATGTTTTCTATTGAAACCGGGTATTCTCTTTGTTCCCTCAACCCAGTTCTTTAATGGACATGCATAAATTCCTCTCTAAATCTTCAATATTTCTCTCTTCTCTCCCCTTTCTCCATTCTTTCCTACCTCCCTCTCTTTCTTCTTCCTTCCTTGCTCCCTCCCTTGTATGAGTTTGTATTTTCTTTAGATTTTACAACCTTTATAACATGTTTCTGTGGAAACTGTTCCCCAGTAATTTTATAGCTGGTTGTAGTAGTCTCCTGACTATACCTGGACTTATAAGAAATTCTATATTACAGAGCATATTCCTAATAAATTGACTTTTCATCTTGAAGGTTATAAGCCATCAAAATTTATTTTTGGTCTGAGGCATCATTCTTGAGAGGGAGAGGATTCAGAGATTTGCCATTTAAGGAGAAAATAGACTTAGGAAGTCATGTTAACAAGTGAAAACTGTCCTCTTTGAAATTCTTTCCACATTGCCATAGATGTATGTGTACATATCCATGAATGTAATGACACGTAGAGTGGCCTGCACCAGAGTTGCGATGAAATTAACAGTATTTTGAAACCTAAAATGTCAAAAACTTGGTGGCCATTTAATGGAGTCTAACAGGATGTACAGTGATATCCACACATTCACTGGGCTCTTAGTCAGCCTGGATCCTACTGGAAGTTATTCTTTCCATATGAAACAAATAGAATGTTGTAGTATCAGCTTGCAAAGTAGTGGGAGAGGCTGGTCCTGTTGCTCATGAGTAATTTGCAGCAATCTTTATGCATCACAAATGTCATTAGGACTGGCACTGAGAAAGCCTAAACAGTTTTGCAATTATAAAAAAACAAAAGCTTTGATAAAGATAAATCTCTCCCCGTTATACAACACAGTTGGACACAAATAAATAGGTAAGTAATTTGGAAAATCAAAGATAAAAAATTTGCACTAGACCAGCATAGAGAATGCAAATTTATATTAAAACCATACTGTATATTATTCTTAATTTTTTTTACTTATTTATGGCTCCAACAAGAATATGAATCCTAGCGTTAGATGGCTGTGGTATCCATCATCTTTCCATCACTCCCAGCTCTGTGGCCTTGGGCAAATCACTAACTTCTCTGAGCCTCTGTTGCCTTTTCTTAAAAATGAAAATAATATCACACAGTAGCTATAAAATCCAGAAACATATATGCTGTTACATTACTGAATTTTATTTTTCATATTTCAAACCCCTCTGATTGACCTGTTCTGGGGTTGCTGAAAGTACAGGTTTACTCAGTGAAAAAGCAGAGATCGTCTGAGGCAACACATCACAGATGCACACACAGGGATTGATGGGAATAAATGAAGGCACCACATTCATTGCAACTTTGCACAGCACATTGAACATATCATCTACTGTAATGTAATATCAATAAGTCATTTATAATGTTTGTTTTCAGAGTTTCCAGACATTAAGGCTACCTTCTTGGTCTCATAGGGTTTTCTTAAGGGTTAAATGGGTTCAGGTGTGGAAAGTGCTTAGCCATCTGGGCCGTGGCGAGCACTTTTTAAGTGCTAGACGTTATCGTTGTTGTTTACATAGAAAGCTAAACTTAGTTTTTAGTCTGCATTGTGGTTTTAATCGTTGTTGCATAATCCTTTTTTTTCCTGTATGAAGTCTTACATTAAACAACCCTCCAGGATTAAGCTATATGAGCATATTTACACTGCTGTATCCATCTAATTTTTATAGTTATCATTCTAGAAACCAGAATGGGAAGGTCAAATTTTCCATTAAGATGATAACAATTCAGAAGTTATGTTTCTTTTAGTAATACTCTTTCCAAGAGGCATTTAGTTGTTTATTCAAGGGAAGCATCTCATAGGCCCCAAAATAGAGGACCAGATGAATTATTCATCGTTTGTGCACTCTGTACATTAATAGCACAAAATGTTATAAAACAGTCCAGTTATGTATAGCTTAACACATGATTCTAGGGTTGCTTTAACTCACACTCTTAGTAGGTTCCTGAAGCAATAAAACACGTAAAGAATGACGAAGTTTTTAACAAGTGACCTTTGTAGCTGCAAAAATGACCCCACCCTGAATCAGTGAAGGAAAGAGGACTGAAAGGCAAAATGGACAAAAGTATGATTGAACTACAGGGCAATCTGGCAAATGTAAGACTCCACTCTAACTAACGTGGTCTTTAATCACTGGGGGTGGGCAGTGTGTGGTGAGTTTTATAGTGACTGGAGAATAATTTTGTTTGCTTACTTTCCTGTGTCTCCAGAGACTTGTCAAAATATATAGTGAAAAAAATGAAGACTAGATAAATCTAAGGAAGCTTTTCTTCCAAAGCATGTGCTGTGGATTATCTCCCCAGCCCTTCTATGGAAATTTTGACCTAATTCAAAGAAGGTTGGAAATCTAAACACCATGCATTCTAAACAACCATTTTGGAGATTTATAAGGCATATTGATATGCATCTGATAAATTCTATTGTGAAGAAAACTAACCTTATTTCATCTGGCAGTTTCCAATAATATTTGACAATAGAACAATTTTGTTCATTGGACAAAGATTTCTATTCACTCTTGAATGTTCCATGAAATAGCTTTGAAAAAGTCTGCTCTAAAAGAAGTTTCTAGAATTCTCCTTTAATTCCACTTGTGGAACACCATTGTTTCCAGCCATAGGAGCTGAATTAAATCTCCCTTAACTCCCTGCCCTTCAGATCAGAAACAATTCCAGAATCACTGGCCACTTCAAACTTTCCCTCCTTTCAACTGCTATGCTTCATGACTGGCTCACTTTTCTTAGTGCCTAAATGCCACAACTTTTGCTCAGCCCTCTTGGACTGAAAGCTTGACTTCAGACTTCTGATTTCCATTTTTGCATGTAAACAGCTTAGAAATGCCCATTCTGTCCTAACAACAAATATGAAGTTGAGCAGACTGGAAAACAAACTCTTCTTGGATCCATAAGAGAGGGAAGGACACAGGGAAAACTGCTGTTCCCAAGATCAGAGAGTCAGACAGGCAGGTACAGAGTCAAGGTTTATCAGAGCTAAGACTCAGGTGCTCCCAGGAACCAGTGCTGTAACTGCAATTGACAAATTACCTGAACTGTAATTGACAAATTGCTGCAGGCTTAGTGTGGACAAATCTGAGCTAAAATCTAAAGGGGGACCTGGTCATTAGGGGGCCCCACAATATTATGAGATTTACTTTCAGGAGTTTGACCAGATTCCCACAGTAAATATTAGAGAAAAATCACCTCTTGCTTCTGGCAGGAGGAGGAAAAAGGAATCACTTCAAAATATGCCAGAGCATTCTGTTGTTCTTAACAAGGCCTGACTTTAAGGGAAACTAGCTAACCAGGGTCTAACCTGAGGTGGTATTATCAAAGCCTAACTGACCTGGGGATGGGAAATACCCAACTCCAGCCGGCTCTAGCCTTCCACGGGGAGGTAGTTGCAGCCTACTCTAGCCATCCTGTGCCACCCAAGCGGGGAGAGAGAAGCTGAGAAACACTTGTGAAGTTCACAGTCCAGAGGCACAGGTGCACTAAAAGACTAACACCTAATTGTAGGACTACAGAATCCTTTCTTTCCCTCTAAACTTCACCACCTCATTGGTGATGGCCTATTTGCAGCAGTTCCTTTTACCCAGTGCAGTATGGCCAGCTATCAAGAAAAAATTATAAAGCATACCAAAGGCAAAAAAGCACAGTTTGAAGAGACAAAATAAGCATCAGAACCAGACATGGCAGAGATGCTGAAATTATCAGATAGGAAATTTAAAATACTCTGGTTAATATGCAAAAGTCTCCAATGGATAAAGAGGTGCAAAAACAGATGAGCAGTGTGAGCAGAAAGTTGGAAATCCTAAGAAAGAACTGAAAAAAAAATGCATCTGATTGTATTTGCTTGTGTGCATGATATATATATATCTATATGTTATGTATGCTTATATATAAGCAAAGTGAATGATAGCAATGATACAAAGCACAGAAGGAAGAAATTAGGAAATGCTGTAGTTTTATTTGAAAGTGAACTTGGATTAGTTTTAAGAGTATATTGAGAACTCCAGGGTAACCACTAAAAAAAGCATGATAAGAAGTAAAGCTGATAAGCTAAGAAAGAAGAGAAAATGGATGCATTTAAATGTTTAATTAAAACCACAAAAGGCAGGAAAATAGTGGGAAACTAAAAAAAGAACAAAGAACATGGGAGCAAATAAAAGAGTAATGAGTATGGTAGACAATAGCCCAACAATATCCATAGTCTCTTTGAATGTCAATGCTCTAAATTCATCAATTAAAAAACTGAGATTTAAGATTTTCAACTATATTTAAAAGACATGATCTGACTTTATGTTGTCTACAAAAAAAAAAACACTATAAGGATGCATATAGGTTAAAAGTAAATGAATGGAGAAAGATATACTATGCAAGCATTGATCAAAATAAAGCAGATGTAGCTGTATTAACTTCAGACAGAGCAAAAGTTAACCTAAGGAAAGTTATCAGGGATAAAGAAGGCCATTGCATATTGATAAAGCAGTTAATTTTCAGAGAAGATATAACAATTCTTAACATGCATGTGCCTAACAATAGAGCATCAGACTATGTGGCACACAAACTTATAGAACTGCAAAGAGAAATAGATGAATTTGCTATCATTTTGGGGGACTTCAGCACCCCCCTCTCAGAAATGGACATACCCAGCAAGAAGAAAATCAGCAAGGACATGGTTGAACTAAACAATACTACTAATCAACTAAGTATAATTGACATCTATAGACTAGTCAACACTAACAGCAGAATACACATTCTTCTCAAGCTCACATGGAAAATTTATCAAGATAGGCCCCATTCTGGGCCAAAGAAACACCTCTTAACAAATTTAAAAGAAGTCATACAATGTCTGCTTTCCAACCACGATGGAATTAAAGAGATCAGTAACAAAAGATAACCTAAAAATCCAAAAATACATAGAGATTAAACAACACACTTCTAACAACACATGGTTAAAGACAAACTCTCAGGAGAAATTTAAAAATATTTTGAGGTAAATGAAAATGAAAAGACAACTCATCAAAATTTGTAGGACACAATGAATGCAGTGCTCACTGGGAAACTTATAGCATTGAATGCATATATTATGTTAGAAAAGAAGAAAGATCTAAAATCAATAATGTAAATTTCCAGCTTAGAAAGCTAGAAAGTAAGAGCAAATTAAACCTAAAATAAGCAGAAGAAAAGAAATAATAAGAATTAGAATAGAAATCAATGAAATTGAAAGCAGGAAATCAATAAAGAAAATCAATGGGATCAAGCATTTTTTGAAGAGATCAATAAAATTAATAATTTAGCCTGGCTAACTAAGGAAAAACAGAGGAGACACAACTAATATCAGAAATAAATGAAGGGACATCACTATAGACCACATCGCTATCAAAAGGATAATAAAGGAATCTTGTGAAAAACTCAATGCCCACAAAATTGGTAACCTAAATAAAATGGATCAATTAAAAATACAGTTCTTAAAAGATAAAAACTCACATAATAACTAATAGATGATCTGAATATGTCTATATGTATTAGAAATTGAATCTACAGTTAATAACCTTCCTAAACAGAAAACACCTGACCCAGATGGGTTCACTGGCGAATTCTGCCAAACATGCAAGGAAGAAATTATATGACTTCTCTATAATCTCTTTTAAGAGATGGAAGCAGAGGGATACTTCCTAACTCATTCTGTGAAGCCAGCAGTACCCTAATATCAAAAGCAAAGACATTACTAGGAAAGAAAACTGCAGACCAATATCTCTGAAAAACATAGGTGTAAAAATATCTTCAACAAAATATTAGCAAATTGAATCCAAGAGAAGCATAAAAAGAAGTGTACACCACAATCAAGTGGAATTCATCCCAGGTGTACAAGGCTGGAGCAACAATAAAAATATATTAAAAAATCAACACACTAAAAAAGACAAGTCAGATCATATCAACAGATGCAGAAAAGCATTTAATGAAATCTGACATCAATCATGATATTAAAAACTCTCAGTAAACTAGAAACAGAGAGAAACTTTCTCACCTTTATAAAGACTACCTATTAAAAAAATCTATAGCTGACATCATACTTCATAGTGGGAAACCTGGAGCTCTGCCACCGAGATCACGCACACGGGAAAGATGTCTCTCTCACTACTTTTCAGCATTGTATTGAAAGTCCTTACAAGTGTTGCAAGGCAAGGAAAGGAAATGAAAGGGATATAAATTGGGAAGAAAGATAAAATTCTCTTTCCTCACAGATGACATGATTATCTATGTAGGAAATTCAAAAGAATTTACACAGACGTTTCCTGTAATTAATAAACATAGCATCATTGCAGGATACAAGGTTAATATAAAATATAAAAGTCAATTGCTCTTCCCTATAGCAAAATGAAAAAGTGAAATTAAAAACACAGAAATACAATTACCATATGATCCAGCAATCCCGCTTCTGGATATATCCAAAGGAAATAAAACCGGGGCCTGAAAGCAATATTTGTACCCCTAAATTCATTGCAGCATTATTCACAGTAGCCAAGATACAGAAACAACTTAAGGCTCCTTCAACAGATGAATGGATAAAGAAAATGTGATTGATTTAGGTAGATAGATGTAGACTGATTGATAGATATATATATTATTTGTATATGAACAGCATATCTGTCACATATATAAAATATAGTATAATACATAATACATTCATATATGTGTGTGTGTATTATTCATCCATGAAAAAGGAAATTCTGCTATTTCCAATAACTTCAATAAACCTTAAGGGCATTATGCTAAGTGAAATGAGTCAGACAAAGAAAGACAAATACTGTTTGATATCACTTATAAAAGCTAAACAGAAAAATAGTGTGTGGTCATTACCAGGGACTAGGAGGTGGAGAAAATGGGTGGGTAATGGTCAAAGGGTACAAACTTCCAATTACAAGATTAACAAACTTTTGAAATTTAATGTACAGCATGGTGATTATAGCTAATAATACTGTATTATATACTTGAAAGTTGCTAAGAGAGCATATATTAAATGTTCTCACCACAAAAATGGAAATGGTAATTATGTGACAGTATAGTGGTGTTATCTGATGCTAGGGTGGCAGTTATTTTGCAATACATAAATGTATTAAATCAATACAATGTATACCTTAAATATATTGTATGACAATTATATATATCTTTATAAAGTTGGAAAATGCCCCACATTACTATTTACATGAGCATCCAAAGAAATTAAACACTTAGGTTATAAATTTAACGAAATATGTACAGGATTTCTGTGAGTAAAACTAAAAAACTCTGATGAACAAAATCAAAGAAAAAAATAAGTGGAGAGACATTCCATGTTTATGGATGGGAGGCCTCAATATTGTCCAGGTGTTAGTGTTTTGCAGCTTAATCTGTAGATTCAATGTCATCACTGTAAAAAATCCAAGCAAGTTATTTTACGGATATCAACAAATTAATTCTAACATTTATATGAAGAGTCAGAGCACCTAGAATAGCCAGCACAATATTAAAGGAAAAGAACAAAGTAAGAGGACTGAACCTACTTGGCTTCAAGACTTACTATGAAACTACAGTAATCAAAATAGTGGGGTATTTGCAAAAGAGTAGACAGATAAAACAATGGAACAGAATAGAGAGCCCCAAAATAGACCCCCATAAACACAATCAACCTGTCTTTGAATAAGAGCAAAGGCGTAAATAGAACAAAGGTAGTCTCTTCAACAAATGGTGCTGGAACAGCTGGTTATTAAGATGCAAAAAAAAGGGGGGGGCAGGGGAACGTAGCACAGACCTTATCTTCTTCACAAAAATTAAAAATCAACTCTAAATTGAGCATAGACCTAAATGTAAAATGGAAAATCATAAAATTTCTGGAACAACAATGAGATACCACCATGCACCTATTTGAATAGCCTAGCTCAATTAGTTAGAGCATCTGTCCCGATACACCAAGGTTGCAGGTTCAATCCCTGGTCAGGGCACATAAAAGAAGTAACCAATTAATACATAAATAAATGGAACAACAAATTGATTCCCCCCTCAGTCTCCCTTCCCCCCTCTCTCTCTGAATCAATTAAAAAAATTAAAAAAAGAAAAGCCTAAATCCTACGCACTGACATCAAATGCTGGTGGGAATGTGGAGAAACAGGAATTCTCCTACGTTGCTGGTGGGAATGCAAAATGGTATTGCCACTTTGAAAGTTTGATAGTTTCTTACAAAACTACATATACTCTTAACATATGATCCAGCAATCACATTCCTTAATATTTGTCCAAAGTAAATGAAAACTTATGTCCACACAAAAACCTATACACAGATGTTTATAATAGCTTCATTCATTATT
The DNA here is from genome assembly GCA_039655065.1 of Glossophaga mutica. Lineage (NCBI taxonomy): Eukaryota > Metazoa > Chordata > Mammalia > Chiroptera > Phyllostomidae > Glossophaga > Glossophaga mutica. Next base: position 44,756,866 of record CM077304.1, read on the forward strand.
ACCAAAACTTGGAAAGAGCCATGATGTCCTTAAGTAGGTGAATGGATAAACTGCTACAACCAGACAATGGAATTATTATTTACTGCTAAAAAGAAATGAACTGTTGAGCCATGAAAAGGTACAGAATAACCTTAAGTGCATACTACTAATTGAAATAAGCCCCCAAGAGTGAACCCTAAAATAAATTATGAACATTGGGTGATGTGTCAGTTAGTTTCATCCCTGGCAGAAAGTATACCATTCTGGTCAATGCTGATGATAAGGCTGGAAGCTATCTATCTATGCATGTGTGTGGGCAGGCAGTACATGGGATATTTTTCTACTTCCTTATTAATTTTGTTGTAAACATAAACTGCTCTAAAAATGAAGTCACTAATAAAAGATTGAGTTCAAATTAAACTTGAAATATATTTTGGCTCATGAGAAACCTGTTGTCAGTCAGTTTGACCCTTTATAGGCCACCTGTCTTCTCTCTGGTAGCTTTCAAGATTGTCTCTTCATGCTTGATGTCCTGCCATTTCATTATGATGTATCTGGGGGAAGACTTTTTCCATTCTACCCTGTTCTTAATGTACTGTTTCAGCCTGAGAAATTGTTGGGTTTTTTTCTTCAAGTTCTGGAAATTCTCAGACATTATCTCTTTGACAGTTTCCCCACAATTTCCTTTATTCCCTATTTCTGAAACTTATTAGAACTCTCCTGGAGGCGTTCCATCTAACCATCATTTCTCCAGTTTTTTTGCTTCCCTTCCCCCATCTCTCTGTGCTTTATTTTGGCTGAATTTTAAGTATTATCACTTTTTTTTTCTGCGATTAGGTCCAGTCTAGAATTCCTATCTGTTGAGCTCTTTAATCCAAAGGCTATATTTTTCATTTCAGGGATTGCTAACTCGTAATTTTCCATATTCATTTGACCTTAACTTATAGCTATCTACCCATATCTCATAATTTATTTTTAGGGATATTTTCCTTTCTTTACCTAGTTGAAGATTGCTAACATAAGTTTGTCATTTTAACATTCTATATTTTTTGCACTTTGCCAAGAGTGGATGTAACTTCTTTTTATTGATTCTGTTGCTTCTCTTTCTTAATGTCACATTTTCTTTATGTGATTGGAGGATTCACATTTGTACTCATAGTAGGTGGAAATTACTTACCATTTCCTTCTCTCCCATCCCCCTCTGTACCCACTGGTGGACTTCTGTCCCATGTGACATTGGGGAAATTATAAACATAGTCACTGGATCAGCAGGTGGTTTGGGGCAAGGGCTTATTGTTCAGCTCCTTCTGCTCTCTCCAGGAGTCTTCAAAAGCTATAGCCTAAGACAGCAGTCACAGAATTCTTCAGTCTCCTTTCAAGGGTGGAGTAGTCCTACCCGAGGCCCATCTTTCCTTTCATAAACTTAGATCTCATTCCCCAAGCTGTGTATTGTGGTTTTTGTCCTTGTTGCCCTGCAGGAATCCAGCTCCCAGTGTCTTTTAGTTCCGAGGTCCAGCAGGGCCATAGTTTCATCCTTCATGCATCTTGTTTCTGGTTCAGAAAGATTTTAGTTTAAAATACAACTACATACTTTAGTCTTTTATTTTTCATTACTATATGTTTGAATTGGTATGGAAGGATTTTTAAAGCATAAATCTATACTACCACCATGACCAAAAATCTCTGAAAAATTCTTTAAACTACTTTTAAGTAAATGAAAGACTATTCTCTCCAAAAACAGATTGTTTGATAATCATGTGCTGTAAATAATTGACTGAACCTGTGGTTATTGTTGTCAGATTCACAATGGATGAGAGAAGGTATCTGCAATAATAAATGTATTTCCTTTGGAGCAATCTAAGAAAAGTCAGAGTTGTTGATCAATATTTCTTTCATCAGGGTCTTCATGTGGTATATGCTTCAAACATTCACATTCCTTTTAATAGCATAATCTATTCTATGTCACCAGAGCTAATTCTTAATGAGTGCTTTAATGCAAAGACTTTCCACAAAAGGTGTTTGAATATATCCAGGCTAACATAAAAATCATCTCTTTTAACAACAGAAAAGGGTTTCCCAAGAAACAGGAGTCATATATGAGTGGAAAAATCCAGTTGAAAAGTTATAAGGTGCTTGAATCCTGGTAGCTGTACTATTGGTCGTTTTTCATCATGAAGTGGTGTGAAAAGGTGATCTTCACCATATGATGGGACAAGGGCAATGTAATCTGAAGCCAACAGCTGGTAACCTAAAGAAGGAGTTTTTGAAATTACAGTCTTCTAAGCTTGGAGGTGGGTGGCAGAAAAGTTCAAAGCTGCATCTATGGTTACATAATTAAGGGTGTATGGTTATCCTTATAAAGAATCTCTAAAAAATACTCCAAGGGGTCTGTTCGCTATTAATTAGAAAGCTTGACAAAAGTGGCATGAGAATTTTTGGCTCTCTTGTAACTGTTGGAACTTTGTCAGTGTATGTGTAATGTATATGTCATTGTTCTTGCATAGTGAGCAATTGGGTCTCAATGCCATCTGGCTTTTTTTTTTCCCCCCCTAAATGCAGATGCAATGTCATAAGGTAAAATACCAACAGTAAGAAATAATAGTTAATATTTATCATAATATTGTATACTGTGTCAGAAGCCAGTAATTGCTTCAGGTCCCCCAAATCTGTCATATTGTTTGTTGGTTTTGTTGCTTTGTTTTTGCTTTGTCTTATTTCTGGGGTCAGTAGGCATTGAAGTGGTTCATCAATAATTGGATTTTGAGGAGAAAGAAATGATAGATTTTTAGTGTGCCTATTTTTGTTTTTGGAATCAATTCACCTTCTTGAATAAACTTAATGCATGGATGCAGCAGTTTAAAAAATAGTTTTGGAAACTTTTAGTTCACTTTTGATCACATAATCAAGGACTGATAATTGGCACCAGAGATGCACTGACGAACAACATAGACATGAAAACCCACACATGTGGCATCCTCTCAAAGAGCCTGAGGTCTGTTTTGGATGTGACCTTCACTCGACAGCATGATCAAGACTTTTAAAAATGTAGCATCGTAATTGTCCTTTCGAGGAAGCAGGGGCTCATTTTCATTTTCTAGAGTCCGTTGAAATTCTCTACTGAAAGAACTTAGGTTATTGCTTTTTTTTTTAAGGAAGAGAATAAGCACATGTAACCTTATATTAAAAACCAATTTTTTAATACAGTTGGCCATCTGTCATTTGTTTTTGTCTAAAAATACAGCAACACACTGGTAGACAGCAGACAGGCACAGAAGAGGAAGCCATTGGAATGCCTTGTTCACCGGACCCTCGTGTCCACACAGTCACACTTTCCACGGAGCTTTTGCGTGGACAGCAGTGGCACAACTCTCCAGACACAAGGACGCTCAGAAAGCCTTTGTAAATTAAGATATGAAGTTTTATGGCAATGTTTTTCTTAGAACAAAACATAAATTTATAACTTCCAAGTGATTAGAGCTCAAAGAAAGGACCGTTGTAATATTTACTTCCCAAAAGAAAACTTTGAAAACCTTGTAAAGAATTCTAGTATCGCGGGTTCAATTCCCAGTCAGGGCACATGCCTGGGTTGTGGGCCAGGTCCCTAGTGGGGGCCATGCAAGAAGCAACCACACATTGATGTTTCTCTCTCTTTCTCCCTCCCTTCCCCTCTCTAAAAATAAATAAATAAAATCTAAAAAAAAAAAAAAAAAAAAGAATTCTCTGTGTGTGTTCACGCTTTTACTGGCATAAAACATCATGCAAATAAACTAGGAAGGAACGAAGTTCCTTTTCCGTAACCCTTTTGGTGACCAGGAGGCACGCACGATTGCTATAACCTCCTCCCCCTCCTTCAGGGCCTCACAATCTTTCGTATGTGATGCACCATCTTCTTCTATGCACCAAGTTCCATCGAGTTCCAGGGAGACTTCAGCAGCCATGTAGTGAACACATCTCGTGCCCAAGCTTCACCATTCCCTGACCACCTTAATTCTGTATGCGCTCTGTCCTCCAGTGTGGTAACCACTAGTCACATGTGGCTATTGAGCATTAGAAATGCAACCAGCTCTGCTCGTGATGTGCTAAGTGTAAAATACACTCTTGATTGCAGAGACTTAGTATGAAAATGAATGTAAGATGCCTCATTATTATTTTGTATTGCAGATGTTAAATTATGTTTTTATTACATGTTGAAAGTGTTTTAGCTATATTAGATTTAATGAAATGTCAGATTTCACCTGTTTCTTCTTACTATTAAAGATTTTCTTTATGTTTTTAGAGAGAGGGGAAGGGATGGAGAAAGAGAGGGAGAGAAACATCGATGTGTGGTTGCCTCTCATGCGCCCCCTTACTGGGGACCTGACTCACAACCAGTCATGTGCCCTGACTGGGAATTGAACTGGCAACCTTTTGGTTTTCAATCCACTGAGCCACACCAGCCCAGGCTCTACTTACTATTTTTTTTTTTTTTAAGTGTACTCAAGGATCAGGATTTAGTAAAAGTAATATTATTCTGTTGCTTTATCAAGGGCATTTTTAAATTACATAGGCATTTTTAGGCATAATATTTTTATTTTCTTTTTTAAATTTTTTAAATTTTCTTTTTACTTTTTATTATTGTTCTTACTATTTTTAATGTGGGTACTAGAAAATTTAAAATGAGATATGTAACACCTTATATTTCTTATGGATGATGCTATGGATGTGGCTACTAGAAAAAAATTAGGTATCTAATACCTTGTATTTCTTATGAATGATGCTATTCTAAAGAGTTTTGCCTCCATTAGTCTCTTCAAGCCAGTCTCTGGACCTCATCATGCATATTTATGGCAATCATTTCTCTAGAGAAATCTAAATTATAGAAAGTTAGTTTTTTTTAGTTATTTTTTAAATATATTTTATTGATTATGCTATTACAGTTGTCCCATTTCTGCCCCATCATTCCCCTCCACCCTGCACACCCTCTCGCACCCACATTCCTCCCTTTAGTTCATGTCCATGTGTCATAAATTCTTTAGTTTCTACATTTCCCACACTATTCTTGCCCTCCCCCTGTCTATTTTCTACCACCCATCTATGCTACTTATTCTCTGTACCTTTTCCCCCTCTCTCCTCCTCCCATGCCCCTGTTGCTAACCCTCCATATGATCTTCATTTCTGTGGTTCTGTTCCTGTTCTAGCTGTTTGCTTAGTTTGCTTTTGTTATTACTCTTCCACTCTTACGGCTGTCAGTCTGTTCCAATGAAGAATTAGAGCTCAGGACAGAGGATTGAATTCAAGATGAAAACACTAGAATCTTCAAAGTTAGAGTCATAGCTACGTCTTTGATAAAATCATCAAAAATAAATAAAAATGAGAAGAGGATCAAGACAAATAAGAAGACTTGCCGATCAGACACAAGTTACATGATTACCAGACAGCAGTGAGGGTCCAGTCATGTCGGTGCTCTGAAGCTGTCGAAGTTCCAGTTCATATAGTTATGTGATGTTCTCTGTGTGCATGAGAAAAAGTAGTGAGGGTAGCACTGACTGAAGGTTGGGTTCTGTAGAATACACGTGGTGGGAAGATAGCAGCTCACAGAAATAGAGGGAGCTGGAGAAAGTGGAAGTCAGGTCATCATCCTTGGGTCCAAGCTGAGTGGAAAGGATCAGGATGACTGATGGAGGTGAAATGGAGAAATAAAGAGAATTAAGAAAAATACAAGAACTAAGACTTTGAGATAAAAATAGATGTAGGAGAACAAAAGACATGTGAAATGTGTGTAAGCACACAGACAAACACGTATATCTTAGCACCATCCATGGGAAATATATGTCATATATCTAAGTTAAAATTTTCTGTTAGCCATATCAAAAAAGTAAGAAAAAACAGGTGAAAAAAACAGGTGATATCTGATAATATATCATATTTAACCCAATATATCCAAGCTACACTCATTATTATTAACTAACTTTTTATAGTTACATTTTTGTATACATTGATGCCTTTTCTGATTTATTTTTTTCCTCACTTACATTTATTGAATGTTCTTTTTGTGCTAAAAACAGGAGATAAGAATTAAAATACATAGTCCCTTGTTTCAGTGAATGTGCAATTGCGTTCAGCATTTGTGAAACATTTGGAATTGTTTCAGGAACATAGTAAGAACAATAAAAGTATTTGTTAAATTAAAATAAAATAACGCATACAATATAGTTATTACTATCATTCAGAACAAGGAAAAACTTAAGGATAAGATAAATAATTAAGTCAACTTGAGTCTTCTTGAAGTATGTAGTGCTTGTGAACTTTTCAGATAGAGATGGCTGTTTCCAGGCAGTTGAAACCTGGCTTTATTTTTATTTTTTTGTTTAGAATATCTTATTGTTTGTGCTATTACACAATTTTGCCCCTTTGCTCCTCTCCCCCAGCCCGTCCCCCACTTCCACAGCCATCCCCACACTGTTGTCCATGTCCATGGGTCCTTCATGTATAATCTTTGTCTAGTCCCTTCACCTTCTTCCAGCCAGTCCCCACCCACGCTTCCCCTCTTACGGCTGTCAGTCTGTTCCAATGAAGAATTAGAGCTCAGGACAGAGGATTGAATTCAAGACAAAAACACTAGAATCTTCAAAGTTAGAATCATAGCTACGTCTTTGATAAAATCATCAAAAATAAATAAAAATGAGAAAAGGATCAAGGCAAAGCACTGGGAATATTAGGAAGTCAGTGGAAAGAAAGGGTCTGCTAAAGGAGACAGAAAACACCCCCCCGACCAACCCCCCCACCACAGACCAGAGAGTCAGGAGATGATCTTTGCAGAACTAGCTCCTTCTCATCATTAAAAGCTAAGGTCAAAGGTCTTCTCTTCCATGTCTTATCACATCATCAAAAATAACACACACACCTCCCAAATTACTCTCTATCCCGTGTCCTAGTTTTATTATCTTCATAGCACCTTCCACTTTTGAAAGTATTACATTATTGATTTATTCACTTGTGGTCAGCCTTTCCCAGCTGAGAGGTCAGCTCTTTGAAGACAGGAATGTTGCCTGTTTCATTAACCAATGTCTCCCCGAAGCCTGGGACACTGTCTTGCTTTAGTAGTTGCTAAATGAGTATGTGTGGAATTAATGGCAGAAAAGGGAAGGCAGAGAGGGAGGGAGGGAAGCGAGGAAAGGAAAGGAAACCAAATGGAGCAGCCACTACTTGACAGAAACTATTATCGACATGCAGGTTCACAGCCCTAGAGTGGTCAAATTTGTCAACTTGCTGAAAGAAGCCAGAAATCCAGATACTCACCATATTGTATTACTTCTAAAATACATTTTCCCACATTTTAACTCTGAAATCAGAATGTGTTTCTAGATGATTGACATCTTGGATTCAATGAAATTAGAGATGGGAAGTTTTCTGTTTTAAAAATGGCAAACACTGCTTGGTCGAACAAAGTGCTGTTGTGTGATTACCATGCCCCCCATCAGGATCGCAGGGGTTTTCTCATGACACCTCCCTTGCACCCCTCCACCTTCCAGTATGTTTCTGTGTGATTCCTCCCACCAGTGGCAATGCCAAGTCATGAACATTGGGTACAGTGGCTCAGTCATTGTCATGGCAGTTTACTTAAGGGTAGGATTGAGCAGGAAACAAAACACCATCCCATCACCCTTCCTCACTCTTGGACAGCATGCGGGGTGTGCCAGGTGCTGAGCACTGCACGTGTGCAGGTGCTTCGTCTCTGACTTTGCTTCTAACCATTGCGGGGGAAAATAAAGAATAGGAAAAGAGGAAAAGGAAAATGGGGAAATATCACCAAGGTGACTTTGTCTGTTATTCACATCTTTGGCTGGCAAATATAGTCCTTGTTTATTCTCTATTTCCCTTTGAGGATTATATAAACTACGTCCTTGTAGTATTTACCAGATGTTAAAAAACTACATAAATAAAAATATGTGAACCCTTCTTTGCTAAGAAAGTGAGTAATTGAAAGAGTTAAAGTGTACTTTAGACATTCTAAGACTTAAGGGGAAGGATACAAAACCTATAGATAATTTTCTTTAAGAGGAAAGAAATGTTGTTTCTTCCTCGCCTCTTTCCTTTTCATACTGAGGTCTATTTTTAGTAGGAAATACTAGCTGAGCTTTAGCTGATACAGTGTGCTTAGAAAAGAAACTTGAAATGCCTGTTATTACCTTCTTAAATAGAGGCAACTTCATATTTCCATTTAATATGATAGAATAAAGTATTCTAACTGCCATTTTGATCTCATGATGTGTTTAATAAAAAACATGTAGAAGTAAGTGGTAGTGTTTGGTTCATGTGTTGACATAAGTCAATTTATAAACTGTAGGTTACATTTAATGAGTATTTTACATTTTGTAAATAGCACACCAAGAACAGTTCAAACGTTACTGCTTTTTATTTAATCACATTAACGTTGACAATGAGCTTTGATGTTCTGTGATGTTAAATCACCTCTAAGGCCTTAACTGGTCATATAACTATCTAAAAACCCATTATATATAGAAGTAAGGAAAATAAATGACAATAATTTACTGATGAGCAAGCTCTGTTTTCCAAATTGAAAAATCCAGATGTCTGCCCTGGCTGGTGTAGCTCAGTGAATTGAGCATGGGCTGTGAACCAAAGGGTCACTGGTTCAATTCCCAGTCAGGGCACATGCCTGGGTTGCCAACCAGGTCCCCAGTGGGGACCATGTGAGAAGCAACCACACATTGATGTTTCTCTCCCTCCTTCTCTTTCTCTCTCCCTGCCCCTCTCTCTAAAAATAAATAAATAAAACCTTAAAAAAAAGAAGAAGAAAAGTGTTAAAAAATATCAGACAACTAATAAAAGGATTAAAATGCAATGTTTAGTGTATACATTTTAAACATGAATTAGAATCTTAAGGAATGACATTTTATGTTTTAAAAAAGAGTGCAACTTTTTAAGTAATTATATTTTAAATGATATTTTAACATAAATATGGAGGAATGCATAAAATTCACTATTTTAGTTCATGAATTTATGTGTACTCCCTAAACAAAGTGTCTGTAGACAATGAAAGGAGAATTTCAGGGATAAATGAGAACTATATTAAATGGCAAAGTGAAAATTAGATAATGCTAGGACTTTAGATAATTAACCTGAATATAGACTCTATATTTAATATAGCATGGGGTTCAGATAGCAGAATTTGGAGGAGGACATGTCTGAATTTAGAGTCTACCTTTGCTACTAACTTGATGTGTGACCTTCCACAAGACACTTCACTTATCTGACTCATCTTTCTCACCTACAAAGGAAAAATAGTGCAGTTTAATTCTCAGGGTTATTGTGGTGGTAGGTCAAATAACTGTATGATCTGTTGGTACCTGGTTAGCACACAGTAAAACAAATGAATTATTGTGGCTCAGTGAGTTATTCCATTACATAGCACTTTCTTTTCGTGAAAGATGAACAGGATGTAGGCTTTCATCTTGAGTTCAAGGTCTAAAGGGCATAAGATGCAAATAAATAATTATAGCAGATTGTACAGAACTATGGATAAGGTAAGGGGGACACAGAGGACCCCAATCAGCCTTGAGACACTGAAGCTGTTTGAGGCACTACCATGTATAGCAAAGTCTTAACTGAAGCAAAGAGTTTGTTCAATACCTAAGAAAAGATGGAGATCTTTTGAAAAGATGGAGGTGAAACTCGTGGGTTTCATGGGGAGGTGGTCGCTAAAAATCTCCAGTGTGAAGGTATGTAGAGGGCTTCAACCCGTGGGCCTTCCTGGAGAGGTGAATGGTTCAGGAAGATCAGAGACTCCTGAGGACCATCACTTTTAGCCTCTAGTATTAAGCATTATATTTCTTTTTCCATTGTAGTAATGTGGGGATCACTGTTTCATTTGTCAAGTCAGCAGATACTGAGTGAGCACCCTCAATCTCAGAATACGATGGTGAGCAAAACACACAGTTCTTACCCTTGTGAACCTTAAAATATGTAGAGCGGGTAGATATTAATTTAATTCAAGCAATTTGAACATCTTCAAAGGAGCAGTTTGCTCTGAGAAGAACCTGACCTAGTTACTTAGCTGGAACCCTGTAGAAGGGGCCACAGAATTCAGATCTAAAGAGTGAGTAGTAGTGAACTAGGCATGGAGGGGAGGGCAGAGAGACACTTCCACAGACAGACTGAGATACAAAGGCCTTACTGAAGAAAGAGAAGGTGCTGTAAGAACTGGTTGGAGTGGAAATGATAACAGAACATGTGGAAATAAATGAAGACCAACCAGAAGAAGACAAGCAAAGGCCATTTATTCCAAGCTTGCTATAGCAAGAAAGTCAGCTCCTGTCATTTATGTCTTAGCAGTGACTGAAGGCAGGCACAGGACTGAGAAAGCTGTGTGGTGGGAACAGGGGAGACTTCAGGTGTGATCTGATCAGAGAGGCTGCTGGCACAGAGAAGCGGAAAGTGGGCTATCTAGAAGCAGGGTATCCTCTGTAATTGGTTAGGGGTACATTTTCAGCTTTCTCTGGGTCCTAAGTTGGAAGTTGGTTCAACAATAAAGATAATTATTTATTAAGTTCTTCCTATCTAGGGCCGATTGTTACAGGGATTATGGTTTGACTTACCGGACCTTCTAGAAATCTGAATTAATCTCTAAACCCACCAGCACACAGAGTTTCAAATGTTGCTGAGTTCTGTTTTAACACCTCTGGCATAGAAATAAATTAAGCACAGAGTAATTTTAGAGGGTTTTTTGGATAGATTTTAGTTGGAAATATTTCTTTCCCTGGGGGTAGACTTTTTAGACATCTCTCCCTTGCCTTCCTCCTGCTCTTTCTTCTTAGGGCTCTTCCACGTTTTTGAGGTAGATGTGAGGCTCCCTCCTCTCTCTGCTGGCGGTGGAGGGGAGGGGTACATTCATGAGGAACTAGCTGTCCCATAAATGGCTCCTTTCAGCAATCTTTTTTTCCTAAAAGAAATTCAGGAGTTTCTACAAACTGGGTCATTCATTTACCTTTTTTTTTCTTCCAAGAACTGAATGATTATGTTTGAAACTCCTAACAAGGACATTACTTGGATTTTAGCCAGCTAAAATCCAAGTTCCAGCTAAAAAAAAAAAAAAAAAATTGAAATGATTAGCATGGAAAGATCAGTATAATGATAAAATCTTTCAATTTAAAAACGCATTCAAATATGTCATTAAGGGTGAAAGTAGATTTTCTTAACATTCATTATGAGTTTTGTCTTGTTGGGTGATAATTGAAGAAATTCAGCATTTACGGAGCCTGGGCTATTCGAGTCACACAATTTATAACCATGTTCTTGCTGTTTCTGTGTGTGACATCTCATTGCTACCATGGGAAGAATGAACTCCAGAGCAGCTCTAGGTTGGCATCAAGATAACTGGGTTTGAGTTCCACAAGGAACAAATTCTCAGTCCTGGGTGCATGAATCAGCTCATGCACTATTCTCTCCTCCAGTTTAAAGAAAGAGTGTCTCTTTCTTCCCACTGGAAAGACTGCCTAAGAAAACGTTATTTTAGCCCTGGCTGGTGTGGCTCAGTGGATTGAGTGCTGGCCTGCAAACCAAAGGGTCGCTGGTTTGATTCCCAGTCAGAGCACATGTCTGGATTGGGGGCCAAGCCCCCAGTGGGGGGTGTGCAAAAGGCAACCATATATTGATGTTTCTCTCCCCTTCTTTCTCCCTCCTTTCCTCTCTCTCTAAAAATAAATAAATAAAATCTTAAAAGAAAAGAAAATGTTATTTTAGTTTTGGGTTGTTTTTTTTTTTTTTTCTGTAGCAGTTTACAAAATTTACTCAAAGGACAAAATTAGGCATCAAATCTAAGCTTCACCATGTAAATTTTATATTTTCAGGACAATTTGTTTCTTCCCTTCCCTGCCTTTATCCTCACACCAGTTAAACCTTACACCCACATGTATTTGCACATTTTTTTCTTCTCTTAAACCAAAGAAAATACTCCTCTTCTGTTCAGAGGCCAATTCTTTCCCATGTGAATGAGGCCTCACCACCCCTGACTTCTCAGGTCCCTCCACTGCTGTTTTCTGACTCATATATTTTCAGCTTCTCTCTTGCTGGAAGATCTTTTCCATGAGCATTTAAACAAGAATTAGTACTTGGCACATTTATTTTAGATTTTTATATTTTCACCCAAGGACATGCTTTTAGAGAAAGAGGAAGGGAGAGGGCAAGGGAGAGGGAAACATTGATTGGTTGTCTCCCATATGTGCCAGGACCGGGGGTCATATACGCCAGGACCAGGGATTGAACCCACAGCCTAAGTATGTGCCCTGACTGGACATTGAACCTGTAACATTTCAGTTATGGGATGATGCTCCAGCCAACTGAGCCGCACCAGTCAGGGCCTCACACATTTATTTTTTTAAAAAACAGTCCCAATCCCACATCATTTTCTTCTAACCCTTCTATACTTCATAACCAAAATTTTAAGGCATTTTTTTTATTCACTCGACCAATTTTACTGAGTGCCTGATTTGTACCAGGTACTATTTATTGTCTACTGTATGCCGGCTTTATTGAAGGCACTCTGTTAAAAAAAAAAAAAAAAAAAAACTAACAGCAGTTTTTGCCCTAGAAAGGAATAGAAGAAGAAAAAGGAAAGTGCAGCAAGGTGAAGAGAGAACAGTGGTTGATAGGGGATTTAAAGTGCAGTTTAAATAGGGGTAGTTGGGCAAGGTCTCACTGAGGAGGCAATTTCTTAAGTTCTTGCTTCTGTCTAATTTCTCTGAATTTTCTGTTTCCTTACGTTTTTCTGAGTCACCAGAACTGAGGGTTCAATTACAAAGTCTTCACTTTGTGACACAGTATTACTAACAGTCCTTTGCTTCCACTGATCTTGGTTAATTTCATTTTGTTTTCTTCTTTATACCCTTAATTCTCAGCTCCACTGGAAATAGACACTAACTCTAATGTACCTGGAATATATCCTTGAATGTATGTGTGTGTGCATGTATGTGTGTGTGTGAGAGAGAGAGAGATGGGGTGAGAGAGGCATGGGGAAAGAGAGAAGAGGAGGGGGAGAAAGGGAGAATATAAATATAATATACATAGAAGAGTTGTTCTGTGGACTTGTTTCAAACTTTTATTCATGATTTGCTGCTATGGACTTCTTTCTGTTTATGAAATTTGTTGTAAAATATTGCATGCAATATATAAAATATATGTGTAAGTTAAAGAATAATAACAATATCATGAATACCCAGGAATCCACCACTTAGTTTAAGAAATAGAGAATTATTGGGAATTAGAACTCCATGTATAACCCTTCTCAAATGCATCCCTTTCCTTATTTAACAGAAGGAGCCATGCACTACTCTGTGATTTATATTAATAATTCCCTTTTCTTTACAGAATTGAGCAAATCTATTCATGTATACAATATATGTTTAGTTTCTCCTATTTTTGAAATGTATATAAGTGAAAACAAAGCATCATGTATCATTTTGTTCTTTTATGCCTTAAGTGTCATGGCTTAAGCCACAAAGTAACTTCCTTTTATCAATATTTTTACTGTTTTGATATATAAAACTCTTATTTTTATTTAGTTTTAATGTGTTTTAATTTCCCTTGATTGTAAGTATGTTTTTGAATTTTTCAAATATATATAGCTTTTCTAATTTTGTGTTTTGGTCTCTGTATCATTGATTTCTGAACTGCACTAAAGTTAACAAGTGAAGTCATTGTGGCATCAGCCTTTAAAGTTTGGTGACACCATCTTCAAGGCTAAACAGACAATTATTTTTCATAAGTTGCATGTATGCTTGAAATTAATAGGCAAAACCTAATTGTTAGCTCATATCACCATCTTTCAAAGAATTTTTTCTATCCTGTTTAATTATCCATAAATTAAGCATCATTGGTTTTTTTTATTTACCAATATCTTTAGAATCCTTTTTCTTTGCATTCCAATATTCTGTCTGGGATCATTTTTCCTATGCTTGAAAGCCTTATGTAGAATTGCTTTAGTGAAAATCCTTTGGCTCCTGTAGATGCTGTCAAGAAGTCAATCATCAATATAATTACCATTTTTAAAAGATCTTTTATTTTTCTTTCTGTTTTATTATAATTTACAGGTAAATTTACTTTTATTTTTTTATTACCTAGGCTTCACTGAGCTTCCTGTGTCTATGAGTAGATGACCTTCAACAATTCTGGAAAATTCAGTCATTTTTTCAAATATGGCTGCTTCCTCATTCTTTTTTAAAATCTCCTTCTGGATCCTGTTGTATCATCTTTGACACCTAACCTCTCATAATTTTACATCTTCATTTCTACTTTGTCTTTGAACAATTTATTTAGGCACAGCTTCCAGTTCTCTACCTCTAAATTTAATTCACTCTGCTAGCCATTCGTGCTGTATTATCTTACCTTTATATTTTCTCAGATTTCTGAGATATTTTTCCAGATATTCTTGCCATTTTTGTTTGAGTCTTCTACCTAACTCATACTTTCCATTTTATTTTATTTTATTTTATTTTATTTTATTTTATTTTATTCCTTTTTTACATACTTTCCCTTTTAATTTCTTTCAGCATATTGAGTAAATTTGTCTCATAATTTCAATATTTATTATTTGAGAGTCAGATATTCTTTGCTCTAGTACATGAAAATTTGACATTTTTCTGATTTTTTTTGTTTTAATATATAAAATCATCACCTTTCCACATAATCTATAATTCAGAATTGAACAGGCGACATCTTTCATCTTAAGAGCTACGTATAATTGATTCAATTTCTATTTCACAAATTGTGAGGAATTCAGTACCTCCCTCAAAATTTCAATGTAGTCATAGGGGCTGCTTATTTTTATCATTACTGGTTGGTTGAGTTCCTGTTTCATTGGTTTAATGACCATTTAATCTCTCCTTACGTTATCCCTTTTCTGTTTAGATCAGAACTCAAGCTTTCCTGAATATTCTCCAAAAATCTTCCATGCAGTGATCATTTGTGTGAGGCACTGAAGATTTGAGGAGATGAAGGAAACTATCACAGCAAGGCAAACAAGTTCACATTTTATAGTATGTATTCGTTTTGCTAAAAATGCCTTGGGCCCAGGCCACAAAGGCTCAGTTGATTGCAGCATCATCCGTAGACCCAAAATGTTGCCACCTTGATTCCTGGTCAGGGCACATTCCTAGGTCGAGGGTTCTGTTCCCCGAAAGGGTGCATCCAAGAAGGAAACTGATCTCTCTTTCTCTCCCCTCCCCCCTTTTCTCTCTCTGAAAGCACTGAAAAAATGTCTTTGGTTGAGAATAAATGAAATTAAAATGCTTTGGTCATTCTTTTTTTTTTTTAAATTTTTATTTTAATTGTTGATCTTGTACAGTTTTCTGTCTTTTATTCTCACCCGAACCCGCCACCCCAGCCCTCCCCACCTCCCTCCCATTTCCACCCCCCCATAGTTTTTGTCCATGTGTCCTTTATACTTGTTCCTGTAAATCCTTCCCCTTTTCCCCTGAAATTCCCTCCCCTCTCCCCTCTGGTGACTTTCAGCCTGTTCCCAATTTCCATGTCTTTGGTTATATTATGCTTGTTTGTTTGTTTTGTTGATTAGCTTCCTGTTAAAGGTGAGATCATATGGTATTTGTCTTTCACTGCCTGGCTTATTTCGCTTAGCATGATGCTCTCAAGTTCCATCCATGCTGTTGCATAGGGTATGAGCTCCTTCTTTCTTTCTGCTGCATAGAATTCCATTGTGTAAATGTACCACAGTTTTTTGATCCATTCATTTACTGATGGGCATCTAGGTTGCTTCCAACACTTGGCTATTGTAAATTGTGCTGCTATAAACATAGGGATGTATAGGTTCTTTTGGATTGGTGTTTCAGGGTTCTTAGGATATAGTCCTAGCAGTGGAATTGCTGGGTCAAAAGGTATATCTATTTTTAGTTTTTTGAGAAAATTCCATACTGTTTTCCATAGTGGTTGTACCAGTCTGCACTCCCACCAGCAGTGCACTAGTGTCCCCTTTTCTCCACAACCTCTCCAACACTTGCTGTTTGTTGCTTTGTTTATGAGGGCCATTCTGACTGGTGTCAAGTGGTATCTCATTGTGGTTTTAATTTGCATCTCTCTGATAGCTAGCGATATCGAGCATCTTTTCATGTGTCTCTGGATCCTCTGTATGTCCTCCTTGGAGAGGTGTCTGCCCAAGTCCTTTGCCCATTTTTTAATTGGGTTGCTTGTCTTCTTAGAGTGGAGTTGTGTAAGTTCTTTGTATATTTTGGAGATTAAACCCTTATCTGAGGTATCATTGGCAAATATGTTTTCCCACACAGTCGGTTCTCTTTTTATTTTAATACTGTTTTCCTTGGCCATGCAGAAGCTTTTTATTTTGATGAGATCCCATTTGTTTATTCTTTCCTTTATGTCCCTTGCTTTAGGGGACATATCAGTAAAAATGTTGCTGCATGAAGTATCTGAGATTTTCCTGCCTATGTTCTCCTCTAGGACTTTAATGGTGTTACGGCTTATGTTTAAGTCTTTTATCCACCTTGAATTTATTTTTGTGTATGGTGTAAGTTGGTGCTCGAGTTTCATTTTCTTGCATGAAGCTGTCCAGTTCTCCCAACACCACTTGTTGAAGAGGCTATTTTTACTCCATTTTATGTTGCTGCCCCCTTTGTCGAATATTAATTGACTATAGAGACTAGGGTTTATTTCTGGGCTCTCTATTCTATTCCACTGGTCCACATGCCTGTTTTTATGCCAGTACCAGGCTGTTTTGATTACAGTGGCCTTGTAATACATTTTGGTATCAGGTATTGTGATCCCTCCTGCTTTGCTCTTCTTTCTCAAGATTGCTGCCGCTATTCTGGGTCGTTTATGGTTCCATATGAATTTTTGAAGAGTTTGTTCTATATCTGTGAAATATGCCATTGGTACTTTAATAGGTATTGCATTGAATCTGTAGATTGCTTTGGGCAGTATGGACATTTTGATGATGTTAATTCTTCCGATCCATGAACACGGTATGTGTTTCCATTTATTTGTGTCTTCCTTGATTTCTTTCTTCAGCTTTGGTCATTCTTAAACTTAGTTCCAGCTTCTCATCATGCTGCTTCTTTAGTTCTGTGTTCTATCCCTCATCCCCAAATTGATTACCAATGAATGACAGATGGCCCTCTCATTGTGACCTTGTACTCCCTGCCCCAACCTGAACAAATTATTATGGTTTTTTTCTATGAGACAGTTCTCTTTTCTAAAGAATGAGAGGTGACTTTCAAAATTGGTATGATTATGTCCCTTGGATTAATTAGTTTTCACACTAATATCCATTTTTGAGGACTGTTGTAATGCTCAACTTCTCAGGGAAATTTCTTAGAGTGAAATTGTTGCATAAATGAGTATTCATCTTTTCATTTTGATATGTATTACCAAACTACCATTCTGAATATTTGAACCAGTTTTTATAAACTTTGTTTTTTAGGTGAGCTTCAGAGAAGTAGGCTCTATTCACAAAACTGGTGACTTTTAATAGGTGGGATATTAAAAAATCAGGCTTTTTAATTTCCCTTACATCTATAAACATTGTTGATAATTATGACTATCTTAGATGGTTGTAAGGATTGTGATAACATGTCAATGTAGAAGTTCTTCAATTATGCATCTAAATACTGAAGGAAAATTTATGTATTTTTAATGTTATTACTACAGACTACATGTCTGCACTAAGATATTGTTATTTGATCTTGCAGTGCCTAATTCAGCATCTTTAAACCATCTACCCATGGGAGCAAGACAGTGCTAGATACAGGGGTAGAACCTACCAAATACCCAGTGAGTTTGTTTGGTCCCCTCCTAAAATCTTCACATTTTCTCTAACATCTTGAAGGTACCTTCGTAAGCAAGTTATTTAAATTCTCTTCACACTAGTTCTATATCAGTTCCTGTGAAAAATTACTTTTTCATCTTGCTCTTGAAAAATTAATGACAATGGTATCATTTGTGGAAAAGCTCAGTCTTTATAGTTCAAGTGAACAAGGTTCAAGTTAGGAGTCTCTTACTGATTAGCTGTATAATGTTGTGCAAGTAACTTTAATTCCCCGAACCTCAATTTCCCCATTTATAAATTAAGGTAATTATATCATATATTAATATATCTTAATTATATCTTAGATCTTAAGGTGATTATATAGTATTTTTGTGAAGGTTAAATTAGATAGGCAACAGATTCTACCATCAAAATCTTTAGTATTTACAGTATTTTCTCATCTCCATGTTTAACTCCTCTTCTTCAATTCTAGATTAACTTTGTTATCAAGTGACTGAAATAACAAGATTTCTGAAAATACTGTGTATATTTCACATGAGGAAGTATATTGTAATGGTTAAGAATGTGAATACTACAATGCCTACAGGCAACATTCAAAAGAATGTGGAAAGGTGAAATTTAAAGTAATTTAATTATATCTTTCTAAGATTTCTTGGGATTTGAGCTCCTTCAGAGCATTTAGCAGAAAAACATTTAGTGGCACTGGTTTATTACATTGATTCTTACTTTAATTTTTTAATCTGCACGAAGGTTCTAAAGAGCAGTCATTTCAAAATCCAGAAGAAGTTCAGAATGGTAGAGTCATCTTTTCTCTGAATGGCCAGCCTGAGTACGTAGAACGGGCTGTGCGTGGAAGCGAGTAACTCAGCAGTGGAGAAAGGGGGACATTAAACTTTGATGGCCAGAGCATGTGCAAGGACTCAGTCCTTATACCCATGGCCAGTGTCCAGAAGAACAGTAGTAGACTATCAAATGTGGATTGGGCTTAATTTGTTAGCCCATTAAAAAAATATCACTGACCTCTGGGTGTCAGGACAACATAAAGTTCCATGGGATCTTTCCTGAGCTTGTTTACTTCCAGACTTCATTTCTAATAATTTTAATCAGATTTCATAAAGAAGTCTACATTGCTCTTAAAGTAATTTTTACTTTTTCTAGCATATTTTTCAATGTTATTGCATTTCTCTTTAGTGGGGCAATTATTTCACTATTTCTCAGAGAACAGGCCAAGGACTGCCTACAAAAGAAACATCTGGAGTGCTTGTTAAAAATGTACACTTGTCGGCCTAGCCAAAGATTCTCGTGGAAAATGTTTATCTCTAATAAGCACCGTAATGATATTTATACCCAGCAGAGCTTGAGAACTGTTGAACTACTGGATAATGCTGAAGAGGCATCTAGACGCTTATCGCTGACCTTCACTTGTCCAGAAAAACAATTGTGACTGACCCCTCCTTCGTTCCAGGGCAGACTTGCTCGTTCTTCAGAGTCAGAGCAGCACAGAGTTCAGAGTGCAGACGCTGCATTGGCTTTAGAGTAAGGTCGCCAGTTAAACATGGGATGCCATATAAGATGAACTTCAAATAAAAAACAAATTATTTAGTATAAATATGCAAGAATTGGGGATATACATATACTAAATAATTATTTGTTGTTTATCTAAAATTCAAAATAACTGTTTGTCCTATATCCGTATTTTTTAAATTGGATGACCCTGTTCTAGAATCAGGTAGGTCTGGGTATGGAGCTGCCACTCTGTAGATCAGACCTTGGAAAATTATCTTCCCCTCTCTAAATTGTTCCCAAGTACAGCAAAAGAGCAAACAAAATAAAATAGCCATCAAACAAACAAAAAATACTACAAAATCCTCCCTTACTGAATGATGAAGAAAATTATGCAGTATTCATCATGTAATGCAGTCTTTCTATGTATAGTACACGATGCAGACACTAAGTACTAGTGTCTACATCTATTAAAAGCTCAATAAGATGTAGCTTTTATTGTTTCTGCCATTGCTAGTAAGTACGTTACAAATCAAGGGAGCGTGTGAGCCTAGTTAACAAACAGTGTTGTTGGTTGGAAATTGACAATGTATATTTTTAGACAGTACATTAAGGAAACATATAAAACAGCTGATTCAATAGTCTACCCTCTCTCTGCCACTTCCTTCTTGTATTTGTTTTTTTACTCTCATTATATCACTAATCTAAGGAACAAAGCACTTGAATCTGTGGATTTTTCACTCAAGGCTCCCTCTTGTGGTTGTTTTACAATTCATTTAGGGGAATCTTAAGTAGTTTGCTCCTTATTTAAAAAAAATAATATTGGACATAATATTTCACACAAATAGGTTAAGTTTATTATATCTTTCTATGAGTGTCAGATGGCATTTTCATAGTCAACATTAATATTGTCACTGGTTTTCATGCCAACTATTAATAACATAAATGCATGCATATTTTTTAGCTTTTTTTCTTGTTGGCTTAACAAAATTATTTTTGTTGAAGAAACCTTTTCTATATACATTATTCTGATGGATATTTGCAGTTATCCAGAATATAGGTGTCTTACAAGTAAGGAATGAATATGGCATGCAGCGTAGTATGTCAGCTGATTTGTTCTTTGAGGAAATTTTCTATAACGTAATTGCTTGTCTGCTGGCCAAGGGCAAGCATGGAGTTCAGTTTGGCAATTTTTTCAATAAGATGTACTTTTGAAGTGTTTTTGTAGTTTTGTGCAATGTTTTGGAGAAAATTTTAGTTATAATGAAAGAATTCCTTCTAGAAAGTATCAACATTATAAAAAGCACATTTTAGATTCTAACTTACTTATATACTTCTGAGTACAAGCATTGAGATAAATCAAATCAATATCTGTAAATCTCAACCATACGATGTTTAAAGAAAAATAATTGCATAATTAAATATAAAATATAATACCATATAAATATATGTGTAAGACAAGCAAATCAGTACTGCACAACATTTATGGAGTATTCAGATACAGTAAAGGTACAAAGCCATTCGAGGGAACAGCGCCCACCAAATGTAGATTAGCGTTGATCTTTACATATGTTATGGAAGGGGGAGAGATTAAAGTATGTGACAGAATGAGCTAAACCATATATATCTTATGTTTTAAAAAAGATCTGAAGCAAATATGGCAAAATATTAAGATTTAATAGGGCTGGGTAATGATTACAGACATATTTATTACGTCATTATCTACAGTTATCTGTATGCTTTGAATATCTCAGTTAAAATGAGGAGGGCACAGCTCTTGATCACTCTCTCCCATCACACATCTCAGTGGCCAGGAGCCGGATAACCAAGGCATGAGGAGTCATGGCAGGGACGCAGCCCCTTGATGGGAGGAAATCTAGAGGTAAATGTCCCCATGAGTGGGCTTCAGAGAGGCTGCTCAGATCCAGTGGGGAGAAATCCGTGCCTAATCTTGTCATTCTGCTTGGTGACTTAGACACCTTAGAGTGAATGCTGCGTGCCTGTGTGCATGTGCGTGTTGGGGTGGAGTAACAGGGGGAGGGACCAAAGAACAGAGTCTGTAACACATGCTTGTGGAAACAGGATGCAGTGCTGCAAAAGCCTTGGTGATACCAAGAAGAGTTTGAAACTCCCGAGCCTAAGGCTGCCACATGGAACCCCCCTGGGTGTGGTGACACCAGCAGATGGAATATGACATGTTATTCTTTTTTTTTCCGCGTGGGAAAACTGGCTCTTTCGCAAAACTAACATCGTCCAAGCGGGTGGGGTGGGACAGACAAGAAAATAAGCCCT
Organism: Glossophaga mutica; assembly: GCA_039655065.1. NCBI lineage: Eukaryota > Metazoa > Chordata > Mammalia > Chiroptera > Phyllostomidae > Glossophaga > Glossophaga mutica. Next base: position 44,778,428 of record CM077304.1, read on the forward strand.
TGTCATCCAGCGTTGTAGGTGTGATGCTGGCGGCGTGGGTGCGGCATCATCCCTTTGCATCACCCTAGACAGCATGATCTTTTCTGTGACTTGCAACGGTGTTTCACCTTGCAAATTGGCAAATTTTCTTTCTCTCCAAGCAGCCTTCAGCCTTTATTCCTGGCACAATACTCTTAGTGAAAATAGATTGAAAATAAAATAACCAAATCAGAAAATGAACAGAAACTCTAAAGAAGTTTATACAAAATATAATTTAATTTGAAAATCTTCCTCTTGGAAATATATAACTCTTTAGAGTACTTTTTCCCCTCCAAATAATCATGCAATCATACATACCCATGGCAATAAAAAACACATTTAATTTTATAGTGTAAAATTCTTTGTAACACTACTTTATGTAGTACTGTCAAATATGAGAATAAAAAGGACTTTTCATTGCTCCATAATTTTTTCTCTTCCCATTGTTTTTCTGTTATATTTCTCTGTACATATGATACAAAATATATAATTATAAAAATTATGTTAAATAAGCACTACATACAGTATACTTTATCAAAGAGACTTCACAATTTTTGAAGACCTATAAAAGTATTCACTTTTAGACATAGTATAGAATACTTAATTATATAGGCAAAGGTGGCAATCAAAAATTCTGTTTTTCAGTCCTCTGATTTCATCATATAATTTAAACTAATAATGGCCACATCACCAGAGTAGAGGTTAAAAGGACAGACGGAGTTGTCTTCTTCGGGTCTTGAGCACCGTAAGTCACCCGTGGTTCTCAATATGATTTATTGGGTTGACAAGAAAACAAAACAAAACACTTCTTCAAAGTCCAAACTTAGGTAAATAAAGTGTAGAATTTCAGTCTTATGGATATCTCTGTTTCTTGAATTCTTTTAAACAAACCCTTTAAAGGAGTTGTTTTACGATTTTCATCAAAACAAGAGCACCTTATAAACAAAGTCTGTAGTTACTTTAAAGGCCTCCCCTAACTCTTAAAGAGATTTTCTTAGAGGAAAGTCCTGGGGAGCTGAGGGGGGTTTGAGATGTGAAAATCTCAGCAGAGGTAGTGTGAAAATGAGTGTTATTTATATTATCTAGTAGAAAAATTTATTTGAATAAATTTTACTTTATAAATCAATTATTTTATCCAGATAGCACACATATCCAAATGCAAATGATTTTTCTTCATTGGATTCAGCTAGAGAGTTAGAATAAAAATAAATAAATAAAGGAATTTGCAAAATTCCTGGTTAACCTTTTTCCTGAGGCACTTCTCAAACGTCTGCAATAAAACAAATTGGAAGGCTCTCTCTGCAAATCTCTGTGACCTTGAGTCTGACATTTGTTGTTCCTTATTCTGTGATTTTGGTATCATGCACAGAAAAAAGACGTTTCTGGGAATCATGTTGCCACTGAAATGTAGTATCCAAGTGGCAATTTCGTTTCAATATGAACTTTTTCATAGAGAAGAAAAGGGCTGCCCTTCTGTCTGAACCAGGGAAGGGAGCTGACCGGCAGAGACGGTGACGGCATGCTGTCCAGGGGTGTTTTGCTCCAGCGTTGTTCGCTGTAAACGTAATAGTGATTCTGGTACTGACAGACAAGCCAGAAAAATCTACCTCCATTCTTGAATTCCATAGAAGACAGTATACCTGACTTTGGGGAAATACCTGACAATATTTTTATGAATAAATAAGATGGTTTTCTTTTGCACAATGAAGTTTATTTTACAAGACCATAGCTTGATAGGCCCATATTGATTTTGTTTATCCTGGCTCTGGGGAAGGGGTCTGTGCTCTGTTTCTGATAAATTTCCCCTTGTTTTTAGTTATGACAGATATTCCTTTGAATATGGTGTATGAAAATATTCTAGCATCAAACCAAGGATATCTAACCTTATTTATGTCTGTATTCTGTCCTTAAACACAAACAGCTGTGCACACATACATCTGTCTCACGTCTGACCAAGTACCGCTGTCCAGGACGTCATATACACAAATAAATGTTCCCCTTTTTATGGGAAATCGTGGCTGGCGCAGCAGGAGTTTTGAAACCCACATGCATTTTTCAAGTCTTACTTGCACAAACAAAAAGAGGAAAAATACAGACAAACCAGGTTCAGAATTGCTGACTTTTAGAGTCAGTATAGAATGACTGGAGAATCTCTATTTTGACCCCTCTACCCAAGTAGTAAAGAGAGCATGTATATTTAAAAAATTATAATTTGTCAAATTTATAGAGCCTAAGTTATGAGTTGGAACAGAAAGAAATTAATTCTAAGTCTTCATTAGGGCAGCTTTCTGAATGCGCTGAGAAAGCACCAGGCGAACAAAATGTTTGAGGCCTTTTTTGGTTCCATTATTGAACACTGAGCAGTCACAGGCCAAGCAGAGAGTCAAGAAATTCCTTGTTCCAATAATAGGATTAGAAGATACATTTATTTTTATTTCATTCATTATGCTTGTATGGGTTCCCCAATTTTCTGTAATGAACATGAACTACTTTTATAATCAGTAAAAAGAAGTTACTAAAAATAATTTCCCATGCCTTGAAGATGATGCATCAAACTAACTATTGTAAGGTCTATGGACAGATTTTTAAAAAATACATATTACTGTATTCATATATTTTTAGGAAAAAAATGTCATTCTTTGTCTTACTTTATCTAGAAAAATATCACACTGCCCTGGAGGATTGATTTCCCCATGAAATGAGCAAATGAGAGCACGTGTCAGAATGTACCACCAGCAAGTGAGAAGTCAAGAAAAGCTCCTACACAATGATACCTGGTTCGTGATCCTCGGCATACTTCTAGTTATGTTAGAACAGATGGCTCTGTTTGGCATATTCATTTATAAATTTATAAATTGATTTTTCTATACCTGTAAAAGTCACACAACATAGTAGGAGAATTTGAAATCTTTCTCAAGGATTTATAAATTATTTCTATTCTGACCGCCAGTTCAAGATGGCCAATAGAGCACATGTGTTCAACTTAACTTTCTCCTCAACCGCATGAAATCAGAGTGAAGGCGTACTAAAGAAACTAAGTCCATAACAGCACAGGGATAGTGCTGGCTCAGAGCTTATGAGGAATCCCAACTGACAGATAAATGTGAAAGTTGTTTGTTGAAGGACAGACCAGCGAGAACCCATTCTACCTGATAGAGCCTCTCATAATCGTGCTTTGGACAGCTATGAGAAGAAAGAGAAGACTATAATTTTATTCAGGGACTGTATGCTTAAAACAGGGGATTATGAAATACAAACCAAATCTACAAACCCCAGTTCTCATGCATACAAGGACCTTAAGAGCAGTCTAAAGAAATATCTTCTAAAAGAGATTAAAAGCTATGCCAAGGGGTTGGCAAGTTGATTACTGGGGTTTAGTGGTGGTTATTGATTGCTCTCCCAGTTTTACTTGCCAGCTCCCAGGCCATAGATTGCAAAACAGAACTTTTCAGTTGAACACTTGAGAACGTCTTACTCTGAGGGAAGACAAAGGTAATTCAGAGGAGAAAGGTCATGTGTGTCTGTGCCTATGTGCATGTGACACTCTTTACTATGTAGAGTCTGAGAGAGGATCTGTCTTCCTTTAGGGTTTCAAGCCATAACCACATAGGCTTGGAGAGGCCAGCCCTGAAATTTCCACAAATGAATCAAGAACCATCCCTAAATATCCTCCTTATGTAGTTAATAAATTACCTTTATAAAAAATTATATGGTTAGAATTACAATTTAAAGTATAGAATCAGCAATATCTATATAAAATAAGCTATAAACACAGATATTTAAATTACCTTTTTCCTCAAAAGCTTGAACACCAAACCAGGACTTCCTGAGTTCAAATTCTGCTACAACCACAAACTAGCTGAGTGACCTTAAGAAAGCTGCTTAAATTCTCTGTGCTTTAGTTTCCTTATCTTTACACAGCTTTAAGAGAACACATCCCATGGGATATTTGGAGGATTGGATAAACAACTATAAAGTACTTCCAGATCAAACCCTGGTCCATAGTACGTACTATATAAGCATTTACTATTGAGATGATTATTGTAAGAAAAAGGAAAAAGTTGATGCAGCTATTGGAGAGTATGGAATAAAAAAACAACAAGCAAAACCTTCACTTGCATGAAAATTTAAGTATTTCTGTTTGATAATATACTATGGGTGGGATGAAATTGGAAAAAAAAAAAAGCAGTAAGAACAGACTTACAATTCTTTTTTCTGAGAAATAGCCAAAATAGGGAGAAGTAAACGGAGAAGGCCATTATGGAACTCCAATAATCTGCCCAAATTACAAGAGTTGAGACCTGGACAAGCAGGACGCCACAAGCAGTTGCAAGTCAGATAATCTAACTTAGTGTTATGGTTATATTCTAATATTAGTCTATTCTTCCACTTGTACAAATGTATACGAATCCCGCTGTGTGTGTTAGGCACTGTGCAAAACACTGAGCCTGCTACATGGAACATAAAGTCCAATGAGGAAGTTAAACATTACAGAAAAACACATTTAACTACCAAATAAGTATTATGATGGAGAAGAATAGGGCACAATAGTAATTAAAAGTGTATACTGGTGCAGGGATAGACAAAACAATGGTGTGAGACAGAATCAAGAACCACACCCACACATCTTTGGAAACTCAATAAATGTCAGGTACACTGTGTAAATGGAATGCAGGGGAAAAGACTGTCCGATTTTTTTTTCAAAATAGTTTGTTATCCAAATTGGAAAAAAAGTGGAATATACAGATAACTCTTACCATACACAAAATAAATTGTCAGAGATTAGTGGCCAAAGTGTAAAAAAAAGCAAAACTTCAATATTAGAAATAGAACAGAAATAGAAAAAAAAAGGCTATATTTATAACCTTAGAAAAAATTAGGTCACAAAAATCACAAATTATTTTTAAAAATCAATAATGATGACAATATAAAAACAAATTTTCAGTACACTCTGTAAAGGTTTTATATCTAGAAAATATAAAGAACTGTGAATATACAATAAAATGAAAAACAGTGTGGCAGAAAAACAGTCAGAGGGCACGAACAGGCAGTTCGGAACTAAGACCAAACCCGAGGAGAGCACAGTGAGCTTCGGCCCTCTCTGACTATCCTGAAGACAAAATGAATGTGCCCCTTCGATGGTTATCCCGACCATCGTGCATGTGAAAAGATGTTCGGCCTCATTAGTGTTGGTGCTCTCCAGGCGCCGGCTACCAGGAACACACCTCAGGCTGAACAAGCTGGGTTTCTTACTCATTGCCCAGAGAGAGAACGTTCGCTGTGAATGGTGAGGCATCTCACTGAGAGAGGTCGGAAAGAACTTGTGCATGTGGGCTATGCAGGTGATGGAGGGTGTCAGAGGGTAGCTTTGCTCTGAGTTGGATGTTGTCTGGAAGAGGGGTAATTGTATATTTATTTTATTAAAGCATCTTTAGAAAGAAGGAGGCCTAGAATGAATTTAAACTACAATTGGTAAGGAAGCAGCAGACACTCATAGTAGTGAAGATAGAGGGGTGCTTGGTCATCTCTGTTGTTTGACTAATGTTCATGTTTTTATCTGTATTCAAACAGTTATGTAGTAACTCTGGTTTTTGTCCTGATGCATCACAGTCACAGAATGGCCTTGTTTGATGCTGATGTTCTGTGAAATTGTTTCTGTTCAACTTGGAAGCATCAAGGCCTAACTATTTATAGTAGGAAATAGTTGGGAATAACCTAAATGTCTATCAGCAAGGGAAAATGAATACGAAGCACAGTGGAACATTAAAAAAACATACTAACCAAAATAACGTAGCATTTAATTTTTTTTAGTGTATAAAAATTATCTATACAAAATAGAATTTTTAAAGATATAAAATATTATTAATAAATAGCCCTGGCCAGTGTGGTTCAGTGGATTAAGCACCAGCCTGTGAACCATAGAGTCACCATTTTCGATTCCCAGTCAGGACACATGCCTGGGTTGCAGGCCAGGTCCCCAGTGCAGGGGGGCACATGAGAGGCAACCACACACTGATGTTTCTCTTCCTCTCTTTCTCCCTCCCTTCCCCTCTCTCTAAAAATTAAAAAAAAAATCTTTTAAAAAATAAATAAATACATCATTTGTGATGAAAGTATATTTATGGATATAACAAGCAACAAATTTAAGAAAGTGGTTACATCTAGGGAGGGAAGAAAATGAACTGAGGAAAGCATCCACTGTAGGCTTCAGCAATCTGAAATATTTTACTTAAAAATATTTTTTAAATTATGCTAAAAATTCCAATATTTAATTGATTTGGATACATGGGTGATTATTATTCTTTATATTTGATGCTTGATTTCTTTCATAATTACAGAAAATTAAATCAGAGTTTCAGAAAGTTGCACACCAAAATCTTTAAAAATGTTTCTTCTTTATCCTTCACTTACCTAGAGAAAAGCTACCCATAGCTCCCTATAGTGAAAATTGGCATTACCCATAAAACAATATCCTTTTTAAGAGAGGTCTGTCCAAACTATGCCAGCATTAAAGGTTGGCTTTACAGAGAATTCTCATAGAATGAGTTTGCTCCTATTCACGAGGTTCTCCAGAGAAGAGGAGGAAAACGGGGAGGAGAGGGAGGAACAGGAGGAGGAGACCTGATCCTAAAGTCTAAAAACAGTTGGTGAGCTAGCTGCCTGAAATTCTTGTCAAATTATGCAAGCTTTTAGAATTACAACTAACATATCCTGTTTATCTCATTAGCAGTTAGAAATGCCCTCCAGGTAATAGTTTTAATGTGGCTTTAGACTCTGGTAGGAAAGATCTAAATGATAAGATTAAGGCTGGAGGGTGGAATGTTTACAATTCATCTGGTCTACATTCTGTCTGGGTTTGGACCATCTGGTTATAACCTACCAAATGTATATTCAGAAAGTGAGAAAATAAAAACATGAAAATCCTTTCTAGTAACAGGATGTAATACTTTGGTATAACTATAATAAATCTCACTTTCTGGAGTAAAATACAGCTTTAAAACATTTCTAATATGTGAACGTTTCTTAAGTTAAAAAGATTTTTAAACCACTTCCCTCAAGCAGGGACATTGAGTTGAAGAAATGAGATGTCAGGTTGGAAAGCGATCCGAGCCCCAGCGGTTACTGATCTCTTCTTCCTGTTTCTTTTTCGAATGTGAGCTGCTTAGCTCTTCCACTTGATTTTAATTGAATTTATTTACAGATATTTTTTACACTATGGATATAATTCCTTTATCAAAGAAAACTGAAAATCATTATGAGTTTATTTGCAAGCTTTACTCTAGAACTTGACAGGTTTCTGGCCATATATTTATAAAATGTTTTGAGCAGCTTTACTAGGTATACAGACAGTCTCTGGCTTAGGATGATTCCACTAACGATTTTTCAACTTTACAGTGGTGCAAAAGTGATACACCTTTAGTAGAAACTGTGCATCTAATTTTGAGTTTTGCTCTCTCCCTGGTCTGGCGGTGTGCAGTCCAGCACTCCTACGTGACAGGGGGCAGAGGCCACAGCTCCCCGTCAGGCACGAGCCCGGCAGCTGGGCACCCGCCGCTCTGCAGCACAGTACCCAGTGAACTTTTGACTTAGCATGTTCAGTTCAGCGTGGGGCTCGCAGGACATAACCCAGTAGTGAGGTGGACGAGCATCTGTAATTCTACTAAATCGATATTTTTAAAAGTCAACCTCTTTTTTCTTTTTTTTATTTATTTAAAGTCAACTTATTTATTTATTTATTTATTTATTTATTTATTTAGTGAACTCTTGAAAAGTTGATGGCATGAAGTTTAAAATTCTGCAGAAACACATGGCACATCTGTTGTGATGAATCAAAAATCCATACAAATCAGTTGATTTAAAAAGATACTTTTAATGAAAAAGGGGGGGGAAAGCATTAAAAATTGTTATAATTTTGCCCTGGCTGAGTAGCTCCGCTGATTATAGCATCCTGAGACTCCAGGGTTGTGGGTTCAATCCCTGGTCGGGGCACTCCGAAAAAACAAACAATGAAAGCGTAGATAAGTGGAACAACAAATCATTGTTTCTCTCTCTCCACGATTAATTAAAAAGAGAGAAAGAAACGAGAGAGTTAAAATGTTTCCATGACACCTGTTGAAGATGGTAAAGAGGACTTTTTCAGGAGGAGCTACCTCAGTGGGGGTCGTGCAGTGGAGGAGAGAGACGGGGCTCCACTCTGCATACAGCAAGGACAGGTAGCAATTTGTAACCGAGGACCAAAGTGACAGACGGTAAGTAGAAAATTACTAGGAAGAACTATCAAGTCGAAAGGGATTCTGACTGACCTGAGTTGATAGGATTTACTTGCAAAAGGTAGGCCAGAATGATAAATGTCAAGGGTCAGGATTTACTTTATTAAACAGACTTGGCAGGATTCTTGCTATAAACCTGACAGCAGGCCAAGGACAGAGCCCACGTCCAGGGCTAGTCAAAAAGGACTCAGAGAAGCCTGATTCATTTTGGTCAAGGAGAAAGTCTTTATCAATTGTTAGTATAAGTGTGTGGCTAGGCCTTGGAAGAAACCAGGTTAGGGTGTGGAGCATTTAAGATGGAATAATATAAAGTAGAAAGTCTAGACTTTTTAACATGGCCTATAAAGCTCTTTATTATCTGGACATGATTCTTGCCTTTAACTTTCTAGTGTTGACATAAAAATGTCCAAACCTGTAGAGAATTTTTATGAGTCAAACTGAGTTTATTTGAGGCAACCTGATGACAGTGCTGGGAAGGAAGATCTCAGATGCTCCCCGAGCCTGGTTCTGCCTTCGAGGGGTCTGTGAAAGAGGAGCATGCTAGCATCCCAAAGGTCGGTTCACCTTGGTGCACAAGAACAATGCCCAGGGCTTGCTTAAAGCGAAGAATACCCTTTTACTAAGAAGTTACAGGCCTGGGCATGACCACCCACCATGACCTTCCCCATTAGGAATTTATTATCCGATCACCTGTGAGGTGACTTTCTGTCACTGTACTTGTCAGCTTTATTACAGGACCCCTTTGTTTTGTCCACACTAGCCAACAGTCCCAATAACTGAAAAGGAATATAAACATTGCCAGCGAAGGACAGGAATGCCCAGTGGTTGATAGCCACCTATGTCTTAGGCAGAAGTTTAAAAATCAAAATGACGCTCTTTTGGAAACCTCTGATGCTAAAACACTGATGGGAAGAGAAATGATAGGTGACTCTACCCTTCAGCATTTGCAGTAGCAAACGAACCAACAGCCATGGATTCTTTTACTTTGTGGCTCTCATCATCAGAAGTTATAATAAAAAATTCAAGGTCACACAGTCATGCACCAGATGTTTCTGTGGGTTCTGCTCTGTAACAGCCTAGGAAGAGAGTCTCCGGTATTTCCAGACAAGCTTGGCTGAGCTCTGGGCGCTGCAGAGCAGAGCCCTCTAACCCCACCCACGCTGATGGAGCAGAAGAATACCTACAAAAGAGCAATTTTTTAAATTTATGGGTCAAGAATAAAAATAAATAGTACTAAAATTATGTGCACATCTGTCTGATCTCCGTTCTATAAATGTTTGTGCGTGGAGTAGTCAAAGTGAGGACCTTGAATTTAGACTGAACTCAGAATTAGAATCCAACTGCTTTACAATACCTATTAGCTGAGTGACTTTGAACAAGTTACTTTGCTATGCTTCATTTTCCTCCTTATGAGATGACAGGATATTCGTAGTGTAATTATCATAATGTGAGGATCAAATACAATAATCTCCCATACTTAGCAAAGAGCCGAACGATTATTATTAGTGTTATTATTATTATTTGTTCTTATATCTCCACAGCCTACCATACTACTTACAACATAATTTATACTTAACAAGCGTTTGTTGAATTAATTTCAAAGGCAAAATCATAATTGTCTTCCAAGTTTTTAGCTAAGCCTAGATAGAGAGCAGGGAGTGAGACACCCCTCCTCCCTTTCATAGCTCGCGGTGCTGGTGCTGCCCATGAAATCACGGCTGAGACATAAAGAAGGTTGGCAGTGGCAGGTGCTCGGTCTCCTCCAACAATTCAGCGGCTGGTTCAGGGCATCAGGCAGTACCACCTGCATATGTCTCCAGCCTACAATTCAACAAAGTTCAAATAGCCAAAGGATAATATTCGCTAAGTTGTGTGTTGCAAACACCTGGGGCAAAATTATAACTTTCTGAGAGTATTTGAGAAGAGTCTAAGGACGTGTTCCATCATTTTGAGAAGTCTTCACTTGGACTGTTTCTAAAGATAGGCAGTCTTGGTCCCAGTCCATGGGGGGAAATGTGTCTCCAAGACGTTATATGCACTCTAGCATATGGAGCACTTGTGTATGGAATTGTCAATATTCACATTGGTTCTAGGCATCCACACTGTTTTATCCCAGCTACAGAACAACAGCATGGGGTGAAAATCAGAGCCAGTCCTCAGTTTGTACCAGAAAAGCAAATCCCAAACCTGTTTGGAGAGATAAGCCACATTAGAAATATAAAGCAAAGTCACTTTTCTTGTATGGTAGGAGGAGCCAAGAGTCACAACAAATGTCATAGTCTGAAGTATGACTAGGAGCCAAGGCCAAGATTATGAGGATTAACAAGTCACCAGAGAATGGGAATTTAGGAAGGGAACCTGGATGGTCCCAAATGGCCGTCGCTCCCTGAGAAGTACAGTGAGAGAGCTGATGTCTCAGGAGCCAGGCAGGGTGAGGTTGCCTGTTATGAAGATGAAATGAGGCATCTACAACATTTTAAAATGTCTTGATGGCCTATATTGAGTTCTCATCATCAGTTATCACTAGTACCCAGAATCAAGAAGTTCCTCAATATAGATATATAGTGCTGCCATTTTAAGAAATCAATATTTAGCTAAACACTCTTAAAAATAGTATTGGAGGCTGGTGTTCTGAAGTACCTATTTGTGCTTCTGAGTATGACTCCGTATGCATCTGGCTTTTGTTACAATTTCTTTGACATTTATAAATGTATTTTTCCTCTACAAGTTAGTCAGATATACAGATAGACACACAATATCCTCAAACCACTCATACAGTCTTTGTGGACTAGAATAATAGTGTCAGACTATTTCAGATCTCTTTTTTGGGAAGTTTTGATATTCTAATATCTTTAGGTCCATAATGGTTAGAAATCTAATATTAATCTGTGTCTTATGTGGAGTATGAAAGAGTGTCCAGCACAGAAAATCCTTTTTAGAACTGCAGATCCTTCACAAGTCTTCAATGTGAGCTCCGTTGATAAAGGATGACACATGTGGGGAATTAATGTTGTTTTAACAGGTTTCAGTTCTTGCCTATTTCCTCTTTCCCTTCTCCTACTCCCTGACTGCTGAATCTGCTAATGGGTTCCTTAGCAGGCTTTGGCCTGTTCCGATTGTTGAGCCAAGTCTGACTGGGGCAGGAAGTAATGCTCGCCAAGTCTTCTGAGGGGGCTTCAAAGTGCGTCACGCTGGAGGCCAGCCTGGGGTGCCCGGCCCAAGTGAGGCCCTGAGGGTCTGTGTAGCTGCTGCTTCTGTGGGCCTTTCCCTCCTCCCTCCCATTCTCTTCTGTATTAGATCAGGCTTCTGCCTCTTATTCCACTCCTTAGAATGTTTTGTGAAAGAAACAGATACTTAGAAGTCTTACACTTTCTGCTGGTATGTTCATGTTAATGTATACATTGCTATAATATGCTGTACTATATGATAAACTGTCTCAGGTTTCGTGTGTGTGTGTGTGTGTGTGTGTGTGTGTGTGTGTGTGTTGGGCACTAAAGGAAAGAAAACATGAATGGCTGAAAAACATTTGAGTCTTTGGTTTGACTTGCAGTAGGCTCATCCATCCGGGTGAGCACCTAACTTCTCATGAATAGAGTGAACAGCCAAAAACATTACATAATCAAATTACCTATTTTTCTCTCTGAAATAACTGACAATTTGATGCAATGGAAGGCTTCCTGAAATCTTTATGAACAATCACTACTGTGTATTATTCTCAGGATATGGGTCATTTGCTTAACTTTGCTTATTTATTGAGCATCTTCTGTGCCAAGACTAAGAGTAAGTGAGGTTAACAGCACCTACATTATGGAGCCCACAGTGATGGCAAAAGTGCTATCAAAATACGGAATAGGAATGCCTCACTGTTGCAGGGCATGAACAGCAGGAAACATTGCTTACACTAAGGCCTGGAAGGTGAATAAAAGCAGTGAAACATTATCCATTCATTCAGTAAATGTTTATTGAGCATCCATTTGTGCTGGATATAATTCTGGTGCTAGGAGTAGAGTCATGAAGTAAAACATCCAAAACCTCATAGCACTTATAATCTAGTGATGTGAATGAGAGAGAGAGAGGGAGAGAGAAGGAAAGGAAAAAGAGAAGAGAGAAGAGAAAAAAGAATAACATAGGTATTTTAGATGATGATAAAGGCTGTCATGCAAAAGCAAGCAAGGAAGAGAGAACAAGAGTCTGTGGGGTGGACGCAAGAGAGAGAGGGTAGGTTGGCCAGAGAGAGGCTTACTGAAGGGGGTAAACTACCTGAGGGAGAAGAGGGAGTGGGCCTCATGCCTGTCTGAGAGAAGAGTGCTCCTGGCAGAGGGACAGGAGCAGCAGGCCTGGCGTTTTGCAGCAGCAGTGAGGAGGCCAGCTGGGCTGGAGCAGAGTGCAGGCTAAAGAGATAGCAGGCGATGAGGACAGAGAGGTGACAGGGAGACCAGGCTGCGAAGAGCCCTTTGCATCCATTTGCCATAACTTTTACTTGTACTTGGCATGAACTGGAAAGACACTGAGATTCATGTGGTATAACTTACAAGATCACTTCAGCTGCTGTGTTGAGAAGAAATCGAAGAGGAACAAAACCTGTAAATGTACTGTTTGAGTGCCTTCTGCATGTCAGGGACTGTGATAGAACCCTGTCCTCAGACACTGAGTATCTAGTCACAGGAGAGAAACCACACTGGTTTTGTAAATAGTATGAATTCCTAATGATAGGCATTGATGTCATTCTGGAGCCCTTTCTCCTCATCTGACAGTCACTCCTGATTCTTGTTTAGAGATCCAACTCTTTCCCACTCTCTGACTTTGTGGTTTGATGGATCCTGTTGCCCAGTTGTAATAATGGAGTTGTAACCTAGGCCTAAACCAGTGAGCAAAGTCCATCCCTTTAGTACAAATTCAAGAATGAGCATGTGACTGAAGCCCATCAATGAATCCCAGATCCAAGTGGATATAGGGACTTTGCGCATTGGGAACACTCTTTGATGGACACGAAGGAGCTGGATCTGCTGTGGCGGTCTTGTGTCTACACAGGGACTGGCAGTGAAACCATACCAGCTTGCAGTTTGCATACATATCTTGTTTGCTTCCATTTTGGAAGAACAGATAAGCTTTTTATACTTAGAAGTCAAATTTTTAATATTTTTTCCTACAGCCTTTAACAAAATAGCAAGCTTTTAAAAATAGTTTCTCATGCTCAGATGGTGCTCATTGCCAAACAGGATTGTGTTGAGTAGTAGTGAAACCAAGGAAATACAAAAAAGACTTCAAGAAATCCTCCTTTGCTGGGGCAAAAACATGAATCATTGTGATATTGACCACAGCTCTTCAAACACTCCAAGGGCACAGCCGGAATCTACAAGTAGGAAAACTGCTTTTCGCATCATAAGGGCTTCTGCTTGACTAACTCGGAACCCCAAAGGAGTTTGTGTCTCTTCTATAATGTGGCATTTCTGAAGATACTTTTAAACAGGTCATTGTCAGGCTGACTTTTAAAAATAGCCTTAGTCTGGGACTGTAATTTGACTGCATCTGAACAAATTTAAGCAAAAATTATGAGATTTATTTGACCATTTTCCTCACTTCATAGCTATCAACATTATTGAGGTATGAGTTATTTATCTCTTGCATTTTAGCCTTGCCAATAGCTCTTTTAAAAATTGTAGAGTAAAACTTAAACATAACACATTATATTCACATACAACATACGTGGCAGGCCTGAGACTTAATACTGATCACAATGATCATTTAAGTACTTTCTAAATGTCAGAAATGTTGCATTTTCCCTAATTCTCATAACGAATTTTCAAAATTTATATTTCCTGTATTTACAGAGGAATTAAAATTGAAGCGCGGCAAAGCAAGTGAGCTGCCGGATGTGAGGCAGCTGGCGGTGGGAGATCCGGGCCGAGGTTTCCGGGCCAGGCACTTTCCATGCGGCGCTTCCTGTAATCTTTCCAGCAGCCCTTTCAAGGTGAGGACCTTTAAGAAAAGATTCAATAAAGATCGAGACAGGGCTCACCTCAGGATTTTCTACTTTAGAACCCAGGATCTTGCCGTTGTATGACTTACGGTCTTTCAAAAAAACTGAATTTCACATGTGAGAGTATTTCCTAAGTTCAGAGTGGATTGTACTTGGTTTCTCATTTGTTAGCTCTGAAACAAGTCCCAGATGCTATTCTTCACCCACGAATTCAAAATTAGACTAAAGAATGAACACTTCCTACATCTCTCCTGAAGAACTTTTGCTTTAAAACTTGATGTGCACCAGCTTCCAAGTTATTAGTATTAGTAAAGGCTTGACAGTCTTCAGATCCTCCGCTTTCCCATGAAATAGTTTTTGGATAGTTTGGTACTTGGCTGTATGTGTAGCAGTTAATACTTCAGGCGTTGGATGGAGATATGGCTCTGAGATGACTTTTGGCTTACAAAATTACTAGTTATATGACTTTGGTTCATTGGGCAACCTCTCAGGTCTTGAAGGAATTCTTACCACCAGGTAGGATAATGTACTTAAACCTATTTCCATTTGTCAGGTTCATGGTTTCTCAATGCAGTAAATGTGATAGAATATTATTTAACTGATATCAATAAAGCAGAGTAAAGAAGTCTAACCAGGGAAGCTTTATCTCTTAAAAATCATTGCAGAGCACGCTCTCCCTGTCTGGAGCACACCCATCCCTTTGCCCCTTCTTTCCCAGGCACCAACCACTCTCTGGAGCCTGCCCAGGCCTTTCCTGTCCCCCTCTTTCCCTTCCCAGGTGTGTGACCTTTGCCCTTCTTTCTCCTAAGCTCCAAGGGCCCTTCTTGAGCCCACACAGCCCAGCTGGCTCACCTTTTCTACCTCTGTGACTACTTTAATAAACTTTCTCTTATAAAAAAGTCATTGAAAATATTTAGAAGTTTGCTTTGAACTTACACTTTTACTGTAAACCCTCAGAAGAAATAATAGAGATTAAACAATAGTACTAAACAACTTTTTTTTAATTTTTAAGGACAAAGTTTATTAGTGCTTGTGTCTAACAGTTTTCAGATTGCCTGCTTGTACAATGATAGATGAACTTTAAAAGCCGACTATAAATTGAAGGACACCTGATATGAAGTATTCAAAACTATTTTTTAATGAAAGAGGACTTTCTTTCTAACGAGTCTAATAAGTTTTTAAAGTTATTGATAATATTTGATGCCTCCTTGAAACAATCCAAAGCAAAAGATGAATCACACTGAATTATTTTATGATTTGTGTTTTATCCATTTACTGAAAACTTTCATAAATTTCTAGAAATAAATACTATGTTGTGTTTGATTCCAGTCTATAAAATGGGTGTGGTTCCTTTTTTCCATCAGAAAGATTGTTTCTGACCCTGAATGCATAATAAGAATTAGATTTTCTGGAGGCTAATGAGTTGGGAACCCAAATTTGGAGTCTGGTGTTTAGTGTAGCTTCTCAACTGGGTCTCTTCCACAGTCATTTTTGTTGTTTGCAATTTTCTTTCTCCTCTCAAACTGTGTTAGCTTTGTAGGACCAATAAACAAATTCATAAAATTTCAAGTGAAAGAATTGTAATACTCTACCATCAGGTTTCACATATCATAGAGATCAGAAGATTTAAAGCTAACAAAGGAAATAATAACTAGAATTTAAGGAATTATACATTCCTCTACAAACATTTATTAAAACTCTAGTAAATGCCAAGAATGCACAAAGTGGCTAGTGCACTAACTCTGGAGCCAGGCTGCCTGAGAGAAAACCCAGGTCCTACCGTTTTGTCTCTGAACATAACCTCAAGCAAGTTACCTGATTTGCTCCTCTTCCCTTACCTACCAAATGAGGTAATAATAATACTGGTCTCGTGTATATTGAAGGTAGTTAGAGGACTGCATGAATGAATGTAAGTAAAAGACTGAAAGCATGCCTGCCATGTTATTAGGATTGCATATGTAGTAGTTGGCAAGTATGATTACTATTATAATTATGACAGTCAACCAGATGCGGTCGTTACCCTCATTGTGCTAATGAGAAGCATTTTAAAGTGCACAACTCATGTTCATCAAAGACTTAGTGTGTTCCAGGTACAACAGTAATCATTTTATTATTATTAATTTTTATGACAGCTGTTCTAGTGAAGGTTTTACTCTTTCCAGTTTAGAGATGAGCAAACTGAAGTTTACAGTGACAAAATAATTTTGCTGAAGGTTCAACTAGTAAGTGATGAAATCAGAATTTAAAGCAAAGTGCTATTCATCTTACTACACAAGACTCATTTAGAGGGACTATATTAATGATTTACATAATAGAAAGCGAGTGTAGCATGGTGTTTACAAGTACAGACTCTGAGACACATTATGGGGATTTGAAATCTGTCTTTTCTACTTTCACGGTATTGGTCCTAAGATAATGTGGTTAACTTCTCTGTGCTTCAGCTTTGCACCTATAATATGATGATAATAATACTTCAAAACAGAGTTGATTCAAGGATTGAATAAAATTGAGTGAAATCATGTGGTTCTTAACTTTTTTTGTCTGACTTTCTTCACTTCAAGGTCTGTACACGTTGTTGCAAATGGCAGTATTTCATCTTTTCTTATGGTTGAGGAGTATTCCATCATGCATATATGTATCACAATTTCTTTATCCAGTAATCTATCAAAGGACACTTTGGTTGTTTTTATGTCTTGGCCACCATGAATAATGCTGCAATGAACAAAGGAGTGCATATGTTTTGCTAATGAATGTTTTCAAATTTTTCAGGGAGATGCCCAAAGAGGGCTTCCTGGGTCATATGGTAATTCTGTTCTTAATTTTTAGGGACCTCCATACTGTTTTCTGTAGTCTTTACCAGTTTACATTCCCACCAGCAGTGAATGAGGGTTCTTTTTTCCACACAACCTCTCAATCACTTGCTATTGCTTGTCTTATTGATAATGACCATTCTAAAATGTGTGAGGTGGTGTATGTCATTGTAGTTTTGATTTGCATTTCCCTAATAGCCAGTGAAGTTGAGCATCTTTTCATATATCTGTTGGCCATTCGTATATCTTTTTGGGAGAAGTGTCTGTTCAGGTCCTCTGCTCATGTTTTAATTGGATTGTTTGGCGTTGAGTTGTATGAGTTCTTTATGTATTTTGAATATTAACTATTGATCCATCTTGATGTTAGGTTGCATTTCATCAATGTGCCTTGGATCTTTTAGTTATAGGATGACACCAGCAATACAGTATATTGGTACAACTGAAGGAGCTTCAGATGATGAAGAAAAGTGCCTTTGTCCTTTCACTCATTAATATAACAAACTTTGCTTCATCTGTGGCACCAACTTTCTTTAACATACCTTGGGTTAGGTACTGGAAGATTTTCTCAGTAGGCTACCTTTGGAAATAAGCTCAGGGCTAAATCACAACAATTACAAGCCTGAGATGAAAGGAGCCACGTGTACACTGAGGTCTCTTAAAGACCCAGCCAGCCTTCATTTCCTTTCACAATGGGAAGCTCTGAGCTTCTACTGACTAGGATTTAACCACAACAAAACAATATCTCTCTGTGTGGGTTTTAAAAATAAACTTAAGTGATTTGTATGTACAAATGGCATCTTAGAAAAAGGAGTGTAGAAAAGCCAAGTTAAAAAAGAAAACAAACCTTGAAATCCTTTCCTCTTTTCTTTTCCAACAGGTTTTCTTCCTCAGAACTGTAGTCTGGAAAACTCATCTTTTATTGCATTGCATACCGAGCAGTTCAACCACCTCAGGTTTTGATTTGGGATTCTAATGATATTAGTATAAATAGTGTTATAGATGGGCTGTAACCTGGGGCCTGTGCAAGGATAACTAAAAGCCTCCAGGTTTCTAAAAGGAAATGAAGAGAAAATACATTTGTTGTCTTAGCTACATTATTGACAACGTAAGTGATTGTTTGGAGGCTTGAAAGGTGGGGTCAGTCCTGTGAACTTTCAGTTTTAGGAAAGTTTAATCAACTGATTAATGACATAAAAGAATATATTAATTCACTTGATGTTTCATATACATAGTTTATAAGTAGGAGATTTTCTAGTAATTTGCATACTCTATTGCTTTTACATTTAGGATAAGGAGAAGAAATCATTCAACTCTATAAACAGTGATGAGCAACTAAATCTAACTATAGGAGGTTAATGAGAATTTATCTAGACCCCTGTTATTATCAAAGATGTATTTTTAGGTCACTGTCTCCGCCGTCCAGCCTGCAGTGAGAGTTGCCCCCGTGCCCAGTGCCCAACACCACCCACCTGTAAGAACCCAAAGGAAGGAATCCGCCATGCCCCCCAAATATGGCGTGTTGACTCAAGCTGAGCTGCGCAAAAGGCTGTACCAGATGTTTAAGGACCAGGGTATACTGGACAGGCTCAAGATGCAGCTGAGAAAGCAGCTCATTCAGGAATTGATGCACCCTGTACTGACTGGAGAAATGGAGCCTCAGTCCATCTCAGTGGAAGGGAGCACCCTCTTAATGGGTGCTTCCAACTCTCTAGTGGCAGATCACTTACGAAGATGTGGCTATGAGTATTCTCTTTCGGTTTTCTTCCCAGAAAGTGGCTTGGCAGAGGAACAGGTATTTGCTATGCAGGATCTATTACAGCTCATTAAAATCAACCCTGAATCCAGTCTCTACAAATCACTGGTTTCAGGATTTGATAAAGAAAACAAAAAAGGTTTTCTCATGGAGTTTCTAAAAGAAATGGCAGAATACCATCAGATCAAAGAGACTCGTGACATGGACACTCAGACAAGTCCAACATTTCTTAGCAAAGACTCTCTTGCTGAGAAGCTTCAGCTTATTGATGATCAGTTTGCAGATGCTTACCCTCAGCGTCCAAATTTAGAATCTTTAGAAATAAAGTTAAATGAATATAAGAAAAAAGTAGAACAGCAGCTTCAGGCAGAAATGCAACAGAAGTTGAAGCATTTTAAAAATGATGAAATAGAAAAAATCAAAAAGGAAGAGAAGAAGAAGTCTAAGGTGGAATCAGCGAAGTTCTGGAATGATGCTGAGAAAGCTTGTCAAGCAAAATCAGAAGCTCTCCTTTCTTGGGAAAAGACGTCCCTTGAGAGAATTCAAAAGAACCAAGAGATTGAAACAAAAGAAATTTATGCCCAACAGCAGCTTCTACTAAAAGATACAGATTTGGTAAGAGGCAGAGAAGCAGACCTGAAGCAAAGAATTGAAGCTTTTGAATTGGCCCAGAGGCTACAAGAAGAAAAAAATAAAAGTGTGAGTGATGCACTTAGGAGATGGGAACTGAATGTAAAGAGTATGGAGGAGACCTATGAGCATAAGCTCAAGAATGAAATTCTAAAGCATCAACTAGAGCTAAAGGATGACTATATCACCAGAACTAACAGACTGGTTGAAGAGGAAAGGAAGAATAGAGAAAAAGCTATACATTTGCAAGAGGAGCTCACAGCTGTTAATTTGAAAAAGGAAGAACTCAGTCATTCTGCAAATCGTGTGAAAGAACTTCAGCTTGAGCTTGAGTCTCTCAGAGCCCAGTGTTTGGCAATAACAAAGCAAAACCACCTGCTGAATGAAAAGATGAAAGAAATGAATGACTATTCAATTCTAAAAGACGAGAGACAAGAGCTTCAGAATGAAAATAAATTCCTTAAACAACAAATGCAAGAAAGTAGAAATGAAAACTTGAATCTCTTAAACCGCATAGCTCAGCCATCTCCTGAGCTGCTAAATTTTCAGAAAGAATTAAAGAAAGCAAAAACTGCTATCCTGTTAGGGCATAAGGAGTTCCAAACCCACAAGGAAGCTCTACAGAAGCAGCTGCAAGGTGAAATGGAGCATTCTGCAGAGCTGAAGGCCCAGATACTAGAGTACGAAGCCTCTGTAAAGAGGTTAACTATGCAGGTGGCCGATTTAAAAACGCAGCTGAAACAAACTGAGACAGCCCTGGAGAATGAAGTGTACCACAATGTAAAGCCATTTCTGGTCAACGGATCCACGGTGTCGCCCAATGGTGGGACAAGTGGAGATTTCTTGAAAAATCCTCTCAAACAGGAACAGCTGATGGCAGGCACAGTTACACCAAGAATAATAAATTATCCAAGTGCAAGCATGAATGGTAGCTCCCCTGAATCTGACCTGCAGTTTGTAGCCAACACCAAGGCAAGAGTGAGAGGGCTAGAGCATGAGGCCAAATGCTTAGAGAAAGCTTTCCGAGATTACTATCAAATAGTTCATCATTGGCCCCGCTCTGGAAGCCCACTAGCATCCCAGAGCCCACCTCCCCTGCACGTGCAAGGGACTCTCAAGAGCGTCCTGGTAAGTTCCTCAGAAAGATGTATTTTTATAGAGGAAGGAGCTGTGCCCAGGCAGCCTGCAGCAGGCCAGACAGAAGCGCGGACGGGCACAACAGCCTCCCCGCTCCACAGAGGTGCTGGCAGACACCTCTCCACCAAACCCCTTGAGAGAGCTAAATGGAGCTTTGATGCTGAAATGCACCTGGAAGGTCTGGGTCGATCCCAAGTTGCTGCCTCTAGTCCTTGTCCTGAAAGAATGCTGCAGCTTTCAGCTGCTGAGTCTAGGCACAGCCTTTTCATCCATTTGCTTTCCAGCCCTCTGGAGCAAGAGGCCAGTCTTTATCAAAGACAAACTGAACTCCCAGAGAGAACTGAATTTTCAAATCCGGACAAGCAATCTTTGAACAATAATGAAAAATTTGAATCATCTTTCGAATCTCGTGTAGATGCAGGGGACATGCCAAAGCACTTAGAGGCGGATGGCCTCCATCCTGCTCGTGATGCGCCTCCCTTGGATGCTGCCATGGCCGCTCTTCCTGCCGGACCTGTCTCCGCTCACTACCCAGGCGTAGATCAGAAACAAACTGGGGAAGACAGTGAAGAAGAACAAATATGGCAGCCGGTGAAAGAACAAGAGCAGAGAGAAGGAAGAAGTCAGAGTCTGCAAGCAGCTTTACAAAGGGAACGGAGAGAACTAGACAAACTCAATCAACCACGGCGGATGATTGAAGAGTCATTGAAGATTGAAATGGAGAAAGAATTAGGAGTGAGTATTCAACAAATGAAAGACAGATCTGTTTGTGGTGAAAACCCTTTTGAGAAATACATGAAAATCATCCAGGAGAATCAGGACCAGAAGAAGGACGATAAGAGCTCAATGAAGATTGTCGGAGAAGTTTCGCAAGTGGACACACTGCCATTTAGTGACACAGACGGGAGTTTCGCGGGCCTTTCTCATGAAGAACCAGATGACTTTTGATAACTGTGTGCCTGGCCAGCTTTTTACTCATGTAACAACAAAAGGCCTATGAGTTCTCTGTAATAAGACAAAATTCTCAATAAAAATTGCTTATGTAAAAAAAAGATATTTTTAATTATTACAATTACAAGTCAGCAGAAATTGACAAAGTTACACAGACTTCACATTTTTTAATTATTTATACTTTATAATTATCTTTAAATAAGATCAGTATTCCTAGTAACTTATAGATATTAAATCACTAGGTTTAAAAAACTAATTAAGATATACTTTACATTAAAATTATTTTTGTATCTGAATGTGCTTGCTACTTATAAGAATCTCCAAGCACATGAGAAGTTACAATGACAAGGTATTCATATTAAGATGATATATTTAATGACTGTGTATTGTTAAAATATCTAATTAAAGAATAAAAGCTACAGAGTTCTAGCCAAGATGGAGGCATAGGTAGAGACCCTTCCCTTCCTCTCACAACCAAAAGGAGGATAACAACCAATCTGAAATCAGTAAACAACCAAAATCACCAGAAAAATCAAACTACATGGAATTCCAACAAGCAAGGAATTAATGAGAAAATCAACCAGAACAACCAGACCGGTAAGGCAGAGGACCACATGGGCCTACTCAGAAAAACCTCAGCGACACATGGACCTTGGGGGCAGGGCTGGCTGCTGACCTCGGTGGGTGCAAGGGCAGAGCTGAATTAAGGGGACTCAGAGGTGGCTGTGGTCTACAGTGATTGCCATAAGAGAAGCTCCCAGTCTCACACAAGAGTCCGTTGAAAAGTGCACTAGAGACTAGCAGACTGCCCACACTGTTCCCTCTCTGGCCCCTCCCCTACAGGCAGCACCACCGAACAGCAAGGAGGTTTGCCCTGCCTGGAAGAATACCTAAGGCCCCGCCCCCTTACAACTTATCAGCTGCACCAATACAAAGAAATATGACCCAAATGAAAGAACAGAGCAAAGCCTCAAAAAGAGAGCTAAGCGGGGAGGAGATTGCCAACCTATCTGATGGAGATTCTAAAGCCCTGGTAATCAAAATGCTCACAGATCTGATTGATTGAGCTTGGTTGAAAAATCAAAAAACAAATGAAGGATACCCAAAGTGAAATCAAGCAGAATGTTCAGGGAACCAACAGTGACAGGAAGGAAACTAGGACTCAAAGCAATGATTTGGAACAAAAGGAAAAAATAAACATCCATCCAGAACAAAATGAAGAAACAAGAATTCAAAAACTGAAGAGACTCTTACAAACCTCTGAAACAACCTGAAATGTTCTGATATCCAAATTATAGGGCTGCCAGAAGAGAAGAGGAAGACCAAGAAATTGAAAGCTTATCTGAACAAATAATGAAGGAAAACTTCCCCAATCTGGCAAAGGAAATAGACTTCCAGGAAGCCCAGAGAGCCCCAAAGAAGTTGGACCCAAAGAGGAACACACCAAGACATTAAGTTATCCAAGATTAAATATAAAGAGAAAATCCTAAAAGAAGCAAGAGGAAAGAAGAGAGTTACTTACAAAAGAATGTTCGTTAGACTATCCCCTGATTTCTCAAAAGAGACCTTGCAGGCAAGAAGGGGCTGGAAAGAAGTATTTGAAGTCATGAAAGGCAAGGACCTACATCCAAGATTACTCTATCCAGCAAAGCTATCATTCAGAATGGAAGGGCAGATAAAGTGCTTCCCAGATAAGGTCAAGTTAAGTTCATCATCACCAAGCCATTATTATATGAAATGTTAAAGGGACGTATCTAAGAAAAATAAGATAAAAATATGAGCAGTAAAATGACAACAAACTCACAACTATCAACAAATGAACCTAAAAGAAAAGAAAAACAGTGAAAACAAAAAGTAAGCAGACAGCCAGAACAGGAACAGAATCAGAGAAATGGACATCACACGGAGAGATTTCAATGGGGAGAGGGAAGGGAGGAATAGGGGGGAAAGTTACAGGGAAGAAGAAGCATGGTTAGTAGGCATAAGGTAGATGGGGAGAGATAAAAAAATGGTATGGGAAACAGAGGACTCAAAGAACTTATATGTACAACCCATGGATGTGAACTAATGAGCAGGGAATGCTGGAGGGTTGGGGGGCAGGGTGGAGGGGGATAGAGGGGGAAAATTGGGAAAACTGTAATAGCAAATCAATAAAAAATATTTTTAAAAGAATAAAAACTACAGTCACTTGACAGTTATTCTGTCTACATAAATTTCAGAACTCTAACAGATGAATATGTCTCCAAATATATAGACAATTGAGTTCATAATTGTGAAGTAATTTTTTTTGGAACAGTTGTAAGGTAACAAATAATGACTTTAAAAGTCAATGCCCTTTTAAAACTCCTTTATTTCTGATGTTCTGAAGTCATCCTGAAACTAAGAGAACAGAGGTACTTGGATAAAACTCAACAAAGTCAAGGTGGATCAGATGCCAAAGCTTTCAAATGATTTTTTTTTCTTAAGGTACGTACACCTGGGAATGTTAAATTGTCCAGTCATGTCCAGTCATGTGGCAAATTATGTTCTCAAAGTAATCATCACCATCATCATCATCAACCAAGCTTTTGTGCCTGTGTTGTCCTAGAATGCCCTTCCCACCACCCTAAACTTTGCCTGCTAAAGAAACTCTTTTTCTTCCAAAAGTGGGTTAAGAGATTTGACTCCTTACTTCACAAAGGACAGCTGATCCATCTTGCCACCTTTGTAGCAATTTTTGCTTTATAGTAATGTAATTATTTGTTCCAGAACTGACTTTATAAGTCACTGCATTTTTACAAGAAAGATTCTACTAATTCATAGTCTTCCCCAAATCCAAGGACCATAGGCCCTTGGGGGAAAAATTTATTATGACCTTTTATGTACCTTTTTGAGTAGATCCAACAGAAAACTGAATTTTTTATTGAACACAAAATTTATTTTAAAAATATGTTCAGGTATATGATTGAGTAGTTAAAAAATAGTCTAGAGAGTCTGAAAAAGTAAAAATGACGTTTCTGAAGATTTCTGTTTTTATTGATTAAAATTAGTAAAATAGAGCTAACTTTAAAAGAAAAAAATATAAACATTTGTTGTAGTTTTGTTTCAAAATGAAAATAGTTGATGGGTTCACTAAATGTGTAAAATCTTTATATAAAATTACCAGAATTAAGATATTTTATTTCAAGCCTACTTGGTGAAAGTAAGCATCATAGAAATACCTTTTGGAAATTAAATATGACTTGATTTCCCGTCACACAATTTGCTTTTTCTGAGTCTTCCAGTCTCAGTAAACGATCAAAACCAAACTCCAAGAAACATCTTTGATTCCTCCCTTTCTCGACTGCTCATGCAACATGATGTGCCCTTTGCTTGGCACACTCTCCTCACAGATCTTGATGGGTCCTTCTTAGCATTTTCCTCTGCAGTCAAAGACCATCTCCCCAGCAGGTACTTCCTGATCTCGCAGGCACTCCAGAGCAGGGCTGCCAAACTCATTTTCACCGGCGCCACATCAGTCTTGCAGTTGCCTTCAAAGGGCCGAATGTAATTTCAGCTCCTTAACTGTTAAGGAGTAGTTACAGTTATACAGTCCTAAAATTATTTCAGCGCTTTGTAGGCGACCGAGAGGTTGATGTGGCCCCCGGTGGAAACAAGTTTGACACCCCTGGCCTAGAGCATCAGATCACATCACTGCGTTCGACTCTCTTTTTCTCTCTCAGCACTGCCTGGACTTACATTGTTCATTGCATGTTCTCTACCAGAATATGAGCTCTCAAAGGCAAGAAACTTTTTTTTCTTGTTCTTCCCAGTATTCTAGCACTTACACAATGTTGGCACATAATATCCAGTCCAAACTATATTTCTAATGAATATTTTGAGAACAAATTTTAAAAAATTTATCTCATTCAATAAACACCTCATTTGTTTTTAGTATTGTACTAAGCGAAGGTAAGAGGACATATATTGAAAGGCAAACATTTTATCACTTTCTAATAACCTGATAAAGTTAGACAGCTTGGCATTCTTCCTCCACTCTTGTTCTTCTTTTCTCTCTGTCTCTCTCCCCCCTTCTCTCCCCGTCCCTCTCCTTCTCTCTCCCTTTCTCTTTCTCCCTCTTTCCTCCCAGGGAACTTACTCACAGAAAGAGAGAAAGGGAGAATGGCAGAAGAGGGAGAGTGGTGAAACAGAAATAGCAAGGACTCTAGCAGCTAGATGGGTTTGTGATTTCCAAACCACATGATCGTAGACTAGCCATTTAGGCTCATAGAGGTTATGATGTTTCTTCACTTGAAAAATAGGAATTATTGCTTTTACTTTATTGCTTGTTGTGGAAACTGAATATAACAATGACTGTGTATAGTAAATATCTTAGCACATCGTAGGCTTTTAAACATGGAAGCTTTTATTACTATTATCTCATGAAATGATCTGAGGTCAGTCATGCCCCGAGCCAATTTTCTTTTGAATAGTGCTTGCATAAGACCAATTTTTGAGGGGTAATTGGCAACTACCTAGCATATTAAAATACAATATGTATTATAACTTGAATAGTCTGATTCTTTTCCTATCCTTAAAAATAAGAGAAGAGACCGCTGTGACTCTGATTCCCATCACTTCCTGATGCGGCTGCCAGACCCCACGGGAGGCACGGAGGCAGCGGTCTGTCGGTGATGGCTGAGTGAGTAATACAGGGCAGCGATGTGAGACACGCGTGCATCATCTTCCAGTGCGAGGGTGTGAGGCCAGGTGGCTGGCTAAGGAAGTGTAGCATCCAGTAGGTCCAAAGTAGAGTGAGAGAGACCCAAAGTTTGTCTAAGAGGAAATATGAAGTACATCTGGCTGTATGGTATTCATAGTTTGGAGCTAAAAGAATATGTCCCTGAGGTCAAGAGACCCACCAAATATGGGAGCTTAAGTCGGCAGCAATGTCGTAAATTTTCTCATGAATAATTTTTAAAAGTCTGACAGGACTAATTTTATTTATTGCTTGGTAGACAGCATTTTCTTATCTTAAAACAAGCTCAGTTAATAAGTTAGGTGTTTTGGCAATGGATCTAAAGTAATTTCAGTTCCATTTCCATTTGGGCTTAAATCACCCTCTATTTTACTTAATTCCCTGACTAGGAATATTAACAAAATAAGTGTGTCAAGCACATATTAGTCACCAAGTCTAATAGAGACACCAACACCCACAGGTATTTATTTGTGTATAGATGCCCACATGTGTGTGCGCCTGCGTGGGCATGTGAGTGTGATGAGTTCTATAGCCACTGCTCTGCCTTTGGGAGCTGAGGATTCGAATCTGCTTCCTCTTTAGGTAACTGACATTACCAGAGGTTCATCTGCCCTTCCATCTCTTGCTCTAAGTGAGATATAGCAGTGCTTGGGACCCAGCATATATGAGGGGTTACAGGGAAAGCTGGAATTCTGCTCTTGTCTAGATTGAGTAACCCTAGTAGAATAGTTTGGTTTAAGACCTAATCCAGGTCTGTGTGGGGTTGAATCTATTCAGAGTGTAAATTGGACTTAGTTTTCCTTCCTTCCTTCCTTCCTTCCTTCCTTCCTTCCTTCCTTCCTTCCTTCCTTCCTTCCCCTTACCTGAGGACATACTCATTGATTTTAGAGAGAGTGGAAAGGAGGGAGCGGGGAGAGAAACATCAATGTGAGAGAGAGATACTGATTGGTTGCCTCTCATGTGTGCTCCCAGCCTGGGCACTGCACCTGCAATGCAGGCATGTGCCCTGACTGGGAATGGAACCTGCGATCCTTCAGTTTACAGGACAACACTCCAACCAACTGAGCCCCACGGGCCAGGGCTGGACTTGGTTTCTCAAAGCTACCTATATCTTCCTTGGAGTCAACACAGAAATATAAGACTCCTCTAGATCAGAGGAGTCTCAGTATGACTCCAGCAGAAACAAATTCCTTTAAGCTTCCTAGACTGATTCATGCCCAAATCTCTTCAAAATTGGTGGTGGAAGTGGCACACTTCAGAATACTTTTGGCCATGTGGAAATTACCTATAGCTGTGCTGTCAGATATGGTAGCTACCAATCCTATGTCACTATTAAAATTAAATTTTTAATGAATTGAAATTAAACATTCAGTCCCTCAGTTACATGATGCTCAAAAGCTACGTGTCTGTGTATTAACACAGATATAGAATATTTCCATAACAGCCTGCTTCGTTTCCCAAGCAAAATGTTTGCAGTGGACTTCAAAGTTAGTCTAACCTGTGGACTTCCAATTATATGTGCTGAAAGGTTTAGTAAATAAACTCCTTATGTCCTCTACCTGCTCAAGCACCTAAAGCTGCCCTTCCATAATGCTCATCGGGCAGGTTGATGCTTATATGATGTCATCATTCCCATGAAACTGTGAGCTCTGTGAAGGCTGGCACTGGTCTGCCTTGTCATTGTTTCCCCAGAATGTAGTACCATGCCTAGAACATAGATATTGTTCAATAAATAGTTGTTGAATGAATGAATATATGAATAAATCCTAATTTCTATATCTCACTCATGGATAAAAATGCCAAATTCTTGAAGTTAGTGTGAGGATTACATTAAATAGTGTGAATGATGTAACCAGCACATGTCTGACATGAAATAGGTGCTTGAATGTCTACTTCCTCTCTTGTCCTTTGATGAATAGAAGCCTGGGTCACTTGGATCCACAGGTCACAGAGACTTCTGGTCAAGCTGACAGTCTCCCTAGGTTTTAGCCCTTGTATTTCCTTCCCTTTGATCAAAGGCTTGGCTTAAGTTATTAACTACAGGGAAAGAGATCAGGGTTCAGTTCTGCTATTTGGCAGCAGTTCTCTGAGGAACAAAGTACTAACTCAGAGCAGTTAGTTTCATAATTCATTCTAGAAATCTCTTCAAGACTAAAATCCTGGCTTTTTACCAACCACATGGTTCATTCAGCCTTCTCTCCTATCAGAATTCTGAATAGCAAAATGGTGCCAACAATTAAGTGCCTAAACCATTCCTGGAGATTCCTAGGCATGAATTAGTGTAGCAGGGGCATTTTGAGGGAGAACTTTGGAACAAACAGCACTTTAGGATGAGCATTTAAAGTCATTTTCTTTGCCCTCCTCTGTGCTTTCAACTCTCCCCTGCAATGCTACCTTTCTGTATTTAAAAAGTGGAGAGAGATGGCAAATTTTTGTTTAGTTTAGGGGCAGTTATTGCAAAGCCAATTCTAAGATGCACAGGGAAAAAGAGGGGAAAGGAAGAGGTCCTGAGAGGTTTCCAGGGTGGTATTACGGAGCATGTTGTGGAAAAGTTTTAGCCATCTGTTAATGGATATTATAAAAGTGGAGACTGTGCTAAAAAATAAACTGCCGGGTTGTCCTTTGCAGAAAGTTAATAAAAAGAAGGAAGTGAAAGACTGCTCATTATTTTTAATGACTTTGCTTTCCAGCAGAGTGCCTGTATCTCTCTGCCTTTACTTTCTGCCTTCTTTCAGTTCATTACAACACACTAAACTGCTCCTTAGAATGATGGCTTTGTTCTAAAGCACAGAGTTCATCAAGAGGCTCACAGTCCAGGCTGACCAGTTGTTAACCACAGGCCCAGTGCCAAGGTGATGATGCAAAGATGAGCCCAGGATGTTGTCCACAGAACAGTCATCAACCACAACTGCCCTTGGCCTTCTTCCGAGCATGTCCACGCCGTTACAGGGAGTCAGCTTTCAATGCTTCATTGTACTTGGTGGGTGACGCAAGCCTCGCCATCCATTAAAGTAGTAGTTTCAAAAGTAGTTCATCCTACTTTGGTAAATCAGGAGGCGGTATGGTATGGTTAGAAGCAGCCTTCGTTTTGTTTTGTTTCAATTCTACATATGGTATATATATGTATGACGCTTGTCTTACTAATTTCATTATTTCCATATACACTATTTGAGTATATAATTTTGTGCTGTGCTTTTAGAGTAAGTAGTTTTCTGTGCTAATATCCTTGGCTATCGATGGCCTCACATGTCCCAGATAAATTCTGAAAATGTGGATAATAAATTTGTTAATTGTGAAATGAAAAAGTAGTAAGTAACACTTTATTATTTCACAGTGATGCTTAAAGAAGGTAAGTGGTTTACCCTAGGCATGTACATATTTCATAAAACAGTAAAACAATGTAATCCTACAAATATAAAATAAGGATATTTACACACACACACAGAATGAAAATTCTAGCTCCAAACTCTATATTGGGTATACCTGCTGTCTTTGTTAGATTTTTTTTTTTAACTGTGTTTCTGTTTCCAAATAAGGACTAAACTGGCTGTGCTTTGGAAAAAGCTCTTTGAATTCTGTGTTCGCAAATCCCTGTGTTTTGAAAAATGAGATAAGTGCTCAGGAGAGTGCCTGAGATCGACAGTGACACCAGCCAGGCTCTCGAAAGTGAGTTCTCACCTGGAAATGAGGCAGCAACATCTTCTCTGAACTGAACGGGACCAAGTCCCTCTGATGTTCTTCAGGCAGAATCATCAGAGAGTCACCTATTCCTAAACTCAGGAATTGGAGTGACACTCTGCCTGGTTTTCTTATGTTTCCACTTGAGCATATATATTTTTTAAACAAAATAAATGGGTCTTTTTTCCCCAAAAAGTATTCAGGCACCATACTCTTAAAAAAGCCCTGCTAGAAATAAAGTATATGTTTATTCATTAGCTCTCAGGCACTTCTGGGCTCAGTACCCACACAGACAGGCTGTTTAATGTGGAGTTTAATAACATTTATGTAGAGCAGAGCTGGTGACCATCTTGGTAGAGAAAAATCCACACTGTTTTGCTTGTCTTCATCCAGGAGAGAAAAAACCTGACTAGGATTGCCTTGCTTTATCTAAACTCTGCCACACTGTTGATTTAAAAAAAAAAAAAAAAATGCAGTTCACTGTCATGTGAGGAGGAAAGAATAAAGCCAGCCAGCCAATTTGAAAGAAGGAGGAACATATTTTAGTTTTCCCCAAAGCCCAGTAGAGATTCAGTTAGAGCTATTTTTACTCTCTCCCCAAATGATTTAACTTTGTTGTCTTTTGACAACGATCTAGAGTTGTTTGATCTATCTAGTTTGAAAAAGACAAAGGTGATAAACTGCTCAGCAGAAGACTAATTAGGAGAAAAAGAGTTCATTGGATTGCAGGGAAAATAATAAAATGAACAAAGAACGTAAATGTTCTTTCGTTCATCAGCCTGGTTCATACTGTGCAGGGGGAGTTGCCAAAGTCATTTTCCCCCAGGCCTGCTCTAATTAACTTATTACATGTTAGAATCCCTAGGAATATTGTCACATGTGGCCATAAGAACTCAATCAAGGAGTTGATGGTATAAGAGAGGTAGGGATGGTTAAATGGAACTTTGAGGAATAATAGGGACAACACCAACTTTATAGGGTAAAAAAATCCCACTTGGGGGAAATAATTGATTAATCATATCGATAGCTAAACTACATTAAGAGTTACTAGTTGGGATGTTCAACTGTATTTCTATCTCAAGGTGGAAGATTTCCCTGAGCTTTGTGTTACAGGTGTGCAACTTACTAAGTGTGTGCATGCACACATTTGTGTCTCTTTGGGGAATGTTTGGGGGTGTGATTTGAAGAGCAGGTAGAGTGGAGAAGAAAACAGTTTCTATTTCAAAAATCAATGTTTGGAACTGTAGCATTTAAACAGGTATGAACTGTCAATAGTGGACTGGGACGCATTATCCTCTTGAAGACTCAGTTTGTTCATTTACAAGAGGCAGTATTAACTATTTCATGGGTAAGAGGATATATGTAAAGCACTTTTTATTATCTATATAGGGACAAATACATATTAATTCCTTTTTTACCTCTCTGTCCTGAGACCTGCTTTGAATAACAATCCCCTTCTGCAACCTATCCAGGAAGGAAACACGAACAAACACGAAAAGAATCCACAGTAACCCACTGAATAGAGTTAATGCTTATTCATCTTCCACCTGAATATATAAAGAGTGTTGGGGTATGGTAAAATAATGGAGAAATATGTATTTAGCAGATTGTTGGTTTTCCAGTTGAATTTCCTATCTGTTCCACTCCGATTACTCTGATGCCCTTGGTGGCACAATAGGAAAAGAGTGCTGCTAACAAACTCGGGTCTGGAGTGAAAATGACTTTTAACAAGCTCTACAGCTTTCATTCTTTTTCTTGTCAAGACTACTGAGCTAATTAGTTTAGAGCACCAGCATAGAGAGAGAATTCCTAAAAATAGATAGTTATTAAGAGCCTTGGGGAAATATTCTACTATAGTTTGCTTTCCGGATAAAATTTTTAAGTAGGTATACAAGAATTATTGCTCAATTATAATAAAATTCCTATGGAGTTACACACACGATGTTAATCAGTGTGAGCTCATTTTGGCCCACATGTTATTATAATGAATACCAACGTGCGGGGAAGGGTCAGACGAGACAGAGAAACAGATGATGTAGGAACCGAGAGGCCAGAACTGAAAGCAGAGAAGCTACAGACAACAATGGATCTCATCTGAGTAAAGGGAGGGAAGCTGGTGGTTTGTGCAAACTCCTCTGTACTTTAAAGCTTCATTCCCTGAAAATGTTGCAATATCATTCCATTTCCAAAAGAGTAAAGTCCTAGGCTTGGTAAGGAAGGAGTAAATGGAAAATGCAGAAAGATCATTTTCTTCCCAGAACAATATAAAAATTTGGCTGCCTTTTCTGGCAGAGAAATGTTGAATTACAGTATATTTCTTTTTCATATAATATATGGCCTTTCTATGAGATAAGTCTTTAGGGAAATGAACCAACATCCTTTCCCACCCTCACAAGCTGTCAGATTATTTTATTTGTTTGGCAAATTTGAATGTACTACACGTTCTCCGCTGAGATGGGCCAAGTGGAAGATATCAAAGCAGGGCACCGCACACAGTCACACTCAACCCAACGGAACTGCCGTTTCTCATGATGTCAGACTGTCATTTCCAAAGCTCATCTGTCAGCGGTCAAAACAACTTGAAGCTATTTAGTTTAATTTTATCTGCTAAGCAGGGTCTCATCTGGACAGCACCTTAAAGAGAGTTCTTTGGGAAAAACAAATCTTAACCCAGAAAGTAAAGATGTTAAATAAGTTTCACCTTTCCCTGTCAAGTTGAACCCTTGGGGGAGGATATTTGACCTCCTGGATGAATGAAACAGAACTGGAATTCTGGTTCACTTTTCTTAAGAACCCGATGTCTGCGTGTGCTTCCTGCCAGTGGTTCGCAATATTATCTGAAGCTCATTCCAAGTGGTTACCCATATTCAAACCAGAGAATTCTACATTCTTTGCGCTACTGGCGCACTGCTCTTGTACAATGATTTGGGTTGGGTTTTTTTCTGTCTGTAATGCCTCTACATTTTATACTAAAATGCTCCCCAGAAAGCTCCTCACATGCATTGACTGAGTTACTCTGTCAATAATGATGTAAAGTAGACCAGCAAACTACTTGTCTATAAATAGCTGACCATTAATAATAAGATGTGCATTAATGGAAGACTCATGACTACAATTCTCATAACACTTAATCCTTTAGTTATATGACAAAAATTTGTCTGAAGTTTGATTTATCACTGTAACTCCTGAAAACAGGTCTAGCATGTCATCGGATCTTAATAAATGTTAGCAGAATGAGAACTTGTAAGTCTAATAACTTTAAAATGAATGCTGTTTTGTGAATTACCACCAAATTTGTAAGTGCCCTTTTCTACAACAATGCATCAGATGTGAATAACAGCCTGATGCCCTTTCAGCATAGACAGAGAAAAAAGACGTAACTGCAGAAATAGTAAAAACCAAGTAGCAAGTTGGTACTGGAGAAAAATTAAAGGTGGTGTTATGAGATTTCAGAAGAGAGAGATTACAATTGGCTCAGAGTGTCAAGAGTTTACAAACAAAGTCTTGAAGAATAGGTTAAGTGTGGTGAGAAGGCTTGAATAAGGTACAGCCTACACTCAGGAGCTGGATACCTAAGGTCGAACTGTAGCTTTATCTTGTCAACCTAGCCACTTGCCACTGCTGAAGTTACCTAACCAATCTGGGCAAAATGAAGATGATAATAGATTCTGCTTTACAGCGTAGTTGTGAAGATCACTATAGTTACCGTATGGATTTTCCTGGTGATGGCACAGTATGAGGTTCACCTCTGCCAACAGGTGACCTTGCTTTTACGATACTTGGCTGACCTTTAGTGAAACGGAATATTGAAATTATTCAGATAATATCACTAACAGCATTATCTTAGAAGGAAATGAACATCAAATCATCTTTGAACATGTGATTCCAGACTCTGCAAACAACTACAGCCACCTTTGAGGGACTCCCTGCCTACACACCGTGTGGACAGATCTAATCGTTAGCAGTATTTCTATCACCTGGTGGAAGTCATGACAACATTTGCAGTCATAGTAGCACTAAAATACTTCATTTGGTAACTAGCACACTTGACAAGAATATAAAACTCTGGTGATGATGGGTACTGGGGCGGAGGGGAGTGGGGTGTCTAATATTGAGGCTTAGAAACCTGGGCTGCTCTTTTGAAAAATCCCTCTAATATACGCAAATTCCCCTAGTGTGTTCAGGAAACATTTTTCACAGGATGTAAAGGACCTATGTTGAAAAGCACCTTGTTTGAGATTCCAGGAGGCAACTACGCAGGGTCCAGTGCATTTTTACTTAAAACTTTTAGGGAACTTCAATTGAAATGGCCTGGATTTCGGAAACCAAAGCAGAGTGTTGCTCACCATCCTCCTCAAGTGCAATATGAATGATGGTACTCTTCATTGAGGCTCTTCTGATTCACCTGAAATCTCCACCCCAGTTTGGCCTTTCAAACCTAGCACAAAGACCTGTGTACATTTTGTCCAGCTGTGACCTCTGGAGGGAAATCACAGGGCTAGACAAATGGTAAGTAAATATTCTTTAAGATCACGGCACCTCAGTACATCCTTCAGCGCAGTTCCGTTACTGAGCAGCAACAGGAGAAATTACTGGCTCCAAACAACAGGCATATTTGTTGATTTTCCTTCAATTGTTAAAAAAAGTAAAAATCAATATTATTGTTTATTGATTTAGCTCTCTGGGAAATTAGAATTTGTTTATAGTGCAGTCATTTCAGTCCAAGTAAAAATGAAACACATTTTAAAAGCCAGGTTTACTTGAATTAATGTACCCTCCTAGATTAAAAAAATAATAAATTAAAACCAGTATCAGTGTTTTATTATAACAGGCTATCATTTTAACATCTTACAAAAATAGTTGTGTTCATTTTAAAATTCATTTTCTTCCAGTAAATTCCTCTCTTCATAGTGAAATCTTAGTATTTATACACCATATATTCAGAGAAGGAGGACAGATACTTTGTATTATTAGAAGTGACTGATTTTGTTTCCTGCTACAGAAAGAAAGGGCTTTGATTAGTAACGCCAGGTGGACACAAGGGCACGCCTGTATTGTATACATAGTTGTGCATAATTCTTTTCAGCTGTTAAATAATTGATTTTAAAAATTCCCTAATGCATTTAAAAAGGGTTTAAAAATATTTTTTAAAATGTAAAATTAATAGAAACATTGATACAAACTTACCATTTTTATCAATAAAAGCAAGCAGGGAAAGAGAATTTTCGGAAGATAACTGTACACTTTATATATCACTGTAAAGAGGTTTGACAAGCAAATTCAAGTAAGAACAAACAAAAACTCTTTTCTACTCAGCTTGATTTTAATTCAATTGAAAAAAACAAGCACTTAAAAATAATACCATTTGAAAAGAATAAGAAACTTTTAAAATCAAAATTTGGCAGAAGCTATATTTTGACTTGAAAAGAATGTTCTCAAGCTGATAACTTGGAATGAAAATTGCCAGCATTTATAATGGCAAAGAATAAGGTCATCTCAACTGTTTCCAGGAGAGGGCTGCACCCATTCCGAAGGGCAACCTAATGCCTGCCTTGAACCAGTCCCGGGGAGGCTGGGGCCTGGGAGACCGCTGATGCCTGCCGCAGGTCAGGAGGGAGGTGAGAGGCCGAGCCTGCTCTTTACCCTTGCTGCAGCTGTCACTTCTCGCCCCCACTGCCATTCTATTTCGTGTCAAGACCCTCTTCTTGAAGAGGATCACAGAGTTCTGCATCTGAGGGGATGCTTACAGGTTTCCTGGAATCTTTAAGCTGCCAAGGATTAAGTATAAAATCCCAGTAAAGAGCCTTTAGGAAGATATTCCTGGTGGAACTCAGAAGGAAAGGAGCCCAGGGAACAGCATCCTTATCCAAAGATCAAAATGAGGGGCAAACGGCCAGAAGTAATCAGAAGCTTCAAAGCAAAGAAAGAAATCAGACATTTTTTCCCCCTAAAGATAAGGGATTACTCATTATAATCTTTTCCACAAGTATTTGGTTCACAATTGGAGAATAAGTCAAAACTTTTGCTGTCTTCAAATATTCTAATGTTTTTATCTTCTTAAAGATTTACCTTTTATAATGTAAAGCGCTCAAAACCACAGGGAAACAGCACCACCTCCTAGTCAATTTCGGTGTTTATCAAGACAGAGTGCTCTGCAGAGATGCAGATACATCTGTGAGTTTGGTCTTGTCGCTTATTGATCCGTACACAATTCTCTTAAATTGTCATAATAACAGCTATTACTTCTGACACTTCATCAATGGGAAATGAGGATTCAGGACAAAAGGATGGGAGTGATGGGAAACAAGATCCATTCACTCATTCAGGCCTGCAACAATGGGCCGTGGGGGACAGCGAGGGAAGAGAAGTAGAGGTGACTGGCCACTTACTGAGAGAGCTTACTGAATATTCGCCTGTCACCCAAGGTCAGGAAAAGAAGAGACCTCGAGGAGATAGGAAACAGAAAACCTGAATCACTTTTTCTGGCCACACTTCTCAAAGTTTTGGTCTCCAGATCCCTTTATACCCTTAAAAGCGAGAAGGACACTGAAGAGCTGTGGGTGATATCTATATTTACCACATTGGAAAATAAAACTGGGAAATACTAAAATATTTATTAATCTAGCTTCTAAATAACAGTAATAAACATTTTCTTATGCAGAGTAACTCTATTCTCCCCTAATAAATTAGCCGTAAGAATGGAATTGTCTTATAGTTCTGAACATCCTTTAAAGGTCTGGCTTAACACAGTTAGCTGGATTGTCATGTCTGCTTCTGCATTCAGTCGGTCGTGATGTGTTATTTTGGTTGAAGTATGTGAAGAAAATCTAGTCTCACACATATATTGGGAAAGAGAAGAATATTTTAATAGCCATTTTACATAATTATGATTGTGCTGCTTTTACAGTACAACAAAATTCAAAAAGTGGCAGTTTCTTAAAGATAAGTTTCCGTATGGAACCTGAATCCACGTCCGTGAACTTTTTTGCAGTCTGTTACACTGGCCTATCGTGCACCGTGAATGAGTCTTTAAAATCAACGCATGAAGACCCTGGCT
Organism: Glossophaga mutica; assembly: GCA_039655065.1. Taxonomy (NCBI): domain Eukaryota; kingdom Metazoa; phylum Chordata; class Mammalia; order Chiroptera; family Phyllostomidae; genus Glossophaga; species Glossophaga mutica. The sequence goes on from CM077304.1 coordinate 44,815,429, forward strand.
GGTGCAGCTCAGTGGATTGAGCGCGGGCCTGCGAACTGAAGGATCGCGGTTCGATTCCCAGTCAGGGCACATGCCTGGGTTGCCAGGCCAGTTCCCGGCAGGGGACATACAAGAGGCAACCGCACATTGATGTTTCTCTCCCTCTCTCCTTCCCTTCCCCTCTAAAGATAAATAAATAAAATCTAAAAGGAAAAAAAATAAAATAAAATCAATGCATGATTTTTACCATGTCAAGGTTTGTTATTTAAGAGATATTGGCTCATTTTTTTTAATGTAGCTCTTCCAAATGTACAGTGGAGTACTCCATTGCACCGTGAGAAAATAAGTTTTCATAGGCAAATAATATACGAGCATTATTACAAAAAGTATTGGACTCTTAGACTCTCTGAAAGGGTCTCAGGGAGCCCCCATGGTCCATCTCTTGGAGAACAGATGCTCTGTGCTTGTTTATTTTTTTCTCCATGTGGTTTAATCTCATCTGTTGCCCCTTGTACTCTTTGACCTTCCTTCGATTCACAGCATTCATGTCACACTTCTCATTTCAGAATTTTTTGCTAACTTCCACACAGCCTTTAGTAAAGTTTTAATTTAGACGGTAGTTTTTCTAAAAATCCTACTCTGACTTTCCTTAATCGGCATTAGGTGCTCTGCCCTATAGGTATTGCTCAAAACTATGGCTTGTTTACTTTCCTGAAATTTCTAAATAGACTAAAACCCTGAATGGACAAGAACCATGACTGTGTATATCAGTATAGAACTTATATTTTTAATGTATCTGCTATCAATTTAAAGAATAAAAATCAAGAAATAATGATATGGGGGTGGAACTAAAGAGAGGGTTTTTCTGCTACATTAAATTCTACTTCCTTCAGTCTAGTATTGGACTCCTGATATAGCCTGAGTATGTTATATGGAATTTTCTCTTTGTAGGCAAAGATTATCTCTCTGCTAAATCTTCCCATTCTTCAAGTTACACGTCAGGTTATCCCTCCTCTAAACACACACACACACACACACACACACACACACACACACACACACAAGAAAACCCCAGTATACCTGCCCACGTCTGTTCAGTAGCTGTTCATTCCTTTGAACATACATAGCCCTAAAATATTTTCATACTGCTCATTGAGCTGCTTACCCTGTATTCATTATCAGGGATTATCTGGGGCCCATATTTTCCCAATAAGCAGTGAGTTCTGAGAGAGTAGTGATCATGTCCGTTTTCTCTCTGAGGCTCCCTGTACCTGTCACAATTCTTGACACACTGCAGATGAGTAGTAATTGGTTTTGACTGATTAACTGATTTGTCATTGAGATCTCAGTCTGCTTCTCTAAAGGACCATTCCAAAGTAATATATCATTGACTTAGAACTTGCAGTACAGCCTTCTTTTACAGTTTGATCTAGAAAATCTACACACTGCAAGGCAATACCTATCTTTATAAGAAGAAAAGTACACTCTAGCTCTTCTTCAGTAATACCTTCATTAAATTGGACAGGCCTGTGCCCGAAAGAATGTGTACTTTTTGTAGGCATCTTATTGTGTAAGCTATAGTTGCAAGTGACAGAAACTCAAAACATCTTAAGCAAAAGGGAAATTTATTGGCTCATGCAATTGTTAAACTCATGGGTGGAGATGTTTGCATTTAAGCCTAATTAAATCCAGAAGCTGAAACAATAATAGAAGCTTATCCATCTTTTGGATCTCTCTAAACATCTATTTGTGTTCTTGTCTTCTCTTCCTGTTGGCCTCATTCTCTCATGCCTTAGAATTTCAGAGAAGCCCAGGTTCCTAATGCTTGCAGCCTTCAATCCACAAAGAACAGACACTCTATCCGTCATCTGCATTTGGAATCTCAGTGGAAGTGCTCTGATTGGCCCAACTTTGTTCCTGTGATCATTCCTTAAACCAATCATTATAGATAAAATATTAGAGTTCCAGGGTTGGCCAATCCCCAGTCCTATGCCCACAGCTGTCATTCCAGGGTAGCCATAACCAGACTGGGAGATGAGGTAAAAGCCTAACAGATATTGAGATACTGGGCAGAAAATGATTATAAATATAACTACTCGAGTTTTCACAGCTCTCTCTGCAATGATAGTAAATTTGTATTTGCTCAAGGCAAAAAGTATTTAAAGTTAAATATACAAAAAATGTTATGTTTGGGTTATGAGATAAAAAATATTGGTTACTTGGGAAGAAAGTAGTATTTGTTCTTTAAAAATAATTAAATTCTAATTGGGCAGAGATATGTATTTTTATCAACATATTAGTGAATTGTCGGTATATCATTTACCCTCTCTGTATTTCATTTTCCTTGCCGTACAGTTAAAGAATTTTATATTACATTTTTCTTTCATGGTTCCAGGGAGAAAATTAGATAATGTATTTGATGTACCTGAAATGGACCTGGCACGTAGCTGATACTCAGTGCATGTTCAATCATTATTCTCCACTCTTGTTTTCTCTCCCCGTACTCCTCATCTCTACTGCAAAGGACGAGAAACAAGCTGGCCAGCTCTAGGGCATTCAAGGCCCAAATATGCCTGTGGCCCCCTGTTCTGTTTACTCTTGCTCTAAATCAGTAGTTTCTGACTTGGGCTACACATTAAAATCACCTGGTGATAGCTTAAAACCCCCTGATGCTTAGCTGCCCCTCCACAAAGCCAGAATCTGGGGCGGGGACTCAGGGCAATACTTATAATTCCCCAGGTGATCCCAATTTATAGCCACGGTTGAGAATCATTTTTCTAAATTTTTCAATTCTTTTGGTATTATACAGATATTAGTGGCAAATTGTGTTGTTAACATTTACCAGGTTTGTCACTGTTTCTGCATTAACCATGTCTTTTATTTTCTGTTTAACGATGCGCTGACATCTGGGGGAGGCCTTGCTGACTTTGGAGGGACTACTCCTCCCGGATTCATCCAGTTCCTTGTTGGTAAAGGGGTCGCCAGCAAGAGTGCTTTTCAAATACACTTCAACCGGTGCAGAGCGCACACCCCAGCCTCCCCCTTTATCAGGCTGCCACACTCCAGCCACTGTCCACTTGCCCCAGTCACCCCTGGGCAAGGTACCAGAAAACAAGGCACAGCTGTTATGTCTTAAATATGCTAAAATTATTTAAATTATCAATCCTAAATCCACTTACCCTGCCTCACCTGGTCCTTCTCAAGCAAACCGTGATAAAGCTCCTGCCCACAGTCCTCCCTCGCCCTGTCTCCTTGCAGATGCCTCCCTGTGGGGATCCTTCTAGCGCGACGTGTCTCCTCCGCTTCGGAACCGTGAGTAACAAGCTATCTGAAAATTGTATTTGTCTCCTGATCTTTCGATCTTACTATACCCCAAAATGTCTACGAATGCACTGTCTTCTAAAACAGCTTCCATTAAGCACACTGTAAGCACTTTACATGAAGGGACTACATTTTGAATTGTTTTAGTATTTTCATAGTACTTAATTTATTGTGGTTAGTGTTTTTCCATAAACACTTGTTACTGGATTCAATTTAGAAACTATGGATTTCAAATATTGTGCTAAATTGAAAATAATTCACTGGAACAATGTGGAAGATTAATATTAGGGGTTTCTAATTAACTCTATCTAGTTTATTCCTTTACCACAAATCTCTCTCACTCATGTTCCTTTAAAAAGAAAGAAAAAAAACAACTAGGCTCACGATTTGATGTTTTAATAGCCTTTTAAAAACAGGTTCTCACTTGCTTTGAAAACCAACATCTACATGAGGCCAAGAGCAGGCTAAAACCTGGTCACCTCATTAATTCCTGTAGTGGGGGCCAAAATCAGGTTAGGACTGGGTCACCTCATTAGTGCTTTATTTAGGAACCTCTAGTTTAGTAGCCAGGGAAGATATTAACGAGGTGACTGGGTTCTAATCCACTTTTGGCTCTAGCAAAGACAGCGTTAATTTAAGGCAGATTAGGACATGTGCAAACTCCTCATTAGACATCAGAAATGCACCTCAGCTGTAGAAGTAGTATGGTTGAAAGATTGTTATGCATAACATTAATTCCTCTTTACCATGTGTCAGCCTTAAAGCAGACTGTCTTGCTGGCATTATGCCATTTCATAGACACGACAATTCTGTATGGAAGATTCTGTTGTTATCATTTGACGGATGAGGAAACTGAAACTGAGAGAGGTTAAGTTATCCAAGGTCATGCAGCAAACAATGGGGGATGGGGGGAGGAGCTGTCTGCCTGCCTTTAGTAGCACTTCCCATTCCCCACTCCCCAGGCTTGGCTTCCTGGTTTGAAAATGCTCCCCAAGGGATTGTGATGCACAGCTGGACATGAGCAGTGTTTTATCAACTGTGGATCGTGGCACATTTGTGTGTAATGAAGTTAATTTGGTGGTTTGCAGCAACCATAAAAAAGCTAAACAGAATAGCATAAAATGGAAACTATCGGAGCACATCACATATAGCAAGGGTAAATATTTTTCATGATGCTTTTGCATACATATACTGGATCTGGATGAAAATGGGTTTCTGGTTGTGATTATGGGTTCGAAACAATTTGAACAACGCTCGTTTGGGGCTTATGAATTAGCAGTAGAGGCCGAAGAAAAGCAGACCGCACTGCTTTTGGAGGAGAGCAATTGCTGGAAGAAATTCCCTAACCATTTCTCGTCGGAGAATCTTTGAGGGGTGAGGGCCCATTAAGAGTTGCAGGAATGGGGCAGGCTTCTAGAGTAAAAACGGCTCTGTTTCAAAAAGAGAATGTCTCTCTCATTTATCCTTTAAATGTAGAAAGCCTCATGGTTTTGTGGTTACACTTCTCTGCTTATTAGGCTGAAAGTTTTTCAGCTCACATGGCTCATGTAGGGACATGTGAGTTTGATTCTTACATGACAAACCTGAGGTCATCTGCATAAAGCTGGCTCCCTGTGAGTTACACTCTAATCCTCTCCTGGCTACAGACAAGATGTTTCCTTATTTTTGCAGCTGCCACTGACTGGTCTGAACCAAACCAGTATCAGCTGCAGAACTGACACAACCATAATTTTTAATGCTGATAAAACTAATAGGGTTCAAGAAGATGGGCAAAACAAGTTGTACCAAATGTTGCAGTTTTATTTTTTGTGGGTAATATTCCCTGGTGCTTTGGAAAGTTGGTTTCACTTTGAGCTTTACATCAGGGAGTTTGCATTATTCCCATTTAAGAGGGACACACTTGAACTGACATACAACCCACACTGTCAAATTTGAGGTTTAATGAGGTAGCTGTTACTTTAAATCAAGACATGCCAAATGCCTTTATTTATCTCTTAGAAATAAAGGAGAAATTAGAAGTAATTAAAAGTAATATTGGACAAATATTACTGTCAGTATTTTCCTGAAAGCTCTATTGCGAGTTTATAAACATGTTGCCCAATACCTGGTCACCTTGCCAAAATCTGTCTTCTAACCAGGTGCACACACATGTTCGTTCTGACCTAATCATTTTATTAGTGCTTGTGCCTTGGAATACTTCCTGTTTCCCCAGCAATGCTCCTCCTTGCCAAATAGGTACCCATCAAATTCAGGTTTTTGAGTGGTGCCACAATAGGTAAAATATGATGCCTTTTTCTCATATTCCAAAAATTGCTATTAAACTCAAAACATTAGGTTAAGGATTGTAGAAGTCAAAATTAGTCTAACCTCTTCCCAGACTCCTCCCTAACCCCACCCCAGATGATATCATACAGTCATTCGTGTTTATTAAGTTATTCCATTCAAAATTGCATTCAAGTTCAGCTAAATTAACATGTAGTCATTGAAGCACTTTTTAGGGAAAGTCCCATTTGTGTGGTGGTCCCAGACATACTCACACACAACGGCGCACCAGGGGCTGGGGCTGCCGAGTATCCACAGTGTCTCTGGTCTTGCTCAGCATCTGAGTGAAGATGATGTGAAGCCCCCAAAAACTACCTGACAGCCTAGACCAGTAATCTTTTGATTATAAAAAGTAGATCAAAATTCTTATGAACTAATAAATTATAAAGTTTTTTCTACTATTTTGCTCCTCTCCCCCTCTGATTTAAACATATGGAATACAAGTCCAAAATAGAATAAAACACTTAACAACAACAACTTCTTTTTTACTAAAAATATTAAGACATATTAAGGTATCAATTTTTATCAAAATTTCATGTGTCAAAGTAGCCCAATTATAGCCCAAATTTGTTAAACAATTTGCATGTTGGTGGGTGGAAGTTGCTGGTAGCATTTTGATCTTCTGTTGTCATTGCCACTACAAGGTGTTACATAGAATTCCACTGCAGATGCGAGATGAAAGAGAAAAGGAGCAGGCTGGCTCACTTCTCCGTGCTTGTTATTGAAAAAATCACATGACACTATATTTGTAAGTGGAGGTCGGCACGTGTATTGACAAATGACCTTGTTGAATGTAACAAATTGATGGTGCCAGAAGTTTTAATTAAATTGAATGCACTTAGATCAAAAAACCTCTGCAAACAATATATAGGTTCCTTCACTATCATTATCAAAAGTGAGATTTGTCTATTTATCCAGGCTGTATAAAATATATATTTATTGAGAGTACATTGTGTGCTTTCTCTATACCTGGAATATATTGTGTTAGAAATAAAACTTAATAATTAAAAAAACCACAAGACAGCACTGTGTATATCAGAAATCCAAGACAGAAGGGCGTTGAGTAATGTATTCGTGGCCTAATTATGGAGTAAAATCAACTGCTAGCCACATGCTTCTCTTGAATTTACTCCTCCATTGTAACATTTATCCTTGGTGTTGTCTAAAATATCTACATTCTATGCATAGCTCTGAAATAGTACCTACTACACAGTATCATAATTGCTTATTTATTTGATTCATTAATGTCTTAAAGACAGAGCTTGTACCTTATTAATTTTTGCATCCAGTGACTGGTACATAATTATTTTAACAGGTATTTTTAGACAATTGATAAGCTCAAACCAACACACACAAAATATACATTACATAAACACATTGTATCATACATATGTATATATAAATACATACACATATAATACCATACCACTTAACAAATAATGAGATAGCCTATCAAAGGCATTGTCCCACCAGAGATAAAATGTGTGTGCATTTTTCAATGAGAAAAAAATCACACAATGTTAAGCTGCAGAGGAGGATGAGAAATCAATTTGGGGTTGCTGAGGCCAGTCCCTTCAATGGGGAGTTCCAATAGTTCTGGCTAAGAGGAGTGGCCCCAGCGGAATGCATGTGGTTGCCAGACAGAAAAGGAGTATGACTATTCTAGGTTTACAAGGTGTAGTAGCTTCTGAAAATTTGAACTAAAAGAGATGAGTAATTAAAGCTGCACCCTTGACCAGTATACCAAGGAAATGGAGTCATCCTTCACAGCAGTGGATCAGCATATCTGTTCGCATACTGGGGAGAATAAGACGGCACGTGGCAGTGAGACACAGGAGAATGGAGTGAGTCCTCTACAGCAGCTCCTGGAGTGGTTAGGTTATTAAGAAGTGCCTGTGATGCTGGACTTCCTGCTGATAAGACACCTAACGACCAAAGAAGTTAATTTAAAAAATAAAATAATTGTGATTTTATTTGTAACTAAAGGTATGAAGCTATTTATATTGGAGATAAACATGGGAGTATTTAACTGCAGTTACCAATAGTCAGAAATATACAAAACTTTATGTGACTCATTATTATTTCCTTTGAAGAAAAAGAGCCAAGGGTGATAGCTTCGAAAGTGTCTTTCTGTATCATTGTATTTGTAAGGAAGATGGAAAACATTTTATGGCTAAATGTGATTTTTTTATAATATTGAAGTCTTACTTTCTATGTGAATTGCTGAATCATCACTCAGCAACTTGAGAAAAGTGAAATTTTGCCAAAGCAGAGAGCAAGTGGGGGGGAAGCCTGCAGCGCGCTGGGCGCTGTAACTCCCTGAGACAGAAGGCAGTTAAAGAGCTGTGCTCCTCAATACTTTTGACATTCCAAGAAATTTTATAATAAAAGAGGAAGCAATTAATCTGTGAAAGTTACTTTATAAAGAAAAAAGCACTTACACTTTCCTCAGGGGTGGGGAAAGTTGTCAGACTCCACAGTAAATGGTCTGCGGATGAAGTAGCACATCTGAGCGGGGCGGGGAGGAAGGCAGGGACTCGGGAGTGTGGTCGAAGGAGAGCTCCGGGAAAGGCCCCAGAGCCCTCAGAAGGCGTCTGCAGCCGCTGCATCCACAACACGCCCCCAATAGAAGGGACCCGTGCAATAATGTCAACCAGACAGGTCACAGGCGCCAACTGCTGCCTATGAAAAGCCAAGGCAAACCGAGACGTTCACATCCAAGAGTAAACCAGTTGTTTTGCTTATTCCCATTTTCAATCTCCGGTTAACTCTGTTCTACTAAGTGAGAGGTAAGGGTGACATGCTCCATAGTGGGAGTTCCAAATAATTTCAGATAAAGTGATATATTTACAAAAAAGTGAGTGCTGAATAAGGCATATTCCTCTAAGTAGCATATGGATAACGAACAATAGGCATAAATTCAGTCACTAGCAGTTAAACAGACTCAACAGATGGCTAAATATCGATTGACCTGCGCAGTAAAATGAAGAACGGGCTAACAAGATCGTGTCCCAATGCTGTCCACTGCCCACACCCTGGACTTCCAGATGTTTCTAGCATTCACCCTCATGGCAAAACAATTGAGTCTTTCAACTAAAATTTAAGTTACAGGAAGGTAAATACTGTGATTAATTATTATCTCTATTAATGTATGATACAGTAACGGGGTATTCAATCTTTTGGCATCTCTGGGCCACACTGGAAGAAGAAGAAGAAGAACTGTCTTGGTCCACACATTAAATACACAAACACTAATGAAAACTGATGAGCAAAAAAAAAAAGTTTTAGGTAAATTTACAATTTTGTGTCGGGTACATTCATACCATCCTGGGCTGCATGCGGCCTGCGGGCCACGGGTTGGACACCCCTGGTACTGTTATACATACGTTGGAGCTATTCAAATATTTAGTAGATTTATTTAATATTAAATGAATTAGTTTATTATCTGTTAGTCCTGCCTCTGCTGCTGTACTATTTGAAGTTACTCGAGTTTGAAGTATTCAGAGTAATACTAAATTTCTTCCCCCTCCCTCATTTCTCCTCTTACCCCCCCCACCCCCTCTTCCTCACTTTTTCTCCCCCTTCCCAAAATTTGCTAGTACCTGAAATTGAGAAAGGTTTTATATTGATCTTACATTCTATGAACTTGCTAAATTCTCTAATTATTTCCAGAGCTTTTTGTGAATTCCTTAGGATTTTCTACATAGATTATTATATTGTCTATAAGTTAAGATAGTTTTACTTCTACCTTCCCAATATATCTAGGACTTCATGATAATGAATGCAAAGAATGAGAGCCTGCTTTCTTGATTTGTTCCTGATTATATAAAGAAAACATGAAGTATGACGCTATAGGTTTGTTAGATGGCCTTTACGGGATGAGAAATTGTTCTTGTATTCTTAGTTTACTAAGAATTTTCATCATGAACGAGTGCTGAATTCTGCCTGATGGTTTTTCTGCATTTACTGAGAGTATGTTTTTCTTTAGTTTTTTTAACATGGCCAATTGCAATGATTGGTTATCAAATGATACGACTACCTGGTATCCCTGACATGAACCCCACTTAGTAATAATAGATCATCTGATAAAACTTATTTCTAAATTCTATTTGCTAAATTTTCTTAAGCATTTTGCATTTAAGTTCATGAAGTGTACCAGTCTGTAGCTTTTGTTTCATGTAATGTCTTTAAGTGGATTTAGTATCTGGTATTTCCATCCTCATAGAATGAGTAGGGAAGTGTCCCCTCTTGTAGTTTGTCATAAGATCATTTGGAAAAAATAAGCTGTACTGGTACTATAGATTTAGAGATAAACAATATAAAGCAAGGTTGGAGTTCTGTGTCTTGTAATATATGTTTTACAATACACACTCTAGTGTTTCATATAAAAGATATATAAAAGTCATAATGTAAAATTACAGATGAACATTAAAATCAATAAAATATGTTATCTAGGTATTTTTGTTATTGTGCCTGCTACAGAAATGAATTATAAATCAAAGCAACCTGAAGAGAAGCTCTCTTGTGTCAACAACTTAATAACAATATTTTGAAACCAAACCCTATATTATATCAACAAATAATAGTAAATGGGCAGGGTGTGGACAGGAAAGTAAAGATATGTTGACTTTCTCATCTTATATAGGGTGGAGTTCAGCTAAACTTTTTCATTCCTGGCTTTCACAATTATAGAAACAAGCTTACAGAATGTTTTTACAGTACTTAAATTTTATTGCTTGTAGAACTAAAAGCAGTTTTATATAACTACCAAATTTCTGAAGAGTTTGAAAGTAAATAAAAATGGTCCATATGTTGTTTGTACATGTGTACATGCGAGTGTGTATCCATCCACACACACATGAGTGAGTGAAAAATTCTAATGAGAACTACAATTTTAAAAACAATTTATGAAAAAGTAGTAATGAGTTTTACCCAATTAAATTTTAAAAATCACATTTATTTTGTTAAATTTATATGCTTCAGCAGATATTCTAAAACCAAATGTCAGAATGCGCAACAACCACCACAGTGAGAACAACAAAGGGACAGTCACAAATTATTAAGCAGGGACGAGCAAAGGGAAGACACATGTGGAAGTGAGACCGTGAGATAAAACACTGAAGTGGCACAAAAGAGACATAGCAATAGAATGTAAACATAAATGAAGGGAGAACAGTGATGTGTTAATAAAATAAATAACCTACTTTCAGGGTAAGTTTTTTTGAAACCTTAGAAAAAATTAATCAAACAGTTTGTTACATACCAATGTCATGCCAATTACATTATACACCAATTTAAGCTGCTAACATCAAGCTGGCATAAAAAGTAAATGAATATGAAAAATTGAAGTTATATAAATAGTAAAGTTAAAGGTGTTTATATGAATTTATATATACCTTACTATATCATGAGTTACAGCCTTATTGCCTTTACCTTTACTTAAAATACAGGGTCCAGCAGAAGTAACACCTACTTGAGTGTGGTTGGTAGGGTAATAATATGGGTGTAATAACTTACAGTTTTAATTTGAACATTTCACCTAAAATGTCATATGATGTGCTCAAGTGTGATATTGTTGCAGAATCACATGCTTATGATTTTGTAATAAAAAGGGGCATTATTTGTTCTGTACCCTGTATTTTAAACTTTTCATTAAAGAATAGTGGAATCAACCTGCATGTGTCCATCACTCATCTTCAATAGTTGTGAACTCATAAATTATATCACATCATCCTTGAATTATTCTAAAGCAAATCATATCATTTCAGCTACTAATATCACTTTTTATCTCTAGAATATAATTTCAATAATATTATTACTTTTTAAAATTATTATTAAGCCCTGGCTGGTGTAGCTCAGTGGATTGAGTGCAGGCCTGCGAACCAAAGGATCGCGGTTTATTCCCGGTCAGGGCACATGCCTGGGTTGCAGGCCAGTTCCCAGCAGGGGACACATGAGAGGCAACCATACATTGATGTTTCTCTCCCTCTCTCTCTTTCCTACCCTTCTCCTCTAAAGATAAATAAAAAGAAAAATAAATAAAATATTAAAATTATTATTAAATGTGATCAGATACCTTTCTGGTGATTAAATTCCCCAATTGGCTCAAACATTAAAACAAAATATATTTTTTCAAATCAAGATAACTGCAAATCAGACTTCCAGCCAAGATAGAGGTGTAGGTAGATACTGTGCCTCCTCACACAACCAGAAGATGGACAACAACAAATTTAAAAACAGAAAACAACCAGAACTCCTGGAAAATTGAATTGTATGGAAGTCCAACAACCAAGGAGTTACAGAAGAAACATTCATTGAAACTGGTAGGAGGGGCAGAGATGGGCAGCCAGGGTGGAGAGGACATGCGGCAAAGTGGTGGCTGGCTGGCAGACTGGGTGGTCCCACTTTTGCATGCGGATAAACCAGGAGGAACAACTGGGGAGTGAGACAGATCATGCAACCCAAAGTTCCAGTGCAGGAAAAGAAAGCTTCAAAACCTCTGGTTGTAAAAACCTGTGGTGTTGGTGGAGGGAGAAACTCCCAGCCTCAGAGAGTTCATTGGAGAGATCCACAGGGTCATAGAACACACATAAGCCCACCTTCCTGGGATTCCACACCAGAAGAGCCCAATTTGCTTGTGGGTAGTGGGGGAAGTGACTGAAACCCATCTGAGAGCCAGCGAAGCAGCATTGTTCCCTTTCCCTGTATGTGAAGGAGGGCCCTCACATATAGCACCACAACACAGTGATGTGGGTTGCCCTGCCCTGGTGAATATCTAAGGCTCTGCCCCTTACAACATAACAGCTGCACCAAGACAAAAAAAGAAAAAAAAATGTGTGTGTATCCCTAATGAAAGAACACATCAAAATTCCAGAAAAAGAACTAAGCGATGAAGAGATAGCCAACCTATCAGATGCAGAGTTCAAAACACTGGTAATCAGGATGCTCACAGAAATGGTTAAGTATGGTCGCAAAATAGGAAAAAGAAGGCTATGCAAAGTGAAATAAAGGAAAATGTACAGGGAACCAACAGTGACAGGAAGGAAACCAGGACTCAAATCAATGATTTGGAGAAAGAAGAAATAAACGTTCAACCAGAACAGAATGAAGAAACAATTCAAAAAAATGAGGAGAGGCTTAGGAATATCCAGGACATCTTTAAATGTTCCAACATCCGAATTATAGGGGTACCAGAAGGAAAAGAGGAAGAGCAATAAGTGGAAAAGTTATTTGAACAAATAATAAAGGAGAACTTCCCCAATCTGGCAAAGGAAGTAGACTTCCAGGAAGTCCAGGAAGCTCAGAGTCCCAAAGAAGTTGGGCCCAAGGAGTAACACACCAAGGCACATCATAATTACATTACCCAAGATTAAAATGGAGAGAATCCTAGAAGCAACAAGAGATAAAGAGGCAGTCACCTACAAAGGAATTCCCATCAGACTGTTGGCTGATTTCTCAAAAGAGACCTTCCAAGCAAGAAGGGGCTGGAAAGAAGTATTCCAAGTCATGAAAGGCAAGGACCTACGTCCAAGATTACTCTATCCAGCAAAGCTTTCATTTAGAATGGAAGGACAGATAAAGTGCTTCCTGGATAAGGTCAAATTAAAGAAGTTTATCATCACCAAGCCCTCATTATATGAAATGTTGAAGAGGCTTATCTAAGAAAAGTAAAAAATATGAACAGTAAAATGACAACAAACTCACAACTGTTAACAACCAAACCTAAAAAAAAAAAAAAAAAAAAAAAAAAACCAACTAAGGCAACAGCTAGAACAGGAACAGAATCATAGAAATGGAGATCACCTGGAGGGTTATCAGTGAGGAGGGGTAGAATGGGGAAAAAGGTACAGGGAATAAGAAGCATGATTGGCAGTTAGAAAATAGGGGGAGGTTAACAGTAGCATAGGAAATAGAGAAGCCAAAGAACTTATATGTATAACCCATGGACATGAACTAAGTGGGTAGGAATACTGGTGGGGGGATGCAGGGCAGAGGGGAGTCAAAAGGAGAATAAAATGGGACAACTGTAATAGCATAATCATTAAAATATATTAAAATAAAACATCAAGGTAATTGCAAATAAAAAAAGTAACAGCTGTAATCAGAAAACCAACTAACTGTACACTCAAACCTACAGGAAAAATTCTAAGAGGAAATACATCAAAACACTAATATCTTTTTCTGGTGAAAATAAAGCTTTTGAAAGTGTCTCTTCATTACATCTGGTGATTTTCTAAATTTCTTAATACCCAGGAGACCATTGCAATCATTCATCATTATGATTAAACTAAAAGTGTGTTTGTTAAACAAGATGTTTAATCTGCTTAAGAATGGTAGCCAAGTTGTTAGTCTTAACTACCGCTATCTGTTCCCCTATCTATGCTAACTTGTCAAGGATTTGTCTGTGTAAAATACAAACAAAAATAGAAGGGATTACAAAAAAAAAAAAAAAACCATTTTTTTCCAAATATTATTTTGATCCAAAATATAATTTTAAAGCTTGGTCCCATTAGCCATTCTGTTTATGAAGCTTCCAAAGGTAGCTGTCCTTAACCAAATGCACTGCATATTCACATTCATTTCAAAGAAAAGTCCAGAAACTGACATTAGTAAAAAGTATGTATGTTTGTATTACTATGCTATTTATATCCAAGGAGTTCATTTCAGGAAATAGTTTAGCTACTCCATGGTATATTTGAACCATAGGTCTATTTTATACCTTGTTTTTGCTGAGCTGATGTTCTGTATGAAACTACCATGTTTATTTTTCTATCCCTGGCCCCTGTCTGAGGCTTCTTAAGATACTGTTATGAGGATCTGCCATGCGGACTGTCTAAAGGTGTCTCTTATTTCCGTGGTGTTACGGGGGCAAAGTGATCTGGCAGACAGCAGAAACTCAGATGTGCAGGCAGGCAGTGCATCCCCCCGTTCCTGCTTGTACATGCCCCCCCCAAACACCCCTTCTTTGTTCTGTAAGACTTTCTGACAACTCCAAGGATCTAAGAGTATTTCTATCTTACATTGAGCTCAAAGTTTCAGTTGAGACATACGTCAGGGCAGAAAATAGAGCTATATCCCACGTATTGCAAGTTCTCTGCTGGACGTCTCATTTTCTCCCAGTACTACTGTGTTGATAGCATCCTAATACACTGTCTTGCTCAGATGTTTACACATTTAAGATCTGGAGTTGAATTTTCATGACAAAGAGACATATTTAGTGAAATTTGAGTTCTAGAATTTGAGGTTCAGTCACAGACCGGTTGGGGAGGGAGGATGGTGTGGAGTTAATATAGTTGGGGCCAGCAGGAGGGGAGAATTCCGATAATTTCCCCTAAGTAAGGAAGAAGTAGCAGTAGCAGTAGCAGTAGCAGTAGTAGTCGTCTTTGTTGTCGTCGTTGTCATCAATTCTGCTGGATGTGGGCAGGGAAATCTTTTAGCTAGCAGATTCTCTGGAACACTACGATCACTACATGCACTCACCCAAGCGCACACACCTAGTATATGGCAGAGGTTTTAAATGGAGGGGTGCAGGCGACCTTCCACAGCCTGCTTAAGCGATGGCTCATGTGTGTGATTTAAGGGGCACTGACAGTAAGCAGCATTAGAGTAACTTTTTGCAGTTACGGCAGTTCAGTCCAAATGGAAGAAATAACATTAACCCACTAACATACTTGTATTGTTTAGTTTAAAAGATCAGTTGGTAGCCCTCTAGAATAAATAGGCACAATACATACTTAAGAGGAGAAAAAGCTGAGTTGCTGTCACCAGGAGAAGCCCTAGCCAACCCAGAAAGCATGAGGGTGGTGGCTTTCTTGAGAGAGTGTTGTCTGATTAATTAATGCAATGTTTTGCTGGCCTCCTGGGAAATCCAGTGTTGTGTTTCTCTCCAAACTACGTTTAAATTTTGGTCACGTTGTTCTAGTCCCATTCTCCAGTGCCTCTTGGTTTCTCAGTTATGTTTCTCTAATATAGTTTATCTTTATGTTCTGGTGATTTCTACATCTCAGAAAATAGCTTGAACATAAAATGAAGTAAATATCTTGGGTTGAACAGATTGTAAATATTTCCACATAAAAAATGAGATGCTTTCATGTTTTGTGTTCAAGTTAGATGTAAGCTGTATAAGATCATATAATAACCTGAATGTATATCATCTTTGTTTATACAACTGAGCTCTAAAGTTTGATGTCTACAGAAAAACAGCTAGGTCTTAGCCGAGCAAAGACTTTGTGTTGGCTGGTTTCTGGAATGCGATTCCCTCCAGTCTGTGTGCCCTGAGAGCACGAATCTGACTCTCAAACAAACCCCAAAGAGAGAGACATGGTGAGAAAGGAAAGTTAACCTCCCTGGAGCCATTACCTCCACAAAACATTGAGTGCTACTTCACACCTGATCGCCAAGGACGTAAACCTGCTCCAGACCTTTGACACAACGAGGAGGGTGTCTAGTTTACTAAGGAGAATCAGAAATGTGGCTTCATCAACGGGAACTCAAAGGAAAGACTTAGGTTTGGGAGTTCCCTAACTCTTGGGAAGTTGGAAGCCAACTCCGAAACCTAACTCTTTCCTTTGAGTTCCAGTTGCAATGTCCGTGAATGTACACATTAAAAACCAAACTGGCATCCATCCTAAGAAGTGGAGAGAAAACCATGTATCAGAAACCTGGGTGAAATGGACAGTGACTGTATCATTTTCGCAGCCCCACCTTGAAGATCCTGAGTAGGCAGGGGCCCCAGAGACAGCCCTTCTCTATGACATGCCCACTGTCTGCGCCTGATTCTGAAAAGCCTGGTAGAGCCCAGTCACATAGGCTTTAAATTGGGACCATTTAATGGATTTTGGTCTTGATCTAATATGCGGTGTGGTTACACTGAGGGGTTTTCAGCAGAGTAGGAATTTACACTTTTAAATGATCACAAGGACTGCAGTGCGGAGAGTGGTTTGTAAAACAGCAAAAATGTTCTCGAGACCACAGGAGACGGGACAGCACTGCAGACTGGGACAGGTGGAGAGAGGGCTTCCGGAGGTAATCTAGGAGCAGGTGACATGGAGAAGCCATGGTTAATCGACTGACAGGGGTGGCAGAATAGAAGTAAAAGAAGAAAATAATAAACACATGCTTATCTACAAAAGCTCTAATAAAATTCCCTGGCTGGGTGGCTCAGGTGCTTGGCACATCGTCCCCTACACCAAAAGGTTGTGTGTTCGATCCCCAGTCAAGTGCATGTGGGAGGCAACCAATCCATGTCTTTCTCTTTCTCCCCATTCCCCTCCCCTCTCTCCCCCTTCCCCCTCTGTAAAATCAATGAATATATCCTTGGGTGAAGATTAAATTTTTTTTAAAAAGCTGCAATAAAATTATTTAACCCAATCCAATATCTCTTCCTATTTAAAAACAACAAAAATACTGTGTGTGTGTGTGTGTGTATTAAGCAAGCAATAATAAAAGCTTTCTTCTGGTGACAGACAATAGCAACCTGAAAACAATAGCTAACCTCATAGAATATAGTTTCACAAGATATAGTTTGATATGATACAATTTCAATTCTAAGAGGCCTATTATTTTAGGACTTAATGTTTCAGAAATCAGGTATGTCCTACAGTTATGGGGAAACTTTTAACAACATCCTGGCCGTTAGGCAGAAAACTATGTCAGGTGCTTATTTTAACAGTACAGAACAAAACTATCTTTCAGAAGAATTGCTTAGTCTCAGAGTATTTCCTTTTCTAGCTTAGATAAAATTCTTTGAAAGCAAATGCTCCTCTGTGAGTCTCCCAAGCCTACTGCTTTTCCATCATACTGTGATTCTCCTGGTTAGTAGGATCAGATAGACAGATCCAAACTTCACCTTTTCTTCTTATTTGTTACATCACCTTGATCAGAAAGTCAAACCTACCAGAATTTTAGTTTCATCATCTGAAAATGGGGATGCATGAACACGTATTCCAGGGATGTTTTAGTGTTTAGGAGGGATGCATTTGTGAAACATCTTGCAACTGATGAATTACAGCAGCTCAGTAAATGGTAGTCATTATTGTTTCACCAGATGCTCTGCTATCACGCTATGCTACAGAGAAGGGAATAATGCTAAATTATATTAAAATCAACTTACTACCTACCAAACTCTACTCATCATATCATCACCTCCACATTTTTTCCACGGCATCTTCACTTCTGGACTGCTTTATTCCAGCTCACATCACAAACTTCCCACCCTTATTTGGTTTCCCCATCGTCATCACTAGAATTCCAACATCAGCTGTTGCTAAGTCTTACTTCTTCTGTTTCCAAAATGTTGCTTATATTTGCCTCAGTGTTTTCATTTTTATTCATTTTATTCAAGTCATCATGAGCTCTTCAACCATCAGCAACTTTAACTCATCGCAGAGCCAGCTAACAAGTTACCCCCATGTGTTCTCTCATCCCCAGCCAGTGTCCGTTCTTCCGCCTGTGGCCACGCTGCTTGCTGTCTTGTCTCTCAAACATTTTAGAAGTTTCCCAATAAATAGTCAAATTCACCATTTAAGCCCTTCCACGTCCTGTTTACACTTGGCTCTTATAATCTTATTTCCCATTATTCTTCTACAAGGAGTTCATAGCTCAACAACACTGGACAAAGAGGTGCTTGACAAAACCCCCGAATTTTCTTCTGAGTCTTAGCTCTTATTTTCCTTCTGCCTGGACACCTCCCTAGAACCAATGATTGAAGTCCTATTTCTTAAGGTTTCACTAAAATGGCCGTTGTTCTATAATGCTTTTTTCCTCGATTCAGCCCATTCGACTACCTGAATAAAAGTCTGTTTCCCTCTGAAACTTCATAGCCCTTTTGGCATCATGTATACCTCACAGCCTGTAGGGATTTGCACTGTAACTATAATTTCTATATCCAAGTCTGTGCTATTATGAAACCTGTAAGTGCCGCAGGAAGCTAATCATTTTATGCTTGTTCAAAGATACATTCTTTTTTTCTTTGCTTAATCCCTTCCCCTCTGACAGCTGTCAGTCTGTTTCCTGTATCTATGAGTCTGTTTATGTTTCGTTAGTTTATTTTGTTAATTAGATTCCACATAGGAGTGAAATTGTATGGTAATTGTCTGGCTTATTTCTCTTAGGATAATATTCTCCAGGTCCACCCATGCTGTTGCAAAAGGTTAGATTTACTTCTTTTTTTTAGAGCTGAGTAGCATTCCACTGTGTAAACGTACCACACCTTTTTTATCCACTCATCTACTGATGGGAAAAAATACATTGTTTAGGTATATGTTCACCATTTATTTGGAGAAAAGCATGAGTGTTGCTCAGAGAATGGACAGAAGCGAAACATCATGATCCAAATTGTTAATGCTGCCTTGTATCCCCAAATCCTCTCTCTCTCCGTAAGCAGAACTCAGTACGCTCATTTTCAAAGTACCCCATTGGGACTGTCCCTCATCCTACAGCTAAACTATCCTATGAAGAGAGTCCCTTCTACAACGTAATACTTCTCTGTATAAGGATCTCTGGTATACACATTTTTAAAATATTTAAAAATTGTATTACATGTATTATGCCCCATTGATGTTTTAGTAAAGCCCTGCATACACTTATATCCTAGGCAAATACCTTACTTCTACTACATTTTGGTCTCTGGGGAACTTTCAGGTGCTGAAATAATCATTTCAAAAAAGATTCCAATTCTTTGAAGCAAAATAAATTATGTCATAAATAATTGCTTGTTTTTTTAGTATATATCAGTTCAATCAATACCTAATTTGGGGGGACAGTGTGAGTTCAGTGGTTGTCTAAATAAGATTTCTGATGAGGGGGCGTGACGGAGGAAGGAACCAAGTTCTCTGGGTGCTGATTCGTTGCCTTCCGTAACACGGTGTAGCCCGACCTGATGCATTTTTCTCTCCTCACGGGCAGCTACAAGCTTCCTTTTATTATTTGATTGTAATATTTAAGTTTCTGCATGTGAACTCTTGTGCCAACGTTGCATGTAAACGAAGAACTATTCTGAAGGATCGTTGACATGCACACATACAAAATATTTGTTTTAATTGTTGTACTGTGCTAGCGCTGCAATACAAGGATGAGAACAGTTCAGATTAATGACTCTCATCCCCCATGTCGACAGCCCCCCTTTCCAAGGCACCAGCACTACCCACTTGGAACGTGGATTGATGCCAGTGCTCGGAGCCCCGCTCCTCCAGTATCCAGATGGCACTAAAAATTCAAAATATTTCCTACAACAGCTGTATCTTTGACAACAAAATTAATACCAGCCGAAATACCACTGCTATGTGAAGGGCATAATGAGCAGTCTCTGCAGTCTAATAAACTCGCCACGTTCTAGGGCAGAGTCAGAAACAAAGAACACAAACCAAAAACCAATCTACTGATGATGAGCTCCCGCTAGATGTCAGTCCGGTGTCCTGTCAGGTATCAGAAACCAGAAGTGCGGCCCCCGCGCATTTATCATGGAACATCTGCTCCTCTCCCGCTGTGAATTCCGCCTTCCCCCGGAGCCACCGTTAATCCGTTCACACATTTTCATCAGGAAGCTTTCCCAAAGAGCATCGGGTTTTTATTTTAAGCTCTAACTTGGAGGAAATAAATCTTTGAAGGAGAATTTGACTAGAAGTTAATCTTTAATTTTTTAGGTTGAAAATATATGTTTTATTATAAGATTTCAAAGATCTTGTGAAAAATATTAAGGGCATTGAGCCTTTTTAAAAATCAAGTTCGAAATGTGTAACTGGAATCCAACAGTTTGATGAACCTTACATCTGATTCGTGCATAGCCACAAGTAGGTTAAACATTATGAATTTGAAAGTCAGAGAATCAGAAGCTAGAGATGATGATGATGAGTATTTTAGTACCGGTGCAAAGGTAATTAAAGTATTAATAAACACTATACAGAAGGTGAAATAATAGTAACAAGGATATAATTCCTTTCTTTCACTTAAGTGAATAACCCACTAGGTAGATATTCCAAATGGTTGTACGAAAATAAAGAATGCAAAATTCTAAGTTTTCAAAGCAACACGTTAGATGGATACTATTAGCTTT
This sequence comes from Glossophaga mutica, assembly GCA_039655065.1. Taxonomy (NCBI): domain Eukaryota; kingdom Metazoa; phylum Chordata; class Mammalia; order Chiroptera; family Phyllostomidae; genus Glossophaga; species Glossophaga mutica. The sequence goes on from CM077304.1 coordinate 44,836,103, forward strand.
TTAAGAGCAATTTTGCTTCAACAAAGGACTGACTTTTAGGTTATTCGGTGATCTTCTCTTATGAATTTGAAAAATGCACGTCTCACATGAAGTAAAAGCCTGTCCATGTGGTACACTAGATTATTTTTAAACTGACATCCACACAGACTCTAAAGAGAGGAAGTTATAGATTATGAAATATCTTCATTTGTATTCTTATCCCTAAGGATTAGAGAAATCAGACTTCCTTAGACATACTTTAAATGATAATTAAAAAGCAGTCAGTAAAATATTCTTGATAAGGGGAGTGAAGGCAGCCAATTGCAATCTAAAGATGGAGGTTTCTGAGCCTCAGCACTACTGCTGTGGGGCTGGATGGTTCTTTGTTGCTGGGGGAGAAGGGCTGCCCCGTGCATTTAGGGTATTTGGTAGCACCCCTAGTTTCTCCACACTAGATGCTAGCGGCATCCTCCGACTCTGACTCAAACAAAAAATATCTCCAGGCTTCACCAGATGTCTCCTATGATACAGAATTGTCCTCAGTGAAAAACCACAGCTTTATGACGACAGTTTGTAATTCCTAGGTATGGGTTTTATTTAGGTGAATCAAAACAATGATGATACCATCTGACTATAAGCTCCTTGAGGGTGTGGACTGATTTTTTTACCATGACTTAGTAGAGTTCTTGTTTGTGTTTTTTTTAAAGGGGGCAATTAATGAAAAAATCATTCATTTTGTATTGAGGCACCCAACATATAAAGATGTGATAGTGTGACATTAACAACCAAAAATGCTAGGAATGGAACTGTAAAAATGCAGACTTTTTGTATGCTACTGAAGTTAAGCTGGTATAAATACAAATTGGAGTGTTATAACTTTAGGACATTAAATGAAATCCCCATGGTAACCACTAAGGAAATGTTATAGAGCATACGCAAAAGAAAACGAAGAAATTTAAACATTTTAGTACAAAACAAACACAAAAGACAGTAACGCAGGAAGTGAACAAAACTATAAGTTATATAAAAAACAAATACCACAATGACAGGATTAAGTTTCTTCATATCAGTAATTACTTCAAATGTAAATGGATTAAACTCTCCAATCAAAAGAGATTGGCAGACCGGACACCACCACACAGGCCACTGTACGCTGTTTACGAGAGACTCACCCGGGCACCCAAGGATTACATAAGTGCCCACGGCCTAACAGTGCTCTCCCTCCAGGAGGGTAGGTCATAGGCTATTAAAAAAGAGGTAGTAGGCTGTAGTTTGCTAACCAAACCCCCCAAACCAGAATTATCTTCTGGAGGACAGGCCCTTTATAATATACAGGCTTTCTCTGCTAGGTGAGTATTCTAGAGATCCGTCTGTATCAGTGCACCAGCGGGCATTGTTGGGAGAGGCTGTATTTTGCTTCTGTGAATTTTTCTGAAGACGCTTCCAATGTGTTTGCCCATTTCATGATGGGTGATCTATGAGCTCACCTGCCCACACCGCACTGAGTGTTTAGCAGTTTTTAACCAAAAAATGGCATGACCCCAATGCCCCACCCTCTCTATTCACCCAATCTCACCCCAAGTGACTATTTTTATTTCCCTGGATGATAAAAGTCCTCAAAGTGAAACATTTTGCGATGTGGAAAATGTGAAACAAAAAATGGCAGAAGCACTAATAGGCATCAAAATCAATGAGTTCAAAATTGTTTTGAGCAGTGAAAAAAATCTCGATGGATGTATCGCATCAAATGGAGAGTACTTTGAAGGTGACTGAAGTTTAAACATGTAAGAATAAATACACAATTTTTTATAAATTCTGAATTTTTTTGTGTCCCTTCCATGTGAACAGAGCATGTAAAGATATCCTCTTTAAGAACTTGCTACTGTGCCTTATGCTAATAAGAAAAAGCCATAGAAATCAGTGAGTTTCTTTGCATTTTGGAACAAGGTATATTACACTTAGGTATAAATAGAGCATTTTTACCTGTGATGAGGGCCAGTTTTGAATGGTTCCATGGAAAGATAAAGTGCTCCAGCTGGTTCAGGCTGCAATGAATTCAGTTCTTCCAGTCACCTGACATAGTGATTTCAGTGGTTCTCAGAATATTTCTGGCAGGGTAAAAGGCCTTGTGAAGCATATGGCATGAATCAGGAGAGGGACCATCATGTTGGACTCTAGGATTTCAGAGCACAGCCTTAAGTTCTTTGGCAACTATTTACTTTTGAAAAGCTTTCACCTGGTCAATGCTGAACGCTAAGTGATAAATTTCAAGGTACCTAACATGACCTGGATGCTTTATAATCTACATTGACATGAATTCAGATGTTCCAGGGAGTACTCAAAAGTAGAAATAAAAAAAGGGGGGGGGAGCTAGATCTGAGTTGGCCCTGTTGAAACAAGTTGCATGAGCCCATTGCTTCTACCACCTGTCCTCCTCCATCTCCTGCTTTGCCAGCCCTGCTCCAGCACCCCTGTGCTTTCACAGGGGCATTTGCTGTGAGGAGATGACCGAAGGGGAATAATTAATTTGAATTATTTTACTAATATATTTTCATGATACATGGCACCAGCTTGAAATAGCCTGTGGATGCATTAGAGCCCTTTAAAGTGTGATCACAATAGATAAGAAAGAATATTTGGCCAGTGTAAAAAAAAAAATCAAGTAAAATACCTTATTTTTTGTTCACAGTGGAAAGAGATGGTGGTCTGAGACACCTACAAATCTTAAGTCTGTGACTCCTGAATTTTTAGGAAAAGAGATAAACCCCCAAAATGTTCTCAGTGTGTCTCCTGTGAATGCCCCCCCCCCACCACAAGCCCCACTTGTTGAGAAGCTCTGTTTATATGCTGGAGCCTCATCTCCCATCGTTGCCTGTGACTTCATGGCAGAGTAGCAGAAGTTCTGAGTGTACTGAGTAGAACTCCACTTGCTCTGGACCTAATCAAAAGTGACAGCCTCTCAGGCCCAGGGTAAAGTATTATACTACTACCTCCCTGTAATATACATTGCCTCCAAGTGCAAAGAAACTCCTCTGTTACTGTTTCTTAGTAGCAGGGCGCCTGCATAAAAAGCACCATATTCTCATGGATAAATGATTTGCATGGACTCAACAAAATGGGCTGGTTGCCATCAAGATAGACTCAGCTACTACCATCACTGACTTCTAGTTTGCAAGCAACAGCAACCCGCCATGGGTTCCCATTATCTGTGGGCAGCTAGATAGTTACTGGTGGCTGGTTGATCATAATGGAATCCTTTCTTCATGGGCAGAAATACCTATTTCAATTTGTTCCCACTGGAAGATACTTACTGTAAATGTTTGCCTCTTCTGTCCACCATCCATCTTCCAGCACCATTATCAGTGGATTTATAAATGCTTTATATGCCATCATTGTATCTCATGCTGCATGTATTCTTGCTTTATATCTAAACATTCAAGGCCTAGAGTTAATGCCCATAAATTCACCATTCTAATGAAGACTCCATTTCCTCTAAGCTGCTGGCCTTACAGAGTGGTTCAGTGCTTTGCAGAAGACTCATTTATCCCACCATCCGGGAACCATGGCTTATGAGGTTGGAGTGCCTCTCCTACAGGAAGGGCCAATGTGTAATGGTACTTTTTCTTCTGTAGGCATAATGTAGGAGTCTGAGAACAAAACGTAAACATGAGGAGCTTCTCACAATCATCAAATTACCCACTCACGAAATATTTTTGCTTTTTATCCCCAAGATTCTTGATTCTGTTGTTTTTTATTAATTTTCAAATTACAGTTCACATACAATATTACATTAGTTTCAGGTGTACAGCATAATGATCAGACATTTGTATACCTTATGAAGTGATCACCCTGATAAATCTAGTATCTATCTGACATCATACATAGTTATTATAATATTATCAACTGTATTCCCTCTGTTGTACTTTACATCCCGTGACTGTTTTTATCATTGGCAATTTGTACTCCTTACTTCCTTCACCTTTTTCTCCCATCTCCCCAACCTCCTTCCCATCTGGCAGCTGTCACTTTTTTCTCTGTATCTATGAGTTTGTTTATTTGGGTGGTTGTTTTTTTTCTTATTTATTTCGCTTTTCAGATCTCACATGTAAGTGAAATCATACAGTATTTGTCTTTCCCCGTTTGACCTACTTCACTTAGGATAACACCCTCCCTCTAGTCCATCCATGTTACCACAAATGGCATGATTTCCTTCCTTTTTATGGTTGAGTAACATTCCTCTCTATATGTACCACGTATTCTTTATCCCTCATCTACCGGTGAACAACTACGTCATTTCCATATTTTGGAAGTAAATGATGCTGCAGCAAGCATAGGCATGGGCATGTCTTTTTGAATTAGTGATTTGGGTCACTTCAGATAAATACTGAGAAGTGAAATTGCTGGGTCATATGGTAGCTCTATTTAAATATTTTTTTGAAGAACCTCCATACTGTTTTTGACATTACCGTTTTACAATTCCGCTATCAGTACACAAGGATTCCTTTTCCTCCACATCTTCACCAACACTCATCATTTGTTGATTTATTGCTGATAGCCATTTTGATAGGTAAAAAGTATTGGGTTGGCCAAAAATTCCATTATGTTTTTTCCACATGATAGCTCTAGTAGTGCTCAGTTGTCTTTAACTTCATTTGAAACAATTTTGTTAGGTTGTATTGTGACAGCTGTCGTATCAGCATGCATTTTTTAAAAATCAGAATTGGTGCAATGAAGGACAAATACCATATGATCTAACCTTTAACAGGAACCTAATCAACAAAACAAACAAATAAACAAAATATAACAAAAGACATTGAAATTGAGAACAGGCTGACAGACACCAGAGGGGAGAGGGGAGGGAACTTCAGGGGAAAAGGGGAAGGGACTAGAGCAACAAGTATAAAAGACACATGGACAAAAACTAGGGGGGGGGGTGGAAATGGGAGGGAGGAGGGGAGGGCTGGGGTGGTGGGCTGGGATGGAAGTAAAACTGTACAAGAACAACAATTAAAAAAATCAAAATTGGTAAATTTTTGTGTAGCCATTTTAATATTGAAGATGGAAATAATATTGAAGAAAATAAGCAACATTTTGGCATGTTATGCTTTATTATTTCAATAAAGGTAAAAATGCCACTGAAAAGCAAAAAAATATTTGTGCAGTGTATGGAGAAGGCTCTGTGACTGATCAAACATGTCAAAAGTGGTTTGTGGAGTTTCTTATTGACATTTTGGCCAAGTAATTTGCTGTGGGGCTGTCTTATGCACTGGAAGATGTTTAGCAGCACCTCTGGCCTCTGCTGACTTGAAGCCAATAGCAGGAGATAGCCAACATACTCCAAATATCTAAATCAATAAAGGTATCGATGGAAATGAAAAATGTCTCTTATTATATGGAAAAAACGAAATGGACTTTTGGGCCAACCCAATGATATCTTATTGCAGTTTTAATTTACGTTTCCCTGATGATTAGTGGTGTTGAGCAACTTTTCATATGTCTCTCTGTTGGCCATTCGTTTGTCCTCTTTGGAGAAATGTTTGTTTAGGTCCTCTGCTCATTTTTTAATCAGACAAATTTTTTGAGTGTTAAGTTGCATGCGTTTCTTATGTATTTGGGGTATTAACTGCTTATGGGATGTATCATTGGTGAATGTCTTCTCCCACTTAGTAGGCTGTTTTTTCAGGGGTTTTTTGTTTTTGTTTTTTGATGGTTTCCTTTACTGTATAAACACTCTTTAGTTTGATGCAGTCCCATTTATTTTTCCTTTTGTTTCCCTTGCCCAAGGAGAGAGATCCAAAAAAATATTACTAGGAGTGATGTCAACAAGTTTACTGCCTATGCTTTTTCGTAGGTGTTTTGTGGTTTGGGTGCTTATATTTGACTTTAACTTATTTGAAGTTTATTCTTGTTCATGATATAAGAAAGTGATCTAGTTTCTTTTTTTTTCTTGTATGTATCTTCAATTTTCCAAATAACATTTATTGAAGAGAATGTTTTACTCCATAGTATATTCTTGCCTCCTGTGTCATATGTTAATTGACCATTTAGACAAGGGTTTATTTCTGGACTCTCTTTTCTGTTCCATTGATCTATGTGTCTGTTTCTATGCCAGTTCCATGCTCTTTGATGATTATAAGTTTCTGTTATAGGTTGACTTCAGGTAGCATGAGACCTCCCACTTTGTCCTTCTTGTTCAAGATTGCTTTGGCTATTTGGAGTCTTTTGTGATTCCATATAAATTGTGGGATTATTTGTTCAGGTTCTGTGAAAAATGACATTGGCATTTTGATAGGAATTGCATCAAATCCGTACATTTCTCTGGGTAGTATGGATATTTTTATGATAATTCTTCCTATCCTGTGAGCAAGTTATATCCTATTTTTTTTTTCTTTTTCAATGTCATAGTTTTCAGAGTAGAGGTTTTTATCTCCTTGGTTAAATTTATTCGTAGGTATTTTATTTTTTTTGATACAATTACAAATAGGATTGTTTTCTTACTTTCTCTTTCTGATACTTTGTTGTTGGTGTATAGAAATGCATCCATTTCTGAATATTAATTTTGAATCCTGCTACTTTACTGAATTTATTGATCAGTTCTAGTATTTTTTGGTGGAATCCTTAGGGTTCTCTACATATAGTATCATGTCATCTATAAATACTGACAATTATCCCTTTTCCATTCCAATTCATATGCCTTCTATTGCATTTTCCTGTCTGATTGCTGTGGCTCAGACTTCCAATACTATGTTGAATAGAAGTTGTGGAAGTGGATATACTTGTATTATTCCTGATCTTAAAGAAAAAGCTTTTAGCTTTCCCCATTGAGTATGATGTTAGCTGTGGGTTTGTCATTTGTTGTCTTTATTATTTTGAGATATGTTCTATGTCCTCCCAATTTGCTGAGTTTTTATTATAAGTTAATGTTGGATTGTGTCAAATGATCTTTCCTCATCTGTTGACATGATCATGTGATTTGTATCCTTCATTTTGTTTATGTGATATATTATGTTAATTGACTTGCAGATATTGAATGAACTTTGCATCCCAGGGGAAAAAACCCACTTGATTATGGTGTATGATCTTTTTAATGTCTTCCTAGATTTGGTTTGCTAATACATTTTTGAGAATTTTTATATCTATTTTCATCAAGGATATTGGTCTATAATTTCCTTTCTTTGTACTGTCTTGGTCTGGCTTCAATATCAAGATATTGCTACCCTCATAAAATGAGGTAATTTTCCTCTTCAAATTTTTGGAATAGTTTTAGAAGAATAAGGTTCTTTGAATGTTTGATAAAATTTGCATGTGAAGCCATCTGGTCCAGGGCCTATGTTTGTTGGGAGTTTTTTGATTACTGATTCAATTTTGTTAATATCAGTCTGTTCGGATTTTCTGTTTCTTCCTGAGTAATCCTTGGAAGGTTGTATATTTCTAGGAATTTATCCATTTCTTCCAGGTTGTCTAATTTTTTGGCAGGTAATTCTTCATAGCATGTGCTTATAATCTTTTGTATTTCTGTGGTTCAGTTGTCACTTCTCTTGTATTCATGATTTTATTTGTTTGGGCTTGCTGCTGTCCTAATGAGTATAGCTAAAAGTTTATCAATGTTACTGTTTTTTTAAAAAAGAATCACATCTTTGTTTTATTTATTTTCTCTAGTATTTTAGCCTCTATTTCATTTGATTCCACTCTGATCTTTATTTCTTTTTAAAAAATGCTTTATTTTTCAATTACAGTCACCCCATTTCACCCCCCCCATTGCCCTCCCCTGCCCCGCCTACCCTCCTCACATTCAATCCTCCCCTGTGTTGTCCTGTCTTTCTTACTCACTTTAGGTTTTGTTTTGTTCCGTTTTTTGTTTGTTTGTTTGTTTGTTTTTAGGTGTAGGTTAGGTTGGTTATTTGAGAATTTTTGTTTCTTGAGGTAGGCCTGCACTGCTATAAATGTCCCTCAGCACTGCTCAGGTGGGGTCCCAGAGGTTTTTGGTCATTTTCTTTGTATTTATCTTAAGGTATCTTTTGATTTTTTTCTTTAATCTCATTGTTAACACATTCATTGTTTAGCATCATGTTATTTAGCCTCCACATGTTTGTGTTTTTCAGTTTACTTCTAGTAATTGATTTCAGGTTTCATGCCATTGTGATCTGAGGAGATTCTTGATATGATTTCAGTCTTCTGAAATTTATTGAAACTTGTTTTGTGGCCTAACATGAGATCTCTCCTGGAAAATGTTCCATGTGCACTTGAAAAGAACATACATCCTGTTGTTTATGTGTGAACTGTAGAAAAACTATCAACTGAATTTATCTGGTCTAATGTGTCATGTAAAGCCACTGTTTCCTTGTTCATTTTCATGGGCATGACCCACCCACTGAGGTCAAGGGGGTGTTAAAATCCCCCACTATGACTGTATCACTGTTCATTTCTCTGGGTATGTTGGTCAATGTTTGCTTTACATGTTTAGGTGCTCCTACGTTGGGTGCAGAGATGTTTACGAGAGCTATTTTCCCCTCACTGGATTGATCCCTTTCTCATTATGAAATAGCCTGCTTTGTCTCCATGTATAGCCTGTTTTACAGTCTATTTTGATGATATAAGTATTGCTACCCTGGCTTTTTTTCACTTCCATTTGCATGAAATATCTGTTTTCCATCCTTTTACTTTCAGTCTGTGTGTGTGTCTTTCTCTCTGATGTGGATCTTTCATAGGCAACAAATTCTGCATTTTTTTTTTTTAAATCTATTCAACCACCCTAGGTCTATTAACTGGAGCAGTTAGTCTATTTACATTTGCAGAAATTATTCATAGGTATGTACTTAGCACCCTTTTATTTTCTGATTATTTTTGTAATTCTCTATTGCTTTCCTGTTCTTTCACTCCCATCTCTTGTATGTTGATGAGTTTCTATAATGCTATGCTTGGATTCCTTTCTCTTTATTTCTTGTATGTATATTGTAGATTTTGAGTTTGTGGTTAAAATGTATTGTATATATATCAAGCTGTGTTTATAGCAGTCTATTTTAAGTTTATGGTCACTTAAGTGTGAGTGCATTAAAAAATCACTGCCATTTTTACTTGCCCTCTCCATGTGTATGTTTTTGTCATTTTCTCCTTTTGTGTTTGTGCATATCCCTTAATTTATTATTGTAACTCTACACAATCTTCCTCCTTCTATCTTTTCACCTTCGTACTAGCTTTATAGTTCGTTGATCCACTAATTTCACTAATTGTTTGCCTTTGTCAGTGAGAAATTTTTCTTCCCTATATTTTCCTATTTATATTTTTGATATTTTCTTTTCTACTTAAAGAAGCTCCTTTAATATTCTTTTGTAATGTTGGTTTAGTGGTGATGAACTTCAGCTTTTTCTTTTCTTGGAAGTTCTTATCCAACTTTAATTCTAAATAATACCTTTGCTGGATAAAGTAGGTCCCTAATTTTCATCACTTTGAATATTCTGAGCCAATCATTCTTTTTTATTTATTTTTTGAAAGATGTCGTTTATTTATTTTTAGAGAGAGGGTAAGGGAAGGAGAAAGATAGGGAGAGAAATATCAATGTGTGCTTGCCTTTTCTGAGCCCTGCACTGGAGATCAGGCCCAAAACCTAGGCACGTGCCTTGACTGAGAATTGAACCGTGATATTTTGGTTCACAGGCCCATGCTCAAGCCACTGAGTGACACCAGCCAGGGTAACCTTCTTTTAAAAAATATGTATATTTTACTGATTATGCTATTATAGTTGTCCCAATTTTCCACCTTTGTCCCCCTCAGCATGGTACCCACATTTCTCCCAGCAATCCCCTCCTTAGTTCATGACCATGGGTTGTGCATATAAGTTCTTTGGCTTCTCCATTTCCTATACTATTCTTAACATCCCCCTATTAAGAATACCTACCAATTATGCTTCTTAATCCCTGCAACTTTTCCCCATTCTCCTCCTTTCCCTCCCCAGCTAATAACCCTCCAAATGGTTTCCATATCTATGATTTTGTTCCTCTTCTGGTGGTTTATTTTTTTCATAGATTCAGTTGTTGAATATGTTGTCATTTTAATGTTCATAGTTTTGATCTTCTTTTTCTTAAATAAGTCCCTTTAACATTTCATGTAATAATGGTTTGGTGATGATGAGCTCCTTTAGCTTTGCATTTTCTGGAAGCACTTTATCTGCCCTTCCATTCTAAATGGTAGCTTTGCTGGATAGAGTAATCTAGGTTGTAGGTCCTTGCTTTTCATCTCTTTGAATACTTCTTGCCAGTCAAATTTCTTTTGAGAAATCAGCTGATAGCCTTATGGGAATTCCTTTGTAGGTAACACTCTGTTTTTCTCTTGCTGCTTTTAAGATTCTCTCTTATCTTTAACCATTGGCATTTTAGTTTTGATGTGTCTTGGTGTGGTCCAATTTGTTTGGGATTCTCTGTGCTTTTTGGACTTACATGTCTATTTCCTTCAACAAATTAGGGAAATCTTCTTTCATTATTTTTTCAAATAAGATTTCAATTTCTTGCTCCTCCTCCTCTCCTTCTGGCACCCCTATGATCCAGATGTTCATACATTTGGATATGTCCCAGAGGCTCCTTATACTATTCCTTTTTTTTTTTTTTTTTTAATTCTTCTTTTCTTCTTGCTGCTCTGGTTGAATGCTTATTTCTTCCTTATATTCCAAATTATTGATTTGAATCTCAGCTTCCTTCCCTTTACTGTTGGAACCCTGTAGATTTTTCTTTACTTCACTTAGTGTAAACTTCATTTCTTCCTCTGTTATTGTCATACTCAGTAACTTCTTTGAGTATCCTGATCACCAGTGTTTTGAAGTCTGCATCTGATATGTTGGCTATCTGTTTCATTTAGTTCTTTTTCTGGGATTTTGTTCTGTTCTTTCATTCGGGCCATATTTCTTTGTCTCCTCAATGTGATAGCCTCTTTGTGTTTGTCTCTATGTATTAGATAGAGCTGCTTTGACTCCCTGTCTTAGTGGTGTGGCATAAGTAGAAAAGGCATCTATAAATTGTGTGAGGCAGAGACTTAAGTAATCACCAGGGCAGGGCAACCATCTTCACCTCTTTGTGGCTCTGTGTATGGGAAGGGCTCAGAGAGGGGACAGTGCTGCTGTCTGGCTTCTGGAGGTTTGCCTGGCACTTTCTCTGTTTCCAATCACTTCACTTACTCCTTGTATGCAATTGGTTCCCTTCTCCCTGTTGTCCTGGTGCTGGATTCCAGAGGGGCTGGGTCTGCGTATGTTCTAAGTCCATGTGGGCCCTTTAAGTAGAGTCTCCCAAAAATCTGGCAGTTTCTTCTGCCACCTGAACCCCCTCTGGTTTTTACAGCCAGGAGTTGTGGGTATTTATCTTCCTGGTGCTGGAGCCCTAGGCTGTGTGGTCTGGCCTGGGGCGGGGATCCCTGGCTCCCAAGGTATCTCTCCCAATTTTTATCCACCACATGTGAATGTGGGCCCACCTGTTCCAGCACCACTGCCTATTTGTGCCACACTGCATCTCTGTGCCTCTCCACCCGTTTCTGCATCTTCACCCCTCCTCTCCATCTGGATGAATGTGGCTTCTTTAAGTCCTTCGTTGTTGGACTTTATACAGCTCAATTTTCTGATGGTTCTGGGTGTTGTTTTGAGATGTAGCCGTAATTCTTTCTATGGTTGCTCAAGGAGGCAAAGCGTGTTTACCTACACCTCAGTCTTGACGAGAAGTTTCTTGAGCCAATCCCTCTGACCTGAAATGTTTCTATTGAGAAATCAGATTGTGGTCTTAAGGAAACTCCCTTATACTTGACTAATTGCTTTTTCTTGTTGCTTTTCAGATTCCCTTTATGTCTTTAACCATTGGCTTAATTTGAATAATAATGTCTTGGGGTAGGCTGCTTTGGATTATTTTTGTTTGGGACTGTGCACATTCAAGATTTGTATGTCTGTTTTCTCCACCAAGTTAGGGAAGCTTTCAGTCATTATTTCTTCAATTAGATTTCTAATACCTTGCTCCTTTTTTTTTTTTTCTGGTACTCCTATAATGTGAACACTGGCATGCTTGATGTTTTTGCAGAGGCCCCTTAAACTACCCTCAGTTTTTTGAACTTTTCTTTCTGCTGTTCAGATTGGGTACTTTCTGCTGTCTTGTCTTTCAGATCACAGGTTTGATTTTCTGCTTTGTCTAGTCTGCTGTTGACTCTGTCAAATGTGTTCTCCATTTCAGTTATTGTGTTCTTCATTTCTGATTGGTTGATTTCCATCTCTGTTAAGTTTTCACTGAGATCATCTGTCCCTCCCCTAAGTTCACTGAGCATCCTTGTAACCAGTGTTTTGAACTTTGTATATGGCAGATTGCTTGCCTCCATTAGGTTTAGTTGTTTTTCTGAAGTTTTGTCCTGTTCTTTCATTTGAGACATGTTTCTTTGTCTTTTCATTTTGGCAGCCTCCCTGTGTTTGTTTCTATGTATTAGGGAGAGCTGCTACATCTTCCAGTCTTGGCAGCTTGGCCTTAGGTAGTAGGTGTCCTGTGAGGCCCAGTCACACCATCTCCCTGGTCACCTTAGCTGGATGCTCCAGAGGTGTGTCATCCCTTGTGTGCCATCCCTTGTGTGCATTGTGTGCCCTGCTGCTGCAGTTGAGCCTTGATTATTGTCGATGCATCGGTGGGTGGTGTGGGCCATAAGGCTGACTGGGTGTTAGGGCTGGCCTTGACTGAAGTGGAAAAACTGTTGTGTGAAGGCTGACCCCACAGGCATGAGTCACGTTAGCAAGACTCTGGTGCCCCCTGAGTCTGCCCTCCAGGTGTGTCATTTGTGGAGCTGGCTGGGTGATTTTCTTATGTGGTCTGAAGCTGGCCACCAGGGATATTGGTTCTGTAGGCTCTTGGGAGGGGCTCTGGTGTAGACCAAATTCAGCCAATATTTATGCCCAGCTTGGGGATGCCTGGTGGGAGCTTTGAAGTGATCTGTAGTTGGTTGCTGCTTTTGCTGGGCTTGGAGACACATGGCAGAGGCTGTGGTACAAACTGGAGCTGGCTGCCACTAGTGCCAGGCTGGATTGTTTCGTGGGCACCATGATGTGAGCCAAGGCCAGTCACCATTTGTCCTAGGCTAGTGGCTGCTTTGTTGAAGCTACATTTCCAGCCAAAGCAGCCATAGCTTATGTCAGGTTTGGGGCCACCTAATAGGAGTCGTTGGGGAGAGGGCTCAACCAAGGAGCAGCAGTGCCTGCTTGCGCTTCCTGCCCCACAGAGAGCTGCCCTGACCCTTGTCCCTCCAGTCCTCACCTTGAAGCCGGTCCATTTAGTTCCTCCCTGTGTGGCACTAGTGATTTTCAAGCAGCTGCACTAGAGTCTAGAGTGAATGACTATGTGAGTCCAAGAACAAACCTCTCATGAGAAATGGCTGGGACTCCAGCAGCCTTCTGTCTCACTCAGATTGAGTTCCTCCTTGTTTTTGCAGCCAGATGTTACGGGGACTCCTCTTCCTGGCACTGGTGCCCCAGGATAGGGAACCTGGGAGGGGCTGGGGTCTGTCACTCCTCAGGAGGGACCTCCCCAGCCTAGATACCCCTTCTGATTCCTCATCCACATTCTGTGGGTATAAGGCCTGCCTATTCCACGTCTCCACCTCTTCTACCAGTCTTGTCCTTGTTCTTTATATCCTTAGTTATAGGTCTTCTGTTCAGCTCGTCTTCAGGAGGTTCTTACAAGTAGTTGTTCTGTAATTTAGTTGTAGTTTTGATGTGGTCATGGGAGGAGGCGAGCACAGCATCTACCTCCTCTGTCATCCTGACTGAGGGTTTGGCTCTATCGTTTTATTTTTCCCCAAGTGACACAAAAATAGCTTTATTGAATAGGAAGATAAAACTGCCAGGTTGTCACTGGGGAATGTTCACACCATTGGCTGAATTGGCAAAAACAGATTTATGGTGCTTGTTGAAGTTACTGATTCTTACTATCAGAGACAAGTGGGATTCCTGGTATTCAGTGAGGGCTGGACAGACTATGGATGGAACAAAGGTGATTTCTGGGGATGCTTCTTTTTATTGCCATGTCTGGTACAGAAAGTTGAAGAATACCACAAGAGGGTTAGATCCCCAAGCCCATGAAATTATATCAAGGTTTAAGGAACTGGAATATAAAGTAGAAAAGAAAAAGGAAGTCAAATATGCAGCAAAGACTGACACACTATGAAAATGACAATTATAATCACTTCTTAAGTGTGTGTATGTTTATATACATACATTTACTTGCAGATGTATTTATATAGCCATGTGCAGGGATGTGTGCATATAAGTTTATATACAATGTGTGTATAGATATGTATATATAGATATACATAGATATAAATATGTATATATAAATATCTATACGTGGTATATGCATGTGTGTGGACACAAATGCCTTCACATTTTCCCCTCTGTCAATATTGTGCACAGGGTACAGATTGGGAGTTATTAACTTTATAATGTTGTCCCTAGATGGTATAATATTCGATCAGAATCTTGACTTTACTAGAGGAAAAATAAACATCTCCCCCAAATTCTGAACATGAAATTGAGCGTATCCCCTAAGGAGTCACTGAGGTGCTCCATTTGTTGAGAGAACGAGAGTTCTGGGGTTTGCATGAACAATGGTGCATTTTGCTTATGAAAGAGCAATTTTTTAAAAATTTGAAGTATGAAGAAAAGATAATACTGTGCTAGGATAGACTGAAGTGGGTATTTGCGGGCCTTTTTTGAGGGGAGAGGAGTTAAGCGTGCCCCACTGTAGACCTAATGGTGGCACATTCCCTTGGGGACAGTGCTGTTGGAACAGTGTCCCGTTCCTGGGAGTGAAGTGGCAGGAGGTCCTCGGTGACAGGTAACAGCCAGAGCTCAGCCTCAGTGAGGGGAGCTGGGTACCCAGCGCTCGACAGCTCCACCCCGCTGTCGTCCTGGCCTGCCGGTGTGGCACGGTTTGCCGAGGGTTCCAGCCACGCAGCCTCCCTCTCATTTGGGGGCCCAGTTCTCTAGCCTTCCACATGACCTCTGGGTATCTTTCAAAATATTTTAAATAAAGTGTTTTTATTGCTTTAACTGACCTGAATCACTGAATCAGTTTCTGGTGTTTGTCTTTGGACCCTGATGAGCATAACGTTTATTATTATTTTTTTAATCCTCACCTGAGAAGTGTTCATTGACTTTAGAGAAAGAGAGAGACACTGATATGAGAAACATTGATAGGTTGCCTCCCATACACGTCCTGACCGGGGATAAACCCTCAACCTAGGCATGTACCCTAACTGGGAATTGAACCTGCCACCTTTTGGTGTATAAGACAATGCTCCAACCCACCGAGCCACCGGGCCAAGGCAAGCATAACAGTTCTTTATTCAATAAATTCAGTCCCCTTCCTCACAAATTTTTTTCATAAAAGCGAAATCACACAATGTATTTGGGTTATTTTCCAGTTTTCTAGAATAGACTTTTATTTTCTGCCTGGCTGTACTGATGTATTCAATGTAACATTTCTATTCAAACTCCATTTTGACTCACAGTGAAAATCCTTCAAAGAAGGAGGGATTTATATGGTTCAACTTAGCTTCTATGTCACAAACAAGAAATGTAAATTTTGAAGGCAAATAATACATTTAACATATCTTCATAAACCATAAATCTACTTGAAGTAAAAGTATTTATTAAATTATATTTGGCAAATATTATATTGTTAGTCATTTTTTTCTGGTTTCTGGAAGTCTTGTATGTCTCATTAAAAGAAACAAAAATGAGTAGAAATAAATTAATTCTACAGTTTAGCAATTAAAAAAACATGCGTTGCTTCAGTAGGTGGTCTGAGATTAAGCAAAACAAGCTACTCATTTCTGAAAATTCCTGGCCGAGTTTTTCTTTGACTGTCAATTACAAATAAATAGTAGCTCTTCCCCTTGTCTGCTTTAATGCTCTTGTTTCCAGGGTCCTTGTATTGTTTTCACTGAGGCGCTGACTACTTTGTTGCCATCTAAGGGGTGGAAGTTGTCAACATAGACCTGCCTTTAATCTTAATGACTAGCAGCTTTGTGAGGACCTCAGCACTGATAGCATGCCAATTTTGAAATCCAGGCTGTTGTCATTATCCCAGACCTAATTGCTAGGTGTAAATTATTTTCCATGAATGTGTAAGATGCCATTCTCAAACTTTATGGGTTTGCACCAGTGACACAAGAACAGACTGAGCACTTTTCAGCTGGAGGATAAAGTGCCCGAGAGGATAACACTCGCATACCTGCTCTCCACCCACCCATCCAGACCGCAGGCACTCTTTCCAGGTTCGCTGGGGATTCGAGACAGAGTTGCAAAAGCTGAGGCAGAAATGAAGACATTATTCTTTCCCACAGCGCATGGCATTTGACAGTGCAGGTTCAGGTGAAAGATGTAACACACACACACATACTCACTCACTCTTTAGAGCAGCTCAACAATGGATGTGTGCTCTCTATGTACTATGTTTTTATTGCCTTACTCATTGAATCGGTTATGCCTCTCCTAACAAAGACAAAAAGACACGTCCATAAGAATGTGACTGCTAAGTGAGCAGATGGTGATAAGAACTCCATGTGTGGTACCACTGGAGATGATTTGTTTTATTTCAACAAATACAGTAAGGGGGAAGAAATTTTACACCACCAGTTTGCTTTTCAAATATTTATTTTGCCCTAATCTTTCCTGTTTTTAATCAGCTTACAAATCAGTTGTCTTCCTACTTCAGTAAGTTTTAGGCAAGGGCTCATGCAGCATGTGGGCCAGTATGTCAGCAGACAGGATCCAAAACAAAATGTGTCATCGCATAGGTCCTTACCCGCTGACTCTTCTGTAATCACATATGGTTTATTTACTGTGAGATAAAACTGTTGTGGGATTTGGTATTCTGTTCCTGAGATACGTATACAATCAAGTAAAGGGTGAGAGTTGATATTTTAGAGTTGATCTTTTCATAGACCAGACTAATTTAATATTTCTAGGAGTGACTTGGCAACAACTTTAAACTTAAACACAACCGAGTCAGGAATCTACATCATTCATTCAGTTAGGTAGGTGGGGCTCCTTATATTGGGGAAAAACAGGCAACTATGTATAACTTCTTAAATTGGCTAATCAATTTCTTAAAAAGTGCCTACTAGGAATAGGATCGCATTGAGTCTATTGATTAATTTAGCTAAGATTGCAAGGTTGACAAAATTGAATATTCTAATTCATAAAAATGGCCTTAAAATTCATAAAAATATACCTGCCCCCACCATTTGTTTAGGTCATCTTTGTAAGTTTCTTTTTCAGTTCTAGAGATTACATTTGGTTCTATTTAAGGTTTCTATTTCTTTGCTGAATTTCCATTTCTGCATTGAGACTTTCATCCATTGAGACATATCTTTTCTGGTTTAATCTTTCTTTCTTTCTTTCTTTTTTTACATTATTGAGGATATTTATAATATCACTTAAAATCCTGGTCTGATAGTTCCAACATGAATCTCAGGTTCAGACTGAATTTCCTTTTCTCTTGAGAATGTTCCCCTCTCCCGGTTTTTTCTATTTTGGGTAATCTTGTATTCTAGACATTATAAAAGTAATTTTGTTTTAGAAAGTAATTTTTCAACGCGTCTTGAACTTCAAACTCTTCCTGGATTTCCCTCAAATCTCAATTCCGTTATTTTGCCTTACACTGGACCGTGCTGTCTGCTTTGTGTATGTATGGTTCAGGGATCAGTCAAAATGTGAATAGACAGAATTTGGGGATCCCATTGTTGGGTTTTTACCCTTGAAAGGTTTACCTGCTCCCTTCAGCGGGTCTGCTTTTGTGGCTGCATGTGTCTAGTTTCCCTGACCAGGAGTCTGGGTCTTTCCATGTGACCCCACTCCCCAGGCCCCGTGCGTAGCCCCTGGACTGTACTAACCCAGGGTAAAAGCAGTAGAAAGGGGAATTTACTTGAAAAGAGCTCCCCTTGTTCCCCTCTCCAAGTGAGCATGAACTCCCCGCCAGGTCTGTATCCTGGTCACCACCTAGGAACTTCAGGTAACTGTTTTATGTGTTACTTCCAGGTATCGTAATTATTTTATGCAGACATTTTTATTTTGGTAGGGTCTTAGTTTATCATTCTAAGAAACAGAACACTTACCTAAAAAGTGATCTTCCAAGCTACAAAAATGTCATTGAACCTATGAATTCAACTTCAACTTGAAATATCTTCTTTACCCCGCTAGGGACAGCTCCCTTTGGTGTGAGTCCCGCCTCAGTAAACTCAACCATTCAGTGTGGGCCATTCTTGAATATTTTACCAGTCTCTCACATTGCCAGTATGCCATATTCTTTCCTTCATCATGATGGCTGTTAACCTACAACATCAAATGGTACAATTGAAAGAATAAACTCCTAGTCATTGCTTTAAAAAACAAACAACAACAAAAACAAAACAAAACAAAACAAAAGAACCTGGACAATTCTGACTGCAGTGAGATGTAGGAAATTCCGTAGAACCTGCCTTACAAGGAACCCTTGCCTGTCCCTGGTTTAGGGCCACAGCCTGTGCTTCCAACTTTTGTTTTGAAACTGATTTTAATCTATTTTTACTAGGCGGATTCATCAGCTTATTCACTGTGTATTTTTTACTCCTTCCCCAATTGTATTTTTTCTCACCACTGATCTCTGTTTCTCATGTTTACTTCTCACTTCGTGGGCTGCCCTCCAGGCTGCTAGCCTGCCCTTAACAGAACTTCTTAATGGAGCAGTTCTTGTGTCCTTCTTTTATTCTCAAATTCCTACACATTTGTGGCAGAGACAGGTTACAAAAGCCTGCATTTCTTTCTTTTCTTGCCATCATCCATTTTCCTCCAACAACTGACTTAGAGTTGTTCTTGAAATAGTGTAAATATTTGCTTAGGATTTCATCCTACTACCCCACTCAGTGAGACATCAGTGCTAATAAAACAGCAGGAACAAGTCACAGAGAATTTTCTACATTCTACAACTTAACTACTAAAGGGAATCTTTATTTAATTAAAATTTTATATCTGTCTTATTTCCGCTCATAAACAACACTGAATTTCTCAGGGCCCTTATTTGCATTTTCCATTTCCTTTATATTAATGATGCCTTGAATTTTTGGCTGGACCTCTTTAGGAAAGTCATTCTCCTCCGAGCTGAGTAACAAATGGAGTACGCCGCTTAGACATGGACTAGATTTCCCAGCAGTTTCAGAATGAAGCAGGTCACTGCCAAGGCCATTATCTAGAAGTATGTAAAATACCATGGGTTTAGATGTTTAATCAGAGAAGTCAGGAAGAGTACTAATTAGCTGTCAATTGTTACAATATTTTTTACCTGTAGGTTAAAAGAAAAATAATTTGCCTTTCTATGTCGATATAAAAATAGTTCTGCAGTAATTACTCTGTGTCAAACACTGTTCAAGCACTTCACCAATATTTACTCAGCCGTGGTGGTTTCTCTTATCCTCATTCTGCTGAAGTTCAGGGATTTGCATGTGTTATGTTGTATCACACCCCTAGGTTTTGGCTGAGTGGGAGTTGGAACCCTGGCATTTGGCTCTAGAGTCCCTGCCTCAACCACTACACAACACTGTGCTGCCTGAGTAAAAAGTGTCCTTTATGTCCTAATAAAAAAGAGCACTCCAAGAAAGGACTCAAATCCAACAATAAATAAAATAGGGATGCCAGACTAAACTAAGTGGCTTAAAATATCATAGAATCTGTAAGTAAATATAAGTGAATGAGAATGCATTATGTATTAGATTAAACTACATAAAGTTGCCATTTTTGAATATAAAAGTATCTGAATATCAGTGATTTCAGAGGGTTCAGTCAAATATTAAATCAGACTTAAAGGGAAACCCTAATCATAGTAGGTTGGTATGAAAACCATGAGCTGGTTCGGGAAGGTCTGCAGGGCAGGGAGATGGGCGGGTGAGAGAGCAGAAGGGAACTCTTCTTACAGGTCTCCTCAGTTACCGAGGAAGCACGGGCCAGCGTTGGGGTGGCCAAAAAGTTTGTTTGGATTTTTCTATAAGATGGTTCTAGTAGCTCTAAGTTGCCTTTAACTTCATTCAAAACAATTTTGTTAGATTGTATTGTGACAGCTGTCATATCAGTGTGCATTCAAAAAAATATCAAACTGTTGAATTTTTGTGTAGCCATTTTAATATTGAAGATGAAAGAAAATTTGCAGCATTTTTGGCATATTATATTTTATTATTTCAAGAAAGATAAATGCAAAAAAAAACTGTTAAAAACCCCCCACAAAAACAGATCTGTGCAGTGTATGGAGAAGGTGCTGTGACTGATCGAAGGGGTCAAAAGTGGTTTGTGAAGTTCCGTGCTGGAGGTTTCTCGCTGGATGATGCTCCAGGGTCGGGTAGACCAGTTGAAGTCGATAGGGATCAAATCGAGGCATTAATTGAGAATAGTGAACCTCATCCCATGTGGAGATAGCTGACATACTCAAAAAATCCAAGTCAATAAAGTTATTGGTGAAAATGAAAAATGTCTCTTATTTTACAGAAAAAATGGAAAGGACTTTTTGGCCAAACCAATAAAAATACGCTGGAGGTCTTAGTAGAGACACACAGCTGGGAGCAAGAATGCCTTAGGGTGGTGGGCAGTGAGCGGGTCAGTATCTTATTTTTGTAGAAGAGTGAAGAAATGTGTGTTTGATTACAAACTTCAAAAAAGGAAGAGTGGTTCTGGGAAACTGACCTTCACTGCAGGCATGCAGCCCAGAGCCTGCAGAACAGGGCAGATCAAGAAGGGCGCTGGGTGTTCGGGATCCCACCCCATGCATCCCCCTTTGGGAATGTCAGAAGGAATTTCTCACACCTGGTCAGAGCCTCGCTCTCTGTGGGTGGTATCATCCACAGCTGTCCGCAATCTGAGGATGCTACTGTCTTTTATGAGCTGACTCTGGTGGAACACAACATGAAAATATTGTGACCTAAAGAAACTGCCATAACTTTGAACTCGAGGCAAAGTTGTAAACATTGCTGACATTTCTTGATGTCATTTTGATTGTACTTTCTGGCATTCTTTCTTAATTAGTTTTGACTGGACAGAGGAAGACTTATGTTTAAAGTATTCTTAATAATTACATCTACAATTGTCCAAAAGTTTTCTTTAACAGTGCAGTAATGTTTACTTTTTTCATTTTTACTGTTGTTCAAGTACATTGTCTCCATTTCCCCCGCTCCCCCAAGCCCAGCCATCCCCACTTCCCACCCTTGTCCAAAAGTTTTTAAAGAAACTAGAGCACACTACTAAAACTGCTTGAGATAAAAATTTAAAGGTGACTTTAATACTCATTGACATAAATAATTAGTAGAGAGTGTTAGGTAAAATCTGAAGTACTGTATTTCCTGTGATATCCTTCTCATTTCTCTTGCCTCTTGAGCTGGGTGCTCTCTGAGCTATCAGGCACTCGATGTGTGTGTAGTGTTTGGAGTACACTTGGAGAGAGCTGGGATGTCCTTTGCTTCCACACAGAATTAGCATATTTCATGCAATTGGTATACCTACATCCATTTCCAGGGTTATCGAAAAGGGAAATGGAGAATTCAAAACTGGGGGAAACACTAATTTGAACACATTATTTCCTAGGCCTATTTTAGCACAGCAGACCAAATTTAGTGCAAGCAGGGGAAATGTATAAACCCCTGTATTAGAGCAAAATAAAAAAAGAAACATCCTCAAATTGGAAGTAGCTACATGATTTATGACCTGCTGAAAAAAGATATTAATTGGAATTGATTGAACCTATAATAGGCTCCATGTCCATGAGGATGCTTGAAAAAGACAAAGCAAAGCGAAACCATAATGCGTG
This sequence comes from Glossophaga mutica, assembly GCA_039655065.1. Lineage (NCBI taxonomy): Eukaryota > Metazoa > Chordata > Mammalia > Chiroptera > Phyllostomidae > Glossophaga > Glossophaga mutica. The sequence goes on from CM077304.1 coordinate 44,857,912, forward strand.
CTAAAGAAAAGGCATACCTACTGGAGAGAGTCAAGGAATCAGCGCCCAATTTTTACTGTACATAACGGCAGTTCAGGGAAGACAAATTATTCTATTAATAACAATGATCAAATACTTCCGTATGTTTAATTGATAGATGACATTGTCCTTCCCATGCTTTTGCTGAGATACAGAACATACTGAGGCAACAAAGATAAATATATCAAGGAAATAAAAACAAGGAAAGGCTTCCTGAGTTGACACAGGCGGAGTGTTCAACCCTGGAATGAGGAGAAAGGGCTGACTTCAGGCAAAGCCAAGCCTGAGTCTGCTGAGGAGTGCTCTGGGTTTTTGAGAAACTGAGTTTTGTTTTACCCAGTAGCTCTGTAAACATTCTGGAATGTTCTTGAATTGTTCATATCAGCCACTTCTGATGAGCAGGCCTGTCTTCAGAACAGCCAGATAGCAGGGAGAGGTAGAAAAAGCTGTCTGCAGAAGGTGGTCCTTATGCCTAGTGGAACCCTCCCTCCCTGCTTGTGATAATTGTTCACATTCCACGTTCTTTATCGTTAAAGACATTTTGCATTTTCTTCTGTTGAAATCTTACCATCAATTACTCCTTCATCGCAGGGTAACAAACATGATAAAGTGTATTAAGAGAATTGATAGCAGAATTAACTTGTAATTCTACTTTTAAAAATTTAACAGCAAAGTCAAATATGCCAATGAAAAAGAAGGAAGAAACAAAATCAAATGTATTTGAAAAAGTAGAAGTGATCAAGGTTCATTTTCCTCTTGAAAGAATGAGACTGGGAGATTGGGTTTTAAAAAATAAGCACCTTTTTTCTTTTTAGTTTAAACGAACTTATAAAACTTAATGCAATAATGAATAGATGAAAATCATGAAATGGGCAGAAAACTATCTGATAAGTATTAAAAAGAAACAGAAATGGCAATATTGGTAACAGACAAGGTGGAATTTAGAGTTAAAATTATGAACTAAGATAGTGACATCATGTGCTAAAAGTCATAACCCATGTATACCCCAAAATAGAAGATAAATATGTAAAATAAAAATATCAAATATATATGTATAACTTGATAAAAACAACTTACAATGACATTTCATACCACTCTTTCAGGATAAGACATACTTAGTAGAAACCAAAAAGGAAATGGTGTAAGATATGTTTTTAAAACACCAACCTACTTGATTGTGTGTGTGTGTGTGTGTGTGTGTGTGTGTGTGTGTGTGTAGGGAGAGAGAACATTGCTTCCTGATATTAGACAATTTAGTTTTTACATTTTACTGATACAGAGACAAAGTCAATTTATTTTGCCACAAAGAAAGCCTAGATGAAATAAAAATAGTAGAGATTTTACAGGGTCCAACTTCTGATCATAAATCAATAAAATATAAAAAGATAATGGGGAAATAATTATGAACTACTTAGAAGTTAATGATCTTTCTAAAGAAATTTAAATCACAAGCTAAACACTAAAATTATAAAACTATATTCAGTAAAAGAGAAAGCATTACACCAAAACCTGTGAGAGCTAAAGCTGGAATACCTTCAAATTTAAAGAAGGAATACAATGTGAATATTAGAAAAATACCAGCAAAGTTAAACAAAGGAAATTGCATAAACAAAATTAATAACAGTTTTGGAGAAAGAAATAAAAACAAAATATTCAAGATGGTAGAGATATACCCAAGTTACATTATTTGAAAGGCCAATAAGAAAACAACAAATCCTAGCAAGTGTGATTAAGGAAAAAATACAAGAAAAAAATGATGGAAGTTTAGAAATGAGGAGAAGACATAACACAGTTGGTAACATACAAAATATGTAAGAACGCCATCTATAATTTATGGTTGGCATTTTTAAGACCCAGAGAAAATCGATGACTTCTTTGCAAAATATAAACATTTGTCCTAGAAGGAGTAGAATGCTTGCATAAACTTATTCCAAAAGAAAAAATTTTAAATGTGATGTGCAAATGTACCCACATCCTGGTGACGTGCACTTCTTTTCCTCTGGACTTGAGCTTAGCTGTAAGACTTTCTTTAACCAGTAATACATGGGTGAAGGGGGAGACCGTGATGGTCTAAGCCTAGCCTTTCAGAGGCTTCCGGTGTGCCTTTGCTCCCTCTCTTCGCCTCCGACACAACCATGAAAATAATGCACGCTGGCTAGCCACCCTCTAAGGAGGATGGAGGAGACGAGATACAGAGGGGCCAGCCGAGCCGGCAGACATCAGCGGTCCCCGCAGATGGGCAGACAAATAAACAAGGTCAACTGAGATGAGCAGAGCTGCCCCTAATGGTCTGCAGGCTTATGAGAGAGAATAAGAGAGTTCTGAATCTTTAAGTATGAGGTTGGTTTGTTATTCAAGAAATAAAAGCAAATACTTAGCAACATTATTAAAGTTCTTCTATCATAAAAACCACAAATGCAAGAAGATTTTACAGCTAAGGTTTTACAGTAAAAGAATGTAAAGCTTATTCTTTTACTTTATCAGTTCAGACTTCTTTTTTTTCATCTTTTTAAAAGTATATTTTATTGATTATGCTATTACAGTTGTCCCATTTCCCCCCCATCATTCCCCTCCACCCTGCACACTCCCTCCCACCCCCATTCCCTGCTTTAGTTCATGTCCTTGTGTCATAAGTTCTTTAGCTTCTACATTTCCCACACTATTCTTGCCCTCCCCCTGTCTATTTTCTACCCACCATCTATGCTACTTATTCTCTGTACCTTTCCCCCCTCTCTTAATACCGAAACCTGAGACAGCACCAGAAACAGTGAAGAAGGAGACAGACAGAGAAAGCAGGAGTGACGGAAATAGAGACCGGAGAGAAGGAAGGCAGGGAGTGGGAGGGGAAACTGCAGGCCAATCTCATGTTTTAATGCAGAGCAAAATTTGTAAATAAAATACTCCTTTTGAAAATCTGATTGGTAACTCAAAAAATTAGCATTTCTTGACTAAGAACAGTTTGTGAAGGAATGCAATATTATTAGTTCAATTCTCTCTCCTTCTGACAGCTATTCTGTGTTCATTAGACTGGCTAAAATAGGCACACAGCTTTTGAATGCCCTGATCTATTTGGTCCTTTTTCTCATCGTGTAGCAGTTTGGATCATGTCTCTTGACTTACCTTCAAGTTCCCTAACACTGTCCTTAGCTCATCGAGTCTAGCACTGAGGATCCTCAGAGCCACCCTTCTTTTCTCTTATCATGCTTTTTATCCCTAGCATTTCCCTTTGATTTCACTTTGACAAACCTGCCACGTGTACTTGTAAAAAATGTGATTGTGTTGCTGTTAGATGCCATCCTCCGTGTGTGTAAACTACCTCTTCTTTACCTTCCATACCTAATTGAGGAAGGTGCGTTACAACCTCCCACTAAGTTTGCAAATTTGTATTTTGAAACTACATTATTGCTTGCTTTCTGCTGTAAGATATCCTTACACAATGTTCTTCTTAATCTTCAAAAATGCTTTGTGCCTTAAAGTCTGCATTTTCTATTATAAGTATAGTAACATCAGCTTTTTTGGATAGTGTAGGCGTGATACAGTTTTTTCCCTGTGGTTATCTTTTTGAACTTTCTCTGTGCTTATATTTAAGAGGGCTCTTGCAAGCCGATGTAATTATCCTTTGGATCTTTATCCAGTCTGACAATCTTATACTTTTACTTGAACTACTTGGCCCATTCAGTGATAGACACATACATGTATTTCCCAGATCTTCAAGAAAGGACTCCTTGCCCTGCTTTAGGGAACGTTACCAGCAGACAGCCTCCTGCCCAGCTCCATCAGGGTCTGCTTCAACTTTAGAAAAGAACTTCCCCCATGTTGGTCCACTTTTCCTACGGCAGCATGCGTCTGGTCACTGAGCGAGTTCTACGGACCCGGCCCACGAGATAACTGTAATGCCAATACCTGCTCTCCAGCTCCCTGCCAGGCTAGCAGAGAATGTATTGGGCCTGAATTTCACCTTCTCCTCCTGCCCATATAATCTGCTGCTGGGTCTCCTGTATTCCTAACAGTTGGCCTGTGATGGAAGCCTCACAGGTCTCTGTCACTTCAACCCTAACTGTTGGAAATCCAACTCTGCTGTTTAGAGTTGGGTGCCCTCGCCCAAAGTAGCTTCAGCATCTGTCTGCTGTCTTGAGGGGGAGGCCTTTGGAATGGTTGGAAGCAGGTCTTTGTTTCCTGAGTACTAAGATGCTGCAATGCATTCATTCTGCCCTGAAAGTCTGTAGGCCTAGCTCCTGGCCTCCCAACAGAGCGGAATTCAGCAAAGATGCTCTCTGCTTGGGTTAGCCCTAAGTTTGCCTATGGTCGGGCTCAGCATCAGCAAAATCGGCTAGTAGAAAAAAAGAAAATAACTAAAGACCATCAGCTCACTTCAGGAAGTTTCCTCCTCTGAAATTTTATTTGTTCTAATAATTCTTACTTATAGAGCCATCTGATGCCTTTAAAATTACCCAGCTTTTCCAGTTGTTACAGCAGGAGTGTTACTCAAAGTGGAAATGTCCATTACCTATTAATCCTCCCTTTATTCCTGTCTGTCCTCACCCATTCAGCTGCCAAGTCCCCTTGGCAGACCTTCTCCACAAGGATGCTTGCATTTCGTCCTGTCCTCCTCCTTCCATGGCCACTGCCTACCATTGCGGTTCGGTTTTCCAGGACGAGGACAATCACACCCGTCTCTCTCCAGCACACCCCACAAGACCCCTCTGTGGACTCACCATTATTAAGCACAGTTCTCATCATATTGGGTTCCAGCTAGAACTTTTCTGCGGCTGTTTGCCACAGTTTAACATCAAATTTTGTTCCAAGATATCTCTTGTCTTATGATTCTTATTGCTTATGCTTCACCCAAACAGGGCCACTTAGTGCTGCTTTAACTCACTTCACAAATTGCCAGTCTGCGCCTGTTGTCCATGCTGCTTCCTCTGCTTGACATGTTATATTTAATAATTTTCTCTTTAGACAGCTGCTTGTAGGCATGCTGCCCATGGTTCAAGTCACCATTTAAATGCTCCCTCTTCCACGAAACCTTCATTTGTACTCCAACAAATCTCAGAATTTTGTCTGCCTCTCACTCTTCCTCTTAGATGGTTTTCCCTTGTCTTTTGGAGCTTACTGAATTCTATCAGAACTTGTATTTTTTGTGTGTATCTCCACCACTAAAAATGTAAAATTTTGAGGTCAGGTACCAATTTGTCCTATCTGGTAAAGTATACATTTATTGAGCACATTTTGCACAACAAAGTATGAACATTTGCATATGAACAAAAGAGTGAGTCACATAAGCGATCAAACCTACGCTGATGTTCAGTTGTACGAAGAGATTCTCTAATGTAGGAACCTGGTCTCGCCCTTCTCCACTGTGCTTTCCATCCTGTTTCTGCAGCACCTGGGTGGGAGGCCTTTAGATTACTTGCCTGTAATGCGTGCTCGGATCAGTGTGAACCTCCTTCTTGTCTTCTCTGTTTTAGCCTGATCTCCTTCAAAGCCATTGTGTGGAGACATGACTTGGACAAAATACTGCTCTAAGCAGCATAATATATTTGTTTGTTCATTTACAAGTCCATTTTAAACTTTAAAAATGCAGTATTTGTCCATAGAGTGCTTTCAGTCACTTAGAAGAAGAAAAATATAATTGAAATATATTCAGAGTGCCATTATGTTGTTATCTTCGGCTGCTTGGTTTATGAGATCATGCATGTTACTCATGTAGTTGGATACTTTACATTTCTACAAATCCTTCCCAGAAACAGTCCTACCCTAACTAAAACAGTTCAAAGTGAAGATCCTTAGTTTTAGAGTAAAAACAAATACATGATGTAACTGGGTAAAATGATCTGTTAAACCCAAGTTGGAACAAAAAAGCATCAATGAGAAACTCTGTAAATGATGCAGAACGGCATTTATTTGTGTGTCAGTTAACTCCTTCCTCCATCGCCTGCAAATTAGCAACTATCATGTTCTAGAAGACTCCGCAAGGCGTGAGTTTCCAGCATGCACTTACTGCTCATCCACGTAGACCCACGTGGACCTGGAGCTGGGGGCCACACGTACGATGCACTCAAGCTTGAACTGACTCATAAGATGGTTGAAAGAGATTATGAAAGGAGGTATCTCTGCTATTATTGGATAATCTGATATAAACTATTTTGGTTATATCCATATAAGAAAAAAAACTAATTCAGTAAATCTGGTTTAGAAATGGATAATTTAGCAGGTTGGAGAAGCTGCACAGCCTATATTTACTACATGGAAATAATGTAACACATGCAACATAGATGTTGCGGTGTGCATAATTTTAAAACCCACAAGAGCTCCAAACTCCAGGATTAAACTGAAAAGTAGCTGAGGGTTGAGGAGCAGGGTTGAGGGTGAGGACTCCATACAGACTACCTAGGTTTTAATAACCCAGGTCAAAAATTAGCAAGTTAATCAAAATCAAGATATCTCTATATCACTTACTTTAATTGGGGTGTTGGTTACTGGGTATATTCTTTTGTCATACTCCATTTAATTGAACACTTAAGATCTGTGAATTTTATATAAATTATATTTCAATAAAAATTGTTTGAAAATCAGTATTCCTATAAGAAGGGAAAGTCACAGTAGTTATTGCATATATTTGTTGTATGGATTGAATAAGATAATGCATATAAAATGCCCTACAAGTCATAACTATTATCACTTGAACAAGTGATCAAAATTTTTCAAGGTAAATATTACTATCTTTTTTCCATTTGTTTTAAACTAGTGAGAACACAGAATCTCAGAAATGTGTACTAACTTACCAAAACTTTGAGGCTGAGCTTTAAATCCTGGTCTGTTGAATGTCAAAATTTTCTCCACTGTAAGAGAAAATTACAGTGTGGACTTTTTAAAGGAAGTTTAGCTGGATTGAATGAATATTTAGTGTGGATCCTATTCTTGTCTTATAGTTTAGCCAAGGTAAAAGAGCTCAAGTGATTCAAACATTTTAGTTTTCAATATTCTACATTCAGAACCAGGATGTTTCAGACTGACAGCCTAATGGGGGTAATATAACACATGTTAAGAGATACTATGTATGTCTTCCTAAGCATGGCAGAGAAATACTCATAAACGTATGAAATTGGCTGGAAACATGTTGGCTATATGATTTGAATAAAAACAAGACCATTATGAACTATATAGTTTGTCTATGTGTACTATTTCCAAATGACTTTGTAGGTTATAAAATATTTACCCAAAATTATCATTTCTGTATAAATATTTTTATTAAAATTGTTTCCAAATTTCTGCTAAGACCCAGTTGAATTTAGTTCTCCTTTTAAGCTCATTACCTTTGCCCTAGGATGAATGTAGTCTTGAGAACTAAGTAATATTTTAAATAATGAATTATCAGCTTTGATTCTTTGTATTATAAGCTTATTCATATCACATGATTCATTTCCTCTGATTTTTGAAATTCTAATATTTTAAAGAAATTGTATAAAAAGTTGACTATTCTTTTGAAAACCTCATTTAAAATACTTAAGTAGCAAGCATCATCTGCATATGAAAAATAAAAAAATTTTAATTTATTAAAATAGGACTAACAGTCACATTCAGGAAGAAAAATCCTGTGCAAATGTGGTTACTATACAGAGGCATTCTCAAAGAATTCTCACTGTAGCAAAGGGAAATTAAAATTCATGCTAAAGTGACTGTAAGGACATCTTAAATATTGTTCTAAGCAGTGGTTCTCAAAGTGTGGTCTGGGAAATTCTGGAGGCCACCTTGAGGCTTTCAGAGAGTCCCTGAGACCGATTATGGTTTCATCATAATGCTAAGACAAAAAGTGGCATTTTCCATGATGTGTGACCTAACAAAAGATGGACGACAGAAGTGATACAAGAAACTGCGTGTCTTCTCTTCGGCCACACGTTAGGGACTTATAAAAACATAAACAGAGGCCATTGTATTCAACAACAATGTTTTTGTTTTGGAGAATAATTATTTTCATAAAATACATTATTTAAGTTAACATGTAATAGTTATAGTTATTTCATAATAAATTAATAAATATGTTTAGAAGTTCTCAATTTTATTTTTAATACTATATATATACTATTATACAGGAGTGGGCAAAAGTAGATTAAATTACCAGCCATCATTACCTGAAAGATAAATCATAAGTAAGGATACAAAATAATAATAATACAAATAACACCAATAAATCATAAGACAATAACTAATAATACAAAAATAAACTCTGTTTCACATGCACACAACCGGAAACCCAACAGTGCCTTCTCCTTTGCAGAACCGTATCTGTCTATCTCTAGCTCTCAGTAGATATAACTCACCTAAAAAAGTTCTTCGGGGGATTTCATTAATTTTTTAGGAATTTAAAGAGATCCTGAACCAGAAGGTTTGAGAACTATTGCTTTAATAATAATTTGACCTTGATAGAGACTCAATCATGACCTCTAGTGGATACATGCAACAATTTTGATTTAGTCAGTTTTGCAAAGACATCATTTGACACTCGTTCCACTGTCAATACTTTTGGAGGCTTCGTTCAAGCTCTTCTATAAGGGGTGCTAAATTCCAAATCCCGTTTCGGCTGGATTGACTTGGGCCAGGGTCTCCCAAGGTGTCCCTGGGCTGCCCACTTCAGAGTCACCTGTAGAGCAGGCCGCAAAGGAAAGTTCCTGGGTCTTACCCAAAACTTCCAGTGATCTTTTGTGGTAGATCTCCTCTGCTTCCCACTAAGGGTCGCATGTTGTTCCTGTGAACACTGCCATTTAGGTTTCTTGTTTGAGTATACTTGTGCTGTACTCAGAGTTTAAGAAGAGGCATCATAAAATGGTGAGTAAATCTCACATGGAGTCAGAGATTTCCACTTAGCTGGAATTTCTGTTGCCACAGACGTAGGTGTTTTTCCATTAGAAGGTATCCTGTTTTCAGGCAAAAATTGAGAACCTTGATGTTTATGGAGCTTGTCCAGGGAAAAAGTGCTCGTGTGTCTCTGGCGAGACCTTAATTATTCATCAGGCACTGCTCTGCTTTCATAGAGGAGAAAAGTGTGGATTAAACCTGAGCTTGTTAAGACTTTAATGTGCAAAGGTATCGCCAGAGAGTGCAAAGCCTAAAATCCTTACTATCTGGCCATTTACAGAAAAGGTTTACTGACTCCTGTTCTAGATCTGTATTTTTTCAACTTTAACAAATTCATCTTCCAGGAACTTGTTAAAATGCCAATTCAGATTCAGTGGATCTGGGCTCTAATTAGGTCCCAGGAAATACTGCTGGCCCACTGGCCATATCAGAGCAGGTTTGAAATGCAGAACCTCAGGCCTCACCGTAGTGCCACTGAGTTGGAAGGGGCATTTCACCAGGATCCACAGATGATCCTCATGCCCATTCATGACTACACCAGAAGCCCTGGTGTAAGTTACAAATAAAGAGGGTGACTTTTGACTGCAGGCAAAGCTGGATGGGAATCCCTATTTCTTATTTGTTAGGCATGGGAATGTCAGCATGCAATTGAAGCTCTTCAAATCTCTTTAACGTGATTTCTAAAGGGGGAGGAAAATACTTTGTTCACTCCCCTCATAACTGTTGTGAAAATCAAAGGAAACAAGATAAATCATTTATAAATAATAGCTAACACATATTGACGGCTTATTAGATGTAAGCAATTGTGGTAAATACTTTATAAAGAAATTGAGGTTCAACAAGATGAAACAGCCTGTTCAAATTCACGTTGCAAGCTGGAGAAGGGTAGAACTGGCTAGTAGTTGCCTGCTTCTGAACTTTTCTGTGACCATGTAATTGCGCCACCTTGAGGATTTTCCAGCTCTATTCAAATGTCTGCTTGATGAACTATTATGTTTTGCAAACATATTCCAACATATCTCTATGTGTGAATGAGAGAAATGCATAATTTGAGCCAATAGGAAAAATTCTTCAAACCATAGTATACACACTTAACCTTGTCAAAATGTCCAAAAGCAATGGAGTAAATAAAAAGTTGCCCTATGTTGTCCATATCCCATGTTAGAGCAATGTTGTTTAATTAAGATTAAGCTTCCAGAAATCCAGGAATGGTCAACTCTATGATGACTATACCATATATTGAAGGAGATAGCATTGTACAAGTGCCTTAATTATATAGTTTCCTTGTCTTTAAAATCACCTTACTCCCAGGACAGTTTTGGCACCAAAGCCTCCATCTTTTTATAATTTCCCTTGCATTTTCATAGATTATTCAGTCCTTGCTGTTTTGCTCAACAGGAAGTCAAATTGCGTGAATCATTTCGCCAGGCAGCCCCATCTCTGCAGCTCACTTTCATTTTCCCTTCTTGCCCTCACTAGAAGGTCAGAGCCCTGGAAAGCCTTCTTTGAAAGGATGCTTTATAAAAAATGCAACAGCGTCCTCTGCTGACTGTGGCTCATAGTGTCGAAGGGGCGCCATCTCACCGAAGTGTTTGAATAAGGTTTGGATGCTCCTGGAATGCATTCATCGGTGCTTTTTCTTTCCTTATTTTTTGCTCTTTGGGAATAAAAAAGGAAATGTTTGTGTTTAAACTAATTTTAACATTATACATATTTAATGTATACATCTTGATGAATTTGGGAGTATGAAAACATCACCACAATTTATTCTATAAATATATCCATCATATCCAAGAGTTCCCTTCTGCCTCCTTTATTTATTGTTATTATTTGTGGTAAGAATACTTAACATAAGATCCATCCTCTTAGCAAATTCTCAAGTATACAATGCAGTATTGTTAGCTATGGGCTCTAAGCTGCATGACAGCTCTTTAGGGGCTCGCTCTCGTCTCGTGAGAGTGACTTCGTGCCCTCTGACTAGCGCTGTCCTGTTTCCCCCACTCCCAGCCCGCGGCCACCACCATTATACTGCTTCTATGAGTATGATTATTGTAGATTCTTCAAGAGTGGTATCATGCAGTATTTCTCCTTCCATGTTGGTCTTTATTGTGTTGGCCAAAAGGTTCATTTTGTTTGTTTGTTTGTTTTTCCAGTAAGGTGGCTCTAGTGCTTAGTTGTCTTTAACTTCATCCAAAACAATTTTGTTAGCTTGTGTTGTAACAGCTGTCATATCAGTGTGCATTGAAAAAAATATCAAAATTGGTTATTTTCTGTATAGCCATTTTAATATTGAAGATGGGAGAAAACATGCAATCTTTTCACCATATTGTGATTTATTATTTCAAGAAAAGGAAAAAACTGACATGCAGAAAAAAGATTTTTGCAGTGTATGGAGAAAATGCTGTGACTGATCGAACATGTCAAAAGTGATTTGCAAAATTTCATGCTGGAGATTTCTCACTGGACGATGCTCCAGGGTCAGGTAGACAAGTTGAAGTTGGTAGTGATCAAATCAAAACATTAATTGAGAACCATCAATGTTATCCCACGTGAGAGATAGCCAATATGCTCAAAATATCCAAATTAATAGTTATTGGTGAAAATGAAAAATGTCTTTTATTTTATAGAAAAAACATACGGACTTTGTGGCCAGCCTAGTACTTAACGTAATGTCCTCCAGGTTCATCCATGTTGTTGCAAATGACAGAATTTCCTTCTTTTTAAAGGCCGAATTAATATCCCATTGTATGTATATATCACATTTTCTTTATCCATTCATCTGTCAGTGAACATTTAGATTGCTTTCAAGTCTTAGCTATTGTAAATAGTGCTGCAACAAACCATATGTCTTCGCTGGTGAGTTCTAACAAACATTAATGAAGCATTAATAGCAATTCTTCTTCAACTGTTCCAAAAAAATAAAGGAAACCTCAAACATTTTATGAGGCCCGTATCACTCTGATATCACATCCAGAGAAAGAATCACATAACTACAGGCTAATATCCCTGGCGAACATGTTTGCAAAAATCCTCAAGAAAATATTAGCTAACCAAATTCAACAGCACATTAAAAGGATCATACACAATGATTAAGTGGGAATTGTCCGTGGGATGCAAGAATGGTTTTACTTATATAAAGATACCAATGCAATACACCATATAACAGGACAAGAATGATTTATTGATCATTTCAATAAATGCAGAAAAATCATTTTACAAAATTCACTATTTCATGATAAGAACTGTATGTATAGAAGAAACATCTCAACATGATAAGGACAATATATGGTAAGCCCACAGATAACATCATACCTTTATTAGTAGACACTTAGGTTGCTTCTGTATCTTGGTTATTGTAAATAATGCTGCAGTGAACATAGGGGTGTATATATCTTTTTGAGTTAGTATTCTGTTTTCTTCAGATAGAGACCCAGAAGTTGAATTGCTGGATTGTAAGGCAGTTCTATTTTTAATTTTGGGGGGAACCTCCATACAGTTTTTACCACAGTGGCCGCACCAGGCTGCATTCCCACCAGCAGTGCACAAGGGCCCCCTTTTCTCCACATCCTTGCCAGCACTTGTTGTTTGTTGATGACAGTTGTTCTGACAGGTGTAAGGTGATATTTCATTGAGGATTTGATTTGTATTTCTCTGATGGTTAGTGATACTGATCATCTTTTTATATATCTACAGGCCATCTGTATGTCCACTTGGGAGAAATATCTATTCAGGTCTTCTGCACATTTTTTTAATTGGATTGTTTTGGGTTTTTTGTTTGCTTGTTTGTTTGCTTTTAAAATGTTGAGCTGTATAAGCTGTATAGTTTTGGTGGTAACCCTTTATCAGATGCATCATTGGCTAATACCTTCTTTAATTCAGTGGGTTGTCTTTCATTTTGTTGATGGTTTCCTTTGCTGTGTAAAAACTTTTTAGTTGATGTAGTCCCATTGGTGTATTTTTTTTCTTTTGTTTCCCTTGCTTGAGGAGACATACCCAAAAAGATATCACAAAGAGCATTGTTAAAGAGTTTACTGCCTATGGTTTATTCTAGTTCTATGGTTTCAGGCTTTTGCTCATTTTTAAATCACTGATTTCTAATTAAAATACATTGTAGTCAGAGAAAATGATTCTAAAATATTGATCCTTCAAGATTTGTTCAAGACTTCTTTTTTGGTGTATATGCAGTAAATATTAGTAAATGATCAATGTACACAAAAGAATGTATATTCTCTAATTGTTGAGTACATACTTTATTAGCTAATATTTGCTCATGTGCAGTTCAGATTTACTAATATAATTTTATGACAGCTCAATAGGTTTCTGAAAAGTGTGTTAAATTTCCAGCCACCATTACAGATCTTCATATTTCTTGTCAATTGTTGCTCTTTATACAGCATCTGGCACAAATAACACCCCTTTTTAAAATTACAGGATCTTTTATTACAAAATCATAAGCATGTAATTCTGTAACATAACAATATCACATTTAAGCATACCATATGACATTTTCAATGAATTGTTCAAATTAAAACTATAAATTATTAGACCCATGTTATTACCCTACCAACCACACTCAAACAAGCCTTACTTCTGCTGGACCCTGTATTTTGAAGCGATGAGGCTTGGTGCCAAGTTTCAGAGTTGTGATATCTTTCTGATAAGTATTTTCTGTTATTTGTAATAACTGTCTTTACCTTTTAAAATGCTCTCTGCTTAAAAGATATTTTGCCTAACTTTAACCATGGTACCCAACTTTGTTTTGGTTAACATTTAGCTGGTATATTTCTTCTCAACCTCTTATTCTGAACTTTTTACAGTCACTATATTTTAGATGCATCTTTTTTAAAGTTTATAAGTGGGAGTCTTTTTTGTTTGACCAGAGAGCTCTTTCTATTCAACTATTCATTTAAGATCAGTTAAATTACTATAATTAGTAATATATTTTGATTCAATTTTATCATCTATTTTGTTTTTATCTTTACTATACTTTGCTTCCTTTATTTTCCTCCTTACCTTCCCTCTTGATGCAGTTTTGTTTGCTGTATTTTTCTTATTTTAATTTAGAAGTTAGGACTTTTAGTAGTTGCCCTTATAATTTTAAACATGTCTATATAACTAAGTTTAAATTTTGTCTATTTTTTCCCCCAAACAAAATGAGGTCTTCAGAAAGCTTCAGTCTCAAATCACCTTCCCACCACTTTCAAGCTCATTGTTGGTCTATGCTTTAATTTTAAAAGCAAGATATTATTTTTTATTTTTTCCTTAACAATTTTTCCAGTTTTATTGAGATATAATTGATATGCATCTCCGTATAAGTATAATGTACTGCATAATGACTTTACACATACTTATTTCCAAATGGTTACTACAATATGTTTAGTTAACATCCATCTCCTATAGTTATAAAAGATTTTTCCAGGTTTTTCAAGAAATAAAATACAATTAACACAGATGAAATTTCTAATTTTCCTCAATCCTATCCCCCACTTCCTTGGAGGAAATCACTATCTAAATTTGTGTATGACATCCCATGCAAGACTTTATACTTTCATTATGTATGAATTCATCCATAAACAATGTATAATATTTTGTATACTTTTTTAAATTTATTTTTATTGAATTTATTGCATATCTGTCCAATATTCCCCAAACTATTTATTGAATAGACTATCTTTACCTTATTGTATGTTTTTGCCTCATTTGTCAAATATTAGTTGACCATAAATGCGTGGATTTATTTCTGGGTTCTCTATTCTGTTCCACTGATCTGTGTGTGTGTTTTTATGCCAGTACCATGTTGCTTTGATTACTGTGGCCTTGTAGTATAGTTTGATATCAGGTAGCATGATTCCTCCAATTTTGTTCTTTCTCAAGATTGATCTGGCTATTCAGGGTCTTTTGTGGTTCCTTATACATTTTGAAATATTTGTTCTAGTTCTATTAAATACACCATTGGTGTCTTGATAAGAATTGCATGGACTCTATGGATTGCTTTGGGTAGTATGGACATTTAAGTGATGTTAATTCTTCCTATCCATAACTATAGTTATAGTTAATTTTGCTGTTTGTGTCTTTTAACCTTCATCTTAGCTTTTTAAGTTGTTGATTTATTGTGTTAATTCTATATTTGACCTTACCTGTAAGCTTTGTTTTTCTTTCATATATTTTCTTTTTCCTCCTTATGGCCTTTTCTTTCCTTCATAAAGAAAACCCTTTAACACTTCTTGTACATTGTTTTAGTGGTGAAGAACTCCTTTTGTTTTTGCTTCTCAGAAAAATTAAATGATTTTTCCAAGGTCACAAAGCTTACATAAGCGCTAGAGCTGGAGTTTAGACTCCCAAAATCTGCCTTCTGTCTATATTGCTTTCAAGTATATTTTCTATATTTAAAATAAGGTAACATAGCTAATCTGGCACTTTCTACTAATCAAAACATTTTCACAAGCAATCATTCATTTAACCTCTTTAATTTCATTTTAGGAAGGTAAGCAGGGCAATTTTTATTCTATCCATTGTAACTTTTACCATGTTGAGGTTCAGATTGTGCGTTTCATTATGAGAGCCGACAGCTAGAAAATGTCAGAGCACGTAAAACACTCAGGTCTCAGGTCTTCTCAACTATGAACACTAGGTATTATACTGGGGAAGAGTAGAGTGGCGATCTACGCCCTCCAAGAACTGTTCACACTGAACACTAAATACTAGATAACAAATACTAGCTGCAAAATAATGCACCAGACACAAATTATACATATAAACTTTCAGAGCTGAAAAATAGCTTAGAAGTTTTTTTTTCCAAATCTCTAATTTTGCAGCTGAGGAAACAAACCTAAAGTTTAATATTACACTATTTAATAGTGTTTTGTCTAAAAAGCTGGGTGTCCTCAAGCACTTGCTCCTAATTCACATTTCCTCTACTTATAGCATAAAGATTATCCCTCTAAAATTATTACACTGAAACAACTGCTCTATTCAGTCCTGGAGACCAAGGAAGGTTTTATATTGTCAAGAATGTTCTCAGATTGAAGTAGTGAAAAGACCACCCCTGTGTGTGTGTGATAGTGAAATAGACACTGATTTGATGGATATAGGTGTTAGTGTTTTCAGTTGGATTAAGGAAAACTCGAGCATGGATCACCTGTTGCATTGCAAGCAGTTGCTCCTCGTGTTCTTTAGAAAATTGCGGAGAAAAGTTGTTTTCAATGTTTTTCTTTATCCTACTGAGGAATAGTTAAGAGTGGCCAGCAGATGCCACTGTTGTCAGTCATAAATCATTTTTCCTGTTTTAAATAAAGGTGAGTCATTATGGAAAACATGTGGCAACAGTAACAAAAATCATCATGTCATCTTAAAATAAGTGACCAAACTAATGCACACTTGGATCTTTTTACCTTTAAGCAAAACATTTAATTAGATAGCTGGCAACTAAAAGACAAACTAAATTATTATAACAAATTAACAAGACAGAGTCATCTCTGTTTGAAAATAATGTTCACAAAATAGAATGCTGAGTAAAAGCTGTATTTAATTGCAAAATATTTCCTATTCTGATGAATGGCATCAAGGGCCAATAAATAAAAATCAATTCTGTTCTTTTTTAGTTATTGTGGCAACTTATGGGACAACATAAAACTTCTGTATTTATCACAGTTATACTCCATTATGAATGAGTTATCACTGCAAAGTTTCTATCTTCTATTCCCATCAATGTTTGCAGGTGTTAAGTCATTTTAAAATAATTCAAAACATGCAAATTAAAGTAGACCTACCAAACTAACTCCTTGAGAAAAAGTATGTACAGTGGATATTGTTTACTCCTAGTCTGACCTCACAAATTGCACTCCGGGGCATGCTGAGACTCTCCAGGAATACATGTATCTATATATACATCAAAAACAGGGAGAATGACATAGCAAATGTGACAAAATGTTAAAAATTTGTGATTCTAGCTAAAGGACATAGGGTATCTGACTGTTCTTGCAATTTTTGAAATTATGTCAGCATTTATAAAGTTTAAAAATATGAAGGTGAATTAAAGACATTCTGATAAATGAAAGCGGGATTGGTGCCAGAAGACTCACACTGTAAGAAATAATAAAGCTCTTCAAGCTAGAAATTATAGAAACTCAAATCTATAAGAAAGAATAGGAGAGCAGGAAATTATAGCTATGTGGGTATATATATGGGATATATTATTTTGTCTTCGCCCAAGGACATTTTTTCATTTCTTTTAGAAAAAGAGGAAGGGAGAGCAGGGGAGAGTGAAACACTAATTGGTTGCCTCCCTTACAGGCTGGAACTGGGGATCAAACCCACAACCCAGGCTTGTGCCCTGACTGGGAGCAACCTCTCAGTTATGGGGCTACTTCCAACCCACTGAGCCACCCTGGACCGTGTGGCTGGTCCAGGGCTTACTGTAAAAGATACTTGACAAACAAAACTTTATATGAAAATGTATTTGGAGTTTATAACATTTGGTGTAGATTGTGATAGGTTAAGGATATGACTATAGATTGGAATCCCTAATGCAAACAAAGAACTATGCATTGTGTGTGTGTGATCTGTCCAGAAAAGGTCCAGCATTGTTAATATGAGAACAGTTTGCACAACATCAGTGTAACCTGTCAGCCAGGGAGAGTGGGCTGGAATGTGCATGCATGAACAATGACAACTTCACTGTACCAGTCAGTGGGGGTGGTAGATGCCATTGGGTCAGCATTTGTACTGTGTGGCCATCACATTAAAAATGACTGAGCAAGTAGAACAACAAATCTGCATCAAATTTGCATTAAGCTTGAACATTCCTCCAAGGATACTATTTAGATGACTCAGAAGCCTGCGGCTATGGGCAGCTGATGATTGGCAGCTTCAAGCTTCATCATGACAATGTGTCTGCTCATGCATCATGTCTTGTGCAGAGTTTTTTTGGTGAAACATTAAATCACCCAGGTGACTCAAAGAAACAAAATGTATTTGTTTTCAAATACAGTCCCTATACAGCCCAGATTTGGCACACTGCAACTTCTGACTTTTCCCAAAACTAAAATCACATTTGAAAGGGAAGAGATTTCAGACTGTCAATGAGATTCAGGAAAATACAACAGGACAGCTGGTGGCGATTGGGAGAACCGTGTGAGGTCCCAAGCTGCCCACTTTGAAGGCGACTGAGGTATCATTGTCCCATGTGCAATGTTTCTTGGATCTTCTATAAATGTCTTTCGTATTACATGGCTGGATACCTTCTGGACAAATCTTGTATGTATGGTGTAAGTAGATTTAGCGTATTGTCCTGTCCCACTAAGATTTGGTCCTGTGGTTTGGCCAATTAAATATGAGTAGACATTGGTAAAAACCTACATCCTTGTATGAACAGAAGCTTTTAAAGGCACTGCAAACCTACCTACCATTCAGCCTACCCTTCTAGAAGGCAAAGGGAACATGGGCGGGAAACACCAGGCAGCTGCAGTATTTTTAATAGAAAATTCCTGAAGTAATTTGAGTTGCATTTTTAAGGAAGGAAAATGAATACAATTGTGTTAATATCACACAAATATATTTATTATTTAAATGTTTATAAATGTAAAGATTTTAATTACAAATGAAAATATTTCTAGAGAATGTTACACACTTGATATTACTGTTTAATGTTTATAACTGATTTAAGGCACATAGTGCAAAATACTTCATTTCTGATACAGAGATCCCTAAATGTTTAACCACATTGGCACAAAATTGCTTTAGTACCCTATATGGTACAATATACCCCTAATAAATGTTTGGGAAAAGACTTTGTGGGTAAAATGAATATACTATTATTTACTATCAAAACTCTATTAATAGACTGAATTTTGATTTACAGAGTAGGTCCACAGAAAAATATTATTTGTCTCTAATTTATAGTACCACATTCATAATACACAATTATTCACCTGAAAAAAACTCAATACCTGAGAATTTGTTCATGAATAGTTAATTTTACTACCTCTTAGGTTCTGGCTTCAAGAAACTAGGATATAAAATAACTTGAACATCTGTAATAAAAATTTTGCACATGTAAAATGATTTTGTTTATTAAAACTTCAAAACTTCAATAATTCTCATTTCTCTATTTGATTAATTAAATACAGTACAAACCTTTGAGAAAATAGATTTTTAAGAGTAGATATATACATACGTAAGAGTTATAAAAACAACATATTGCTCTTATAAGTACAATTAGAGGTAGGTGTTTTAAGTCAAAATCTATGTTATATCTTCTGTATTATACCCACCAAAGTTCTTTAGTATTTAACCCAAGCACACACTTTTAATACAAAATGATATACCACATTTTTAGAACTTTTAAATTTGAAGCACCATAATCCACAATTAAAAATAAAAGGAAATATAAAACAAGGTATCTATGCTGTATCAGTAAGTATAATGGCTATGTGCTTTTTCGAAGTAACTATATTTACTATTCACCTGACATTAAATAGTGTTTGTGGTAGTTTTAAATAAGTGCATTTTCCTCATTATTACTTGCTCTTTAACACGTAAAATAAACATTTCATTGTAAAGGACGACACCAAGTGGAGATTTGCAGGTGTGTTTATAGGAATAACTGTGGTCCAGTTCAAGCTGTTAACTGCGACATTATCTTGGTATATAATTCATTCAAACATACCTGTATATCCTACCATAAATTATATCCTTTAAAAAAAGCAGATCTTGATTACAGTCATACACCTGTTAAGTTTATTTAGAAGACCCTGAAAAAAATCAAGCAGAGATTTGACTCCCCGATGAGCCCTTGAAAAAAAAAAAGGCACAGACATTTTGGACATAGACATCTCAGGAAGGAAAGAGTGAAGACATGAGCACCAGTTATTTGCAGCTTCCTCTCTGGGACACTGTGTCCTCACTGCTGAATGTTTATATTACTTGAATTGGGAGGCCAGTAGTCAGGTGAGGAACACACTTTCCACAAAACCCCCCACATCTGCCGTAGACTTTGGTTCCATCCTGAAAAGAGGGAGAGAGATAGGAGAATCTGAGACAGGCGGGATCTGCAGGCATGAGGCAGAAAAAGCAAATGCTTTGAGTCATGTGGCTGAAATTATTAGCCAGGGTTTCCTATAATGATTACATTTGAGATCAAAGATCATACCATGTCAGTATTGGTTGAAATTTATGGTTATGGTAATTAGAATATGTAAGATTCATATTAACTTCTTGATGATATAAACCATACCATAATTTAGAGAGTTCATTTCAATCCACAGTTTTCATCCAGGTATCTATTTGCTTTAGTTTTTTAAAGACTTTCATCGACTAAATAAAAGAGATATTATACAAACTTGATTTTAACTGTATTGCAAGTCATTCCACCCCACTAACCTCAAACATCACATTGGAGTATTAGAAACACAGCCTGAAGAGATGTATGGAAGGGGAAAAGCAGGACTGAAAGCAGTAATTATAGTTAGACAAGAACTACAAAAGGAGATTTTTTTTTCTTTCTTTTAGAAAGGTGGAGCACGTTCACCCCAAGGAACGGGTGCTCAGAGGCGGGCGGAGGGGCCGGGCAGGCATGATGTCCTTCCGGACTGCCTTCCATCTTTAGGTCCAAGAGTCAGAGGACTGGAAACATTGTGATAGGATGAGGCAAAAGTGGTTTGAACTCCTCTAGTTTTTTGGAAAGGTTATTCTGTTGTTGTTTTTGTGGTTTTTCTTTTAACCTAGAGAGAAAGGGTTCCTGGAACATTTAGGACCAATGTTTTGATATTAGAGGCTTTTGAAGTGGACTTTTCTTTTAGAAGTTTTTTTTTTAAACTCTCCAAAATTTGAGTAAGCAGGAAAGAAGGGAATGTCAGTAAAACTTCTAATTTACATACATTCCTATCCCAGATTAAGTTAAAAAAATAACATTGATTAAATTTACTGGCAAATGAAAATACATTTGCCTTTCCAGAAGTATACTTGGGTTCCCCTTTTATACCAGCCATCGGACTTCAGGAAAGATTTCCATATACAACATTTTGAGTAAGGTAGAACTTTTATGCTAATGAAATAATTAATTCATCTTTAAACTAGGACTTAAATAGATCAAAGGAATGACTGTATGAGATATTCATATCTACTGGTGACTTTAGCCAGAGTTCAGTCTTTACATTTAACCAAAAGATATCTAAAAGCTGGGTAAATAAGGGCAGAATATTTTATTGAGCTCTCTGCATTTATACCTGCTCAGAAAAGTAAGTAAATAATTTATTTCCATTCTTCTACCAAAATGGATTGGACCTAAATATGTCAAATATTTAAAAATGAGTTGTTTGTTTTAAAAGCCTACTGCTTACCCATATACAGAACAAAAATTAAATTTTTCATGCAATCGTTTTAATAGTTTATCTTCAGAAATACAATGTTTTAAACACTATCACATCAGAAAATTGAATTTTATTTACAAATATTCATATAAATATGAGCATAGAAGTCATTTTTATCAAAAGAAAGCAATCATAAAACAGTGGACAGATGTTATCGATGGTGTTGGTTTATGTACAGATGAGAACAGTTATAACAGATTCTGATTTATTGTGATTATATAGAGTCATGCGAAGACATGCTTACTGTAAATAAGAAGAGTCATCTCCTAAAATGTATGTGCTACTAAGCCACACAAGCAGCAAAACTAAACAGATTCTGTTTTACACAATATACAAGGTGAGGCAAAAGTAGATTCTATGCTTGTGAGTACACGAAAGAGTTTACTCTTGTGTTTTCCATTAGAACAACTCCGAACCTGCTTTTGCCCCACCCTGGACGTGTGAAAGGCAAAAACCAAATAACATTGTTTTCCAGATAGAGAAAAATATATGTGATACCGTAAAAATAGTTCTAATTATTAAAGAAACCACTACAAAGAAACTACTTTGTCATTTGTATTTTCTTAAATGACAAATGGCTTTTGTGCCATCCCATCACTAAATCAAAGCAGTCAGGTAAATGAACCAAATTTTACCTCTCACTTTGAAATAGTAAAACCTACAAACCTCTACCTACGTAAAGTACAGCTAAAAGCACTCTTTCTGAAGTACCTGCACTTCAATCATTAGCCCCAAACTTGAGCTAGATAAAATTTCAATGCCCTGGCACTTGATATTTAGATATCTATAGCCTGTGCAAGAATTTGTATATGTTTAAAACCATCATCTGCACATAAATACAAACCCATACCCATAATTTCATAAATTAATGCTATTCCCCATTCTCTGCAATAACTCATTAGTCACTAACATGATAATTAAATGTAAGGCAGAGGACCTTTAAGGCTAGTTCACAGAAGTATTTTAAACAGGTTTTGGTCCGGCCGGACTTACTTGGGATCTGTGTATGATGACCGAGGCGTAGCTCCCCTGAGCAAGCCACTTGGCTGTGCTGGATATCTTCATCCCGGTGCCGGCCAAGTTAATGCTGAACTGTCCCTGGATGGTAAGCGAGACAAATGAAAATAGATGGCATTTATAAAATATCTAAGAATGTGCTTCGGCTGGAAACACCTGAATGTGAATTATATAAGAAAGGGTTCACTGTTTTTTTAAGGGTCTTCCTTTATAAAATGAAAGGATATTGATACAACCTTGCTCTAAAGAAAAATGAACCAGCTAAATAAAAGTTTTTAAATTGATTACAAGTAAGTCTTCTCATACAATAGACGAGAGAATTAATGCCACATAATTCAGTGTGTAACATTAATTTGGTATAACCTGAGGACTCAGACGTGATAGCGAGGCTGGCGCTGGACGGAAGGGCTGTTCGCAGGGACCGATACCAGTCTTTCGACGTTTCTCCAGTTCCAGTTTTTGACCCTCGTTGCTAACTTCCCTGATAAGTACACTTGTTTAATGAATTTTCTAGAATCTTCTGTTACTGTGCCTCTTGTGTTAAGAATATTCGTTCCTAACCTACCAAACAAAACAACTGAAGGTGGTATTAGTGTCCCAAAGTGTGTGTGGAGGTGATGCCCTGTGATTTACGCCCATGGTGTGTGAGCCCCCAGTGGCTTTATGGTCTAATTCTTTTCAAGACACAGCCGTTTAAGTCAAAATATTTCAGACTATCTTTATTAAAATTTAAACTTTAATTATCTTAACTGAGAAAATGCACGAATAAAATGGATAAATTTTGTGTCGTATGTACATGACCTTGCCATATAAAATCAAACATTGAAAAGATAAGGCATTCTTTGACCGCATCACATACCCATGGCTAAGACTCAATGATTCTTGAGCAAGACTGATAAATCACTAAGGGTTCTATTATGTAAATGAAGATATTACCTTGTCAGAAAAGCAAAGGATGAATGTATTTTAAATATACTTATAATACAAATTATTACCATTGCTAAAAACAATTACACATCAATTTAGTTTATTAATTTAGATTTCTGAGCAATTTGACATATTTCTTATTTAAAACCAAAATAGCGATTCAAATACAATGATAATATATGGAAAATTTTCCCCATAACAGATCATTTGTTTTAGCTAAATTCCAAAGAAAATGTCTTACTATGTGTATCATATGGTTATGAAGTTTAGTTTCTGACCTGAATGATTGTTTTATTGCTGTATTCTTGGAGCCCAGAAGAGGGACTAGGTAGGTACTCAGTGTTTCTGAGTGGATGAATTGAGTGCAGCATTAGAAAAACATATTCATACACTCCTAAACCATTCATACTCTGTAATGAGTGACAATAACACTAGACACATTGATATTTTATATTGGTAAATACTTGAATGAGAAAAACTGAAACTAAGGATACATTCTATTATTTGATAGTTAAGCGAGACAGGTTTTGCACTGTATATCTCCATTTGATGTTAACTGATAAATAGGATTCTCACCAAATAACATTTCCTAAAAATGGAAGTACATTCTGTGATGTGGGTCTCCTATCACCAGCCACTCACTGAATGTCCCTGTTGAGCCATGCAGTGTTTTCAAAACCAAATATTCTATTCTACTATTGATCGTTTACCTCCTGCTCAAGGCTGCTTGGAAGCATTCAAGTATATACACACTGGAAGTGCAAGGAAAAAAGCCAGCTAGCTGCTGAGAGACTGAGGTCATCAGTAATACAATCAGTTGGGTCTAGAAATAGCTGTCTTTCCACTTCTCTGGGCCTTTTTAACAAGGGCCCTTGTTAAAAAGCAATATAATAAAATCTCAAAGACATGGTGAAGTCATTCATTTAAAATTTGGAATGATATTGCTAGAGATAAAGGTACCTTTCACTAATCCAAAATTCTTTGAGTGGCAGACACAGTGTCAAGCACTGTGGGAGCAGAGGCAGGTCTCACTGTGAATCTGATAGTGGACGCAGATTGCTTGTTGCCAGGGGCAGGGTGGTCAAGAGACAAACTTCCAGTTATAAGGTAAATAAATTCTGGGGATGGTAACGTTCAGTATGATGATTGTAGTTAACAATACCATATTGTATATTTGAAAGTTTCAAAGAAAATAGCTCTTAAAAGTTCTTATCATGAGAAAAAATATTTTGTATCTAGGTGAGGTGATAAATGTTAACTAAGCTTATTGTGGTAGTCATTTACAATATGCACATAATCAAATCATTATGTTGTATACCTTAAGCTAACAAAATGTCATATGACAGTTATATTTCAGTAAAAGTGGAGAAAACTAAATAAGTAAAACAGCATATGTGTGTAAATAAATGTAATGCAATGTAGAGAATTACAGGTGCCTTGAAGATACTGGTACATTCCTATGGGACTTAATAAGTGATTGAATAAATGCATTAAGTAATTACTTCCACTCCAAATACTCCATTTAAGATTTAAATGTAAACCTCCTTAAACCTAATTTTTAACTTAATTAATTTGACATAGGAACTGCTTAAAAAATAGTATGAAGTTCACCTCTTCTACTCTTGATACTTTTTAGAAGAGGCCAGTATAAGAAGTAAAATTCTTAACGTTGTTAAAGTGTCCATTCTACCCAAAGCAATCTACAGACTCAATGCAATCTCTATCAAAATACCAATGGTGTCTTTCACAGAATAAGAATAAATCTAAAAGTTGTATGGAACTACAAAAGACTCTGAATAGCCACAGCAATCTTGAAAAAGAAAAAGTTGGAGATATCACACTGCCTGATATCAAACTGTACTCCAAGAATACAGTAATCAAAATAGCATGCTACTGGCATAAAAACAGACACACAGATCAATGGAACAGATTAAAATGTCCAAAAATAAACTCACACCTACGTGGTTAATTAATCTATGACAAAGGAGGCAAGAATATATAATGGCATAAACACACCCTCCTTACTAAATGGTATTGGGAAAACTGGCCCAATACATGCACAAGAATAAAACTGGATCATCTTCTTGCAACATATACAAGAATAAACTCAAAATCAATAGAAGACTTAAATGTAAGACCCCAAACCATAAAACTCCTAGAAGAAACATAGGCAGTAAATGCATTGACCTTTCTCCCAACAATATCTTTTATGCTGTGTCTTCTTGAGCAAGAAAAAATAAACAGCTGGGACTACATCAAACTAAAAAGTTTTTCACATTGAAGGAAAAAATTAACAAAACATAAAGACAATCTACTGAATGAGAGAAGACATTCACCAATGATACATCTGATAAGGGGTTAACATCCAAAATGAGTAAGGAATGTGCACAACCTAACACCAAAAAAACCAGACAATCCAATTAAAAAATGTCAGAGGACCTGAACAGACACTTCTCCAAAGAGAACATACAGATAGCCAAAAGGCATGTGAAAAGATGCTCAGCATCACTAATCATCAGGCAAATGCAAATTAAAAGCACGATGAAATGTCACCTGATACCTGTCAGAATGGCTGTCATCAACAGAGAAGTGCTGGTGAGGATGTGCACTCTTGGCGGGACTGCAGACTGGTGCAGCCATTATGGAAAGTGGAACTACCGTATGGCTTAGCAGTTTCCCTCTGGGGATTTATCTAAACAAATCCAACATACTAACTCAAAAAGATAACGCTGCAGTGGACATAGGGATGTGCATATTTGCAATAGTCAAGATACGGAAGCAACCTAAATGTCCATTGGTAGATGAATGGATAAAGAAGAGCTGGAATATTACTCAGCCATAAAAAAGAAGGAAATCTTGTCATTTGCAGCAATGTGGATAGACCTAGAGAACTAAGTGGAGTTGATCAGTCAGAGGAAAACAAATACCATATGAGTTCACTTATATGTGGAATCCAAGAAACAAAATAAACTCATAGAAACAGAACAAACTGATGGTTGCCAGATGGGAGGGGCTTGTTGGAAGGGTAGGTGAAATAGAATTAATGAGTATAAATTGTTGGTTATGAAAACAGTCACAGGGATGTAAAGTGCAGCGTAAGGAATACAGTCAGGAATACTGTAAATATTAGCATGGTTTCAGATGAGACCTGGACTTACCCACGATCACAGTGAAAGTCACAGAAACACCTAATCACTATGTTGTGTACCTGAAACTGATACAATATTGTATAACATTGGGGGCCAAAAAGTCCATTTAGTTTCCCCCATAGGATGGCTCTAGTAGCTCTTAGTTGTCTTTAACTTCATTCAAACAATTTTGTTAGATTGTATTATAAAGCTGTCATATCAGCATACATTAAAAAACATCAAAATTGGTGCATTTTTTGTGTAGCCATTTTAATATTGAAGATGGAAGAAAATACACAACATTTTTGGCATGTGATGCTTTATTATTTCTAGAAAGGTAAAAACACAACTGAAACACACAACAGATTTGTGCAGTGTATGGAGAAGGTGCTGTGACTGGCCAAATGTGTCAAAAGAGGTTTGTGAAGTTTCAGGCTGGAGATTTCTCATTGGACAATGCTCTGTGGTCAGGTAGACCAGGTAAAGTTGATAGCGATCAAACAGAGACATTGATTGAGAACAATCAATGTTATACCATGCAGGGGATAGGTGACATACTCAAAACATCCAAATCAGTAACGTTATTGTTGAAAATTAAAAATGTCTTTTATTTTATTGTAAAAAACATACAGACCTTTTGGCCAACCCAATACATCAACTGTGATGAAAAAATTTAAAAAGTAAAATCTTAATAGCCAATTCAAAATAGTAAATAAGCCAATACTTATTTTAACACTCATTATAAAGGTATCATAACCAAGAGGGTGCTGTGTTGGTAAGAAGAGAGAGATGTAGATCCAAGTGAGATAACAGAGTCCAGAAATAGATCCACCTATATGTGACAATTGATTTTTTCAAAGGTGGAAAGGCGATTAACTAGGGAAAATATTGTGTTTTGAACAAATGGTGGTAGGACAATTGGATGTCTATGTGCAAAAACTCCCTCAGACTTCAAAATCAATCATAGGTCTAAGTGTAAAACATAAAACTGTAAGTTTTTGAAGAAAACATAGGAGAAAATCTCTATAAAGTTGTTAGTCAAAGAGTTCTTAAATATATACTAAATAAATTTGATTTCATTAAAATTTAAACAGTTTTCCTTTTTGAAAGACACTAAAGAGAAATAAAATTTTCATCTGGTTCAGACCAGATGAAAATATTTACAAATGTCATTTCCAGCAAAAAAACTTGTATCCAGAATTACAAAATCCTCTCAAAATGAAACAGTAAGGAAATAACCTGATTTGTTAAATGGGCAAAAGACGCAAACATACACTGCATGGAGGAGGAGGTATAGAGGGATGACAAGCAAACACAAGAAATGTGTTCAAAACCATTAACCACCAGTGAAATGCAAATTAAAACCACAATGAGATATTACTGAAGATGAGATAAACAAAAACTTGGCAATACCAACAAGAAAGCAAAGCAGCTGGAACTTTAATCTTTGCTGGTGGGAATACAAAACAGTGTAGCCGCTCTATAAACAACACTATGGCAGTTTCTGACCAAGTTAAACACACGCATACCACGTAACCCTACACCCCTACTCATAGGTGTGTATCTGAGAAACGTGAACATGTACATTCACACAACCTGTACACAAATGCGCCTGTCAGCTCTATTCCTAATCTCCAAAAACTGTAAACAACGCATTTTCTTCCAATGGATGAATGGACAAACTACAGGATAACCTTACCATATCCATATGATGGGATTATTCTTAGCAGTTAAAAAGGAGCAAGTTATTGATACACGCAGTGACACAGATGGATCTCAAAGGCATCATGTTGAATGAAGGAGGCCAATCCCAGAAGGTTCCCTACTGTATGATTCTATTTCTACGACATTCGTATGACATTCCAGAAAAGGGAAAGCTTAGCCACGCTTCCCCGTAGCCACGGGGAACAGGCCAGTGCTCACCAGGAGTGTGGCAGGAGGAAGAACTGACCCCGGCACAGAGCGTGAGGGGTGGCCCTCTGTTCTGACCGTGGTGACGGCAACATGAATCTGTACCTATGTTAAAACCGTATACCAAAAAAGGGCAGTTTTACTGTTTTTTATAAATGTATTTAATGTGAATGGCTATGACATCTATTAAAGCCAAATGTTTTCCAACTGGTTTGTAAACAAAATCCAAGTACATGATAGAGACAAAGTAATTCAAAAAGGCTATAGAAACACCCTAATAAGGGGAAATTTTAACATATCACTTTTAGTAACAAGACAGATCAAGTGGGCAAAACTAAGGAGAAAGATGATCAAAATAATTAAAAGGGTAGATCATAAAGAACACACGTTCAAAATACTTAACAACGGGCTCTGGGGACTCAAAATGAATGCTGGCTGTGATCCACTGGCACTGGCTGAGTGAGGTTATTTCTCTTGCTCTTATGTAATCAATATTAATTACAAAATACCTAAAAAGATACATTGTTTTTACTTTTGTGGCTCTGTAGAAAGTACCAAATACTTGACTTCACTTTTGATATATGTATTCTAAATTCACATCACACTCCTTAAACTTCATCTTATGTTGCAATGTGGCAAAGTTTATTTTCCCTAAAGAGTGCCATATGTGTCCCTTCTCTCTTTAGCATTCATGTCCTGGGGTGCCCTGTCATATGCAAACACAGAGGATGTGGTTTTGATGAATCCCAAACAACAGAATAAGTTCTTTCTCTGACATCAAACATCTGGAGAGTATTCATGCAAATGCTGTGTAACTTAACACAGAATCTGGTTTATATATTTGACAGAACATCTCATAGAATACATGGCACTGTGTATTTTTTGTAACACTAACCTTAGGCAGTTGAATACAGACTGAATGAGCATAGCTCCTTCTGGCAGCATACACCTAAGCCCGGTACCATCTAATTTAAATAGAGCTTTGTGTTCCACAAATGGCCAGAGAACGAAGTGATGGAGGCCTCCCACCTTACTGGTTCTGCTTCTAACTTTCTCAAGGGTCTTGGACAGGTTAACATGGACAGTCTGTTCCTCCAACTAGCAACTAGAATTACAACAGTGTGGCTTTCTCAAGATACTGTAGGGGAAATGCAGTCATATGGAAATTGAGGAAAAGGAGTTAGAAATTAATGGAAATAGCTGCCAAAATTTAAAAACCTGATGGTACTAATATGTCTTCTTCAGATTCCATGTTCATGGAGAAATATTCTGTTTATAATAATTAGCTTTCTTTTAAGGCAAGTTCACTAACGAGATAAAAGGAGTCTTGATTCCACTTGACAGTTTTGTGATTTACTTGTATATCAGTCTCCTGTGATTTTTGTTGATGTCTCATTGACCAGACCTTACTTAATTTAACATGTAATGAAAAGGATCAGAGTGTCAGAACTTGAGGACATTTCCAAAGTAATGACATCCATGTGACCTTGTAGCAGACTCTTCACACCCATAGGTGGCATTCTCAATTTACTTCTAATTACATCAGGTGAATGGCCAAAAGGCATAAATTAGAAGGAGGATAAGATGTTGGATCAAGTTGACCACCCTTGACATGGGTTGGTCTTTGGAGAATGAATATTCTCTATTTAAGAGGGTCAAAATGGTAGTGTTACTATATTTAAAAACCCATAAGTGAGGGGAACAGTTGTTTAAATGGTGGAAGTTTTATACTGCTCATTCTTGACTATACAACAGATGTCCAAAGAGACACAGTGTAAGACTTCAGAAAGGGGAGTTCAGAAGAGGAAGCACAATCCTGGGAAGGGAACTGAATAGAAGGTGTAGATCAGAGAGTCGCCATCAGAATCTCCATCTTCTGGTGGACCAATATGATTGCAGTAGGAAAAGAGAAAAAATGGACATGAATAGAGCTAACTAGCCTCAAAAATTGAATGAGAGAATGAGATTCTTTTGAAAAGTCAGCTACCTTTAAAAATATAGCCAGTTAAACAACCATAACTGGTAACAATGATAAGATACAAGAACAATTTATGTCCTAAGGTTACATAGCAAATGGAGAAATATTTATGCAAATAAAATCTGTGAACTCTAGGTAAGAACAGTTAGCCTCTGTGACATTTGAACAATAACCTGTCCTCTCCTTGCCACCTCAGTGAGATGTTTAAAAAAGTAAAGGAAGGTAAAAACTTCTTATCAAATAGAAAATATCAGTGAAGAGATAGAAATTATACTTACAAGAGCCACCAAAGGACAATTCTGAACTTGAAAAGTACAATAACCAAAATAAAAATTTCACTAGAGCCAACAGTAGATTGGAGTTGGCAGAAGAAAGAATCAGCAAACTTAAAGTACCAATAGTGACTATTGAATCTCAAGAACAGAAAAGGAAAAAAAAGGATGAAAAGTAAACTCAGAGAAACAGAGACATCACGAAGTGCACCTGCATAGGCATCATGGGAGCACCGGACAGAGAGGAGAGGAGGAGGAAAAGATATTTGAAGAAATAATGGTTAAAATTCCCCCAAATTTGGTGAAATGTACTAATCTACATATCCAAGAAGCTCATCAGACTCCAAGTTGGGTGGACACAAAGAGATCCACACCCAAATATGTCACAGGAAAGATGCTGAAAGAAAACTATCTGAAAGCATCAAGAGAAAAATGACCACATAAATGAGAACCCCAATAAGATAAATACTTCTATTGTTTATCTATAAGCCCAAGGACAGTGGATGACATATTTAAAGTGCTGAGAAATAAAAACTGTAAACCGGCAACTTTATAACAAGAAAATCAATCTTTCAAGAATAAAGGCAAAAGAAAGACATTCCCAGGTAAACAAAAGTGAGAGGATCTGTTCCTAATAGACCTGTCTTACAAGACATAGGAAAGGAAAATTTTAAGGTTGTAATCAAATGACACCAGGCATTGATACAGATCAACCCCAGAGTACTGGTAAAGATAATTATAAAATATACTATAACTGCATTTTTTCTCTTGACCAAAAATGCAATTATATAAACCAGTACGTACATAATTATATTATTGACCTGTAACATACGAATGTAATATATTTGATCATAGTATCATGAATGAGGCAGTTGAAAACAAAGTTGTTTTAGAGTAAGAAAGTGATACCAGCTGATATCAAATCTACAGGAAGAAATAGAGAATCAAAAATGTTTAAAAAACTATGGACATATTTTTTCCATATCTTCTCCCATATTCTCTAAAAGACAAATTCATAAATAGAGTAATATTATAAAAATAAATTTATTCAATTTATTACATATGTAGATAGTATGTGTTTAACAGATATAACAGAAAATGGAAGAGCCCTATAGAGCCTCTATAGGACTAATGCTTGGGTATCTCACTGAAATATCAGATTTATATAGTCTAAATCTGAAGTAGATTCTGGTAAGAGGTATATTGTAAGCCCTTGAGCAACTGTTAAGAAAACAATTCAAAAAATGTAGAAAAGTTAAGGAAATTAAAATGTTACACTAGAAATTATCTCTGAATAAAAAGGAAAACAGTAATGAAGGAACAGAGGAGCAAAAACA
Source organism: Glossophaga mutica (assembly GCA_039655065.1). NCBI lineage: Eukaryota > Metazoa > Chordata > Mammalia > Chiroptera > Phyllostomidae > Glossophaga > Glossophaga mutica. The sequence continues at coordinate 44,889,724 of CM077304.1, forward strand.
ACATACAACATATGGGAAACTGAAATTAAAATGGCAAATGTAAATCTAGATATACCAACAATGACATTGAACAATGCAATCGAAGGGCAGAGATCCAGGAATGTGCTCCCTGTAGGAGAGAGACATATGGATTCTAGCCAAAGACAGAATTAAATAGGTTAAAGTAAATAGGACGAAAAGATACATACCATGTACTATCAGCAAGCTTGAGTGGCCATTCTAATATCAGATAAATTAGATTTTAAAAGAAAAACATTACTACAATTAAAGAGGAACATTTTATGATAAATGGAAACTATATCAGAAAATCATGGCAATTATAAGCATGTAACCATGTACAACAAAACTCCAAAGTAAATGAATCAAAGACAAAGTAAATAAAGCAATAATATTGAAGTGAGCAACCAACAATTTAACAACCATAGCTGCAAAGTTTCAGTGTGTAGAATGGCGAGGCAGAAGATCAACAAGGGAACGGAGGAGTTCAGCTCGGCCGGCCGACCGACCGACCTCACTGACTAGGGCACGCACGCCCTTTCCCAGCACACACGGCACATTTTCCAGGACAGCCATGTGCTGCGCACAAAACAACATTTCAAGGTATGTTCCAAGCACACTGGAATGAAAGTAAAAATCAGTAACAGAAGGAAATTTGGGAGGTTCACAAATACATGAATTAAACACCACACTAAAATAACCAATGGGTCAAAGATAAAAGTGGTAATAGAGAATACTTGAAGAAGAATGAAAATAAACACAACATATCAAAACTTCAAGGATGCAGTGAGGTGGAGTTGTGTGGCTGTAAATGCTTCTATTACAAGAGGAACAAGAGATATTATCAGTAACTTAACCTTTCACCTAAAGACACTGAAAAAAAGAAAAGGAGAAAGGAAAGAAATGGTAAATAATAGAGTGGTAAAATAGAATAAAGTTTTTTTTTTTTTTTTGCTCTCAAGTGCCCTTGGTCAGGGGAGATAAAGTCTTGTGATTCACTAGCTGGCTGTAAGTTGCTCAAACTGTTTGGCCTTGTTTCATTTTCTTATCTAAGTTTCCCCATTCCACTTGCCCAAGAATTTTCCCAGCTTCTTTTTTTTCCTTTTTTTCCCATTATTTTATTTTATTTTTAATCAGTATTTTTTAATTGTTGATATTGTACAGTTTTCTGTCTTTTACCCCGTCCCAGCTCACCACCCCAGCCCTCCCACCTTCCTCCCATTTCCACCCCCCATAGTTTTTGTCCATGAGTCCTTTATACTTGTTGCTCTAAACCGCTCCCCTTTTCCCCTGAAATTAAAGATTTTAAGACATTGATAAAATAATAGAAAAATAGATGAAATCAACAAAATCAAAAGCTGGTTTTTTAAAAGAACAAAACTGGCAAACCAAGAAAAAAGAGGGAAGACTCAACTTGCTAAAATCAAGAATGAAAGAGCATGACTACAAATTTTACAGGAACATGTAAGGGTTATAAAGAGAATATGAGCAACTGTATGCCAACCACTTAGATAACTTCAATGCAATGCACAAATTTTTAAAAGGACAAACTACCAAAACTGACTTAAGAAGAACTAAAAAATCTGAATAAATCTACAGTAAGTAAAGAGATTGAATTACTAATTAAAACAACTCTTACAAAGAAAAGCCCAGGCTCAGATGGCTTTGCTGATAAATCTATGAAACATTTAAAGAATTCTTCTCAAACCCTTCAAAAAAGTAAGAGAAGAGGAAATGCTTCTCAATTCATACAAGAAGGCCAGTATTTCCCTGATAGCAAAACCACACAAGGATATCACAAGAAAAGAAAATGGGAGACCACTATCACATGAATATAGATGGAAAATTTCAACAAAACAAACCAAATCTAGCAATATATAAAAAGGATTGTACACCATGAGCACGAGAGATCTTCCCCAGGAGTGTGAGGTTGTTATTCAATCCGTGTGATGTACCACATCACAACAGGCAAGGACAAGAACCAGGAGATCATCCCAATGGATGCAGAAGAAACCTTTGACAAAATTCAACACTCTTTCATGGTAAAACTACTTACATAAGGAACAGAAGGGCAGTTGCTCAACCCAGCCAAAGACATCTACACAACACTCTTGGTTAACAGACTTTATGATGAAGGACTAAATGCTCTCCCCCTAAAATGATAAACAAGGCAGGACTGTCCACTGCCACCACTTCTATTCAACACTGCACTGGAAGTGTTACCTAGGGCAATGAGGCGAGGCAGAGAAATAGAAGGTATCCGGATTGCAAAAGGAAAAGTAAAACTATCTTCATTTGTAGATAACATCAAGTATATAGAAAACCCCAAGGAGTCCAATTTAAAATACTACTACACCTAATAAATGAGTTCAGCAAGGTTGTAGGATACCAGTTTATAAAAATATGGGCAAAAATTAGCAATTTATTTGTGCCTCTGATTTGGGAGTCTCTTTGCGGGCAACCCTCCCGGTCAAAAGCCTTCTTTATCTTGAGCTGGAACCTGCTGACCTAACACACACTGACCTCACTCCTGCTTCCTGGGTCTCTTTAATTAGTTAAAGATACTTACAGCCCTCTACTCCTTTTCTGGCCACCTTTTTCGGTTTCTTTATGTGACATGATTTACACCCACCTCCCCCGCCTCTTGGTTGCCACCTCCTACTTCTAGATAACATAAATATTTTCCTAACAGAAATTAAAAACAAATATAATACAAAGAACTCTTTTGGTCTCAGTGTGGTTCTGTGGTACCGCATGATTGCATTAGGTTGTTTAGAAATGACTGCTGCTCTACATGAGTTAAAATGAACTAACTCATAGTGTGTGAAGAAAACACCTAAGTCTTTCCAAACGTTGCCAAGGTCTATTGGCATTTCTGGGCCTAAGATTAATATGTTTATTCCAATTACACTTTCCGCATTTGGTTCAGCCCATAGCTGTAGTGTCTTTTTATCTCAACTCTTCTTCTCTAATACAGAAAACACCCTTTCTTTCTACCATGTCCATGCTTCCTGTGTCACCTGGTGAAAACTATGACTGGAAAATTCCAAGAACAGAGTACTATGACAAGCCACTAGCTACTTTTATTCAAAACGATATCAATATTATCATTACTGCCACTTGTGCATGACTTTTAAAATTCGCTAGGAGTCTACCTAGCAATGCTGAACTCATGTAAGCCGTACCCTCTCTCCACCACATCATAAAGATGTTGTTCACATGGACTTATAAAAATCTCTTTGAAAAAATGAGTCAGTATGATTTTGTCTAAGAAAAGCCTACTCTGTTCTGGAAATCACAGATGCCATAGAAAGGTGTGCGTAGAGAGCTAAAGGATGCAGAAATAAAGGATTAAAACAAGAATAAAGACTTGGAAATGTATTGCAGTATTTCACAGGTGATAGAGGTTATTCTGGGAGTGTCACAGACCCAGGTCACTAGCATAACTGACGGTGGCAGCGGTGCAGAGTGTCACATGCTTGTGATCCATTCCTTATACAAAATGCCCGTCCGTTTCCACGGGCCAAGTGTAAAGATTAAAAATAATAAAGCATCCTGGAAGGAGAACTAGAATCTGAACAACTTAAAATTCTTGTTATTATACCTTTCACACAAACCCAGTATTGTCACACACAAAAAAAATGTTTTTCCTCCAAAGCTTACTACAGCTTTTGAAATAAAGCTCACATACAAAGTTTGTGTTTTCCACTTACAAGTTTCTTGCAATATCATGATCAAGAAAGCAAATGAAGAGAAACAGTACCAATTTTTTCCTGGGTAGGGGGTAATAAGCAAACAGGAACTACCTGTGGGCATCTGGCAGCGCTGTAGCAGTCTCCAGCTGTGGCGAATGGAACTGCTTTTCCATATGTTGTCTGAGCAAATAGGAGGTCTGTAGCTAGAATGTAATAAACGATACTCTTTAGCATTGAGATATTTGTTTCTAAATGTCTTTGCAAAACATGATGTGCATATTATATTCTTAAATACATTTATAGAATTCAAAATTTAAAGCAAAAAATGCTATATAATTATAGGACATAACATAGATGAAGCTCTCAATAAATAATTTTTCTTTAGTACAAAAATGTTAATCTCATAAATTGCCTTATAAAATGGCAGGCACATCTGTAAGTCAAATTTTTTTAAGTAAGTGCATTATTATATTTCATATCATAGTGAACATCTAAAATAAAGTGAGGTTAGGTGCAAAACTACAGGAAAAAAACATTACTTAAAGGTAAGTAAATTATTACAAAGCAACACATAATTTCAGGGTAGCAGTCCAAGTTTGAGATAAACATTTGGGTCTGTCATCGAAGAGGTGGTATTTGAAATCTACAAACTGAATGAGATCCTTAAGGGAATGACGGAGCCTGAAATCCTTTAGCACTCAGTGTTGTGGGAGATGCAGAGTAATTACCCAGGGTGAGAAAGATGGGAGAAAGAGTGGACAAGGAAGGACCAAAACAATGAGTGTTGCGGTGTCCTGAAAGCCAAATGCTGCTGATGGATCCAGTTAGGTGAAAACCAAGAATTTGTCATTGGATTTAGAGAAGTGAAGGAAGAATTGGTGATATAAGAGAGGAAGGAAAGTTTGCTGAAATGTTCCTGTGTAGGTAAAAACTGATGAGCCTGGAGAGGGTGGCCTTACATGCAGCGGGAATGGCTTATCCACAGCCACCGGTTAGAAGGCAGCGTCTACAGTGAGCTGTAGGCAGGTTAGTGCAGGTGGCAGTAGTGCTGGTGGCAACGCCCTTCTGGCTCCTATTTTCCCAGTGAGATAAGAAGCGAGGTCATTGCAGATAACTGTACTTGAACAATAAAACAATTAAAAAAAAACAAGATCATTAACAGGGAGTGACAGAAGTGGAGCATTAGAAATTGGAAGCTTGCAGCTAGAAGAGAAGATGTGAGTTAGACATTTAGGAGAGTGGGGGAGGGGACGAACAAGGGAAGTGCAACAGGATTATGCAGGAGTGTGAGGGTACTGGTAAGCCTAGCAGTTATGCATTGAAAGTGAGATGGGTCATAAGGGCGGTGTACTGATTGTCACAGAAGTTTGTGGTGCAGCTGCAGAGCAGGTGAAAAGTTTGATGTAATCAAGACGGGGTTTTTGTCACACAAGTTTGAAGAGGGAAGAGAGGCCAGAGAGTTCAAAATGTGTACATTAAACATGGTATCCTCAGGGCCCAGCCCAGTGCCTGGCAAAATATCAGGTTCCTTTCTTTCTTTCTTTCTTTCTTTCTTTCTTTCTTTCTTTCTTTCTTTCTTTCTTTCTTTCTTTCTTTCGATAAATTAATGAACACCAACACCTTAATAAATGGCAAGGAAATTACTGAGTGTCGATCATGTGCTCAACAATGCAAATTACCTGACACACATACATTATTAAATAATAATGTTATTTATAGAGCATTTACTGTAGGCAAGGTATTTATTAGGTATTTTACAAGTATTATTTCTTAATCCTCACTACCTTCCCCCCCAAAAAAAGCTGGGGACAGAGGAGGAAAAAATGAAAAGAAAAAAAAAACCAGGAGGGGTTTTCTTTTTTCTCATTTTACACATAAGGGAATTTAAGCTTGAAGAGATACATCCAAGGTCGCATAACTGGCAAATGGACACAGAGAATTTCCACCAGTCTAACTTGAGTTCACGATCATGACTAATAGTGTAATGCTTCCCCACTGCAGTAATGGTGGGGTTTCAGTACATGGTAGTCATTATTACTACTAATAATAGTCATTATCATAGGACTAAAACAGAGATTATGTATTCATGCATTCACTATCTCAGAAACATTTCTTGTTTCTTTTTACAGCTTATGCACTCTGCTAGGCAGGGGTGATTGCATGTGAGTGATTTAGAATTTGTACTTCTAAGACTAACTTCTTTGCCTCTTCCTATAGATATGTAACCTCCAGGATGGTAAGCTGCTCAGTGTATGAGGTCTGTCTGGAAAAAGTCCAACCACCATTAATATAATGAGAAAGGTTTGCCCAACATTGGTGTAACCTGGGAGGGGCTAATGGGAGGAAGCATGGAAGGGTTTTCAGGAACTACTATAAAGGACACATGGATACAACCAAGGGGGGCTGGAAGCAAGGGAGGGAGGTGGGGATGGCTGGGTGGGGGGGAGTGGTGGGAGATAAATGCAGATAACTGTAATTGAACAATAAAATAATTTTTAAAAATTAATGTAACCTTGCAGCCAAGGACAGTGGACTAGAATGCACATGCATGAACAATGGACATCACTGTACTAGTCAGTGGGGGTGGTAGATGCTCTTGAGTGAGCATGTGTACCATGTGGCCATCGCACTGAAAATGACTGAGTAGACCAATAAATCTACATTGAATTTTGCATTAGACTTGAACATTCCTCCATGGAAACTATTCTAGTGATTCAGAAAGCCACAGTTATGGGCAACTGGTAATTGGCAGCTTTATCTCAACAACGTGCTCACTCATGCATCACGTCTCATGCAGAATTTTTTGGTGAAACATCAAATCACCCAGGTGACTCACCCCCCACTCCCCCACCAACCACAGCCCCGATTTGGCATCCTGTGACTTCTGGCTTTCCCCAAACTAAAATCACCTTCAAAAGAGAAGAGATTTCTGACCATTAGTGAGATTCAGGAAAATATGGTGGGACAGGTGATGGTGTTTGGAAGAACTGTGTGAGGTCCCAAGGTGCCTTCTTTGAAGGCGACTGAGGTGTCATTGTCTTATATGTGATGTTTCTTATATCTTGTATCTTCTTCAATAAATATCTATTTTGCATAGCCCATGGCTGGATACTTCCTGGACAGACCTCACGTTTTAGGTTTCATAAGTATGTTTTGACCATATTATAAGTTGCTTCCTAAAAGGCAGCAGGTCCGTAGTCTGGGATCTGCAAATGGGACTTGATCTTCCTGCAATGCCAATTGCCAGCTGTATGAATTCAGACATGTCACTTAACTTCCATACGTGCATCTTAATTGCATCATTTGCAACAACATGATACAATTTGCCTCAACTAATTGTTAAAAAGATCAAATGAGAAAATTTATGGGAAAATACTTGACAAGTTGTAATCTGAAATTACCTTAAGCCCTGAAATAGTTTATTAACCTCAACAATTATGTTGAGATGTTAACTTTGTTCTTAATATAATTGGGGATTTGAAGGTCATATATTAGAAGGGTACTGTGTATCTCATCACTATCATTATCACTACATTTTTATTAAGGGTCCCCAACATCCCTGTCATTGCAGAGGGAGTATGTAGCTAATAACTAAAAAAAATAATTTAACTATTGCCCAATGCTCAGTCCTTGGATATATCCTAGCTATTATATATACCAGAATATTGTTGGACTTTCATTAGCAAAGAGAGGCTTTTCATTTTACAAAGAGAGACTCAGCACTTACTTTTAATTTGCATAGACGTGAGATCAATTCGTATTTTGCTGAAAACTGTGTGTCCAGCAGCCAGGTAGTCATTTGTACATTCACAGTCTTGCCTCCTACTTCCATTAAAAGGACATTCATATGGATTTTGTAGTCTGTAACAACATTAGAATATTTTTAGTATTAGGTGCAGCTGTCAGGCCACAATACAAGTAAACTTTGGAAATGGGAAGGTTAAAGATCCACTCTTCACTATAGGTAACTATGTCTACAAGTTATTAAATGAGAAAAAAATCACTCAAGGTGAACATATGAAATTATCAATGGGAAATTCAAGACCAGTGGAAAAATAATTCAGCTTCAGTTCTCCTAGCTTCTGTTAGTGGAACTAATATGATTTCTATAAAAATATGTCTTAAATTCTCCCCTTCTTTGTTCTCCCACTGCTCACCCACAGTATCATTCTTAGTTCATATCTCCATGAGTACATATTATTACTCAAGTCTTTATGATTGAACAGGCATGGGCAGCATCTAACTTAAGTCCTCATATGTCCACCTGCTTCTAAATAATTTGTGGATGGATTGAGGAAAAAGGACTCATGGACATGGACAACAGTGTGGTGATTGCTGGGGGTGAGGGGTGTAAGGGGACTAAATGGTAGTGGAAATGGAAAAAATGCAATAAAAGATTAAATTAAAAAATAGATGACTGGTCCCACTTGTAAGCTATCCAAGTATCACTCTGAATGCTGGACCTTCTGATTTTCTTGAAGAAACATTAAAAAATGCACTATTTAGCCAAAATATATCACATACCTAAAGCCATACACTTCAGAAAAGTTGTCTTCTCCTTTGACCAATGATAAATACTCCTTGGGGTTCTCCAAGTGCATCCCTGCACAATAGACCTAAAGGGAAGGTGCAAACATCTAGAAAAGTTTTTTCAGGTCAAAGGTCAGTGTTAAAATCGAATGGGAACTGTTTTCCTAATACCTTTATTATTCTCCCCTCAATGTGAAGGTAATAGTCACCATCCTTGGTAACATTGTTTTTCCCTTGGATTTCCTTGCAGCTGGTAAATGTTTTACCTTCAAAGATAAGTGAAGACAACTTACCAACAATGAACAAATTACCAACACAGCATGAATTTAATTCAATCATACAAATAGTATTATACCCTTAAAAAATAGGCACTTCATTCTATGTAGCATAGGACTACTACAAATATTTCCAAATTTTAATGAAAACTTCTTAGGAACACTTAGGTACTAGGTAGACTTTTAAGTCTATTACTTACAGTCATTGATGTAACATTTCCTTTGAGCAGCTGGCTTTAAATGCTTTAAGCATAAGTCACTGGACAGACCATTTTCAGCCATGCATCCCACTCTTCTCTCCATCGTCCCAGCTCCACAAGTCACTGAGCACTGCAAAAAGAGTAAAATTTGAAGGTAAAGTATGTATTGGATCACAAAGCCAATAAATCCTTTTCTTTTCCAGATTAGGTCCTTTGGGAACAAACTAATGAACCAACTGCGGATACAAAAATAGCCTGGAGACCGGAATCCTTGCGCATGAGCCTGAATCTGCTATTTCTCAGTTACTGGCTTCTTGTCATTTCTTTTGTATAGTTATTTCAACAGCATATTCTAATTGCTTTAAAACATTAATTCATGGTGGTGCTTAAGACTATTTAGTTTTTTCTCAGTTATTTGCTGTTTGTAAAGCAGTGTTTACTTATTTTCTATCCCTTACATTGGAAAAGGAATATAGTGCAAGTAACTTTTATTACTCACAGATTGGATTTATTTACTTCTTAACCAATAAGTATTTAAGTAACTGATCAAAATGCAAGCCACTGTGTGAGGCTCTCTGAGCAGTAGCTATAAGTAGGTTATAGTAAGCATAGAAAAAGAGATAAGATATTTGTACAATTAACCGATAATGTGATTTTTAGACAACAGCAACATGAAATAATTCTGGGATCTAGTTAGCCATGCAGCTACATAGGCAACCCACACTTAGAAAGTCTCATTCGGAACATTTGAAACTCATAATTACATACTGACCTTGCTCCATTTTCCAACTTTCCAAGTGGCCATGTGCAAACAGCTGCTAAAATTGCATTTGTAAACCTGAGGCGAAGGCAGCACAGGGCATTCTGGGTAGTCTATCGGCCAAAGCTGATTGAGCTTATCTATCTCCTGAGATTGAATTCTAATGCAATACGTAATCCTTCGTGGGTAACTAAAGCCACAGTTACTGGAACACTAAAAAATATTTACAAGAGGGAGACAATATCCTTAATAACCAGGGCCTAATATTCAGATATATATATATATATATATATATATGCACATATGTACATATAAATATGTGTATAAATATATACACATAAATAATATAAATATACACACATTATGCAGTGTTATCCCCACAATAATACTATTCATTAGCTTCATTTATAGATGAGTAAACAAAGGTTAAGAGATATTTGGTAACTTTCTCGGGGCTGTACCAATAAATGGAAAGGATCCATTATCCAGGCTAAATTGACTATTTGTACTGCCTGTGCTTTTTTGTTTCTTTCAGGTTTTTTTTTTTTTTGGTATCATACTACTAAGACTATTTTAACTGAGTGAAATTTTATGTCCCAAATAGGCACAGCTTTGGGGAAATAAAACATACGTGAAGGTTATTATCTAAAATAAAGGACATTTATTAGGGAACAGCAGACTGACCAGTGCATACATACGTGTGAGGACACCAACTGAGGCTGAGAAATGAACCAATCAGACACAGAAATTACCTTATCTGGTACTCACAAATCGGCAAATCTTATATGCCTGTATTCTACAATACATAAAACACTCAGAAGGGTCTTACAACAGCAGAGGGGAATACATTAACCCTAGACTAAACAATGCAGTAGCCCAAGGTAACAAAGTTTAAGAGTAAGACAAGAAAGGATCAAACTGTGTACCTACAGATAACTACATTCAAGAATGAAGGTCAAAATATATAAATAGGGATAAAAATATCCAGGAGCCAAAAAAGGTAAAAGTCATGTCTGGCATACAATAGAAAATTAACTGATGTACAAAGAAGCAAGAAAATATAGCCCATCGTGAGAAAAAATTTCATCTATCAAAACAGACCAGAAGGGTGAGTAAAAATGGCAGAGGATGGATCTCCAAGAATTCCCTCCTTCATAAAAGCCATGAAAAAACTGGCGACATTTATCAAAATTAACTTTTTCAGAACTCTGGAAGTGAACCAAAGGCTTGCAGCAATTCAGGAAGCATTTATTCACTGAGTCTCAGAAGACGGCGCTTTGTGATGTTTTAACTTGTCCCATCCCCATACCCCCTCCCCAGCTCCACGGCAGCCTTGAAAATCAACAGCCCTGCAAACATGGCGGAACCGAAGGGGCAGGACAGGGTTGGCGGTCTGTCAAAGATTCCATTGCAGAGACTTATTATTTGAACTGTTTGGTGGTTTTCTAGAAGAACCCACTTGCAAGGCTCTCTTTATTTAACTAAAGCTTACCCAGTGCTAAAAGACTTTTCCCTCCGGGGCAATTGTTGAATTGTTGAATTAAAGGCCATTGTTTAACTTAGCAGAGATCACAGTTGGAGTAAACAATAGGCTAGCCAAAAGAAATTTAAAAGGAAAAGCTGGGTAATGAGATGTTCGTATGGGTTTTTGAAAAGTTTCAACATATTCATAGGACTCTAGAAGGTCACGGACATGCGCAGGGCTGTACACATGTTCAGGAAGCATCTGAAAAGGGTCTGTACTCCCACCTATGGTGGCTGTCAAGGCTCTGTAGAAGCAGGATCTCAAGGTTAAGAGTTATCAGCTGCCTGCCTGAGTGTTAAAGGTGCCTACACAGGCACACAGAAGCCCCTGGCAAAAGCTGGAGATTATTGGTTCCAGGGTCTAAGGGAATCACTGTCCAATCAATCATTGAAAACTAAACTAATCAAGCAGAGACTTCAGTGACTACATGTGACAAAGGATACAGACTTTACAGTGAGTTTGGGAAAGTTACTCAACAAGCAAACAACAACAACCAACAACAATAAACCCTGGGAAGAAGGAAGAATCTGAATAGACTGATTAAAAAAATAAAGATATTGAATTAATAATCAAAATACTTCACACAGTGAAAAACCCAGGACCAGAGCCTTCACTGGTGAGGTCCGCCAAATGTTTAAAGAAGAATGAGCATCAACTTTTCCAAAAGTTCCAAAGAAAAGAAAAATAAGGAACACTTCTTAATTCATCTGAGGAGGCCAGCATTTCCCTCATACCAAAACCAGACAAAGGCATCACAAAAAAACTCAGACCAGTATCTCCTATGAATGTAGATGCAAAAATCCTCAACGGATGCTAGCAAAAATGACCAATAACATGTAACAAGGATTATACACCATGACCAAGTGAGGTTTAACATAGGAATGTAAGACAATTTAGAGGGGATGATAGAGATGCTCTTTATTTATGGTAATGGCTTTATGAGTGTATCCATACATCAAAACTTCTCAAGCTGCACACTTTAAATTTAAGCAGCTCACTGTTTGTCAGTCACACCTCAATACAGGTGTTTGAAAAAAGCGGGCAACTCTGCAGAGCCAGTTCACCAAACTGTTCCCAGTAGTTGATTCCACAGTTGGCACTGACACTTTGGACGCGCACTGTTAGACATCCACGTTGCTACCACTCTATCCGCACCCTCCAACTGCCAGTGGTTTTATTCCTTAGATTAATACGCACACTGTTATCTGCCCCCGTTACCCCATTATTGTTTCTACTGCATCAGATTTTAGATGCAGGCGATTTTTTCCCCCAGAAGCAAAAATTCTCCACTTCCTTTCTTTGCCTTACCTGAGATGACTCTCCAGTTACCACAGTGTACTTGCAGGGAAGGTTCTGGCACTTTTTGATTGAAAGAGGTCTGGTCGAAGGATCACAGAAACTGTCATTCACTTGAATGTTTTGTGCATCGGTGCACTGCACTTGCCGATGCGTCTCTCTCTTCTTACATGATGTTGAACACTGGAAATGCAATGACAGAATGAGTAACACATGCCCTTATGCAGTGTCTTTGGAAGTTTACTTGTTGATACTCACATCCGACCACGCTCCTGCCACCCACTGGTACTGCGTGCAGTCCTGGCGCCAGCATCGCCTCTGAAAAGAAGGCCGGGTGGACTGGTCACACATCTCCTCAGCCACCCGGCCAGCACCTCTCAGCCTGCAGTACACGTCCCTCTGCTGAACCCCAGGGCCACAGGTCACGGAGCACTACAAAGAAGCCCAAGTGATTTGAACAATTCGCTAACAAATATCCAATCATGTAAAAATAGCAAAAGAGTGTCACGGCATGATTTCTTGTTTCATTTAAACATAGCTTGATATGTCATGCATTAGATAGAAAATGCATGCAATAATTATTTTCAAGATTGTCTGGTTTAAAGCATCTATACAAATCAATGTTATTTTGAAAAAACCTATTCAAGTCCTCTGGAAACCATGGCAGGTTATATGATGCGTTATAACAGGCACTTGAGCTGATTAGCAACACTGTCTTCTGACTTAGATGTATGTAATATCTACAAAACCACACAACAAAAGCTGTGGTACATTGTTTTTAAACACCACTTAAATTCTTAAACTGTATGCATAACCTCTCTCAAAGAAATAATAATTTCCAAGATTATCTTATGTTTAGCTTCATACCCGCAGTACCTACTATAGTTTGGGGATCCAATTATTTGGGGATCCAATTATTGTGGGTTCATGATTACATTTCAATGGACAAATTTTGAGAAACTGGTTGTGTAAACATAAACTTAGACAAACTTGTCTTAACCCCTCAGGTCTCATTTTTCTTATCTGGACCGTGAAGATTTTGTGTTTTTGTAAAATCTCACAGAACAGTTCCCAATCCTGGCAACAGCTCTACAGCGGAGGCACCGGGGCTGAGGCCTGAGACGCAGAGATGTGAAGTCACTTGCCTGAGCTGCGGCCTCTAGTTAGTGGGGAAGCAGGCTGAAGCTCAGTTGTGTCTGAGCCCAGGCTGCGGGGCTCTCCCTGGGCTGCTCCCAGAAGAGTGTGGGGAGGACTTGGCAACCCCTCAGGGCTCTCTCAGCTCTAGAATAGCAGTTCGTACTCCAGCAGACAGAGCTTGACCACACCCAAGCTATGATGCCAACATTAACAATGTATGGAGAACATCCAGTGGTATATTTAATTTGTGAGTTTTTTTAATGCTCCTTCTTATTCCAGAAGGGATTGAAAGTCACCTTAAGTGATGTTTGGGGGACTCATCACTGTTGCCAAATGTGATATGATAAGGGTAAAAATCAGGTATTAAGTTCTCCACTTCTGTAGGAGTTCCAGAGTAAGTCATTTCTTTTTCCACAGCAGTAAATACTTATCTGCAGAATATGGTTTTACCCTGAACGACAAGTAAAATCCCACAAAAGCTAAGAATTTAGTTCACCTGGAAGACACAAATTCCTTTTGCAGATGGTTGCAGCATTTTTATTCTAAAGGCACATTAAAGTTGTTTTCTATTGTGTGTAGAAGCAGAAACGGACCCCAAAGATAACTTTCATTTAACCTAGGAAGGACATTATGCATATGTACCTAAGCTTGTATTCGTTTTATGTTTGAACAGCCCACTGAATGTTTCCACAAATACATAAGTAAATAAATAAATAAATATATAAAACACCCTGTCCCTTAACATGTCAACAATAACATTATGTATGTTTTGTGCAGGGCACAATATTAAGTAGAAGGAAAAAATCTGTATGTGGTTTAGCTCATCTGAACCTCTTGTGAAAATGTTTAACCTACAAAGTAAGTGTCCTGCAAACATTTTACAGGTATAATTTCAGAAATATAAATTACATTTGGAAAACTTCCTGCCTCTAAACCTGGAAAAAAATAAACCCTCACAAAACACAGCTTAGCGAGACATTCTGTCAGGCAGTATAATTTTCTACAATTTGATAAACCACGCTGGTTTACTGCCGCCGTGATCACACCGTGTGTGTGGAGCCGAGGCCGTGGGTGACACTACTGGGGTCCCTGCCCTGAGAGCAAACAAAATGGACTACCACCTGGAAAAGACAAGTAGCATTTGTTTTTTAGTTTCTTAGAGAGAAGAGTATAAAAGAGTGAATGGATGCAATTTTAGATTTGAACGGACAATTTATGATGTAAGTGAAATATTTCTTAGTCTGATCTCATCGACAGCCCTAATTGCCAAAGCCAATAAAGACTTTCCAGGTGTTAACCCCCTCGACACACTCGCACTGCTGACCACCTCCGTCAGAGCCTTTCTGGCTCCCGGGCGTGAAGTGCCTCTGATTCCAGAGCTTCTCCTCTTCTGAGACTGCACCGTCTCCGAGTTCTTAACTGACTCTATTTTCTCTGTTCAGCCTTGAAACGTTAGCATATTTCAGGGTTCTGTTTATAATTTGTTTCTCTTTGCACACTCTGTGAGCTCTCTGAGCAATTTCTTCTGTGCACCTATTTCTAAATCAGTTCGCTCTGGCCCTACCATCATTCTGAGTTCTATATTTACATTTTCAAGTATTTACAAGAATTTTTCATGTATTTACCAGAATGTTCATGTGTTTTCTACATGGATATATCTAGGGTGTTTGAAATTCAACATTTCCGAAGCAGAATGTATCGGTGCCCACGCATAGCCCATGCCTCCTACCGTCATGCTGGGAAGAGATGACCACCCACTCTTAGTCCAGTGACCTGCTAGAAGAACTTCCCCACATACATCTCATTCCAAAATATGCATCCTTATTTAACAGCTTTATAGTACTGCATGTTTATAAGCATTCTGTGTGAGGTTATAGTTACAAGTATAACACAAATAATTGATGGGAATGCACTAACCAACACTGTATAATTGAATTTCGATAGGAAAAATCAGCCAGTGTCCTATTTGTACATAAGCGTACTACAATGCTGCAAAGACTGGCACTTGAAAAACTTGACAGTGGAAGTGGAAAAGGTGAATTTTAGCCAATCCATAGTTACTACAGTCCCTTTAACTATATTGCAGAGGGGAGATAAAGAAATGTTAGAACATGCATTGCAAAAATAGTTTCATCAAAGCTGACTCACTCTGCTATTTAATAAACAATTATTTCAAATATAAGTAGTGCCCTGGCTGCATAGCTCAGTTGGTTGGAGCATTGTTCCATGAACCAAATGGTTGTTGGTTCAATTCCCAGTCAGGGCCCATGCCTAGGTTGCAGGTTCCATCCATGGTTGGGGTAAGTATGGGAGGCAACCAGCTGATGTTTCTCTCTCTCTCACACCAATGTCCGTCTGTCTCCTTTTCTCCCCACTCCCGACTTCCTCTCTCTTTAAAATCAGTTAACAAATTTAAAAATAATAAATCAATAAAATGCAAATAGTGGTATCTCCTCTCTTGAGTCATTATTTATAATTTCTTATTACTGGGGTAGGGTTTTGGTTTTATTATAGTTGCTTATTTGTAACTATAATAAAACCAAAGATTTCAAGTGAATCAATAATGTAGCAGCATATTAATATAGCAGTAGAGAATTTTTAGTTAGAAAAGAGTTTAGGAATGTCTAATCTCATTTCTTTTCAATTCTGAAATCCCTTTTATATTAATAGTGAATAAATGGCCATGAAACCCATCATACTTGTATAACTTCAGTCTCAGTATATGCACAATCTCATGAAAGCTATTATTCCATTTTTGGATCATTCTAAAGTTAGCAAACACTTTCTTATATTGAGCTGAAATATGCCTTTAACTTTTACCTACCATCCAGAATCTTTCCTCCTTACCAACCTAGAACAAACACATATTTACTTTCACATGAGAAAGTATGAAGGTGAGGCCTGGACTGGGACAGCTATTTTATGATCATTAGGAACTGCCCAGCAGAACCAAGAGAGACCAGCCCCTCCCCCTGACACTGTGGAGCTGCTGAATCAACTGGAAACCAGCGGCCGTCCAGCTCCCAGACAATACCTTTGAGTTAAGACACGAATAATCAGGGCTCTTCCTACTTGCCATAGACGTCAACAGAACTGACCCAGAACAGTTGTCAGTGTTTAACTGTGCCTCTCTGGGGATTAGGTAATTTGTTAAGACTATTCTTATAACATGCGTCCCAGAATAGGCACTGCTCCAAAACTCTGACCAAGATTACTGGTACCAAAATTTGAGTGCGACTCATCAGTGAGTGTCATCTAATACGTTGCCAGTGACTTGCACAGCCACATCATATTTTGTACGTAATCAACTAAACCCTCATTTCCCCAGGTCCTTTAACATCCATCTATATGTTATATTTGTGCAACAGACTTTTTTAACATAAATAAGCATGCACTGAATTCAGCACAACATACAAGTTACATTTCTGTTGAATGCGTTATTGTATGTAGTGCAATAACAGTCTGCAGTTGCTGACTTCGGGTGCCTTTCTAAAAGGGGCAACATGTTGCTAAGGAAATAATGAGCTATGTGCAATGATGATAATGAAATAATTCTGACAGCAACTACAGTAAGGAAAGTTCAAATAGACCTGTGTTTCAATGCCTGTGTCCCACCACTTCTCGCTTGGCACCTGCACAAGCTCTTAAGATGTAGTTTCCTCATCTGCATAATGAGCTCAATAGCTCCCACAGCTGCGAGGAACACAGAGCCTCTCACACAGTGTCAGGAAGTGACCCTTCCTTCCTGCTCCATTCCTATTCCCATTTCTCACTTTTCTTAGAGAAAGGAACTTATTTCTGTCATGCAGTTTCTTGATACGTGCCTCAAACCGAAAAGTGTTAGTCATCTCAGAGCACTCAGAGAAAGGCCATCTTAAGTATGAGTAAGATGATAAAGAGAGTTAACAGGTAGCATAGAACCACAAAAACAGAACTGCGGGCGCAAGCTCGGAAAGATGAAGCCGCATAGTTCACCCAGCCCCAGAGCCAACAGCCGTCCTCCCCATCCTAGGGCCGCTGCCTGTCTTCACTGGTATGCACAACCCTTAACCTGGGTGCCGAGATGGAAAGGTTCTGGGTTCTTGATCAGGGGTGTGGGGGACTTAATATAGATAGATACCTCAGAAATTTTTGAAAAGTAAAGATTTACATATTTTTGGAAATACAGAAAATATGAAATTACTGAAATGCAAAATCACTTAAACATGCCATAGTTTCTTTCTTTTTCAAACTAGAGGCTTTGGGAAAGGGGGCACTGGCTAGTAGATTTGTGAGATTTTGGAACTTGTACCACCTTTGGTTCCAGCTTTGATCTTAAAGTACTGGAAAGAAAATGATAGGCCTCGGAGAAGGGAAGCCAGGGAAGTGGCTGATGCCAAGAGTTCTAGATTCAGCAGGGTATTCTTCGGGTAGTCACGAGATTTTTAGTATCTTTATAATTTGTGCACAGGTTTGCCATGATCAAGGAAAGGTGAGAATTCTGGACTTTTTTCAAACATAAACATTTCATTGTATTGCACTGAACTAAGTAGATGAGGCATGAGACAAATGAGGAATCTAGCAGCATTCTGGCCTTTAAAACTTGAATTTGCAGGTGAAGCTGGCATTCCAAAATAGGTAAAGTGGGGAAAAATGACCTTTTTAGTTCCCAAAAGGAAGGGATACTTTTAAAATAAATAATTCTAGTATTTAATTTGCCTCTAAAGGTACACACGTGGGCCCAGAGGACAAGGCTTGTTCCTGTTTAGCAGCAGCCATTAAAATGTATTCTTAAGCCCTTTCATTTAAAAAAAAAGGCATGATACCAAGTATCAAGTGGAAAGTGTTACTTCGAAACTCATTTGAGCACCTCTGTGGTCACAATCTGCCAAATGAGCTTTTCCATTATGTAAAACAGTAATGAAACAAGGTTATTTTATAGTGAGTGAGTATATTAAAGCAATGTTACAATTTATGTAGTTGGGACAAAGTATTCAACGGCAACCAGTGATTATCTCCTAACTGCCTCTGAAATTACACTTCTATGAATGTATTATTATATGCAGTGCGATGACAGCCTGCAATTGTTAATTAACTTCAAGTGGGTGCTTTTTATAGAATAAATCAAAAGCCAATGACTTCACAAGTGGTCATTTGTTTCTGGCAGAGACTGGGGGACTATGTGGGCGTAGGAAGCTAATTTCTGTGACAAGGAAAACCAATTCAAAGAGAAGAAAGCTGACTCTGTACAAAGGCATCTGTGTTTTTATAGCCTTTGAATATTCATATCTGTATCTTAGAAACCCCTGAACTCCGTTCCTTTAGTGAATCTATAGCAGTTCATAATTGGTGGTAAGCCAAGGCCAGTTTGCTACACTGATGACTGACTCCCTGTTGTGTCGCTGGGGGTCAAGCTTCAAAAAGGGTCCCTCCTGAATAGCGACCTCAGCAGCTGCACAGCAGCAGCAGAAGGCTGGACATGAACAGGAATGCTGGGGGCAAAGGTGCAAAGTGTCTCTCACTTGCACTCCCATCCCCAGCAGCTCCTGCCTGATGTCAGGATTCAGAGGTGTCTGCCACAGGCTGGGTGCAGTGTCTTAAAAGTGCTCCGCCCTCTTGGGAAAGCATGTTTTTCATCACTCTGCCACCTCTTGGTCCAGAAAAAGTCAGGCAAACCTCATTTTAAGCAAAAGTGTAATATGAAAAATACAGCTAATGAAGTGGCAAGTCTGTTTTGTGCAACGAAATCACAATATTCAAAGTAGGAAATATTATGCTAGATACTTAGCCAAGTGCTTAGAGAGCAGGATAGCCATTGTCTCTTAAGGTTTGCTAGCCCAGGATAATGCTGAAGGAGTAAGCATGGGTTAGGTTTTAGACTTACCCCTGAAGGCAGTGGTAAGTCACAGAAGATACAAGTGACACAGTCACGTTCAAGTCCTCTGGAGCTCACACTGTGTGCAAGTAAATAATGGCAAACATATATGTGTAAGGAGGCCTCTGTGCACCTGGGGACGGATGATGATGAACTGGACAGAGGTGGTGGTAGGAAGGCTTAAGAGTTACCTTGATAGAATCGAGAGGAGCTGTTGAGCAACTCATTGTGGGGTTGAGGGAAAAGGAGACAGGCTGGTTCAGTACTGCTTTCTTGAACAACTTAGTAGGTAGTAGTGGCATTCACTAAATAGAACAGGTTAGTAGGAGAGCTTTTTTTTTAAAATATATTTTATTGATTATGCTATTACAGTTGTCCCGTTTCTCCCCCATCATTGCCCCCACCCTGCACACCCTCTCCCACCCACATTCCCCCCTTTAGTTCATGTCCTTGTGTCATAAGAGAGCTTTTAAGTCATGATCTCTGCTAAACCATGAAAAGTGGTGTTACTTTACTAAAGTTAAATGTGGAAGCAAATGCTCAAGAATACATGTTTTGTGGGCAGATGTGTTTGCCCCTACTTTTCAGCCAAATGTTATCCTCCCCTCTCAGTACCTTAACACCAACAGAAGCCGCCTATTTTTACAAAGGAGTCTGGGATGCTTGCTGAATTGGGGGCTTATTTATTCAGTGACAATAGCACACTGACCCCATGGCACTCCCAGGCCAGCGCCCTGCACCCAGGCTCTGAACCCACAGAGGAAATGCTGATGACTTAGAAGTCTAGGGGACCCCACTTTTTCTCCTGGCTGAGCCCTTATTTTTCTAGTAAACACAGTTCTAACAGCAGACAGAGACAAGGAAATTCCATCAGCAGAAAATAGATTTCTTTTTCCCTTTGCAGAATGAGGCCCTTTAAGACTCAGTTAAGCACCCTAAGGTCCCGCTGAGAGCTGCCACAAGGCCAAGTTGAGAGCCCAACCCCATTGAAATCAGGCCTCGGGAAGTTCTTTCAGCTAATGTTTCTGACTTCATTCATGGCCTCGACTCCTTCACATATCCTAGCCTGGTCTTTGCTTGACAACCATGTTCGAAAGGCATGCCTTCCCTAATGTAGACTGTCAGGCTTCCTGCCCGGAGTGTGCCAGGGCAGCCATCGATCGCCCTTCTTTTACACGCTGAGTTCTCCGCCCGGACTTCACTTATGGATGAGCTTATTGTGGCTGAGTTTTTTCCCAGTGTTTGTGCATTCTAGCCTTAGTCAGGGCTGGGCAGCTGGTTCTGACACCGAACATTCAGTCTGCAACTAAAACTCCTTCTGGAATTTAACAGTCTCCTTACCAAGATGTAACATTAGCTCAAATCCAAGACTTTGGTGTGGAAACAAAGCAGTTAGTAAACACATCATCACGTGTATTTTACTGTTAGAATACCTGGAACAGTATGATGATCATCAGTAGCTCCCCCCCTCAGTATTAAGTAACGGAATTTCTTATATACTTTACAGCCACAAGATATGAAATGACTAATTGGTTAACTACAGAGTTAGCAAATGTTTTAACATTGTGCAGAATTTAGAGATTAGTGCAAAAATGTATAACAATAGAATAAAGCATATTTTAGTGGAGTCAAACATTCAAGGTTATTGAAAGCACAGAAAATGAATTAAGATATTATTTTTAAATGCAAAATACATATATAATTATAAAATACATCACATACCTCTTTCCATCTGTTGGCTTTCCATGAAGGGCATCTGACAGATCTACAAGCTTTGTGAGTTCGAGGTTTCCGTAGATGACTGCAAAATTTTTCTTCTAATTTCCCTTGAACTTGGTCAATACAAAGCACCTCACGATACTTTAAACCTTTACCACAGGAAGCTGAACACTAGAAAACAAACATTAATGCACTTGACTCATTTTATCTTAATTTGAATTTATCTACACGTATAAAATGAAGCAATTGAAACATCATTGCTTTGACATTTTCATTAAGATATACTTTGATATTTCTAATTAGAGAGAATTTAATAGTTATTGCCAATCTGCTCTGGATTGTGGTTGATATCATAAGACATCCTTTCACTCTACTGAAAAATGCTGTCTGTGATATACCAAGCACTTTTCTGGCACATAAATGCTTTCAGATCTTTTAAGGTTACAGACTATCTGGAGTTAACTCCTCTTATTGCACATAATCCAACAAAACTTGCTTTCAGTTTTGTATCGTCACCACCTCTTCTATTTTTCACACTGCAAGGTATGTATGGGATGTTAAAAAAATGTAGTGGTCTCTCGGTGCAGGAAGCGGGATTGAGAAAGCTGAAAGCATGCGTTTTTTTAAAGTACGATTCGGCTTGGGTTAGTTTTTGCATCCATCTGGAAGATGTATCTCTGTACCATTAACCGTCCAATACATTTAGTAAAAAAACAAAATAGTTAAAATCTCTGTAAAGATTGAGGTAAACAGGGATTTGAATGCACTCCCAGCCCGTTGCCACGTCCTGAGCGAGGTCAGGGCAATGCAGGGGAAAGCGGGGCTCTGCGCTGAACACCAGCTCCGCTGCTTCCTAGCTGCGGTCACTGAGGCACATTTCACCACCTGCCCAAGCCTCGGTTTCCCTAATAAAATGGAGATAATAACACCAACAGCACAGACTTATTATGAAGATTTACATCAGGTAAAGAATATGAAATGTCTAACAGTCTGTCCGACGTGGTGCACCCTCAGTAAGCATAAACTTCCTCTTCTACTGTTCTTCTCCATACGGTCTCCGAGAGGATGTGGACAACTGTGAGCGTGATGCATGCGCCCGGGACAAGTCAGGCACAGAGGACATGAATTGCAAACAAGCTCTCTCAGAACTCTGAGACAGCCGGCCACATATGGTTTCATTTAGAAACATATATGAGTTTTGAGAACATTAGATAATATTGTATGCATTTTATGTATATTTTCAAAGACCGTTAGGCTAATACAGATTATTAGATTACTTAGCTAAAAATTTGGGAATAATTTAGCTTTTTATATGATCTGCCATACTTAATCCCGTGTATGTAGACAGTTGATTTAGATTGGTATCTTGATTAGCAAGACTTATTGTTATATATTCGAGATGTTCTCTTCCCTTCCCATTAATACAAACAGCCTCCACAGTCCCCTGAACAGACTGGATTCCGTGACCGTCTCTAGAGGTCTCCGCCCACCACACGGTGCTCGTCCTTCCCTGCCCCCACTGTTTTTCCAGACCCACCCCCCAGCGCAAGCACCCCTCCATTGGCCACTGCCCTGTCTACTTTACTGTTTATTTTTCAAAGAGTGTAACATATTTCATGCCCAAAACATCATATATTACCAAGTATCAAACATATACTGTCAGGGATTGTACATTCATATTCACACACAGAAGAATGTTTTCCTCTTGAGCTATATATTTTTTTGTAACTTTTAAATGGCAATCATTTGAACAAAAGAAAATTCATTACTCTCCCTGTTAACCCGTTTTAAAAAGTAATAAATATTTTGAATATTCATTGTAGTAGTTCAGTCATGCTTGTGAAAATGGAGAAGTATTATTTTACTCATTATGAATATTTTCTACAGTACACCAAGAGGCGCAGACTCTTTAAACAGCACCTCTTGCTTCTGCCCTTGATTTTCCCTCAAAGTGCCTGTAATCTGAATGACACATGCCATCTATTAAATAAGCAATGCCAGAGAGGATCTTAAATATTAAGCCCAATAAAGATCAGAAAAAAATGCTACAAGACACTAAAGGCCATTAAAATAATACAATAAATAATTATAATACAATTGACAAATTCATGAAAACTAGTCATTTCTCTCTGGGCTGTCTCATAAATAGTAAAGGAAAAAGTGACATTTAAACTCGGTCTTGAAAGAGGTTTGTTGATACATAAAAATGGATGGCTTTTTATATTTCAATATATCTTTTTTAGACATTGCTCGTGTGTCTCTGTTTTGTAAAAATATGAGTTCTTTTAATGGTGCCAAGAATTCAAGAATCACTAAGTATGCAGTAAAGTTTTAATAAGCGTAACTGATTCATTTATAAAACTATATATGTAACGTAAGAGGAGACATTAAAAATTCTACTCTAGAATTTAGCAGTGTGTTTTCTCTATAAGAAGTATCTGTGAATAGACTGTAAACTTGGACATTGTAATACACTATCAAAGTTGAGATTATTCTTCACAAACCTGTATATTCTAACTAGAGGCCATCTCTGATTCTTTCTCTTCATTATTCTAATCTGTAACTAAGCTATTAAACATAATTTTAAACATACTGTTCTTTTCCCCTCAAGAACTGACAATGGCTTTCTTCCTTGATTTCTTGATCTACCTAATTTCCGTCAACATACCTTTCCAACCTTGCTTTCTGTTACTTTTCAACATGTGACCTTTGCTCTACTTAGGCATAATATAATCACTTCTATTTAATGTGACATATTCACTCAACAACAGTGCCTTATTCATATTGCTTACTTTTACCTCCACGAATCACTTCCCCTGGTGCTTTCTAAATCTTACTTACCCTTAAAGCTCTCAGTCAAGTGCATTTCTAGGGTAAACACTTATCGATCTTTCATTTCTCTGAACTCTTCTCTCTGAGGCTCACTCTGTTTTTAGCACTTCATCATGTTCTACTTTTGTCACACGCTCTATCCACCCAGACTGCTAGAGGTCAAGGACCTTTGAGATCACCCACGAAGTGGCAAGTACAATAAATATCAGCTGATTAATTGATGTTGATCCTTGGTATAAGCAATTCTTATTTGTCTTTAGTAAACTATGAAATAATTTGTTAAAACACTATAAATTCCTGAAATATATTTATTGGTTAATAAACTCAAGTGCCTCTAGGAGACAAAAAAATACAAAATCAAAATATTATGACATAAATTATGCCTTCACTTCCCTTCTAAAATAGAGCTCTCTTCCTTCAAGATCTGAGAAAAATAAGATTATTTTATCATGGCTGATTAAATCCATGTAGGGATTTAAGTGAAAAAGAACATGCAAAAATTATATATTAGTTGAAATGAAGCAATATTAGAGTAAACAAATAGTAAAATGCTATCCTACTTCTCTCAAACCACAACACATTCTGAGTAGTAAAGATTTTACAAAAAGCCCTGGCTGGTGTGGCTCAGTGGATTGAGTGCCAGCCTGCGAACCAAGGGGTTGCCGGTTCAATTCCAATCAGGGCACACGCCTGGGTAGCAGGCCAGGTCCCCAGTAGGGGGTGCATGAGAGGCAACCACACATCGATGTTTCTCTCCCTTTCTTTCTCCCTCCCTTCCCTTCTAAAAAAACCAAATCTTAAAAAAAAAAAAAAAAAAAGATTCCACAAAGAGCCCATTTGACAGGAATACCCAACATGTCAGTTCTTTTCTCTGGTACACCAGCAATCTTTTTTCCCCTCTATTTTATACCCCTGATATCATCCTACTGCATTGAGGTTTTATTAATACTGTAAAATTCATTAACAGCAGTCCTGTGAAAAGAATTTTTCTTAAAAATCACCTCTCTCATCCTTAGCTGACATAGTCTTAAATTCTTTCTCAGGCCCTGGCTGGTGTAGCTCAGTGGATTGAGTGTAGGCCTGTGAACCAAAGCATCACTGGTTTAATTCCCAGTCAGGGCACATGCCTGGGTTGCAGGCCATATCCCCAGTATGGGGTGTGCTAGAAGCAACCATACATTGATGTTTCACTCCCTCTCTTTCTCCCTCCCTTCCCCATCTCTCTGAAATAAATAAAATCTTTTAAAAAAATTCTTTCTCAGATTTTTTTTTGTGTGCTACTATGGAACAGTGGATATAGACTCCAGACGTGGCCATATTAAACATGAGTAACCTAAACCAGCCATTCCTAGAAATTAGGTGAACACAAATGTCTATTTAAGGAAAACAGGGCAGTTGAAACAAATCAAGAATTTGCAAGCCCTGAAACTGTAACAGGTACTCAGTTATTCAGTTTGGCTGGTGCATTCAGTACCACGGTGAGAGTTGTGATCAATGCGTCCACTCTAATATACGATTAACTCTGGAACAAGTTTATTCTTATTTTAAAATTTAGTTGTATATAATTACAGAATATCCTGTAATTATATAATTACATTCTAATAATTTTAGAATTACATTCTAAAATTACAGAATTATTCTGTAATTATATTCTGTGGGATACTGCTTTGTTTACATATAAGAATACTACATAAGAGTGATTGAATAGACTTAATTTGTGATACGCTTGGTTAACTCTGGAAACTTAAATTGCTGAACAGAATAAGGAAATAAAACTTATTTATCTTCAGTTCCAGAAAACAGAAAATACTCTGTGTATGTGTGTTGGGGGCGGGGCTTTCATAAACTATCATGCCTATCTGACTTTCTGTCCTCTCTGGAAGTGGTGGGAACCACACCAAGAGAATTGGCATGGACCCTAATAAGCAATGTAATGGCCCTGAAAAGCAATTACTTCACTATGCCTTAGTCAGGCATAAACAGCCTTCATAGACCTTGCAGGCCAGATAGACACCCACAGGTAACTTATTTAACCTCACTGAACCTCCATTTTCATATGTAATATCAGCAAAATATCTACATCATGTAAATATTTAGGTAAAGATAAGAAGGGTCTTTTAAAAACAGAATGGCCAAACTCAGGAAACTCAAAAGACAAGGATGCCCACTCTCCCCATTCCATTGAACATAGTATTGAAAGTCCTAGGGACAGCAATAGGATAAGGAAATAAAAGACACCCACATTGTAAAGAAAGAAGTAAAATTCTCCCTATTTGCAGATGACATAATACTATATATAGAAAACCCTAAAGATTCCACCAAAAAACAAATATAACTAATTAATGAATTCAGTAAAGTTGTATTATACAAATGAATATTCAGAAATCTGTTGCATTTTTATACACTCATGACAAATGATCAGAAAGAGAAATTAAGAAAACAATCCCACTTACATCGCATCAGAAAGAATAATATACCCAGGAGTAAATTTAACTAAAGAAATGAAAGGCCTGTTCTCTGAAAAACTGTGCAACATTATGAGAGAAATTGAAGAGGAAAGAAATAAGTTGAAAGATATATTGTGCTCATGGATTGGAAAACTTAATATTTATGCCAATATATAGGTTTAACACAATCTCTATCAAATATAAATGACATTTTTCACAAAATTAAGATAATCCTAAATTTATATGGAACCACAAAAGACCCTGAATAGACAAAGCAATCTTGAGAAAGAACAAAGTTGGAGGTGTAACACTCCCTGATTTCAAACTACACTACAAGCTATTATAATAAAAACAGTATGTGCATAGATCAATGGAATAAAATAGAGTGCCCAGAAAGAAGTCCATGTTTATATGGTCACTTAATATATGACAAAGGAGATAAGAAAAAGCAATTGGGTAAAGGCAGTCTCTTCAATAAATAGTGTTTGGAAAACTAAACAGATAATGCAAAAAAGAAAAAAATTAGCCCACTTTCTTACACCATACATAAATATAAACTCAAAATGGATTAAAGACTTAAATGTAAGACTTAAATGAAACAAAGTAGAAGAAAACATTGGTTATAAACTAATTGACATTTGTCTTAGAAATATTTTTATATGCCTCAAGGGTAAATACAACAAAGTAAAAATAAACAAATGAAGGACTACATCAAACTAAAAGCTTTTGCACTGTGAAGAAAACCATTTACTAAACAAAAAGAAACCTCCTGATAGAAGATATTCGCAAAAGATATATACAATAAGGAGCAATTATCCAAATACAGGGTGGGAAAAACTAGGTTTACAGTTTTAGTATCCAAAAGAGTTTACTCTTCTATTATTATTTATTATTTTAGTACTTACTTGCATTAAAACTGTATATAAAGAGACATGGAAACACCAATTCAAAAGAACCTATGCACCCCAATGTTCTTGGCAACACAATTTGTAGTAGCCAAGTGCTGGAAACAGCCTAAGTACCCATCAGTAAATGAGTGGATCAAAAATTGTGGTACATTTACACAATGGACTACTTTGCAGCAGAAAGAAAGAAGGGGCTCCTACCCTTTGTGACAGCATAGATGGAACTGGAGAGCATTATGCTAAGTGAAGTAAGCCAGTCAGTGAAAAACAAATACCATATCATCTCACCTATAAGTAGAACATCGTTAACAAAACAAACAAACAAGCAAAATAGAACCAGAGACATTGAAATAAAGAACAAACTGACAGTGACCAGAGGGGAGGAGGGAGCAGAATAATGGGGAAAGAAAGGGAAAGGTTGTCAAGGAACATGTATAAAGGACCCATGGACAAAGACAATGCAGGGGGTGGGAGTATTGAATGTGGGAGGTGGGGGGTCAGTAGGGCAGGGGAGAGTAATGGGAAAATGGGGACAATCATAATTAAATGATAAAAGTCTACAACTAAAAAACTATATAAAGAACTCACACAACTCAACATCTAACGGTGCAATTAAAAAATAGACCAACAGCCCAGGCTGGATGGCTCAGTTAGTTGGAACTTTGTTCCATAATGGAATGGTTGCGGGTTCAATTCTTGGTCAGGGCACAAACTTAGGTTTCAGGTTTGATGCCCGGTCCAGGTCTGACATATATGGGAGGCAACCAATCAATGCTTCTCTCTTACATTGATGTTTCACTCTCTCCCTTCCCCTCCCTCTAAAAGCAATGAAAAAAAGTCCCCAGGAGAGGATAAAACAAAATAAAAATAAAACATAAAAAATAGGCTGACAACCTGAATAGATATTTCTCCAAAAAAGACATAAGATGCTTAACATCACTGAACATCAGGGAAATGCAAATCAGAACCACAATGAGGTATCACCTCACACTTGTCAGAATGGGTATTATAAAACGACTAAAAAGAACAAGTGTTGGTGAGGATTTTGAAAAAGGGAACCCTTGTGTCCTGTTTTGGGACTGTAAACTGGCACCGCCACTATGGACAACAGGATAAAATGGCCTCAAAAAATTAAAAATAGAACTACCCTATGACTCAGGAATTCCACTGCTGAGCATTCATCTGGAGAAATCCAAAACACTAATTAGAAAAGGTATACACACCCCTATGTTCACTGCAGCATTATTTACAATAGCCAAAATATGAAAGCAACCTAAGTGCCCATCAACAGATGAGTGGACAAAGAAAATGTGGTATGCACAACAGAATGTTATGCAGCCATAAAAAAGAATGAAATTCCGCCATTCGTGACAACATGGATGGACCTAGAGAGTATTATACTAAGTGAATTAAGTCAGAGAAAGTAAAATGAGTTCACTTATATATGGAATCTAAAAAACAAAATGAATAAACAAAAGAGAAACTCAGAGAGAACAAACATCATTGTCAGATAGAAGGCTGGTAGGAAAATGGGTGAAACAGTTGAAGGGGATTAAGTCACAAAATGAGTGACCAGCTCAGTCACAAAATGAGTCACGGGGATGTACGTGAAGTACAGCACAGAGAATGCATTCAGTTATAATAACTACGTGCGGTGCCAGATGGGTACTAGTCAGACTGCAGGGATCACTTTGTAAGGTATAAAATTGCCTAATCACTACGTTGCACACCTGAAACTAATACAATATTATATGCCAAGTATTTTAAAATAAATTGTTAAAAATAAAATGAGCAGAGGTCAGTTAGTTATTCAAGGTCAATTAATCAGAACTGTAAGAGTTATAACAACAACAACAAAAAAAACCCTGCTCCTTTAACATTGCTCTTTATTTGCTGATAAGGAAAATATTTAAAATTAAACAGAATATTTCAAAATGTGATAATGCTACTGTAAACAGTTTATTCAATATTGCTTAGTCACAATTCTATGGATGCTTAATATTTATGGCATTTAGTTTTTTTACCTGTCTTGAATACTCCAACTAGACATAAATATAACTTTTTTCTCTCAGCCATTTGACTTAATTTTAGTTTTCTAATGTTGCCATTAAAGCAAAAATGACTAACAAGAAAATGCTAAAGCAAATAAAAATAAGGAATTACTATTAATCTTTAGTTTGTTTCTCAAAATACTTGGAATTTTCTGATTGCTTTTTCAAAACATAACCCTAATAAGTCATCAAATAGGCAGAGAAGCAAATTTTCTCTTTCTAGATATGACATCTGTCGTAGGTCCAGAGTCACTGTTGAAAATGTAAAAGCTCACAGCCATGGGGCTGGGTGTCCCATCTGTCCAATTGTTCATCGTACAACAGGTATTAGCTAATTTCTTCAACCATGGGAAACCTACTGCAAAGAGATGAAAGAATTCACATGACTTTTGCTTTGGGAGCAAAAGTCACAGAAATTCAATTATTACACAGTGCAAATCTAAACCCTCTCATTACAAAGCAGAAATAATTTCCATTCAAACAAACACAACTGGCCCTGGCTGGTGTGGCTCAGTGGATTCTGCGACAGTCTGTGAACCAAAGGGTCACCAGTTCAATTTCCAGTCAGGACAGATGCCTGGGTTGCAGGCCAGGTCCCCAGCTGGGGGTGCATGAGAGGCAACCACACATTCTCTCCCTTTCTCCCTCCCTTCCCCTATCTAAAAATAAATAAAATCTTTAAAAAATGCAACTGAATAAGAAGCATCAATTTACAATATATGAAATGGAATGGTTTTGATTTAAAAACAAACATATGATAATAGCTAAAACATGATTAGGTATTGAGTGCCTCTCTGGGGATAACTGGAGAGGATTAGTTATGTTTTCCTTCGTCTCAAGGAAATTCCTTAGCCTTCAGAAAAGTTCCAATGACTTTCTCAGTATACATGTAATATATATACTTGTTTTGATCTTTTCCAAAACTGAGCAATTTTATGCTCCTGCAGCAAAGTTTAACTTTTGAATGGGAAAATTCTACTTCTAGCTATTTTGCTGAAGACTTTTTAAAATGACATTTTGATGATTATGTTAAATGTCTTTATAATGCTATTATAAAACAAAAGATTTGTTGATGAAATGACATAATAAATAGGGAAATGATAGAGTTTCAGATCAAATCAGACCAGAGATTAGATATTTTGTGGAATAAAACACTATTGTATACATGCATTTTATTTTTTTCTTATTTTTAGGAAGCCTCTAACATCCTTTAATTAAAACAGAGGCTATTTCTACACCCTAGGAACAGCATGGTGTTTGAAATCTTCGGGAAGCTAATGACACCCACGTATCTAAGAGAGAAGCCTCACTAGAGTGAAACCTTAGATATGTTTTATACAACTACTTTGTAATTAAGGGCACTTTCTACAACAGTGGAACATTCTTTTTAGCTGAGCACCTCAATTATTAAAAAGTAAATCATTACAGCAGTTAGAATACAGTAAAATAGCCAAAATAAAGTATCCTTCTGTTTAAACAACAAAAAGACAAAATATACATATTAAGAGTGTCAACTGTAAAATACTGCTGCTACTGTTCCCTTAATTCAATGCACATGCGCGTGGAGGAGTGACACACTAAATCCATCAGCAGGGGCCCGATTCATACTATTTCCTGAAAGATTATACTTAGAGTTTTACAGTTAATGGAGTTCGAGAACTTCCTTTCGACCAGTTACAGACATTCTTTGACTATGCAGCTTTAATAAGACAGGGCAGCATTTGGTTTTTAAAATATCTACTATTGAAATATTTCACTCTATTGCATTGCATCTGATTATATGCAAAATTTGTACCATCGGATATCTAAAAAAAATTTAAGTCAGATACATTTGCAAAAATGTTGAGTTCCAACTTAAAAGCAAAGAAATATATGCTTAATAACAAATATATCCTGTAAACTTTCATATCCTGTTACAAGTGACTGGAACATTAATTTCTATTTTATGTCCTAAAATTTTAATTTTGAGTGTATATATGTATGTATTTATGTACACACAGCAATAGATTTAGAGTGTTAAGCTCATCAGTGTAATATGGCTTATTCAATTGAAGGTAATATCTAAAGATTATTTACTATAATATTTTCTAAATTAAGACTTTTAAAAAAGTTTTGATTAGTTTCACTTTTACATATAAAACCTGGAAATGGTTGCAACAACTCATGCAAGTACTTTATGTAGAAATCTTCACTTATCATATAATATTTTCCACACAGAAGAGAATATTAGATAATCAGAGTGAAAAACCACCCAGTTAATGCATAACCACTCAATTATTGGCTTAGTTTTGTTCAATAGTAAGATTTTATAAAAAAAAAATTACAAACCTGCAAACAGTATTGAACGCAGGTTGATTTTGCTACATGCAACAGTAAATGTGATTTGAATTCAAAATGTTAAGCACTATGTGTAGCAGGAAATACTCAGGAAAAACTTCTAATAGTTTAAAACTTGTAGTTTATTGTTTTACCTTTCTGTCTAATATTATATAGTTTATACACAAAGGGCTAATGCACATTTCGAACTCCTCTATAAAGTCTGTTTAGCAAGTAGAACTCATCTAAAGAATTCCTGTTTGGAGTTTTTATTGACTCATTGACACAAATCTTTATAATTACGTGGTAACAGGAAGGAATGTTATTGTCGATATGAGAATCATATAAATCGCGTCTAGTTTTAACTATGCTTTTGAGGCCATTGTTGTGAATTTAATTTTTCTGGATGTCTTTATGAAACAAATCGCAACACACGGGACTCGTAAGACTGAGCGGCGCACTCCCAGCTGCACAGCCCGCTCCTGGCTGACCCTCTGGGAGCCCGCACCAGAGTCACGAGCGTCTGCCTGCCCGTGAGGAGCAAAACAGATCTATTCAGTGTGGACAGACCGTAAAAAGGTAAAGAGATCAGAAAAATAACTAAAGCATACCTCTTTAATTTTTTTTAACTTTTAAGGCACTACTTAACTATGGTAACATTTACAAAATTCTTAAAATCAAGTGCCAGCAGAATAGCAGGGTTTACCATTTCAAGTTTCTACAAATGTTTTTTTGTACTAGCTGTGGGAGTTAACAGAAATAAAGCCAAGAAGTTTGCTTTTAAGTAGGATTATAAAGGTCTGAAAAGGAATGTGCACAGAGAACTCTCAGAAAAATATAAAGTGTGCTCTATGAATGTTTTGATAAAGGAAAAGGCAGAGCTGAAATTAAAATACCCTTTACACATCTTTACGTCTATTTCTAATATGCAACACAAGTTTTGAGGCAAGAATGTTTTAGAGATTTAATATTTCGGTGAATTTAAGCTGATTTTTAAATTGTCTGAAGATAAAAATAAATTATCTGTTACAATTTAAGGTGGGGTGTTATAGTTTTTACTATAAGGAGTAGAGGACAGAATAAAATGGGCATGGAATCTGGAATCATATTTACATTCGACTCCCAGCTGTCGGCAGCTGAGCAAACGCACGCAAGCTTAACGCCTTGCCGATGCTCAGTTTTCTCATCCTAAGGTGTCAGCAATAATACCTGTACTTCAGAGTAGGTGTGAGATTGAAGGAGATAATGTATGACTGAACCTAAAACAGTGCTTGACTCAACATTCCAAATGCATATTAAACCTCCATCCCTTGTCTTTTTTATTCCTTTCCCACATACTGAGGAAAGAGAAAACATAATGAAAATATAACCTGTGGCATGGATCTATTAAATACTTGAACGGACCATGGGGCTCATCAAGACTCACGCAATGAGCAGTCACTCAGCGGCAAGACAAGGAGGGCAAACACCCTGGCGGCATTTCAGTATGGCCCTGCCTGTTTCCCTGGGAAAATACTGTGTACCCAGAGAAACACAGTCCATGTACTTCAAGTTATTTCGAGTGGAGGCAAGGTGGAGAAAGTAGAATAGAAGGTGAATAGATATGTAGTTTAAAAAAAACAAACCTGTTTCAATTAAAAACAGCGGAGTGACTGACCATATGTCTTCATTTTTTCTCCACAATTTTTTTCAACCCACAAAGTAAAAGTAAATAAAATAGGTTTCAATAACTTCAAACGATGCAAAGGGGATAA
This sequence comes from Glossophaga mutica, assembly GCA_039655065.1. Taxonomy (NCBI): domain Eukaryota; kingdom Metazoa; phylum Chordata; class Mammalia; order Chiroptera; family Phyllostomidae; genus Glossophaga; species Glossophaga mutica. The sequence continues at coordinate 44,923,017 of CM077304.1, forward strand.
AAGGAACGGAGAAGATCAGTGCGAAGCAAGGCAGACCTGTAGCAGCAGAGCCCCTAACAAACTCAGCGCCAGGACACAAGCAGCGCTGCGCTCCTGCACTGCTCTGTAGCCAGGTTAGGGGCCTGTTTCCTGGAGAAATTCAACGGCTTGGTTGTGAGTTGGGGATACTGGGGGGAAATAAGGGAATTCCTCACGTTGAACTCTTGACCCCTGGTCTCTGCCCACGCCACCCTTCCTCACAGGCAGGGCATTGGGGCCCTTCTCTGAGAAACCGTGTGTCTCCAAGAAAAAAAGAATGGAAAATACTGATTACAGGGAAAATCATCAGTCACTAAACTCTGTCCAAATGCAGAGTTTTCAATTAGTTCTTTAGTGCTTTACTCTTAAATAAGAATAAGCTGCAGAGGTTCATCAACTTTTGAAGAAAAACTTCAGTGGGAAAATGAGAAAACCACTTTCATCCTCACCCTTAAGAAAGGGTACAAGGAATAAAGAGGCAATCAAGAGAGAATTCCTCCCCCCCCAAAAAAATAAAGCACACAACTGTAATTAATGAGTAGAAGCTGTACAGATAAAACAAGAATAGAATACTGTGACACCCTAAACAATCAGAATGCAAGAAAAATTTCGTGGTAAATATATTATAACTAAAGTAAAGAACTCAGTAGATGGCTTAGGTATTTGTTTAGACTTGACAGTTTCCCATCAAGTCTAAACAAATGACAGAGATATAAAAGAGAATAAAAACAAGAAAATTAGAGTCATTCCAAGCATCCTAATAATTTACTAGAAAGAGTTCAGGAAAGAAGAAAACATTTACATAGAAATTATCCAAGAAATAATACAACCAATTTCTCAACACAAGACTCTTTAATGAAAGGATCTACAGAATGTCTAGCAAACTAAATTTTAAAACACTGAGCCACTTCATTGTGAAGTATCAGAAAAATAGGGATAAAGAGAAGGTACCAAAAGATTCAGGGACACAGGCATGGAGACAAGGGAATATACAACAGACTGGGAATCAGATCTCCAGACTTCATGAGAACTGAGAATGCGAGGGGATAAGGTAATGCCTTAAAATTCTGAGGGAAATTACTTTCAAGCTAGAAACCCATAGCCAGCGAAACTATTAATTAAATATGAGGCTGACTAAACACATTTTCAGATTTGCAGAGATGGAAAAATGTACCTCCCATTTTTCCCATTTTTATTTTAAGATACAGGGGAAAAGGTGGCTATTTCTTTTAGGAAAACTATATGATTGTTGTTCTTCATTTTGAGCTGAAACTGATGCATATACATATGAAATACTCATCTGTATTCTCATTCTGCAACTTGAAGTAAGAATACATCAAATTTCACAGGGCAAATATTTGAAGACCACTGTTTCCTCTTTCTTTTTGGTTAAATTATTCTGTCTAGTCCAATTCTTTAATTACCCCAATCTCCTTTGTTATGACCCTGTCAAAATGTGGAATCTAGAATTTTGTTCTTAGCAAAAAAAGGGGGATCTAACTGTACAGAACATAGCTGTAAAGGATATCTCTGCCCTTGTTATGAACACTGCGCTCAATATAATTAATGTTACATCAGATTTCAGTTTTTAGTAGTCTCTCAGTTTTCTTTTATGGCCAATTAATAGTTGACAAAGGAGGCAAGAGCCCACAATGGGGTAGAGACAGTCTATTCAATAAATGGTGTTGGACAAATTGGACAGATATGTGCAAAAAATAAAACTAGACCAACCTTTTTAAACTATAAACAAGAATAAATTCAAAGTGGACTAGAGACTTAAATGTAAGACTCAAAACAATAAAACTCCTAGAAGAGAACATAGGCAGGAAAATCTTAAACATTTTTCTCAGTAATGTTTTTCTGGTGTATCTTCTTAGGCAAAGGAAACAAAAGAAAAAATAAACAAATGGGACTACATAAAACTTAAAAGATTTTGCACAGCAAAGAAAACCATCAACAAAATGAAAAGACAACCTACTAAATGGGAGAACATATTCATCAATAATACATCTGAAATTTATAAAGAACTTATACAATTCAAGACCCCAAACCAAACAATCCAATTAAAAAATGGGCAAAAGACCTGAATAGACACTTCTCCAAAGAGAACATACAGATGGCCAATAGACATGTGAAAAGATGCTCAATGTCACCAATCATCAGAGAAATGCAAATTAAAACCATAATGAAGTATCACCTCATACCTGTCAGAATGGCTATCATCAATAAATGAGTAAGTGCTGGCGAGGATGTGGAAATATTTGCGAACGCTTGTGAGCTATTAACAGGAATGCAGATCGGTTTGGCCACGATGGGAAAGTATGAAGAGTCTTCAAAAAATTAAAAATGGAACTGCCTTACGACCTAGCAATTCCACTTCTGGGAATATAGCCAAAGAAACCTAAAACACTAATTTGAAAGACTGTATGCATCCCTATGTTCATTGTAGGCTTACTTATAATAGCCAAGATATGGAAGCAACCCAAGTACCCACCAGTGGACTAGTAGGTTAAAAAGTTGTGGTACATATATACAGTGAAATATTACTTGGCCATAAAAATGAATGAAATCTTACCATTTGTTACAGCATGGATGAATCTAGATGGAATTATGGTAAGTGAAATCAGCCAATCAGAGCAAGACAAGGACCATATGATTTTACTTACATGTTGGATCCAAAGAACAAACAAAACAGAAAGACAAATATAGAGAACAGACTGATAGTTGCCAGAAGGGAGGGAGTGGAGAAATGGATGAAAGGGGTAGAGGGATTGAGACATATAGATTGGTAGTTACAAAATAGTCACAGGGATGTAAAGCACAGCATAGAAAATATAGTCAATAATATTGTAAAAACTACGTATGGTGCTGGGTAAGCACAGGAAATATGGGGGTGAGAAACTGTAAAGTACACTGTGCTATACGCCTGAAACTAATACAATATAATATTGAATTTAAACTGCAATTAAAAATATAAAAACTAAAAGTGTGCACTTGAGTTGAGAAACTTGTTGAAATAATGTATTTTTTGTGTGTGTAGGATAAGAAAGAGAAAATTGGAAGTTTCTCTCCCAATTCTAAAAATGATACAAAAAGAGAAAAGAGTATTTAAAAATATTTCAAGAATCACAATTTACCTCTTTAGATATACATACATTTGAGTTCATAAAACAGATTGTGTTGTTCATTCAAATGAGAAAGTTCAAGTTTCTGAGTATCTGATGTATGGGGCATCCTTTAGTAGGAGACTATATCATCCTTTAGTTATGAAACATTATCAAATACATCTGTTTTATAATGCTTCTTTTATAGCAACATCAAGTAACTAAATGAACTTCTAGAGTTATTCCCAGACCTTTAAATTTTAGTTTCTGATAAAATAGATTTCCAAAAAGGAATATACTGTTTACTTAAGTTTTTCCAACTAATTTCCCATTTAAAAAGTTTTCTAGAGTTTTCTTAAGCATTAAAAAATAAGAAAACATTTTCTCAATCTATGAGTCTTATTCATAAAATGGTCTTTCCCCATATTTTTATTTTAAAAGTAACTATAAAATCTTTCTAGTTGTATAGGAAAACTTGGAGATAATGCCTTATTTCATAAAACACACACACAAGAATGTCTAAAGCACTCCTCGCTATAGACCATAGTCATAAATGGCCTACTTTGCCATGTCTAAATAAAAGGAACACATTATTAGTACAGTAGAAATTTGGATATTAGGATGATTTTCGTGTATAAATTGTGTATCATCAAAATAGCTACCAAAATATTCCCATATACTACAGTTGGTGAAATGAATATAAATGAGAATTCTAAATTCAATAAGGGCAGAAACCACATCTAAAAGTGTTCACTGAACAAATGAATAAATGCTATATAAAAAATATATGCACAAATACAAAGATATTTTTAAAATACACAATCTGTTTTGTCTACATGAGGTAGAGTTGAATGATCATTAATTCTACAAAAAAATAACACAGAAAGTAAACTCCATGTAATAGACCTTTTTCCTCAAGATTTTTGTTGGCATTCTGATCGTATGGGATGCCTTGTAGAGGTAAAAAGGGCCTTCCCAGTTTCATATAAGACTGAGGTTTTACCAAGTTTAGCAGAGAAATGCTGGCATGGAGACAGGAACCCCTATGAGCTATTGTTCTGAGCTTGTTTTCTGACTCTGAAGAAGTGTCCAGGAGTGAAGGAAGCACCATGCCTGCCTGCCTGCCTCCCCCATTCCTGGATGTGAAAATTCTCCTGAGGCCCACAGATGAACAGCGAAGAAGTTTCCCTCAGATGAAAGGACCTGGACTATCTCTGATGGGAGGATAGAGTCTGTTTTTATTAGCGTAGCAATATAAATTTCCTTTCATTCTTTCAGCCTCCTAAAAGGAATATACTCACAGAATATACATTATCATTTACATAGTATAAATTTGTACATTTTAATTCTCACACACTACTGAATGACATCCCAAATAAAATGACTAATCATTAATCACACAAAATGCTTTCTGGTTCTACCTATCAAATGTATTTGGGTTTGTTAAGGGGTAAAATCTCCTGTATTAGAAGAAAACTTTTCTGAATATGTTTATAGCCCTCCACACAAAATATTACAGGCTGGAAATAGAAATGTCCTACATTGGACAAGATTTTTTCTGACAATTTCAATTATTACATCTAAGTTTTCCCTCACAGAATTCCAACTTCTTGATACAGTATTTTCAATTACATTTTTAGTTATATTTTAGAATTAGAGTATTATTTCTTGTTATTAATAAATGTCTCATTAAAAAGAACATTCATTTCAAAAATAATTTGATTGTCATGTCTTAATGTATTATTTTTTTAAAAAACTTTACCAGCTGTAATACGAGCTCTATGTCCTGATTTATTCATATTTTTATTCTCCATACTTAGTAAATATCACAAGTGTGCAGTAACTGCTATATAAATATCTACTGAATGAATAAAGAGTAGAAATTCATGAAGATTATAAATCAGGGATTTTTTTTTTTAAAGAACTGCAGCAGGGATTGGCCAATCTTTCTTCTCTGAATTAAAATAGCAAAATAGCAAGTTCGGCTCCTCAAAAGTCATTAAAAATAAATATTCACTGTAGACACGAACCATTATCCATTCTGTTTTCCCATAATTGTCCATATAAATTCTCTTCTGAATCTCTGATCTACTTACTTAATGTTAAGAAGTGAACACTCCTGTACTATTGCTACTTCTCACAGCAATGCTGAAACTGAATGACAGAAAATGACTGAAATGTAGAGGAGATATTCTTCAATACATATATCCTGCAAGGGAGTTACACTCAGAACAAAAATGTAACTCTTACAAATCAGTAAGATAAAGCAGACAATTCAAGTAAAAGATGGGCAAAGAACTTCATTCAATAGGTACTTCAGAAAAGAATTCTTATGGTAATAAACATATGAAAAGGCACTCAATTGAGCATCACAGAATGCAAATTAAAACCACAAAAAAATACCATACACATCTACTAGAACCACCAATATTTAAAAGTTTGATAATACAAGTATTGACAAGGATGTGGAACAAGTGCAATTTCCATACAGCCACCTTAAAAAAACTGTCTGACAGACTTTACTGTACCTGAACATACGCACTAATATCCTGCAATTGAGCTCCTGGCTGGCTACATATCCCATAGATCTGTGTACGTGTGTTCATCAAAAGATGCAGGTGAAACCTTCATAACAGCACTACTTGTAAGTTCCAAACTAAAAGCAACCCCAACTGCTTGTCAACTGGAAAATATTCATATAAATCACATTCATTCAATTTATACAATACTGGATTGCAAAGAGAAACTAAATTCACACACTTAAATGAATCTCATGAGCCGAATATTGTTACTCTCACAAGCAAAATATCTAAGTTCCATTTACATAAAGTTAAAAGGCAGGCAACTTACCTACACCATTTGAGGTCAGGATAGGGGTTACCTTTTGGATGACTTGAAGGGGATACATGGGGGAATTTCTGGGGCTGCTGCTGTTCTTGTTTGGGGTGCAGGCTACACACTTGCGTTCACTTTGGAAAACTCATTATACTGTACCTTTATGATTTCAAATTTTGCTGGATGCCGTATTTCCATAAAAGTTTAAAGGAAAAAACCAAACTCAAATTCAAGCTGATTTCTCTCATACTAAATATAACTTGCTTCAGTGAATCTCATTGCAGATTTTTTTGTGTTACTAGCTTTATCAATGCTGTGTTTGGATTTTTAGCTCCTTGAGGAATTCCTAGGGAATATCTGTTACAAGGTAAGTGATAATGACAAGCAAAATACGTCGAGCTTTTATGTAGCAGGCTCCATGCCAACCACTTTATGTATTGTTTCATTTAACCCTAAAAAAAGTCCTCTTTAGGTTGCTACTATTTCTATTCTAAGAAAATTAACTCTAAGAAATGTTAAATAACTTGTCAAAGGTCACTCAGTTAAATAATTGCAGTTGAAGCAAACCTAGGCATTCTAACCCCTCAACTCACTCAACTACAAGATCTAGGATAGACTTAATATTGAACATTTCAGGAGGCTTACGAATAGTATATCTTTAAACTCTTTAGGTAAATGAAAGTTAACTTTTCTCTTGGTGAAATCAAATGTTTCTTCTCGTATGTGAGACAAATATAAAATTAGGCTACGTTCCATCAGACTTGCTCTGGAACCTGCAGTTTGGAACCCCAGTGCTTGCAAATTAACCTCTTGGCTCAAGGCCCCAGCATTGCACTCTCTCTGAACACAGACTTGACCGATCTCATCATTATCATCACTTTTCTAATTTTCTACTACAAAAATTAGCTTGTTCTACAATTATTCACATTTCCCTATAATAGTGATAAAAATGGATATCTAATAGGCAGTTAAAAAACTAGACCCATCATCTAGCCTTTAAGGTAAACGAGAGATTTAAGAGTGAATGAGAAATCCTCCGCTTTTGGAAAATCCTGCTAATTTCTAGTGTTATTCAATTTTCTTATCAGTGACAATGTGTCAACTACAAAAAGCCTCAAAAATGTATATATATTTAAAGCTTTGAAGCACAATCTTCTAATCTGTTCAATTGGCTTCCCAATCTTTCAGTTTCACGGAGTATTAATACCATTGGTTAAAATACAAAAATATAACTCTTTCCAGTGCTTTTCAAGAAGTGAATGACATCAGGGAAAATAAAAATTTGTGAGACAAGTTTCAACAAAAGTTTTGAATAATTAGTATAATGGATTTAAAATCAATTACTAGTATATGAAAGGAATATCAGTGATAAGCTCTGCTAGGTGAAAGCATGTATTGCAAGGTAATTTATTCACCTAAGAAAGCTATTGATATCACATTGAAACAACCAGATTTTTGAACGGCTCAAGGGGGTTGATCTAAGATTTTCAAAACGAATGAAACATTCTACCACTTTTTAAAAAGTGAGATGATTATAACAATATTTAAGTGAGTATTCATAAAGTAAATTTGTTATTCATAAGTGTTATTCATAAAGTTGTTATTCATAAAGTAAAAATTGTTTAATATTACATATTTACCTAATACTTTTAAATTCCTGTCTGTACATGTTCTACAAATCACAAAATATACTTATATATTAGATATGTTTACAATGTATAAATATAAAAATGTATAAGGGTACATGCTTAAAACTTTTTATTGATAAAGATATCCATTATCAAAAAATTGAAGTCAATTGTCTAGAAAATGTCAGGCAATAGATTTAAAAATATTAATGTTTGACTTGTAATTATATAGGAACTGAAATATAGTTTTCTCAAACTACACAAAATTATTTAAAAATTTTAGGATATCCAAATGCTCTAGTATTAACAATGCCTCTGTATCTTATATAAACAGTCTCATTATACGGCACGTTGATAGTGTAGGATATGTTCTAAAATAAATACATTTCCCCAGAGATTCTTAAACATTCAGAAGCATTATGTATGGGAAGATGGAAAAACCATGAAAACATGCTAATGTTTTGATACTTTTATACTGTATGTGTGTATTATAACATACAAATATAAAGAAAAATACAGCACATCATCATTTCATGTCAGGATGTTTTCTAGAGTCACTTTATACTCTGACTTCACTCACCACAACACACTCACAGAAAGTCTCTTCATTTGTGATCCTATCACTAATTAGATTATCTACTTAAATGTTTCTTAAGTCATACATTTCAAACCTGCAAGGGTCATCTGTGTCTCCAAAACTATTTTCAGAGCACCATATCTGTGGAGAACTATAAATGCATCCATATTTTCACTGTCGGTGAGGCAGGAAATCCACGTGTGCAAAACTGGAAGGAGCTGCAAATGTGCAAAGGCCAATCTGTTCTTGTAGCACAGGGACTTGGCACACCACTCCTCTCTTGTCAGGTTATGATAGAATATATCCTACTAGTTTAGGCTTCTAGAAGTATTCGTTGGCAGAATTATTGTGTTGTCAGGTACAGTCCTCCTTACTAATTCTCAGATAATTATAATATCAATATTATGAGTCTTCAATATTATGAGTTTTCAATATTATAAAATCACATGGCTGGTACTGAAATAGCAGAATCCCACTGCATTCTGACCATCTGATTACTGACATTCACCACTGAACTGCAAACTCCTTGTATATGTGCCTGGTTTCCCTCTAGTGACTAGCACAACCCCCGATATGCAGATGTTCATAATTTGAGGCAGCATCAATGGATGTAACAGAAGGATATGGTAATAGACAAATGGAAATAGTTATTAATCATTAGCCCTGGCTGGTGTGGCTCAGTGGATTGAGTTGCTGGCCTGCAAACCAAAGGGTGGCTGGTTAGATTCCTAGTCAGGGCACATGCCTGGGTTGAGAGTCAGGTCCCCAGTAGGGGGCATGCGAGAGGCAACCACACCTTGATGTTTCTCTCCCTCCCTTCCCCTCTCTAAAAAAAATTAAAAACCTTTTTTTAAAGAAACACTAATCATTAAAGATTTCTATAATAAATTTGGAATAAAACAGATGTCCAGCCTATTATTATGCTTATGTGTCTTTTCCAAATTTAAGAAAACAATTACTAAACATGTTATTACTGAACATTCCACTTTACAAAGAACTGGCAGTTTCTTGAAACCATTTCCCCCACACGTTACGTGGTTCCCCTGGCTGCTGCTGGCCTGAGGAGCAATGGAGGAGTTACAGATTTCTTCCCGAGTGCATTCCACCTTGAGTGGAAGGAGCAGCCTAACCCTTTCTCCACTCGACAATGTTCTTTTGTGACACAAAGCTGCTAAAATCAACAAACTGCAGATTTACCGGGTGAGTGCTGCTCCCACACACTCATTCCTGGAAGTGCTTCTGTTGCAGTCTGGACGTATATTTAGGATATACGCTGTATTTTGTGTAGTATGGAGATTTAATATATAGGTATATATTTTACAAATATTACAAAAGTCTATTCTTTTAAAAAGAGACATTTGGGGGTAAGGTGCTAGAATCAAGAGGGTTCAAGTATCAAGCTTTCATTTTTAAAAATAATTTTCTCATTTTTGTGCAAAACAAATCTTTACCGGGAAAAAATACTCTCATTTCTTCTTTGGATCATCATCAATCCCAGACACACTGCAATATACATTATTTTTCTTACCAAATATGATTTCATTATATGCAGAGAATATAAACAATGTAGGAAAGTGACTCACTTAAATGAGACTTAGTGGGAAAATAGAGATTAATATAAATTTATTTAAAGAATATGTGTTAGACACAGTTTGATTAAGTTACATGTAATATGCCTTACTATAAATATGTAAGAGAAGAGAAAAATAAAACTTTACTTACCTTTTAAAGACTTTCTTGTTCATCAGCACATCTATTTTTAACATACTAAATAACTATTTTTAACAAAATTTTATTTATAATATTTAAGAAGAAACTATAAAATTTCTAGTACTTTAAAATTGATACCTAAACAACAAATCATATATTTTTAGTACCAATGTTAGTTTCTAACAGAATTATCTGAAAAACAGCAGCAGCTTATACATATACTAACATTATAAAAACATGTACTATTCAACAATTAAATGTTTAATAAGAGAAAAGAACAGCGGTTATTTAAGAAAAATATACCACCAAAAGAAAAGAGGCATTCATTGCAATACAAGATCTGTTTGGTGACTTAAAACATTTTACGTATTAATCCAAGGAGTAAAAATACAACATACACACATGAATTATGCAAAGCACAGAGCCACAACACATGTCATTAATAAGCCAGGGTTAAAATACAATCATTTTACATTAACTAATCACAAAAAATAGTCATTAAATTAACAGACATGAGTTAAGATTTATTTATTCCTTTCTTTAATCATGCTTATAAATTACAAGATTTTCCGCAACATGAAAATTTAAATGTACATTAACAACTTTCTTCTTACATTTTAATGATTTAGCACTTCATATTTTAACTTTGCTTTAAAATGAAAAGATCATTTCTGAAATGTCATGTCATTCATATAGATGCACATGTATACACATACATGTACACACAGCTGTAATTTTCTAACCTAGTGTATAGCACCTGTTGGAATGAAAGTGATCCATGAAAGAAGATGTACCTGATACGTTAATAAGAGGTATTCTGAAGTTTGGCTAATATGTAGCAACACTGAAAGAGGTAAAAGGTTATATCTGGCTTTAACAAAACTTCAGATCCCTTAAACCCTTTTAATGTAAAAGGCTAATTTAAGGAGTAAAATTCTTCATATAAGAAAAGAAATCCAGGAACTCTAATGATATATATGTACTTTATACATATAAGAGGTAAATAAATAAGTTTGTAAAAATTCTGATATAAACATTTGTGATTTTTAAAATTCACCTTCAATTTATCAGAAAAATAAAGATTATAGTTCTTCACTAGTGCAAAGACTGAATTATTCAACGAACTCCTTTTGGAACAGACATGTAATAAATGAATTACATACTTCTGTCATACTATTTTGTATTTGTGATTATTATTGTTTTTCTTCATTTGTTTTTATGAGGTTGCAAAAGTCATCTATGCATAGGACCTGACTGATCATTCAGGGTTTTTCACTAAGGCATCACTTACATACACAAACTAGCATGACACAAATGGACTGGAATACAGTAGCAGATACACTCCAACACTATGTGAGCACAGCGCAAAGCTATTCACCGCTAACTTGTGTAATGTTGGGGGACAATTATATCTCGATTAAGCTGGAAAACCATTGTGTGAATACCATAGTGACTATATAGGAAGTTTGATAAGCTTTAAATTGTCTTAAAATATTAAACAAAGAGTTAAAATCTAAAACCGACCACAAATGAACATTTTTAATTCTAATATTCTATAATTACATTTTATGTTAAATTTAAAAAGCATTATAAAGTTTGTTAGATAAAATAGAAGTGAGCAAACTTTTCCCAGAAAGGGCCAAATAGTAAATATTTCAGCTTTAAGGGCCATACAGTCTCTATTGCAACTAATCAACTCTGCTTTATATTGCAAAAGCAGCCTTAGATAATACATAAAAATGTGCATGACTGTTCCAACGAAACTTATTTACAAAAATAGGCAGTGGGCCAGATTTAATATATTGGCCATAGTTTGCTGGTTCCTGAAATAGAAAATCTGACTCAAAAACACTTCATTTTAGGTACTTCAATACCTAGCACAATGCAGGAGACAGTAAGTAAGTGTTTAATGCTTTGAGAATTAATAAAGTCGTGAGTAGGGAAAGTAAAACCTTTGTGCTCAGAAACAAATGCCATTACAGTTAAATCTCTAATGAGTGGTTTTGACTCTGCTCTCCTAATTGGGGCAAAATTCCAAGAAGGCAATCCATAGCCTTATTCAGACCTAGGTTTGCAAGCTAAAACCATAAATGAAAGAAAATATAAGAGATATAGTAAAGAGAAAGTGAATTTCCAATCTAAGATGGGTAACAACAAAAAAATACCTTTTTGTGGTGAGTTTCTCTAGTATTTCAAACCTCTTCAACTACCCTGTGAACTCCCCAGGGGTGAGGGTGTCTTTCCTATCTCTGTAGCACAGTGCCTAGGATGTAGCAGATGGTCAGTAAATGCTTTATGAAGTAAACATGTGGATGCTTTCTATGGCAAATGTGTGTTTTTAGTTCCCACAATATGATGGTTCTCTGATGCAGCAATTTTAAGATCCTCCTATAAAATTAAAATGTTCTGTTGGTTCATATCAGTCATACTTTGACTATAAAGATGAATTCTTGCCTGAATAATAACTTGATCTACTTTTCAAAAGCTTAAGTGGGAACTTAGGTTTACATATCATTGTAAAGCTTTGACTTTTATAAAGAAAAACAAGTGTACAGATTAGAGTTGGCTATAAAACCAGAGTTACAAGTATTTTCCAAATGAACTGTTTCGGTTTATAAATGTAATTATAAATAGATTATAGGCTCAAATCAGTTTGTACCTGAAAAAAGTATACTTGGTTGTTCTTGATTTAAAATATCAAAAGTGTCCAACATGCTAATTTCAATATATATAAATTAATTTTCAAAGCCTGGATACTTGAAAAATACTAGATAAAATAAACCATTCACAAACAACATTTATGAATTTTGTCTATGGCTCCAAAAAATAAACAAAAAATTTCAAACATTTCCAAAACATAGTAACTCCACACAGTGGAAGAAATGAATATTCATATAAATTACTATATAAATCATACTTTTTCATGATGTATGTAACAAACTGTAAACAATTAACTTATGTAAATTTCTCTATCCTTACTTTTCTATAATATTTTAACATTTCCAAACAAAATACTAAGTTTAACAATGATAAAAAGAAAGCTTTAAAGAACGTTATTTGCGTTTGGACCAGTTACTGGACATTGACAGACAAAAGGAAGCCACATACAGTTATACACTCAAACAAGACACAGCCTTAATTTGTCATTGTTACAAGCACAATGTTAACATTAGATACAAATGTAAATAGCAAACATTTCTGATTAATTATAGGGCAAGCCAAAAATGTCCTGGAGTAAAATATTTCAGTACCATGGTTCAAAATTCATTTGTAAAAAATAAATACATATAAAACTATTATATATATTACAGTACTTGAAACTGAATAGATTGTTCTTCCAAATTTCCAATTTAACAACACAAGCCAAGATGACCAACGATCTCCTTAAAACATAATAAGATATAGTGTGTGCATCACAACTTACAAAAAAGAGCAAATTAAAGTAACAGAGACATAGTAGAACAGGACAAAACGAAACTGATAAAAACAGGAACACTATCGTACCGATTTCCACGGTCCCCGCTGCCACGAGGCCCCCTCAGGGCAGGCATGCGCGTGGCATTGCATCACACTGGGGGGCTTGTCTAAGCTCTCACAGTTCTGCTCCGGTGACATTTGCCCATTGGGAAATTGACACACCACAAATCTTGATTTCATTCCTCCTCCACATGTTTGCGTACACTAAAAATAAGAGGAAAATTCAAAACTAGGTGGCTTTAAAGAGAATATTATATTGCTTCATTCAATGTTTAACACATAGTTAGTAATGCTACAGTTTGAAGTTTATCCTTTGTAATTGCCAACATTTCTTCCTGGGTAAAAAAAATAATAATTTAAAAAACAGATAGAATTTTGAGAATTAGTACCATAAGATATTTCAATAAAATAGCAAGGTGTCTATAATATAGATGCTTGGTAAATTAAGGGCCTGGCAGGTTAGGCCAAAACCAAATCTGACTGACTTACATAATAAGTATTAGCTGCACTATGGATGGTATCCTATGAATAGATGACTCTGCAGCCATGACGGCTAATAAGGCAGATCTAAATTTATAAACACAGAAAGATGTTCAGTATATATTACCTAAAAGCAGCAGGTGAGAAAGTAGCATGAGTATATGACCCTATTTCTAGACCAACACAGAACATAAGTCTGGCAGGAAATGTTTCAATATGTTAAAAGTTCTCATCTCTACATAATTTTTTATATTATGTGAATGTTCACAATAAGCATGTCTAAGTTCAGAAGTAAAAATGTCACTTGATATTTATTAACACCTGGTAAGAAGTGTATCTTTAGAAAAATATTTCTAAATTTTGTATGAAGAAAAAATATGTACTAAAAATAACTAAGCAAAAATATTTGACTAATTAAATTAGGTGGTTTATTTTGTTCCTCCAACACCAGTATGTCTTTCTTATTTTTTCTCATCTATAATGTAGGTGAGATTAATATTCATTATAACCATTTAAAAAATTACCTTCATATCCAAAATAACTAGAATTATGCCAGGATGTAAAGAAAGTACTCAGTAATCATCAACTACCTGCTTAAGGAATTCATCAAATGAATGGTTCAGTAGTAAGATAGAAAACATGGGCTATATATCTATCTAATTTTCTATCTCAATATCAATCCAATTTTCTAAGAAATTAAACTATTAATATATTAATGTTAGAAAGGTATTAGGTTCACAGACATATTGTCCAGCCTTATTAGATTTGTTTAAAAAAATCTAGAGTACATATTTCCTGTCTTGAGTGATATTTACCATGAGGGAATATCTATTAAAAGAATACAGATTTACTCACTGGAATCAAAAAAAACAAATCTTTCTGGATAGCATAGTGAAGTAAGGTTATTCATCAGTTAACGGCAGGGAGTGCTCAACTTTTGGTCTTCAGAGATGCCAATCTCCACAAGTTTAAGTAATACTATGACTTACTTCCCCCCAGCTTCCATAGGCCCACCGTGGACAAGGTCCTGGGTCACAGTGCTTTGACTCTGGGGGTTTGGTGGCTGCATCACAGTAATGAGCATTTTGTCCATCTTCGTCCTGGCAGACCACAACTCGACGTTGGACACCTCCCGCACAACTGCTAGAACACTGAAAAGACAAAACACCCAGACCACAGTTTCACATCGTGAAGTCACGTGGTGAAAAACATTAGTATTTGACTAAAATTCAAATACTAAATGCCCCCCACATTAAAATGCCCCTCATTGAAATCATAATTTGAATCAAGAAAATATGTCACAACACTTGAGTTTTACTAGGGGCTTGTTACAATCTGTTGATGACAAGGTGATGTTTTAAAGCTTGCAATAGGAAATTCACCTTTGTCCTAAGTGTTAAGTAAAAGGAATGAAAGTTTTAAGGTCTTGATATGAAGCAATTAATAGTGCTGTTACTTAACTTTTATACCTGTGGTTTTATTTTGTGTCATTAATGTCATGTAAAACATGAAATACAATGGTATCCTCTGTAGTTTATCATGATTTTACACCAGCTTGCTGCATTGCTATCACTTTCTAGGTTTGATTTTTTTCATAAACCTTTGTAGTCTTAAAAATTTTTCTTTTGCTTTTATTATAATAGATGGAATCTGGTTGTTTTTAAGGGCATTCTTCTGTAAGCATAATATCACAGTACTGTATAATTCAACACAAACTCTAGGGACTTGTTACCTATATCAAAACTTGCTTAATCCCTGTAAGATTTAAACTATTGATCTTCAGATAAATCTGTCATTGAAAGTATTTGATGTCATGACATACATATCTGTTAAAATGTAACAAAATTACAGAATTACTGTAACCAAAAAAAGACAGCTTACTGATCCCCATGGTCCTGTTCTCCACTGGTTTCCTCTGATGGATGGGTGGGCCCCCCACTTTTCATCGTCTTCCGGTTTGTGAGTTAATGGAAAATTCCTGCCTGGAAAATGGTTTGGCTGCTCAGAGAGGCTTGGAAAGTGGCCGTACGAGGGCGGGCAGGCTGCCACTTCACATTCTTGTTCGGCTGAAGGGCGGACTTCGGGATCACAGTAATTCTCATTAATTGGCTGATGGTACCTGATGCATAAAACTTGTCGATTTGTTTTTCCGGGGCCACAGGAAGCTGAACACTGATCACAAATTTAGATGACATTTGTAATGTAATAAACTACAATATTACTAAATATCAAATATTTTTACTTTTTAATTTTTTGATTACAATTAACATTCAGTATTATCTTATTTGAGGAGTACAGCATAGTGGTTAGACATCTGTATAACTTATGAAGTGATACCCTCCTATTACCCTAGTACCCGCCTGCTACCATGGATCGTTATTACAATATTATTGACTGTATTTCCTATGCTGTATTTTACACCCCTGTGACTATTTTGTATCTGCCAATTTGTACCTAATTAATGCAGACACCGGCCCGCAGTGTCTGTGTCATTATGGATGAAATGAGACATTCACATGGACTACTAAGTCCTGTGGAGGAAAAGGGACAGCATGGCTTTTCTCTCAAGGGGAGTAAAAGCCTTGGCCCTTGCCGTGACCGGCCTTTATTGGGTTTCTCAGCACATTACATGATGGTCCTCGTTTACTATGCACAAGTTCGCTTTAGGTGGTTACCTTTTACAGACAACAAAGGAGCTAACGCTGCTATCATATCACAGAAGGAGGATATTAGCAAATGAAAAGAGAAAAGTGGTTGAACCAGGTTATACTCCATACTGGGGAGTTTTAGCGTGGGTTTTAGGAAGTTACAGTAAGCACTTGCTGTCTCAATTCAGGGCAAGGGAGTTTTAGCAAAAGCAAATCTCAAAGCAGCCTAGGTACATTGCAGGCCTGATTCCCCACAGGAGAACCTATCTGTGGGCGTGGGTCCTGTGCATCTCCAAGTGGGAGCTGGGCCCACGCCATGCAGAACGGTCTCCTACACTTAATTATATTTAGATTTTTCACTTTATTTTTTTCTCTCATAAAGATACTTACAGGTGACCAATTCCCTGTTTGCCACTCCCCACAAGGGCTAAAACAGACAGAGACTTCAGCAGGTCGAGGGACATGTGCACAGTATGACTCATCTGCTATTCCGTCGTGAGCATCGCGACAGCTTACGTAGCGGGCTTGATTACCTCTTCCACAGGATGCAGAGCACTTAAAAAAAATTGATTTATACCAAGGGGTTATATAGTACCTCTCCTAATTCCTTACACATAGCTGTTGCTCAAATTTCTAAAACATCAAGTTTCTTGAAAAATCTAATTGTAAATGGTATTACCTGGCACCGCTTCTGAGTCAATGGCAGGGCAGTGAATATCACACTTAGTTTAGACCATAAATTTCATAACTCAAATATTGACAGTAATGAGAAAAAAAACACTCAACTTCCTAGAATACTGATTAGTTACTTGCAAAATTAGAGATATAAAAAGCATTTTATGTAAGAGAATGTTAAGATATTTAAAATACTTTTGAAGACCTAATAGAGTAGATATGAACCCATAATCTATTCAGAGAATATGGGAAGCCTTGAAATATATATGACATATGGTCACAGCTTTCAGTTTAGAAATCTTTCCATTTAGAAAAACATATAAATATCAATAGTTTAAATAAAGGCTGATAAAAGCCTCATATCGCATCTGCTGCTTATAACAACCTGTGATATAGTACCCCCATCTTGTAGGTTAGAAAATGGACCGAGAAAACTTAAGTTCCTTGTCCAGAGAGACAGAGTTCTTCAATGGCACATCAGAATTTGGGCATTAACATTACCTAAATTCTAAAGCCCAAACGCCTTCCACACCATCAAAATACCTGAGAGTGAATGCAGACATTGATTCGACAAATTTGTAGCAAGCATTTTGTTGATGTCTAAAAGCCTCCAATAATAGAACCTCTGTAGCTTCTTAAATAAACTCACTTACTGGAGTCCAAGAACCATATCGCCATTGTGCTAGCTTTCCCATCGGAACAGCTGGTAAGGAAGTGGCCCCAATTTTAGGGATAATTGGGCAAGGTGTCACTATGCAGTCCTATTCAAAAGAAAAATTGATCTCGTAAAACAGGAATTAACTAATCACTTTGACGTATTTTATATGTCCTATACTTCATTTCTTCGACATATCTATTTCAAGAACAGTTGCAAACAATGTAAACGTATCTCCCTTCCACTCTACCCTCCCCGACCCCCGCCGCCACCCAGCTAAAGTACAAAGTAATGTCAAGGGCTTGAAGATCACAGTGTGTCTCTGAAGCTTCAAGCTTGGGTCATTTGTCTGATGGATGAACAGGAAAAGAGCAATAGGTGTTCAAAAATATCACTGAACTGAAACATTCTGAATGAACACGGACACTACCTTAAATAATACAAGAGACTTTAAGAGTTCATGAGTTCATAATATTCTTAATAGATATTGTCCTTCTGCAGTTCAAAGGATGGAAATATGTGTTTAAGAAGTGATCCAAAGGCAGGAAAAAAAATTGAAAAATCATTACCAAAGCTACAAAGTGGGCAAAATTGTTAACAAAAAAAGCTCTCTGACATGCATGCATGCACACATGTTCTTAAGGCATACAGTGGGGAGAAATACATGCGGAAATAATGTTAACACATCGATAATCCTCCTATATCACAAATCTTCCTTTCACAATCCATGAAGACGTGTCCTTTACCTGCCTGTCACTAGGGCGACTAGCTCGATGGCACATTCTGTCATCCAACACCGCGCTAAGCAGCTCATGGACACATTTAACAGCACGCATCTGATACCCGTGTCCGCAGGTGGCTGTGCACTGAAGAATGTGAGCACATATCAAACACCATTATCATTTCAAAATTACATAAATTGTTAATGAAGACACAGTTAATAATATACTTTCAGTCTTTTTATTACTTTTTTACACTGGATTCCAGACTAAATATTAGTAAATTGGCTGTATATATTTATTTAAATATATGAAAATACCAATAAAATGTTGAAGTTAAAATGGACAGTTATTATCCTATTTTCAAAACATTATCATGTTAAAATATCAGTAGAGACCTGACGCTTGGAGGCAGAGTAAACGGAATTTAGGGAGACTAAATACTTTTCAAAATCCAGCTGGTGTACCTCTGTCTACGGATATCCTGGTTGGCCAAAGAAAGAAACAGGTGGGTCCCAGAACAAATTAAGCCTGAAGTATCACTAGAAGCAAAATGACAAAACTGAAGCTGTCCTACTCTCGGTGCATCATGAGACGGCAGGGTTTTTGGAAAAGAATAATACCGAGAAAAATAAAAGACAGCAGAAAGAGCAGACGACCAAGTCTGAGATGGACTGACTCCATAAAAGAAACCATGGATATGAGTTTAAAGAGCTGAGCAGGGCTGCTGAGGACAGGACACCGTGGACGTCACTCATTCATAGAGTCGCCAGGAGTCAGAGCTCAGGAAATTCCAAAGAGATACAGTAGGAAGGGCATGGAGACAAAGTTAACGCAACGATGAGAGAAGGTTTCCCGTCCACTGGGGCAACCTCCCACAGGGTAATCAGCTGCCCACCCCCACGCAGCCTGACCACTGCTCCTCCTGCAGATTCCCACCTCCCCTTGGGCGAAACGTCTAAACAATGCCTATTCTAAATACAGTGAAGATCATTTAGAAACAGAACATGAAAATATTTATAAACACACTGATGAAAGCATAAAATTTGTAGTGTTTTCGTTAACAAACGTAAATCCAAAAGCAAAGCTGAAATGTTTACCAGAGCAAATTCATAGCACTAGTGAGAAAGTCTTGCAGACAGGGTTTACTAGTTCAGGGGTGATTTTCCAGTAAACCAATCCATATCTAGCTGCATCCGCGAAAAGAATGAATATACCACAGTGTTTGTGTTATTTGGCAAAGATGGATTAAATCAGGAACACCCTCATCATATACTCACAGAACCCCATGGTCCTACTTGCCAGGAAGTACACGGGTGGAGCTCACAAGGCCTCTGAGACTCGGGCTTGGTGCTCGGGTTACAGAAGCCATCACTCAGACGATCCTCATTCAGCCCACACCACACCTGCCGCTGCTTTGTGCCTTTCCCACAGGTAACCAGGCACTGTAAGAACACAACTGACCATTATTTATTTTCAACATTAGTCAATACAATGCCTTACAAAATGATACAATGGTGAATTTGCATATGAAGATACAGTTGAAAGACCATCCCTGAAGACATTTTTTCTCCACTCCTCCAGAGATAATCACTGGATAAGATCAGCCAGCCCAACCTGCTGTCCGAATCCCAGTGCCACATCTGTGTGTCCTAGAAACAAAGGTCCAAAAAGAACCTTTGAATCAGTATGTATCTCAGGCTGTTGTACACAGTGGGATTTGCTTATGCAAATGGTTATAGATTAAACACAGGTTAAGGTCATTTGTTAGCCAAATACTGTAAATATTTCAAGAACATAACACTAATTTTTATTGGCCTGAAAATGGAGTAATTTACAAAACATTTAAAAAATTTAAATAGTTTTGCAGTACACAAAGCATTATACTGCAAAGCTCTCCTATACATTATCATGACAGTTCTAAGCCCCGTGTGTTAATGTTACCTCACTCCACTCACTGGTAGCCCAACTGGGACAGGAAAATTCATTGCAATTCTCTATGGTCCCTTGGGGACGCTCTTGGCATTCTCGGTCAGCAAGACGGTGGCCGAAGTTATTCATACAGTAAGATTCTCGAGACCTTTCCCCTCCTCCACAACTCCTGGAACACTGATTGGAAACCAAACCAAAAAAAAAAAAAAGTGTTTACAAACAGGAAAATAAACTTAACACAAGTCTATTTTAGAGTAACAGATATTTAATTGTGGGGGGAGTAATTTTTCTTAAGTAATACTTTTCACTTGTACCTGGGACCATTCGGAATAATGCCACCTTGTGAAGATACAGGCACCGTGGCAGGGTTCTCGGGCAGGAGGTTTGAGTTGGTCGCTGCAGTGGCGGTCATCTACTGGAACAGTCTGCCCTTTGTGAACGGAATACCTCATGCAGTGGATGTCCAAAGACCTGTATCCTTGACCGCAGTGGGATGAACAATCGCTTTTGCCGATGATGTGCCACCTAAAGGAATTTATACTTGAGGTGTGCCAATGAATGCAATTTTAAAAACAGATTCAGAGGAACTCATGCATACAACTCAATTCTTAAAATTGCATTGGAGTTGATGAACAAGGCATCTGAAAATACTTTACGTATCACCGAATTAGAAATATAAAGAGTTCTTAGATATAATATACCCCAAACTTTCATTTTATAGATGAGAATATGAGGCCCAGAGGTGTTGTGTATTCAGATGGTACAAGCACTTTGTTAGACATACCGCTTGTCCCAAGTAAATCTAACTTTCTCTCCAAATATGTAAAAATGTGGCTGGTCTGGTGAAAGCTACAGACAGGCAGCCTGCACTGTGCCTACTGACCCTAGCATTTGGTGGGGGCTTTGGAAGTATGTTCAACAAACCCTAAGCTTTGCCAAAAAAAAAAAAAAACAAAAACAAAAAAAACTCTGAAAACAGCTGGTTTAGATCAAGCTTACCCAATATTCTAGTGGCAATAATTGGATAATTAAGTCTGAATATATTTGACTTGTAACTAGGTAGTGTCTCCCTCTATAGTTATGATCAGGCAATACTAAGAATCTGACTGCATACATAAAGCTTTTAAAAGTTGGTAAACTAGGGTTTTGTAGAGCATATCACATTTTCTTATTTATTCATGTGATCTATTTTTAGACACGTTTTCAGGGAAAACATTTTTTCCACAAATAAAATCAGCTAGTTTTTGCCAAATTAATCCACTAATAGTCCAGCAACCAATCAGACAATAGTAGTGTATGGGTATAACAAAGCACAGAATTCATGGAGTTTATTTCCATCCCAAATATCTGAAGGATTTCACTGTGCTTCACTCAACTGCAACACAGTGATGCAACTTATACAGGCAGTTCTACCACTAGGATTTCTCTGTGTGTCTTCAAATATCATTACAAGTACATAAAAATGTCCATCCTGTGTGGTTGAAGGAGGTTCTGACCATCCTTGAATGTTAACTGTCACCTGCCAGATGGCTTATTGTTCTTAGCTTCACTCTAAGACTAATCACACACACACAAACCCTAATGACAAGAAATTCGAGTTAGAAGTGCAAGCTTCCCTGCTATGATTTAGGTCATGTTCCTTAATGTATAATGGACATGATGCTGATAAACTTGACATTTCTATCGATTAATTCTCTAATCTTCAAATTTTAAAAGCTTACTGGTTCATCAGTTAAATGGGAATTACAGAATCATGCTACAAAATTTATTGTTTCGGATCTTTAAACCATGAATTTTCAGATTCAAGTTTACCTACATATATTTAACATATAATTTTGTTTCTATTTCCTACCCAAAATACTGAGGCCCCTATACTGGTATCCAGCAAATACTATGAACAAAAATTCAAACCAACTGCTGAGTTTCATAAGTTCGTGAGCATGAACTTTCTTAACGGCAGGGACAGAGGGTAGACATTAATCGCATGCACATTCCGTGCCAGGCATTGCACTAGAAGCTTCACATCTTATCTCATTATTGACTTTAATCTGGTTGCATGATTTCTCTTTACCTTAGTTCACAGTCAGTATTGCACCTTTCAGTCACAAACAACGGGAGTGGCAGGTGGTCACATCTTTGATCGGACACTACTGTAAGATCACTCTTACGTATGCAGGTAATTTTTCTTCTATGGAGACCTTGGCCAAAGTCAAATGAAAAATTTAAAAGAAAAAGAAAAATGTATATAAGTAGATGTTCCAAGAATATTTAATTCTGCTAATAGCTGAAAGGATTCTGAGAAAGCAACAAAATCCAACACAGCCTATAGGATAGACCAGCATGTGACTCTCATCAGCAATGACTTTCTATAATAAGCAGGCTCAATCTGGAAACACTGAGGGGTTTGCTCAGTGAAGAAATGTAAGAAAAATGGGACAGGTATGGATGGAGTAGACAGACATTTATTACAGCTGGATGGAGTGGTCGTTAGTGGAGAACTGAGTGGCCAGGGTGGGCGCTGATACTGTATGGTACACTATGTAACTCTTCTCCCATTATTTGTTCCCCTGTTCCCTATAAGAGAAGTGCACATCTCCACTTGCTGCAACATTACAGTAACATCCTGTGGGAGGAGTACACGTCCCTGCCCATTGACATGCCAACCTGATAGGGGGATGTGACCTATTCCAGGTCCAGGCAGAAGCTCTAAAAGCCATTGCCTGCTTCTGCCTGCTGTTTCCCTTCCCCTGTCTCCAAGACAGCCTTTCCCAGAGGCATGATCTTTCAGCCTGGAGTCATGAATGAAAAAGGCATGGACAAACAGCAAGATCAGTGGCTGTCACAGGTTCAAGAGGGATGAAGGGAGGGATTTCTTGTACAGTGAAAGAATTCTGTATGATACTGTTATAGTGGATACATGTCATCATACACTTGTCAAAACCCTAGACTCTACAACAGTGAACTCTAGTGTAAACAATGGACTTTAGTTAATAATAACAACACATTAATTGTCTCAACTGTGCAACAGTACAAGATGTTAATAACGGGGATAAGGGTGAGGAGTGGAAGAAAGGAGATTACAGGAAATTTCTGTACTTTCTGCTCAATTTTTCTATAAGCCTAAAATTGCTCTAAAAATAAAGTTACAGATAAAGAAGAGTCATAGACAATCAACCAAAACATAACAGGAGCAAGAAATACACGTGTGTTGTTCTACACCACTGAGATCTGGCAGTTTGTATGCTGCATAACCCCGGCAAAAACTAAGACAAATGGTTATAACAGGTCAGAGCAGATTCAACTTCACACTTTCTGCAATGAGGAGACAGGAAAGAGTTTACTCAGTCAGTGACACGATCAAATTTCTGTATTATCGAAGTTCAAGGGTAAACTCCCAGACAGCTAAATGTAAACATGTATGTTCATCTCTGGTCCTTCCTAAATGCCTGGAATAACTATATGGAAATAATGAAAAGGCATAAACCTAAAAGAACACAATGAATAAAAAAAGAAAACACAGTAGGCAAGAAAAAGAAATTCTGAATATGAAAAGCGGATGGAAACAACTGTTTAACAAAGCCAAGACAGCTGAAACTTAAGCCTCTGTGGAGGGGCAAAGTGAAAAAGAAACAAACCATTCATGCGATAGGATCCAAGAAAAGCCCAGGAATCAAAAACACCAGTTCCTCTGAGGAGGTGACCGTGTGAGGGGTAGGCCTGGAAAAATGCAGAACTGCTTGAATGCCTTTACAAAGGATGGTTAGATTCCCACCCTTCTGGCCGGAAGCAGCGCTGGCCAATAAAAACAGCAGGTGAGCCACACAGGCAAGTCCACATTTTCTAATACTCACAACAATGAAGCAAAAAGATACAGAAGAAATTCATATTTATATTTGCCTCTAAATATCCAAAGATGATCACTTCAACATACCAGTATTGATGATATATTTCACAATGTATTATTGTTAATATTATATTTACATCAAAAATTCTTGATATTTTGTATTTTCATATACTAAGTCTTCAAAATCCATTGTACATTTCACAGACAGCACGTTTCAGTGGACTAGCCACATGCGCCCAGAGGCTAACACGGCTCCCCAGAAGGTGAACTTGAGGGCACAGACACAGCTGGCAGTAGCTGAGGAAGGATCGTGCCAAAGATGGTTGGGGGGGACGGTCAAGTAAAAGCCTTCATCTTGAATGATGAGCTCCAGGCCCGCTGGACTCTCTCCGTTTGCCTCTAGCTCCAGGCCAACTTGTATGGTTTCCTGGGCCTCTCACTGACCTTCAGAAGATGGGAGAATTCCCCTCTTGGTAGTCTCTTCAGCCCAAGAGAAAAGAACAACTGACAATAACATTTGGGGCTTCTCCCCCAATGACACATGAAAAACACTACTTAGCGAACCAATTACTCGATAATAAGGCCCCTCGTTGACTTGTATGACCCACACAGGATTTTCAGCATTTTAGTCATAAATATGAAAAAGCAGGAAAGAATAAGCAGATATTTTAGGAAAACCACTAGCACAAAAGAGGCCAAAATAAACAAAATAGAACTAAAGTGAAACAGGTATTCCAGGAAGCAAAAGACAATTTATAAGCTATGATTAATACTTTCACAGACATAGATATTACATCCACGAAACAAAAGCAAGATTTATGAGAAGAAATATTAAGAAAACAATGTAAGTTGATTTATTGATGACAGCCATTCTGACCTGTGTGGGATGACATCTCATTGTGGTTTTAATTTGCATCTCTCTGAAGATTAGTGACATTGAGCATCCTTTCATAGGTCTATTGGCCAACTGTGTGTCCTCTTTGGAGAAGTGTCTGTTCAGGTCCTTTGCCCATTTTTTTTCTTGTGTGTGTGTGTGGCACGTGTGTGGTTTTTTGGTCTTGAGTTTTATAAGTTCTTTATATATTCTGGATATTAATTCCTTATCAGATGTATAGGCAAATATGTTCTCCCATTCAATGGGTTGTCTTTTTATTTTGTTGATGGTTTCCTTTGCAGTGCAATAATTTTTTAGTTTGATGTAGTCCCATTTGTTTATTTTCTTTTGTTTCCCTTGCCAGAGGAGATATATCAAATAAAATATTTCTACAAACAATGTGCAATGTTTTACTGCCTACATTTCCTTCTGGGATTTTCATGGTTTCAGGTTTAACATTTAAGTCTTTGATCCATTTTGAACTTACTCTTGTGTGCTGGCAAGGATGTGGAGAAAGGGGAACGCTTTTGCACTGTTGGTGGGCATGCAGGCTGGTGCAGCCACGGTGGAATGCTGTATGGAGATACCTCAAAAAATTAAAAATGGATCTGCCTTTTGACCCAGAAATCCCACTTCTGAGAATATATCCGAAGAAACCCAAAACACTATTTCAAAAGAACATAAGCACCCCTATGTTCACTGCAGTGTTATTTACAATTGCCAAGATATGGAAGCAGCCCAAGTGTCCATCAGTAGATGGGTGGGTAAAACAACGATGGGACATTTACAAAGTGGAATACTGCTTGGCCATGAAAAAGAAAATTTTACCACTTGCAAGGACATAGATAGACCTGGAAAACATTATGCTAAGTGAAATAAGTCACTCAGAGAAAGACAAATACTGTATGACTTCGCTCATATGTGGAATCTTATGAACAAACTGAACTAACAAGCAAAATAGAGAAAGACTCATAGAGAGCAGGCTGACAGTTCCGGGGGTGGTTTGGGAGTGGAGGGATGGAACAAAAAGGAAAAAGGACTCCTGGATGGACATGTGTGAAAGACTCATGGAGGGACAACAGTGTGATGACAAATGGGGCAGTGAGGGGTATAAGCAGGATAAATGGTAATGGAAAAAATACAATAATAATTTTTAAAAGCATAGGGTTAAGCCAAAAAAAAAAAAAAAAAAGAAAAAGAAAACAATGTAAATAAGGAAAAGAAATTAGAAAATAAATGATCAATCAGGAGATCAAATATCCAAATAATACAAATTTTGGAAAGATGGAAGAGAAATTTAATGTGAAAAAATTATCAATGAAATGATGTGATAAATTTTCTCAAGTCAAATGATGTTTCCAAATTGGAATAGCATCCTAATAACCTAGGAAACCACATGAAAGACACACCCACATCAAGGCACATTGTCCTGTCATTTCACACCACTAGAACTAAAGACAGTCCACAAAACTTACACAATAAAAAGTGTCACAGGAAATCAGAAAACAAGGCTTTCAGAATTGTGAAGGAAAATAATCTAACTTAGAATTTTATACCAGCCAAACTATCAATTAGGTGTGAAAATAGAATAATTCTATGTTCAGACATTAAAAGTCTGAAAAAACTACCTTTTTTGCCAAGAAAATAATGGGGGATATATTCCACCCAATGGGGGACATAAAATTAAAAAAAGAGGAATTCATGGGATTTAGAAAACAGGAAATTCAACAGAAAAGAAACTTGAAAAGACTTCCTTGGATAATAATGAAAGGAAAGCACAAGATGACAGCCATGTAACAGGCGTAGAAAAGCAGCATTAATTAGAGCAAGAGAGAGGGCCGTGGTAGCAATAGATGAAGAAAAATTTAAACTGACAGATTAAACCATAGACAAAATTCATAGGTCTCACCAAAAGTTGGAGGAATGATAACTTTCAATACAGAAAAAGAGTAACCAAACAAGACTGAGGAATTTTAACTTTAGAGAAACCAAAAGTTACACACACACACACACACACACACACACACACACAGAATAATAATCACAGTATCACCATGTGGCAGTAGAATTAATAGTTCCCTCTGCCGTGCACAGAGTTGTTTGAGAGACTTCTCCTGCTTCAGACTCCCAACCATCTCACCATGTCTGGTCCCAACCTCCATTTTGGATCTTGTTGTTCTTTGCTTGGCATGTTCTCCACATTTCAGAATGTTCCTTCA
The DNA here is from genome assembly GCA_039655065.1 of Glossophaga mutica. Taxonomy (NCBI): domain Eukaryota; kingdom Metazoa; phylum Chordata; class Mammalia; order Chiroptera; family Phyllostomidae; genus Glossophaga; species Glossophaga mutica. Next base: position 44,950,412 of record CM077304.1, read on the forward strand.
TTCCCCTGTCACATGGATATGTTCCCAGCTTTCCATATCCACTGCCATGGACCTGCTTACCTACTCAGTCCTCAAAAGCTGGCCCCAGCTCCCCAAACCTCCATTCTCTCCTATAAAGTATATCTTGGTCTTTCTGTGAAAATGAATTCCTTCTCCTCCTGTGTTATCAAAGCTCTTTGTTCCTACTCCTAGCATTTATTCCAGTTGGCCTTGCATCGTCCATCTTAGTATCCCTCCTTTGAGACACTTTCCCAAACAGAACACCTGCTTCCCACACAATCATTCTGGACGCTACCATACCAGCACCACAAAACCAAGTCTGTGCCTCTTCTGAACGGGATGCCACAGTTTTCTTGGCACCTTGAGGTCAGTTGGTTAGACCGTCCCTCATATTCCCATCCTCTGTGGTCCCTGCTTCTGGCCACCCACCTGCTCACAGCTTATTTCCACACTGTTCTTGGTAGTATCCTCTCCTCTGACCCACTGCTCCCCTAATTCCCAAACCTTTTCTCTACTCCCCATGAGAACTGCTTTTCCATTCTATACAAACTTCCCTATATCTTCAGATTTAATCTCCTCACAAATGGCTCCCCCTACCTTTTTGGTGGTCCTCTCTGTGTCTGCTGGTAGCACTACATTTGTCTTTAAAAATTAAGGTAGTCTACTCAGACTCTGTTTCATCTGCTAGACTTTAAAACTTGAATTCAGAATGGGGGGGTCTTATTAATAACCTGAAGCAAAGTAGTCCCTCAATAAATGTTTACTGTTGTGAACAAAGAGTATTATACAATTAAGTATCCATAATTACAGATCATTAAAGACTCCAGTCTTTTCATTTTCTTTCCCTACTGTAAACTTTTCATTTCCCACTATGCGCCTTTCAGTAATTCATGACATCAGTACAAATATGTATCTTTTTTGGCCACAGAAGGACAATGAAAGAATGAAAGAATGTTTGGTCCTCCGACACTAGGAGGAGGAGACAGGTGGCTAGGGAAGCATGTGGAGGGGAGATATTAATTTCACTAGGACACAGTATCCAAGTTAGAGACACTTTCTGTGACTTTGAGAAAGGAGGTGTGAAAAGAAAGGAAAGAGCCAGTAATGCAGAATGTTGAAATGGGTAAAGATAAATGAGGCTGGTATTTGTCTTTCACTGCCTGGCTTATTTCGCTTAGCATGATGCTCTCCAATTCCATCCATACTGTCACAAAGGGTAGGAGCTCCTTCTTTCTTTCTGCTGCATAGAATTCCACTGTGTAAATGTACCACAGTTTTTTGATCCATTCATTAACTGATGGGCACCTAGGTTGCTTCCAGCACTTGGCTATTGTAAATTATGCTGCTATGAACATAGGGGTGCATAGGTTCTTTTGGATTGGTGTTTCAGGGTTCTTAGGATATAATCCCAGCAGTGGAATTGCTGGGTCATAACAGGAACCTAATCAACAAAACAAACAAACAAGCATAATATAAACAAAGACACTGAAATTGAGAACAGTCTGACAGTGACCAGAGGGGGAGGGGAGGGAATTTCAGAGGAAAAGGGGAACGGTTTAGAGCAACAAGTATAAAGGACTCATGGACAAAAACTATGGGGGGTGGAAATGGGAGGAAGGTTGGGAGGGCTGGGATGGTGGGCTGGGGCGGGGTAAAAGACAGAAAACTGTACAATATCAACAATTAAAAAGTTATGCTGAAAAAAACAAATAAATAAAATCTTCAAAAAAACAAAAAACAAACAAAAAAGATAAATGAGGCTGTTAAGTATAAGAAAGAGAAAGAATGAGTGGGGAGAAAAGGAGGAAGGGGAAAAAGGACAGGAAAGCTGGGTAGTGTGTGTTGTGCACATGTGCGTTGTACACATGTGCGTGAACAGTGGGGAGAATGCTGCCAGACAGTGGAAGCGGACTGAAAAGTACCCCCAATCATACCCACACACACAAACTTCAGTGTCTTTTAATAGCAGAGTACCTTGGCACATCCTAGTGCAGTCCTGCCAGGGTCCGTGTGGGTCCCAAGCGAACAGGTCGTTCTTCTCTTCCACAGGGACATTGAAGGAATAACGTACATCGGGGTTGTATAAATTACCCACACACAAAACCTCAGTAAAAATACAAAGGAGCATACAATTAATTCATGAAAGATACAGTCTTACAAGATATTTTATATTTAATAATAAATGAAAAGTGATTGACCATAAGTTTACTAATATGATGAAACCAAAGTTTTATTAATAACTACTGAGAACTTACCTGCAAAACAAGTTCTTCTTCCAGCCGATCAGTACTATTAATTCTTTCAACAGAGTTGTTTGAACCACTGTATTCAAAAATAGCTCCTTGTACATTGATTTCTTTTTTTGCCTTACTTACAACAAAATTTCCATTCAAAAGAAAGTTCCCTTGAGTGTCAGATAACGCTGTAAAAGAATGAGACTCATGAAATAAGAAAACCAGTTGCCAGCACAGAAACAGTTTTTAACTTTTAAAATTCAAACCCCTTTTTGAAACTAAGAATGTAAATGTAAATTAGTATTGAGGTAATAAACTTTATTTTGCTACAATGCGGTATATAACCCATAAGTAGGGAAGCTTCAGGATATCAGCCAAAGATACTAAAATAAATCCACCCTACACTTTTCTATCTGAGGTGGGTGTCTTCCTCCCCAAGACGGGAAGCTCTGGGAGACCCAGAGGAAGTGGGAAAGCAGAAGGAAGTCATGGGCCCAGCAGACTCAACAGCTACAGCAACCTTGCTCCTCAGTGACAAGGAGAGAAAGAGCAGCCAGACTGCAGCAATATTCCATGTACACTTGGGGAAAAATGTGCAAAGCTTTAAAATTCTAGGGTCAAAAAATAATAAAAAAAAATTTAAACTCTAGGGTCAGTGTTTGAAAAGGCATGCGGTGACTACATGATTCTCTATATAAATGTCTGGATCCCTTCCATGGAGAAGCATCCTGTTACTGTGAATAAATTGTAAAGCACTGTGCTTTTTTAATTTTCAGGGGGATACATAATATTTTAAATTTTACATTAATAAAAACCCCATAGTAGTCAAATACTTTTTGCTTGTTTTTCTTATATTATACTTCTCAGTGGAACAATAACCTGTTTGGAAAGCATTTGTTTGGTCTTCCAGGGAACCCCACCCAGGACACACAAGCTACCTATGGCTAAACTTCATAGTGAATGCTACACTCCTTGAAGTAATTACTGCCAAATAAGTTCGATATTTTGATGTCTGTATGGACAACTATGACCACCTTTATATAATACTACACTGAATTCAATGAAATTCTACATTTATCCTACAAAGGGTAAATTCCTCTACATAAATCTGCACTTTATCAAAAGTGGATAGGCCTATTTAAGGGAGTATCAGTTGTATTAAAACTAAGGGAAATTAACACAACCTTATGGGAAAAAACTGTATACATTTTACTACTTTTAGTTACCAGAGCAAATTTCATAAATATGTTTTATAAATCCCTTCTAATGATTTCATGTTTATTTTGCTCATTTTAATTTAGATTTTAGTATTGTCAGTAGCGGTTCTCTTACTAAGTATTTTGATATTTTATTGGTGAGCATCTCTAATTTTTAAACTTGGGCAGAATGTGTTTTCCATTCCTAAGAAGATACAAATATCTCTATTTGGAACCTAAGAAAGACAGATTAACTAAATGTAAAAGGAGACACATGTAAATATAATGTAAATATAATCAAAATATTTTTACTTGATTTTCTCTAAGAATTTGAATTCTTTGCATTTTTATGGAGGTAAAATTTACGTAACAAAATTAACCATTTTAAATCAGATTTATTTATTTTTTTAAAGATTTCATTTATTCTTTTTTTTTAAGATTTTTATTTATTTATCTTTAGAGGGGAAGCGTAGGAGAGAGGGACAGGGAGAGAAATATAAAATGTTGCCTCTCGTGTGTCCGCTGCCGGGACCTGGCCTGCAACCCAGGCATGTGCCCAGACTGGGAATAGAACCGCGATCCTCTGGTTCGCAGGCCCGCGCTCAATCCACTGAGCTACACCAGCCAGGGCCACAAAATTAACCATTTTAGAGTGAACAATTCAACGGCATTTAGTGCATTCACAATGTTTTCTCACCACTGTCTCCATCCAGTTCTAAAACATTTTCATCCCCCCCAAAAAATCCTGCATCCATTAAGCAGCTGTTCCCTTCACATTTGACTGTATAATGCCAAATGTAATCCCTGAGATAAACTGTTCATTAAAGATTCAAACCCTCAGTTATAAGCATTGATTATTTGAGCCAATGTTTTGCATTTTGTTAATGTGAAGCAGGTACTTTTAATTTCAGCTCTATACCACATACTCTAGCGTGGGGAATTATACATAGGTCAATAGCAAAGTATTATTCAGGAGGTTTGTAAAAGACTGTCTTCATCTTTGGGCTTAAGAGAAATTCCTTAAATCTAAAAGCTAATTTCTAAATAAGAAATGAATAAGAATAAATAAGAAATGAATTCTAACTCTATAATTAGTAAAAGACATTATAAAGTGGGCCAAAAATAGGTTTGCAGTTGTTTGTATGGAAAACACAATAATTAATAAATATTAATCCAAGATCAATTCTGTGTTTTGCACACTCACAACTATAAACCTGCTTTTGCCCTATCCTGTATGCTATGACTATATTCATTAATGTCTAAAAGTATGAGCCTATAGTTCTTTTTCTGTCTTTAACAAAAAAAGCTTTTTAAAAACTCTAAATACTTTTGCTACATGGTAAAAAAAAATTTAAGAAAATTCTTTAAAACATCTAACCCCAAAGAAGTCTCTAATTAATTGTAGATTAAAAGATAGCAGATTTGTTCTAAATACACATGCAACTTTAACTGTAACCTTTGGTTATCTAAAACACTCTCATGGGAATAAACTCAAATTCCCTTTTCAGAATTCAGTTCCATATTTTTCAAACAGGATACAGTATATAGCTCAGAAGAAAACACGTATTGGGAGTCGGATGACTGGAGTGCAGTATGAACTGAAGTTGCATGTTGCTGAAAGGCCTCTTCTTGCCTCCCAAGAATTTACATCAACCGCAGACCTCCATGAAATCACACAGGAACCGCATATTGGTGCTGTTTACTAGAAGTGTTTACCAAGGTAATTGTCATCTTCTGGTTTTCCAGAATAGCTGTGCTGAAGAATGTCAATATTTGTTGCTCCTGCGGGAATCTTTACAACAACATTATAACCTGCAATACAATTTTATACATGTTAACTTCCCCCCCGCCAAAACGGAGGGCCCAGCGGCTATTACTGCTAAATGATAGAAACATTTCAATAGTGTAGGCCATTTCATTTTTTCTTTGATAAGTGATGCCAATGCTTATTCATTTTTCAATCAATGGTTCATACAAATTACTAAGAATTGAGGAAAAAGTGATTGTCATCTAGAAATGTACATGGTTTGGAATTCTTAAAGCACATTTCCTAATTTTTCTTATTTCTAAAATTCTGAATAGAGGATGAGAATAAGGGTACTCTGTTAGTTCCTGATATATTTAATACCCATATCTTTTTTAAAATTTGATTATTACTTTTACATTTTATATTTCTTCAAGGTTTTTAAAAAAATACAGGAATCCAAATGCTATTCACAAATCAAGAAGACATCAAAATAGTTGGCCACTGCTATATGTGTACACAGAGACTTAGTAAACAGCAAAATAATGTGAGTTAATGAGAAACATATTTTTCTTAAGCTTTTAGTTTCTAGTGTAAGCAAAAATCCCCATAGCTAGCTCCAAAATTTTACATTATTTTAAGTCTGCTAACAAATTCTCCAGAGAAAAGTAAAGTGTTTACTTGAGAGAAATGAAAATAATATTTCTATTTTATGAAAATTCACCAACACTGGTACTGCTCAAAAGATGATAAAAACTATATTAAACATAAATGAAGAAAGAATGGAAAGTTTTCACTATGCTAAAAAAAATACTCAAGTTATATAGTTGTCCAAGTATTCTCATTCACTCTAGTGATATTAATTCTAAGTTTTTCCTTTTTCTTTTCCCCCTTCTATTTAATAGGTGAATAAAAGGAGTTGAACTTTTTCTTGTACACTAACTTTGATAAATATGGAATGAATTTAAGAATAGGAAGTTTAAAAGAGCTCAAATTTGCAACTCCAATATGAAATTACCTTGCATGTTTTTAGAGCAGCCTTATTTATATTTAAAGCATCACATTAAAATACAAGGTGATAAATGGTCTGATGATTCTGTATACACTATATGGATATGGTTGTGGGTATCAACAATTTTAATAATTAAGAATAACTTTAATTCATAGTTTTTTAACTGTAAAATATTTCTATGACCCTCACTATTTGTCTTTTCCTATTGTTTTTCAAGAAAGGAAGTCCTAGACATGGCAAAAGTGACAAGATGAAAGCTACCACCAGGGGGCAGTGGTGTGATAAATGCTATTCAGACCCTGCAAATGAATTTAACATCTTTTTTCATTTGCAAACTGTTTAATTCATAGTACAATTTGGCAAGGTTAAATATATAATACTAATTTGGCACATGTGGTTTTCTAAAGGAAAAATGTTTTTCAGTGAATATAGACTCAACTTTGATGAATGTGTGCCATTAGTTATAAAAAAAGGGATTGAATATGTGTGGCTCCTGTAGAATAATAAATCTTAACAACTAACAAAATACATAAAATCATCTAGTAACTTAGATTCATAAGCATAATCATAGTGTCAAGTGTATTAGACTTTTAATATAAATAAAAATGTAAATTGTTTTGAATTATACTGCTTTCATTGAAGCAGTTCATACCAACTTAAACAATGGTGGTCAAACACATGTGAATGTAATTTAAAACTGAACACTAAAACTGTAAAACATACATTTTTATTTTTCAAGAAAAAATTTTAAAGAGCTGCTTTTATTACCATGAAAAGAAAAAATGCTTCCCAGAAAATTTTAGAATGGAAAATACTTGCTATACTCTCCTAACAATTTTGAAGAAAAATTAAACCATGGCCAAATATCAATGAACTTTGTAATCCAGATCCTTCTTAGAAGAACAAATGTAATAATAATTCTCTATCCACATTTAAGTTAATGGTTTTATACTGCACCTTCGATGAACATTTTCAATATATCATCAATAAGAAACAAGATAGATAGAACAGGTCATACCAAAAAAATTTGTTCCAATGATAAAAAAATAAGTAAAAGCAAGTTTCCTGGAAACATTATAAGTATATGCATTACGGACAACAGGAACAGCAACAAGAACACATCAGTAATTGGGGGGACTACTCAAACATCATTGTCAAACAGCAGTGGGTATACTCTAATAAAGGCACCTAATATATTTTAAAAATTGGATTTGCCTTGAGCCGGTGAATTCATGAATTCAAGGACACATCTAGTATAAGACTTAATTTTTCATATTTAGGAAATTTTTCTTTAACAACCATGTTTAACTAAGGGTATAGAGTAGACAAAGCACTAACAATCATGACTAGCATACCTTCATTGTATACACCATTATTATACCAAGTACAGGGAAAACTAGAAACAAATAAATGCACAGCCTACCGTAATGAGCGCTGTTGAAGACCCCTGCCATCATCCGGCACGATGAATTATCCCCACCACACACTCCACATTTGTCTTTCCTGGCCTTGGAGTTTAACACGTGATCACAGCCAGCTTGCTTCAAAATACAAACATTAAAATTAATATTATGAAAATGACTAATGATAAACATGGAGTTTTATAAAAATTATCTTTTTATTAAGAGCTTAAATTAGGTTCTAATTTATTTAAATTCAATTAATAGGAGATTTGAGACAGCAGGATTTTTTTCATAATATCTACTAGTGTTGTTATATACCAATGTTTTCACCTGTCTGTTCCATGGTTGAAAAAGCAGTATTTTACTGCATTAAAGTCACATAGGGTGGTGCCTAGGAAGTCAGAGTCCCAGATTTTTTTAATGAAAACCTTGGAGGTAAAGCCTAGGAATACGCATAGTAACCAACGCTGACAGTGATGCTTATATCCATCATTTGAAAATCACTCTTTAAAGAAGTGTAATTCAAAAGGGACAAATAGTATGACTATAAAACCTCCAAAAAGAGGCCTTCCATGATTTTTTTTAACTCATGACATTAGAACTCTGAGAATAAACTGAGTACAACTGAAAGTTTATTTCTCCAAAATTAATATCTATGATAAGTTTATGAAAAGAATAAATATATAAAGGTAAAAATAAATGGTTTGTTTCAGGCGTTTGAAAGCACAAATGCAGATGGTATCTTCTGCAGTAACTCTTAGTTCTCTAGACTACTCCTCTAAATTCAGTGATCAAAAAACTAAGAATATTTTATAAACCTCATGAATTTTTATACACAAGGCAAATATTTCCAAAATTAAAATTTCAACCAGGTATTTTCTGAAAGTAGTATGCATCTATATGCTCAGGTGATCATATTTTTTAATTTTATATGACTTTCTGCCATTAATGTTGATAAAAACAAGTTTTTCAGGCTGCTGAGTACCCTTTTTCTAGTATTTAAGGCATTCCAATGTGCAAGTTATTTTACGTTCCTTTAAACGTCTCATTAGTACTTTGTGGGCAATGCCTTGTATCACCTGGGTAACTGGTATTAGATGTTTGGTTATTGGGAGAATTGGCCCTAGCAAGTTCCACTTAACCAAAAGAATGAGTTCATAAAATTATATTTGCATCCTTCAGATGGCATTCACTATCTTAGTTTTCAAATTCATCATCTGTTTTTTAAGATTACCAGGTGCAATGTGTGGGCTTTAATTAGGGGTCTCAGCTGCACACCGAGAATCCTGTTAAATGGCCCACCTACCTCCAGTCTTCTCCTACCCCAGTACATTCTAAACATTCTACCATGAAAATCAAATTCCATCTCTTGCTCAATCCAAATCCTTCTAAGAACCTCCAAGGACTTCAAGAAAAAGTGCATTAAATAACCACCAGCTAGCCCCTACTTCCAACCCTGGTCCCTTACTTCCTCACCTTTCTAAAACCTACTCACCCTCAATAATTAGCTCAGTCCTCACACGCTCCATGAGCAGTCGCCAAAGCCTTTTCCCACCTTCCCATTCCTTCCTCAATAACCCCCAGCCACCTTGCCAACGACTCAACAGCACTGCATTATGATTGTCTATCTGCCTATCTCCCTCACAAATCCGTGACCCCCTTGGAGGTTAGTACTCTGTTCCATCCTTTTATCTAACCACCTAGTAGGTACTCAGTAAATGTTTGATACAGGTACAGAAGAAGATAATGGAAAGAGGGAGGGAGGATATCACTGCTTCTAACACAGAGCAGGTAAAAATGTCACTACAGAAGGTCCATTTGAAGGATCAAAAGGTTTTACAACACTTGCGTCCTAACATTATCTTTTCAGAAAGTTGACCTAATCCACTGTCTTGATTTTGAGTACCATACACAAAAGAAAATTGGCACACTTATCTTAATGCTTGAGATACTCTTGATAAGAGAAAGTCACCTAGTAAACAAAGTATCCTACGATACTCCTGCAGACAGTATGACTATCACCAAAGGAATCCACAAGGAAGTATTGTGAAACAGTGGAAGCAATTGTCTTCTGAAAGTCACTTTCAATATAAGTTACTTACCCGACACAGGCCTTGAACGCAGATGTCATTAGTTTCAGTTCCACAAGGGGTGCCATCAGCAACCCTGTCTTTCAACTGGTAGAAGTTAGTGGTTCCAGCAACCCGACAATAGAGTTTACAGCGATCTTTTATGGCAACTATACAAAAAAAAAAAAAAGTTGAATTTTTGGTGAACAATAAAACAATTGTGTATTCCTATGTCTCAGAACAAGATTCACATCAAAATAGTCTGATTACTTACTCCCGCTGTACTTTGGAAGCCATCTCACGTTTGGAGGAAGACCGTTGATGTTGAAGTGTTTACCATCAAAATCAGAGCACTGCTTCTCTCGAAAGTCTTGCTTGCCTTTTGGACATGAATCAGTGTTACATGACCGAAATTTCATCCTGCGGCCCACACAGTACTTTCCTCCGTTTCTTGGCCTAGTCAAATTCATTACATTTTAAAGCGCATCAGTACAACATTCTTTCGGCCATTTACTTCCAAAACTGTTCCATTCCTTTCCAGGATGCCCCACTAACCCTGCGTATGTAACAGATGCAGGAGGGTTTTTAAGCAAGTCTATGACTAATCAACTAAAAACACCCATCATAGTGGGCACTGTATCCTGGAGGGCAGAAATGGTACTTGCTCCATCACTTGATTAACTAATAGGGAACCATGATGGGAATTGATTTTTAAAACTTCAAAAAGTAGTTTGTTCATTTTCTGGGGGAAAATTTTTTTGTAAAAAAGATGTAGTGAGCCAAAGATGATAACAAAGAAAGGTAACACCATGTGAAATAAAAGAATATGGATGTGTCTTTGTCATATTTATCCTACTTATCACTCAGTTCAAAGAGTTTCATGGTATCAACCTATATTCATCCATCTCTATTTCCATTTATGTTGGAAAATAAAAACTCTTTCCTCAGCATTTTTTAATATAAAGACTTGTAGCATAACTTAGTTATTCTAAAATTCAAATGAACTCAGATTTTATTCAAAATGTCATATTTCTGCATTAAAAGTTCTTGTTAATAGACTTTAAGTAAAACATGTCATTACTGCTTATCAATACATATATTATATAACAATAGAAACATTTAAAAATTTTTATGGAATCTCTAAATTCTTTTAAATAATATTGAGGGGAGATAAGCTTCAGTATTTATTCATGCTAAACACATGGATGGATCTATAACATAAGAAGCAAAGACAGAAAATATGACTTGTCAAATTACAAAAAAAAAACTGGTAATGAAACTACATATTTTGACCAGGAGAGACAAAACATAGTTAAAAGGAGAAAGTAGTTTTCAGTAGAAATGCAGTTAAGTGTAAAAATACCATTACATTACTGTCATTATTTACAGCTATTTCTCGAATACACAATAAATCAGGGGAAAAAATGGCTGTGTCTTAACTCAGATTCTAGAGATTATTTTTATCTATTCAGTTTTTTTAAGGTCTTAATCTACCAAGATATAAAGTAATATGATGTAAAGTGTTCCGAAGTTTTCTGAATCTCAGAAACTTACAGACTGACCTCCAGTTTAGAAGTGAATGAAACTGATGTTTAGTTTCTGGTGCCTTGAGATAATCTTAATTTACAGTGACATAAAAAAGACATACTCGGGGCGATTACAGAGCCTGGATGTGCTTTTGATTCCACCTCCACATGTTCTTGAACAAGAACTGTAAGGTCCCCATGGTCCCCATTCACCATCTACAGGACGTGTTTCCATTTCTTTGTTTACACATAGGCCATGGTGGCAATGCTACAAAAATAACACAAAAAGAAGTGGTTCATGTATATCTAATTAAAACACCATAGTAACTACAATAGCAGCATAAATGTTAATAGAAGAACAAAATGTATGCAATTTAAAGCAAAATGTTATTTCAGATGTGATTATATTTAACACCACACTATGAATATTTACTGCGTATCTGAGTTAACTAAGAAAATCTATAGAATGCAAAAAGGATTTAAAATTGTCCCTTGCCTTTGAGATTTAGTTTCTTTAGGGGAACAAAGACCTACACACATGAAAAAAATTTAGTAAGATAAAGATTTTTAAAAAGAAGCAAATATTAGATGAATACAACATATATCCGTGCTTTGTGTTTTCATGCAGTTATCTATCATTTTCTCACTCCCTTAGCTAACTTTCTACTCCATTTCATCCAAAGTCTCAATAATCATTTTGTTTCTTGCATCAAGAAAATGGAAACTTACAGAAGAATCTGCTGCAATCTCCCAGTGCCCATTCTACCCACTCAGCAGCGTCTCTGCCCAGTACTCAGCCTTTCTGCTTCTTTGTATACATGCACAATCCAGGATCCTAGCCACAGTCAACCCCTCCCCCATGCACGTACTAATCGCAGGCCTTCTCATTACTCAGAACGTCACTCAGCAATTCTCTCATCTCCCCTACAGCACCATTGTCCCAGTAAGCATTCAGAAACTTTTGTAAGAGTTTACAGAGTAACTTTATGTTTATTAAAGTTAGTAATTTAAAAGTTAGCTTATATTTGTTTTATTTTAATTTTCATTGTTAATATGAAGTCTACCATCTTAACCACTTTCAAGTGTATGATTCGGTGGTATTAAGTACATTCAAGCTGTTATGCAGCCATCTATCCAAACTGAAATTTTCATCTTCCCAAACTGAAACTGTGTACCCATTAAATAATAATTCCTCATCCCCTCTCCTCCCAGCCCCTGGCAACCACCATTCTGTTTTGTTTCTGTGAACTGCACTATTCTAGATATAGCTCATATAACTGAACTCAGACTGTATCTGTCTTTTGATTAGCTTATTTCATTTAGCATGTTTTCAAGGTTCACACACATAGCATGTGCCAGAATTTCCTTCTTTTAAAAAGACTGAATCTGGGTGGTGGGCACACAACATAATACACAGATGATGTATCACAGAAATGTGCACTTGAGACCTATATGATCTTATTAACCACTGTCACCCCAATATGTTGAATTTAAAAGGAGGATAAATCATTTTATTGCATGTATATGCTATATTTTGTTTACTCATTCATCTGTTGATGGACAGTTAGTTGGGTTGCCTCACCTCTTGGCCACTGTAAATAATGCTGCTACGAACATGAGCATGTAAATGTCTCTTCAAGACCTTGTTCTCAATTCTTTTGGATATATACCCCAGAAGTGGTATTGTTGGGTCATATGATAATTCTATTTTTAACGTTTTTGAAGAACTGCCATGGTTTCTATAGGAAAATCTGGTTTACATTTTGGATGTCTTCTTTTATTTCATTTTGCTAGTCAATCACTTTTATGATTTTGTACCAAAAATGAACAGAAATTTTTAGAAGGAAAAGACTGGTCCTTTACTGCAGACAGTTTGAAAATACTCCACTAGAATATTCTCACCAACATATGAGCATATTCTTGTTGCTCCCACTTGGAAATCAACAACAAGCTTTCTCAGATCTCACTTTCCTCCCCAGCTGCTGTCCTGTTTCTCCTCAAAAGGGTTGTTTATGTCCATTGTCTAACTCTCTGCCTGTTTTTTCATAAACCCACCGTAGCCAAGCTTTTTCACCCCAACCTCCATGAATCTGTTCATGTGTAGGTTTTCCAGCGGCTTTCCACAGTGTATAACCAATGGCCAGTTCTCAGTCTGTCTTCCTTGACTTAGAAATATACGAGAGAGCTAATTATTATTCTTTTTCCATTTTTATTGTTCTGAAATTACAGTTGTCCTCATCCCCCCCCATTACTCTCCCTCCTACTACCCACCCCCACGCCTCCCTCATTCAGTCCTCCCCTCCCCATTGTCCTTTATACATGTTCCTTGATGACCCTTCTTTACACTGTTATCCTCCTCTACCCCTGCTGGTTACTGTCACAGTTTGTTCTTAATTTCAATATCTCTGGTTCTATTTTGCTTGTTTATTTGTTTTGCTGATTAGGTTCCACTTATAGGTGAGATCATATGGTATCCGTCTCTCACCACCTGGCTTATTTCTCACTTAGCATAATGCTCTCCAGGTTATTCTTGATTCATTATTTTTCTCTTAGTTTCCAAGGCTCCATACTCTTGGTTTTCTTTCTTCTTTAATAATTACTACTTTACAGTTTCTTTTGCTGCTCCTTCTTTCCCAATTCTCTTTTTTACCTTTTCTATTGTTTATACAGTTACAGTTGTTTCCAATTTTTCTCCCTTTCCCCACCTCCACCCACCCCACACTCTTTCCTCCTTAAGTCAATCTCCGTATCATTTTCCATGTCCATGAGTCATGCATAAGTGTCCTTTGGTTAATCCCTTCGGTATCTTTCATCCAGTGCCCCATCCTCACTCCCGTCTAGACACTGTTAGTCTTTTCTATGTATTTATGCTTCTGTTTCTATTCATTAGTTTATTATGTTCATTAGATTCCACATATAAATGAGACCATGTAGTATTTGTCTTTCACTGACTGGTTTATTTTGCTTAGCTAATATTCTCCAGATCCATCTATGCTGTCACAAAAATGTAAGAGTTTCTTTTTTACTGCTGTGTAGTACTCTATCACATAAATATTGGAATGTTGCCAGGATCAGGCCCTGGCCCTCCGTTCCTCTCTATCAATAATCACTCCCAGTCCAGATATTTCTTCTGATCTACAAACTGCATGGACAACTGCTGCCTCATCTTCACTTGAATGTCTAATAAACATTTCAAGTGTAGAAACCCAAAATCAAACTCCTACCCTGCCCCCTCAAAATCTCTTGAGTTGATCTAAGCTAATCATGTAGCAGCCCTTAATAAATCTTTGTTGAATGAATGAATCCTATAGGCAAGTTTATTAGATGAAAAAATGTTCTGGGCCCTCCATTGGAACAAATCATTCAACATAAGAAAGCCACATTAGGAGTGAACAAAAATAAATTCTTAGAATGTACTAGGTACATGTAAATTTTGTTGGCATCTTCCAGAAATATTTCAATAATCCCTGCATGCACTTGTGGGTGTGGGTGTGAAATCAGAGCACGAAAAAAAATGTTATACTGTTAACCATTGAGTAAAAGATCCATTTAATAGGGGATATTGCTAATGCTAATGCAATATAAGAGCTTACAACTTTCAATTAACTATAAAAGGGAATTTATATCTATCATGATCCACCTGCAGTTACCCCAAACACCACCACTGCTTTCAATCTACATGGGCTTTAAAGTAGGTTTCAATACTTGTCGCATTTGCCTTAATTCTGACAAATCCATGCCCACCATAACATCATTGGGGAAATACTCAAATGGCTAATAATCACACAAAAAGATGCTTAAGATTGGTAATAATCAGGGAAATGTAAATTAAAACCATGATGAAATTCCATGTTCTAGCCACCAGAATAACTTTTGCTAAATCACTCACAATATCAAAAATTGGCAAGGAATGCAGAACAACGGGAACTTTCAGATGTTTGGCAGGAGTCTAAAATGGTACACATATTTTGGAAAATTGTCTGACATTCTCTCATGAAGTTAAACATACACCTACCCTATGACCCAGAAATTCTACTCCAGGTATTTACGCAAGAGAAATGCAAACATATGCCCCTAAGGAGACCTGTACAAGGATGCTCTCACAGCAGCTTTGTTCGTAACAGCCAAAAACTGGAAATGATCCAAATATCCATCAACAAAAGACTAAGTAAACAAATTACAGTGCATTTGTATAGTTGAATTATACCGCAGCATAAAGGAATGAAGTACTGATGCACACAGTAATATGGATGAAACTCTAAAACATTGTGTTGAGCAAAAGAAACTTGACCTACTCTACTCCCCTCCCCAAAAGGTTATACTATATAGTTCCCTTTACGCTAAAATCAAGAACAGAGAGACTAATCTATGAAGATGGAAACATGGACAGGAGCTCTCTTTGGAGAGAAGGGAAATTGTCAACAAAGAGTCAAGACTGAACTTTCTTGACAGGGATGTTGGCTATATGTGTGTCTACGCTCAGTAAAACCTGTCAAGTTGCATCCTTAAGTGCATTTTACTCAGACATCTCAATTTTTAAAAAATGTTTATGCCCAAAATGGACTTAGGTTGCTCAATGAATTAGTTACACACAAATATCTCTTAATATTTATCAATATATCAGTTATTATTTTAGCCACATGAAATCAAGCCTGAATGTCCATGGGATAAAGTAACTTTAAAATTTTTAAGGCATTCAGGCCCAATCCTAGGTTTGGATCAGGTGAATATCTTGGAGCAAATCTTCTTTCCAATATTCAGGAGGTCTTTTTCTCTTTTACCCTCAGATCATCATCAGTCACTCTCACAAATGTCACAGCGCCCTCCCCCACAAAAAGTAATTACAAGTACTCATCAAAAGAATTGAGAAAAAAATCTTTTTAATAACTAGTTCTTACTCTCCAAATTGAAACCTTAGATGAAGTTCAAATTTTAAAATTCAGTTCCAGCCCTAGCTGGTGGATTGAGCACCAGACAGGGAACCAAATGATTGCCAGTTCGATTCCCAGTCAGGGCACATGCCTGGGTTGCGAGCCAGGTTCCCGGTAGGGGGCACTTGAGAGGCAACCACACAGTGATGTTTCTCTCTTTCTCCCTCCATTCCCCTCTCTAAAAATAAATGAAATCTTAAAAATAAAATAAAATTCAGTTCCAGCTTAAATCTATAAACTGAAGAATTCCACTAGAGTTTTGAATCAATGAGAATTTCAGCAACTGCTGAAACTCCAAATAAAACTTCAACAATTAATTTGTGATTGAGTGAAATCCATGGAAAACATGCCTTTTGAAGGAAAAGTGAGGCAAGGAAAGGGCAGTAGCTGGTACAAACATTTCAATAACACAAAAAGTGGTAAAGGCATAAGTTCAATGAGGGAACTGAATTTAACTTTTGCCTAACATGAACTTAGGCAGCACTAGCCGACCCATTGCTAAGAAGTGTTCCTTTGCACTGGAGTAGCTCAGAGGAGGCTAACAGACTGAAATGTATTCAGTACAGGCAATATTTGCTACCAAGGCCAAAATAACTTGTCTTTGCGCTGGAGCACCAAGGACAATGTGACTGCATCTTCACATACAGCACATGCAGTTATCGCGGTGAGCCCTATCACTCGGCATATCATGTCGGCAGATTTACATAAGTTCAGGAATGATGTTAGTATGGTAAAGATGTAGTATGGTAGGCAGTTTATTATAGGGATATAATATGTATTTTAATATATGTTTAGAACTAATAAGATCCAAAGGAGACACTTTAAACTTTCAGTTATACTTAACTGAATTTTATGGGGGAAAATGTATGAAATGGTAACATCCTTGAATTTGGGAATTTGCTGAAATATTAGGACCTTTATGTCTATGCTCATTTTTAATTAAAAAACGGTAATATACTTAAATAACTACATAAACATGTAATTATTTTATGATAACTATACGTAACTTTAATATTTACCTGCTAGATCTTCAAAAAGGGGTAAAGTTATCATTTTAATTCACTAGACACCATAGTACATTAAAAAAATGGCAATAACATTAAATCAACTAGCGGAACAGAAGGTCACAGCAAACAGTGAAGAGCGCTGAAACGCAGAGCATCACATCCTTGGATAATCTCGACACAAGACTCACCCTTGGAGAAAACCTACCATCCCAGGACCACAGTTCGTGCCGTCTGCCAGCGGCATGTGCTGCGTACGACAGCCCTTGTGAACTCCTTCTGCACTTGTGCACCAGAGACGCCTGCACTGTTTCTGCAGAGTAACACAGGGCAGGGGAGGGAAAGTGAGAGTAAAGCCACAACCACCAGGTCAATTCAATATAACGCAGCTCAAAAACTGATCTTACATCATTCCCGGTTTCATGGTCAGAACTGGAAATAATCAGCAAAATTCTAGCCATTGATTTTCCTCTCAATACATAAAATAACAGTAATTTTTAAAAAACTTTTAGACTTTTGTTATACATTGACCAATGGGAGAGATGAATTGGACTGGAAATATTCAAAATTATGTGAGACATTTTTCTCTCTTTGCAAGACATTTTTCTAAAGGACTTTTTTGTTGTTAAATGTTATTCACAAGGAGTTTCCAAAAGCCCTCTTTGATCCAATGGTGGAATGTATGAATAATGTGCATAGAAATACTGTATAATGTATACTGGTGTCCTATTTTGTGAATATAATGCAGACTTTCAACTTTTGAACAAAGAGTTCTGAAGTTTTCACAAGAAACAAATCCATGGAAGCTCACTGGAGCTATCCCCAAGATAATTCCTTTCTTTTTCTGAATTTAAATTCAAAGTTTATTTAGTGTCTAACTCAGGTAGGAAAGAGAAAGAAATGTATCTTTTATGTAAAGAAAATAAGTAAGGTGAAACTTACACCCTCCATAGTGGATGTTAAAAGGCTTATTAAAGTTTGTGACCATGAATTTAAGATTTTAGGAACAGTATTCACTATGCGAAGTATGCTTTGTATGTCCCTGCACTCACTGTTAAGTAACTTCCATTCACTCATTCAACAAGCATTTATTCTATGGCACCTATTATGTGGCAGTCTTTAACTGAACACTGGGGAAATATCTTTATTTAAATGAATAAATAAGGTTGCATTTCTGGCCCAACGATTCTCACCACTATCTAACCTATGAGAAATTCAGAACATAACTTATATATAGTTTAATGCACACTTAACAACAGGTCCCAAATCTGATTCCTCTGGATTCAAGTCTATATAAATTACAATGTAGTCTGATATTCATGTATCTTTTAATACAACCCATTATCAAAATACAAAAATGTGTCGCCTAATTTTCTCCCCATCCCCAAAATAATATCAATTGAAAGTCAATTATTTAAACCCCTTTAATTTTTAAAACCTCTCTGTGGCTTTATCTCTAAACAGGAATACTTCACAGGATTTTGTGAGAGTTAGCAAAGATAATTTTTAAATACCTAACATAGTACCTGCCATAGTTTGCCATTTTTTTAACCTCTTTCTGAAAAATACTAAATCTTTCTAACACTTAAAAACTTTTAAGATACATTTAGTTCACCTTCAAGAGAATATATAATTTTAAATATATTCAAACTGCAACTTTATGGTAGTTTTTAAACAAAAGGGCAAAATTTTTCTTACCAAATAGGGACACACTTGTGATCCAGGACCAAACATAAGTTCACACTGCTTGTTCACATCATACATTAATCCAGGAAGTTGTGAAGACAGATCATAGATTCTTCCGTTTGGTTTGTCAAGGAGGCAATCCCCGTGACCAGTACTGTACCAGTGGTGAAAAATAAAATATTGTGAATATGTATAGATGCATGTCAGTATAAGATTCTTTATCACTTTTTCTCTACCTCTGCACTTCCAAAGAGAATATCAATATTTTTCATAATTTAAAACCCAGCTCAAATTAAAGTCAGTAAGAAACCCTCACTGTTTACAAAAAAACTTCTTATATGTTTGTTTCTTATTTGAGCCCCACTACTGCCTCGAAGGTACCATTTCTTTAAGAGAACCATGACAAACCCATCAGGATGTAATTTATGAAACAGACATGCATGTGTTGGCCATACTATACTTCTGGTCTACTTTGCTATCCGACAGTAACGCCTTCCATCTAAAAGTCAAAATGTAAAAATGTTTTCAAATCACTTGAGAAAGTACATTTCTAGCTCTAAACAACAACAAAACAAAGGAATTTCAAAAAGTATTATTATGCCGTCTCCACCTCCAAGAGGTTTTTCAAGAAAGGAGTATGATGCACAGTCAGCAACGGCAACTTGGGGACTGTGCTTTTGGTTCCACCGCTTCCCAGGCTGCGTGACTGCAGACAAGTCACTTAATCGCCCCGAGCCCTAAGTCTCCTCATCTGTACGTTGAGAGGGATAATATCTACCTTGCAAATTGTTGTTAGAGTACATGATATATTTAAAAGTGGTAAATGGCAGGGGCAATGTTAGATATGAATTGCAACATGTCAAAAAACACTTTAGGAGTGAAATGCAAACAATTCCCTTCCCATGTTTTTAAATATCCATTTGTACAGTGAATGTAAGCTCAAATGTAAGCAATGAAAAACTAAACAGAAATTGAACCCCTTTAAGAGAACATACAAATGTCAAATTTTATAATCTAATAAATGTTCAGCAATTGAACTAAAGCAACATGAAGGCAGACTTACTCTAGGAACTCAGTGATATATTTCTGACTGCACTTGGACCAGGTCCAGGGACTCGTGTGGTAATTTAAAGTTGGAGCCATCACATGGTATTGGTGTTTAATCCCGGTTTCCTTACATTTAAAACTATCATCATGGGGAACGTTAAATCTAAAAATAAAACCAGACACTTAAAAAAGGATACTAAAATATGTATGCAACGCTACTAACAGATCTCTTTAATTTGTATTGTAATATAATATGCAGGTAAGTCCGGTTACATCCGAATTTGTATTCTTGATCTTTTCACAAAGTTATCCTCATGTTAAGAAGCACATAACCTCTGGGAAACACTAGATGCTAATTTTGATCATTAGCAGTCTAATAAGGTATCTGAATCTAAACAATAAAATATCTGTATTCTCACTCACCTCATCACAATATGAACAAAGCATTCATATAAAAATACTGGCAGTTTTCAACATGCATATCTTAGATGTGTGGAAAGATTAGATAAACACAATAACCACACTAAATTCCAGACCGCTGATTATTGATACAGTATCAAAAGGGCTTCTTTAATCACTAATTCCATGTCTTTCTATAATGTCTACCTATTTTATATGAAACCGCCTAAGTTTCTATCTATAATCAATAAGTGATTATTAATAGACTAGAGTAATAAAAACATTCCTAAAAAGAAACCAAATCTTCACAACAAGAACAATATTGAATAATTAGCTGTTTGGCAACTGATCCTATGCATTCTTTTGAGGAACCAAATACAAACTCATAGTTAAAAGGAATGTTGAAACTACTTTGCAGGCTGAAATTTGTTCTAAAGTCTGTCTTTTAGTTAAACTACTTACCATATTCTAAAGACACCCAAAGAGCTTCTCAGGAAGAAAATTAATGTCTAAGATGGTGCACTCCGCAAGAACAGTCTTCTAAACCAGCAAATAGTGCTTTTCGGATGTCACTGCAGTGTGTCTGTGGCCCTAAATTACGCTCCTGATCCTAACCCCCCACTTGAAGAAAAAACTTGAAAATCTGAGTGTGCGCCTTGCCAATGCTCATGAGATATAACCACACTAAAAGGGAACTGAAGAGGCACTAGTTTAATAAAAATGATCCCCATTTGGAGTTATCCCAGCAGAATACTCTAATTATGCCAAGGCATGACCAGGAAAAATAAATGTAGTTAAATTAAGAGGTAAATCAAGACTCAATTCCTTGTTAGCCATTCACCAAGAAACCTCAGGAGTTCTGGGGGTGCCTCAGAATCATTTTACAGAGGATGAGTTTGTACAGAGGTTTCTGGCTTTCCCTCAGAGCTCTACAGGTAACACTGGGAATCACGGCCTCCATTCTTACAGCATAGAGCTCCAGTAGAGTTTTTAATAATATAGAAACAAATAAATGAATCCCAAATTTTTACAATAAAAAAACCTATGGATCTGGGAGAAAAAAACTTTTTTAAATCTTTTAATTATTAAGAAATTCCCATGTGCCACCTTCTCTGCTAGGGCTCTGAACTATAAGAGCAAGAAATAAGTTGGCATTACAAATATTTTTGGGAGTTGCCCATAAACAGGAGCCCCTATAGGCCCTCCCATAAGATGGTAGACAGTACCTGGTCATGTATAGGATAACAAGGTATAGAGGCCAGAAGTGCTGGTCATGTAATCCAATACAGTAAATGAAATAAAAGAATTCCCAAGTTCTAGTTCTTTGCTTAGGCTGTTGATCTGTGTAGCAGCCTGTCTGACCTAACATAAATCACAAAAGAGCCCAAGTTAGCATTTCAGAGATAAAAATGACACTAAAAATATTTTTAAGACTTAAAGGTGCTAATTACTTGTTGAAGACGGAATTTTTTGGCACACTAAGTGGAATGAACAGAAGACGTGTCCTGAGGTGGCAGATGGTACTTACACGTGCCCCAGCTCATGGGCTATGGTAAAGGCAGCACTAAGTCCGTTTTCTTCACTAATAGAGCAGCTCCGTAAAGGGTCACACAAGGTACCTAATTCTGCTAAACCTGAAAAATTTCACATTTGTAGTCCATCAAAAGGGAAAATATCAAATCATGGAGAACTAAAATGTTAAAGCATTTACCACTGGCATTACTACTTAGAAATGAATGCAAAGTTGGCTGTTAATAATGCATAAATGTTTTATAAGGTAAAGAAAAAGATGATTTGTTTGCAGTTGAAGTCTTTTTAACAACTTCTTGGTTTCCTTTACTAAAGAAAATAATCCCAAAATGTAGGGTGAGCAAATAATTCTTAAAAAAAAAAAGAAAAAGAATGTTTGTTGCAGGAAAGATAAACTTTTAGACTACATTAGTATAGATTATAAAAGCAATGAATAAAATTGGTAACAGAACTAATAAGGAAAATAGCATGGGACACTATAATCTATGAATTTTTTTTAAATTTTAAAGTTTTTAGGCAGGATATAATTACTGAGTTACCACAATAATTAAATTAATTAATACAGGGTAAGGCAAAAGTAGGTTTACAGTTGCTCATACGAAAAGTACAATAATTAGTGCATATTAACACAAGAACAAACTGTGTTTCACATGCAACTGTAAACCCATCTTTGCCCACCCTGTATATGTTACATGCTTATGACAAGAATTATTATAAGCACTTAATTTTATAACTATTTCAGCTCTCATTACCCTTGATTCAACAAAGAATAATAAAAACACTTTCATTTTCATAATTTATGTTTGTAAATGTCACTATGATTTATGTGCATTGGGGTGGCTGAAAACTACAAAAAATTATATGGGGACTAGGAGACCACCCACTTCCACATGATTAATCCAGAATGTCTGGCATTAAATTCATTTAAAAAATAGTTAAGATGTGGCAGACATATCCATGCTTAACTTTTAGTATAAAGATGTGACAACAGGATGTAAGAAACAGGTTTAATGAATTCTTGTTAGGTAAAATAGACCTAACACAGCCAAAAAATAGTTTGCAGGAAGAGAATGGGGTCTGCTGCAATAAATATGAGTAGCAGGTGTCTATTTCCACATTTGTAGAAGATTAGTTTCTAAAGGGTCCTCTTAACACAAAGAAATTAGGTTAACAAAATTACTTTTTAATGAATACTGACCTCACATGTTTTACAAGCATGGTCTAGTCCCAAAATCTAACACATATATTCTCTCCATGCCCCCCTCTCATCCAACATGCATGCACACCCACACACATTTACACCTGAGATAAACCCTAAGGGGTAAGCAATAAATAGCAAGGATAGAAGACACTCTGAAAGCAAATACTGATTAAAGCAATATGATCCAGTGCTAAGAGCTTGCTGGAGAAAGCTGCAAGGTACAGGATCTGATGCTGATTTTCCACATAAAGTCAGGGACCCTGGTCTGTAACACCCTTTGGATAATAGCAAAACAACCCAACAAACAAAAACAGAAAATCCTCTCTGAAAGAAGTACATTCTTTTTAAGCAGTTCACTCCTAATCTCATGGATTAATATTAAGTGAATATGAACTCATAATCAAAGATAGCCAAACACACAAACAAGTCAACACAAGAGAAAGCAGAAACCACATATTTGGCCTTCAACTATTTAAGATATGGGAACTGTCAGAGATGGATATAAAATTACTCCAAATGAAATGTTTGAGTGCACATGAAAGGCAATTACAAATATGAGCAAATATAAAAAGAATGCAAACAAAATGAACACATTTTGAATGAGAACCAATTAGGTTCTATTGAATGGAAAGATATGTTGAAATGGAAAATTTAGAGGATGGTTGAAATATGAAATTAGATGCAGCCAAAGAGAGAAATAATAAAATGCATGTTAGAGCTGCTTGGATGAATCATGGGGAAGAAAATGAAAGCATGGGATACAGAATGAGAAGACCTGATACCAATACAATTGGGGTGCCATGAGAGGACAGACAGAATGTAAGGACGGACTTTAAAAAAAATGAATGAGGATGGGAATTTTTTAAAGTTGAAGATATTAATCAATAGATATAGGAATCACAACATATCCCAAGCAGAATAAATAGAAAGAACTCTATATTAAGATACAATTTTAATAAAACTTCATTCTATCCAAAACAAAGAGAGGATCTTATGTGCAGTCAGAAGAGCTGGTACATACAAAATTTACTGAACTGGCACCCTCTTGGGGAAAAGCAAGGGGAGGGACTAGGACTGAGCACAGGCCCCCCACAACGGCATTGATAAAATTCAAGCTCTTTCATCCGGTGGCGGATTTGTGGCTATTCATTTTATTATTTTGCTTTAAATTTGCATATAGGTCATTAAGCATTACTTTGTATGAATCAATTTTGAATTATAAATTAAAACACTTTAAAATATGTCAAGCTTCATACAGCAATTGATATTTAGTAACTGACACATATTAGCTCTTATACTTTAAAATTTATAGAAGCACAAATAATAGTGACAACTATAATCATTAAGATAACTTATCAAAGTGATTAAAAGGTAAAATAATCTAAATATCATCTTAAATAATTCAGTAAACAATTATGTAGGCTATATTTAACTTACAAATTAACTTACCTAATGTGTCACATTTCTCTCGTGCTCCACAAATGTCTTCCCTTTAAAAAAAATTTATTTTGAAGCATTTTCAGAAAATATTTTTGCAACAAGTCAAAACAGGCTTTAACTATTGCCACAAACTGACTTTTAAAATCCAGTTCTTAATAAGCTCTCAGTAAGTTTAAACCTAGAGCTGTACATATCAGTAAGCAATGGGTGATATATAAAAATGATTGCTGTAAATAGATGAAGCTTCACCAAGTTCACTGAAAAGCTTTCTAAGTGTATTTTTCACCTATCTGCCTTTACTTACACAGCATATATAATTTACTCTTTTCTTAATGTCTGAACATCATTATGAGCCTCACTGATTATCCTCTGCTGCAAAATAATGATGTTCTCAGATGTTACCAAGTTGCTTAAGTTTTTGCTTCTTCTTTACTTAGTCACTAGCCATTTAACTTGACAGCCCCTTGTCTCTTTCCTTATAGTCTTATCTTACCACCCTTTCTCCCTCCCATCTTTAAACTGTATCTATGGTCTTTGTTGCTTGGCCTCTAGCTACAATCCAGGGCAGAACCATGGACATTGATGATAGACTACTGTGTATAAAATTAAGCCAATTCTGCTTTAGTTTTGCAAAGACATAAAGCACATGGACCACATGTCTCCAGATACATATGGACTAAAAGTTTTCATTTCAGGATTCTATAGAGCTGAGATTTCTCCAAGTCTGACCCTCAAGTGAGATAGGTTTACTTTTTTTGCTCAAACAACTAACAAAATATACCCAACAAACCTAGAATCTAAGTATGCTGGTAGCATCAGTGTTGCTGAAATAAAGGTATGATGAATTAACAATGAATAGTGGTGCTTGTAAAATGGATAATCATTTTATAATAGCAGAAGCTATTTTTCAAGTAATTAAATAAGTTTGAGAAAAAGCCTAGCAAAAGCAGCCTAGTAATTAAGACATGTACTGAGCATCAAAACAACAAAAAGATTTTTTAAGTAGACAGACCACATTTATTGGACAATCAAATGTAAAAGCTCTTCTTTCCAAGTGATTGAAAGATCAGGTGGGGAAATTAACAAAACCTGTTGTCAGCTTCCTAAGTTAAATTCTAAATATTTTCCTAATTCTCTTATTCTGCCACAAATATAATGAGGTAATTATTTTGTCTAGGTCATACCATTACTTAACAACCTAACACTGCTAATCTCCTAGAAATCAAGTAGTGGACTAGTCTGAAGGGATAGAAAAATGCTTTCATTCAATATGACTTTTTGTAATACAACTTTTCATAGAACACTGCTGTCTAATATTGATAAAGAATTAAGATAACCAGAAGAATTAGTGATCATGTAGGAGAAAATGTGTAAGTAAAATTGCAGTTAGAAGTGTTATATTTCCAAAACTGTACCTAGTGATAAGAACAGCAGTGTCATGGTGGGAAGGGTGAGCATCATCAGGAACATTCTGAGTTTGTTGCCACAAACAAAAGTTGCGTAATGTGGTAGCTGCATTAAAACTGATGACTGGTCCTTCCTGTGCAGCAAAAAAAAAAAAAAAAAAAAAAAAAAAAAAAAAAAGCATAATTCAGTATTATGCAAAACATTCATGGAGTCTTTTCCCTTGGAGCTTGTCAGGGTCCATGCAATTTACCAAGTAGCATTTTAATGGGCAAATGAAGTGGCATTCTCTCTCCATCACATCACAAACATATTTTAGCAATACTTACAACATTGTGTTCAAAACTGAATCCAATTAGAGTTCTCAATATGACCATCCAGTATTTAGAATCAAAAACCTACCTTCTAAAAATTACCTTATTTTAAATCTTTCAACCAAAGGCTTATACAATGAATTTCTGGATGTTTTCAAGCTTAATTCTTTAATTGTTTATTAACATTTGTGACTTCCTTGCTGTTATTTTATATCTATCACAATAGAAAAATCTTTCCAGATCAAGTTTTTTAAACAAATTTTTATTGAAAGTATCTTATTTCTAATAAGTTTCACAGTAGGTATATGTGTGTGTATATATATATATTTTCATGCTAGGAGACTACTACAACTAAGATTACTAATTTTAGAACTGTTTTTTACCTGTTCATTATGAATTACAATTAATTTTACAATTACTATGTTTATAAGATTTCCAATACTTGAGTCCTTGTAGATTGCTGCAACCTGTAAGGGTAAAAGAATGTAGGATTAGATGTCTAAAATGAATATTTCTTTTCAAAAGTAAATTGAAACCAGTCCAAGAGCATCAATTCTCCAACTTAGCTGCAGATTGGAGTCTCCTAGGGAGCTTTTCGCAAATCCTGAAGCTCGGGCCACATCCTTTACCAATTAAGTTAGAATCTTGAGGGTTGACTCAGTCATCAATATTCTTTAAAATTCCTCAGAAATTTTTTCTAATGATTCCAACGTGAAGCCCACTTTGAGAACCAGTGTCCTAACCCTTGCTACTGCAGTTTGTCCATAACCAGCAGCATCCATTATCATGCAGAATGAGGCAAAATCTCAGGCCTCACTCTGGACTAGCCAGTCAAAAATCTACATTTTAATAAGATTTGAATATGCATCAGAGCTTGGAAAATACTGTTCTGAATGATTCAGCAAGAAATTTGCTTCATTCTGTGTCACAATCCACAATTTATGTGCCCACAATACTACATGATAAATATATAGTTTCACCTATTCTTTTCTGGTAGTTTTACCTGATCTCTTCTGCCATGGTTGCATATTTCCAATTGTGACTATTCTTATGATTTTTAATGTTTAGCACTACTGGAACCCATGGAGATTGACTCATTCAGAATCATATAAAGCCATAGAAGAGGTTATGCGTCACAACCTGGTTCTTAAGTCTCCAAAACTGGAGAATGCAGTTTATGAGGCACTCTGCAAGGGCCCCATTTGTGACTTATAGTTAAGGTGCTATCCAGCTCACTAATTCATATCCTCTTCTTGCAGCTATCACAGAAGGTACAACTGCAGTAGGAGTGTCTTCCATGGCCAGTGCGCCTCTGACTTGTACTCTTTTAGTGACATAACTCTAGGGACCTGGACCACCTGTGCAATAAAGTGCTTCAGAAACCTGGATCACATCTCCTGGACCCATACCCAAACCAAGACAGCAATTATTTCATGAAGTGCTACTTTTTTCAGTTATTTAATAAATATTCAGCATCTACTACTTGCTTTGTTGGCTGGAAGATATGATCAATCACTGTTGTTGTAGAGAATGCAATTTGCTAGAAGTATCAGGAGTGGACCCCTCACTCCAACAGCCAAAGCTGCTTCGACACAATGAATAACATACCTGCTTCTGCTGCTTCCAGCGCCACACAGAGTACTGCCAGAACCAGGGCCACAAGCATCTCTGCAGGGTCACCACGGGCTAACACGTTCCCGCGCCTTCCCTATTGGTTTAGTAGTGTAGCCACAAACACAGGTTTGTCATCTCTCCCTGGAACGATGCTTTCGCTTTGGGGGTGGCATTTTTTGGCAAAAGTGGTGGTCACCCAGTGGGTTTGAGAGGAAGTTAAGATGGGGCCAATCCAACGATTGGTGATTTCAAACAGGTCTGTTAGCACTGCCGTATTGCTCCCTTTAAAATGGGAGCTGTGGAAATCTATAGCTGAATTGATAAATATTCATTTTCCATGCAACTTTTAAAAATATATACACTGTAGAAAACAAAATACACCCATATTTGTGACTTCAGAGTTATACTTTGATTCTGTGAATTTAAAAGTAGATGCTTTTCAAAGTCAAATTACAAGACAAACAGTACATCCTCAAAGGTATGCACAAAGGCTTTTCCCCCTAAAGATAAAATGGTCACAAAGACCTCTCTGTCCCAGGTCATCACACATTCACAGTAGGCCAGAGGAAGGAGCCGAGCACTCTGAGTATCGGCAGAATGGCTTCTTTCTCTACTCATTGCCCCAAACGTGTTGACCATAAATGACAACCTGGATCTTATAATATTAGCTATAAAACATATAACCAAAAAATATTTACAGTTCCAGATGGAAACAGATGCTGCACCTTTATTGAAAAGTGACCAATTTGGAATTTGGAAACATATTCCCTGTGTCCTGATAGCATATTTCAAAATATGTTACTACAGCAAAATTTCCTTCAAGTCTAAGGGAAAAGATAATTCAAATAATTATTATGCAATACGGATAATGTTATAAAGCACAGTCTTTAAGTTAAACAGATCCAGGTTCAAGTTCCAACAACCACCGCTTGATGATATCTACTCATCAGGCTGCCATGAGGATTACATGAAATGGTGCACAAAAGCCATTTGGGTTAGGGCTGGGTCATAGGTGTCAATGCTAGTTATTGTTAATACTACTTATAAAACTTCAGAATAAAGGACCTATGTTAAATACAATGCTAGTTTTAGTTCATGTGTTTCAAATTAAGTTATCGGAGCACACCCAAATGTAAAGCAAAGGATCTAAGAGCAGCAGTTTCATTATTTCCTGCAATGTGTATTAAATACCTACTGCCTGTCAAACACTGTGTGTGGTGCTCACTAGATACAGAGATGAATACAGCATGATCTCTACCCTTAAACTCACTCAGGGTAAAAGATGCAAACACAGAGGGTTCAATATGAATAATTTTTTATATACACACCCCACCGAAACCCCTCAGAGATTGATATTTTGTCTTTATATTAGAATGATGTTTCTTTAAAAAGGCTATATCTTCATTTAATTGTCTGCTCCCTCTATTGTTTTATGTATTGACCTTTATTCTATATGCTCATACTCAATATATGTATTTTATTATATTTGAATGCTTAAAGATGCTATTACTGAATAACTAAGGTAAATTGTGAATCAGGCAGATGAACCATCACAAGGCTATAAAGCTATATAATATTGCTTATTACTGTAATTACTACATTTGAGAGGGTTATGTATTAGAATTTTTATTGACCTAATTTAAATGTATTTAATCTTTTATTCTTTAAGTGTGTGTTTCCCTGGCATATAGTGTTCATTTCATATTTACTCGGGTTTCAAATAGTAAGCATTAGTTCATAGTATTTAGTGAAAGATAGAAATGATATGAATTATATTGTTTAAATATTTTCAGGAAAATTCTAGGCACAATATACTTTATGCACAACATGAAAAATTATCACTATACTGACAAATCACTTTGAAATAATTTCTATATAAAGTTTCAGCAAATGTTCATATGACGTATTTAGAGGCTACTTTCATTTTTTATGATTTTAGCCTTTTTTTAAATTAACAGAATTGACATAAGATGTATCAGTTTAGGTTGAGATATATATCTCAACATGATTTGAGATATATGTGTATTACAAAATAAGTTTAGAAAAATCTATCATCACACACAGTTATATTTCTTTTTTCTTATGAGAACTTTCAGATCTATTCTCTTAACAACTTTCAAATGTACAATACAGTATTGTTAACTATAGTCACCCTGCTATACCTTACTTACTTCCCCAGGAGTAATTTATCTTATAACCTTCAAAGTCATCTATTAGAAACTGATTTAATAAGTAAACAAATTTTGCTTATTTGTTTTAATAAGTAAAACAAATGTTACTTACAAATTTTGTAAGTAGTGATCTTAGAAAGATCACTACTCTTGTCAGAAAGACCATTTTGTTAAGTTAGAAAATGATGACATTCCCCATATGTACAAAGTAAATGGATGCAAAGAATAAAGAATAAGCAGTACACTGAGTTGAAGAAAGGAAAAGGTAACATAAATGGTTGCGAAGTATGAAAGTAAATCATTAGTTTTTATTTTGGTGTGGTTGAAAATTTTCCCATCATGGAGAGCATCAGTAAAAGCAACACAACCGAAAGCAATAATGTTAAGTCAACGAAATGAAATGTAATGCAAATGAGGGTGCTTAGTTGATAAATGCCAGTAGATAAGAGTAACTATGTTTTAATAAATGGGGCTGATTCCTGAGTATCACATGATACTCCAGTTTACATTATGAAATCTACAACAAGGTGAATATTAAAGTCAAACCTCTGTAAGCACATTGGAGCATGGAGGTCTCTGACAAATATTTTCAAGGTTTGTTAAACAGTTAAGTCATTGATTATCAACATAAATCTGTTGAAGAAAGTAATTGCCTTAGTTTATACATACTCTGGTGGTTTGATAACGCATACATAAATGCTATTTTAATGTGATAATGTTACCTGAATTCTCCAAGGATAGAAGTTTTGGAATAGCAAGTAATTGAACATCACTGCTCATTTAACACACTTATTTCATTAGATATACTCTACACCACACTGTGTTCTTCCCAGCTAATTTTGATGTTGATTCCAAAACCCTCTGACTAGAGATCACTAAACTATTTTTACAACATGAGTATAACACTAAAAAGTAAATTAAACCCCACACATCATTTCTCTATCAGTGTGCTCAGACATTTGTTAAATTGTTGAAAGCAAAGAAAAAGTTTAAGATAGCACAATTGTTTACTACATGTAGGATGGGTAAGGATAGATAACCTTTCTAAATTATAATCCATTAGTTCAATGCTGAAAGTATTCAGTAATTCCCTCCTTATATCTGGAGCTCAATACACAAAAACTTTTTCATCACTTGGAACTTTTCTATAAATGATTCTGAATCACATTCCAAGTCTAAATAACATTTTCTTAGGGTTTTTTCCCCTAAATTACTATGACCGAGAACATTATCAATATCCTGAGTGTGTTTGAATAAATGTAGTTAATGCCTTTTATAAATTAGGGCAGAATATGTAAAACTTGAATTGGCCCCTTCCTCAACTACAAACATCTGGGGACACTTAGGTGGAGACAGCATTCCTCTTACCTCTTTTACAGCAATTTTGGAAAAGACTTCACAAGTGGAGGTAAAACAAGCTGGACTACATTTTGCAATCTCTCTGTATTTGTGTGACCAGCTGTGCCAGTTAGACCAGGACTGAGGGGTTTTCAGGGATGTAAGACTTAACACTAAGAAAGTCCCAGGAAAAACATGTCACTTTTTCTCCAAGTTTTCTTTCACCTTTAACTTGTTTGTATCTATAAATATTAGCTGCGATCAGTTTTTCACTAATAAAATAACCATCTATGTACAAAACCCTAAAGTCTGCTTTTTTATATCATTTTCTGAACATTATTTCAATGAAAGAGAAAAAAATAAAACACGAAATCCAAATCAAAAGTCATCTGAAATTTGACCTCAGAGGAGGGAAAAGAGCATATACAAACTTCAAACTACCTCAAAAGAGCACCTTCGCCCCCTAAATTATTCTTGCTCCCCCATCTGTATCTGGAATGCTCTCCTCTCCCTCAGCCCTGCTGCAGTGGCTATCTCCCAGTGAATGCACACTTAACGCAAATCAGCTGACTGCATCTACAAACATCACGTCTTCAGTTGTCATGGGCTCCCCTCCTAATAAAACTGAAACTCTAGGGAACGTGTGTGTGCATTGATCTGTTGCTTCAAGCAATGTCAGCAGCAGATGCAATGCTGCCCATGAAGTCACAAGGTCTGCTTTTGCCCTTGATAAATCCTGGCTTTAAAACTCCCGTGGACAACTCCAGTTATCTCAAGGTATGCCACAGTATCTTCTAAACAGTGATCATATTAATTGACGTTCAATGTAAACTATAGATAATACAACCCTTTGGAAGATGGCATTATCACTATCACTGCATGTAGCTATTCCAAAATTACCCTTGTCTTTGATTCTGTCTAGTTAGTAAGTCCAAAGCACTGATACCAAAGTTATATGTCATTTAATCTGCTTTCAAAACCTGTTGTGCTTACAAAATCTAATATTTTCTTCAGTATCACTACCCCTCCCTAATTTTCTGAAAGAGTATCATTTCCTTTAAACATTTAAAATTGCAAAGTTTATCCCACGATGTTCTATATAATTGATACCACTTCCTGCCTATCAATTCATCTTCCACATCAGTGTGCTCATTAGAAGCCCTTCATAATGAGCATGCCACACCTACATCGAGATAATTACACATCTAGATAATTACATATCTCAATAAGTACTTCAGAATCAGCAATAAAAAAAGTGTCATCAGGATAAATTTTTATGTATAGCTCTGTTGTCATTTAAAAAATTCAATTAAATGAAACAAGTAGATTTCTATATTATACAAATCTCAGGAAAATTTTTGGATTATCTCTTTTTGTCTACTAGGGAATTACTTTAATTACCTAGTATTACTTTAATTACCTAGTCATTCATTTTTTTTTCTTTCAAGAACTATTTATTGAGTGCCCACTTTGTACCAGATACTGTGTTTAGGCAACATAGACCATGTATACTTAGCACTGATAAGAATTTAAGATAAAACATTGTATGTAAGAAAAACAACAGGGTCTTAGGATCTTTAAATCACAAAGAATTTAATTGGGGATCTCTAAAGGAAATTTACCATGGCCTAGAGATGTGTCCTGGCCAAGTCTTCTCAACCAAGTGGACCTGAATTTCCTGCATGTGAATAAAGGTATTTTATTGGCGTAGTCAGCCATGAGATATGTTCCAATACCCTGAATCTGTATAAATATGTGACCATAGCATTCACTGACTAAACCAGGATACTTATGAGCATGAAAGGGGGTTGGTGCTTTTAGTAATTACTCCAAATCAGCAGGCCCTAGATCTAAAAATATACCGAACAGTAGATGTATGTATGTGCGCATGTATGTACACATACATATGTGTGTATATATGACATAAAGTGATACCACTAATCCAGGCAGGGTGCTCCTCATTGGCATTAGAATTCTGTTGGGTGAACACCAGCACCACCACAGCACAACAGACGTACTACCATCAGAGAAGGGACTTATGACCTTACAACCCAAATTTGTTAAAGCAGCTCTACTAGTAATACCCTAAGTTTTATCCCCCTAAATATATTTATAACTTCAAATATCATGCACCCCAATTTCTGATTTGACCAACACATCAGTAGTAAAAATAATGTACTCTCCTCTCCGTGCAAAAATAGGGTGAAATTTTTCAAACTCAAAGGGCAAAAGATCAATGCTACTAGGATCTTCCCTGTCACTAGGGGGCAGAAGCCATTCACGTGATGAAGTAAATCAAGCATTTTCTCTAAGTGGCTTCAGAGATTTCTAAATGTTTTAAAAAGTTGTCAACTAACAGAACAGAATACTTGCTATACATCTAACTAAACTAAGTTCAATGAATTATTCTTTGCCTTAAACCTAGATATAATTTGTTTACATCTAGAGTTTGGGAGAACTTTTTAAAAATTAAATGTGAGAAAAATACTATGCCAAACATTTTAGGAAGTATAAAGGACTTAAATTTACTTACAATTGATATCAGAGTTAGTACATAGTGCTGCAAATTCTGCCCATGATGATGAACCATTTTAGCATCAGCTGTCACCATAACTTCCACGTATCTCGGATATGATAAAAAACGTTTTTTCCTGGAATGTAATTGACTTCTTTCATTTTCCAGTGACATATTTTTTGAAGGATGTCCTAAAACTATTTCCTTTTTTATATTAAGATCTTCATTCATGTTGCTGTAGTTACGAAATTGTAATGTGGTTTTCTTTATTTGACTTTCTGGGGAAAAAGAATATAGTGTGCAATTATTAAATTATGTGACTAAAATATGGCATAAAATAGTCAAAGATTTAATATGGCACAATAAAAGGACAAAAATTGTTTTAAATTATGTTATACAGCATTATGAGCAATACTATTCATATTAAATACAATGTTCATATTTTCATAGATTACACTAACAAAATGTAGCTAAGTCATATGTAAACAGCTATAACTATTCAAAAATATTAACCACTGGATAGAAAATTAAAATAAATCGAAGAGTTCCTATGTTTCTCTCAGTAGATAAACTGGGCCCTCAATTTACCAATGCCATTTAATCTCACTACAGAGTAATCACACTTTGTAGGATGAAATGATAGAAGAAAACATACTTGTGTTATACAATATGTTGAGCACCAAAAACAACAGAAAATCAACCCATATAACTATAGGTAGCTTTTCAAGCTTAGAAAATCAAGTGTTGACATAAATTTGTAATACCAAATTATATAAAATACCCGGACTACTTAATATGTTCACTTATATAAATACATTAAAATTATTGAATATTGGAGATTATTAGAGCAACCACTTTTAAGTCCTATGCAATCCAGAAATGATTTCTAATTTTTTATGTTTCTATGGTATTTTTTCCATTACCATTTAGTCCCATTATACCCTTCTGCTGGGGATTCCCACAATCCCCACACTGCTGTCCATGTCCACGCGTCCTTTCTCCTGTTTGCTCAGCCCCTCCACCCCATGCCTCCCCATCTGAGCTGTCACCCTGCAATCTATGAGTTGTCTCCATTTTGCGTGTTCAGTTTTTTCATTAGATTCCACATATGATTAAATTCTTGAGTATTTATGCTAATGGAAAAATTCATAGGTAGAATGGGAGCTTGTCCTATTTTCCTTCAATTTATCCCTCTACTCTCCTCTTCTTCATTTTTCTCTAATTTACTAACAATTGTTTGGTGAAAGTATTGAGTTGGCCAAAAAGTTCATTTGGTTTTTCTGTACAATGGCTCTAGTAGTGCTTAGTTGTCTTTAACTTCACTTGAAACAATTTTGTTAGACTGTACTGTAACAATGTCATATCAGTGTGCATTTATAAAAAACACCAGAAATGGTGAATTTTTGTGTAGCCATTTTAATATTTAAGATGGAAGAAAATAGGCAACATTTCCATGTATTATGTTTTATTATTTCAAGAAAGGTAAAACACAACCAAATTGCAAAATTAGATTTATGTAATATATGGAGAAGGTGTTTTGACTGGTCGAACATGTCAAAAGTGGTTTGTGAAGTTTCTTAGTACTACTGTTATTTTGGCCAAATAATTCTTTGCTGTGGGGCTGTCTTAAGCATTGGAAGATGTTTATCAGCACCCCTGGCCTCCACCCACTAGAAGCCAATAGTGGGAGATAGCCAATATACTCAAAGTATCCAAATCAATAAAGTTATTGGTGAAAATGAAAAATGTATCTTATTTTATGGAAAAAAAACACTGACTTTTTGGCCAACCCAATATTTTGAACAGAAAAATGAACCAAAATATTCAGGTAAGTAGAAGTAAAATGTCCTGGATACTTAATAAACCAAATAATGAATACCAAAGCAATCAATATTTAGTTGTACTATAGGAATTAGACATCAATATAAGACTATATTTTTACATAGAAGTAATTTATTTCATTTTAAAGCAAAGATCCTATTGTTGTACAAAAAAAGTAAAAGTTCTTAAACTTTGTTTCCACACATACATTTTTCAATTCCTAACACCATCCTGCCTATTATTATTATTATTTTAATCCTCAACCAAGATTCTTCATTGATTTTAGAGAAAGGAAGGGTATATGTGTGTATGAGAGAGAGAGGGAGAGGGAGAGGGAATTAATCAGTTGGTTGCCTCTGGTACATGCCCTGATCCAGGGATGGAACCCGCAACCTAGGTATGTGCCCTGCCCGAAAATTGAACTCATGACTTTTTGGTATACAGTCCTCCAACCAACTGATCCATACACCCAGGACATTCTGCCATTTAATATTACTGTGCTCTTGGGTTTTAAAATTTTTCTCAGTGGGAGATTCTGGACTTACAGCAAACTGAGTGTATAGTTGTAATACTCAATTCTACCATTCTTTTCTCCTGAGGTGATTCAACCACTAAAATATCCATGACCAACTATTAGACCCTGGAAAAGATCCCAGCTATGCTTATGAATACAACTCTCAGCACTTTCAGGGAAAAAGCAAATATTCATGTTTTAATTTATTCACACTCATCTATTTCATTCATTCAAAATAAACGTTTATTGAGTACCTTTTGTATGTTAGGAAACACTTAGAAATTGAGGCACAAAATAGCACCTCATAAAGCTTATACTTACAAAATAATAAGTGAACGCATATTTAAGGATAAATTTCAGGTAACTTAAAGTGCTCAGTAACAATTCCATCAAGAGACAAAATGACTGTACCTATCCAAAAGGCTAAAATTTAAAAGATCTATAACACCAAGTATTGGTACAACCACATTGCAAAGCTCTTTGGCAATTTCTAAGAGAAGTAAGATATGTATCTTTTCCATGACCCTGTAATTCTACTCTTACATATACACCTAAGAGAAGGAAAACATACAGGTTTTCCATAAAAAGACTTGTGTAGAATGTTTTACAGCATATAAGCCAATGGAATAGAATACAGAGTTTAGAAGTAAACCCTCTTGTATATGGTTAAATGATGTTCACCATAGGTGCCAAGACAATTCAATGTGGAAAGAACAGTCTTTTCAACAAATGGTGTTGGAAAAACTGGATATCCATGTACAAAAGAATGAAATTGGACTTTTAAATCATTCATAAAAATCAGCTCAAAATGGATAAAATACCTAAAAGAAAGACCCAAAACTCAAACTCCTAAAAGAAACAGAGGAAAGCTTCATGCCATTGGATTTGGCAATGATTTCTTGGATATGACACAAAAACAGAAGCAACAAAAGAAAAAAATAAATGGGACTACATCAAATTTTTAAAAGTCTGTACAAGGGACATAGAGTGAAAGGTGAATTACTGAATGAGAGAAAATATTTGCAATTATACATTGGGTAAGGAATTAATACCCAGAACATAGCTAAATAAATCTACAAAAAAACAACAAAATAATCTTATTAACAATGGGCAAATGACTTGAATAGACATTTCACCACTGATAATATAGAAACGGCTAGTAAGCATATGCAAAGATGCTTAACATCACCAATCAGGGAAATGCAAATCAAAACTATAATCAGATACCACTTTACTCCCATTTGGATGGCTACTAAAAAAACAAACCCAGAAATGAGTGTTGGTGAAGATATGGGAAAATTACTCATTACAATCTGTTGGTGGGACTATAAAATGGGGCAACCGCTGTGAAAAACAATATAAAGATGTCTCAAAGTATTACAACTAGAATTGCTGCATGATCCAGGAACTCTATTTCTGAGTATATATCCAGAAGAATTGAAAGCAGAGTCTTGAAGAAATATTTGTACACCCATGGTGACTGAATTATTCACAACAGCCCAAAGGTGAAAGCAACCCAAATGCCTGATGGATAAATGGATAAAGGAAATGTGATATATACGCAATGGATTGTTCGGCCTTAAAAAGGAGGAAATTCTGTTACATATTATGCTAAGTAAAATAAGCCAGTCACAATATAAATCCTGTATGATTTCACTTATGAGGTATCTAAAATAGTAAGACTGAAAGTGGAGTGGTTGGTTACCAAAGCCTGTCAATATCTCATTGTCTAAGAAATCTCTCATAGTCTGTTCTGCTTGGATGCTAAGAAATCAACTATCTCCAGCTAACACAAGCAAGTAAAAGAGGAGCACAAGCCAATTAAGGAAGCTCTGGGGCTTGGAGGAGTCAGACTGACAGAAAGTAAGCTAGAATAAATGGCTCTGTGCTAAAACAAAAGAAATAAATAAGAACTCCAAACTGGAATGAGAACATTGAAGAAGATAATGTAGCAAAGGGAAAAAAAAGTCTCTAGAACAAAAGAATATATAAATTTAAAATTTAAAGATTCAATTCTGTAGGAGTTAATCAATAACTAAAATTAGGAAGAAATAACCAATATTAGAATCCTATAGACATTAACAGGATATAAGGAACTTGATGCAAACAAATGTAGAAATGTTTCCAAGAGCATGTCTAAAAAAGTACAACAATCAAAACTGACCCATAAAGAATTATGAAGTCTAAATACCTACATAACTCTTTCAAAAAATAAATTCTAATCAATTATTCCTTAAAAAATCCAACCTCAAAGCTCTTCACCAAATATACCACTAAATGTTTAAAGACCAGTACTCTTTCAAATACTCTTAAAAGAATTGAAAAGAAGGAAACAACCCCAAACTTGTTTCATGAGGTTTTTAGAAAATGTTGTAACAGAATATCTTCATGATCTTGGTTTTAAAAAAAAAAGGATTTCTTAGGACACAAAAAGCAGTAATTATAAAGTCTATTCATTTGACTAAATTAAGATATTGAACTTGTGTTCAACAAAAAAAATTATTGGAGAAGGTTTTGCAACATATGTAAAAACAGCAAAATACAGATCATATAATTAATAATTACAAGTGGATAAGAAAAATACAATAAAAATAAGCAAGACTTGAATACTTCACCAAAGATAAAACTTAAAAGCAATAAATGTTAAAATAATGCAAAACATTACTGAGAACCAGAAAAATGCAAATTAAAACAATAGTACATGATTATACACCTACTCAGATGACTAAAATTAAAAATATTGACAAAAACAAGGCATAGTAAAACCACGTGGTACACCTGAACTTCTCATGTGCCGCTGGTAACAGCAAGGATTAGCACATCACTTTGAAAAATGTCAGCAGGGAAGGAGGGCACATAGGCCACGCAGCTTAGTGCAGAAGGGATACAGTTACTGTTTACTTTTAAATTGTTTAGCGTAAGTGTGAATACCTAACTCAAAAATAAGCACAATACCAAAGAAAAACAGATACCCACAGAACTTCCCATTTTAAGGGGAGGTGTATGATTTTAAAGAAAAGAAAGTCAGCAATACTAATAGGGGAAAAAGAAACATTAGAGCATCATTAATATAAACATCTAGCACATATTGCTTACTGTAAGCCAAGTCATTTCTGCTAAATTTACTTGTATTCAATCACTGGTATAGCATGAGTACCACTGGTAATTCCATTTTATAGATGAGTAATCTATAACAAAGAGAAATTACAGAATACAAAAACAAATGATCGTTAATGGAGCTGAAAAACAAATGGAACAAAACTGAATAGATTATTTATTATAATAAAGGTGAATGGTGTAATTTTGCCTACCAAAAAAAAAAAAAACCCCACAAAAGTTTTATAGAATTGGGGTGATAAAATTCAGCCATATATTAACAAATAAATGCGCATCTGGGGTTTGAATCTTGGGATCTTGCTCCAGAGTCAGTGGTTTTAACAACTAAAAGATAGGTTGATAATGAAGGTTGTTAAAAGGGAAAATGAAAGAATCATACTTTAACAACAACTACAGAACATATACATCTCAAGCGTTTAATCTCTATAGCAAATGAAATAAGAAAATATGCTATACAACTCTATCTAAATTTAGAAAACTAATTTCATACTTCAGCAGACATCAGATGAATCTAATCACTCTAAGTTTTATCTTATAAATTATTTTGAAATTTATTTTGTAATTTTTATCAATAAATTACAACATACTTTATATAATTTAAAAGCTAAAATAAAAAATATTTTTTTACAGAAATATATGGGTACAACTAACTACATAAGAAGTGAAAAGATAACAAATGAGAGATTTAGAATGATGGTCAACTCAGGTGACCAAGAGGCAGGGAGACAAAATGACAGGGTATATGGAAGCAGAATTATATGGCTACATATCAGTTACTGTTCAAGTAGTACTTTATATTGGTTCATATATTCACAATATGTAGAATATGATTAAGCTCTTAGCAAACAATAATATACAAAACTAAATGCTATGAAAACAATATGACCAGTTCCAGCCAAGCAGAGGCCAGATACACTTTGGTAGATACATTTTGCCTCCTCACACAACCAAAAGGATAACAACCAATTTAAAAACAAAAAAGAGACTTCCAGCCAAGATGGAGGCATAGGTGAACACACTGTGCCTCCTCGCACAACCAAAATTAAGGACAACAAAGATTTAGAAATAAGAAAACAACTGGAACTAACAGAAAATTGAACTGTACGAAGTCCGACAACCATTCATAAAGATCGGTAAGAGGGGCAGAGCCACAGCAGGAAAAAGCGGAGGTTGGCGGACCAGGCAAGCAGGATCCCCAGGCGTGTAGGCATTGGCTAGCAGACCCCAGGCACACAGGTGGTGGCTAGTGGTCCCCAGGCGCTGGATGGCAACAGGAGGACCCAGTGAGGCTGGGCAAGGTGGCTGGCTGACCAGGCAGTCACACATTCGCTCACAGATAATCCAGGCGAAAACGGGGAGCGAGACCTCCCAACCGAGGGCCCCAGTGCTGGAAAATAAAACCTAAAAACACCCACTGAAAACACTTGTGGGGGTTGAGGTGCTGGGAGAGACACCCAGTCTCACAGGAGAGTTCATTGGAGAGACCCCCAGGGTACTAGAATGTACACAAGTCCACCCACACAGAAATCAGCACCAGAAGGGCCCAATTTGCTTGGTGGAAAATGGCAGAAGGGACTGAAATATGAGAGAGAGCAGAGCAAGTGC
Organism: Glossophaga mutica; assembly: GCA_039655065.1. Classification (NCBI taxonomy): domain Eukaryota; kingdom Metazoa; phylum Chordata; class Mammalia; order Chiroptera; family Phyllostomidae; genus Glossophaga; species Glossophaga mutica. Next base: position 44,991,247 of record CM077304.1, read on the forward strand.
CATTGTTCCCTCTCGGACCCCGCCCCCACATACAGCGTCAAAATCCAGTGACTGGGCTGCCCCGCCCTGGGGAACACCAAAGGCTCCACTCCTCATATGTAACAGGCACAACCAGACCAAAAAAATAAAAAAACAAAAAACAAAAATGGCTCAAGCAGGAGAACAGATCAAGGCTTCAGAGCCAATTCATCTAAGCGACCAAGAGATAGCCAACCTATCAGATGCACAGTTCAAAGCCCTGGTGATCAGGATGCTCACAGAATTGGTTGATTTTGGTCGCAAATTAGATGAAAAAATGAAGGCTATACTAAGTGAAATGAAAGAAAACTCACAGGGAACCAATAGAGATGGGAGGAAAACTGGGACTCAAATCAATGGAGTGGACCAGAAGGAAGAAAGAAACAACCAAACAGAAAACAAGGAAGAAACAAGAATTCAAAAAAATGAGGAGAGGCTTAGGAACCTCTGGGACATCTTTAAATGTCCCAATGCCCGAATTATAGGGGTACCAGAAGGGGAAGAGGAAGAGCAACAAGTGGAAAACTTATTTGAACAAATAATAAAGGAGAACTTCCCCAATCTGGCAAAGGAAATAGACTGCCAGGAAGTCCAGGAAGCTCAAAGAGTCCCAAAGAAGTTGGACCCAAGGAGGAACACGCCAAGGCATACCATAATTACATTAGCCAAGATTCAAATGAAGGAGAGAATTCTAGAAGCAGCAAGGGATAAGGGGACAGTCACCTACAAAGGAGTTCCCATCAGACTGTCAGCTGATTTCTCAAAAGAGACCTTCCAGGCAAGAAGGGGCTGGAAAGAAGTATTCCAAGTCATGAAAGGCAAGGACCTACATCCAAGATTGCTCTATCCAGCAAAGGTGTCATTTAGAATGGAAGGACAGATAAAGTGCTTCTCAGATAAGGTCGAGTTCAAGGAATTCATCATCACCAAGTCCTTATTATATGAACTGTTAAAGAGACATATCTAAGAAAAAGAAGTTAAAAAATATGACAGTAAAAAGACAGCAAACTCACAGCTATTAACAACCATACCTAAAACAAACGCAAACTAAGCAAACAAGTAGAACAGGAACAGAAACACAGAAATGGAGATCACATGGAGGGTCAGCAACAGGGGAGTGGGAGGAGGAGAGAGGGGGAAAAGGTACAGAGAATGAGTAGCATAGATGGTGGGTAGCAAATAGACAGGGGGAGGGCAAGAATAGCGTAGGAAATGTAGAAGCTAAAGAACTTATGACACATGGACATGAACTGGGGGGGGAATGTGGGTGGGAGGGGGTGTGCAGGGTGGAGGGGAATGAAGGGGGGGAATGGGACAACTGTAATAGCATAATCAATAAGATATATTTTTAAAAAACCAACAACCAAAAATACCAGAAAATCAAACTGCATGGAAGTCCGACAACCAAGATGTTAAAAAAGACATTCATCCAGTCTGGTAGGAGGGTCAGAAACCAGAAGCTGGGGCAGAGAGGACGCAGCAAGGTGGTGGACCAGGCAAGTGAGGCAGCAGCTGGCAGACAGGATTTCCCGCATTCATGAGCAGATAAACTTGGAGGAACAACTGGGAAGTGACACATACAGCCCATCCCAGGGTTTTAGCAGGAAACTATAGAGCCACAAAAACTGACTGTAAAAACCTGTGAGGGTCGCAAAGGCAGGAGAAACTCCCCATGTCACAGGAGGGTCCACTGGAGTGGCCCACGGGATCCTAGAACATACACAAGCCCACCCACCTGCAAATTAGCACCAGAAAGAGCACAATCCGCTTATGGGAAGTGACGGAAAGTGGGGCGAGAGCCAACCAAACAAGCAAGTAGCATTGTTACTTCTCTGACCCCTCCCCTACATACAGCACCAAAACGCAATGATGTGGGTAGCCCCTTCCTGGGGAATCCATGAGGCTTTGCCACTTACAACGTAACAGAGGAATGCTGACACAAAGAAATATGGCCCAAATGAAAGAACAGATCAAAACTCTTGAAAATGAACTAAATGACAAGGAGATAGCCAACCTATCATATGCACTAGTTCAAAACACTAGTAATCAGAATCTCACAGAAATTATTGAGTTTGGTCGCAAAATGAAGGAAGAAATGAAGGCTATACAAAGTAAAAATAAAGGAAAATATACAGGGAACCAACAGTGAAGGAAAGGAAACTGGGACTCAAATCAATGATTTGGAACAAAAGGAAGAAATAAACACCCAACTAGAACAGAATGAAGAAACAAGGATTCAAAAAAAAAAAAAAAAATGAAGGCTGAGGAACCTCTGGGACTCCAACACTTGAATCACAGGGGTACCAGAAAGAGAAAGGAACAGCAATAAATTGAAAACTTATTTGAACAAATAATGAAGGAAAACTTCCCCAATCTGGCAAAGGAACTAGACATGCAAGTCCAGGACACTCAGAGACCTCCAAAGAAGTTGGACCCAAGAAGAAACACATCAAGACACATCACAATTAAATCACCCAAGATTAAAGATAAGGAGAGAATCTTAAAAGCAGCAAGAGGAAAGGAGAGAATTATGTACAAAAGAGTTCCCATAAGGCTATCAGCTGATTTCTCAAAAGAAACCTTACAGGCAAGAAGGGGCTGGAAAGAAGTATTCAAAGCGATGAAAGGCAAGGACCTACATCCAAGATTACTCTATCCAGCAAAGCTATCACTTAGAATGGAAGGGCAGAAAAAGTGTTTCCCAAATAAGGTCAAGTTAAAGGAGTTCATGATTACCAAACCTTTATTATATGAAAAGTTAAATGGACTCATCTAAGAAAAAGAAGATGATCAAAAACTATGAAGAGTAAAATGACAACAAACACAACTATCAACAAATGAACCTAAGAAACAACAATAAAGACTAAGGGAACAACTAGAACAGGAACAGAATCAGAGAAATGCAGATCACAGGGAGGGTTACCAGTGGGGAAGAGGAGGGGGAGAATGGGGGGGGGAAGGTACAGTGAATAAGAAGCATAATTGTTAGACACAAAATAGACAGGGGGAGGTTAAGAACAGTATAGGAAATAGAGAAGCCAAAGAACTTAAATGTACAACCCATGGACATGAACTAAGGGGGAGGGAATACTGGAAGGGGCAGAGGGGGTGCAGGATGGAGGGGAATAAAGGAGAGAAAAACTTGGGACAACTGTAATAGCATAATAAATGAAACATACTTAAATAAAAAATAAACAATATGACAGCTCTCCTCACTATCATCCACTATCATTCCAATAAGACAAAGTGAAATATACCATATGAATATTAGAAACTTTTTGTGATTTTTGCAGATGAATAGCTTTTATAACTAAAAGATATGAGAGACTCAATTTAAAACTTTTTAAACAGTGCTTAACATAGTAATAATTAAGTACTGGAATGCTATGCAGCTGTTAAATAAATTAGGTCAATGCATTTGTGGAAGGATGTCCATGTTGCATTTTTAAGTTTAAAATGTAAGTGGCAAAGTATTGTGTATAGTATGATCCTCTTTTTGTAAAAATTTTCACTAAATGTACAAATGTATCTTCATAAATTTTTATATAGTGAGCCAAAGGTGTGGAAGTATACACCTCAAAGATTTTTGGCTGTATTAGGTGTACCTGAAGAGGGGGAAAACAAAACTATCAAACACTTGAACATCACAGTGCACTTTTTAAAAAATTATATTGTAGTTCAAGTACAGTTGTCTGCCTTTAAATAACTGCAATGAACTTGTTTTATTACTATAGTTTTCTAATTATAGCATTATTTATAAAAACAGCATCTATAACTATTTAATGGGCTAAACATTTAATCTCATTTTTTGATGTTTATACTTAAGCAGAATAATAAATGATGAAGTGACCTTTCCAAATACCCCAAATAAATGGGCACATTCAAAGTTTGTCAACTCAATTATATCATTCCTATGGAATGCTTGTCTATTTATGTTCCATCAAGTCAAATGCTAAAATAATGTCTTGTCATTTATTAATAACAAGTGTAAACAACCTAAAACTAATTTAGACCAAAACAAACCATCAAATCATGAACATAATGCAACAATGCTAATCAGTGAATAGAACACTTATTATTGCATACTGTATTCTGAAGTGCAAGGAGATTGTTAAGAGTTAATAATCCATAAAAATATAAACTACTAAAAATTATTAAACAATAAGATAATTAGAAACACATAATTCTACTGAAATGTTTCACATCTTTGTTTGTTTTGACTGACAGTCACCAGAGGGGAGAGGGAAGGGAATTTCAGGGGAAAAGGGGAAGAGTTTAGAGCAACAAGTATAAAGGACACATAGACAAAAACTAGGGGGCGTGGAAATGGGAGGGAGGTGGGGAGGGCTGGGGTGGGAGTAAAAGACAGAAAACTGTACAAGAACAACAATTAAAATAAAAATTAAAAAAATAAAAGCATAGAATAAGTAGGAACTTAAAAAATAATAATTTTTGACCAATTCCCTAGTATATGTGGTTCAATATAATTTTAAAATAGATTTAGATTTATTTAAGACAAAAAAACTGGACACTCCAGTTATCTTACTCTGGAAATTTGTGGTTCTCCACATAAGCAGTTCAAAAGTGGTTTACTTACACTATTAAGTTCAGTTGACAATCTTCCATAGCAAGACTTTCTGGATAATGAAGACAGTATGTTGATTTACATTCTGGTATGAACTCCTTATCTCATTGCAGATGGACTCTTTGATGAGCATGGGTCTAGCATACCACTAATAATGTGAAACAGCTACCAGTCACTCTCCCAGACTAGGAATCTGGTTGGCCTGCTTGAACAAATTACTTTAAGCTACAATAGGATCATGTACTAACTTGGAGTAGAATTACAATGCATGAAATGAGATTCTTAACTGTACTCTGTTATACAGATATACTCAAAACTTGGCCTCATTCTCAACCAGTGGCCTGGGACTGAGCTACAATCTGACATTAGAACTGAATACAATATAAATCTATGTTTCTGGCTTAAGGATCTGATGACAGTATTAATAGCTAACATAACTGATTACTTATTTTAGGTGTAGGCAACCTATTAAACAGTTTTCCAGCATCCCTTAAATTCACTTCTCACCATTATGGGAAGAAATCATTAACATAGCTACTTTATAGATGGGGCAGGGGGAACCTCTGTTTTGTCAGGTTATTGTTAAAAAATGTATTTAGAAAGCCATAATCCTACTTTAAAATCCTACCATCACCTCATAGTCAAAGTATACAAAACTGAATCTTTCATTTTTTTCTACTATTCCCAGCTTCCCCATTTCTACTACTATGAGCAATAATCTCCTAATATCCATAACTCACACTAAACTGTCTACTATCATTGGGGTCATCTTTACCCTTTGTATCTGATCACCAAGTTTTGGCCTTTCTCCTTCAAATGCTCCTAGTATTGTGTCTGCTGTCAACAATGCCCTCACCTCAGGTCCTTTCCACCTGTCATTAGAATTATGAATGCAAAATTAGAGTCTCCCAAATAGTCTCACCATCAATCTCTTATCCTTCTGATTCATCCCTCATTTATGTCCAAAAAATTGTTTTTGGAATACCCGTTTTATCTTGTCCTTATTTGAAAAATGTCCATGAATCTTCATTTCCCATAATATAGAGTCCAAACCCCTGAGCACCATCAGTCCACCACTAAGCACACTCATCACCACCACCACCATCAAGCTATAAATTCTCTAAAGACTGAGAACACTGTAGGGCAATGTGTTCTGCCCTAGCAAATGCTCAATAAATGTTCATGAAAAGAAGCAAAAAAGATTATGAGGAAGAAAGGATGATGAAAAGTTGGGAGGGAGATGGGAAAAAGGAATATATTGAGGAACAAGGCAAAAGAAGGTTTATCAGACCAGAACTTCAAGGAAGGATAACACTAATTGTAATGTACGACAACAGCAATTCAAAGATGAAGAGGTTGCCTTGACTTTCCTCATATCAAGTATGAAATTCACTCTAGTTTCTGTACAGAGGGCTAGAATTGACACTAATTGCTCTGTATTTGACCAGATGAGAAAATGAGCTTTATACTTGTCCAATAGCATGTAACCACCCATTCTCAAAGAGGGCATAAAATCAAATGAAGCATATTCTAGACCATCAACATTTCAAATCACTTGTTAAATGCCCAACAAGATTCCCAACTCAAAGAATTGAGTGTGCTTTGAAATAAAGAGCTATCATATCAGATATCTTGTGAAATCCAACTTGTCCTCTTATGACTTACACTGTTTTGGGGATCTATCGTGTCATATGTTGCAACACTCAATTTTGTTACTAATACTCCTGTTGTCAACAACAAACACAGGTCTAGTAACACACACAGAAGTTATCTCTTTACTATTAACAACTCTGTAAGGTAGGTATACCATTATCCTCATTTTATACATGAAGAAGATGAAGAACAAGAATGTTAATTAAACCACCCATGGTCACATAATAAAATGTAATTTGGAACCTATCAAGTTTTTAAATCAGTACTATCCTATGACAAAAATTTCTACAGACCTCTGTGATTTGTCATTATTAGAAGTCTCAACCACTGTTACAGAATTGTGGCTTTATAAGCTTTATTTATAAAGCTTATACTCACAAGTTAATAATAAGAATTATGCCTACTACTACTAAAAGTGCAGAAGAGTGTGGATTTGCCTGCAGCCAGCTGAAACTTGAAACATAAAAGAGTCATTACATCATTAGTCCTCACTGCATCCCTGAATCAGTTACTATTACAGTGCACATTTTGAAACTCAGACATGTGACACAGGTTACATGAAATTTCATCAGCCACCAACTGAATAAGTGGCATAACAAAGAAATGAATTCAGATTTCCTCAATATGAATTATTACATCTGAATTCCACATCACAAGACTCTTATAAAGGTCATATGTGACGATACACATAGAATTCTAAGAATTTAGTAACCAGGGTCATAATGGAAAATGCTGCCACCTACAAAGCTAAAAGAGCAACTAGCTACTCATATTTGTGAAAATATGGGTCTAGTTCTCCTTGCATTATAGAAATATAGAACTGAGTCAAGATTTGGACATAAATGCATTTAGCTCTATAATGCACAGACTTGAGAAAGATCTGGTACTTTCCTTTTACTCTAGTGGCCCTAAAAGACAAAAAGGAGGGCACCGGAAACCCCCCAAATTACTTCCACTAATCCTACATCCAGCAAGAAACTTGAGTTCCTTTCTGCTCAGTGTGCTGAAAGGGCAAAGAGCACCCTGGTCAAGTATTACAAATCAAATACCCTTTCTTCCACATTCTCAAGAAGCCAGCCCATGGGGATTGCTCTAAAGATGTGAAAGACAGATTTTCCAAATACACTAAATCAAGGATTCTTGCAGAGATCATGAGTTGAAAATAAGCACACATTCATTCATAAATTCAAAACCTTCAAATTTCTTTCTTTGTGGAAAGGAATATTCATTAGATGTCTCCTTCCAGCTTTGGGCTTCCCAAGCTCTCCATTTGAAGAGTATAAAAAATGAACTGTGTACCCCTTTGCATTTAACAAAGAGCCCTTCTATAGCTTCAAATTTTGTCTGTTTTCAGATATTCTATGTAAAATGAGATTAAGACAAACTAACCAAATAACACAAAAGTCAGAAGAATTTAGATGGACAATTATACATATGACAATGTGATATTCTAAACTCCCACTCTTACTCCTTGAAAAGATGTTTGAAAATCCTATGAGGTAAATTCATTCTTTAAAGAAAAATTAGAATTCATGTTGAACACACATCTACTGAGCTTATTTTGCAAGTGTGTGTGGCTGCTGAAGTTAGAATATAGCAGCACAATGCTGTTAAAATTGACAACAGTAAAGAACTCTACCATATCAATCTTATCTTGCTATTTTCAGATAAGACTTCAGGACAGTTCATTTCTAAACAGCCTCCATTTACTATGATTTAACAGATAACATATAACTCCCTTTGTTCTCTAGACTTTTACATGAGCTGCTTCTGAGCTAGAAGAGTTCCCACATTATCTGACAATCTGCCTCATGTATGTGGAATCATTCCAAAAATGCTTTGAGATAATTTTAAGCACTAAGCACTCTAAAATCCTCCCAAAATGCAAAGTTAGTTCAAAGTGGGAATTTACAAATATAATTTATTTGCTCTATGAATTCAAGTATTGGTATAAGACTATTTTTCCACATGAAATAACTTGTTGAAATGAGTATAAGCATTTGCTATTAGGTTACTAACTATAATTTCTGCTTTGTCACTGAATATTTTTGAAAAATAAAGTTACTGCTCACAAAAATCTAAAATATAATCTAAGCTTATCCTATAACTCATTTTTTATTCTAATGTTACTCTTGCATTTTAATTGACTCCTCCAGGTTCTGTACTGAAAAAGCTTTTGACCAAAAATAGAATTTGCATGTGAAATATTCCTCTATTAATATCTGCTTAAAAGGTTGTCAAAAATAAAAGGTATTTTCCAAAGTAAATTTAACATTAAAAAACTTAGGTCTAATTAAAGGCAGTCACTAAGTAGATGTAAAAATGTTAAAAATAAAAATACTATGTGGTATCTTACTAGCACTTATGGTAATATCTTTATTATGGAATCAGTTTTTCTTCACATGGCTTTGCCAGCTTCTATTAAGTCCACTCATTTTAGTGTTTGACAAAAGTGGAGAAAATTAAACTCTGAGATCAGTGATAGACTGAATTTGTATTTTCAAGCAGGTATTTTGTTATTTGATGTTATGCTAACAGCCCAGAATAAAACAACTTTTTAAAAGAATGTTTTTGTCTATCTTACTTAACACCATGTTAATCTAACATCCAGCTACATTTGTGTATGTGCAAAAGAAGTTGCAGACTGCAGACGGACAGGTCAGACTGAGTTTTTGCCCTTCAATGTTCTGGCTTTCTTCCAAGGAAGAAAAGCCCAAGGAAGCAGCCTGTTGGGGTAGGCCCAGAGGTCTGGATGTTCTCCACATGAAACAGTGTATCTGTCGCCTGACCTGGCAATGAGCCCACCTCTCACTCCAGCAGTAATCATGCTCACCAAATGAGGAATATGGATGATCACCATCCTTGTGCACTTTTCTCTGGCATTGTATACTCACTGTGAGAGCAGGTCTCATGCTTTGATGTCTTTAAACAGAGTTTGCTTCTGAATGCTCCAATACTGAATCAGATTCTAATTGCAAATAATTAAAATCTTTGCTTCCTCTTCTAGAGGAAAGCATCACATGGCTAAGCAGTAGGGAGCCAAAGATTAAGATTTACTTCACTAAGCATTTTCAATTAAGTTCTGTTTGCTGGACCAACCAAGGGAAAACTGTAAAATGAGCTATATGGCTGGTTAATCATCTAATACCTTAGAGAGAGAATTTTACACTTATTTCTCCCTCAAAATAGATTGAGTTCTTTTCCCTTGAGTTCTTTACTCGATAAGTAAATCTAAATGAATATTAAGTATTTAAAATAAGAATGGTGACATCCTTATATACCTCATGTACTATGGTCCATTATTTCAATCCCTCTCTTCCGATTATAGGACCCATCTTCTTTGCTCTTTGCCTAACACAATTGGGGGAAAATCTCAAAGCTAATTCAATCATGAATATAGGAGTACAAATTCTAAAGAAAGTATTACCAAATCCAGTCTGGTTAGAACATAAGGGTACTTGCCATTTGAGGATCAATTGACTGAACAAAGGGTAAAGATAAATGGTCTCCTTGCTATATGCAAAGGAAAAAAGTTTTGATAAAATTTAATATCCATTCAAAATAAAAAGTCTTCAGCTAGGAATTTAATGGAATTTCCTTAGTCATATCAATGGCACCTAAGGAAAACCAACAGGCTTGTACATACTAAAAAAGGTTGAAATCTTTCCTTCTAAAATTGGTGATGAGGCAAGGTTTTTCATTATTGCCATTCCCATTCAACATTATTCTAGCCAGAGCAATTACAAATAAATAGATAGATAGATAAATGGTTGAAAGGGAAGAAATAATGTCTAAAATAAATTTATTTTCACCGGGGGCCATGTTAGCCTCGAGGTTGCTTTCAAAGGGCCAAGATAATTTTAGGGCTGTATGACTGTAACTACCCCTTAACTGTTAAGGAGTTGAAATTACATTCAGCCCTTTGAAGGCAACCACGAAGTTGATGTGGCCCCCGGTTAAAATGAGTTTGACACTCCTGGTCTACATATTTGTTCATGTACAAAATCCAAAATATCAACAAACCATTAGATTATATGATCAAAGTTGCTGAATGTAAGTTTGATATTAAAAATTCCCTGCATGTTTATGTAGAAGTAATAATTAGAAAAAGAAATTTTAAAAATCATACTACTTACAATTAAAAACTGACTAAATACCCAGGAAGAAATATAAAATATAATGTGGGAAATTAAGGAAGAATGGATATACCATATTGATGGATTGGAAGATACATTATATAAAACTGTCACTTCACCAAATTGATCAATTAATCCAATAAAATTCATTATTTTTTCATTTTATGGAAACCAACAAGCTGATTCCAAAATTTATATGTAAAGGCAAAGGGTCAAGAATAACCAAGACAAACTGATGGTTTCCAGATGGGAGGGCACCTGGAGGGACTGGGTGAAAAGGGTGAAGGGATTAAAAAGTACAAATCAGTAGTTACAAGACAATTAATTACAAGGATATGAAGTATAGCATAGGGAAGATAGTCAATATTATTGTAATAACTACATATAGTGCCAGATGAGTACATGAATTATCATGTCCTTTGTAAGTTATATAACTGTCTAACCGCTATGCTGTACACTTGAAACTAATATAAAATATTGAATGTCAACTGTAATTGAAAAATGAAATTACAGTTGACATTCAATATTAAAAATAATCTTACAGTAGCCAGAGGGGAAGTGGGAGGGGATAATGGGGGGAAGGGTTTTCAGGAGCAACTACAAAGGACACATGGACAAAATCAAGGGGGAGGGTGGAAACAAGGGAGGGAGGTGGGTTTGGCTGGGGTCAGGGAGAGTGGTGGGGGTAAATGCAGACAACTGTAATTAAACAAAATAATTTAAAAAGAAAAACCAAGACAGTCTTGAAGAATACCCTCAAGGGCTTCTTCTACTATATTTCAGGACTTATAATAGAGCTCTAATATTTTTAAGACACTTTTTTCACAATGATAAACCAACAGACCAGTGGAAGGAAAGACAATGTCCAAAGCAGACCCACATATAAGGATACTTTTTAGAATGTTGTATATGTTATAAATTTTTAATTCCTATAAAATATTTCAGTTAACTTTTACAAAATAAGGTTTTATTGACTATTGCTTTTGATAGTTTTTAATAAAACTATCCACTTTTTAGGTTTTGCAAAAGAAATAATCTAAGTTTGAAATTATTGATAGATGAGCTCTTATTTCAGAGAAGTATTTTCTTTCATTTTATTTAATGCTAATCCCAAAGTTTAATACATCACTTTTTTCCAATGAAGGTTTTTACCACAACAGGATTAGTCCCCAACAAGTAAGACCTAAAGATAGTTCATCTAACTGTCCTGTACAATATTAGTTTTATAACTTCTATGTATGCAAATATTCTTGAACCTATCACAATCAGCATAACATATAAGGCCAGTAATCATTCCTAGTTTGCAAAACATTCCTAGTTTGCAAAACTCAATAATCAGCTCCAAATCACATTCTTTGAATTCTCAGTACCACTTAGCCAAATAATTAGTCCTACCTTTTTAAAACTCTGTCTTCATTAGCTTTTGGGGTACACATTTCCCAGTTGTCTTACTAGATCCCTGGCCTTTACTTTTCCATATCCTACTCTTCTCATCTCCCCAGCTGCTAAGCATTGTCATATCCACAGTTAATCCTTGGATATTTTTCTTTTCTGTATCTAACCCATTCCCTATACAATTTCAAACAGCCTTATATATTTAGATATTATTTACTGTTTGACTCAAATTATTTGCTTAAGCCCAGACTCCCATACTGACCTTCCAACTCATACATTCTATTATCTACTTCTTTTCTCCCTTTAGATTTTTAATTGGTACCGAAGCTCAAAATGTCTAAAACCTACGACTCCTGATACTCCTTCCTAAACTTGTGGTTCCCACTATCTTCTCCATCTCACTAAACGACAACTCCATCCTTCCATTTGCTCTGAGAGGGCAAGGAGAACCTCCTTATATACTCTGTGACAACTCTCTTACTCCCAGCCCTTAAACCACAAACCCATCCACCCACCTATCAGCTTGGCCATCAAAATGTACAGTGTCAGGCCACTTCTCTCTAAATCCATAGCTACCACCCTAATTCAAGATTTCATCATTTCTCAACATGATTATTTCAGTATCCTCCTAACTCTCCTGGCCCATGCCTTTGTTCAGCTAGTCTTTTCTGCATCCAACAAAATGAGTAATCCCTTCAAAACGCAAGCTGATTGGGTCACTCCTCTGCTCAAAATCCTACAGTGGTTTCCAGTGCTAGAGTGATTGTCAAAGTTGTTATTGTGACTTACAAGGTCCATGTGTGGATCTACTACGCACCTAAAGCAGCTTAAAATTCTGGTCTCTCAGTTACAAAGTCTTTTTCCAAGGCCTTGGATAGAGTCCTAGAAATTTTGTATTCACAACTTTTGTATTATTTTTCTTAACCTCACCAGTTTGTTTGATCTTCAGGCCCCACACCTGGATTCACCCACAACTACATGATCTAGCCTCCCACTACCACTCTGACTTCATCTCCTGATACCCTCTCTCTCCCTCCCTCACTGAACTTGTACTTGTACAGGCTGGTCGTGGGACATGTTAAGCAGGCCCCAGAACCTCTGGAACTCCAGTGAAGGAGGTACTCAAATACTTTATAAATGAATGAACAAATAGGTAAACAAATCCATGTTGGGGCAAGACTGAGACCTCAACCTCCAGAGTTATTAATGTGGAACAAGAACAAGATTCTCCTCTTAGCAGTCAGCTTCCCCCCCACACACACACTTATTCAATGCCCAACCCCAGCCCAGAATGTGAAGCAGGGATGATCCGTACACGCATTACATGCCACTCTTGTGGTCCTGCCCCTGGCCCACTGCGAAGTGGGAAACAAAGGGCAGGCTTTTGATTTATTGACCCTATACCATAAATTTCCTCCGAGCTGAAGGCTATGACCGAGTTCTCCGGGGCTGGTGAGTTCGACAGGGCTGGTATTTATTTATACCATAAATAAAAAGAGATCATTCAGAAATGTCTTCCGTTTTCTTGCTGCACAATCAGATTTTTAAAGTCACAACCTAAATAGTGCCTTGACCTTTCTGTTTGCACTCTCCTCACCCCCCAAATTAAACAAAACAAGCAAGCAAGCAAAATATAACCAGAGACATTGAAATTAAGAACTGACAGTAACCAGAGGGGAGGTAGGAGGAGATAATGGGGTAAAAAGGGGAAGGTTTTCAGGAACAACTATAAAGGACACATGGACAAAACCAAGGGTGGGTTGGATCAAGGGTGGGAAGTGGGGATGGCTGGTTGGGGGGAGTTGTGGAGGGAAAATGGAGACAACTGTACTTTAACAACAATAAAAATATGTGAAAAAAAGAAAATAAAAATGAGTGGTAGTCATCAGATAAACCCAATGTGTTAGTAGACATGCAAAACTATTAAACACCACAGTAACAGAAAAATAACTGAAAATTCTGGACAGTTTTACACTAATGATAACAGTACTGGTTCTCTTTGAGTACAGTATATTTTATTGATCGTGCTACTACAGTTTTCCCAATTTTTCTCCTTTTCCTCCCCTCCACGCTGTATCCCCCAACCCTAAAGCATCCCCCTGCTTAGTTCATGTCCATGGGCTGTACATATAAGTTCTTAGAGTTCTGTTTTTTATATCATTTTGACCTCTCCCCATCTATTTAATGCCAGCAATTATGCTTCTTCCCTGTACCTTCCCCCCATTTTTCCATTCCCCCTCCTCACTGAAATCCCTCCATGTGATGTCCATTTCTCTGATTCTGTTCCTGTTCTAGTTGTTTGCTTCATTTTTGTCGTTTTTTTCCTTTTATTTTTTAGGTTCATATGTTGATAGTTGTGAGTTTGTTGTCATTTTACTGTTCATAGTTTTTATCTTCCTTTTCTTAGATAAGTTCCTTTAACATTTCATATAATAATGGCTTGGTGATGATGAACTCCTTGAACTTGACCTTATCTGGGAAGCACTTTATCTGCCCTTCCATTCTAAATGACAGCTTTGCTGGATAGAGCAATCTTGGATGTAGGTCCTTGCCTTTTATGACTTTGAATACTTCTTTTCAGCCCCTTCTTGCCTGTAAGGTTTCTTTTGAGAAATCAGCTGATAGCCTTATGAGCACTCCTTTGTAGGTAACTCCTTCCCTCTTGTTGCTTTTAAGTTTCTCTCTTTGTCTTTAATCTTGGGTAACTTAATGATGATGTGCCTTGGTGTGTTGCCCTTCATGTCAAACTTCTTTGGGACTCTCTGGGCTTCCTGGACTTCCTGAAAACCTATTTCCTTTGCCAGACTGGGGGAGTTTCCTTCATTATTTGTTCAAATAAGTTTTCAGTTTCTTGCTGCTGTTCTTCTCCTTCTGGCACCCCTATAATTCTGATATTGGAACATTTCAGGTTGTCCCAGAGGTTTGTAAGACTCTCTTTACTTTTTTGGATTCTTGTTTCTTCATTCTGTTCCAGTTGGATATTTATTTATTCTTTTTGTTCCAGATTGTTGATTTGAGTCCTGGTGTCCTTCCTGTCACTGGTGGTTCCCTGAATACTTTGCTTTATTTCATTTTGGGTATCTTTCATTTGTTCTTTCATTCTTCAACCAAGCTTAATCAGTTCTATGAGCATTTTGATTACCAGGGCTTTCAATTCTCCATCAGATAGGTTGGCAATCTCCTCATCACTCAGTTCTGAGGTTTTGCTCTGTTCTTTCATTTGGGCCATATTTCTTTGTCTTGGCGCAGCTGACAGGTTGTAAGGGGGTGGGGCCTTAGGTATTCTCCTGGGCAGGACACCCCTCTTTATTGTGCTGCAGTGCTGCCTGTGGTGCAAGGGCAGAGAGGGAACAGTGCAGCTTGCCTGCTGGTCTCTAGTGCACTTTACAATGAACTCTAGTGTGAGACTGGGAGTTTCTCCCACTGTGGCAACTGCCGTAGTCTACAGCCACCTCTGAGTCCCAGTTTCTCCTAAGTCAGCCATTCCTGTGCAGCCTGCCACCATGCTGCCGCCATCCCCACCCCCACGGTCCTCTGCCTTACCAGAGTTCCTCTCTGTCCGCCGCCTTACCAGTCTGATTGTTCTGTTTGACTTTAACTCTGTGGTTGTTGGAGTTCCCTGCAGTTTGATTTTTCTGGAACTTCTGGTTGTTCATTGATTTTAGATTGGTTGTTATCCTCCTTTTGGTTGTATGAGGCAGGGAAGAGTTTCTACCTATGTTCCATATTGGCCGGAACCTCTTTCTTTTACCATAGTCTGTATCTTAGTTACTAATATCTCAAGTCTTCTGTCCATTGTACCTCTCTCAAAACACAAAGTTTAGTTGTTAATCTATTAATGTTCAAAACATCCCCTTTCCTTCTGTACTTCTCAGCTGTTGGCATCATCTTTTGCAGTAATCGAAGGCACCTCCAGCCTTAGCCAGTATGGATCAGTTGGTTGGAGCACTGTCTCATAAACTGAAAGATCGTGGGTACAATTCCTGGTCAGGGCACGTGCCTAGGTTGCTGTTTCAGTCCCAGTCAGGGTGCATACATGAGGCAACCAATCATTTTTCTCTTTCACATCAATATTTCTCTTCCTCTCTATACCTTCCTTCCCCTCTCTAAAAATCAATAAGCATGTCCTCAGATGAGGATAAAAAAAGGTACCTCCAACATACACTTTTAAACACCAGTGTCACAACTGTCCATTCCTTGGTTTGCACATGTTTCCGTTTTCTCTACCCAGCATCCATTCATCCAACTTCTCACAATAGTACCAATTTTCCTTTGGGTACCTACCCCCATTCATTATTAGCCTATAGTTCATTGCATTTTGCCTGACCCCATGCACATGGTGGGTCTGGCTCACTACAGCTCTGCCTCCAATAACAGCAATTAGCTGAGGCCAAAGAAAACAATAATCAGACCCTATACCAGGAACTTACTTTGAACTACTGGAGGAGGTGACTACCAACACCCACCAGACAGGTGTCAAATTAAAGCCTAAATCCTTTAAACAGGGCTTATCAGAGACCTTTATGAGCTTTTTCCTGCTTACCTCTCCAGCATCATCTCCTCTTACCACCTCCCAGCATCACATGCTTTTTCTCAAATACTCTTAGTTCCCTAGTGGTACAAGCCCTGCCCCATCTCCAGGTATTTGCACATGCTGTTGCTTCCATCTGCAGTACTGCTCTCCCTCTCCCCTTCCCCTGACTAAACCCTATTCATCGTTCAAGTCTCAAATAATGAGTTTTTTCTCAAGTAAGCCTTCTCTGATTTCCATGTTTCAGTTGTTCTATGGTTTTCCTATGAGGTGCCAAATCATCTTCTGAATGAACTCTGTCTTACACGCCTGGCTGTGAGCAGAAGAGTAATTTTGGCACTAACAACTGTTTACATAGCAGCTATATTCATGACATTAGTTGCTGTAAAGAATGTAAAAAATGAAATAAAATGTAATTTTACTTTAAGGAACATAAACACAAAATCTTAAAACGAATAGGTGGGGTAGCAGAGACATATAACACATTTAAAAACAATGCAAGATAGTGTAAATTATATTCAGAATAAATAGTATATCCCCTCAACTGATAGTAGTCTTTGGCCAGTGATTTTAAAGCCTACACTCTTAATCTTATCAAATTATGAGCAGGTATATTAATCACAGGAGAATGGATAAGATGCTAATTATAAGACAAACAGAAATTTTCAGTAAAGCAAGAGTCTATAATGAGGTACAATGGGTAAAAGAGCTACAAAGCTAATGAATGACCCCACTCACATTTTAATCTCTGTAAGTGAAGAGCACCTTAAGTATTTAAAATAAACTCATTTAGAGAAAAGGATTTTCTCTTGAGGAGACACATCTCACTGTGGAAGGAAAAGATTAAGGGGAAATTTCTTAAAGGATAAATGACTGAAGAGCATAAAACAAGCCCACCCTCCCCCAAAAAAACACCACCAACAAGGTGGTAGACAGATCACCGAAGGGTAAATGGAGATGTATTCAGTTCTAGCAGTGGAGGCTTACATTGCCATCCAATAAAAACTCATAGGCAGCATAGATGGTAGGTAGGAAATAGACAGGGGGAGGTGAAGAATAGTATAGGAAATGTAGAAGCCAAAAAACTTACGTGTATGACCCATGGACATGAACTAAAGGGGGGGGGAACGTAGGTACGAGAGGGTATGCAGGGCAGAGGGGAATAAAGGGGAGAACATCGGACTATTATAATAGCATAATCAACAAAATATTTAAAAAAGAAA
Source organism: Glossophaga mutica (assembly GCA_039655065.1). Classification (NCBI taxonomy): domain Eukaryota; kingdom Metazoa; phylum Chordata; class Mammalia; order Chiroptera; family Phyllostomidae; genus Glossophaga; species Glossophaga mutica. Next base: position 45,008,788 of record CM077304.1, read on the forward strand.
AAACTCATAGGAACTTTAACAAGTTGCTAAGTGACTTTAGTCACTTACATATGAATTTCAAAATAGGAACTGGACCAATATAAAGCAAAGACAGAAAATTTCTTAATGGGTAAGAGAGAAAACCAGATGTACCAAATATTTGAAAGAAAAGTTAATAGTCTCAGTCCCTCCTTAAAAGTAAACTTGATAAATAACATGAACCAGAACAAGTTGACATGATCAGAAAAAAAATAGAATTCCTAGCAACAAATAAGAAGGTCTAATTTTACAAACAGTGAGAGACAACCAAATCAGAAAAAATATAAAAGTGGTTTGACACCATTGTATTTGGACACAACATAGCTTATTCTTCAATTAGGGGTTATAACTGTGGTATAGCTTTTATGCTTCAAGATTCATAACCCTGTCCTACTCCTTTCTAAGCTAGCACAAAGAAAACATTAAAAATCTTGCCTTCAAAACTTAAAAAGAATGCATCATTATTTTTACCTGCAAAACATTCTCCAGTTTAATGATGTAGTATGAAAAATATAATCCTAGTATAAAGAAAGGAAGAATTTTTTTAAAAATTAAAGAATATATATTCATGACACAGGGTCACAGACAACAACCTGAGGATTGCCTGAGGCGGGCATGGATGGAGGTGAGCAAAGGGGGAACAAGTTTGGATAACTTATAATGGCATAAACAATAAAAAACAATAAAAATGTAATCATACAATAAGAAAAACAAACTTTAATTCTTCAGAGGAGTAAGGTCATCCTCCTAGAAACGACTATTGTTAACACACCAAAAATGCGAGGCATTAAAGTTACCTTTCATGTGATATATTTTTGAAATGCACCTGACTGGATAAACATACCTGTTTCCTGAATTTTGGTTCCCTTCCTCATTTGCCCATTTCACATAATTCAGCAACCTCATTAGAAATAAAACTAGATAATAAAATCACAAATAAAATAGAACTTCAAAGACCTGGGACACTGCCACAGAGAGAATGACAACACAAAGCAAGCACCATAAATGAAAGATTGATTTTTGTCTTTGGAATGCATTATTAAATACATGTACATTTCACTATCATGGCAAACAGTACAATTGCCAAAATAGGTCAGCTAATAAGACAATCCTGTCTGCAGGGAACAAACAACTGTCACGCTGCCAGAGTTTCTTCCCCTCCCAGAAAACATCTGTAAGTTGAGGATGATTATATCCCACGGAGTTATGCTAAGGACCAATGAGATATGACTATGTAGAATGCTTTGAAAAGTATAGAGTTTTTCATAATATGTATGAGGTAGTTCTAATACCATAGAATTCACAACTCAAAACCCTAAAAGGTAAAATTTCACAATTTAAAATTGTTCTTTGGTTTGGGACAAAATTTAATTTAGGAATATTACTAATACAATAAGACTGAAAATTGCTCCTTAAGAAAATAAACTAGTCTCATGCACTTTAGAACGCTGATTAATAAATAAAGCAAAAGGATAGACCTGAATAGTTGAGGCAAGTCTGTTATTCAAATCTAAATCAGTTTTCTCTAATCTAAATCAGTTTTCTCTAGTTAATAGAGTACAATTTTTTTTTCAAAAATTAACACTCGTTATATAGCAGAAGCTTGATTTAAACAATAATTTTGACACTGAAAGAAAAAAGAATCAAGTTGGACACTTGATTCTTTTGGGGGGTATGGATGAAGAGGGTGGTGGAGCAGAGACAACGGTTTCAGGTTGGATGTGTTGTCTATAGGATGCCACAGGGACATCCAAGAACCGTGAGCATCAGACAAGTTGTGGACCTGAGATCTAATCTCAAAACAAGCTAAATTTAAATCATTTTAAAAATATGTGTCATTTAAATTGGCAGTTAAGTTAGGGAAGTAGAAAAACAATGAGGACTACGTAAAAAATGGTATAAAATGGTGGCCAAGAAGAACACTTTAAAAAATGCATAGAAGATGGGAAAGCAGTCACAACAACCAGGAAGAGAAATAGAAATAAGAGTAAGAAAGAAAAGTAGCAAAGCTGGAAGCAAATTATATCAGAGAAGCCAGAGAAAGGAAAATTCAATCAGGAGAGGTTGATCCATAGTGAGAAATCTTGCCCTAAAGTGAAGCAACAGTAAGACAGATTACTGCTTTTGGCAAGTAGGTCATAAGTGATCACTGAGAGAGTAGTTTTAACAAAGGGTGGGCAAAAGAGTGAAATCTCTAGTGTCATTTCTATATATATTTAGAAGCTTGAGCTGACTGAAAAATACCATTAACAAGTCATTGGTTGAAAATACTGGTCTTAGTCATGGCCTTGTTTATAATCCTCTACCTCTAGATTAATTGATGGCACATCCTCCTCTGCCCACAAATTTACAAAACATTCTAAGCAGCAGGGAACTTACAGATCATTAAGAGATTGCAATTTGGTAGCTAACAAGCCAAATTCAGCTCCCATGTATCAAACTTTTTCCCTCCACATTTTTAACTTCTTTGTAAAAGTCAAAAGATCTGGTAATATCAACCCTGCCTTTCCAATGCACCTTTTGCAAGAAGCATGCACATGCCATTGACCTATGGCTACCTGGGCATCCTAATGACTCTTCACTTCACTCATTTTTGGTAACTGCTTGATCCCTGTAGCTGTAAGGTATCTAAGTTAGAAACCCCTAAATGTGACATTTATATAGGAAACATTAAATCCATGAACTACCCACTACCTATGCTATCACTGAGACAGAGAAGCTAAGGTCTCAAAATCAGTAACAGAGCCAGAGGTAGAACACTCTTCACTGACTCCCAGCTTCTAAGTGAAATGTGACCTCTGCCGACAGTAAAGATGTCTGATTTCCCAAAACAGATGCTGATTAAATCATCTTTAAAGACAGGGAAATAATTTATATATGAGTACAATTTTATTAAAAAAACAATTCTCATGCATTCACAAAAAATACGCAAATAGATTACTCACATACGAAAAAATCTTTACCATCTCTAAGTTGAAGAAAACGCTTTAAGGAAATTATCTTCAATTTCCTTCTTGTGTGCACGCACTTTATTTGTTTGACATTGAAATCTTTTGTTGACAAGATAGCTGTTTCCTTTGATTCAGTCTCCCTGGCCTTTTGTCTCATCTCATTCAACTCCAAAACTATCTTTAAAAAATAAAGCTGACAGCTAAGTAATACAATAGTAAGAGATCATATGATGTCTCCGAAAACTTCTTTGATTCCCCAGTGCCTATGGGGTAGCCTACAAAATCCTTAACATCTTTGACGTCTGCCTCTGTTTGTCTTCACAGCCTCATCTTCCCCTGCTCCCCACATTCTTCCCCACACATATCAGGACTTTAATACTATTCCTGCTCACCTATAGATCTGTTCTAGCCAACTCTTACAGATTTTGCAATTGATTTGTCATTCATTAATCCCAGGCCCAAAGTTCCAGCCAAAGTTGTTTACCTCTCCTTCCCCAGTCCAGCTTTCGTGGGAACGCTAAAATGATACTACCAACCCTCCAACCACAAAACCCCACTATCTGTGTTTTACTTCTTGTCCAACAGGGCATCCCACCTAACAACTTCCCACCACCGTAGCAACACTGCCTTTTGTCCATCCTTTCCCCTCACTCCTCCCACCTCCTAACCAGCCCAGATGCTGCCCCATGTGGCCCTGAGTGACGTGGTATGTGTGCTTTTCTTGGGAACCATAAGTACCAAATTCCTTCCAAGGCAGTTATCTCCATGTCTGCCACCTTACCATACTCCATCAAAACAACTCCTGGGCACATTTTTATATAAATCCTCTGTTTCCCTTTTGCTTAGAAGAGGGCTGCAAATCCTTCCTATTGGAGATTAAATGGTTTCAATATCACCCCCTTGGTAAAAACCCAGGGCAGTGTGTTGCTCTGCCCTTTGAGCTACTTACCCTATTGTTCCTAACACAGCTAGGGTTGCCTTAGCTTGATTTTATCAAATTTCTGTATTTGTGGGGTTTTTTTTTTTACACCCACTGGGCTTTGAGAACCTCATGTAAGAAAGACTTGATTTACCCAATACATACTTTACATATATTAGGGACTCAAAGACTGTAAGAATGAATAAACAGTTTTTTTAATTAGAAAAAACACAGAAATTCTAAAGCTGGCCAACATCATTTCAGTCACATTCAGAGACATTTCATTTTCACTCACAGCAAGTCCTCTTCTTCACTGCTCTGCAGACATTCTACACTCCTTCCCCACAACACTAAGATGGGAGGGACAGGGTGGCACTAGATGAGAGTGAGCACAGCTCACTGGGTCTCCTGAGAAACACACACCAGCTCTGACCTGCTCTCGGAGGATAGCCAGTAGAAAAACTTCACTTACAATCCATAGAGTCCTTCATACCTGACCATCTTTTTTCAGGGCTTCCCTCCCCTTGGTTCTTAATTTTGTTATTGTGTGTATGGGGTTTTTTGTTCCTTTTTTAGGTTTTGTGTGTGTTTGGCCATTTCCACTGCATGTTACTTAGAATATGTCTGAGGTCTCTGTGGGAGCTTGGCATCCTCAACAGCTAGGTAGGGGTACCAGATATAACTTGTATGGCCTCCAGGAACATGGTGGAATCTGGTGTTGAAAATAACTTAATTCATCAAAGCTGAAGCCAGTATGAATTAAGATATTCTAGGGTCATCATAAATTAAAACCATCAGATATATTTTTAATAACTCTTCCTTTTCCAATTAATCATTTTGGTTCATGTGCTGTATCTTTAAGCCCACCTCTCTGAAGAAATCTCCTGGAGGAAGCTTCACCTATAGAATATGTAAGATCCTGCAAGTATTTCTTACCAACAATGTGTGAATTGGGAGAGGAAAAAGGCTTTTGATAATATTTTATGAAATACATTCAAAACTCTTTATTTTTATGAACAAAATGATGATTAGCAACTAGTTACTTAGGCCATTAATTGATGGCTTTTAATGATTAAAAATATGTATGGTAATTGTGTCTAAAAACAGGAAATTTAAGAATTGAAAAGAAGGACCCTATCTTTAACATTTTAGTAGATAAATGTTATCAAAAATATATTGCGAATAAAAGAAAACTAAACTAATGCTTTCTATTTGCTCTTTATTTATAGTTTTTGTTATAAGTCTTCAGGATAAAAAAAATTTTAAACAAAAGAGTCTGGCTTCCCTTGAACCATTTTCTTTCTGATAATGAACACTGACTGTGAATGCAAATCCCTGCATATCATTATGTGAAACATTTATGCATTCAGAGTGTCTACTTGGTGGTTTTCTTCTTAAGAAGCTAAACAATTCATTAAACAAGCTGCTACTGAATGGTAGATCAGAACAAGCATAAGCTGCCTCCTGTAGAATTCTATTGTGAAGCTGTACCCATTTGTGTTTTCTTTGAAGCGATAAAAATGAAACCCTTATGCTCATATTAAAAGCATAAGAAAGGCATCTATTATGTCAATAGATTTAAAACATGGCCTTGGACACAGTGAGAACCACTCCAAAACGGTACTCTTATAATAGCAAAGGTTAAGAAGTGCACTCCCAGGGAAAACCTTCAAAGGCCTACATATCATTATATTCCAAAACAGATGGCATGTCAGAGCTTGGAACTATGGTTTATGGACACCTAAACTCTCAAATAAACCCTTTTTAATCCTGCTCTTTTGTGTAGATTTTGTACTTTGATGATAACTGAAGGTGCCTTTCACCGTTCTTCACAGGACGGCACACAATGACACGGTGAAGATTCATGTACCTAAATGGCAGCAACTCTCAACATGACTCCTGTGCAGTGTACAAATATTTCACTAGTAACAGATTGGTACTTTAAAGATATCTATGATTCCTAGGTTCTAATCAATTACAACTCTTCAACAGTCTGAATTTTAGAGGGAAAACAATGGAAACCACTTTGCGAAACAATGTGGAATTACCTAGTATCCACAAATATACTCTGGATAAACTCTCAGACACAGGAGATGGGACAAGAATATTCAGAGCAGCATTGTTTATAACAGAACAACTGCATACAATCCAGAAGTTCAACAGGAAAATGGAGATATGAACTGTGATATACCCAAATATTGTACAGTGATGGAAATGAATGAATGGCTGTTACATGCACCAAAGTAGATGAACCTCAGTCACCAAGCACAGCAAAGTAGGTAAGTCACAGAAAACTGTACCCAACATTTCCTGTCAAGTTAAAAGCATGCGAAGTTGAACATGTTATTGTTACTTAGGTTCTATTTTAATTACTCTAAAATTCTGCTGGGAAAATTAAATCATACTAGTATGACTAACACATTGAAGTAAAGACTTTTCATTGCTATTTGCTACAAATCTCATATGCTGAATGCTTTTTTGGGATTTAAATTCAGTCTGCTACAACAAAATTGCAAATAGACTGTAGACGATTTCTAGTGAGTCAAGAAATTCGTTTAATATATCAGATACTTCAATATTTAAAAGAAAATATATAAATTCTAATCTATAAAAAGAGTTAAATAGTATCTTATTTTAACCCAAATACTTTCATGTCATGGTTTACCTGAAATGTCACAAGGCTTATGAGAATGCAGAAAATAGTTCCTCTTTAATTCCTGTCTGTAGATAAGATGTGGCTTGTTATGGTCATCTTCATGCTCACTCCCATCTGCCTTCATTATGGGTTCTAAGAAATATTCACCATCATGTGCTTTAAATGTTCCCATCTGAAAATTTAAAAAAATAAAGATTTACTTTTTTTTTTTATCTTTAAGAAAAAGTACCCTGTGCCATGGGTTAAAGTGAGCACACAGAAGCAAGACAGCAAGGAGTCTGTTCGCTGAACGTCATCAACTGAACGTGAAGTTTCCTTTCCGGGGCTCACCTTTCTCTCTCAGCTCTTGTATAGAGTCACAAACCCTGGACACTGGATGGTATTCCAATGGACAGAGTTGAGATGGCAGGCATTCCAGGTACAAAGAATGGCACAAGCAACAGCGTCAAAATGGGAAAAATGTCTAGCGCATTGTAGGAATAGCAAAACCTGTTTAGCCTGGTCTATGAATAGTAGTAGTATGAGACTAGACATAAACAATAGGCTGCAGTCAGAAAAGAAGAGATATTAAATGCAATGCTAACAATTTAGAATTTCTAAGGGAGCCATTGAAAAGCTTTTACAAAACCCTGTCTTCTGAATTCCAGACTCCAATATCCAACTAACTATTCTATATCTCCACCACTTAGATAACTAGTAGCATTCACAACTTTAACATGTCCAAAGCCAAATTCTTGATTTCTGGTTCAAACCTACTGTTTCTGCAAAGCTCTCTATTTCAGTAAATGGCAACATTATTATTTAGCTTTCTCAGGCCAAAAATCCTTAAAGATAAATCGAGTATGGCTCTTTCTTTTACATCCCACATTCAATCGCCTTCAAAGCCTGTTTCACCTTTAAAATATAACTGAAATCCAACCACTTCTCCCAAATTTTACCACTACATCCATGATCTCCTGCTCAAGCTAAGCCAATAGCCCTTCATAGTCTAGTCTCCACAGAAGAGTCATAGTAATTTCTCCTAAGTCTATACCATGTCACCCCCCCAAAAAAAAACATTCTAATGATTTTTCATGTTACTCCATAAAATCAAAAGTTCTTACAATGGTCTACAATGCCCTCTGCCCACTGCTTTTCAGCATCCATCCCTCCAAGCACACAGATGACTGACCTGCAGTTCTGACTTCTCCCACTTGTACCTTGGCTCATCCTAGAGCTGCACTTCCAGTATCTCCGCTATTCCTCAGAGTGACGAATACACTCTCACATCAACACCTTTGTACTTATTAAACCTTCTGCCTCAAGTATGTCTCTCTGGTGGTTCTCTCTGTCACATGTTTCATATCTCTGTTCAACATTCGTCACCCCATGTAAAATGGCACCCAACCGCCTATCTCTATCTCTGTTATCCGGTTTCATTTTTCTTCAGAGCATTTATCACTACTGGATATATTTCATCTGTCCCTTGTCTGGTACTACTAAAATATAAGCTCTGTGAGAGTAGAGCTTTGCTTGCACTCGTCTTCATGCTTCTTGTGCCTGCCGTGTACCAGATGTTGGATAACATTGAATTAATGAGTAAGACTATAGGGTATGACATTTAATCTAGTAACATTGTGTGTGATGGATGGCTGCAAAGAAAAAAATCCAATGGTTGTAAGACAGAGAGATAACCCAGAAGGGAGATAACAAAACTTGAATTATGGTGACAGTGATGGGAGGACAGTTGGAACAAAAAGGTTACAAGATGCCATTGCCTGAGAAGAGCAGAAAAACAGTGACAAACAATTTAGGATAGAGATGACTTTTTTCTGGGAAAATAATTTACCAAAATAACTCCAGAAACGTTGAAAATCTAAAAGACCCCTTTTCTACCAAATGATATAAAAGTTGTATCACAAAACCTCCTGACCTTGATTAATTCCACAGAGAAATTCCACCAAACCTTGAAAGAGCAGATTATTCCACTGCTATCTGAACTGTTCCAAAATATTTACAAAATAAAATATTCAAGTCATTTTTGTGAAACTAGTGTCAACCTACAGCAAAACATGATAAAGACAGCACCAAAACTAAACATATATTGTGACAAGCTCATATGTGAATATCAAGATGAAAGTCCTAAATTATATTAGCAAACAAAATGAAAAGAATGATACATGATGAGATGGAGTTGATCATAACAATGTAAGTATCATTCGATACTGGAACCCTACTAATAACATTCACTACAGTCACTTATGTGAATAGAAAGCAACCATCTGGCTTTTGAAAAATTCAATAAACAACTTGATTTTAAAAATATCAATAAAATATAGTAACATCGATGCTTCCTTAACAAGATAAATTATATCACAGCCCAGAGACAGCACCATGAAAAGACAAGACAAAGGCAAGTCATTCCCACTTAGGTCAGAAATACAAGGGTGCCCAGTATCACCTACACTAAACAGAAGTAGATAAAAGAGATTAGAAATATAAAAACATTGGACACAAAAAGTGTTATCTTCATAAATGATACTGGTACATAACTTAAAAAATACAAACTAACTGAAAAACTACTGTAAACACTAAATGAATTTCGTGAGATAAAATACACAGGTTTCAACAGTTTTCACATATAAAAACCAACAACTAAAAGATATTTATTTACAAATAAAAAGGTTAAAAGCCCAGGAATAAAACGAGAATTTTAAAAGTCTCTGTAAAATATTAAGGTACTACTAGTGAACTATAAAGGAAAACAAACAAACGTTATCACTTGCCTGTTCTTGAATAGCAGGCATCCCCAGATGAATCTCTAAACACAAGATCCCAATTTCAATAAAATACCAACAGGTTTTTAATATGTAAATTGCTTCCAAAGTTCATATGGAAAAATAAACAAAAACACCAGATAATTTTAAGACAACAGTGAGGCAGGACTAGGACTACAAGATATTGAAATAGTATAAAGCCATATTATTGAAATACTCCAAAGCTGGCACATGGAGACCAACTGAATAAAAAAGCAAACAATTTTAAATCATACAGGACTTACAATTAATAGCATGGCAACAAGTAGACAGACATCTGGGAACACATAATTTAGATACATGCTGCAGAATAAGTTCTAAAGGATCAATGATATACACTTTAAAAAAATGGATTGCATTTATTGGGGTGACATTGGCTAATAAAATTATATAGGTTTGAAGTATACAATTCCATAATACCTCATCCATTTACTGTATTGTGTGTTCACCACCCAAAGTTTGCTCCTTCCATCACATTTACCCTCCGCTTTACCCTCTCCTCCTTCCCCCACCCCACTGATGGAAACTTCTGAAATAAACCACGACAGCACTGCAAGGTAACAGGAGACAATTCATTTATAATTTTAAAGTAGGAAATGTCATTCTAATCACCACTCAATACCCATATAAAAGTTAAACTTCCTTCAGGAAGAACAAAAATTAGTACTAAAACTGAGAAACTATTTTCACCCGTGAGACTAGAAAAAAATCTACATTTGATAACATACTTCAAATGTGTGTTGGGAAAAACGGGCACTCTCATCCATTGCTGTTGAAAATGCAAATCAGCACAATCACAGCGCAAACCACTTGACACTATCACAATTACAAATGCATTTGTCCTTCAACACAGCAATCACCTTCTGAGAATTCATCCTTTAGATACATATGATACACATACATTCATCCATTTGCACACAAGTGAAATAACATTTACAGACATATTAACTACAGCACTGGTTTTAATAGCCCTGGAATATCTTGTGATTATAAACAAAAAGAAAATAAACACTCTACGTAGCAATACAGAAAGACCTCCAACACAATTATTAAACCAAAATATATCATTGTAAAACAGGATGTATAGTTCACTACCACTCGTGTAACAAAGGAAGAAAAAAACTAAATATTTCTATTTGCCTTGTTGCTACTAAAAAAGCTCGAGAAGGATTAGAAATGGTGCACATGGAGGTAGAAGAAAGTAGTAGGTGGATTCAGGAATCACTAGGGATAGCTTCCCTCATCCTTGCTGTTCCCTCTGCTTGAAACAGTCCAGTTCCCACACTTGACCCCATTCCCCCGTCTCACCCCTCTCCTCCTGGCTGGCTCTCATCCTTCAAGTCTCAGCTTACAGAGCAGCTATGCAGAAAGCTTTCCTTGACCAGCTGTCTAACTATCAACAGCCCTACACCTACTCCTGAAGATATATCACTTCTTTATAATATATTAGTTTGGTTTCTTCAGAGAACATATTATATGTTGTATTTACATATTTCTTTACTGTTTATAATTATTCTCCCTCACTAGACAGGGGGCATCATGCAGGCAGAGATCTAGCCTGAATTTCTATTGCTTAATATAGTACCTGACACATGGCAAGCATAGTACACAGTAAATGCTTGTTGAATCATGAAAAGCTATCATTTTCTACTCCATACACTCAGCTGGTGCTGAACAGAAGAATACAAATTTGGACACATGGGCTGGAGCTAGAATATGGAGAATCTTGCATGCAGGGTATCTTAATCAAGTCCATAAACTTGAGTGACAAAAAAAAGGAAGTTACATCCTCATCATTAACCTTTGACTGAAATTGAGCATTTTCTTCAGATGTGAACATAGGCAACCAATCCCAGTAGTACTGTGCTAAGTAAAAATTTATACTTTTTAAAATATTTTATTGATTATGCTATTACAGCTGTCTGAGTTTTCCCCCTTCGCCCCCCTCCACCCAGCATCTTCCCCAGTCCCTCAGGCAATCCCCATACCATCGTTCATGTCCATGGGTCATGCATATACGTTCTTTGGCTACTCCATTTCCTGTGCTGTACTTTACACTCCCATGGCTATTCTGTAACCACCTATTTGTACTTCTTAATCCCCTCACCTCTTCACCCATTCCCCCTCACCCCCTCCCATCTGACAACCACCAAAATGCTCTCTGAATCCGTGATTCTGTCTTTGTTCTTCTTGTTTGCTTAGTTTGCTTTTTAGATACAATTGTTGATAGATATGTATTTCTGCCATTTTATTGTTCATAGTTTTGATCTTTTTCTTAAATAAGTCTCTTTAACATTTCATATAATAATAGTTTGGTAATGATGAACTCCTTTAGTTTTTTTTCTTGTCTGGGAAGCACTTTATCTTTCCTTCAATTCTAAATGAAAGCTTTGCTGGGTAGAGAAATCTTGGCTGTAGATCCCTGCTTTTCATGACTTTGAATATTTTTTTTAGATTTTATTTATTTATTTTTAGAGAGCGAGGAAGGGAGAGAGAAAGAGAGGGAGAGAAACATCAATGTGTGGTTGCCTCTCACGTGGCCCCCACTGGGGACCTGACCTGCAACCCAGGCATGTGCCCTGACCAGGAATTGAACAAGCAACCCTTTGATCTGCAGCCCACGCTCAATCCTCTGAGCTACACCAGCCATGGCGACTGAATATTTCTTGCCAATCCCTTCTAGCCTGCAAAGTTTCTTTTGAGAAATCAGCTGACAGTCTTATGGGAACTCCCCTATAGGTAACTAACTGCTTTTCTCTTCCTGCTGTTACGATTCTCTTTATGCTAAATTAAAATGCAAAGCTTAAAGATAACTATTTTTAATACCTTGACACCTATATTTCCATTTAATTGATTTTGTATTTTACCTTGGCACTTTAACATATTCCAAGGAGGATTCCATTGTTGAATTATTCTCTGCTCGAAGAGAAGTGGGAGGAGGGAGGGCAGTCAAAGCAATAACTTTAGAAGATTAAATAATACTGTGCAGCTATGGGAAGACCACCACGAAGGATGTTTTAACCATCACAGTATGAACTAAGAGGGGCTTGCATCTGCTGGTTGTCCAGAGAGTGGAAAGAAGCCCTCAAAACAGCTGCTTTTGTAGATAGATCCCCTTTTCTAGTCTAGTAAGGCTAAATCATCAAGGGTAGGCATTTATAATAATTAACTCCAATAGGTACAGAAGACATCATTTATACACAGATACATATTTTTAATTTATTTTAACCTAACAATAACTCTTTGAAGTTATATTATTATCCTTACTTTACAGGCAAGACATATGAGGAACAGAGGTTAAGTAATTTGCCCAAGTCTTATATCTAATAAGTGACAGAATGAAGATAGGAACCCATATAAGCTAGCTCTACATTTTATGCCTTAATCTATTACACTGTACTAATTATCATATACCAATTTTTATAAACCCTGTAAAATAATTGACAAATATTTAATGGACACCCATACTATGTTCCCAGCACAGTTCTGGGGATAGATATGCAGAGGTGAACATGACAAAAATCTCCATCTTCAAAGAATTTATACTTATATGGAAAAAGACAGACAGTACATAAAAATATAGTATGCCAGGTGGCAATAGGTGGAATGGAGAAAATAAATATGGTGATGGAAGAAGATTTTACTTTGGGTGGTAGGCGCACAATGCAATACAGAGATAACATATCAGAGTTGTACACTTGAAATCTATACAATCTTATTAACCATCATCACCCAAATATGTTTAATTTTAAAATTCAAAAATACAAAAAATAATAAAACAAGGAGACGACAGCAGAGGGTGCTGCGGGGAGGCTGAGACTAGAATGATGAGGAGGTAGCCATGGAAAACTCTGAGGCAACATTCCAAACAGAAGCAGCAGTGACTGAAAGTCCCAATGATGGGACAAAGCTCAACAGGTTCGAGTGACAGAGAGAACAGTGAGGCTGAAGCTGTGCAGTAAAAGCAGCTAGACAGGTGGGGATGGTTGCCCTCTTTGTGCTTGACTCATCACACATCAGAATATATAGATATACGTTCATCTACAGCAAATCCTTGCAGCTTTCTACATAGAAAGCATATTTCTCTGAAGAACCAATTCAGAAGTAAATATGAATTACTGAATTATAGATACAATGATAAGCATGGTTTTGGTGAATGAGGTTTCACTTCCATTTCTTAATTTTAAATATCTTAAAATTATTTAAAGATAATTTTGAAATCATTGCTTTAAATTCACTGTAAATAAAAAACACATTTCAGCCCTGGCTGGTGTGGCTCAGTGGATTGAGTGTGGGCCTGAAAACCAAACGGCTGCTGGTTTGATTCCCAGTCAGTGCACATGCCTGGATTGTGAGCTAGGTGCCCAGTAGGGAGCGCTCCAGAGTCAACCACACATCCATGTTACCCTCCTTCCCTTCCCCCTCTCTAAAAATAAACAAAATCTTTAATGAAAACACACATATTTCAAATTATTTTTAACTGAATAATCACAAATCTATTTAAATGATTGTGGCAATTATAATCAAAGTTCTCTTTACATTACTAGATCTATGTCTAGTAATGTAAATTATTAATATAATTATTACTAGATCTATGTCTCCTCAAAATGTAACAAAGGCTTTTCAATTTTTACAGTTCCAAAACCTAAAAATAGTTATCTGAAACATAGCAAGCACTCAATATATATCTGTAGAAATAAACATTTTTCTAACAAATGTGGTAAAACACTTGTATTTCCTGCCATAAACTCTTTAGAAATCCCTTCCCCCCACCCCCCAACATTCTTAAGTAATAGTAGTTGGGAGTTGTCTGAGATGGTTACATAATTTTATTTCAGTGCTAAAAAGTAAACTGTCTAGGCACTCCTGGTTATGTAATGTGATAATATGTTACATTATACATTTTTATGAAGCTTAAAAATAATTTCATTATCTATACTGAAATTAGTGTTGAAATAAAAAGATTATATGTATGTATGTATGTGTGTATATATGCACACACACATATTCAGAATTTATCTATATCTTGCATGCTTTTCTAGTGGCCTATAGATACTCTAGTATATTTAATTCTACCAGTGCCTGCTTTCTAAATATAACTACAATCACTTCTTTCCAAAGTATACTAAGATTCCAGCTTTGTCTGTCTTCCCAGAAAGAATTTCAGCTGTACTTATAAATTGCAAAGACACCGGTTGTGAAATGTCAGTAAATGAACCCATGAAAAATAGCTTTCTGCCTGTTTAAAAAGCATGCTGAAGATGAGAAATGTGATAGCATCTTGCTAAAAGATACAAATAGACATGAGGCAACTTGTTACTTATCTAAATTCACCTCGGAAACCACTCTGAAATAATGTGACAATTTTCCCAAGAATATTGAAAATATTTATACCTTGGAAATTTTTGTACTCATCAAAACCTGACTATGAGGTGCTCCTAATTTAATGTTTCTATAAAACTGCACACGGGTCCAACCTGTAATCCCATGTGAGAAGTGAGTATCATTCTATCCAGAGGCCATCGACATCTCCTTATGAGGCTAGAAATATTGCCTTTATAACTCAGAGGCCTCTTCTTCAACAAATTCTTTATGATTCAAAATACTAAGTTCAAGGATAAATGGCAAATAATTTGTCCTCAAATTGATTTCCCTGTATTAATCAATGAAGGAGTTAAAAGTATTTTACTTCTACCAATTTTCCTGTAATCTGCTCCATTGCAGAGGACTTCCTGTTCAAAGAATAAAATATTAGAGCTCTGCCTAAAGCCTCCTAAGAAAGCACTTAATTTTTTTTTTTTTAACTTGGAAAAAGAACCTGGTAAGGAATTGGAACCTAGTAAGGAACTTAACAAAACAGGTGGTTCATTGAATTGTATTTAGATCATGCCATATTTTTAGCAACTGCCTATCTACAGATGGGTACTACAATTTGATTCATGAGAAATGCCAATCAAATTCCACATACTTTCTTTTGATGACTGTTAAAAGCAGCAAAACTAGCTTTTACTTGGGCAAGGGTTTCCCAATTATTTGGAGCAATGATCTTCTATTTGCCAACTGTTTTGAAAGGCAGAGATTGCACAACTGGTTTTAATTTGCTCTCATAGGCTAAGTTTTTTATATGTTTAGAGGATTTTTATACAATTGTTTTTCCAAAATGTTATTTCAGTATTGTGGCATTCACCCATATATTTTTTCCATTCATCCATATATTTTTTTTCCAAATACATGGCGAACACATGTACTATAGCAAGAACCAATAATGTACTCTCTGATTTCGGTGAAGGGTAAAACCAAGTACAAAATATAAACCATTTGGACTCTTTTCCCAAATCATTTACAGTTATTACATTAGGTAATTAGAGAACAACATTCACAAATAAGGTACTGCTGAACAAGGCAATTAGAGTCTATACTGAGAAGTTATTTTAGTAACAAATTCCTCCCAACTATTAATTAAATTGGATTTTCACTTAAGGGCTGGATCACTGGTAATTACTACCATGAAGACTAAAATATTTAGTTTTTCAATTTTCAATCATGTCATGAGAATCAGTATGATGTTATTTGAAATAAGAGAGCAAAAGTATGATTCTTGAGTTTGCACTCATGGAAATGGGCAAATTGTTTTATATCTTGGAATTTCAAGGTCTATAACCTGTAAAACAAAATAGAAACAATTCTATCTACCTAATTTCCTGAGAGAGGTAATGTGTGTTAAATAATGTCAATAAATGTTTTAAAATTGAATATATTTTTCAATAGGATAAAAGAATTCTCCACTAAAACAGTTGTTAAGCCACCCTTTTTACCCTAGGCAAATTATATTGTTACGTAAGAAAGGTCATGGAGATTAACTCTGAGGTTCATTTTTATTTTGGAGTACTCTGTTCAATGCAAAAGGTGTATCACCCTGACAGTTTATCATTACAGCACCACTACTCACACCTAGGAAATACTGTATTGTATATAAGCCCACATTGAACCATATGAAGAAAATAAAATTGGCTCCAGAGATCTACAGCAAAAAATTCATTGTAAGGTTTTTGGAAAGATGAGTCATCTCTAACAGCACTCTTTATTCCCCATTCCATAGCGCTATTCCAGGTCTCCAGTAGGAAAGTGAGAGGAGACCATGAAGAGGGTGTGTTGCTGACCTCACCAAAAAAAAAAAAAATTGACTGCTCTCCTCACCAAGTCCTTGCCCATCAGGATCAAGAAAATAAGACAAATACTTGAGACTCACCTACCCAAGATTATGTAGCCAATAACCTGGATTCAAGTAGTGTCCCAGAAATAACAAGAACTATATTCTGTACTATTTCTCTTTCTTGTAGGCACTGAAGTGTTTCTGAGGTCATATGAACTCACTAATAGTGGAGAGGACTGTCCAAGAAATGGCCACATTCTTGTGGGGTCTGGGTAGCAATTCCCAGGGAAGCCTCTTAAAATATCTATAAAGACATAAAATGTAAAGTCATCACAACGATTGGAAATTTCACAATAAACCATTGAGAACTAATTTGTAGGTGTATAATGAAAATATGTTCATGATATTGTCAAATGTTATAAGTCAATATTACTTGAAACATGTATAATATCTATAGAAACACAATGTCATATAACTGCTAGGCATCTGTCATACACGGCATATATATTTTCCTAGTCTATCTTTTAATTTATAGTTATTTTGATATATGGTACTCTTCAATTATTATTTAGGTAAATAGTTTTCAATTGTTATGCCTCCTTTTGTCTTTATCCTACCTAAAGATTACAATATATGTAATGTTCTACATCTTTAACACAACTAAAGTAATTTTATTTGGTTTACCAGTAAGATAAGAATCCAGTATTTAGCTTTTCCTTATAAGATATTCTTGGCATTCACAGATTTAACATAAATACCTTTTAGGCTTGGCAACTGTCGCAGGAAACTAACTTGAAGCGATTATCAAGAGTTGATCTGCCATCAGAATTCAACCAAGTTTTCGAGGGAGTATACAAGGTAGGGCAAAAGTAGGTTTACAGTTGTTCATATAGAAAATAATGCAATAAATTAATAAATAATACAAGAATAAACTGTTTCACATATACTCACAACTGTGGACCTACTTTTTGCCCCACCCACTATTGTCAAAAAAACTGCGAGCCTGGACTAAAAAAGCCTTGACAGCTTTTGTTGTAACCAACAGACTCTCAGAATTACCCCAGCATTCCTGAAGTCCCCCAGAACCTAGCTTAGATGTGGTCATGGAAGATGGGCAAGGCCATTCCAGAGAACAGAACCAGGGACCTTAGTGACTGCACTTCCCAGAAAGATAAATCAAGGAAGATAATCTAGAAACTCTCCTCCTGCCGGGTTAGTGGGTCTCCACAATCCCCATCCCCCAGAAGTCCAGAGTTGCTATGAATTGGTGACTACTAAGTATCTCCCACTCCTTTCTATAAGAAGTTAAGATCAGGGTTGCAGCCACACTGATCATGCTGTACATGGGCTTGGGGAGGTGCAGATAATATTTTATTAATTCCTTAGTTGCTAACCACAAAAAGCTACATTTGAACTTTATGAAGAAGACTGTATTACCCAGAGATCCTGGAATTTGAGCCAGAGACACTGCCCTTTCGGAGCTCCTCCTTGTAGACAAGATGAGAATGTTAGATGTGCAGACAAAGAAAGCAAATGTACCTTTGGGGAACAGAAGGACAGCCTTTGGAAGAGACTTTTTTGTGATCACCAGCATCTGCTGTCCCCTCTTCTTCTTGGGTTTATCATGGTCCCTCCTTTTCTGGCTTTTTCCATTAAAGTACAGCCAGGCAAATAACTTTCATCAACAGAAGGGACATAGAAGTGTGTCACCTTTGGACTGATGCAGTCAAGAGCCAGTATACCTCCTCCATGCTATCACTATGGCAATAAAGTATTTATGTAGCTCATGAATATGTTTATTAAATTTAATACACTTGTAATAAGGACATTATGCACCAATATCTAAAGGTACTGATGCATGAGTGACTAATATTTGTTGAACAAGCATGAACAATCTGTATCTTTCTCTGTACATTAAATGAATCAGATAGCTTGATTAACTGGTTTTTTTATTTTCCATTTTTATGGAAAACGGTTATAAGCAAAACAAGAATAAGCCTCAAGTAACAAGAGTGCAATATGAGCCCATATGAACACAATTAATTCAGCTATCATCTGAAGAAGACTATTAATCTATACACATTTTAAGTATATCCAAGTACTTAAAATGAAATTGCTAATATAACTTTCCTGATGTAAAGAAGAGTTAGCCTAATTATTTGGCACATATTAGTAAACATTGCTTTAGCTCAATGCATTCATACATGTATTCAGAATTTCTATATGCTGCTTTGTATGCTAAAAAAATAGGACTATGGTCCCGACACTTAAACTCTGCAAATGAGATAAGAGTGTGGACAACTAACTAGTTCACCATACTATGCATGAAACTTCTACTGGTAAAACAAAGGCCTGCCAGCTCTGTCTAGAGAAGAATAGAGAGTGAAAACAAGAAAGGCTCAAAATGGATCTGGAAGGATGGGTAGTAGTTTAAGGGAAAGGACATTCTAGACAAAGAGTAAATATAAATTCAAACAATTATGAAGATTAAAGTAAACCTATGACAGAATCAAATAAATGTGTCTAGAATTATCTCTTTCTTGCCACCAGTTCCTTTTGTCATTACTATTCTTGGTTAATGACCACAGGACCACTCAGTCATTTATATCAGTCATTAGAACCATCTGGTCTCCTCTTATGGTCCTAAATTCTTACCAAGGTCTCCTAAAAGGTTGCTCAAGTCCAACACTATTGACATTTTGATAACCCTTTTCTGTAGGAGACGTTTGTGCAGTAGGTTCACTTCCCCTGCATAACTGTGACACCCTAAAATATCTCTAAACGTTGCCAAATGTCACCTGGGAAGCAAAACCACCCCCAGTTGAGAAATACTGGTCTACAGTAATGCATCTTCCATGAGAACCCACTCTTCACCAGTAAAACTACACTAACTTCAAGTGGCCTCTTCCTTACCCATAGGTGACTACAATGGTAGTCCTCTTAGTAACTCACTGCCTCCTTTTGTATCCTGCACCACGTTGCATAAGACCCCTCCTAACATGTTGAACTAACCTACCATCTACAGCTCAAGCGCTCACTCTTCACATTGCATTTCAGGCCTTGGTCTGGTTTCAACTTCCCCCTTTCTCCCTACTTTTCAGCTGCACAGACTCACAAGAAGCATTTAAGTTTTCCTATCCAGATATGTTTATTCATCCCTCAAAGTCCAGCTGAGAAGCCTTCTGCAACACAGGTCTCGTAAACACTCTTATTTGCTCCCTCCTCAAAGTTCACATAGCACTTTTTGTACTTCTCAACTATTTTCAATGTTTGTTTTCCTGGTGTCACTATATGGTGGCCCTGAGAATGCTGGGCATAATTAGTCAGGAGTCTCAGTTGCTGGGCTTTGGAATGCATAATTCTGGGAGTTCACAGGTTACAACAAAAGTAGTCAAGGCTTTTTCAGTACAGACTCATGGTTTCTTTGACAATAAAATCCCCCCCAAAACCTGGTGTTTGTGCCCCAGCCATATCTCCCAAGAGCTACTCCAAGTCAGTACCTGTTTGTGGCAAGGATGCTAAGAGTAATGCATTCTTAAGAGGCATGAGACTCTTCTTCCAGCCAAATGTGGCTTGAGGCATTCTTTGTTGAGCCTTACTTAGACCACCCGGCAGCTTGGGAAGTTTCTACCCAATATTCTTATGTTCTCTCTTCACCTATTTGACTTTATCACTCTCTCCTTATTTTCTCTAATACAGGCACTTTCCCAAAATAAAATCCTTGCACATTTAATCCCACCTTGCCATCTGCTTCTTGAAAGACCCAACTAACATTAGACTGTTAAAGGCATAAAAATTCTCCTGAGTGTTGTTTGAGTACTTGGCTGCATACATGAATAACTAAAGGAGGTTTCCTATAAATTTTCCCAACCAAAAAAATATGAATACATAATGACATGTGTAATGATCTGGAGCTATATTAGTTCAAGGCGAACAGAAAGTTTAAAACATAAAATTTTCCCAGAAGAGACAAAAACCAGAAAGATACTGATAGTTTCCCAGGCAATTATTTTTTTGTCCGAACAAAAAGTTACTAGAGCAACTCAATAATCAGTCACCAGAGAACATTAGTGTCTGACATGCAAAATAGTTCATATAAGAAACTTCAAAAAAAGAACACATAGCCACTGCAAACTACTCTGAGAATACTGTATAAACCAGATGCAATGTCTGGTTTTATGACATCTGGAAACTGTTTCTTTCAACCAAAAAGACTGCATTGCTTTAAATCCCACCAAGAAATGGTGAAGTTAACTGTCTAGGTGGTCAGGTCAGTCCTTGAGGGCCTTCAGAAGAAAGGAATCTACCAGGTAATATGACAAGAGAGGGAGTGGAGCACAGGGGTTGTGGCCTCTGTACAATTTACACATGCTGACGTGACAAGTATTCACCAAAAATATACCAACTTAATAAATACTATCCTTTACTTTGACAAGAGCATACCAACACTAAGATCAATACTACAACCCTGAAAATGAAATTTATAGTTGAATACAGGAATATTAAGACCTGATAACTACACATTCTGTATCAATATACAGGGTCCAGCACAAATAATGCCCCTTTTATTACAAAATCATAAGCATGTAATTCTGTAACAAAACAATATCACACTCAAGCACACCATATGACATTATAGGTGAAATGTTCAAATTGTTGTCTATCTCCTGCAAGATATTCATGTACCTTACCAACCACACTCAGTGGTGTTACTTCTGCTGGACCCTGTGTATCAATGGACTAAAAACAAAGTCTTATTAGACATTACATTACTTAATGATGATTCCAGGATTCAGCTCCGTTTTAATATCTACTATAGATTTTAGAAACGTGTGAATAAATTTCTATTCAAAAATATTCGAATTATGTGATAAACCCTCATGAGAAAGAAAAATAGAGATTTTAGAAAAGCAAACGTTATACATGCATGAAACAATGTCTGGCAGACTCTTCGCCCCTTCTGGTTCTTGGGCCCAAAGCACTTAAGAAAACTAATATTAGTTACAGTTTGGTGATTTAATGAATGAGAAAAACATGTAAATACCAAGAACTCTAAAAGTAGAAAAAAATGAATCATATACAAATTAAAAGAAAACATTAGTTCACATGTTTGGAGTTAAAGCAACATTAACAACTAAAGAGAATCAACATATATGTTACGGTATTAATTTTCTAAAATGGTTGTATGTAAAGGAACATTTCAAAATATTTTTTATTATTTTTCTCTAAAAGTCACATTTGTCAGCAGCCACCAGACAAAGGAAGGGTGGACACTACCTCAACTAGAAAACTGGAAGGGCCATGAATCAATAAATGAGATGTAAAAGAGGAACTTGGTGAATTCAGAAGAAAAGAGTGAAGAAGGCAAAGGAAACAGTAGGAAAGAGGCATTTGTGCTTTTCTTTGGAGGGTTGTGGTCTTAGAGACAGAAGGCATTTAGACAGCTGAAGGGGATGGCCAAAAGAAGTGTTTCAGCAAATGCAATTCAGGGAAGAGACCCTCTGAAACAATCCCCAACACACACACACACACACACACACACACACACACACACACACACACACACACAGGTGTGGTGTGGCAGAGTTTGACAAATGGAGGAACCAAGTTCCCCTTGACTTTCAGGCCCTCAGAGGGGTCTAGAAGGTTACCAATGGCATCACCAAACCACCCCGCATGGGGAGGGTACTGCAATAGGAGCCAAAGGATACTTACATATCAGGGCTGCACAATGAATGTGTCAGCCAGACAAGGAATCATACCAGTGTTGCAGCCAGAACTCAGAGGAATATGCAACACCAGTAAGAGCCCAAGAGAAGAGAGGTCAATGAGCCCAAACTGGGCAAAGAAGAAAGGTCACAGTTCTCAGACTCAGAATTCAGCTGCTGGTGGCAGGATGCAAAGAGACCAAGGCACAAAGGACATCAGAAACTAGAGGAACTGGAGGACAGTAGGATTTTCCCACCTTCCTCCCATACAAAGATCTCAGAACACTTTATGGCCCTGTATGGGGACAGTTTTCAACAATGGTCAATGTATGCTTAAATCTAGCAACATATACACATTAGTATAAAAAAGTAAGGAAATCATGCTAAGCGAAATAAGCCAGGCAGTGAAAGACAAATACCATATGATCTCACCTTTAACAGGAACCTAATCAACAAAACAAACAAACTAGCAAAATATAACCAAAGACATTGAAATTGAGAACAGGCTGACAGTCACCAGAGGGGAGAGGAGAGGGAATTTCAGGAGAAAAGGGGAAGGGTTTACAGGAACAAGTATAAAGGACACATGGACAAAAACTATGGAGGGTGAAAATGGGAGGGAGGTGGGTGGGCTGGGGTGGTGGGCTTGGGTGGGAGTAAAAGACAGAAAACTGTACAAGATCAACAATTAAAATAAAAATTTTTTAAAAGTAAGGAAATCACAAGATCATTTCAACATACTCAGGAAAAGCATTTGATCAAGTACATCTATTCATGGTTAAAAACAAAAGTAAAGTAAAGCAAATAGCAACTGCAGAAAAAAAAAAGAAGAAAACCTCTCTAAGTTAATAAGACTGACTCTAAAAACACTTTGGTTTAGGGTTTAATGGACTGACAGAGGTCAAAGTTAGATCATCACAGTCACAGACACAAAAAGTTAGATCATCACAGTCACAGACACAAAGTCCCAAAGACAAGTTGGGAAGCAAGCAGGAACAGGGCAAGAAGGTTAGCATTACTGACTTTTGGGATATTGTATCAAGATTGATCTACAAACAACTCAGGTGGGCCAGGTTGTGGGTATCACAATTTTATCATAATCTAAAGCTTATTCTGAGACTAAAAAGAGGAATCTGATATAATAAAAAGTGGACTCTAAAATCTACCAAAGTTCTGCTATTTGATGAAACTATTAATATAAAGACAGTTATTGACAGAGTCAGGGTGGAAATCAAATACACAATCAAATACACACACACATATACACATATGAGAAAGGTCAAAGTAATGTCATGAATCTCATTAATAATTTCTATTACAAAGTTGGCCATAATCACACTATATTTTTAGATCCTGGTACCTCTAATTATTGCTGTATTACTGGAAATTTTCTATCTCTACCATGACTGATGTACCCAACATAGTCTTACAAATATAAGGAAATTAAAATAAAACTGAATTACATAAGTATGAAAATTTTTAAATGTTAAATCAAATTAAATTCTGATATATCAATAAGTGTCTCACAAAGTACATATATCAATCAAATTATGCATAATAACTTAGGCCATTATACCCAAATTGACAGTGACAAGACAGAATAAACTCCTGTTAAGACTTAAATATTTCCAACTGTTTTCTGATTTCAAAAGGGGATATTGAATAATCATATGCACTACGCCAACATTATGAATCAACATGAGCAGAAACATCACTACTAATAATGCTTCCCATCTGGAATGTTTTTTCCATCCTGCAAAATTCTAAATCAAGAAAACATATTGAGATTCCAAGATGGCTAGAGAGTAGGTGGAAGCTATACTCACCTCCTCATGGCACCAAATTGGACTTACAACTAAATTATAGGGCAATCAACCTGATAACCAACTGAAAGACAGCTAAACAGGAATATTAAAACCAAGGATTTACAGAAGAAGCCACTTAGTGACTGGTAGAAAGGGTGGAGACACAGAGAGTGCTGGCCCCTGCAACCACATGCGGTAGCTGAGAAGCCGGAGGGATATCTTAGCAGATATCCCTCTGATAAAGGTTCCCCCTGAGGAGCATGGGGTCTCAGTCTCACCATGGGACGCCCAACCCAATGCACCAGGGCCAGGAAGAGGAGTGCATAGCATCTGGCAGTGAATATCAGCAAAAACTCTGCCAGGAAGAGGAGGGAGTCTACTAGAAACCCAGGTACTCTCTTAAAGGGCCAGTGCACAGGATCTTGCCCTCAGACTTGCTCCTGGGACTCTTGTAGAGGGAAGGTGATTCAGGTAATGTGGGAGTCATAAAAAGAAGATCTGGGCGGTGCATCCCTGAGGGGAAATCTGGAGGGTCAGCTACAGAGGTCCCAGCCCTGAGCACCTATGTCACACACCTATGTCATGCCCTCAGGCATGATCTTCCCAGGGACAAGCACTCTTATTCTTACAGCAGTAGCCCATACCTCAACTATTGGAGAAACAGCCCTGCCAAGTTCAAGTCCTGCAGAAAGGTCTGGTGGTTGCACACAACATAGACCTTTGGTGCTCTCTTTCTGTAGAAGCTCTAGGCAAACACTCAGGCAGTCAATGAGCTGCTTGGCTTTGGAATGGGGGCTGGTTTCCCCCACTCTTTCAGACTTGGCTGGCACCAGTCCCTGTGGGAGACTGTTTTGATCTGTTCTCCCAAGTTCCAGTGGCCCTGCCTTGCTGAACTCAGTTCTGCTGGGCAGGCAGGTACAAGGTGGATAGTGCTGCTCAGAGCTGGACACTTCACAGCACAAAGGTCTCTCAGAGGCTCCTGTCTGGGACTTGGATGGGCACTGGGTTGGGCACGGGGTTGTGTGGCTGTGGAGCACGGAAAGGCAAAGTGCTTGCCTCCCTCCTGCAGGATGGCCAGAACTACCCCCAACAGGATATTGTTTTGATCTGTCCTCCCAAGTCTGGGTGGCTTGCCCTGCTGAGCTTGCTCCTGAAGTGGAGACATCCAAACTGAACCTACAGTGCATTCTTCCTGAGGGAGCTAGAGGTGGAAATTCTGGCAGACACTGAGTGCTATGGCTCTAGAGTAGGGGCACTTCCCCCCACTGTGTGCCTGGCCACCCAGCCCCCAAGTAGGGAACCCACTAGCCCCATCCTCCCTACTCTGGTTGCCCTGCCCTACCATGCTCATACATTGTGGAAGGGTCTGTAGGTCACAACCCTTCCACAATGTACAGTGGAGCCAGGGTCCACTCTACAGTTTTCTTTGGAAGACTCTGAAGCAAGTCCCAGCAAACTCAGGGGTTTGTGGAGTAGCCAACAAGCAGAAGGAGACCTCAGGAAGACTGGGACCTTTTTATTGATCTGTCCCCAGGACAGACCTGGAGGAAGCTGACCCTTGTACAGAGATTAACACCCTCACAAGCACACCCAAGCCCAACAGAAGTAGACACAAACAGTGAACAGCATGGTAGATCCACACAGGCAGCCCAAGGCCAATTATACACAATGGCTGATATTGACCTGTACTAAAACCACACACCAGTATACCCAGAACCAACACAACCAAGACTTGCTCTCAGACTTGCTCCTGGGACTCTTGTAGAGGGAGGGTGATTCAGGGATTCAGACCACACCAGAGCTCAAACCGACTATCCGCACAAGCAGCATACCCAAAGGGGGATTCTGGTAGGCCTCAGGGAGCATCCCCTTAACACAATGATCGAGGTCTATTTATAGTCAGCCAGCCTGAGGGTTAACTCCACCCACGAACAGGCCAACAGCATT
This sequence comes from Glossophaga mutica, assembly GCA_039655065.1. NCBI lineage: Eukaryota > Metazoa > Chordata > Mammalia > Chiroptera > Phyllostomidae > Glossophaga > Glossophaga mutica. The sequence continues at coordinate 45,034,740 of CM077304.1, forward strand.
TCAGACCCAACTACAATGGAAGGGCACACAAAACCCACACAAGAAACATTCCTATAGTACCTAGCTCAGGTGATCTAGAAGATTGTACCACTGAGACCTACAAGACTCCTATATCATAAAGCCATCATAACAAGTTTGGGAGTCATAGCAGATCTACCTAATACACACAAACACAAAAGACAGACAAAATGGGGAGAGAAAGAACTATGCCCCAAATGAAATAACAAGAGAAATCCCCAGAAAAAGAACTAAATGAAATGGAAGCAACCAAGATACCAGAAGCAGAATCTAAAACAATGATTATAAAGATGCTCAAAGATCTTAGGGGATGAATGGATGATCTTATGCAAAATTAAAACCACAATGAGATACCACTTCACACAGGTCAGAATGGCCATCATAAACAAATCAACAAACAAGTGTTAGAGAGATGTGGAGAAAAGGGAACCCTAGTGCACTGTTGGTAGGAATACAGACTGGTGCAGCTACTTTGGAAAACAGTATGGAATTTCCTCAGAAAAATAAAAAATAGAACCATCTTTTGACCCAGCAATTCCATGGCTGGAATTATATCCTAAGAACCCTGAAACACCAATCCAAAAGAACCTATGCACCCCAATGTTCATAGCAGCATAATTTACAATAGCCATGTGCTGGAAGCAACCTAAGTGCCCATCAGTAAATGAGTGGATCAAAAAACTGTGCTACATTTACACAGTGGAACACTACACAGCAGAAAGAAAGGAGGAGCTCCTACCCTTTGCAACAGCATGGATGGAACTGAAGAGCATTATGCTAAGTGAAATAAGCCAGGTGGTGAAAGACAAATACCATTATGATCTCACCTTTAAGTGAAACCTAATCAACAAAACAAAAAAGCAAGCAAAATATAACCAGAAACCTTGAAATTAAGAACAAACTGACAGTTACCAGAGGTTACTGGTGAGAGGGGATAATGAAGAAAAAAGGGAGGAGGGTTTTCAGGAGCAACTATAAAGGACCCATGGACAAAACCAAGGGTGGGGTGGTGGGACCAGGGGAGGGAGGTGGGTGTAGCTGGCGTAGGGGGGAGTGGTGGGAGGAAAATGCAGACAACTGTACCTGAACAACAATAAAAAAAGTTATGAAGAAAGAAAAAGAATGGATGATCTCAGTGAGAAATCAAATAAAGAGGTAGTAAGCATTAAAAAGGACATAGAAATCATAAGAATGAATCAATTGGAAATTAAGAATACACTATCTGAAATGAAGAATACGCTAGAAGGAATCAATCAGTAGCAGGTTAGATGAAGCAAAGGATCAAATTGATTATTTAAATGACCAGAAATAGAAAACACTCAAGGAGAGCAACAAAAACAATTTTTTTAAATGAAGAAAATCTAAGGGACTTCTGGAACAACATCAAGCCTAGCAATGTCCATATCATAAAGGTAGCAGAAGGAGGAGAGAGAGAGCAGGGGATCAAGAAACTGTTTGAAGAAATAATGGAGGAAAACTTCCAAAACCTGGTGAAGAATAAAAGACATACAAGTCCAGGAAGCAAAGAAAGTCCCTGTCAAGATGAACCTAAAAAGGCTCACACCAAAACACATCAATTAAAATGGCAAAAGTTAGAAATAGAGAGAAAAACTTAAAAGTAGCAAGAGAAACACAATTAGTTAACTACAAGGAAGTTCCCATAAGTCTGTCAGTTGACTTCTCAACAAAAACAGTTCAGGCCAAAAGAGATTGGTCTGTAATATTCAAGTGATGAAAAGCAAGGACCTACAACCAATATTACTCTATCCAGGAAGGCTATAATTTAAAACTGAAGGTAAAATAAAGAATTCCCCAAACAAACAAAAAAGCTAACGGGCCCTGACTGGTGTGGCTCAGTTAGTTGGGCATTGTCCCACAGAGGGAAAGGTCACCAGTTCAATTCCCAGTCAGAGCACATGCCAGGTTGGCAGGTTCAATCCCCAGTCAGGGTATGTATGAGAGGCAATTGATCGGTGTTCCTTTCTCACATTGATTGTTCTCCCTCTTTCTTTCTCCCTCCATTCTCCCCTCTCAAATAAATCAATAAAATATTTTTTAAAAACTAAAGGAGTTCATTAACACCCAAACAGTATTGCAGGAATATTAAAGGGCCTTCATTAAGAAAAAGAAAAAAGAAATAGAGAGGAGAACATTAGTATAAAAATAAAATGGCAATAAATAAGTACCCAACAATAACTTTAAATGTAAACAAATTAAGTGCTCCATTCAAAAGACATAGGGTAACTGAATGGATAAGAAAACCTGACCCAGATATATGCTGTCTACAAGAGACCCCCCTCAGAACAAATGATACACACAGACTGAAAGTGCAAGAATGGAAAAAGATGCTCCATGAAAATGGAAACCAGAAAAGTTAGGGTAACAATAGTTATATACCAGGAAAAAATAGACTTCAAAACAAAGGCTATCACAAGAGACAAAGGTCACTATATAATACTTAAGGGATTGACCCAACAAGAGAATATAAACCTTATAAATATATTCATACCCAACAAAGGAGCACCTAAACATAAAAAGAAAATCTTGGTGAACATAAAGGGAGAGATCAACAGTAACACAGTCATTATATGAAATTTTAACACCCCACTGATATCAACAGATTGATCCTCCAGAAACCCCCTGGAAAGAAAAAAAATCCACAAAACAACAGCAGCCTTAAATGACACACTGCACCAGATAGATTTAGTTGATATTTACAGAACATTTCATCCCCAAAGAGAACATGTTTTTTTTCAAGTGCACATGGGACATTCTCTAGGATAGAGCACGTTAGGACACAAAAAAAGTCTTAATAAATTCAAGGAGACTAAAATTATATCAAGCATATTTTCGAACCACAATAGTATGGAACTAAAAGCAAAATTTTCGAAAAAGCACTCAAAACACATGGAAGCTAAATACCATGCAACAAAACAATGAAGGATTAACAATGAGATCAAGAAAGAAATCACAAGTTACCTTGAGACAAATGAAAATAAGAACCCAACAACCCAGTATCTATGGGACACAGAGAAAGCAGTCCTAAGAGAGAAATTCATAGCATTACAGGCCAACCTCAAAAAGCAAGAAAAATCTCAATCTAACTCTACACCAAAAAGAACTAGAAAAATAACAAACAAAGCCTAAACTGAGTAGAAGGAAGGAAATAATAAAGATTAGAGTGGAAGGAAATGACATAAAGACTTAAAAAAAAAAAAAACACAAAAGATCAAGGAAACCAAGAGCTGGTTCTTGGGAAAGATAAAGAAGACTGATAAAGAACCTTTACTAGGCTCATAAAGAAAAAAAAAAGAGACAAAAAAAAAAAAAAGGGACAACAGGTGCCACAAAGGTACCTAAAAAAGAAAATATTATGAACAACTATATGCCAACAAACTGGACAAACTGGGCAAAATGGATAAGTTACTAGATAACATACAATTTTCCAAAATTGAATCAGGAAGAATCAGAAAATATGAATAGATCAATTACTAATGAACTTGAAATAATAAAAAAAAATCCCAACAAATACCAGTCCTTAACTGGATGACTTCCTAGATAAATTTTACCAAACATTCAAAGAACTAACACCTATCTGTCTCAAACTAGTAAAAAAAATTTTAAGAGAAAGGACAACTCCCAACCTCATTTTACGAGGCCAGCATTATTCTAATTCCAAAGCCAGATAAAGACACTCAGAAAATGAAAATTATAGGCCAATATCCCTGATGAACATAGATGCTAAAATCCTCAACAAATTATTAGCAAACTGGATCCAGCAATACATTAAAAAGATCATACATCATGATCAAGTGGGATTTATTTGGGGGATGCAAGGTTGGTACAATATTTGCAAATCAATAAACATGATACATCACATAAACAAAATAAAGGATAAAAATCACATGATCATATCAATAAATGTAGAAAAAACATTTGATGAAATCTAGCACCCATTTATGATTTTTAAAAAATCTCAAAGTGGTAATACCTCAATGTAACAAAGGCAATATTTGACAAACCCAAAGCCAACATCATACTCAATGGGCAAAAACTAAAAGTGTTCCCTTTAGGATCAAGAACAAAACAGGTATGTCCATTTTGCCACTCGTATTCAACATAGTGCTGGAAGTCCTAGCCACAGCAATTAAACAAGAAAAATAAAAGGCATCCAAGTTAGAAAAGTAAAACTGTCATTATTTGCAGATGACATGATATTGTATACAGAAAATCCTAAAGACTCCATAAAAAAACTACTAGAACTGATAAATTCAGTAAATTAGCTGAATACAAAATTAGTATTCAGAAATTGGTGTCATTTTTATATACCAATAATGAACTATCAGAAAGAGAACATATTTCCCAATGATACATCTGATTAGGGGTTAATTTTCAAAATTTGTAAAGACCTTATACAACTCAACACCAAGAAAACAAACAATCCAATTAAAAAATGAGCAAATGACCTGAATAGACACTTTTCCAAAAAGGACATACGGATGGGCAATAGACATATGAAAAGATGCTCAACATCACTATTCATCAGAGAGAAGCCAATTAAAATCACACCTGTCAGAATGGCTATCATCAATAAATCAATGAAGAAATGTTGGCTGTTGGTGAGGATGTGGAGAAAAGAAAACCCTCCTGTACTGTTGGTAGGAATGCAGATTGGTGCTGCCACTGTGGAAAACAGTATGAAGATTCCTCATAAAAAATATTAAAAATGGAACTTCCTTATGACCCAGCAAAATTCCACTTCTGGAAATATATCTGAAAAAACCTGAAACACTAATTTAAAAAATATATATGCACCCTTATGTTCATAGCAGCATTATTTACAATAGTCAAGATTTGAAAGCAGCCCAAGTGCCCATCAGTAGATGAGTGAATTAAAAAGTTGTGATACATTTACACATGGGTTATTACTTGGCCATAAAAAAGGAAATCTTACCTTTTACAAAAGCATGGATGGGTCCATATTATACTAAGTTAAATAAGCCAGTCAAAGGCAAATACCACATGATTTCACTTATATGTGGAATCTAATGAACAAAATTAACACACAAAATAGAAATTGGATCGTAGATACAGAGAACAGACTGATGGCTTTCAGAGGGAAGAGAGCTGGGTGAGAAAGGTAAAGGTAAAGAGAGCTGGGTGAGAAAAGGGATTAAGGAAAAAACAAAACCCAGACACAGACGAAAGTATAGTGATTCACTGCCAAAGGGAGAGAGTGGTGGGGACTGGTGGAAGAGGGCGAAGGGGGACCGACGGTGGTGAGAAGAGACTTGACTTTGGGTGGCAAGCACAGGACGTGGTATGCAGATGATGCAATGCGTGTTGCACACTTCGAACTTGTATGGCTTTATTAACCACTGTGGCCCCCAAAATTTCAATTTAAAAAATTGACTATGACAAATTTGTGGTGGTAAATACAGAATTTTCCAGACAAATTAAACATTATTTAGAAAGGTTCTATAAGAGAGTATCCTTCTTTCTCTTACTGTGCAGGTGACCATATAAATACCAGTGTGTTTCTGCCATTCTGATGCTGGAAGTGTTTTACACTTACCCACGACAGAAAGAAAATTGTTAAAAACATTTTGTGTAAACATAGCTCAAGACAACAGCATGAAAAAGACCAAAGAAACTTTCCAATTTTATTTAGTAATGAACAATATTCACACCCAGGAAGACATCTTACTTACATCAATTAACCTGTGATGAAGTATAATATGTGCCCAAGTGAGAACTGCTATTTATTTTTACTCAAAGAATAAACAGTGTCAATATTCTACAACTACTTTTCTAAATTTTTCACAAAAAAAAAAACTCAAAAAAGCTAAACTACTTGAGATGAACACTAGAATCCTATACCCAAAGTCCTAGTTGTTAGCTCTGCTTGAACATGTTTTTATCAGAGGAGTTAATGATGAGGTGAGTGCATATATTTTAATAGAAGTGTTATCTACCTTGGGTTTCATTAACTCAGACGGGAAACTGTTACATCTTTATTTCCACTAACCTCTGGTAATTAACATTTCCTACAATTATGATTGTAGGAAAACACCACAGACATTGTGACTTTGTTACCAATAAAATGATACTTTTATATTACATTAGAGTTGATGTAGCTCTCTGGATCTTTTATAGTCATCACTACTGGAAAAGTATAGTAGTAAAAATACCCACCCCAATAGCTATTTAATGCATTAAAGAAATATACATCATGGCACCACAAATTGCAATAGTTGTAACATTTTTTTATTACTGTTGGTATTCAAAAGGAAGTCAATTAGCCCTGGCGGGTGTAACTCCGTGGATTGAGTGGGAGCCTGTGATCAAAAGGGTCACAGGTTTGATTCCCAGTCAGGGCACATGACTAGGTTTCGAGCCAGGTTCCCAGTAGGGGGCGTGCTAGAGTCAAGCACACATTGATGTTTCCCTCTTTCTTCCTCCCTTCCCCTCTCTCTAAAATAAAATCGTTTTTTAAAAAATTAAGGCAACTAGATAATTTTAAGTGTGTAAAATAACATACCAGTTATTTTAGAAGAATTTGGAGAAGAATGCTAAACAAATTCAAGGCAAAAAGATTTAAAACCTGTTTTAGAGAATAAAATACTGTCTTTGTTTTATTTAATTTCCTCCTCTCTCCACGATGAAGTTGTTTGTTTTTAACAAGGTCCTCATCTTTTACTCCTGTCACTCTAATGGCCATTCACTGGCATCAGGCCATTGTAGATACTCTACATTTTTTTAATGTATTTTAAACAGGCAGATTCAACCTCTTCTTTTTTTTTTCTTTTCTTTTTTTTTCAGTATTTTTTAATTGTTGATATTGTACAGTTTTCTGTCTTTTACCACGCCCCAGCCCACCACCCCAGCCCTCCCCACCTCCCTCCCATTTCCGCCCCCCTAGTTTTTGTCCATGAGTCCTTTATACTTGTTGCTCTAAACCGTTCCCCTTTTCCCCTGAAATTCCCTCCCCTCCCACTCTGGACACTGTCAGACTGTTCTCAAATTCAGTGTCTTTGTTTATATTATGCTTGTTTGTTTGTTTTGTTGATTAGCTTCCTGTTAAAGGTGAGATCACAACCTCTTCTGTTTTCTGTACTTCACTGATTAATGACCAACCACATACTATTGAAAACCAACTCTTCCTTCCAAACCTTTCATTCTAGGTATATTCATTCTTTTCCTTCTACCATCCTGAATTTAAGAAACAAATTTAAGTAGATGCAGGAGTTTTGCCTCAACGGATGGCCGGGAATGGATGTGTCTGAGTGAAACCACACTTCACTTGCAGCAGAGACCATAGGGCCACTCCCTCACTCACTACCCCAGCCTGTCTCACACTTTCAAGAGCCCCTCAGCTTTTCACAGTAGAGTCCATTCTGCCCAGCAGGTAGACATGCTTTTCTTTTAAACCCCTTTCACTGCAGGAAGGAGTGGCCTCTGCTCTGGCTTGGGTTCATCTAGGTGTTAATCCCTCCGGTGACCTATTCTGATCCCTTGGGTCACCAACCACCAACTCAGAAAAACGCATTGCATGGTGGCTGCCTGAACGGAGCCCTTGAGTGGATCCCAAGAAAATGTCAAAGGGCCCGAGGGCACTTACCAGGCCTCCACAGAGGCTGAAGACAGCTGTGTGATCCTCTCGAGCATTGACCTGGCCGCGGTAGAAGCAGTGGCGCAGGTCGGGGGGTGCCGTGTTGCTTTCCTGCGCCCCGCGCGCCGGGGCTCCCAAATGCACCTCGGTGTAGCCCGCCGCCAGAAAGGCCGCGTCCGCGCTCAGGTTCAGCTGGAACAGCTGCCCGTAGGCACTGATTCGGTAGTGGGTCCTGAGCGGCGTGGGCTCCAGCGCCTCCGAGCTGCGCTTCCTCCGACTGAAGTGGTGGCTCTGAGGGAACACTTCACCGAACTCGTTGACCCGCGCAGGGGTCACCACTTCGTACGAGGCCAGTGTCCTCACCAGCGCTTCTGCAACCACAGCGACATGGCCAGTGAGTCCCCCACGTGTTTCCAGCCCCCGACCCCAAACTTCTTTAACCAAACGTTAAAAGATCCAGTGTCCCAGGTCCAGATACACCCTGGGGGGCGACGAAGGCACACAGGATGGCGAGGGCGCGCGCGCATACACGTGCGCTCTGTGAGTGTGAGTGTCTGCTTTCCCACACCCCCGACTCGCTCCACCCTCCCCAAGCAAAAGCCCTGACACCCACGGCCCTGAGCAGCCCACCTACTTCCCCCATCCCTCTTCGCTTCCCCGCCGCCGACAACTCGTACCCTACAAGCGCACGCGCCCCTCTGCCCCACGCGCCCCCACCGCGTGGTCCCGAGAAGGAGTCTTGTCCCCGGAGCACGATTCCCCGAAACCCGATGCAGCAGCAACCTCTGGGGATGCTTGAGAGGATGACTGATCCGGGAGCCTGGAAGCCCCTGCAGAGCCAGGGTTCCCCAGTGGGCTGAGCCGTTCACTCCCCCCGCTCCGTCCGGCTGTCCCACTCGGGCCCCGAGCCCGCACTTTGCTGCAGAAGGCGCCTCGCGGTGTCCTTACCTTGCCTGGGGTGGAAGTGAACTTCCCAAGACCTGGTGATGAAGAGCGAGAGCTGGTAGAGCAGCCCCGTCAGCCACTTGGCCACCCGCATGGTTCCACCAGGGAGATCCCAACCCGGGAGGCCAATCCCAGCCAGCCGGCTCGCCGCGCGCTCCGCTGCCTCTCCTCCCTGTAGCCCGCCGCTCCCCGCGCTGCCGCCGCGGCGCCTCAGCAGCCTCCGGAGCAGCAGCCCCAGCCCCGGGCCGGCCGGTCTAGCCACACCGCCAGCCTCCGCTCCCTGAGCCGCTGCTTCATCGCACTGCAGCCCCCGAAGCCCCCTCCTCGCTCTTGGCAGCCTCGCTCCGCTTCCTGCGCCAGCACCGCCCTCAGAAGCCTTTAGCTTCAGTCCAGCTCTGTGCGAGGAAGCGACTCGACCCAGCAGAAATGATGCCAATATAGCTACCCCGAGCCCGGCCAGCGCGGGGGAGAGCCCGCCCCCAGGGTCCGACCAATCAGCGGGAGGCGCGGCCCCGGCTCGCCCGCAGGCGTGCAGCCCACCCCCAGCTCCCAGCCGCACGCGGAGTGGCCGAGGTCCACAGATGATAACTGTGCGAGGTTTTAAGTTCTTATAATGAAATAACAAGCATCAGATGGAAAGTTTCTGTTATTTATGTTTCATGGTAATTTCAGGCTTCTCAAACAAGATAAAATAAGCTACAGCGGAAAGTTATCGTAGGCCAGGCCTCATTTGCAAGGGCCCCTGTGTGTCCTAGGAGTTGTTGGGATTTAAGAGTGTTGTTGAGCGCTGAGGGCAAGCGGAGGGTGCAATCAGCAAACACTTCTGGGTGGGAATTTGTGGAAATTGTCTAAAGAAATTCGAAAAGAAAAGGATCTGACTCTCCAAAGCCCAATAACTAACGGTCTTTTTAATATTCATTGTTTGTATTTAATAGGTATGTAAAGGGACTCCAAATTATATAAACGCCGAGCCCCAGAAAACTTGAATCTGCCCCTGCCTGTGAGTCAATATTTTTATGGGACTTTCTGCTGATGGTTTTACTTTTTTTAAAAAAAGATCGTATTTTCTTTATCTATAATATCCTCGTATCCCCAATTACCTTCCAAAATAATTATTGTAGCTCTGAATCCACTTGTGTCACCTGTGTCCACGAAATTGGGTGGCTCTCAGGCGCAGCAGAAAGCAATTACCGTTTCAGAACTACTTGCTCATTTCCCAGATCCACCTGTTTGATTTTCGATTCTATAATTGCTGCTCTCTAAAAATACTATGAAAACAAAAGGGAAGGAAATAGTCAGATTGTCTTGAAATTCAACTCAGAGAGAGAAAGAATATAAAAGAAAAAGTAAAGGGATATATGGACAAATCTTCACAAACACAAAGGAATACACTCTCAATTTAGTCCCCGGCTGTCCTTCCTCCTGTGAGCGCTCAACAATGAAATTTCTGTTTGCTTTGAATTGACCTCTCGTGACAAGCCTCTTACTTTTACATCATACACTTGGTCCATCTGTTGTTCACTACAAAGGTGGAACTATGTTAGAGAAAGAGAGGTTCATCTTACTTTTTGCGAAGCAAATTACCCCGCTTGGATGGTAATTCTTCTACAATTAATGCCCTTCTTTTGTACTCCTTTTTTTACAAGTGTCATTTTATTCATCATAGAATTAGACTTCAACTGGTGTTTTTCTAGTTAAATGTACTGTTGCTCTAAGCAAAACAAAAGCAGACTTTACCAACGCCTGTCTGTTCAGTGGTTACCTTCAGCACATTATAATGTAGTCATTTTAATTACATTCGCTATGAATGCATCTTTACATCAGGAGCCATGCCTTCCCTCATACAAACAACAGAAAATAGAACTGCACTTGTTTAATTGGCTATCTGACTGCTGGCTGCAAAATAGAAATTTCATTCCCATTGCGGAATGTCACTCGAAGTAGTATTTGTAAAGGAGTATTTGATTTTCAGTCTACTCTAACTATTTGAAGACAATATTTAAGAATGCAGCTATTTATTTTCTTTTCAAAAAACTAGGAAAATGTATGGGATGTGTATTCTATGTCATTATAATCCTTACAATGTTCAGTAAAAAGCATTATTTCCCTCATTTAATAGATATTACATTTTCATATAGAATCTAAATAACAAAGGTGGAGTTCCACAATCCTTTCTGACTCAAATGTCTTTTTATTATATTAGACTACACCATTAGGATATTCACATGCTTTATCCACTTCCTTTCTCATCCTCTACTGATGAAAATGTCATTAAGAAACTAATCTATGCCATTTAAATCAAGTAATTTCCTCACATTGATCCTTATAGGTACCACTTATGAAATTTTATTAATGGACTAAGCAGTATACACAGGACTTCAGGAAGATTAGCCCATTTAACTTCACATTCCTCCATAGTGCAAAGAGAAATTGAGTAATTCGCTCAAATCACATATCCAGTTAGACTCAAGTCTCTGCAGTTTTAATCTCTATACTTTTTTTAAAAGACTACTCTTCATGCATGATCAAATCTGATGCAATGCTGTTGTAACCAGCAACTCAGAGAATGAAAGCCATATTTATATAAAATGTAATTTTGTTTGGTTTATTATTCCAATAATCATTATAAATACAAGTTATGCTATGAGGTTGGCACAGTGTAGAAAAAATATTTTCAATTTTGGAAAGCAGTACTACAGCCACTGTCGTCACTAAACACAAGACAGATCTTGTAATCCTAAGTCTACCTTACCCAGCTGTATAACATTCAACAATCTACCTAAACTTCATAAGCTTACATTTTATCAATTGTAAATGGAGGTAATAATTTTAATCTCATGCAATTGTTAAGGTGAGTCAAAGAGATCATGCAGGTAACATATTTGGCATAACACTGAACAAAAATATGTGCTAAATTCATATTCATGCTGATTGTTATTATTATTATATTACAGTAGGTGACTGAATGTTCATACCAAAAGGAACAACTATTTGAATACAGACTGCTTTTCTAATATTAGTGGGTAGGAGATAGGATGATCAATCTTCACTGTTTACCTGAGACTAGAGAGTTTCCTAAGATGTTCAGTGTTAAAACTTGGGAAATCCTGGGCAAACAGAAATGAATTGGTCACCCAAGTCAGGGTTTCTCAACCAAGACACAATATTGACTTATTGAGGTAGATGATTTGTTGTTATAGAGGACTGCCCTATGCAATGGAGAATGTTAAGCAGCATCCCTGGCCTCCACTCACTTGATGCCAGCAGTACCCCACCCGTCATGACAACCCAAAACATTGTCACACTGTCAAATGTCCCCTAGAAACAAAACTGGCCCAAGTCGAGACCCATTGACTTCATAGGGAGAGAGAATTGGGAAATGATAAATGCACAGAAGTGGGTTTGGCAGGAGACCTCATAGATGCTGCTCCTCTCTGAATTACAGTGGTCAATTGTTTAGTAAAAACCCTTCGTATATTGTAGCAGGTGTGGGAAATCATTAATCATTGTAATTTAAATGGTATAAGCTGTGGTCATTGTATTAATGATTTTTAAAGCATTGTTGTTTACAGGTATTCAGGGAAGAATCAAATTCCTCTGCCCAAGAATTCCATTTTTTTATTGACTTACCTGCATTCAACACCAGATTGTAAGGATCACCTGAGGAGGAACTACAGCCTGTTTGAGGCAGTGTCCCCAGCACCAAATGCTGCGTCTTCATTGAACAGAAATAAATTAAATATTCATTGGATAAATAAGTACTAATATTGAAATATATATAACCAAGGAGAATTGGCCAAATTGTCAGCCAATCTTACCATCTCTGTCTTAATTAGGATATGTATACCACTTCTATTTAATATAATAATATGTTTACATTCAAGTCTATGATCTTGCTATTCATTTTATATTTTTCCTATTTGTTATGTTTGTTTTTTTTTTTTTTTTGGTCTCCTTTTGGATTAACCGAATGTGTTTTACCATTCTATTTAATCTCCCTTATTAACTATAACTATTCTGTTATCTAGGTGGTGGTTACCCTAGAATTTATAGTATAATTCTTTAACTTTGTCTACCTTCAAGTGATAGTGTAATGGTTCAATTTCTTTTCTCCCAACCTTGTGCTATTGTCACTAGGCATTTAATTTTTGTGAGTGTTATAAATCTTATATTACTTTGTTGTTTTATTTAAAGTTATTTCCATTTGGTATCACTTTCCCTCTGCTATCAAGGCTTCTTTTAACATGTCTTACAATATGTGTGGTGATTATGAGTTCTTTCAACTTTTGTATGTTTTTAAAATTCAATATTTGACCTTTATTTTTGAAACTTATTTTTCCTGGGTATAGAATTCTAAGTTGAGGTTGTTTTCTTTTTCCTTTTAATACTGTAAAGATTTTACTCTACCCCCCTCTTGTTTGAGTTTTTTCTAACAAAAAAAAATTGTCATTCTTTTTTTTAATTTTAAAGCAATCACTGTTTATTAACTGACCAGATTACAAAAATAACCATGGTTGATACTTTAGTTTATCCTTCTAATAAGACTATTGATCTGATATTCCCTGTTACCAGCATCTCCACCTTCTACAAAATGGGTGGTCTTTTTTTTCATCCTACCTTTTGGAGGACATAATTTGAAGGGCCACAGAGAGTTGTTTGCCTCTTTGAATCATTTTCCAGCGGTATATATCTCATGAATCATATTCTCTGTGCAGATGTTACCATATTTACCAAGAGATCAAGCAATCAATGAATTATCTGTCAGGACAATTAGTTATTTGTTGATTTTGCCATAACCATGCTTGTAGATCAATTCATTTACTGACTTCAGGTTTGGATACCCCCATGCAATATATGGTTCCACAATCCTCAGCATGGTAATTGAAGTGTTGTTGAGCTTAACGAAGGTGCTATTGAAGATCTGGCAAAGGCAAAGAAGCTGTAGCACCTTTTGGACCTTTGGGCTCACACCTCTGATCCTGATGACAAATGCCAATCTGGGTTCCACAGGTACATAAAAGTTGCCAGCTTTTCTTGCCATCCCAGCCATTTGAATCTCAGTTCTGCTTATCTGCCTATATTCCTTGTGATAGTGATTAGCTTTTTCATAGATAAGCTTCTTTCTTGTCTTTTGAAACATCTTGTGTGCAAACTTCTTTCTCAGGAGCTTCATTTTCAGCTCTGCAAAATTCCTTCTCTTTTTCTTAAGGATTTCTGGCACAGCAAGAACATTCTTCTTATTCTCTTCTGCACCCTCCATGGCTCCAGCAGAAAAGAAAATTTGTCATTCTTATCTTCTGTACATAGGCTATCTTTTCTTGTAACTATAAGATTTTTCTCTTCATGTTTAGTTTTATGCAATTGTTTTTTAGGGTGGGACTTGATGTGATTTTTCTCTTGTTTCTTGTGAATAGAATTCCTTGAGTGTTTTGGAACTGTGAGTGTATTATTTTTTATCAAACTTGCAAAATTTGGGGCCATTATTATTTTTTAAAAACAGTTTTTAAAGATTTTGGTTATTTATTTTTAGAGAGAAGGGAAGAGAAGAAGAAAGAGAGGGAGAGAAACTTCAGTGTGTGGTTGCCTCTCACACACTCTCCAATGGAGACCTGGCCCACAACCCAGGCATGTGCCCTGACTGGGAATCAAACTGGCGACCCTTTGGTTCACAGATTGGCACTCAATCCACTGAGCCACACCAGCCAGGGCAGGGTTATTTCTTTTTAAGTACATTTTGTTCACCTCTTTCTCCTCTCCTTCAAGGACTCCAAATATGTACGTTTGAGGCTGCATGAAATCATCCTGCAATTCACTGAAACTGTTTTTTAAATTCTTTCTTTCTGTGTTTCATTTTGGATGTTTTTTGCTGTCTTTAAATTCACTAATCTTTTCTTCTACCATGTCTAATTTGCAATTAATTCTATCAGTGTATATTTTACCTCGTGTATAATAATTTTATCTCTAGAAATTTAGTTTGGTTCCTATTTGCATCTTACGTGCCTCTACTTAACTTTTTAAGCTTATAGAATACAGTTATAATAATTCTTTGAATGTTCATTCTAACATATGGGTCATTTCCTGGTAAGTTTGATTTATTTACTTTTCTCCCATTAGTATTGGTCATATTTTCCTGCTTCTTTCAATCCCTGCTAATTTTTGACTGGTTGTCATGCATTGTGAATTTTGCCTTTTGGGGTGCTGATTATTTTTGTGTTCTTATACATATTCTTGATCTTTGCTCTTGGGTGCAATTAAGTTGCTTAGAAATAGTTAAATCCTTTCTTATCTTGTTTTTAAGATTTATCAAGTAAGAATAAAACAGTTCTCAGTCTAGGAAAAATTATTCCCCACTACTGAGGCAAGACTTTTCTGTGTACTTCACCCAAAGTTTGCACATCAGAAGGTTTCCCAGTCTAGTTAATGGAAACAGACCCTATTCCTAGGTCTGTAAGAGGCAGGGGCACTGCTACTTCTAGTCTTTTTGGGTGGTTCTCCTATTCCTGTGAAATTTCTTTGCATGTATGTGCACTACTTTTAGACTGAAATATTACATGTTATTCAAATGTGACAAGAAAATAAACATAAAAGATTTATATTGCTATATCCATTGGGGTAGTTCATCTTCTCCTCCTGGAAATTACTTTTTCTTTTACACAGAAAAAAAGTAAAATGATAACTCCCAGATCTGTAACAGTTACCATATACAAGTGAGATAGGAGCCATGTGACAAAAGTCAAGAAAATGTTCAGGAAGGAGCAATAAGGCTCAGCAGGGATAGATATCAAGTAACACCAGGAAAAAAATATATTTTCTGAAGGTGAGAGCTAACCCTGTTTTTGAAAGCTATAGTTTTTGTGTGGAACAGCAGAGGTTAAGGACATGAGCAGGTCTGTTAGCAGAAGTCCTCCTGGACTGCGTTTTTCCACAGAAGCAGAAGAAGTGGGCTATGCAAATAATAACAAAGAGGCGCTATTGCAGGCATCTGTCTCTGTGACAGCAGAGACAGAGAGCAGCTAGAAGGCTAGCACCTCTCAGCCCCACAAACGGCCAGTCCAGGACAATCCAGTTAACTCAAGGACGATCTTTTCTTTCTTTCTTTCTTTCTTTCTTTCTTTCTTTCTTTCTTTCTTTCTTTCTTTCTTTCTTTCTTTCTTTCTTTCTTCTAAAGGATCGCATACACTAAATGCAAATAACTATAAGAAACAGATGTGGGCAAGAGCATCATAACTTACCTGCAGGTGAAGAAACACTAGAAAATTGTTGCCATGGAGCAGATAAATTTTGCATTAAAGAAAATGAGAGATTTCTTTTGAAGTGAGACCTCAGAGCAGAAAATAAGAACTCATGGAAGATATAGAAAGGCAATAGGAAGAAATAAAATATTATCTAGCAGAACTCAGGAAAAAGGAGAGTAGAGAAAGGCACCTCAATAAAATTGAAGATAGCATGTGAAGCATTAGAAAATATGAATTAAACAATAAGGAATGTGGGAAAATGGGGGAAGTGACCACATTGACATGAAAATAAAGACAAGAAGGAAGGAAGGAAGGAGGAGAGGGAAGAAAAGGAAAGGAAGGGAGAAAGGAAGGAAGGAAGGGAAGGCAGGGAAAAGAAGGAAAGGGAAGTGAAGGGGAGGGAAGGGGAGGGAGAAAACAATAAATAGAAAAGACATACATCGGAGATTCACATATGCATATTTGGACTAGCCACTAAGAAAAAAGAATCAAACAAATGAACAGAACAAATGTAAAGTTATAATCCAATAATGCTGTTATTGAAATAAAATACCTGAATCTGCATATGGTAAAGATTCAAAAGAATTGACCAAGAATGATCAACATCAAGATATTTGCTAGTGAAGCTGTTGGGCTTTAAAATAAAGATTTTTTAGGCAATCAGGCAAAATAAATGTTACTGATAAGGATAAAATAATTACATTATATTCATATTCCTCTACAGCAATATTCAACATTGGAAAACAGTGAAATAACCTCTTTAATATATACAGGTTGGGGCAAAAGTGGGTTTATAGTTGTTCATATGGAAAATAATACAATTAATAAAAATAACACAAAAATAAATTGTGTTTCACATGCTCACAACTGTAAACCTACATTTGCCTCACCCTGTTTACTCAAGAAACGTATCTGAGCCTACAATTGTATCCAGCAAGCTGTCCTTCAAATTTAGACTATATACAAACAGTTTTGAATATGCAAGAACTCAGAGAATATTTTTCTGAAGAATTTTAACTTAGAGATAATACTAAAACAAATGTTGAGTAACAGAAGAGAATGCCGATTTTATAAAGTAAAATGAAAAATAATTATATAAATATATGGCAGTCATGAATATATCATGATATAGCATAGCAACCACCTCCATGTTGCAGAAATTGTACTATAAGTAGATACAGGAAAAAACAGATTAGTAGTGGGAGATTTAAATTCACATCTATCAGTTCATGAGAGAGGAAAAGGGCAAGAACATAAGTGAGAATATAAAAGACCTAAGTAACATAATTAATAAAATAGTTTTATGTAGAAAACAAAACTTATGTATGTTTTTGTGTAACATTCTAGACTCAGAAGAAAATCTATAACCTTAAAATTTTAGGTTACTTTTATAAAAGGAATGAAAACTTAATTTAGCAAATAATTCAAACACTGGGAGAAACTTAAAGGAAAACAGAATTAATGAATTAATAAAGATACAGTGAAAATGAGAGAGAAAACAAACTATGGGCCTTCAATATAGTGAAGATAGTGTGTTTAACTGACTTTAGTGGGAAAATTTGCCACAGGAAAAGGAAAACTCAGAAGTCTACTTGAGAATTTAGCCTATAATATATGAAGCTTACAATAAGAAGCTACTCAGTAACCTAGAGGTATTTGTTTTGTTTTTTGTTATGAGTGATGAGGGTGAGGTTTCAAGAGAAAGAACTAGACATCTTATCCACAGTTTCAATAATTGAGAAAAATAAAAAATAATAACTTTCACAACAGTATCACTAAGTAATAAAACTAATAAATAATAACCAAAACAGTGTGTAGAAATATATACGCCACAGTGTCATTGATGATATTTTTCAACAGTAGATCATAACTAATATATATTCTCCACTTTTCTCTCCAATGAGCATGTACTCCTTAAGCAATAATAATTAAATGGTGATTTAATGATAAATATTTAATTATAACATAATAAAATGATATCAATATACAATATAATATGCATAATAAGCATTTAATAATAGTAATATTTAATAATACCTATTTGCAAATACATTAAATAAAAATTAATAATAAAATTTAGTAATAGATTGAAATGTGATTCCCTACTTCACAACATACCCAAAAATCAGTTCCAGGTGAATGGCAGGTCTAAAAGCCAAAGATGAAGCCATACAGTGCTTAAAGAAAATATAGGATAATGTATTTAGAATGGATAAATTTGGAGGAAGGAGAACACCAAATGCTAACAAGGATGTGGTTCAGCGAGAGCTCTCAGACACAGCTGGTAGGGATGCAAATTGCTACAACTGCTTTGGAAACTGCTGAACATATGTAAAGTGTATATAACTGCTGAGTGTACCCTCACAAGAAATACACCTATAACTTCAAGAAGAGACATGTACAAGAATGTTCACTGCTGTATTACTTTGTAATAGCCAAAGTTAGAAACCACCCAAAAGCCAATCTACAGTGAAATCGGGCAACAAATTGTGGTCTATACACACAATGGAATTGTAGACAAAATGAGAGTGTATAAACTACAACTATATGTATGCAACAACGTAAATGAATCTCACAAAAATATTCTTTAGAGAAAGACTCAGACTACTCTCCCCAAAATCAAAGAGCACATATTACTACTCAATTCTATATGCAGTGTACAAATGCAGACAAAACTACTCGATGTCATTAGAAGGCAGTGACTAACCTTAAGGGTGGGGAGAATAGAGATCGGAGTAAAGATGAATGAGCTTCTAAGACACTGGTAGCATTCTTTTTCTTGCTCTGGGTACTAGTCATACAGGTGGGTTTAATTTTTGAAAGTTTAAACATTTTCACTTTTATGTATTTTTATATCTATATCTATATCTCATTTTTCTATGTATATGTGTGTCTAATACCATACTAAACAGTTTTTAAATTTAAATATCTTCATATTAAAAAAACAAAATTTTTACTATATGGAAAAAGTTTAAAAGAAGTTCAGGATATTAAATATGTTAGGTATAAGTATTTATTTCCAGACACAATTTAATTCAGTAGCCAGAGTTCTTAAGTAGAATCTCACAAGCCAAAACAATCAGGAAAATTCTGGCAAAAATATCTTCCATGGCTATCAGTCACTTTAACCATATACTCCATTTTTATTTTAAAAATAAAAAAGGAAAGGAGCATTATATTCTTCCAAAGAACAAATTTACATTTAATTAAAATACATTGCTAACTAGATTGTATTTAACCCATGAGTTAGAAAAGGAAGGAAGAGAGAAAGAGAAAGAGAGAGAGAGAGGGAAGGAAAAAGGAAATGAATAACTTTCTCTTAATTTCTTTAGGGATTCACAAACAATCCATTGATTTTCTTGTAAACATGCAGTGCTAAGTTTACCCAAGAAAATGTAGAATTGCCATGGGTCCAATCATAATTTTGCATCATACTTATAGCTTGTTGACCTTTTATACTCTACTGCACATTGAGGTCCATAACCTGTTGGTTGTACAAATATTAGAGAATTATTTGATAGTATTTTTCTGACACTGAATTCACACTGAATACTTCAGTTGACTTTCTATACAGAGTGATGTTAGTAGTCCCTGAAAAATCAAGTATAATTGAAAGAGTCAACTGCTCTAAGAAAATAAGTTTTTCTAAATTATTATACATACAAAATAAATAAATAAATTATTATACAATTGTTTCTGTTAAAATGATCTTATACTGGAATTCTGTAAAGTATAATGGACAAAAGTGTCTTGCTCCTGAAAATTGGTTGGTTATACATTCTTGATAGTTTATGGCCTAAGGTCCATATAAATAAAATGCCTCCTTCTAAACAAAGTATTTAGTAAGTAATATAGTCTGCATTTCCTTTTGCCAATGAGACAAAATTCTAGCAATCTATTAGGTATAGAAAAGATCAAAAGAATTATTACCACTAAGATTTTTAAATCCTATATTAAGACAACAATATACTATATTTAGGAAAAGCAGAAATAACTTTCTTTTAAGGAGGTGTTAAATTGAAAATGGACACTGGCACTTAACCAGTAGAGCTTTTCCAGGAAAACAGATGGCAAAAGATCAGAGAACAGGGGAGCCAGGCTTGAAGTTTTCCTCAGTGACATGATGAATGCCAAATGAGGTGGAATACCCCCAGAATAGGGTGAAAATAAGGCAAGGAGCCTTTAGCAAGTCAGTGCAGGGAAGGATGGCATCATCCCAAGGGCAGAAGAAAGAAGTGCTCTCTCCCTGTCTAGCTTAAATTGTAAAACTCTGGAAACAATGGAAGGAGCTAATAATGCAAGTCTGTTCTAACTGGGGAGGTACCTGGAAATTTCTCAGGCTAACATGATGGTGGCTGAATGGCTTAAATACAAGATTCTAGTCACGTGTTTACCAAACACCAAGTAAATGCCAGCACTCAGGAGAATGCAACAGTGAGCAAAAGTTTATCTAGGTCTTTTATTCCAATATGACTTACCACATTTTTCAATTCTTCCTTGACATGGTTTTACAAATTACAAATTTGTAAATACAAGTGAAAAAGTTAGCTATTATAACTTTTCCTTCTTTTTGAGATGATGCTAAGAACAGACAAACATTGTGGTATCCAAAATAGAAATGTTGCTGAAAGGTGGACCAGATATTATCATCCCCTATCATCTTTCCTCCGTTCTTCCAGGAGGAGACAAAAATTCCAACATGCACACTGAGCTTGTGCCATAGGGGCTTGGAAATTTGAAAACATCTAGATCCCCATTTCCTTCAATAAATACTAAGTAAGGAATGATAAGCTAAGTTATCTATTTTTGGCAGTGGTTTTCCAGAATCCAGACCAGAATTTACAACATTGAAATATGTATTAATTTTTCTTATTTTTGCTTTGAGTCATTTAATGTAAGCTGTAGTGAGTGTATGAGGAGCAGAGCTGGGAGCCTGAGCTATGTATAAAATCACCATGGAAACCACATCTATGACTAATCAGTGAGAATTGGCAGGCATGATTCTGCAATTATTATTACAAAACCCCACATGTGAACTTATTTAAATCCCCTCTCACTGTGCCTCTCTTTTGATTTAATATAATACTCAGGATTTTACTTTTTCCAGAGTAGTTCCTAAGTGCTATGTAACCACAAATCCCTACCAGCCATTCTCTCAAAATCCCAGCACCTTTTTTTTTTTTTTTTAATCCTCACTCAAGGACATTATTTTCATTGCCTTTAGAAAAAGAGGAAGGGAGGAGAAAGAGACAAACAGACAGAGACAGAGAGAGACATCAATTGGCTACCTTCTCGTACCTGCCCTGACTGAGCACTGAACCCCAAACCTGGGTATGTGGCCTGACCTGGAATCAAACCCTTGACCTACATGAGACAACACTCCAACCAAATAAACCACATGGGTCAGGGTGACTCCAGCATCTTGAAGAAACCTTTTATCTCTTTCTCTTTCTCTCCCCTCTCCTCTTCTCCTTCTCCCCCTCCCTCTCCCTCTCTGTCTCTCTCCCCTACTTAATCTCTGTATCTTTTCTTCCTCCTTTAGTTGAGGAACAAGAATAGAGATATGCCCACCTCTATGGGAGCCAAGAGTGCCAAGGCCCCAGGTCCTTTGTCCTGAGAACTTACGTAGTTGGTGGAAAAAGAGGTGAGGGGGGTTACGTATTGATTGACAGGAAAAGGTGGTGCCAGCTTTAGGCAGGGAGGTGAACACCCAAAAATGGGCACTATGGGCCCTTTCCAGCCTTTCAGGCCTTGGGATAAAAGCACAGTTTCAAAGGTCTTCTTTCCCAGGGAGTGGGAATAATACATAGAATTTCAAAGGCTTCCCTCCTCCCGTGTTGACATGGTGTTGCCTGTGCTGTTGGACCACCTGGCAATATTATCAGACAGGCTCAGGACTGCTGCTGAGATGTGTGTCTCTCCTCGCTGCCTTTATTTCCCCTCTGGCTACTTATTCTACCATAACATTCCCCCCTCAAGTATTCGGAACCCAAATCTTTGGGGACTTTGGGCCCAGGCCACTGGGTTAGTGGGTGAGACATGTCTCCCTCTTCCCTGCCTTGGTTGCTATCTATCCTATATCTAACAGTACTCTTCACTATTTCCCCAAATATCATAATGTGAGAGGAACATTAAGCAAAAAACACTATAAAAAGAATTTGGATAAAAAAAGAATTGTGAGGAATACTAAAAATAAAAAAGTCATAGTAGCTAGATATTAGTAAGGCCAAGCAATACCAAATCTTTTTAAAGTTATTAACTCCTTTAATGCTCATGGTATTATGTCACAGAAAATTGGAACAATTAGCATTCCCATCTTCTAGCTGGGAAAAATGAAGTACTCGAGAGCTCCATTCGGGAAGTGGCAGATTCTGAAATGAATCTTAGCTATCTGGCTCCACAGCCCACACTCCTGCCGAGAACCTTTCTATTCATATCCACACCTATGAATATAAAAAGATGTTAAATAGGACTTCCCTGATTTTCTTGAATTTTCAGCTGAGGCCCCATGTCCAAGGTCAATGGATAAAAAGTGCCACATCTATGATCAAAAGGGCACACCGTCACAGGACTTACTAAGTGGTTTCCAGCTGTTCTAGCAGCCATCACCTCCATCAGTTTATGGAAGATAAGGCTAGTGGTTCATTGGAGACAAGTACCTTCTGGGGGAATTACTAAAAAGAATTCCTAGTGATAGAGGGCAAGGGGGAATCTTTGGATAGATTGATTGGGTTTGGCATACCCATAATGAAAGTCAACTAGCACCTCATCCCCCAACTGGATGCGTCCTAATCTCCATGAACTCCTTGGTTCATTGTGGGCAAATACAAAAGTGAAGTAAGAGTCCTTGATAGAACCTAATAAATCCATGGAGTTTGGAGAGCAGAGTGTCTAGATAACTTGCCTGGAGCAATCTGGAGGTGACGTACAGTGGCTAGGTGAGTAGAGAGCAGAGGGCAATAATGCAGAAAAGTCAGCTTTCATTTCCAGACTTTGGCAGGACCTGAATGACATTGCTCTGGTGGACCAAATGAATATCAATGAAGTAAGCCAGATTCTAGCCTAAGAAAGTTGTCTGCCTACCCCCTGCCTACCTCCTGCCTAAGATGGGGTAAGGGGATCCAACAGAAAAAGACTGGATGGGGTCTACCTTTAGGACAGAGGCCTGAAAAGCTGAAGGTTGCCCTGAAAGGTAAGCTGGAGAGAATATGGCCCATGACAGGGAATGGCACAATGTGGATGTCCTCAGACCTATGGGGGTGGCTTTGAGAGGCAGTTACAAGAGAACCTCCAACAGAAGAAAAGCAGCTCTGGGGCATACAACTTACAGGAGGCATGAGCAGCCAGACAGCAATAGCAGCACCAGTCAAAGATGATCAGCCCTTTCCCTTCTCCTGACCTCCAAAATTATATCCTGATCCATTTCCTCTGAATTGAAGCAAGTTAACAAATGGGTTTACTCTCAATCTGTGATAGTTTCTTAGCTGGTCACCTTATCCTCAATCTAACAGTTTTAAATTATTTTATTGTTGTTCAATTACAGTTGTCTGCATTTTCCCCCCACCGCTCCCCCTCACCCCAGCCAAACCCACCTCCCTCCCTTGCTTCCACCCTCCCCCTTGGTTTTGTCCATGTGTCCTTTATAGTAGTTCCTGAAAACCCTTCTCCCCTCTGTTCCCTCCCCCCTTAGATTGTTCTTAATTTCAATGTCTCTGGCTACATTTTGTTTGCATTTTTCTTTTGTTGATAATGTTCCAGTTAAAGGTGAGATCATATGGTGTTTATCCCTCACCACCTGGATTATTTCACTTAGCATAATGCTCTCCAGTTCCATCCATTCTGTCACAAAGGGTAGGAGCTCCTTCTTTCTCTTCGCTGCGTAGCATTCCATTGCGTAAATGTACCATAGTTTTTTGATCCACTCATTTACTGATGGGCACTTCGGTTGCTTCCAGCACTTGGCTATTATAAATTGTGCTGCTATGAACATTGGGGTGCATAGGTTCTTTCAAGGATGGCACAATATTCGCAAATCAATAAACATAATACACCACATAAACAAAAGACAAAAATCACATGATCATATCAATAGATGCAGAAAAATCATTTGATAAAGTACAGCACCCATTTATGATAAAAACACTCAGCAAAGTGGGAATAGAGGGAGCATTCCTCAACATAATAAAGGCCATTTATGAGAGACCTACAGCCAACATCATACTCAATGGACAAAAACGTAGATCTTTCCCACTAAGATCAGGAACAAGACAAGGATGCCGACTTTCACCACTTCTATTTAACATAATACTGGAAGTCCTAGCCACAGCAATCAGACAAGACAAAGAAATAAAAGGCATCCAAATTGGAAAGGAGGAAGTAAAACTGTCATTGTTTGCAGATGACAGTAATGTACATTGGAAATACTATAGACTCCACCAAAAACTACTCAACCTAATAAATGAATTTGGCAAAATAGCTGGATACAAAGTCAGTCTGGCAGTTTTTATCCAAAATGTACATTGCTGCCAATATTCTTCTTAAAAAATATTACTTTGCTCAGGCTCTTTCATGATATCTATTCCCTCCCAATTAAGACTGAACTTGGCCCTGGCTGGTGCAGCTCAGTGGATTGAGTGCCAGCCTACAAACCAAAGGGTCACCAGTTTGATTCCCAGTCAGTACACATGCCTGGGTTGCAGGTCAGGTCCCCAGTGGGGGCTGCACAGGAGGCAACCATATATTGATGTCTCTCTCTCTCTCTCTCTCTCTCTCTCTCTCTCTCTCTCTCTCTCTCTCTCTCTCTCTCTCCTCCCCCCTTCCCTTCCCCTCCTATAAAAATAAATAAATAAAATTATTTTTTAAAAGACTGAACTCTTTCATATTCAGGGATGAGATTTAATAATCCTTTTTCTATATTCACTTTCCAACACATAATGTTTTAACTAAATTTTGGGCCCACTGTGAAAGGGAAATCTATAATGGATCTCTGAGAATATAGTGTGGTCCCCCAATCTTATGTGGCTGTGTACTTTTATTTTCCCAAACTAATATAGATGTCACAACTCTTTGCCTATACCAGTCTTTTAATCTGAAATGCCCCATACCCCCAATCAAAATCCAACCTACCCTTCAAAGCTCAGCTCAAATATCACCCCTTCTTAAAATTGTTACCTGATCCCCCAGTTGGAATCAGTTAGTCCTTTGTCTGTATTCCCCTGACCTTTTCTATATTCTTTTGGTTTTGATCTTATTTCATTCTGTTTCATATTATAGTTAGTCATGTAGCAAAAGGGTGCAAGACAAAAGCCCAAAATCTACATTCACTATAAATTTCTGACATATCAAGGAATTTTTTTAAAAAGAACTTGGAAGATTCTAGTTGTGTGCAAGGTCAAAGAGTCTTCTTGGAACAGCAGTGACTGAGGTCTTTGAACAAATCAGGGTCAAGCGAATCTCCTAACCTGTAAGAAGTAAGGTCTTGATATGAACCTGTGTGATCAGTGTGGAGGTATTAGGACTTAGTCCTGGGGCACCAGCTGAAGTAACCCAGATACAGAACTTGAGGGAGCAAGAGTAAGCGATATCAGCTACCGAAAATTGGGTTTAGAAGCATCAGGTGAAGGATTTTAAGAAATTGAGCCTAATGAAGGGTTTTTTATCTCTAGGGCTCTTGCTATTTGGGAGTCAGTAAAGAGTTATTTCATTGGAGAAAAGAAGACTATCCCTTACCTCAGCTCACTATTAAAGTAATGGAAAAAAAGAAAGTATCGTCAAGCATGAGAATATGTGCATAATATCAAAGGGAAGCTGACAAGCGCCAAGTTGTGATTCGGTCAGACTCCATGAACGAGGTGAGATGCCGAGCAGAGAGGTGTGTGGAGGCAGTGTGTGCACAGGCGCAGAGGAAATGTAATCAGCGGGGCAGCCATGACTGTGACCTGTCAGCAGCAGTGGCCTCTGATGAATTACAGAATTAATTCAGAATTACAGAAACAACCTCCTGTGGCTGCAGGGGGACACACTATTAGTCACAGGAAACGTGTGTAAACAACTCCACCAGGAAAAGAGGTTTGGATTTGACTTTCACCCATTCTTACTCCTACATCCCAGCACAGGAGAAACTGCAGGACAAGGGTTAGTTGTAGACCCTTAAGAAATGCCTATAGCTCATGAACACATTGTCATCTTCATAGAATATCTCATTATCAGTCTTGCAAAACAGCCTATCTGGCAATTCTCATTATATCCTTAATTTTTCATACAGTAGATGTTGATATTTTTGTCTGCTGAACCTTTCCCTTTCCCCTTCCTCTAGTAAATGCAACCTCTTCTTTTGGGGAACTGATCCTCTCCTGCTCTCATTTTTTGACACTATCGAGGCTGCTAGTCACAGACACATGAACCAGGCATGCTACTCAAAGGGTCCTGTGATTTAAGCAAAAGGGATTGGCACAAGTCTCAGATGAGGTTCGTCAGCATTATTTTATAGAAGTGTTATACACAGAAGCTGGAAGAGAGAAACCCTGTCTTTTCTCAAAGTCATGAAGCTATCATGTTTACAACATTGGAGCTGCTGCTCCCACCCATGTTCACCATCATGTGGAGAAAGTTTGAAGGAGAGAATGAAGGCAAAGACAAGTTTACTGCTGTGTGTGTGTGTGAGAGAGAGAGAGAGAGAGACAGACAGACAGACAGAGACTGAGAGAAAGCAGAAAAATAAAGGTTTCATTAGGAAGTAGTCATTATATTTTCCAATTTACATTTTCTTTATTAACATTTTCATGCTGTCTGAACAAAAATTATTTTCTTAAATCAGAAGAGAACACAAACACATATAATAGAACACATATTGAGAAGACACATGTGAATGTTTATCATCATTTAGCTGATCTGGCCTCGCCAGGATTGCCTATTTTGGACTGTTTATTTCCACCCTAGCACCATGTGTGACACTAATGAAGACTCTAGCTTCATAGTCCTCATGCTAGAAGCTGCATTGCTTCCTGTAACACTCTGGAGTCCCGCTATCAATATTTAAAGCATGTCAAGCTTGTTATCTACAAAGGAGATTCCAGGCCAGAGAGCTTTCAAGTTCTCTTAGAACATTAGCGTGGGGGAAAGGAGTCATTATAAAATCATAAAGCTTGTAAGTTTTGGGCTGCCTTCTTATTTCAGAAGTGGTTTTTGATTTTTCTCAAATATCTTTCTTTGTGCATCCTGTGTCTGCCTACTTTCACTTAATAATTTCTAGAGGTGATCACAACTCTGATTCTTAAAAGGAAAGAATTTAATGAGGCAGAGGAAAAAATAACTGGAGATGAAAACTATGTAAACAATAAAATAGAGAAGGAAAGTAAATCCCAATTGTCAGGAACCACCAACAAATTTGAAAGTTGAATTATTCAAGGCGGCACATTTTCTGGATTCCAGCTCCATGCTGCAAGAGTTGGGAACAGATAACAGGACCATTGTTGTACCGTTTTCACTGCCGGCCTTCCACTGCCGCCACAAAGCACCCGGTCTCTGTCTCTCTTGCCCATCGGCAAGAACCTCGCATGGAAAATAATGGGCAGAGTCCCTGGTTTTCTTTTTAAATTGATAAAGATGCACCTTTAGACTTTTACAGAGAAGTTACTACATTCAAAGTTCTACCTAGTCAATTTGTCTAATAACGTATCAGTTAAGATCTGCTTTAGTAATTTTGTTCACAGTTAGGCACAATTGCAAATATGAAGACTGAATATAACCAGGCAAACACGTATGAAAAATGAATGTAATGCTCTTCATTTTTCTGTGACTTGTAATCTTTAAATTGATGTTATCCACATTTATTCTAAGTTCATCTAAATAATAGACCCTCTCTGACTTTAACTATACTACAAAGTTGGAAGCCTGCTACCTCCTTCCCTTTTGTTAAATAATCAAGACTTCAACAAAAATCAAATTAACTCTTCATTTATAAAGAAACTCCTTTTATTTTTCTTTTTGAAATTGTCTGCCCCTCACTTCAACTAGACTGTGCCTGAGATTTATTCTTACACAAAGGCAGGACTAGTCTCCTTGTGACTTGAGGAGCCTTGCCCAAGGTACTTCTTTTCTCTCTCCTCAAACTGCTTTGTATAAAGTCCTGCATCTCCGGGAAGCCACAGTCATGCTGCTGGGAAGTGTCTGAAAGAAGAGAGGGGAGCTGGAGGGTACCCATCTCTGTCCGGAAGGGCCAACCCCAAGAGTATTGCAGCACACCCAGCAAAGATTAAAAAAAAAAACAAAACTGAAAAGGAGAAGTGACTTTTTCTTCAGACTTTAGTGGGGTAGCATATGAAAAAGCACTACTACAGAGCCTGGTGTAACAAGCTCTTGTCCAAGTGCTTCTTTCCTTTCTTTCCTCCCTCCATCTTCTCCGAATGACAGAGAACAAGGCTGATGTGGGTTGCCACTAAGACTCCAAAACGCACGTAAATGTCCACATTCCCAACAATAGATGGGACTTAAGCAGACTCAGTACTCTGCTTGCAGCAAGCTTGTTCTAGACAATGCATGTCTAATGAAATAAGTTTGGAAGGACTAAAAGTTCCCACTATATCTCTCAGCTAAAATTACATACAGATGCTGCTCAGTGCCTGTATTAACTTGTAACTGTGAACAAATTATAAGGTTTTAAGATCACAGAAAAGTTTTTGAAGTTGAAAATAACCACCATTACAGACAAAATAACCTGTCACTTCTTTTAGAGTTCGGGGAAATAAAATGTTGGTAAGAAAATAAAACATTCTGGCCCCATGCCAGAACATAACATTACGCTCTCTTATACACTTCTAAAGTGCTTATCTTAAGTGTCAGCAAGTAGCTGTTTGTTTAAATCAATCTCCCTTAGAAATATTTAAGATCTTTTTGATTGACAAAACAGAGTGTCTGGTGTATACATAAGTTTATACGTTAACTTTTCTCTACAGGAATAGTATCCAAACCTTTATTTCATCTGAATCAAACTTATATACATTGCAAAAGTCATCTACAAATCATGGAAAGAAAAATATTTCACATACTTAATGACAGAAGTGATAAATATCTGCATTTTAACTCTGTAGTTTATTATAATTTTCTTGATATTCATTATTTGAAGCAGATAATAAAGTTTAGAATCTATGTAGGTTAACTTGACATGTGTCTACAGATACTGTGTCTTAGTAAGCTCAGAACAATGAGCCCTAATTATAATTTTATCCTGCGGTTTTGAGAGTAATAAGTTAATCATAAAGAATTAATAACGTACATAAAATTTAAAGGGAAGTTCCTTTCACCAAAACTGATTAATCAGAAAATATGCAGTATTAGCTCTCAAAGAGGGGAAAAAAAACAGATCTCTTGAGATTTCTCATCTGCAGCTGTATTCTACAGAGGCCTAAGAATCAGAAATGAATTGCCCCAAGGTTCAACCCAAGCTTTTTCTTTGAAGGGCACACCAAGGGTAAATTTTTGAGACTAATTATTATGCCACTTCAAATACACTGCTTCAGCTGGACCGGTGGAACAGAGCCATCTGCATTCAGGTTCAGCATCTCAAACGTCTACCCTCCTGACCCTTCTTAGTTCCTCTTCTTGCATGCCAGGCCACTCTGGCTTTTATTTTCATTGTTCTCACTTTCCTAGTCTCAAAGTGGAAGAACTAACGTGAAAGAAACTGAACCATAGTACCAAATGCTTGGCATGTGCAGATAAGCAGATAGATGGAGTTTATCATACATAGATTCTAAAAAAATCTACACTTTATTTCAATAATGAAAATTGGGAAAACAATTTTTAACTATTAATAGCAATGTAGGGTCCAATACAATATGTCAAATATGCCAGAAAATTCAAAGTCTGGAAGTACCTTCTGAAGAGTAGAATTCATATATCATGCCATTTAGCCTACATATTATAATTTAATTTTGCCTTTGTATTAATAGGTCTAATGCTTTTAGCTATTTGGGAATTGTAGTAGTTAGTGTAAAGGTCAGGAGCTCCAGGTTCTACCCTGCTCTTAGAACTCCGTGTAACCTTGAGCCTTTCCTATAAATGACCTGTTCCAAGTCATGGTACCCTCATCTGTAAGGCAAGGAAGTTGAACCAAATACATTTCTAACCTGTGGGTCAAAAACTTATTCACTGGAATTTTCTGTTTTTCAAACCTCCCAAATCTCAGCTCTCTGGCTCCCTCTGAACAGCATTTAGAATGCTGAAACTTACCCTCTCTCTATACACTGACTTCTTCCAGGCAGAGTCCGTGTCGTCCCAGTGAAACCACCCTTTCCCCATCCCTGATTGATTCCAGGTTACTCCCTACTCACATTCATTCTACTCTGCCTTTGGGATTATCTTTCTAGAATATTTATTTAGATTAATAGCCTCATCTAGGTCTTTTTTTAATTTTAAATTACTCTCGACTACCTTAAAGACAGGTTTTACTCCCCACTTAACACAGTTTACAACATTTCACAACCAGAATGGCAACCTGCTGTTTTAGCCTCATTTCCAACCAGCTGTATCTTACATGAATACACCGTGATGCTTTGTAACTCACTGTTTGTGCTTCTGCTATTTATTGTGTCTGGATCACTCTCTCTCTAAAGTCTCCCTGCTCTTGCGCCTATCCTGCCAAGCTTTTACTTACTATTAAAGATCCAGATTAAATATCCTCTTCTATATTTAGCTTTCTCTTGCTCCTGTCTTCATAGTAGAAATGATTGAATCCTTTCTGCAACATTAACTGAATATCTGTGCATGATATCATACTAGACACGAGGGTGCAAGTCCTTGCCCTCAGTAAAAAGTACAATCCTTTAAAGCAATGAATGCCACTTCGTTATGTTAGTTCTATGCCAGAAAGCTGTATGCAGTGCAGCTGAGCACAAAGAAGAGAGATGGTGGTTAGTTCTCCCAAAGAAGAGAAGAAATGGATCAAGAAAGCCATCAGAGAGGAAATGATTCTTGAGGTGAATTCTGAAATATCAATAAATATAAAGCAGGGGATATCTTATAACTGGTCTTAAAGGAGATGGAAAGATGGTAATAATAGTTACACACACTGAGTATTTACCTAACCTTCCAGGCACCAGGGTAGGGCTTTGCTGCATTTTTGCATTAACCTTAACACTCCTAGGAAGTAAGTGTTTTGATTATCTTCATTTTTTGAATGAGGAAAGTAAGGCATATAGCAGTGTGCGTCCAGATTTGAACCCAGGTAGATGAACTCCACTTGCTTAATCACTACTATATATTGCTTTTCCAAAGCCTGGGTGGTAGCCTGAAACATCAGAAGAAACAGCTGTAAGATGGAGGGAAAGCAATACGTGTGGGTGGCACATAGTGATTGCATAATAAATATTTGTAGAATGAATGAAAGAATAACTGAGTGCAGATATAGATATGTAGCTATAAAGGCAGGAAGTTGACGGAGGTCACACTTTATAGAGCCGATTACATCACCCTCTGTGAATGTGTAGCACTTCATACATGAACAGTAAAGCACTTGTTTCATTATATTACAATTCTCTATTTCACTTCTGTCTCCTCACTTATCTCAACTCCACTCCTTCAGCAACAAGAGAGTCTGGGGCTGACTTATCCTTTAAATTCTTTAAGCCAGAACTGGAAAAGCCTTCAGTAAATGTCAGAGGCAAAGAACAAGAAAGGCTCAATGAAAAGTTGAAATCCAATAAGCTGAAAACCAAAGATCCCTAACCAGAAAAAAGGAGCAGAAGCAAGTTTGGAATTCAAGAATGTGGAGCCAGGGATTTGAAATCCTGGGAGTCAAGAGCCAGAGGAGAGTCCTGGAAAAATGATCCCAACAGATGTCGCTTTCCGCATCTTACTTTTAGCTATCAGTCACGGTGATGAATGGCCAAACTGACTAGTTTAAAGGATTGCAAGAGGTCAATACCTCCAGGTAGCGAGCATCTTGGGGTCAGGGGCACTGTCTTTTTTACCTATAATTATGTCCCTAGCATCTGACACAGTTCCTGGCATAGAAAATGTGTTAAAAACATTGAAGAGAATGAACACTAATCATCTGTGGGTTTAAACTAAAATTGGAGTGATTAGTGACTATTTAAATTACAACATATCTGAATTTGAACTTGATAATTATGTTATAATGTCACTTGAATTTGCAGTATGTCCCTGACTTATCATTACACATTACTGACACATATAATATATAGTCCTATTTAAGATGATAAATGATTATCCTTCAAAGGAAACAATAATAGAATCATGATTCATAAATTTATTAATCATTCTTTCTAATTGCAGACAGTCGTAGTATTTCCAAATATTTTTACTGAATACATATGCAACCCAGATGCCTCTCTTAGTCTTCGTGTTTCCTCACATATAAGAATTTGGTCAGGGAAGTAGAAATGCTCAAGCTTATGCCTTATAAAATTGCAGGAGCTGATGGAGTTTTTGGAGGCCATTGTTTCTGCCCCTGGTGGCTGGCCTGAAGTCGTAGTAGGTCACAGTGCAGACAGTCTGGGTGTAAAGTTGGGATGTGTAAAGATAAACTGATCCCTGGGGACAAACTGGAAATCATGAGTACCAACTAGACTCCGAATCTGCCTCTCTCCCTCTAAACTTGAGAGGAAGGTGACCTAAGGAAAGGGCTCACCCCCTTCTCCAAGAAGCTGCACAGCTGCGTGGCCCAGGACTCTAAGAAGCTGAACAAAGTCATGGAAGGAGCAGGCCAGCTGGCCACACACCAACAAACTGGGCAAGTGGCGCAGCAACAACGTACACAGGCTTCACCAGTGCCTGGCGCCCGTCACTGACATTCAGAGCATAGTTGCAGCTGCTTCACTTATGCCTTCCAAAAATGACACAAACTTCTCCTTGGGCAATTGTAACCTGGACCCATACAGAAAAGTGAATTCCGGGAAATGCTGTTTTAGATTAGCTGAGTTGACACAATATAAAACCATCTTACTAAGTAATGCTGTAATGCTCTGCAAATTTGTGTTTGCCTCTCACTTAGGGCCTTTTCTGCTCCAGAGCTTTGCAGATCACCCCTATTTCCCTCCTCAGTGCTTTGCCAGGTTGCTGGCAAAACGCTCAGATTATCCTGCTTCAACCCAAGAGCAGGCACAGCTAAGTCTCCACTAAAATTTTTACTACCTTGGAGTACTGGAAATACGACACAGTGCTGGAGGTGCCCAAGGCCAACAGGACTGCTCTGACTCCCACCCACAACAGAAAACTCTAGGTGCCAACGCCACCTTCAGTTCCTAGATCAACCACCATTAACCCATTAACACCAGGGAAAGGAGAAAGATTCCCAGCTCCACATAGCTCCGTACCCAGCTTCCATATCTGCCTCTGGCGCCCTTCCCTCAAAGCCCCCATGGGAACATGACAGTGGGAACTCATATTCTGTCAGGGAGAAAACCCCCTCCTACACCTGCCAAGAGTGCCTTGGCCCCCCATGGCCAGACAAGGAAATAACAGTGTTCAACCCAGCACATTTCTCAAAGGCATCTAAATTAGTCTTAAATAACACCCTTTGTGGGACACCAAAGTGAAGTCAAGGTCATGTTGTAGTGTGTAGCCTGGTTATTTTGTTAGCTTTTCCTATAGTAAGATGAAAAAAATCAAGTCTGCATTTCTTCTGTGCTGCAGTCTGGTCTCCTGACCACCTAACAGCAATGTTTGGGCAAACAAAAAATAATTATTCTTCTCCTGCTCCTCCTCCTCTTTCTCCTTCTCCTCCTCCTTCTTCTCCACCTCCCCATCTTCCTCCATCTTCTCATCCCTCTCCCTCTCATCATCCCATCCTCCTCCCTCTTCAGCCTCTTCATCCCTTCATCCTTTTCCTCCTCTCCCTCCTCCTCCTCTCTCATATCCTTCTCTTTCCTCTTGCTCTCACTCTCTCTCACTCTCACACACACCTCCCAAGAATAATCAATGTTTTAGGAATTCGGTAGCTTAAACCAGATTGGTGGGAGGGAGAAGAGATTCTCTGTCTTTGGTGTGGAATGATCCTGTTAAAAATTACCAAGTACTGCCCTGGCTGGTGTAGCTTAGTGGACTGAGCACAGGCTGTGAACCAGGGGGTCACTGGTTCGGTTCCCAGTCAGGGCACGTGCCTGGGTTGCAGGCCAGGTGTCCAGTGGGAGGCAGGTGAGAGGCAGCCACACACTGATGTTTTTCTCCCTCTCTTTCTCCTTCCCTTCCCCCTCTCTAAAAATAAACAAATAAATAAATCTTTTTAAAAATTACCAAATACTTATTACTAAATAGAAGTTCTAACATCTCATCTAAAGCATTAGCTTTCAAGTTCATAGTTGTTTCACGGTTTTCTCTAAGAATAATAGTCAGTATTGTCTAACACTAGTGTGATTTAAGCTCCCCTTCTAGTGATCCCCACAACCTCTGCCACCAAATCAGAATCTCTTCCACCGGTGGACTGACAACACCTCTGGAGAGAGAACACTATAAGCAACTTTTAAAAGATTCTTCTGAAGTGAAAAAAATGTAAAGTTCAACCAGATGTTCCATTGCCTAGACAGTGTACCTCCCCATGGAGATTATGCACCACCTCAGTAAATGAAATGGGGATGATGCCTTTCTTGAAGAAGTATCATAAAAAAAGTAAATGAAATTTAGTATAATAATCTCTTGACACAAACTTTAGCATATATTAAGTACCCAATAAATAGAAGTTATTACTGTTACATATTACTTATAACATTCAATTCACAAACATGTGTACAAACATATGCGTGTATAAATGCTTATTCTTATAGATCATCTGTTACACATATCAGGAAAAAATAATTACTGTTCCATATTGAGCACATATGTGAAAGAGAAAGAATTCATCTATATAATAGGGAGTGAGAAGTGAAGGGAAAGACAGAGAGGTATTGAGTGAGGAAAAGTTCAGTGAAATAAAACAGACATTCTCTAAATTAACTGTAGCAAAATCTCATTCATATTCCAACTTTAGACTGACCAACATATATGCTAGAATAGTTTATATAATACCAAGTTAACTTAAAAAAATCTATCTTGACCTTTATTCTTACTATAAAAACAGTAGTTTTTGAGGACAATGAGTTCTAACAATTTGCCAAGGTTTATCATAAAATAGTTGTAAACTGTCTAATTTTCACCTCATTGTAAGCTACTAAATCATCATATGTGTTTATTATGCTTAAATGTGTAAAGTTGGAACAATTTTAATTTTTTCCTGGCATTTCATATTCTTCAAAGGTTTTTATTGTTTTCCTAAAGAAGTCTTTTTAAATCAGTAAGGGGCAATCTCTTTATTTACCATGCCTTGCTCATTTAATAAATTAATACAAATAATAAATCATTTGACTCATGTTGTTAAGGAATTCCCTCATGAGTCTGTACTCACTGAATAATTATTGAGAGTCTACTCTCTGCTGGGTATTATTCTGGACCCTGGAGAAAGAGGAACACGACTCAGTTTCTGTTATAATAAACTTATTGAAATCTACTACCAGTGCAGACATACATTCTTTTCAATCCTATAAAATGTGATCAGAGATAAATGCTAAGTACTATGTGGTAAGAAAAGAAGTAATAAATATTTTGTGGGGGACAGAGAGAAGTTAGAAAATAGTGGAATAATGGAGGTGATATTTCAATTGGGTATTAAAAGACAAGAGTGGCACAGACAGAAATGGTAGAAGAGGATTTTAAGCAGAGAAAGTAGCTCAAACCATGGCGGAGATTGAGAAAAGACCATGAGACATGATGGATTAAGGTGAAAGATGCTGCGGGAAGGGAGCACACAGGGCAGAGGGAACAAACACAGCAGGTGAGTTTGGAAAGGCACTTGGAAACGTTTGGCTTCTCTCCTGTCAGCACAGCACCCTTCAAGGACTTATTTTAAAATACCATCTTAGCTCAAATATTCAAAAAGTGAAAATCAAGTAAAATGGTATAGAACGCGTATTTTCCTGTGTCTTTCTCCTTAAACCTGGGCACCACCATGCTGTGCTGTCTCCAGCCAATTTGGAATATACTAGAAGATCTGCTAATGAACTATTTAATAAGGGTTCAAAGTAAAGAAAGTTTAGTTGACCCCAGTCTGGAAGTAAGCTCCGACTAGAATCCTGCTTCCAGGGTAGGATTCTCTCGCTGTCATTTCACTGCGGGGAGATTTGGACCTGAAATATCCGGGAGTCTTTTTCTTCCATCATACTTATCATCAGTGAGTGTACCTATAAAATAACATACTCAGTGATCCATTTCTGTAAAAATGTAGATGAACAGTTAAAATTAATTAAGAAAGATAAACTTCCCACTTGGGGAAACAGGTGGTATCTGCACAGAAAGGATGGAAGTGACCAACCTTGGTCTTGAAATATCCAAAAGCCCAGGGGCTGACCCTTCAGAAGACAGTAGGAGGAGACTTGTATGTGGAGGTTTGCATTGTGATGCAAAATCTTTGGATAAATAAACAATAATTATAAGAAATATTTAAAACAACTCTAGAAGCTAACACTCTCTATAAGGAAGTAACATTGACGGTAGGAATACAAACCTGCGGTAGGTGGATTTTCAAACTATCATCATCAGATCAGAGAGGAAGAGGAAGAAGTTCTGACACTTCAGAAATAAGTTAAAATAAGAATGAACTTTTATTAATTTTAATTTTATAGAAAAAAATCAAAAAATTTCAACTTGCAATTACTTACATCCATTGGTTCCTTTTCATTGAAATAGGTATGTTTTGCCTCATGATTGGGCTGTCCATTTAAAATTGTATTTTTATTCACTATTTCTCTAATTATTTATATTTATTCATAGTCATTTTTAATTAGGATTCTAATTAGGACCTCTGGTGGGACTAATGGTGTATGTGAGAGGGAATTTCTACAATCTGCAAATCAAATATCACTACTTCTCATAATCAAATTGAAATGCACCTGAAAGTACATTAGACCAGAAATTAAAGACTATATTTCAGTCCCACCTTTACCTTTAATATCCCACGTAGCTTGCCACAAACAATATTACAGGTACCCACCCAATTTTCAAAAGTTTACTTTTATGAAAAACCTACATTACTATGTACCTGTTTTTGCTAACCAATAAAAATCTGAAGAGGATTTTCACTTTGATGAAAAAAATGAATAACAAAAATAGCATTCAGCCTTTGTTTTGCAGTAAGCCATACTGAGGCAGCTCACCCAGCAGCTTCAGTAGCCCCACCAAGCCCCTTCCCTGCAACTACACTCAGCATCTCAGCATCAAGCCACCATAGCTTTGAACTGTGAACATCCATGCTTTATCTTAATTTATAGTGTGCATCCATTAGCAAGATGTGTCCTAAGGTATCAGAAAAGCCTAGGAGCTCCTAAGGATGTTATCCTTAGCATAAAACAAGATATAATTAAGCTTTTTAATCATGATGGTAGGGTACAAAATGAAAACACTGCACGTGTGTTGGACTTGTCTGTGTCTACCATTCATGCTATTTACACACAGACAGAAAGCCGCTAAAGTTACTACAGGTTACGCTAGTAGCAAAGCAATCTCTTTTAGATGGCATTCAGTAACAAATAAAATGGAGAGTATATTGCTTGAGTGTACTGATGGGTGTACAAAGCTTGGTATGTATTTATTATATCATTTCTGCTTTTACTACATGTGGTTTTTTTAGGTTTTATGTGTAACTTGGTATGATATGGTATGCTATTTTGGGGGACTGGGAATGATCAAAATTTTTTCCATATAAATTGATGTTTCTTTGTTTTAACATCATTTAGGCTTACAAAATATCTTATAAGAATGCTCTGCTTTTGGGTAGCAGAGAAACCTGTACCTCCTCTGACTCCATTTTTCCAACTGTAAAATGAGATGGTTAGAAGGAATATCTAGCTACGTTCCAGGCCTCAGATGCTGAGATCTTGAGAAGTAGCATTCATTCATTCATTCATTCATTTATTCACTTATTTATCCATTCAACTGGTATTTACTAGGTCTCTTGTCTGTGTCAGGTGCTAGAGGTATAGCCCCTGAGGATACAGTTATGGAAAAGACCATCAGAAGTCCCTGCTCTCAAGAATTTACATATTCATGATAGGAGACAAACAATTACCCAAGAAGTAGAGGAGATATTTTCAGAGAGTTATAAATGCTGGCAATGTCATCAGAAATATCTGTGAGGAATAAGGATTTAGTTTTGGTACATGTGTGCAAATTAATGTACAATGCAGAATGTACTTTGCTCTATTGTGCTTCATATTTGAATAATGTATTAAATTACCTAGTGGCAGAAATAGCAAAAATAAGATGCTTATATAAGTACATGTTTATATAAGCTTATATTAAATATAATGCACTTACATGATATTTATATTAAATATATTTCATAAATTGTTCTTTATAGATGAGCTGCCAAATTTAGGCAAAAATCCCTTTTAAAATATAGTTTTAATATGGAACAAGAGTATATAATATGAAAACAAGATATTTAAGTGAAAGGCAAACAAGGAGAAGGTCATTCAGTTACTCCTTCTCAGGGCACTGGGATAGATTGGAAACTGCGTAACATCTGCAGTGTCCAGAAGGGTAACTCAGGGGTAGAATCAAGAAGCCTTTGAATCTTAGGTTTCCTCATGTGATTTTACCCTAGATTATGAACATTTATGTTTCAATGTTTTTTTATTCAATGACAAAACTCTTTATCCCTTTCTATTTCATATAGAGGACATAAAGACAAATTTATGGCTTCCCTGAATTTGAGACACTATTTGATGCCACATGCATACTGAATTTACAGAAGGACTATTCACCACTTACACAATCTCTATATGCATCAACAGTCAAGTAGAGCTTTCTTAAGATGAATTTTGAAAGCATGCATCATGTCACTATAAAGCGTTTGTCATTATAGAGCATTTGATTTTAAATAAAAATCAAATCCATGTTTTATGTCATAAAGTGAAGGAATCCCTAGAGTCATTTTTCTCTTCACTATTTTGGTGAACAAGTTCTATATCTTTCAAACATCTCATCTGCAGGGTACTTCAAATAATACTATACTATGCAAAATGTAGCATAACAGTACTGTAGCATAACAGTAAAA
The DNA here is from genome assembly GCA_039655065.1 of Glossophaga mutica. Lineage (NCBI taxonomy): Eukaryota > Metazoa > Chordata > Mammalia > Chiroptera > Phyllostomidae > Glossophaga > Glossophaga mutica. Next base: position 45,073,651 of record CM077304.1, read on the forward strand.
TAATGAAAAAGTAAGTTAAACTACGGGTGAGGTTAGATGCCTACTTCATTGATATGTTTGTTCACATAGGAGATTTGGAAAACAATGTTAAATACACCCCATTCTCCCAGAGTTTGAGAGACAGGTAATGAAGATATTACCTTACATGGATTTCATATCAAATGTAAAAAAGAAAAAAAACCCTTTTTTTTTTTTTAATAGGCCAAATTAAACCTCCCCTAAAGCATAGATGGCTTATCCCTCAGAATGCTGATCATACCAATTTACAGCACAACAGCTGCGGGCTGGTCCGGGAGCTCTGGGCAGTGTGCAAGCTGACCTCAGCCAAAGAGCCTGTAACCATGTAACTAGAAATTTCCCTCCAATTTCCCAAAGTATCAAAATACTCTGAGAAAGCACTTCAAAGTCGGGGTTAAAGATACCACTACTCCTTATTTACATCTAAAATGTCTCTTTCACTATATGGAAATTAACTGGTAATGTTTCTAATGATCTAGTCCTGTAAAAATGCAAATGAATACTTAAAAATCTATAAGAACAGTAAATGTGAATCAGCTGTACTGACATAACTAGGAGATTGTTAGGAATGCAGAATCCAGGGCTCCACCCCAGACATTCTGTATTGTAACAAGATCCCTAGGTGATTCTAGTGCATTTGAAAGTTTCAGAAGTGCTGTATTAAATTATATTAAGCAATAAATTATCAAATGGAAGGAAGATTGATCAATCCTGAAACATTTGAAAAAACAATAGAAGAACAATAAAAAAACAAAGAAATAAAAAATGAAAGAAGAAAATGAACAGTCCATTTTAGGAGGTTAAGGGAAAGAAAGTCAATCGAACGCACTTGTGTGTACCAAGCCCTTCTACTGGAGCTCATCCTGCATAAGCCTTTCTCTAAAAGACCCTGTCCTAAAAAGTGGAGCAATGAGGAATCATAAACCCATTTATGACAATAGACACTTATGGACCAGATAAGGGCATCTTCTAGAATTGGTTAAAGCTTATAAGTTCTCTGTTCACTCTATATGGTTATTCTTATTTTTGAAAACCCTTATTCCAGTTCCTTTATCCTTATGGACTCAGGAGAGTCTCATCTGATAATCTAATTAAACTTTTCTCGAATTCTGAGTTTTTTAATTAGATATAAAAATCTTACAAGGCTCTATCTGACCACAGAACTTGTTTTCTTAGCTATATACAGATTAGAAAAACTCAAGCCTATAACGATGTATGGTATTTGGACTCTCAGTGGCTTCGTACCTCTCTCTCTCTCTATTCCTCATTATATAGTCATCCTTCTTTCCTATGAATTTTTCATCCTTCCTTCTTTCCTCCCTTCCTCCCTCTCTTCCTTCCTTTGTCCCTCCATTTCTTTCCTCTTCCATTAATTGTAAGACATTAATACAGTATCTCATAAATGTCTCTTTGTTAGAACCATTGTGCAGCCTACATACTTAGGAAGTAAATATAAAAAATTCCCTTGAGTGTTCTTCAGGATTGGCAACCAGTATCCTAAAAAAGCATGACTATAATTTTCCTTGTATCTTATGAGGCAGGATTAACAAATGTCAAAGAGTTAGGATCATGGATAGAATATTCATTTGCAAAAGTAATTGTAGGAGTTTTAAACAGGGCAAATCTTTGTGTTGGACCCAGTATCCATTCATAAGTAACAGTAGATCTTTTTTGATGGTCTAATGGTGGAAATTCCCTGCATCCTGGCCAGCAGTGAAGAAATGTTGCTTTAAGCAGAACCACTGATGCTTTCCAATCATACCATTTAAGTCTGCTTATGTGAAGAACTAGTTCAAATAACCAGGAAAAAAGAACTCATGTGTTGTGGAAGCACATAAGGTATAATGGAAAGATCTTTAAACTACAAGCTGGGGACTTCGGTAGCCCTGGGCTCTGCCACTATCCAGCAATAACAGGTGAGTTTCTTCATGCCTCAGGCCCTCATTTATTCAGCTGAAATGAGAATGTTGGATTAGATGGTCTTCAAATTAAGTTCCCTCCTACTCTAACAGCCCTTGTTCAATTGTTCTTTCAAGAAAAAAATAACAGTGGAGCTTAAATGAAATAAACAGTAAAAAGAGGAATAGAAAGAAGCATGGGGAGAAGGATGGGATGAAACAGCTCCAAACTGTTTGATTAAATAAATACAGCTATTTCTTTATGAACAAATGAGATCAATTTAACCGACAAATTCCTGCCATGGTTGTGGTCTGTGAGTGTCCTAAGTGAGGCGGTATTTTCCCACTGGCAGATCAGAACCTCCTCTGGTAGCTAGGGTGATTTTAACAGTGAGCTTGGGACTCCAAGGACATGTTTTGGCGGGGGGGATACTGTGCACTCTTAGAAGGCCTCACTAGAGAGGGAACAGTTCTCTGTTCTGTTTCTCAGAAGCTGCTTGGTAGCAAATTTACAAGCACTGAGCATATTACTTGTCTTTTCTCATACTTTTCTACGTGAACAAGGAGAGTCAAAAATAGAACATAACAGCAAGTACTCTTTTAATAACTCCAGGATAGATACTTATCATTTGATTTTTAAAACTAAGTTTTCGATTTTAGAATCTTATTTTTAGGATCTTGGAGGAATGAGAATTGAATAGGAAGAGTGTCCCTTCTCCCTCTTTTTCTTTCAGTGTGATTATTTTAGGAAAATTATTTTGCAATACAGTTTTAAAACTTTCCCACTTAAAAGCTCTTTCATTTCTGCAAAGCCTAAGCAATTCCCAAAGTTCAAAGATCACAGCTCTTTGCAAGGCAGCCCAGTATAACATGACTGTGTTCACACAGAGCAATGAACTGCAGTATTTCATGCTCTCTCAGAGTGGTAACTGTTGGCAGGGGGAAACTGTCCGTAATCCTTTCCACAGCTGCAAAATAGCCTCTGTGTATCATATCACTAGATCTAATGGCAATCAAAATATGGAATACGTTAACAAATCTACAACTAACTGAATTATTGAGACTCAAAAAGTCAAAATGTCTGAAGTTTCATGGGCTAACATCAAGTGATCTGATTTATAGAAGGTGCATATTCAATTTGTTTGCAACCTGGCATGAAATATGCATTAAACTTAACTAATTTCATCTGACAGTGGTTTATTTGGCTAGGATGCGTGGTACTATGTATGTGCCAGAAAGATTGCTGTTTAATAAGCAGAAATAAATGGAGCTTATAAATGTTTGTGGAGGACTGGAATGTTCTACACTAAGACTGAATTTCAGTGACGTACTATTTAAAAATTATAACAACACTTTGGAATTTGAAATGCCTAATGTACTATGTACCATTAAGCTGTATACAAATACCCTCTGTTTTGAGACAAATGCCGTAGCTTCAGCCTCTCCACTGCCACCCAGAGGAGTTAAACATCAGCAAACAACATGGAAATTTTCTCCAGAGCCAGGATTAGGAGGAAATTGTTCTGCTCCAGAGTTTCTTCAGGAGCTTGTATTTTCGAATCAGCAAAAAGATAACAACAAAAAATTTAAGAGAAAATTTCAAGTAACTAAGAGAGTCCCCAAATGGAATTCAAACTCAGCTGAGGGTAGCTAAGCAAGTCCCATTACATAAATGCATGGGAGAACTGACTGGAACAGCTGGGCTTTTTCAAAGCTTTTACCCTTCAGTTAGTCTGGATAAAGTAACTTGTTCTAAAGTTAATTGTAGGTTTCTTTTAAATACAGTGTAAGGGGTCTCCAATTTATGATTCTCTTTTCTGTTTATTGCAAAGATAAAAGTGGTATGTGTGTGCGTGTGTGTGTGTGTGTGGTGTTTCAGTTGAAAGGCTTTTATGAGTTCATGTCCAGAGAGTATACTGATGGTCTTCTTAGCAAAGGAATTTGGTCTCGTGATATGTTTCTGGGGATTCCCCCATTCTTTCTTTGTCTTGATATATATTTTATGCATATTCACTCTTTCAAATAATCTTTAGCAGAGCTTAAACTGAAATGGTGGGAGACTCTGCCCCAACTTTTTTACAACCTAATAAAAGATGTTTCATAAAAAGGTATTAAAAGCCCATTACTGTCACTGTACAAGGTCAGTGGAAGATAAAGATGCAAATGTTATGGTCCTTACCTCCCAGAAGGCTTATAGTTTAATATATAAAATAAACATTAAAAATATAGTTATATTAGCGAGAAATATATACATCTATATTACATGTATATATATAAATTTAGGGGAGGAGATTCAAGTTAATATTTTAGTATCATTTTTTTCCAAGGGAGAAACCAGGTTTTGCTTTCACTTAGTGTAGAAATATAGGAAATGTCCGTCCACATTTTTTTATTTTATAACTATATTCAGGTATAAGTGAGACATAAAAACTTCACATATTAAAAGGTTATCATTTGATCAGCTTTGATGTAAGTATAAACCTTTGAGATCCTTATGTCAGTCAAGAAAAACAACATTTCCATCACCTCCGAAAGCTTCTGTGTTACTCCTTGTGATCTGCGCCTCCCTTTACCTCATCCCCAGGCCATCATGGATCTTTCTGTTTCTCTAGATTAGTTCACATTTTCTAGGATTTTCTGTGAATAGAATCATAGAGTAGATACTCTATTTTGTCCAGCCTTTTTCACTCAGCATAACGATTTGTGATTCACCAATGTGACTGTGTATTAATAATAGTTCTTTTTTATTGCTGAGTAGTATCCATTGTCTGGCTATACAAAAGTTCGTTGATCCATTCTTTTTAAAGTCACATGGGTTGTTTTGAGTATGGACTTTTACAAATGAACCTTCCATGAATAGTCATTTAAAAGCCCTTATATGAATATATACTTTTTATTGAGCATATTCTTAGGAATTAAAAGATCAGGTGACATTTTATATGTATGAAAAACAATCCCATCCCAGCTGGTGTGACTCAGTTGGTTACGTGTCATTCCACAAAATGAAAGGTCATTGGTTCAATTCCTGATCAAAACACATGCCTGGGTTGCAGGTTCAGTACCTAGTCAGGGTGCACACAGAAGGTAACCAATTGATGTTTCTCTCCCTTTCTTTCTCTCTCCCTTCTCCTCTAAGTTCAAATTTTTTTTTAATTATAGAAAGAAAAAATATCCCAATTCCTCCCTTTGTCCCTTGTATTATTGCTGTCACTCATTTCACTTACATTTAAGCATATATATGATAAACTATTAGCTCACATACTAGGAAAACTATTGTTATCATTATTTTGAATAAATTATCTGTTAAATTAAGAAAGAAAAAATAAAAATTTATACTTTACCTTTACTTCTCCCTTCTTTGATCTTTTTCCTTTCTTTATGAAGAACTGAGTTTCTGACCTATTTCATTTTATTTCTCTCTAAAAAAAGTTCTTTTAACATTTCTTGCAAGGCATGGCTACTTGTAAGAGATGCCCTCAATTTTTTTTTTTTTTTGAGAAAGTTTTTCTCCTTCACTTTTGAAGGATAGTTTTGCAGGTTACAGAATTCTAGGTTGGTGGGTTTTTTCTGTTAATATTTTAAATATTTTATTTCCCTCTCTTCTTGCTTATGTGATTTCTGAGAAAAATTTAGATGCCATTCTTACTTTCATTCCTCTGTAGCCTCTGGATATTTTTCAAGAGTTTTTTTTATCTTTTATTTTCTTGAATTTGAATAGGATATGCCTAAATGCAGGGTTGTTTGTTTGTTTGTTTTGGCATTTATCTTACTTGGTGATCCCTGAGCTTCCTAGATGTGTGGTTTGGAGTCTTACATTAATTTAAGGAAATTCTCGGTTACCATTGCTTCGTAGTTTGCTTCTGTTCCTTTCCCTCTTGCTTCTCTTGGTATTTCCACGACACATGTTGCATCTTTTGTAGTGGTCCCACAGTTCTTAGATTTCTTGTTCTTTTATTTTCAGATTTCTTTGTCTTTGTTTTTCAGTTTTGGAAGTTTCTATCATAATGTCAAAGAGATCAGAAATTCTTTCCTCAGCTGTGTCCAGTGTACTAAAAAGGTCATCAAAGGATTTTTTTTCTGTTCCAGTGTTTCTCATCTCAAGCATTTCCTTTGTAATCTTTCTTAGAATTTCTAACTCTCTGCTTACATTATCTACCTATTCTTGCACGTTGTCTACCTTTTCCATTAAAGTCCTTAACATACTAATCATACTTCTAAAATATTCCTGGTCTGATAATTGCACCATCCCTGCTGTATCTGACTCTCGTTCTAATGCTTGTTCAGTCACTTAACTGTATTTTTGCCTTTTAAAATGTCTTATGATCTTTTTTGTTAAAATGTAGATATGATGTACTGGGTTAAAGGAATTCTGGAAAATAGGTTGTTAGTAATACGGTGTTTAAGTGTAGGGGAAGGGGAAGAATTCTATAATGATTCTATAGTCATCTAAAAGATGGCTCTGCCTCAGCTATTCGGTGAGTCTGTGTCCCTGGACTGCATTTTACCCGTGCTGCTCAGTTTCCCCTCTTAGATGGGACAGGATGGCGAGAGAGGTCAGGAGTTGGGTTTTTCCATTCCTGCACTTTAAAGGATGGAGTAAGTTGATAAAGGATAATTCCCCTCTCTCATATGGAAGGGTATAGCTGACAAGACTTGTGTATTTCCTTTCCCTCAGCTAGGTTAGGTTCTGGTAAAATCCATGTAGGTTGGGCTCTAGTAAAATAGTTTCTTTGAGAACATGCCTTATTAAGAAGAACAGAGTGCTTTGACATATTTCAAAGTGTTTTTTTTTTTTCTTCTTCTCCTCCTGCTGTTATCACTAGGAGATTTTTCTCTAGTACTTACTGTGAGGACCTGGTAAAGGTCCTGGAGATAAAAATCACAAAAGCATGGGGACTCCCTTATGACTAAGCCCTCCAGTCTTTTTAAATCTCAGATTTGTTCACACTGAGCCTGCAGCAATTCATCAATTACAGTTCAAGTTTTCTTACCCTGGAACTGATTCCTATAGAGGTTTCTGCTCACAGCTTTCTACTGCAGTAAATCGTGATTCTCTGCATCTGCCTGTCTGTCTCCACAATTTGGGGGATAGAAGTTTGTCCTGTGACCTCACTTCTCTGATGGAGCTAAGAAGAGTTGTTAATTTTTCAGTTTGCTCAGTTTTTTACTTGTTATTAGGACAGAGCAGCAATTCTAAGCTCCTTGCATGTCCAATCAGGAACTGAAGTCTCCTATTTTATCAGTATTTTTGAAGGATATCGTCACTGGATATAGAAATTTAGATTGATAGCTCTTTTAGCACTTTAAAGATGTTTTTCTGCTTCCTACCTCATGGTTTTTTTAATGAGAAACTTGTCATTTCTCAAATCATTGTCCCCTGGCCCAGACTGGTGTGGCTCCATTCGTTGGATGCCATTCCATGAAACAAAAGCTCACCAGTTTGATTCCGAGTCAGGGCACACGCCTGGGCTGCAGGTTTGGTCCCTCATTGAGGTGCATAAAAGGGGCAACCGATCAATGTCTCTCACCTTTTCTCTCCCTCCCTTACCTTTTCTCTAAAATAAATGAAATCTAAAAAAAAACAAAGCATTGTTCCTTATATTAAATGTCATTTTTGTCATATTATAAGATTTTAAAAGAATTTTGGGTTTCCTGAAGTTTGAATGTGATTCATTTAAATTTGATTTTCTTTGATTTTATCTTGTTCCAGGGTTTTCTGAACTTATTAAACATGTATATTTTTATCTTCTCCCAAATTGGGAAAATTTTCAGGTATTATTTCTTTTTTTTTTTTTTTTTACTTCTCCCTTTTTTTTTTAATTTTTATTTTAATTGTTGATCTTGTACAGTTTTCTGTCTTTTATTCTCACCCAAACCCACCACCCTAGCCCTCCCCTCCTCCCTCCCATTTCCACCCCCCCATAGTTTTTGTCCATGTGTCCTTTATACTTACTTGTTCCTTCCCCTTTTCCCCTGAAATTCCCTCCCCTCTCCCCTCTGGTGACTTTCAGCCTCAATTTCTGTGTCTTTGGTTATATTATGCTTGTTTGTTTGTTTTGTTGATTAGCTTCCTGTTAAAGGTGAGATCATATGGTATTTGTCTTTCACTGCCTGGCTTACTTCGCTTAACATGAGGTATTATTTCTTTAAAAATTTTATTATCCCATTCTCATTTCCCCCCCTGGAATTCCAATCACATGTATGCTTGACCTTTTGATATTGTTACACGTTTTTCTTTTATTTTTTCTTTCTGTTCTTCAAGCTGGATAATATTTATTTATCTGTTGTCAACTTCTTTGCTGGGGGCCCTGTCCTGGGCGCCAGATGTGGGGGGGCTCCGCCCGCAGAGCCCCATCCCTCCGTCACAGATGAAAGTAAAAACTACCAAGACATCTTGTGCTTGGGGAGGAAAGGGGTCAAACTCTCAGAGGAGAATGACCCAGAGCCCCTTCCCTCACTAGGCTTTTATTGGGTTCCAATACACCGGAATACAAGTTTAACATGTCAAAGAAATCTGAGGGCTTAATCGGAGCCAGTGTTTGTCAGGAAGGGGGGTTGCCAGACTTTGGGAGACATGCTCATTTCCTCCTGGGACACTTGTCACCTCAGGAAGAGCACTCTTAGCAAAGCAGGTTTCACAGGACTTTAGGAATTCTTTCTTATGCCAATCACCCAAGGAGCCGTTCTGGCCAGGACAGGGCTGCACTGCTCACCCCCACAGTTTCAGGCTTTAAGGCAATTAGGAAGCAGGAGACATCTCCCAGATGGAAATGAGGACTCGGGCTATGTCAGAATAGCCGAGGGGCGAGGGTCCATCACATCCTCTTTGCTGCAACCCCCCGAGTCCTTCCATGAGGCCTTCCAAGTGGTCGAGTCTGGCTTAGGTTGCCCCTCCCATGAGGAGTCTTACCCGTCATTGACTGCCAACCAAGCTATGGGGCCAGAGATGGGTAAGGCAGAAGCAGTGCTCCTGCCAGGGAGATAAGCTTTGTCTCCTTAATAGGTCACATCCTTGTGACAGAACAGACCCAGATGAAGTGGGTCCCTTGGGCTCTTACACAGCCCACCATGGGGTGAGGGTTACAACTCCTGAAACCAGGCCGAACGGTCCGCAACACTTCTTCTGTTATCTACATACTATCATGGAGCCCATACAGTAAATTTTTTTTTTATTTTTGAGTTTCTATTCTATTCCATTTAGTATTTTTATTGCTTCTATTTCTCTGCTGTGAAATTTTATATTTTGATTTCTTTCAAGTATGTTTTCCTCTCTTCACAAAACATAGTTTAATAAATGCATTAAAACTTTTGTCTAATAATTCCAATATCTTAGCATCTGTTGATTATTTCCCATGGATAATTGCCCACATTTTCCTGGTTGTATGATGAATAATTTTGGATTATACACTGGATATTGTGAATGTTGTCTAGACTCTAGCTTCTGTTATAATCCTCTGGAGCTTGTTAATTTTTATTTAGTAGGCAACCAACATGATTAGGTTCAGACCACAGATTCTCTCTTGCTTTTTGTAGGTGGTGATTCAAATCTTGGTTCAGTTTTAAAAAAACATTTTATCTACTTGTTTAAGCTTGTACACAATAAAAAAAATGAGCCAGGGATATCTGCAGATTTATACACAGAATTAAGGGATTTCTTCTCTGGCTCTCTCTGCTCTGAGACTCTCTCTAGCCCCTAGAAGCTCCTTTGCTGATTTCTCGGATTGTAAAGATGGGCTTTCTATGGAGGCTTAGCCCCTCATGCATCCACTGCTGGTGTGCTGCTCTGCGGCTGCAGCTGAGGCCCACACTTGGAGCAAAGTAAAAGGAAAACACCTTATTTTACACCCTTCCTCCTACTTTGTCTATTTTTCCAAGCCCTCAGTGAGTCTTTCTTTCCCTTCAGATATTTTAGTTGTAACTAGTAGGAAATATGGGCTATAGTCTGTTTGCATGATCTGAGGAACCCAGAATGACCATCCTTGCTGTTTAAATTAGTGTTTCTCCAACTATGGTCCATGACCACTTGTGGGTCATATAATCAAGTTAAGGAACTGTTGATTCACATTTTTAAAATTAAGTGTGTTTGAGACCAGACTAGATTATGTCAGATGGCAGATGTATTTTAAAAAGTAACTTGTTTTATAAAATTTTTACTTGCTTTTTAGTCAACAAATACTTCTTGAATGCCTACTATATATCAAAGGCTATTTTGGATTATGGGAATATAGTAATGAATATGAATTTTCATTATTGACACTATTTCAGAGGTCCCCTAATCTCCCCATATTGCCCCCCTCCACGCAGCCACCTCTCCCTCCCTCCCCTCTGAGATCTGTCAGTCTGTTCCCTGTATCCAACATGCATAAATTTTAAAAAGTGGTTTGGAGAATAAAAATATTTTAAAAAATTAGTACAATATATAGCGTGTTGGACAAATAGAAGAAAAAGAGTCTGCCAGACCTGTCTAGGCTTGTGTGGAGGAATTCTGTGGGGAATGTTGGGAAAGTGCGACCCCCCCACATTTACCACTCCACTGGCATCCACGTCTCTTACTAATATTTCTTCCGAGTCAGTTGCACCACGTCATAAGAATCAGAAATCTAATTTTTCTGGGCAGTGATCAGTGGCAAAGTAAGTGGGAGGCCAAATTAGAATGAAGAGCAACCAAAAATAGAGCTACAGTGAAGGGTTTTTTACAGAGCTTACATAAACAAACTTCTTTCCTCAAAAAAAAATGTACTGGTGGTTTTACACAGATTATTACTAAAGATGAAGATGTAGAGAGTTTATATCTTGAATGAAATGAAAAACTTGAATCGTTGAATGAAAAACTTGAATCGTCGAAAACTCTTCTATCACCCCCAAATCAGGAATTCTCTACTATGTTTATCTTTAAGCTACAGGCCCCTAACCCGGTGCCTGATCTCCCTTTCCTCCCTCCCATTTCCTCTTCTTCCCTTCCTCCCACCATCAGCCCACCCTCATCACATTCCTGTTTCTTTCTTTTATCAGACAGTGCCAGTTTTCCTTTCTTCGGCGTCTTGCCCAGGAGCTGATACCCAAACATTAGGACCTATTCTATAGTTACCTACCACTCTACCCTCCCTTTTTCCTTTGCATGTGGGGTCAAGTCAAACTGACGGTCTTGGTAGGCTGTTAGGAGACCTATTTTGAACCCTGCACTCAAGAAAAGAGTATAGCAGGGCCCCGTGGCGCTCATGTCCATGTCGCCTGCAGAGGTAAAGGGAGGGGAGGCAAGAGAATGTTTTTCTCACTTCAAATGCCTCTGGCAACTTATTGAGTAGCTAATTACTAAATGGATAAGAAAAGTATACAATATATGGTCATACTTGAGAGTCCATAGAGTCATACACATTTTTTCCTATTCTAAATTTCATTTGTTACAGACATGCTTGTTTCTAGTAGAAATGCTACTCACCTGTTTCCAATGTGGCATTGACATTGGGATGAATGCTGCACAGCCAGCTGCCACTCCATGCATGCAGCAGAGATCACTGGCTGAACAGCTCCTTCTGAGCCATTTCCTCCACCCTCAAAACTTTTCTCACCTCAGCCTAAAGGCAGCCGCTGCCAATTAATCAGCATAGAAATGGGAGATACATTGTATTTGCCCTCCCTACTCTCGGTCATGACAAAAACTTTCCCAGAAAATGGTGTTTTTGCCAGTTTTTACAAATAAGTTTGCTAAGAAAGCAACGTATAGCCTAAGTCTTTCAAGTTTCTCCAGGCACCACTTTCAGCCATAGAAAAAACTGAACATAAGTAGTTTTGAAAAAATATGCATTGATGCAAACACAAAGATTCTTTTTAAAGAACAAATATGTCTTCCTAGACTGCTTCTTTTTTTTTAAAGGCAAATCTGGAAGCAATTTAGTGAATTTACTGCATGTAAATTATAATTAACGTTAGACAGAAATCATTTGTTTTCTTGAAAAGGGGTAGATAAACTCAAGGACAAGGAGATCAAGTTCAGGTCTTAATCTCAGAGTTAAGTGAGGCAGAAAGAGATCCAATATGTGATGCCAACTAGAAGTATATGCTAGGTATTTTGAATTGCCATGTTACTGTCCACAACGCTACCTTACTGTTTTACAGTAACAAAATCTTACACATTTATGGCTTTGATTACACAGAGATTTTATGAATATGATCATTTTAAATTAATCTGCTCAGCATATAAAATTGAGATGAATTAGAATTTATACCCACAAGCACCAAGCCTGAAAATGCAATATCAAATTTAATCATGGGTTTTTAATATGAGTATCACTGAAGTTTCTTAAATAAAAATAACTGTTCATAGAGTAAAATGGATAAATTGAAGCAGAAATTAAAAATCCACTTTAAAAATGGTGCTTTGTAATGCCTCCTCTATTCATACTCCCTGGCAAAATCTTCTGCAGCTTACAGATTTTGCTGAGTGCACTATGGACGCTCTGCTTCTATCTTCCCAGTCTATAGACGGCAAGAAGCATACAATCTAGTATCGGAGTCAAAATAAGAATAGTAGACTTTGAAATTATGCCACATATGTCCAAAGATGTTGTAATCCCTATACGGTGATTTTATATGGGGAATTAAATACCAGTATATAATTTCATCAGTGACCTTTTGGCTAAAATCGATATAATAATATAAACCTCACAGAGTTGTTTTAACATTTAAATGAAAGAAGGTATCACACAGAACATCACTGTCCCACTGAGGAATGTAGGCTATGTGTGTTTGTCTAGACTTTCTTACCTGCTCTATGACTCATGCTCACACACCGGCCCTGAAACACTTACAATTCAAAATGATCTTTCAGCAAATGTGACAAGCCAGGGACTTTTAAGTCTCCTTCAAAATTCTCAGATGCCATGAGTTTGCCCTAGACAAATGGACACCATTTAAACAAGAAGGGAAGATTCAGAGGAAAAAGAAATCATATGTGCTTGAGTTAGAAGACATTGGGTTAAACAAAATTAAATAGCTTATTCATACAAGACTTTAAGAACCGTGAATCATGAATATTTATGAAGGGTTATAGTGTTACAGAATTTTCCAAGTTTACAGGATCACAAAGATTTTTTTTTTTTCACAGCAGATAACTAACGGGACACTATAGTTCATAGAACTCGGCCTGGGAATTGTGGCTTCCAAAGTAAGTCCTTAACTCTTGAGCACAAAATCCTTCCCAGTATTGCTCAGTTCTACCTCATTATCTTCCCTTTTCTTCACCCTAGGTGTGTGAACTGCTCTGCATTTCCACAACTTCACCTTATTATTCATGATGTTGAATCTGCTTGGCATGTCCCATCCTCTTCTCCCCACAATATCAACCCTTCCCAGCACATGAGAAGCTACAGCTTGTCACTCAAGACACTGAAAAAAATCACGCTTTTTTTTTTTCTTTTCTTTTCTTTTCTTTCCTTTTCTTTTCTTTTCTCTTCTTTCATTTTCTCTTCTTCCCTTTCCTTTCCCTTTTTCTTTTCTTTGATTTTCTGTATATTCCAGAAAGAATTACTTCACATTTCCTCTACACCATAACTGAACATTGAATCTATCTGCATTCTAGCACATTTCATGGGTAGAAAATTATTCATGTGTGCCTATTTTCCTTACTAGAATGGGACCTTCTCAGAGGCAAGAACTGAATCTAATTCCTCTTTCGGTAGCTAGCACTCAGGACAGTCACTGGACCACATAGTATCTTCTCAACCCACACTAATTAAATGAAAGAATAACACCATTGAATTTGAACAGCACAAAACATAGAAGTCAGATTTTGGCTATCAATGATTGACATCTGGAGAGTGGAAACTGAAAAAAGGAAATGATAAGACCTGACTACCTAATGGGGAAAGGATTTTAGAGGAGTTGTAAATGCCTCACTGAAATAGCTGGCTATTGGAAGCAGGCTGAACAGAGAAAGAAGTAATGAGGTAATGAGATGAGAGAAATAAGGGAAGTCAAAGCATTCATGAATTAATGAGTACTCAGAGAAGGTTCAGTAGGTCCCAAAACTGTAAAGATAAAGCACTTGAGGTGACAAATATTATTTTTAAGCTTTAAAATTTAGAAATGAATGTAGGAATGCAACAGACCTGTATACAAATCTGGAGAAGCCACAGAACTTAGGACTAATCAGTGAGAATTGGAGAAGAGATGAATTCCACCTCAGTCCGAACAAGAATTACCCAGGCTAGATGGGAAAAATAGGGTGGATACATAAGTCATTGAAGTTGGTGAGATGCCAAGGTAAGAAAAAACATACATACATATACGAGTATATAATGAAGAAGAGAAGTACATTGTGATCTAAATACATAAATTACTATGGAAGGAAAGAGATAGTTCTAGAAATCAATAGATATTGTCAACAGGAAGACAATAATAAAAGAGAATTGTATGAACCTCTAAAAGAGAGATATTTACTAATGGTGGCAAGGAGCGTGCTATTAAGCTGTTTTCTTCTTCAGGTTTGATGAATTACAAGAAAGAGGAAAATAATTCAATTCGAGGACTTTCTCAGTCAAAGAGAAAAAAGAAGCTTAATTGGTGAAGCTTCTTTGAGGGGGTGAGAAGAGAGGCCATGGAAACAACACCCGAAAACACAGCAAAATCTTAGCAGGTTTGTGTGATGATTCAGATTTGATGGCAGATTTACTTAGATGAAGTTGAAAATATATCAGTATTCTGTATCAAAATGAAGAATTCCAAGATTAATATTTTTGCCAATAAAAGTATGGTGAAGAATATCAGAAAAAGTTATTTATTCTAATACTTAATGATTTTTAATAATTTAACAATTATTTTTTACTAATTTTCATTTGTTATTTTAATTTGTATATTGCTTCAAAGTGCAAGTACTTAGATTCCTTGTAATATCTGAGCTTATCAAAAAGTTATTTATAAAAATCTTTTATCATAAATTTAGAAGAGGCATTGACAAATCGAGAAATGTTCCAGGTAAATATAATAAGGGTTAGGGCAATCGAGGAATCAATGTTACATGAAAAATGCTTTTGAAGTATGTATGTATAATATAAAAGAGAAAAACCTTAAGAGGAGGCATAATATGTATTATTGCATATTTAAAGGACTTTTCTGGGAAAAAGATCAGACTTCTGCAGACTCCCAGAAGGTAGAACAAAAAAATTGATCTCATTCCTGTAGGCAGATTTTGGCTTGATAAAAACTTTCCACAAGTAGCACTAAATAATAAATTGACCAACTTGTGAGGTAGCTGGCTTCCTGAAGGAAGCATTTAGAC
This sequence comes from Glossophaga mutica, assembly GCA_039655065.1. Classification (NCBI taxonomy): domain Eukaryota; kingdom Metazoa; phylum Chordata; class Mammalia; order Chiroptera; family Phyllostomidae; genus Glossophaga; species Glossophaga mutica. Next base: position 45,088,843 of record CM077304.1, read on the forward strand.
AACCAACAAAAATGCCAAAATATTAGGATTTTATTATTATATATGAGTCTTGCATTGGAAGATGATTAGACTGCTAAAGTCCTTTCAAACTTAGTTCTAGGTTCAATAGTAGTGTATATGTAGAGGTGTGCTTTAGATTTTAAACAAAATTAAATTGACTTGACTTTAAAGAGCAAAGTACATATTTTATAAGCTCCATTTTATTTTAGTGAAATGTTTATGCAGGTTGAAGTATAAATAAGTTGTTTTGAAAGATACTTGATTTTTAAAAGAATGGTTTTCTCAACCATCCCTGGTTCCTAAAATAATAAAAAATATGAGTGACTGAGATTTGTGAAATGAACTTGGAGGAAATCAACTTATGATTCATTTCAATGAATTTGCAACAGGTTGACTAATGTTTTCATACTTTCTGTCTAGACTAGAAGCTTAAAAAGCACACCTGTGATTCCAGAAGCCTCTTATAAATCATGTCTGGGAAGACAGTTTTACATGAAGAATAAAATCTCAATACCCACAGTACCCACAACTATGAATCTAGATACTGGGGATGTTGAGAGACATCACTGTGTAAGGGACCCACATGCTATTCACATGTGACTGCAACAGATCTTTCAAAGAGCTTTTGGCCTTTGCACCAGTACAGAATGTATATTCCAGAAGTAATTTAGGGAAGGGTAATTGTGGGAAGAAAAAGAAGTGTGAGCCATCTGTTAGTTTCCACTCCATAAAATCTCACCACCCTTCTTCACAAATCAGTTCCAAGGACCCTGATTCTTTCTTTCCTCCCCTGCCACTCTCCTGCCACCAACATTTGAGGTTCTGCTACTCTCCCAGTTTAATGTTTGAGAAAGACTGGTATTCAAGTAGTAATATTGTGTGTATTTATTGTTTGAAGCTAAAATGCAATACATTTTTTTTCTTTAACATCTCATGGGGTGCTTACTGATTTATTCATCTACTGGAAAACTGTTCATTTCAATTTTGCCACAATATAGAAATTAATAAAATAATCTATTCAGCAATTTAAAATATTAGTAGTGATCTTTAAACTTTGTTATTTTAGCAGTTTAACTTCTATATCAAAGAAATTGTATTGGTTCTCCCCAATATGTAACCCAAAATCTGAGCATCTCTGGTTAAAATAGCAATAAGGGGTCTGAATTTTACCTACTCTACCTCCCCATGGTCCTACCTTTGAATCTCCTGTTAGTTCCAGAGGCATCTCTGTGACTTATTTAATAAATGAGATGGGTAGGTAAATAACTAACACAATTCAAAGCAGAAATTGGGAATAGAGACAAATGAAAGATTAAAATCTGCTAGAAGTTGTTGAACAGACATCATAGAAGAATGGATATTTGCATTGTACATTGAAAAGCAAGTAAAGTTTGACTAAAACTATAAAAGGAAAAATGGAGGGAGAATGTAAGTGAAGGAAAAGTTTGAGGATTGTTCACAAGAGCTTAGAAGTAAAAGTATGTTTTAAGAACACGTCACAAAGGTAGACTCTTGGTTCTTGTTTCTTCAAAGTTCTCCATTTCCCCCTCACTCCATGATGATCATTTGGCTGAGAATGAGCTAGCACTGCCCAGATTCACAGGTGGTACAAAAAACTTTACCTCAGCTCTGAGTAAGCTTTCCATTCAAAGAGGAACATGAGAGAAGTGTATTAACTACAGGCAATGTGAATATAAACACACAAGCCCTAATAACTAAATTGCAAGAGTAGTGCAGAGGTGAAGATTACCTCAGCCTTCCCAATTTGCTTTGCTCACTTTTCTTTTACAATTTCTACTCTCATAGACATGGAAACTTTACCAAATTGGTAAATCAAAGAGAATAAAAGACAACCAGATCACAAACCACTCTGGAGCTTTATGCCTCTAGTATAAAAGGAAGACATTGGATTAGAAAGTCATGAAGGTCCTTTCAAGTTATAACATTTTTTTATTCTATACATATACATGTAGTCTACACATATTCTTTCTGTCACATGGAACTTTCTGCCCCAGGGAACTTTCAGGTTTCAGGGGTTTGGGGACCTTTTAGGACTAGTCTTAACCCACACACCACATAGATTAGTTCCACTTAGAACCATACAGGTCTGAACATCCACTCTCCTGGTAGGTTGGACCCCATGCACTCACAAAAAATTTTGTATGCCACATGCTAATGCTGTGTTGGGAATGAAAGTGAGAGTTGAACTATGCAGAATACTATGGATATGCTGATCCAGCTCATTAATTAGAAAATCCTGAAAGTTTGCAAAGCACTAGGATTAATCAGTTAAACAATCCATACAAACTGAATCTCAAATAATTTTGCACTTCATACACATAAAGGCATCTATCTTCTCTCACACATGTTAAATGTCATTAAAACTATTTGGATAATATCATAATGGGAATAATAAATAAATAACTTGGTCTTAATGAATAGCAGTTGACCGGACTATTACACAACAGGCTCTTACACAAAGGCACTGGATAATCTGTCTATAGAAAAGATCATCAACTTCAGAAAACTCTTATGTAGAAACGTTTGTAGTACTATAGAAAAGAAGAGGTCACATAGAAATCTTCATTCAGTAAATCTCAGTAGTCAAAATACTTGTATATATCTTGAATTTTCTGACTCTGAGGGTTTTAACTAATTTTGCTTTATGTTCTACCATCTCGTACATTGGTAATGATAAATATTCCTGGGAGAGATATTTAAATTGCACTGCAACAAAACAAAGAAAGCTTTTCTAATCAAACAAACCACACTATAAACATGCTCTTAGAATTAAACTGAGCAAATTTTATAGAATTGTTGGATTAAACTAGCCTTTAATTATACCAGAACTATTAGCTCTGTGGTGATTAAATTATGGGTTGTCAGTATTTCCTCTTAACTGCTTACATTTAGTAATTAATAACTTGATTAGGGAATTTTACTTTCAGCTAAGTCTTGATATGGAATGGCCATAATCTAATTATGAAAGCAGTAATTACAACCTCAACTAAGACATGGAGAGCCAAATAAAATTTTCTAGGAACTCAGCTTCTATACCTTTTTTCAATGGCATCTACTTCAGATTTGTATTGCTTAATTTTAGATCATCAGTACTTAGTAGAGATTGTGTTCATGTGTCATTCCTATGAAATCAAGTTTAAAATAACTTACATACACAAGTTTTTTGTTTCTTTAACATTTTGTACACAAAAATGGTAAGTTAGTCACACAGTGAAAATACATTACACGCACAATGATTATAGGGAAAACTAGATTATCAATTTATTGTCTCAAAGTCACAATCAATGCACTGATTTTTAAATGAAGAAATTGGCTTTGAGGCTTTTGTTTTTAAAAAAACAATTATTTAAAGAAGTCAGCATGATATTTAGAATAGATCACTACGAATTTTGAAGTAGAGCCAATTTTAAATGACAGAACTCTTCCAAACTATTGTGTCTTTCAATTGCTTGCGAATAGATGAATAAATTACATTCTCCCAATTGGAGTGAAATATTGACTGAATATTTTTAACTGGCTTTAATAAGGATTAGATTAAATAATGAATAACAGAAAAACACAACTATGTCCAAAGGCAAGGGAGAATTTTCAACTTCTCTTCTTCATTGCCACATGACAAAGAATGTCTTATGGCACTATTAAGTACTGCCTTACAGAAATATTAACTGTCTTAGCACCATGTGTATACTTTCCTACTGGAACATATAGGTAGTGACTTAAATATCTAAACCACACAACTTTTGTGGTTAAATTTTAAATATGGCCGCCCTAAGCTCTAAAGCTATGTAGTTAATTCAGAAAATTGAGCGAACTGCCCTAAATCATTCACTGGATGGCCCCTTCTGTACGGAAATGTAGGGTTTGTGCTCTCTTCCCAAAGTTTGCCAAAGTTTCTTGATCGTGTAGTTCAACAACTTAGCAATTTGGGGGAATTAATTAAAGATGGTCAAGAAAAAACCCCAGGAAGATATTGTAAAATATCCCATGCTAAAAAGATTATGTGGTTTAGCCTTGACAAATGTGAAGTGACATCTGCCGGGCCCTTTTGTAAAAACAGATAAAGGAACTGGTTCATCAAGGAAAAAAGGAATCCTCACTAGGAACCAGTGAGAGGAGCGACACGTCCTCTAAACAGAAGCAGAGCTAAGCAAATGATTCACACATATTGCTCTTGGGAGATGAAAGGGAATGGTTTTTAATTCATTTATGTAGACCACAGATAAGGAATCTTCTAGATCAAAGCCTAGCAACATAATGGAAACTAGCTGAATACAACTTAGATCTAAAGACATCTGTCAAGGGTTTGATGTGCAAAAATGAAATACTCTGGCTGTACTAGACGATCTTTAAAGACTTGCAGCTCTATTGTTGTACAATACTATATTACAAAATAAGAACTAAAAAGACCTATAGCCCTTCATGTCAGTAATCTCTAATGCCCTGCCTAGCCATGTAAAACTGGGCTATGGCAAATGGCTAGAGTATAAGTATTTTTGAATTATGTGAGAATTCTCAATGTTGCATCATTTTAGTCAAGAATTCATGAGTTTTAATGTGGAAAGGTGAAAATTATTGAAGAAAATATTTACTATTTTAGTATTAATTGGGTGATTGAGTCTATTGAAGTCCATTAACTAAATTTTAACTACTAGGCTCATATCTTTGTAATATTATCCTCATTTCATTTCAATTTTTTTTTTTTTTACATTTGTAGCAGGAATCCTATTAGTGGTGTTACCTACCAGAGAATAAATTGGTAATTTTGTTCTGTGAAGACTCATTTGAGTGGTCTCCCATAGTGATGAAAGTATAGGGCCCATGGCCCCATTATTCCAATCAAAGAATAAATAACTTTAAGGAGATAGATCTTCCTTGTTCTCTGAAGAATCACTTAATTTGTTATTCTTAGATATGTAAATGTTCACCTAGCAGTGCTATTGTCCTCTAGGAAGCATATGATAAAAGCAATTTTGGTTTTAAGGGACATTTTTGAAAAGCTGCTCCATTCAAGGGTGGAATAAGTTAGGTACTTAGAACATCTGACCTGCAAGGAAGGTCCCAGGATATTTTTACAAGAGGACCCTGGAATGATACTAGGGAAGAGCTGGAGCTTTGAAAGGGATAGACTGGACCTTTGGACTTCCTGCTTAAAGGGGCTTAAATGCTGCAGCATGGAGACAGGCTGGAGAATGGTATTTTTAATGCATAAGGGGCAGAGTAGGTGTTACAATCACAAGTCCAAAGATGCTAGACTGATACACTGATATTACCTGAGTGATAAGCACTGGAGGGCTTGCCATATCTAAAAGGGGCAGCAGCTTATTTTTGCCATGAGGAAGTGTTCTTGCCTGAACTACTAGAAATTTTCGTGGGAATACTCTGTTTTTAAATAAAACCAACAAATTTAAAACTTTATCAAAATATTATGAAGGCAAATCTGCAGGTGTGGACTCAGCTGAGACTGGCTTATATGCAATGCCTAGCATAAAGGTCACTTCGGTTACAAACAGACTATCTCCTCAACTGGACTGTGAGCTCCTGGAGGGAAGAACCTTGTCTACAATATCCAAAACAAAACAAAACAAAAACCAAACAAACAAACAGCAAAAAACATGCCTAGTACCACAGCAGGTACTTAACACAGAGTTTCAATTCACACAAAAGTCTTTTCATATATATTTTGCCACCACTAAACAGTTCACTTGTAGGGGCATTACGGAGGAGTGTTGGGCAGAAGGAACCCACTAGGTTCCTGATTTTCAGAGCCCACAGGGACCTGTGTTGCACTTGATCACTTGAAGACTTGGATGCAAGCTTGAAGATGGATGCAAGTTCAAGTTCCCTGTCCCAGCCAGAGTTTCCTTTCTACCCCATTTCTGTCCTTACATTATCTTCACTCACATTCTCCCTACTGTTGTGGGAGGAGATGGGTTGTGGGGCTGACGGATAACAAATTGGAAAGCCTCCGTGGGGTTGGCGGATGGAGGGTGGGAGGTCACATGCCTTGGGTAAGCCCCTTTCTTAGCTTCCATTTGATTGAAAATTGACGTAAAAAATCTTTTCCAAATGCTATTCTAGCTATCTCTGGAGTCCATGCTTAGAAGTCTCAGTATCACCTATTAATGATCACTTGGCCTACAGTGAGGCAGAGAAAGTGAGAAGGGAAAATGCCTGGATGATATCTTGCCTGGAGCTTGTGAACAAGCTCTCTCAGAAATTATTAAGCCTGAGTCCAAGGGGAAAAAGCTTGCACAAGTCACTATTAGGAATCTTTGGTCCGGCGCTTTGGAAATAGACTCCACTTTTGAATATGTAAACCTATTGATCAATTTTCAAACACGTTTTCATAATAACTAAGTAAGATTTCTGTAAAGACTGCTGCTCATTCAAAAGTTTGGTTAAGCTGAAAGTTTTCTGCTAGAATAGGATATATTAAAATTTTTTTAAATGCATTAAGGTTTGTCTGAGATGTCTTTTTTTCCCTATCACATTATGCACTTTCCCTCAGTGATATTCTTTACTCCTGTGGGTCCCGTTTCTATCTGTATGCTCGTGACAGCCTCTATTCCATAGACTGAACCACACACTAGATCATTCTTGACCTGCACATATCCACGTGGCTCATTTCTATTCACTCTTCAGATTGACATTTAGCAGCACTTTTCCTAATGAACCTTCTCTGGCCTTCTTAACACTGGTTCTGATATCCTTCCTATGTATTTCTGGTTTATCCTTTATGTACTCCTCTCACAGAATATACCCCATCAGTTCTTGTGCTCCATCAGTCAATAATTATTAAATGCTAGGTACTTGGAATATAAAAGTAAATACAGATAAGTTCTGTGCTAAGAAGTAGTCCAATATAGAAGATAACTAAATAAGCACCACAAGAAGGAAAAAGTTACAACAATAATAATCACTATAAAAAAGAGACACATGGTACAATGACAGAATGAAATATGTATATTTGAAGTAGCCAGGAAGGTCAGGGAATGGAATTTAATAAGTATGAGTATGAATGTGAGTGTGAGTGTGAGTATGTGTTGGGGACCGCTCTGTGTGGTTTCGGAGACTGCAGCCCCTCGAGAGCAGGTTCTGAAAGGGGCTAGTAAGTCTCCCTGGAGAACCAGGTAATGCAAGTGGCAGACATGACTTGGCTCTAACATGGAGGGCTCTCGTGGGAATCGGGCCTGAAATGCATATTGTTTCCTTTGAACCTTGCTCCATATTGCGATAGCCCTGTCGAAATAAACCATATGTTTAAGTTCAAGGCGTAAGGAGTAAACTCCTCATCTCATGAAACTCGTCTTAAAGACCCTCTGGCATCAGCATAACTCACAGACCCTGACTATGACAGATCTCTGTGTTCCTTCCATTGTTATCTATAGATAATACCTGTTTTTGTATGACTATAGCCTTTTTGACACTGATCGATGAGTTATGCATGTGTGATGTATACGCCTACACATACCATTCCCAATAAAAGCCATTTGGAAGAAGGGCTCGGAGCATTCTCCACTAGAGGGAATCGCCACCCCCTTTCCTACCGGAACAAGAGTTCAGGATAACATTTCTCATCTGTGGTGGCCAGGAGAGCTTTGCTGGATGGAGTTCCTCCCACAAGTATGAATGTGAATATGAGTATGAGTTACCTGGGCAAAGGGGAAGAAATAGAGTTCTTAGCAGATAGACCAGTATGTTGTGTTCTTTTATAAGTACTGATTTATTTATTAGTTTCTCTCATTACACTGGGAACTACTTGGGAGTAGGGACATTATCTTATTTATAACTGTATTGCCAGTGCTATAAAAAGTGCCCAGCATATAGTAGATGCTCAATAAATATATGTTAATTCAAGGCAACATCTATACCCAAGTGGGAGCTAAATGATGAGTCCTACCAACAGAAGTCTACGATACTACTCCAGGCCAGTATTTATGGGAGTGTGATCTGCAAACAACTTTCAGAGTTCTACCTCATATCTACTGAATCAGAATTTCTGTGGGCAAAATATGAAAATATGCATTTTTAGAAGTGCCCTCCAAATGGTGTTCAAGTACACTGATTTTTTTTAGAGTTGGTCTCAGACAAGAAGATGGCAGTACCCGGCATTTAACTTGACTCAGGAAATTTGCCACTGGCTGGGTATCCAGACAAAAGGTCCGTTTATCTCAGAAAGGTGAGGGAGGATGTCAACAGAGTCCCAACCATGTGGGCTACAGATTCATGGCAGAGTTCTATATCAGACAATGAAATGACAAACCATAACCCTACTAGTCATTACTAGCAAACATTTATTGAGCACATATAATATGCCGGGCTCTGTGCTGAATTATTTGTATGAATTATGTGCTCTTAAACCTCACAACTACCCTATAACATACAATTTTTACTATCCGCAATAACAAGATGAGGAAACCAAGCCACAGAAATATTCACTAAACTGCACATGATCACATGGCAGGAGAGAGTGTTAAATGAAGTCAGGCAATCAGTTGCAATTTTTCAGCTGAAATCACCAAGAACTTTCCACACCTACAGATTCAGCTCTGCTTAGCAAAGTAGAACTGACAAAATAGGAGACCACCCGGGATTGGTAGAACCTCCTAGTAATATTTGCATTACCAGAGGGGGACACACACTAGCTCCGCTTTCAGAATTGAGGAGGGTAGAGCAAATCTAAAGTGCCTGGTCTGTTGAACCCTTACATAACTGCCCATAGCAGTTCTCTCTTCAGAGATCTCACTCTTGAACTGCCCAATGCTAACTGGCAATGCCCTCATTGGGGCAGGTATCCAAATGCTGGCTCCTCCTGGGTCTTCACTATTAAACAGTTCCCTCAAGCAGGACATCAGCTCCATTTTGTCCTTTCTACACTCCTCAACCCCCACCAAAGGAAGACTGTAACCTCTTGCTTCTGAGGCTCTTGATCCAAGGGAGATATTGGCAACACAGGCTAAGATCAGCTCTCTTCTGTGAGAAATCTGTACTCTTTCCCAAACCAACAAGTGACAGTAAGGGTCTCATGCCCTGCTAAACCACAGATCTCTCTCCAGTTCTCCTTCTGCTGATAAGCCTATTTACTACCAGGGGAAAAAGATATCAGTCTTGCCCTGGCTGGTGTAGCTCAGTGGATTGAGTGCTGGCCTGTGAACCAAAGGGGTGTTGGTTTGATTCCCAGTCAGGGCACATGCCTGGGTTGCAGGCCAGGTCCCCAGCAGGGGACATGTGAGAAGCAACCACACATTGATGTTTCTCTCCCTCTCTTTCTCCTTCCTTCCCTTCTCTCTAAAAATAAATACATAAAATCTTAAAAAACAAAACAAAAAAGATATCAGTCTCCCCCCTTTTTTTACATTTTAATTTTTATTTATCTTTTTAAATTTTATTTTGAATTTACAGTTGGCATCAAAAATTATTTTATATTAGTTTCAGGTATACAGCATAGTGGTTAGACAATTACCTATTTTATAAAGTCATCTGCCTGGTACTTTTAGTACCCACCTGGCACTACACAGTTATTACAATATTATTGACTATATTCCCTATGCTGTATTTTACATCTTTGTGACTATTTTGTAACTACTAATCTGTACTTTTTAATCCCCTTGCCTTTAAATCCAGACTCCCAACACTCCTCCTCTCTGGCAACCATCAGTTTGTTCTCTGTATGTCAGTCTGTTTTTATTTTGTTTGTTCATTTATTTTATTCTTCAGATTCCACATATAAGTGATATCATATGGTATCTGTCTTTCTTTGTCTGACTTATTTCATGAAGCATAATACCCTCTAAATTAATCTATGCTGTCACAAATGGTACAATTTCATTCTTTTTTATGGTCAATATTCCATTGTATATACGTACCACCATTTTCTTATCCACTCATCTGTTAATAGGCACTTGGGTTGCTTCCATATTGTGGCCTTTTGTAAATAAACCTGCAATGAACATAGAGATGCATATATTCTTTCAATTTAGTGTTTTGGGTTTCTTTGGATATATACCCAGAAGTGGAATCACTGGGCCATATATTCCATTTTTAATTTTTTGAGGGCCTTCCATACTGTTTTCCCACCAACAGTGCATGAGGCAGATGGCTGTACCCATCTGCATTCCTACCAACAGTGCATGAGGGTTCCCTTTTCTTGACATCTTCACCAGTACTAGTTGTTTGTTGATTTATTGATGACAGCCATTCTGGCAGCTGTGACATAATAGCTCATTGTGGTTTTAATTTGCATCTCTCTGATGATTAGTGACATTGAGCATCTTTTCATATGTCTATTGGCCATCTGTATGTCCTCTTTGGAAAGTGTCTGTTCAGGTCATCGGCCCACTTTTTAATTGGATTTTTTTGGTGTTGAGTTGAAGAGCTTTTTATAAGTTTTGAATATTAACCCCTTATCAGATGTATCATTGATGAATATTTACTCTTGTTCTGTAGGTTATCTTTTCATTTTGTGGTCTTCTTTGCAGTACAAACCTTCTAAATTTGATATAATCCCATTTGTTTATTTTTTTTTGTTTCCCTGATTTATTTCAGTTAGCATAATACTGTCTAGGTCTGAGGGGATATATCAGAAAAAATATTACTAAGAAAAATTTTAGAGATTTTACTGCCTGTGTTTTCTTCTAATATTATGGTTTTCAGTCTTACATTTAAGTCTTTAATACATTTTGAGTTTATTCTTGTATATGGTGTAAGAAGGTGGTCTACTCTCACTTTTATGCATGTACCTGTTCGATTTTTTTATCACCATTTATTGAATAGACTGTATTTACCCCATTGTATGTTCTTGCCTCCTTTGTCATATATTAATGGACCGTATAGGTGTGGGTTTATATCCAGGCTCTTCATTCTGTTCCATTGATCTATGTGTCTGCATTTATGCCAGTTCAGGTCTCCCTTTCTTACCACATCCTTAATCTTTTGTAAGTGATTGTCTCAGAACACTCCTTCTTAATATTGAGGATTGAAAACAGTCCCTCCCTCTTGGCCTCTCTTCATGGACACCACTCTCCCCAAGGACTAATGATTATTTTTCTCTCTTTTGCTCTACTTTTACTTTAGCTGCCAGGGGAGGAGGTAAAGGTGATTATTGGCAATAGGGATAGTTATCTAATTAAGTAAGACCTGCAGTAAATAGCTAATCCTGACTTTTATAAGCTCCTTGAATATAGGACAGACATTTTAAAAACTTTTCTTGTTAACTTTTGGACTTAACAGAAATCCAAGTAAAAAAGTGAAAATCTCACTTGACATCCTTTTATAAAAGTTTATGTTGTGAAAAACATGGAGCAAACTGACGTGACCAGAGAGAAGGGGTAAGGGGAATAATGGTGGAAAGAAGGGGAAGGGACTAGAAAAGAACATGTATGAATGACCCACGGACATGGACAACAGTGTAGGAATTGATTGTGGGAGCCGGGGGTGTGATGAGTGGAGGAGGACAAAGGGGGAAAATTGGGACAACTGTAACAGAATAACAATAAAAAAGAGAAAACCAAAAAATGCCTCACCATCTTATTATATCCCATTTTATCAATGTATGGGATTCTAGAATTTTATGGTGATAAAAATATAGATATTGTATACATTGACATTTTATATTCCTATCTTTATTTTGTCTTTATTTCCTAAGTACGAACCCATCTATGATGATAAACATGTGTTATTGGAGAAAAGTTGCACACAATCTTTTATTGCCAGCCAAGAGCTCCAATTCAAAGCTGCCATGAGTTTAAGTACTAATCCATGTTCCCGGATTACCTTCACTCTCCTTGAACATAGAAGGGGATGGGGGGGGGGGGGGAGGGCGGCAAGCTCTAATGAAATCAAGTCAAAATAAATAAGAACAAAGCCACTGTGAGTGTGGCCTGAGAAGAGACCCCTTTTGGTGGAGTGCCTTGGCTTAAGAAAATTGTCTCCTCCAATATCACTTCTCCTTTCAAGGTTAGTTCACATCCAATGATTAACCTATTTGAAGTATAAAGTCCAGCCTCATTGCTCCAACTCAGGATAATTTGAAGAATGACCCAAGATCCACGCTCCCCCAGTGCTGGCTGAAGCCTTCTCTGGGACCACATCCCAGCTCAGCCCCTTTCTCTGCCCAGTCCTGCTTCTGTCACATCCCTTCGTCAGTGTCGACCCCAGGAGTGCTTCCTGATAAATACCCCATGTTCATTTCTTTGGAGCTCCTGGGGAACCCAACCTGAGATATGGGTAGAGGTCAAACTGATGAAGTTGTATTGATTTCATAAGTTCTTTTGTTTAAATTCCTAAGGAAATATTATTTAAGGAAATGTTTTACAATATAAGTTAAGATGACAATATTATTTATTTATTTTACTCTTTTTTTAATTGAATTTATTGGGGTGACGTTGGTTAATAAGATTCCATAGTTTTGGGTGTACAGTTCTATAACACATCATCTGTATATTGTGTTGTGTGTTCACCACCCAAGTCAAGTTTCCTTCCATCTCTGTTTACCCTGATTTACTCTCTTCTTCCTCCCCCAAAAGTTTAGTAGTTAGTTTTAGGATCTGAAGAATATTTGGTTTAGATTTAAACCATCCCAAAAGGAATTATGAGAGATGGAACAATTAGATTTTTTTAAATGACAGCATTTTGTACGATTTCTACAACCTGTTGCTTTTATGTTATTTGTGTTTTTTAAGAAAAAGGTATTATATATGTATTCTATCAAATAAATGAAAGGATTATTTACTGATGGAAAACCCAGAATAACGTGAATGAAATAAGAAACAGAAGAACATCTAATGCTGGCTCAGGGGGAGAGGAGACTTGGTCATGAGAGTTGCAGCTCTATGCTGAGATCCATCACACAGAGCCATTGGGAGATCACTATCTGTCTCTCTCATTTGATTGAACACACAGTTAGGGAACCAGGCAAAAATATTGGAATGACCTCTTTTTCTAGCTACATTTTGCATGTATGAAGTAAGCCACATCTAGGAAGAAAGACATGCTGTTTGAATATTTGTATTTGTCCATCAGAAGTTCTTATCAACCCTGGCCAAGTAGATCTAACAAAGTTATTTCAATGGCACAATGAAAAATATTTCTAAGTCAAAAGAAAATACATATTTCTAAGTAAAGGTATTGGTATAATAATATATAGGCTGAGTTTTCAGAGGCTATATTACAAATTTGACATTATATCATACACAATATTGCCCCATATCTCAAAAAAAGGGAGAAATTTGCTTAGCCTATGTGTTTATTTCCAATCATTTGGAATTTTGCAAATAGACATAATTGTATAACCTTATAATTTTACATACTGCTTGGATTTATATTTAATTGGAGTAATAAGAAAAACTGATAATTAAGCAACTGAAATATAACTTAGGTTTCCTCCTGCATCTTGGCAGTTTGAATGGTCTTTTGTCAGATGCCATTTTCCTCCAGCACTTCACAGAAATACTTTCTTTGAAAGAAATTGAATCTATCTACTATTTGTGTCATTTAAATTTATTTCTTTGTTTTTGGAAAGAATTTTCCAGATCTTCTTAAATGATTGCCACCTTCATAGATCCTAGAATGCCATAAATAATTGTTATAAAATGTGAAATTCTAGCTGTAATACAGATTTGATTTTTTTAAATCATACCCTAAAATTATGATGGCATTATCAATTTAATACTAATATTAATGCCTAGTAGTTCATACATTCTTCTAATTAAAATAATTTGGTTAATATATGTTATGAAAAATACAATCTTATACTTTGGTGTAGGGCAGTAAAGACATGGCTCTGTTTAAATATGGTGAGCAGACTGAACTCTACTTGCACTGCTTACATATTTGTAATATTTATGAGTGATTAATTTTAAGTGAGATTGAAGGATTGGCTATTTAACTTAAAAGATAAATAATACCAAAATGCAGTGGAGTTAAGTTTACTGAGTACTTTTACTTTTCTTATAACATCAGATATACTATCTCTTGAAAAAAAAAGAGAGAGTTACTGTGTCATGGAGAAAACACTTAACTACCTAATAGCTCTACAAATGTGAGCAATTTTCCCAAGTTCTAAACTTCAGTTCTTTGAAACAGACAATCGTTCAGAGTGTGATGATGAGATTAATCAAAGAAATATAAGTAAAGCACTTAGCACAAATAAACTCCCTGGCACATAGTTAGGATTCAGGAAATTATAACTATCATTAATATTTTCCAGTAAAACACCTGGGTTCCTGTTTCTCTCCTTAGCTATGATTCCTGAGCAAGTCATCAAAGTCTTCTGACTTGCATTTTCCTCATAAGTAATACAGGGCATTCATAATACCTCAGTGGTTTTCTATATCAGGTTGTTTCAAGGATTAAATGACATAGTTTATGTGAAAGTGAAATGTTTATTATAATGATCATAATTTTTCAGATGAGGAAACTAAAGGCTAATAGTTGGAAGCAAACTGTTCAAGATCACATTACCAGCAAGAAGAGCCAGGACTTGAAACCAAACCTTCAGTTCCTGAACTCAGGACTTGGTTCAGTTCATTTTATCACCCAGCTGCCTCTCGTAAAGTTTTTTAAGAACTTCCTTTGCATAGGTCAAGATTAGTCTCAGAACTTGGCACAGGATTGAGAGGAGAAGAAGAAGGAAGGAGAAAAAGAAGGAGGAGGAGGAGAGGAAGAGGAAGGAGAAAGAGGGAGAAGGAGAAGGAGAGAAAGAGGTGCACCTGCTGGGGTGAAAGGGCGCAGGAGAGATGCGTTAGAATAATGTATATGCCAACCGTTCTGTTTCTAGTAATAGTTCTCTCAGTCTACTGAATTCAATGCCCTGAGGTCAATATTTCACTTTTTCTTCATTACACCACAGTTGTGTTTCCAAAATCCACCATTTCTTCCTTTCACATGATTCCATTCTCCACACTTTTATCCCATTTCTACTGCTACCACTTTTTGCACGGTGCTTTATACCTGGACATAGCCAAGAGGCAGTTTGCTGGGCTACTGTCTCTTTCCTCTGCCAAGTTACCCTCAGCAATCTTGCTAGACGACTCTTGCTGAGATATCACTTTTAAGACTCAGGAGAGTTGGGGTTTTCCAGTGGTGTGCTGAAGCTGGCTCACACCAGCTGTCAAGAGCAGACTGTGGGAATCTCTTCGCAACTCTGAATTCAGCGATGCCATGTTGATAGCTTGCAGTAGGCCATGGTAAGGATACTAATACCACAGAAATCCGTGAATGCTAAATAAAAATCAGGGCTTATTTCCCTCCAGGGCACCAGTTCTTATGCATTTAGCAGACTGATTACATCTGACATAGTCACTCCTTATAGGCACTATTTTCAATGTCTGACACAGAGTAGTACTTGGTATATATCTGCTAAATATATTAAGTAAAATTACTCTCCTCAAAAATTTATACAGTTCATTCACCACAATTTATAGTCTAACTCTGCTGCCTAACCTCCTAGACCTTTCTAATTTGGTCCTTCCTTATGAAGTTAATATTGTTTTTACTGTCCTGTGAGACCTGTTCCACTTAAGTGAGTAAAGCCACCACTGGCGTTGGCATGAACTACATATTAGGCAACTCCTCTGTGTCTCTGCTCATGCTCTTTCTCCCGACTAGAATGGCCTCTCTCCTCCTACTCTTTCAAATCCTAGTAGTTCTTTATTTTTACTTTATTTTTTTAATTATTGTTGTTCAGTTACAGCTGTCCCACCCTTTGCCCCATTGCTCTCCCCCGCCCCGCCCCCCTCCCACAGTCAATCCCCACCCCATTGTCCACGCCCGAGTCCTCTATTCATGTTCCTTGACTTGTCCCTTCCCCTCCTTTCCCCCGTTACCCCCTCCCCCCAAATCCTACTAGTTCTTTACAGTCCAGATCAAATTTCACATCTTCCCAGAAGTTTCCCACCACTCTAAAACCATCTGATCTCTATATGTATCGTTAGTCCATTTACATGGTATGTAATTCCTCTGTATTCTTTCACTCCTATTAGCTTTATTTCTGTAAGTTATATTAGGAACACCTTAAAAACAATGTCTAAATTTTTTTATTTATATTCCCCCAAATTAGGTAATTTGCTGTGAAAATCAAGAACCTTATCTAGCTCGGTGGTTTCTGGAAATTTTCCATGGCCTCATATTATTATGGTCCAAAATATTCTTCTCATGTAAATTCTGGACTCTGTTCCTTTTGAAGCAGTTGGTGCCTTCATCACCCCAAGCTCACAGCCCTCGGTGTGGGGAGAGCCTCGAGCCCCTGCCTGTAGCCCTCATTGGCTGCTCACCCGAACTGTAGCCAAAGGCAGGGGGCAATCATTGCCAGGACTCTCTCCATTTCCTGAGAATATTCCAAGTAAAATAAAATTGATTTTTTTCTATTTTTGGTCAACATTCCCATGTCAAATAGTATTTTATAGTTTTAGCTGTGAAAAATAACATAGTTTAGGAAAAAGTTGGATGAATAAGGTCTTTGTGGTACATATGCATAATAAAATATAGATTCCTAAGCTGACAACTGATCAAGACAATAATTATATATAGAAATGCCAGAAAATAAGCTTTATATTTCAAATTTATGCATTTTAATAACATCTTATTGTGTCTGTGAGTAAATGAACATCTTTTTTTGACATTCTTATTCTGTAATTGAGTCCTTCATCCTTGTTTGCTGATAAAATGGCCTTTGTTTAATTAAATGATGGTAGTAGTTGAATATAGTTATTAATGTAGTAGTTTTACTTACAAAGTTAAAAAGTTTACAATTGAATAATTTTTCTTAAACCCACCGTCACTAAAATCTTATATACATATATTTGTGTGCGTGTGTGTGTGTACAGAAACAGTTAACTCAGGTCTGGTTTGTTCAGACCCTAGGCATCCCAAAAGTCCTCAGGACTGGCCCTTGACTAGCTCCTGGCAGATAAGCTCTAAGCCCTGGGAATAGCCTGTCTGATCAAAGTGCCTCTGTATACCTGAGCCTTGGGCCAAGCCAGACCAGCTGCTAACAGTGTGATTTATAGTGAATGCTTATGTTTGCTTGTCTGGGACCCTCCTCGATGCCGTATCAGTTTGACCTCTGGGAGAAACTGGAGACTGAGTACCTAAGGCCAATCACAGTAGCACTCCACGACAACATGACTAACCCCTCAATACTAACCCAGGACACCATGGATCCAGTGAGTTTGCTGGTTAGCCACACACATTGTCACATGTCATTGGTGGGAGCGTTAAGCATTGCTTGCTGTTTGTGTGACCCCACTGGTAGAGAACAACTAAAAGCATGTCTTGTCTCTCCTATTCTCCACCCTATGCACCTTTTTTCATTGCTGATTATAATCTGTATTGTTTTGCTACAGTAAACCATAACCAGGAGGATACCAGCTTTTGAGTTCTATGATCCTTTTGGTGAATCATCAAATCTAAAGGTGATCTTGGGGGTCCCAAATACAACAAAATAAACATGTACATATACTGTTTTTACTGGTTGTGAAATACACATGATCTCAGTTCATCTTTCTCCATCCCCACCTCCCACCCCTTTACCCCATCTGACCCACCTCACCTCTGCTTCCTCATCTCTATTTATAATGAGGAAACATGGGCCCCAAGAGATGAAGTAATTGTCAATATAATATATTAAACACTCTGTAATATAATTATTATATTTATAATAATTTTACTTATTTATAATAATTTTAAATATTGTTAACATTTGCTGTTTCCACCCTAAAAGGTAGGCACTATTCTAAACATTTTTCTTACTTTAACTCATTTAGTCTTCACAAAAACCCCAGGAGGTACTAACTAAGAATCCCATTTATAGATGAGGACTTTTTGAAGCCTCGAATGATAGACTTGTCAGAGGTAACCAGTTAGTAAAAAGAAGAGTCTGAATTTGAATCAGGTATTCTGATTCCAGACCCCAGTTTCTAACCACAGGGTCTCAGTGAATGAGTGAATTATTCAGTTCAATTAAACCTATTACACCCTATTCACTCCCTCGGGATTACCAGCATATATTATCTACATAGAGGCAGGCATTTATAATTAATGACTTAGAACAAACAATATTGCCTTGTACAAAGGGCCGATGCACTTGGTGATATAGGTTGTACCATTTGCCATGTGTGGCATATGAGTGGCACCTCCTGGAGATGTTCAATTCAGTGGCCTTATACTGACTCTAACTACTGGGCAATTATGTAATCTGAGGGGGTAAAGGCTTAATTCTGGGCAATACAAGGTTTATAACAAGGGACTATTCGAATATCTGCAAATAATAACCCATTCAGAGTAAAAATGGTTAAATGTTTATGGTGTGGTTTGCCAGAACCTCAGAAGATAAAAAGATAGATCAGATCATGTTTCTGTCTTTATGTTTCTTACAGTTTCATAAAAGAGACAAGCCAGTATGCCACATGCTAATTGTAAGGCGAAGAACTCACTTTGAGTGCAGATTCACAAGGCCATCACTTTTTACTTACAAGAATACAATAAGCTCTTTGTAATCTTGGCCATGCTACTCAACCTCTCAATGCCTAAATTTCCTCATGTGAAAATGTGGGTAATAATATTAGCATCTACCTCCTAGGGTTGTTAGGAGGATCAAAATGAATTAACATTTAGAAATGTTCAGCACAAGGTCTCACACGTGATTAGTGCTAGATACGTATCTATTAAGTAAGTATTGTGGTGCTTAGAGCTATCTTTTTATTTTTATCCTGACTGATTTATTGTTCTTAACATATCCCATATGTTTGGAAGACTTCAGTCAGTTTATGTAGTTTACGCTCATTTGGGGATAGGATGAAAGAACAACAGAGGAGAGAAAATAATCTGTATTTACATTATTGTCTTTTCTCACCATTAGTAGAATGAAAATCTCCTCAGGATGCAGAGTTTCTGGTTCCCGGGAAACACACTGGAGGTGCTTCACATCGCAGAAACAGTCACCGCAAACACTTTACGAACTCTTAATCAGTTGGTGAGGAAATTTAGGCCAAATTCAGAGTCTAGGTGGAAAAGCCTTGGATGACAATACAAATTCAATTTGCTTCAACTAAATTAGGTGACTTAAGAGAAAAACTGAAAATTTCAGGGGCTCACAAACAATGTAAATTCAGTTTTTCAGTTTACCTCATAATTATTTTCTTCAGTACAAATACATTAACAGAATGAATTGAAATTCTAATGGGAAGTAACATTTAGTTACCCTGCTTCGACAGGTACAAATATTTTTTATAAATTTGCTTAGAGTCTAAGAGGAAGAAGTATTGAAACAAAAGAAAGACTTCTATATTTGTTTCACTGTCATAATACTGACTATTTAATAGAAAAAATAAGAACCAAGATACCCAATAATTGTCTCTGCGGTATTTATAGAATAATAGCTCTACGGTATTTACAGAATTGGGTCTTCACCGATTTCACTTAGAGGCACTAGAAAATGCTGTGATAAACTGTCCAAAATAACTTTTCAGAAATTCTGAGCAAGACAGACACATTAATTTTTATGTTATCTATTTTAAATACAAGGATAATAAATGTTTTTTTAATTTGCAAAGGACCTGAATTGACATTTATCCAAAGAAGACATTCAAACACCCAACAAGAATATATGAAACAATACTCAACATCAGTAATCTTCAGGGAAGGACAAATCAAAAACACAACGAGACACCACCTAATACCAGTTACGATGGTTATTATCAAAAAGTCCAAGACAACATGTGGTGGTGAGAACAAGAAGACAAGCAGCTCTTGTGCACCACTGGCGGAGGGCAAACTGGCACACCTGCCATGGCAGACAGTATGGAGACTCCCCCAAACATTAAACATTAAGAATAGAACAACTATATGATCTAGAATTACACTTCTGGATACATATCTGAAGGAGATAAAATTATTGTATTTAAGAGAAAATACATACATACATACATACATAAAATACAACAACATGAAAAAGTGAGTGCATGAAAATACCGAAAGTATAAAGTAAGTACAGTTTCTCATCTTTTTGTTTGTTACACACTATTAAAAAAGAATGATAAAAACTACCTGATTAATTGTCTGACTAATCCTAAAGAAAAAAGAAAGGAGAGAAAAGAAAAAAAATAAAATGCAAGAAAATAAATAAATAATAGATTTAAAATACTGCTATTAAAACTCAAAGATTATTACAATGGATTAAATAAGAATTATATGCTTACAAAAGACATCAAAACATAAAGTTTTGAAATTTTTTTAAATAAATAAATATATATTATGCAAACATTAAGAAAACAATATTCTTACCCAGTTATACTTATATAGTTATACCAGACAGAATAAACTTTAAAACAGAGACATTACTAGAAATGGAGATATTTTATTATGGTAGAAATGTAAATCCACCAGAAAGATGTAAAATTCAAATTTGTATGCAGAGTAACATAGTCTCAAAGTATATAAAGCAAAATTTGATAAAAATGACGAGAAACAGAATTCATAATCAAAATGAAAGATTTTAACACACTTCCCCCAGCCATTGACAGAACAACCAAATACACACACAATGAGAAGGATATAGACAACTTGAATGACAAAATTACCTAAATTGATCTAATTGATATCTGTAGAATACTACACTCCAAATTTCAGAATATATATCATTTTAAGTGTACGTAAAACATTTACCAGAATTGACAGTATGCTAAGCAACAAAGCAAATCTTTTCAAATTTAAATGATCAGATCAATAGAGAGAGGTTGTGTTACAGTAAGAAGATCAAGCTAGAAATCAATACTAAAAATATAAACACCATTTTAAAAAGCTCAAATATTTTGGGGTTTTTTAGCTCAAATATTTTGAAACTCAAGAATCTACTTCTAAATAACCCATGGGTTAAATAATAAATGTATAAATTTAAAAATATTTTGAGCTGAATTGTAATGATTATGTGATATTTCAAAACCTATGGGATGCTAGTAGAGCTGTGCTTGAAAGATAAATTGTCTTTAAATGTTTATATTGGAAAAGAATAAATGCTGAAAATAGATTACCTAAGTATCCATTTTAGGAAGTTAGAGAAAGAATAACAAACTATGTCCAAAGAAGATAGAAGACAGGAAATAATAAAGATAAGATCAGAAATCAATGAAATATTTTTTAAAAACCTATAATAGAAGGGAAACAAAGCTAAAAGTTTATTCTTTGAAAAGACTAGTAAAACTTATAAATCTCTGAAAATATAAGCTAAGGAAAAAGAGAATAATATATAGATTACCACATTAAGAAATAATTTATAATCCCTACCAATATTTGAAGACAGTAAAAATTAGCAGCCCTGGCTAGTGTGGCTCAGTGGATTGAGTGCTGATCTGTGAACCACAGAGTCACTGATTTGATTCCCAGTCAGGGCACATGCCTGGGGTGTGGTCCCGGTCCCCAGTAGAGGGTGCTGGATAAGCAACCACACATTGATCTCTCTCTCTCCCTCCCTTCTCCTCTGTCCAAAAATAAATAAATAAAATGTTTTTAAAAATTAGCAAAAATTTTTATGTCAATCAATTTTAAATTTTAAACAAAATAAACACATTTCTAGAAAAACACAACTTACTGACACTGACAGAGAAGAAACAGAAACTTTGAATAGTCCTGTATTTATAAATATATATTTCTTCTTTCTGCACACAAACACACCCAGCAGAGGGAGCCACACACTGTGGATCGCTGATAGCTCCAAATGGGTTGACAAAGCACAAGCAGCATCTGACAAAGGCCTACACTAGTCTTTGCAGATCTACCTAATACATAGAAACAAATACAAAGAAGCAGCCAAAATATAAGCTAAGGAAAAAGAGAATAATATATAGATTACCACATTAAGAAATAATTTATAATCCCTACCAATATTTGAAGACAGTAAAAATGGGAAGACAAAGAAACAGACCTCATGAAAAAACAAGAGAATTCTCCAGAAGAAAGACTAATGAAATGGAGACAAGCAATTTATCAGAGTGTTTAGAGTAATGATTATAAAAATATTCAACAGCATGAAAAAAGACATAGAAACCATTAAAAAGGACCAGTCAGAAATAAACAATGCAATATCTGAAATAAATAATACACTGGAAGGAATAAACAGTAGGTTAGATGAAGCAGAGGATCGAATCAGTGATTTGGAAGACAAGGTAGAAAAAAACACCCAGAAAGAGCAACAAGAAGAAAAAAAAGTCAAAATAAATGAAGAGAGCTTAAGAAACATTTTGGACAACGTGAAGTGTAACAACATCTGCATCATGGGAATGCCAGGAGAGGAGAGTGAGCAAGGGATAAAGAACCTGTTTGAAAAAAAATAACTGAAAATTTCCCTAATCTGGTGAAGAAAATATATATTTCTTCATCTACTAAATAAATTGAATAATAATGAAAAATCTTCTCACAAATAAAAATCTAGTCACAGGTGGCTACTGGTAAATTTTTCCTAAATATTTAAGAAATAATATTAACCTTACCTTAATTCTTTTCCAAAACAGAAAATAGAAAACAGTCCCCAAACTGGAAATTTGATAAGAAAAAAGAATGATGAAAGTAGATTTTTAAAATAGCTTGGGGCAGTATGCATCATCAATAAACTTTAGACACAAATATAACTTTTTAACTTTTAGAAATTATTTTTTCCTTGTCTTGATTTTGAACTTTAAATGGAGTTCAAAGAAGAAGGGACTAATTGCTATAACTCTATTTGTACTAATAAGATATAGGAATTAATATATTCTATGAGTATTTAATTGGCTACCTCTCTTCTTCCTCTTTTTACCTTCTCTCCTGGCCCTGAGCTTTTTCCTGCTAAGTATGTACACACACTCATTTGCCTTCTTTCATCAAAACTCCCGCATAGCCCTGTAATTTCCTCTGCCACCCAACTGCCTTCCTCAACCATTCAGACTTGAAAAATTAAGCTGATCTCTGTCTCTAATTTTTCACATCCCATTTTGTCATCAACCTCAGCAACCTGATTTCCAAGGGTTCACTTAAGCTGCTCTCAGCAACATCACTGATGAACTCCAAAATTGCAAATGCAATGCAATCTTCTCAGTCTTTGCTTTACTGGACCTTCCTGCTGCACTAACAGTGCTCATGCGCACTGCCTGTGGAAACTTTGCTCCCTTGACAGCTTTGACAATAATCTCTTCTAGTTTTCTAATCATGTTTTCGCCTCTGTGGAGTCTTCCTCCTCTGATTAGTTCAAGTCTTTCCTTCATGAACAAAAGGGGTGTCCAAACTGTATGGAAGTACAGTTTCTAAGCAGCCTTTCAGAATTTAAAGGAATGCGAATTTACTGCTTATATATGAGGTGGAACTGTTTAATGTCTGTCTGTCTTGTTGTCTTTTGAAAATTTAAGATCACATTTTATGCTTGCAAGATAAATCAGAATTTTCAGAGTTTAGAAAATAAGTGAAAAAACATAAGATATACTACTCTCTCTCAAACCCGTCAAGGCAAACCTAATCCACAGCATAGACTGGGACAGATTCTTCCTAGGAGCAATTCACAACTGGCCTTTTCCTCACCTACAGTAAGAACACAATTGTAATCACCACCCAATCACCCAAAGCCTTTCCCTAATAGTCACTTTGGCCTGAATTAAACTACACAAGAATATACAAGTCAATAATTAAAGAAAGAATACCGAATATGGACCATAACAGTCCTGATTGAGGTGCTAGATAATTATGATTTTTCTAAGTACCAGAAAAATATTTAAATTAACTTGCTCTTTGGAGAAAAAATGTTGAGGAGCAGTTTTTGCATTTGTCAAACACTTATTTAGGATCAGAGGAGTAAGTGATATTCATTTCATTATAAACTACTAGTACCTTTTGAAGTTGAAATGTGTCCTCAGATTAAGAAGTAAATGTATGCAAATAACCATCTGTAAACTTAATATATAGGTTCCTGGTAAATCCCCTGAAAGCAGTATTTATAATCAAGCTGTGGAAATCTACAAAATAGTATAATATACATTTAATTCACCCAAACAAATAATTTCAGTTATTTGTCTACAGATGATAATCTCACATGGGCAGTGATTGACCCATTTTATAATTTATATCCTACTGATTAATGACCTAGTCTACCACAAAATCAGACTATCAAACACCTAAACTTAGAACATTTATTTTAAACTTCCAAATCTTTCTAAAAATATTTTTAAATAGTATCTAACAAAATTATCTTTTATTCTTTAAAAATATTCTTTATCTCTAGTACTTATATAATCCACTCATCAAGTGAATATAAATTAAGGGATGGAAATTTTCTAAGTAGGAAAGAACTCAATGAACAAGGAGGAACTTATGTAGAAAGGTATATCTTTGAACATATTATGAACATTTTATGAACATTTAAAATAAATGTTTATGTTTTAAAGGATATTTAATTATTAAATTGAAAAAGAATCTCTAATTCGTCCATTGTATTTCAGTGTAGGAAAAATTTCTTTACCAAACATGAGGCCTTTCTTATAAAGAATTCTCTCTTCCTATAGAAAATTCCCAGCTGCCTTTTGGGTCACTTAAAGAATGGGTCTGTGAAAGGTAAATATGTGCACTGGCATGTAACCGGATCCTAAGAAGGTGCTCACTAATTTCAATTCAGATAAGACTTTCTAGAATGAAACATGGTGTAAAAAATGTTGGTGACTTCTTTGAATGGGTGTGCATGCTCACAGTTGAAAGATGGATTAAGGATACCACAGTAATGCCCACAATGTCTTAACTGAGGTTGATTTCAGCATTTACAGGAGGTGTTCGGACTGTCTGTTTCCTATTAGTGGTAGAACAAAGCACAGGAGGCAGCTACTGCCTCTGCCTCCCCACCCACCTCAGTTCACCCCTGTCAATCTTAACCGCAACAGACTGTTCTCTCAACTGACAGAAACAGAAGTGCTGCACCATGAAACTCTATCTTTTGACAATGTCTTTCTGAAAATCGAGCACAACCAGGATAAGATGAATGAGGCAGGAAAGAAAATTGAATTAGGGTATCATCTTGCTAACCTTACCAGTCTTGCCTTACTTCCATCCCAGGTTTCTTGTCTGGCCTTTAGCACAGAAGAGAATGGGCTACATTTGTCCAGGGTTCCTTTTCCTACCCTTTCAACTCCCACACTCTTCTCTCTTCATCTTCCCCGTCACAGCACCACAACCCCTTTCAAAGCAGATTCCTGTTTCTTATTAAAAGTGACTTTCTCAGTTATGAACTGCAAAAGAAACTCTACTACCAGGTGACTAATTTGAAGTAACAACTGTAATAAATAAGTTCACTTTAATGAAGATGGATAGAAAAGACTGAAAACATCCTTTATTCCC
This sequence comes from Glossophaga mutica, assembly GCA_039655065.1. Lineage (NCBI taxonomy): Eukaryota > Metazoa > Chordata > Mammalia > Chiroptera > Phyllostomidae > Glossophaga > Glossophaga mutica. Next base: position 45,114,205 of record CM077304.1, read on the forward strand.
CACCCTCAAATAAACACATTTCAGCAATAATTTAGAATAGTAAAAGTCATTTTCTGGCCAAATAAAAAGGGAAAAAAACTGGGATATTATGGAAAACTTGATTATCTTCTTCCTTTTTCTCTACTAGAAACATAACTTATACCTTCTCTATTAACTCCTAATGTAGCATGCTGTCATAGAAAAAGCCACATACCAGAGTTTGGGACCCTCTCTGGAATTCACTTGGTGTATTTCCTAGGACAAGTCATTAATTTCCCTAAACCTCAGGCCCATCAATTGTAAAGTTTACAAAAATTTCACAATTGATGGGCCCAATGGAGTTGATAAAAACATCTCACTCATAAGTCGTTGTGTGGATCCAACTGGCTTTTATATAAACCTGGAAAGCATTATAAAAATAAAAAAATGTTGCTTTTGTTATTAATAGTCCAATTACAAACCCCAGCAATTCCATTATCTGAGTCTAACTTACCAGTCATGATGATAATTTTGTAGTTTTAATTGGTGAGCAATCAAATTCTTCGTTACCACACTTTAAAATTTATTATGGTCTTAGCTCTTCACAATTAATAATGTTTTCCTAATAAACTACATGTGATTCATTCTTCATAATAAATAACCAGGCAAAAATAACTAAAAGCAAGACTTTGGCATGTGGCCCAGCTGTTATCATGGAAGCTGAATTTGGCTTGTATGAAGAGAAGATGACTGAATTTTCTGACGGTTCAACAGCAGAAATATAGCAACCTTTGGCATAGCTGAAATACACAAGGAAGAAGTGGAACAGATCCACCAATTTCCAGATAAGTTATTAAAAAGAGGTGGTTAACATTAAAATTGGAAAGTCATGAGGGGAAAGGTAAAATCACAAATAGTGGCCAAATCTCTAGTCTTAATAGTAGCCCATGCTTAATCTTGACATGTAACTGTTAAGATGATGGGGACAGGCTGACCTATCCAGAACACCTACTGACAGTATAACTGCACATTCTATTTTGAGGCTTCCCAAAATCCTTTCCTCACTGAGTATTAACCTTACTGATGTCTTTGACAATAAGAAAGTACAATTCCTGGCTAGCTCAAGTTCATACAGTCTTATAAAAACAAAAAAAAAAAAAAAAAAAAAAACCACCAGATTTTTTACAACCATTTTTTATTATATATTTTTATTGCATTTTTTCCATTACCATTTAGTCTCCTTATACCCCCCCATACCCCCCAATGCAATCACCACACTGTTGTCCAAGTCCATGAGTCCTTTTTCCTTTTTGTTCCCTCACTCCACCCCCTGCCCTCCCTCTCCTCAGCTGTCATCCTGCTCTCTATGTATGAGTTTGTCTCCATTTTGCTTGTTAGTTCAGTTTGTTCATTAGATTCCACATATAAGTGACATCATATGGTATTTGTCTTTCTCTGACTGGCTTATTTCACTTAGTATAGTGTTCTCCAGATCTACCTATACTGTCACAAAGGATAAAATTTTCTTCTTTTTTAGGACCAAGTAGTATTCCATTGTGTAAATGTCCCATAGTTGTTTTATCAACTCATCTACTGATGGATACTTAGGATGCTTCTGTAACTTGGCAATTGTAAATAACACTGCAATGAACATAGGGGTGCTTATGTTCTTTTGAAATAGTGTTTTGGGCTCCTTTGGATATATTCCCACAAGTGGCATTGCTGGGTCAAAAGGCAAATCCATTTTTAACTTTTTGAGCTATCTCCATACTGCTTTCCATGGTGGCTGCACCAATCTGCATACCCACCAACAGTGCAAAAGGGTTCCCCTTTCTTCACATCCTCTCCAGCATTTGTTATTTGTTGATTTATTGATGATAGCCATTCTGACAGGTGTGGGATGATATTTCATTGTGATTTTAATTTGCATTTCTCTGATGACTAGTCACATGGAGCATCTTTTCATATGTCTATTGGCCATCAGTATGTCCTCATTAGAGAAGTGTCTATTCAGGTCCTTTGCCCATTTTTTAACTGGGTTATTTGTTTTTTGGGTGTTAAATTTTGTAAGTTCTCTACCAATTTTGGATAGTAACCCCTTATCAGATGTATCAGTGAATATGTTCTCCCATCCTATGCTTTGTTTTTTTTATTTTGTTGATGTTTTATTTTGATGTGCAAAAATTTTTAGTGTGATATAGTCCCATTTGTTTATTTTGCTTCCCTTGACTGGGGAGATTTATCTGATAAAATATTGCTGTGAGCAATCAGTTGCATTTTTATATGCCAATAACAAACTAACAGAAAGGGAAATTAAGAAAACAATCCCATTCACAATTGCTTCAAAAAGAATAAAATACCTGGGAATAAATCTAACCAAGGATGTAAAACACCTGTACTCAGAAAATTATAAGACACTGAAGAAAGAAACTGAAGGAGATACAAATAAGTGGAAGCACATACCATGTTCATGGATAGGAAGAATTAACATCATTAAAATGTCTATACTACCCAAAGCAATCTATAGATTCAGTGAAATTCCTATCAAAATTCCAATGATGTGTTTCACAGAACTAGAACAAAAATTTCAAAAATTTGTATGGAACCCCCAAAAGGCCCACATAATAACAGTGATCCTCAGAAAGAAGAACAAAGTTGGAGAAATCATGCTACCTAATATCAAACTATACTATAAGGCAATAGTAATCAAAACAGCAGGGTACTGGCATTAAAAAAAAGACACATAGATTAATGGAAAAGAATAAAGAGCCCAGAAATAAACCCACACCTTTATAGTTGATTAATATTCAATAGAGGAAGCGAGTACATACAATGGGCTAAAGATAATTTATTCAATAAATGGTGTTAGGATAATTGAACAGATACATGTACAAAAATGAAACTAGACCACCTTCTTACACCACACACAAAAAATTCAAAATGGATTAAAGACTTAAATGTTAGACCAGAAACCATAAAAATTGTAGAAGAAAACATAGGCAGCAAATTCTCACAACCATTTTTGATGTTGCTAAAAAAGAAAGATAATTTCATCCCCTTCAAACATCTCTCTTCTTGGAGCACATTCTTCACATTAATTTAAACATCTGTAATGATACTATTTTTAAGATTGTTGGTTTCTATTTTAAATAAAATCTTTTATCAGAAAAAATGTTATTTTATTCAGCTGTAAAAATAAATAAAATTTTATTGTTAAGATAGGACTTCTTCACTATTCCTTATTTCCATAATAAAATCACTTTTCTTGAAGGGTCATGAACCCTATTTTATAACAAAATAGTTCATGAGGATTCATATCATCTATGACTCATTATCTTTCCGAAAATATGCTGTAAATGGAATAATACACTGATAACATTGCATTGACTATGGGGCATCATTTCAATTATTTCAAAAAGAGATAAAGTATAGGGTTGAATTAATGAAAAATGTGTGTGTGAATGAGTTTCTTACAGCCTTTTTATTAAAAATGAGGCTGTAATAATTGCTTCAATAATATAGATTTTATTTTTATGATCTCTTTTATTAAACAACTTCAGCGTTAAATGTTATTAATTTGATTTTCTTCTTATTTAAGACTTCAGGTGGAAATTTCTTTTAATTGACACTCAAGGATCCCGTGTATTGATTTCTGCTCTTCAAGCTGTGAATATCATCACACAAATCATGGAAAATAGTCACATTATTTAACTACAGATTTTAGATTAATGACTCAAGATTCCATTAACTAGTGATTTACCAAAAATAGTGATTTTTCTTCCACTGAGTAAGAAATACATCTCTTTTAATCTTGAAAACTTGTAATAAATTTGCAGATGTTTCAGGGAAAGAATGGAGCTGACTTGGGGGATAAAAAACAGAACATCTATGAGATACAATTACAGAGTTAAAAAATAGGATTATGAACTAAGAAAATCAATAATGATACCAAATAAAGTGAATATGTATTATTCAAGAATTTCCAAAATATTAGGACAATACAAATGTGGCCAGATAAAAATTCTTATTAGGAGGTAGTAAATCTTTTGTCCTCTTATGAGGTCCAAAATAAAAATATATCTAAGGCCAAAGAAAAAATAAAAACCACAAATTACAATTATACTATATGGGGGGGCAACTAGAGTTGTGAGAAGCTGCGTTTGGCTTCTGTGAATTTTTTTGAAGACTCTTTCAACCTGTTTGCCCATTTCCTGATGGGTGATTTATGGGCATACCCACCCACACTGTGCTAAGTGTTCGGCAGTTTTTGACCAAAAAAAATGGCATGATCCCCATGCCCCACCATGCCTATTCACTGGATCTCACCCTGAACAACTTTGTTTGTTTCCTCAGATAAAACGTCCTCAAAAGGAAACGTTTTGCCAGTGTAGAAGAGATGAAACAAAAAACGGCAGGAGCACTAAAAGGCATCAAAATCAACAAGTTCAAAACTGTTTCGAGCAGCAGAAAAAGCATCTTGATAGGTGTATTGCATCAAATAGAAAGTACTTGGAAAGTAACTGAAGTTTAAACATGTAAGTATAAATACACAATTTTTTATAAATAAATTCCAGGTTTTTGGGGGTATCCCCTCATATGTTCTTAAAGAAACTCTACCATATTTGAAGTATGAGCTTACTTTTGTGTACTGATATTAAACACTGTCAAGAAAATGTGGCAGAGTGGATCAGATGCAGAAATTTCTAAAGACATTTCAATAATAGTTGCTATGTCACAATGATGATATTAATAGTAACTTGTTTGTTTAGTTTTCCAAGTTTTCTTTAAAGTTTCCATATGATGTTTTATGGTATACATACTCTTGAAAGTATAAGAGTATAGAGTTTTCATAAGTAAAATGTTGGTAGTATTTTTTTTAACAAACAGTGCCCACTCTAAACTTGTTTTGTAATCTACATTTGAGGGCTAATGTAGCATTTTTCTGCAGCCATTAGTTATAGCAGTTTTAAGTCTTGGAAATAAAGTCTGGTGAATATATGGTCAAGAGCTGTAAAACGTCAGAAATTGTACCCTCTTTGCAGGCTACCAAATTAGCCTGTCACAGTTTCCTGTATGCTTCTAAAGCCATGAGTATCTGGAGTCAGAGACAAAGGAGAGTTCATTGGTCACAGCAATAGCAGCAGCCTGAGTGTCAGTATTTGTACTCGTTCCCCGAGTCCCAGTTTCTGAAGGTGATGTACAGACAGCCAGTGATGTCTGCACATGCATGTAGTAGGCTGCATTACAGGGTAGAATTCTGAGCTTAAGGAACTTGAATCTTTCGTAATGGGCCATAAGCCTGCCTGACCTCATACAAAGAATGATATTTATTATACTGGACAAGAAACAAACCTGCCCTCTGCTCTGGAAGGGGATACAATTTCTATCTTCCAAGAATATTTGCTATACCAGAGGTCATCAAAATTTATGTGAAGGGACAGACAGTGAATATGTTAGGCTTTGTGAGCCATATGGTCTCTGCTGCAACTGTGTGATATTGTATGAAATTACAAATAGGTTATATGTAAATGAATGAATGTGGTGAGTTCCAATAAAACTTTATTTTCAACAACAGACAGCAAGCTAAATTAATCCATGAGTATAAAAACATCCTTAAAAATATAGTATGAAACAAAAATGCTCAGTGTCTTTTTTCACAAGATATGTAGAAATATGAGAGACCTGTAGGGAATTGTCTCCCAACATTATGAAATAGTTTTCAGTTCCAATTAAACGTTATTTTAACTAAATCTGCATCTAATGATACATACACACACGCGCGTGCGCACACACGCACAAAGGTAATAACATATTAGAGAAAATATCCCTTAAAATGATTGTATATGCTAGCCAATTTAAAAACTTATTAATTCAATAAATGTTTATTGAGCATCTAGTATGTGCCAGATATTATTCTATGTGCTGGGATACAAAAGTAAACAGATCGATAGAGTTTCTGTTGTAGTGGTAGGAAAGAGATCATGAACAAATGAGCAAGTTAAGTGTAGACAACTGCTAGGGAGCAAGGTAAATAGAATGACTTATAAAAACTACTTTACAGTACAGAATAAAGACACCACAATAAACAGTCTTATGCATAGAAACTAACCTGTTACATGACAAATGAAACAAATGGTCACGGTACGAAAAGTTCAATAAGTAATGTTTTAACATTGGGTTACAAAATTAAAAAACTAAAATTATAACTTTATCTTACATAGTACACACAAATAAAGTCTAGATGGATTAATAATCTAAACAAAAATTAAAACATTTGAGAACATGAAGTATTGGTCAGGTTGTGGGGGAAGTTCTTTCATTCGTTCTTCCAATAGCACCCATCTGTGTAGAGGGATGCCTGTACCAGGGTATTGTTTATAACACCAAAAAATTAGAAACTCCTCAAACATCCATAAGGAGGGGAATAGACAGAATGTGATAATAATTAAGGTGATATGCTGTAATTTTCACACATAATGCCTATTTAAGTACATCAGTGCAACTTTATCCCTAAAACACTTTGAGGAAAAAGAAGCCAAGTTGCAAAAAGTCAAGTATAGCTTGATAGCATTTGGGGGGCTTAACACACACATGCACACACACAATGCCATACGTTTTTACAGGGATACACCTACATAGAGAGGTAAAAGATTCTTAAAAGTGCTAGAAGGGCAACGAACTAAACATGGAAGTGACCTCTAGGAAATATAGAGAGGGCCAGAATTGGGAGCAGAGGTCAAATGGGATTTTAGCTTTTTCTGTAACATCCTAAATTTTAATTTAAAAGACTATGTAGTCATATGTATAGTAGGCTAAATACACTCCCCTAAGGATATCAGATTCTGATCCCAGAACCTACAAATACTACCTTATAAGACAAAGACTATGCAGATATGATTAAATTAAGGATTTTGCAATCAGATTATCTTGGATTATCCAAATGAGCCTGAAATGCAATCGAAAGTATGCTTATAATAGAGAGGTAGAAGTTCTGACACACACACAGCGGAGAAGGCAAAGTGAAGACAAAACAGAGAAAGACTGGAAGATGCTGACCTTGAAGACTGGAGTGGTGCAGTCACAAGCCAAGGAATGCCAGCAGCTGTAAGAAGCCGGAAGAGGAAAGGAGTGATTCTCCCTCAGAGCGTCCCAAGGGAGTGCAGCCCTGCCAATACCTTCTATTTCAGCCCAGGGAAACTGATTTCAGACTTAGGGCCTATGAGAGAATGAATTTCTGTTGTTTTAAGGCACCCAGTTAGTAGTAATTTGTTATAGCAGCCATAGGAAACTAATACTGTATATTATCTAATAATTTTTTAAAAAATACACACAGGGAAAAGATAAAAAAACAGAAAAGCCAAAATGTTAACAGTTATTAGTTCTGGGTCATGGGATGTGGGTAATTATTAATTTCTGCCTTTAATGAATTTTTCAAATTATAAAAAAAGGACAAATAACAGGACAAGGAGAATGCAAAGGAGATTCACTCTGAGAAACTGTCAGAGAATTGGAGCATTTACAGTTTACTTTGGAATTAAATTTCTCAACTAGGAAATTACCATAGAAAGTTGCTTTAAAGGTTATACACTTCTCTAAAAATGGGCCAATGTCACCAAAGCAAATGGCCATTCCCTTTAATTTGGTTAACACACAATTGAGTATCTGCTTTGTTCCAGATATTATTCTATGTGCTAAGGATACAAAAGTGAACAAATTAATATAATTTATATTACAGTGGTAAGAAGGAGATCCTGAATAAATGGGCAAGTATAGACAAGTGCCGTGGAGAAAGGTAAATAGGATAAAATAGAAAGGTATCTATAGTTGTAGAAAGACTAGATTCTCTGGAATACTCTCGGTCTCTGTTGTTTCTAGATACCTTGGGATAACACCCCACACTGACTCCAGTTGGGACTAGAGGGCTCTGTATCAGAGAATGTCCTTAGCTTCTAATAAAGAACTGAGGCTTGGGCTAAGCTAAGAGCCACAAACGAGTGACCTCTGAACTTATGCTTATCTTGTTACATATCACCTATTCTGATGACCGCTGTCATTCCTCAGTTTGTAGCTGCACCACTCCAATTTTCACAAATATTCTTAAAGTAATACATTTTCAAAAGGGTTCTAAAATGTTCCAAGACCCTGCTTGAGAAAGTGCCTTTGATAAGGAGGCAAGTTTTCCTTTGCCACATCCCCTTTCATGACTGTCATTTTCCTGGAAAGGCAAGACTGGATTCTCATCCATCCTAAATCTTACTATGGTATATTGCCTCAGAAAACACTCCAGCATAAATAATCACCCATGAATACATAAACTAATTAGAGAAAATAACCTTATTTCCATCTCATTAAGAGATATATTACCAATAAAAGTTGATTTACCACTCATTTATCAAAATGCCTAAGTTCATGTTTTTAATCATTTTGTATTTATAATATATAATTATAACTTAATTCAGAAATTTATGTTACTTAAAGCTTTAGGGTCACAGGACGTAAAAAATGAAATCCCAATTTATATACACATTTTTATGACAAATGAGTATGAGATGGGGCTTGTCTTACTCTGGGCCTACAAACAAGGAGCCTGAAGTAAGGTTATGACTTTAATAAGGACTGCAAGCCCAGGTAATCAAGAATAAAGGAAAAGGAGAGGGAGGTAGGGAAGGAGGGTGACAAATATACAGGAAGGCCAGATTTGCTGCTCCCGATGCCAAGGAGATACAAAATGGGAAAGGGAAGTTATTTAATCCACCGGTCTTGAGCACATCAAAGCTGAAGTCTGTGTGTGCTGGCAAGGGGATTGAGTCTTCCCAGTGCCAAGAGGCCTTAGGCCAGAGACTTTCTAGTCATTCACTTTAATTTTCTATTACTTAAAGATACAAATCTCTCTGCGTATTTCTCTTATATGATATATTTCCTATTCTAATAAAAAAATTCTAAGGAAATACATGTAGATCTAGTTTTAGTTTTACTCTTACAAAACAATTCATTCTCCCAGCTTTACATTTTGATACTATAACCAAACCTCTCTGTCTTTAAAAGAACAAACAAATCAAATATAGAGCCTTACAGATGTTTAATTTAAAAATTTTGGAACACCAACTGTTTCATTAATCCTAAACTCTCCATTCAAATATCCAAACCTCTTGAATTATGAAGGGCATTTTCAACAGGAAGACAAATAATTACATTACCTTTAGTCTGGGCATTTGATCAAGGAGTTTCCTGTCACCTTTGAATTTCTATTTAGATTACAAGTCAGATAGATGCCCTATCATCTTTTTAATCAAGCTAACAACTCTTCAATCAAGGTTACAATGAAATCAAAAGAAATACAGGAACACACATTTTATAGGCAGGAAAAGATGCAGGTCACGACACAGTGCAATTAACTGTTTGCTCTTAGACTGAAGGCTCTCATTGTTTCTTTGGAAAAATAAGAAAAAAGGTAAATTTTAAGAAAACCACACTAAAATTTAGCTCAGGTGTATTTTCAGGCCTACAGCAATATGGTGCCAGTCTATAACTTAATTCACAGCCTATATTATAGTAGAAAGCTCCACAGTTTTGTGTTTATTAAATGATACCCACCTACCCTTCTTCAGCTTCATGGCAATGTTATGCTCTTTTTTTACCAAAGTGCTACATCTAGGAAATTTATGTTCAAAATCAACTTACATGAGTTATATCTCTCTAACAGGTCTTAGTTAAAACTCCTTCAGCTCTTGCATTGCTAGACCGTGGTGGCAATAACTACAGAAAAGGGCCTTCCCCTCTTGAAATTATCCCTAGCCCCAAAAAGTTGCACTGGGAGTTTGAAACAGGGTAGTTGGAATGAGGCAAGTTTTGGTGTTTCTCTAAATGTTTCAACACTCTAGTGTCAAAAGAATTTGTATCTATAACCCATGGACACAGACAACAGTGTGGTGATGGCCAGAGAGAAGGGGGAGTGAGGGGCTGGGAGGAGGGGGTCAAAGTGGGGGGAAATGGGGACATCTGCAATAATGTCAACAATAAAAAATTTTTAAGAAAGAGAGATAAGCCAATAATCTCGATTTCCCTACATCTTAACTAATTCTTCGTGCCAAAGATCCTGTGGCCTGGTTTTTACTGAAAGGTTGCTTAAAACTCCAGAGATGAAATAGCTTTCTTTTATAGATGAAATGCTTTACATTGTTATTTAAATAAATATTGTTATTCTCCAAGTAAAATAAGGATGCGGGTAATTCTTAGCTTCCAAGAGAAATTTAATTATCCAAGAACAAAATCTCCCTCTTTTTGTTGAAAAGCTGAACAATTTTCTACTGTGTTTCCCTTTAAGTGGAGACCTCTCAATAATTTCAACCCTCAATAAGAAAACTCTGGGGTAGAACCATCAGCTCCGTGTACATCATTATTTTTCAGGATGATTGGTGATTAACAAATGCATTATATCATCAACTTGCATTTATTAAGTGCCCAAATGAACATAATGTTATGCTGCATGCTGCATGAGGCAAGTTAAATAGACACAGTCTCTACTCTCTAGGAAGAAATTATTCATATTTATAAAATAGCAGCATGATGTAATCCATGGAGCATTGAATGGGAGCAGATTTTATTCATCAGAGTATCACTAACTTGATACATATCCTTTAGATATTCCCAAGAAAAGGAAAATCAAGAACTGGAGGGATTAATCTTGTCTTTTGCCTAAGTATTCTAATAAAGACTAAATCTCTGCTTTATGTCACTAAAAGAAAACACAGCCACCACAAAATAAATTTTAGGGAAATTTCTGTTTCATCAGTAAATTATGCTGATTATAGTGGAGAATCGCAAAGAATAGTAAACTTATGATTACCTAAAAATAATATTAGGTGGTACATGAAAGAACATTTTAATAATAATATAAACAGTAATGCATATTAGAAATGATTTATGCACTTGCTCCGTAAATCTTGATATAAAATTCCTTTTAGATAAATTTACTTTAGTTTAAAATGTGATCATATTTTTAAAAATATATTGAATGGCATGAGTCATGAAAATAGAAAGATAATGAAGTTTGGGGAACATTGGTTAGAGTAGCGATTTTCAACTGGTGTGCCACAAGAATTTTTACAACATGGAATACCTGAGCACTTTAGTCAGGAGCACTGACCTCTTTTCCCTTGGACTGTCAAATAAAAATGACAACAGCCAACACAACAATAGCCATCTGTTGTGAATGAATCAAAATTATACCTTTTTTTGTCAGCTTGGCAAAAAACATATTTTTTAGTGTGCCACAGAATTTAGTAATTATTTATATGTGCCTTTGCATGAAAAAGATTGAAAATTACTGGGTTAGAGTATGAATTTAGCATGCAAGTAGCAAGAGAATAATGCCAAAATAGTCTAGCTGGTTCTTCACATAAAATTGCTGTTTTTGAAGTTGTGATGTCATCTTTTTTCATAGAATGATAGCAGCTAAAATACAATATAAGAGACTACAAATACATCAACAAAACCTATCAAAACTCATCAAATAATTCAAAACTCACATACTAAGAAAAAACACACCTTTAACAGGAACCTAACCAACAAAACAAACAAGCAAGCATAATATAACCAAAGACACTGAAATTGAGAACAGGCAGACAGTCACCAGAGGGAAGAGGGGAGGGAATTTCAGGGGACAAGGGGAAGGGTCTACAGGAACAAGTATAAAGGACACATGGACAAAAACTATGGAGGGTGGAAATGGAAGGGAGGTGGGGAGGGCTAGGGTGGTGGGCTGGGGTGGGAGTAAAAGACAGAAAACTGTACAAGATCAACAATTAAAATAAAAATTTAAAAAAAAGAAATAACAAAAACCATTCCAATTACAATAATATGAAAAATAATAAAGTGCTTGGAATTTAACAAAAGAGGTGCAACACTTATATACTGAAAACTATAAAACATCATTGAGACAAATTAAAGATCTAAAAATAGGAATATATCCTTTGTTCACGGATTAGAAAGCATACTATTGTTAATGCAGTACTCCTCAAATTGATCTATAGATTTTGTAAAATTCTGGGAAAATCCCAGCTGGCTCTATTGAATAAGTGGACAAACTGTTTCTAAAATTTGTATGAAAATTATTACTTTGTAATTAAACAATATATGTTAAGAACATATAAATAAAGGGTGCCAAGAAACTGTTTTTTAAGTAAAAATACTTTACTGCTAAACTGACAAAGTTATTATATAAATTCACAGACACACTCAATTTTGTAATTCTTCATCTAGTTTATGAGGAGCTCACAAGAGTTATACGTGGGTTAGAGTCATTAGATTTTATGGCATTTGGTTTTCTACTTGACATAGTTTATTGACGTTGGATAATCCATACAAATAGGATGACTGGACACAATTTAACACGATTCTTTACAAGAAGAAAGTTCAATAATCATTCCCCTTCCAGAAAAAGACCTTATGACCTCCTGTGAGAGAGAAAGCAAAAGGGCAGCCCTTAGGCTGCAGCAGGCTCTGCAGGAACAATCCAAAGCCCAGGGCACTACCCGGTTTCTGTTCTGTGATATAACAAATCCAATGCTTTGTCCCAGAAAGTCCATGACATAAAAACAGGGGACCAAGGGAAGTATACACAAATCAGTGGCAAAAACCTCACCAAGTACATCTGTAACAACGCTGTGGAGCGACCCGAGGCGCACCTACCATGAAGCTAAATAACACTTCAGGGCCTCACACAGCCTGCCTCCAAGGTTCCAGGAATGCCCTTATCACTGTGGTCTCACATGGCCATTTGGTTTTAGCTTGTATTTTGTATTCTGGTTCTTAAAAAAGAATCCCCTCCCTCCCCTGTCAAATAAACCTCAGGCCCCACAAAACTTAAATCTGTTGCTGATCTTCACTCTTCTAAATATCCTTTTTACTTATTTATCTGTTTGGGGGAACTTTCCTCACTAAATGTAAAGGGAATGTACACTCGGCTTTGCCAGCACCTCATCCCTCCTGGGCATCTGCATGCTGTCACATTGGTGAGCCACAGGGGAGAAGAGAAGAATGAGTAACTTCCAGCCCATTTAAACTTCTCGTTTAAAAGAGAAAAGAAGATTCTGGGGAGAAGCCTAATTTATTGCACGAAATGTCAATGACCAATAGATAGTATCTGTGTACTACAAAACAAGTTATCAACATTATAAATTCCTTTGTATAACACAGGAAGAGACCAAGAAAGCCCTTTTTGTACTATCAACCCCCCTTGTTCTAAAACACAGCTGCTTCCAGAGGCAAAGAAAGGAAGGGAGTGAATGGGCAGTAGATGGCTCAAATAGTCCCTAAAGTTCTTTTTTGGTTACATTTTCATAGCAAGACAGATGAGAAAAATGCTAAGATTAGTGAAGAAACATGCTAAGATTAACGAAGAAACATAACTATTTAATAAATGACATCTGTTTGAAAATAACCTTGGAGAATCCAAGATTTTTCAAGTGTAAAAAGCACTAGAACAACCACAAAAACACCTCTAGGCTTCTCTTCACAAAGTGTAAACTGAGCAGGGTGCTTTGGATGGGGGTGCAGAAGGGAGGGAAGCGTACCACACTTTTTGTATCTTATAAATGCAGATGCAAAAAATGAGAAAACTGGGCAGAACAGGTGATACAAATAATGAAAGAAGAGATTGCCAACGTTGAAACATTATTGAATTAAAATTTACTTTAAACTTATGTAGGATATAAGTTTCTGGACATTTCTTTCTCTTTTTAAAACTTACAACTTCACAATATTCAAATATCGAAGAAATGTAAGATTCAATATTGTTACATTCAGTAGTGCAAAGATTTGTTCTGCAACACATTTACATCTTCCTAATTCTCCTTGATGCTAGCCCAACTAGCCCCAACCTTCTGATAAATGATGCCCATCAGGATTTCTGGCTCATCTCCCCCTACCTACCTCCCCCACTTTACCCTCAAAACCATAATGTAGGAAATATAAAATTACCAAAATGAAACCTTACTGTTGAGAGGACAGCCTCTCTCATTTTTACACAATTGAAGAACTTCTGACATTTTATTTAAACTCATGGATGCCCAGAATATGAACTACATTTCCTGGTCTATCTGGCATATGACTGAATTCTAGGTAATAATATATAAGCAAAACATTTCTTTAAAAATAGCTAGCCCACACCTTTTGCTCCTTTCTGGGTCCATTATTCCCTTCCTGCCTTTTAGAATATGGGTGGAGCTGCCAGACACTGGGTCTGGGAATCTCTCGATGAACAGCAGAGCAAGATCAGAGGAATCTGGTTACTGAGGGCTTTATGAAACAGATCTCCCCTACAGCATGGCACTACCCATTTTGGAATTTTATTTGAAAAGTAAATATATTTCTTTCTCATTTAAACCATTGCTATTTTGGGTTTCTGTTACTGGCAACTGAATATTACCATATCTGATACATGATTATTGCACCAGCTAATTTTCTTGGACATTAGTATCAAATACTAGGATCGCTGTCTAGCATGTACATCCTAATAAAAGTCTCAGTATAGATAAACATTTTTGTACATTATTTACAAGTTTATAATGACAATGAATTGCTAGTTGTATCTGATATTGAATAATACATACCTGAATTTACTATTGCTAGATACAGAAAACACAGCAGACATATTCAATGAAATATCTTCCTCAGACTTGTTCTGAGAAGTAAAACTCTGCACATGAATTCTAATCAGTTATGAATTTTTAAAATCATTTTTGTTATCAATTGGCCAATAATTCAGCTCCATCATAACTTTGAGGAAAGAAACCAGATATATATGAATAAATAAAATAATCTGGTCCAGAAACATATCATGAAAAATAAATAGTAGGGTTAGTTGAATTGTTCATTCTTTCATTCAGTGAACATTTATCAACCTTCTTTGTTTATTTCCTATGCTAATTTATTCATATACATATAAATAAGTATCTGCCAGGGCATTGCATTTTTATATTTAAAGAGAAGCAATTACTTTGTTATTCACTGGAAATTATTATCACTTGTACTTTTTAACTTATTAACTATAAATAAATCAGCTTTGGCAAGATCTGCTTAAAGCCTGAGTTAATAGTATAGTGAGATTATTTAAAGCACTCTGATTTATTTATTGGATGAAAATTCCAATAGTTACCATTTCATAATTGTACATAATTTAATGTATTAATTCATAATAAGTATGTTGACACATGAGCAGCCATCATTTTTTTGATTGACTACTTGGCGTTATATTTGATTAAATTACAAAGGCAGCACGATGAGACAAACAATGTTCTTTTCTTTTTTTCTAAAAATAATACGCAAGTTGTAGAATGACTGATTAGGGTATTTAACCAGAGCTTAGTCAGAAACAAAAAGGATGGAAGCTGCAGAAGCAGAACTAGGAATGTAGCTATAAGAAAGTAAACCTTAAGGCCGTGACTAAAGACGATCTAGCCAGGCAAAGATCCAAGTCAAAAAAATGAACAAAAGCTGGCCAGAGTTGGCAAGCACCTTGGACCCTGATTACAAATCAGGTAGATGTGGCATCTGGGTGGACCTGAGGCCATGTTACAAGACTGAGATCAGGAATACAATCAGAAACTCAAGCCAATGAGCTTTAGCAGCTTAAAGTCTCAGGTTCCCATTAGATGGCTTTGAGCAATAGGCATGAGTAGTCAACAGTAACAATGGGATTTATTATTGAGCTGAGGAGTCTGTAAGTGTTGAGCTTCCTATACATTGAGCTCAGGGCTAGAATGTCTTATAGGAAGAGACTGGCCTGAAACCTTCGATACTCTTGACTAGAAAGGAGTGAGAGAATGAAAAATAAGATAAATCTTGATATAGGCAGCCAAATTCCAGATACGTTAGACTTTCTTGAGCTAATTTATAAGCATGACAGAGCTTTATCAAGTCCAAGATAACAGTTGTCCAATTAGGATTCCTTAAAATCAAAAGGCCAATTCAAGGAAGCTCTGATACTACATTCTTACTTGATAGAGTTAAGTATTGCTTTCTAGTATTGGGTCTTCCCAAGAATAATTCATAATCTGTGTTATTACTGGGAACCTGAAAGAAGACATTTGCTTGCAAATGTGAGCATATGGAGTTTTTGCTTTTTAGGCTCTAGGCTTTATAGCCAAACTCTGAGAGGGAAAAATCCTTCAAACCAAGAAGTTGAGTAACTTTGGATCATAACAGCCACCTGAATGCTACTATGAGAAAAAAGCCATTAGGATACAGAGATAAGCAGTATCCTAAGCTCCCTACATCAACAAGAAGAAAAAGAAACTCAGGTCTTTTACAGACACTGAACTTATACTAGGTAAGCAGTATAAAATCTGCTTATTTATCTTGACGTTGGATTTTAGTCTATCCAAGTTTTCATAGAAATTTTTATCTTACCCAAATTTTACCTACTCCTGAAATTCCATCATCTTTAGAACAAAACAAAAATCCTAGTTTTTTATTTGGATTTATAAAAAAGAGGCAGAGGTAAGTTTTCAAAATTCAATCCATGTAGTATAAATTATAGTGAACTCTAATGGTAAAGGTGTGATTATTAATGGATAAATTTCAACTCATTCTGCTATGGTGAGTGTTGAAAAATAATAAAGTTTGAACAAACAATAGATAAAGAAATAACACCAGAAGAAGACCAATAGAACAAGATTCCTTAAAGGGGGAAAAAAAGGAAGAGAAGGAGAAATCTAAAGTAAAGGGATAAAATTACAAATGGGCTTTTGGACAAGCTGTAAGTACTCCAAGCAATGAAGGATGATTGAAGACTTGAATTAAAAACAGATTCAACCAACAAGAAACATATTTTGTAAGGAAGGACAGATGTAATGGCTTGAGGGGAAGAAAGGAAGTGAGCGATGGAGCAGTGAACATGAAAGAGTGACTCAGCTATGCAGTCACAGAAAGGTGATCAAGGGAAGATGAGGTTGGAAAGTACGAAATAAATAGAGGTTGACTTTGCAAGCCAAGCAGGAAATTTCAAAGTTTAATTAGACTTAGTGAAATGGTAGCTAATACATAATTAACCCTCTCCCGTTCTTAAAATTCTTGAGGTGAGAAGAGGGGAAGTTTGAAGAGAAATGAGAAGAGAGAAACTCAAAGAAATTAACAGTTGTCTTCAAGCAAGAAAGCCTGAGTAGGAAAAGATTTCAATCAAGAGCCAACTCATCAATCACCTAATTTAGTACTGTCTATATGCAAAGTACTGCAGTATGGGTGAATGGCCTTCCACTCAAGCCTTAGCTTCACCTCTTACAATATCATCTCATGCAAGCTCTTAGTTTCTTTAAGCAACAGGGTCTTTAGTTATAAAGTAAGGATAATAACATATAGTTAATAGAATATTATCAGGATTCAATACAATAAATTGTGCTATACAAATGTTATCATTATTTTAAAAAATAAGAGCAGACATTTATTGTAGAGTATTTTTAACCACAAGAGGATACTACCAGAAGTTGAGTCGCCTGCCCACAGGGAAAGTGACAGAGCAGGAATTCACCCAAGGCAATCCAGCTAGAGTCTGTGATTCTAAATACCTGGTTATATTGCCTCACTCCCTGTATCGTAAAGAAATCTATGATCCTGTGTTAGATGAGTTTTAGAGACAGGCAGGTTTAACTTAGAATGTTCTTAGAAGACCTACTGGGTGAGCAAAACAAGGATGATTGGAACTGGCTAATCAACATGAGGAATAGAGATTTTTTTAAAATAGCAGTACAACGAGGCTAAAAATATTGAGTACTTAGTCCATTTATGTTAGAGAAAGCCAAGAATTAAAGTGTAATATTGTAAAATTTTTAAATGCTGCTTACATTATTTGAAACAGAGGAAAACAGCTTCAAATAATGACTCATTTCCAACGTATAGACTATAATTCTTAAAACAATTTATTATTTACTATTTGAGAGATGATTTGAAATAAATGATTATGAGATACACTAACCAGAGACCAAAAATTAATAAAAGAAAATGTAAGCCAAAGTAAACATAACAGTAATCTTTTCAAAGAAAATACTTTATCTTTAGACAAAGTAACACTGTTAGGAAATAACCTTATTTTTAAATTTTATTTCCTGATTTTAATGCTTATTTCAGATTTTAGGTTTAATAAAGTTATATTCAGTTTCAAAAATACTAGTTTTTATTGGCCTTGAAAGAAATTAGGAAAAGGAAAACTTAATCTTAAGACATTTTTATAGTATTTTTAAAAACTGTTAAACCTGCCCTGGCTGGTGTAGTTCAGTGGACTGAGTGCTGGCCTGCAAACCAAAAGGGTTGCTGGTTCAATTCCCAGTCAAGCACATGCCTGGGTTGCAGGCCAGGTCCCCAGTAGGGCACACAGGAGAGGCAACCACACATTGATGTTTCTCTCTCTCTTTCTTCCTCCCTTCCTCTCCATCTAAAAATAAATAAATAAATAAATAAAACCCTGTTAAACCTTATCACAACATGGTCTTACAAAGTGTAAAAACTGTATTGTATCATCTCTACTTATTTCGGGAATTTTAAAAACACCAAGTTGAAACTCAGAGAGAAAACACAAATTTAAAATACGTATGAGAAGAGGAAGCTGCGCTTAAGTTAAAATTAGGTTTACAAAAGCTTTGAGGCACTTTTAAGGAGCGTACATCTAGAACAAATTCCTGCTCCCTCCCTCTCCCTGAGTCCTTCCTTTGTTCTTTTGGCTCCTGCCAAAGTGTCAACTGTGAACCCTCTATTATGCTAGAAGTGTAAGAATATTGTTTAGTTGGTGCCTGGGTCTAACTTCTGGGTAAGACCCTTCCACATTATTACCAGAACATTTCTTCTTAAAGCATTTCTTATGCAAATGCAAACAGTATCTGGCAAGTATAATATATTCTACTATTAAAACCACGGTTAACATTTATTATCAGCTTGGCTATCTATTTTCTTAGGAGGACTTACTTCCCTAGAGGATTCATTTGTGGGAATGAAAAGCCCCTGGTACGACTTGTATATTACTTAGGATTCTTTAGTAACAAGTAACAGAAACCAAACCTGGCTAACTTAAGTCAAAAGAAAACATAATGATAAGAGTAGCTCACAGGTCCTAAGGGAGAGCTGAAAAGCAAGGATGGAAATACTCCAGGTCTTCCTGATCCTACATGGCCACGACTACTGAGAGATGAACAACAGTTTCTTCTCTCTGCTTTATTTCACGCAAGAGTCAGTGTCCCAGGAGAGCAGCTGATTAGCCATATTTACGTCTCTTACCTCTCTCTTGATGATACTGGGGAAGGTCAGGGAGAGTTTTTAGAAAGAAGAGCCAAATAATTCTTTGGTTCCTCTTGTAGGAGCAAACCAAACACTTCGATTTCCATCATGCCTATACTGTACACTACAAGTGGGAGTTAATTCGAAAAGAGCAAATCAGAGTACCATTAGAAAGGGGGATAGGGTATTGGTAGCCAAAAAAAAATCAGATATCATATATGGCTACAATGGAAAGTCTTTATGGAAGGTTCCCAGGCAAAGCAGCCCTGGATGTCCAAACGCAGTGCCCCAGAAAGAAAGGGCTGCTGCAAATGCACTGCCAGTCAACTCGTAGGAGGACACAAGCTGCTGAAACAACTCAATTCCAGCAATGGTGAAAATGACTGAACGTAGAATATACAAACCAGAAACCAAAACCCAGTAAAAATGATATGCTCATGAAAGGCAACAGCACTAAAAAGAAGTGTTGTGGATAGACCAAAATGATGCTACTGGATATGTTATATCTCCTAGGCATCACCTCGCTTCTCCCCTGCCCAAACACACACCTCTGAAGAAGAATGAACACCTTTAGTGTTTCCAAGGTGACCCAATGGCCTAAGGAAAACTCCCCAGCTGATTGTAACGTAATCACTTTCAACTTCTCTACTGAGTCCATGTTTTCTTTCAAATCAAGTTTATGTGCAATTCACTTATTTTACACCGAACGCCAAGAAAGCCTCACCTGTGAGTACCCATGCTAAGTAAGCTGCATGGCTTCTCTGCTGACTTCCCATTGCATGAAGAACAGATCCCTGACCTGTAAGGTCCTACAAGATCTGGCGCATACCATGTTCAGTCTTACATCATGTAACTCATTGCACCAGTAACAGCAGCCTTCATTTTTTCCCCTTAAATATTCCAAGCTCATGTCCTGCTCATTGCCTTGGACTTCTTGCTCCCTTTGAAGGCTTTCCCATGACTCTTTAAATGACTGGTCTGACTCCTCAGTTGTTGGTTTCAGTGTTACCTCCTCAGAGTCCTTCCCTGAGTTTTCTCTGTATAATCACCCTTTATTGCATCATTCAATTTATTTCCTCTGTAACACTTACTACTATTAAAAGGTATCATGTCTAGTTTATTGTTTGACACTTCCCACCGGATGAGTCCTTTTCCGTCCTGTTCATTGCTGTTTCCAGTGCCTAAAAAAGTTCCTGAAACACTGTAGGCACTCAATAAATAAACAGTTCTTAAATGAATAAACTGATCTATGCAAAGCATAACTTTTTCATATCTGTTTCTTTATCTGTAAAATGGAGACAACACGGCTGTGGGGATCAACTAAGAAAAAACAACTCTCTGATACAGCGCTATGACAAACATATAGTTAGTTGCACATTAAATATTAGAAATAGAATTGGTAAGTACCTAAGCAGTTCCCTACAAGGTTGTGAGCTCCTTAAGAGCAGGGACTCTATCTATCCTGTTATCACCTGTTGTTCCACACTTAGCACAGTGTCTGCCACGTAAATATTTGTTGAATGAGTGGATGAATTGATGAATGAGCAAAGCATCTCTCTGCCCCTAGAAAGACTTCCATCCAGAAAGGATAAATGTAGCTGTAGTCCTTTGTAAGGGATTACATCAGTATTATTGTTCTTTTTCATTTATGTTTTCATAAGAATTCTTGACTACTATGGCCAGACACTGTTTATAATATGGAGAATGCAATGATAACTACAAGTAAACCAACCAATCCACCAACAAATAAGGTTCCTGCCCTCATGAGTCCCATTGGATGCTGAGAGAGACATTAAACAAATAATCACAGAAAAAAAATTATAGTTTCAACTGAGATAAATGCTGGGGAATGGATTTGAATTACTTCAGAAATTATTATGTGTAACTATTTAAACCAGATGTTACAAAGTTTCTCAGACAGAACATATATTTTGGTTATTAAAGAAAATAACTTTTTGAAGAGAGTTGGATTCAGGGCTATACTAAATAAATTCATATTTTTGGCTCATCCACATAGGTTTACTAAATTAAATTAACTACAGAATGATTCACATGTTCAAATATTTGTTTTCAGGGGAAATTTCCTCTGTCTTATCCTGAAGTTGCCTTTAAAGTCACTTATATTTTAAAAGTCTCTTCATGCTGTTAAAATGAAAATTTCCTTTTCTTAATGTGTTTTGGCTTGAATTCCTCCTAATCTGATATTAAGATCATAGCTCCTGCTTTCTGTTTGCATTTGCCTTTGTTCACAACTTTATATTCAACTATTAATATATTTGTTTTAGACGAGTCTTTTGCCTAAGTATAAAAGTATAAAGTCTGATTTCTTTCTAAAAAAAAAACTTTTCTGGAATTAAGTTAATTTAAATGTACTGATATGACATATATTTGGTCTTATTTCTATGAGGTTTTTTACTTTGACAGTTTGTGTTGAAAGCCAAGATGAAGTTAGATGTACAACACAAGAGTTGTGCCTGTGAAAGACAAAGGCAAGACAGAGCAGCCTTAGGCCAGAAAAGCCTTCAGGCCACAGTGCTGATCTGAAGAGCAAAGAGAGGAGGAAGCAAGGCCAGTTGGTTAAGAACAGCCTCAGAATAGAGCAGCTCTGTAAACCATGGCAGGCAGCCCTAAAGGGGAGCTCAAGAACAAAGGTTGCCCTTGGGGTATCTCACTCGGCAGACATGGCCAGGCTCCAACACCCATGCTAAGCCACTGGCTGGAGTTGCAGGAGAGAACATGTCAGCTCCAGTGCTGCGGCATATTCTGAAGAGCGGCTACAGCTGAGGCTATATGCTAACTGCGGACCTCACACCAAGGTCACTCTTGAAGAAATGTGAGTGGAAGAGCTACGAGGCTGCCAAACACATAGTATTTTATTCAATTATAATCTACACACAGTGAAAAGTACAGATCTTAAGTGTATACAATTGAACAAGTTTTGGCAAATTTGTAAATCCATTTCCTCCATCCCAAATAAGATAGAGGATAATTCCTTCACAGAGAAAGTTCCCTCAGGCCATTGGATCCCCCTTTTCTTCTGTGGCTCCTTGCCACTCCCACCAACCTCCCCACCCCCCACACACTGAGGCAACCACTGTTCTGATTTTTATTACCATAGTTTATTTTGCCAGCTTTGAACTTCATATAAACGGAATAACAGCACATGCTCTCTTTTATTTCTGGCTTCTCTCACAAAATACAATGTTTTTGATTCATACATATTGCCACAATGTATCTTAAAATTTTTATCCTACTGTATGAATATACGCCATTTCTTTATTTTCCTTTTATAGAGATTTGGGTTGTTTCCAATCATTGGCTATTATATATAAAGTTACTATGAACACTTTTGTATATTTTGCACACTTTTTGTGGGTTTTCATTAATCTTTGATTAAATACTTGGAAATAGGTTTGCTGAGTCATATAGTAGTATATGTTTACATTTGTGAGAAACTGCCAGTTTTCCAAATCATTTGTACCATTTTTACACAAACATCTTGCTGCTTTGACTGTTAGTCAATATCTAAATATATATACCAATTTGGGATGGACTGACATCTTAACAATAATGAGTTTTTCAATGACCATCATTAAGAGTTTTTCATTCTCTTGGAAATGTTTTGTTCTTAATGGTTTAGACATGTAAGCCCATGCTAAACATACTCCTAAATCTTTCGTGTTTGTAGGCTACTGTAAATAGTATTACTTTAAAATTTTTGTTTTCAAATTATTCATTATTATATAGAAATAATGTCAACTTTTGTACTTTGACTTTGTAGTCTGTGAATTGGCTAAAATCATATATCAGTTCTGTTTCTTTTATTCTCTGTAGATTTATTTGTATTTTCTATTTGTCTTCCAAAGATAAAAATTTAATTTTTTTCCTTTCCAACTATACTTTATGCATTTTTCCTTTCTGCACTTCACTTAGGACCTCGGGTGTAATAGAACTGGTGAATGTGGGCATCACTGCCTTTTTTTTTTTGATCTGAGGAAAAACTGTTCAATATTTCACCATTAAGTTCATTATGAATCATATTTTCTTGCTTCATTAATGTCTAATTTTTTAAATTTCATTTTTGACACTAAGCATAAAGAGCAAGTGTTATTTTATTTATTTCTCAAATAGTACAAACCCTTATTTGACTGCTAGAAGGAGGCTGTTTATTCTGTTTCTTTCTAGGGTTTGATCCATGCCAGCCCACAGCTTTAATTAGGTTGGATTCTCTGCTTAGTGATGGAGAATTCATTTCACCCTAGAACAGTTCATGATGGCATCCTTGTATCCAAGATTCTTTTAGAATTCCATAGAAAAGCATAATTTATATTTTGTCCAATATTTCCTTGTTATTAGAAAATACCTAGTCAAGTACCTTGGTATTTCTGTACCTAGTCAAGGTACAGCAGTGAACTTTGTTTCTATATAAAAGGATAAGAAAGGATCAGGTCATGCTTACACTTTTACAGCCTAACCATTAACATTTTATTTTCACTGTGTGTTTAAATCTTCAAATATTTCAGCAAATTCAATTTCATTCTCCTTATTTTTTTGTCCTTGATTGTATTCTTCTCATTGTGGTTTTTGTGCTTATTTAAATTTCATCTTCATTTCTCTGAGTTTTGCTGTTGTCTTCTGCATCTTTCTAAAATCTGTCTCAGATTCCTCTTCTATTTCTGTCGTCGTATTTACTACATTCTTCTCTTTCTTCACCTACTTCTATTTTGTAGTCTTCCTTATAGAACTGATTGCTTTACTCAAAATAAAATATAGTAAGAGTGTACACCACAAGTTTTACCTTCTTTATGACCACCTTTCCGTAGTCTATTAACCAATTTTGCTGCTCTCTCTCATGTGTTTATCATATAATACCTGTGTTGAGACTGTGCCAGTTTCTTGTACTACTCATTATTGCATGGTTGAATTTTCCTGGACCAGTACGGCAGAAAGTTCTTGGTAAGGAGAGACCAGGATAATCTTTCATGATGTATAACTCAGAGTCTCTCCTCCACTTCCCACAAATACAGTACATCACTGTTTGCAATGCTTTGTTTAGTTAACTCCAAACCAGGTTCAGTGAGTTTCTGCCACCAGCCTTGCTTACTCAGTTTCTCAGACTCTTCCAAACAAAAGATAACTTTTTCTTTTTAGGGTAGGCCCCTCATTTTTACAAAAATCATTTCTTCCCCTTTTTGAGATCTGCTGTTACTGAACTCGCTTTCCACTTTTCTGCTTCTTACCATGCAAATTTTTTCAGGTCTCAGCTGTCCTTGTAGCTCTCACATGTAAGTTTTCTTGTTATACTGTTTGCACATTTTAAAGAATTGTTTTCCTTATTACTTTTGTTTGATTTCCAGGAGAAGGGGAAAAAGCCTGCTTGCACAACCACATTCCTATCAAGTTGTCTGAAGGTGTTTTGGCAGAGACCTAAGTTTTAACTCCTGTCTTATAAGACTTGTTTAGTTTACTCTCTTGGATGACATTAAGCTAATCATAAAAACAGTAACTAGGAACTTAAAATGTTAAGTTCTCTAATTTGTCTTCTTAAACACATGTTGACTATTTCCCAATAGCTCATACTAGAAATGCTATTCCTCTGCAATTATTAGAGAAATTCAGCTGATTATCAAAATACTTCACTTGGTTTGTCATCTAGAAAGTGGCCACAGGATAAAATAAGCATCTTAACACTGCAGAAATAAACAGAAAAAAATTATAGGACAGATCCCAGCTTTCCACAGAACCTTAAGACATGAAGGACACCTAGTAGAGTTAGATGAGCTTGGAGGGGGTTATAAGCAGAGGGATACATTTCACTGTGAAATTGGAGTAGCCATTGAAGTTGAAGGCTGGCTCCCAGTGAGTTTTCTTTTGAGAACACGAAGCAACCACCAGTACAAAGGTCACAGAAGTATCTTATGAAGCCAACCACTTACAACTTTCTGGGGCTATGGAACTGATCAAGTCAGTTGTCAAATGCAGAATGAAAGCATGGAGCATGAACAAAAAAAGAAAGAGAGAAAAGTAAAGGGGAAACGCACAAGGAAATAAATATAGGTAGCAATATTTATATAGATATAATATTTCTTAATACTCTTTGTTTCTTAATATAGCGTTAGAATGCGGAATGATTAAAGATAATGAGGACTTTTTCCTTCACATTCTTTTCCCACCTCTATCTGGTTCTATAGTATTCCCCAACCTTTTTCCCTCACATGTAGAAAATAATATTTGTATCATACTAAAGTAGATTGAAGAGGATTTAGGGGCTATGAGTTAGTGAAAAACATACTGTTATATTATTATATTATTATATTAAGAAGAATAAAATATAAGTACTAGGGTAAATAATAAGTACAAAATTTATATGACATTTTAAAATATAGTAGTTTCAAATTTTTAATGAGAAATTTCTTCCCTGAGCATATGTTTAATAATGGATTTTGTGTGTGAAATAGTTATATACACTTTCTGGTCAAAACTATGATCCAAAGAGTAAGTAAAGTATTTTTGTGGCAGTGCCTTGAAAATAATATAACAACATATAAAATTTTGTAGAAAAATATTAATTTTTATATTCATTCAAAGTTTATAGCACTTGAGACTATGTTTGAAGAAGCTAACAACTATTTCTAGTCTAGAACATTTCAATGTTACAACTGAGAACACTAAATTGAAAGGACATATGCACCCCTATGTTCAATGTACCATTATTTACAATCACCAAGATAGGAAAGTAACCTGAGTGTCCATCAATGGGTGAGTGGATAAAAAAGTTGCAGTACAGGACTTCCGGCCAAGATGGAGGCGTAGGCGGACACACTGTGCCTCCTCTCACAACCAAAATTAAGGACAACAAATATTTAGAAACAAGAAAACAACCAGAACTTATAGAAAATTGAACTGTACGGAAGTCCAACAACCATTCATCCAGACCGGTAAGAGGGGCGGAGTCGCAGTAGGAAAAAGTGGAGGTGCGGACTCAGGAACGCAAGTAGCAGCGGCTCGCAGTTCCCAGGTGCACGGGCGGTGGCTGGCGGTCCTGGGGCACACAGGCGGCAGCTGGCGGACCCCAGGCACAGGCGGGCAACTGTGCAGATCCAGTGAGGATGCACAAGGCGGCTGGCTGACCAGGGGGTCCCACATTCGCGCACGCAGACAGTCCAGGCAGAGGGGAAGTGGCGGAAGGGACTGAATCCAGGAAAGAGCGGAGCAGGCGCCATTGTTCCCTCTCAGACCCCGCCCCCACATACAGCGTCACAACCCAGCGACTGGGCTGCCACACACTGGGGAGCGCCTGAGGCTCCACCCCTCACTACGTAACAGCACGCACGTGTGCGCAGATAATCCAGGTGAAGGGGAAGCAGTGGAAGTGACCGGAGTCCAGAAGAGAGCGGAACGGGCGCCATTCTTCCCTCTCGGACCCCGCCCCCACCTATAGCGTCACAACCCAGCGACTGGGCTGCTAAGGCTCCACCCCTCATACGTAATAGCTGCGACCAGACTAAAACCAAAACAAAACAAAACAAAAAACCCCACCAAAAATGACTCAAACTGGAGAAAAAATGAAAACGCCGGAGTCAATTCCTCTAAGCAGTGAAGAGATAGCCAACCTATCAGATGCACAGTTCAAAGCACTGGTCATCAAAATGCTCACAGAATTGGTTGATTTTGCTCACAAACTAGATGAAAAAATGCAGGCTACAATACGTGAAATGAAGGAAGACGCATGGGGAACCGATAGAGATGGAAGGAAAACTGGGACTCAAATCAATGGAGTGGACCAGAAGGAAGAAATTAACAACCAAACAGAAAACGAGGAAGAAACAAGAATTCAAAAAAATGAGGAGAGGCTTAGGAACCTCCAGGACATCGTTAAATGTCCCAACATCCCAATTATAGGGGTCCCAGAAGGGGAAGAAGAGCAACAAGTAGAAAACTTATTTCAACAAACAATAAAGGAGAACCTCCCCAATATGGCAAAGGAAATAGACTACCAGGATGTCCAGGAAGCTCAGAGAGTCCCAAAGAAGTTGGACCCAAGGAGGAACACATCAAGGCACATTGTAATTACATTAGCCAAGATTAAAATGAAGCAGAGAATTCTAGAAGCAGCAAGGGATAAGGGGACAGTCACCTACAAAGGAGTTCCCATCAGACTGTCAGCTGATTTCTCAAAAGAGACCTTACAGGCAAGAAGGGGCTGGAAAGAAATATTTGAAATCTTGAAAAGCAGGGACCTACATCCAAAATTGCTCTTTCCAGCAAAGCTGTCATTTAGAATGGAAGGACAGATAAAGCGCTTCTCAGATAAGGTCAAGTTCAAGGAGTTCATCATCACCAAGCTCTTATTATATGAAATGTTAAAGGGACTTATCTAAGAAAAAGAAGATCAAAAATATGACAGTGAAAAGACAGCAAACTCACAGCTATTAAGAACCACACCTAAAACAAAAGCAAACTAAGCAAACAGCTAGAACAGGAACAGAACCACAGAAATGGAGATCATATGGAGGGTTAGCAACAGGGGCGTGGGAGGAGGAGGGGGGGAAGGTACAGAGAATGAGTAGCATAGATAGTGGGTAGAAAATAGACAGGGGGAGGGCAAGAATAGTATGGGAAATGTAGAAGCTAAAGAACTTATGACATATGGACATGAACTAAAGGGGTGAATGTGGGTGGGAGAGGGTGTGCAGGGTGGGGGGAATGATGGGGGAGAAATGGGACAACTGTAATAGCATAATCAATAAAATATATTAAAAAAAAAAAAGTTGCAGTACAGATATACAACGTAATATTACCCAGCCATAAAAATTAATAAAATACTACCATTTGGAACCAGATGGATGGACCTAGAGGATATTATGCTATGCAAAATAACTCAGACAGAGAAACACAAATACCCTATGATTTCACAAAATAAGTGAACAAACAAAATAGAAACAGACTCATAGATACAGAGAACAGACTAGGTTGCCAGAGGGAGGGGGGTTGGGAGGACTGGTGATAAAGGTGAAGGGATTAAGTAATACTAATGAGTCAATGCTTGTTTATATTTAAACACATTTACCACTTTTCTTGTTCATCATTCATTCCTGCACCTTAGACTTTTTTTACTTGGAATCCTTTAACTCCTTCCTGAAGTGTTTTTGGTTTTTTTTTTGTCCGTCTGCTTTAATTTCCTCTAGTGAGTCATTAGCTAGTTGCAAATTTTGTTAGTTATTTTAGTACATTCTATCATTGCTCTGAAGAGTTCGATATCACTCTCACCATTCCTTAAGAATAATCTTTCTCTGGCTACTTGTAAGCTTTTTCTTTTTATAAAAATATAATTTACTAAGTTATGATTGTGGTATTCATGAAGCATTTTTCAACCTACTTATAACATGTCAGGCACTGGATAGATGCCTGCTGTGTGAAGATGAATGCCCTTAAACAGTTAGTAGTAGATGAGCCAGATTTTTGATCAAATAAGTATAATCTGATGTAAGCAATGAGATAGTAGAGACATATACAAAGTGTTATGAGTACACAGATTCCACAAACAGCACTTTTAACCTGAGCTGAGAAGACATTGTATCAATGGGAAACAGAGGCTGAGGTAACATGCGGAACTTGCTGTATCTGTGAAAGAGCAAACAGAGCTAAACCAAAGGTATGCTTTACAGAGAAAGTGGCAGGTGACTCATGATCAAGTGGGACTGATTCCAGGAATGCAAGGTTGGTACAACATTTGCAACTCAATGAATGTGATTAACCAGGTAAACAAAATGAAAGATAAAAACCAAGCAATCATATCAATAGATACAGAAAAAGCATTCGATAAAATCTAGCACTGATTCATGCTAAAACAAAAAACAAACTCTCAGCAAAGTGGATTAGAGAGAATACACCTAAACATAATAAAAGCTGCACAGGACAAACCTACTGCCAGCATCATACTCAATGGGCAAACACTACAAGTGTTCCCCTTAAGATTGGGAACAAGGCAGGGATGTCTGCTTTCACCTCTCTTATTCAACATAGTGCTGGAACGCCTAGCCAGAGCAGTCAGACAAGAAGAAGATATAAAAAGCATCCAAATTAGAAAAGGAGAAATAAAATTATCTTTATTTGTGGATGTACATAGAGAACCCTGGGAGAGTCCACCAAGAAACTACTAGAGCAGATAAAGGAATTCAGCAAAGTGGCAGGATACAAAATTAATATCCAGAAATCAGTTGCATTTTTATATGCCAATAACAAACTAACAGAAAGGAAAATTAAGAAAATAATCCCATTCAAAATTGCTTCAAAAAGAATAAAATATCTAGGAATAAACCTAACCAATGAGGTAAAAGATCTGTACTCAGAAAATTATAAGACACCAAAGAAAGAAATTGATAAGTGGAAGCACATACTGCATTCACGAATAGGAAGAATTAACATCATAAAAATGTCTATACTACCCAAAGCAATCTACAGATTCAATGCAATTCCTAACAACATTCCAATGATACATTTCACAGAACTAGAGTATTTCAAAAATTTTTACAGAATCATAAAAGGCCCCAGATAGCAACAGTGATCCTGAGAAAGAAGAACAAAGTTGGAGGAATCATATTACCTAATATCAAACTATACTATAAGGCCACAGTAATCGAAACAGCATGGTACTGGCATAAAAACAGACACATAGATCAGTGGAACAGATTAGAGAGCCAAAAATAAACCCACACCTTTACAGTCAATTAATATTCAACAGAAGAAGCAAGCACATACAATGGGCCAAAGGTAGTTTATTCAATAAATGGTGCTGGGGAAATTGGACAGATACGTGCAGAAAAATGAGACTAGGCCACCTTCGTACACCACACACACACGAATAAATTCAAGCTGGATTATAGATTTCAGTTAGACTTGAAATCTTGAAAAATAATTTGAAGCCACACTGGGCAGGTCTACATATGCTATGTTTAGAGATTTGGACTTTTATTCCATAGCTACTGAGAAGCCACTGAAATGCTAAATGCCACAAACACAACGACGACCAGACTTCTACTCTTATGAGGGTAACTGACATTAGCATACAAGGACTGCAGAGAGTGAATGGAGGCAGTCAGTTAGAAAATTATCACAATAATCAAAATGAGAGAGAACATGTACATAAAATACACAATCATCAAATGCTTCCTGTGAAATTAAAGTTTTCTCTTTCCACGCCTTGGGAGAATGTTATCTGAATCCAGAATAACAGTTTCCCAGATTTTCTACTGGTTCCTAAATAGGAAAAGTGTGTTGTTATTATTTACATACCATAAAAATTACTAAATTTCCCTTAAGAGATCTCATCTTAATATTGGAAAGTAACATAAATTAGTTCCTTTTGAAAACCTATGTAAAAATAAATCTATTTTATTATAACCTAAAGAAATTATAAAGATTACTTATAGAAAGACTCTTCATCTTCCCATTTTAGAAAAGAACAGTGGTCCTTTGCGGCCAGGAGTAGGGGGTGGAAACAATAATCATGTAAGATTAAAACCCCATTGTAGTAAAAAAACTTAGAATGCTAACTTCACCAGTCTAAGAAGATGCCAGTAAGGCTTACCAGAAAAGGGTGACTTGGAATCAAAGCATAAAGAATTGAGTCCCTAACCCTTCCCACTCCCCACCCCATCCTGCTGCTCAAACACCCTCAGTTAAGGAATAACCAGCTTTGATCTCTACCCTTTAAAACAACCAAATAGCTCTTGTTTTGACTCCATGATAAAATTTTTTCTTGAAACAAGGATTTATTTCTATAATGGCGATTGCTATTAAAGAAACTGATAACGAAAAGACAATTTAATGTGTCTTATAGTTTAATGTGTCTTATATTTTTCAATATGTCTACATTTAAATAATTTCATGGCTACCCTGACTTCTTTCCATGAGTAAAATTCTCCTTTAATAAGACAGGATTTATGTACACAGGCAGAGTAAATTAGCTCCTGCCTCACAGTTGCTAAGAAAATGAATTGCTTAAGAAGATTAGAGTCATTTTCTTTACTTAAAGGTATTCCTGACAACCCACACTGAAATTACACAAGATTAACTCCATTAACACCATTTCCCATTCTTTAAACTAGTGGCTTTCTAGAAAGCAGCATTTAGACTGAATAGTTCAAAGCATACTTTAAGAGGAGATCTCAACGCTTAGAAATGCTAATATACGTATCATTTAAAGATTTAGAATAAGGTTTGGAGAGGTCAAGTAACATTATTAGTTATACAGTGAGACATAGTGAAATGGAAAAATGTTGCCTGTTTTTTCCCTTTAACATTTAGTCTGTATTTTCTTTATGCAGATAGTATTTCAAATCAAATGATAGCTTAAAGGATATAAAATTATAATCCCTTAAAGGCAGGGATGTTACCTGATTTATTTTTGTCTTTCCCCATTA
The DNA here is from genome assembly GCA_039655065.1 of Glossophaga mutica. Taxonomy (NCBI): domain Eukaryota; kingdom Metazoa; phylum Chordata; class Mammalia; order Chiroptera; family Phyllostomidae; genus Glossophaga; species Glossophaga mutica. The sequence goes on from CM077304.1 coordinate 45,145,851, forward strand.
CATCTTATAGAGCACCTTTAATTTAAGGAAACTTAAATATTTATTGATTATTATGTCATATATTTGACATTGCTTTGTGGTTTGTCAAAAATATGTAAAGCAGAGGGCTTAGAAAAAAACAGATTAAAACACTACCATAATATATCAACCTATCTCTAAGCACCTTTCTAAATCTGAAAGCAAAATCCATAGCAGAGGCACTAAAATTTAAACTACTTACTTTAACTGCCATTAGTGCTATTAAAATGTACAATGCATGGATTTCTCTCTGGCCATATGCTGGCATGAACCAAAAAAAATTCCCCCCAAAAATGTAATCATTATCCATCAATTGCTTTACCTTACCTTCTCTGAACCTGAAGTAGTCAAGGTTTTTAGTTACAAAATTAATACACAAATGTATTCTTCTTTAAAAATCTAAAGCCAAAGGGAGTAGTATCAAGGATGGGAGGTGGGGAAGGCAGGGGTCGGGGGGAGTGGTGGGAGGAAAAATGGAGATGACTGTACGTGAACAACAACAAAAATAAATAAATAAATATCCAAACATTTCTTCAGAAATAGAGAAAAAAATAAAAAGTCCTATTTTCCTGACTCCCACATTTCCCTTCCATCTCTTTTACTGTCCTTACATTAATGCAAGAAAATTCTGCACTGTTAGGCCTTCATTTTCATTTTGGCCTCTCCATGGGAGGTCCCCGGCGGAAAATACCGAGGAACACTGACCTAGATTCTTCTTAAAGATTTTAATTTGAATGAACTGTTGAATTTCCAGATTTAGAAATTGTCATTTCTACTTACCAAAAAAAAAAAAAAACAAAACTAAACTAAAAGTCTGCCAAATTATAATTACTTTACATTAAGACAGAGTAAGATCAGATCTCAAGGGAAAGTCCTTAACCATTTAATTGTAAAACTTTTCATCAGAGAGTACAGTGATATAACATTGAGCTGGCCAAAAAAATCGGGTGTTTTTTTTTTCTGCAAGATGACTCCAGTAGCACTTAGTTGTCTTTAACTTCATTCGAAACAATTTTGTTAGACTGTATTGTGACAGCTGTCGTATCAACATGCATTTTGAGAAAACATCAGAATTAGTGAATTTTTGTGTAGCCATTGTGATATTGAAAATAGGAGAAAATAAGCAACATTTTTGGCATATTATATGCTTTATGATTTCAAGAAAGGTAAAAGCACAACAGAAATGCAAAGAAAGATTTGGGCAGTGTATGGAGAAGGTGCTGTGACTGGTCAAACATATCAAAAGAGGTTTGCGAAGTTTCATGCTGGAGGTTTCTCACTGCATGATGCTCCACAGCTGGGGAGACTAGCTGACGTTGACAGTGAACAAATTGAGACATTAATTGAGAACAATCAATGTTATACCACCTAGGAGATAGCCAACATACTAAAAACATCCAAATCAATAAAGTTATTGGTGAAAATGAAAAATGTGTCTTTTACTTTATAGAAAAAAGTAAACAGATCCTTTGACCATGCCAATATTAATGATAATAACACTAGCCAACATTTATTAAGAATTAATGAGATACTATATCCTGTTCTTAGTGTTTCTAAAATAAAGTCCTTATCGGTGAAATTATAAGATATAGCTTATGATCATCAGTACTTGTGCTCATATCTTGAATTTGTATATTTCTCATTGTTTGTTCGATGCAATACTGTCCTGAATTAAATAATGATTACTAATTACTTCAAACATGGGCTCACCACAACAGAGAAGTGCAGTGGGCGAGTGAAGCCACGTACTAAGGCACGTACTAAGGCAGTGAGTGGTAGAGCCCCTCGCTGAGTTCGGGTATCACAGCTATGCCAGGATTTTCCAAACATTCTTGTGCTGCTGCTTCTATACCTACACTAGTATTTCCTTAATACCTTTAAATTGATTGCCTCTTTTTAAAATTAAATTTATTTTTAAACAGTTTTTTGAGATACAATTCACATACCATACAATCACCTGTAAAATTAAATTTATTTTTTAAAGGAACATCATATAAATGGAAAACTTAGATGGATTGGAGATGGATTCCCATCATATAAATGGAAAACTTAGATGCCATAAATAAAAAAAAAGACTACTGGAAAAATAAATTCAGTAAAACAAAACAATCTTCTTAAATTCTCATTAGATATTGTTGCCTGTTAGTATTCCTGAGCCTGATACCTGAGCTGTCTCTGTTCAAAAGGTAAATCAACAAGTTTTAGTGATAAAATATATGAAAACTAGTATCGATCGGCTTTTTCCTTGCCTTCAACAGGATTGGTTAAAGGACTGAAAGAGAATTGAAAAAGAAGTAACTCTCTCACTGTTTTTTTTTTCCCCAATAACATCCAATAATGTGCCAGGTAAAATTTCAAGTAACTTCTTATTACCTACAATGATTTTGCCTGTGATTGTCATACAAATCTTAGAATATTCTGAAAACTATACCAAAATGATTGGAATTTCCTGAAGGATCGATTGATCTACTTTATTTTGGTTTCAGAATCTCAAAAGGAATCTTGTTTCTCTCTGCTCCAATATACCTATTATTAAATGGCAAGTAATATTAAGTTGGTAGGAATGGGTTGTTAACCAAAAAAATATTTTCAGAAGGTAAATGTTAGACAGATGAAACAGTGCCTGTTTGGGAAGCATAATCAAGTTCAACCACATACTATCTTGTTTGACCTTGAATAGGTCAGTAAACCACTCAGTATTTTCTCATCTGCAAAAACAGGAAAACACTACCTATCTAAAGGGTGGGTACATGAATTAAAATGAGAGATACGCCAGACACAACTGACACTCAACAAATGATACTTGGATCAAAAGTTACATGACTTTAAGCTTATTACAACTCACAAAAATTCAAGTGTTTTTATCTCAATAAAAATACTTCCATTTGTTTTACCTTCCTAATCCTGAGGCACTGTGGCTCAGTTTCAAATGCAACTTTGGAAATTAAAACTTATCCACAGAGTATCCTCCCGAAAGCCCAAAACACCCCAGTAACACTGCAAAAACCTGGTCATCATTTGGTCCAAAGGATCTTAAAGCCCTTAAAATGAAAAAAAAAAAAACAAACCAAAAACAATGAACATGGCAAATGTTATTGGTATATAAAATAATTCTCCATATCTACATTATCCAAATACATTGTATGATGGCTTCAAACAAGTGTAGTGATCCTTTCTTTATACATGGCCAAAGTAGTAAAGATATCTAAAATTATAGTGCCATCTACAGGCAAAGAAAATATCAATAAAAGCACATTTTAAAGCTTTCACATTTGTGAAATGATTTCACAATTTTCTAATTGCTACTCGATGTTTAAAAGAAAACTGGGATTTAATAATCCACACAATTCATTTTCTGATTACATTTACAGAATATAATTTATCATATAAAATGAAGTAAATATTTTTCTAAAATGTGTTACTACTTAATGTATCATTTGGTTTTCAATAAACATTAAAATAATTTTTCAAACCCATGGAATTGCAATCTCCACATTTTGTGTACTAAATTTATTTACTATTAAAATATGTAATGACAAAAAAGGGACTTTTGGTATTAAAAATATCCAAATGCCCTATCATCTTAACAGATTATCATCCTTCTTTTCTTTTTACTTCTCTTCTTTCTTTCTTCATTTCCTTCCCTTCCCAAACTTGCTTCTGTAGACATTTATTTCCTTATGCTATTATTCCCAAAATGCACGTATCTAAGCTGCTTTACTTACTCAGCAAATCATCACGATAATCCTAAGAGGTAGGAATGTTACCATCCTTGTATTATACATGTTGAAACTGAAGCACATAAAGTTTAAATAACTTGTCCAAGGCCACATGGCTATAAATGGCTGAGTCAAGGTTCAAACTGGGGAGTTTGTCTCCAGTTATCCATGCTTTTTAATCACTATGCTAAAGTGCCTCTCATTCGAAAAAGCTGCATTCAGTGTATATACAGTGTACATAAATTATATATTTATAAAATATATGTTCTGCTTTCAAGGGAAAAATATTTTCTCATACCCAAAACCATCATCATCACTTTTATAATTAGCACATTTGCCATCAAGTGGATACGTGTCATTTTACTTACTTTTTTTTATCTAATGCTGGACCTTCAAACTATTTCTAATTTCTTTCATTACATATAAAAATGCTGCAATAAGCAAACTTTACATTGTATTTGGCTCTTTTCCTTCTTTTGAATTTTATTTCCTTATGCTGATATTCTTGAAATACTTTGACTTACTTAAAGTATATAAATGTGCCATATTACTAATATACAATATATACTGCTTTTCAACTTTCATTATATAATGTTACTGGTAATAAAAGAATGCTCGGTTCGTCCCATTTCCCCTCAAATTTAAGTAATATAAAGTGGTTAAGGATAGTTAAACCAACAAATACATGTATTTAAATTTTTAAATGGGCCAAATGTTTTCTTCCTCTAGCAACATAAAAGGTAGAGATAATGCTATTATTTGTTGCTTATGAGATGGGTGATATGTTGGTTCTTTAAGTGAGCCCCAAGAACAATCAATAACATACCCAAAGTCACTACTAAGTGTCAGAGCTGAAGTCTGAGCCCAGATCTGCCTGACTCTGAAATCTGTGTTTTAGATAATGGGGAGTAAAAAAAAAAAAAAAAAAAAAAGTTGAGGATCAATGTATGACAATATAAAGAAATTGTATAAAAATTTTTATTTCGATCTTCATCGAAGATTATTTTTCTCATAAAGGGGTAAACTATCCTGAGGTAGCTATCATAAGTAGAAGGATTATATTTTCCTGATGTATTTTTCTTATCAATAATTTCAAAAATAGGAATGACCATCATAATTAACAAAATGCTTCATCTATCTTTATCTCCAACTATATGCTTTCATTACAATCCAGTTTCATTTATATTCTAAGCAAGGAGCTAAAGGATATAAACATTACTCCAAAAACTTTTTTTCTTTAATATTATCTTGCAGTATTATATGCTCCTCATAGTTCAGGAAGACTGTAACTTTCATAAGACGGAATGAAGGTCACTGAAATGTTAGATAATAGAGAAAAAAACACAGGCTTTGGAGTCTTAAACTCAGACACTGTCACCTACTAGTTACATGTCTTCCAGAATATTAGCATCAAATTTCTACTTCATCCGGATATCATGTAACTAAAGGAGATAATTATAAAGCTCCTAGTACATCATGGCAGATGCACAAGAAATTTTAGCTCCCTTTCCTTTAAAGAGCAACATATGTAGGTATGTCATCAACGATAACGGTTTTAAAAATCATGCTTCATTATTTCCCTCAGGCAAACTGTAGCATAACAAGAAGCGTCAAGATCAAAAGAAATCAGAAGAGATAAATTTGCTTCATTGATATGGGAACCTTCTGCTTTGACATCAGTATCGTGTTCTTCTCTTAGTTGGTATGAGATATTGTGGGGTTGTTTCAAAATCTTTCTATAGCATCCTGGAACATTCAGTTTCAGACTAGGCACCTTAAATCTACATGTCTGTAGTCCATCTCTGCTAAGTACTTCCTGGTACCACAGACCTACTTTGTTCTTTGGGTACTGAATATTGTATCCAAGCACTGGAAGAACCACCTGTGCATGGGAAGGGGAAAAAAAGATACATGACACAGCCTTCAGAACAACATATGATCATATATTAAATTTACTTTTATGACCGGGACCTAGACCTATAAAAACAGTCTCAGAATATGAACAGACAATCAGCCTGAAACATGCTAAGAAAAGAGCTAACTAAAATTAAGACTCAATAACCAATGTAAACCATCAAGTCAGATATTATTAGACAAACTATCGCTAAGGTACACTAATGGAATAAGAAGTGAAAGTACATTTAATTAACCAAAAAAGACTTAATCTCTATGCAGTCACACAATCCTAAAAGTATAATCTTTCTGTAACCCAAAGAATAACCCTTACTGCTCAATCACATAACTGGTATTTTAGTGGACAATTTTACATTCTTCTTACTTATTTAAAAATGTGAAAGGAAACAAGAGAAAGTAAAAGTAATTTTTATTTTCTCAGCTGCCTATGAGTAATACTGCATTTTATGGGTTTTCTTCCTTTGCTGATAACTTCCAGACATTTTTCTTGAACAGTACCAAAAGGTAGTTGAAAAAGAAACAAGGTAAACAACTGAAATCCACATAATATTAATGAGTTTCACATTCATTATGCTAATTGAAAGAAGCTGGACACGAAAGACCATATACCATATAACTGCACTTACATGACATTCTTTCAAAAGGTTTTCCATCCTTAGGGATGGAAAGCAGATGAGTTGTTGCCAGGGATTGGGGGTTGACTACAAAGGGGTCTGAGGAAATTCTGAGGAGAAATGAAACTATTCTTTATCTTGATTTTTGTGATGGTCATATGACTGTACACATTTATGAAAACTAGTATAAATGTAAACTAAGAAGAGTGGTAAAAAAGTCAAGGAGGAGGACTAGTCACATTTTGTCTTTTGGGGACAACATCTACATTTAGATCTAAGAGATACTAATCATCTTTAAGCAAATTTACCTGGTGTATTGCATATGTATTAGCTGATTCTTCTTCTTCAGTTACTAGATGAACCTTTAAAAAAAAACATGATGGAAAACATGGATGATTCTGAAATGTTCCAAATTCCTTCAATTTTCCCTAATGTTGTTACATGTAATTTGATTCCTTGGCTGAATATATACACACACACACACACACACACACACACACACACACACACACACACATACATATATACCCAAACAAGATCTTTTCACAATTTGTTTCTGGAGGAGCAGACTATATAAAAATTTAGAATGAGTCTTCATGTTTTAACACCTGATAACTGAAGCTGGAACATAGATTATGGTTAGCAGCTTGACACTTTCACCTCAGTAACCAGCAATCTTTTTCTAAATTACAAAGTTGTTCTTTATTGGGCTGAATCAAAAATCTGCTTCTATGAAACCACTCCCTCCTCTGTCCCCAACAAATATCATACTCTATGGGAATGCTCCATGAGAAGTGGTGTTTCTCAAAGTGTGCTTCATAGAATAGTTATAGGATCACATGTAGGAGGCATGTGCTATACCTGTTTGCTGTGCATAAAGTGCACCCATGTTTTTGTGCGCATTATACACAGGATTATTGTACCTATGGTATGTAATCACTATACCCACGTATAATGCGCATCCTTATTTTCCCCTCAAAAATTTGTGCAACAAAGTGTGCATTATACAAGGTAAAACACAGTACTAAGTTTGAGAAATTTTGCTATGGGACATCACAGAGTAATTCTGATTTCTGTTGCACATGAGAGCTCAAGTACAAAGGCAGCTGCCATCATTCCACAAGGACTGACAGTATTCCCACCTTCCTAAAGCATCCATCATATAATATAGTGTCTAGATCTCTTCCAAATCTGTTTGCTTTCCCCTCAATTCTCTACTTTTATCAATAAAGTCCCTCCTTTTTTGTGTGTGTTTTTCACTCAAGTTTGCTTATTTATAGGTAAATAACCTGTTTTTAAATGTTCCACTCAGAAATGGATATAAAACTCCAGGTGTGATCTGACCAAAACACTTGTACATGGGACTATGATCTCCCCCCTTGTATCACTTCCAGCTTTTTGTCTTTCACAAATTCATAAGTGTACCTACAATACTGTAATTTATGAAAATACTGAACACGTAGGGTCAAGTACAAAAGACCATGTTTTGCCTTAAGAGAACTCTCTCCAGGTTAATGTCAATCAACAAACATGCTTTTGCTGTATAGCTGCTCCTCAAATATGAATTCACCTAACTAATGTAATTGTCTAACTCACATTTCTCTGTCTTCCTCACAAAAGAAAATTATAAGAGATTCTACCAAATGCCTTGAAATAAAGATACACCTGTTAGCCTAGCAATCCTATCAAAATAAGGGAATCAGATTAGATTTCTACCATTTTTTAATTATAAATGTACAATATTACATGCCCTATATACCATTTATTAAAAATCTTATTCTACCTTTTCCCTTTTCATAATTTAAGTTAAGCCTCTAAGTCCTGACTATTCTTTTCTCAATGTTAATTAATTAAGCAAAAATGATTGGTCTTAAAACATATAAAAACATTTTTTGCTGCTAATAAAAGGAAACTGCAAGATATGAAGGAGATGACATTCTCTTTTCTTCTAAAGCTCCCAAAAGAAAAGCTGATACAACTCTAATCACAAAACTCCTTGCAATTATGATGAATACAGACATTTATAAGATACATATATTCCAGAGACTATTGCTGTATCTTGAGAAAGTACCCTTTAACTTCTGCAAATCTGAATTATAAATGGCTAACTTACTAAATAATATATTGCTAAGGTAATATTTAAATGGACATGTTCTGGAAGATGTTAAAAAAACTTAGAATTTTTTATTATTTCTCAAAAGAAGGTCACTGACGTTTCTCTTCTTCCATTCACACAGGTAAAATAAAACCGACGATACTGCTAGATGTCTTTCTACACAGTTTCAGAGTGTGTGCCTCGGCTAAATAATCATTCTTAGTAATTTATACTCCTAGTAATTACTTTCTCATCTAAATGTTCAAAGGCCATCCATTTAACGAAACAGTAAAGCAGACTTCTGCTGTTCTGATTTCTCTGCCTTTGCTACCTCTCTTCTGGTAGTACAATTTCCAGGGAGTCCCCTTTCCAGGTCTCAAATGCAGTTTGGGTAAGATGGTTCCAGAAAGAAGACCTGGAAACACATTCTTATGTATCACATACTCCACAGTGATTGGTTTGGGGACATGCGACCCAAGCCAAGCCATTCCTAGCCAATGAGACTCAATTCCATGGCTTTTGTTGAAACAGTTGAGAAACAAAAGCCCTCTTTTCTAGGGAAGTTGTGAAAAATGGGCCTACAATTGTTAATAACCATCTTGCCACCAAAGGAACAAGCCAGACTGAGAATGTATCTAACACAGAAAAACAGAGCTGAAAGATGAAGAAAATGAGCAATAATGTAGGACACTGAGTAACAACACCCTTGGTACGACTGGGCCTGAACCAATTACGGACTTTCAGTTATGAGGCCAATAAACTCCTGTCTGCCTTTCCCTCAGTTAGTTTGAGATAGGATCCCATTACTTGAAATGAACACATATGTCTCCAAGATAATGTTAAGAAGAAAAAAGCAGTTGTGAAACTGCACTTATAAATAAAATAAATAGACAACATTACATGCCCTATATACCATTATAAAAACCTTACTCTATTTTTTTTTCCATATTTTAAGCTTTAAACCTCTAAGCCCTGCCTTTTCTTTTTTTGGTGTTAATAGAATAAAAATCTCCTTTTCTGTGGATATTTATGAGAAAGTATAGAAAAAGATCTAAAAGGCAACAGGCAACACAGAGACTGAGGTTGTGGAGGCAAGGGAGGGAGTCACGGCAAGGTGGTGGCAGGAATGGCAGCTTCAGCTGTAATGTTTCGGTTTTTATATTTAAGGAAACTGTTGTGTGCACCACTTGTGTAATTTTTTAAAAGAACGTGTTCTTCAAAGGAAGGTTTACTGTCTTCGTACCTTTCACCTCATACCACTGACTATTTTATTTTTCCATTTATTGACATGTATTAAACCTCATCTGATAGCAAAGTGGAAGCAGCAGATGAGCAAATATTAGTTAAAAAGAAATAAAATCCATGTTTATTTTTAAATTATTTCTAAAATAAGGGCTTCCAAAAATTAGTGTTCCTGCTGTGGTAACTACTCTTGGGAAACACTGATGAAGTGATACTTACTTTACTGTTTGGGAGATGCTCATCACCATCTTCATCCAAACAGACCAAATCACCCTCCACCACTCTTGATCCATAGGTTGCAAGTCTGTAAGATGCTGCCTCGTTCCAAACTTTGCTGCTATATGCGTGAATGTAGAAAATGCGCATAGAATGAGGAAAAGAGAACCATGCCTGGATACAACCCTCCTCCGTCATGCCGAAGCGATGCAAAGACTCCAATAATGCTTTCTCTCGAACTTTAAATTCGGGCATCAATGAAAGCGTGCCTTTAGCATCCTCTGCAACAAAGAGAAAATCAGTTAGTCAACCAGTTTTATTTAAAGGACGGTTATAAAGACCTTTATTATGCTCTCCAAACGAGAGTCAATGAACTGTGCTATCTCCTACACCTGAATAGGAAGATATTCAGTGCCAACTAAAAATCTAGCTATGCTTGAATTTTTTTTTATTCTCACCCTAGGAGAGAATAAAAAAAAATTCTTTTCTTTTCATTATTAAGAGAGAGAGAGAGAGAGAGAGAGAGAGAGAGAGAGAGAGAGAGGAAGGGGGAGAGAAAAATATCAATAGGAGAGAGAAGCACAGATTTGTTGCCTCCTGTACATGCCCAGACCAGGGATCAAACTCGTAACCTTTCAGTTATGGGACAACGCTCCAACCAATTGAGCCACAGGAGCCAGGGCAAGGTATTTTTGTTTTTGTTTTTAATAATCATTAATCATATGAGCCATTCACTTTTCCTGCTTTAAAGACAAAATAACAAAAGTATATTAGTAATTCCTACTTCAGAATGAAGATAAACTAATTTACAGTTATTTAGAGAAGTTCAAAAAAGGGCATTAAATAACCCTCTGAGCCTAGAGATTTTAAAAGAGCTATTATGAACATTTACACAGAATTTTACGAATAAGAAAGGGTTGATATCTGGATCCCTCCAGTATACTATTAGGTCTTGCTGGTGGGATGCTTTTTAAAATTAGGAACTCTACTGTAAAAATGCTGTTTCAGGTAGGGCCTTGGAATGGCATTTTCATAACTATCAGGACTTCCGGCCAAGATGGCGGCATAGGTGGATACATTGTACCTCCTCTCACAACCAAAATTAACGACAACAAATATTTAGAAACAAGAAAACAACTAAAACTGATAGAAAATTGAACTATATGGAAGTCCAACAATCATTTATCCAGACCGGTAAGAGGGGTGGAGTCATGGCAGGAAAAAGTGGAGGTGCAGACCCCGACATGCAGGCGGCAGCGGCTGGCAGTTCCCAGGCGTGCAGGCAGCGGCTAGCGGACCCCCGGGCATGGGGTGGCAACTATGCAGACCCAGTGAGGCCGTGCAAGGCAGCTGGCTGACCAGGTGGTCCTACATTCACGTGCAGATAATCCAGGCAAAGGGGAAGCAGCGGAAGGGACTGTAATCCAAGAGAGAGCGGAGCAAGCACCATTCTTCCCTCTCAGACCCCGCCCCCACATACAACGTCACTACCCAGCGACTGGGCTGCCCTGCCCTGGGGAACACCTAAGCCTCCACCCCTCACTACATAACAGCGGAGACCAGACCAAAAAAAAAAAAACAAAGAAACACCAAAAATGGCCCAAACCAGAGAGCAAATCAAAGCCCCAGAGCCAATTCATCTAAGCAATGAAGAAATAGCCAACCTATCAGATGCACAGTTCAAAGCCCTGGTGATCAGGATGCTCACAGAGTTGGTTGATTTTGCTCACAAATTAGATGAAAAAATGCAGGCTACAATATGTGAAATGAAGGAAAATGCATGGGGAACCAATAGAAATGGGAGGAAAACTGGGACTCAAACCAATGGAGTGGACCAGAAGGAAGAAAGAAACAGCCAAACAGAAAACGAAGAAGAAACAAGAATTCAAAAAAAATTAGGAGAGGCTTAGGAACCTCCTGGACATCTTTAAACATCCCAACATCCGAATTATAGGGGTACCAGAAGGGGAAGAAGAAGAGCAACAAGTGAAAAACTTATTTGAACAAATAATAAAGGAGAACTTCCCCAATCTGGCAAAGGAAATAGACTACCAGGAAGTCCAGGAAGCTCAGAGAGTCCCAAAGAAGTTGGACTCAAGGAGGAACACACCAAAGCACATCAGAATTACATTAGCCAAGATGAAAATGAAAGAGGGAATTCTCGAAGCAGCAAGGGATAAGGGGACAGTCACCTACAAAGGAGTTCCCATCAGACTGTCAGCTGATTTCTCAAAAGAGACCTTACAGGCAAGAAGGGGCTGGAAAGAAGTATTTGAAGTCTTGAAAGGCAAGGACCTACATCCAAGATTGCTCTATCCAGCAAAGCTGTCGTTTAGAATGGAAGGGCAGATAAAGTGCTTCTCAGATAAGGTCAAGTTCAAGAAGTTCATCATCACCAAGTCCTTATTATACGAAATGTTAAAGAGACTTATTTAAGAAAAAGAAGATAAAAAATATGACAGTAAAAAGACACCAAACTCACAGCTATTAACAACCATACCTAAAACAAAAGCAAACAACTAGAACAGGAACAGAACCACAGAAATGGAGATCATATGGAGGGTTAGCAACAGGGGAGTGGGAGGAGGAGAGAGGGGGAAAAGGTACAGAGAATAAGTAGCATAGAGGGTGCACAGAAAATAGACAGGGGGAAGGCAAGAATAGTGTGGGAAATGTAGAAGCTAAAGAACTTATGACACATGGACATGAACTAAATGCGGGGAATGTGGGTGGGAGGGGGTGTTCAGGGTGGAGGGGAATAATGAGGGAGAAATGGGACAGCTGTAATAGCATAATCAATAAAATATATTTAAAAAAATAACTATCAGGTTTGTTATGAACATTAAAGTTTAAAAATCATTGCCAAAAGGAAATTATCTTCTTGGGACTCTATAAAAGAGACAAACTAACAAGTCACTTTAAATTTTCTTTAGCATTACTTAGATTACCTATAACAATTTGAAATGCTCATACTATTTATAGATTGTGATGTGGCATAAAAATATTTCTCTCCTATGAACAATTACATATGTATAATATGGACATAATTTAAAATAATGGATATTTTTGAAAATTGATGTTTTTTTCCATGTAAGTGAATTCAGTAGGCACATATATGTAGACCACATATTTGAATGAATCTAAAATATTATGGTTGCTGTTATTATTATTTAAATACAAGTAATATTTATTCAGTATTTAGTACGTGCCAGGTACTATTTTAAGAGCAGTATATCTGTTACCTTACTTAAATCTCCTAACAGTCTTTTAGGTGCCATTATTAGCTTCAATTTACAGATGAAGAAACTAAAACAATGAGTCTAAATCATTTGCACAAGCCTGTATAGTTGGGAAGTACTAAATCTAAGAGTTACATCCACTCCTCACCAGTTATCTTTAGTGTTTCCTATTCAGCGTGCTGCATATATTGCATCATATTGAGCTAGAGTTTTCAAAATCAGCCATCAGGGTTGAATGGCAACTAGACCAAAACAACACGCAAAGTATCAGATACAACAAATGTTCTTTTATTTAGTTCATTTTTTCCTCTCCTCGAGTTTTAGTGAATTATACTCCTATCAGTACCACTTTAGAAGTGGGAACTCCTACCTCCCCAGAGGATTCAGACCAAGAAAAACTAAGATGCCATCTCTTCCTTCCACCCTCACCTCAAGCAAGATTTCGAACAGACAAAAGTCCTTAAGATCGAGCCAAAAATGGAGTGCCTAGGGTGTACTCCATTGTATGCTCCCAGGGCATGTAATAAAATGATTAAACGTATAAGATATTACATTCTATTTCTTATCCACATTTATGTTGCAATAAATGCCCTCCTGCTGATATTATGTACCTTCGTAGCTATGTATGAAGTAAAGAAACTTTTAAATACCAGTTTGAAGAAAATATTTCTTTGCTCTATTTACAGGATCATCCAGATCTTCTGGTGTAAGAAATAATTTTACAGCCTTCACCTTTAAAAATCAAGCAAGCAAACATATGTTAAATAAAAATTACAAATTACTTTTTAAAACTGCATCTAAAAGGAATAGACACTTAACAAATGATATTTGATGCTGCAATGTTATTTTTAAGCTTCAAAAAATTAAACAAGCAATGTTAAATTTAGAAGTAAACTTCTGTACAGAGCAATCTTATATACAGGTTTAAAATATTACAGAGTAGAAAAAGTGCTCTCCCATACATTCCATAGTTCTTCTTCAGTCATTCTGTACCTCTGTCACAGAGGTATTATTACAAGTGTGAAGTGATGACATAAACTCAGACTTGACCAACATACACAACAAAAACAGGGAAGGAAACAAGCATAAGGAAATGGCAAGCCACCAATTTCATTCATGTTCTCAAGTCTCAGAATTCTTTGGTCTAAAAAATAATTGCCAATATCTTTTTTAAAATTGTCAACATTTTGGGTATATATTTTAAGATTTTATTTATTTATTTTTAGAGAGAAGGGAAAGGAGAAAGAGAGGGAGAGAAACATCGATGTGTGAGAGAAACATCAATCGTTTGCCTCTTGCATGCAGCTGATTTGTAGGGTATGAGATTCCTCAAATCCTCTATTCAGTTCACTAAGAATTTGGGGAGTGTTGGTCAATTCTCCATTAAGTCTCAACAGTACTGGACATTGCATACAGCATGTCTTCTTATAATGTGATACCAAGAATATAGTAGCTGTTCAATATGTGTTCAATGATGTAGTACACAGTGTATGCATGTGTTGTACACATGTGTATATATGCTGGGTTATGAAAGCAAGGAGCTGGCTTATATGTAAGTACAACTGAGAAAACAGGAACGATCATATTTTTTAAAAAATACATACCACTTCATTCTTCAGCAAAGCCAATCCAATTTGATCTGTGTGAACTTTCTTTCCCATCCCAAATCTCTGTGGCCCATAGTAATTCACAAAACCTTTATTCTATGAATAGTAAAAAAATTAATAATTAAAAGTATATTGTTGTGGACTATATGCCTATGTCCCCTCAAAGTTCCTATGTTGAAATCCTACCCCACAGTGTGACGGTGGGTAAAGGTGGAGATTTGGGGAGACAGTTAGGTCATGAGTACAGAGCCCTCATGAGTAGGGTTAATGTCATTATAAGAAAAGACCATGGAGCTAGGTTACTCTTCTTTCTGCCTTGTGAGAATACAATGAGAAAACCATGTTGGCAGCTTAATCGCAGGTCCCCAGCCTCCAGAACTATGAGAAATAATTTTTTGTTGTTTAAAAATCACCTAGTCCATGGTTCTTTGTTATTGCCCTGAACTGAGACAAATAAATGCAATTATTAACTTAGAATATGTAATCTAAGAGATCTAAGAATCTAGGAGTCTTCCTCTTCATATTTATTTTAATAAAAGAACCCTATAATCAATGCTATAAATGGGGGAACCAAATGGTCTGAGAAACGCTATACAGTTAAAGAACAGAAAGGAGAAGAATGAAAGTTAGAAAATGAGTGAAAAAGCTTTAAAAATGTCAGCTTTCATTCACATTATTGAGGGGTTTCCTGGGATGTGGAACTTTTGGTGCTAAAATGGGGAAAGTTCTGGGACAACTAGAATGAATTGGTTACCTAGTATTGGATCTGATCTTTGCCCTGAAGCTCTTTCTGATTTTGAGACCCTTCTGCTGTCTGAGATGCTTGGAATTTATTTTCAAACCCAGCAAGTCCTGACTCCTTTATACAGAGAGTTCATTTTTCAGTTATTTCAGTTTCTGAAAGCCTGGGCCAAGACAAGAGCATGGCATCACTTCACCAAAATCAGAAAACTGCAGTTCACTACTGTGTCCATTTAAAAACATTGGGCAGTAGTTAAATATGTTCTCACAAAGAAAACACTGAGACCAGATGGTTTCTTGAAAGATAGGAAGCTTCCACACTCGCTTTATTTATTCATTCAACAGTTATTATTGAGCACCAACTCCAGGACTGTTTAATAAAAGATGCTAAGATAATTTGTTATCAGCATGGTACAAAAGGCACCCTTACCTTATGCCATTCACAAAAAACAACTGCAGATAAAAATAAATACTCCCTGTATTAAATCTCATAGTATTTTAATTTTTTAAATTTGTAAAAGATAACATCAAATAATATACTGGAACAGCCAAAAGAATTTTAATTACCCCTTCTAATTACTTAGGGTTGCAAATAATAAGGTTTATAGCAATCAGCAATATAACCTTCTAAAACAAAACTTCAAAGACTTCTTCAGGGTTTCTTAAATCCCTTCCCTTATCAGGAGAACTGAAGGAAAGTTAGCTTACCTTAAGATTATTCCAAATGGGGATTTTAGAATGAGCAGTTGTATATCCATAACTACCAAATGAAAGACAGGCAATAAACACTATCAGAGTTCAGAGAAACCCCCTCTTTTGGTGTTCTGAGCACCCAATTTCAATGTGGAGAGGGGGTTCCCACACCAACAAGCAGTTCTCTGACATCAGCTGTGTGCCCTACAATTCAACTCCGTTCTGACCGTATCTACCCAGAGACAGCATGAGATTCTACAGATTAAGCATTGCCTCACCCCCACCACCTTCAGACAGCAGGTCAGTCACAACCCCAGGCTGCACATGTGCTTCTGATGACCCGCTATAGACTGATGGTTACAATGAACACTCTTTGACTTCAGACACAGGCCGAAGGTCCAGGTTGTTACCTATATTTCTGACCAACTTGCTTTAAATTAGAGGATCCCCAGACCCCAAGCAAATTCCTTGGGTTCGATTAATTTGCTAGAGAGGCTTGAAGAACTCAGAGAAACATTTTACTTACCACATCACCAATGTATTACAAACTCAGAGTTATGTAACTCAGGAACAATCAGATGTACCATTGCAACATATTATGGTACAAGAAATTTTACGGAATAATTACAAAACACAAGAACAAATACAAGGTATTTTAGTTACTACCCATGCATAATGCACATCCCTCAAAAATTTGGGCAAGAAATGTGCATTACACACAGCAAAATATGAAATAGAGGGACTATAGTTTATAAAGATTTCTCAGTGATACTCTTAAAATTGAGTTTTCTTACCTTAACACTTTCTATTGCTTCTAAAATTCTCTCTCTCAGGTTTACAGAGTCATTTATTTGGTTTTTCAAATTTCTGATGACAATATCAAAGTGATTTCCTTTGAGCTGACCGAGTCTAAGGGAATCATCTACAGAGCGAATGTTAAACACACTCATTCTTTTCTTTTCAATTTCTTTTTCTATATTTTTCAACCTGTAAATGATAAATGATGTAGAATCAGTTAAATCTTATATTTCAAAATTTATTATGCTTTAAACCACATACTGAAACAAAAAAATTTTTTGAATCTTCCAAAGTTAATGTTATTTCAACAAATGTGCACAGAACCCATTATTATTAAGATTATATGAACCAGTTATTTTAAGAACTGGAACATATATTCCTAATGTCATCACTCAGTCTTCGTAGGTCTTTTGACTTGGTAGTTCACGTGATACAATTTCTTAATTGCCCCTTTGTTCTTCCTGTCCATAAATTTTGTTCCTTTCCTCCTCAGTCTCTCTTTCTGACCATTTAGCTTACTGCCCCTCCAAATATACCTTCAGATTTTCTGCATAGGCTAAAATCTTACTATTACCTGATGAGTAATTAAAATCCCATACCCACAAGCCAAAGCAAAAAACTCTTTCCTAGGAACCAATAAAGTTTGTCTTTCATAGTTAAAAACTAGCTTTTAACATTTAAATACCTTTTAACACATAAAGTCCTTCTCTCTCTGTACTTTTGACCATAAAGACAAAAATCATATACTTTTTCTGGTCCCACATATTAGAGCTTAGAAGCTTTTACCTGCAAATAGTGGATAGTTAAGCACCTTATAACTAAGGATAAATGTCAGTATTACATCAAATTAGCCCTGGCTGGTGTGGCTGAGTGGATTGAGTGCTGACCTATGAACCAAAGGATCACCTGTTTGATTCCCAGTCAGGGCACATGCCTGGGTTGTGAGCCAGGTCCCCAGTGGGAAGTGTGTGAGAGGCAACCACACATTGATGTTTTTCTCCCACTTTCTCCTTCCCTTCCCCTCTCTCAAAATAAATAAATAAATAAATAAAGTCTTTTAAAAAAAAAGTTACATCAGCTTTGGCTGGTGTGGCTCAGTGGATTGGGCGTGGGTTGCGAATCAAGGTACTGCTTATTCACTTCCCAGTCGAGGCACATGCCTGGGTTGTGGGCCAGGTCCCCAGTGGGGGCCACATGAGAGGCAAACACCCGTTGATGTTTCTCTCCCTCTCTTTTCCCTCCCTTCCCCCCTCTCTTAAAAATAAATAAATAAAATAACTTAAAAAAAGTTACATCAAATTAGGCTCAATTTTGACCCAATGGTTCAACTTTTTGAAAAGTATCTATAAGGAACAGGTTTCAGTACAATAATATTAATCACAACATTATTTACAGTGAAATAGTGAAACAAATTTCTATATCCAGAACTACCGAGGATGTTAAACAAATTAGCTTAAGTAATGGAAATAGTTTGGAAATATTTCATGACATAAACTTTTTTAAAATAATCTTATTTTATTTTTATGGGGGGGAGGTGGGCTGGGATGTGGGTAAAAGGCAGAAAACTGTACTTGAACAACAATTAAAATAACATTTTTAAAAAATCGTATTTTATTTTTATAAGTAAAATACAAGGAGCACATACAATATGATTTTCACATATATAAAAGTCTTTGTACAATCTGCATTTGCAGTACAGTCTCTAAAAAAATTATGGAAGGACATACATCAAAATATCATGGATCTTTCTGAGTAGTGGAACTATTAGTGACATTTAATTTCATTTTTACATGGTACTTTCTTCTGTTTTCTAAATCTACAATAAATATGTAGTTCTTTATAATTACAAAAAATACTTTTGAAAACTGATTAAGCTGAAGGAAGGCTAAAGTTGAGTATTTAACAAAGATTTATTTTAAATATAAGGAAGCACAAAAATAAAAGTATAAAAGCATCATAGTAATTAGAAAAAAAGATTTTTAAGACACTGTCCTGAATATAAAAGTGTATCTGAAGACAAAATAGGATGTTTAGAAACAATTTTGGCCATTTAAAATCAACCACTTCTCAAAGTTTCTATGCTAAACCCACCTATATTTACAATATAAATTTAAGATATAACTGCATAGAAGATAATTATATTATCAACACAGAATGTGCTGCTCAGTAAGCCTGTACTCAACAAATTAATATTAGTGAGGTTAATATGCTTTTAGTATTATTCTGAGCTTAATCTTACATTTATTTATCTGACACAATAAGAAAGAAAAGTTGCCTCTTATCAAGTAATGTTTTATTACCTCTCTGGAGTCACTTTTCTAGCGACCATTGCTTGATAGGTGATGGCTTTCTTGTCTTTAAGGCCTGCATAACTAAAATCCGAAGGAATCACACCAAGTTTGACAGCTAAAAAACCAACTGCTTCAAACATTTCTAGATTCTCTTTTCGCAGGGTGAAGGCTGAAACAAAAATTATCCCCAGTTACAAAAAAAAGGAGCTACCATACATCAAGTACATTCTTAGCAGACTAACAGATTAATATAATGAATCAAACTATTAATTTAAATAAAAAGTATTTTTGAATCAAAATAGAAAATCACAGATTTCAGCTGTCATTTTCAAAATGTTAATTGGTTCATTAAAAGCCAATTAACATTGGGTTTTAGAGAAAAAACCCAAATTCCTTAATTTGGCATTCAAATCAGGCCCAATCTCCCTTTACAGTCCCACATACAGCATTTGAGTCATATACCCCATAATCTTGACACAGGGAATTTCTCATAATCCTCGGAGGGACTAGAGACCTCCACAGTTTTGCACTTTTGCACATTTGAGTCTCTGTCTAAAATATGTGTCCCTTCCATTTTATTTGCCAGACTTCCACTAGTTCTTTACAATCCAACACCACCAGCAGTCCTCCCTCAAATTCCTTGCAGGTTCCCAAGGCTGAATGCTCCCAAAGCAGGGATTGTGTTTGTTTTATTGACTACTATATCCTCAGCCTAACACAGTAAGTATTCAAATATTTGTTGAATCAGTGAGTACATGAACTCCACAAGGAATGGATTGCGTTATCTTGCATGTCTCCAGGTATTACACTTAACACCATGTATTACAATTTATGTCTTTGCAGTGTGTCCACCCCACAGACTGGGAGTCCCAGGCCAGTAAGCCAGTGATTAAAACATTAATTACTTCACAGTAGATGTTTAAAACATCTGTTGGATGAGAGGGTGGGAAGGAAATTGTGGAGGTAGGGAGGAGGACCAAGCCCACAAAAACAAAAAACAATGCATTAACCTATATAACGTTCCAGAGAGTGACAAATACCACAATCCTCAGTTCACTATATTTACATATAAGATACTTTAAGTACTGCTCTCTCCTCCAAATCATAAAAAGGAAATTCAAATTTCCTTGCAGAATAATTTATATTTTGTTCATTTGCTATATTTGTCATCAGCAGCTACAAGGGCTTCTCTGTGAGTGCTCTAAGAAAAATGAACGTTAAATATAAACATGACCCAGACAGTATAAAGATGTAAAATGTATGTATATATGTACCTATCCATGAATACAGGTGTGGCAAAAATCAAGGGCATTCAGTATAAACCACAGAAGGATCATAATATAATAGTAGAACTATATGACAAGCTTAAAGTTTACTCTATACCTCCTTTAATAAAGCTCAAAATGAATCCTCAAATGTAACTGCAAATTACTTCATACCTGCTAAAGCAAAGTTCAACACTATAAATGAAGATAACAAAATCTGGACACTCAACAAGAAACTCACAATGTTTGACCTCAAAAAAACATTACTAGACATGCAAAGTAGCACAAAAATATCACCCATATCCAAATAAAAGACAGTCAATAAAAATATACCCAGAATTGACAGAAATGGAATTAGAACAAATATTTTTAAAGACCTATTAGAAATAGTCCCAAAGATTATAAGACAACATGAACTTATTGAAGACCTAAGAAAAAAACAAATGAAACTTCCAGAGCTGAGAAATACAACATTTAAAGTAAAAATTGCATTTGATGCTTAAATCTTTCATAAAACTCCTTCAAAAATGTGTTCTAGGAAAACAGTATGGCACTGGCTCAATTAAACACAGAATTGCCATTTGATTCACCAATTCCTCTTCTGGGTATACACCAAAACAAAACAAAACTGAAAACATGGACTTGGACATCTATTTTTATGGCCATGTTCATAGCATCTAAAAGATAGAAGCAACCCATGTCCATTGGCAGATGAATGGATACACCAAATGGGACATATAAATGCAACGGAAGATTACTCAACCTTAAAAAGAAAAAAATATTTAGCACATGTATAACACGGATGAACCTTGAAGACTGTAAGTGAAACAAGCCAATCGTAATAGGACAAATATTACATGATTCCACTTACAGGAGATACCTGAAGTACTCAATTCATATGGACAGAAACAGAATGCTGGTTGCCAGTGGCTGGGATAGAGAGCAATAGAGAGTTATTGTATAGTGGGAACAAAGTGCCAATTAGAAAAGATGAAAAAATTTTAAAGTTAGGTGGTGATGATGGTTGTATAACAATGTGAAAGTACTTAATGCCACTGAATGTACACTTACAAGTGGTTAAAATGGTAAATTATACGTTCTACATATTTTACAACCATTTTTAAAAAGTGTTCTATTTTTTTGATAGATCTACTTATTAAGAAATTTTTTTTATTATGTGAGCTACTTTTGTTGTTACAAAAGGTTGGCCTAAGCAAAATTTGGGCCAGGCCAAGTTTATGTCTTTTTCTTTGTTCTTAGACTTGCAGGTATATTGGCATCTTCATCTTCGCCTCTGGTGAACCATCAACTCCTCCCTTTAACATTTCCCCCCAGTTATTCATAGTTTTAATAAAAACTAATGTATACTATAAGTAAAAAGTTTCCATAATTTTTGGTTCATTAACTCAAATTGATACTTTTAGAATATTAAGTAGAATAAAATCTAGATATAGATGCTTAAATCACTATAAGCAATTCTTCCCTCTACATGTAAAGCTAGTTTTGTTTTTCCTTCTAAATAGATTTATCTGTTAACTTTTATTGTATGCATCATGTGTCAAGTCCTGTACTAGCAGCTTTCATGGAAAAGACAAGTCACAAAACCAGACAGAAATTTCCAGGACAAATGTCCTGGAGTAAGGTATCATGTATCAAACATTTTCATTAATTATGTCCTCTAATCCTTAGAATATCATTGTGAATTACACCTTACTATTACCCTACTTTTCAAGTACAACCAAAAGTTATGAATTGTTAAGTAACTTGCCCATGATATTATTCTCTCCATTTTTTTTTTACATTTTGTAGAAACTAAGTCTTAAAGATATTAACAAGTTCATAAATCTTTTTATGAACTAAAGTCATAATGTAAAATAAAACCCACACAGCTTCATGGTCTAAACTTTGAGACTAGGTCTCTGAAATCTGTTTTAAGAAGTTTTGGTAATTATATTGCATGCTAACACTTGAGAACCTCTTCTCTAAAAGACTGACAGAGCCAAAGGAAGGAGTTCCCTGTAAGTTTTCAGGGTAGTGAGTTTCAACTGTTTCAGAATACAAGGTATTCTCTTCACTTTCCCAAGCACAGCAAACATTCTGCTTCTCTCCAAATAGTTAATTTTAATTAACTTTCAAAATATGATATCAATATTTACCTCCAAAAATATAAACACAAAATAACTGCTTCAACCTTACATATTTGTAACTTAACTATAAATGTCTGTGTTAACCGCACTGTCACCAATAAGGTTAATTTTTACAATTAGTGTAATTTGAAAGTCTTTATCATCCATTAAAAAAGACCCATATATTTATTCCAAAATCCCTCTGGACAAGTCTGTTCATTTGAATTATTCAGCTTTCACTGATTTTTCACTGGGTCACAATTTTAACTAAGTTTATCAATGGAAATGGTAGTGATTTATTAAATTACCTGTATATATAGCTTTTCTTTCCTGGCATTCAACAGACCTCTTTCTGTGCTTGTGTGCTTTTTCACGAAATCTTACTGTTATCACTGTATTTGGATTACCAGCATTGTAATTAGCTTCAGAAAAAGATTTGGTTTCCACAAGATTTCCAAACTTTTTGTTCACAAAATGGTGTACAGCTTTTCTGTGGTCTTTGCTTGTATCAGGTTTAAAGGTAAATTTGGAATTTTCTTTCTTTGCATCCAAGTATCTAAAAAAGTCAAATGCTTCTTCTTCAGACACCAAGTGACAGAGTTCTTTATACTCAAGATTTGGTTTTACAACAATTTCAGTGTTTTTTCCTACAGTTATTAAAAAAGGAAATTTCTGCCGAATAGCACTATGCAAAATAGCCCTCTGTTTTTTGTCAAGGATTCTGCCTAGAGAGAATTCAGGAGATGGTCCACTTAGCTCACTTTTAGAATTCAATTTCTCTTTTATATCACAGGCAAACTGATTCAGTAATTCATTAGTATTTTCATTTAACAAAGAACCTAATGCATAAACTTTTTCTTCTTCATCTTTGGAAATTCCATCACTGATAATATCTTCCTTTTCTGAACCAGACTGACGATTTTGGTCATCAGAGTACCCGACCAAAGTACTGACTTTCTCCTTGCTTCCCTCTTCAAAGGATAAATTTTGAAAATCTATTTTTGTTTTTTTGGCAAAATTATTCGGCTCAGGTAGTACTTTACTACTCTTGTAAATAGGTTCATCGATGGCTTTATTAACTAACTGTCCCTGTTCGTCAATCTCAATAACAATAAAGTCATTTGGTGAACTTTTTATAGTGCCATGAAATCCAACATGATCAGTAATGAAACACAAAGAACTAAACCTTATTTGAAAATCTGGATCCTCTTCCATTCTTAAATACCAATGCCTACAAAAGAAACAAAAAGGCAGTCAGTTAGTTACCAGGAAGAGAAGTTGTGGATAACCCCTCCCCGCAAAAAAATGTTTGCAGAATTTATTTAATTCTCTTCCTCACTTTAGTCCATAACGGCAAGAAACCTGTCTGCTTTATTCACTGACTAATTCATATTTAGAACACTGTGAAGCACATAGTAGGAAAGCAATCAATAGTGATTGTTGAATAAATGAAACGACTAATACAAAATAAGAGCTGTAAGAGTGAAGAGGAAGAAGAGATCACTTCTGCCTATGATGAATCAGTAAAGGCGTAATGCAAGAAGTGGCCTTCTAAGTTCTCAAAATCGTTCAGCAATAGAAATGAGGCCAAGTCACATCATAAGTAATACACAAACAAAATATGCAATGTGTTAGAGAAAACTGAACAGACCAGAGACTCAGCAGTAGAAAACGTTTTCTAATACAGCTCTGGAAAACAGAGCTGGATTAATATCAAACTATGTAACACACTGAGTGCCCTGTCAAGGACTTAGAATCCATCGACTCGTCAGTGGATGGCCACTGAAAGAAAATGGCACAGTCCGAAAAGATGTTTTAGTAAGATGACTGATGGCACTTAGCAAGATAAAGAATGGAGAGTTAGAGGAGTTGAAAAACAATGTAATCAAGAGCACAGTTGTAGAACTGGCCTTAAAAAGAATAATACTATACTTTGCCCAGTAAAAGGGAAAAAAGATAAGGCATTCTAAGCTAGAAGAACTGGGGGAGAATTTCCAAGAGAATTACAACAAAGCATCTTAGTAAAATAGTGGATCCAAGCTGGAGGAGAGCCCAGGAGCCCACGTGCAGTGTTCCTTAGCAACAGTTACGCCGAGAGGAGTGCAGGGTGGACAGAGGGAAGGTAGTTTGACACAAGGCAGGGGGATTGCTGGTAGAGGGCAGATTCTGGCCGGATATTAAAAATGGAGGAAGGTGGCGCCTTTCCCTTCATGCTCTTACTTCACTAATCGTCAAAGGTCCGCGGAGCTCACTCCTACTTTCTGCTTATTTCACCAGGCCACAGACCTAAAGCCTGCAGCTGCTTGGCTTTCAGGGGCGTCCAAGAGTACCCCCCGCCCCCGACACCGCCAGCATCTCCACTTTCTTCTACCTCCCCCACAGCCGCCTGTCCTAAGGCGCGATATCAGCCCGCGTCGTCTCCTCTTGCGGGTAAAGCGTTGGGGCCCCAATGCCAATCTCTGCACTGCCCCCCACACAAGCCCGGGATCGCGCCAGAAGCTCGACCCGGTCCACCTTGCGCCCAGGTGAAGGTGCTCCCCTGCACAACGCTGTGTGCAGGCTGGAGGACCAAATACTTAGCCGCCGACAGAAGGGTTTTAAAGGGACAGACTCCTACTTAAAGTAGCGCCTCACGCGAGAGCTGGAATTTCTCAGAGTGTAGAGCAGCCTTCAGACTCTAAAAGGAAGGGGAGGGCGGGATGCGACCGTGCCCGGGGCGGAGCTTTAATGGTTGGGCGGGCTCCGCCCCGCCCCTTCCCATTGCTCAGGTTCCTCGGCTGCTGGCTCAGCCCCGCGGGGGTCTGCCCACTAATTCCTGCACTCTGGCAGGTAAGGGTTCCGACTGAGTGCGCCTTCTTCCCAGTAGGCTGTCGGAGGTCCGCGTCCTGGGCTCTGTCCCTCTGCCCAAGGGTTGTTGAGGGACCGTTTAGGAAGGACCATCGCTGCTTACGTTCCAAGTGAGAAAAGTTAGAGGAAGTAGGTTGCGTGGGCAGAGCTTGCTCCAGAATTAACAGTTGGGTGGGTCTCCGGTGGGTCCCTAGAAATCGTAAAGTGAGGCGGACCGGAGGAGGGACCTGGGGCGTAGAAGGGAGTCCCCCAGCCATTCCGTCTCTGAGCTGGACCTCGCTCCCAGCCCCTCAGCTCCCAGGCAGTGCGTTCGATTACTCGTTTACGAAATCTCTTAGCTTGAGAACCAGGAAGTAAGGCCAGCAGCCGGCAGAGATGCTCGTGACGTGGAAAGCATTGCGCCTCCGCTAGAGTCTAATTAGCTTGTTTCTCCGGCTTCCAAGCTTCCGGGAAATTAGAAAGTCGAGAGGGGTTGTAAGGAGGAGATACGTGCACTATCAGATGGAAAAAGTGTACTCAACAGCCTGGAAGCTATGCTCGGTAAAATGAGGCTGGCACCATCTGAAAAGCTTAGCTATCTTCTCAGACCTCTTATTTCCACCCTTTCAGTAGACCCGCACCACCATTCTGAAAATCGAGCTTACATACAACTGTGCACATTTCTTTTTTAAATATGTGAAATAAGAATAACTTCTGCCATAAAATAATCATCACTACTTTTTTAATCACCTGTTATTGACAAGATAGGTCCTTCTCATTCGTTGCTTTTAAATCTTATGCAACTCTTAGGTATTACCATCTCTGTTTTTCGGATGAAGAAACCAAGGTCCAATGAATTGAGGGACTGCCCTAGTCAGTGTTGGCTTGTGGAAAAGCTATATTGAAACCTGGGCCCATGCAACCTCAAAGTCCATCTTTCTTCCCCTACACTTTCTCCCTCTGATCAGAGCACAGTCTTAAAACTTTATTAATTCATTTGACAACAATTTTTTAATCCTATTTTGGCTACAGAACTTTGAGAATGTGCATATGGGTGAGAAGGCGTTGGGTTCTGCAAGCTGACATTGGTTTTAGTGTATGTGTCAATTATCACTTGACTTGCCTTCTTGTTTGAGTTGTCTTGTTTGAAAATGTGATTGGTGTTTCTTTACGATGAGCATGAATAGTATGAGAAAATACTCATGGAGGTATTTATTATTTGTAAGCAATATATCTCATTACACTTCCATTAATCTTAAGTGCACTAAAGTAAAATTTTGAACACTTTGAAAGAGATGATGCTTTCAAAAAAATTTCTGCACAAATAATTTATTTTCATTATTGGTGATGGCAGAAAAGCAAGTGAAAATAAAAATCACCTTCTAAAGATAACTACAGGTGGGCTTGGGACTGACTGGCCTTGGCCTTGGCCTTGGTGCGTAGGGTGCGTTCTGCTGCCTAGGGTGCCTCAGTGGCACTCTGCTCCAGGGACTGGTGGGTCCCAATGTGGCTGGGCCTTGCATGGATGGCCCTGTTCCCAAGGCCTGAGCTCGCTCTCCTCCTCATCATCACCGCTGCACTCAGGTGCCAGGAACAGACGCAGCTCACCTACTGGAGGGCTACCCTGAAGACCATCCAGACCAGAGTTCACAAGGTGACACCTATCTGAACTCTGCCTTGGACCTCCTGGGAGGCAAGGATGGGCTCTGCTAAAATAAGTGCCATGACCATGAAAGGGACCACCCCCGCACTGCGAGGCCCACTCTTCCAGGGCTGCTGGGGGAACAGAGGGCCTGGAGTGGTAGAGCAAGGCAGACCTTGACGCTGTCCTCTGGCCATGGAAGCACCTAGACTATTAGAATCTTGCCATTCTTGTCATTGAGCCACCTCGTTACAAATCACACCTCTATTGTTAGAGTGTGAGACATAGCCTGAGCGTGCAGTCTGCACTCTTTTTTCATTGCTTCTGATGTTTGTTTTTTTTTTTTTTTTTTTTGCTTGCTGTTGCACAAAATGGCCTAAGAACTTTGACCCGCACGTCATAGGAATGGAGTGAAACACACTGATTTTAGCTTTATATTTTAGCACCTTAAGTAAGTCAACTGAACATGCAAAACGTACTGAAAATTTTAGGGTTATGATGGTTCAACTTTGTCAAGAATTGGATTTAGGAAAAAAAAGAAGTGTACTTCTAGTCAAGATGGAGGTATAGGTAGCCCATGCTTCACCTCCCTGGGCTACCATAGAAAGAATTACAACTAGATCTCAAAACAGATAACACCCAGAACCGTCAGAAAATCCAGCTGTATGGAAGTCCGACAACCAAGGAATTAAAGAAACCACATTCCTCTAGACCAGTAGGAGGGGTGGAAAAGTAGAGATGGGGGAAGGGTAAGAGACCCAGCGTGGCTCCAAGAGGTGGCAGTGGAAGGTCAGTTCCACATTCACTATGGTGGATAGAAATTGGGAGGGATATCTTGGGAGCAGCATTCCAGCCCCAGGCCAGACCACAGAGCCCAGGGTTCTAGCACCAGGAAGATAAACCCCCATTACTTCTGGCTGTTAAAATCAGTGGGGGTTGGGACTGCAAAGAAACTACTGGGGTTTCAGAGACTCCATTTAAAGGGCCCACAGAATCTTAGACCCTACATAAACCTACCCACACTGGGATTCACCACCAGGGCAACAGCTGGAACAGCACCAGTCATGTACAGGATGTGGGTGAAGTGACAGGAAATGGTGACGAGTGCTGGGCAAACCTACAGAAGCCAGGCAGTGGCACTGTCCCTTCTGCGAGCCCTCCCCTCAACAAAGAGCCACAGAATGGTGAAGTGGATTACCCTGCCCTGGCTATCACTTAGGGCTCCACCCTACACTATTTACAAGTGCCTTTTCTAGAATAGGCCACACTACTAAGACAGAGTCACAGCAGCTCTACCTAATACATAGAAACAGACACAGGGAGGCTACCAAATTGAGGAGATGAAGAAGTATGGCTCAAATGAAAGAACAGAACAAAACCCCAGAAAAAGAACTAAAGGAAATGGAGATAACCACCTATCAGATGCATAGTTCAAAACACTGGTGCTCGGGATGCTCAAAGAACTCATTGGTTCCAGCAACAACATAAAGGAAGAAATGAAGGGTACACTACGTGAAATAAAGAAAAATCTACAGGGAGCCATCAGTGGAGGGGAGGAACCTGGGATTCACATCAACAATTTGGAACATAAGGAAGAAATAAGCCTTCAACAAGAACAGCAGGAAGAAAAAAGAATTTAAAAAAAAATGAGGATCGTATAAGGAACCCCTGGGACATTTCCAAATGTACCAACATGCATATCATAGGGATGCCAGAAGGAGAAGAGGAAGAGAAAGAAATTGAAAACTTATATGAAAAAATAAAGAAAACTTCCCTAATTTGGCCAAGGAAATAGACATATAAGTCTAGGAAGCACAGAGAGTCCCAAACAAGTTGAACCCAAAGAGGGCCACAGCAAAACACATTATAATTAAAATGCCAAAGGTTAAAGATAAAGAGAATCTTAAAAGCAGCAAGAGAAAAGCAGAGAGTTATCTGCAAAGGAGTTCCCATAAGGCTATCAACTGATTTCTCAAAACAAAATTTGCAGGCCAGAAGGGACTGGCAAGAAGTATTCAAAGTGATGAAAACCAAGGACCTACAACCAAGATTACTCTATCCGGCAAAGCTATCATTTAGAATAGAGGGGCCCATAAAGTGCTTCCCAGACAAAGTAAAGCTAAAGAAGTTCATCATCACCAAGCCAGTACTACATGAAATGTTAAAGGAGCTTATTTAAGCAAAAGAAGAGGATCAAAACTATGGACATTAAGATGGCAACAAATTCACAACTATCGACAACTGAATCTAAAAAAACAAACTAAGCAAACTACCACAACAGGAACAGAATCATAGTTATGGTGATCATTTGGAGGGTTAGCAGCTGGGGCAGGGAAGAGGGGGTGGTGTGGGAAAAGGTGCAGGTATTAAGAAGCATAATTAGTAGGTCCAAAATAGAGGGACATTAAGAATAGTATGGGAAATAGAGAAGCTAAAGAATTTATATGCACGACCCATGGACATGAACATTAAGGGGGTGGATTGCTGGAGGGAAAGGGGTACTGGGCAGAGTGGGGCAAAGGGGAGAAAATTAGGACAACCAAAATAAAATATATTTTTTAAAAAGATGACCATAGTTAACATTTTGGTGCATTTTCTTCCAGATATGCATTCGGGGTGATATATGAATGTAGATTTAAAGCAAAATTCTAAATTCTGAGATTTAGAACTATCAGGCAGCTCTAAATGTGCGCAGAGGAGTTATTAGAAAGCCTTCCCTTTTCTGGCATGCCCATGCCATCACCTCTGCTAGAAATCTGGGTGCTAGAGAGCTACCACATTTATCACTGGTTTTAAGATAAACTGTTTGTATTCTTAATTTCCTATATTTTAGTTCTAGCTCTCAGGACCAAGATATAGTTCTAAGTACTAAGCAGTTCTACCTTTACTAGCTTTGTCAGTCACACTGTACTTACGGCGGAGAGAAAGCTGAGTAAATGAGAAAAAATAATGTAAACAGCAACTGCAAAATCTAGAGGCATACAGAATTTCTTAATTTCAAAAAATCAGTCTTTCTCTCATTTAACACAAATATTTTGAGTAGCTTAAAGCCGAATTCGCTTGCATCTCTGCCCAGCAAAGCAAACTGTGTAGGAGAGAAGGCAGACACATAAACAATAGCATAATTGTTATAACAGAAGAATAACCAGGTGATACTTTGAAACAAATGAGATGAGTATTAAGTAAAGTCATTAGTGACTTTTGCATTGGGTTTGAAGAAATAGTAGGCATTTACCAGGTGGCCCTCAAAGTACTTGGGCAGTTCTTTTACTTAGCCCTAGGTGACATTACCTCTTGATACACAGAGAAAATAACATTGTATGGGAATTCTTTCTCTCCCCTCAAATGTATGTTTCCAAATCTCTACTTCCCTTTTTCTATATTCAGAAGAAGAGGTTTCCTTCTATTTAAGGATGACCCCTTAATTTATACTCTATTCAGTATACCTTTTGTATCTTCAGCCAAGCTTAAGTCTTAAATGTTAAACTAGCAGTTGCCAGGGTGTGGTTGGGGTTCCCGAGTCTCATTCAAGAGATTCATAAGGTCAAAGTCACATTCAGAGTATAATGGATTGTAATGTGACAAAGTTCATTATATGGTTTCAGATTCCAGTTATATCTAAATTTTAGGAAATTAGCTCTTCTCATGTTTTAGTAAAGTATCAAAGAAATAGCTGCTAATTTATTAAAAAGACTATTAGAATACTTCCTTTTCAACTATGCATCTTTGTGAGGCTGGATTTTTTTCATATACATCAACCAAAATAATATATTGCAGCAGATTAAATAGACAGATATGAGAATCCAGCCATCTTCTATTGAGGTAAACATTAAAGAGATTTGCAAAACTGTAAAACAATGTCACTCTTCTATTTTGAGGCAAATTTTTAAAACATTTTATTAAATATGTATGTTAACATGTAGTCTTTTTAACCTCAGTGTCAATTTCTAATATGGTAAATATTGATAAATATAACCAACATAGTAAGTTCTTAGAGTCCACAATAATATTTAAGAGTGTAAAGGGTCTTGAAACCAAGTTGGAGAACTGCTGCTGGTGTCTGTCTCTCTCTCTCTCCCCCCCCCCACCCCCCTGTTTCTTCTTATTCTTATTCCCTTCACAGTCAGATTTCTTGGAGAATGCATTTCCACCATTTACTCACTGCTCCACTACAACGGTTCTTCAAGTTACCCAGTGGTCTTCTGGTTCCAAATACTAACAGCAAAAGACCTTTTTTGGGTCTTTCATATTAACCTAGCCCCCTTGTAGATATCCGCTACTGTCCTAGTTCTTTTTTTTGTTTTACCTCCATGACTTATCAATACTTTTAAAACTTCTTTCTCTTCATTTCTTCACATTCTGTATATTCAAATATGTAATTTTATATTTACTCGTTGCTTCAACCAATTATTCATATATAAATACATGAGAATGCTCATATAGTAAGCATTCTTTATCTAAACCTCTCTCCTAAGCTCTAGTCCACATATCTATCTAATGAAATATGATTAGGTTGAGGGTAGATAGACCTACTTAGATGTGGTGGTCAAAGAAGGCAACAGATTCACAAATATCAACTGAATCTAAAAAAACAAACTAAGCAAACTTCCAGAACAGGAACAGAATCATAGATCTGGAGATTGTTTGGAGGTTTATCAGCTGAGAGAGGGAAGGGGGAAGCTGGTGGAAAAGGTGCAGGGATTACTAATATAATATAAAGGCCTAGGATACAGGCAGAATTTTTGCTTCTTACCATGTATAGCTTCTGGATTTTGTACTACATGAATATATTCTTCACTCCAAAAATTAATTGTGTTGCATTTAAAAATATATAGGAGAGCAGGAGAATAACTGGTAGAAGAATACCTGGATCTATTTGTCTTGATTAATTAGAAGGAAAAGT
The DNA here is from genome assembly GCA_039655065.1 of Glossophaga mutica. Lineage (NCBI taxonomy): Eukaryota > Metazoa > Chordata > Mammalia > Chiroptera > Phyllostomidae > Glossophaga > Glossophaga mutica. Next base: position 45,177,800 of record CM077304.1, read on the forward strand.
AACCATCTGCTGAGAATGAGAGACAGATCAAATAAAACCACACATAGAGAGGTAAAGGTGTGAAACAGTCTCTAAGGACAATGAGTGAAAACAAGGAGAAGGATGAATGGGTGTGTACTTCCACCTGGCAGCAAGTACATGATCTTTTAAGTCGACAAACCCCCCTACCCCCTGTTGAACCCTCCTGCACGATGTATTAATTAAGGCCCAATGGAAAGGGGGCTGCCATAAAAATTTATTCACACCAATCTGCTCACTTGTTATCTAGTTCTCTACAACTGTATTCAGCAGTGCTGGCATACATGCGAAATTGTGAGATTTATCCCTAGCTGCAACTTTCTAGGGTAGAGTGGCAGAAGAAAAAAGGACAGAAGAAATAAAGGTTCTGTCCAGAGAGTAGTCCAGTGGGTGCACCACAGGGTTTGACTTAGAAAATGAATTGTGATCAGGCAGATCCAAAGGACTCAAAGAAAGTGGAGGAGTCAAGGATGAGCATGTTATGTGAAAAGTTGGTGGATAGGCCATATCTTTTAATGCTACACAAATTATTTCAGGCTATATATATTTTTTACTTCCACCAAAAAGTGTTGCATAAATATTTAATAGAAATAAATACTAACTGATAAAAATATTTTAAATTGAAAAATAAATCTTTTATTTTTCTGAAAAAGTTTTTGCTTTTTGTAAATTTCACTCAGAAAATGTCAGTGTAAGAAAAAATATCCTTTAATTTTTTTTTTATTCCTATTATAGGTGGAGAAAGAAAGCAAGCCCAAAGGGTAGACAAGTAAGCCACAACATTAATTTTTTTTCTTAGGATATCAACTACAATTGCCTCTTGAACAGTGCAGGAGTTTGGAGCACTGACACCCATGCAGTTGAAAAATCTACATATAATTTTTGACTTCCCCCAAATTTAACTACTAATAACCTACTGTTAATCAGAAGCCTTACCGATAACATAAACAGTTGATTAACACATATTTTGTATGTTACATTTTGTATTATATAGTGTATTCTTATAACAAAAAGCTAGAAAAAAGAAAATGTTACTAAGAAAATCATAAGGGACAGAAAATAAATTTATAGTGCTTATTGAGAAAAATCTGCATATAAGTGGACCTGCATAGTTCAAGCCTGTGGTGGTCAAGATTCAACTGTGGTTGGCATTGGACTGTTTCTCTGTTATGGTGTAATCAGTTGCCAGCATTTCCTATGTTATAGTAAAGAATGATATATAAGCTTATAGATGTCATCACGAAAAGTACTATAAAATTTTGATACGATTTTTTATATTATAGGAATAGAAGATGAACAAACCCATCACTCCATCAACATATGTGCGCTGCCTCAACGTTGGACTAATTAGGAAGCTGTCAGATTTTATTGATCCTCAAGAAGGATGGAAGAAGTTAGCAGTAGCTATTAAAAAACCATCCGGTGATGATAGATACAATCAGTTTCACATAAGGTAACATAAAATCCTTTCTCTTTTTAAATTCTTACATCACAATCTAGAATGATTGATGGGTATAAATGCTATCTCATACTGCATTTCAGAAAACAAACCTCTCTCCAGGAGAGAGAATGGTAATAAGTACCACCCCTCCCCTCCTTTTTTTTTGCAATGTTTGCTGCATTCAGCCAGGCCAATGTTGTGATTTTGCAAATAAGTTTTGGGGTTAGAGTCAAGATTCCCACTTTTATTTTAGTTCTTTGTTTGGCAAGCCAAGGAGAACAAGTTCACTCTTCTTCACACTTGTCATTTCCATTTTGAAGTAACATAAGAATATTATAAGAATTGCCAGCAAAATTCTAGACTTCTATGCATGTGAATCTCTAATTCACTTTAGCAGTGTATTTTGGTAATTCAATTACACCTCATAGTTGCTTCTCAATGTATACATCTAGGAATGGAATTTTTAGTTTTTAGCCAGGATTTTTCAACACTATCTTCAAATAATTTCTATTTTTTTAAATATTTTTTTGATTTTAGAAAGGGAGAGAAACATCAGTGTAATAGAGAACATGGATTGGCTGCCTTCTGCATGCAACCCAGGCATGTGCCCTGACTGGGAATCAAACCAGCGACCTTTCGGTTTTCAGGACAATGCCTAATCAACTGAGCCACACCAGTGGGGCACATAATTTCTACTCTTTCTTTCTATGTATCTGTTTGATTTAGTGTAAAGTATAAGTACAAATTTTATTTTTGTTGGTTTTTTTTCAGTTCAAACCAAGGTCAAAATCTGTCTTGTAAAGTGAGAGGAAAAGAAATGTATTTGTGATTTTCAGCATTAACCTGATAAGGAACCTAAAACCATAGCTTCCTTCAAGGAAATGTTTCCTCTGAACATCTTAAATTACTTAGGAGGAGCTTAAGTTTAAAGCTTGAAAGCCTATATTTAAAGATAGTTTATTGATATTAAAAACTTTTGGCAGAAAGTTAAAGCAGTGGTAGTAGGGGGAAAAACTCTTCTGAGCATAATAATTGCAGCAAATAATTATTGAAAGAATGATAGAGCCCTGACCAGTGTGGCTCAGTTGGTTGGAGGTCATCCCACAAAGTGAAGGGTCACCAGTTCAATTCCCAGTCAGGGCACGTGCCTGGATTGCAGGTTCGGTCTCCAGTCTGAAGGTATACAAAAAGCAACTGATCAGGGTTTTCCTTTATATTAATGTTTCTTTCCTTCTCTTTCTCCATCCCTGCTCCATCTCAAAAATTAAATAAATTTTTTTTTAAAAAAGAAAGAATGTAGAATTAGAAAGTTACCAATTTACAACCACCAACGAGTAACTGATTCATACAAGGCTCATCGCTTAGTGCTTAAAAATCACTAAGTGAAAGGTTATTGATGAAAAATATTGCACAAGATTTGAAAGTATTATCCACAGGTTATTTATGAATTATGAAAGGGGAATAGAGAACTTTATAAAAAGAAAATATCTCAAGCACGTCTTCTTAACAAAGTAATCAAACTTTGTGTCATCGGTAATGGTACAAACTGCCATTGTGTGCCTCCAGATGTGATGCACACACACAAATAAACATGGAGAGTGAGAGAGCACAAGAGCACAAATATGGCAAAATGTCATCAATTGGTCAACTGGTGAATCTACATGAAGGTTAAATGGTTGTTCATGGTATTATTTTTTCAACTTCTACATAGGTTTGAAATTTTTCAAAATGGCCCTTGCTGGTGTGGCTCAGTGGATTGAGTGCTGGCCTACAAACCAAAGGGTTGCCAGTTCAATTCTCCATCAGAGCACATGCCTGGGTTGCAGGTCAGGTTCCCCACTAAGGGGCATGTGAGAGGCAACCACACATTAATGTTTCTCTCCCTCTCATTCTCCCTCCCCCTCTCTCTCTAAAAATAAATAAAAATCTTTTTTAAAAAAAACAAAATTAAAAAAAGAAGAAAAACTTGTTTTTAAATATCCTTCAAAACTAATTTGTATTTATTTTATTTTTTTGAGGATGTTTATTAGTTTATTTGAACCAAACTGATGACAGATACTGGGAAGCAAGATCTCAAATGGTCCTCTAAAACTAATTTTTAAAGTAGACATGAAAAACTGATCTGTTTTTCTTTTAATTTAGTTGAAATATAGTTAAGATCAAAGGAAAAATTATCCAAGTTTATGTATATTCTATTATTTTAAAGCATGCAACTTTGTTAAAAATTACATGGCTAGCAGAGTTAATGTCACATAGGGAAGTAATATGGCTTAGTAGGTTGAGAACACACTCTAATGTTCAGTGAAATCTGATTTTGGATCTCAATTTAGATATAGCTTATTGGTGATGTGGCTATAGGTTAGTTGCTTTACCTCTCCATGCCTTGATTTCTCATTATTAAATTACTATGTTATTCATAGCACCTTTAAGGATAAAATGGTTCATATACATATGTCCTGTAGCCCACTAAGCAAACACTCAGTAAGTACTCAGTATGTGTTAACATATTATCATCACCTTCAGCAGCTTTTTCCTTCTACCTATCTTTCCTAATATCTGTAACTCTTGCTTGTTTTCTTTCTTTTTTTAAAAAAAGATTGTATTTATTTATTTTTAGAAAGTGGGGGTGGGGGAAGAGAGAGGGAGAGAAACATCAATGTGTGGTTGCCTCTTACACACTCCCTCCTTGGGGCCTGGCCCGCAACCCAGGCATGTGCCCTGACTGGGAATCAAACCCCCAACCCTTCATTTCCCAGGCTGGCACTCAGTCCACTGAGCCACACCAGCCAGGGTTTCTTGCTGGTTTTCCTATTGCCCCTTTTCTTTAATATTATAGGAGGTGCTGTGGGAGAAAGGGATGGGGTAATGATTCCTATTTTCATGTTAACTTTATTTACATACTACTTTTGTTTCTTTGTTACTTGCTTTTAAGGAGATTTGAAGCATTACTTCAAACTGGAAAAAGTCCCACTGGTGAACTGCTGTTTGACTGGGGCACCACAAATTGCACAGTTGGTGATCTCGTGGACCTTTTGATCCAAAATGAGTTTTTTGCCCCTGCGAGTCTGTTGCTACCAGGTAAACTCAGTGTGACTAGGGCATCAGCAAGGAGGGTGGAAAGATAGGTAGCAGAAATAGGAATATTTCTTCTTACTCATACTCTTTTCCCATAGCAAATGAACCTGACCTTTGAGATTCCTTTCATTCTTTCAACTCTTCCTAGCTCTTAACAGGCACCCCAGAGGTAGGGCACTACAGACTTGCTTGCTGCTAAGGAGATGGAGGCTTCGTGATTGAGTCTGATGCATCCATTAAAGTGGGTAGTTTTGTGCCAGCAGGAAGTTTAAAGCAATGGAAATGTATATTTATTATGGGGATATTTTGAACTCTTGCTTTTTTTTCACCCCCAACTTCCACCCCAATGGGACTCTGTGGTCATGATTTCCCTTCACTGTATGTGGGTGGGTTAGTTTCTTAGTACCTTCCTCGTAACCTTACTTTTCCCTTTGATGTCATTTCCACCAGTGGTTCTTACCCGTTGGTGCACATAAGAATCATCTGAGGTTTCTGTAAACAGGTAGCTTCCTGGACTCTGTTACAGACATCATTATCACAATTCTAGGGTTCAAAGTCTGTGTTTCTAAACAAGTGCTTCAGTGTTTCTGATGCAGGTGGCCCATAGACCACTTTTTGAAAACACTGCCTTACCCATCTTCAACAAAACCGAATTCTTACTGGGTAGTTTCTCATATGTGCTGTGAGAATATGGGGCTAATGTGGAAACTGGAATGATGTTAAGTGAACCAAGTTCCTAGTTTAACCTTTTCACAAACACTTTTTCTGTGGGTGGACAACTTGTATCTTCATTTGGCAGACGCTGTTCCCCAAACTGTTAATACAGTACCTTGTAAAGAAGCTGTAACAGTTGAGCAGAATCAGAGGCCTCTCTATGGCCAGGACAGGACATCTGTGATACCTGTGCGGAATCCTGAACAAAATTATATGCCACCTGACTCCTCAAGTCCAGAAAGTTTAGAAGTTAGCGATACACGTAAGTAACACTTGCAGTGTATTCCACCGGTGTAGTGATTTTCAACCAGAGTGCTGCAAGAATTTGTAAAACATGCAATACCTGACTGTTAGTCAGGGGTACTGACCTCTTTTCCCTTAGATTGTCAAATAAAAAAATGACACCAGCCAATACAGTGGCTGTCCGACGTGAATGAATCACAATTATCTCTATTGTTTTTGGTCAGATGGGCGAAAATATATATTTTTTGTTGTGTGCAGAATTTTAATAATTAGATGAGATGAAAAAGGTTGAGAATTGCTGTGCTGGTGATTTGCCATTAAAACCATTACTGCTAAAAACAAATTTCTCCTTTTGTTTGCACACACTGCAAAAGCTCCTTTGTGTTTTTCCTCCCTGACTTATTAGGCACCATTTCCTTTGTATATCAGTGTGTTATCGGTGAGCAGAGGCAATAAGCAAACATTTACGTAACTTGAAAGAATTATTTTATAAAGCAAATAAGTGACTAAAATTTTTATTTAACAACAGTTTTGTTCTCTCCTATTGTACCTAATCCAAAATAATAAATGTTTAAATATAAAATATTTAAATGTCTCTAGAATATAGCATACAGTTGGCTTTGTGAACCAATCTGAAAGTCTTTTTGACTTAACATCTAAATTTTGCTCATTTACATTAATTAATATGAAGTGTTTGGCTTTGTTTCTATAATATTTTGTTTTATATTTTCTCTTTTTTAACCTTAAAAACATTTGGCTATGAACGAAAAGAGAAAATACTATTATCAGCAAAACCAATTTCATTTTTTTGAAGCACTTTTTTCCTTACTTCATTGACATTCCAGGTTTTCACAGTTTTTCATTTTATGAACTGAAGGATGTCACCAATAACTTTGATGAGCGACCCATTTCTGTGGGTGGTAACAAAATGGGAGAGGGCGGATTTGGAGTCGTTTACAAAGGCTACGTGAACAACCAAGCCGTGGCAGTGAAGAGGCTTGCAGCAGTAAGTTACACTTTCAGGAATAAAAGGTTAATTAATTAAAAGTAATTAAAGAACGAATTACTTCCTGGTGTGCTGTATAACAAGTTTTAAAGTAATCTTTAGGAAATACGTTATTTAAGCGCATATTTTCTTTAAATAAACATCATTCTAAGCTGCTAGTTTCTAACATTTAAAAATCTGTTGAAAGTGATGGTCCTATCCCTACAAACATGTGGTTATGCGTACAAACATACAATGAGACATACAGTTTTGGGAGATTCACAAAATAAAGCTGAGAACCCTCGCTTTACACCGTGTTTCATGTGTAATCAAAATTAAAATAAGATACTAAAAAATTTTATAAAAATAACTTTTGTGTATTACTTTCTCATTTAAAAATAAAGCTTATTTTGCTTAAATGGAAAAATTTCTTGTCTATATCTTCTGTTCCCATTCCTATTAGGATATTCACCTTTTACTTATTGATTTGTTATATTCTACATTTGTTGTTATATTGTAATAATATCAAGATAATACATATTTATATGATAGTCACCCTCTAATACATACTAAAAATACTTTTACAGGCTTTATTTTTCTTTTTGCCTTGAAATTAGCATGTGTATTCTATGTAGCAGAATTATTTTTCAAAATGTTTATGCAGTGAAGTCATTATTTTTTTGTTCCCACAATAACTCACTGGGTTGTATATGGTCATATGGTTTTAAGATTTTTTTCTTTCACTAACCAGCCATGGGACCTTGAGCAAATCACTAGCATTTCTAGTTCTCACTTGTTTCATAAAATGGTAAGAATAATGCCTTACTATTTTAAGGAAAGCAGCATCAGCCAATCGATCCCTTGAGCCACATTCTGTCATTGTACCCTTAGGGTTATTGTATTGTGTCATATTGCATATATTTTATTTTTTCAGATGGTTGACATTAGTACTGAAGAATTGAGACAACAGTTTGATCAAGAAATAAAAGTAATGGCAAAGTAAGTTAATTTGGCAGTGGGGTGGAGTGGGAAAGAGCATGGCAAGGAGTGAGGGACCTGATTTCTTTCCCAGAGTGTGCCAGGAACTAGTATTCACATACTAGCAAATGAAATAAAAAGGGTTTGGATGAGAGGAACCGAAAGAACTTCAACTACAGTCTATGACTACATGTACCCATATGCCTGTAGATTAAACATCAGTCATTATTTTACCATAGCAAAGTTACATGGAATTTCAACTATCTTCCATTATCATGTTTTCTATTCCCAGAATGTATGGGAGATAAATTGTAGAGATATATAAAGTAAAATGTATAGAATAATAGGCCCTGAGATATATATAAGTTAACACCCATAAACTAGGAAAGTCTTATGTGCAAGAATGCATGGAAGGTATTGACACAGTATGCTTGAAAATAGTTAGACATCATCAGGAACAGTAACAGAAGCAAATTAGGAAACTCATTGTAACAATTATAATAATTGATACCTGAGCGTATACAATATACCAGACACTGTGCAGTATATGTTATGTGCATTTTCTCATTTAATCCTCACAATAATGGTTATAACGTCCCCCACCCCACCCAACAGTTTTTTCCCACTGAGATTTAGAAAGATTAAGTAACTGTCCCAAAGCCACATAGCCAAGAAATATTAGAGCTGGGTTTCAAATCCAGATCTATCTGATTTCAGAGCTTGAGCTCTATGTATGAATTCTCATTAGACCCATTGCTATAAAGCACTAATTCTAGTTGCTTAACCTCAAGAAAGAAATAATAGACTGGAATTAATTCATTCACAGTAAAATTAATGCATACTATAAGAAAACATAAAACTTGCACAATTTGTTCTCCCTACCTCTATTCCCACTCTCCAATCCTAAACGTATATTTTTTAAATAATAAAAATTATCTCTTAACTTTATCACTGAGATAATCACTGCTAATAGTTGATATACTTTCTTGATGATGTGTGTGTAGCATTTCCCTGTGTCATTAAAAATAATTTTAAAATATTTAAAATTATTGTATAGAATTCTAGCATAGATGAGGATTGTATTTTATTTAACTATTTCCCTGCGAGGTTTGTTTCTGATTTTCAATATTACAGATTAAAGCTATTTTAAATTTCTTGGTGGGTGTTCAATATTATACATAAATCTTTAAATGCAGCTCTGCTTATTTCATCAGGATAGAGTCCTAGAAGAATTACTGCTTCAGAGTGCATGAACTTTTTAAAGACTTGCCAAGCACATGTCCAAATGGCCTTATAGATAAGTTTTGATAGTTAATACTCCTACCAACAATATATTACAATGTCAAATTTCATGACTATCTCATCATCATTGAATATTATTACTATTTTTAAGTAAGTACCAATCTGGGGAACTTATCAGCAGAATGACCTTAGCTCTGTTTCTTAACTCTCTGTCCATTAATTTTCTCTTCTATAAAATAGAATAATAGTTCTTACTTCATTATGTTATTGTGAGGAATAAATAAATGAAGCAGGTAAATTACTTAACTATAGTGCTTTATGTATAGTAGAAACTCACCAAATGTTATCTACCCATACATATCTAAAATGTGCTAGTTTTCTGGAACATGGAGCACTTGTCATTTTAATTTTCACTTTACAAAATTACAAAATATTGTGTAATTTTCACTTTACACAAAAATTTGTGAGGGTAGACTGATTTCAAGTCAAATTAAGTCAGAATCTGATTTGAAATAATGAAATGCCAGAATTATAGATCATTTTGAATGAAAAAATGAGTAAGCACTTGAATGGAATATTTATTATGTTGTAGGTCATTTCTAGGCTCTCATATATTTGCTCATTTGATTCTCGCAGCATCCATGTTACACAATAAGTATTATCCCCATTTAGCAGGTAAATTTGCTGAGGCTCAGGGAGTTGTTAATTTGCTGTAGTCCATGTATCCAGGAGGTGGCAGATCTGGACTTCAAACTCAGGTTTTTGAACACTTAGCCCAGTTTTCTTTCTACTGTATCACAGAAGTCTTTTGTTATACTTAAGCTTTCTTTAGTTTTTTACTCTTAAGTATGTAAAGAAACTCAGGTTATAAATAATCAGATAGGATTAAATATCAGAAATGTGTAAATTAGATATGATTAAAGATCAGATGTCTGTAAATCAGTGTTTTTGATATGTAAGAGTGTACTTGAAAGGGTTGTCATACAAGTTGCAACAGACTTCTTGAAATCTTGTTTGTGCTATAATTGAAAATTGTGCTAAACAAAGTTAACATCAGCCTAGTCCTTAAACTATCACAAGTTCCAGTGGTTTGAATTACTGAGCTTTTACCATAAAGTAGAAGAGGATTTGCTTCTAAGTCGATCAGTACTGACTAAAAAGAGAACTGTTTGCAGAAAATTATTAAGTTAAAATAAACATGTATCATATTAAAATACCATTTTCTTGCTCTTTTTTCTGTTAAAGCTCTAAACTGAGTAACTTCCAACCTACAGCTGAATACATGTATATATCATAATAATTTTGAGTGGAAAATTTTGTCACAGGTGCCAACATGAAAATTTAGTAGAACTACTTGGTTTCTCAAGTGATGGAGATGACCTCTGCTTAGTATATGTTTACATGCCTAATGGTTCATTGCTAGACAGACTGTCTTGTTTGGTAAGATGTTTGTTCATCAGATTTTTGCTTTCTCTTTCTTTGTTGGATACTAATACTTACTTTGTAACAGGAGCACTTAAACTGCATTAATCTTAATATTTTTCTTCTCTATGAAAATTATACAGTTGATATATTTAAAAAAACTGGGGTTGCCCTTCTATTAGGTGATAATTTAAAATGTAAAATATTACTCAAGGCTACACATTGAAGATGCTGTTACATACTTTTATTGTCAAAGAGAAGCGCTAACCCCCATTTAAAAGTTGCTTAGAAAAATTTTCTGTTATGTGTTTTCTATAGATACTTTTATCCTCCAATTTTCTAATTGGTTTGTTTCTTACTTCATAAGAATGATACTCCACCACTCTCCTGGCACATGCGATGCAGGATTGCTCAAGGTGCAGCTGATGGTATCAGTTTTTTGCATGCGAACCATCAAATTCATAGAGATGTTAAAAGGTAAATGCTACGTGTGGAAACCCATCTTTAAAGAATAATTTGCTCTCCCTCTTTCTATTCACTGTGCACATGTATGTCTTAATCTGGAGCACTCCCAAGACTGTAGATGTCCTTTTTCTCCCTGTTGCTCTGCCTGTGTTTGCACTCTCTTTTTCTATCAATTTTACTACAAACCCTCCTACTCAGCTTTTAACCTGTCTGTGCCAGTACTCACCTGTTCACTACTACACTGCCAGGTTATGGCCCTAAAAATCAAGCATGGATACCAGTTTCTTCAAATTGGTCGTATGTTTTTATGTTTTAATTACTGTTACATGTTGCCTGAAATGCCTATTCCATTCGACTGAAATGCCTTCCTCTCTCATATAACCATCAACCTATAATAATCACTCAAGACTAAATACATTTTTCCTTGGAATTGTGTCAAGTTCTTTCAGTCACATAGTTGTTCTCCATGCATTTTTGTACCTACTATCACCTTTATAGAGTACTTACTGGATTTTTTTAAAATTATGCATGTACTTTTGTGACATACAAGATTTGAAGGTTTCTCCATGCAAAGCACTGAACTTAAATACTATAATACATAGGGAGTCTTCAGTAAGTTTTGTGGAATGAAGTATATGAGTGAATGCATATAATAATTTGCTCTCCCTCTTTTATAATGAAGATCTTTTAGCTATATTCTTCCCTCTTCAAAAGATTTCAGACAGCACAAAAGAATCAATAAAAATGAATAATTGAGATAGTTGGTTTGGAAATTTGTTTTTAAGTGAACTTAGAAATGTTAGGAAAGGAATTAAGGATGGTACTTTAGGAGACTATAAGGGAAATGACCCTATAATAAATTACTTGTGAAATAATTAAAATCTCTCTCACTAATGTGAACAGTATTATTTCATTTTTATTCTCCTAAAATTTTTTTTTCAAGAAACAAAAAAGAAAATAATATAGTCATTCCTCTTGAGATTAATCTGAAATCTAGATTTATTTACACTTTCCAGGCTTTTATGATGTATATTGGGTTGGCCAAAAAGTTCGTTTGTTTTTTTCCATAAGATGGCTGTAGTAGTGCTTAGCTGTCTTTAACTTCATTCGCAACAATTTTGTTAGGTTGTATTGTGACAGCTGTCGTACAGCATGCAATTTTAAAAAATCTAAATGGGTGAATTTTTGTGTAGCCATTCTAATATTGAAGATGGAAGAAAATACACAACATTTTTGGCATATTATGCTTTATTATTTCAAGAAAGGTAAAAAGGCACCTGAAATGCAAAAAAGATTTGCGCAATGTATGGAGCAGGTGCCCTGCATCCCTTGTGACTGACTGAATATGTCCAAAGTGGTTTGCGAAGTTTCATGCCGGAGATTTCTTGCTGGATGATGACACTTCACAGTCAGGGAGACCAGTTGAAGTTGACAGTGATCAAATGGAGACATTCATTTAGAACAATCAACATTTTATCACACAGGTAATAGCCAACATACTCTAAATATCCAAATCAATAAAGTTATTGGTGAAAATGAAAATTATTTTACAGAAAAAAATGAAACAGACTTTTTGGCCAACCCAGTATTATACATGGAATACTCTTTAAGTATATACGTACATTCATACACCTATTTAAGGAACCATTTGACTTGTCTGAAGAGAAAAACATTTTTTTTCTCTAAATTTTACATTTTTTCAGTGCAAATATCTTACTAGACGAAGACTTTACCGCCAAAATATCCGACTTTGGGCTTGCACGGGCTTCGGAGAAGTTTTCACAGACAGTCATGACTAGCAGAATTGTGGGAACAACAGCTTACATGGCCCCGGAAGCTTTGCGAGGAGAAATCACACCCAAATCTGACATCTACAGCTTCGGAGTTGTAAGTTTCATATATATAATTGGTAACAATAATCATTCTTGTAATACTGGTAATTATGAAATTGAAGTACAATATTTTGAATTCACCCATCTTGCTTAACTCTCTGTAAATTGTTCACTTTAACCTTTAGTTAAATGAGATCATAAAAACTTCTCCAACTTTGTAAAGCTTTTATATTGATTTCTGACATTACTGCAAGAAATGATTTTTTGGCCACACTATCCTCAGGAATTAGTATGAAACATAAATCAGTGCATAAAATAAATCATGTCATACAGTATGCACTTAATGCCATATTTAAAAAATATTTTTTGAAAGGAAATATGTTTTGGTGTTCTCTATCAGCCTCTTCCTGATAACTTTTAAGATGGAATAAGGAGTGAGTGCGGGTGGTTGGAGAAATGAGTGCTTCATCTTGTTTTTTCTTGTGTTTTATATAAGGAAATTTAACTTCATAACATTGTGAACGTAAGGCTCAGGGTTGTAGGGTATTCCTAAAGTTTAGAAATAACACTCTCCCAAGAGCCAGAGAAAATTATTCTTCTGAAGAACTCCCTGCAAAACAGGAAAAGGAATGTCGAGAACACATGTTGAGTGGAGCTGATCATTTAGTAAGTTGCCAGCAGGAAAGAACTGCTGCCGGGGGTGTCCCTGAAAGGACAGTGGTGAGAAGGACCACAGCTCATGTTCTTTCTGCTTTAACTAATGCCTAAAAGATGGAAGGCAGCGTGTGGAAATGATTAATCAGATTTCATAATCAAGATTCATATGCCTTCCGGTTTCTGCGTGTTGCCTTGAGTGTTACATTAATGGATTGGTTGTTTTTTGTTTTCATAGGTTTTACTAGAAATAATAACTGGACTTCCAGCTGTGGATGAACACCGGGAACCTCAATTATTGGTAATTGAAAGATTCATTTTTGCCAGTCCTTTCCTCTTTGCATTTATAATCTAAATCTATATGGGTAAATTTGGCAATCAGAAATGTGATTTTCTATTGGTAATTACATAGTGGCATGTGGAAAGAGCATCAAATATTTCCAATCTCAGCTCTTCCATGAAGTATTTGTGAAGCTTGGAAAAGTCATTTATATCTTTTGTATTCTAGTTTTTTGTATGTGTAAATCAGAATAGAACTATATGATTTCTGAGGTCATCTCCATATTATTTGTTACTTTCAGAGTGATTACTAACTGCCTTTTCAGTTCAGATAGAAAAAAACAAGGCTTCCTTTCAAATTTGTATCAGAATGGAACTCCTAGCAAAATTCTTTATCCATTTCTATTATGGAATATTTTACTTATAAAGTTATAGAAAACATCACCTATGTGTTATATTGAATGCTAAAGCTATTGGAAAATTATTCCAAACCCCATTTTTTCTGTTTAGTAAATTTTAAGAACTTAGAGGATCTTTTCATAAAATTGAAGATTTACAGAAATATCTGCTGTCATCTATAAGGTTTTCTTAAAATTAAGTAACTTAGATGGCTTTATTCAAATTTATGTGTTCTAATGGGACAAACCAGTATGACAGACAATATGTGTCTGAATTAATAATAATAAAAAACATCCTCAGGTGAGGATTAAAAAAAAAATTACAAGGCAAATGAAAAGTGCCTAGGAGGTATATATTTATGTATGTATCTGTATGTCTTCAATTCTTAATAAGGTTATAAAAGTAGACAGTAAAACAAGGTTACATGTTATTAAGTAGATTAAATAATTAAAATTTGTTCTGACTTTTTCACTTGCACTGAAACTAGAAGTTTTAACACTTGTTTTAAAGCTAGATATTAAAGAAGAAATCGAAGATGAAGAAAAGACGATCGAAGATTATATTGATAAGAAAATGAATGACACTGATTTCACCTCCATTGAAACTATGTACTCTGTTGCTAGTCAATGTCTGCATGAAAAGAAAAATAAGAGGCCAGACATTAAGAAGGTATTAGTTTTTATACTTACTTAAAAAGTGCAGGAGGTGGGGTTTGTCATTTTTTTTCTAAGTGTACATTTCAAACCATTTAATGTGGTTCTTTGTTTTTTCTGTCTTTCTTCATGAAAGGTCCAGCAACTGCTGCAAGAAATCACAGCTTCTTGAAACGTTAGTAGAATAGACACTTGGCTTTTTATATACAGCTATCAAAACCATTTTTTAAACTAAATTTCTTGGTAAGCATTCTTCACCTTTAATAAGGCAGCATGGTGCAGTGCGGTGCAGTGCAGTGGTTCTTAAAGCTCACGCAGAACCCCAAACAAATAGAACAAACAAAAGCAGAGCTGCCGCTTCAGTGCTTAGCCCTGCCTTCTTACAGTCACCCTCAGTTCTTGCAGTAATGCCTGAGACATCTTCTTGGAGCCTCATCACACACAATTGGAAAACTACAGGATTAGCAAAACAGAGGACTGGACTGTTGAAGGAAAAGACCCTAAGCTGAAGCCCAGCTCCACTACTGATTTTCTGTAAAGCTGTGGGCAGTCTCTTAGCTGCTTTGAGCCTTGTTTTTTTCACCTGTAACGCTGGACTAATACTGTGTCTGTCTGGCAGGTAGTCATGAAAATCAAAGGATACAGCATGTTTACAAGTACTTTGTACTTTATAAAGTGATATAAAATTTAAGGTTTATATAGAATGATTATAAAATTTTATTAGTCATTTTTTTATAGTCATGTTCATAGTGTACTGTTTTAAGCAATCATTCACCACAAGCCAAATAAACCCAGATGAGACTGCCATGATATGGCCATAATTAGATTATGTAACTCGGCAGAGTTGATGGAATTTTGCAGATTCTGTCAAGGTTCCTAATCAGCTGACTTTGAGTATCAGCAAGGAGACTGCCCTGGGTGGGTCTGATCTAATAAGGTAAGCTCTTACAAGACATCTGAGACATCTTCTGTAGACTTTAAAGAAGGGACCTACCATGTTTTAAGAAGGCCACATTGGCTAGGACCTAAGGGTGGCCTCCAGGAGATAAGAACTACTTTCTGGCTGTCAGCCAGCAGCACAAATTGGGACCCAGGATGTATAACCACAAGAAACTGAGTTATTCCAACAGCCTAAATTAGCTTAGAAAAGTATTCCAGACCTCGGATGATACCATAGCTCCAACTGACACCTAAATTTTTACCCTCAGTAATGCATCTAGCTGAGCTGTGCCTGGACTTCTGACATACAGGGCTGTGACATAATAAATGAGTTGCTGTAAGCCACTGAGTTTGTGGTAAGTTATGCGGCTATAGAAAATGAACACAGGTATCCCCGTGATGATTCTCCCACGGTGATAGCCCATCATGTTCTACCCACACTCAAGGGGCTGATGGAGATTAAACAGTGTGTAAATCAGGGGGTTGAAGTCTACTGATTTTCACTGGATTTCTCAAGTTTCCTCAGTCCTTGCTCTTCTGTTGTTCTTTACTACAGAGAGTGAGAGACATTGGGATAGAAGTGATGAATTGACTTTTTTAAGTGACTTTTAACTATTTCTCCTAAGTTTAAGAGCTTCCATTGGATTTTTTATTATTTGAAAATTGATTTTTCAGCTTTGGGTGAGCAGAAGGAAGTAATTTACTTAAGCATGAAAACTGGCTGATAGAAAAGCTAATATATATAGAAGGAGTGCCAAGTATCTGCAGTTATTCATTCATTCACTCACTGAGCTTTCTATCTTTAGTTCTCATTAACACACTCAGAACAAGAGTTTGTACACTGGGCTGCAGGAGAAGAAGCTCAATCTCTGTATTGCATTGTTTAGACCTATCTAAATGCTTTCCTGGGAAACAAAAATAGCACATCTTTCTAATCACCTTTGTAAACTAAGTATTTAAGCAGAAAGAAACATTTGCTAGTTGAAATGGGAAAAGGAAAATAAGTAAAATGACTTAGTCAAATTAATCTCAATGGGAACCCACATAATTTGGGGCACAGTAGGACCTATAACACTGAACATGATTGTTATTTTAAAATATAACCATTCCTTGAAATAAAAGCATTTATGTAAAATGGCATATATATAGCTTTGATTATGGAATGTTACCAAGCTTTATTCAAATTATTTAAATGAGTAAACCATTTCATTGATTTTTACAGTATTATTTGGTAGGTGTTTTCATTCCATTAAGTGGAACTGAGAGCAGATTTATCCAAATTAGGCACAGCCTCCCTCTCCCAGTTAGATGGTGCTTTAACTCTTTGGATGGTGATAACGCAGCACATCCACGATCCTAAAGTGTAACCACACTGTTTCACCTTTTTGCCTGACTGTGCCCGTTGCATCGCGGACCGCTCAACTTGCGCGACACACGTAGCTGTGGGCACGAACAGCAGAGGGGTGTCCTTAGCTCACACGTGAACAGGACGTGCCCTCAAGTTCTGAGGAGAATCATGTCCAGGCTGCATGCGCCACTTCCCTCAGGCGGGAATGAAAGGCCTGGGGAGACATCTAGTTGAAGCTTTTTCTTAACTTCTTCAGAAATATGCTTCCTCCTAATTTTTTATAGAAACAAAAATTTAAACGGATATTTGAAAAAAATCTTGACAGGTTTTGCAAGCTTTGATGTGAACTGGTAATGCTGCCTCCAGCAGCTGACTGTGCAAATTAATGGGTCACAGCGGCGCAGTTGGGAACACCTGCCGACGCCCCTACCAGGAAGAGCAACCTGTTTTTATTGCCAGGTTCCACCCGTTGGGTCTGCTAGTTAGCTAACTCAAATTTTTAAATTCTATTTTCTCTCCAAATGTTCTATGAGGAGTAATTAGTCAATGTTTTGTTTTACTTTTCTAATATATAATTAAGAGAAATTTAAGATATTCTAAAGCATTTATTGTTCTGCCCACTTTTCAGTTCTGTAGCCATATAAAATGGTCATAGATTTCAGTCATTCAGAGTCCTTTTATTCACTTTCAAAATAAGCATATATCTTTTATTTTACAGCTTTATTGTGTCATACCTGGTGAATAAAAATTGGATTGGATTGGCCAAAAAGTTTGGTTTTTTCCATAAGAAGGCTCTAGTGTAGCTTGTCTTTAACGTCATTTGAAACAATTTGGTTACATTGTATTGTGTAGCTGTCATGTGCATTTAAAAACATCAAAATGGGTGAATTTTTGTGTGGCCATTTTAATATTGAAGATGAAAGAAAATACGCAACATTTTTGGCATATTATGCTTTATAACTTCAAGAAAAGGTAAAACGCAACTGAAATACAAAACAGATCTGTGCAGTGTGTGAAGGTGCTGTGACTGATCGAAGGAGTCAAAAGTGGTTTGTGAAGTTTCATGCTGGAGATTTCTCACTGGACAATGCTCCATGGTCAGGAAGACCAATTGAAGTTGATAGTGATCAAACTGAGACAATTGAGAACGATCAACATTATATCACGTGGGAGATAGCCAACATACTCAAAATATCCAAGTCAATAGTTACTTGTGAAAAATGAAAAAAGTTGCTTTTATTTTATGAAAAAAACATGGACTTTTTGGTCAACCCAATATGTACTTATGGTGTTCAACATGATAGCTTTTATATGGATACACTGAAATGGTTACCATAATCAAGCTAATTAAAAAACCCAGCACCTCGGAGTCCCTTTTTTTCTTTTTGGTGAGAACACAAGATCTATTCGCTTAGCAAATTTCAAGTGTACAATACAGCACGGGTGGCAAACACAAGGCTCGCAGGCTGAATCCAGCCCTCCACCTTGTTTTATCTGGCCTGGCACCTTGTTTCTACCCAGCAGCATCACCGAGCTCTTGCTTAACTGTTAAGGAGCAGTTACATTTATACAACCCTAAAATTACATTTGGCCCTATGAAGGCAACCACAAGGCTGACGTGGCCCCTGGTGAAGATGAGTTTGACACCTGTGCAATACAGTGTTATTAACTATAATGACCACAGCGGACATTTGATCCCACCGTGGTCATGACAGTTACTCATCCTATAACTGAACTTACTCATCCTATAACTGAATGGTGTATACATCTTTTGACCATCCTTTCTCCAAACCCCTGTAAAATGTGTACTTTCCACTACAAGATAGAAGTAGCTTGTTAATCATTCAAATTCAAATCTCAGAAATAATCAATATGGAGGCAATGCCAGTAAATCTCCAAAATTAATGCTATTTTATTCCTCTGATGAAATTAGGAAAAATCATCTTATAAAATAATCTGATTGAAAAAAATAAATGGTTCAGGCAGATATAAAAGCAGTCAATACATGACAGTCCTTATTCTCAAGGAGCTTATCAGGAGAAAGTCTCTTCAGATGAAGATGCTAATTTGTAAGTAAGTAAGACAATATCAAGTCATGACAAGTGTTAATGAAACATTAAAACTATGTATAGTGAAAAAGGGATTCCCTTGCCTGAGAAGCTTTAACATCTAAGCTTTAAAAAAAACGGGGTGTGGGGCGCGCCCTGGTACACCTCAGTGGATTGAGCTTAGGCTGCAAACCAAAGGGTCACCAGTTTGATTCCCAGTCAGGGCACATGCCTGGGTTGTGGGCCAGGTCCCCAGTAGGGGGCGCTTGACAGGCAACTACACATTGATGTTTCTCTCCCTCTTTCTCCTTCCTCCTGTCTAAAAATGAATAAATAAAATCTTTTTTAAAAAAGGCTACCAGTATATAGTCTCAAGAATGACTAGAATATACTTGAGCTTAGAAAAAAGAAACAAAGACCAAAATGAATCAAGTTTTATTTGTATGTTACTGGTGTTATCGGAGGCCTTTACGTCAGCAGTGAGCCAAGAACAAGACTTTGCCATAATGTTTCTGCTACTGTCCCGGGGAAAGGAATATCGTGTTCCAGATTATGTCAGATAGTTTCCTCTGCTGGCTATTGCATCAGGGTAGTTTGGTGAAATTTTTGTGAAGGTCATCTGATCTGTTTTCCTCGCACTAACTCCATGCTTATCTAGCAGCTTTTTAATTTTGGTTTCTTATTTCTTGCCTGGATTTGCCTTTTAGAAGATAATGCAGTGTGACAAAAGGGCCAAAACCTATTACAACTACGTATCAGTTTCTATTGCAGAGTATCTTTTTATGATTAATAAAATAACATTCTGGTTTATACCTAAGTCTTTTGAAAGTTCAGGCAACATGAGTTAAATCAGAGGCTGCTGAAACCCAAACCATAGACTGAGTGACCCTTTCTCCTGATACAGCCATTCCAATAGCCAGATGCTATCTCCACCTCTTTTAAGAATTAGAAAGTAGCTGGTGCTATGGTGGTTAATCATTTTACAATATATAAGTGTATCAAATCAACACGTTGTACACCTTAGCCTGTTGGATACCTTAAACACAGGCAGTGTTATATGTCATTATCTCTCAATAGAGGAGGATTAAAAAGTTAAACAGGGACTAACTACATCCTCACCCCCTTTATAAAATGTTTAAATAATGAAAGAACTTTTATTATAAAGAAAAGCATATCCCCATCATATTTTAGAGGAAGACTAGCATCCATCTTTATAGTTAAAACAGAGTTTGACTATCATGAGTTAGTGGCCTTAAAATTTTTGAAATGCTGACCAGTAGCTGTTTAAAAAAAAAAATCATTATCACTTCCATTAGTAATATTCTCTGGTAAAATATTCTTATGTCAATTCATAAGTTAGCGGAGGGCACATGCTACAGAATTCTCTCAGACATGCTTGGAAGCCATGTCATACAACGTGGGTTTTTTTTGGCCAAGAAATATCAAAAATAACATCTGTCCTTAAATACTCAGGCCTGGCAAAGGGCAAGGAGCTCTGAAAATTCATCTCTCCATAAAAACAGTGAAAAAGTTGGCCAAAATGATCAGAATGTACTTTTCAGAGTCGGAATGTAAGCAAAGGTTTGCAGCAATCCAGAAAACATATATTCAAGAACAACAACAGAATCTCAGAACAAGCTGTGCGGCATCTTAACTTACCCTCATGTCTCTCATTCCTGCTCCCTAGCGCAGTGGTAACCTTGAAAAGTTACAGCTCGCATTCTTGGTGCCAAAAGGAACAGAACAGAGCTGGAGCTTTTTCAAAGGCTTATTCTGAAAGAAATGTAATTATTGATCTCTCTGGTGGTTCCCTGGAAGACCCCATTCAAAGGCTTATCTCTATTTGACCTGACTAAAGCTTACCTAGTGCTAAAAGCCTCTCTGTGGAATCATTTGTCAAAAACATTTACTGGCAAATATTTTAATCACAGCTACCTGAGGTGACAAATAACAGCTGGGGGAAAACAACAGGCTAACCAAAAAGCTTAAAAGGGAAAGCTGAGGAACAAGATATACAGTATGGCTTTGAAAATCTCCAGTATATTCCTGGGAACCTAGAAATCATGTATATGCAGAAGGGCATACACATGCTCAAAAAATATTAAAAAAAAAAAAAACCAAACCTTAAGAAGGCCCTAAACTTTACCTCTGGCTGATCTTCAGGCTCTGTGCAAGAAGTAAAGACTAAGGCGGAGTCTAAACAGCCATGGAATGTGTATCTTGACATGTATACGGAGTCTCTTGCAAATACTGGGAGATTAATTAGTTACAGATGTTTAAGGAAATCTGTCTCTTCATTAGCTGATGATTAAGCTAAGTAGAGACTTCAGTGGCCACACATAAAGAATACAGACTTTACAGAATTAGTTTACTTAAGTCACTAAAGAAACGGGAACTAAAATAATTACCAACCATACCAAACCATAGGGAGGGGGCTGAATCAATTTCCAGAGTTGCCACATTAAATGCTGTTTTCAACAAAAATATACTAGACATGCAAGGTAATAACAAAATACGGCTTATACCCAGGAAAAAATTCAATAGAAACTGTACCTGGGGAGGAAGCCCAGATGTTGTATTTACTAGGCAGACCTTAAAACAGCTATTCTAGCCCTGGCTGGTGTGGCTCAGTGGATTGAGTGTTGGCCTGTGAACCAAAGGGTCACTGGTTCAATTCCCAGTCAGGGCACATGCCTGGATTGCAGGCCAGGTCCCCAGTAGGGGGCATGTGAGAGGCAACCACACATTGATGGTTCTCTCCCTCCCTTCCCTTCTGTCTAAAAATAAACAGCTATTTTAAACATGTTCAAAGAGCTAAAGGAAATCACTTCTAAGGAACTAAAGGAGAGTATGACAATAGTATCTTACCAAAATGGGGAATATTCATAAAAAGATGTAAGTTATAAAAAAGAACCAAATTGAAATCATCCTGAAGTTGAAAAGTATAATAACAGGAATGAAGAATTCACTAGTGGGGATTACCAGTAGATCTGAGCGGACAAACTGAAAGAATAAACAAGCTTGAAGATAAATCAATCAAGAAACAGAAAGAAAAAAGAATGAAGAAAAGCAGGTCCTCGGACACATATGGGACACCTTCAAGATTACCAACAGTATATAATGGAAATCCCAGAAAGAAAAAGGCAAGAAAGTGCTAGAAAGAGTATCTGAAGAGAAAATGGCCCAACACTCTCCAAATTTGATGGAAAATGTTAACCCACACATCCTAGAAAGTAACAACTGCTAGCAGGGTCAACTCAAAGACATCCACTCCTAGACATATCATAAAGAGGCTGTGCAGGTATAAGGGATCCTCAATAAGATTAACGGCTGATTTTTCATCAGATGCCATGGAGGTCAGAGGAAATAGGGTATTATATTGAAAGTGCTAACAGAAAAAGAATGTCAACCAGCAATTCTAACAAGGCTGTTCTTCAAAACTGAAGGAAAAAAAATGACATTCACAGATAAAAGTTGAGAGAATTTCTCAGAAGAAAATATGCTGTACGAGAAAAGACAGAATCCTTTAGGCTGAAATGAAAGGCCTAGGGGGTTGCTCAAGTCTACGGGAAGAAATAAAAAGCAACAGTAAAGGCAACTACATAGCTAAATATAAAAGACATTATATACTTTTTGGTTTGTCACCCTTTTTTTTGGTCCTATCTTGTTTTAAAAATACTTATAAATCTATTTTTAAAATCTGTGCTGGCGGGCACACACGGTGCAGAGATGTGATCTGTATGGCAATCGTGGCACAAAGGAGGGGCAGTGCCCAGACCTGCACAGGAATGAAGTCCCTGTTCGCTATTGAAAGCAAGCTGGTATTGCTCCATACTAGATTCTTATAAATTAAGATGTTAATTGTAATTCCTAGGGTACCATTAAGAAAATTACCTTAACAATATGGTAAAATCAACAACAGGAAATTAAAGTATCACACAAGACTGTATCTATTTAACACGAAAGGACGCAGTAATGGAAATGAGGAAAATGGCATAATACATATAGAAATGTATGTAAATCGTGCCTTCTCAGTAATTACGTTCATGTAAGTGGACTAAACTCTCCAATTAAACAGCAGAGATTGGAAAATGGACTGAAAATATATATAATCCAACTATATTCTGTCTACAATAGATACACTTTAGATTCAAAGATGCAAATACCAGTGGGTTGACAGTAAGTGAGTAGAAAGATACACCATGCAAACAGTAACCAGAAGAGAGTTGGTCAGCTGACTGTAGACAGTGAAAAATAGTTCTTGTTTTAAACCACTACATTTGGGGGTACCATGTCATGCATTCATATGGTAGCAGTGCATAACCGATTCAGCCATTTAGCCAGCAAGTGGCCGCATCACACACATGTGCACACATGTAGATATGACCACGTTATCTTACCCATACAGCCTGGTACATTAATAGGAAACTAAGAAATTTATTTACCTCATTAATGACTTGGCTCTTCGAGTTAAGCATCCAGAGTTAAGTGCTGGCTGAATCCCTGCATATGGTGGTGGATGAGCACTAGCAGCTGCATAGAGGCTGGTGTCAGTCTTTCCAGAGCTGTCAGCTGAATGAAGAGACCCCCTGGAGGACACTTGCTAATCAGAAAGGAGTCAATACTGGAGTCTTTTATGGTAAAAACGGTGGTCTTCAGAGAGTAAGAAGCTCTGTCAATGTTAGTGGTATTTGCCCGGGCCAGGGATACAGTAATGGAGGCCAGGGCCTGTGTTGCACCTACCACTGCTGGAAGGTGCTCCTTTCTCCACTGTTCTTCAGGGAAAGGTGAATCTCTCATTCCTTTATTCGCTCAACAGATAAAATACCCACTATGTTACACACACTGTTCTAGGCCTGAGAATGCAGCAGTGAATAAAACCAAGTCCCTTACCCCCACTGAGCTTGCATTTCCACGGGGACAAACTGTGTGTGTGTCAAGGAAGTCCTAGGAGGGTACTTGAGCACGAGCAGAGACATGCATCAACTGAAGGAGGAAGATACGTGGATCTTACGACAGTGACCCAGTGTGGAGAAGAGCACTCTCAACGCTCCTGAGGCAGACATGGGCTTGGTCCTTTAGAGGCATGGCTAAGAGCAGGGCTAGAACTGAGTGACCAAGGGAGGGGAGAGCCACTGGCTGAGTCAGGCAGAAGCTGGTGGGCAACCATAAGGACTATATCTGATTCTGTACGTCACCACGAATCGTAACCCCTCTGCACCAGGTACACAGCAATACTCATGAAGTTTGCTGACTGAGGAGGAAAGAAATTTACTCAATTTACATCATTTAATGCAAACAGTATCCAGTTATGGCTACATACATATCATTTGTGGAACTATGATTCCTGGGCACACCTAGTGTATCAAAACCTCAAGATATGAAGCCCTAGAATCAAATTTTTTGTAACGTATGGCTGGCTGTACAATATATGCAAATAAAACGTGAGGATATACCAAACTACAATACGTATCTCAGGCACATTCAGTTCTGAGTACAAATGCCTTAGAGAACTTAACTTTTAAAGTTTTTTAGCATCAGCCCTTTGAAGGACAACTTTGTCTTTTGTAAAACTGCTACCAAAGACATCCAATTTGCCAGGAAGCCCTAATAAAAAGGATCAATTTGATACTGAATTACCAATCAGAGTGCATTTAATATTTGTTAAATGAATAAGCTGGTTTCCTAAGAGCTTAGTGTCAGGCACGTTGGTCACCCTATTGCATTGAGCTACCGTATATTTTCAGACTAGAAGACGCACCCCCCACAATTTGGGAGGAAAATGAGGGTGTATCTTAAGAGTCTGAAAAATTCAGCACTTCTATCACCATAGGAACTGCGTAACTCACGGCATTTTCATTACTGCTGCAGCAGTGGGAAAGTTCTCATCTACATTAAGTACTCTTGATACAACTTGCCTAGGTTTCAAATTTCTTGAAATCCCTTTTGGTTTAGACATGTCGGTTAACAACAAATGAACAGATGAATGGGATATCTAAGTTATCACCAGGTATTGCATTATGCAGAATTATACAAACATTAAAAAAAAATTATACTAGAAAACCAACTTGGAACACAATTTAAAGAGAAAAAAATTTATTGCAATATAAAATGCACTTATAAAATGTCCAAAGAAGACATAATTCTTCAATGCTATATAAATTTATTGGGAATATTTTATTCACCTTCTATTGTTACGATGATGCCACCTAAAATATACTGTAAACGATGAGTTATACTCTCTAACAAATGCATCACTGATTTTCAACAAGTATTAGTTTAATAATAAAGACCATATAATCACATCTATGCTCTGGAATGTCCATTTATTTTCATGTAGTGTGGTGGAATTTAGAGTATGATTGCACATGAATGGTACAGAAAAACATTCACTACTAAATTATTTTATGCCTTCATGACAGGTCAGCAATCTTTCTGACTAAAACTACCAGCTTCAGGATTCTCAATGCAGGAATTTGCGTGTATGTTGTGTCTATGTGTGCACCCATGGAACAACTTAAAGTGTATCTTTAGTAAACAAGTGCAACACTACTGCTGATTATTTTGCATGTTTAAACATTACAGTCTGATTATTTGTAAACAAACAAAATCCCACACAAATACTCTTAATTCTAGGAAAAAAAATCTGTCAAACTATAAGTTCTAATATGCTTCACTTAAACACACACCGAATTTCTAAAAGGTGCATACATTACCTTAGACAATAAGGTGTAAGAGTGTTTCATATTTTATACTATGAAATGTGCATTTCTGATATTGTTTTATGCAGCATAAAGTTTAAGTTTAGATCAAAAAATTATAAATCCTGGATCCCCACAATTCATTTAGAAAACACCTCCAAGTCATGGCTCTCACAGCAGGTTTAACAGATTAAACATGATGAAGTGTTCTAGCTCCCTCTATTCAAGTATCAAAGAAAAATGAGGCTCAAAATCTTTGTAGGTTGTAGCTGAAAATGCAAAGCTTTAGAAAACAGTTAAAGGTGTTTTAAAATAAACTGAAACAAGATTCTTAAGTGTTTATCTGTCTTGGGCTGGTAAGTACTGGAACTTTAAAGCAATTTGATTAAACATGAGTATTTGCTCAAAAGTGATACAGCACATTTGCCTATAAATATATTTTGGAGAGATACCGACCTTGATGTTTAAAACTTTTTCAGTATTATTGACTTTAAGTATTACTTGCTTTAGAATTATATTAATTTAATATTCAACTGAGCATAAATACTTGGCCTCATACTACTTACAATAAAATGACTTACTTTAGAAATAGAAATTTTTAAAGCACTAGAAAGAGAAATCACTAAAGCTGTATAAACGTGTCTTTCAATGAAATGAGAAATCCTGCAGTACAGAAAGTATCTTGTACCCTTAAGGTTTCAGAGTGAGCTGATCTTCTTAAATTTTAATGCCATTTAAAAAACCAAACAAGTCAAAGAGAAGACTGCTGCAATAAAGCACTGTTTCTAAAAGTTGCAGGTATGATCCCATTCTGAGAGCAGCACTCCTCAAAGTAAGCAACTTTCCACTTAGGCACACTGATTTTCAGCTTAGAAAGTCTAAGCTGGTTCTTAACATATTCCCTAAGTAGTATGAATAGTTTAAGGTCTTTCTCCCTTAAAGAAAAAAACTTGATGTCTCACTAAAGAGTAATAAGAAGTATTTCTTACTTTCAGACATCAGACTTTCTGGAATTGGCCCATCTATAAAAAACCTTAAGAATTATGTGAAAGTATGGAATCATCACTCTGTGAAAACAGTGTAACAAAATTAAACATCACTGTGTTAAAACCTTTCCTAGCTTTAACTCAAAAATAGAAATCATGAGACTTCTATAACATTAATTTTAAAAACACACAGAAGTGAAAAGTGCTATTTTTCAAAAAGTACAATTTTTTTCCTTACTACATATCAACATGGAATGATTTCAGTTCTCCTGTACTAAAAGCTGGACTTTTAAAAAACTAGTATTATAGTACTTAATATAATGATATTAATCAGTAGTGGCTTCAGTTTCAGCTGGACCCCTTATTAGTCTTCGAATTCCCCTTTTTCCTGCAGGACCTTTTGGTTTTGCAAAACTTTGCTTATGTGCATGCTGCTTGGGGTGTACTTCTTCATAAAGGAAGTCTGCAGTCAACTCATCCCCATTGTCTATCTCTATCTGGAAGAGACGAAATTAATAAAGAGTACTGCAAAATGAGAAAGCACAACACGCAAAACCTGTAAGAGCCAGTTGTCAAGTGTGAATGCTCACAAATAAATCTATAACACCCATTCCAGCAAGAGAGAATCAAAGACCACGTGTAAATAGTTTCACTTTCACCTTTTTGGAGGGAGGTAGAGGAAGCATTGCTTGAATATACAATCAGCTATAACTTCTTTCTTCTTCAATTTAACTAGTGTTGAAAAGTTGATGCCACCACTATATTCTCAAGTAGCTGCTTTGATACACTATATTCAAGAAATATTACTTATGGTTCCTAATTGCCTGGGTTACTTAAAATCACTCTGGGACAGGGTTAGCAAACTTGGGCCTGCAGGCCAATCTAACCTGAGTGTTTTATAATTTCATATGGTTGTAAAAACAGAATAATAAAATAAGGAAGAATGTGTGACAAACACCATATGTGGCATGACAGAGCATGAAATATTTACTATCTGGTCCTCTTGTAAAAAAAGTTAGCCAGTACTTGCTATAGAAGGTGCTTCTTCAGAACTTAAAAAGCATGAAAGGTTCAGTACCTAAAACACCCGTAGTTTTTAAGGACTTGTGTTTTCAGAGTTGAAGGTCTCAAGAATAAACCATTTCTTTACCCACGACTCACCTATATTTAAGAAACTAAATTTAAGAAAATTGGTAGCTTAGCCTCAAAATTCAAATGTTTATGCCCATTCTCTCCTTTCCCAGTAAATGGATTCTCAACCATCCCATGATTCAATTATAGGTGGAGACTGTAATTCCTTATTACTAACAAATCTTGACACATTCACAAGAGTGTAGCTCTAGCAGCACTGTCCAACACAATTTTCTACAATATGGACATATTCTCTAAATTTTGCACTTGTCCAATATAGCAAGCAGCCACTAGCTACATGCCGCTAATGAGAACCTGAAATGTGGCTATTGCGATTAAGAAACTGAATGTTAAATTTTATTTAATTTTAATTTATATTTAAAGTTAAATAGTCACATGCAGTTTGTGGCTACATATTAGAGAGTACAGACCTCTAGGGAGAATTGGGGTCATGAGAGGAGTGCAGAAGATCCCAAGGATTTATGATTAGAACAAGAAAAAATACTCATAAATCATAAAAGATCATGAACTACATGGAAAAGACAATAAAAATCTAGCAAAAACTGCAACATTTTTAAATAAGTAGGCAAGCATTAGATAAATACACTGATAGATATATTTAAAATAAATTAGATGGATAAACAGGTAGGTAATTACCTTTCTAATGACATCCATTTGTAGTTGTCTTTCTACGATGTCAAGCAGAGGGCTCTTGCAGCTAGAATACAGCATCCGTTCTCTTATACTGCACGTGTACCCAGGCATTGAATAAATAAAAACTGTAAGGTAAAAAATAACAATACAATTAGCAGCATATCAATTAAAGCACATACTGAACCTCATAAAACTATAACTAAGCCTTCTGAGCAAGCAATAAGCAACGTGTTAAAACCAAATGAGTCATATACCTATGGACTCCAAATAGTCTCCTTCATGGGAATGTTTATACAGAAAGAAATGGTAACGTGCTGAATCCTTGGGAATCCTCTTTGGCAAATCTTTTAGTTCTGTATTTGTTGTGTTGGCCAAAATAATAATTTCATTTTTTATATCTATTTCCTGTCAATAAGAAATAAAATATGCACATTAAAACAGATGGAGATATTTAAAATTTATAATTAAAATATTAGGAGAGAAGGGGAAACTTACATAGGTTTGACTTTTTCCCAAGAACACATTATACATTGCTTTTGTAGTTTAAAAATACAAATAAAAATACCCAGGAAACAAATAAAAAATGTTTAAATCTACTAAAATAGACCTTCTATAAGCCATAAGCTACCCAAAACAGCAGTCATTTCATAATCATTATGTCTCTTTCTTACCAACTGCACATAGTTGAGCTGTCTGTTGTTCAATTTTTCCAAAGCCTGAAAAGCTTCTCGAGAAATAGGAAAGGCTACTCCTTGCAGTGTTTGATGCTTAGTGTCCACACCGACGTCAGTTTGTACCTAAGTACAACATATTTAATGCACTGATGAATTTTTAGCATTTGGCAGTGGCATATGGCAAAGATAATAGAACCCAGCTTCTATAAAGTGGTCATTCCACCCTTGCCCATTTCAATGTAATTGAAATTAACACTGAAAACACTACAAACTTAAAAAGCAAATTTTTCCCATTTGTTACTATTCTGCTAGCACTCATCAACATGCACAATGTGTGGCACATCTTTATGAAAATGCTGGGAGTGAACTAAGTGTTAATGGTGCGTTTGGGGGTTTCTGTTTACGTTGGGCACAACTGCAATGCGCTACATAGGCTCTGAATGTCTTCAGATTACACCTTAATTATTAAATTTTACTTGGTAAAATTTATAAACAGTGATATATATATAATCACATATAGAACTTTACTTTGTTCTACTAGACATAAAATGAAACACAAATACCATGCACTGAACTGAAAAGAGTACAAACAGTAAACAAAGACACAACATAGCTCAACAAACTGCAGAAGCTCCAGACTCAGAGCTTGCATTACGAAGAACGTGGGTGTTCATGTACTGGAAGAAGAGTACTTCAAGAAAGCTTTCAATGCGTATGTTTAAGGCTTTTATACTCAATAAATAATGACTAATATAGGGTTTCATTTGGCGTCGCAATGAAAAGTCAAATAGAAATTTTACTTTAAAAAAAAGAATGGAGATTCTACAGCATAAATGGTACTGGATAATGAAAACATCATAGAACATATGCAAGTGCATACCCCAATACGATCCTCTGGGTTCTGATTGCAAGGAATAAAACAAACTATCAAACTTGTAAAAAAAAAAAAAAAAATCACATAAAAACCCCTACTCAAATTACTTGAGTTAAAATAATATAAAAATAGATCCTTGCTATCAGGTTAATATTTAATAATATTTAATTGTTTTCCAGACTAATTCCTGTTAGTCTGTTCTTCAGACTAGTAAATGGTGGTTTATGCTACTTGTTCTTTTCTATAAATTCCAGTAGAAATACAGTAGCTTTTATAGCTTGTAACTAGAATGGATGCAGTAAACACATTAAAAAATGAGAAGCTATAATATGGATGGAATTTATTAACTTGAATATGCTAAACAAACACATTCATATTTAAACACATCCAAGTAATGTTCACAGAAGCTAATATATAGAGCTTCTAGAACTCTTCAATATCTTATTGCTTTTATATTTTATTTTCTTTAGTCATCACTAGTATCTGAAATAACATAAAACAAACGTGCTTCAGGCAACCTCATTAGATACAGTATTTTTGGCACTAAATGGGTAACACACTTTTTCCATTCTTTAGTATTCAAAGTACAAAGTTAAAAACAGTTGTACTTCTAACAGGAAGATTTACTATTCTGTCACATATAATGACTGAAAAAAGCTATGTATGAAATTGATGGGAAGTTCCTGAAAACATACTCAGAATACTCGTCTCTAAATATAAATAGAATAAATGTAAGCTACCTAACCTACCTATTGTCTAGTTATCTCTGTAACTATTAAATAAAAATATATTTCAAACACTTAAAATCTCGCAATGGTTTCAAAATGGTAATTTACCTCATTTATTTTAATCTGTCGTAATTCTTCCTCAGCTGCAGTCAATGGGGCCGGAGAAGACTGTGACAGCAAATACTTTTTATATCCATGTAGTGACACATCTTCCTGTAAGCAGAGAAATGCGCTATTATTCTCTAGAAGTCAAACCTCAGTGAGGTTATTTAGGACAAACAAAATTATTAACAGAAAATATTTTAACTGAAAATAAATACTGTCAATAATTTTACTACTTCTTATTTTTTTAATCCTCTATTCTATAGGTTTCAAAATTTTAAGAGGAGAATCTACTCATCATTTCCTGCAGTTTCATAATTATTACATCTTTTTATGAGTGTGTTGGTGGTGATGGCCAGCCACGTGACGAACCCAATCTTACTTAAGTCTAAAAGACAATTATCATTAACCTTCTGGGGAAGCCTGTCCTATAGTTATTTAATAATCAACATATTCAGATTCTGCATTCTTATTATACTGACATAATCACTATGTAATTATTCATAGAAAATAATGATAGTTCTTATTTCAAAGAAAAAAATATTCCAAAAAGGTTCTCTTTTCATCAAAATTTTGTGGTTTGGAAAACTGAGGAAAGAATTGAGAAACCAGGCTAACTAATGGTGAATAAGCAAAGTATTCCCATCTGACCTTGTACTTTATATAACAGGTTACATTACTTTCTGAATCAGAATAAAAGACCTAGACAAAACAAAAAACAAAAAAGACCCTGTTCAAAACTACATTTCAATTTCCTTAATTTGTATGTATATATAAAAATACATGTATTTACATGTGAATTTTATAACAAAGTAAAATTGTAATAATTTAACTAAATAAAATATACTAATCAATTACACCAATTCCAATTAACTACTAAATCAATTTACCTATCTCAGTATTCTAATTTAAATAAAACAGTTACTGTTTCCACATCATGAGTATAAATGCCCATAGTAACTAGAAATTACTTTATCAATTTAGTCTCTTATTTTCTGAGCCTATTTCCCCATCATTAAAACTAAGTGGTCAAACTAAATGAGGGGTTGAACCACAGCATCTCTAAGGTATATTTTAGTTTTTGAAGTCTAACAAAGGAGATTTCAACATATTTTTTGAAGAATAAGTACAATATTTCAGTTAATTTATGTATCACATGAAATGTAACAACATTTTCTCTCTTATGTTATAAATTCACCCATCTGAACTCATATCAATTACCCATTACCTAGGAGTTTTTCCACCGTGCATAATTACAAAAGTGTAAGCTTTGTACCTTTACTGTTCCAAATACTTCATCTTTAATGTGGCCACCTCCAAACTCCTTTTTCAGAGTTGCTCTTGTTGCTGCATACAACATTTTTTGACGAACCTATTAAGTTGTGAGTTTTCTTAGAAGTTTATAGATAAAAAGTTATCATAACAAAAAAAGCACTGTCTAAACACATTAAAATCTTCAAGCACATTAAAAATAAAATAAACTGTGCTAAAGCTGAAATCTACTGACTATAATACGCTAAAAAATGTGTGTCTACAAATAAACATCCTAACACTAGCATCTAAATTATCAATGGCTATTCAGGTAGATTTCAATTTATAATATAGTTTTCAAAAAGTGGGAAAAAACCCTAAATTTTAAAAAATAATCATTTTCAAAGTATGAGTTCAAAAGTAAAAAACTACTTAAAACACTATTAAAATGAGAAAGAAAACAATGAAGTAACCTTGACACTGACATTTTACTAAAAGTAAATCTAGATTAGATATTACTAATTAAGAATCAAATTTCATGGCCTATCTATGGCATATATGGCATATACCGCTACGAGAAAGGCACATAAATAAAAAGAACTACTACTACACACACACACACACACACACAAAATTATTAAAGACTCTAATAGCATGTATGAAAAACTAAAGATAACTGCTAACCAACAGAAATCATTTCATAATCCTACACAGTCAAATCTAGTATTTCTTTCAGATAGGATATATGAAATTAAAAAAGAGAGAATGGTTTTTGAGAATAATATATAGATAACTTTAAGGATTATAGTTTTTCTACAAGAAACAAGAGAATTACTCTTAAAAATACTGGCAGGATCCATATATCCATTTGTCTTCTATTTAGTCAATCTATATAGTCAATAAAAACTTTACAAAAAAATTGTTGTGTATCACTTGAATGGCAGCTATTAATAATATTTAATAAAGGACTTCCAGTCAACATGGAAGCACAGGTACACACACATCACTGTGTCCTTGCACAACTACAAGAAGGAATTACAACTAAATATGTCAGAAAATTCAACTGTATGAAGTTCAACAATCAAGAATTTAAAGAAGCCACATTCATCCAGATGGTAGGAGAGGTGGAGACAGGGTGGAGAGGTGAAGATATGCAGTGTGGCCTGGTGTGGTGCAGAAAGGCAGCAGCAGCAGCAATGGAATGGGCATGGGCGGTCCCACATTCACGTGTGGTGGATAAAATTGGGACAGATACCCTGGGAGCAAGAGCTACCTAGGGAGCAAACACTTGCAGCCCGAGTCCAGACCACACAGCCAGGGTTCCAGTGCCAGAAAGATAAATCCCCATAACTTCTGGCTGTAAAAAACAGTAGGGATTGGGGCTGTGGAAGAAACTGCCCAATTTTCAGAAAACTTCACTTAAGGGGCCTGCACAGCCTTACAACATACGCAAACCCACCCAACTCTGGGATTCAATACCAGGGCAACAGCTGGAAGGGCACCAGTCACATATAGGAAGCGGGCGAAGTGAGTAGCAACAGGGTGAATGCTGAGCAAACCCCCAGAAGCCAAGCAGCAGCACTGTCCCCTGTCCAAACCCTCCCCAACACAGAGCCACAAAGCAGTGGAGCAGGTTGCTCCACCCTGGCGATACCTACGGCTCCACCCCACACAATTTACAGGTGTCTTTTACAAGGAGTCAAAGCAGCTCTACCTAACACAGAAACAAACACAGGGACAAAGAAATATGAGACAAAGAAGTATGGCCCAAAAGAAAGAACAGAACAAAACCCCAGAAAAAGAATTAAATGAAACGGAGATAACCAACCTATCAGATACAGAGTTCAAAACAGTGGTGATCAGGATGCTCAAGGATGTATACTGAGTACAGCAACAAAATAAAGGAAGAAATGAAAGTTACAGTAAATGAAATAAAGAAAAATCTACAAGGAACCAACAATGAAGGGATGGAAGTCAGGATGCAAATCAACAATTTGGACCAGAAGGAAGAAATAAACATTCAATCAGAACAGAGTGAAGAAACAAGAATTCAAAAAATGAGGATTGTGTAAGACCACTCTGGGACATCTCTAAACATGCCAATATCCAAATCACAGGGATGGCCAGAAGGAAAAGAGGAAAAGCAAGAAATTGAAAACTTATTTGAAAAACTAATGAAAGAAAACTTCCCAAATTTGGCCAAGGAAATAGACATATGAGTTCAGGAAGCAGAGAGAGTCCCAAACAAGTTGAAACCAAAGAGGACCACACCAAAACATGTCATAATTAAAATGCCAAAGGTTAAAGATAAAGAGAGAACCTTAAAAGCAGCAAGAGAAAAGCAGTGAGTTATCCACAAAGGAGTTCCCATAACACTGTCAGCTGATTTCTCAAAACAAACTTTGCAGGCCAGAAGGGACTGGCAAGAAGTATTCAAAGTGATGAAAATCAAGGACCTACAACCAAGATTACTCTATCCAGCAAAGCTATTGTGTAGAATGGAGGGGCCCATAAAGTGCTTCCCAAACAAGGTAAAGCTAAAGGAGTTCATCATCACCAAGCCATTACATGCAATGTTAAAGGGACTTATTTAAGCAAAAGATCAAAACTATGAATATTAAAAAGGCAACACACTGACAACTATCAAAAACTGAATTAAAAAAAAAGAAACTAAGCAAATAACCAGAACAGGAACAGAATCATAGGTATGGAGATCATTTGGAGGATTATCCATGGGGAGGTGGAAAGGGGAGGTTGAGGGAAAGGGTATAGGGATTAACGAGCATAATTGATAGACAGAGGAATGTTAAGAATATTACAGGAAATGGAGAAGCCGAAGAACTTATATGTACGACCCACGGATATGAACTAAGGGGGGAGAGACTGCTGGAGAGAAGTGGGGTACTGGGCGGAGGGGGAGCAAAAGGGAGGAAAAGTGGGACAACTGTAATAACATAATCCATAAAATATACTAAAAACAAAGAGAATATTTAATATAATGTTCAATTAGTTCTCAGAATTGTTACTCTTAGACCAAAGTTTGCTTCATACTTTAAAGGTCCATAGTTCATTATGATTGCCACAGATTTTAAGATTCTAAATCAATAATTCTATCCATTTCAAGGGCAAAACTTCTAAATCTAAGCATATCACCCCTAATTTCATATTATCAATCTAAAGATTTTCTCCATGATCATTCCCTTCTATGAGAAATGACTATTGCTTCTTAACTTTGTTAGCCTAGGAATATTTTAGAAACAAAACATTCTAGCATTTAATGTTAAGCAAGTTACAAAAAAGCTACTTACATGAGAATGATCTGGAGACCATGCAATGAATATCCACTCGTATCCCTGGGCATTCTGAGAATCCAACCTGAATAATATATAGCATGGCTGTTTGTCCTCCAACAGGGGCAAAACAAAGGAATCATAATCCTTATCCCAGGAATCTGAAGGCTGACTGCATGATCCAATCACAAGTTTCTCTATAAAGAACAATTTTTAAAAAATACATAAATGGTATGAAATAACAAATGACAGAGTAAGGAAGAATAGAAACATAAATTTATAGTTATTTCCTAATTACTATTATGCACATCAAAAATTTGAAAGGAAAATGCTTGCTATACAAAAAATAATTATGATATAAAGTAGTACTAAAAACATACAAAAACTTTATGATTAGCATGGTTAAAGTAATATTATATATTAAAAACACAAGGAATTGATAAAAATGATCATAAACAGATGAGCTGGATGGCTGAAGAATGGGTGATATTTAGGAGGTATTTTATCTCCTAAAATGCTTATGCTATAACAAACTATATTTAAATAAGTGTGGCTCTCAGAGAATAACTTCTGAACTAACACTGAATTGCACAGTAAGAAATATTAAATAAAATGAGGTTTAGCTCCTATTTCGCCGTAATGCTAATAATTTAAAATTTGTCCAGGAGCATCAGCTGGTATAGCCACTTTAAGGTACTATTTGGCAGAATCGAGGAAGAGTGTGAATGTACTCTGCAGAGAGAATCTCTTGCACATATATGCAAAGGTGTTCCCTGAAGCACTATATAACAGTGGAAACTGAAAACAGCCTCAAAATCAAATCGTCAATAAGAGAATGGACATGTAATATGTGACATAGTCACATGATAAAATTCTATTCGTATTAGTAGCAGTTATTAAGATGAGATGGAAGTATGTTATATTATTTATTCTTTGGATTTCCTTCTTTAAAATTTTTTCTCAAAACAAACATAAAAGTAAAACCAGAACATAGTGGTTTTGGAAATAGTGTCATTTTCCTTCTGTAGTAATACTAGTTATACTTTACCATTTTACATAAATAGTGAGTTAGGAAGTAATGGCATTTAAAATTTTAGCTCAGTATTTCTAAAACATGTTGCTTTACAGTATGTTTATTCCTCTTCAGTGTGGCAATATATGTAGAACAATTGCATATTTTCAAACTATTCTGGTATTTTTAATGTATAAGTTGAAAATAGCAAATTTACTTTCAGCTTATGAGAGAACAAGTTATTTTTCTACAGCAAAATATTTCAAGGTATTTAAGAAATTAGGCCAATGGAACATTTTAACATTAATTTGTGATTAAGTAGCTATAAATTGTTCAAATTCAATTCTAGAAGAATTAAGAGTCTCCCAACCAACCAATTTTTCCGTTTACAGATTTCAAAACAATCAAGTTATAATCTGTTACATTCTCAGAACTTTTTCCCAAAAGAAAAGGAAAGTCATTTCTACAGCATAGAGTGCAATCAAGTGGAAAAAATAGGAGAGTTTGAAATCCTTTGTTTCTACTTCAAAACTAACTTTATTGAACAATTCATCAATAACTTTTTTCAGATAATCACCTGTTTATTGATTTCCATTCCAGAGATGGAAGCACTGACATTAGAAACGGATTGCCATGTAGAAACTGAGACAAAAAGTACAAGAGGACATCATCACACCAAAAAACAACGTCTCTCTCTTTCCCTGATAGTCAAGTTCAGAATTCAGAAGTTAAGCAGGGGACCGTGCAACATGCCCAAAATGCACAAGATCCAAGTTCCTTAAAGGCAAACTTTGAACTTGCTTCACATTAATAGCTCAAGTCACTGACAATGACTTAGAAATTTAAAAATTTAACACCCAATTATCCAAGGAGAAGCAATAAAAAAAATGTTTAACTAACCATTTTCAATAGATATTTTCAGGAGTCTGTATTTTCCATTTCTTGCTCTGGCAAAGACATCTTTAACATCTTCACTTGCTGTGGAAAAAAAATAAACACAAACCTATTTTTTATACTTATATGTTAAAACTCTCTAATGCTACTTAAGTGAGGAAAAATATATTACAATACAAAGCAAAATATCTTCAGTATGTAGCATCCTCTTCTTATCAGTAATTTAAATTAAAAACTTAAAGGTAAAACATAGTGGATAGTGTATACAGCTAAGAAACATATTTTAAAGTATATTAATATTAATTCTAATTTGTTTTAGCTAGATAATTCCATACAGAAATAACATTGGGAATGAATATATTAAAAGTTACTCAAGACCATTAATGAATAAATTACAATTTTGTAAACCACCTTTATTGCTTCTTTGAAAAATGTTGAAAACCTGCTTTCCTATTCTAGTCCAATGTCAAGCTTATGATAAACCAAAACACCTTCATCAATTTATTTTGTGTATTTTCACATTAAAAATAACATTAAACATCAGATATCCTATCCTGATTTTTTAAAAAGTCAATAAAACGCATTCAGCTTATACTTCTGGTTACATTTTTCTAACTTCTATTTCTCAAAATGCTGGAATAAGCTCACTGAGTAAATATATATTTAACAACCTAAACTTTGTATTCTTATTAAAGCTTCAGAAAGTTACGTTCTTGGGTTGCAAGCTTGAGGCCAAGAACCACTATTTCAGTACTGCTTGCAATTAAGGCTCAAGTGTGAAAAGTTACATATTGAAATGTAAAAACTAACTCGGACAAAAACAACGCTTTTAGATTTGAGACTATTTTGATTACGTTTGTGTGTGCGGGGTACTGTCAACGACCCTTAATAACAAAACACAATGAAATGTTCACCTAGGGAAAAGATTCGTTGTCTATTAACAGGAAAAGTTTGTGTTAATATTAGAACTCATTAAGCGATCTCGAGTAACCCCGGGAAATATTATTTGATCGTGATGAGGTGAGCGCTTCCAGACTGCCCATTTTCAAACGAGGGATGGAGGTGAGATATAATTGCACATTCAACTGCCTGCACGGATAATTAAAAGCAGATAAGACTTTCCAGTTCCCTGGGGAAGTACCTAAAAAAAAAAAAGACTAAAACATCCCATACTCATCATTTCAGAATACATTTCATGCTCCTGTTTCGGGAGAAAATGCAGAAGAGTTTGGGACCTCTTAGTGGAAATGAAAAACATTGCAGCTTCTTTCTTTTTGCAGTCAAAATCCTTTGCACCTTAAAAAGAAAAATTCTCCCATCTCTCGACAGCAAAAGAAGCCACAGTCGCCTCCGCCTTCCCAGGTCTTCCCTACCTGACGAAAAGGGGGAAAAGTTGGGCTACTTCTCGGGGGCAGTGGAAGGCACGCCCCCTTCACCCCGGCCGCCTCGGAAACCAATTTCCTCCGCTCTAGCGAATTTCAGATCCGTTTGCAACGTGGCGGCTGCCGGGCCCGCGCTGGGAGGTACGCAGGCCGGGGAGCTCCCGGGACACCAGAGCGTGGGGAGGCGCAGAGGCCCGGCTCACCCCGTGAGACCGACTACCCGCGCTCCCGGCTAGACTTATGCCTTGCCCCGCCCGCAACCCGCCAGGCTCGCCCGCGGCCTCCCGGGAGTCCCTTCCCCGCGGGACGCAACGGGCACCGTTACCTTGGATGCCGGTCTGATGGGACATGGCGGCGGCTGTGGGCTCCCGGGTCCGACGCTGACTACAGCGAGCGGCCCCGGCCGGTGACTCCAGGAAGTGGCGGCTCCTCTGCTAGCCCAGCGCGTCATCAGTCTGCGACCAGCGACCGCCCCGCCCCGCCGCCCCCCGCGGGCCCCCCCCCCCCCCCGCCCGCCGCGAAGCCAACGGCGTCTCAGCGCGCCCCCGCTAACATGCCAAGGGTTAGTGTTCGGGTGGGCGGGCTGCAGTTCCACAGCTCTCAGTCCCAACCTTCCGCTCTGTACCCAGGATCCCTGCCCTCGGCACTTGTCGCCGCTTCTCCCGCTTCACCTCGAGGAAACACCGCTGAGCCAACTAGATGGCTGTGCTTCCAGCGACCCTGCCGACACAGCCATTCACTGGTTCAGCGAAAGGATGCTCAAAAACGGAATGAAAATTTTACTGAACTTACATTTTCAGCTTAAATTGATGTGCACAATATCTTTCTTGGTTATTTAACCTGTACGAATTAATGTGAAAGGTCGCTTCCGGCCCAATTTTTTAAAATGGGAATTGATATACTATAGGCGGTCTCCTACCAAATTTCCCCAAGCTTTTAAATTAATTTAACCTTTTTCTTTTTCAGTTAGCCTCATTTACAGTCCGAATTTTCTTTTCTCTTCATCCCCCCCAAAAAACAGCCAATGAGAGTGAGAGTATTGGGTGACTAAACTACTATGTGGTCAATTCTACCGTTGCAAATTGTAATACTCTGCATAAGATTGGCCCAATTATTATTTAATCAAGTAATTATTCAATATTTCCTTGATAAATTTGCAAGGTAACAAGATATTTAAAATTATTTTCCGTTATTTAAAAGTTCACGAACATATATTTCCCTTTTTTAGTAAATATTTTTGTACTAGTTTTTCTGCCACTCCTATATTAGTTTCTAGATAGAAAGCTGTGTCTTCTGTTTCAAGGGCCTTGAAATGACAAATATACAAAATTGCAATCTGCTTATCAACGAATAGTTGGTTCCAGACAATAATATAAGGGCAAGTTAACAAATCACTCTTTAAATACAATACGTTTTAAATTAATTATTAAGCAAGCAGCTGTTATTCTTTGCAAGGATCACAGCAAACATAGTTGCTATGTTCTCTTCCTTGTTATCTAAACTCTATTTCTCAAACAGATCCTCATATTCTGGAATAAGCAAAATTTAATCTGAGTGTTATGACTTGTTAGGATTTAATAAATATAGTGAGTACTTTCATTCTAACCAAATCTTTCCTGACATAGCAGTTTGAGCAGAGAAAATTGTGTTCATTTACAATTTTTTTGACTAATTCATGTCCTGGTGCCAGGAAAATTGCTTAAGGAAGTTGGCATTGCTCAAAAGTACTGATGACAAAAAAAATAATAACTCTTGCAAACTCATGCTTAAAAAAGACCACTGTATCTTCAGCCCTGACAAGAGAGGAGAGTTCAGTTAGGTTGAGTGGGATCACTGGCATCCTCCAGAAAGTGCTTATTTTCTGCTAGTTCCTTAGTTTAAATTTAAAAAGCTGCATGGCCCTTGGGTGCATTGTTTTTAAAATGGCAAAAGTTCCTCTGAGCAAAAGAGGGAATCTGAGCGGGGGAAAATATTTGCTAAGCTATAAAGAGCATAGACAAAAAGATCTTTTTTACTATCCATCAACATTTTTACATATAGTTAAATAATTTACTCTATTTTACGATATTCTATGTATGTATAAAAACTGGTTTCTTGACACTTCCATAAGGTGTTATTCTATGCAAATTTTTATGGTTAATATTGACAATACACTTAAATCTCACTAATTTCTTATGTATGATATTTATTTTAGATTGTGTTAAAGTTTGACTTTGTACTAACTTGGAGAAATGGTTTATTGAATACATAGAGTGTTAGTGATGCATATAGTGTTTTACTAGTGTTGCATATAGTTTACCTTGCTCCTTTAATCTTTCTTACATCTGAAATGTGACCCCAATCATATTTCTCCCCTTAACTTTAAAAAAGTTATGATAAAATACATGTAACTTAAAATATATCCTCTTTGCCATTTTAAGTGTGCAGCTAAGTAGTTCTAAATACATTCACCTTGTTCTGCAAGTCTTTTCATCTTGCAAAACTGAAACTCTGTATCTATTAAACAACTGCACATTTGTACCCATTCCCCAGCCCCAGCAAACAACACTCTCCTTTCTGGCTCTATGAATTTGACTACTTTTGGTACCTCATATAAGTGGACTCATATAGTATTTTTCTTTTTATGACTTGTTTATTTCACCTGACTTAATGTCCTCAAGCATCTTCCATGTTATAGCTTAGAATTTCCATCCTTTTTTAAGGCCAAATAATATTCCATTGCATGTATATACTACATTTCGTTTGTCCATTCATCCATTGATGGGCACTTGAGTTCCTGTCACCTTTTGGCTGTCATGAATAAGACTGCTGTGAGCATGGGTGTACAAATAATCTGTTCACATCTCTGCTTTCAGTTCTTTGGGGCATATACCCAGGAGTGGAATTGCTAGATGGTATGGTAATTCTCTTTTTAATCTTTTTGAGGAAACACCATACTCTTTCCCTTAGTGGCTATACCATTTTACATTTTGTGCAACAGTGCGTAAGAGTTCCAGTTTCTCCACATCCTATTCAACACTTGTTATTTGCTGGTTTGTTTTCTGGCTTGTATTCATAGTAGCCGATCTAATGCATGCGAGCTGGTATCCCATTGAGGTTTTTTATTTACAGTTCCCTAATGATTAGTGATGTTGAGCATCTTTTCTTATATTTTTGTCCATTTGTATATCTTTGGAGAAATGTTTATTCAAGTCCTTTGCACATTTTTAAATTGGGTTGTTTTTTGTTTTGGGGTTTTTTTTTTTGTTTGTTTGTTTGTTTTGATGTGGAGTTGAGTTCTTTATTCTATATATTGGCCTCTTCTCAGATACATGATTTGCAAATATTTTCTCCCACGCTATAGTTTTCCTTTTCATTCTGTTGATTGTGTCCTTGACGCACAGAGGTTTTTTTAATTTTGATGTAGTCCAGTATATCATTTTTGTTCTTTTTCTCCTTATCTTTAGAATATATTTGCTAATCTTCTGAATACCTTCTACTTTTCCTTCCTTAAGTTTCTACTAAATATCTTACAAATCTCATCTACACTTTCTATATATAGTTTCTCACCTTTCATTTCGTAAATCCATGCTTCCCACACGCTATGCCTCGGTGCTGCAGCCACAGTGAGCTCATGGGGCTCCCTGGGGGATATTGCAGATTTTGAAAGGAAACAATGTGATACTTGATATCTTTCCGACACCACCCAAAATATTAGCCTGAGATGGTGTACTGTTTCAATATTGGATGGCTCTGAATTCCTTTCCACAATGTCTTTACAAAGCTGGGATTTCAGTGGTTGCTATGGTAAAAGTAACTACAAGGTGAAAATCAGTGTGGAACAGGAAATGACAGTGGCCAGTG
Source organism: Glossophaga mutica (assembly GCA_039655065.1). Taxonomy (NCBI): domain Eukaryota; kingdom Metazoa; phylum Chordata; class Mammalia; order Chiroptera; family Phyllostomidae; genus Glossophaga; species Glossophaga mutica. The sequence goes on from CM077304.1 coordinate 45,220,057, forward strand.
TCAGTATAATTCCAAAGTTTAAAAAGTTGTATAACAAGTGTGTGCTTCCTCTAAGTAAGTATATAACTGTGATTATTTAAAAACAGTAAAATATTATTTTTTTCTTGAATTTGTATGTATTACTTTTTTAAGTAGCTACTAAGTTGCTAGTACATAAATACTGATTTAAGTTGTCTGGAACTGACTACTTAATAAACTGAACTGTTAAAGTATTTCTTTTGACCTAGGAACAGTGTGAAAAGGATTCTGAGATATAGAAGTTCCCATCAATGGAGAAAGTTTGAGAGTTTCTGTCTTACAACCTTTACATGTGGTTTTTCTCCACACTGCTCTACTGAAACTATTTTTCTTGAATGTGAGTAATACCTTCCTTCTTTATAGAAAAATCAATTGTATTTATCCTGAGATGTTTTATGTTTCCTATGGCTGCTGTAACAAAGTAGCACAAACTGGGTTGCTTAAAACAACAGAAGTTTATTTTCTCATAGTTCTAGAGGCCAGAAGTCCAAAATCAAGGTGTCAGTACCACTACCATCCCTCCCAAGGTACTAGGGAAGAATCCGTCCTTGCCTCTTCCAGACTCTAGTGGCTGTTGTCCTTCCTTCATATCCCTCCAGACTGTGCCCCTGTGGCCACATTGCCTCCCCCTCTTCTGCCTTAAATCTCCTCCTTCCTCTCCTCTTAAGGACATTTGTCACTGGTTTCAGGACCCACCCAGATAATCCAGAATGCCGTCTTCATTTAAATATCCTTAACTTACTGCATCTGCAAATACCCTTTTTCCAAATAAGGTAACATTCACAGGTTCCAGGGTTTAGGATGTTGACATACCTTTTAGGGGGTTACCCATTCAACCCACTGCAGAAGTATGAGGATTTTGTTATTTTTTATCATTGCCTCTTGTTGACACGCTCCTTTTCCTCTTTTTTTTAACACTGCTCTAAAACCGATTCTCCTTTTCACTTGGCTGGGCCATGGTGCCCAGAGTATCATTGTCAAACATTACTCTGGGTATTACTGTGAGCATCTTTTAGGATGAGATTAACATCTAAAGCAGATTGTCCTCCATAATGTAGATGGGCCTCATCATATTATTAGACCAACAACTGACTTCCCCAAAGTGAAAAGGGATTCTGCCAGCAAGCTGCCTTTGAGCTTGAAATGCAAGTCTTCCCTGAATCCCTATGCCCTGCCCTCCAAAGACGCACTCACATCCTAATCCCAGGAACCTGTAAATGTTACCTTATTTGGAAAAAGGGCTTGTCCCATCAGATTTTGAACTCACCAAATCTCCAAACTGCATGATCCAGTTCCTTAAAATGTATCTTTTCCAACATATGTACACATCCTGTTGATTCTGTTTTCCTGGAGAATCATGACTAATACCCTTTAACTCCTCCTCTGTCTTCTTTACTTCACTTTGTCAACATATGTAAAAATGAATTCATATGTCTTTAGTAAGTTATCCCTACTGTAGACTTCACTGTTTCTTCATATGATACCATCATTTAAAAGTACACCCTTTTAATCTGTCACTCAGCTACTTCCTGGGAGGACTTGCTTGTATTAGACACATCACTGGCATCAGAAGTAAATGTAACATGGATCATAATTAAAATGCTCAATTTTGGAAGTGTGAGGTTCATCTCTTCCATATTCAATCTGTATTCAGTAAACCATTCTTGCCAATTACTTAGCAAAGTTCAATGAAGCATTAGACAAGAGTAGGCGATTAATATTCAAGTATTCTACTTACCTAGTCCCTCACTTATGCCTCTTCAGAATACTCACATCCAATTATTTTCTAAATCTTACACTGTTGACTGGTTTTGCTTTTAAAAGTACAGCTTTCTTTGGGTTCATTTCTTTGTGTCTCGTTGTCCTACTCTTCTTACCACATACCTTACGTTATGTACTGTTCAGCGCTGCATTAATGACTTCACACTCAGTTGTCAAGTTCATTTCCTGAAATGATTTCCCATGCATACTGACTCTTAGCGCCCCCCCCACCCCACTGCCTGCAGAATGTGGTTCAAGCTCCTCAGCCTGGCACCCACGGCCCTCTGCAGTGTCTTTCCAACTATGTCCTGTGCGCCAGCCAGACTGACACAGTCATCCCTGGATCATACACTGGATTGCCTGCGTCATGCTGTGTTTCCTGATCTGGAAGACAGCTCCTCCCTCCCCTCTGTATACACCCCAGCATTTTTCAGCTTTCTCTGCTTTTCAATATTTAACCCATTTTTGGAGCCATATCAACTTGCATGAAGCCCTCCTTCAGTCTCAATTATATATATGAAGTTTTGTTTCTTCAAATGCCTGTATCATTTCACGTGTCTCTTCCAGCACCTCTCTTACTCTTCCTTGTAGTCACAGATGTATGTAAACTTATCCTACTCTTCTATTGGTCTGCATAGTCCTTGATATCAGGGACTTCCTCATGTTCTTTTTGGCATCTCACATGTGTTAGCACTCATTCATTCATTCATTCATTCTTTCTTTCTTTCTTTCATTTGGTACATTGTGTTCTTAAGTTGGGGGTATAATCATGATCACAGTGCTCTGCAAACATCTCTGGAATTTGAAAAGTCTTAATGATTTTTATTTCACTTACGGAAATAGATGCTGCTAAGTCCCTTACCCTCAGTGGAACCATGAAACAAAGGTCCTGAACAGTTTTCCAAAAATGCTTTTTCGGGTTATCAAATTGTGTGATTCTTTGGTGATTAAAATGATTGTACATTCACTCTGTAAAACAATTATTTGAAAACAGTTCTAACTAGTTTATGCAAGTAAACTGAATTTCTTTTGAAAAATCTGAATTGTATGATTTTTCTTTTAAAAAATCTTTATTTTTAATGGTAACTTTTTTTTAGCATTGACTATTCAGACAGTTATAAAAATTGCATCCTCTCATCTCTTTTTTTAAAAATTAACTGATTTAACAGTGGCACCTTACTTTTGGCCTTATCAACTTATCTATTATTATTTCCTATTATTTATATGTATGATTTCTCTGCTCTAGCCACAAATATTTTCCCACTTGCACATACCTGTTATATGTTCAGTTATTAAACATTTACTAGAACTATCGTAATAATAGTGCCTTAGATTTGTATGATGGTGTACAGATTTCAAAGAATATGTCTAGACTTATTTGAGCACCAATATAATCCTGTCTGACAGGCTGAATGAAATATTATCAGGCTTATTTTTTTAACTTTCAGAGATTTGGAAATTGAGAGGGGAACTCAGCAAGTTTTAAGGACAGGAAAGTGTTTGTAAGAGACAGAAACCACCTTAAGGCAATGTGTGCTGGCAACAGGATATGTTACAAAGATACAGGAGAATCTCTTGGATCCCAAGGGTCTGGTCTTGTCTCTGCTTCTGTCTTTCTCTCTCTTTCTCCAGATGGGATCTCGCTGCTTTTTCAGTCAAAATGAAACTGGAATAGCTGGCATTGGTACTGCCTGTCACCTACCAGACCCAATAAGCAGAGACAAGGGTTGAATCTTTATGGGCACTTTATTCAGATGGCCAGTGATCTGAGAAGACAGTGTTTGTACCCTAACAGACCGTCTTACCTTTCCTTTCAAGCCAGCCTTTTTATGACAGGGCAAAAGTGTAGGTAAAGGATTTGGAATTCAAGAAAGCAGTTTATCAGATAAAAGCTGCAGTCTGGCAATTTCCCTAGCATCCTTTCATCTGCTGATGTTGATTACCTGTGTCCTGGGCAGCGGACTGTCTCTCCCTGGAGCACCACGGCTGGGATACTATCTCTGTTGCTTACGGTCTCTTCTGGAGCACAAAGGTCAATCACTTGTGGTTTCCTAGAGTCCGGGTGGGCCACACCTGCAGTCCCTGAAACAATTGCTTCTTACATGCATAAACTATTAGGCTTCTTAGCTATTACCTTAAACTAAAATTTTCTGACTCCTGAGGCCACCATCAGAAATGGCAAAATATGTCCACCCTACACTTCCCAAAATGACAATCGAGATTCTGGCTACATGTGGGTATTAAGTAGTTGTTTCTAAGTACATGTTCCAAATTCCTAGGACAGCATATGATTGGCCCTGCTTGTCTCGGGTGTCAAATCACCCTTGACCAAGCTGGCTGGTCTACCCAGTACACCCTGGCCCGTGAATGGAAGGCAGTTACCAAAGGAGGGGAGATGCATCCTAGGTTTGGAAAACAGGTTCAAAATTCTTCCTTCTTAAAATTTGGTGGAGCTGGTGCTTAGAACTTAAATTAGAAATCACAAACTCAAATATGTACAGAGGGCAGGTAAATACCATAAATGAATGAAAAAAAAATGAATGAATCTGACAGAGACTGTCACCCAGATGGAAGCCAGATTGCATCTAAAGGGAGCGTCTATTCAACTCCAACTGACTGACACTCCATGGAAACTCAGGCCCACAGTAAACAGTATTCTGATCTTCAAATAAACTCAGAAGTTGAGATTTTATGTAAAATCTCCATGAAAACAAAAAACTAGTGAAAGGGTCCGATTTTTCCAATGACCTGGTAGCTTAGGACTTCTGACTTCGCTCTTCTGTCTGATCAGTTGTCAAATAATGACATTTAAGGACTTCCATCCTCTGTAAATCTTTTATGCAGTGAAGAGAATGTAATGTGTACACTGTTAACATGAGCAGTACCCAGGTTTGCGTGTAACCCATGCACACATAAAACTATACATCATTCATCTCACCTCTGAATGTGAAACTTCTGATGGAAGCAAATCATTTCCTCTTTACTTACTGAGATCATTATTTATAAAGAGCTACACTATTTGTTTGAGGCTTTTCTGCAAAAGAAACTCTGTTTTAGAAGAAAAAGCCATTTAGAAGCTTTATGCCAATACCAATGTCTCATGGCTGTCATGGAAATCAAGTGAGATACAAATTTCTACATTTTAACACATATTAGCTCCTCAAGGTACATTAGGCTTTATATATGCTAGTAAGAATTAAGTCCAAATAATACAGCATGAAACAAAATAATGTCATTAAAAACAGACCAAGTAAAGTCAGCTTGAATTTCCAACATCAAAAGCAATGATCAGAAGTTGATTTGTTAAAATATTACTATTAACTGTTATGTTTTATTCAATATTTTTAGAGTTATAAAGTATCAAATATGAAAATAACTCTTAGTCATAAAAAATTAAATTATTAAATAACTTTTTATATGCATGCAATCATAACTCCCAAACAATCTGTAAGAAACACCTGGCCAAATTGCTCATTGGAGCTTGAACGAGTCACCAAGGAAACAGAACAATGAGTTTGGGTTACAGATTAGTTCAAGGAAATAATATCTTTTTATTGTTCTCCCCTGACTGACATCTGGGCTGAAGTAACCTTAATAAGTGGTGTGCACTTTCAAATGAAAGAAACAGGGAACATTTTGATTCAAAAGAGTTGTTGATAATGATAAAGATGCATATTGGAATCAAAGTACAGGAAAGCACAAAGCAGCTTGCTTTTTAATGTATTATTTATTGTGAGATTTTCACAATAAATACCTGGCTTGGAGAAGTTTCTTAGCAACAGCATCTTGAACCTCATTTTTATGATCTCTAATGTCTTCATGTGTGTAGGATGGTTTATACGGCTAATGGGAATATTTAGAATCACTTTGAAAATACAGTCCTCTCTCTCTTCTTGTTTCTCTGTCTTTTCTAGTGATGCTAATTAACACCTAAAAAGCTCCTCTATCATGTAATTAGCTTGCATAGAAAAGTCTCTCTAATAATGAGTCCACCATAGAGACAACCTTCTCTGTTATTTAAGTATTTTTTTGTATTCACAACAGAGGCAACTCCGTTGTTTCCATATTATAGAAATTTAGGGCTGGAATCTGCAGTCTGGTTGGAAAGTGGTACAAGGATGACTGTGAAGTTGAGCTTACATAGCAGGAGATTGTGTGTGTGTATGTGTGGGAAATAAATTGGAGAAAACCACTGATATCAAATAATTGGGGGTGGGGCTGGAGATGAGCAAGATTGTGGGGGAGTTAAAGCCCCTTCACCCCTATCCTAAACTGCCCTTTGGAGATGCCTGACAACTAGTCTAATGGTTGGGATCCAAACTGGATTAACCTTTTACTAAATACTGCTGCATAACAAAAACTTTATGCCAACACTTTGATTTATCTATTAGTTTTTTAGGGGTAGGGTAGATTACTTTGGTGACCTCTGTTTAGGGATTTGTCAACAAGGCAATTAACTTTTAGAGTTTGTATGTTAATGATGGAAACAGTAGTATAAGAATTCCACAAAAGGAATTGTTCTACTTCATTGAAATAATTATATTGAATTATAATGTATTTTTAATACTTGAAAAAAACCATTTGGTAAGACTGACAAATACTACACACTATACTTATTCCTTAGCAAGAAAACTCAGATTTTATTTGATGTGGTCAGGTGCCCAGATAAAAGTTTGCATTTCTATCTCCCTTGCAGCAAGGCGTGGCCATATGATTAAGTTCTGGCCAATGAGATAGAAAAGTTGTTGGGTGAGTCTCTTTAAAAGGCTTTTTAAAAGGCTCTTTAAAACAAGGCTACATAGCTGGTGAGGACCCTGTTTTATTTTCCGATTCTTCCTCTTTCCTACTGGAATGAAAATGCGATGACTGGAGTTTCTGCTGCTGTCTTAGAACTGAGGCGACCTTAGAACTGCAGCCACAGTTAGGTGATGGAGGAGAAACACAGGGGAACCCGGGCCCGTGTTGGCTGTGTCTCTCCCACATCAGACCTGGCATGCCTACCTCTACACTTCCTTTACATTTGCCAAAAATAACTCCTATCCTATTTAAACCACTCTTATTTCCAGTCTGTTACTACCAGCCAAATATATTTCCTAAGTGAGACATTTTGCTTCCACAAAACTGTTATGTATAAATATTTCTCATTATGCAGTTCTTCAGTTCATAAAGAACTTGGATAGCAGGTTTGTAAAATGAGAGCTGTGTTATCCAAATCCATTTGGTTTCTGGATTTGGAGAGCAATTAGTGAGAATTTAGGCAGCATGTGCCACATATAGTTTTATAGGTGAAATTACAGCTAGCTGATATTCTATAGTCCCTGCATACAACAAGACAGGCAGTGGCAATTTTTTTTTATAACTTTGCTAAATAAGAGAGGCAAATTGTCCCATACCTAAAAATATTCCCTTGTACAAAAGCAGATAAATGTGTGTGCTTTATCTGACTTAGAAATATTGTAGATCTTTCAAAATGTACATATATATATTTCTTTATTCTTTAAAATAGTTTTAAAGTTTAATGAGATTCAATTCTACAGTAATTGAAACATTTTAAGACATAATTTTAAAATTCCAACATTTTCCTAAATATTGACTCAATCCAATGTTATATAAGAATTCCAAAATCTTCACTATCTTAAAAAATTTGCAGGAGTCTACTTGATGACTACCTTAGCCAACTAGTATCATGAACAGACATCAGTGCTGCCTCTCTGAATGTATGGTGTAACCTTACAGTTCTGGTTTGTGCCTTGTTCTTTGTTATGGACAGCCACAGAATGAACATCGTTTTATGTGTTCTCTCTTAAATGAGTTCCCAGAGACAGCTTCTACAACAGAAAACCCTTGGGAAACAATTTCTCTCTGGTGTTTCATGTCAGCTATGAACGACCGTTGTCAATGGAGAATTAAGCTTGTTGGAGACTGCAAGGGAAGGGGACCAAGGAATTCTGGGGAGCACGGGAACTGGGCCCACCCTTCCTTTCTTTTTAATCTCTGCAGTATGCCACATTTTAGTACAAGTGATGCGCACTTTGGATTAAGTAAGTGGAAAGTGAGGGAAATATTGATATGCCAATGAGAGAAATGGCAAATTCTTTCTTTTGTGCTATTCAATTATTAGAATGGCAAAGGTTTCATGAGTTAACTAGACTCTTCCATTATTTCTCATTTCAATCTCCAGGTTTACTACTAACTAGCCTTCACACTTGGCAGTCGTGATCCATCCTACTAAACCAGTTGACCTTGATCCTAGGACAAGGCTGGGCTTTCTCATTAAGAAGCTGACTCTGCTACTCTGGTTCTGAGGTCCAATTCCATTTGACTTCAGTATGGAGCTCTTCATCTTGGAGTCTCCTGACTCTCTTCCTCATTGGGTCCCTCTCATTTGCCCTCGTAGCAATACTCGTCCCAGTCTTCCCAGCGATGCTGGGTGCTGGTTTTCATTTAGGTTTTCTGAATTGGTTTTCCTTCTCATCTCTTAACTCCTGAACTCTTTTTATTCACTTTCTCTGAAATAACATCACAGACTATTTCCTTATGCTCCAGCCCTTTGTGGTGGCCAGTCATTTGGGTCTCATCAGTCCATCTCTCTTGTCAAGGTCATTACACTTCCTCCCAAAGAAGCCCAGTCAAGGCCCTTATTTATTGGCTGTTGCTTCTTCCCAAACCATTGTTTCACAGAGCAACAGCACAGTCCAGTTAAATCACAGTCCACCATCCCTGGCTCTAGACACAATAATCTCCAATTCACTTTACCTTTGATTCTGTTTATTTTTAAAGATTGTTTTTCTTTCATCCTTCCCTCTGTCCCTTCCTTCCTTCTGTTCTTTTTTCCCTTCCTTTCTCCCACAGCCATTGCCAGTGCCCTGGTATTTTCCATGTAAGTATTCTAGCTCATTAACAGTGAAGTGGAACAGAGGAGAGAGGTCCCCAGTGCATTCTCAGGTATATTCTTATAATTACAGCACATCTTAGATGTTTATAAAGGAGTTGGGATAGGTTTTCAAAAGGATACAGATCTTTCTGTTCTACAGCTCATGTCTGGAATAGAAATACACTTGAGATAATGGGTAATGATCTTGAGGAAAGTGCAGCTCAAAGTGAAGTAAATTGCACTTTTAAGAATTTAAAGTCTGTGCATATAGGAGGCTGTATTTCCCAATGGGAAAAGCTCTGAGTTCTAATCTCAGTTCCACAACTGCCTAGCTGTGTGATGTTGAATGTGAGGTGGTAAAAGGGAGGAAGAAGGGAGGATAGCAACAGAGTCATCTTGGAGCCACCATATGAGCTCAGACTTGTTTTTGGTCCTTGCTTATCTTTCCCCGGTTGCTTCTGTTCTGCTCACTGTCATCCTTCTAACATGATGGTGATTTTGTGCCATTTCCCTGTCTTCTCTAGAAGGCCTGCTAACACAGGCCCTCTGTGCTGACTGCACCTCTCTTTTCTCCTACCACAGCGAGCTTGTCCAGGGTCTCCCTTGTTCAGAATACTTGTCAGGTAACCGGAAGCCAATCTGGTAAAGTAATTCACAGCAAGGTGCTCATTCACGAATTCATCAAACATTTATTGAGCACCCCAGCTCCTGTGCGAGGTGTGAATGACTGACCGAGCCCAGTTGCCTGCGTTATCAACGTGGAGCGTGGCAACCTCGGGTTGGGGTCAAACAGTCCTGGCTTTGAATCTTGCCCTGTCACCTGCTAGATATCATCCTGGAAAAATTTACTTAGCTTTTCTGGAAGTCTCAGCTTCCTTATCTGTAAATAGAAACAATGATACCTGCTGTTAGGAGATTTTGGAATTTAAAGACAAGTATGTACACTATGGCTAGCTCACAGTGCATGTTAAATAATTAGTGATTATTGTGATATTATTCATTGCCCTTTCCACGCATCATTTATAGGGACCTTTAATATGTTAACTTTGGATGTAGATGGCCAATGCCTGAATTAATATGAATTTTAAGTCTCATGACAGGTTGTAAGAGACATTTTAGGGAGCCAGGCAAGTCTTCCCCCTGCCTCTTCCCCACACCAGTTGTCTCAGTTCTGACAAGAGAATACCCAAGTATCAGCTGTCTGAGGAATCTAAGCAGAGCCGAATTGCTGAGGACACAGGAGAGGGGTTATAAGGATACACAGAGGTACATTTTCAAATGAGGCAGCCTGGCTCTAAAATGCTAGGAAACAGCGACAGCCGACCGTGAAATGAAAAGTAGGTCACTTGTTTGGAGTCGAGGTATCCAGTAGCATACGAGGTGAAGAGCCCAAAGCCATAAACAGTCACAGGCTGTGCAAACTGCTACAACAGCCATAAAGCAGAGGGCTGCCTTCCTGCATATGCCGGAGGAAGGGAACTGCTGGCCGAGCAGCCTGTGTTTTGCCACACTTGCACACAAACAAAACAACACCGTCAGCCATCAGCAGTGTCATTGGAACAAAGAGGACAATGACAAATCCAGAGACCAGAGAGCTGGATACCCACAAGAGCAGGAGGGCAGAGTGACAAAAAGTGGGAGTGAAGCTCTCCCGTTGTTTGGTTTGACACCTAAATTTGTGGTATGCTTTTCAGATGTTTATGGCTTCAAATTTTAGTGTGTCAAACTTCCAAATGCTTAAAGGAAACCTCTACTCGTTTGCATATTCTTGTACATGGAGTAGGCCTTCTACCATTGTAGGATGTTTTTGAGCGTTGTGGGAATTTTTTAAAATACTTAGTTTGTGTGCAAGTTATAAAGGACTCTAAGCTCAGCCTGAGGCTACCACTTCAAATGGCATTTGAGCAGTCTTCTGGCGACGAGGGAGGAGAGGAGGCAGACAAAATGCTTGTGGGATTGTGAGAGAGAATGGTGGGTGTGGTGTTCTGCTCCATTACACTGATGTCACTGGCTTCTTTCCACGCCACAGTTCTCACTTATTACTTGTGATCACCTCCTGCCCACTTCCCATGACAGTCTAAAATCTGGAGAGGTAGCTGACATAAAACCGTAGCTGAGGGAACAGGGGTTTTGGTTCACTGCAGATTTAGAAACTAGTTGCAAACAAAGAGGAGACTTAGCCGTCACATGCTGGTGTTTCACTTTGGTCATTTGACGCAAGCAGAATTCTCCGAATTTCTTAGGCTGCTGAAATTAACTTCATTATGACGATTACCTTTGAAAAATGAGTTTTCTATCTATCATAAACGAAAGGTTCATTAATCTATCGTTGAAATTAATGATAATAAACTACCTGAGACCCAAACTATGATGTGAGGCTTGCATTATTTTGCTCTGACATGTGACACATATTCATTTTACGCAAAATGGTATAATTACAATTTGACGCAACTTGAAGACCACGAAGTTTAGAATCAACTGAGGTTGTCTGGAAGCTGGGAGCTGTAAAAGAACACAGAACTATTTCAGCTGCTCTTTCAGCTGGCTGGGAGCACACTGCATTCTGCAGCATTGGAACAGATAAAGGGGTTTTGAAAGGTCAACTTTCAAATGAATATACATATTAGTTCAAATATGCTCTCTTTAAAATAAGAATAAATGACGGTATTGAAGAAAAAGTCAAATCGTTTTAAATTGTTAGGGAAAGCCATTTGGGTAGGAAATGCGCCTGTGACTCCACTCTTAGGAAAGTAATCTTTATGGATCCCTGTCAAAGGCATTGGTCTGGCCCAAAAGCTGGTTAGGGAAATATATTCCTAGAGGTAAGTATATTTTTGAAACATAATGAGTGAATAAAAATTCCTCTTGGGAGAAAAATAAAGATTAGCTAGAACATCCTCCTTTTGTTGTGTGACTGAAAAAATTGTGTACATTTGTTTATTTTCATTTGGAGTCCTGACTTGACAAGGGCACAATTTGAATTTATGTCCTTAAATGACTGGGATGAGTTTAAGATTTTTATAAATTTAGACAGCCGCAAGGAAACTCTTGCATGACTGAAGGCAATGGAAAAGATTTAAATATTTTAGATTTGACTGACAAGGAACTACATCATTCTTACGAGTTAAAATCACCTATTATTTTTCAGACTGTAAATTATGTTATGTACGAACACAATTGTCCTAGAGTATTTTTGAACGGACACTCAGTATATTGATTGATTCCACTTACCATCAATGCAGAATAAATAAAAACATAGGTTTTTCTATGCTCGGGCTTATACTGTGAATCATTTCCTTATTACCCACTTGCAGAAAATTTACTTTTATCAGCTATATTAATGCAAGCCTAAGAGCTTTATTCTACAGAGAGGTTAGTTTCATGAACTAAATTTAGAGGCACTTCTCAGTTTATCTCATGAATAATGATGCTATTTTAAAAAACATAAAGAAGCAAGGAAGCTTTATGTTCACTTTTGGCTTACCTTACTTGCAAATGTGTACTTAGCTATAGAACAGGTATACGCTAGCCCTTACTTAGCAACTTGAAAATAAGGGAAAGAAGGTTTCAAGGATGCCTCTCTGATGAGTTTGTAGAATCTTAGGTGCACCTTTATGGTGTTATTGGAAAAAAAGGACGCTGATTTTTTTTCCTGCATGCACTTTAAAACTTGTAGATAAGATTCTAATTTCTCCCCATATGTATATGATTAGTTCTAAGTGTTTGAGTGAATCAAACTTCTTGTGGTTAATAGAAAGCACCTAAAAGTAAGTGCTGGCTTTTTTTTCTATTCCGTTTTCTGGAAAATAAATAGACTTTCGAACAGATGTTTGTTTTGTAATTTATAAGCAATCTGCACTTACCGCTCCCTAGCTTAGCCTTCTTCTCTTTTTAATTTTATCTTTTCTTTTCTTAATCTTAACATTTTAATATCACCCTTACAGTCTCAGTTCATATTCTGATATATTCTTCAATGGAAGTGAGACATAGAGATTAGGGACATATATAAGTCCATAATATTTTAAAGAATTACATACCTTCATAATAACTCTCTATTTTTATCTCCACGACTTTCCTTTTCACTCCTAGTCACACGTTCTTTTGACTTGAAATACCTCTCAGCATCACATCACTCTAGCAAAACCGATGGGGTTTCCATAATTCTCTGTGATAGGCTGCAGAAATAGACAACACCAGGTTAACATGAAGCTGAAGATGGAATTGTGGGGTGAGAGGCAACATTAGGTCACGGCTACTGATTAAATCACTAAGTATGGGGCGGGGAGGAGGGCTTGTTGAGCCAGTTGTTTGTTGACCTAGTAACTCACTCTCTGTGGAGTGGTGTAGGCATTGTCCATGCCAAGCTTTGACTGCTTTTCAGCTTCATAGCTTTGCTAAAGTAGAAGTAGAATAGGGGCCTCTGCCCGTCTCTGAGTCTTCCTATTTATTGCAGGTTTGTCTGATTTTTTATTCTGAAATTTGCGTGGTGGCAGACTCCACTGTAAGATGAACTTCCCTCTCTTGTTTCTCAGAAGAGGATTGCGTTTCTCCTTATGATATTTCAGCAGGGATGTCTGACCCACAGCATTGATTTTCTCTATCATCATCGTCATGACTGGAGGGCTAAACTGAAATATATATTGTTCTCTGTAGGCTGATGTTGAGTTCTGCCAAGAATTTTATTGTATTTTACATTTTGTAGGTAAAGGATTTGAATAAATATAGTAAAATAAAATTATGAAAAAAATCATCCACTACATATTTTTCAGATATTCCAGCTCTCTCCAGTTCTTACAAGCATGTAATTAAAGGCATATTGTTCCAAACAGAATCAATGCATTTCTGTAGAAAAATAAGAAGCAAGCTTTCTTTGTTATGCAGATATGCAATTTTATTTATGCATATTATCCATTTCATTGTCCTCATAATCAGAAGACAGCAGGAGGAACAGCACGACTCACTCAAAAATATAACACAAATTAGTCTCAAGCACACAGACAAATAACTGAGTGAAATTTTCACCAAACTTGTCTATCTTTCTCTGAGAAGTATAAAGACACAAAATGAATACAATTTGCATGTATTATCACTTGATATAAATTTGGAGCTATAGAATTGTAGGGATTAAGTACACATTTATTTGTGTGTCCAATACGCATATTTTTCACATGAAGAAATCCTGTGTGTTGCCCAGGCTGGCATAGCTCAGTGGATTGAGCACGGGCCTGTGAACCAGAGGGTCCTGGTTTGATTACAGTCTAGGGCACAGGCCTGGGTTGCAGGCCAGGTCCCCAGTAGGAGGCATGCAAGAGGCAACCACACATTGGTGTTTTTTTCCCCTTTTCCCTCTCTTCCCCATTCTCTAAAAATAAATGAATAAAATCTTAAAAAAAAAAGGAGAGAAGAAATCCTGTGTGTTAATAGAACTACACATACAGACATGGAATGAACTTTGTAGGTGTGGGCCTAATATCTTGCTTGTCTTTTTCATGGGGACAACTACAAAGAAGTAAAAGATGATGGGTCTCAGTGCATTTTCATTTTAACTGTAGAAGATCCAGGTAGTGGATATGGAATTGATGTTTAAGATTTCAAGACCTCTCTGTGGGCACCGGAGTCAGCCCATGTGCTCATGTGCATTTTACTAAGGTACTAACATGAGTTGACTTCTATGACAGACCCACTTCCGAAAGTCATTTAGCTTTGTGTGAACCCAGATAACCACCCAACATCCATATCAAAACAAGATTTTTCTTTTTTTACTGCAGAGAAACTCCCAGAAAATAATAAAAACTTCTGTTTCTCAAATGAAAGTAAATTTATGACGAATGCTTTTTCAGTAATGATATAGTGTAACATGGTTCAGTTGCACAACAAAATTAATTTCAATAATTTTATAAATGGCTATAGCTTCATATTTGTAAAATTGGTAAAGATCTGAAGATCCCCCTTTCCATTACGTTTTTTAAAAACTTAAATGCTATAATGGTGTTTTGGAAATGAGGGGATCTTTTTTTTTTTAATCTCTCTGGATGTGTCTCTCTTAAATGCAGTAAATCTATTTCACCTATTTCAGAACAAAGCATTCATACGCAGAGCAACCTATGGATTCAAAGAGCGGAACACAAATTAATGTAAAGTAGCAAACAAGTAAAATGCCATTAAAACAAGCTCTACTTGTGATAGTAAAATTATTTTCATGGTAATTTTGTAATATCACCTTTTACTTCTGTGAATCCTTCCCAATTTATAGTCAAACCTAGTGGCTCAGTACTCTGTTCTCATAGGATATTTACTCCTTGGTTTCTAGATTGTAGTGCAATGGCATGTTTGCCTGTCTTTTTCTCTGCAAGACGAGCAGGATTAATGTTATCTTAGTTGTTCCAAAAGTAAACAGTGAATACTTGCTAAAAGGATAAATATTGCTTGAAGTAAATGGCAATCAGTTGAAATTCAAAAATCTTTTTCTCTACTATTACTATTTAATAGTAATTATAACAATATCAAGAACTACTGTGCCAATTGAATTCACATAACATGGTTAAAAAACTCTGAGGAAAACTCATGGCCTCAGAGGGTATGATGCTGTTTTCCCATTAAAATCTTGGTGAGGTATTCATATAAAAATTTATTGTAAAAATGTTATCCTCTGGGATGAATAAAAATTTATTAAGAAGGTCATAGATATCATCCCAGGATATATCACATGTTTTATTATTTCATTTAATCCTCATTGTGGATTAAATGAAATAACTTTATATAACATATAGTATTAGCCAAATGTTTTAGACAAGGATGACTGTTTTAGATAGAGTATGCAGCAAAGTAGGATTTGAATCTAGGCCTGCTGAACTCCAAAAATCTACCTTCTTTTCATTACACTACACATTCACTCAAGGTGAATAATGAGATAATCAAGAAAAGGATAATCACATTCTTTTGAGTGAGGTTGCAAACTTCAAACAAAGTGTTCTGGGTGAGTTTTATTTTTGTGTGCTGGTAGTGAATTAATTGATGTACTTTCCACATCAGTTCAAATGCTAATGTTCAAGTTTTCTCCTATTACAGCAGATAAGAAACATTTTGTGCTGGCTTACTAGTTTTAAGTGACAAATTATTTACATTAATATATATTCTCACAGCATTAAAACACTAAAAATTACATGCTAATTTCTAGCATTGCTACGAAGTCTGTCGGGAAAAGTCCAGCCATTGGTAGTATACAGAATGGTTTGCATGACATCAATGTAACCTGGCAGCCAAGGAGAGTGCACTGGAATGCACATGCATGGACAATCACGCCTTCATTGCACTAGTCAGTGGAGGTGGTAGATGCCATTGAGTGAGAATGTGTATGCTGTGATTATCACGTTCAAAAAGACCAAGGAAGTAGAGCAGCAAATCTGCATCAAATTTTGCATTAAGCTTGAACATTCCTCCACAGAAACTATTCAAATGATTCAGAAGGCTGCAATTTTGGGCAACTGGTGATTGGCAGCTTCATCATGACAATGTGCCCACTCATATATCAGCTCTCATGTAGAGTTTTTTGGCAAAACATCGAATTGCCCAGGTGACTCAGCCCCCATACAGCCCAGATTTGGTGCCCTGTAACTTCAGGCTTTTCCCAAAACTAAAATCACCTTTGAAAGGGAAGAGAGCCCTGGCTGGTATGGCTCAGTGGATCGATCGCCAGCCTGTGAATCCAGGGGTTGCTGATTCAATTCCCAGTCTGGGCACATGCTTGGGTTTCTGGCCAGGTCCCCAGTTGGGGGCATTGAGAGCCAATTGATGTTTCTTTCCCTCCCTTCCCCTCTCTCTAGAGATAGATAAATGAAATCTTTAAAGAAAAAGGGAAGAGATTTCAGACCATCAATGAGATTCAGGAAAATATGACAACGCAGCTGATGGCAATTGGGAAAACTGAGGTCCTACTTTGGTGCCTACTTTGAAGGGGGCTGAGGCATCGTTGGCTTATGTACAATGTTTCTTGTATTTTGCATTTTCTTCAATAAATTTTTTTTTCATATTACATGGCTGGATTACTTCTAGACAGACTCTGTATTTTAAAAAAATAAGGATTACTCTATTAGCTAATGCTTGTGAGTGTAAAGGAAACAGCAAAAAGAAACGATGATGTTCATTACTGCAAGGAGGGCCATGCTTCTCAAATTCTGTCAACCAAACCCAGCCCTCCCCAGACCTAAGGAAGCTCTCTGGTCAAACAAGCGGGCAATGCTGCCTCCCAAAGAAGAGCGAATTCAATGAAGTGAGGGGCTCACCAGAGTTCATTCTGGGGAGTCCTGGTGTGCAGCCGATTTGTGGTTCACGGAGAGCCTAGCCCTGTGGGTAGAAAGCAGAAGTATCAGTGTCAGTGTCAGACTTCAGTTTGGCCTGAGGTGAGCCCTGCTTCCAGGGCACCGGTGACCGCTGCATCAGTTCTCTCCATGTGACATGACACTTTGGCAGCTACGGCTCCAAGAAATGGGCTGGGGAATCAGAGGATTAAACCAGCAGATAAGGTAGAGCCTGTTTCACGTGGTTTCTCCAGGTTCTGTACCATGCTTAGGGGACTTTGGGATCTGTGACAAGAGGCTGGAGTGGGGACTGGGATGCAGGGTAGGGACTTGGGGAGCGAGCTGATTAAGCCCCTTGATATTGTGCAAATGCTTTTAGAGGCCAAGTGACCAGACAACTAATTGGAGCGACCACAGAAGATGCTGTTGGGAGAGCTCTTTTGCCATGTAAGAATGTAGGCCCAGCAAAGTCAGTTCTTTAAGTTTTCATGATAAGCTGGACATTCAGCGTTTGTAAATATTCGCGACTAAGTCAACACTTTAAAGTAGCGTGAGAGTCAAAGAAAAGAATTCATTGGCCAAATTGCCACTAGTTTGCAAGCTTTGGTACAGGGCAACTAGTAGGGACTCTGGAGGGAAAGGATTTACCTCGTTTCCTCAAAGAGATATGGATTGCAATGGTCTGGGATGAGTCCCAAGCGTCAGATTACCCTGCTGTGAAGTCAAGGTTGAGCCCTACTCACTAACTTCTAGGTGTTAAAGAGCCATATCCAAAGGCTCCCCTGGCTGCCTTTTCTCCCAATTCCTCTTAGGCAACTTTTTCTATGGAGCCATCACCAATTCCCTCTACCTGTATTTCTCCAACTTCAATGTGAGTAAGAAACACTCAGGAGTTTATTAAAACACATATCACTGAATTCTATTGCAAGAGATTCTGATTCAGTAGGTGGGTTTTGGAACTTGCTTTTAACACCCACCTTAGTTTACTGTAACACAGATGGTCTGGAGAACACACTTTAGAAACACTGACTCATCAATGCCAGCAGATGGTTGGTACATCTGTTATTTCAGCCCTTGTTTCTTGCCTACGTTATAGATCTGTATATACAACTATCTACTGGAAATATTCACCATCTTCACCTGGATATCTCAAAATTATCATTGTCTAAATCCAAATTTATTACAATCATGCATTGCATAATAACATTCTCTTAATGAGGAATCACATACATGCTGGTGGACCCATAAGATCATAATGGAGCAGAAAAAATGTCTATCAGCTAGTGATGTAACCACTGTAATGTGACAGGCAATGCATTACTTAAGTTTTTGTGGTTTTGTGGGTGTAAACAAACCTATGTGCTACCAGTTGTATAAAGGTATAGCACGTACAATTATGTGCAGTACATAATACTTGATAATGACAGTGAATGACCGTGTTACTAAAGTATACTTTTATTGTGATTTTAGACTGTACTTTTTCTACTAACAGTTTGCTGTGAAACAGTGTGCTGTGTTATGACAGCAGCAGTCTGATGTTCTCTGCATTTCTTGATTGTATCATTTTCTCTTGTGCTTGACTTAATCTAAGTTGTTTTGCAGTAACATGCTGTACAGCTGGTAGGCTAGGAGCAATAGGCTATTCATCTAGAATTACGTAAGTGCACTCCATGATGTCCATACAATGATAAAATCGCTAAATGATGCATCTCAGAATATATCCCCATCAAGTGGCACATGATTGCATTTTCATTCAAAGACTGACCATAGACATATTCTTTATTTTATTGAAGTGCATCATCATCGACTTAGTTGCTCAAACCAGAAATCTGAATTTGCACCTTTGGTGGGTAGGGTCTAGCATTCAGGGTGCAAGGAGTATGGGGAAAAAGCATGTTCACCAAATTTCTGCTTCCCTGTCCAATCTTTGCAAGGGCTGCTCGGTTACTCTGCCTTGGCTTTTTGAGTATAAAACAGCTCTTCTGGGACAAGCCAATAATAGCAACCACTTTATTTATTGAGGTTTACTCTGCACCAGGCACTCTATTTCACATGTACTAATTCAATCTTTTCACAAAGCCACTGAACTCCAGGTCTAGTGTTTGACATCTCAGCACCTCCTGAGGCTAGATCTGCTCCCCATATTTCCAAATGCCAGCTGGACCCTCTGCTTCAAAATAGATAATGTCATCTTTCAGCCCAATGATACCAACCACCAAGCTACAGACCCCAGTGTCTAGGGTCCCTGCTATTGTTTTCTACTTGTGATTCCAGGGACAATGGTGGCTGCCTGGACTGGAATCATATTTAACATGTCTCCTTAGTAGTAAGTCAGGTTGCTGCCGTCCTTAAAACAATAGAGTACTAGAGTCAGAAGGGCAATCAGTGACTATCTAGTCCAATTTCCTTACATTTTAGACTTGGAAACTGAGGTCTGGAACCATAAGGTTGTCGCCAAGGGTAAGAGAAGAGTAAGAGTTCGAGCTGGGGATAAAATCTCAGTTTTCTGTGTTCTGTCCCATAGTACAGTGCAAGTCCTGCTCTAGGGGAGTTACATGATGCTGGGGGCTTTTGTTGTGTATTTTCTGTATGTACATGCCCTTAGAATAGCAGTAATTGTGGGATGTAGTGATCGTGGAATGTAGTGATGGTGGATGGGTACAGGTACCTCAATCTATGGCTGGTTGGCAGCGTAGTGACCAGCATAGCATTTGTATAAAGAACTGTGATGATATGATGGGAAGATTATGCTTAATGTAGTATTTAGACTATTTAGCACCTCTAGTAAAAATGCAATGGAGGAAACAGTCATAAATTGTGGCGGCAAGGAACTAGCTTAATTATTCTACACAAATATGCCCTGAGAGAGGCTCGCTCTGGCCACCCATTCTAAAATCACGACCCATATCTTCCTCGATGCTCAGATTCCACCTACTTTTCTTAACAGCATGTCTCACTCTCTGAAATTACATCGTTATGCATTTTGTGTTTACCATCTGTGCACTCACTAGAAGAAGCTACATGAAAGCATGGACTTAATCTTTTTGCCACCATGTCGCTGGAACATGGTGATGAAAACAGTAGAGTCCAAAACAGTAGAGCTTCCTCTAAGTGATACTTTAACATTTGGATCAGAAGCTTGAATAACATACAACACTTTGGCATTCAGAGGCCTAATCAATCTTCGTGAAAAGAAGCAAAGCAAAAACCTAGTGCTGTATGATGCTAGAGTCATAATGTGAGGGATTCTGATGACATTATTTGAAGAGATACTTACAAAAAACAAATAATTTTTGTCATTAAGTAAATGATTTCTTGTATGTATTGTTACCCTGTACTTGAGAAATAATCCATTACTGTAAACCAAATTATGGCAGATGGGATACTTGCGTATTTATTTAATGCGGTAAGTGGAATAGTGGCCCCCTCCCACCCCAAACTCATGTTTACCAGAACTGCAGAATGAGATCTTATTTGGAAATACGGTCTTTGTAGATATAATTAGGTAAGGATCTTGAGATGAAATCATCCTGGATTTGGAGTGGGTCCTAAATCCAAAGCCTGGTGTTTTCATAAGAGAAAGCAGACACAGAAGAGAAGACCGCATGAAAATGGAGGTGGAGATTGGAGTGATACATCCATAAACCTAGGGACACCAGGAACCACTAGACGCTTAAAGGAGCGAGGAAGGGCTCTCCTCTAGAGTCTTCGGAGGGGTGTGGACCTGCTGGCACCTTGATTTCCAGACTTCTAGCCCACAGAGCTGCGAGAAAATAAATCTCTGCTATTCTAAACCACTGTTTTTGGTCATTTGTTATAGAAGCTTAGGAAACACACAGCAAGAACAGGAGATGTTTGCTGACTCATGGATAGAGGATGTGTGGATTGTGCCATGCATAGGTTAGTCTACAGTATTTTGAAGTATTGCAATACCTAACACATGTAAGTGTTCACTGCGCAAAGGTAATGCTGTCTGTTGGACTCATTTTTTAAAATGAAATCGTAAGACTCAGAAGAGTGAGCCATCCTGGCTAAGCAGCTATGATAAAGGAAGGAAGGGACCCAGACACTGAAAAATGCATGCCAAGCCTCTTCCTTATTTCTTCACATGAATTGGGGGATGGGGGTGGAGTGGCAGGGGCGTTACTTTTCCAAACGCTTAGGGGAAGTGTGTAAAACAGTCTTTCTGGTGTATGGGTAGAGGGTGAGCCTTACTGTTTTCATTTCATGGCTACACGAAAACATGACCATTATCTTTAAGTACAGAAGTAAATCGTTTTCACTTCTTTTTTACTTAAAAATTCCAGTGCCCACTATTTATCTTATCTCACCTTATATCGCTCTCCTGCTCCCACCCCTTTACTGTTAAAATGGCTGGAACTGAGAAGTCTGTTAGCAACAACTTGGCTTTCCCTTCGTCCTCAAGCGACATGTTTCACTATCCCTTACTAACCACTCCTGGAAAGGAACCACAGTATTCCTGTTCCGACTGGCTTCTATTCTTCCTCTCCTCACCCCACTTTCTCTGCTAACCTCATCCTGGCCTTTCTGCTCCGCCTCCGCCATATTCGTCGAGAACCTTCTGGGTAATGAGCCCTGTTTTTGTGCTGCACCCTTTTGCTTGGAATTTCTTGTTTTCTGTCTTTTCTGCTTATCTAAATTCTCTTTATCTCTCAATGTTTGCCTCAAGCTTCTTCTTTCATCTGGTCTTCTACAGCAATTCCTAAGGATAGTTTTATTTCTCCATTTCATATTTCTGTCGCCTTTATTGTCAGTAAAACACATTTCACCCTAATCATATGCCACCTTGTATTACTATTTATGGTGATTGTAAGTCTTCCCTTGTCTGTTCATTTAGATCATGATTTTCCAGAGGAAACAGACAGGTTATATTTATCTTTGAAAGCTCAGCACCTTTCAGTGTTCTGATATACTAGTTGCTTTGGTTGTATTTATTAACTGGGTGGTAGATTTGGTACTTTACATGAAATAAAGACTCTTCAAGGCCGGTATATTTTTGTGTTCCCCTAAATTAAGCCTCTCCCCTCCCTTGGGCTAGATCTATCAAAACTTGTCTAAGTTGGTCTGTTGGAAACCGAGGAAGGAAGACCATTTGTTTCAGGGGATATCAAGCAAAAAGTAAGGCAAAGTCAGGTTAAAAGTGCTCAAAGGCAAATTTGCCATTCAAAACCTGCAGTCACATTCCAGAGGGTGAAGTCATCAGCAATCTCTATCAGGCACTGCTCCCTGGAAGTCAGGCGCTGGTCAGTTCTTAGGCCCTCTGTATGAGCAAGCCTGTTGGGGGGCAGAGAAGGCAAGAAGAGGTGGTGAAAGGAACTGAAGGGAGTGGGCAGTGAGACGGTTGCCCCTCTGTGTCATCGCAAGAGGAATGGCTCTTGGAAAGAACTGTTGCCAATTATGCAGCCACTTCAGGAGTATACATATGAGTCAGGGCTGATGCTGGCCACCAAGAAGGTGACAGCTCTGCCTCTGCCTCAACTACTAGCTCACCCTCTGATTGAATGACTCCTTTGCTTTAAAAACAGTACAAAATTCCTTTGCCCAGTCATTTGTAGGCTAAAGTGAAGGCTAGGAGAATCAGTCCTTTGGTAAAAGAAACTCTGGGACATGCAGAACATAAGCAGGGCAGGGACGACATGAACAATAATGATAATAAAAAGAGCATTTACGGAGAACTTAATATGTAGCAGAACAAATGGTAAAAGTGTAGCATCATTTAATCTGTCCACAACCTGTGAAGCAGGTACTACTATTGCACAGAGAGTTTAGTAATTTGCGTAACATCACATCGCTATTGCGTCGCAGAACCAGGATTTCAGTTCACCAGCTTTAGTATTTCATGCAGTAGACAGGCGGTGACCACCTTTTTCCAATCAAAATTCAGGGTATGTAGCCTCAAATGTGTTAGTGCCCACTGGGTACAATAGGACTGGGCATTTGCAGTTAGGACTGTTGAGGAAAATCCTGACCAGCAGTTGCTGGCCTTTAAATATCAGAAGAAAACTGTGGGCCAAGTTCAAATTTCTGTTCTTGCCTCTTTCGGAATAAGGACATTATGTTCTTTATATTTGGAGTAGGCAATTAACATCATCCTGATTGACCTATTGGAAGTTAAAAATAGGTTTTCTGGAATCTATCAAATCACTGATAAAAGTATTTCCTGACTGACTTGGTAGGGATTATTGATGCTTCCAGCTATTGTTTCCTTTTGCTTTAAAAGGGTCGTCTAGAGAGGATATTACATTTTAGTCATAATCAAAATTTTCACCAATTTTGAAATATATATTGGACTTGTCTCTTTTTTCCATAGAGTATAACCATATTATTAACCTACTGAGGTATGTGAGATGAACAGGAAAACATTGTCTCATATAGTTACTTGCAATATTTGTATTCTTAGGTCAGATTTTACAAAGGAATTACCTATAAGGGAGACATATTTAAGCCCGTTTGCAGGGTTGACTTTGTATATGGAGGTGAAATAGACAGATGTTTGGATAGTGTGATTTGAAAGTTTCCTACTTATACTATTTCTGCTATTGTCCTGACACTCTGTCTGAAATTGTGGCTAATTTGCTGAATAACTGTACAGAAAAGAAATGAAGCTGTTTGGGCTAAACTATGGATGGGGCAAGCAGGGCATCTGATGCTCTGCCATCTTGGTTTCTTCTTGGGGCTTCTATCTTACCCTTTTAATTACTTATTGACTTATTTTATTTTTATTTTAAAACACTGTGAGTAAGCAATTACCACTGCATGTCGGGCCCATAGAACTGGGTCCTAAGAAAAGCTTTCATAGAAATAGTAAGTTTTGATGTGAAGGAATAATGGCTTTTATTGGGCATCTATTATATACTTGACACTATATAGGTGCCTGCCACACTTAGGGAATTTAAACTCCTAACAGGTCTGTGTGGTAGTGACTGAGATGGAAGGAGACTGCAGAATAGAGTGAATAGTAGTTTAAATCCTGAGTAGGATCTGTTCTTAAACAGGCCAAATGACCTACTTTGAGCTCCTAAGTTCATATATAGATCAAATATCTCACAAATTCAAAGGTGGAAAAAGGCTGATCTAGGGATTCTTATTGTAATTCTAAAGTAGCAATTGGCTTAGGGTTGGAGTTCCTAGGTGGTAGAACCAAAATTCATACCATTCCTCCCTGTTCCAGGTTTCCTGACAGTAAAACCCACATCCCTTTCCTGGTATCTGGGGAGGAAGTCTACGGTAAGGGGTTAAAGTGTGGCCTGGCTTCTGATCCTCACCCCATCACTCTGGCTAGTCAGGAACCACTCAGCTTCTGTGGATCTCTTTTCTTACAGGTAAATAAGGAAATGTTACTAGCAGCATCTATCTTACAGGCCTGCTGCAGAGATGAAATATTTTAGTGGCTGGAACGGCATACAATAAGCCTTCAACAAGTTGAGCGGTTGTCACTGCATATTGTTGTGACAAAGATCCAGGGCAGAGGCTGTTCCAGCCTGGTTCTTAGGCAGGGCTAACATGGAGACCCCAGGTGGCTGCTGGAGCCAAGAGCACACACTTCCCGGTGAGCAGTGAAAATGGAGCACTGATAGTGAAGAAGCCTTGCCTATGTCAATATTTCGATTGAAGTGGTCCTGGAGAACTACATTCTTTAGACCCCAAGAGCTCTACCGTAAGAGCAAATAGTGAGCATTGGTTGAGCTGATTCTTAAAATTATTATTAAAGGAAGCAAGACCTGTGTGAGGACAGGGGTTTAAACGCAGGGAAACAGGCTGCATGTAACTAAAGTGAGACATTTCAGTTCTGATTAACTGAGTTCATCCTACTGGATACCCATGCGATCCTACTGATCCTGGAGTAGAGTGAGTTCTATTTCTCAAATAGGCAGAAGAGAAGCTGCTCAGTATTTTTTACCCCACCAGCTTTTGAGATACAATGTGTTTTACAGACTGTCTTTCAATGACAGGAAAAGTGCCTTCTGCATTTTGAGGGAGAGTAGGGGGTGATAAGCTACAGATCTCAGTATTAGGCTGCATTGTTTATGAAGCTTTGATATTTTTTAATTTCAACTGACTGGACACTCCTTACTTTAAATGGAGATACAAAGAACAGATAGAACATGAAACCCATGTTCAACAGTGATTCTTTGTAAAATAATCCTAATCATAATTATAAAAGTACAGTAGAATCTAATGATTAATGTATAGGATTAATCTACTATATATTGAGCTGTTACCATAACTGACTGCATTAGTTGTTAAGGATGCAATGGTGAGGAGGATTTAGTCTCCACCTTCAAAAGGTTTATAGCTTAGTGGGGGAGAAAAAGACACTGCAATAAACTTAGTAGGATACTACTAAGAAGTATCCTAGTTAAATGCACAAAGTTCTAAGCATAGGAAATAATTCTCTGGGAAAACTTTGGAAAGCGTCACTAAAGAGAATGTTACTAAGCTAAGAGGTTCATCATGCAATCACAAACTATGCCTACAATGTAGAAAAATGTGGTCTTTCTTAGAAGCTAGAAAAGATGTCAAACTCGGGAGACCTATGGCATCGAGCTCCCAATCATCACTGCGTCCATCAGCCACTTCACAGGACTTGGCAATGGCTCTCTTCAATCCATTGTAAAATCTGGTGAGGCCGCACACCTCTCCGTTCGGTTTACCAAGCCCATTTCTGAATCATGCCACCAGTCCAGGAGAAGGGCTAGTTTTCTCATCAGTTTGCAACTGTGGGCCTATGTGAATTATCCTATTTCCCCTTTGACATACGAATTAGTGATCACTTCCATTAGCTTGGAATACCAGTATGCTGGGTAGCCCCTTTCAATACATCACGAGCAACCAGTAAACTGAGGTAGCAGTTGTTACTGGTTGTGGAAGGAAACACAGGCCATGGATAGATCAACTGGAAGAGAGATTACATCAAGAAGAAAACCATTGGTAAAATGTGGTCAAAGGGCCCTCCTCCCCTAAGCTGCAGATCAATCATTTCAGCACAAACTACGGAATGATAGGCTCCTGAGAACTTCAGACTGCAGAGAAGTTAAAAATTGTGTGTGTGTGCACTTACAACATCTGTGTGGTTTTATATGTGTATATACATATGTAGGCATATATATATATTTGTTCATTTTTAACTGTGCGTGAACTTACGTGCGTGCTTCTAAATATGTGTGGATACATCTGCATACGCGTGTCAGACCATACAGGCTGGAAAGTAAGTGTAAAACTTATACTCCTCACCGGCTGTCTCTTCCCACCCCCACCCCTCCACACCACCAAGAGACTACAGCAGAAAGGATGCTTTGTGACCTGAGGCTGCATCAGAAAGTTTGCGGCTGTCTGTGGACATTCCACCTGGGAACCTCATCGGTCCCCTGCAGAATGGTGGGTTTCACAAGTCCGCCGGTTCCCCCAGGAGGAAGGGACCGCTGCTGAGACGCAAGGATGAAGCCGGCCGCCTCCCGAACCCCCCTCCCGGCCCCTCCCGGTTCCTAAATCGTCCCCCGCCCGCATCCGCTGGTTCTGCAGAAGCTGGCCAGGCCCGGGCAGGTTCCGCCGCGGCGCCCACGGCCCGCGGGCTGGAGTCGGCCCGCGGCGCTGGAGGGAGGGGAGCGGAGGGAGAGCGGGCGGGCGGGGGCGGCGGGAGGCCATGCCGCCAGCTGCGAAGGTCGCCGCACAGCTGGAGCCACAGCGGTCACCTGCGCCGCGCCGTCGCCCTCGCCCTTGCGCTCCCGCTGCCCGGCCGGCGGCCGGCGGACTGTGCGGAGGGCGCCCGGCGTAGGCGGCGGCGGGTGTGGGCCGAGCCGGTATTTATAGCTCGGTGACAGCAGCCGCGGCAGAGACGTCGCCCGTCTGTCTCGCCGCGCTTCCCAGCGAGGCCGTGGGCGCCCCGGAGGGCTGTGCTTGACCGTGTCCCGGGCGTGCAGGCGCCCCGAGCCCGCGCGGCCCCCTCCGGTGAGTACGCGGCCCGGCGCGGGGCGCGCCTCCCCCGCCGCGCGGTCCAGCCGCTGCGCAGCGCTCGCGGCCGGCGGTCCGCAGCCCCGGTGCCTCCCGGTTCCTCGCTGCCCGAGAATGCGGAAGCGGGCGGGCGCCCGCCCCGTGTGCCCCGGACCCCTCTCTTCCCCGGTTTCCCCGGGATGGCGGGCCGGGAGGCAGGGCAGCGTCTGGGAGGGGGCAGACCCCCGACCCTTCAGGGAAAGGGCAGCGGAGCCTGCCTGCTGGGCGGAAGGCTGCTGGTGGGTAACCCTCAAACTCCTGAGCTCCGGGGGGTACGGGACGTCTCCAGAACAGACCTTGAACTTTCCTCGCTTCAGTAGTTCCGATGCTAGGGATTGAGAAGAAGCTTTAGTTATCATTGGTTAATTAAATTAACAGGTTGCAGTTATGGGTATCCTTCTTAAAAACAACAGCAACAGCACTGGAGTGTTTGTGTGTTTAACTGGATCATAACTAAATGAAGGTATTTGTTGATTCCTATTTTCGGCATTACAGCAGGCCCACAAGTCTGTTTGACCCATGTGATAACATTTCAGCTGCCATTATCCATTCTACCAGCTATGGAACAATAAACTCTGTGTGTTGGGGGGGGGGGGCGGATGGAGAGGGGGAGAGAGAGAGAAGTAAACATCAAATGCTTGTTTTAGTGTTTATGTGTGGGTTTCAGTCTCATGAACCAAAATGCTTTTTTGAGTAAAAGTATGTTGAATAAAAGTAATTTATAAAAGATATCTTGTTTGAAATCCGTAGAAGGACTTCTAGGAAGATTTCAGGGTTTGGCTTTGTTTTCAGGGGAAAAAAGTTCTTTCAATTTATGGAATATAAGGAGTAGTAGAATCCCTGTAAAAGCTATTATTTTGTTGTTGTCAATTACTGAGTTTCTGCCATGTACTTTCTAACTCAGATTGTGGATTTTGACATTTTGACTCAGGTATTTACTCCCCACCCCCATCCCACCTCCACCTAGTCCTTGTGATCAGAAACCAGTACTTGTCTGTTTTACTTAATTTGCTTCTTTAAAACTTCCAGTCATTAAAAAAATAATTTTAGGTGTGAATGAATTTTATTATCTTTTCATTAACTCTTACTTTCTGTAGAGTTGTGTTTAGATCATCATGAACAGATGTCGCTGAAAAGGAGGTCTAAACATTTTTAAAGAATTCATTGCTGATTTTTTTCAACTTCATAACGTGAAAAGGCTCATAAACGTTTTGCCATTTTAGTGAAAAGTTGACAATGTCTTTATTAGAAGAGAAACCCAGGTCTCCTTTGCTTTCAGGTTCTCTGCTTTAAAAGCTTGCGTTGGTTCAGTGCTTTGCAATCCAAGGACTACAGGATAAGAATGAGGGAACCAAATCACTTAAGGTTGGAAAAAGCATGAAGAGAAAGGCTAGGAAGTCATTTATGGGTGTGATCTTACAAATTAGCTAGGGCGCCACAAATGCCATCCTGGTATGTGCAAAGCCACTTATGGTGGTTTCATTGATTGACTTAAAAGGTTGCTTTTTATTTAAAAGGCTGTGTGGTCTCTTATATTGGACTAAAAGTAAGAAGTTCCAACTTCACTTCTGGTATTATTGCTATTTGTATTTTTTAAAACCTGCATTAAGGACTTGTATTATGTAAAATGTTACATGTCATCTCCTCACACCTGCCTTCCTATCTGACAATTCAAGATAATATTTTAAGACCTCTCCTTGCTATAGGGCTGGTCTAGGCAAATATGTTCGATTTTTCTCCTTTTTAAGGCTTGAATATCCCATTACCCATAATCCTCATACTCTTAGTTCCTTCTCGATGGAACTTTATTTTGTATTCTATACTTCTCTGTGTAGGGAGCACAGTAGTATAAATAGTATTGACCTTTGGTCATAGAGAGGTATTTCTGCTAGTTGGTAGCTATGTGGCCTTGGGCAGATTATAACCTTTCTGAATCTGTTTCTTCACTGGTAAATCCAAAAGGTTGGTATAAGAACTGATTGGGATAATGCATGAAAAGTGCTTGCCAAGCGCCCAGTACATAAGAAGCGCTCACAAATGTTAATTATTATTCTGTTGTTTTTATCTGCTTATAGAGTGTTCATCTCAGGAAATGCACTGCCCATTTCAGGAAATGGCAATTTCATTCTGGGTTTTGCCAAGCCATGTTCACATCCCATCCATTAGTACCTCTTGTCACCTCTTCCTTTCAAATGTATCCAGAAGCTGATACAACCGTCAGGCTGAGTGGCTCTTCTGACATGGAAGTCAGGTTGTGCGGCTCTCCTGCTCCCCGTCTCACACGGGAGGAGAGCCCAGGTGCAGAGTGGCCTCCAGGCCCGCCATAATGGCTGCTACCTCGCAGACCTCTTCTCCTTTCACGCTCCCCTGCACCAGCACCCTGCCCAGTCTCACTAGCCCGTTGCTGTCCCTTATACACGCTAATCATGCACTCACCATGCACACAGCACAGGCCTTTGCAATTTTTTGTTCCCTTGTCTAGATGACTCTTTCCCCAGGTATCTGCTTGCCTCCATCCCTTTCTTCACATCTCTTTTCCAACATCACCTTAGAATAAGGTCTTCTTCAACTTCCCTTACACCTGATACTTTCTATGAACTTTCTCCTGCTTAATTTTCTCCATCAACATATAACTTTCTAAAATACACAGTATTTAATTTTTCTCTGTTCAACGTCTGTTTCCCGCATGCGGCTGTAACATGCAAGGAAACAGGGCGTTGTCTGTCAGTAATCCTCGCGCACAGGCCAGTACCCGGCACAAGCAGACCTCCTGTAAATACCGAACTAACGGATGAGGAATGTTCCTATGGAATGGACAGCTCTGGATTTCACCACTTTCTATGATTTTGGACAGGTAGCTTAAGCTTTCTGAGCCTCAGTTTCAATATTTGTAAAATAAAGCTACTTCTTCTTTGTAGAGTTGTTGTATTAAAAATCCTTTCACACTAAGAATAGCATATCCAATCACTCAATAAATGTAATATATTATTGATATTATTTTCACACTCATTTTTAATGGAAATGACCAAGACTTACTTGTGTTTTAACAACGGTCTTCATACCGGAAGTATGGGGAAATGACCGGACACTATACAAATGAAATCTCCTGTAGTCTTCATTACAACCCTGTGTAGAAAGTGCATTTATTAGGATTTTACTGCTGAAGAAATGGAGTCTCAGAGAGGTGAGGGGTTTGCCCAAGGTCACAGAGCTAGTGAGTGGTAGAGTCAGGCAGAACTGGACTTTATTCCTTCCACAGCATGAGGCTGCCTTCTGCACAGCGAATGTTCCTAATTCCTTTGAATCATTTTAATGACATTCTGATGGTGTGATTTTGCCATTAAAAACACTGAGGTAAACTGTGATATGAGTGTAGGCTATCATTTGCCTTTTCAGGGAATAATATTAATTTAAAGCTCTGTTTTCCTTTTTATCATATAATTTTAAAAGTGATTATATATTAGAGATTGAACAAAATTATTGTAAAAGTGTTCTGTTAACCGCAAAGAATTTCACCCACATTAGTAGAATACTACAACTGGGTAATTGAAGAAAATAGCCTTATTGTTGTCTTGTACTAACACAGCCAAGAACTGTCTGAAACACAGCTGTATGTGTCAGAAGGTACACACCAAACAAAGCAAAGTACAGGAAGTCTTTTTGAAAATCAGTTTTTAAAGACATTGAATTTCCACATATTTGGCAGAATGCAGGCACAGAATATACCCCTTTAATAAGACCTAGGAAGGATTACAGGTGAATTTTTGGGCGTAAATACCAAGGACCTTCAAGAAATTGGAGAGTGTTCCCGATCTCGTTAGGTATTACCAGATGCTAAGACCTGCATTAGCAGAGCTGAGCTTTGACTGCGGTTTACTTGACTAGTAGTAGTGTATCTCTTGTGTAGTTCACCAGGGACTTTTCCACGTGCATCCTTAATATATTTTAATGTAAGTGATGCACTCCATCTTCATCATACTTGTCATTGTGTAAAAACTGTTGCCTGAGCTAGGGTCTCTGTTAAGAAACATGACATTTATACCGCTGAGTCCTTGAGTGTTTCCATTTATTTGTAAAGGCCCCAGTGTGGAAGGAAGGCCTGATATTTTGGTTCAGTGAAACAAATTATTACAATCATTGTTAGGGCATTGATGTTGCCTTGGTCTGGTTTCCTGGTCATCTTTTACTCAGCTGTTGGAGTTGCCTCTAAATTAGTCTCCCCACTTTCATCATGCCTTATACCAATTGATCATTTTTCAAGTTGGCAGAGAAATCTCCCCCAAACCCTGCTCCTGTCAACTGTATCTCTCTTCTACTCTGAAACCTTTGATTCCCTGTTCTCTACAGAGTAAAACGTAAAACAAAACTTTTGTGTGATCTTCCTTCATGGGTCCCCAAATTACCCTTAACTCTCAGAAGATACCCCCAAGCCCTGTGAGTTTCAGCCACACAGAACTAGTGCTGCCTCTCTATGCCTGTCCCAGGCTGTCTCTCCTGTGCCTTTGTTCAAAGTGTCTTCCCAACCTGAGTGTCCTTACCTCTTTCCCATATTTCTTTGAATTCTTCTTGGCCTTTAGAACCAGGTGAACTACTGGCTTGGAGCTAAAATGTGTGACATTTCTAAGATCGAGTATAAATATTAGAACCTCTAGAGTTGGAAACCATGGCTGAAGGCCTGTGGATGATCAGAGAGTATATTAAGGTTTGAGTCTGTAGTTACCAATGTCTTCATCGGTCCATTATGTGAAAAAGCAGAGGCTACCAAGATATTGATAGTAGCATATATCTAGTGATGTCATTACTGGGAGTCAAATGGTGGCATTTGTCTAGTTCTCAGAGTGTTTTCTGTAAGCATCACTGGAAAATTACAGAGTGAACATCAGTGGTACATCACTGATCAGATCAACTCAGCTACTTATACTGGAGAGAAACAACTATCTGCAACATTTTTTAAAAGAATATTCTAATTCAGCTCTAATACTCTAATTCTAATTGGCTGGCATGGCTAAATGGATTGAGCGCCTGCCTGTGTACTGAGAGGTGGCTGGTTTGATTCCCTGCTGGGGCACATGCCTGGGTTGTGGGCCAGGTCCCTAGGTGGGGCGAGCAGGAAGGAGATGATCCACATATCTCTCACACGTTGATGCTTTTCTCCCTCTCTTTCTTCTTCCCTTCCCCTCTCTCTAAAAGTTAGAAATAAATAAAAAATCTTTAAAAAATTGAATATTCAGAATATTCTAATTCAACTTGGGCCATGTAGACATTACATAGCCCACAAAGCAAAATTCTGAAGTTAAAAACAACAATACAGTATTTTTCAACCCTCCACAAAGCACTTGTTTAAAAAAGGATCAAGGTCATATGTATTCAGTGTTCTAGATTCTTCTGCCTTGATTGTATGTAGGCAGCGGGAGGAGAGGTGCGGTGCAGCTGCAACAGAATTCCTCCCTGGTTAGAGAATCAACGGGGAAACCCCTTGACTGATACCCCTACCCAGTTCTGAGAGCGTGTGGGAATCACTTTTGCTTTAAGACTCCTTGGCTTTGAGGTGGTTTCAGTGCACTCTCCTGTGGGGTGGTCTTTGGCCTTTGGCCATTGCCAAAGGTGGCATGACATTGGGTTGACACCTGAGCCGTTCTGGCATCCTTGCATACTGAATGTCACAAAAATGCACGATGTTCATTTCTTTTTCTTGCTTTCTCTGCTCTTTTTTGGTGCGAGAACCACACAGGTCTCTGCAGCTGTACTGAGCAATGAACTGCACATTCAAAAAAAAAAAAAAAAGAAAAAAGAAAAAGAAAGAAAAAGCTTGCCATAGTCACTGTTCCTAAGTGTCTGAGCTGCAGTCCCTGGGAACAGATGTGTCAGAGCAGCCCCGCAGATCACAAGGGACTTGAAATTACTTAGAAGGTTTACGAATCCAAGGCGCAGGATTGTTTGTTTTGCTGAATTTTATGGCCAATCCTTTTGTGTGTTTACATTGCTTTTCTAAAACACTAAGGCTTCATTAACTTACATTGTGGGTTTAATTGACATTCATCAGCCTAGAATGTTGGATTGGGATTGGGAACGACGGAGCCTGTTCTCAGATCTTCTAGTGATTTAGTCATTTCAGGCTTGTGGTTTGGTCTTTTGTGTGTAGATATAGACATGGGTATAGATAGATGGAGATATAGATAGGGTCTGCTACAAACAATGCCTCTTTTTATTACAAAATCATAAGCATGTAATTCTGTAACATAGCAATATCACACTTATGCACACTGTATGACGTTTTAGATGAAATGTTCAAATTAAAACTATAAATTATTACACCCATGTTATTACCCTACCAACCACACTCAAGCAGGTGTTACTTCTGCCGGACTCTCTATATGGAATGAATATCCATTTCCCCCTTGTGCTAGAGAAATATGTATTACAGAGTTAATATCACTGTTTCTAGAGAAGAATGTTTCTCCAGAAGGCATTCAAGGGATGATGTTCCCCGGGGCTGGGCCCTGAGTCTGCCCTCTGAGGCAGGGAAAATGCCTGGAGTGATCTGGCTGCCTGCAGGGACTGGAGATCAGAGTTTGGGGTCAGGCTTCAGAGGCTCAAATCAGAGCTCTCCTGCTGGGTGACTTTGGGCAAGGTACACACTCTGTGTGATCATCAGCTCCCTGCCTGTGAATGAAGTGACTACAGCATATCAGAGGGCTGTGATGACAACAATAAATAATAATGTGTGCAGGCACCCAACACCGAGCCTGGAGGGCAAATACTGTAGGCTTTGTAGGAGTCTCTCTTTTCTCTGTGAGTTCTAAATAAATTAGAGAAAGAAGAAAAAGAATTGGCAGATTGTGATGAAATTTTGCCTTTATTATTATATTTACCCTAGATTTAATTAGCTTTTTTATTGGGGGAAAAAGGGAGATACAGCTTAGCCTGAGCACCAAATAGGTTCACCAAAACCGAACCCCAGATTTAGACTTACCACCCAGTCACAGCCCTGGTGGGCTCAGGCAGGATTAATATGTCTTTATGTGCGGTCTGGCTCCCAAAAAGGAAAGAGAGAGGAGCTGAGCAAGACGTTGGGGGTGGCATCTGGACATCAGCATTTTGAGAAAGCTTCTGTGCTTCCAATGCACATCCAGGTTAGGGCCCAGTGCTGCAGGCATGTTACCTATTTTGCGTGGCCTTCGTGCCTTTGTATATGCTTAGATGGAGCATCCTGGCTGTTGTCACTTGGGGAAAGAAATCCTACTAATTTTTTAATCTTGAACTTTGATGTATACTTCTGTGTGAAATCTCCTTCCCCCTCACTTCCTTTTACAATTAAAGTTGCCCAATCCCTCCTGTTCTACCAGAGACTTAGCTGGTTCATAAAACTTACTCTGTGTTGAAATTGACAACTAAACTGTGGACATTTTTACAAAAGTCCATATACATACATGCACTTGTCAGTGTTTCGAAAGAGATCTGAAAATATATCCATCAAATTATTAAGGGGTCTTCACTGGAGAGAGGGACTTGGGCAGAGGAATATGTGTTCGGTTAACTTGTACATTGCTTTAATTTTTAAATGAGTCTTTATTATAATTGTAACAAAAATATTCTAAGGGAGGAAAAAGCACTGCATTGTTTTTTTCTTGCTCTGCATTTCCTCCTGAGGTGACTGCTACATGTCATCTCAGTCATTGTCCCAATTTTAGAGAGTTCTGCCCTCTCGTGCTCCTTCCTCTCCCCCTGTTCTGTTATTCTTCTTTCTTAAACCCACCTGTGACCATAGGTGTTATGAGATAGTAGGGAAGGGATAACATTTACTCTCCTCAATCTCAGACTTCTCTTGGTGCTGTATGTAGGAACTGGTACCGTCTTTTCCCAATAACTCTTTATTGAGTCATTATAAGTCTGAATATATAAGAGGAAGAGAGAGACTATTTGCTTTCCTGCTGTAACCCTACGTATCTTTTCTTACATAGGTAAACCACGGAATTGAAGTTTGGAAGGATGGGTAAAGACTTTCGTTATTATTTCCAGCATCCCTGGTCTCGCATGATTGTGGCTTACTTGGTGATCTTCTTCAACTTCTTAATATTTGCGGAGGACCCGGTTTCTCATAGCCAGACAGAAGCCAATGTTATTGTTGTTGGAAACTGTTTTTCATTTGTAACAAATAAATACCCAAGAGGAGTTGGCTGGAGGCTTCTGAAGGTGCTCCTATGGCTGCTCGCCATTCTCACGGGACTGATAGCTGGCAAGTTTCTGTTCCACCAGCGTTTGTTTGGTAAGTACCCATGTAGTATAATGTTCATAATTATTTCATTTCTGTTCTCCAAAATAGAGCTTTGTTATTTCTGAATGCAAAATTTAAGATGCATTTCAGATGGCCCTCCAGCCTTAATTTGTTACACACTATTGTAGTTAGGTTCTTCATCTATTCTCTGGTTAGTAGTTTATTTTGCGAAGGCCTAAGGAAAATTATCGTGAAGTAAAATTAATACCACACTTCATCTCAAAAAATGGCTTTAGTGGGAAAAAATGAATGTATGTGTAATCTTATTTAGGAATAGATGAAAGTGACCCTTTCCCCATTAATAGTACTCAACTGTGATATGATAAATAAATCAAAATTGGCTTTAGGATGTTTATTTTGAGCTTATTCAGCCACAGAAGAGTATATTAATGAGAAACCTCTTGATAGCAAGAAACAGAAAAAAAGACTAAGTTAGTTTAAGATAAAAAGATAACTTAGTGTAGGGATTTTGGGATACTTCAGAGAGCCCAAGGACAGAATGTACTTTAATAATTGGGATACATAGAACCAGGGGCTGGAATTCTGTCAGGATGTTCTTTGTCCTGGCTCTTCCGTCATGTCTGCTCCCTTCTGCATTCACACCGAAGATCATCCTGCATCCACACGGAGAGCCTGGCTTGGCTCTCTTGATCCCAAGTTTAAACATTCAGGGAAGAGGCGGATGTTGACCGGTTTGGGTGTGTTTCCACCTCTGGCCCAGAGGGTTATGGCCAGAAGCGGGGTGATATTTACCCAACAAATATTCATTGCTCACTTATTACATGCCAGGCCTATTCTAGATAGTGAATCAAAAAGGTATGCATAAAAATTTATGCTTGCATAAAAATTTCCATCCTACAGGAAAAAGACACTAAGCAAGTACATTTAGAATATGCAAAGAGGTAGTAGGTGCCATGGGGAATAAGAAAGTTTTAAATGCTTCTGAGTCCATTGGGAAGAGAACTTAGCAATAGAATTTTGAATTTAGCGATTATAATATCATAGGTGACCTATTGTGGGTATATCAGTCTAGAAGTTTGGTTAGAAACAGATGGCAGTGGTTTAAGGAATGAACGAACAAAAAACTGTATTTGTGTGTGTATACACACACACACATACATAATAATACATATATTCCCTTCAGTCTCTACTTTTGTCTCAAAATGTTGCCATCTGGTTCTATTGCATAAATATATAAAATGTACATATTTTATATTTGTTATAAATGTACATAGTTTCAGGGAATTTGGTGAGGAAATAGAAGGGAATGGGAAGTAGCTAAAAATGGTAGGACCAAGGGCAGACTTTTGTTGTTGCTGTTGGTGGGGTTGGTGGTTTTACTTGAGGAGTGAGGTTGATCTGCATGTTGTTGTAGGGGAAGGAGCTAGACTGAAGTGCAGGGAAAGACATAGAAGAAAGACAGCATCTATGATGTTTGGTCTGTGACTTAGGACCCTGGTAGAAATAGTGCCCTTAAAGAGGACAGTAGGAGAGACCCCTCACTCCTCAGAAACAGTCATCAAGGAGGCAAAGGTTGGTACTCTAACAGGTGTGTTTAGGTGGAGGAGTAGT
This sequence comes from Glossophaga mutica, assembly GCA_039655065.1. Lineage (NCBI taxonomy): Eukaryota > Metazoa > Chordata > Mammalia > Chiroptera > Phyllostomidae > Glossophaga > Glossophaga mutica. Next base: position 45,256,865 of record CM077304.1, read on the forward strand.
GAGGGGAGTGTGCTGCCATCTGGCCATCTCTGTTTCACTATGAAGAAGGAAGAGCTAGAGTTAAACGTGGAGACTTGGATGATGCAAAGAATTTAAAAAAGTGGTCAGTGTTTAAACAGCAACCTGAGGGGGTGTGGAAGCAAACGGAGGAGGGGTGAATGAAAGGGTTACTGATTGTCAATGAGAGATGTTGAGGTTAGCTACTATAATGCCCCTATTCTGACGTGTTGAACAGTTTTCTCTATGAGAGCTCAGTCATCGCGAACAGAATTTGAGAGTGATTCATCTGGGTGGGGACTGCTCACGCTTGCTGTATCGGAAACAAAGGCTGGAACAGAAGTGGAAGTTCTAATAAGAGTTCTTGACCTGATTCATAGAGGGGTCTCACTGGATAAGGAAAGGGGGTGGGGAAGATGATGGCCTGGTAGAAGTGGGCAAGGACTCAAAGACTCAGATGAAATTGAACAGGTGAAATGAGAGTAAAAAAAGGAAAAGGACTGGTGGGTGTGGTTAGATCTCCTGTTGTAACAGGATTACAGTCCTTCTTTGTGGTGATTCCCAACTAGGGTGTGGTCTTTAGAGAGTGGGTGCTAATGTAGAATGGAGAGAGAGCTCATTGATACAGAGGATATCTAGGAACTTGGGTGTTAGCTGGGCCAACCACCAAACATTGAAAAAGCCTGTGTAGAAAATATAGGGATAAAGAGGTTAACTGTGGGACGGGTAAGGGGGAAAGGGGTCAGTTTTCAAAAATGGGTGGAGAGTCCTGGGCAGACAAAACAATAGATACCCATTAAGGCAGTGGCTGGATGTGTTTGTAGCCCATTCGGGAAATGCGTTTGGTGTAGAAAGTTAAGGCAAACTTAGACTAAAGTATCCAGTTTGGAGAAAAGCTTTCTGCTTGTATTAAAGATTGATTGAGAATCATATGGTCAAGGTTATGGTATTAATAATAAGGGCAGATCATTTATTTTTGTAATTGCTACATTTTGTTAAGTTATTCCATTGCAAAGTCTAATCTCTTATACTAAAATCACATTTTAATCATAGTTACTTTTTTAATTCTCCTGTTGGTATAAATAATTCAGCCCTGAAAAGTCATTCTAGACTTCAAGTGGTATATTGAGTACAAATTATTTTAAAATAGTGCGGAAGTACGTCTCTTATTTATTTATTTACCTATTTTTGCTTACTATAGGGGAGATTCTATAGTGTAGTCAGCTTGTCACTTCTATCTGGCAATATGGCAGTCATTTCTTTTCTTGCTAAAACTCTGTGAAATTACATGGGGCATTAAAGAAATAATGATAATCTGAAAAAATTTATTTTATTTTTATTTTTTTATTGTTATTTAAGCACAGTTGCCACCACCATCCCCTACCCCATCCACCCCCACCTCCCATCCTCAATCCCATCCACCTTTGACTTTGCCCGTAGGTCCTTTACACTTGTTCCTTGACAACCCTTCCCCTTCCTTCCCCTTTTATCCCCTTCCCTCCTCCCCTCTGGTTACTTGTAGTTTGTTCTTTACTTCAATGTCTCTGGTTATGTTTTGCTTGCTTGTTTGTTTTGATTATACCCTAAGAATCCTGAAACACCAATTCAAAAGAACCTATGCACCCCAATGTTCATAGCAGCACAATTTACAATAGCCAAAGGCTGGAAGCAACATAAGTGCCCATCAGTAAATGAGTGGATCAAAACTGTGGTACATTTACACAATGGAATTCTACACAGCAGAAAGAAAGAAGGAGCTCTTACCCTTTGCGATAACATAGATGGAACTGGAGAGCATTATGCTAAGTGAAATAAGCCAGGTAGTGAAAGACAAATACCATATGATCTCAATTTTAAGTGGATCCTAATCAACAAAATGAACAAGGGAAAGGGAGGGAGGAAGAGAGGGAAAGAAACATCAGTGTGTGGTTGCCTCTCATGTGCCCCCACCAGGGACTGCACTCCCCCCACCAGGGACTTGGCCAGCAACCCGGGCATGTGCCCTGACTGGGAATCAAATTGGCACCCTTTGGTTCACAGGGCAGTGTCCAATCAATCCACTGAGCCGCACCAGCAAGGGCCCAAATAAAAATAAGAAATAGAATGCTACTACCCTTTTTATTGAACCTTCGCTTAATTAACTTATGAGTCTTCCCCCATTTATTTTGTGATGGAAAGTCTCTTCTTAATAGACCCCAAAAGGACAACACAATATTTTACAATGCCAATTTTAAGCATGCATGAGGAAGAGCAAATGATTCTGTGAGCACATGATTTAATCCAGTTCATTGGTTATAAGTTTTGTCTTTTAATGTGATGTAAATATTACAGTTTTGTGGCTATTTTAGTCAACAGCATGAAACTCTCTCATGGTTTATATTTGTAGTAGCAATTGTCCCACATAAAAATCGTGAATCTTGCAGATTGGAAATTACATGTTACCAGAGACACAAATTATGAAGTACATTTTAAATTATTGCTCTTTCCCCTTCACTTTATGATTGGAATAACATGAGAAAGTCGGTTTCTCTACCTATTAGCACTAAACTTTCATGATTTCAGACTAGTCACAAATCTCAAATTTCCCAAATGTTGAAAATAATTTAGGACCATATATGAAATCAGAATTGATATATTAATATATTAGAAAAAATTTCTTTAGAGTATAATATTGACTTTTGTTGAGGTAAATATATTAAGATTTATGAAAATTGGATTCCATTGGCATGCCAGTTTATATTTTTCCATTTGTTTGGTAGATTCTATTAAAAAATAAGCATGTGTTCAAATAATGTATCCTCACTTTTGGAGGACTATACATTAGGGATATCCATGAATAGGGAAATTGAAAATTGTTATGATGATGTTAGGACTTAAAAGGAGAATTTAATTTCTTTGAGCTTATTCAAGAAACAATTTCTATTCCAAAAAGGAACTGAAATGGTTTACAAAAGCACATGTACTTAATACAGTAGGAATAGAAAATGAGGACCACAGCAAACAGGGAAGATCAAATATGTTTTGATTTCATGAATTTTGTGCTTTTGTTGGTTTTGAGTATCCTTGGAGCCTGGACAAGAAAGAGAAGTGTGATGCATTACATAGATTTGAATGTCAGAAATGATGAAAATTACAAGTTTCGCAGGGGAATTTTCTTTGCACTTAATTCTGGGATTTCCTTGCCCTAAATTTCAGTAAAGAATTTATTTTTTTCTTTGCTTTGTACAAGAGACACCGAATGCTGAAATGGGAAATGCAGAAATGGATTTCATGTTGTTATGTCTTAACATAAACTTTCACAAGCTTGAGAGCATAAAAGCAGTTCTGTGATGTTTATAGTCCCGGAAAGTAATTCTGTGAAGGGCAAAGTGAACAAGGTCTAAATAATGCTTTCTGACTGAATAACTTTATCCAAGGATGAATCTTAGAACATCCTCGAACAAACTGCTTCTGTTATTTGTTTTATTTTTTCTTTTTGTTTTGTAACATGTACAGAGAGCCTGTATTAATTTCAAACACTGATGGCAGGTATAGCATATGATAATGATTCTGAACCTTGTAATATTACATAGTTTCTTTTCCAAAATACGGACACTATGTATATAGGTTTTTATATAGTATTTTCATTAATGTCTGGTTCTCTAGCCATACCATAAACCTTAAGAGGGCAGGGATTATGTTGTATTGCTTATCATTTAATGCTCAGTGCTTAAAACAATGCCAGAAACATCGTAGTATTTGATAAATTTGAATGAAGAAATATTAATGTTCCTTTATTTTTTTTATGTTACCTTTTCCAATGTTGCTTTTTTTGTAAGCTATAGAAGGTATTCATTTGTTCATTCATAAAATATGAGACATGGTCTCTGCTCTTAAGGAATTTAAAATCTGGTTAAAGAGACAAGATACATATACATGAACAATTAATTACTCTGCTAATACAAGGAAGCGCAGATCAAGTATCAAATGAATAGTACAGACTGTGAGAGCTGTGGGAATTCAAGAAGAGAGATCACGGGTGAGCCAGGAAGGTGGAAGAATACTTTGTTGCCAATGTGGGATCCAAGCTGAGTCTGAAGCATGAGTGAGATTAAAATAGTCAGATATAATGCAAAAAAATTGTTACACATTTTAGGTCAAGGGGTAGATGGTGTGAGCAAAAGAGATAACAACTTAGCTTTTTTTGGAGTGAGGAAAAACTGAGAAGGTCATGCTCATTTTGACTGGAGTGAAAGGTGTGTGTTTAGAAAGAGCAGGAGGTGCAATAGAAAGCTAGGTTGACTCTAAATTCTTTGGTCTTTCAACACCAGTCTCATGTTTTGGACTTTATCTCTTCCACCGCTGTATTTGAATCAAGGAAAGTATTTGAACAAGATGGAGGATCACCCTGACCGGTGTGGCTCAGTGGGTTGGGCATTGTCCCGCAAACCAAAAGGTCTTAGGTTCCGTCCCTGGTCAGGGCACACACCTAGGTTGCAGGGTCAGTCAGGTCAGGGCGCATATGGAAGGCAATCAGTCGATATTCTCTCTCACATCAGTGTTTCTCTCCCTCTGTTTCTCCCTCCTTTCCCTGTCTCTAAAATCAATAAGCATGTCCTCCGGTGAGGATTAAAGAAAAAAGTTGGAGGATGATGACAAGATTAATCTTGAAACACAATTTAGCGAGAATTGTCGATGGAGAGATTAGGGAAGTAGAAAGGAAGTAGAAAAGGATTTTTGGAGCCTCTTGCAGTCATGCAGGCTTGAGATTGTTCAGGTCAGTGTGGAACAGGGGTGGGACAGTGGGCAGCAAGTGAGGGGGTGTGGATCCTGTGAAGGTCCAACAACTGATGGGAGATGAGGCGTTTGAGACTGCGGGTGAAATCACAGGCAACTAGGAAGATTGGGCTAAGTGATTAAGGGGTGATTATCTTATTAAGAAAAGAGAGAAAGTCATTAGGAAAATCCATTTAAAGAGGATAATGAGTTCAGGAAATGATGGGTTCAGGTAATGAGAAGTAGGCGTTGGCCCATTTACCTTGAATAGTGCTCAGAAAAGCACAATGTGGGTTTATTGAACTTAATCCAGGCTCACCATTTCTGATCCAGACTTTGAGACTAGAAGTATTTCAGAATTTGGTGCATATGCCTACAGTTAGTAGTTCACCCTATTGGGCTGAGAATCCTCCATCATCAAACACATTAATATATGTGTGGCTGAATATATTTGTGTTTACATGAAGTGATATAAATAAAGCCTGTAAACAGTGGCGAGTCTGTTCAGGTTAGGTTTTGCTGCCAAGTGAATTTAGGTTTGGCCAGATGTTGCCGATAAATCAGTTACAAAGATCAGAGTCTTTTGGATTTCATAGTTACAGAGAGTGGGTAATTGACCTTAGCTTGACTGTAAGCATTTCATACACATCTTTGGTTCCCCCAAGATACTGGATGCATAGAAATCATAATTGTTTTTTAGAAGACTGTCAGTAAAGAAAAGATGGTTGGACTGATAACCAGGCATGTGTGAAATACACATGTTGAAAGTGTATTTTTGTTATGTTTATATTATGCAAAATATGAAGGAGTTGACTGTTTTCTCTGTACTTATGTCTTTTAGTTTTAAACAGGAAGTTCTGAATAAGGCATTCTTTTTTCCCCTTTATTTATTTTAATTGTTGTTCTTGTACAGTTTTCTGTCTTCTACTCCCATCCCGGCCCACCGCCCCGGCCCTCCCCACCACCCTCCCATTTCCATCCCCCCTAGTTTCTGTCCATGTGTCCTTTATACTTGTTGCTCTAGTCCCTTCCCCTTTTCCCCTAAAATTCCCTCCCCTCTCCCCTCTGGTGACTGTCAGCCTGTTCTCAATTTCAATGCCTTTGGAATAAGGCATTCTTAATACATCAAGAAATTTGAGAAAACAAATCCTTGGATTTTTCTTTTGTTTTATTTTTAAAAAGATTTTATTTATTTATTTTTAGAGAGGGGTGAAGGGAGAGAGAAAGAAGGGGAGAGAAACATCAGTGTGTGAGAGATACACTGATCAGTTGCCTCTCACACAACCCCACCTGGAGACCTGGCCTGCAACCCAGGCACACGCCCCGACTGGAACCCTCTGGTGCACAGGCTGGTGCTCAATTCCCTGAGCCACAACAACCAGGGCCTTTTGTTTTATTTTTCACAAAGGCTGTTTTCCATAACATACCAAGTAACTCAATAATACTTTGTCATTTAATGAATTTAATAAAGCTAAATGTGTATTTGTTTTACATCGTCTTAGCTTACATATAGCTTGAAATTGTTTTCTTTGTGTTTGAGCTACACACATGACTTTATCATTTCAAATAGAAAAGATCCAGACATTCCAGAAAGTGTGGGCAGCAGAGTCATGGTGAAACAGGAACATCGGAACACAAGGAAAGATAGTTCATCAGAATTGAGGAAGGAAAGCCATTTAATACAGTGATATGAGTTTTATCTGACCTCTTTTGTGTTCGTTTGATATCTGAGTAGCTGAATAGTATAAATGACCCTCAAGTTTATCCTGATAGTTGATAGTAAGTTTTTAAAAAAATGTATATTTATTACTACTCAGAGTGAGTGTCAACAATTGATTATTTTAAAAATTATTTAATCAAGGTATTAAGGACTTCATTTTGGAGGAATTACTGGAAGAAGTGCTATATGTACCGCCAGATGCTCCTTAGAATGTCCATAGTTTTTAGTCCTCTCAAAATACATGTTCACATTCATGGTAGCTATTATTTAAATGTTTATCACTATCTTCCTTCTCAATCATTGCATACCAAGTGCCAGAATCTTCATTTTTCTTGATACCTGAATTGTCAACCCATGACATTTTTGTAGAGTAAAATAATTTTAGAATTGCAAGTGACAACCGAATTCAGGTTAGAGGAATATGTTATCCCAATGCTTGGAGTGGCCTTTCACACAGAGGGGAAAAAAGCAAAGTTTTTGATATGAGAGGTTAGGAAAGGTAAGGTGGGAGATGACTGAGCTTAGCATTAAAATAATCCTCAAAGAACACCCCTCTTTACAGGGAAATTTGATGTCTAAGGGTTAGTGAACTTGGTAGCCCTTTTCGAAAAACTCATCCTGTTACTTCATGCTCCTCTCTCTCATTGAGCAGGAAAGGAGGGTGGGGCTGGAAGTCCCACGTACACAGCCATTTCCTTCCATCCCTGCTGAGGAGGCGCCTTTGTTAGTTTGCAGTGCAGGCAGTTGTGCGTCCATTAGCACAGTCAGCTGCAGCCTTCAGTGTGATGGGATCATCTGGGTGCTCTGGTTCCAGCAGAACGGAGGATACAAACTCTGTCAAAGGATACCTCAAGGACTTGAAAAAACCAACTCAGGTTAAAGCATTGCAATTAAGCAATTATTAACCAGGTACCTTTCTAGGTACTTTTTGGTGTACTTGATAGAGATGAGTCAGTCAGGGGCTAAGGACCCCTTCCTTAACAGGTCCAATTGTTGCCTCCCTGCCTCTTCTCATTTCCCACCTCTAGGAGGTAATGGTAGAAATTTCTTGTGAAAGCAACAATCGAGTGGAATTGCAGCAGGCAGACCTTCGCAAGAGAAACTACTTCACTGATGAGTAAAATGGAACTAGCCAGGGTGGAACTTCACAGCTGATTGAACAACATGGAGTAAAATTGCAAGTGGAGAGTGCTTGATCCCTAATTCTTTAAAACCACATTGACAGATATCCTGGTGTTTGTTGTTCGGGTAATAAGGTAAATAGTCCTGGGTGAAAGAGGAGAGTGATTGGAGAGGACACTGACAAATAAAGGGTGTCCCTGGTTTGTTTTGTTTTCTTTCATCGATTCCTATAGCTGGAATCAGTTCTTAAAGATGTTTTCTTTGGGTTGAAGTGTTAAGCTTCTTGGCAGGTATGATAAACTAACAAGGAGGTTAACAGTTGGCATCGTTGGGAGATCTAGGTGCAGAGTGCTGCTTGGTGGGAGAACATAGCAGAGTGTTCTGATACAGAAGCTGTGTTGAGGTGCAGGATCCTGGAGAGAAGGGGGAAACGAAGGCTGCTGGAAGACCTGAGGGTTCCCAGGGGGTCAGACTGGCACACGGGGTGCGTGGCCTCTCCAAAGACAAACCTCTGTTGCTTTCCCGTCATGGCTTTGAAGCTGTATGTTTGATTTTGAGTACTGGTGGTGGTTGAAGCAGTTTATCGGTTTTGATTTGTAAATATCTTTTATCATAGCCATGACCCAGACTTATTGTTGATGGGTAAATAGAAACATATGGGGTTGATTTGCCTGACTCCAAGGTCACAGCAATAGCCAGCATTAAAATTGGAACATAAACTGAAGCCTCCTGATTCCCAGGCAGGTCCTTTTCAGGCATCCCAGATGGTGAACTAACAGCCAGGGAGCCAGTCTGCCTCAGGGCAGGGTTGCGCTGGGCCAACTCCCTGCAGCTCGCTCCACTTTGTCTGTGTTCCGGGACCTTTTTTGGTACCGCCCTCTGCCTGACCAGCCCTCTGTTTTGGGTAAGGAAAGTCATTTAGTTGACCTGGCAAGAAGTTGCACAGTTCCAGCATGAGGCCTGTCATTGCTGCTGAACCAGAAGTTCTCCACACAATACCACCCGCCCTTGCAGCCATCAGGAACCTCACATTCTGTGCTGGGCTTTGCTTGTTCTCTCCTTTCAAGAGCAATGTGGTTATGCATCAAGATTTCCCTGGGCTAGCCCATGCTTGTTACAATACTTTGTGTGTCCTTGAGGACATGCCCATTGTCATGGATAGGCCAGCTAAGAGAAGACAAACACAAAACCTGAGAGAGTGAGCTTGAGCTTATCTTTCAGCAGCCCAAGGAAGTTAATGTTCATATTATATATTTTTAAACTTTATATTTATCTGCTGCCTCAATATCCCCAAACAGGCTGTGAGCACCCCGCTCAGGGGACCGGGTTTACCAGTGCGATAAGGCTTCCCCTTGTTGCCATGAATCACCCGCCTCTCCCTCCTTCCCATGACCTAGTGACATTCAAACACACCAATGAAATCTCTTTGCACCTTTTGCTTATGTACTCCTGACCCCCAGTAAAGGCACTTGCTGTGGTCCTTACACTCTTGGCTCCCCACCTGCCTTGTTGTACCTGCTCCCTTTGCCCTCCGTGTCCCATAACCCCAATGTGGCCCCCTCCTGGCATGCAGTGACTCTGTCTCTCTAGGACTTGTGAGTACAGTGAGTGTTGTTTTCCTGCTGTGTCCCATGTCGTGGCCACGCTTGACCGATTGTCTCATGAAAGAATATAAAGCAGTGTCTCTTCTTCTTCCCAATTTATTTCTATTTGAACTGCACCATTTTTTTCAGTATCGTCACTAACAAACTTATCAAGTACCTACCATTTGTAAAGAACAGTGCTAGACAGAGACTGTGTCTCTCAGGAGGTCGCAATGAACTAAGGCGATTAGACACACTGACATATGAAGATACAGCTGTCATGTAACTGCTCTGCCAGCATGTGATAATCGCCATCTAAAAGGGATGGACAGTCTATTTGGAAGGTGGCGAGAAGTCATTCCCAACAGAAGTGGTCAAATAAGACTATACAGTAGAAGTAGGAGGGCACAGGAACCGGAGCACCTCAGGGTGCATGACTTGGTGAGAGAGCTTCTTTGTTACATTTTCAGCCAGTCTCTGAGCATGTCTAATGATGGAGAACTCACCATCTTCTCGGAAGTCTGTGTCCAATCACTGTTTCTACAACAGCTCTTGGGTCTGAATTTGAGCTGCGCCTTGCATTTCCAGTGGCGGTCTGTAAAGGAGAGAAGGAGGGCATTCCAAGCTGGAGGAATGGCAAACACAAAATTGTGGGGAAGAAAAGGGTAAAGGGTTTTCGGGTACATTGGGAATGGAGCAGTTTTGCAGATTTGGGTCCGGTGGAGAAAGGAAAGGGAAGTTGCAAGGCAAATTGTGGAGGGACCTGAATTTCAGGTTCAGGAGCTTAAGATTGGAAAACAATGGGAAGCCATGGAGCACATCCCTCCCTTAAAGTACAAAAGTAGTGAAAGCTTGTTGTTAAAAGAAACCACAAAATATATGAAATCAGGAAAATGAAACGTGTTTGATCACAAGGATGGCAGAATCAAGATAGGAAGAGGAATGCAGGATGATTGGCCTTCGGGCAGGGAGGTATGCGGCGTTCGCCAGGGGACACCTGACCTCTGGTGATGAAGGCTCAATTTAGAAGTGACATTGAGGATGGAGTGGAGAGGAACGAAGGAGCAGTGGTGGGTAGGAAGACTGATAGCTCAAGAGCACTGTTCTTTTTTTTTTTTTTTTTTTTTTAAATAACATCTTCACTTTAAGAACTTCTGGTCCCTGAGTCCATCCCCATCATTCAGTTTCTAAAATTGGAACCTTAAGTTATCATTAGAATTAGATCATCCTACTTTCTTTTCTAACTTTGGTGAAAGAAACGAATGTGTTATTCTGCTTATTTGCAACACTAGAGGGGACTTTAAGAAAAAGCAGATTTACATCGACAGATAAATCCTTTAAGCTGTGAAGATACTGATGCCGCTGAATTTCTTTCCCTGAAGCTTAGTGTTTGCCTGAACTCTTGGATTGTGCTCATCGATTTGACTCAATTCACTTGCAAAGTGTAAGAGCCTTGATAATGCAGCCTTAATAAATATATTTTGTTCATTCAGTAAACACTTATTGAGCATTTTCTAGGCTCTGGGGATTCAGCATTGAACAACACAAAGTCCCTGCCCTGACTGAACTTCCATTCCAGTGGGAAAATACAGACATTAAACAAAGAAATCATTATATATTAATAAATAGAAATAAAGCTGGAGGACACTAGGATGGAATCTGGAAATTGCCAGAACTCTATCTCTGATAAGGGGACCTTGAGAAAACACCTGAAGGAGATGAAGGAGCAACCCTCTCTGCGGGGCAGGGGTGGGGGCGCTGGGGACACGACAGCCCAGGAAGAGAGCAGGGCGAGTGTCAGACCACAGGCAGTTAGGTACCATATTTTGCCGTGTACAGCCTACACTTCTTTTCGCCCAAATTTTTGAGGGGAAAAATAAGGATGCGCATTATACATAGCTAGTACAAATTCCTTATCTATATAAATGTTTTTAATTATTTTTTTGTACTTATGCATGAAAAGTGTAACTCTAGAAAGCAATAGTGATATCCGTATGCAAAATAATACCCTGGAATACGATAATTGGTTTTGTTTCTAAATATAAGTAAATAAAAAAATTGAATTAAGAAATTGAAATGAAAGATCTTTTTTCTGAAAGTTTGGGCCAAAAATGAGGGTGTGTATCATATACGGCAAAATACGGTATTTTGGGTGTTTGATGAACAGCCAAGAGGCCAATCCAATGGCTGGATCCCAGTGAACAGAAGAGAGTGTAGGAGATGGGACTGAGATGGGTTAGCAAGATCATAGGCATTTCATTGCAAAAAGTCCTTTTCACTAAAATTGGTGTTTTAGTGAACCCTTGAGTCTCCTTCTTAGTTTACTCTGAAATAATCCACAACCAGTGTTTTTTATTTTGGCACTTCCTTTATCCTTCGGAACTTCCCATTATGGCTACTCTCTGGGGGTGCCCTTCCCCACTTCCATCCCCCTAGGGGAACACAGAAGTGAAGGAAACTGCTTTTTGTGTTTTTTGCAGTAGGTGAGTTATTCAGTACATTGAAAGAGTGTCTCTGCTCCATGCTTGTCCCCCCATCCCTGCCAGCAGAGTCACCTCTGTATTTTTTTTTAAAGATTTCATTTATTTATTTTTTAGAGAGGGGAAGGGAAGGAGAAAGAGAGGGAGAGAAATATCAGTGTGTGGTTGCCTCTTGCATGCCCCAACTGGGGACCTGGCCTGCAGCCCAGGCCTGTGCCCTGACTGGGAATTGAACCTGCAGCCCTTTGATTCCTAGGCCAGCACTCTACCACTAAGCCACAGCAGCCAGGGCTATAAAGTATTTTTAGCAGTGGACTTAGGGAAGGTGGTCCCGAAGGCAGCAGTGTGGAGCAGTTCTAATCGCTTGTTTTAAAGTTCTGACTCCCAGATCCTCCCATGGAGTAAGAAAAGCATCTCTCTTTTTCTCCGGATGAATTGATGTTTTGTCCATGTGAGGCAGGAAGGTTATAGAGATGGGGGTTCAGAGCCCTTCCCAATTTTTTCCCATTGTAACCCCAGCCATGGGTCTGTTAGTTTAGCTAACAGAAAAGTGACCCTATCCATTTATTTCTAGGTTGCTCTCCTGCTTCTGTTTAGAGTCTAAACAGATTACTGGACTTGATCCCCTCTACTGAATTTTGTAAACACAAGTGCTTAACAATCCACATTTAAATCAGGACAGAGAATGTACTTAACAGCTGAATTCCAGATGGCAGATCAAATTGAATATGAAAGAAGAATATTTTTACTCTTTTCTTTCTGAGAAATCTGTCAGCGGTGGGTGGGGGAAGACCTTCAGTGGGCAAGTATAGCTATTTTAGACTCAGAAATTCATTCAAGAGGTATTTCTGGAGTGTCTGTTTTATCAGAGGCCCTGTTCTAGGAACCAAGGGTACAACGGTGAATAATAATGAAAACAACAACAAAGTGCTTGAGGTTATTTTTTTCATATGTCATATGCCCTGGTGGGGGAAATACCCATAACTGGATCATTCGTGCAGTTCACCGTGTATTTCCGCATCACCCATCTCGAGCATGGTTGGATGTTCTTCTGGTCTTGTGATTCGTTCTGGCTGGTTATAGGTGAGCAACTGTGATAGATGGTCCTTCTAAGCTGGGGCGTTTGATTGCACATGCAAGACCCTCCAGCTTTTTTCCAGTGTTTCAGAGAGTTGCTGCTCTGCTTGCCTGAATCCCAGAGTGAAGGCATTGTGGGGCAGAGCCGTTAGCTGACCCTCATACGTGTGCAGTATGTCAAAGGAATAAACCTTTGTTGTTTTAACCAACTGAGATTTTGAAACTATTTGTCACTGTGACATAACCTGACCTGTCCTAACTGATACAGGAATTTAACAATGAACACAATTTTAAAAAAGAGATAATTTCAGATAGTGATGTATTCTATGAAGAAAACAAGACAGGGAGCTGAGGCACTAATCTTCATTTTAATTAAATCTTCATTTTAATTAAGCCTTCATTTGAAAAGTAAACTTCATTCAAATTAATTCATTTGAATTTTCATTTAAGATTTAAGGATAGATCTTGTGTGTGTGCACCTGGGTGTGTGTGTGTGTGTGTGTGTGTGTGTGTGTGTGTGTTTGAGCAACTGGGAGGGTGATGTTGCTCTTTAATAACATCAGGAGATTGAGGTAAGAAAAGAGATGGGGATGAAAAACCCAACTTCTACTTTGGACACATTGAGTTTGAGATGCTGTCTGTATACTCATGCCTATTCAATACAAATTCCATTCTGTATGGGGATCCAGTTCCAGTAATGGGAGGTAACTTGTATCATACTCATTTTCCTGTAGATAGAAAAATCATAACCTCTTACCCTCCCCGCAAAGGCAACTATTTTAAGACAGTGGAGAATGACCAAAAGAAGGCAGGAACAGGAGGGGATTGAACCTTGACAAAAGAGAGCCATTCGGGTCCAATCCACGTGTGCGCATATAGTTTCAACCCTGCAGGTACTCCCCAGTGCATGAAGCATGGGGGCAGCTCCCACTCCAGTAGGAAGCCGCAGTCCTTCTGAGGTGTGGATTCAGAACTTAGAGTTCAGGGTCAGCACGGCCCTGGAAAGTAATGAGGGAAGTCCTGAAAAAGGCCGACCCTTCGATAGGATTGATAGACACAATTTAACCAAACTGACACAGGGAGAAATAATCTGAAGAGCTATATATCTATTCAAGAAATTGAATTCATTATCAAAAAGCTCTCCACAGAGAAATTTCCTGGCTTAAGTTATTCCATTTCTAGTGGTCTTGAGGATTTGGTGTTATCCCCAAAGCAAAAGGTGGACTCAGGATTCATTTATATTTAATTTATTTAATACTTAATATGGCACGCACTGTGTGCTCGGCCCTTTACGACCACCTTGTCAGGTGTGCATGTGGTGGTGAGGAGGACATGGACCGATAAGGACAACTTCAGGAATGATCATTTTCTATAATATATGCAACATATCCAACAGAACTGAATGTTTCTGGCTGTTTTCTGCCAAGTGATGACAAATTTGTGGGCAAACTGGAACGTGCTTTCAAATGTGTACTCTGTTGGTGTGAACAATTAATCAGTGTCTGACTCTCCTTTTATTTCTGAGTGCAGAATAGAATGCAGTTTCAATGGGCAAAACCTGGGCTATGAGGCCCAATTGGAATGTTTTCCATTCCCTGTTCTTGCTCACCCTTTTCTGCCTTTCTAACTCATGCTGTCCATTCCCTTGCATCTCTACATGTCAAATCTTATCTGTTTCAAAATGTGTTTCAGATGTTACCCTATGATTTGTCTTGGTATAAAACCTCATTATCATGGATATTGCAGGGTTTTAATAAATATTTCTTGAACATATCCCATGAAGGCTGGTGTCTATTATGTCAGACGATGCAAAGAAGCAACCTCCTTTTGGCAGCCTCATCCTCACTGTGTCATGGTTTTGCAAGTGAAAATTAACTGAATAAAATGTCTGTCTAGTTTGGCTGCCTGCGTACCAGTGACACTAGTGTTTAGTACAATTATATCAGCTGTTCGGAGCAATTTTCCAACACTTGAGAGTGGATTGACTTTTTATTGATTTGACTTGATAATTGATGTTTACCAACAAGAAGTTAAGGTTTCATTAAAGATTAATTCTAGACATTCTTTTAAGCATTTATGAGGAATCTTTTTTTCTTGTTTTTAGAGCACAGTACTAAGCCCCATTGGGTCTTCAGCAATTCATCCAGGTATTATTCTGAGAGAGAAAAAGTCCCCTAAAACACATCATATGATGAGCTTTGCTGGTCCTGTCTTAATTCTTTCATTTCTTCATCAGCTTATTTGTTTATTATTAAATATATACTCTTAATTTTAAATGATAAGTGCTCAAAAGTTAGTGATGTCGAGGAGTGTGGTGGTCTCTGCTGTTTCATGGGGTGAGCTGTGACTAAGGCATTTCAGAGCTCCCTATCTGCAGAACTACCTGCTACCCATCTCAACAGCAGACTCATCATTTTTCACTTTTGGCTCATATCCTGTAGTAATCAAGGACTGGCGTGGAAACAGTATTGGCAGAGACCATCATTATGAGCACAAATACTGTTCTAAAAATAATTGAAAAAATCGTCTGTGCCTCTAACTATAGAAGACCTATGACTAAGGCATTGCTTCTGCTTGGCCACTGTGGAACTCAGTGACACAGCAAATATTAACAAGTAGGAAGTTCCTTTTTGCAACATACTTTCTTTTAGCCATCTTATTTTCTAACTTGTTAGAACTTCCCAGTAATTTTCATTACAGGGCTTTTGTGTGTATTCTGATGTTGCCAGCGAGCTAGCTTACTCAAGAATGGAAACTCAAAAGTCGTTTCATGACATATTGTATTAGAAGAGGTTGAGCATGCCTTGTTGATAATTCCCTGGTGGCAAAGGTAATTTTGAATTTTTCCATCTTCCAGTTAAGATGTTTAAGACCCTGATGTATTTCCTTAGTCTACCATGAAGTAGTATGTCTTGCTTCATGATGCAAAGAAATTGTGTCATGAGGTAAATTTAGCTAGTTTTTAAATTCTTGATGCCCTCAATAGCATTATGCGATTTCTCTAATATCAACAGATTATAGTCTACTTTTCTTCTTTTGATCATTTTTTTGACAAAAAGGGAAAGAAAAGACATGATGGTACAGATGAGGTGTTTTACTACATTTTTATAAAATATCTTGAAATAGGAGATGATAAAGTCAGAGTCTAAAATGTAAGGCAATAGTCGAAGTGATGTAGGAAGACCCGTAGAGAATTGCATCAAAGATGCCAGGGGAAACAAAATTTGAAGAAGGGAGTGCTCCATAGAGCTGGAAACTTTAAGGAAGACAGAAAGATGTTGCATTAAGGGTCTTTAAATGTGATGATAGTTTTAATAGAGATGACAGTTTATAGCAAAAACGCCTTCCATTTTACCTTTTTTATGGAATGATAAAACTTTATGGGTTTGAATTCTCAAAGTGTTGTTCTACAGTTTAAAAATGAAAGAAAACCTTACTTTTCTTCTTTTTGGTAAGTTTAGTGCAGTAGAAGCTGGCACATTTAACAAGGTCTTTGCAGCATAGGGATTATTTTAAAAGTTAATTATTTGTTTGAGATTTCACTTTAATCAAAACCTTTAGTACAGGAAAGTGTATTTACATTTTACAAATGTATCTGAAATTCTGTTAACTCGAATGTGTAATGTAAGGAATCAAGCCCATCCAACATATTCAGACGTTCACCATTCTCACGAAGTTCTTAACAATTATTTTTAATACCAAAATGTAAGAAAAATATTGAAGCTATTATTTTTGTGTGCCATAAACTAGGCAAAAATGCCCAGGCAGGAAAACATTTTTGTTAATTACATGTCATTTTTAATGACATGAAATTAACAAAATTTTAATTTCGTTCACTTTCATTTTATTCTTTTAAGGGTTTCTTTCTTTTCTTACTGTTTACACCTAGTTTTACTGTATCCTTTTTTTCCAGTTAGTTTTTATTTCTTTTCTTTTGTTGTCATTTTGTGTTTCATTCTGAGAATTTGTTCCTCGCCTTTTAACATAAATACTTGAGTTTTTGCTGTTTTATTTTTGTTTCTTGCCTTCTTTTTATTCTACTTTAAAGTTATTTGCATATACTTGTTATCTCTTCTATTTCTTCTTATTCTCCCAACCACCTTTTACTACTTTATCATTACAGCCAGTGAGTTATAATTGTTGTTATAGCTAGTTTGTTTCTAATCTGAGCTGAAAAAATCCGTGTTTTCCCCTCTCTGTTCTCTAGTCTTCTGTTTTGATTTCCTTCATTTCTCTATTTGTTCTTGTTTTCTCGTCCTAGCTTTTCCCACTTTGGTGTTTTGCTCTCCGGAGTAGTAAAAATGAACTTTCTTACTAAAAACATTGCAGGAAGGAATGAAAATGGTGAAGACAAGAGAACATTCTGCTTTTCCATCACAATAAGTACAAAAGAATTATGGAACTTTGATTTGTCTCCTCTTCAAGGGTGACAGGGCAAAAGATATAAATCATATACAAATAAAATATATGATAAAGTCTCTATTTTAGAAAGTTGTAAACCAATTAAATCCTGGAAGACAGTCTCATCTAGTCTGCTTGTTTTCCTCAAATTTTACTCCCTCTTTTTGTTTTTAATCTACATAGGTTCTTGGATAGTTGCTTTTGCATACTTAGTGTTGTTTTTAATTTAACTTGTGTTTCAGTTCAAGTGCTATGTCTGTACTTGACACACAAGAAATGCTCTTTATGTATCATTTGAGTTAATTTGAGCTACTATCTGATGTACTCTCTCCTAAATGTGTGCTCCAACCCCTCATTTCTGAAAGGGTGGTGATATCGAATTGGACCTTGGGGCATGGAGCGAAGCCGGGGTGACCAAAATCCTGGGCATGCAAGTGGGAATTACATTTCCTCACTTGTAGATAACAATTGATATTCAATAAGTTTTCTCTTTTAGTTTTTTAAGTAATAGGAGGTCCCCAAGGGAACTGAACTGGTTAATACAAACTGTATTACTTTTCCTCTGTAAAGAACAAGTTAGAGCCAACCATTCAATAGATCTAAGTTGCCTCAAATTACTTTATAAATGTTGTATTTAAAAAGTGAAATGCAAAGAGTTTCTTTGCAGCACTAAGGAGATTAAAGAAAAAAATTAGCATTATTTTTTAAAACCAGGACAAGGGATGGAAGTATGGTGGCATGTGTGTGCTTGCATATGTGTGTTTATGTATGTCTGAGTGTAACGGGATTCAGCGTGTGTGTGTTTGCATGCGTGTGTTTATGTATGTCTGAGTATAACAGGATTCAGTGTGTGTGTGCTTGTGTGTGTGTTTATGTATGTTTGAGTGTAACAGGGTTCAGCATGTGTGCTTGCACATGTGTGTTTATGCACGTCTGAGCGTAACGGTTCAGCATGTGTGTGCTTGCATGCATGTGTTTATGTATGTCTGAGTGTAACAGGATTCAGCGTGTGTGTGTGTGTTTATGTATGTCTGAGTGTAACAGGGTTCAGAGTCTGGTGGGGCAAGAGGATAAGCAGAAAAGTCTGAGCCTAAGCTGTACTTGGAGCTGGCTGTGCTTTTCAGGATATACAGAACCTGCATGTCTCCTATTCTTGGCAGTCTTGGGTGCTCAGAGCCCTAGACCAAATTTACGAGCTCTTTGAGCTACTTGGAGATCCACATCTGAGCTTTTGAGATAATGTTACTGGGCTTGTATACAAGGTCTGGCAGAAGGAATGCCTGCTTGTGTGTGGTTGGTAGGGTAATGATATGGTGTAATAGTTTATAGTTTTAACTTGAACATTTCACCTAAAATGTCATATGGTGTGCTTGAGTGTGATATTGTTATGTTTTAGAATTTCATGTTTATGATTTTGTAATAAAAGATTTTGTGATAAAAAGGGGGTGTTTTTTGTGCCGGACCCTGTATTTCTCATTTTCATTCTAAAAATCATGCAGGATGTATCCAATAGACTTTCTTTTATAAATTCATTCTCTTTGTTATTTTCTTTATAATTTTCCCTGACTGTAACTTTGGTGAGATCGATATCTAGCTGCTTAATATCCAGAGAATCTAATTTGGGGCAGGGCCTACAACAAATAAAACTGCCCCAAAACACATTGGGTGGCTTTATTTGTTGTTGAAAGGAAGACTGGCAAATTATCACACCATTACTGGGGTTGACTAACAACAAGCAAGGGGAAAAAAAACATCTGAGGTCATTTTGTTTTTATGTCACACTCTTCTCTCCTTCCCATTCTGTATTACTTATTTTTTCAGAATGATGTGGGCCCACAAGTCCCGTTCACTGCATAGCTGGAAACCTCTGCATTTAGTCTCATTTGGTAAGCTTAGTATGGAATAATTTGGACAGCTTAAACTTTTAGACCGTTCCAACTTGAATGCCTTAGTGGTGTAGTTTTGGTTCACAGGCCGGCACTCAATCCACTGAGCCACACCAGCCAGGGCCTGTTTTGGTTGGTTTACTCCCTGTGGGTATAATAAGCATTATTTTAGATGTCTTCTCCCTCTCCAAGATGTCATCTGGGCATACGACAGAAGAGCGTGCCTTTTGTGATCTGCAGGTGCCCATGCCTTGTGCTATCACCAGGGCTTTGTCTTTTCATTCTGGTTATTGCTTGTCTTGTGAGCAGTTATAGTAAAGATTAGCAGCTGATGTAACTCACGATTTGGTTTCTCTTAGATTGTTCAGGGTGGCAGTATTCCCTGGTTGATTGGGCTGTGTGGGTCTCTGACAGATTCATCTGGTGGCTCCTACCCGAAGTGTCCCACTTCTTTGCTGTGGCTGGCCTCAGCCCAGCATCGCGCTCTCAACTCAGTTTCCTTTGGCATTGTTCTGCCATCTCTAGGATTGTTTAGGTTGGTCTTCAAGATGTGGTTCTTCAAGGGCCTCCAGTTCATTCATAGCCAGTGGCCAGATGGAAGAGAAGAGGATGGAGAAGGCTATGAGGCTATGCTTGTTTCTTATTACTTCTGCGTGGAAGTAGCATTCATTAGTGCTTCTAGTCTATTGGTGAGAATATTGCAACGTTTTAAAAACTGAAATATAATTGGCATACAACATTATATTAGTGTCAGGTGTGTAAGAAAATGACTCCACACCATATTTGTAAACACTGCAAAGTGATCACTACAGTAGTGCAGTCACCATCTGTCAACATAAAAAGTTGAGAAATTTTTTTCTTGTGAATTTTAAAGACATTTTCTTAGGATTTATTTTATATTAGGAGGTTTGCATTCTTCATACCTGTCACTCATTTCACCTATCCTCCAACTTCCCCTCTGGCAATCATTAGTCTGTTCTCTGTATCTGTGAGTTTTGTTTGTTTATTTTTTTCAATGTTAGATTCCACATATGCATGAAATCATACTGTATTTGCCTTTCTCTGTCTGACTTTGTTAGCATAGGTAGTAGTTATTAATAAAGGAAGGGAGCAAATGGAATGGGACATTAAGCCTAATAAACTAGGGAGCTGAGTCAAACATTAAGTCTGACTTACTAGGAAGCCACAGCATTCATAAACTCCCCAGGGGCAGCTGCATTAGCCTCGGGTACCTAATCCAGGAAGCCAGCAGGAAGAATTGGTTACTCATCATTAACTGGGATTACCAGGGTGGAAAAAAAAAACAGCACGGAAGATTCCTTTGCTAGGCACAAATGCAGTCGGAGCCAAGATGGCGACCATAAAGAGGAGGAGGCTAATCTGGAAAAAGAATCAAATTGAATAAGGGCATGAGACTCTGGAGATCTAGGGAAGGGACTGGTTAGGGGGAGGGCCCAGCACCAGCCTGCAAAAGATTGGGAAAGAGATTGGTTACTATGAAAGAAAACTTACCCCTTCCAAAACCCAAGGTAATATAATCAAAGCTTAGCAAAGGCCTGTGTGGACAGGATGAATTAGTTCGTTCGTGCATCTGCCTGCAGTGTGTTCTCTCTGTAGCAGACAGGCAGCCCTGGCAGCTGTGCAGGTCCAAATTATGGCAACACAGATTGTGGCAGGTCCAGGTTATGGCAACACAATGCCCCCACAGTGCAGCTGGGAGCAGAGACTAAGCTAGACTGATGGGGACAGAGACTGTCCTGGACTAAACTTTGGCATAGACTAAACTAAACAGTGGCAGCTTCAGATGCCTGCTGATGCTGGGCAATGACACAGAGTTTCTGGACCCTGACCCTTCTTCTGAGCTTGATAAAGACAAGGCTGGACTTCTTCCATGGCAGATGGAGTTGAACCACATTGTCCTGAATGAGACACCGGGCATCTGGGGGCAGTCCTTTATTTCTACTCTAATAAATCTTACCACTACACCCCATCCTCCCATAGGTGGGTCCCCAAAATGCTTTTCTTATGACTCTATGGAAGAACCCTATTTTCACTGGCAGTAGTTTCACTTAGCACTGTACTCTGTAGGTCCATCCATGTTTTTACAAATGGCAAGGTTCATTCTTTTTTATGGCTGAGTAGTATTCCATTGTGTTATATAACATCTTCTTACCCATTCATCCACTGATGGGCATTTAGTTTGTTTTCATATCTTGGCTATTGTAAATAATGTTGCAGTGAACATAGGGGAGTGTATGTCTTTTCACATTAGTGATTTCATTTTTAAAAATAAATACCCAGAAGTGGGATTTCCAAATTATATGGTAGTTCCACTTTTACTTTTTTGAGGACCCTTTATACTTTTTTTTCCCATAGATTGGCTATACCAATCTGCATTCCCACCAATAATGTACAAGGATACCCTTTTCTCCACATCCTCACCAATACTTGTTATTTGTTATCTTTTTAATAATTGCCATTCTGACAGGTGTGAGATGATGTCACACTGTTTTGATTTGCATTTCCCTGATGATTACTGATGTTGATCGTCTTTTCATGTGTCAGTTGGCCATGTGTATGTCTTCTTTGGAAGAATATTGGATTCTTCAGATCTGAGTCTTAATCTTTTATCACTTATTTGCTCTCTAACCTTAGGCAATTTATAGACCTTTTAGGTTACATTGGACATGATAATATCTCACAGGCTTGTTAGAAAGATTAGTTAACACAATTTCAGATGTTCTTTTGAGCCTTGGACCAGCCCTCTCCACCTCTTAGAGCCATTCCTCCTTCCTTTGCTGAGCCCCATGCTGCCTTCTGCCCTCACAGACACACAGAGAATTTTTATTAAGGTGCTGCTCTTTTCAACACTATGCTCAGCATAGTGCCTGTTATAGAGATACACCAAAACCTGTATTTACATTCTCTTTTGAATAAATGTGAACTGAAAACCTAGACTTAATCTTACTGTAGAGAAGTAACTGTTAGCATTTGGGCACATCCTTTGCATCATTATCTTTCTCTTTGAAATTATTTTATAAAAATGAAATTCAGTTATGTATTTTGTTTCCTATTTAGCATATTTTATAAATATCACTCCTTTTAAATAAACATTGTTCTTAAAGTTAGATGTTTTCTATTTTCCTCTTTGTAAAAAGGTTCAAATATCCATGTGCATACAGATTTTTAAAAATCTATGCTCATTTACTAATTATTTCTTTAGGAAAAATTCCTAGAATTGGAATTTTTGAGTTAAAGGATATGCAAATTTTTGACCTGCTGTTTATTGTCAATTTGTCTTAAGAACTTTTGTTTTTTAACTTGCAGAAATATTCATTAATTAAAAGCAGCCACAATCTTTGACCCATTGATAGGGAGAATCTATCCTATAGAAATAAAAGTGGTTTAGTTTAACCATACATGTAATTACTTGTGGGGCTTTCTTTAGGGTTCTGAACTTAATTCCCATGTGTGATGGGGGGATGTTTCCCACAGCAACAAGCGATTCCCCAGGCACCAGCGGGTTGTCCTACCATTCAACTCAATTCTGACACCATCTACCCACAGACAGCATCAGATTCCACAGGTTAGGGATTCAGTTCTGCAAGACTGGTCCCCTACTTCCTTCAGAAGCCAGTTGCAAACCAAGGCTTCTGATCCTCTAGCTATGGATATAGATTCCCCAAAACTCTTCCTTAGTTTCAGTTCATTTACTAGAGCAGCTCACACGACGCAGAGAAACATTTCACTAACTACATTACTGGTTTATTATGAAAGGAGCAGACCAAATGAAGAGATGCCTGGGGAAAGGGTGCGCCACTCTCAACAGCACCTACGTGTCCACACCAGCCTGCTTGCTCTCACAACCCAGCCCTTCCAGATTTTTATAGAGGCTTCATCACACAGATTTGGTCCCTTCCTCGTCATCCCCGATGGAGCTCAGCCTTCAGGGGTTGGGGGGAGGTGAGACAAAAGTTCCAAACCTCTCATCACTTGGTGGGCTCCTCTGGCAGCCACCCCCCACCCTTAGGTGGGGTTCAAAAGCACCCCATTTACATAACAAAAGACATTTTATGGATCTTATCACTTAGGAGATTCCACAGGTTTTAGGAGCTCTGTGCCAGAAACTGGGAGGAAGACCAAATCTCTGTGTGTGTGTGTATAAAATCATAAATCACAGTATCTCAGGCTTGAGGTAGCAAATAGCTGAAATACTGAATGACTAAAAATAATAAAAAGGTTGAATAAAATGTAGAACACCCATGCTACATAGTGTGTAGCCATTAAAATATCTTTACCTACTGATCCATGGTGATGTCCGTGATGCCAGGTAAGGAGTACAATTTGCAGAGTAATGTTATTATTCTGTTTTTGTAAAACAAAAAAGCAAAAGGCACACACACAAACACACATATGTATATGTATGCATGTATATATTTCACTTTTCTGAACACATTCAGAGTCGTGGAAGGATACACTAAGATCTTTGAAACTGTACCCCAGGCAGCGTGTGTTGGTACATCTTTGTGTTGTTTCACATGCTACAATGGGGAAGTTTTACTTTTGAAATAAAAATTAATAATAAAAAATAAAGAAAAATACAACAGCCCTAACAAACTGCTCTAACTTTTCTGAAAACTGCTTTCTTAACCAGAGAGCTTCCTGCTGTCCCCAGAGGAATTTCAGGGCTTTGAAGAGAGTGCCCTGAAGTCAGGATGACTTGTATTGTATATTTTTTAACATAAGGTAATAGCTACACTATTGGGATTTCTCCAGTTATTGATGTTCTCAGAGATAATCATTTTCAGAAAGGTTGCTGAAAATATAGTAAGTTTGCATTCTGGCTTGGTTCATGTCAAACAACTAATGTTTCAGAAGAGGAAAGAGAAGATGAAATAACAAAAGTGTATCAATGTAGGAAATTGTTTTCAGAAATAATCTATACTTTCCATAGAGAAGAGGAAGGAACAAATTTTGTAATAGCGAAAACCATAGAATCCATCCAATAGGGTGGAAGTCATAGGTTGCACCTGAATGTGTGCTTTTAGTAAGTCACTAGATGTGAGGAGATTTTGATTGAAATTTTGTCTTTTTAATGGAGAGCAGTAAGTATTAAAAGGAAAAAAACTTTGTTTTAGAAGTTTTTAAGTCTGGTAGAACTACATAAAATCATTGTAAAATGAGAAATTTTAGTAATTTAGGGAACTAAAGTAAAATAAATACTTTATTTGCAAAAGTAAAAATGGTGCCCTGGCTAGTGTGGCTCAGTGGATTGAGTGCTGGCCTGTGAACCAAAATGTTGTGGGTTCAATTCCTGATCAGGGCACATGCCTGGGTTGTGGGCCAGGACACCAGTTGGGGACATCCAAAAGGCAACTATGTTTCTCTCCCTCTCTTCTTCCCTTCCTTCTCCTCTCTCTAAAAATAAATTTTAAAAAATCTTAAAAAAATGGTTATTGCTCATGGATAAGATCTTGCTAATTGAAAACCCTGAACAGAGTTGGCGACACAGTGACTTAAATATAGCGGGTGAGCAGTTTATAAATGTGTACCTGGGAAGCTCTGCTTTTACATGATTATTCAACAAACAAAATGCATTTGAGTTAGATTGTAAATGCTAATAAGAAATGCTCATTATACACACTGACTTGTAAATAAGTTTGTCCAACATAGATCAGAGATCTGAACACTCTATGGTGTTAATATTACTTTAAAAATGGGTATATTTTACATGCATGTATAGTTTTATGCAGAACGTATGCTGAAATTATTCTACTCCTGTAGAATAATAATAATAGTCTTAGAATTTAAATTTTACTGTACTTTCAGTGGGTCATAAATAAGTGATAACAGGTTAATGAATAAGGCAGATTTGATTTATATTTTCTAAAACTTCCTAGGCAAAAACAATGGAAGTATTTTAGTCGATGTCAATGAACTGAATGCTGAAATAGTCATGAAGAACTTCCGTGGCGGTAACTGGTGACCACCCTATGTTTCAGTATGTAATTCTCTTGTTCCCTGTTGGTGTGATCAGTGGGAGTGCCGTGTCACTCTGAAGCAAACTTACACAAGTTGATCTGGTGCAGGTCCCAAAGCAAGAAATAGAAAGTTTTGCTGTCGGATGAGGCAGTTCTACCACGGTATGCAGCAAACACGCAGAGAGGTGCAGTTCCCGCCTCCTCCTCATTCTGCATCTGATGCGGGCTGTGGTTTCTGCATGGTGAGCTTGGGTCCTGTATTGTTATTCTGTGCCCACTTGGTGCATTTTAATGAGAGCCCTGACTTCTCTCTGCAGGTTCCATCAGTGTGCGTTTTATCAGTATGCACAGTTTAACACATTCATTTATTCAAGTTTATCTATTTCAGCTAACTGTTAATTTGTTCCTGCTGCATTGGGGGTAATCTATCCCCAGGCCTTTCTGTGTTATCTTGAATAATTGAGAGCGTGCTGGTACACAGCCACATTGCTACAGAAGCTGCTGCTAAGCCTCCAAGAGGCTCCCTCACTTGAGCGAGATTGAAAGTGATTCCAGCTGGCTAGAAAAAAATTACATGAAAAGCTGTAATAGACCCTTAGGAAGGAAATCTGTTTCCACCAAGATAGAAGAATGATTCATATGTAAGGAATATAAATTAAAGTTTCCTTTAAGTCATTGGAGTGTCTCTAATGTTTTTCAAGTAACATTATTCTTCATGTCTTATTTCATTAACTTCTAGTGGGAGACTTTCTGAACTTTAGTTTTGTCATTTATAAAATGAAGTAATAATACCTGCCCTCAATTCTACAGTTTTGTGAGGATCAAATAGTTAGGGTGAGGTGAAGGCTCCTATAAATTAGAAATTTGTACAACACTCTAAGGCACTGTTTTCTTTCTTGGTGTTTTATTTCTTTTGCCTTTTTATTACTTTTCTTAACTTCTTATATTACATACTATTACTTGGATACAACATATAACCACCATGCGAAAAGGTTAGAGCACCTTTTTTTTTTGAAAATGGAATTTCTCACTAACTTGAATTTTTACCCCTTTTATTTTTCCTGTGCAGAAGTGAAACCAGCCTGTCAGTTACACACATCCAATTTCAAATCTTGCAGGATTAAGTAGGTAAGGCCTGGCAGAAGCTTGGGAAGCACCAGGCATTGCTGATGAATGAGTGCCAGCTCCTTCTGGGCATGCGGTTCCTAAAGAAAAAAGCTGTGCTGCTCAGTTTCAGCGAGTGGTGCCTCGCAACTGGCTGCAGGGGCCCCTGAAGACTCACCCACAGACCCCGGGCACAGTGCTTTTCTTTAGCCATTTTCCACTGAGACAGAGCAGTGCGACCTCTTGCTGCTGCACTTTCTCAAAGTGATTGTATTTCACTGCTCTCGTAAACACATCTTGTAAAAGAAACAAGGTTGTCTTTTAAGCTAGTGCTCCTGCATGACAAGAAAAATAAAACCCAGCCTCCTTTCAGGACCTTTTGGCCTAATGAGAAGGTAGCTCTTTTCATTTTTTGTTAAGAATGCTTTTTTTTTTTTAAAAATCAACTCCCCATTCTTCATGTAGAAGTACAATGTATTATGAAGAGAGAGAATCAGGATTGATAAAGAGGCCATTTATACTTTTGCTGTCTAGGATTCAGAAAGTTTTAACTAGCAGACCTGGTTAAATAGAGAGTTCTAAGACCCAAAATGTGGAGATGTTAAAGTCACTTTTTAATGCTTTTTTCTTTCCTTTTTTCTTTTCAAATTCTACATGTGACAGGTACTAACTAGCTTTCTTATGTATGTGAAAGCTTGCAACTTGTGGTCTGTTTCAACGTCCTATGTATTTTATACTTTGCTATGCCAGTAACACAGATGTTGTTAACTAAGGCCACGATTTATTTTAGTCTTTTAATCAGAAATTAAGTTTGGCGCTAGGTGAGATAGGTTAGATTCTCTAGATGTGCACTATCCAATGCAATAGCCATTAGCCATGTGGTTTTGAGCTGCTGAGCCCTTGAAGTGAAGCTGGTACGATTGAGATGTGTTGGAAGTGTGACATGCACACCACAGCGAGTACAAAGAAAATAGCTAAAATATTTTACTCATAACTTTATATTGATAACATCTTGAAATATTTTGGATATATTGGTTAAATAAAATCTATCAAAGTCAATGTCACTTTCCCTTTAATTTA
Organism: Glossophaga mutica; assembly: GCA_039655065.1. Taxonomy (NCBI): domain Eukaryota; kingdom Metazoa; phylum Chordata; class Mammalia; order Chiroptera; family Phyllostomidae; genus Glossophaga; species Glossophaga mutica. The sequence goes on from CM077304.1 coordinate 45,284,051, forward strand.
GGATTACTAGAACATTTAGAACTGCATGCGAGACTCTCCCTGTGTTTCTGCTGCACAGTGCTGTTCCAAACAGTCTTGAGGTAGACGTATTGTGTCTCTTTATCAGGTTACCTCACCTTACTCCTGATGTGGGGAGCAATGTAAAGAGGTCTGCAGTCCGTGGAAGTGTTAATTTTCATGGTCTCACATCTGAAGTTTCACTAGAACTACTTCAGGAGTCCTGTCATCTCGTAGAGGTTTCATCTGTGAAAAGTCAATTTGAAATTCACTTTGGGTTGGCGACTTGTGTAGCTTCACTGTGTGTATGAAGGAGGCTCTTCCTGGAGAGAGGGCACCGTCTTGTGGAATGTAGTGAATACAGCAGTTGAGGTTTCAGCTCTAGATTTTCAGATCCTGCAATAGGCAAATAGTTTATTTTGGATGTTTGGGGGAAAAAACTCCGACTAAGGATAAAGATGTTTACTTCTCTGTAGCATCCTCTTTCATAAATGGAGCGCATATCACTTCTGGGACTTACTGCTCTTAGTTACACAATGCCAAGGTCGAGACAATGTCATAAGAACATTTTGATTTGGAGTGCTTTGTAAAATTACAAAGCTCTTGTTCATGTTCTTGGACTTTTTTTCCCTCCCTAAATTCCCAAATGAGGTTTTTGTACTTGAAGAGAGTGTAAGGGGGATAAATGGTAGTGGAAAAAAGAATGGAAGCAGAGTTCTATGCTTTTGTCCTTTTTTCTATGTAAAACTTGAGAGTGTTTAAACTGTTTATTTATTTATTTAAAAATTTTTAAAATATATTTTATTGATTATGCTATTACAGTTGTCCCATTTCTCCCCCATCATTCCCCTCCACCCTGCACACTCCCTCCCACCCCCATTCCCCGCTTTAGTTCATGTCCTTGTGTCATAAGTTCTTTAGCTTCTACATTTCTCACACTATTCTTGCCCTCCCCCTGTCTATTTTCTAGCCACCATCTGTGCTACTTATTCTCTGTACCTTTTCCCTCTCTCTCCTCCTCCCACTCCCCTGTTGCTAACCCTCCACATGATCTCCATTTCTGTGTTTCTGTTCCTGTTCTAGGTGTTTGCTTAGCTTGCTTTTGTTTTAGGTGTGGTTGTTAATAGCTGTGAGTTTGCTGTCTTTTTACTGACGTATTTCTTATCTTCTTTTTCTTAGATAAGTCCCTTTAACATTTCATATAATAAGGGCTCAGTGAGGATGAACTCCTTTAACTTGACCTTATCTGAGAAGCACTTTATCTGCCCTTCCATTCTAAATGACAGCTTTGCTGGATAGAGCAATCTTGGATGTAGGTTCCTGCCTTTCAAGACTTCAAATACTTCTTTCCAGCCCCTTCTTGCCTGTAAGGTCTCTTTGGAGAAATCAGCTGACAGTCTGATGGGAACTCCTTTGTAGGTGGCTGTCCCCTTATCCCTTGCTGCTTCTAGAATTCCCTCCTTCATTTTAATCTTGGCTAATGTAATTCTGATGTGCCTTGGTGTGTTCCTCCTTGGGTCCAACTTCTTTGGGACTTTCTGAGCTTCTTGGACTTCCTGGTAGTCTATTTCTTTTGCCAGATTGAGGAAGTTCTCCTTTATTATTTGTTCAAATAAGTTTTCCATTTGTTGTTCTTCCTGTTTCCCTTCTGGTACCCCTATAATCTGGATGTTGGGATGTTTAAAGATGTCCTGGAGGTTCCTAAGCTTCTCCTCATTTTTTTTTTTTTTTTTTGAATTCTTATTTCTTCCTTGTTTTCTGTTTGGTTGTTTGTTTCTTCCTTCTGGTCCACTCCATTGATTTGAGTCCGTTTTCCTCCCATCTCTATTGGTTCCCTGTGCAATTTCCTTCATTTCACTTATTGTAGCCTTCATTTGTTCATCTAATTTGTGAGCAAAATCAACCAATTCCATGAGCATCCTGATCACCAGGGCTTTGAACTGTGCATCTGTTAGGTTGGCTATCTCTTGCTTGCTTAGATGAATTGGCTCTGGGGCCTTGATTTGTTCTCCTGTTTGAGCCTTTTTTTTTTTTTTTTTTTTGATCTGGTTGTGGCTGTTACATAGGAAGGGGTGGAGCCTTAGGTGTTTCCCAGGGTGGGGCAGCCCAGTAGCTAGGTAGTGACACTGTATGTGGGGGTGGGGTCCGAGAGGGAACAACGGTGCTTGCTCCGCTCTCTCTCAGATTCCAGTTCCTTCTGCCTCTTCCCCTTTGCCTGGATTATCTGCACATGAATGTGGGATCACCTAGTCAGCCAGCTGCCTTGCGCAGCCTCACTGGGTCTGCATAGTTGCCACCCCGTGCCAGGGATCCACTGGCTGCCGTCTGTGCGCCTTGGGTCTGCTAGCGACCGCCTGCACACCTGGGATCTGCCAGCTGCTGCTGCCTGTGGGCTGTATCTGCCAACCTCCACTTTTTCCTGCCGCGACCCCGCCCCTCTTACCGGTCCGGATGAATGGTTGTCGGACTTCCATGCAGTTCAATTTTCTATCAGTTCTGAGTGTTTTCTTGTTTCTAAATCTTTGTTGTCCTTAATTTTGGTTGTGTGAGGAGGCACAGTGTGTCCACTTATGCCTCCATCTTGGCCAGAAGTCTGTTTAAACTATTTAATTCATACAAGTAAGCTTCATTGGGTAAATGAGGAAGAAAATAGATAACCAGTAATACTGTATTTTCTCAAGAACTGATTTTAGTATTTCCTAGGCATTTGTTTTAAAAAGGGAGACATGAAAGGGCCTGGTTTCTGTGTTCCTTCTGTGCATATTTTTTGTGTCCACATAAAGGTGAATCATTCAATTCATATCTCATTATCACATTTCATATTCAAATCTGCCAAAAATCACTGCCAAATCACTGGGATCTTTATATAGAGAACGGAATAGATTTCTCATGATTTAGAATTACATTAACCAAGTCCAGCAAAACAATTAAGATATGAGCCAACATCTTGCCAAATTGACTAAACAGAGTTCTCTCAAGCACTTACTGCCGTTTCAGGTTTATGTAAGAGAATGGTTTGATTATAGGGAAACGGGTAGATTGGATTTTCGCTTCATGTGGAGACCTTGGCAGCCAGTTTCTAAAATTGGGCCTGTTTAATACATATTACCTTCTTTAGGACCCAAAAATAATATAAAAAATTATTCTGAATGTGAAAACACAACACAAAAAAAGGGACAAGACAAAAACGAAACAAACAAGGAGGTAGCCAACCAAATCCTCCCTAAGGAAGGGAAACAGAAGAATGCCCTAGTCTGTTAGCAAAAGGGGCCAAAATCTACCCATATTGACAGCAAAGAATTGAAATACTTGTTCCATTTTCATGAAAATATTATAACTGTCTATCGCCTATTAGTAAAAGGCTTTCATGAGTTGCCATGGGGTAATAGACTTTTAGATCACCATTGAATATTATGTAGTGCCATTGTTAATTATTTATTAGATAAATTCTCAGCAGGATGAAAAGTTATTTGAACACACTTTCTCCAAAAGTCCATTTTTTAATTTTTAAAATTAGTTTCAGGAATAACTGTTATTCATTTCTTTGTAGCATTTTCAGAAATTTATGATTGTATCACAGCCTCCAGTAGAGCCTTCTGTTGATGAGGGATCATGACCCAGCGTCCCCTCTGATAGACAACCATTTTTTTGTAGGAAAGTAGCCATTCAGGTGAAATCTTCCAAACAGCCATCTCAACCATCTCCCATATCTTGCTCCCCTCCTACTGTTTTCATTTTCCTATCCATCCCATTTGTGAAAGCTAGGCAGTGAGCCAAAAAACACCTCATGGATTAGTAGCAATCACAGTCACTTGGGAGCAGGGTAGCCAAGTGGCCTCTTTGGCATGAACAATTCTGCTTTGTGTGTGTTGGTTCTAGTCAAGGCGGGCTCTGTGAGGACACTGTTGGAGATCAAGGTACCCCATGCCCGTGTAGGCTTGCTGTCCACACGTGAGCGCTTCAAAAAGAGCAGGATGAAGCTTCCCTCTCTTCCCTCCTTACTGTTCTTTTGTCTTTGATAGGGAGTTAAGCGATTCACCTATTTCCAACAAGGGGTCGAATGGCTAGGCAGGACCTGCTGTCAGTCTTCCAAAGCAGGAATCCAGACTACTCTTTGGGACAAAGCTAGAATTTAGTACTCAAGAGGTGATTTCCTAGGAGAAAATGTTACTTGGTGACTTGTAAACAGCTATCCCCTAGGGAGAGTAATGCAGGCTAAGTATAAAGAATGTACTTTTCTTCCTGCTATGTCCTGCAATGTACATAAAACTGATTAAAGCAAATTATGGTTGGTTGTGGAAATAGCATTATAAAAATAATCAATCAGTTGGAAGGCATCCTTTGATGGCAAATATAGGGACTTTTACAAGAAGCCAAACCACATGTGCTTCAAACATATGCAACTAGAGTTTGCTTAGGGTTCTGTCTGCTTGGTGACCATGTCTTTCAGCCAGTGCAAAGATGGGATCTCAGGACAAGGCCCCCCTGTAGGAAAGACAAACTCCAACTCTAGCAGCTCCAATGTGCTGCTTCTCATTGCAAGGCCTGGAGGCAGGAAGGGGCAGAAGTTCACATATTTGGGATCAGATTGAGTTTGGGGTAGGTTCAACACTCAGGAAAAGGCCAATCTATTTAAGGACAACAGTGAGGAGAAGACAGATTCCATGGACTGTGGAACTAAGGGGATGTAGAATTGAAGCCCAAACAGACACTTCTTCCAAGAAAACATACAGATATATGAAAAGATGCTGAACTTCAGTGAACTCTCAGGGAAATAAATGCAAATCAAAAGTACAATGAGATACCACTTCAACCTGTTAGAGAGGCTATTATCCACAAGACAAGTAATAACAGGTGTTGGAGAGGTTGTGGAGAAAAAAGGAACCCTCATTCACTGCTGGTAGGAGTGTGGACTGGTACAGCCACTGTGGAAACAGTGTGGAGGCACCTTAAAAATTTAAGAATAGAGTAACCATATGACCCAGCAATCCCTCTTTTGGGCATCTGCTTGAAAAATTTGGTGACGTTTATTTGCAAAGATGTATGCACCCCCATGTTCATTGCAGCATTGTTCTCAGTGGTTAAGGAGTGGAAACAACTGAAGTGTCCTTCGACGGATGATTGGATAGAGAAGATGTGGTACATATGTATAAGGAATGGAGTATGTCTCAGCCATAAGAAAAGATGAAAAGATATTAGAATAGTTTTGTTTAAAAGGAGGATTTATGCTTGTTCACATTTTTTTTTAATAAATGAACTTTGGGGCGGATATCCTATAATAACTACTTTGCTGAAATTTTGAGAAAAAGCAATACATAGATTTCCTTACATTTCATCCTTAGAACATCGGGTGGAAGTGTTACCTCCCAAGCAACTGTTGGATGATGGCTGTTCTGGGAAGGGGAACATGACCTTGGGTGAGGCATCTCTCTTCAGAAAAGGGCCATTCTGGGAGGGGACTGAGAGCTAAGAGCCATCAGCTGACAAGCTTCCCAGCAGGTAGGGAAATAAGTTCCTCAGTCCTGAAGGAGGGATCTGGGAGATGTAGCCCAGTGTCATGATATCTTCCGTGACATGTAATTCAGAAAAAGGAGGAAAGTAACATGTAGTATATAATTATAGACTTATTTTTAGTGTTGTGTTTTTGAGGCTGTTATGAAAACAACTGTTTGAAGCTTAATTTTTGGTGTTTTCCTTCCAAATGCTAACAGTTCCCTTTGTAACTTCCATAGTGGGTTGGCTGTTTCCACACTTGGGTCTAGAGACTAAGACCGGTATTGAAGTAAAAGAGCCTTTTCTTTCCTACTTCAAATGAAGATCATTTGTAGTACTGCCACTCTAGATGGATTTAAGACATAAGAAGTGTCTTTTTAAAGAAAAATCAGGATTTAGGCCTGGAGAAAAGGAATTCGTCTAGGTTTTTTTTCTTATTATTACTATTACAGAAGGCATTAATTCAGTTGAGTTCAATTAGGTATCATGTCATATATATTCTAAAAGCCTTTTAAAATTTCATTTGACTTTTTTAAATCTAAAGAGGGAATTTGGTTAGGAAGACAGAGCTTTACTTTTGCTCCTCTCTTATTGATTCCTTGATGGTTTTCCCAGAAAGGTGGTCTCGAACATCATCTCTTCCCTTCAAGGACCATCCTCCTCCACTCCCAGCAGCCCCTTATTTTACAGAGAGGCATGAGATAATCATGTTTGCCGTCTCTCCATTTCCTTCTTTTACAATTCAAGCTTTATTGATATGACCCCTCTCCTTTCCTTACCATTGGTTGAGTCCATACCCTATGTTAGGTACTCATTTGGTGCTTGGAATATGCCAGTGAACAAAACACACAAGCCCCTGCCCTCACCGAACTGAGAGAATAACTTTCATTTCTATTCCAGTCCCATTTCCATTGTCAATCCCAGCTCTTAATGTTTCCTTTGGGGAATACTTATTGAATCATCAAGCTTTCTACCTGCTTTCTAAAAGTATATTCATATCCACTATTCTAACATAATTTGATCATAATCGAACTATCCTAAAACCACTATACTGTCTTAATGGTTACCTCCATTGTTTAAGAGTAGTCTGCATTTAGTGTTTCATCTTCCTTAGTTTTCCTTCAATCCTTAATCTCTCATAATCCAGTGTCTTACCTTCAAAGTTTGCAGAATTTCCCTTGGAAAAATATAACCACACATTTATCTCTTTTTTGCTTCCACTGCTGCCTCCCTACCTTTCAGTTGGGTCATTGTAATAGCCTCCTTCCTAACCAGCCTCTTTAGCAATAATTACTTTAGTTTTCAACTTCACCTTTTGAGATGCTGGCAAAGTATTTTATGTTGGGAGTTAGCCATGACCAACCCTGGTTTTTGTGATTCCCCAGGAAGACTCCCAGGCCACAGCATATTTTAGTACTCAAAGGATGTGATTTATTATGGTGAAGGACAAAGCAAAATAAACAAAAGAAAAAAGTACACATGGCAGAATCCTGGGGAAAACAGGCACAGGCTTCCAGAGTCCTCTCCCAGCGAAGGCACACAGGGCACACTTCATTCCCCCAGCGAGGAGTATGGCGGCACATGTGAAATGCTGCAGGGACTATGACAACACGTTTGGGACTTGGTACCCAGAGTTTTTATTAGAGGCCGATCACGTAGGCACTCTCTGCCTGGCACATGCCTAAATTTCAGCCTCCCAAAAGGAAAGCAGTGGTTCAGCATAAATATTATTTATGCAAACAGTTTAGGTGCAGCAAGACGGCCTTGTTAGTTATAGAACGATGGGCACCCTTTCAAAATGATAATTCCCACATGCCAGCCATGGGCCAATTCTTCAGGCCCTTCTAAGGAAAGCAGTTCGGGCCTGCTATGTTAACTCCTCTGCATACTCTCCCTAAAGTGCAGCTCTGAGAGCCATCCATGAATGAAATATTTAGTGAACATCCACTGTGCATTGGCCACTATGTTAGGTACTGGAGAAACAGTGGTGTACAAAATAGACAGGAATCCCTGTCTTGTGTTGCTTTTGATCTAGAATTGGAGCTCAATAAAAAACATGTACTACAATGTCAGATGGTAATCAAGATTATGAAGTAAAATAGAGCAGTTTAATGAGATAAAGAGCAACGTGATGGGGTGGGCACTGGTTTGGATGGGGTCGTTGGGGAAGGCTTGTCTGAGGAGGTCAGGTTTTAGCAGAGACTAAAAAGAGCATCCAGGCAGAGGGAATAGCAAGCGGAAGGCCCAGTGATGAAATGAGCTTGGTGTTCCAGAAACAGCAAGATCGGTATAGATGAGGTGGGATGTGGAAGGTAAAAAGTGGGGAAATAGAAACCGGAATGTGTGGGCTCTTTTTGGATGTCATGGTAAAGAGTTTGAATTTTATTCTAAGTAGTATAGAAATTTCTCAAAGCGCTTTGAACAGGGAGTGACATAGTTCAATTTATGTTTTAAAATCATCATGTTAATTGCGGTTTTAAAAACTTGGTTAGAGGGCCCTGGCTGGTGTAGCTCAGTGGATTGAGCGCGGGCTTGCGAACCGAAGGATCGCGGTTCGATTCCCAGTCAGGGCACATGCCTGGGTTGCCAGGCCAGTTCCCGGCAGGGGACATACAAGAGGCAACCGCACATTGATGTCTCTCTCCCTCTCTCCTTCCCTTCCCCTCTGAAGATAAATAAATAAAATCTAAAAGGAAAAAAAAAAAAAGAGTTTGAGATTTAAAAAAAAAAAAAAAACAAACTTGGTTAGAGGGCAAGATTGGAAAGAGCAAGACAAATCCAGTGCTATTCTAGAAATAAAGATATTATGGTACTTTACTGCTTAAAACTTTAATCACCTATTTGCCTACATATGTAGTTCTGACTTTCAATGCATTTTTGATCTTGAATCAACCTTCTTCCAACTAAAATTTTCTCACAACTTCCTCTTATATACTGTATGTTTAAATGAACTTAATTGTGATTCATTTTTTAAAAAAAGATTTTATTTATTTATTTTTAGAAATGGGGAGGAAGGGAGAAAGTGAGGGAGAGAAACATCGATATGTGAGATACATTGATTGGTTGTCTCTCGCACACTCCCTACTGGGGACCTAGCCCACAAGCCAGGCATGTGCCCTGACTCGGAACCAAACTGGTAACCTTTCAGTTCACAGGCCAGCACTCACTCCACTGAGCCACTCCAGCCAGAGCTCTATGATTCATTGTATATTCATGTCTCCTTGTGAAAAATTATAATTCCTATTAGCTATTCTTTGGCATCCAAATGTTACTTATTCTTCAAAACTCCCTTTCCACAAATCCTTCCCTATTTTCTACTTTGGAATTTGTCTTCTGTGGTCTCATATACTTCACTTTTCTATTGCTTCCTAAAAATCTAACCCTGACTTTTTGGCTTAAAATATCAATTTGACTTTCCTCATGGTTTTGTGGGTCAGAAATGCAGGAAGGGCCCAGCTTCATCATTCACCTGGTGTGCCACAAGCTCAAGTGGCTGAAACTGGAGAATCCGTTTCCAAGACTTCTTTACTTGCAAGTTTGGCCCCTCTGTGCTTCTTGACCTTTCTCCATCTCCATGTAGTACCTTGTTCTCTCACAACATAACAGCCTCTTATATGAAAGCTGAGGCCTCTAGGAGACCAAGATGGAAGCTGCCAGTTCTGTTAACCGCCAGGTCTGGGATTGGCAAACCATCACTTTCACTGTACTCTGTTGGTCACCGAAATCACAGGCCAGCCCAGATTCAGGGGAATGGGGCAAAGGCTCCCTTCTTTGCCAGGAGACTGATATGGCTATACCAGGAAGAAAGGAATTCATGGTTGCCATCTTGGAGACAGCTATCACACCATAGCACTTCACTTAAAATTTTATTTTCAGTATTCGGTGGTATTATATGTATTTGTATGTATGTTTCATACCCCTTATTAGATTATATATTCTCTGTGGGAGGACATGGTGACTGGCTCATCTTCGTATTCCTAGTGCCTGATCTGTTGTTTCATACATCACAGATTTCCAATGCCCATGACTTGAATGGAATTACTTGGCAATATTCTTACATGCCAAAATGAAAACATAACTTAGTTGAACAAATAATTATTGAATAACAGTATCTACTAAATTTAATGGGTTGATTGATTATAGGTATTGAATATTTTTACATTTGAATAGTTGTACAGTTTACAGATAAAGACATTAACTATATGCTGGGCAAAGTTCTCAGATGTGTGCCATGGAGGAGACAAAGATTACTAGCACCATCGTTAACATACATTTTAAAATTTGATTCCCACAACTGTCCAAGGGATGTGAGGAGAATTTGCCGGCCTCATACTACAAATGAGAAATAGTAATGGAATTTATGGCAGATCTAGGCCGATGATTTAGTTACTTTATTTCCAGGGCAGGGATATTTCCAACACCATGTTGAGTCTAATGCTTGGTTTACATCCAAGCCCTTCATAATAGGGCTGTAAACTTACCCTCCCATTTGTACCTCTTACGACGCTTCAAGTACTGGATATACTTGTTCTATGAACAGGCCCAAAACTTTCTCATAATTTTCCCCTTATTTATTGTACGTATTAATATTTAACATGAAAACATTACTGTTAATTGAGATGCTGATTTGCGAGATACTGTACCAGGCACTGGAGATACAAAGATGAGTGGGAACTATTCCTTACCCCCAAGGGGCTCTTGGCCTGGTGGTACAGACAGTGTCTCCTAGACAGGCCTTGTCCCCTCTCTCCCTCTCCCCTTTCCCGTCTCTTGTTGAAATCCTATTTACTTTTTAGAGGTCTGCAAGAGTGTTTACCTCCTCCATTTTTATTTTCCCTGGTCTCTTCACTTTTGAGTTATCATATTGTTCATAGTTTGCAAATGTATGGTTGTCTTCAATTTCTTCAAGTCTTCTACTCTGCTGACATTCAAGATGAAGCAACATTTGGGTTTGGTTTATAGTTCTCAGTGTGGTGTTGGCACCCACATGCTTTGGAACACTAATTAAATTATAACAGCTACTTCTAGGCTGCCTGAAAACAAACCCTCCTACACATTGTCTTTGAATCCTGCCTCCGACAGTGGCCTGTGCTGAATGCCTTGGCGACTATGATTATACCATGTGATTTTGCCTTACTGCAGTTCATTAGACTAGGATTATGACATGACCCAAGGCTGACGAACTCGTTAGCTGAACCACAGCTTATCAACTTGTCAGATTCTCTAACGAGTTTTCAGTAAGACCAAGAAATTTTAATGTGCGGAAGATGGCTGCCCTAAAATTTCATGCTTTTGAGTTAAGCAACTGTATCGGTCTGAGCACAAGAAGAGGAAGCTACTCCAGAGAAAAATCGGAGACGGAGAAGGTAGCTTTGGTCCTAGTTGCTTCCCAGTTCAACTTCCTATACAACTGAACTTAAGTTTCTTTCTTTATGAGATTGTCTCTCAGATTATTAAATAAATCCTCCCTCCTTTAAGTATTTCTTTGCAACCCAAAATGCTTTGACCAAAACATTGCCAGTTTCAATCATTTCTTAGTCCACATCTTCCTCAGTCTTTTGCTGCATTTTTAAACTATCGCCTGTAACTGCATTCTCAAAATGTTCATTTTCCTTGGCTTTTAAGATACTGATGACTGCAGTTCCTCTTTCACCCAACAGATTCTTCTGTGCATGCCTTTCCTTTCATGCTCTACATGGGGGCACTCCCCAGCGTTTTGCTCTTGGCCTTCATTTATTTCCTTTGTCTATACTTTCTGTCTTGTTGTTCTTATCTATTCCCATGGTGTCGTCTGTCATCTCTATGAAGGTGACTATTAAATGTATTTCACATGCACACTTTATAGCTTTGACTTCTCTACTAAACTCTACTGTTTGCTTATTGGCATCTGAAACTTCGCAAGTCAAAACAGAATTCATTATTATTACTTCCAGATGAGTTCCTACAGCTACTGGATAAGTTTTGAAGTGCTTTCTCATCTTGATCTAATGAGTCTGAGTCCTTATGACTTTTTATTTTCTGCTAAGGGTACTATTTTTCTCTTGGTAATATAGCTGTAATGCTTTTATACCCTCCTGGGTATTTTCAGTGTCAGGCTGGACTTTCAAGATATATTATGATTACTAATGATTAATAATAAACCCTACTAGAGTGATGATTAAGTAATAGTAGACCTTACTTGAACCCACATTTGTAGACCTGGCGTAGATCTGGCTATGGCATGGGAGGCTGTTTTCAGCTCACCTGTAATCCATTTTAGATATCTAGGAGGCAGGAAAATAATGACTCCAGAGTCTCAGGAGTGAGTTGATCTTCTTGACCCAATAAAGTGTCCCCTAAAAGGTTTTCTATGGGTGAGAGCACCATGTGATGTTGGTGTTGAATGACTTACTTCACAATGTCCAGCACAGTGCTCAGTTGTACTCTAACAGGCTGCTTCTCTTACATAACGCTTTTCTTGAAATTCAATTCCTGCACTGATTTGTTAGCGTTTGCAATAGAACCAGAGTGTCTGAGGAGATCTACAGAAAGTAGGATTGGCTTTAGGACAAAAGTGGCCTTAGAAGTAGTTGGAAAAGTAACCCATCTGACTGATTTGAGAACTTCCAGATTCTTACTCCAGCCAAAGAAGACAGCAGCCACCTTCCGCTTGGCATGGAGCAGCTGTCCGTCAGTGGACATCTGCATGAGTGACAGGCAGACAACCAAGCATTATGGCAAGATAAAAGAGATCTTGAGAATGAAGCCCCTGCCTTCACATGAGAATCTTTCAGACTGTTAAGAATTCCGTACAAATTCTAATTTAACCACATGAAAACAGCTGATAATTATGCTGTTTTGTTTAGGCTCCTATTGCTTGAAGTCTGGTCCTGAATATGTTTAAATAGGAAACCCAAAATATTTTCCTTAGCTCCAATTGAAGGCATCCTAATAGCAATAAGTTTTGTAAGGCATGAAGGAAAAGTTGGATTATCTAGAATACAGTTTACTGAATATTTTTACTGATCCGTCCTCTGTCTAGACCATTGTGGCAATTTATGTTCATGATTTGTGAAAGATTCTGAACTGCCTCTGGCCTAACAAAGAGATACACTTATTTTCAGTATAGGTTATGGGTGTTTATTGTTTGCAGTGTAAAACATACGTGCATTTTGAAGTAGCAATACTAAGCAGCCTGATTTCTTGATCGTTTTGTAAAATCAGAAATTTGCCACATTGTGAACTTGGCATATTGGAATCATGTGGGAAATTGTACTTTGTTTTCTTAAAAAGCCAATTCAATTAACAGAAGACCTTGGAAATTCATTTTAGGTGTATTTCCCCCACATTTTAAATTTTTTTGAAGTGCACAATACTTTACATGCATTCTCTTTAACTGAATCATTAGTCCTAAGTGGTGTATTAGAAATGAAATGAGATTCAGAGGCAGTCACAGCTGGATTTGCCACTAGATAATTCTGTGACCTTGTATAAGCTACTTTTCTTATCTCTGAAGAGGTTTGTCATAGGCTTCATATATACTCATTTACTTCTCATATGTATATATTAATATAAAGCTGGTCAAAATTGGTAGCATTCAGTAAGTGTTTATGTTAAGCCTTTCCTGTTGAGCTGATTGGGTAAGAACTGAAGGTGAGTTTTTATTTTGGAATTTGAACCCCACCCACAGTGTTCTCAATCCATTCTCAAAGTATCTGATTCTCCTAAGTGCAGTAAAATCTACTGGTGGTTCTATTCCTGTTCTAGTTGTTTGCTTTTGTTTTAGGTGTGGTTGAGATCACATGGAGGGTTAGCAACAGGGGAGTGGGAGGAGGAGAGGGGGGGAAGGTACAGAGAATAAGTAGCATAGACGGTGGGTAGAAAATAGACAGGGGGAAGGCAAGAATAGTGTGGGAAAAGTAGAAGCTACAGAACTTAAGATGCATGGACATGAACTAAAGGGGGGGATGTGGGTGGGAGGGGGTGTGCAGGGTGGAGGGGACTGATGGGGGAGAAATGGGGCAACTGTAATAGCATAATCAATAAAATATATTTTAAAAAAATCTACTGGTGGGATTAGACAGCTGGAGTTTGCCTAATGTATTACATTTGAATGGGGTACTTGGATACATTGTTTTTGGCATATTTGTTTGCTTTCCTGCTTGCTTTTTCCTGAAGGTATTAGAGATCTGCTGGGCCTATGCCCTGATGATGGGCGGGTGCCACACAGAGGCACATTGAGAAGCTGGAACGCTGAGCAAAACTCTTGTGGGAAATCAGCCCTGTTAATTTAATAAGGCATTAAGGGGAGAAATCCATTAGATCCTTTATTATACTTATAGATACTCTCAGGCTTTTGAATTATCTTACATTCTTGTTGATTTTTTCAGGTTATTTTAAAAAGCAATGTATGCTTATGGAACATTTAGAAATTACACAACCAAATGAAAGAGGTAAAGAGATAGAGATAGAAATGTAAAGAGAGAAAGCTATGAAAGAAGAACATTAAAATCACCTACTATTCCACTACCCTTGACTAACCAGAATACAATTTTGTTTCTGGATTTTCTCATTTCATTAAGTATATGATAATATAATGGTTTTTAAAGTCTATATGGTTTCCCATCACATGTCATGATAATGATGTCTTATTATAGAAGAGAAATGGTAATGTTAACATTTCATGACTTTAATAAGACTATTGATTACCCAACCTACATAGATTTATAAATCTATCAAAAAAAACCTTTGTGATCAATTATGTATTCCATTGGTGAATTTAAATCTTGAGACAGAGTTAGGCCTGACAGTATTTATTATTTCATTGGAACAGATGAGATCTTGAAGTTGGGACTAGACATGTACTTGTGTAGAGGAGAGGGAGGATGGTTGGGATGTGGGACTAGGGCATAACTATAGACATTGGGTGGAAAAATACACTCAGAAAGGTACTTTGTGGTATACAGAGAGCAGATGTAATGGTTTTATCAGGACAGAGAAACGGGCACAGAGGAAGCGAGCAAGGGACCCAGTTACCGTACCTGGAGGATCAATGGGACTTGGTTTCAGGACCGAGGCAGAAGCCTAGTTGTTACGACTTTGCCAAAGGATCAGTTATCAGAGTTGGATTAATAGCAAGGTTGCCTTGATATCTAGTGCTTTATATTGAGCTAAAGTTCCCTTCTCATGAGGATGCTATTGGTCCAACGCCTGAGATAAGGCTGAGCATCCAGGAGAGATTAAGTGGAGAGAGAAGGCATGGGGGTGCGAGGGTGTTGGAACCAGAGGACCGCAGGAGTATCACCCAAAGGTGACTATCAATGTTTTAGAAGCTTGAGTGCTATGTGATGACTCAGAGGAGTCAGTCCTAGATTTAGTGCTATTTAACACTTCCATTAAATAGATAAATTAGAGAACAAGCCATTAATGCTCAAATGATGTTAAGTAAAAATAGTAGCTTGTATGTTGGGAAACAAAATTTCAATATTACCTTGAAAAACTAGATATATGATTAAAACTCAACAGTAGCTTTGCAAGGACAAATGCACATCAGTACCTTAAATAGAAAAACATATGCTACCAGTACATTTTTTCCACTAAATTACAGACTAAAGGATTGAAGCCCTTTATTTTCTGCTTGACCTTTTCGGGAACACTCATGAGATATTGATGGAATATTTAAACTGTGACATTAGTAACTTAATTCTTGCCAGTTTTAAGGTCTCCTGAAATTTACTTGATTTTGTAGAGTCCAGTTACATTTAGAACAAGAATAAAATATTTATCAGACCTCTTGGTGGTACTTGGCAGGTGCCTTTCAGAATAAGTATTGCCTTTTTTTTTTGGCTATAAGTCAAGGAAAGTGGATACCATGAAATTATGAAAAGAAAATTCTGTTTTCTCTAGTGCTGGATGAGAAAAGGTCACTAAGCACTACTAATTACTGCTTCTGCTGGCGTTTTAATGAGAACTTTTCTAAGAAATTGAGTGCTGAGGACAGAGGTCAATTGAGTACAAGAGGGAGTTATTGAGTATAGAATAGAGGAAACTACAAATTAGCTGAGTAGAAATCAGGATGAGTCATCACACATTTAAAAAATGGGAATACTGGTGCAGCAGGAAACTTTTCAATTTCATTTAAAATTGCTATAGTAATTGAAAAATATAATCCTCGGAGTTTGGCTAGTTCATTTTTAGATAAAGGCAAGATGAAGGAGTTAGTTATAAGGGAACGTTAATAGCTTGAGGTGTGAACTTTTGGGGAGCCCTGGCATTACAGAAAATTTTAAAATGTCTGAAATAACAGAACCTTAAAAAATGTTCTGCCAGTGAGCTCTTTTTCTTAAAAATTATCCAACCCAGACAACACTTCTTATCTGGCCGCTCAGCTCAGCCCGGGCCATTCACACGCCTGGCCATGGTTATCTGGTGATCTGACCTCTTGAAACAAGAATCCTGTCCTTTCTAATTTTCCTGCCCCCAGGAGTGGTTGAGCAAGTGTTTAATTCTGCCTCAATGACTCCTTTATGTGCTCAAATACCAGCTTTCTGATGTCTTAACTTTTTCTTCCACAAAATGAAACAAAGCTGGTTCTGTAACTTTTGTCACTATCATATTTAATGATCCCGTGTCCACAGAGTGTTGAGTTCTAGCTAAGTGAATGAGAGCGCGGTCACTTTGCCAGACAGTATGATTTAGGAAAAGAAGCATTTTGATTTTTCTAAGATCAGCTTGCCTGAGCTACTTAGCATCTTCACAGATTAAAAAGAATGGTTTTTGAAGATCTTTTCAAAATTGTAAAATAAACTAAATTCTTTCAATAGTTCACTAAAAGATATTTTATTTCCTCAAAACCACTTTAAAAATCCTTTATGATACTCATGTTTTAAATGATATCTTTATGTTTCAAATGGGAATTTCTTAGTAAACTCTGAATTTCTTGCAACCATTTCATAATGTAAACAGTTTTTAAGATTGGAACATTTCTTTTCATATGTGAGTGAAATGAGCACTGAAATTAGTGGGGAAAAATTTATGACCTAACAGATAAGGTATGATTCTGTTTCTAAATCCAAGTGGCAGCTTGGAGGGGTCTGTGGACATGGGTTTGATCTTTGAATTGCCACTGAGTCTCCACTCAGTCCAAGAAGAAAAATCTTCACTCAGTCCAGGAAAATGTTTACCTTTCAGTTCAATCTGCACATGTCAAGCTATGTGTTAGGCCTGGAAATTATGTGAGGGCTTAGACAATCTATCGCGTGAATGTTGAGATTGGTTTTGATTCCACCGTTTGTGGAGCCCTCGCTGCGCCCTTGCCCAGGGAGGTCTGTCTCCCCAGGCCCCAGCCAGCACTTCTGCATCAGTTGATCATTTATTACCTACCCCCTTGGCTTCCATCTCTCTGATCCTTTACCCATCTTAAGAAGAAAAACAATTATACAACTAATAGTCCCTGTGCCCTAGAAAAAGAACTCCTTTATATCATTATGCCAAGCAGTGTTGTCCCTTATTGTCCTAGTTTCCGTGTTCCCAAATAGCATTTGCTTCAACATTTGCATATCAAAAGCTTTACTTTTGAGTGTGTGTGTGTCTTCTCAAAATTTCTGGTCCCCTATGTTTTGCAGAGAAATCTTTGAGATAGCGGCTTCAGCTGAAAGGCTTCAGATGAGTTTCTTAGCACTCAGGCTAGAATACTTGATGATTCTTTGTTCATTCCCTTATCTCCCACATGCACCCATTTGAGTTTTTGAGGCACAGAGTGGAAGTTTGGTGGGCAGTCCTGGTGGGAACAGAAGGTGATCTCCCTACTCTTCCTGGCAAATGCCATCAATTGAGACTTTCTTCCAGTGCATTTCTTTCATTATACTACATTAACTGTTGATCGGTTCACATATACTTTTAAAATCATATGTAATTTTTCATCCTGTTTTATTAGGGCGTGTATGTGTGTGTAAAGGATAATGTCAGAAAAAGGCATTTCTGGGCTCTTTGGTCTGTAGCATAAACATGTTAGGAATAACCTGAAGTGTTCAAACTAGAAAAGGATGAAGACTGATGGGCTCATTTAAGTTAGGAAAGTTTCTTAGGCCTGAAGTCAGAACTTTCTCCATGAACCCCTCCCTGATCTTGGTTGTGGCCTACACTTACACATTATAGAGAAGGGCGTAACCTCTGCCCTCAGCCTGTGGACAATCTTATTTTTCATTGTCTCCATTTATCTTCTGATTCTATGCTCCCAAGTCCCCAAAACTCTTTTTGTTTATATTAGATGACTGAATATAGTTAAAATTATATATTTTCTTAGAATTGTCAAACACACAATATTTTTGCTATTTACTTTTTTATTTCTGTTCTGGTTACGTTGATTCTGTTCACTTTTACCAAATATATTTACCAGCATGCTAAACACCACATTGTCTTCTGCCATTAATATTTTTCTACCCAAGCATATTCTCTCTATAGCAAACTTTCTTTTTTATTTCTATTTTACTTTTAAAATTTTAGTTGTATTAATATGTATTCAAAGTTGAGCAATACATGTTAGATTAATTGAACTATTAAACAACGATGGTGGAACAGAATCTCCACAGATGTAGGGATTTTTGTCTGTATCCTCAGCACTTACAAAAGTGCCCAGTACATGGCAGACTCTCAAGAAATACTTGTTCAGTGAATGAAAAAATGAAATGTGATCTTTTCCTCTCTTGGTTAATATTATCCTTAAGGAACTGATGTTTAAATACTGGAGCTTTTCCACGTGTTTTTCAGTTAACACGTAGCCTTTAATCTACTTTATATCCTCCAAGAAAATTAGTCACATTACTTACACTTACATTCATTTCAACCAAAAATAAACTTCACGGTTTATGCATCTACCTACCATATTATCCTACCAAGACTTTGAATGACTTTACCGATCAGAAGCATCCTCCAAGAAAGACCTGTCGTCATTGAGATTATTCACTAAACTTGTATTGGGCTTTGAAACATTTCAAGAGAAAAGTTCAAAAAAATGTTTTCAGCAACTGGAAATGTTTTGAGAGATGGAATGCTTTTTATCAGCCCAAAGTCAGTGGTTCTTAACCTCATTTGGGCCACCAATTGTTTTGAAAATTTTATGCCTGTCAAACATCTGACCCTGCCCAATGCACATAGCAACATGAAACACGTTGCATTTACTTTAAGAGGTTTAAAGGCCCCTGAAAGCTCATTCGTGAGCTGTATATGGGTTCTTCAATCTGGTTAGGAAACCTGACCTTAAAGGCAAACCTGCTAAACTCTAAATCCTTGGGCTGTGTGTCCAGAGGTCTGATCACCCTCCTCCACAGGGAAGCGCCTTATGTTTAATAAATATTGATGAAATGAAATGGTGTCTAGTAATAAAAATGTCATATTGTTTTATGATATTTTAAACTTCTTACTGCCCATATATTCGCATAGGTTAATCACATTTATATCAGGTATCTGTCCTGGTGCATTGTGATGTAAAGGATCTAATTGTACCTGAGGGGAAGGGAACCGACAGGGAGGGACTTCTACTTTAAAGACGCTGCAGGGACTGCGTGAGTGGCATTGGCAGAGGAATTGGACACAGGGAAAGGAGCAGCAGCAATTAGAGGTAATTATGACCATGTGCAACTGTCACTATATTTAAACCTACCATCCAGTTCTTCTCCAAGTTTATGAGTCATTCCAATCTGTGCCTCTGTGTGACAGATTGTCATTACAGCTCACGCTGTGTTATCTCTAGAAAATCAATATAAATTTGATTTATGCACAGAGTCACACAATACACTTTAATAAGAGAATAAAGGAAAACCATAATATCTCCTTTGAATTAAGCACTTCGGCAAAAGAAAAATCATTAATTTTACTTGTTTACAGGATTACAGTTGAGAGCAGCAATATTATAAGTGACCAAATATTAAATATATCTTGTCAAATAGGATAAAAGGTATCATGGGCTGTTGTTTATATTGATGCTTTTCAACAAACTTAATTCTCCCATGTGTTTTTGGGATGTGAGATATAAATATCCAGATGTGAAAGGTAGGAGTGCTTTATACTTTCCATAGTTTCTCTGGTGTCTCCTGAGGTAGACGAAGGATCCCAAGAGAAAGCTTCAGCTAAAGTCAATCAATTGATTGCAAGCTGGAATCCTAGAGCCCAATGTATAACCAATATATGGGGGAGTGGGGCATGAGGAGGGTTAGAGAGAGAATGAGTGTGGAGAGCTTGGTGCTAGCAACACTTTCTCTGGAGAATAAAACTGAGTTTGTGAGCTTGCTCTGATTCTGCTTTGGTTTGTTCCTCTTCTTCTCCATCAGTACGTATCCCCTTCTCATACCTGCAGGCCTGCTAAGCATCTTAGTGCTAATGAATGCACTTCTTATTCTTCCTCTAGCTCGTGATTCCATTTTATTCTTCTTTATCCTTGCTCCACATCTGATATAGTGATTGAAATGAACTAATTCATTTTATAGAACTCCTACTATGCGCCAAGCAGTGTACTAGGTATTTAGTGGAGAACGAAAAAGACATGCTTTTACCAAAGGGACAGTCCACAGTCCCTTGGAACTTTTAGCCTGTGGTTGAATGCGTGATAGTACAGTCTTCGACTGGTAATTCTACACACGTGAGAATGCCAAACTGATGAAACTGGGCAGTAACCGTGGCTCCTCTGTATTCCCCTCTCTCTCATTCATGAAATCAATTCAATTTTGGATTGAAGAATTGTTTAAGAACCCATTTGGGTATATGGACATTTTGGAATCAAAGGGAGAGGAAGCTGGAAGCTTCAAAGGTAGGGATTTGATCATATTTGGCTATGTTTGTAACTGTTATGAATCACTCTATAATAGTGGTAAAAGTTCAGTTCCCACCCAGAAAATTTGATTAAAACTAATTATAGATCTACATATCAGAAAGTCTAGTCTCTCCTTCTTGGGATTTCCTTCTCTTCTTAATCTGCCCAAGAACCCCAGCAGTTTATAGTCTAAAAAGGTGGCCTCGTTGACTTCTACCCCCAAGGGAAAAACACTGATGTTTGAACAGTGTTACTGTCATTTCTTCTTCACTTCCACACCCTGCTGGTATTGAACATTGGTCCCTTCCGGGCCTACAGAAGTCCTTGCTCTGTCCTCTAGGCCCAGGTCCTTCCCACAGTCCCACAAGGGACTTTTGCCCCACCCCTCAGTGACATCTACCAAGGGTGCTGCATTTAGACTTACCTTCAGTTAGTAGTCCCAGCACCAGCCATTGTCTTCCAGGGCCCAAGCACTGTCCCCAGTGGCTGGAAATAGAGGACAGACCAAAGTCAGCCCTCTTCGATGGACCCTGGACATCTTGTTTTGAGGCTAGTTAATCAGCCATAGCTCTCCTTGTCTCAAGGTAACTTTGTTTCTAGAGCTTCATTACCCCCCTTTGTCACTTGACCTTGTCTAGTCCACCTGATACATCTCCCTGACTTCAAATCATTGTGCTCCTTAATGCAAATTGATCTACACCCTCTTCAGCGTCCAGTTTTTGCTCGGTCACACAGGGTTTATTGCACCTTTGTCCCAGGATAATGGCTATCTACTAGCCCTAGAATTGCCTAATTTAGGGGATTGATCAGGTAAGGCCTAGGAGAACAGAGAAGGTTTGCTTCCATCATTACAGAAGGAAGGAAAAGGAAGGAAAGAAGCAAGGAAAGAAGGAAAAAGGAAGGAAAGAAAAGAGGGAAAAATTCAGTAGTGATTATTGAACATACAGAGTCCTCATATGGAGGAAAAGTGTAGGAAAGACTTTTTCTTTTTTTTTTTTTAATGGGAGGAAGTGACCATATTTCACTGTTGCTGCTGCAGACTTCACCACTCTCTCCCACCCCTCCCCTTTCCCCACCAACATGACTCTCCTATCTGAACTAGAAAAAGAATTGTTGTGGCCATTACTGTGGGTAAATAGTGGCAGGAAGAAGGTGAAGACTGGGTAAGAAAAAAGGAGGGGAGTAAATCCGTAGCCACTAATTCACTCCCCTCTCCCCAGCTATATTTTGGGGCAAGGCTGGCCTCCTTGGCCATCAGAAGAGGGAAAGCAAGGAGGGGAAGGTACGGGGGAGCCAGGGTGGAGTGAGGAGGCGACACCCTGTTTCAGCTGTTTGCTCTTCACAGTCAGATGTTTTCAGCGACTTAATCCCAACCATGCTAATCTCTTTGTTTTCTTTAAAAACATTGCTTAAATTATTGAGGTAAAACAAGAACATAGTGTAGAATTTAGAAAACATAGCGAAGTTCAAAGAAGATAAATTCTCTTGTGATCCTGGCATCTAGAGATCACTACTGCTAATATTTTGATGTGTTTTCTTAGGATACATACTTATAAAACCTGTATCAAATCTGATTTATTGATACAGAGATAAAATAGTAATAATAATAACAACTCAACCTCAAGTGCATGCCACGTCTTAGGCAATTGTGTAAGTGATTTATATAAATTACCATGTAATTCTAACAACAGTCATTTAACGTGGTTATTATTACCCTCATTTGCCGTATGAAGAACCAGGGGCGGGGAGAGCATGTAGCTGGCTCTAGGTTGCCTCATGGACATTCGCTAAACCTTGGTTGTCTGTCCCCTGAGCCCTCACCCCCGCTCATTATGTAGGGTCATAAACATAGGTTTTAGCTTAATTTTAAACCAGGAAGATTCATAATTCTTTCCTGAATTTTCAAACCAATCACTTCATTTATTTCTAATTTTAGGTTTCTTTCAGATATTTATCAGGCAAAAAGCAAACATTTTGATGAGAATTTATAAACTCATAGAATAGTGGGGCTGGAGTGAGTGATCTCAGTGGTGCCCTTGCCCTGCCATCTAGTTCTACAGACCTAGCATGTAATGTTAGACATTGGCTGCTGGAGGTTGATCAGAGTTCTGTTTCGATGCTAGATTCTGCTCTGATCTCTGTTCCAGTTGCCTGCTCTGTGGCACTGAGTCATCCCCACCTTTTTGTTAGATGGATATCTTAGTGTTCTTCTCTAGTGGGTAGGAAAAGTCCCTCAGTTTCTGTCTGTGCTCCACCAGAACACTCTTATCGTCACATCACAGCCTTGATAGAACGTAACTGTCAGACACACACATTATTTGACAAAAATATTGCCTACACGCTGCTGTGGGACTGCTGGCAGAGTGCTGTGTTTATGGCTGCTCTGAGGGACATAGTTCTGTGCTTATGTGGGACATTTTTTTAAATAATTAGTGACAGTGCCCTTTTTGTCTATGTAGGCTCCATCTGGTGTCATGTGATTAAAGTTGATGGTTATTTTTATGTCATCAGCAATCATATTTTTGTTCCATTTTTAGAACACCTCTTGCAGGGATTTTGAATACATTTTTGACTTCTTCTTTTGAAATTATCACCAAATTCTTACAAAGGTTAACAGCAAAGTTTTTCAGTGCCAGCTTCACCTGAAATTAATCACTGCCTAAACAAAAGGTTATTTCACCACGCTAATTCTTTTGGACAGCCATGTATAACTGACTAGTTAATTAATTACTTAGAAGCTACTTCTGATTTCATTTTTCAAGATTAAATATTCTAAAGCTTTTCTTTGAAATTTCCTTTTTTTCCTTTCCCCTCCTCTCCGTCTCCTTCCTTCCTTCCTTCCTTGGTACAATGTCTCAAGTGGGCCCTGTTGCCCTTGGCCCTATGCCTACCTCCTGAACACTGGGAATTATCCTGCATTCTACTGAGTTCCATAGCTGTCCATCTTAACCAACATTCAAAACCACTTGACATTCTCACCATGCTTCTGAAAGTGCTTTCTTCAGTCTCCACTGACCATCCGTACGCCAAGCCCTCTTTACTGTCCTCATTCTCTCTAACCTCTGTACAAGTTGATACTATTAACTGTATTCACCTTGAACTTTTTGTGTTTAATTTCCATGAGGAACACTACCTCCTATCTTACAGCTTCTTTTGGTCTTTTTTTTTTTTTTTTTTTTTTTTTTTTTTTTTTTTTTTTTTAACTGATTCTTTAACTTCCAGTTTCCTACAAGTAAGAAGCGAACCTTATGAGATAGCTGCTTCTGGAGTTCGAAAATTCCGATGTGCGTCTTTGGCCTTTTTCTCTATTCCCTTCTTTAGTTCTCTCTTTTGGTGACTTTAGTTACTCTTAAGAATTTACTGTTTAGCTCTAGGTTGAGGCAGGCAAGTTTCTATCTCTAGGTCCAGTATCACTCAAAGTTTCCCTTAGGACCCCTGCAATCTGATGCGTCATTGGAACTCCAGATCCAATCTGTGGTCCCCCCACAGCATCCTCCACCCCAGCAGTCAGTCTCTGCATCTTCCCCTTTTCTGTGACTGCCATTGTTCCCCATTTTCCTGCATTTGGAACACTAAAGCCCTTCTCTGACCTCTCTTTCCCTGATAGTCAACAGGCCAGGCCATCAGTTACCATATTTTATAGATTTTATCCCTTCAATGTCTTTGCACCTCTTCTTCCCCTCACCACCTTTTCACTCTTTTTGCCTTTATGCCAGTTTAGACCTAGGGTGCTTTTTACTGTGATATTTCAGGAGCATTTAAAAGTTCATTCTTAACAATGTGGGTGACTTTGTATAAACTTTTCTTCCAAAGCAAAATTCAGAGAATGCTTCTTCTCTGCTTGGAAATCTAAGTAGTCATTGTGTTCAAAATTAAGTATAATACTCAGCCAGGTGTTTGACATCTTCCACAATCCAACCTCAGTGTCCCTTTCCGCTTTCACTCCTGTAGCCCACTGCCTGTGTCTCACACCCCAGTCGCACCGTTGTCGGTCCTCGATCTGTACTGTGCTTTCTGCATCCGCGCTTTTACTCTTGCCCTCCTTACCTGGGGTCTTGGCTCCAGGTGTAATAGACCTGCCCACCTTTCTGTCTTTTATTTCATAAAGCCTTTATTGATTCTTTTAAAATAATGTCATCTTTCCTCATCTGAACCTCATAGCATTTCCTGGTTTTTCTGTGACACTTTTCTTACTGAGCTCTCATTTTTGCTTTTGGTTTAATTATACTCAATGATTTAAATTTTTCTGTGATTTGTAAGATGAAAGCATCACAATAAAGTGATCAGTTTAGTGAATTTATGTCAGTATAACATCATCTTATTTATTATCATCTACTTGGACTGAAAATCACCTCTGCTTTGAGGGTGATTGGTCAAACCATGTTAGTTTGTTAACCTTACCTTTGTCTAATTTCTGGGAATATCTTCATTGTGCCTTCAAACAAAGGTGGTTTGCATGAATATAAAAGTTGGAGCATGTGAAAATGCTGGTTAGTGTCTGGTTGGTTGTATCTTGTCTTCTTGTATAATGATTTTTTTTCATCACTGATCTTCTAAACTCCTTTAGAAGATCTAACAAGAAGCATCCCTCTTCTCTGCCCAAGTTCCAATTCAGTTAAGAGAAAAGGCAGAAATAAAGCTCACAGTGACCAAAACACTACCTGTATTCTGGAAGACTGCGTACTGGAGAATGTGGCTTCTACCAGTAGGAAAGGGGACTTCCTAATACTGAGCTCCAGAATCCAGTAGACTCCCCAGCCCCAGACAGTACCGCACTGACCCACCTCTCCTGGAAAAGCAGTGTGGAATTTAGGGTGCTCTCCAGGAGAGACTTGGTCTCCAGAGAAAAGGTGGTAATCCTCACACCAGTATTCTTCTTTCAATAAGAAGAAAAATAAGTTTTTGATCAATAAGTTACCGCTCCCTAGAAGTGGAGAGAGGTTAGGAATGGTACAGCTGGTGGAGCATTCTCTGACTCGAAGGTAGCAACCTGGACTAGGGGATAGCTATTCCTCCTAACAGTGTCGGTGTTTATCCGATGATTAGAACGAATGGTATGATTGGCTGATTTATCCCAGCATATTTAATAAAAGGAACAGTTGAGATTTCAGGTAATGCTTTGCATTTAACCACCATCTAAAAAAGACTTTTTTCATCTAGTTGATGTGCAAACTAGGGTGGCACCTGGTCACACATTGGTCACTTCATAAATGTGACACTGAGCCCCAGTCTGCTTCTGCAATAAATATCACTGTTTCATCTTACTGTTAACGACAAACCACAGAAACATCTAGCCTGTTACAATGTAAGTATTCTTTACTACCAGCACATTGTAAGTTATTACTTCCCTCAGGCACTCACAAATAACTACTTCCAAGATGCAAGGAAAGGCTAATTCAAATGAGATTGTGTTTGGAAAGGTTTTTCTACTAATCTCTCTGAAGTTGTTGGTTTGCATACTTGATTAACTAAAAGTTTTTAAGATAACTTTTCTGTCATAATTTCAAGTTAGTGAACTGTAAAAATATTCAGTTTTATTTTGTGTAGTCATGAAACTGCATTGGGGACAGTTTTTTGAATTGATAGTATTGAGCAATATACCAATATTCTAACTACAGATATTTTATGCCCTCATGTATGTAAAAATAAATATCAGTAATATTCAACAGTGATTAAGTCATAGAGGGATAGGGTTATGATGTTCAGGTTGAGGAAGCAATTGATGCTATATAAATATTAAGTTATAACTGTCAAAGGTTAGGGTTATGATTGCATAAGTTACTCTTTAACAAAATACTTATTATACAGCCTAGAAGACCATAATACTATATGAGTGTCTGTTAAATAAAAACTAAATAAAACAGTGGATTTAATAGGAGTAGGATTTTCAGCAAAAATGGTACTGTGAATTTGAATGGGTTATATGTCTTTATCTTTTTCCTAAATGCAGTTTGTTGGCTACCCAGAGTGTGGTGTGGCTCCTTACTGGCTCCTTTTGCTTCTTTACTCTTTGTATGTGTGAGATAAGTTATAAACCTCAGTAGATTAAAACTTGGAAGCAATATTTCCTACATGCTTTTTTTTCTATTACCATTTAGTCCGCTTATACCCTCTCCCCAAGGCAATCATCACACTGCTGTCCATGTCCATGAGTCCTTTTTCCTTTTTGGCTCAATCCCTCCACCCCTACCCACCCCCTTAGCTGTCACCCTGCTTTCTATGAGTCTGTCTCTATTTTTCTTGTTAGCTTGTTCATTAGATTCCACATATGAGTGAAATCACATGGTATTTGTCTTTCTCCGATGCACTTATTTCACTTAGCAGAATGCTTTCCAGGTCCATCCATGCTGTTGCAAAGGGTGAGACTTACTTCTATTTTATGGCCAAGTAGTATTCCATTGTGTAAATATCCCATAGTTGTTTTATCCACTCGTCTACTGATGGAGCCTTGGGCTGCTTGTGTATCTTGGTGATTATAAACAACACTTCAATGAACATAGGGGTGCTTATGTTCTTTTGAATTCGTGTTTTGGGTTCCTTTGTATATATTCCCAGAAGTGGGATTCCTGGGTCAAAAGGCAGATCCACTTTTAATTTTTTGAGGTATCTCCATACTGCTTTCCATAGTGGTTGCACCAGTCTGCATTCCCACCAACAGTGCAAAAGGATTCCCCTTTCTCCACATCCTCACCAGCACTTGTTGTTTGTTGACTTATTAATGATGGGCATTCTGACAGGTGTGAGATTATATCTCATTGTGATTTTAATGTGCATTTCTTTGATGATTAGAGATGTTGAACATCTTTTCATATGTCTATTGGCCATCAGTATGTTCTCTTTGGAGAAGTGTCTGTTCAGATTCTTTACCCATTTTTTAAGTGGGTTGTTTGTTTTCTTGGTATTGTTTTGTGAGTTCTTTATAAGCTTTGGATATTAACCCCTTATCAAACATATTGGTGAATATGTTCTCCCATTCTCAGGGTTGTCTTATTATTTTGTTGATGTTTTCCTTTGATGTGTAAAAACTTTTTAGTTTGATGTAGTCCTGATGTTTATTTTTTCTTTTGTTTCACTTACTTGTGGAGTTATATCTGATAAAATATTGTTACAAGCTATGTTTGAGATTTCGCTGCCTATATTTTCTTCTATCATTTTTATGGTTTCAGGTCTAATATTTAAGTATTTAATATATTTTGAATTTGTTCTTGTGTGTGGTATAAGAAGGTGGTCTAGTTTCATTTTTTTTGCACATATCTGTCCAATTTTCCCAACACCATTTATTGAATTAACTATCTTTAGTCTATTGTATATGCTTGCTTCCTCTCTTGAATATTGTGATTCATCCAACTTTGTTCTTCTTTCTCAGCACCACTGTTGCTATGCAGGGCCTTTTGTGGTTCCATGTACATTTTTGAAATATTTGTTCTAGTTCTGTGAAATACGTCATTGGAATCTTGATAGGAATTGCATTGAATCTATAGATTGCTTTGCATAGTATGGACATTTTAATGATGTCACTTCTTCCTGTCCATGAATACAGTATGTACTTCCACTTATATGTATTTCTTTAGTGTCTTATAATTTTTCAAGTACAGGTCTTTTACATCCTTGGTTAGATTTATTACTATGTGCTTTATTCCTTTTGAAGCAATCATAAATGGGATTGTTCTTTTAATATCCCTTTCTTTAATTTATATTGGCATATAAAAATGCAGCTGGTTTCTGGACATTAATTTCATATCCTCATACTTTGCTGAATTCATTTATCGGTCCCAGTAGTTTCTTGGTGGAATCTTTGGGATTCTCTATGTACAGTATCATGTTATCTGCAAATAAAGACAGTTTTACTTCTTCCTTTCCAATTTGGATGCCTTTTATTTATTAGTCTTATCTGATTGCTGTGGCTAGGACTTTCAATACTATGTTGAAGTGAAAATGGACATCCCTGTTTTATTCCTGATCTTAAGAGGAACGCTTGTAGTTTTTGCCTGTTGAGTATGATGCTGACAATATGGTCTTTATTATGTTTATGTATGCTCCCTCGATTCCCAGTTTGCTGAGTTTTCATCATAAATGGATGCTGGATTTTATCATATGCTTTTTCTGCATCTCTTGATATGATTGTGTGGCTTTTATCCTTCACTCCGTTTATGTGGTGGATCACATTTGTGGATTGCAAATGTTGTACCAACCTTGCATGACCAGAATAAATCCCTCTTTGTCATGGTGTATCATCTTTTTGATACATTGCTGTATTTGGTTTGCTAATATTTTGTTAAGGATTTTAGCATCTATGTTCATCAGAGATATTGGCCTATAATTTTCATTGTTTGGGGTGTCTTTATCTGGTGTTTGGAATTAGAATAATGCTGGCCTCATAAAATGAGTTTGGGAGCCTTCCCTCCTCTTGAATTTTATGAAATAGTTTGAGAAGGAGAGGTGTTAGTTCTTCTTGGAATGTCTGGTAAAATTCATCTGTGAAGCCATCCATCCAGGGTTTTTGTTTGTTGGGAGTTTTTTATTACTGTTTCAATTTCACTAGGTGTAATGTATCTATTCAGACTCCCTGATTCTTCCTGATTTAGTTTTGGAACATTGCACATTTCTAGGAATTTATCCATTTCGTCCAGGCTGTCCAGTTTGTTGGCATGTAGTTGTTCATAATGTTTTCTTATTGTCCTTTCTTACCATTTCTTTGGTGTCAGTTGTTACTTCTCTTTCATTTCTGATTTATTTATTTGGGCCCTCTCTCCTTTTTTTTCCCCTATAAGTCTGGTTAAAGGTTTGTCAATCTTGTGTATATTTTCAAAGAACCAACTCTTAAATTCATTGATCTTTTGTATAATTTTTTAAGACTCTATTTCGTTTATTTCTTCTGTAGTCTTTATTATTTGTTTCCTTCTCTTGGCTTTGTTTGTTGTTCTTTTTCAGGTTACTTTAAGTATAAAGTTAGATTGTTTACTTGAGCTTTTTTTTTTTTTTTTTTTTTTTAGATAGGCCTGTAATGCTATGAATTTCTGTCTTAGGATTGCTTTCCCTGTGATTTCCCACAGATTTTGGATCATCGTGTTCCCATTTTAATTTCTTTCAATATATGTTTTCTTTCTTGATCTTACTGTCAAACCATTTATTGTTTAATAGCACTTTTCAGCTTCCATGTCTTTGTGTGTTTTTCAGTGTTCTTCTTATGACTGATTTCTAATTTCATAGCATTGTGGTCAGAGAAGATGCGTGGTATGATTTCAGTCTTCTTAAATTTATTGGGACTTGTTTTGTGTCGTAACATATGGTCTATCCTATAAAGTGTTCCACGTGCACTTGAAAAGTATGTATATTCTGCTGCTTTGGGGGTGAAATGCTCTGAAGGTATCAATTAAATCCATTTGATCTAGTGTATTGTTTCAGGCCACTATCTCCTTGTTGATTTCTGTCTGGATAATATATCCATTGAAGTCAAAGGGGTGTTAAAATCCCTGACTATGACTATATTTCTGTTGATCTCTTCCTTTATATCTATCAAGTTTTGCTTCACATATTTAGGTGCTCCTATGTTGGGTACACAAATGTTTACTAGGTTTATATCCTCTTGCTGGATTGTTCCCTTTATCACTGTGTAGTATCCATATTTGTCTCTTAATATAGCTTTGCTTTTAAAGTCCATTTTGTTGAATATAACTATTGCGACCCCAGCTTTTTTTCCATTCCATTTGCATGAAATATCTTTTTTCCATCCCTTTACTTTTAATATGTGTGTATCTTTCGACCTGAATTGGGTCTCTTGGAGGCAACATATATATGGGTCTTGTTTTCTTACTCATTCAGCTAACCTATGTCTTTCAGTTGGAGCATTTAAGCCATTTACATTGAAGGTGATTATTGATAGAAACATATTTAGTACCATTTTATTGTTAGACTATTTTCCTCTGTTTCTTTTTTCTTTTTCTTGCTCTTCTCCTTCCCCTCCTCCTCCTCCTTAGCTCGTTAACATTTGTGTCAGTATTGGTTTGGTGTTAACTCTTTTAGCTTTTTCTTGTCTGGGAAGCTCCTTAGTTCTCCTTCAATTTAAAATGATAGCCTTGCTGGGTAAAGTAGCCTTGGTTGTAGGTCCTTGCTTTTCATTACCTTGAATATTTCATGTCACTCCCTTCTGGCCTGAAATGTTTCTGTTGAGAAATCAGATAACAGTCCAGTTGGTGCTCCCTTGTATGTAACTTCCTGCTTGTCTCTTCCAGTTTTTAGGATTCTCTCCTTGTCTTTAGGCCTTATCATTTTGATTATGATGTGACTTGGTGTAGGCCTCTTTGGGTCCAACTTGTTTGGGACTCTCTGAGCTTCCTGGACTTGTGTGTCTTTTTCCTTCACAGACTAAGGAAGTTTTTGGTAATTTTTTCTTCAAATAGATTGTTGATCCCTTGCTTGCTTTCTGTTCCTTCTGGTTTTCCCATGATGCTGATGTTGTTATGCTTCATGTTGTCCCTAAGGTTTCTTAAGCTCTCCTCATTTATTTTAGTTATTTTTTTCTTTTAGTACTGCTCTGCTTGGATGTTTTTTTCTACCTTGTGTTCCAAATCACTGATTGATCCTCTGCTTCATCTCACCTATTGTTTTTCCTTCCAGGGTATTATTTATTTCAGATCATGCATTCTTTATTTCTGACTGGTCCTTCTTTATGGTTCTACATCTTTTTTCATGCTGTTGAGTATCTTTATAATCATTACTCTAAACTCTCCATCTGATAAATTTTTGCCTCTATTTCATCCTCTTTGTGTTTGTCTTTATGTGTTAGGTAGACTCTGATGCACAACTAAGTCCAACCCCTGCCTTTGACTGGCCCTTGGTAACCTGTTCAGAGCTATCAGCAATCCACAGCATGTGGCTCCCTCTATTGGGCCTGTTTGTGTGCAGAAGAAAACAGGCTGCCCACCAAGGCTGCTTTTACCAGCACCAGGCCTGGGGGAGTGTCAATTTCGGTATGAGAGCTCCTAGAGATCTGCCTCTGCCTGCAGGCATTCTGTCAGGCTTGAAGAGTGAAAGTCTTCCATGTGTATTTCGAAGCAGCAGGGCTTAAGTGTCACAGGGTGGAGCAGAGTAATTCCTGTGGGTGGGGCTCTTGCTTTCCCTCAGGCTGATGCCACTTGGAGGGGAGCACTCTGCCTGACAGTGATGGCTCCCTACAGGGGTAAAAGACAGGAGAACCTAACATCTAAATTATAATGCATTGTTATTCATTGAGTTTACATAGACACTGATCTTCTAAAGTGATTCGTATATCTATTATTTTATTGTTCATGAAAGCTTCAAAACTCTGACTGAAAAGGTATAAAATATGGTAAAAACATGACATATTAATGTGAATTATAGTAGAGATCAAAAGAAGATATCATTAGTGACATTTACCACACAGCAGTTGCCCTTTGAAATTATTCAATTATTCCCAGGCTTTCATGTTATGAAGGTGATTTTTCACAAAGCTTCTTTTGCTCTTTCATCATAGTGTCAAACATTTTATTAAGGTAAAGTTACCACTGACACTATGAATGTTGTACTTTTATTTCTACTTTGTGGTCTTAGACCTTTCCTCATAAAATGATATATAATGTTAGATTCTGTTATTTCTTGATTCAGCTTCTCAAGTGTAGAAATACACTTGATTTAGCTCTCAGAATAATTATGGAGCCTAGAGTTACTTATTGCCATGTAACAAATTATCTAAAAATTCAGAGACTTGAAATAATAATAAACATCTGTGCTTTCACACGGTTACTGTGGATGAGGAATCCACATTTGGGAGCACCTTGGATGGTTCTGCCTTGAACTCTTGTGAGGTTGCTGTCAGGATATTGGCCAGGGCTACAGTCACGGGAAAACTTGACTGGGAAGATCTCTTCCAAGATGGTCCTCTCAAATGGATGGCAAGTGGGTGCCAGTGCTTTGCTGGAGCTCCCAGTTCCTTACCAACTAGGTTGCAGGGTGGTTGTTTTTTTCTTTAACTTAGTAAGTCTATAAATTAAATGGAGAGAGCAAGTTTGAAAGTCCAAGAAACAGTCTGAAAGAATTAGAGGCCTTGTGGAAAGGTATTATTGACATTCAAGTTTTGGAGAGAAGGAAGGAATCAAAGAGAGACTTGAATGCATGGATACAGGTAATAGAAATATTGAAATGTGGGTGACATTGCAGAATTTTGGTCTCTGGCCTGGTTTTGCTTTCTTGGTATTAATAGTTTTGGCAGCACCAGAACCTCTTGTTCCTTCCACCCCAAGATGATCAGGGAGCAATGGCCAAATCTCATGATTGATCAGGATTGCTTGAAACCAAGGGTCAGCCTGCAGGGGATTAGTCTTGACAATATAATCTTTCCTTTTTTTATGGAATCAATATAATGCCTGACATAAAATGAAAACCTACTTTAAAAGTATATTATTGTTTTTGAAAACTGGTATCACTATACTGATGATGACGTAAAAATAAATTAATGTGCTGATATTTTTTAACAATAGGGAACTTCTTCCTATTCTATTGCCCATTTCAAAATACAAAATTATGATAATAACAGGCTGTACCATTTCTGAAAATATTTTATTTACTTTTACTTTTTTGACCTTAAAATGGGTTTTGATGGGTTTTGACCTTTAAAGTGCTACTTAATATGATTTCACTTAGTACATATTTAGAAAATAAAGAACAAATTGATTTCATCAACATTATAGAATATTATATTCATGCATAAGTTAAGTATGCTGCTAAATCATACCCTGTGCTACAAGGTAAAATGTCGTGTCAATTTAATATTATTTTCATTCAGTGGCTAGTTTCTCCTTAAAAGGAAAAGTAACAGGTAATAACTTCCTTTTGGAATTATGTTTTTCCTCCTGAGCTGTAATAAGCAATTTAAGTCAATCTCAATTTTCATTAGTTTAATGGAAAGAGATGTATTAAAATATTATATTTGGACCTTCTCAATAAAATAGAGGGCTTATTACTCTTTTTCCCATGAAGAATAATTTATATTAACATGTGTTACTAAAAATTTATTATAATAAATACACTTTTGAGATTGACATTAAACTCTAGATCAGAAAATACTATCATTCTCGCTGAGTTTCTAACTGTTGTGTTATTTTCTTTTCTTTCTAGAACCTTTTGGGTTGCATATTGTAATACATATTTTTAGTATCAAATGGGATTGATTATATTTCAGTGCTCAACATTTGAATTCTGTCAAACTCGGTGAATCACAAAGATTTTCTGTATAAGCTCCTACTTCTAATAAGGAATGATAACCATCTGTTCAATGTTTTAAAATTCTCTTTGCACACTGAAGTAACAAGATTCAATCTGAATATTAATGGAATGGTGCCCTTAGGGCACAGAAGTTTTATGATTTTACATAACTCCATGTTTGTTTAACTAGAACATCCTTTCTCCTTAATGATATTCTGGTGTATTTTGTTGGACAATTTTCTTTGTTGGTGTACCATCCATGGAATAATTCTCTTACTTTAGTTATTTATATTCTGTTGCCATTTTTTCAATTCATATTTTTTTAAAAATTGTATTATGTTTTTATAAAGTATAAATTTATACAAATTACTCATGAATACTTTATATACTTCTTTTAGTCTGATTGAAAATGTACAGTTAGTTTTAAGTACTCTGGTCCAATTTCATTTTTTTTTTATTCTCTCACTCTAGACATAAGAAATAGGACTTACATTTATTGTCAAGTATTCTAGTATTTAAAATATTAAATATTAACATGGTCTTTAAGGAATCTCTTCAGTGTGTTACTTGGGATCATTTTATTTATTAGAGATCATACAATAGATAAAATTAAGAAGGAACAATTTTTCTTTTTGTCTTATTGGGTAAAGATAATTTTTTTTAAACTAAGACTGTTGAAGTTAGCAGACTTCGAGCTAATCTCTCACTGACAAAACAAATCCTACAATCCTAGAGATGAACTGGATCATGAAAGTCATGTAATCTACGTAATCATTTCTTTAGTTAAACTAAATTTACATTATTTTCTGAACATTTACGGTGAGGACAAAATCGTTTTGTTTAGGAAGCAATCACCTTTTGACCCATATGAAATTATATATATTCCTTTAAATGACTATAGATTACATTTATTTCTTTATGAATATGTATGTATTCATTAAGTATATGCATGTGTACATCATAATAGGAGATATTGGAGCAGAAGACTTAATGGATAATAGTGTTAATTTCAGCTTGGAGTCCTCTTAAGGGAGGTTTTTTTCATTTATCCTGTTCGTGTTTCCTGGTTATGGTCTTACATATAATGCCACACTTTTTCCTCTAAATTGATAAATCTTGCTCTGTGTTCTTGCTCACCAAGGTGAGCAAAGAGTACAATACTGGTCATTTTTCAGATCCTTTTTTTTATGTGTATAGTTTAAAGAAGTCCCAGGGTTTATAGGGGTCTTGGAGATAAATCCTTAAGGCTTTTTTATCTGTAGCCCCCTTCTCCTACTACTGTTTGGGTGATGGTCTTCTGCCACCTCCTGGGCACTATGTTGCTGTAAGTGGTGTTGGATTACAACCTCAAGCTCTTCGGTGTGCAATCTGAAACTGCCCCAATCCACGGAGGGCAAGGAGAGACTGGAGAAAGAGGCAGATCAGCGTAGATTGGTAGGTGGGAATTCTAATAAGGGAACTTGCAGATGATATTTGTCTTTGGTGGCCCTAAGATGAGTACATCTCCACGTTGCCTGCCAGAATCTTAAATATTTATGTAGAGGTCTTAAGTGGGTTCAGTCACGTGTACCATCCAGGTGGTCTCAACAACACCTTGCTCTCTCAAGGCTGTGTTCTTGCAAATGGCTCCCAACAGGCAGGACATGCATCTCAAGGCCAAGGGAGGGAGTGAGGAGCCTCTGATGGCCCAGGTTCAGTTCATGGGTTAGTTGTTGGCCATGTATTCTTGATGATCTTCTCCAACAGATGGCTGGGATCTACCCGGGTTGTTGTGTTCCTAATGAAGGCAGGTGGCTGCCCTACTGGCCTTACTTGCTTGGGGTTACCTCAGCCTCCTTACCTGACATCCACATCCATGGCCTTTATTACATTGGCCTTCACCAGCATCTGCGGGACCAAACCCAAATGAGGTTCTGCCACCTTGGACGCCCAAATCTTTGTATCCTCCATGAAGTTAGAAGCCTTCACTCTATCCAGTCCTGCCTCATTGACTTCTCAGGAGTGGGGCTACCCTCATCTCTCACCTGGGAGCACAGCCATTTTGACTCCTTCTCCTCTGAGAGTGCTTATTTATTTGTTCAAGGCCTCCTTCTGAGAATCACTGCTGAAGAAAAGGGACTCAGAACTCAGATGAAAGCTTGGGAAATGTTCCTTTCCATTCTTTTGGTGTCAAGAACACAGCAGCAGAAAAGCCAAAAAAAAACTAAGTAATTTCTCCATAATTCTCTTGTACCTGTCCATCTCTGTCTTCCATAAAACATGTGAGCTCATCATATATTTTAAATATATTTTTTTATTTTAAATATGTTTTTGTATTTTAATTTTGTTAACATTTTATGACATCTTAGTTTTCCTAATCCTACCATATTTCCAGGTGAGAGTCCGAGGCTATGGGCCGTTTCAGTTGACTTTAAGCAGTATTGTAGCAATCTCTGTGCCCACCAGTCCTCACCTCCAGCACACACATAGGTTTGTATATCACCTAGTGTGTCTGATAGTTTTAAGATTCATATTCCATGACCTTGACCATATTGAAGATGATAGTTCATATGGTCCGAGACAGATTTTATTAATAATATAAATACACATGCAGATTTACAAATATATCAATGCTTTAAAAAATTATTTATGAACTTGTTAGAAATGTACCCCTCTTAGTAATGTCTTTTACTTCTGTTGATATATAAGGACTATTTTCACTCAGTCATTTCCTGAAACTCCCCTAAAGGAAAATGTTATAAAATTTTGAATTATATGACCTATAGGAAAAGTGGCATATTATTTGTTGTCCAAACCAGAACACTTAAGAAAGCAAAGGGCACTGTTAATAATTGTGCCAGGACAACAGTTAAAAGCCACCACTGTCCCAAGGAAACCAAACGCATGTTCACACTCCAGGGCAGAGGCAGCACATTGCATGTGACATCCTCAGGTAACTTTTAGGTTCTCGTTTTGATGTGATTCGATTCAACGTTTGGGTCACACTGGTTCTGGCCTGAAATACTAAGCACTTTTATCGTGTGCTGCAACTGGATTTCAGGCCCTGTGAATTTCAGTCATTTCTAATGATTTTATATAGTGACAGAGAGTATGAGAATCAGAAAATCTTATTGACTTGTTTATACTGACAAGATTGGTAAATTCAGTCATTTCTAATGATTGAAATTAGCGCCAGACAATGGGCTTGGCAGCGACAGTGGGAATGGTACTGTCGTTTCTCTTTTTGCTGTCACTTCAGACAGTGTACAGTTAACTCACTACATATTATTTACAAAGCTCGCTTAAATCAACAGCATTGTTATTTGACTTTTAAAGTACATCCATCGGTGAAGTGTTGGACATATGCCTATGTTAAGAAGGAAATTCACATTTAAATTTTCAAGGAACTTGAAAAGCAGGGACCTACATCCAAAATTGCTCTATCCAGCAAAGCTGTCATTTAGAATGGAAGGACAGATAAAACACTTCTCAGATAAGGTCAAGTTCAAGGAGTTCATCATCACCAAGCCCTTATTATATGAAATGTTAAAGGGACTTATCTAAGAAAAAGAAGATCAAAAATAGGACAGTGAAAAGACAGCGAACTCACAGCTATTAAGAACCACACCTAAAACAAAAGCAAACTAAGCAAACAGCTAGAACAGGAACAGAACCACAAAAATGGAGATCATATGGAGGGTTAGCAACAGGGGTGTGGGAGGAGGAGGGGGGAAGGTACAGAGAATAAGCATAGATGGTGGGTAGAAAATAGACAGGGGGAAGGCAAGAATAGTGTGGGAAATGTAGAAGCTAAAGAACTTATGACACATGGACATAAACTAAAGGGGGGGAATGTGAGTGGGAGGGGGTGTGCAGGGTGGAGGGGAATGAAGGGGGAGAAATGGGACAACTGTAATAGCATAATCAATAAAATATATTAAAAAATAAAAAAAATAAATTTTCAAGGAACTCTAATTGCTGGTCTTCTCAGTTCCTCAAATAGGTCTTGGTTTGAAGCTGAAAGAACTCCCAGCACAGGGAACTTGGAGTCTAAAATAAGGTCACATTTTCAATAAAGACTCAAATGATGATTGATTTCAGACACCCTTCTGCCTTGCTCACAGCTCTGTCTCCAGCACCTAGAACGATGGCTAGCTTGTAATAAGCACACATTAAATATTTTTTCAATGAATGAATACTATTCTTTATATTCATTCTATGATATTTATGGCATTTTTAAATTCTCAAGCATTCTGTGCTTGATATCTATTTATAATATTCCTGTCAATATGTTTTGTGGAGACTTCACTGGCTTCCCATAATTTTTGATTCAATTAATAAAATAAGGCTGTGATTTGCATGCTAGTTTCCTTTGCTTCAGGAGAAAGTTTTCCACTTCTCCTTCTAGTTACAATTCGCATTCCCCCGACTTTCAGATTTGCCCTTTGCTTTTCTTGTGCAAGCCAAGAAACTAGATGATGTAACCAAATCTCTCTTTTTGCTCCATTTAAAGTTTTAGCTAGGGTAATGTTTCTGTTAGTCTGGTTTCCAAATGAAATCTAAAGTGGTGTTTTAATAAAAGTGAGCTACAAGGGAAAATCTAGTAGTTAAATCTTAGAAGATCTTTCTACGCTCAGTAACCTAAAAGAGAGCTACTGTCTATTCCTAGAGAAACAATACCCAGATGGAAATGTTTGTGCCCAGGTTGTTGGTTCGGTCCCCATTCGGGATGTGTATGAGAGGCAACGGATGATGTTTCTCTCTCACATGGATGTCTCTTTCTCCATCTTTCTGCCTTCCTTCTCCTCTCTCTAGAATCAATAAAAGAAAAAAATGTCCTCAGTTAAGGATTAAAAAATACATTGAAAGTGAATTTTGGCCTACCCTATTTTAATTATAGTTCCTATATGGTTGTCATCTCCTTTATCATTATTTAGATACACTTTCTCAGGAATGGAGGTAAGTATCATAGGCAAATTTTATCTTAAGAGAAGCCTGGCTGACGTGTTTATTTTATTTTATTTTTTGTTCTAAGTTTTTTTCTTCTTCCCCACCTCAAGATACTAACGCCCTCATTTCTTCTACCATTAATCTCAAACATTTTTTTGTACTTATTCTTTAAAAAAATTTTTTTTAATTGTTGTTCTTGTACAGTTTTCTGTCTTTTTCTCCCATTACTTATTCTGGTATTAATAATTTTTACTTTAGTGTTTCTCTTGATACATTTTCCTCTTTGAAATATTTGCATGTCAACATTCTTTTTAAATTTAACATTTATTTTTGTCAATGGAATTTTAGGGCTTGGGGTGGAAATTATGTTTTGTTGAGAGCCACACCAAACTCTATACCACACATGCACACCCCACCCCCCGTCCCACACACTTGGGCACACGCCTGCACAGGGGTGTGGGTATTTTAGCTGAGGGTAAGGCTAAGTTGTCTGTCACTTATGATAGAGCTTTTCCTTTTCCTTTTAAGTTTTCATGCACCTTCAATAATTGGATCCTCATCTAAGTGAGGTCTGCCTTGGTTTTATTGTCTGGCCAGTATTGGGAATGGGTGTATGGAAGCAAAAGGCAGTTTATGCAACATCTTTACCATTTGTCTTAAGTAGTTTTAGATGAATAAACCAAAAACATTTGTAAAATAGCATATAGCAGGTAGGCGTTCTAATGCATCTTGTCTTCATGCCAGCACAGTGAACAACCTCTGTACACTGTATACTAGAGTCTCATGTTGGTGTTACTTGTTCTAGGATGATAGAGGGGTTGTTTCGGTCTTCATCTAGGAAGATTCACTGCAACAAAGCAGGATGAATGAACTATGAGTTATGATGTATGCTGATTTCTAATAATGTTTACATTGCAGGTCAGTTGCTCCGGTTAAAAATGTTTCGAGAAGACCACGGGTCATGGATGACGATGTTCTTCAGCACAATTCTCTTTCTCTTCATATTTTCTCACATATACAACACGATTCTTCTAATGGATGGGAACATGGGGTAGGTTCTGTTTCCTCTTTCTACTGTGATGGGTGTTATGTTTGAAACTCCTAAGAATTTAAAGAGGATTTTTGAATACAAATATTGAATACAAATATTCTCCCCCAAATAGGCATAATCTATGCATTTTCTTACTTAAGACATTTTGAGTATTTTCTCCAAGAAGCTTTCTACAGTACTTACATTGTGTTCCTTATTCTTTATGGCTTCTCTGTGGGGAGAGTTTGAGGGCAGCTACTAATGTCACTACTAATATAGTGACATAGAGTATGAGAATGAGAAAATCTTATTGACTTGTTTATACTTACAAGATTGGTAAAGCTGGGCCAAGGTGAAGGTCTCCAGGTTTGCAATTCTATTGTTCTTTGATGCCTGGCTAAATAAAAATGTTGGATACTGGTGGCATTTTTTTTTTTTTTAATTCTCTTGACAATTGCAACAGAGAGACCTTTGTTACAAATGGGTCATTTAAAAGCGGGCCACCCTGTATTAAATCCAGGGTTGTGATCTATACTTATCAAATCACTAATCAAATCACCATGGCACGAAGAAGTGTTACCAAGTAGATTATAGATTATTTTTAACTTTCTGCAGGTCTTGGTTTGCTCTGGGTAAGTTTTAAGGGTAGAAAATGAGAATTGCTTAGTCTATAGCATTAAGAATTAGATTAATGACAAGAATAAGCCACTTTAGATATTTGTGGGCACTGAAATAGTTCATAAGGAACATTTTGATCTATCCTCCAATAGACTGGAAAGCTGGGTAATAGCCTTTTCTTCTAAATGTATCCCAGGCAAGATGTCGGCCAGTCCTGCAGTGAGTGCAATTACTTTGATGTTATGTATATATCTTAGCTACCACTGTTCAATGCTGAGAAGGATAGCTCAATTAAAATTTTTGTTTTTTTTTCTCCACCATTAAAGGAGATAAATAGTAAAGGGAAAGCAGGGATTTCACAAGCTTTATACTTCACTCCATACTAACAAGTGGTAAATTCAAGAATGTGATCTCAGATCAAATGTTCAAGCTTTAGGGGGTTATTAAAATGTTTTGTCTATAATTATTTCTTGAGCTTTAAAAGATGCCACTTGGACTGGGTCTATTTTTAAATGGTGCAGTTACGGACTCTAATGCATAGCTGGTCAGAATCAGCCTCAGCCGTGGCGCTATGCCTCTGACAACAGAGCAGGTGCAGGTGCTCTTGGATGCTCTAGCACAGCCCAAGGTCTGAGAGCCATAGTGCACCCTCCCCTCTGCAACCAGGGGAAGGGGCCCATGTAAAACTTACATGTTTAAAAGCTGTGGCTGGAAATAATACATTAGGTAGTATATAAGATATATCCTTTGCTCAGAAGTTGAATTTTCATCCAGTTCTTTTTTTTTTTTTTTAGTATGGAGCTAATAAACTAGCCAAAAGTGCTTGTTCTGAGGGAAAAAACAGATTTAAAAGTAATGAATTAAATGCAATAATAGATAATCCCTGGCAGTGTAAAGCACTCAGTAGCTAATAATAAAACTAATCTTAAATGTAAGGTACCAGTCATGGAGCACTCAGTACCAGACATGAATTTTCTCAATTAAATCCAAAGCTAGGGACAAATGATTTAGTTGTACAGATTAAAAAAATTAGATCTCCCATCTACAAAAGATGCATTACCAACTTTTATGACACGTGCCAGTGAAACTAGTGAGCACTCTAAGGTAAGAATGCAAACTTAGAGAAAAATCAGTTCTTAGAGCAAATGGATACAGCTGTGCTTTGGGGTTTCCCAGGAGACACCATGGGGCCTTGCTTCACCCTTTGACAAGCAGGGAATGATGGGACAGAAGTGTGGAAAGGACAGTAGGTGCACAGATGTCACAATTGACTGGTTTTATATCAGAGGATTGCTGGTGGTCGAGGGGAGCTCAGGATTCTGGACACTGAATATGATTTGCAGTGGGGGTTTCAATTGACCCTGACTTTGGGGTCTTTCTAGGAATATTGGTCTAGAACTATTATGAGGGTTTCAAGGATGGTCTCTGATGGCTAGACTTGTGGTCATGTATTTTAGACTTCTTTCCATACTGGAAGCCCTCAGGCCTACAATGAGGGGGTTTAGGGTTTCAGCAAGGAAGAAAAGAATTTTCCTAGAATGCTTTGCTTTTCCCCAACCCCCAATTTAAAGATTGGGTATAACTTTAGGCTAAGCCAGAGTCGCTTGATTCCTTGTTACAAAGAGCAAAATCTCTAGGTTTATCTGATCAGAACTTCAAGAGTTTTAGCCAGAACTGACTTGGTAAGAGTCAAGTCGCCGGCCCCTGGTTTTCTCGGTACAGTGATTTCCTGAAGTATGCACCGACTCCTATGGCTTCAGCCATCCCTGGGGGCCAAGCTGAGAAACAGTCCGGTGGGAGCCCGGGGAAGAGGCCAGTTAGCTGGCCG
Organism: Glossophaga mutica; assembly: GCA_039655065.1. Lineage (NCBI taxonomy): Eukaryota > Metazoa > Chordata > Mammalia > Chiroptera > Phyllostomidae > Glossophaga > Glossophaga mutica. The sequence goes on from CM077304.1 coordinate 45,325,952, forward strand.
GGCTAGCAGGGACCCAGGCTCAGACTCTCCCTGTTTCCTACTGCTCCAGGGGGAGTGTCCTCTCCCCTTTGATTCTCTTTCCATCCCTCCACACCTCACACCGCCAAAATGGTGCTATCATAACTGCTTCGATTCTTTAAGTCACAGAGACAAACTAAATTCATCTTTCAATACATGTTTGAGTTGTAAGGGAGGGTTCTGTTGCAGAGAAGACTCTGATTCTGGGTAGGGTTTTACATCTGGATGTTTTATAAGCAACTTCCTTTTTACAAGGTGGCCGACTAGGTAACCTGAAGCTTCTCCTACTGCAGTATCTTTGGAAATGCTGGAAAATCTGATGCGGCCAGGTAGACTCCCTTTAAATGCATAGCCAGGCTTATCCACAGGTGGGGAAAAACCCAAGGCCCAGAATGAAGAAGGACCTGAAAACCAGGGCGGTGCCTTAGGGAGTTGCGTTTTGGCTCTCGTGCCAGGACCAGACGTAAAGACCTGGTCTCGTGTCAGATCTGAAAAATGGAAACAGAAGCCCCTACATAGATGGTCCTGAAAAGTGCTTCAGAGAAGGGTGGATTAGGAAACATGTAACCCCTAGCACACACAGCCTGTAGAAAGCTTGTCTGCCTTATCCTGGATTTGGGTGCAAAATAGTAATCTTCCACGGAGCTCATAACCACAGTGTGGTGTTTTGGTTTTGATATACATTTTCCTTTCGATTTTAGAACCACCTCCCTCTCCCTCCTCCCAAACATCCCTGGTTCTTCTTTCCTCCCACTTTTAGGTTTCTGTTTCTCTCTGGAGCTCGCCTTCCCAATAACTTCCAGAATTCTGCTGGTGTGTTATTTAGAAAAATTTAGTTCCCTTTCATTTCACCGTCAATCCATTGTGATTTATTCAGGCTTTTCCTTTTGTAACCAAAATCTTCTTAGTGCATTTTCCCAGTCAAAAGTGCCAGCACTCTGAGATAAATGTTGCTGACTTCTCAGAACATGAAGGGGCTACAGCAGTTTGGTTTGGCATTTTAAAAATAGCAGTGGTCCTTTACCTTTTGGTTCATCTGTTGCTTAATAAACTATCTTGGGAGAGAGATGGGAAGATACTCAAAGCAAAAGGGGGAAAGCAAACTGTGAACTTAAAATGAGGGTTATCTCGTCTTCACAGTTCGACTGCATGCTGTATCATTTGCATGCAGTGCCGAAGCCTCAAGAAGGGGAGACATTTATAAGAAAGAAACATGAAACCATTTTCTTCCACAGTTACAGGAGTTGATTAAAAATGATTCTAAATGTGTCTCCCTATTTTTTGATTTTCTCTGTTCTCAATAAGATATCCTAAAGCCAATATATTTAGCAATTCCGTATTAGGAAGAAATAAAGAGAGGTGTACTTCAAAGTACAGGTTGAGGCTTTTCTTGAAACCAACACTCTAACCTTTTTTTGACGTGGTCTTCTGAAGAACTTCTTAGTCATGGAATTTTTTATAGCATGTGCAGTATAAAGCCCTAGCTTACGGAAGGCTTTCCTGGTGTTTTCGAGTATCTCAGTCCCCCCCTCAGGATAACGCACGTATTAGGAATAAGGAATGAAATGGTGAGAAAGGGAAGCCCATGGTTGACGGTCCTAAAAAAATTCCGCCAAGAGCCACTCGATGGCAGCAAAAGGCGTGTTTTCAAGCACGGAATGCCTCTCCCTGTTGTCTCAGGCTGGCTTTCTGCTCAACTCAAGGCAGGCTTTTTGCTCAGAAAAAAGACTCTTTCCCCTTCTAAATTTTTGAAACTTGGTGTTGAAATAGTTGTGTTCCTGGTTGTAATGGATTTCTTCGAAGAAATCCACATGGAGAGCTCTGTAATAAGCACTTTTTAATTTGTGATGCGCTTGGCCCCTTTTTATGTTCTAAACAATTTTAAATAATAGCATACATAATGATGTTTGTGCACACGTACATGTCTGTATGTTTATAAACTTAATCCAGTATCACAAACATAAATAGTGTGTCTAGCACTGAGGAAATGAGACACCTGACTCAGGTATAAAAATGCCTCCATGAACTGGAATTTCCAAAGACTCTATAGTATGTTAGGGAAGGACATGAAGAAGCTGATGTTTTCTAGTGTTAGTGACAAAAAAGAGGACCAAGCCTTTTCCAGAGAAATTTTACAAATATCAATGAATACATCAATATGTGTTAAGTATTCAGGAGACACGACCTGAGAAGTAAGACAAAGTGATTCAGGCAATTTTGAAAAAATGGGCCCTGGCTGGTGTAGCTCAGTGGATTGAGCGCGGGCCTGCGAACCAGAGGATCGCGGTTCGATTCCCGGTCAGGGCACATGCCTGGGTTGCAGGCCGGTTTCCGGCGGGGGACACACGAGAGGCAACCGTACATTGATATTTCTCTCCCTCTCCTTCTCTCCTACCCTTCCCCTCTAAAAGATAAATAAATAATAAATTAAAAAAAAAGAAAAAATGGAATAGTATTCATAATCAGGACATAAAAATGAAGGTAAGAATTAGGTGGTGGGTATAAGCGACAGTGGAGTAGACTCTGTTTCCCTTCTGTTCTCGTTCTGATAGGTTTTAGTAAGAGCTCATGTGGAATGCTCATTAAATGTGTGTGGTGAGAACTCTCAGTGAGGGGGATATAGTGACAATTGGTCTAGGGGAAGTGATGGTAGGGAACATTTGAAATGGGCACTTAACTGGAATCTAAAACGGGCACCTTCTATGTGCAGAGGGGACAGCCAAGGCAAGCAAGGCCCAGCATAGACTTGTCTGTGGGCTGGATGAAATTCTTTGGGATCTAATGCATTTTAAAGTCCACGTGCGCAGCCAACCAAAGCCGTAGCCTCTGATACTCTTAACCTCATTTTTGAAAGAATGACCGATACTGTGGTCTAGCACTGTGTCTGCACATTGTATCAGAAAAGACTGTCTGATTTATAGCTTCAGTTTTTGTTGCCAGAGGTATAGGTTTTAGCACACTATTTTTTTTTCCCCAGGGCTGAATTACTCTTTAATGGAAAAATTCAGGATGAAGTTTTACTCCAGGCAGTACTTGTTTCTTTGCTAAGTTCACTATTTTTAAGACTTTTACTAATGCTTTTGGATTCCTTACTCAAACTTTTTTCCCTCTTCCTAATCATCTCTGATCTGGAAGTTGAAGCTGTGTGCTCATATTTTTACCATTGTGAACTGTGATTTTCACTTGCTGTTTGCTCTTCAAGTACCAAAGTTGGTTGACCTGCTACCATTATTTAGGCTGATGGCTTCAGTTTGAGAAAGGAGTATTTGTGTGTTTAGTTTTTGTTTTCAAAGGTGCTAAATTGATTTTGGGAAATGGCAAGAAAACATTGCAATAGTCTTTAATAATGTTAAAAACTATACAATTTTGGTATGACCTAAACTGACAAAAGTATTGATGTACAAAGTGATCAATTTAAATTGTAGTAAATGGAAAAAAGAGTATGGTATTCTTTCCTAAGCGATGGGTGTGTAGGGATGAGTGAAGGGTGGAGGCCCTGAGCAGGGTTTAGGAGCTTGGGTGGGGAGAAAGCTTAGCTGTCAATGTTCATGAATCCTGAAAGTGCTGGAGTCAGTAGCTGAAAAGCTTGATTGGCTGCTGATACAAGGCTGAATGCAAATTTGGCTGGAGTGGTGCTTTAAATAATTTGTTGGCTTCACTCTTAATTAGACTAAACACTGATTTGCTTGTACGATTAATTCACAATAATAGCACAATTAATTACTAAGGCTGGGAGAAAGGGGCAGGGCTGGTTACTGAGAATGGGCAGGTGAGAAGAAAAGCTGGCCATGAGTGGCTGAGTCTGGTCAAGAGGGCCAAGCCTGTGGGGAGAGAGGGAGGCTTGGTGAGAGAGCAAGGGAGGGAGAGAGAAGAGAGAGGGAGAAGGCAAGGAGGCCAGAAAGGAGGAAGGGGGCGGGTGGGAAGAGAGAGAGAGAGACTTGTTTACCCAGAGGCAGTATAACCATAGAGCACAGTTTGCAGCTTGTAATGCTGTTGGTTTCACATTACGTGATTGTGAAAGTATGAAGGTAAAATAGCAGAGCATGTTTAAATTGTCACGAGTTTACTGTTAGTGTTGTCTGAATTGATGAAGTTTTAAACATTAATGAAAAACAATGTTGCATCCTTATTATTCTGTGGGAGTGCATTATCTCTTGAGAATCAACACTGATTTCACCCACTTAAGAGGTGTTCTCTTCAGAGTTGCTTATTTCAGCTCTGTCATTAAACAGTTTACCAGCTTTTACAGGGAAAAATTCCTGTCCAGGAAACAGAACACCTGGATCGTAGCCCCCTTTTAGCTACCCACTAGCAAAAATAACTTAGATGAGTTAGAGTTTTTCTCGTTTTTAAGATACAGGTTGTTGTTATGTCATCATCATCATTAATTTGGAGGAAATGCATGCTTGCGAGGTGGTGAAATAAACTGAACTTAGATAGCTAAAACTCTTGGTTACCACTAGCTTTGCTTTGCATGGAAGGTGATGTGGTGTAGGAGAAGCAGCATGGACTTTCGTCTGGACACCCTTGAGCTGTGTGGCCCTAGGTGAAGTTCACTGTGAGCCTTATTTTCTTAAGTGTAAAGTGGGCATATTAGTACTAACCTGAGGATTGTTTTGACAATCAAAGGAGGCAGTGTTTGCAAAGCAATTGGATGGCACCCACCTTATAACGAGCTCCAGATAAATGTTAGTTGCTATTGTAGTCATAGAAAATATATATTGTAGTTCCTTATGTACTTTAGCTCTCAGTGAATATTTGTTTTTACAATAACAATAAGGGCTTTGAACAATATAATAAAATTATGTAATTTATATCAATGATATTACATTATTATCATACAACTATAATTCTTATCAATTTCATGCAAAATGTCCAAATGAATACCTAGCAGCAGTGGGTCTTCAGTAAATATTAATTTCCTGCACCAGAATTCATAATGCATCATCTTAACTATATTTGAGTTATGGAGTGAATTAACACATGGAATGATGCATAGCACCCAGCTCAAATGCTATTAGGGTGTGTCTTTATAAATGTGCATAAACTGTGCCGTATTTTATTTTTCATCAATGGAAAGTAAATACAGAAATTAATATGATATTTCATTAGGATTCCAAAGAGGAAATCAAACATAAATTAAGTTACTAAATGGTTATTTGCTAATTTTGACCTTCCTGAAAACAGAGGAAAAATCTGATGGAATTATGGATGGTATCATGGGAATTAATGATGTAGTATCCTGTGTGTGTGGGGGGCCCGTACTCTGGAAACTATATAATAATGAATATCTTTTTTAAATAGTCTAGCTGTTTTTTGTTTTTTTTTTTAAATTTTTTTTTCTTCTTTTAGATTTTTTATTTTATTATTTATCTTCAGAGGGGAAGGGAAGGAGAGAGGAAGAGAAACATCAATGTGCGGTTGCCTCTTGTATGTCCCCTGCCGGGAACTGGCCTGGCAACCCAGGCATGTGCCCTGACTGGGAATCGAACCGCGACCCTTCGGTTCGCAGGCCCGCGCTCAATCCACTGAGCTACACCAGCCAGGGCTAATAATGAATATCTTTAAGTTCTAGCTCAGTTCATTTTTCCCAGTGGTGAACACACAGGAATTAATTACTTTCCAGACATGTTTATGATAGCCTGAGGCTTAAGGTTTACCTGAAGTTATATAATTTAATAAATTAATGAGACAGTCCAGCCATTGCTGGGAAAGCGACATTTCTGTGACAAGTCATTGTATTTATAATCTGTTAATCCCAGGGTTACCCCCGAGGGGTTGATGGAAAACAGTAATAATGAGTTCTATTAATAAAATATTCCATCACTCAAATATTGCCCCATAAGGTAACATGAATTGCAGCCCACTTGTATACACAGCTCTGGCTGCTCAGTCGGGAGCGGCCATAGCCGTTCTTACTGTCTTGTACCAGGTCAGCAGAAGGGTGCCTTTTTGATGGTGGAGATGAGTGAGGCCCACTGTGCTGTTCTCAGGGAGAGAATCAGTCATGTTGGAACTGGTTAACTTCTTTCTCCCTAGTTCAGTTTCCTTAGGGGACCCTAACACTCTAACTCTACTTTTTTTCTTTTTCTAAAGCAAATGGGTGTAACATACTGATTAATTTGGTGTCAAAAGCCATGGAAGAGTATAATAATTGCAATATTAAAATTACTTAGAAATAGGACACTCAAAGACTGATCCTGAGCTAAGTAATGACCCTTACCTAATTAAAAAATATGAACTTGCATCCTTTACAATAAAATATCAATGAAATTTGAAACAAAGGGGGTGTTGGATTTTGACTTATATTTTGTAGTCTACATAGTTTAATCTTCTAAAATATGTAATTTAGAAGATTAGAAGGATGATTCCTAGGTATTTTGCAAAGCATAATATGTTCAGCATCCTGTGCAGTAACAGGAAAAATATATATGTTGCACATAAAATGCTTATTTTCTTTTAGCAAGAAAATAATTGATTTCTTTGCTTCAAGATTGTCACATATACTATCTATATATGCATATTATGTTATATTAATATATTTCACACATAATAGTATAAATTATTCAATATACTTTTATTAGAGAATTTGATATGCAAATTAAATCTACCAGTCCAAAGTAAAATCACTGATGAAAAACTTATGAGTAACTACACAGAGATAAGAATTTGCATCTGCGTGTATATACTGAACCCTGCAGAGGCATCTCAACTGAGTATGTGGATATGCATGACACTGGTAAGTAAGCAGAATTTCATGGTTCTTAAATGAGCAGCAGATATGATGTTTCTGTTGGGATCATGTCACGTTAATACAGGGCTCAGCGGAAAGGGGAGGGCTAAGCTGCAGAATTCCATTCAGCTCTTTCAACAATTCGAGGGTCTGGAGGGGGTAGCCTTGTTTATTGCTGCACTACATCATCTAAAGGTGAGTCAGTTTAGGGTTAATTTAAGAAAATTCAGTGACCTAAACTAGTAAAGAAGCTAGATTGGTACACCCATTTGGGGAATTGCTTCTAGAGAACTTACTTATTCCACAGACCCTTCAGATTTCTGGAGGGTTCCTAGACTAAACTCATAGGTTATTTAAGAATCAGCAACAAGGTAGAGCTAAAGTCGGTTTTGGAAAATTTGATATATACTGTGGATGGACCTACTTTCCTAGGCTCCTAAATTATGTGCACAAGATAAAGAGGGAGTTTGTAGACCCCATGTTTAAAGCCACTGATGTGGGTACTTCAGAATTAGGATGTGAAACAGGAACCTCCACGGATAAGATCTGAAAATTAAAATGTATCAGTCAGTATAGATTATCATATGACTCAGTAACAAACAAATTTAAAAATTTCAGTGGCTTAAGACCCAGGTTTTTTTTTTTTTTCCTCACACTACATTTTCATTGTGAGCCAGCTGGAGAGCTGTAACCCAGACGCCCTTCCTCCAGGGTCTGGGGGACACAGCAGCGGTCATGTGGGAGGTTACTAGTTGGTCTTGCGGGATCTCAGAGGAGTAATTCAGCATTCTGCCTGGAAGCCACATACTTCATGTCTGCTCACCACACTCAGATTAGAACTCGTTCTTTGGCTCCAGTGAGGCACGGGGTGGCTGAGAAGTACGGCTACGCCACATACCCAGAATGGGGAGAATGGAAATGTTTCAGGGCAGCACTACTGACCACCACACGGGGCCACTCCAACCTCAGCTAGGAAGCAAAGATGCACTTTCCGACAACTTATGTCTCCTTCCTCTATACAGTGTCCTTAAGACCTCCTTGTCCACATACTGCCTTTCTTCCTAGGAAGGGGGTATATAAAATTAGCTTTAAAAAAAAAAATCATCCTAACTATGATTTGACATAAAAGGCATGGATGAATGTCTCATGAAAATCTATTCTTATTCCATTGTGTATGGTATATTCAACTGCATATTTGATAGGAGATAGGAAAGGCGTCAGGTTTGGTGAGACACCGGACCAAGTGGTGGCTGGCACGCTCTGGTTCAGTTGTCGTCTGCCGCTGGTATGCGTTCCGATGTGGTCGAATGCATCTGTTCCGATTGGTACTTCTCATGCTCTGTCTGTTTTAAACACTTTAAATAGCATTCTTGGTTAGCAGAAATAAATGAATTTAATTAGTGAATTCAGGAGAAAAAATACAGGGTGGCGGGACCTTATGAAGAAATGGATTAAACTTACAATATGTCAAAGGGATTATGAAGTATTTTACCTTCTTATGTTTATAAAATTGAGATGAGTCAAGGGCACAACTAGAATTAAAGGAGCCAACTGAGGCTGCACTTAGGCACTCCTCCTAGTTTCCCCGGCAACAGGGCTCCCTTCCCATGCTAGTAATATTATGGTGTGAGTGAAGTAATACTTGGAGGGAGAGAAACATGTTTTCACATCAACTCCTGCCTCTGGGAAAGGTAGGGGAGGAGTTTGCTAAAGGCAAAGGATGAGGTCATGAGAAAGGAAGAATTTGAATTTAAAAAGAAAACAATATTAAATGGAGTCTGGGCTTGAAAGCTTCTGGGCATAGAGCACTGCACATCACGATGTTTCTTCCCTGCCTTTGGTCGAAGCCAGGGCGTGTAGTGAATCGCATGGTTGCACATCTGCATTATCTCTTCCATCGCACGCAGCCCGGAAAAAGCACCGGCCTGGGCAGCCGTGACCTGTGTAAACGGGCTTGGATGGGAGCCATCTGCTGTGTGGTGGTTCTGCCTGTTCCCACAGGTACCCAGGAAGGTCTCAGTTGCCCAGGAGTCAGAACAGGCTGGCCCATAATGTTCTCTGAATTTCGAGTGCTTGGTTTTTCATGTTGTCCTTGAGTGTTTTTCCACCCTTGCCATGCACATCTTTTCTAAATGTTCAGCGGTCCGAGTCTTTTCTGCTTTTATTAAATGTGTGTCGAATGTGCACCACTGCTTGGAAGATTGAGAGACTAGGAAGAGTCAGTAATGAGCACTTCACTCTTTCAGTTCTTTTTTTTTTCTCAGAACCTTTCTCAGTAGAGAAAGCAGGGGATAAAGGAGCACTTTCTCTGTTCCACTCTCTGTAGCTCCTCAGCAAGTCCCAGTTAAGAAAAAAGAATAGAAATAAGAAAAAAAAAAGCACACAGTATTACCTAGAAATGGGATAATTTTAAATTTATTATTCAAACAAGGACACATTTGAAAATGAAATGGACTGTTAATAATAACACAGGAAAAAAGGCGTAACTTGTGATGTCCAAGGCTAATTGAAACATATGGTTACCTGACCTGAAATCAGTAGGAGAGAGACAGGAGGGAAATGTTCTAGAAGAAAATCTTGGCTTTGATGTGCATGGAGTATTCCTGGACATTGGTATCTAATTTGTATCCAAATTCTATTTTCATAAGGACCATGATATTATTTTAAGATTAAAGATCTCACTGTTCTTTTCCAGGAATAACCCTGTATCAGATTAGAATGTAGCACAAATTAGTTACTAGTCAAAAAGTAAAGCCATAGGAATCCATGTTCATAGCGAAGCCTCAGAAAGGGTCTTAGTGAATGACCAAGGAATGGTCAAGGTTAAGGACTGACTGAACAATGTGATTCCATTTTCTGAGCCCTTGGCTGTAGTTTAGGAAGTTTAAAATCAATTTCATTTTGCTTAAAGCCAAGTCATCCATCCCCATTGTCTCACCTGAGATCCAGGGAGTAGTAAAGAAGTTTCCCTGTCATGTGAGAGAATGGCGGTGCTGTGTGCGTTAGGCAGCCTCTGAGACGGCCCATGGTCCTTGCCTCCTGGGGTCCAGGCTCCTGTGCCCCCCTCCACATGACTGTAGTTTAGACCTAGGGGCAGGCCTCTAATGCATAGGATGTGACAAAAATGATGGGAGCTTAATTCCAAGTTTATTCTTCACTCTTGCTTGCCCCTCTCCTCTGTCTCCCTCACACTCTCTCAGAGCCCTTACTCTGGAAGCCAAATATAGCATGGGGAGCAATGTTATGGAGAGGCCCGTATGGCAAGGAACTGTCCCTAAACAATAACCAGCACGGACCTGAGGCCACATGAGTGAGACTGGAAGTAGATCCTCCCCAAATCAAGCTTGAGAAGACTAGCCTCGTCCCACCCGTGTGGTGATTATCGCCTGAGCCAGAGGACCCAGCTACACTGCCCGAAAATTCCCGAGTCACAGGAGCTGTGACATAATTCATGTTCGCTGTTTTAAACTGCTGCATTTTAGGGATTATTTGTGCCCCTGCAGGAGATAACTAATATCCTGTGTTTGGAATAGCGGGTTCTATGTGATGAATGCGATGAAATATTGAGAAAGAAAATACACACACATACTCACACACACATGGTGGCCACAGAACCCCCACGCGTGCTGGGTAGCAGTTTTTCCTCTGCTCCCCTCCATTTATGGCACTCAATTTATTTTCTGCTCTGTTTTTCTGGATGTCTTCATCTCTGTTGATGGTGGGGAGACTTTAAAGCAGCCCCATAAAATATTAGTAAGTGATTAACAGAGACTCCCAGACGTAGAGATCACGTATTGTATTGGACAGTAGATATTTGGGAGAAGCACTACTGATCCTTCTCGTGAAGACCAGAGAAGACATTTCCCTGTGGGTGTTCATGAAGTGGACTCTGGCATGCAAAGAATGGAGTCCTCAATGGCATTCCTCATACTGCCTTACAGTAAGTAGAACAGTGGATTTTAGTGAGCTGTGCTTTTCTAGTGGGTCACTATGTCCTGACTAACCTGGCTGTAGGTAGGACAGCTCGGGGAAACTTACTAGTTTCCAAGGAGAATGTCTTGTGTATTGGGCGTTTTCAACAACACTGAGCATCATAGCAGTGTTTGCAGATTTTTTCAGCAAGGGGGGTTGTCTTTGGGGGATGGTTTAAAGTCAAAGAAAAAGTAGTTCCCAGGTAACTTCTTAATGTTTTTCAGTTACTTAATTCTGTGATTTTTTTAAAAGTCTAAAACCTCTTTTTTTAGTGTTCGTTACCAAAAAAGGTAAAATATTTAGCTTGAAAAACCCACCGAAGGAAGGTTAAATCCAGGTGACTTCTCACACTATCCTGACTATAGGGGCAACGGAAACTTTGAGGGATTTTTCTATTTCTCTCTTTACTGCAGTGCAAATTTTTAGATCCCTCAGGTTATAGGTGCCATATGCCACTTTAATTTAAGTATAATGGTATAATGCTCTTTCAGTTAGGCATGAAAAAGTACCCATATTTAAAACTATTTCCAGACCTGGCCGATTTTATTGCGGCCTGCACATGGGCAAATAATTCTTACTGAAATCACTTAACACTTCCTCGTGAGCTTTGTGTGACACACTGATTTATATGTATATCCTTTTAGTAGGAAATGAGTTTGAATTTTACTTCAGGAAGTGAGAATTATGTTACAAGTAGAAATATAAAAAAGATCCGGTAAAACCCTTTCACCTAGTAATGTTGCTGAGCCCCCAATCAAAGGAAGCACAGCAAAGCCATAGGAATATCCTTTCACTTTGCAGAACGAAGCAGTTTCCTGTCACGAGCAGAATACTCATTATGATAGATGTCAATGCAGATTTATCCTCCTTTTAAAAATTAATTGAAAATCACACTTCTGCTCTTATATAGAAACCTTGAGCTGCTGGCATTTTTTGAAGGATTTTTTAAAAATTGAATTTATTGGGGTGACGTTGGTTTGCCAGACCATACGATTTTCAAATGGACAACTTGATGGAACACCATCTGCACGCCTGCCCTGCGCCCATCGCCCCAGGCACAGTCTCTTTCTGTCCCCCCTCTCTCCCCCTTGCACACCTCCATCTACCTTGCACATGACTCGGTCTTTTCAACAGAACCATTCTACTCGTCAGGCGAGAGAAGCTGGGCTTAATTAAATTGAATAGAGTAACTTTTTCTGTACCCTTCAGTCATCTGACTTTAAGCTGTAATTGGAAAGAAAAGTTTCCTGCCTTTGTCCTGCTCTGAAAGGCTCTGCCTGGCGCTCCGCCTCACACGGAGCGGTGGCATTTCCCTGTCTCTGCTCATCGACCTGCGTCCAGAGAGGCCCTGCTCGCGTGTCTCTAGTTGACCCGATATTCGAGACTTTAAGTAAACTTCAGCGTTTTAAAATGTAGTTCAGAAAACGTCTCATTTTATAGTTGATTATTGACATTACTGTTTGTTTAAAATGAAAAATGTATAGTTGGGAATTATTCTTTGGAAAGTATGTTTTGTGACAGATTTGCTTTCTTTCTGAGTTCTTGATTCCTTAATATAGTTTGAAAGAATGTTTAATGATTAAATACGCATTAGGCTGACTGATACCTGATGGTGGAAGAATGCTCCTTAGAATTTCTGCTCTTATTTCCCTTTGTCTTCTTAATCTAATAACTAAGATAAGCAGAATTTATGATCTATCCCTTTATCGTACCTACCTTGTTCCAGATGCACATTTTTGTTGTCTTTTATTCCAGTTGTCATGTATTTAACATAACCTCCTCAACTTTGATACAACATGGAAATAGATATTTTTACTAAAAAAAACCATAAGACAGACAATTAAGTCTTCTATCTTTACGTCATTCCCTTTCCCAGCTTTGTTAAGTTATAATTGACAAAAATTCCCCCTCGCTCTCTCTCTCTGTCCCCCCTCCCACCACCAGTGCCTCTTCCTTCAGGTGTTTCTTTGCTTTCTCTCTCCTAAACAACAAGGGCTCTTCTTTTGCCTCTGGAACTTGTTTCCTGAGCCCATACAACCCACCTGGCTCACTTCCTCCATGGCTCACTTCTTCTACCGCTGTGACGTTCTAAATAAACTTTTGCCTGTATTTGAGTCTTGATTCTGAATTCTTTCTTAGCCAGAACTCAGGTACTGTGGTTGCTGAACTGAGGTCCAATTGCTAGTAACATTCTGGTTGGTGCTCTTTCACTGCTACCAGCTGGACTAATAATAAAATTGACACAAGACTAGAGTAACAAGAGGAAAAACAATTTAACGTGTGTACATGGGACATCGTAAATGATGATGCATGAAATGATGAACCGGTCAGTTTTTATATATTTAGACAAAGAAACAATAGTTTGTGAAGAATTGACAGAGCAGAGACACAGGTTTAGGTGCTCTTTAGCAGGGAATCTAAAACAAATTTAGGCTTGGGTAGTAAAGTAGTAACAAGAGTTTTTTTTTTTTTTTTTTTTTTTAATTAAATCTAAATTTATCAGCCCTGGATTCCTAACTCTAGTGAGCAGGATGTCTCTCTTAGTCCCCTTGCAGCAGGGGGCCACCTTTCACAGGGGAGATTTATTTCTTGCATTCAAGACAGCCAGGGAGCATCAACTCGCCCTTGTTATACCAGCTGCTTGTCAAATAACTTTAATTCAGAGTAATTAATATGTCGTTACTTGGGGGCACTTTTCCCTGAGCTCCAACAACGGCATGGAAAGATATGTACTGGGTTAAATTTCTGGCAAGTCCAGGATGAAGCTGGCTTTAGACATTCTTGGAGGCAAGGGTTCAAATATCATCATCTTTATATCTCTTTTTCATCAACTTTTGGCTCCACTTTTTCCTAACTTAGCTTTCTGCTTATATGATCTCTGACTGCAGCGTGCAGGGATAGATTCTAATAGTTTCAGAGTGAGAAAAAGCCTCCTTTCTCTCTCTCTCCCCGCTTCCCCCTCCCTCGCTCCCTCCCTCTCCCTTTTTCTTCCCAAGAGCAGACCTTGGCCAGTTGGGGCATGTGTCTGTTTAGATTAATCACCATTCTAAAAGCACTGTGTGCTTTGAGTAGCCAGCCATGCATCTTCTGTTCGCCTTTATGAAGAAGAAAGTCAGAACCAAGTGATTTTGGCTGTTGCTACTCTGTTGAAAGAAAGTCAGTTCATGAAAGCAAAATGTGCTAGGCAGAACAGAAAGTAATAGATATCCTCTACGAGCCTTTGGAGATACTTTCCTGAAGCATTGTTTTTAATGATGAAGTAGAACTTGGGAAAATTAAAGAAACAGGGAGTAAAGCCTAGAGTGTTAGAGCTAGTCACTAAATATTAGTAAGAGTAAATACTTTAGTAAATCTCTATTATAATTATTTTTATTAAAAGCCACACAAAGTAAAAAAAAATAATTGACAAAAGTTCTATATTTTTAAGGTGTGTAATGTGATGATTTTATACATATAAACATTATGAAATGATTATTACAACCAAGCTAATTAGTATGTCCATACTTTCCCATAGTTACCTTATTTTTGTGTGGTGAGAACATTTACGATCTACTCTCTTAGCAAAGTTCAAGGGTGTAATACTGTATCACTAACTACAGTCACTGTGCTACAGATATCTAGACCTCATTCATCTTGAAGAACTGAAACCTGTTCTCTCGGACCAGCACCTCCCCATTTCCCCACCCCTCACCCCGGCCCATGGCCTACTCTCTGATTCTGTGAGTTCCACTTTTTAGATTTCCTGTGAAAGTGAGATCATGCAGTATTTGTCTTTCTGTGCCTGGCTTGTTTTACTGAACATAATGCCCTCAAAATTCATCCATATTGTTACACCTGACAGGATTTTCTTCTTTCTTAAGGCTTAATAATATTGTATTCTATTGTGTGTGTATATGTATATATAATTTCCTTTGTGTGTTCATCCTTTGACTTAGATATTAATATCCTCTTCTTTGGGATCTACCTAGACACAAGATGGCTGGATCATATGGTAGTTCTGTCTTTAATTTTTTGAGGAACCTCCATACACTCTTTTCCACAGTGGCTGTACCAGTTTATAGTCCCACCAAAAGTGCACAAGGGTTCCCTTTTCTCCACATCCTTGCCAGTACTTGTTACCTTTTGTCTTTTTTTTTTTTTCTTTTAGATTTTATTTATTTATCTTTAGAGGGGAAGGGAAGGAGAGAGGGAGAGAAACATCAATGTGCGGTTGCCTCTTGTATGTCCCCTGCCGGGAACTGGCCTGGCAACCCAGGCATGTGCCCTGACTGGGAATCGAATCGCGATCCTTCGGTTCGCAGGCCCGCGCTCAATCCACTGAGCTACACCAGCCAGGGCTACCTTTTGTCTTTTTGATGGCAGCCATTCTAACAGGTGTGAGGTGATATCTCATTGTGATTTTGATTTGCATTTCTCTGATGATTTAGAGATGTTGAACTTTTAAAAAATGCATCTATTGGCCATTTATATGTCTTCTTTTGAGATTTACATCCTTAATAATATTGATGTGTCTGTAAGTAATATGTAATGCTAATGAATAATGTAGCCCCCGGGTGTTGGTCTTTACTTATGAAAATTTAAGGAACAGTCTAAAGCCCATTCAGCATTTGCCTTCAAATATTTGACAGCAAATGAATTTGTTGCTGCCTTTCCTGTGCTCTGCCTCGAAATACCTGCTTATCTATCTGCCTTGTAACTCATCTTTCCTGTGACCTGGTTTTTGCCTTTAAGTTGTCACTAGAGAATCTCTAACTAGGCTGTGTCTTCAGTTGCATTGCTTCTTTTATTAGCCTCAAAATTCTGTTTTTTATTGGACCAAATGATATGGTCAGGAGGACAAATTGTTTTGCTAGGGGAAAAATAAAATGAGTCCTGTGTGTCCTTGACTGTACATACTTGTAATTACTTTGGAGTCAGACAAACTCTGCTTCAGATCCTGCCTCTGCCCCTTTTCTAACTCTCCTGTCTCAGCCCACAATATTTAGATAATACTTAGGCAGATCTGCCTGTTTGCCAGGGACTGTGTTACACGATTACCTGTATCATTTTATTTGATGCTCATGGCAGTCTTAGGAGGAGAGGCCACTAACAGATGAAGCAGTCTGCCAGGGGTCATGTAGCTGATACCATGTTGGGATGAGTCAAAATTCAAATGCTCCAGTTTTAGCCAGATTAAATGTTGCCAGCTAGCAAATGAAAAGAGTAATAGCTAATTTACAGAATTAGTTTGGTGATTAAGTAATATCATGTGTGAAAAATGCATTTTTTTTCAAAAATCAATCTTCATGCACCAAATGTTCATAGACTCTCAGGGTACATTTCATTCTTCATTAAACAACAATGATTTTTCCTGGAAATCCAATGCCTTTGTGCTAGTGATTTATTATTGTATACTGACAGAAAGCAGAAAGCCTAATGGTTCTAGTGTGTCCTGGAGAAGGGTGTATTAAAAAGGCCGACAGCCAGAGGACCCTCGGTTGTCTCTAATGGTGTGCCACTGAGCGGTGGACCTGCCCCCAGCAGCTGCTCAGTGGTTGGATGATGGTGAGGAGGCTGGGACAGGGAGTTAAAGGAACAGCATTAAGAAGAATCTTCATAGAGTGGGGTTATGGGTTGACGGGAGCAAGAGTAAAGTTAGAGACAACTTTAAATCCTACACTTGGATTAAAAAGTCCACAAGAAAAAGGTAGATTGTCTTCTTAATAGAAGTTTGTTTAATAAAGCTCTTAAAGTTTCTGCTGACCAGAGGCTAAGTGGGAATCCCTAGTGTGTCACAACTGTTCAAAGAGCTGAAGTTGTAGAGGTAGCATGAGAAATAAGGAAGCGATAGTACTCCATAGCATCAGAGCACATCTATCACAGCTGATCAGGTCTCGGTCCATATGCCACAGGATCACTGGCCATTCCCTTGTGTTTGGAGGCTAGACCATACTAATAAAGGGTGTTCTGACTGTTTTATTTAAGGAACCATTAAATCTGGGTTTTAGCCTGGGGAATGTTATCACTACTTTCAGATACAGGAAGAGCTGTCATGTACAATTGGGAGTAGACTTAATCTGTGTAGTGCCAGAGGACAGAAAGAGAAAGATGAATGGATCACATTTATAGAGAATCAGTTTGAGCTTACTATAAGCAAGAACGTTTTAACTCCTTAAGCCATATGAAATTAAAGTGACTGTTTTGTTGCTATAGCATCAAGTTAGTTCTCTGCCGGTGGAAGTGTGCCAGCAGCTGCTAAGTAAACCACCCATTAGAAAGAAAGAATACAGAAAAGATTTCTGTTTTGGGTGATTAGTTAAACCTGATCACCTCTAATGTCTTTCCCAAGGTTGAAGTTCTTAAATATAAAAAAAAGAAGACATAAATGTTTGCAACAGAACAAAATATTGCCTCATGAAATTAAATAAAAAGAAAATGGGTTCAGTCACAGACATTACATTCTCAAGATATATTAACTTTGTATTGTACAAGTAAATAAAATCTCATTTCAATAAGTAAGAATGTGAATTTGTTATTTTAGGACAAGACTACAAATGTCAGGAAAACTGGACAGTTGGTCCAGCTTAAATAGTTTCCCTGAAGAATACAGTATTGGAAGTCAAATTATGAGAGGGGCCCAAGGGGAGAGTGACTCTGGATATAGGTACTAGGTGAACAATTGAATGTTAAATCACACCCGGTTCTAATGTCTCCATCTCCACAAAAGGGAGATGTCTGCTAGGCCAGCTGAATCAACACACTGATGTAGCAGGTGGCCCCTTGTTTGCTAGGTACAGAAAAAGGTGGGTGTGGGGGACTGGGCGAGGGAGTGGAGGGATTGAGCGGAAAAGAAAAAAGAACAGCAACTCATGGACACCTACAAGAGTGTGGTGAATGCAGGGGGAGGGGAGTGGAGGGAGGTGGAGGAGAATAAAGGGGGATGAATGGTGATGGAAGGAGACTTCACTGGGGGTGGTGAACACACAGTAGAGTGCACAGGTGATGTGTTGTAGAATTGTGTACTTGAGTGCACAGATGACATGTTGTAGATGACGAGTGTATTACTGATGATGTGTTGTAGAACTGTGTGCCTGAAACCTGTATAATTTTGTTAATCACTGTTACCCTGATAAATTCAATTAAAAAAGATAGGTCCAACTAAGAAACCCACATACTTTTGTTTTCTAGCCATCTTCCTTCTAATTAAATAATTAATTATAACTTATATCAAGTTATTTATTTTTATATGGCTTTATTTTTTACTTGGGATCATATATGTGTTTTATTACCCAAATTTTATGTTTAAAAATTGCCTATTTTGATCAGGCTTCCATAAATGTAAGTATCCAAGAAGATCAGTGATACAGTCCCCTTTTAAATTGATAGTGAACTTATTATTATTTAATTTTTCTATATTATTATGATTATTTTATCTATCTCCCTACATATACTTGACAAGTTTTTTTAAAGTATATTTGATTGATTATGCTGTCACAGTTGTCCCAATTTTTTTCTCCTCTTACTTGAAAAGTTTTTGAGCTGGGAAATTAACATTTTTCCCTTTGCTCATACTAGGAAAAGGTCTCCATTTCCTTTTAAACATCATTTTGTCTGCTGCTTTTTCTAGGAAAAATCACACTCCAAATCACTCAGTCACAATCTTTTCTGGGAATAAAATATTCCTTCTTTTACTTCTCTTGTGATACCACCAATCAGAAAACAGAGAGTATTTATGTATTATATACTTCGTTTAGGAGCTCAGCCATCAAACACTTGAGCCACATGAATTTCCTGGGAAAAGTCCTTGGACCCCATTTCCCCTGGTTAAGGATATCCTTACTCTGTATCTTCTCAAGCTGATTTACAAATATTAAATTCTTACTACAAAGTTGAAAATAACTATGCAACTAACAGAGCTGCCTAATAAACCACTGCAAAATTTAGTGGCTTTAATGTAAGAGCCGTTCTATTTGCTTGTGTACCTGTGGGTTGCAAATTCAGACTGGGCTTAGCTGGGCTTCTTCCCGCTTGTCTTGTGCAGCTGTAGTCTGACATGCTTTAGGATGACCTTATGCACATGTTTGTCTGTTGGTTCCCGCTGTTGGCTGGACCACATATCCCCAGCAGACTTTTTCATGTGGTGGCAGTGTTCCAAGTCATGAGAGAGCGTTCCCTGCAGCACGAAGGCAAGCTCAACGCACAAGCAGTTTTTAAGCCATTGGTTGTGTCACATTTGCTTATATCCTTCCGGTCAAAGAAGTCACACACCAGTAAGGAAGAGGACTGCGCAGCGTCATGGATACAAGCAGGTGTGATAAATTAAGAGTCATTGCTGTAGTCATCTGTCATGTTTGTGTGTACATTTTAATTTTTTGATGCATGTAGTTTTTGGTTTTGGTCGACATAATATGAATACAGACTCTCCTAATTGTAAAAAATATGCTGTAGACAGGAGAGAATTAACATACATTGAGAGCTCATGGTGCCAAGAGCTTCACATATGTTGTCTCATTTAATTTTGTGGACTTGGAGTGAAAACACTGGCGTGTAGAGAGGGTAAATAAGTTGTCTAAGGTCACAGGTAGCAGGTCATACTCCTGTTTAATGGTGTCAAAAACATAAGAAAAGAAAGAATAGAAAATATCAATAATGTTATATATTATAGATAGGTACTGTTTGTTTCATAAATGACAATATTTTTATGTATTTGCTCACAATGCACAATAAAATCCTCGCTATGGATACTTTTTATAAAAAGCAAGCCACTCTTATCCATTACACCTTCCTGTGAGCATGTGAAACCAGAATGCTCGTAACCAGGGGTATTAAAATACATCACTATTGCCCTGGCCAGTGTGGCTCAGGTGGTTGGAACACTGTTCCATAAACCAAAGATAGCAGGTTCAATTCCTGGTCAGGGCACAGGCCTGGGTTGCAGGTTTGGTCCCTGGTCAGGGTGCGCACAAGAGACAACCAATCAATGTTTCTCTCTTGCATTGATATTTTTCTCCCTCTCCTCTACTCTCTCTAAAAATCAATAAGCATGCCCTTGGGTGAGGATTTATATGTATATAAACACCATTTTCCCACTCCTAATTTATCTGAAAGGTGTACCTGGATTGCTGTATTACATGACATAGTGTTTTAATCAGATGATGAGCATCTGACCTTTCCCACTGCAGTTAATCTCTTTTTATCAGCATCTGCTAACATTTCTTTCTGACTTAAAAGAAAATCATGACCTTAGGGAAGATTTGATATTCTGGGGTGAAGGAGATTACAACATAAATTTTCCTTATTGATGGACACTTTTAGAAACCAATAAAGAGCAACGGAGGCGCTGAGATGGTCTGGATGTGATGCTGTGAGTTTGAACGGAAGTGTTCGTTCCTCAGCTTTTGTGTCTGAAAGAGGCAAGGAGGAAGCGTTCTGTCACAATCTGTGACCATTTCTTTGTTAATCTCACTTTTCTTCAGCTATGCAAAATGGAATATTCCTTTTAAAATCAGGCTGCATACTAAAAAGTATTATTTATTTGAAAAATGAAACCATTTCATTAAACGTTGGAAGGGGAAGAGACTTTTAAGGAAAATATCCACAAAATAGGATCATTCCCACTGGAAGTTTCTTTGGGCTGAAGTACGTAAGTTCTTGCCCAATGGCTTTATGTTAAGCTTCTTCCTCTGAGATTATTTTTTAATACTTACCCAATGTGAATAAAGATTGCAAATTAATAAATTGGGAATCATTTGATAGAAAACAGTAGGAGGAAATGTCCATAAATTTCTACAAATCTCTGCATGCAAAGAATTCGAACAGTAACTTGAAATTCTCAAGAGTGCTTGGTAGATCAATTAGGGATTCTTTAAAGCCCTCATTTTTGGTGCTCACCAAGTAAAGTATGGGCTGGAAAGTTACTTTAAAGTCACTTTATTGCAAGGAAGGCAGCAGGATTCTGCCAGAGCCCAAATGCTAGTAAAATTGCAATAAAACATTGAAAATTAAAGGTCAAATCTTTATATTAACGTGCAAGTAATATTCAGATAAAAAAGGGACATGATTTTTCTAAAATATGGCATATTCCAAAGATACACTGAAAAACAAAATTGCATGATATAGTTTAATAATTACCCCCAATTAAAAAATTTTGATGAAGAGCACACACCTTAGATATTAACTATGATACTTTTTCATCTTAAAATACTTGTGAAATGTAATTGTGGTGTGAGTATTTCTTACTGACTTAATTTCCACATATTCTTATGTGTATGGAATATTGTTTTGGAAGGAAAAATTTAGCAATGAGAATTAAATTAGTCCTAGACATGTTGATAAAAAATAATTACAATGTCAGTAAACAAATGATAGTAGCTGAAAATTAAGGTGGTTAAAAAGGAAGTGGTTTTAAAAAGAAACTAGGATTAACTGAGTATGGAATCCCAATAGTTTCCCTACTTCAACTCTTTGGGCCACACCTCTGACCACTGACGGAATTGGCAGGTGCTGAGGGAGCAAACCACCAGAGCTGACACCTCACGTGGAAGGTTCTATAATATGTTGGTTCAATACTAGTAAAATGTTATGATTCCATTACTCCTGAATGGAGCCCCACTTCTTGTCTTAAGTTTTAATTTTGGGGTCACTAATTTTATTGGAAAAGAGTGAGTCTTTGAATGAATGTTTATTTTAATGAGTTCTGAGATATAATACACCAAGAAAAATTATATTTGATTATACTTATATATATTGTACATTATATATTATATATTATATGTTTTATGTGATTTAATTGCTTACTTTGTTGCTTAATGTTAATTGTTAATGTTAAAATGTTAGATGTTAAAAGTAACATTAACTCATTATGTAAATTTTTTAGAATATATGAAAGTATAAAGAAGAAATAAAACTCATCCATAATTAATGTAGTTATAACTAATTATAATTAACTTTTTGTATAGCTACATCTAAGTTTTTGTCTATTTTGCCTTCTTTTTTTGAATGTGGTATAGCTGGATGTAGAGTTATTGAAAATGACTGCCATTTTCCTTAAGCATGTTGAACATATTATTCTTTTGTCCTATTGCATTTGTTGTTGCTGAAGTCTTTATAACTTTTATTGTATTTTAGATAAGTTTTCCATTCAGTACTGCTTTTAATATCTTTTTGTGTTTGAAGTTCTGTATTTTAGTACAATATATCTAAATATGGATTTCTTTTCATTTATCTTGCTTAGAAGTTTGAGGAATTCCCAAATTTTAGAATCAAGTCGTTTTGTGAATTCTGGAAAATTCTCACTGAGATGTCTTTAGATATTGCCTCCCCATCCTTTCTCGAATATCCTTTATGGAATTTCAGTACAAATCATATTGGAGCATCTCATCTTATTTTCCTTCCCTCTTACTCATTGCTTCTTATTCCACATCTTTCTGTCTCTGTGCCGTGTTATATATTATTCACAGATGTTTTTCAGTTCACTAATTCTCCCTCTAAACTCTGAAGTGAACTTCTCCTGGTTAGCCTACCAATTGGATTTTAAATTTCAGACTATATTTTTATTTCCATAAGTTTTATTTTATTTTTTTTTTCCACATCAGCCATTTCCCTCCTTCTATAGTGTTAGGGGCTTACTTGTGTCCTTCTCCCAACCAGTTCATATGTTTATGTTTCAATCTCCAATATTTCCAGATGTGACTGTATTTGGAGATAGGGTTTTTAAAGAGATATGGTAACATTATTTATGATCGCCAGGATTTGGAAGCAGCCCAAGTGTCCATCAGTAGATGAGTGGATAAAACAACTATGGGACATGTACACCGTGGAACTACTTGATTGTAAAAAAAAAAAAAAGAAGGAAATCTTACTTTTTGTTACAATATGGATGGACCTGGAAAACATTATACTAAATGAAATAAGCCAGTCAGAGAAACACAAATATCCTATGATTTCACTCCTATATGGAGTCTAGTGAACAAACTGAACAACAAGCAAAACAGAGACAGACTCCTAGGTAGAAAGCAGGCTGACAGCTCTGGGGTGGGGGGTAGGGGTGGTGAGATTGAGCAAAAACGAAAAAGGACTCATGGACACGGACAGCAGTGTGGTGACTGTGGGATGGGGAGGGAGTTGAGTGAAGGTGGAAGAAGGTATAAGGGGGATAAATGGTAATGGAAAAAATATAATAAAAAATAAATTAAAAAAGAAGAGATAAAGTACAGTAAGGCCCCTAATCCAGTACGGTTGATGTCTTAAGTAGAGGAAATTAAGGCACCAGACATGGCCACACACAGAGAGAACCATGTGAACACACTGCAAGAAGATGGCCATCTGAAGGTCAAGGAGCGAGTCCTCAGAGGAAACCAAACCTTGAACTTGGACTTCTTAGACTTCAGAACTATTAGAAAAGAAATTTCTGTTGTTTAAGCCACCCAGGCTGTGGCATTTGTTATGGATGACCTAGCAAACTAATATACATTATAAGAGATTTTCTTTTCAGCATGGTGTCTACTCATTTAAAAATCTCTCTTATTATTTTAAACATATTTTGATCTATTTTCTAGTTCTTTGTTTTCATTGTCTTGTCTACCTGGTATTTTCATTGCTGTGTGTAGCCTATACATTTTTTTGTGAACGTATCTCTCAATGAGGATTTTGGTTAGCTTCTTTTCCTTCCTTAAAACTTTTTTAATTTTAGGATTCTGAATAAAATATTCAGAAAGGATTTTTAATAACTGTATCTACATTTGAGTAGTTTTCTCTAGGAGACTCAGTGACTAAATTAAAAAAATTATTCTATTGTGGTAAGAGCACAACATGAAACCTAAACTCGTCCACCTTTAATACATTGTTGGTGACTACAGGTATAGTGCTATACAGCAGATCTCTGGAGCTTATTCATTGTGCTTAAAGGAAACCTTATACCCATCGATTTATGTTCCCCCCACCCCTAGTACCCCCATTTCACTGTTTGTTTCTATGAATTTGACTATTTTAAATACCTCATATTAGTGGAATCATTCAGTATTTGTTTTTCTCTCTCACTTCGCAAAATCCTAAAGGTTCACTGATGTTTTGTAGCAGTGTATTACAGAATTTCCTTCTTTTTAAAGGCCAGGTAGTGTTCTGCTCTATGTGTCTGCACATTTCTTTATCAATTCATCCATTGATGGATTGTTTCCACATCTTGGCAATTGTGAATTGTGCCACAGTGAACACAGAGTGCTAATACTTCTTCAAGATCCTGATTTTAATTCTTTGGGATAAATACCCAGAAGTGGATTGCTTGATCATATGGTAGCTGTATTTTTAATTTTTTTGAGGAACCTCTGTTCTGTTTTCCATAGTGGCTGTGCACCATTTTCCATTCCAGTTCTGTAGGATGCCTTTCACTCTGTTGATTGTCTCTTGTGCTGTAAATAAGCGTTTTAGTTTGATGTAGTCCTGTTTGTGTTGTTGTTGTTGCCTGGGCTCTTGCTGTCATATCCCTGAAATCATTGCCAAGGCCAATGTCATGAAGATATCCTCCTATGTTTTCTTCTAGGAATTTTACAGTTGCAGTCTAACATTTAGGTCTTTAATGTATTTGAGTTTATTTTTGTGTGTGGTGTAAGATAAGCATCTAATTTCATTCTTTTGCATGTGGATATCTAGTTTTCTCAACACCATTTGTTGAAGTGACTCTCCTTTTCCCATTGTATATTCTTGGCACCCTTGTCAGAAATTATTTGACTGTATATACAAAATTTATTTCTGGGCTTTCTCTTCTGTTTCATTGGTCTGTATGTCCGTATTTATTCCAGTACCAAACTGTTCTCTCCCAGGAGGCTAGCCTGTGCTGGCCATGTAAGAACTTCAGAGCTGGTAAGGCAGGTGATAATTCTTCAGGCATCTTGGTAGAAATGGGGCACTGAAGGCACGGATTTTGTCCACTCATTCTCTTTGAGCAAGGGGGTGGGAGAGTCTCTGGTGTCTGTTAACCTTAGCTGTCACCTCATTCCAGCCTGCTAGACTGTGCCACACCTCATCGTAACCTTATTACTGGTATGACAGATGCCAGTGGGTGAGCTGGTCTCGGAGGAGTTGGGTCATTGGACACACAGATCAACTCTTTCCCTCCCTGTGGGGAGGCTGAGGTCTGGGATTTTCTTGTCCACTTACTCTGTGCTGAGCAAAAGATAGGATCTATGGCATCTATTAGCCCAATCCACCGTTTCTGTTTTCCCTTGAGAGGCTAATTTGTGCTGAACGAGTCAGGTGTAGCCTTTCAATTAGCTTCCAGATTTCTTACAAAGGAATTTTTTTTCTGTTAATAGTTGCTGAATAAGTATGTTTCTAGGGGCAAGAAGAGTTCAGGGCTTCCCATTCTGCCATTTGGCTGATGTGACCTCCCTGTTTTCTAGTTACTTTGTTTCTTGGAAATCTCGTGTGCCCTAGGTCAGTTTTAAAAATAATAATCCAGTGGACAAAAGTTGAATCTCATTTGTCTTATTTAGGTACAAGTGAATTAAAACTGTTTAAAATGATACTGGCTATATCCATTTTCTAAAGTTGCATTTATCAGCCTACATTCTGTTCTGATGATTCAGTAATATCCATTTCTGAGCTCTGTCATTTCTGCAAGTTATATCTTTCTTGGCCTCCTCCAGGAAGTTAAATATTAATTTTCATTTCTATATTTGGCAGGAAAACACATGAGTGTTTGAAGATGGGGTGGAATCTTATTCTCAACTCTATTTAATACCTGCAATTAATCATAGAAAACCACCAATGTTAATTTGTCAGAATATTGTTACCATATTCTAACCTTGAGCCAACTAAAATAACATACTTCCTTTAGAATCTTAGGCCAGACCTTAGGAAATAATTAGTGCTAGGGAAAACATGAAAAATTGAATAAAAAGATTTGTTAAATGTCTTCTTATAGGAGAATAAAATAAGATACTGTGTGGCAATAGGTCATTGATGGAAAGGGCCCAAAAGACTCAACTGTAGATTAAAAAAGTGAAATGTGGATATGCTTGTTCATGTTATTTAACCCTTGGTTTAGAATTACTTGTTACAATAGAAGAGTGCAGCCCTGGCTGGTGTAGCTCAGTGGATTGAATGCGGGCCTGCGAACCAGAGGATCACGGTTCGATTCCCAGTCAGGAAACATGCCTGGGTTGCAGGCCAGTTCCCAGCAGGGGACGCATGAGAGGCAACCGTACATTGATATTTCTCTCCCTCTCCCTCTCTCCTACCCTTCCCCTCTAAAGATAAATAAATAAATAAATCTTTAAAAAAAAAAGAGTGCAAGTTTTAAGCTTTAGCTTATTAAAATACATAAATAGGATACATATTCTTAAAATTTTAATGACTGAAATTCGGCAGTGTCATAAATTATTACTACATTAATATGGTCATGTTTTACTTTTTTTTTTTAAGGAAAGCTGCTGTTAAATTGCTGCAAATTAGAATGTAAGCATTTAGACTTGAGAACATATGATAGATATAGTACATTAGAAAATTCTGGAAAGACTTGCACCAAATGTTAATGCTTAAAGTGGGCCTTGCATGGGGGATGGGTTGGGAGGTCGACTGGTTATCCTTATGAGTTTCTAAGTGGAGGGTGGGAAATAGCACTGCAAAACGCAACTCTGGTTGGTTGGTAGTGACTGCGTGGGGGCGGTGATTTCGAGAGGATTCTAAGACCTTCTCCAGGCTTAGTGGGAAGCAGTATGTTTCTCAGTGAGTGTTGTTTCCTTTTGGCAAGGAAAAGGGGAGTGGACACCGGGCGAGATGTTTGCTGACCCTAGCACGGGTCACATTCCTGTGTTCGTTTAGCCCTCATAAAATGTGTTATAAAATAGAAGAACAAATGGGCGCAACCGTATTCCTTCCAACTTTATTTCCGTGTTTCTGGGACAGGTTTTCAGAGCTTGCTGCTCTTGGGCGGTGTTTGTGTTCTTCACTGGCACCGCTGCCGGTTGGGCCCCGACCGGCGTGGGACGTGGGCTGCCGCGCGGTTTGCCGTGACGCTTTCCTGAGAACTCATTTTATTTCAAATGTAGTGTTGGCTCCACAGTGTAAGACCTAGAATCCGTCTACTGTGACATTTTTTAACTGCATGCTATTCTCTTTCCTACTATTTATTCTACCCATGGCTGGCTTCTCTCTCCTTTTTCAAAGACTGGTGGGTATTTGTGAAAGGAACTTAACATTTGGATATTGGAAATTTCTGCTGTGACTTACATGATTTCAATCAGATTGATGATCCCTTTTAACTCGAAAATAATTTATTTTTCTGAACAATGCTCTCTGTTAGGGAATTCTTAACTGCTTACACCTTCTAGAATGTCAGAGCTCTCTAGTGAATTCCAGCTCTGCAGAACCTGTTCCTCTATCCCCCAAATAATGATAATAGCAATCATGTTTATGAAATAACATTAATTTATGAAATCAATATATTATAGTATTAATATTGATAATATTATTCAGTAAT
Source organism: Glossophaga mutica (assembly GCA_039655065.1). Classification (NCBI taxonomy): domain Eukaryota; kingdom Metazoa; phylum Chordata; class Mammalia; order Chiroptera; family Phyllostomidae; genus Glossophaga; species Glossophaga mutica. Next base: position 45,353,131 of record CM077304.1, read on the forward strand.
AATGACCATCGTAATTATTTTGGCTTCTGCCTAAGATTATATACTCATACAACAATATGGAATAATTAACCTTTGTTTAGAAGCTTCAATCTTAAAGTCTCTCTCGCCTTCAGATCAGTGATATTTACTGACCCCTAAAGGTGTAGATTTCTCTTTGTACGTCATTTCTGTGCCCTCCCGAGTGCAGCGCGCATCAGCGAGATGCTGCCTGTGCCATACACTTGCGCTCAGACAGCGTTTAGGCGCCGTCTCCGATACGGAAAGCACGTCCCGTGCTAAGATTTAAACTAGCCATAAATCAAGGCCAGCATTTCCTCGTGCGAAAGCTGTTGTCTCTTAGGAAATATTAGTTATGAGAAAATTGATTTAAGAGGAAAACCTATTAAAGGCGGTTCTTGGAAAGGAGGGAGGATGTTGGAGCCACAGACCACGGTCCCTCAGCGTTCCTGGCGCCTGGAAACCGGCCCGTTCCCCACGGGAAATGCGGGCAGGAACCGCTAGTGGGGGTCACGTGAGTCTGGGGTCTTTTGTCTCGCGCTTTCAGAAATTAGATTTTAAACCGTTTTGTTATCCAAAGAATGACTTCAAGGGAGCTCCACAGGTCTTTTTAAAGTGCTATCATGAGATATCTTACTCTCCTCTGGAGGTTTAGAAGATGAAATTTAACACTTCTGGCTTTTGATCTGAAAAGGAGAGGACATTTAGAAAATGATCTTGTATTTAAATGTTTTTATACCTCAATCCGTACAAGTTTTGGGATAGTTTATAACATCACAGTGAATTACTCTGAAGTGTATGCATTAATAGGATTTGTGTGCATCTTTAAATCATTAAAATTACTTAGGATTTAATGTGCTGGCTCTTTGATCCAAAGATCTCAAAACACCTTGCCTGTCTGTACCAGGCCATTATTTTTTCAGTCTGCCCCTGTGAAGTAGTTGTTAACTATGATTCCTTCTTTTACAAATGAGGTACAAATGAAGCCGAGGGAGACGTAAGGGACTTGCTTAACGTCCCAGAGCAAGTTAATAGCAGAAAAGCAATAAAGCAATAAAGCAATAGCCTCTTTTCTTGAAAGGTTTTCAACCCTTTTTCAGAATATATTCCACTCTAAAATGCTACATTGTCCATGAAAATTAGCATATTATTACATATCCAGTGCTTTAGGAAATTAAAATGGATCTAAGAGGAATTTAATAAAATACCTCTTTCTCTCTATTATGCTCTGATTAGGTTTCCAGGGAAATGTGTGTGGTCAAAGTGTCCTTACTGCTCACACGCAGGTATTTCCTAGTGGGCACTCACGTCAGGAGCACTGACAGAGGGCGGCAGAAACAGGAGCCAGGGATGGTCTCGGGACTGTGCAGCTGAGATTAGTGGCGGTTTTCTTACTCAGGGAGAGCCTTGCAAGGTGAGATCTTTCTAGGAACAGATTGTGCAGCCTTCAAATGCACTGAATTGCAAAGTCAAGGCAATGTTAGCATGATTAGGGGCCTTAGGATTTTCTGGGTCTAACTTCCACACAATACAGGGTTTTGTTGTCGAGTATGCTGGACAAGTCATCACAGAGTCAACACTTGAGCATTTGGGGAAAAGGAACGTTATCTCTTTCTGAGACACTGTTCTGCTGGCAAATAATTGTGGGAACAATGCACAGCTATGCATAGCTATGTATATTATTTATACATAAAAATTTATCTCATCTATATTGTGGGAAAATGTAAGATAATGCCACTGACCTAGAGAACTTTGACCAAGTTCATTTCTGAACCTCAGTTTCTTCATCTGTATAGCAAGCAATTGACTTGTTCTGAGCATTAAATGAGTGGGATATAAAGCATTTAGGAGAAAGTCTGCTACATAGTAAGTGCTCAGTAAATGTCAGTTTTTTAAATTATCTGTGTACAAGATGAGAGAGAGAGAGAGACAGACCGAGAGACATTACTTATTCTGTCTTCTTATTTTGTTCTCCATCCCATTGCTGAGGATCAGCCTATCAACATTTCGAATTTGAATTGCTACCGGAGCCTCCAAACTTTGGTCTTCCTGTTTCCAGTCTCAGTCCTTTCAATCTGCCTTCCCACACTGAAGAAAAAGAGAACTTAATAAAATGCAAGTCTGAGCATGTTCATCACTGTCTTAAAATTCATGTCTCTTCATGTGCTTCGGTAGGAACTCGGTTATATGACGGATGACACCCTTGGTGGTCAGCCCCTGATGGCTTCTGCTGACTTACATTCCAAACTCCGAAATGCAGGCAGCGTACCAGCATCCATGCTCCTCAGGTCTGCAGGTCTCTGGGTCTGGCCTGTGCCCCATCCCATCTCCTGCCTGAGCTGTGCTTCACTTCCCATCACCTGACCCTGTTTTCCTTCTTTGCTCAGACTTTGTTCTATTCATCTGTCAAGGTTCAGTTTGTACCCCTCCTCCAAATTTATTATTTATTTATCTTTAGAGGGGAAGGGAAGGAGAGAGGGAGAGAAACATCAATGTGTGGTTGCCTCTTGTATGTCCCCTGCCGGGAACTGGCCTGGCAACCCAGGCATGTGCCCTGACTGGGGATCGAACCGCGATCCTTTGGTTCGCAGGCCCGTGCTCAATCCACTGAGCTACACCAGCCAGGGCGACCAAAGTCATTTTTGATCCCTTAAGTTCTCTTAAAGACTTTTATGCCTACCTGCCTACCTATTTACGACGTTTAATTCGATGACCTTTCTGTCCCTCTTCATCCCTGAACTTGAGAACCTGGAGTTCAGGGACTGTATCCTGTTCACTGGTCTCTCCCCAGGCTTCAGTTCTTGGCACATGGTAGATGCTCAATAAATGTTTGTTCAATAAATAACAGTAGACAACAGCGTGGAATAACTGTGAAATAATTGTTTCAGAAAAAGAGGGTGATAAAAGTTACAGAAAAGGAGAGTTCATCGCTGACTGTATGGGCAGAGAAAGGATCACAGAGTGTTGGCACTTGAGTTAGAATCTTCTTGATCTTTCTAGAGTAAAGGCATTTGAATAAAATTCCAGGTGTCAGGTAGTTAATCTGGAGCCTTTGTGTCAGGATGTAATTCCAAGTCAGCCACGTCCTAGCTGTAAAATATTATATAGCTATAAAATGGAATTGTATCTGTTACTGTGCTGTATACCTCAGCTCGATTAAACAAATTGTTAACTCTTTCAAGGAACAGATTAAGCAAATATAAGCTGTTTTCCTAAGCCCAGTGATTAGAAACACATGTATTCCTGGTGTGCGCACTAGACCCTTGTGTTAGGGTTTGAGATCTTGAGTGGAGAGCTCTTGAGAAGGTGGAAGGGGTGAAAGGTGTGAGGAGAAAAATGGAAGGGAAGTGAAAAAATAATCACTATATATGTATCTCAGGGAGCAGATATGGAATCGTGTATATGAAATTCTTTTAAAAATGCCAATAGTGGAGAAAATTTCAACCTGACTCTCCTGGGAGGCCTGTGAATGTCTTCTGGATGGTGTTAATGCTTTGGAATTAAAAAATGCAGAATTTCATAAATGCATATTTCTTTCTGTGAGGAAAGACCCTTGCATTGCCACAGGTCTCATGATTTGACCAAGGTTGAGACCTGTGAGTGTTTTTGAGTGTTCTCCTATCAGAGTTAGGTAATGAGCTGCAACTCTGAAGAATGAAAGTGTTTTTATTAATAACAGATGACTCAACATAGTCAGTTACAGTGGAATATTATGATTCAACAGAACTTCATACACACACACACATATATATGGTGTGTGTGTGTGTATAGTGTGTGTATATATATATCTTCTTATATTTCTCGTCCTCATAACAATTATAACAAAAAAGCTTATGAAGTCAATTTTCACTTAGCATTTAATGATGTGCAAAAATTCTTTCCATAGAGTAATTTTTGTATAAATTTTAAGCCTTGTTATTTTGGAAGACTAGAGATAGGAAAAACAAAACAAACAAACAACAACAAAACACTAGTAAAGTCCGTTGGGCATTAGCAATAGCTACATAGTCCAGACAGTTCATATTTTTTTCAAGTAGCTTTGAATTTTAAAGCTACTTTTACTTTTCAATGAATTGAAAGTCTTTTAATTTTAAATTAAAAATTTATTTTTTAGAGAGAGGGGAAGAGAGGGAAATATCAATGTGTGGTTGCCTTTCACGTGCCCCCAACTAGGGACCTGGCTCACAACCCAGGCATGTGCCCCAACTGGGAATTGAACCAGTGACCCTTTGCAGGCTGGTGCTCAATCCACTGAGCCACCAGCCGGGGCTGAAATTCTAATTTCTAATTATTCCTTTGTGTAGTGAATATATATGCTCAAGGGGACCCCCATTTGCATATATCTATCTCACATATTACGATTGATAGGAAATGGCCTTCACTGGGATGGGACAGGGGAGCAGAGGATTTGGGGTGGGGCTGCGGAGAAGATGGACTTCTGACGGGTGTCTACAGTGTGCTGGGCCCATCCTGGGTATGTCATGTGTTATCTTGCCAAATCCATACAGCAATCTTGTAGTACGTTAGACGCACTCATACAACTTTATTATAGGTGAGGAAACTGAGGCTTCTGGAATTAAGGAATTTGCTGAATGAAGGTCACACAGCTTACAAAATTGGCCTTTAAATTCCGTTTTGACCCTGAAGCCTGTAAGACAGCCCCCCCTCCCCCCACAACAGATAACCTTTTACAAAACCTGGAATCCTCTAAAGGCTCTTTGAGATGCTTCACATGGGAACAGACACAACTGTTACCAGATAACTGAGGAATATTTATCTTTACTCTTTGAAGAGCGGGAATAACCTTCAGAGAATAAAGCATCTCCTGTAGTTGGTTGCCTTCTCATTAACAAGTACTAGTTAGTGATCTGGACCTCCTATGCCTGCAGAATACTGAATGAACAGAAGTTACAGGCCATAAGAGAATAGACTGTTAACAACTCAAGCATCACCAAAACACTGCTTGAGAATGGGATAAAAAGCCAGATAATAAAGTTAATACTCTATGTGATTTTAACAGGTTATCTCTGAAAACTCTTTCTCTTGTAGCTCTCTCTACAGGAGTAAAGATAGCTTGTAACTATTTTCTCAGTTCCTAGGATGTTACTAGGGTTACAGACTGATCTAGGTATGAACAGAGTCCTGGGTGTTATAGGTTTTAATCTAAAACAAATATAGATGATATTTAAACAACAATAACAGGAATCTTATTGTTTTCACTCTGATTATAAAATACAATCTTATTTTAGGAAAAAATATAGTACAGTAAAGCATTTATTAGAAAATAAAATTTATCCATGATTCTATTACCATAATAAATACTATTAATATTGTAATGCATTCTCTTACAATGATTTTAATATATATTATACTTTCTGAAGTTGAGATTATACTCTGTATATAGTTTTATATCTATCTTTAATGTACCCATTTTTCACAGAAACATTAGTTTTCTTAATTAACTTTAAGTGGTTTAAAAATAGCAGTGTGCTGATTATCCATGGGATATTTTTGTCAAGCACCGTCCTTCCTTCTCTCCCCTGTCCCCCATGGCCCCCTGCTGCACGAGCAGCCATGTTCTTATTTAACCACATCCCGCTGGCTCGATTCGGCTGGAGCAGAGGTGGGCACTTGGCCAAACTTAGTTACCTGGAGTTCTTCACCGGAAACACCGGAAAGTGGGACCTCCCTGGTAGCTGGAGCCCAGGGGCCTTCACTGGCTGTAGGTCCTACGTAGTGAGAAGTGACAGTGCCGATGCGGATGGAAGGAAGCGGCGCCTCCGGCTTCCCAGGGCTTGTTCGTTCAGCCTTTCTTTGGATGCCTAGAGTCAGTCAGTGCTCTTTATGTTGAAGCTAGCTCAATCCGGCTTTCCGTTGCCTTCTCCGAAATATTCTGATGGATACATTGACCTTGGGAGGTTACAGAGGAGGAAACTGAGGCTCAGAGAAAGTAAGCTGGAAATGGTAGGGGCATGGCCGAACGCAGAAGGACCTCACCCCAAAGCCTGCAGGCTTATCCATTAAGATCCATTCTCCTAAAACAGGTTTTCTTGGACTTCTCTTTCTATATATTTTTCAACAAAAATTGTTGCAAGAACAGAACAAATTTTGCATAGGGATCTGTGTGTTTTAGTTTTAATTTAGTTTAATTTTTTTCTTTTGGTATAGATACAGAGAACTGAATACGAAACAGTAAAGATACTCTCTTTTTGCCTTTGAGTTTCTGTATTTCTATTTGAAGATCCCCCTTTCCAACTCTTAATATACACCCTGCCCAGAAAGTCCAGACTACTTCTCATTTAGTAGGGGCTGGTTATTAACTCCTTTGCTAAAGATACCTAATTTCTTGTTCCTCCTCCCTTTCCCTTCCCAATTTCTCCCATTCCCCTCAAGTTTTAAAAATAAGAACACCTACCTGAAACCTGGGAGGTTGTTACTATTATCATTATCATTACTGCTGACGTTAATACTTACTATGTGACTGACATGGGCCTGGCATGAGAGGGATAGCTGGTGTGTATCACCTCATTTAATTTTTACTCTACGGCTTCGTAGATAGTCTTACTACTCTTCTTATTAATGCCATTGTTATTGTTGTTCTTTCAATTTTTTAAGTCCTCACCTGAGGATATGTTTATTGATTTTGGAGAGAGAGAGAAACACCAACAAAAAAGAGAAGCATTCATTAGTTGCCTCTTGTACATGCCTGGACTGGGAATCAAACCTACAACCTAGATATGGGCCCTGACTGGGAATCAAACCTGCAACCTTTTGGTGCATGGGACAACACTCCAACCAACTGAGCCACTTGGCCAGGGCTCCATTTTAAATCTGAAGGAACTGAGCCTTAGAGAGATACATTTTCCAAGGCTGTATACATAACATACAGCCACTGTAGAGTCAGGTTTGAATCCATTTCTGGTTGTACCCAAGGCCCATGGTCACACCCACTCTGATGTTACTGCTCACAGCAGACTTTGGGATAGGCATGGTTCCCTTAATTGCATGGGCAGGACAAGGCAACTGCAAGGCACCCAGAGAGTACCCTTGGCTGCTGGATGACAGGGTTCGGTATTCAGGCTATGTGTAAAGGGTTGTAGAGTGGGGCTAGGAAGATGAAATCCACAGCAAAAATCCATCCCAACTGGTGCAATGCACAGGTCATTTTGCAGGTAGGGTGGCTGTTCTGCCCCCAAGCATAGGACTTCAATTACTGCTTGGGAATTACAGGGACAGGGTCATCCAGATGTTACCAGAGGGGAAGACAAGGACTGGAGAGGTCGTCGGGGCTACAGCCAAGAGTATAGGGTCCGTGCGAATCTCTAGATTCAGCCAAGAATGGAAATGCATTAGAAAACGAAGGTGCAGTCTGGCTGTAGAAACTGACCAATCACACCAGGGTTGAGTAGGGAATGAACAGGAGGGTCCGGCGGTGCCGGTATCTCTGCAGATGCACCGGCCTGCAGGGGTGCTGGCTTAGTCAGGGCCTCACAGAAGCAGTGCTGGTAGGATTGACCCGTGAAAAATTATATAAGTGATACATAAAATATATAGTACATGAAAAATATGTCTACATGGTTGTATAGATAAAATGAAATTTACTGCAAGCAGTTGGCTCACATGATTAGGAGGCTGAGATGTTCCGTGATCACCATCTGTAAGCTAGAGGCCCAGGGATGCTGTTGGTGTAAGGTCCTGTCCTAGTCCAATGGCCAGGGAACCGTGAGAGCTCATGGCGCGAGTCCCAGTCCTAGGGCAGGGGGACACTGGTGTCCAGCTGAGCAGTCAGGCTAAGACAGCAAATTTTACTTTGTTTCACCTTTCTGTTCTATTCGGGACCAGGCCTTCAAGGGATCGGATGATGCCCACCCACATTGGGGAAGGCCAGCTGCTTTACTCAATTCACCCATTCAAATGCTGGAAACCAACTCACAGACATGTGCAGAGATGGTGTTTAATCTGCGCCGCCCATGATCTGGCCCACCTGACACATTAAATGAACCATCACACATGCTAAGCACCAGCCATCAGAAAGACCAGTTTATCCGCTAATGTGCAAGACCAGTGATTTGGAGGTTAGCCAGTATCTACTTAGCTACTTGCCTGCTGAATGACCTTTAGCAAATTATTTCCCCACTCTAATCCTAGATTCTTTTATCTGCAACACGAGCATAACAATATCTGTCTTATAGAGTGGTAATTAGGGCTGAATCAACGAATAATTTATATGTAATGGGATACTATTTTGAAATACGGAGATAAAAGTTCTTTATCTTGGGAAAGGAAGGAGAGGAGAGGCAAAATGTATCAGTCAGAGTTCTCCACAGAGACAGAATCAGAGGGGATGGGAAGATAGATGATATAAATATAGGTGGTGTTATAGGTGGTATTATATATATATATATATATATATATATATATAGTGTGTGTGTGTGTGTGTGTGTCTATGTGTAATTAGTGAAGGAAGTGGCCCACGTGGCTGTGAGCTGGCCGGTTTGGAATCTGTAGAGTGGGCAGGCAGGCTGGAAACTCCTGGGCGGAAGCTGAGGCTGCTGTCGTGACATGGAATGTGTCTTCCCCAGGGAAACCTCAGTTGTGCTTTTAAGGCTTTTTGATAGATTCGATCAGGCTCACACGCGTTATTGAGACCAATCTCCTTTACTGAAAGTCAGCTGATTGCAGATGTTAGCCACATTTACAGAATGCCTTCACAACAACACCTAGATTACTGTTTGAATAACGAGGTACTCTAGGTTAGCCAAGTTGACCCGGGAAGCTAACCATCCCTTGCAGTAGGGGAGTAAGACACCTGTTGATGAAATCCCTGAGAAAGGGTTTTAAGCCCAGCAAGTGTTGCAGGGGACTTGCATGAGAGAACATTGGTCACATCAGATACACTTGGGGACCTTGGAGAAGGGAAGTGCTGTGTCTTACTCATTGTATGAAGTGTGGGAGGTGGCAAGCCCTGGTCAGAAACCCCTCCAGCCCCACTGCCTAGGAGCAATAGAGCAGAAACGATTTGGGGTGGATATGCCAAAGCAACCTGACAGATTTCCACTGGGAACTCTGTGTTGTAGAGAATAACAGAATCAGTTTCCCCTTGCCATTGAGATGGGTTTGGACATGTTCTCTCAGCCGCTCTGAGGGGATCGCAGGGTTGAGATGGGGAGGATGAGAGTGTGAGAAGATGAGAAAGATGGACAGAGACCATAGACCTGGGCCAGTAAGGACCTGAGTTTACCATGACTACCATGCCATTTCTGCTTCTAGGCCAGAAGGGAGCTAGAAGTGGAAATTTCTACTACAGAGAAAATAAAGTGATATTTTCCACACTTGGCTTTATAGACTGAAACATTGTAACCACTGTACTTGGCACCATGCCTGTCATACAATGAGCAATCAAACTATAGTAATATCAGGAGTAATGATCGTAGCAGTGACTAGGGGTAAGAGCAGAAATGGCAGTGCTGGGGATGGGGATGGTGGTAGTAATTGTGTTGGTATGTTGACTGCCAGTCTCAGGGTTGGCTCAGAGGCTAGTTAGACCAGAGACCATGTCTAGAAGGTACTACCTGCAGTGGTGATGTTAAAAAATGTCAGTGATATTACATCTCATCTTGACCTCTGAAGAGGTAAGGAAGAACTCCCCCAAAACAGAATTATCATCTGGAGGGCAGGCCCCTTGAATTACAGGCTTCCAAATTCTAGGAACCCATCTGTATCTGTGTAGCTCCTGGAGCTGTTGTGAGGGGCTAAGTTTGGCTTCAGTGAATTTTTTTTTGAAGACTCTTTCAACACTTTTGCCCATTTCGTGATGGGTGATTTATGAGCGCGTCTGCCCACACTGTGCTGAGTGTTCAGAAGTTTTTGACCTAAAACGGTATGACCTCCATGCCCCACCCTCCCTATTCACTCGGTCTTGCCTTGAGCGACTGTTTTTTTGTTTTCCTGATGAAAAATAGTCCTCAAAGGGAAACATTTTGCCAGTGTGGAAGAGGTGGAACAAAAAACAGCAAAAGCACTAAAAGGTATCAAAATTGATGAATTTGAAAACTGTTTTGAGCAGTGGAAAAATGTCTCATAGGTGTATTGCATCAAACGGAGAATACTCTGAAGGTGACTGAAGTTTAAACATGTAAGAATAAATACACAATTTTTTATAAATAAACTCCAGGATTTTTAGGTCCCCCCTTGTCTATCAGTTTTGTGTGGGACTTTTTCTTTTTCTTTTAATAGATTTTATTTATTTATTTTTAGAGAGAGGGGAAGGGAGGGAGAAAAAGAGGGAGAGAAATATTGATCAATTGCCTGTTGCGTACCTGCTACAACCCACCCAGGCATGTGGCCTGACTGGGAATTGAACCAGCGACCCTTTGGTTTACAGGCCGGCACTCAGCCCACTGAGCCACACCAGCCAGGGCAGGAATTTTTCACATAGACGTTTTATCCTTAATGACCCATCTCAGCCTTACACAATGTTCTAGTGAGCCTCTGATACTGATGGACATATGTCATTTTCCTCTGGTGTATGGGTGTCAGCAGAAAGTTGAGGGCTATTCAGATGACCCTCCTTATTTTGTAGTTGAGGCACTGGCCTAAGGGCTCAGAATAAGGTAATTGCTGAGATTGAACTTGGGTCCTCTGGTAGTCAGTGACATTTCTATGATAGTTCTTTGCATCTACTCAAGAGAAATGCATGGACAGGTACCTCATGTAAGCAATATATCAGGATGTGCACAGTAGGAAATCAAAATAATAAAACAAACCTAGAAATATATTTTAGAAGCGTATAAGGCTGTTTCTCAAGCCTGACTTCATGAAACGTAAGTATAAAATGTGAATTTTTTATACTGATATCCCTAGTTGGTTAACAGTATCCTTTAGGAAGTCTTGGGTATGGAAAAAGAAAAACTTGGTAGGAAATTAATTTTTGGGAAAGGTGGATAATCTGGTGGTTGGACAAAGGACTGTGATGAGTGCCAGGCTCAAAGTGGACACAGAAACTCACCTCCTGGTGTGGCTCTTTTCTGTAACTTCTGTTCTAAGACTCCTCCAGGTCTTTGCTCATATGTCACCTGCCCACTGAGGCCTGCTCTGGCCTCATTGGGGTTGCTGTTTAAATTACATTCCAGCTCAACCCCAACACTCTGAGATCCAATGATCCTACTTAATTATTTTTCTCAGCATTATTTGTCAGCCATCATATATATAATTTACTTCTTTAATGTGTATATGGGTTGAATTGTGTTTTCCCATCTCCCTGCAAAATGTTGGGGTGATTAGGACCCCTGAATGTGACTTTATCTGGACATGGGGTCTTGATGGAGGTAATCAAGTTAAATGAGGTCATCAGGGTGGGTGTAGTCCAGCGTGACTGATATCTTCTAAAAAAGGGGAATAGATGCAGACAAACACACTTGGAGGGAAGACGATATGAAGATGGTCATCTATGAAACAGATGGCTGTCTATGAGACAGAGAGAGAGGTCGGAACACGTTCCTTCCTCATGGTCCTCAGAAGGAGCCAATCCTGTTGGCATCTTGATTTCAGACTTCTAACCTCCAGAACTGTGAGACAATAAATTGCTGTTGTTTAAGCCCCAGCAGTGGTATGGCAGCCTGGGAAACTAATACCGTATGTTTATTGTTTAAGGTGTGTTTTCCTCCACTTGAATCATAAACTTCAGGAAATCAGGAGTTTTCCATTGTTTTGTTCGTCGATAGATCCCAGGCATCTAGCGCAGTTCCTAGCACATAATAGGTGCTCAATAAATATTTGTTTAAAAATACGAATGAATGAATGAATAAGAAATGAATGAATAGACTTAAATATCAGTGGTGTCAAGGAGGGTATTTTGGTCTTCTTTTCCAAGATGAGAAAACAGATGCCAAAGGTCAGGCTGCTCAGAATCATCACAGAATTTAAACCCAGGTTTCCTGAATTTTGCCTTCGTAAGGACAGTGTTTTTAGCTGCCGTGGATCTGAAACATCACTGTGCACCAGAATCACCTGGATGACTGGCGAAGACCTGTAGGCTCTGATTCAGAAGGTCTGAGGTCAGGGGACCTGGGAATTTCGAGCCAGTTTACAGATGATACTGGTGCTGCTGGTTCTGAGACAGCACTTTGAAAGCCGCCGCACTATATTGTAGCCGACTTCCTAGCCTTTAGCTTGATCAAAAGCTGTATTCACTACCCAGTTCCACGGGTTGTGTACCTTTGTAAATCTTATGGTTAATCACCTGGATGTAGTGAGGAAAGTGGACACTTGCATTTCCATTTCTTGGTTACGACTATTTTATCTTTAATGTGCTTCTATGCTGTCCCTTTTCTTTCTTTCCTCATTTTCTTTGTTCTCCTTACTCTGATCTTCCTCTGGAAACTCTATTTGTTGTATTGTGTTTTCTCCCCATGTTCTGTGATGAGTATGTGAAAATAATATAATTTAATTAAGCTCAAGGTAAATTACCTCGCATCCAGGCTGAGCACAGCATGAAGGCTGCCGTAATGCCATTATTAACTTCACTTTGGAGGTTTTATTTGTTGAGGGGCATCTGAAACACCTTAGAAACTCAGTTCAGAAAAAACAAATTGGGTGGCAGCAGGAATAACATATAAATTAGGGATTTGAGATTTCAGACACAGAAGAAGTTACCATGGAAAAGTACCCTCCATCCCCCCGCCCCCGCCCACCGCCCCCTGGCTGTTATTACTCTTGTTTCCAGCTAGTAGATCTGTCTAGGAACAACACATCGTCTAAAAGCAGGGAAGCTGGACTTGGACAAAAAAAAAATTGAAAACTCAAATCAGAAAAAGGCTGTCTTAAAGCACTCATTATTGTATCCATACAGATGTCTTTAATTTAAAAAGAACAAAACTAAAGAAGGCCCCGATTAATTGATTCCTCAAATAATGTATTTCTTTTGTGTCATGATCAAATGAACAGCGATTAAGTTCTGACTATGTAGCAAACTTAAATGCTATTTATTAATATTTTTCAGATATGAAATTTTTGGATTGTGTGGTTCTGAGACTTTTAATTACATGCATTCATCTAATAATATGGGAAAGCTTTTTGTTCAGTGGATTGTCTCTGTGTTGAAATGTCAACTAGTACCACTAGAGGGCACCATGGCTAAACATTTGTACCAAAGATTATCTGTATTAGGAGCTCTAACTTGCCCAAATTTAGTTGTACAGGAAGTCTCTGATTACCCATTTGTACTGATCCAAAATTGCCTTTTAAAATTACTTCTTTGGAACTCAGAATGCATTTTTCTCAAGAAATAATAAAATAAGTAGTGGTGCGTTTCTCAGTTAAATATATAACTGAGGTTTATTTGCTATATCAAAGTAAACAATAACAACCTCAATAAAATTAAAATTTATATATAATGTGGTTTTAAAAATCTGAAAGTAGACTTTTAGGGAGAGGGCCGATGAGGAAGGTTTAAATACAGGTACCTACTAGCTTGGAAATAGCATATACTACAAAGTTGTAATCCCACTTCTTCTAAAGCAACAGTAAAACAGAAGTACTCAGCAGTGAACTATTAGTGTGAGAGTCACCTCAGTATGGGGTGATAGCATCAGCCCCTTCCTCCCAACTTCTGTTGTTGGTAGGCTGGGTTGACTGTGTTTCTTCTGCCCCTAGAGCCTGCTTGACTGATTTGCTTCCTGATGACCGCTTCCTCTGGCCACTTCTGCCTCCCTGCCTGGTGCTGTTCAGTAGTATTTCATGCTTTTACATCTTAAAAGGTGGCCACCTGTCCAGCCAGCCTCAGCCACTGAGTGAGGCCATTTTCCCCCAAGTCCCAGACTATCAAGGGTAATTCCTTGTGGCTCAGCCTCTCGCAGCTCTAGTATTGGGAATTCCCTCCGCTCACCTCCCTGAGAGAACGGGACTGTCCCCCAGGCCAAAGCACAACTCCCTTTCCCCCCTGTCGCCTGTCCTAGAAATGGTTCCTCCTTCTTTCCCCCCCTCTTTAACTTTCTTCCCTCTAACTTAATGATTGTTTTTGGAGTATCCAGTTTTTTTCCCTCTAGGGCTTTTTTTCCTTTAGTCTGTATTTCCATTTTAAAGTAGATAGGAAACAAAACGTGACTGACAGTTAATTTCTCACCACTTTTCTCCCTTTTCCTCTTCAGCTTGAGTTGAAAATCAGTTTTCTTTCTTCTTCTCAGAGCTAACAGGGATGAAGGTGGAGGTGGCTGGGGAGTGAAGTGTCTGAAGGTGTATGGATCAGGGGGCTGTCGACCACTGTCTTTCTCTCTGGATGGTGAACACCACAAAGCGCCCTCATAATTTAGGTTGAATGGGTATCACCTGGGAAAGCTCGTCAACGATGCAGCTTCCTGGAGGTGTGGGGGGAGACCCAGGGAAGTGCATTGTGCATAACTGTGATTCTGGTGAGGATGGTATTTAGGTCGAATGTTGATAAATTATGTAGTTGGTCCTCCATTCTGAAGCCTGCTTTCAGGCAGAGTCGACAGTGTATCTTTTGTTTATGAGTTCTTTCAAGGCAGCAAATGTGTCACTATCACCAAGGAGATAGGAAAGGTATTTAGTTGATGTGTTCGGTGAGGTTATGAAAAAGTAATGTTTAGTAAAGACAGACACTGATTTGATCCTCCCATTCAGGACTATGTGGGTAGTATTTTCACCCATACTTTTCGCAAAAGGAGAGATCATTATTCATGAAATCTTCTCTGTTTTTTTTTTAGATGATAAATAATTGAGAGTGAATATTGGCATTAGCATGCCATGTCAAGCTTTCTCTCTCTTTTTTTCTTTTTTTAAGGGTAATGAGGAGACAGATGGTATTTTTTCTATAAATGCCAAAAAAGCCCCCAAATCTCACATTTGTGGAAGCAAACCTTACATTTGTGGAAGCAAACCTTATGTAATTTCCAAAAGCAGCATATCTCGGACCCTACTGGTAGTCCGTCATGGCCACCAAGGACCAAGAATCACATGGAGAGATTTGCATATTCCGTACATTTGTCATTGGATTGGCTAAATAGAAGCCTTTGTGGTTGAAAGTAGTGCCTTCTATGTATACAGAAAATAAACATGTGAGAAGTGACGTTCAAATATGTTCAGCTGATTAGTAATGGATACATTTCAAATATGATTAGGTTTAAATGGATGATAGGAAGTGCACCACCTCTTATACACACTTCAAAATATAATATCATGTCAGGGTTGGTAGCCTGTCGTGCATCAAAACTAAAATTATTTCAGGAAGATAAAATAAGTTCTGCAGTTTGTGTTTTGGCTAGACAAACGATGGCAAAAAAAACCTCTCCGATGCATCATTTTTAAATAGATCATTGAAATGACAGAGCTTTGATTTTTTCCAGTGTTCTTTTTTTCACATCTGACAAGTCTAAGTGCTTCTGTCTACATAAGTCACATACTAATTAGTAATTAACCACTGTTATTTAATTAGACTCTCCAGTCGGTGGATCCCGCGTTAATCACTCCCAGTTTGGTGTGTGGCGGCTGCTGGCGGTGATGAGGCCGCTCCACTGGGGTGCATTTCACGCTGTGTGATGCAGCCGTGCCCAGACGCAGCCTGTTTCTGCCTTTATCTTGAAGTTAGAAGAGAAATGTCCAAGTGTGAATTACAGTAACCCCAGTGAGTCAGCTAGACCTCTGAAATGGTTACAAAAGGTAAAAAACATGAACCTTGGCTCACTGAATAAAGAAAGGACTTCTTCATTTAAGAGATTCATTACGTTCTCTTCTTTCCTAAGCGTTGGGCTTTCTCTCACACCATTTGAAAATGAGATGTATGCTTTAAGGAAAGGTAAAAATTGTATCTCATACCTACCGAACTTGCAGGAACTGTAATAAAAATTCAAACTTTTGAAACTTTTCTAAAGGTTTTGGTGACTAGAATATATTAGATGAAACATATTTGAAAGAATTTTAATGAGAAATGGCCACAGTAATTTAGAAGCAGTTGTTTTAATAAAAATGTTACCTTTCTTATATTATGAAACTAATTCTTTATGCTTTTTTATTCTATTAGCTTTTACATAAATGAAGACTTTTTCTATGATTATGAACTCCTTAGACCTCATCGTATGTCTTGAACAACATCTTTTAGGGTCCCATCAATCATTTTGTATGGACAGTGCTCTCGATAACTAACTCTCCATCCTGGAAGCTGCACTTCCCCTTTGCAGACTTCATCTGTGCCAGTGGTTATCAGCTCTGGGTGGACGTCAGGGAAGGAGTTGATTTATGTATCCAAATTGCCAATGGAGTTTTTTGCTTGTTTAATTGTGCCTTTTGCAGGAAAGAGTGTTGTTTGGGGGCAGGGCTTTATGAAGAAGTGCAGCCGTGTTCCGCACACACGTGGGGCAAGCTTACCTGGTGTGGTTAGATTCACCATTTCCCCTGAGTGTGAACCATGCAAAAACCCAAGACCAAGGTCATCTCAGGCAAATGTGTACAGTAGTCACACTTTCTTGAGTGACTGGGCACAGGCAGTTCCCTCTGCCCAAAGGTCCATTATATTTCCCAAGCATGCTCACCTAGAGGATCCCTGAGAGAGAGAGAGGAAGTGGTAAAAACTGAAGCTCCAGAGGCTGTTGGCTCATTCAAATTTGGACAGTTAGTAAGCACTGGAGTTAGGGTTCGGACTCAAATCTTTTGCTATCTGGTCTTGGGTTCTCTTCAATGTACCGTTATTCCCCTCTTCCTCCTCATCTTCCTTTTCCTTCTTCTTCTGGATAAAGGTATTTAGACAAAGACGTTTAAGGTTAATGTAGTCATTATTTCAAGTTTTATGTAATGTTTTATTTCATAAACATGAGTTTTGATTTTATTTCTTTAACTAGCAGGGTCATCAGTCCGACTAAATATATATAGATTACAAACTAGCCAGGTTATGCATTTTATACTGCACAAATATGTGAAAAGTCTCTCCTTTACATTTCCATTTCCTTTATGCCTCTGTCAAGTTTTGGAAGTATTTTAATAAAGTCTCTCTGAAATTGAGTAACAAATCCCCCTCAATTGCCGTGGCTTTTCTCATTCCATGTATGATAATCCCCACCCTCAGGGAAAAGCTTCTTTGAACAGAATGAAGTTCTCGTTATTTATTTAATTGTTGACACATTGTGATAGAATCTGGTTGGTGATAACACTCAGCAAATTGAAACCCTTCCGCTGCCACTTCCGTTCTATATTCTGGAGCCTGCAGAATCTTTTACTCAG
The DNA here is from genome assembly GCA_039655065.1 of Glossophaga mutica. NCBI lineage: Eukaryota > Metazoa > Chordata > Mammalia > Chiroptera > Phyllostomidae > Glossophaga > Glossophaga mutica. The sequence goes on from CM077304.1 coordinate 45,370,357, forward strand.
TAATGACATTTCCTTAGAAATTGCCAATTACTAACTATGGGTATTAAAAATAAATAAGTTTTTTTAGTGAAGATTGAATTGTTCATCTTTTGGTGAATTTAATGATCTGGAGTCTGATCAGATACCTTAGATTAGAGAGACAAACAGTTTAACTCTCACGTGAGAAGAGTAAGGTTCTTTCTGAACAGCAGTGTTCAGATGTCCTGATCTGTGCATCACCGTGCAGAGTATTCTGTGTCTTCCGTATTACCTGGATCCCAACATGATAAGAATCAACGTTCTGTAAGTACCTATGAGTGTTATGCCTCATACCGCCCCCTCTCGATATGTTCTTCTCATGGTCCAAGGCCCACTGCTGAGGATTTATAAAGTGGTGGCATGGCATGGAACTCAAGAACACGTTTTGAACTCAAGGCCTCCTGACTTCTAGTCTGTCATTGGCTGCTGTTGAGCTTTGCGAGGCTGAGACATCATTTACTCCTGTTTATAAATAGAGGGAAATGGCCTAACATTATTAGTTATACCTTTTAACCCTTAAGTTTTATGTGGCTATTTAAGCAAGTATGGTTAAAGTTCTGGGCGTACCCGAGAGCTGTGCAGACTGATTTAAACCTGGGACTAGGGGATTTTCGTTTAAACTCCAGCAATTTTACAAACATTCTTGAGTTCTCAACAGTCAGGGTGTTTTATTATTTTAAGGAGTTGACAGTTTGCCAAAATTAGCTAGCAGCTGGAACTCAACCCACAGTCTCCACTCCGTTGGGAAAATGCTGAAAACAGAAAGCAGGCTACAATACATAGAAATTACAAAATCCAAAATTATTCTTCAGTTTACACATCAGTGTGTTAAACAATTAACACATGCCTTGATTTCTAATGCTAGCTGAGCTTGGTGATAGAAGCTACATGATTTGTAAAACCCAGGCATTTATTTCTTTCTACTTGTCTGAAATCAAGGCAGAACTTACCACGTTGTTTGTTAAGAATATAAACAGGAGGAAAGTTCATGCATTTAACTATTATTATTTGCCTATACAGATTAACTGACATACTGTCATGATGTTGGAGATTTGGGTACTGCTATGTACAATACAGAAAGATAGCCTCTGTGTATTAGCCTAACATGACCCCTTCTTCATAGCTGGCTAGGATAGTTAGCTGGCTCCAAATTCAGTTTTTAACACACCAAATTGCTTTAAATATAGCCCAACTTAGCATATTTTTAGCCATTTAGAACCTGCCTACTTTGCATACTCCATGAAACTGCACCCAACATCTACTAACCATGGATAAGACAGACTCTAGCTGTGAAGGAACCCAAACCCCCTCCCTTTTGGAGCTCTCTGACCCACGCACCCTGTGTCCTGCTGCTCTGTGACATCCCCTAGACTCATAAGTCCCCATTCCATTTCCTCCTTGTGCCCAGGAAGCCCCTTGCCCTGTTCTCCTTCTGAGTGGTGGTGCCCACTCGGAAGGTCTCTGGTTGGGAGGGACACACTCATGCGCTTCCAGGTGCCACGTAATGAAGCTCATTGTGTGTCCCTGCCTCTCCCGTGATCCGCCGCCAAGGCCAAGTCCTCAGACCTACCACATGTCGGTATATGCCTATGAGTATAATTAAAAATAATAATAAGCCAAATAGGTATGCTTCTGACCAGGCATGAAGAAAATGAATTCTCATAAATGATGTGTTAGTGATAGTTGTTTCTTTGTGGTGAGAAATTTGGTTGCTCTTTTTATGGGAGTATTAAAGGCAGCATGATACAGGGAGACAGCAAACGAGTTAAGGTCAGAGGCCCTGAGTTTGACTCTTGGCTGTTTATTACTGAGTGACCTTGGACAAGTCACTTAGCTTCTCCAAAGTTCAACTTCAGAGCTGTGAAATAACAATGATACTGCTTAAAATTATTTTCATTGACCTCACTACAATATGGGGTGTAAAATAAGTCGGTAAACTCTAAAGCACAGTGCAATTAAGAGGGTAGGCTTTCTCTTCAAATCCTGGCTGTACCAGTGAGGTGGTCCAGAGGAATCTCTCTGAACCTCACTTAAAAATTTTTAATAAACAATTTTTATTTTTCAATTACAGTTGACATCCAATGTCATATTAGTTTCAGGGATACAGCACAGTGCTTATATTACTGAACAGAGTGGGATTTGGCTGACTGCTGCCAAACACAAGTGTAACACAAAAACTGGAGGCGAAGGAAAAGGTCTGGATTAACAGGTTGCCCAGTGTGGGGGAACAGGACTCTGCAGCTTCCTTCACCGAGGACCTTGGGCTGCTGCCAGATCACTGCGGCTGGTTGTGCAGGGGGCCCTATCCGAGGGGCTCCATCCGTGGGCCCTGATGCCCAAGGCTGCTCATGACCCGGTGCTGGCAGACTCTCCAGCCCGTGTATCCCTGAACCACACTCTCAGAGTGAGAGGAGGGGTGCAGTCTAAGCCATGAGCCCTGTGGAGCCTCGGTGTTCAGAAGTTGGCCGCCAGTGAGGCATGTGACCCAGCCCCCAACCAGGCAAGCAAGGGCGGGAAAAGAACCTTCAGCAAAGTCTTGTACCTGCTCCCTCGAATGCCCTGTCCTCCTGCTGTGTCCCCCTGCACTGGGTGAATAAGAAGAACACAAAAGGGTTGAGTCTCTTGCATGCCCTCTGATTAAATCTTCTGCCCCCAAATCCCATGTGAGGCAGAAGTGTCCAAATTCCCAAACAATCTAGGTTGGCGTCCAGCACGCTCATCAGTCTGCAACGCATCTCTGCCCCTCCTCCTGCTGCTGTGGTCTGGAAGTGGGTAGGAAGGTTTCTAGCTGTGCACAGGGACATAGTGTCTCTGCCCAAGGCAGGGCGTCACATGCTGGTTTGTTTGCCGTCACGTGTGGGTATGGAGCCATGTGCCAGCTGTGGCTTCAGTCCACTGCCTTGAGGTTTCCTGCAACCTCTCCCTCACTTTGGGGAGTGTAGCCTTTCCTGCTGTCCCAGGGACCCCCTCCCCTCTGCCCAGCCAGATGACCGGATCCCCTGTTACAATTAGACATTTACATAGCTTTCAGAGTGATCTGCCCATAAGACTAGTACCCACCTGACACTATGCAGAGTTATGACAGTATTATTCACTATGCTGTACTGTCTATTTTCGTGACTATTTTGCCACTGCCAGTTTTGAGCCCTATTTCCTTTATCATTATCATGTGAGGGTAACAATACTATTTCCTTCTTAGGGTTGCTCTGAGGATCAAAAGAATTCTTCAGACGTCTCTAGTGCCCAGATGTCGATGGGTATTGTATAGGTGCTTCAGTGGTAAAACGAAGTGAAGTACAAGGGTTGTATGAGTCACCTACAGATGTCACGAGAAATGTGAGCATAGGACGGAAGCATGCTGTTCAGGAGTGGGTGATGCTCAGTTAGGACTTTGTATAGTAGTAATTCCGAATTTGGGTAAAAAACAATTCTGAAATGTGAATAGTGTGAAATATTGAAGAGGAATAATGCTCAAGAACAAAAATGCCCTCAAATGATGAAAATCATACTCATATATTCCTTTCTCAAGATTCACACACATATATATATAGTCTTCACATATATTATACTCAAACCACAAAAATATTACTCAAGTACGGAGATGAATAAGAGAAAACAAGGAGTCTTCTAGTTTTCAATTAATTTCCAGACAGAGAATTTCATTAAGGAGGCCTGACATCTAATAAAAAACTACAAATAGAGGAAGCAGATTAATTACCAGACCACAGTTCAGCAGGTTCAACACAGTGCCGAGTGCTTTTACTCATGTCTGACTGACAGACCCAGTCTCTTAGCAGGAAAAAAGCAGACTGTGCTTGAACAAGAACAATAAGGTGACTTAGTCTTCTTAAAACTGTTCACACGAGGACAGGAAACCCTGTTCACACGAGGACAGGAAATCCTTTCCAGAATGCTAGCATGATCGGATGGGATCTGAATATGCAATGCACTGTTGCCACTTGCTCTGTGTGAGCCAATGCATAATACCGCTACGAGCAGATGTAAGGGGATGTGCGCAGTCAGTCTGGTGCATTGCATTAAAGGGGTTACAGGAAAGGCAGTGCAGCTAAAATGAAGAAGCCAATTGATACATCTACTTGGACGACATACTGAGCAACACAAATGCCTTTGATGGGAAATGAAGTCAAATAAAAACAAGGTGACCTGAACAGTATGTAGGATAAAATTGTTGCTGCATGCGCAGATGTGGAAGGGAGCATGCCTCAGCCTTGCGGTGCGTGATTCCATGATGCATGGTCCAGAGAGCATGCATTGTCCGCAGGTACTGGTGAGTGTAAATGTTCAACAGCACAATCAAGGAGATTGTTTAATGTCTCCTGATGACACAGATAGCTATGCTGTAAATCTTTTGGTGAAGAAAGCACGATACAGCTGAATAAATTAAAAGAAGGAAGGAAGTGGGGAGAAAGGGAATGTAGAAGGGAAAACAAATAAATTAAAAAATGAAAATAAATCAAGGGGTTATGGTGATTTAGGAAGCAAATGTATCTATACATTTACTATTAGATTTTTTTTAAAGATTTTATTTATTCATTTAGAGAGAGGGGAAGGGAGGGAGAAAGAGAGGACACAAAACATCAATGTGTGGTTTCCTCTCACACGGCCCCCCACTGGGGACCTGGCCTGCGACCCAGGCACTTACCCTGACTGGGAATCGAACTGGTGACCATTTGGTTTGCAGCCCAAGCTCAATCCACTGAGCCACACCAGTCAGGGCAGGTTTTTTTCAACAATAGGAAAACCTATGTTGAGCTTTATTCAGTGTAGCTGAAAAAAACTATACTTGTGAATGTGAATCTGTGACTATATTCATGTATATTTATCCATTCCAACATATAGAAAGATCAGGTAGCTTGATTAGAGACTAGATTTTTAGTTACACATTACTTGGTTTCACTTACATTAGTGACTGAATGAGTGAATGACCTTATGCAAATAATACTTGACTTTGCTGGCTTTAGTTTCCTCTTGTATAGAATGGAGGGAGTGTGTTCAAATGGCTGGTGTGATGATCAGTGTCTGTACAACATTGGCCTGCATTAAAGACTCAATTTTTTATCATCATCATCATCGTCATTGTCATCATCGTCAAACAATGAGGCAGAAAGCAAGTGACGGGCACAGTGTAGAGGCAGTTGACTACTGTCAGCAAGGGGCATGCAACTGTGCAGATTCATATAATACTTTCATTTAAAACGGAATTAGATAAAGTCTAGATTTTCTTCACTTTTCATAAATATTCATACTAGTCAGGTTTCTCCTTCTGCTAATATAGAAATAGGCAGTGTTTAAATTTTCACTCACATGGAAATTAGGAAGATAACCTACATGAGTAAAGAAAAGATGGAAAAATGAGTAAATGTTAAAATTCAATCCATCCTATTTAAAGGTAGGAAACAGGAATGCCAAGAGAAACCCCCTCCCTCGCCCCCCGCTCATTGCTCTATTGGTTGGTGTTGAAGGGACTTTTCATGAGTTTAGGAACCTGTCGTAATGAATCACTGAGACAATTTGTGAATTCAGATGTTGAATTTCAGGAAGAAACTGGCTGTAAACCTGCTGGAACATCTCATTTTTTAACTCTCTTAAACTTATATTAAAGAATCTTTTGTTCCTTGAGAAAAGGAACATTACTAGAGAAGATTCCTGAAGTTTAAATATGATAACAGATGGTATTTCAAGTTTTCCGTCAATTACATAAGTGGTAGAGCTCCAGATTTATTTTTTTATTTTTTATTATTTTTAATCAGTATTTTTTTTAATTGTTGATATTGTACAGTTTTCTGTCTTTTACTCCCCCCCCCCCAGCCCACCGCCCCAGCGAGCTCCAAATTTAGATTCAGCACACAGCAACTATTCCTGACAAAGAATTTCGGAAATTCAGGTACAGTCAAAGACTATCCATCCTCTCACGGAACCATTCATATATCCCTTTGGAGGAAATTTCAGATGGCCCAGGTCACCTCTTCTTCTCTTTCAAAGAGGACCCTGAGAGTGGTTAGTCTTTAGCTGTCAACACAGATCAACGCGGGACCCATGATCTCATCCACCTGAGCCGTGGTGAAATGTCAGCTGCTTTGAGGCTGTTACTCCATGGCTTGTCACATGTTGGTCTTGTGATTATTCTCTTCCACTCAGATGGGAAGTATGACTGGCTCCTTGCTGTGGCTGTTTTGTAGATGTCTACGGTGGCATTATTTTGCTTGAAGCATGTCCATGTGTCCAAAATAATATAGTAGGCTCTTCTGATTGTGTCCTCTTCTTGCTTTGGTATCCTGCTGTCATTTTTCTTGTCTTTTCTTGTATATTTAGACTGTAATTAAAAACCTGAGGATTCAATCCATGACCTTATCACAATCTGTTCCATGTGCCTTTGTTACTTGTCCTGAGGTATCTGTATGTCATTGCTTATGTCACCTTCTTAGAGAGACATCCTCTGACTTTTACATCAGTGGTTCCCATGGAAATCTTTCCACCCACTTCTATTATTCCTTTTTTTAGGTACTGTGTTTTTTCATAGCACTTACCACACTTTATAATTATTTATTATGTATTTTACTTGCTTCTTTCCCTGTTTCTCCTCTATACTCACAAGGGTAAGGCACTGCGTCTGCCTGGAACATACTTATATCACCAGACTCTTGTACTGGAAAATACACATTCAATTATTTTCTTAACCTTTTACTTGAAATGATTTAAAATGTATAAGGAAGTTGCAAAAATAGTACCAAAATGTATTTAGATTCACTATTAACACTTTTGTCATGTTCACACTATCATTTTCACTTGGTATATACATATTATTATTCGGTATATACTCCGACATACTTCAGTTGTACTGTAGTTTCTAAAAGTGTCTCCTTTAAGGACATTTTTTATCCTACAAGACAGCTACAGAGACCAGGAGATTTAACATTGATGTGGTAAATCTGCAGTTCGTGTCCAAATGTCGACAACAGTTCCGCTGGGGTCCAACATAGCCATAGTTTTCCCAGACCAAGAGGCAGTTCAGGGTCACACATTGCATTTATTTATCCCATCTCTTTAGTTTCCTTTAACGTCAAGGCTTCTTTAGGATAGGTCAGTAATGTTGTGGAGTATGTACCGCATGATTGGATTTTAACACCGAATTTTTGTCAGAAATGCTACCTGAGAGATGCCCCCTCCTGATTGCATTTTCTAGGGAGGCATGTAATGTTGAATTGTCATATTTTAATCAAATTTCTTCCTATTTGAGAATATTTAAATTCAACTCTATCTTAGCAGATTTCAATTACATGATACAGTGTTATCAACTATGTTTAATGTTAGATCCTCAGATCTTATCATTGAAAGTTTGTACCCTTTACCAACGTCTCCCGATTTGCCCCTCTCCCCTGAACTGTCCCTGGCAACCACTTTTTAACTTTTTGTTTCTATAAGTTTGACTTTTTAAAGATGCCATATATAAGTGCTACCAGGTAGCACTGGTCTTTTCTCTGTCTGGTTTATTACACTTTCACCAAATTTCTTAACAGTGACTGAGTGAGTGGTAGAGGGTTACATTTTAAGACTTCAGACCTATTGCTGTCAGTGCCTTGCAAGCAGTTTTAATGAAACTGTTCGAGTGTAGAGATAACTATGTGTGAATCCAGGCCTCTAGACCTCTTCTGTTAGGTCTGCCTAGAGTTAGATGTTACACACTGTTAGGTGATATATATAAAAAGCATGAATAGAGTTTGATGTTTTCTTCAGTTCAGTGGATGTAGAGTTGTACTGACTTGTGGTTCTTGTGATTCTTGTCTACCTTGTCAACAGCAAAGATCATGTGTGTCATCAGTATATTATTTGTTTCTGCTCTGATGCAGTTAATTAGAGCACTTCGCACATTTCCAGTTCCTCAACAAAGAAACATGAGGAAAATGTGGAGATGAGAGCAGTGGTGAGAATGGAGTGGTAAGGGGCTCTGCCCTTGGTTTTAATGGCTTCATAGGTAAAGTAACATTTGGCTTTGCATGCTACGGTATTGGCATTATATATGCATAATACACACAATACAAATAATAGCTGTAAAATTAGGCCAAATAAATGAAAATAGATACATGATCTTTAATGCAAGTACATTATGCTGATTGCTCCTAAAAGTCATGTTAGAATTCTGCAGATGCAAAATTTGCAATTTTTAGTAGCTATGTTTAGACTGTCATCCTAGACTCAAGAATATTGCTAAATGAGCAGTCTCGTGTCACATAATTGTGGTTGGAAACCCCTTGTAACAATAGAGTTATATTATATCCGTCTCACATGAAATTAAAATTCAAAAACTAAAAGGAATGATTACTTTATACTTTGCAAAACCTGTACCCTGTAGGAAGGTAATGTTACATTATATATATTTTTTAAAGGTAAAGATGAAAACACAACAACTCTGTGGGCATTTTGAGAAGTCTGCATGGTCTTAGTTTTTTCACCTGTGAAAGCAAGGGGGTTGAGGAGATGAATGCTGTAATATGATTTTATTTATTTAATATCAATTGGGCGTTTACTATGTGTGCAACACTGGGCATTTCGAGATGAATAAAATATTGTCCCTGTACTCAGGAAACCTATGCTCTAGTGAATGAAACAATAATAAGGAAATAATTAAGGCACAGTGTTGTATTCCAACTAGAAATATGCATAGAATGAACTGATTTAAAAACCTCGAAGCAGGGAGACCAGTAGGAGGCTGCTGCATAGATAGTCTGGAGTGAGACCTGAATGCTGCCTCTTCCCATTCACTGCCGTTACCTTAATCCAGCATGTAAACAGGAGTGTACTCTTCCTTTAAAGCATAGTATTTATTATTATACTCAGTCTGGCTTGGATTTTAGATGGCTTTTACCTACTGATAGTGCTACAGTGTCAAGATCTTGTAATTAGCTAAACAGGCTATGCTTGATAACAAATTATCGTGAGGTCACCCCGAAGCGAGTAGGATCCTGCATCCCCTCTGGGTGAATGTCGTTTGATTACAGATGAAAACAATGGACTTGCACTAGAAGGGGAGGGGGGGCAGTTGGAGGGATGTTGAGAGTCTCTGAGTTTTCTTGATGCGTTTTACCGAATGAAGGAGAGGGCAGGTGTTTTTTACCGTGTGCTGGGAAACATGTCCCACTCTCTCTCACTGAGCGGGTCCGAGCTGTTAGCTCTCTGAGGCGTAACTTTGTGCCGTCTGTATGGGGTTCGAGGTGCTGTAAACACAGTCATAGTTTCTAGGTAATAGGAATCTTTACAGTTCTCGGAGATTATCATCTCACTTTGAGTGAAAAAATCTCTCCCGTCAAATTTGTTATATATGCATTACCTTAAAAAAAACTATATGTATGTTGAAATAGGTCATGAGAGGAGTATGTAAGATATTTGTAAGTTTAAGGAATAATAATAAAAGGAACAACCCTCTCCTCACCACTCTGTTCATGCAAAAGACACTTAGCCGTATCCCAAAGCCCTCCAATTTCCTCCTCCACCCCCAAGTGGAAACTCCTGTAATAAGCTATGTGTTTATAATCTTTTGCTTTCCTTTGTATTTTATCACATGTAAATTCACATTAATTAAGATACTATTTATTTTTGCGTATCTGGGACTTAATATCATAGAACCATACTCACATAATATACAGGGTGGGACAAAGGTAGGTTTGTAGTTGCAGGTACATGAAACACAGAGTTTATCTTGCATTATTTATTAATTATCATATTACTCATATTTCCCATATGAACAACTGTAAACCTACTTTTCCTGCACCCTGTGTATTTCCTAGACTTGCTTTTTTTCATTCAACTCTATTTTTCTGAGATGTATCAATGCTCTCAGTGGTGACTAAGATTTATTCATTTTCACTGTTATATTGAAGGAAAATCCATAAATAATTTGTCCTTTGTGGAAATTTTATTGTTTACAGTTGTTTTTGCCATTTTGAATGTTCTTATTAAGAATATTTCTGCACATTTCTCTTTCTGTACATGTGAACAGGTAGCAGATATTACTGGGAGTCAGATCGTAGGTTCGTAGGTGAAAGAGCATTTCCACTGTGTTAGATGATGCCGAATGATCCTCCGCATGGGCTACACCAGTTCACACTCCTATCGGCTGCCGATCCGTTCTTATCCATTCACATTCTCATCCAGCTTGTAAATTTTTGCCCATTTGGGAGGCATAACATGATATCTCATTAAGTTTTAATTTTAATTTCCTTGATTATAGATTAGACAATATCTTTTCATATCCTTAGTGGAAAACATATTCATGTCTGTTCTTCCTCTTTTTTGTCATTAAATTCTTTCTTTTTCCTTATTAAATTTTTAGGAGTTCTTCAAATGCTTTGAATGTTAAAGTTTTTCCTAGGTATATGCATCATTAACAATGTCTCTAAACTTGTGGCCTTTTAGACTTCTCGTTATGACACGTTTAGCACACATGCAAAGGGAGAACGGAGAGCACCGGAACCCCGAGTGCGAGCTGCTGGCTCTGACAGCGGCACTTCCGTCCCTCTGTGCCTGCTCTTATTTCATCCCTGTCTCTGCCCATAATCCACTCTCCACCTGTCACGCAAAGTCCAGTTACCGTATGATTTTACTATGGCTCGTCATTTTGCAGGTGGTTCTTCTGATGAATAAGACTTTTCAATTTTAATGTAGTTGAATTTAACAACCCTTTTCCTCTACAAATTGTGTGTTTATGTTTCTTGTTTAAGGAATTCTGTAAACTGAGGTCATGAAGATATTCTTTTGTTGTCTTCTAAATGTTTTAAATCTTTGTTTTTTTCATGTTTTAGTACTTATTCCATTTGAAATTAATTTTTTGTGTGTGGTGTGAAATATAGAGTTAATATATTTGTTTGCTTGTTTTGTTTTTAAATAAAGATAACTCTTTGTTAGGCACTAATTATACTAGTGAGGTCCCCCCGCGCTTCCCAGCCAATGTCTAATGCTTTCTGTGGCATCGATGGATTTTACAGATGTGTGAGGGTTTGGTTCTAGACTATCTGTTTTTCCTCTGTGCCCTCGCTGTGTTATCTCAATTATTGTAACTTTATAGTAAGTATTAATAAGGTTGGAGCTCCTGTCTTTGCCCTTCTTCAGGAATCTTGACTGTTCTTGGGCCTTGGCTTTTTTTGGTAGATTTTAGAATTAGATTACCAAGTTCTATAAAAAACTTTTGGGATTTTGGTTGGCACTGCAATTCACGTATAGACAAATTTGTGATGAAGTTATGACTTTCAAGTTTTGAGGTTGTAATGCATGAATATGTTACACTTTTCCATTTATTTATTTATTTTGCTCTCTTTATTCTGGTTTTTAAGCAAGTGTCTTTTTCATTAGGACTTTTCCTGTCTAGCAACTTAAAATTATAGCCCTTCTCCTCTCTTCGAACACTTTATTTTACTCTGTAGTACTTAGTCCCATAGTACATATTGTTTCTCCTTGACATCAAATAAGTGAGAGCAGATTTTTATTTGTTTGCTTTCTCTTGGAATATTGCCTAATACATAGTAAGCACTCAATAAATTAATTTCTCTCCATAAGGATCTTTTTCATCTTTTGATAGATTTATTTTTTTGGTTCAGTGATATGCTGGTAACTGTTTAACAATAGGCTCTCTGGGGAAGAGGCAAAGGCAAATGATTCGTGCAGTTTGCTAATTTCCATGGTGCAAATGCAGCCATCATGGCCAATTTCAAACTATTAAATGCAGAGTTGGGAAGAGGTGCGGAGTATAAAGTGTCCACTAAGCAGAAATAATGAATATAAGTGAACTCAAGAACATACGTAATTGTAAAATGTAGTAACATAATTAGGTATTTAGTTGCAAGTTTATATAATTTAATTTCTAAACAATATTTGTATTAACAGTTTGCTTACACAATTCTTGAAAATTTAACAAGCCCGCACAAGCCGTACAAGCCAGCTACGTGTCACTGTCTCAGCTGTTTATATTTTGTGTGCCTGTGCGAAATATCTTTTTTTAATTTTTAAAATTATGATGCCTAACAATTTCTTGTTCGTGTATAAGAATGCAATTATGTTTTATGTGCTGTCCTTATATCTAGTTAGCTGGCTGAAATCTGTTCATAATTTCAATAATTTTTATGTATACTTTGTAGGGTTTTTTAGTAGATAATCTTATCTATAAATAAGAACAGTTTATTTCTTCATTTTCAAGCCTTATGTATGTTACATTTCATTGCTGTGTTATTGCAATAACATGAACTGCTGGTGTAATATTGAAGTTTAGTGGTAATAGAATGATTTCTTATCTTCTGATTTTCAATGAGTGCTTTAAGATTTTGTTACTTTTTGATATCTTTGTTTGATAAGAGTTTTCTATTACTGTACTCAAACAATAATAAAATTCAAAAGTATTTAATAAAAAAGAAAAAATATTCATAGTTAAGTAAGAATTTGTTTTTTTTTGTGAATAAATGTTAAATGTTTTGAAATAATTATTTTATATCTATTGAGATGATCATATTTATATAACTATATACCAAAAAATATTTGACTTGCCAGGAATATTTTGTGACATAGCTAATGTAACATAGTGTCAAAATAGAGGAAGCAATGATTAACCGAAGTAAAAGGAGAAATGGAAAAATACATACATAAAAAATAAATGTGTATGAACTACATAATTAGCTACTTGATCTACTAGAAGAGTAGAGCACTCCATTTAATAATTGAAGATTCTGTAGGATTCTTAAGTCACATTAAATGTCTGTAAAAGTTGCCTATTTAGTAGGTTAGCTATCAAAGAAGTTTCAGAAAACTTCACAGAATCTGTATCAAGCAAGCAATCTTTTCTGACCACTATTGAGCGTCTTTACTGCCTGCCCCTCAGTAACGTCTTCATATTTACAGTCCATTTCACCAGTTCCTCTTTCAACTACATATAATTTGCCTTTTATCCTATTCATGTGTCTCACATTTAATAATTATAGCTTTCAGTTCCGAAAATTCCATTAGTCTTTTTTTTGGGGGGGGGGATCTGCCAGGGTGTATTCATTTATTTATTCTTTTAAAGATTTTTATTTATTTATCTTTAGAGGGGAAGGGTAGGAGAGAGGGAGAGGGAGAGAAATATCAATGTACGGTTGCCTCTCATATGTCCCCTGCTGGGAACTGGCCTGTAACACCCAGGCATGTGCATTGACTGGGAATTGAACCGCGATCCTCTGGTTCACAGGCCTGCACTCAGTCCACTGAGCTACACCAGCCAGGGCTGTATTCATTTATTTTAAGGTAATTTGTTATTGTATCTTTAAAAATGTATTTAAATATTATTAAACACAGTTATTTTATATTAGATTATATGCTAACTACAATGTCAATAATCTTTGCCAGATTTTGTTGTTTTCTGCTATTTTGGTACTCTAGTTTCTTTTTCCCTCATGTTGTTATAACACACACACTTGAACTCAGAACTCAGATTTCATCTAGGAATTCTTTGAGCTTTGCATGTATAGTACTCTACTGCTGAGAAAATTGTAGTAGAATTCATTTCTAACTGTAGCCTTAAGCAACCTGGATTACTTGATATTGATATTTTGGCTTCTGTTTTTTGTTTTGTTTTATTTTTTGACCACACAAATGGTGTGGATTCAGTCTCCAAATCTCTCACCCCCATCTATATTCAAGACAAATAGGTATATTTTCTCTCATTTCTCTCTACAGTGTGTATTTTATTTTCTAGGTCATTATTTTGTAGAGGGTATGATTTTTTCAAAATTCTTATTTTGCTCAGGGGTGTGCTAATATTCATAGCCCATAAGCTTTGTCTCTAATCCCTTGGTTGTGTGGTCGTGGACTATGAAGCCCAAAGTGCTCGGCCTTTTGGGAGAAATCCCAAACTGATCAAGGTGTGTCATTCATCATATATATTAGTGGATATGGTTGACTGATACTTACTTTAGAGTTTTTGCATTTATGTCCACAGGTAAAGTGACTTCTAATTTTTCTTTTGCATCAATTTCTTGTCAGAATTTAGTGTGAAGATTTGCTGACCAATGTAAGTGAGAAAATTTCTCTCATCTGTTTTCTGGAAGAGTGTGTATCAAGTTGGCTTTATTTTTTTCCCCTTTCAGTGACTGGTATTTCCCAAGGGAGCTATCTGGGCTTGACCTTATGTTGGGGAAATTTTTTAAATTACAGGTTTAATTTCTTTAGTAGTTATACAACTATTGAATTTTTCCCTTGTGTTAGTTTTGTTGTACTATTCTATAACATGTATTAATTTTATTTATATTTTCAAGTTAATTATACATTTTCTAACACTCTCTTATAATTTTAATATTTGCAGATTTTATAATGACATCTCTTTCTATTCCTAACATTATTACTTTTGTTTTCTCTCTTTCAGTCTTGATTGGTCTTTCCAAGTGAGTGTCAATTTCATAGTCATTCCAAACATTGAACTTTTGGTTTTGTTGATCTCTAATTTTTCTTTGTTTTCGATTTCTTTAAATTGTACCTTTATGTATGCTTCCTTCTTTTCTACTTTCTTTGCATTTATTTTACTGTTAGATTTATAAGTTTTTGAGATGGGTATTTTGTTCACTAATATACAATTTTTTCTCTTTTATTGTATACATTAAATGTTATGCATATTCCTGTACATTTCTGTAAGAGCTTTGCTGAGTCAGGTAAATTTTGCTGTATGCTATTATTTAAATCTTTTTCTTAAGCTATTATGGATCGAAACTGTTTTCATTGCACAGAATACAGGGCAAAAATAGAGGTGACAAGCAAAGAAACAGGAAATATTTCAGAGCCTATTCACCTCTCTGCAAGGCAATGTGCTCATTGGCTGAGAAATTTTTAGCATGGGAGAGTGACACGGACTGGCCAAGACAGTGTGATCTGGTTGTCACGCCAGCTGCCCATGGCTGTGATCACAGTAACAGCCAGAGCCCAGGAAACATAAGCAAGCACTGATATAAGGTAGCATATTTCTTTCAGGAAAAAGAAAGCTTTTAGAAACAGATGGTATTACAAGTTAGTACTTCACGGGAGTGGCATGTACTGCTGTAATGACATTTGTCACTGTGTTTTGTGCAGCTGTCAGCACATTCCTGATATTTGCATGGCTGGTATTAGAACTATGTACTAGACAGTGGGCAGTTTCACTGTGGTTTTAGTGGTGGTTAGGGAATGCCTGGGTTAGTCCTTATCTGTGTGTTTATTTCCCCG
The DNA here is from genome assembly GCA_039655065.1 of Glossophaga mutica. NCBI lineage: Eukaryota > Metazoa > Chordata > Mammalia > Chiroptera > Phyllostomidae > Glossophaga > Glossophaga mutica. Next base: position 45,385,603 of record CM077304.1, read on the forward strand.
CATGTGGTAAGTCATGTATGAGTAGATCAGTTCACGTGTATTCCTGCACAAGACAATGCCAGTTTTCATTACTTTACAAAGTCATTCACTCAGAATTACAAACTGTCTATAAAACTATTTTTACCTCAAGACATTCAGAATATACATTGAAGAATTAAATAAAAATAAATGATTATAGTTTAATAAATTGTTGAGGTGTTCATCATAGGACAAATATATAAATATCTAATAATTTTTCTTTTTGTTTATTGTTGTTCGGTGCCAGTTGTCCTGCCCTTTTCCCCGTTGCCCACCCCTACTCCGTCCCCCCCAGTCCCACAGCCCATCCCTCCCTATTGTCTGTTCCCATGATACCTAATATTTTTGATATTTTAAAGGATTTATCAAAACATCATGTTCAAAAATTATATGATATATGATAAAATAGTAAGGCTATGGAAAACAAAGAAAAACTAAACAAAATTTGTTTTAAATATAACCAAGCCAGGTAAAAAACATAACATCAACTGTTTGATCCTTTGTTCCCTTAAAGTGCAAGGCTGGGTTAATGGTTTTTCAACTCAGAGAAAGGCCAAAGGGATTAACTTTAGATTTTACCACCTTGCAAATAACAACTTTCCCAGAGAAAATAATGCTCAGTGAGTAATGTTTTATTTCATTTGACAAATTTTATAGAAACACTACTGTCAATACTTGGTCAACCAGGAGGACGGAGGAACAAATAAGGCAAAACAATCTGTAATTCACAGTTGTGATGCAGGATGAAGGGAAGCGAGGTGTGTGGTCAGAGGGGGGCGTGGTGCGGCCCCTGGAGAGCTAGGAACCCAGCAGAGGGGCTGAGCTACTGAGTGGCGGGCAGTCCAGGCCACAGTGTTTGCTGGGTGGGACTTTCAAATGACAGAACCCGGAAGGCAGGTCAGACGTCAAGTGTCTAAGCTTCTAGGCGCTGTGCTGTTGAGAGCTACGTGGTCTCCATGTCTCTGTCTGCTCCTTGTCTCCGGCTGTGTCTCTCTGAATGTGTTTCTGCCTCTCCTTTTAAAATCGTTCAACAATCTAGAGAGACACACATGTTTAAGGTGTTGTGCTTGCTAGGTGATCGTAAGGAACTTTCCATCTGATAAGAGAAACATTCAGAGATCTATTGCTAATATAGTTCTAAGGAGTGATTTCTTAAACCATTTTTATCTGTCACCTTTCGTTTCACATTTCACAATGCACGTCGTATATTCCCCTGAGTTAAAAATTTACATCAGTAAAGAGTGAAGATTTAATCTGACAGCCCTGAGGACATTCAAGGGCAGTATTACCCTTGTCCTAGGAAGTTTAGGACTGAGAGTGATGGCCTATATTAAGGATATTTAGATTGCGGCTTCTTCCAAATGAAAATTTATTATTTCATTATTCCTGAGGCTTCATTTATTACAATCCTTGGGATCTGAGATAATTGAAGACAACAATAATAATCCCTTCATGTGTTATGCACGGTGGAGTCATTCATTTGAAGGGCTCCCTCGTGGGTCTCGGACTGCGTGTCAAGTCCAGGGTGGGGGTGAGACGTGGTGAAGGAAGGGAACATGGGTACGTGCACGGATGCTCTCGACGTCCTGCGGGGCCCTCGCAGTCTCAAAATGTGATCAGTTCTGTGAAATGTCAGGGGTGTTGCCAACGCTTCCCCCAACTCACAGTAGCCATGGCAATTTGGTACTGGAGGGAGGATATTAATAATACTGATGATGATGAGGATAGATAATATCTACATCTGTTCTAATGAACAGCAGCAGCGAATACTATGCCACGCATATATGCAAGAAGTGTCAGACTTCCTTTCATTTCTCAAGAATAAATGAATAATAAAACATACCCGAAGCCTAGAGGTATATAATTAAAAATTATTGTAAAACTAGATTCTGGCAGGACTAATGCTGTAGGTGAAAAAGGGAATGTTATGTCTTACTCCACTCAGTATTTCCCCTCCTGTCAAGTGGTAAATCAGGTAACCGTTTAGAGACATCTGTTTTGATTTGCCGCGATCAAGTTGTTTGACGATGCAAATCATCTTATCTTGATAAAGAAGTTATGATGCATCTCGGGGCGTCCTGACAACTGTGTGAATGAGGGCACAGGTGAGAGAGGTGGGGCCAGCGTGGAGGCCTTGGTTCCTGAAAGGTCATGTTCCATACTCACCCCACTTCTTACTGGGGAAGCAAATGAACCTGAGTATATTGCAGCAACTGTAAAAGGAGTCATGTGGGCTTCATCCTTATTCATTTTGTCAGTATATTTTTAAAAACCTCAGTGCAGGCAAGCCAACAGCACGCTTTCCTGTGGGGCACTGCTGTGGAAGAGGTCTCTCTGGGTGCTGGTACCAGCTCTACCCCTAAGTATATGGGCGGTGGTGGAAAGTTATTTCATTTATCTGAGTTTTAGTTTCCTTATCAAGTACAAAGGTGGTAATGCCAGCACCTACAGTGCACAGAGTTATCATGCAGTTGAAATGCATGTAGCACATAATGCAACTCAGGAAATATTAGCAATGCTAGCAAAGTTCTAGGAAGATACTTCATCGAATGATTAATTTCCTCAAAATACTCTGGATATTTTTAGCAACAGTTCTGTGGGACCTCATGATTCTTCTGGCATCTTTTAGGCAAAAATAAATTCATTTGGTTACTTCTTATTATTCCTGAAGCAGCTTCAGTTCAGTGCAGGGCCGTAGTCACGTGTCCTGATGCACTGAGTTGAAGCCCCGTTCTCCGGCCTTGGGCTGCTTGGGGCTGACTTTGGGACCTAGGCTGTGGCTAGCCTCTCTGTTTCACCACCCCGTGCTCTGCCTTCTTTTCCCAGTGTTTCAGGCTGCTTCTGACTCCTCCAGCAAAGGAGGGAAGGCACAGGAAAAGCATTGCAACTGTCACAGTCAGCCCTGTCAGGACTCTCCAGGCAGTTGTGGGGCTTTTGTGGGTTCTTCAGAGACCCTCCTGTAGTGTTGCGGAGAACCCCTTCCCTGCAGTTCCCTTGATGTGGACAAATAAATCTCTTCTGGTCATTTATGGTTCCACCCTCATTCCCCAGACACCTGCGACTGATCCAAGGTCTCGCTTGGCCAGAACCTAAGACAACACTTGCTAGCCTTCTCAAGTGTGACCTACAGCTGACCCAGTGGAAACCATGCCTTTTGGCTCAACACATTCTGTGGTTGTGGCCTATCCCCAGTTTGGGGACCACTCTTGGTGTGGCTGTCAAATTAGGTAGCCAACCAGAGTCTCTTCCTCTTGATTTCTCAGGTGCATACCGAATACCGCCTGTGTATCACCTTGGTTCTAGGAGACACGCATGAGTCTCTGACAGCACTTCCCTTGGGCTTAAGGTTCAAGGACATCACTCCCTGCCCCTAAAAGCCTTTCCTCTGTCTTCCTGACCTCAGAGGTGGGTACCAAGTCAGGGTTGCAAAAGGGGTTCTGAACACCTGCTTTGTACGGTCTCTTCAGTATGCCCTGTAAATCATTCAGTTCTGAAACCAACGACCTGAGTTAGTTCAGACCCCACAGGATCAGGGTCTCAGTCCCATGTGACTGCTCTCAGTCCCCGTGCCCGCACAAGTCTGGGATCCCCATGCCGCCTGCACATCTGCCCCACTTGGCTACGAATTTGGGGGTTTCCACGTGCCCCTTCAGGTGCGAAAATTTATTAGAATGACACAGACCTCAGGAAAGCACCATGTTTACAATGACTATTGTATTATAAAAGTTACAAATAAACAGCCAGATAGAGTTATGCTTAGGGCCACAAGGTCTGGAAGCACCCTGGGTGCAGGGCGTCTGTGCCCGCTCTGGGCCTGCCACAGACCAGCATGTCAGTGTGTTCGCCAGCTGGGGAGATTTGTGGGCCTCACCGTTGAGTGTTATTGGCTAGGTTTTATTGCATTGCTATGATCGATTGACTCTTAGGCCAAGTGATTAAACTCAATCTCTAGTTGCCTTCCTTTTCCTCAGGGTTGGGGGATTGGGCTACAGGTTCTAACCCTCTAATCATGTGGTTGGTTTTTGGGGGCAACTAACTTCTTCATCCTGAAGCGAACTAGCTGTACCCTCGCATTCCTGATGAGACACTTTACTAGTATAAACTCTGATATGATTCAAAGGGGCTTGTCTGACAGACAAAAGACACGCCTATCACTTGGGAAATTCCAAGAGTTTTCTGCAGTTCTGCTTGAAACCTGGGCCAAAGACCAAATATACTTTGTCTCATACCCTATCATACCTTCAGAGTAGTTAGGATGTATTGTCCAAGGGTCACGGCTAAAAAGTGGGACCGGAAGAATCCCATTTAACATCCTGTGACACTGTGAAAGTGCAACGGAACTATTTTGACATAAATATTCATTTATATAGGACAAGTAGGGCCTTTAAGTTCGGGTGGGATAATTTTAAATGTTCTTGGAATGATAAAAGTTATGTCATTATAAGTTCAAGGAAATGATGCAGATCAAAGACCTTGTTGAAAAATTGCCTCCCTGATAACTAGTGACACATTTTTAATGTCTGCTGTAAACATCATGAAGCTGTTGCCTTTGGTGAACCCATTTGAAGGGAGATCCCCTGGGTGCCAAAACCTTGAGAGCGATAGCATATATTGAGAAAGATATTTCCCTATTTTGAAAGGTTCATATGTAGGAAGAATCTACATGCCTATAAATCTTCATCAAGGATTGGAAAGAAATAATTTATCAGGTAATTTGTAAATTTTCAAACATGTCTCTGGGAACAAAAAGACTTTGAATTTGAAAAACACCTTGGGGTCAAATTGAGACTTCTTTCAAGAAGGCTACTTTTTTTCTATAATTTGGAAATCACTTTTCTTGCAAATCTCCCTGAATGTATCAACAATTAGGTTTGAAATGCAACTGAACTGTGTCACAGTGTTGGTTATAATAATTGTGAAAGCTTCATGGAGAAGTTATCTTAAAAAACACATGGCATATTTAAAAAATATGTATATAAAAAATTTGAAAACTTTGGAAATCTTTGCAAAATATAGTTTAAATATCAGAAGTACCTTGTTATCACTTGAGCATAATTTTCCTTTCAACTTACGAGTTAGGGTGTATAATGAATGACATTTTCTTATAGATAGTAGTAGGATTGTTGAAGTAGTCTTGCCATTTCTCCAAAAAAGAAAAAAAAGTGCATACTGTAAATACCAGCCTATTATGCAGGCTAGCCATGGCTATAAGCTGCTAACCCTACTCAGATCTGTATTGGAGAGCTCCATGGTTATTACTGTATTTATTTATAATAAGTAGACACTTGGATGATTCAAATTCATACTGATAACATAGAGAACAGCTTAGAATGAGGAAAATATAAATCCATGATGCAAATTCTATTTTAAAAAATCCTGGATAGTTAGCAGGAAACTTATTCTGTTAAAGTTGAGTAGAGACAGAACATTTAGATTAGACAAAACTCTGTATCAGATAACGTTTTTGTATATTATTTCTGCTGGTTATTCATATTTGGGATGTTTTTCATGGTGATCAATACACACTCTGGTGAACCATGAGCGATCAGCTTTGGGCGCAGCCAGCCAGCCTCTGTCATCTGCTGTTCTTTGTGTATATCCTCCACCACGCTCCTAGAATCACTCTGACTACAGCAAAAATGACATCGAGTCAGTGTAGAAAATTAAAAACATATGGATACTCAAAAATCAACCTTAGGAAAAGATATTAGCAGATAATAGCCTGTGCTCTGAAGCCAGGACCCTCAGGTTCAAATACGAGTGCAGCTGCTTCCTGGCTGTGCGACCTCAGGCAGGCGCGCTCCCCTCCTTGTGCCTCACTTTTCCTCATTTGTAAAGTGGTGACAATGATCATAGCAACTTCCACAGAGAATTACTAGGAAGGTTAAATTAGTTAAACTTGGAAAGTTCTTAAGAACAGAGTCTGAAACACACTGAGTGCGATATAAATGCACTTTAAGTAAGACGCACACTTCCTCTTTAAGCAGTTTTATCCTATCGTACCTCTTGTTCCTATTCTTTCACTTAACATGTTATAATTATTTCCCATGTCTTTAATATACTACGCAATTTAATTATTAAAAGCCCAGAGCAATTTTATTGTATGTTGACAGCAAAATTATATCAATTTATTAACTTGTTCCCAGCTTTCAATTTTTTAAACAAAGTCATAACGTGACCCTTATATTGAAATTCGTAGCAGTCATGATTTTAGGAAAGATCGTGTAGAGTGGAGTTACCTGTCTGTATACATGTTTGTAAGCGTGTTTGCTTCTCCCGAGGCCCCAGTAGTTTTCTTCCCAGGGCCCATGAAGGGGGAGTTGCCACCCTTTGTCAGACCTCTCTGTTCAAACCACTTGTTTGCACCATGTTGAGAAAGGTAAAAGAGATCGTTTGTCTCACACTTGCTAGAACAGAGAGTGGGGAGGAATTTTGTGATGTTAGTAGCCATTGTGGGTGTTAGAATACACCTTTGAAAAAGTGTGTGGCAACTTTAGCAGACGGCAGGGACTTAACCTTGACTTTCCCCTATTGTATTTTAACACACATTATACTTAAACAACATCTGTGGAAAAGTGGGTGATGTAGGAAGAAAAAGGAATAATGGGTTTTCCAATTAGCCTGTTAACAACAGGGACAACTAACATTATGTGCCATGCACTGTGCTAAGTGGTGTGTGCGTATTTTTAGTGTATGTATATTTATGCATGCACATGTATGATATATATACATATATACATATATATGTGTGTGTATATATATATATGATACCTTTATGGGAGAGCCTATATTATTATCCCAACTTTACAGATGAAGAAACTGTGAGGCACAAAGAGAGGTTTTATAACGTGCTCATTTTCATAGTTGTAGTGGTGGATCCTTGAATTAAGAACCCAGGCAGTCTGGCTTTAGATTCTGGGCTCAGTGCATGTTGTCTTTCTAGATTCCTTGATCCAGGAATCAAAGACAAGAAGGAAGCCACATATTTTGGACTTGGGGGGAAATTTTCTTCAGAACATAAAGGCGTAACACATAACCCACACTGTCATTTCAAGGATTGACAGCTGGCAGCCTCGTTTAGGGCTCCTGAAGTGGGAAGTAAGGCTTCGGTGCCACGGAAGGCTGGCTTAGGCTGTTAGGCAGAGCGGATGTGAGCAGGAACCTGTGCAGGGGGAGAAATGGAAGCTAAGTCTCTGGTCAAATCAAAGCTGATGCTTGTGAGCTATTCCTGACTCTGGGTTGAAAGCCAGAGTGCTCAACCAACCCTACTTGTGCCTGAGATTTTGTGAAGGAAATTATTTTGAATGATGGTTATCTTTCATTTATGTATCTTAAAAGTTGTATTTTGCATTGGAGAGTTTAAGATGGTGCTGTGTTTTGAGAACTCTAGCTTGCATTAAAAAAAGTAAGCTGTGCAGCTAAGGTTTTACGTTTTGAGTGTCTTCTGAATTAATCATTTATACAACAAAAGTTTCTTAGTCACTTACTATATGCCAGGTGTGATCCTGCTAAATTCTGAAGATTCAGGCTTAAATAAGACAGGTACATGCCCTGCTCTTAAGGAACTTCTAGGTGGAGGCTGACACTGTGCAAATGCACGAGATAATGACAGACCAGGAATGAGTGCTATGAGGACATAACGGGAGATGTCAAAACTTCAAATAAATACGACACGTCCCTGAAAGAGAGGGAAAGGTTTTCCCCTCAACACACACACTGTGGCAGATAATGTCACAGGGGCCCTGGAGAAAACTGTCATAAAAAGTCACTGCTACGATTAAGTGTTTTGGATAAAAAGATAGAAAACATATGGGCAACTGATGGATTAGAAAACTGATCTAAAAATATGCCAATTGCAACTTAAATTTTTGAGGGCAACCTAAACAATACTCTTTAGAGTACTCGGGATCCAGATGTTGGTGCTGATTCTACCCTTGATGAGCTCTGTGATGTTGCGGAAAACCATTTACTTCTGTGTTCCTTGGTGTACTTATCTAGAAATGCAAAATGTATGTCAGGATAAAATTGGATAACAAAGCTTGCATGAAGCTGATTTGTTTGCATTAAGTGGTGTCTAGGTTTTAAGCAATGGTGACTGATCTGGTCTCCCTAATGCCTATAATAGGCTTCAATTCACAATGTCAGGATTTCAGCAGCTTTTTAAAATTCTGTTTAACCGAGGTTATTCTATGCAACAGTAAATCATTGCTGAAGCATTTCTTTTATTCCAGTTATGTTGATGGGAAGCCATTTGGGAGAAGCTGTGTTTCATTATTTATTATTATTCAATATTAAATTTGGAGAAAAATAACAATGTGGAGATGAGATGCATCTCAGAAAGAGATGCTATTTTCTGGGATAATCATCGTACTTGTTATTGACATCAGATACAGGGCAATTTAACTTACTCAAAATAATATATTTGCTAAGAGTCTCAGCAGCCTCTGGTCACAAATGAAAGCTCATTTATACAACAAAAGATAGTCAGATCAGTGTGACAAAAGCTGAAACCTATATTTTCTGGCTGAACGTTATTTTCTATAGTCACAGTTGAGGGCTTTTTCCCCAGGTGTTACCCAGGAAGGCAGCGGAAGGTGATATTACCTGGATCAGTTTTTCTGTGCACTGAATACCAATGTACTTGTTTCCTCAGGTGTCTGTATTTTTCCTCAGTATCAATTTAAAAGACATATACCATAGTATCTCATTTATCTGTTGAATCTAATGAACAAAATAAACTGACCAACAAAATAGAAATAGAGGCATGCACACATGGAACACACTGACAGCTTTTAGGGGGTGGGGGGAAAGCAGGGCTGGATAAAAGAAGGTGAAGGACTTAGTCAAAGAACATACATACATAACTGGTAGATACAGACAATAGTGTGGTGAGGGCCAGAGGGAAGTGGGGGGCGAGGGCTGGGGGGAGGCAGGCAAAGCCACGGGGGCAGGAGAATGGACATCCATAAATGTCAACAACACAGCGATACAAAATAAAATAAAAACGAACCAAACACACTACATCTGATTTTCAGGATACTTCGTCCTTAACATTGTTTCAAACCGTTAACAAATTCTCATACTGAAAGAATAAAAGTTGTCATGGTAATTAAAAAAATATTTCCACAGATACATTCATTCTGGAAGTGTTTCTTCTTTGGGAGGAAAGTGGTTTCTTTAATGTACATACAAGTAGCACAGTTAACTGCACTGAGGGTGTGAAGCAAGTGCAGTCGAGCTCTGTGGACCCATGTGGATTCTGCTGTGAAACCTCTTCAGCCTTTTCTGTTTACTGCCTTGCCAAAGTGTTTTGTAAGTTCTCCCCTGTAACTTCACAGATCAGAGAAATCAACTGTATGAATCAAAGTAGGAAAGAATATATTTTAGTTTGTTTAAAGCATCTATAATTTAGAAATAAATATGAATAATGGGTAAGTTTATAAGAAAATGGCTTATTGACACCCACCTTCTTGTTGTCTTATGAGGTAAAGAGAAAATGTATAAATAAATAACTGTGAAAGAACTATATATCCCCCTCCATTTTTTTTTTTTTTTTTTTTTGCGGTCCCATTATTATAAGTGAGAAGCTGAGCTCTAACCACTGTATTGCAGTGGTTAAACAACACATGGTAACCTCACTTTTTCTTTTGGGGGAGGTCCTTATTTTTACGAAATGTGTAAGTGGGTTATGGCATCCATTTTGTGAGTCATTTACAAAAGTTTGCACCGTTACCTCTTGTCACACTGAAGAGATAAGGCATAATTTCCATTTTGTCAGCAAGTCGCGGTGTGACAGGCAAGTGCCTGCCTCGCGTGCGCGGCAGTGCTCTCTGATGGATCGCAGGTCCCGCGTGAGACCTCGCAGCGTGCTCATTAAAATCGCAGCAACCGCAAAAGCAGAATAAATTGCCACCAAGTATTTGACTGTGACATTTATATGTATTTCTTCCTGACATGCCCATGGGCATGTCACTATGAATTGTGCATGAGGATCGCAGTTACAGCTTTATGGACCAAAGTTGGAGACCCAGCCTCTTGCTTGGCTAAATGGTGAAGAACAGAGTGAAGTAGCTCACACGCAGCTGTGTCATCCTGTGATGATACGTTCTAGGCGAAGACCGCCCCAAGTGTTTGGGAGTTGGACACAACAAACGAGAAAGTGTCATCCAGTGATTTCCAAAGATGACGGATACGAAGGCTCCTAGCCCTGGCACCATTACACAGGCAATGAAAGTGTCTACCTCTCAGGAACATTGTGAGGGTTAGTGAAGGCCCCTCGCCCAGTGCCCAGGATACATGAGAGGCTTGATAGACACGAGGTCTGTCCAGAAGGTACCCAGCCATGTAATACGAAAAATGGAGACATTTGTTAAACAAGATATAAGATACAAGAGACAATGATGCCTCAGTCCCCTTCAAAGTAGACCGCCAATCACCAGTTGCCCATAGCTGAGGCCTTCTGAATAGTTTCCATGGAGGAATGTTCAAGCTTACTGCAAATTTGATGCAGATTCATTGCTGTACTCACTCAGTTATTTCGAATGTGATGGCCACACAGTACACATGCTCACTCAACGGGGTCTACCACCCCCACTGACTAGTTCAGTGAAGTTGTCATTGTTCACGCATGTGCATTCCAGTCCACTTTCTTTGGCTGCCAGGTTACACTGATGTGTCAGAAATCATTATTGTTATATTAATAATGGCTGGACTTTTCCAGACAGACCTCGTATTTAAAGTTTCCTTCTCTCACAACATTGCCCCTCTTTTCCTTTACCATGCATCCATGAGTGGATATCAGCAATAACCACTACAAACACTCAGAGGGCAAGTTTGGAGCAGCTGAGGAAGAATTCAGGGAGAGGTGGGACTTGATCTAGTCTGAAGGCATTTGGAACATAAATTAAAGTTGGGGGTGATGTGGCAAGTATCCTAGGCAAGAAGACCTGCAGGAGCAAGGGCTGAGCAGCAGTGTTCGCCCGGTGCTTCCGAGGTTCCAAGGAGGAACGGCTGAGGTTGGAGGCTGATTGTAGAGCGCTTCGACATGCTGTGCCCCAAAGACTGTGGACCTTGTCTTCGAGGCATGGGGGAAGTTGGTGAGTGATTTTACTTGCTAGAATAATAGCAACATTTATAGAGAAAAGTATGTCTAGAGGGGAGCAGGTGTCAGGGATAAGATGATTTATTTTTAGACAAATGGAAATTTTAAGAGAAGAGGGAGGCACAGAAGCACAGAAGGAAGGTTATGGCTGTGTATATCACAGGTGTAGTGTTGGTGAGTTTTCAGAGAGAGAAGCAGAGGTGGAGAGAGGAGCAGGGGAACCAGTAAGAGACAGCGTGAGAGAATGGCCCCAGAGGAAACAGGAGAGAATAACAGGAAGATTGCCACGTTTGGTGGGGGGCGCGGGGCGGGGGGCGGACTCTGTATTCGTGTGCTCCTAGATTTCGTTACTCCATGGTGCTCAACAGGTTTTAACTCACTCTGTTTTTCTAACAGCCTAATACCTTACCATTGCCAAATTCCAGAACGGAAGAGGAAGCGTTGGTTATTAAGTTAGGCTGTGCAATTTTTAACTGGCAAAGTTGGATTTGAGCCAAGGATTATCTGACTTTAAGCTCTGCTTTTATGATGACATCCCCAAGGCAACAGTTCAAAGAGGAAGGTTTCAAATGGTTCTGAGAAGATGCACAGAAGAAAAGTAGACAACTCTGTTGGCTTTGGTAGTTAGATACTCGGTGAAGTTTGAGAAAGTAGTTCCGTTGGAAGCTGAAAGGATTCATTGCAGGGAATGAAGGAGTTGCCCATGGTTAGAAGTCACAGGCAGGGGGCGTATATTTTTGGGAGAGACTGGGCAGTGTCAAAGAGAAATATGAGGGGAGACCTTTAGTGTCTGGGGCCAGAGGAAGTTTGGGGACATTTCTGCAACTTGGGAAGAACTTTTGTGAGACGATGGTTAAGAGGAAGCTGCTGAAGCTTGGCTGGGCTGTGTTTTTATGTTGGAGGGAAAAAAAAAAAAAAAAACAAAGGACAGAGGGAGAAAGAGAAAGGGCTGGTAGGGCACTTCCCAGAGAGAGGATTGCATGGCAAGACACAGTGGCTGAGGGTCAGAAGAGACTGAGGAAGAGGTGTGTGTCATGGAGACATTCCAAGTGAAAAAAAATCCCTGCTTCATGTGACATGACACCACCTCTTACCCCACAGCACCCATGATGTCCTTGGTATGATGAGTTTTTTTTTTCTTGCAAGATTTACATTAGTGTTGCTGAAGTTCTGAAACGGTCCTCTCACAAGGGAGAGGGCCCACATTCAAGGACACTGAATTTGTCGTCACAGTTTTATATTGCTTTGTGATTAGAGTGGTCGAGTTAGTAAACTTACGGGGTAGAGGAGGAAAGCTGTAGAGAGCGAGATGGAAAGTATAGAACTGAGATTAGATGGACTCACAAAAATACGTTATGTTATGAATAAGAAGGGTGGGTCATGTTTTCCTCAGAAGCCAAGGAAAAGGGAGAAGTTGGGAGGGACGGAGTGATATTCTGAAGTGGAGCGGTGCCGTGCCCAGGAGAGGGTGTGGAGAGGCACTGAGGGTGAGGGATCACCCTCAGAAGGGCACCGGCACGTTCTAGCAGCCGGAGCTGGACCAATTTCTGGGGCGAGGACACAGGGTTGGACGGCTTGAGGAAGGCAAACACCTTGGCCCCTCGGATTGAATGAATGAATGAAAGGGTTACCACACAGCACAGGTAGTTTTGAAAGTTATTGCGTTAGTTTAGAAATTTGTCCGGCAGTGCTGCCATTTGGAGTAGAACTGAATAAAGTCTAGAGATATATTTAGGTAGGAAGGACTACATGCTATGCCTGAAATGATGTCAGGAGGTTGTTGCCAATTTTGAAAGAAGTGCTTAGGTATATGCCAGTTTTCTTAAAAAAGAAAGTCTCACTAACTAAATTTATATGTCTTAGGGCATCTAATTAAAGTATGTGTATAGGTGTCAAAATCCCCATTTTGATTTAATCTCTATTTTTTTTTCTTTTTTTTTTGCCTTGCAAACTCTTTCCCGTGGTGGAATTATTTAAAAGTGATTAGCCCCTCATTAAGTAGTTCAGTATTTTGCTTATGATGGGCTGTATTATATTTGTTTCATGGCATTTCTCTGCCCCTTGTCCCTTGTAGGAGGAACTGCTGTGTTTCAAGTCTGAAGGGCTTTAACCATGTGGTCCTAGTTGGCCTTGGACCACAGCCGATTGGAACATGGTGGTGCCTGACCCGGGACAGCTAAGTTAGTGGCTTATGAGCCATGGCCTGGGAGGAAAAGATGAGTTAAATGCATACAGTTCTCCCTCTAGGGAATCTTATTTGATAAATGCTAAGACAAGAAACTGGAAGTGGTTGCTGGAATGGAAAGGATGTCCGGAAGTCTCCCTGTGGCCACAACAGCGGAAAAGTCATGATTTCTGGTCCAGTTTCTAAAAGGACCCGAAGTTGTAATCATAAAAATATCATTTGGACTATTTGTCTTGAGAGACAATGAACTCTGCAGCTCATGGATAAAGTGATGCATGGCCCCCGAGGCAGGAGTAGCTCATTGTATTCTCACTTGAACAGGCGGAACATTTAGCTGAAACTGGAAACAGCACCGCCCCCCCCCACCCCCGCCACCCCCTGCAGAAAGCAACTGCTTGGCGAACTCGTAAAGAGACCCTGAGTCTGAAAATCCTGTCTCCAAGAATCTTTTATCATCTTCTTTGTACAACATTTGGAATGTATATTAGTATTCCTTCAATATAGAGTTACTTCTGTTTGGAAGTCAGCAGAAATATTTAGGAGTATGAAACAAGGCTGCAAGCCATTAAATCCCTGATTGACAGCTGGTATTCTCTGCATAACCTTGAATATTTTATTAGCAATGCCCGTTTGCTTTTCGAAATACAGTCTGACTGCTCAAAGGAACTTCCAATATACTTGCCAGTTGGAAAAGTTCCCGGGTGGTTAAATATTTAGGATACAGATTTGTCAAGCCTGGTTTTGTGTCTTTGCTCTGCACATTGTTCTTACTCTATTTCTTCCTTAGAAGATGTCATCAGCCAATCAACATCCTATGCAATTTTCTGATGTTGTAAAGGCCGTGTGACTCGGAGGGAGAGGCGTGGCTGAAGGGGGCTGTTAGCGGCAAACAAAATAGAGGCTGTAAATTAATAGGCTTGCTCCTTTTAAATATGGCTGTACTCAGATGGAAGTGGGAAATTTTAAATTATTTCTTAGAGGAAAAGTTCTTCTCGTTTTAGTGAGATTCTAAACATGTTTATATGCCAAGGTAAATTTTTGGTCTTCTTGGGAGAATCCTCAAAAGATTACTGAGAAGGAATTCTGGAGAGAGAACTATGTCTTGATGGGTCAAAAAAGAAAACACAGACAATGAGATGATGCTGTAAAAAGAGAGATAATGACAAACTTCTGGAGTCAAGCCAAAAATTAGGTAGGCCGTGGAGGAGCGGGCTTCTCCTTAAAGAATTTTAAAGAATTTAAAAGAATTCTCTTTAAAGAATTTTTTGCAAGCAATTGGTTGATGTTATTTCTATTTTGTTTTCAAAGAGCCTAAAGAATACCTACTTAAATATTGATGTTTATTTTTAGTTAATTTACACTTTAGCTATTTGCATAATATATATGATTTTAATTGAAAAAGGGCTTGGAAGGTCATAATTTATTATTTCAATAAGTTCAGGGCTTGCAATTTATACCAAAAACAAATCCATGATTCTGCCACTAACTGGTGCTAAAGTTATTTAAATTGCAGGGGTATTTTATCAAGTGGCTCTTTGAAGAAGGAGTGTGCCTGTTCTGTCCCTTTGCTGGTGAAGACTTCTATAAAATATTTGCAGTTTCCTTAGTGTAGTGATTTAGGTGATAGATTCTTGTACAATCAATCTACTTTCTTTAAAACAGGGTTTTCTTTGCTCGGTGGTATGATTACAATGTGATATGACAAACTACTATTTCTCTCTTTGGTTTTCAGCAGAAGATTATGCTTAATTTAGTGCTCAATTACAATACTCCTTTTAGTTACTTTTAGTAATATGAATTGAAAAGATAAAGTTAATGTGTAAGAATAATAGTAAACTCCTAACTCCGTGAAGAGTTTTTAGTTATACTCAGCACTATCCTCAACATCAAGAATAGCTCCCAGAACATATAGATTTCTGCCAATACTTCTTGAAAAATTGGGTTGCTCATACGTAAATATATATGCGATTATAAGATTATATATTTTTATTTGTAAAAATAAATCCCTACCAACTTACAAATTTGATTTGGAGAAAATTCATGTAAAACAGTCAGAGTAGAGGGCTCTATAAAAATCGCTGAACTGAAATTGTCCCGATAGGCCAGGGAGGTTGGAGTTCATGTGGTGAACCACGAAAGTCGAATAAAGAAGGGGTCCCTCTTGTGCGCAGATAAACCCGTGTAGCTGGAACTCAGCAAAGTGGGGCAGGATTTACAATAATGTCGCCCTTGGGATATGGCCACGCCCTCCATGTTAATAATAGTGTTATAAGGAGAACATTACATGCAAATGAGGTAAACGCTAAATAGATTTTGAGATCCAATTAGAATCTTTGAGAAAGATCTGGCGAGGAGTCTGGCAAGAGTTCAAGGGATAACGAAATGAGATCCTGGCAACTGTCCTTAGCTATAGAAGTGAGAGTTTTCTGGAACCGTTTGCAGAGTAGTTGAGTTTCCTGCTGACTTGGTGACTTAGAGTAGACAAGCTCAATGTTTTCAGTTACTTGTGGCACCTGTTCTGTTGTGAAGCCATGGCTTCATCGGAGAAAAACTCAGGCCTTGCAGAATGTGGACTTCATTTATTTCATGTAGGCATGTTTGTAAATTGTCACGGGTGTGTAGCGGTGATGGCAGCTGGTGGTCACAGTTGATTATTTTTCTTGACTCCTACCCAGGAGTTTGAGCCCACCCAAAGGGCTTCGGGTGAGTAGGAAGGGGAATCATCATTAAAGTCTTTACTCTTTATGACTTTCTTTTCTTTCTTTCTTTCTTTTTTTTAAATAGAAGCAGTAACATTGGCTCTGAATTCCCACATGGTAGCACTTTATTGGAGCTGAGCTTTGACTGCTCTCTTTAAAGATTTTATTTATTTATTTTTAGAGAGAGGAAGGAGGGAGAAAGGGGAGCAGACAGAAAGAGAGGGTGAGGAACATCCATGTGCGAGAGAAACATCAGTGCGTGGTTGCCTCTCACACATCCCCTACTGGGGACCTGGCCCGAAACCCAGGCATGTGCCCTGACTGGGAACTGAGCTGGCACCTTTCAGTTCGCAGGTGGCTGCCCGATCCACTGAGCCCCACCATGGGGCCTGCCTTTCAATTTTGTGTATTTAGATAATGGTTTACTATGTGTGGGGCTTGTTTTATTAGGTTCCTCAAGTTCCCTTTGGATGTTGTCTGGCATAAATAAAAATTTTAAAACATGTTGATCTCTTTATAGTTCAGAAAAATATAAACCTTCAAGAATTATATCAGTTTTTTGAGTGAAACTTACGGTTTGCAGGAAATGTAAGGAATTGATGTTAATTTTGAAAGACCCAGATAAGTAAAGCAGTGCTGCGCAGGGGTTTGTGCAGTTTGGTGTCAGGTAAGAGAAAGGCCTTGCTGAAAGGGAACATTTCAGCAAAGACCTGGCAGAAGAGAGGGGATGGCCCTGGCAGACGTCCAGGGGAGGAATATTCAAGGCGGAAGAAACTAAAGGCTAAAAAGGCTTGAGGCAGAAGTATGCCTGATGAGCTAAGACCAAGGAGCGGCCCAAGCCAGGGCCAGACGGCAGGAGGGGAGGTCAGGGGGTCTGCGAGGGGCAGACTGTGGAGGGCTGTTTGGGGCATCGGGAAGACTGCCTGTTCCCTGACTGAGGTAGGGAGTCTTTGGGGTGTTTTGAAGCAAAAAAGTGATATGATCTGACTTAAATTTTAAAAAGGATTTTTATGGCTTCCATCATTGTTAAAGTTAGAAATACATTTGGTTGCAAGTAATGCTAACTAATGGTAGTTTAAACAGATAAGGGATTTTTTTTTTAAGTTTTGTTTTTTCATACAAGAGATTTCTGGGATTGGTTCAACATGTCCATGATGCCTTCACAGACCCAGGCTGTTTTTATATTTCTTTTCCACCATCCTCCATATCTTGGCTTTCCTCTCTGTAATCTTTGCTTCCTGGTTATAGTATGGCTGCTGCAGCTCCATACATCACATCCTTGTTCAAGGCAGAAAGAAGTAAGGAAAGGGGACACTAGCCATTTCTACTTAGAAAGCTTTACTTCTGTGCAATAGGCTATCTGTACCTGTAAGAGGGGATGAGAGTTAAAATACTTGCTTTCTTAGTGCTACAGAAGAGGAAGAAAAAGGAGTTGGGGAAGGATGCCGGATCAGTCATCCTATAGTATCTATCCTGACAGCCAGGATCTATTTTGTCAGTTTACCAGGCTTTTTCATGTACATTTTTCCCCCCTATGAGTTCTATAATGATCCTCTGGAGGAAAGCAAGAAAGGGTTGGTAAACTCCATGTCATTTTTACTTTATTTATTTATTCATTTGTTTGTTTTTACAAGCCATCTTTTATAGGTGTTAATTGTCATATGGAAGGATTCAGAAGTGCTGTGCAAAGATGACGGTCAGGAGTATCCACCCTGGGAGTCCACCCTGGGCCCTCTTCAGTGGTACTTGATTGAGTTCCTTGTAACAAGCTCAGCAGTTAGTTGAAAAGCGGGTGAGCTGCCAGCACCGTGGAAACCCTGGCAGCGCACCCTTCCTTCACATTGCCATAGTTGTTGGAGCACCGGTAGTTACCACTTTGAAACGCTCCAGCAACGCCCTCAGGGAAAAAGTACGGACTGCATGAGTATCCAGCTTGGCAGTCCCCCTACTTTGACATCCATGAGTTTCTTCACCTTCAGTGGTATGACTGCCACTGCCTTAGGGTCCGAGGTGTCAGTCTGCTCCTGTAAGCTCCATTTTAGAGGTAAGAAAGTCCGGGCCCAGGTGGGAAGTGATTCCTCACAGGTATTTTGATGACAGGGCAGAGACGAGAACAGATGCCACTGGCTCTCATTCATTATTGCTGACACCTGACTTTAGAATTGTGGGACAAGCCTGGACTCTCTCCCCAGCAGATGCATTGCCTTTGCTTCCCACCTCCTCCAGTAAAGAAGAGGCTACTGGAAGGCTCTTACTCTCTCTGAGAGCTTGGATACTGCAATTACTTGTGGCCTTTTTTCTGCTTCCACAAGATTTGAGCTCCTCCAGGTGATGCGAAAACCAAGGAGTAAGGAAAAGCATTATTCTAGGGAGGGGAGAAGCAGAGTCTTTCTTCTGACCTCTGACATAGTGGAAGAGTTCCTGAAAATTCATGATGTTTCTGCGAGAAATATTTGAAATGCACCAGAAGAGCTTTCTCTGTAAAGAAAATATATGTTCATTAATTTTGTGAATTGCCTCATTATTTTAAGGGATAACAATTGCCCTTTGTCTTTTGACTACACCTGTGGTTTTGTACAGAGGATGTGCTTGAAGCTGGGCTTCCCAGTAGCAGTGAGTGGAACAGCTGTGCTCCCTGCCAGATGGGCATTTTTTCTCTTGTCTCAGACAGCATGCAGCTCAGGGAGGCTCGTGTTGCTCCTCGGATCCATCTTCTGTCCAGGTGTGCATTCACCCTTCCCTTTCACAAGACCGATGTTGTTTTATCTGAGAGACCCTGGGATGGAAATAATTGATGACCCAGGCTCTGACTTGGCTGTGAAAGAACACAGTGAGGTCCTAAGTTTAGGTGTAAAGAATAAAGATGTAAGGAATTATGACAAATGGGAATTTTAACTTATTTACATTTCTGGGAATGTAAAGTATGTTTAGCATGTGAGATATTGTTATTTTTATTATTATTTCTGTTTTATAGATAAAGAAATGGAAATTTAGAGATAATTAAAAATAAAGGTACAAGCAATAAGCAACCAAAACTTGGGATTTGGATCCAAGCATGTTCTGCTTATCCAGATGCTTACATCTTTCTGTAGTGTCCTGGACACTCTAGAAAAAAATGTAAGGAAAAACTAGGACAGGTGATAAATTCCAGGGAGTTTCAGGGGCTGAATTCTGAAATAGGTAATAACAGAGGTATCCTGTTAATGGGGTTTATTATGGCCTGGTTCAAGGTTCCTGTGTTTGGTTCTCAATTTTCTGTGTGTTTAAGAATCCTTTAAGGAGTCTCTTTTTAAAATGTAACTTCCTGCCCTGGCCAGGTGGCTCAGTTGGTTGGAGCATCATCCATACACCAAAAGGTGGTTTCTCTTTTTCTTTTCTCTCTCAGTCTCTCTTTCTCTCTCGATATCTCCCTCCCTCCCTGTTTCTTTCTCTCTAAAATCAATAAACATATCCTCAGCCTGGATTAAAAATGCTTTAAAATGAAAAAATAAAATGCATGTTCCTGGGCTCCAGCCCAGAGTTACTGGTCACGTAGGGGGGTGAGGCAGCGTCTGGAGATCCAGCAGTGCGGTAAGTATTCAGACAACTTTGATGCAGGCTTTGTGCGAACAACAGTTCTCGAACTGTTGGTCAAAATTGAAATTCAGTGGCTAGAACCACTCCAGGCATCCAGAAGGCTTCTGGCCTCCTGTCCAGGAGCTGGTAGCAAACAGACTGACACACTCAGTGCTCTCGAATGAAGATAAACAGGTTCTCTTCAATGGAGACTTTCCCCGTTTGTTCCAATTTGGCATTGAGAACGCTGAGGAAATATAAAAGCAGAGCAGCCCCTTTTCTAGGTAAGAATACAGAAATAAAATAAAACACAAAAAAGGCAACATCCAACGTGCTTTATTTACTTTTCCTCCTCACCTGGTTCTATAATTTTTTTATGTGCCTCACACAGCAGACACACTGGGAGAGTCTCAGAGGACACTAAAAATACCGCCCTTGTCACCGCAGACTGTATGCCCGCACCTCTTTCTTTCTTTCTGAATCCTTAGTACAAAAGGTGTCCTTTGTCTTCTGCCTCTTTCTGACAAGAATTAGGTTTCTAGGTTGTAAGTTATATATCTATTTATTTTTCGATCAAAACTGTTAGGATTTGCTCCGCTGACAATTTTTCCCTGTTTGATCCACCAGTGTTAGCTGTAGTCATGTTATATATTACATCCCTAGTACTTTCTGTATCTCGTAACTGGAAGTTTGTACATTTTGACCATCTGACCCACCTTTCTCCCGGTCCCCCACCCCTCACCCTTCACCCCTGGAAACCACAAGTCTGATCTCCTGATCACTTTTTCTGTAAGTTTGGTTTTTTGTTTTTAGATTTCACCTATAAGAAATATCACACATTATTTGTCATTCCCTGCCTGATTTATTTCACTTAGCATAATGCTTTCGAGATCCATCCATACTGCTGCAAATGATAGGATTTACTATTTTTGTGGTTGAAAATTTCGTACACATATCACAACTTCATTAGCCATTTGTTCATAGGTAGACCCTTAGGCTATTTCCACATCTTGGCTACTGGAAATAATACTGCTTTGGACATGGAGGGGTGCAGACCTCTTTTCCAGTTAGCATTTTCATTTCTTTGGATATCTTCCCAGAAGTGGGACTGCGGGATCGTGTGGTAGTTCTATTTTTAATTTTTTGAGGATCGTCTGTACTGTTTTCCTTAATGGCTGTATCAGTTTGCAGCCCCACCTACAGTGCACAAGGGTTCCCTTTTCTCCACATCTACAAGTCTTTGTTATCTCTTGTCTTTTTGGTGAGGGCCATTCTAACAGGAGTAAGGGGACACTCATTGTGGTTTTTATTTGCATTTTCCTAATGACTGGTGATTTTGAACATCTTTTCATGTACCTGTTGGCCTCTTGTGTATCTTCTTTGAAAAAATGTCTATTTAGGTCCTTTGGCCATTTTTAAAAGTTGGGTTATGTTGTTTTCTTTTGCTATTGAGTTGAATGAATTCGTTGTGTGTTTTGGATAATAAGTCCTTATCAGCTCTATGGTTTGCCAATATTTTCCCATTTATAGGCTGTCTTTTCACTTTGTTGATTCTTTCTTTTGCTGCGCAGAAGCTTTATTGATTGTTGTAGTCCCACTTGTCTGTCTGAGATTTTGTTGCTTGTACTTTAGGTGTCATATCCAAAAAGTCATTCTCCAGATCTGGATTTTCTTCCAGGAGTTTCATGGTTTCAGGTTTTACACTGAAGTCTTTAATCGATTTCAAGTTAATTTTTGTGAGTGGTGTAAGATGTGAATCACTTTTATTCTTTCACATGTAATATCCAGTTATCCCAGCACCATTTATTGAAGAGAGTGTCATTTCCCTATTGTATCTTCTTGGCTCCCTTATCAAATATTAGTTGACTGACTATGTTTGGGTTCATCTTTGAGCTCTCAATTCTGTTCTATTGGTCTAGTCATCTGTTTTTATGCCAGTATCATACTGTTTTGATGTTTATAGCTTTATAGGGTAGCTTGAAGTCAGGAAGTATAATGCCTGCCACTTTGGCCTTCTTTCATTTGAGGTCTTTTGTGGTTCTGAGTAACTTTTGTGACAGGTTCTTGCCTCTCTGGCCAGATCCACACTGAGTTCCAGTGTTCATGTCTCCTGGATGTTATTCCGACCTGACACTGGGCTTGGGCTGAGCACAGGTTTTGTTTTAAATAGGGAGCTTGGTCTGGCAACAAAAAGAACAAAACAAAACAAAAATCCAAGGTTATAGTTCTGAATTTAAGTTTATTCCTTTATTCAGCAAATATTTATTGAGTGTATATTGTCTGTTAGATATGTGCCAGGTGCTAAACCAATAAATAATTTATGATTGAAAGAATTGACTTAGAAAACCGCATTGTATTTGGATTCCTGTTGAAAACCCTTAAAATGTGCTTACCTATTCTGTTTCATAAGCTTATTTAAGTATATTAATAAATAAGTCATTTTTGAGCATTTATTATGCCTGTTAACTGGGAAATTCCCTAGATTTTAGTGTCTGGAGACCTCTCCATATTTGGGGGTCATGTAAACAATAATGGAGTGCTAAGGGCAGAGACTTAAGGGTCAAAGCAACCTTGAGTCACACTTGCTTCTGCTTTCTATTAGCAGGGTGAGCTCAGGGAAGTCGCTTCTCTTCTCTGAGCCTCTTTTTTTTTTAAAAAAAAAAATATGTAATATATTCCTTAAAGGATCTTTCTGAAGATTAAAGAACTAAAGTATGTAAAGCATTTGACACATATATAATGTTTAATGAATTTCAGTTAATGTTATTATTGAGGTTTTTCATCTGCCTTCAAGGAGCTGAGCGTACAGCTGGGGACACAGATCTGTCCTTACATAGGGGTGAAGTGAGAGGCAGTGTGATGGGTCCCAGCTCGGTTAGAGCAACAAGAAGTGCCGCTGGAGTCGGAGCAGGGAGAGGTGTTGGAAGGAGCCTCTCTGGGCAGCCAGTCCCAAAGATACGGTGCAGACAAAGCATGTGCTCTCTGGCTGTGTTTGCAAGTTAGTCTTCAGTGTGTAGCACTCGTTCTAGAGCTGCACAAATCAAGAAATACCAAAAACTTAAGTGTCAGAAGAAAAAGAGCAATTATTTTTATAAGGGAAAATTAAAGGATGACTTGGGACATTATCAGAATATACGTCGACAGTTCTGGTCTAAAACGGAAAGATGTGTAATAGCTGTGTTTAAGGCAAAATTGTGATTCGTAGGAAAATTCATAGTGTCACAGACACAGAAAGGGGATGTGACAGAAGAGGTAGATCTTTTCCACGAAGGTTGGACTCTCGCTTCCTGAAATCCTTAAGACCATGGAAACATCCCTTACTTTGAGGTAATTTAGAAAAAATTTGGAAAGGGCCATGAACTATTGTGCACCCATGCATTAGTCTTCCTAGTTTGTGTCGTCTTCACTCCAAAGGTCCATTAAATTTTCTCAGAAGTGGAGTGTTTTCAACCTAGCCTTGCCTTGTGCAGTTTTCATGGTGATGAATGCTCATTTCTGAAATGGGTTCCGTAGTAAGTAACCTTGTCTCTCTATAAGAGACTAGACCAGGGTTACTTTGTCATTTCCATCTTGAACCTGAGCTATGCTCTCCCTTTGGGTTTGGGCCGAGACTGGGTGCATCTGAAGGGCAGTAACCGTGCTGCGTGAGGAGCAGCGGAGCTGGTGGCCTTGCATCTAGGAGCAATAGTGCTGGCTGGTGTCAGCCCTCTGTTTTCAAATCCTGATTCAGGCGTGTGGTAGCCGAGTCGCTGTGTGGCTGGAACAAGTTACATCACTTCTCTGAGCAGGGTTGGCTTCATGGACATGTGACCTGTGCAGTTACACGTGGCCTGGCCCTCGGAAGGACCCTGCTCTTTGTTGAATGCTCTGCTGTCCCTATTTAGAAATTTCTAATATTTTTGGAACAAGGAGGCTCACATTTTCATTTTGCACTAGGTCTTGCATATTATGTGCTGGGTTTTGTTTCTAAGCCTTAGTTTACTCATTTGTGACACAGGTGTAGTAGTGTTTCCCTCACCTTAGGGTACATGGGATCCTCCTAGGAAAGCATGGTCAAGCGGGAAGGCTCAGTCATGCCGTGAGCTTAATGCAAATTGTCTGTCATTAAACAGGAAGGTCGAACTTGGCGATCACATGGTGTTGGCCTCTCGAATTGTTGGTTTAGCTAGCTGTGGACAGGTGCCTGCTGTGGGAAGTGGGGAAATCAAAGAGCTCTTTTAAATGAGAATGTCTGGGAGACATTAGAAGCACAGCCAGCCTTGTGTGGCCTCAGGTCACATAGTATGGCAGGAAGATTAGGGAGTGGGCTTCCCTTTATTTTGGAAAAGCTGGGCTGTGGTAACACTGTGTTGGTGCCAGCATGGGTGCCAAAGCTTGGTGGACTGGCACTGGTCCAGTGCTGTGGGCAGAGCTGACAGTGGTGGTGAAGTTCCCTTTTAGATTTTGAGGGACCTCAGAGAGCCAAGCAGCAGGTACCCTCATACCACCATGGAAACGATCTCAGTTCATGGGAGGAAGAGGAGGGAAGGGACAGGGGCCAGGTTCTTCAGGCGCTGTATTAAAAACTGAGGTGGGAAATTTCCTGCACTCTCTGAGAAACAGTTTCAGTGGATTTTGTAAGGAACTGTAGGTTCTTTAAAAACTGGTGAGGACAATGGAATTCTATGCAGCAGAAAGAAAGAAGGAGCTCCTACCCTTCGCAACAGCACGGATGGAACTGGAGAGCATTATGCTAAGTGAAATAAGCCAGGGAATGAAAGACAAATACCACATGATCTCACCTTTAACAGGAACCTAATCAACAAAACAAACAAACAAGCAAAATATTACCAAAAACATTGAAATTGAGAACAGGCTGACAGTCAACAGAGGGGAGAGGGGAGGGAATTTCAGGGGAAAAGGGTAAGGGTTTAGAGCAACAAGTATAAAGGACACATGGACAAAAACTAGGGGGGCGGAAATGGGAGGGAGGTGGGGAGGGCTGGGGCAGGGGGCCGGGATGGGAGTAAAAGACAGAAAACTGTACAAGAACAATTAAAATAAAAAAAATAAAAATAAATAAAAAAAGTGTTTGTTAATCTTCAAAAAAAAAAAAAAAAAAGCTGGTGAGGAAATAGCATCAGAGAGAAGTGGGTTGTTGATAAAACTAGGACTGGCCTTGTATTCTGAATTAGTGTGGTCTGTGACATATGAGTTACCTTAACATATGAGCCTCTTTTACTTTTATCAATCGCTGATGGGAAGAATTGAATTGCAATTATATATTGTGCAATATAACATTCAAGCAAATCATAACTTGAACAGTAAAGGCAAGAAGAAAGCAATCCTTAAAAAAATGCCACTGATATATCCCTTCTGTATAAAAATAATAATGGATTATTGCTTTGATGCTAGAAAGGTTTTTATTTATTGCTCACATCTCTTGGCTCTTGATGTTGAAGGCTATTTAGTATGCAAGTGAGATATTCTGTAAATGATCCTACATTTATCCTGTAGATTTAAATATGGATAGCAAATCAGCACATGTCCTCCATTAGCTGATGCTGTTAAATATTTCAGTAATCAGTGTCCACAAAAATACGTTCATTTCTGACTGTGCATAGATGAAAGTTGTTGTCCCCTTAGTGCTGAACTTTGTTATTATAAATAAAGCCCTTTGAGAGCAGTGATAGTTAAAGAATTGATGGTGGATTCATTGTAGCAAGTTGTAAAATGGTTGGTGCAATGAAACAGCCCAGAGCAAGAATAACAAAATGCACCACCCATATCTGGGAGCAGAGGAGGTAAAGACAGGACTTAAACTATTGCTTTCACACTTTGTACAATGTAATTTTTTAAAAGGCCAAACTAGGAAGCAGATGCCTCAATCTGCTTTGCCTGTCAGGAGAAGAAATATGCCATTTAACAAGTACTTTGCCCAGGTGTTTTTGCTCCTACCAGCTGGCAACAACAGAATGTGGTACTGTCTTAGACCCGCCAGGAGACTTTACAACATGTTCCTGGGGAGTTAACAAGTAGGAAATATCCAGGCATGCTCAGCAGGAACAAAGCTGTAATATTCTTAACCCGCTGAAGGTAGTGGGAAGTGTTCATTAGAACAGTTGCTCCAATGAGTCACGTTTACAATGCTCTAGCAGCCTGCGTGTCTTCATTGGATGTTACTCTGAAGCTAATGTCTCCACAGGTACAGCCTGCTGCAGACAGGTCGGAAACTCTGCTCTGAAGTTTTGCAGAACAGAGAGCTTTATTTTCGTTTGATGTTTGAACCATTTTAGTTTATAGCCTCTGTAAGAACATTTATCCAAAAGAACTTTATATTTTGGTTTACTTTTGAATGGTCTAAGCTAAAATTATTGCATAGAAACATAAACAATGGCTGAACTTTACAATCCTAGCCCTTTGAGTGACGGAACAGGTATAAATTCACTGCACCTTTATGTTGATCAGAGGGGAATGACTCCTGAAAGATTTTGCTCTCATTTGAAATACCACCTGCTAAATTGCTAAATTATGTTCTAAACTTTTTATTAAATGAAGGGTTACTTTCTAAGAACAATTTAAAAGCATTAAGATAATTTCACATTCACCTGTGACCTTGAAAGAAATGCACAATGTTACTGCTTTGATTTTGGCAGAGTCCTGTGAACTTAACAAATGATTCCAACAGCACAATTTTATTTCATTTGCTGACTGTTCCAGGTTCCTGGTACAAATCGTATGTTTTCTTATTCATAGAAAATCTTTTCTTCCCAGACACAGCTTTAGAAATTCTCCGATACTGAAATATGTTGTTGTACTTACATTACAAAATCCGAAGAGAAACTTGAGGGAGAAAAAAAGCTAATATTTCCTTGACATTCCCTACAAGCAGGTAACTCAAAAGAAATTCAAAATCAAGAGACAGAATTCAGAAAGGAAAATTACAGGAATTAAATAATAATGACTTCTCTATTGATGGTAAAATCAGAAAAAGGAAATGTTGCAATTATCCAAAATGTTTAATTTTAATAAATGGGACCCCGTTTGTTTGAAAGACATTTTCATGTTATTGGCACTTTTTTCCTCTTCAACTAATGCTTTTCAGGATCATGCCTTTGGAAGAGAGAGAGATGCTAATTATGCCACAGATATATATATTTTTACTTAAAAATTTAAATTTATTTTTAATTGTAGTTGACATATAATATTATAGTAATTCAACATTTATGTGCCTTACAAAGTGACCAGCACAAGAAGTCCAGTGCCATCTGTCACCACACAGCCATTATGATACTGGCACTATTCCTCTTCTGAAAACTAGGTCCCTGTGATTTATTTTTTTAAGTTTAAAAATAATTACTATTTAATTTTTGAAAATTTTTCATTTTTATCATTGACCCTATTATAGATGTCCTCATTTCCCCCCTTTGCACACCTCCACCCAGCCCCCACCCTCTTCCCTCTGGCCATCGCTGCTCTGTCATCTGTGTGCGTGGTTGTAAAAGAAGGAACTTCTACTTCCTGTGACAGCATGGATGGACCTGGAGATTATTATGCTCAGTGAAATAAGCCAGTCAGAGAAAGACAAATACCATATGATCTCACTTATTTGTGGAATCTAATTAACAACATAAACTGACAAACAAAATAGAAACAGAGGCATGAGTACATGGAACAGCTTGACAGCTGTCACAGAGGAGTAGCGAGGGGGCACTGAATGAAATAAGGGAAGGGATTAGCCAAAGAACGTATATGCATTACCTATGCCAGAAATATTTAAGATCCCACAGAATTATCTAACTTTTTGTAGCAGTCAATAAAACCATATGAAATAATTTAAGTGGGATAAGCTAGCTGAGAATGGTGGCATGCAGCACATGAAGCAGCTCTTTAGCCTTCTAGGAAAAGCAGCTCCGTAGCTGATGTTCCGTTTCCACACGGCTTAGGAAACGCGGCTGGTTCATCGTGGCGGGTCACTGCCCACAGAGGATGGCTGCCGCTGCTGCGGGCCGCTCAAGAGTGTGTGTGTGATTGGATGGACCGCTGGGGAGGCACTTGGGACTCAACGCACAGTATATATTGCTTCCACTTGCTTAAACTCCAGTGTTTAAAACTATATCGAGATATTTGAAGTACGGGGATCCAATAAACTCAACATAAAATTTTATGGGACTGAGGGGAAACATACTACAAAATTCTTTATCCTCAGTGAGGTACTTTTTAAAATGAATTCAAATTAAATGCAATAAAGGAGTTTTTCTGAAAGTATTATATTGAAGTTTGGTAATTCTGTCCAAAGTACCATCTTAGAACCTTTAAAAACTATATGAGAAACACAATTTTTTTAAATGTGATGCATCAAAAGGATACTTTTTTGAAGAGACTTTTCTAAAAGAGAATACTTTTGTGTTCTAAGCCGGGGTCGGTAAACTATGGCTCATAGGCCAAATCTGTGTGTTTTCATTTGATCTAGGGGCTCAGAATGAGTCTTACATTTTTTTTAAAGTTAACATTTATTGAATGCTTGTTCCACACCAGCCACTCCATGTCTTGCTTGACTCATTCACTCTTCACTGCAGCTAATGAGGCTGGCACTATCACAATTCCCATTGGTCAGTGAGGCAACTGGAACAGAGAGAGGTGTAGGGTCAGCCAGCCAATGGGTGGCGCAGCCAGGATCGGGCAGTTTGAGTCCAGAATTCTTGTTTTTGATCAGCTTGCTGTTCTACATCTGAGAACCTCAACTCACTAATGGCTCGTGTATGTCCTTCTCCCATTTGCTTTATCTTCATTTTCCAACAGCTCTTTCCAGATATCTTTGGCTCCAGATAAATGAAACACTTCGGTTCCCAGTATGTCTCCTAATCTTTGCAAGCTGGAATGCTTTTCTGCCATCTCTACCCTTCAAGAACTAGTCATTGCTAGTAATAACCAACTAGAAGATAACATTCTCTTCATACTAATACCAGAACTAATATCTATTGACTAAACAAAGAAGATACATACAGAATCATAGGAGAAAATTTGAATAAATGGAAAGATATTGACATTTTTAAATGGTTGAAAAAAATCAAAAGAATAATGTTTCATGACATGTGAAGATTGTGTGAAATTCAAATTTGTTTCCATAAATCGGCATTAGTGCAAACCAGGCGTGCTGACTTACACGTTGCCTGTCGTAGGCGGTCCGTGCTGCCTGGTGGCTTTTGGGAGCTGTGCGCAGTTGTGGCAACGAGACTGCCTAGCCTTCAAATCCTGAACTATTTACTGTCTGGCCTTTCACAGAAGAAGCTTGCCACTCCTGTTCTAAATTATTTTATTTCTGATTTTTATCTGTGATTACATAATGGAGAGTAAGTAATTTTTAGAGTTAAACTGGACTTCATGGAACAATTATTTATGGACTAACATTGTGAGCACATAATCATACCAGGTTTCATTGGTCCATACTATTATTTTGCTTTGGCATTTGCGTGGCATGTACTAGGTGCCCAATAAATGTGTTTGTGAAGAAGTAGATAAATAAATTGACAAATACAGCTGAAAAATTTCCGTACTAAAAAGAATAATTCATTTTAGCCATGTGTTTTTTCTTCTGATTTAGTTTAAATGGTAGTTTTAAAGATTAATTTAACAATATTTGTCATGTCCTTGAAGTAGTTAATTGCCGTAAAGTTGAAATTAATACATTTCTGGAATTGCAATCTACATTTGTGTCTGATTTAGCTCAGCTAAATGCAATCCTAATTAGATGCGTGATGTTCTAGTTTTTTCTGTTCCCAGTTCATTTTTTATGGTTCTTCTGTATCATACGGTATTAAAAATATATGTAAATCTCTATGATTATTCACACTGAGAGACAAAAGCCTCTGTAATCTGTAATCATCCATTTATTCATAAAGGAATTGATTTGTAGAGAGTCAATAATTAGATGGCCTTGGATATAAATTTGAAATTTCTGCTGCAGAATAGCTTTCTTCTAGTAGACTCTTCTTTTGGTTTTAATTCTAGGCTTTCATGATTATTGATTTTAATTATTTTTTGAAGTTAATCAATCTCTTGGAACTTCTTTTCAGGCTGGAATAAATCCAAAAATGCAAAACTTCTGACTGAGTTAGTAAACAAATAAATCTCTCGATTTCATCAAGCGCGTTCTTTGTTGGAAGAATGTAAATTAGAAACATGGCGTCTCACAGTTTCCCTCATAACATTGTGTCAGCATGGCTTGTGACATCACATCCGCAACAGGGTTCAGAGGCAGAGCCAGCATCACTGCGAGACATAGTTAGTGTGAGGATATTTAAAACCTTTTAGAGGAGACAGGTATCCTGGGAAAACTTTCCTAGGTAAATAATGTTAAGATATTACTTAATGTCTTTTTAAAGAAATTTTAAACTATAGATTTGAGATGTAAGATCATTTGAATAAAAAGGATAATCATGATTTGCTCACATGTAAAATAAATAGAATAATTTTCTTAGGAGGACATTGATGCCATGTTGATCTTTATTTGCACTGTTTGATGTAAAATCAAAATCATACCCATGTTATTTATAAGCATGATGACTGTGGTGGTGTAGAAAATCTGAGTTAGAGTCAGAAAAGGATTTAACAATTAATATATTAAAGGGTATTTTAGTCAAAATTCAACTTTTTTACAACTAGAATATGTGAAACAATTGAAACTCCTGACTTCGGATGACCTTTACTTTTATTCTTAAAAGAGCATTTAAATGATTGATCAATAAAATATAGTTGGGGAAAATGAATTGCATAGAAGAACTTTCTAGGAAGTGAAGAAGAAATTATGTACCATGATTTTACATATTAATCCTTAAATACATTTAAATATACTAATTTATGAATAGAAAATAATGCATACAACATGCAGCTATGTTTTATGGAATAACAATATAATGAATCTACCCCTAATCAAGAATCAAAACATTATTAATAATAAAACCAAAAAATATTGCATAATTTTGCTTATCTCTGAACTTTTGTAATTTGGTTCTTTTCATCTCTGATAATGTATCTCGCTGTACTTCATTCATTTTCCCTGAAGTAAAATAGCCCATTGTGTGAACATACTACAAGGTATTTACCATTATCCTAATAGTGGACATTTGGGCAATTCTGGTTTCCCCCTCTATTACGTACCGCCCTGCTGTTACTGTCAGTGTAAACACCTTCTGATACACATTTGCCAAACCTTTTCAGGGCATGTAAATGAAAAGTAGAATTGCAAAATCATAGTTTACCCAAATGTCAACCTTACTATATAATGACAAGTTATTTTCAGAAATGCTTGTACCATCTTACGCTATCACCAGCACTATTCTGTTTGATCTGCATTCTCACTAGCATTTGGTAATATCGAAGTTATTAATTTGTACAAATCTGTAAAATGATCTCATTGTGGCCTTAATCTTCATTTCTCTGATTACTGAAGAGGATGAACTTTTCAAAAGGTTTTTATTACCGTTGCATAGCTCTTTTGTGAAATGCCTTCTGTCTTGTCATGTCTTTTGTCTTTTTTCTCTCTAGTGTTTGTTGTTTTCTGATTGATATATGTTAAAACTCATTTTCTTAAATAAATTACCCTTAAATACAACATAAAACAGCAGCAAAATATTTTGGAACTCAACAGGGTTTCAAAACATGTGGATTCTGTAAAACAGTGTTAATATTTTTAAATTTAAAATAGTCTGCAACTAGAGAATGTCCATGTCTAGTTAACATTGTATTTAAAAGTAAATTAGCTAGAAATGCATTTATGTTTTTTAAACCCAGAATAAGAGTGTTCTTTCTTCCTAAAGCCTTTAGATTCTAATATATATATCATTGGGGTAAGCTATGTACTGAATTTGGCACTGATGCATTTATTTTATATTAATTATCATTTATGTTAAACGTTGCACTTTGAAAAGTTTTCCTATATTTATGTAATTAAAAAGTTCAGCATAACAATTTAAGCCATTGCTACCATATCTGCAGTTTTTATAAAAGCCTTTTGCAGTAGTGTATCATTATGCCATTGTCAGTAGTAACATAGCATCGATATAAAAGGTACTTCAACATTATTATGCTAATTACTATAATTATTTAAAATACAATCTTAAAATCCAGTTGTGCCCTAAAGTGCTATGTCAGCTGTGAGAGGGAAGTGTGTTCCTGGAAGCAGGAGCTTTCCCCATTAGGTGTCTTTCACTCTTTCCTTCCTCTGCATCGGAAAAGGTCACTCTCTGGGGATAATTACCGACAACACCTTTTCTGCCTGGCGAGAAGGCTTGAATTCCCAAGACCTATCCTTTCAGTGCTCCTCCCTGGATCTTAGGCCCCCATGCTGTCTAATTACTCATTGACTTCATATGTTTACAGTGGCGTAACAATGGCCGAGTTGGATTCTGGGCTGAGTGTCTTCTGGTGCTGTGGCTCCCTATATAAAAGAGTGCTCTATACTGCTGCTTTCATCAGACATTTAAACCAGCTCTCCCCAGGCGGGGTGAGAGTTCATCTTAAATCCAGTTTCTGAAGGGTAAGGGAACTGCATATGGGAGAACTTCTCTGAGAGCTTTGCTTTTCTGTACCATCTCATAATGGCAGAATTCCTGAAAATTACATTCAACTAAGATGCTGTGAGGATTAAATGATATTACTGTCTCATATAGTACGTATTCATTAAATGTTACCAATCAAGAAAACAATGTTGCATCTGTATTGCAATATTATAAGTCTACCAACTTAGCAGAGACCATGTTTTGTTATTATTTCATAAGCCCACCTTACTAACCCTTTATTTTTAATGTAAGGGCATTTCTCATTTTATAGGAACTAGTTTTATACTGATTTTATTCCCTATAATCTACTGAAAACTAATTTGATGAGGACTTTGTCTCATTTATCTGCATAGTATCTAAAAAAGTGCTTTTATATAATAAATACTCAAAATTTTTGTTTTGCATTGAATTAGTAAGTGATCCACAGCATATTTATATCATATCTACAGATTTAAGAAATGTACAATAGTTGGTCAGTAGAATAACATGTATTCATTTGAACTTTTAAATGAAAATCGTGATAATAAAGCCATTATTATTACAAGGTGGCTGGTGGTTCTGGGGGCTCTGTTGTAACCCCTTTGTCCGGTTCACGGTCACCGAGTTTGCCCCGGTGACCTTGAGCTGAGGATACATTCAGGATCACCTTCAGCTCCCTCTTACAGGGGTTCAAAAGTCCATTTTCAACAGCACAGAAAATAGATTGAGAAAGATATAGTTAGGGGAGAACAAAATGGTGCTTTCTCACCTATGAAAGATAATTGTTAATAGTAAATTTTAGTTCTTGTATGTTAGCTCATTAAATCTATACTACTTTGAAATTATATAATTTCTTCCTGGAACAGAGAAATGATCTTCCTTATCCCCATGCCTAATTATCCCTGAATATAGCAATTATAAAATGCATGCATGTACTATCCCTTTTGTTCCCTTCTTTTCCAGAGAAGAGAAAGAGAAAAAATGAGGTAGAGAGCTTCTTTTAAAAATTCAAATTCTTCTGAAGTCACAGTGACTAGAAAGAGAGAGAGTGAGACGAGATTAAATTTTCCCAAAAGCCATTATGGTGTGTCCTAATTCCAGCTCATCTTTTTCTTGACCCAATCTTTGTCAGGCCCAATTTTACTAAAAGATTTATTCTTTATTCTAGTCTTTATTCTTTATTCTAGTCTGTTCTATGGGCAATAAGACAATGTCTCCAGTTATTCTGCAGTATTAGTTTTAAATTGTATGAATTTTTCTCCTTTACCAAGACTTCCTACTATATAAATCATCCAAGAGCACTTTACCCCCCACTACCAGCTTTAACAAAGAAGAATGAACCAGAAAGCTAAGAACAATGGAAAAGGGACCTCGTCTCTACTGTGGTGTTTTTTCAGTAGGATATTGACTGTCGAAGATGCCAGGGCTCCGGGAATCCAGGATGCTGATTCCTGCTTCCCTCCCACGTTGCTCCTCTTCTCCATCCAGAGGGCGGTTTGCGCTCCCAGCTGCCTTTCTGCTGAGATTCTGTTCAGAGCCAGACCTGCTTGACTTTCTCTGCTTCTGGCTCGAATCTCAAACAGCAATCTGGCTGGATAGATCAGAGATTCAGATGGTTGAGGGGCATTTGTAACAGTTCTGCAGTTTATTTGAGATTTTGGTGAATTCTTATAATATCACAAAATAGTGAAGCCTGAATTTTGCAACTCGTTTTCACTTTTGGCGCTGTAACACATGAACACAGGGCATGAGACCGAATGATACTGACAGCTTCATGTCACCACAGCAAGGACCACCTCCTGCATCTCGTTCCCCAAGGACAGCAGCTTTTCCCTCGTGTTTGCTGACATGGCTGAGTTTCTTTTCTAACTCTTTTTATTTTTCGTCTGTGCCATGCAATTGGAACATGTAATTCCAAATTCTGTCTGATTATATTATTAATTTTACAAAAAAATAATCCAAATTATATCTGATTATATTACTAATTTTACAAAAAATATTTATGAAAAAGTAGTCAGAATTTTAATCAGTGTATCATATTGCTCTGTAAAATACTCCTTTTGTTCACAGATTGTTTCAAAGTTTTTTGAGCAGAAAGCAAGTTGGATTTCTCTTATACGTTCTTTAGAGCAATATGTTAAACATAAAACTCAATTTGCACCTTAGTTGATAAAATAGAATTTTCAATTTTTTCAATTCTTGTTATTTTTAAATGGATGAGTTCACAAGTGTATATAATATTTAAAGATATTCTTCTCTGGCTGTCCAGCCTACACTTATATTTACCAAAAGAGCAAATGATGTATGCTTTATTTGCTTCTAAAATACATTTAAGAAGATCTAAACTTAAATTATAAAACAGTATTTCTCAAGCATTTTGATATCGGAAACCTTTATGCTTTTAAGAATTATTGAGGACCCAAAGATTTGCTTTAGAAAATTCTGGAAAATACGAATGTGCACAAGCATTAGCTGATAGAGTGATGATGTCATATATCACCAGCTTCTGGGTGACCTCCCTGTACACTTGAGATAATCAGAGTGAAAAGGTCAAATAACAGCTTAGTTTTGTTATAAAATTAGTTTTGTTCTTACAGAACTAAAAGGGGGACCCCCAGGACCCTCTGACAACACTTTAGGAAATGCTGTACAGAACACAAAGTCGTAATAACAAGAAATATTTGTAGAGGAGCTTGAAGGCTGCAAAAGTGGTCTCACAAATGCTTTCTATTTTGACTTACCCAATCATACTTTGAGATTATGATTATGCTGTTTTACAGGTTGGAAGAAATTACATTCAGGGAAATTAAATGATTGGCTCAAGGGAGCTCAACTGGTAAAATTAAACTCATCTTCCAGTTATAAAAACTGTGATTTTTTTATTATGTCATATTTTCTGCAGTACCTGTGCAACCTAAAAATTCTCCTTGAAACTAGGTTAGTTGAATTACGTTTAGCCCCAGAGTGCGAGACTGATCTGAATCAGAACTGGGTCCCCATTTAACTTTCAGGTGATCCTGTGATATCTGATCTGGTCTTGGGTGACACCTGAAAGTTGAATTTGGTTCAAGGGTAACCTGAAGATTTGGGAGTCTTTCTTAGTCAGATCCTAGGTAGTTCTGGGATTACTCCCACAGGAACCTATAATATTGCCTCAGAATGTAGCTGTGTTCTTTGGAGAAGCTTGCTAGACACAAATGGTTTCTCACTAGGCTACCCCATTCAGGGTGATTGGACACCTGGCAGACATGCCAAGCCTTTCCTAGGCTGAACTGTACCCCAGTTTATGGGACTAAAATGGCCAGCAGCCAGGAGCAAAAATATCTAATGCCATTTGCCTGGAAGCTGGCCCTGGTGCATTTATCTCTTTGGAAGACTGTACTGTCCTGTACTATCTTTAAGCTTTAACCTTTGGGCAAATCAAAATGACAGCACTGTACACCCTATAAATCAAAAGGACAAGGTCAAAGTCCACTCTTTTGCTCTGTTGCTGCTCAGGGCTTTTGTTCTCCATGTATTCAACATGAAGAAATATGGGTCACAGGTGTAAGGGACACAAGTATGTGCTGGGGAAGAAACTATATATAACAATGTTGAATTTTCTTTGAAATTGATGAAAAAGAAGGATGAATTTATAGAGGTGGGGAAAAAATTCTTGGACTATTTTCTTTGCAGTAAGCTGATCTCGTTAGGTAGAAAAAAATGACTGCTTTATTGAAATAAAAATGGTAATATTTAAAAAAAAACTCTTTCATTTATCTGCTAAAATCAAAGCCAAACAAACAAAACAATAACTATCATAAACAAATCTCTTGACTGTGAAGAGAAAGTCCGTATTTCTTCACTTGGTGTTTAGGTGCCTTGTCTTTCTTGTGCCCACCTCAAAACCACCATTTCCGTGTGGTCCCCACTTTTCCAAACGACTGCACCCACCTCCTTAAGCCAGGTTGGCCTATGTATTACCCTTCCCCATGTTGCCCACCTCTGCACTTTTGCTCATGTGGTCCCTTCGCTTGGATTTCTTCTCCCTCATTTCCTTCCTTTGTTGATTTCTACCCATTCTTTGAACCCTGCTCTACCAGACCAGTACATAGCAACCTCTTCTTCCTCTAACCTTCTACAGCAGGGGTTGGCAAACCTGTTCTTGGTAAAGATAGCCAATGTTTCAGGCATTGGTGAGCCATAAGGTCTCCCTTGCAACTACTTAATTCTGCTGTTTTAGCACGAAAGCAGTTTTGAACAACACAAACAAATGAGTGTGGCTGTGTTCCGATAAAACCCCTGACAGATAATTTGTAGTGATTATTTATAAAGGAGTCATGGTTTGCCAGTTCTTGTTCTAAAGCATCTAATGTGATTATCAGTCTCTTATAGTGTCTTCTTTTCTTACTGTTTCATATGCTTCTCCAGCACTTACCCAACTAGACTATAACCATCATGGATTATCATTCATAACATTCCATGTATCTATCCTGGTACCTTAAACATGGCATCTACACAGACACTGAGATGTTTGTCATTGGTGTCAATACCCTTTAAAGGTGAAAAAAACACGCTATTCCAGTTTACTTCCTTCATGCTGCACTTTTGCGTATGTACTGAATTCTTGACATGGTCTTCACGTATTGGTTCTTTGGATGCAGGCATCAGCCCATGTTGAGAAGGAGTGCATGGCTCTCTGTGTTAAGATAATATATTGAAGATCAGGATAAATGCTTTAATGTGCATCCTAAGAAAAGATGGTGATTTATTTGCTGACAGAGTGGTTATGATGAGACCTTTTGCTTAGCCTGCCAGCGGAGTGCTCATTTCTTAGGATAACAGAGCACTGTAGGCTAGCTTCCTGACAGAAAGCCCGCTGAGTTTTACCATTTAATAAAATAGAGTACACAGTGTGATTTGTACAGTGTCAAGCTCCAGAGAACAATTTATAACAATAATGTTTCTATTTACAGCATGCCACTAAAGAAGGGACAACACAGCGTCAAGTTTGACAATGTCCACTGATTGATGTGAAGGTCAGGAGGGGAAACAGTTCTGTTCCCAGCCTTGCAGTGCGGCGGCACAACGGAGGGCAGAGTGCAATCAACTTTGCATTCTTTTCAAAATTCAGGGCTTTGGAAAGGACAGCAGTCTAGATGTTATATTTCCCCAAGAGAAAATGGAGCATAAAAACCAAAATAAGTAAAAATTACATGTTTCCGGTTAATTGTTTCCCTTTCTGTTGGCATGGAAAACATTCTGATAAGTGCAGTTTGGTCCTCAGTTCTTATTCACGCTGCACTGTAACTGTCTATATGGATTTGTTAGCTGCTGTTTCCTCCAAACACTACACCCACGTTTTCTGGTGACATAGAACGGGTCTGAAGAGATTAAAGTAAAGCCATGAGACTTGCAGAACCAGTGAGGGGGCAGGATAGCCATCCCAGGAAACCCAAGGAGCCACTCAGCTCAGGCCCCTCATCTCGGCATATGGATTAGCATGTTTCATGGGTAGCAAAGGATGGTTATGCCGATCACATTGGAGCATCTGATATGTTGGCTACCTCTCTTTATAATAAAATAACTCGGAGTTAAATATAGAAAAAAGTCATCCTTGTACCAGTGTGTGGATTCAAGTGCTTAACTTTGTTTAGGCATTTATTACATTCTAGATTCTTCACATGCTGGCAAAGTCATAGAATTTTTGGAAATATATTTCTCACTCATGGCATCTTTGTTGAGATGTTGCTGTCTCAAAGCAAACCAATAATTTTGTGACTATGATGCTTTTTAGGGCTGCAAAGGAGAGGTACAGAGTGTTTTGAAAAGTCTGTAATAAGGAGAATTGAATTGACTTGCTTTGCAGTGGGGTTTGGGGCACAATAGGTCCCTTGGAGCAGTGGCCATTGAAGTTGTGATCTGAAGGATGACTAGCAGTTAGGCAGAGACGTGTGAGAACAGAGGGCAGAGGGTTCCATGGAAAGAGAGCCAGTGTGTGAAAGTTCAAGTTGAGCCTGAGAAAGTTCTAGATCTCCAAGAACACTAACTTGACTTACAGCTGGAAAAGGCTAAATTATATTTGTTTTTCTGAATAAAAAGGAACACGACAGACTTTCTTACATCAGCCAAGTTCATTTATATCTCCTCAACTCCCTACAAAATAAAACTAAAGACTCTTTTCTTTCTCATGTTGGTATTTCTAATTATTGCCACTTTCATCAATCCCATTTTTATAATCATCATTATAATTGTACCATGTTTTTAAGTTTATGCAGTGTTTTTACCTGTTGTGACATGCATTACCTCAGTCGGTTCTCACAATGAATGTGACTATGAATCTGAGGCCAGGATACTCCTTAAGCGGTGTGGGGAGTGTCAGCACCAACTTCGTGGTTTTGTTTTTGGCCAGTTCTGATGTTTACAGTGAAAGTCAGACAGTCGTTAACGAAAATCATTTTTTATTTCCAGCCCAACTACTGGAGGTTCCTTTATTTTTGGGAAGTTATAAATCAGCCATGTAACTGAGAATCATCTGTTTGCACTGAGTATGATTTTTAAGAAATGTCTTTTACCAGATGATTAGTCATGTGGAAGGTACCTTTACATATTCCTATTGGATATTCATATGTCTTCTTTGGAGAAATGTCTATTCAGATTTTTTAACTCATTTCTTCAGCTTTCTTGAGATATAATTTATTTGTGTTTAAGTATATAGATTATATACAAGTACGTTTAAATATTATGTGTATGTTTAAGGTATACAACGTGTTAGTTTGACGCATTGGCACACAGAAAGAAGATTGCCACCATAGCATCAGCTTTCGCCCCTGTCTTAATCAGGTTGCTTATTTTTGATAGTAAGTTGTAGAAGTTCCTTGTATATTTTAAATATTAACTCCTTGTCAGATACGTGGTTTGGGAATATGTCTCCCATTCTGTAGGCCGCCTTTTCCCTCTGCTGTTTCCTCTCCTGTGCAGAAGCTTTTTAGTTTGATGAGGTCTCACTTGTCTGTTTGCTTCTGTTGCCTGTGTCTTTGGTGTTACATCCAAGAAGTTACTGACAAGAACAAGGTCATGAAGATTTTCCCCTAGGTTTTCTTTTAGGAATTTTGTATCTTGAAGTCTTCCATTTAAATTTTGATCAGTTTTGAGTGGAATTTTGTGTATGGTGTGAGAGAAAGGGCTAATTTCATGGTTTTGCATGTGGACATCAGTTTTCCCACCGCCGTTTGCTGAAGAGACTATTCTTTCCCCAGTGTGTATCCTTGGTGCCCTGAGGATCACCTGCCCATATATGCATGGGTATTTCTATTCTTCTCCATTTGTCTATATATCTGTCCTTATGCCAGTATTTTCTATAAAACCAACATGTGGTATATCACCAGTTAGGATGACCATTATCCAAAAACAAAAAATAACAAATGTCGGTGAGGATGTGAAGAGACTGAGATGTTTGTATGCTGTTGGTGGGTACATAGAATGGGGCAGCTACTCTGGAAAACAGTGTGGAGGTTTCTCAAAATTTTAAAAATAGAAGTACTATCTTCAGCAAACCCACTTGTGGCTATACATCCTAAATAATTAAAGTCAGAATCTCAAAGAGATGGTTGCACTCATGCTCGGTGTAGCGCTATTCGCAATAAGTGAAATGTGGAAGTACTTCAAATGTCCAATGAGGGATGAATGAATAAAGAAATGTGGTGTATGTATAATGGAATATTCAGCCTTAAAAAAGGAAATCCTATAGTATGTGGCAACCTGGATGGACCTTGTAGGCACTGCACTAAGTGAAATAAGCCAGTCACAGAAGAGCAGACACTACTTACCTGAGACGTAGGAGAGTAGTTGAACTCCTGGAAGCAGACAGTAGAATGCTGATTGCCAGAGGCTAGAGCAGGGGAAAATGGCAGTTGCAGTTCAGTGGGCATTAGGGTCCAGTTATGCAAGATGAAAAAGTTCTAAGATCTGCTGTGCAACATTGTTCCCATAGTTAACGATACTGTGCTGTACAATTGAAGAAATTACTAGGGGGGTGGATCTCCTGTGTTGTTTTGACCACAATAAAAAAAGAAATATCACTAAGTCATTACTTTATCTTGGATGTTTCTAAGAGACAGAACCTCTTTGACAGAACCAAAGAGGTGGAACATGTGAGAAAACTGATTCTTCTTGAAAGAAGGCATATAGACTGGATGGCCGCTTAAGTTCCTTTAGCTGTGGGTTTCTATGATATAAGACTACCTCTTTTGGAAGAAGTATGAATGGATTTGCATATCATTGCATGATTTAAGAATGCTGTCACTACTACAGGGATGATTTAGTAATGTTAATTTACTAACAGAGTATGTCAATATACTGATGGTGGTATTTAAGTAGCTTGTGGATAAAAAAAGTCAAGGAGAATGGAAAGCAGAGCATAAAAGGATCTACTTTAACTGTGTCACTTATGATGTATCATGGTCTTTGTTTGATACATGACTATAATAAAGCATTGCCATTCAATTAGAGTAAGTTAACTTAAAAATTAATATTGTCCTATGCTTAATTCCATTTCAAGGACTAGAGAAAGGGAAGAGGCTTTTGAGCCATTCCCTGTGCATTAGCTTCAATGAGAGAATATAAATCAAAATAAGGCATGGACTCCAGCCCAGTCCTGCCTTCTGTGCAGTGCGTGTCAATGTCAGACTTTAAAAATGAGTGCCTTGTTAGAATGGCATGCACTTTTTGATTGAACAAAAGAGAGTGGAATGAATTGGAGGTTAAAATCTGGCCCTGTGAAAATGTTTTGGGTTTTCAGGAACATCTATAAAGGGCATATGGACAAAACCAAAGGTGGGTAGGATCAAGGGTTGGAAGTGGGGATGGCTGAGGTGGTGGGGGGGGGAGTGGTGGGAGGAGAAGGGAGACAACCATACTTGAGCAAGTATAAAAAATATTAAAAAAAAGAAAAGAAAGTGTGTTGATACTTTACCTGGGAGCCTGAATTTATTAATAATAACAATAATAGTTCCTAAATTTTTATTTTGGCTGGTTTGCTGATTATATAGAAAGCCCCAGAAAAAGTGATGAAGGAAATGAACTAGTGAAAAGTATTAAAAAATCACCTTTGGCATCTTTGGCTCAAGGAGCAAGTCCACATATATCAATTCATAGGATTTTAATTTTTCTTTCATGTCCAATATTTCATTTTCTCATTTCTACTAAAAAGATATACCAAACATTTTATTATTACTAAGAAAATCCATCCTGTGGGCATGCATGTTAATCATTCTCAAAATTTACTCTAATAACTAAGTTAAATTAGGGAATACATGTACTTGTGTGCAAGTACTTATGTGTATGGGTATAGGGGGTACTCAACCAAAGAGAAAAGGCAGAAAAGGAATTAAAAGTTCAAAAGCTCTTACTCTGTGTCAGGGCCTCTGTTAGATAGTTTAGCTAATTTATAAACAACTAACGAATATTTATTGGCTGAAAGTATGTGACAGTGTTTCACATCTTTATACCATGTATTTTTCCATCAGCTGTGTGATCTTAAGATTAGTTAATCAGTCACAGTCATGCATGGCTTAATGATGGGGATACAATTTGAGGAATGTTTCAGCGTTGTGCCAACATCCACGGCAATTTCATCCTTAGGCTAACACCTCAGAGAGCACTTACACAACCTCGATAGTATAGCCTGCCAAACTCCTAGGCTATATGGTCCAGCCTATTGCCCATGGGCTACTGCCCTGTACAACATGTTACCATACCGAATGCTGTAGGCAATTGTAAGATAGTGGTAAGTATTCATGTATTTAAACCTATGTAAAACATAGAAAAGAAACAGTAAAGATACAGTATACAAGGTAAACAAACAGTGGTTCACCGGCACAGGGCCCTTACCATGGGTGAAGCTGGCGGGACTGGAAGTTGTCCTGGGTGAGTCAGTGAGTGAGGGAGTGTGAGGGCTAGGGCATTCCTGTCCACTGCTGTAGCCTTTATAAACACTGTGCACCAAGGCTGTGCTAAATTTATAAAAATATTTTTCTTCCTCTAATATAAATTCACCTTAGGTTACTGCCACATTTTTACTTTATAAACATTAAAATTCTTAAAACTTTTAGACTTTTGTAATAACAATTAGCTTAAAACAATATAAATATATACTTAAAAAAGCAAAGAAAAATAATATTAAAAATGTTAATGCAAGCAATAACACTGGAAAAAATAGAATATGATGCGGGTACCGGCTAGCAGTGTCCGCTTCATTATGGATGAAATAAAAACATACACACGGACTACTGAGTCCGGTGGAGGAAAAAGGACAGCATGGCTTTTCTCTCAAGGGGAGCAAAAGCCTCAGCCTCCTCTGCCAGGACAGGTCTTTTTTCTATGTATCTCCTCAAATTACAAGATGGTCCTCACTCACTCTGCCCTGGTTAGAACAAAAGGAGCCAATGCCCCTAATCACATCACAGAAGAAGGATATTAGCAAATGAAAAGGCAAAAGTGGTTGAGCCGGGTTATGCTGTTCCCTGCAAGGTTTAGCATGGATTTTAGGAAGTTATAACAAGCATTTGCAGGGTGAGGAAGTTTTCAGCAAAAAGCTGCTTAGGTATATTGCAAATCTGTGGGCGTGGGTCCTGTGCATCTCCAAGTGGGAGCTGGGCCCACGCCATGCAGAAGGGTCTGCCACAGAAATAAAATGGGAATACTTATAGACAAAAAAACACATTGTACAGCTGTACAAAAATATTTTATTTATAACTTTATAAACTTTTTTATATTCAAAAAGTATTTTCTTTTTACTTTTAACTCTTTTTTGTTAAAAATTAGGACATAAACACACACAGCCTAGGTCAACATAGGGTCAAGGTCGTCTTTCACCCCCACATCTTGTCTCACTGGCAGGTCTTCGGGGCAGTAACATGCATGGAGCTGTTGTCTCCAGGGAGGACCTGGCCTTCTTCTTCCGGAGCACCTCCTGAGGCCCCGCCTGAGGCATTTCTGGAGGAGGCATCACTCTTTTCAGAAATATGTCCATAGTGCTTTGCTTGGTTCATTACACTTCTTAACTTCATAGATTTGCTTACCAGTAGATAATTTGCCATGAACATTCCTCTCTATTCGTGAAAACCTTTCAGTGTTGGGGTCTGTGTTTTCAGAAACTTTAAGGAGCTTGTTGAGTTCTGCTAAACCCTCCATGCTGAATTTTCTTGGGGGTTCTTCTTCATTTTATTCTCCTGCAGTTTCCTTTAAAAAAACAAAACAAAACAAAACAAAAAGCCCTCTTATTTAGCTGTGTGTTCCTGTTCCAGTTCCAACCCTTCTTCATGAGTCAGTTCCACAGGAACCACTCCAGGAGCGCCTCACTGTCACCCTCACCCACCCCCAGGGTGCAGCTCTTCTGCATCTCAAGCACAGCCTTGTTGATTTTTGCAGCTTCTTCATCCTGTTGAAGTTACGGATGAACCTCTTCATGTCTTCTTCCAGATGTCATGTCACTCCTGGGTGAACTCCAAGTTCAAACAATGTCCCAGTTGCTGTCAGAGGCAGTCTTTCCCGAATTGCGTCAGTGCCTTCTGTGTCTTCCTCCGTTGCAGCAATAGCCTGGGCGAGAGTCCTCCTCTGGGAAGGCCTTCAAAATCACTATCACTTCTTGATTCATTGGTTGGGTCAAAGAAGTGGTAATCGGAGAGATAAACTCCATTTTGATATGGGGGTGACAATCACTGATAAGCGGTGATGTCCAGGAGCATTAGCGACAATAAGCAAAACTTCGAAAGGTTTCTCCAAAGAGTCCTTTTCAGTTTTGGGCCACGGCGTCCAGGAGGGCACTGTGGATGAGCAGCTGGGTCATCCATGACTTCTCATGGCTCCTGGGTACAGCAGACGTGCTCGAGAGCTGTGAGGTATCCCTGTTCCAGATCACAAACCCTGTGACACTGTTCCTAAGCAAGACTGTTATCCTAGCCTCAAAAGCCTTGAAACCTGGCAGGGGTTTGGTCTCCTTATAGATGAAGTCCTCTCAGGCATCTGTTTTCAGAACAGGGAGTTTTCAT
The DNA here is from genome assembly GCA_039655065.1 of Glossophaga mutica. Lineage (NCBI taxonomy): Eukaryota > Metazoa > Chordata > Mammalia > Chiroptera > Phyllostomidae > Glossophaga > Glossophaga mutica. The sequence continues at coordinate 45,429,708 of CM077304.1, forward strand.
CCATGCTGAATATTTACCCTGGCAAGTGATTTCCCTTCAGAATCAGCTTATCTAGAGTTTCCAGTAATTCTTCAGCTTCCTTCACATCAGCACTCTCAGAATCTCCGCTCACTTTCACATTACATGATGAATAACAATTCTTGAATTATTTAAACCACTCAGAGCTGGCAGTAAATTCAACATCACAGTCAGGTCTGGCCATTTTGTTCAACATCACGAGCAAACTTTGCTTTGGCTGTGAAGGTCCCGGTGCTGAGAGGGTTACATTTCTGCGTCTGCTCTTCGGTCCAGGTTGTCAGCAATCTCTTCCTGTCTGATACAGGCCCTTCTTAAAGTTTTGTTAGTCTTGTTGCCTTTGTTGAAGCACATCCTTTAACAGTTTCTGCCGCTTTTGTTCTTGTTCTTAAAGATGGTAGGTAGCTATGGTGGGAGGGGGCGTTCCTGACTGGTGAGCAATAACCACCACTGATTTTCCTCCTTCCTCGTCCTTACTCACCTTTAATTTTATTTCCAAGTCAATTTCCCCAGCAACATTAGCAGTGGATTTTGTGTACTTAGGGGCTGTGATGAACAGCACAACATGAGATTAAATCAAGAACAAGAGAAAATGGGACAAGCATGAGACTTGATAAACAGGAGATGTATGAGGCTGCTACTGGCATAACACAGCACACGGTTTTGCAGCAAACTTTTCTTTTTAAGTAGAAAGAATGTTACACCCTAACATATGATAAAATATTGTATAGTAAGTCACAAACCAGTAACAGCGGTTTATCATCAAGTATTACGTAGTGCACATAGTTGTACTGCTGTACTTCTATACGACTGGCAGTGCAGGTTTGTTTGCACCAGCATCACCATAAACACCTGAGTAATCATTCACTACAATGATATGATGGCTCTGATGTCACTAGGTTATAGGAATTTTTTTACCTTCGTTATAAACTTATGGGACCACTGTCTTATATGGGGTTTGCCATCGACAGCAACATCAGTATGTGGCGATGGCTGTAGTTAGTATGTTGTCAAGCTGATCAACTTTTTTTTCCTGTAGGGCCTTGTATTATGACAAATGCCTGTATATTGACAGGCATTAAAGGGATTCAGTACATTGCTATGACTTGTTCTTTCTCCTTGTGTAATGTGACTAGGAGTTTAAGGGAAAGAGCATTTGTCTGCGCTAACATGTTCACATAAAACAAATACCTACAAGCATGTTATTGAAAGTCTGATACTGAAGGATTAACATAATTTTTAAAAAACTGTTTATGTGTGGAATCTCCAAAATAGACAATTTCTTGGCAAAAGTACTGAGAAAAAAGCAAGCTCATTCAGTGACTGGAACTGAGGAGTCATTTTACGTGAAGTTCACGTTGAAGATGTTTTGAATGACAGAGTATGTGATGGTTTGCAGATAGAGATTTAATGGGACCATGTAAAAAATAACTAGGAATGTGAGAGGAGAAATAGAGATGATTTCTTAGGAGTATAATTAAATGGAGGTTGGACAATACAGGAATGGAAAAGAGAAAAGAAAGTGAGCCGTGAGATTCAAAAGAAAGTGGAGAAAAAGTACCGGAGATAGAGCAGAAAAGGTTAAAGGTGCAAGTAACAGTCACCGCTCATTAGCTATTACCTTGCCTGACTCAGAGATGGTTTCCGTATCTTCACCAGTAGCCAAATTGGATTTACACCAAAGGAAAATAAAATAATCTGGGATAGGTCAAAATGAGTATTGCTGGGCTTGGGGATAGTTCTGGTATACATAATAAATTTTGAAATAAGGAATATAGGATATTTCTCCTGAGAGTTCATGTTTAATGTATCAGAGCAGAGACAGGTAGAGTCAGCTGTAGTGAAACGGCCCGTGGGCCTGCAGGTTCTCGAGTAACCTGGTTGAATGTTAACATACTTGAAAACAGAATATGCATTGGTCAGTCTTTCAACCATAGAAAAAGGTGAGTTGAGTTCATTCAGTCAACAAAATATGTGTTGAATGCTTACCAGGTGCCAAGCATGAGCTATAGTAATGAGCAAAAAGACAATGTCCCTGACCCCTCAGGGGACTCAGAATTACTGAGGTCAGTGTTGGAATGATACAGCCAAGCATCGCTCAGGAGACAGTCAGTGATACCATTTTTCAGTTTTCTCAGAGAATCTCTCCTGTGAACAGGAAGGCAGCAGGCATTTTTGTATGTTATTAGTAAAGAATTGAATCATCTAAATAATGTCACTTTTTCCAAGTTCATGCTAACCATATAAATTTCTAATCACAGTTAGGATCCCCAGATGTGTCTGCCTGTTGGAAAAGAATACTCTAATCAAACAAATATGAGGATTTTGGTCATCATTATGTTTATATTTCTCTTTTTATATATGGGCATTCGTATTCTGTGTTTTACAGCAGTCTACTGTGAGGCCACCCCTAAGGAATGGATTACTTCTCAGAGTGCTGCCCAAATCAGGGCCTTGGTGGTTGCAGGCTGGGGACCAGGCCCCTTACTATCAATACTCTGAGTCTCTTGAGAAACAGCCCGCTGGGCCAGACGATGCCATCCAGTATCTCTACTAGCTGCTCTTAACCTGTCTTACAGTTTCTGAAAGGTCTTATTCAATTATTCCAAATACTATTGAGCATGGATCTGAGAGACACTATTTTTAAGGCAGTGATAGAGTAGGTAAGTTGCTCTTGTTTCCTCAGAGTAGTTGCCTTATGTTAAGATCTCCTCTCATCCTAAACATCTCCTGCCTCAGGTGTGAGTGGCAAAGGGCCAGCCCAGCGTCTTCTGATGTCTGTCTGTCTATTGTTCAGGGAAGGAGCAGCCTTATTAAGGATGTGTGAATTTGCTTTTGACAACTGGTTCTAGGCCCTCTACTTAGAAATCTGCTGTTATTATTTGGTTACTGGCCAAAGCAACCTCAGGCTACCTTTAAAAAATGTAAACCTAAAGTTACTTTTACTTCTATAAAGAGATTTTAAGTAGAGCAGCTGGTAATTATCCCATTAGAAAATCAGTCTTTTCTTGGTATCAGCATGTTTATTTTCTTCTTGTTTTTTAAACTCTCTGCACAAAAATACTTAAACAGATTTCCACCTGATGACTAATAATCTATTATTTTTTACCATTGTTCTATGTAGATCTCAGGGATATTTTGCCTCAAATAGTATTTATAGTTCACAGTGGACTTCGTTTAAAATTTGGTATTAACACTGTATTTTTTCATCTAATGTCAAAATGGGAAAGTCATTTCGTAAACACTTTCCTTTAGGATGCTGTATGTACTTGGGTATATGATTGTTTAATTATTTTGCCATTACTGGGTTTGTAGAAAACAGTGATGTGGTAGGAAGTCTCAAACTTTGAAACAGTGTTTCATCTTGTTTTATCTTCAGACTAGCAGTACATCCTGTTTATGGGCAAAATAGGATGAACCTGATACAATTAGAGATACTCTAGCTGCAGCCTGGATGGGCGGGCGGAGCCCTGGCCTGGAGCCCTGGCCTGGAGCTCTACACAACACGATTTTGAAATCCAGAGCTTGGGATTCGAATGTCATGTGTCACTGGGAAGAGGGCCATGAGAAAGAATCATCATATTATTTTCCCACAGTATGTGGGAGAGCACTTCAGAAAAGTCCACCAAGGCTTGAATGGGCCTAGAAGCCACAGTGAATTGGGAGCAGAGCAAGCCGTGTGGTAATGAGACTCAGGAATGATGACTTGATACTGTGTGGATGAGAATTCTAGCTACAGATTTCGTAGGGATAAATAAGACTAAAAAAAGCTTTCAGGAACTGGGTTAAAAATTGGAACGATTCTTTTAGAGCAAAGGAATCTGGCATATCAAGACTCCATAGATTAACAAAGTTTAATTCCATTTGTTTATCTTCTGTAATGGTCCCGACCCAGTCCTAGGTTCCTTTGTAGTTTGTGGTGTAGTGAAAATAACGCTGAAGCTAAAAACTGAATATATGAGTTATTTCATGCCCTGTGAACATGCCAGATGGAATCACTAGCAGTGTGTTACCAAGTAACATGTGGAAAAATAGTATGTCGTGACTGATAATGTTATAATTGGGATATATGCTTTCAATTTGTAGTCCTGGTCATTTTTCCCCCTATGAGCAGTGCTAGTGGAGAGTTTGAAATATACATACATGTCTATGCATGAAGAGACCAATACATTCCATTTAAACATTCTAATTGTCTCTTAACTATTGCACATATTAGTGCTTAGATATTTCATATCATGGGATTATTTCATGCCACATTCCTTCTGTTTCTATCTAAGGCTCACTCATTGCCAGATGCTGATGTATATTCTTCACACAGAAGAATATAATGCCTGATGACTCTTCGCTCATTTTCTTCCATCTATACTATAGCCAAAAGCAAAACTTCTTCTCCGCCTCTTCAGTTTCCTCAAGTTTATCTCATTCCTTGCCATCATCATAAAACTTCTAGAGCAAATAGTTTTTATCTTTGTATGTTTATTTCTCGACTCATGACGGTCTGTCTCCTGGCCTCACTGCTCAGTGAAGGCAGCCCATGGAGGGTCTGCGATGACCTGCTGAGCCCCAGGCCTGCAGCTTCTCAGGAGTCTCTGGTGGCCACCTGTCCACGCTGGAGCGATCGGGGCCGTCTGGCCCGGGCGCCACTCCTCACATCTGCTCTTCTTTGGCTCTTCCTTTCCGTCTCTTTCACTGGCTCTCCCTGCTCTGTTCTCTAATGACTCCTGAGTGCAGGTTGAAACCCTCCATGTCTGTTGCTTTTGTCATTGTTTGGGACTCATCACCTCTCACCAGGTCCAATCCAAGATTGTGGGGCATTTGCCTCTCTCACCTGTCCCAGGTCACACTACGGACTGGCCAGAGAAGTCACTCATTAAGACAAGCCCAGTCTTGCATGTAGTTGCTTAAAACACCCATTGCCCCGTGGATAGAATAAAAATCCTCTCCATGGGACACAAGCCCCCTCAGAGCCCGGCTTCCATTTTCTGTTCCTGCCTCACATCCCCGCACCGTCCTCTCTCCTGCAAACAGGACTGGCTGCCTCTGAATTCGTGTTCCTGCCCACACATCCATCCCCTCTCTGTCTAGCAATCTCCAAGGTGTTTATTCTCTTTGTGCCTTTCCCCCTTCCACACAATAAAGGAAACTGCAGTGTCTGTGTTAAGGGGACATTGTGACGGGTGAAGGAAATCAAGGCCACGCAGCCGCAGAATTTACCAGCACTGCGAGGTGACCTGTGCATGCTCATTGTGGTTCCTGTCTTTACAGCACCCTGAGGTGGGCCCCAGGGCTTTGCAGAGGATGCTCAGGAAACCAATACAGATCATTAAAAGTTTAGAAAATTAGAACCGTGAAACACAGGTAAAGAAGCAATGATTCAGCCGAGAGAAGAAAAAGCCTGAGGGAAGATACAAGAAAGAAAAATTCTTTCCTAGAGGATAGACTCAAACCATCCTCCATTAATATTGAGAGAAGAAGCACAGCGAAGCATGCAGGATTTATATTTGCCATGAGAAACACTTCCTAGATAAGGGATTGGCTATCTAGAATAGTTTATTCATGACACACTCAAATTTATTTATCTGTAGGTCTGAAAAGATGTATTTTCTTCTGTCTACCCAAGTTAGATATGAAGTGGCCTGAACACAGAGACGTGATTGGGGTGATTTCGCAGCTTCTTTTCCCCCCTCAGTCAGTCAGTCTCTCTGTCTTTTTTGCTTTTGTCCATTTTTTGGAATGTCTCTCTCTGGCTTTCTGTCCCTTTGTCTCTGTAGTTGTGTTCCTCTCTCTGGTTTTCTTCCTCTTTGTTCTCTTCTCTTTCTTCTTCTATCCGTCAGTACTTCAGCCCCATCTTTCTAGCCCCAATATGAGCAAATGATTTTCAGAAATGGTCCAAACACTGCTGTTTTCCTTGGTTGTTTATCTCAAATTCAGTATTACCTTTTGGTTGGCATTACAAACATCAGAGCAACATTTCTATTTCTTTAATCAATGAAGATGGAAAAGTTTTTACAATCACTTGCTTAGAATGAGAGGAATTTTCTCCATTACTTGTGGGTACATGTTACTGAGAACTGTTAAGCTCCTTCGTTACCTGATATTAGAACTCTGAGGGCAGGGTCGTCGATCAGTAACACCGCTCCGAGGAGCAAGGAGAGCCAGAGAAAGCCTTGCTCGCCTTTGAGCGCTGTCTTTGCAGGTTCCATTTCTAACCAAGTAGTTGTTTGCTGTTCTGTCTTTCTGTTTACAGGCATACTTCCCCCTTTCCTTTGGCGATGGTGGTGGTCATCTTTGTCTTTCTCTCATTAACATTGCCTTGTATTTCTCCTCTGTGGTATTGTTCTGTTCTTTTCACCCCTTTTTAATTTTCAGATGTTGGGGCAGATTTCATCTTGTCTTTTTCTGAGATTGGCTCTTTATGAACACAGTCTACTCTGGCTTCCTACCACCGGGCATGCTGATGGGTCCCAGCACCTGCCACTGGAATCCACCTGGCACTGAGGTGACAGATGTTAAAGCTTGTATGACTTGTGAGAAAGTCGTATGGCTGAATCGATACAGCTATTTTTCTTTTCTCCAGAGCAGGTATAATATCTCATCCTTGACTTTTTTATCTGGTGTTTACTAGATTTTCCCCTTAAGCATTTCAGAAGATGACAGGTAATTTAATTTTGTTCCTGGTTTTCTATTCTTCACTAGCTCTCATGCTGTAGTTGAAGAGAATGATCTTGTGTCCTTTCTCACAAGTTCACTGTGACCCAACAAACCTCAGAATTAAAACTTTACAATATAAACTCAGTAAGAAGGGTAGAATTGGCACTTCTCCTGAAGAGTGCATGAGAAGGAAGCAAGTTAAGAGAAAGGAGCAGTGGTCACTATGCACAAGATATCGACTTGCTTGTTTATACGTGACTACTGCCTACTGCTATTTCAACAGGTGCTGCTAAGTGGAGCTGCCCTGGAAAAGTTATTTGGAACTGAGTGTGAATAATGGTCCCACAAAGCAGAATTATTAGTTATTATATAGTCTGTAATAGCAAAATAAAGTCACTTAAATGAGTGATTTGGCTTCTTGTCCTTTCTCCTTTTTTCCTTTATTATTGCTATCATTATTTTTTTTAATTAAATTAAATTTTTCCCATCACCATTTTCCCCCTCTATACACTCTTCTACCTCCACCCACCCTCTTCTCCCCAACTCCAGTTTACTCTGTGACACCAGGCTGCTGCTATAATTTTCAAGTCTGTACGCATTTATCATGGTTTTCATATTCTTTCTAACTGATTGACTCATTCATTAAGTAACGTTTATTGAGCAATTACTATAGCTGAGTTAGTGTCTCCAGTCTAGCCATATAAGAGTTCAATAGAGAAAGCAATGCACAAAAATAGCCATAATATAGGTATAAAATGCATTCTTGTTCAGTTCCCTCCGTTAGAAACACAGCTGTCTCCCTCCCTCCTTAGGCCTATGTTGCTTAACTTACGGGTGTATCTTTCTGCCCCTTTACAGCCACTGGACTTAAAGCACCTACACTCACTGTCTCCATTTCCTTTCTCCCTGTGGAGGACCAAACGCACGCACTCTAATCTTGGCCTCTACCCAACCACTGAAATGTTCTCGAGGTTTAAATGTTAAATTTAACACGTATATTCCACTTCTTAGTTTTTCATTTCACTTACACACCTCATACTGTCAATCATTTTTTCTTTAATTTATTTCATTCCATTTTCTTGCTTCCCTTGTTCTATTTCATCACAGTACTCGCTTATTTTTTTTTCTCCTTTCCATGGAGCAGCCTTCTCTTTAAACGGTGTAGTTATTTTCCCTTTTCCACTTCCTTTGAGGTTGGCATTCTTGGGCTTCTGACCTCAATTCCCTTTTCTCCTCTTTGTGGAATTTCACCCACTTTTATAACTGCAGACTGCAAACTCCACCTCTAACCTGAATGCTTTTGGATCTTTTCTCTCCATCTCAGCACAGTCTAGGATGTTCAGCTACTTCCTGGGCATGCCTTTGGTGCTCTACAGGTGTGTAAATCCCATCTTTTAAAAAACTGAATATCTCTCTTCTCCCCAGATCCACTCCTCTTCCCGTGGTTCATAATTCGGTGGAAGCCACCACCATGCACTCAGCTGCTGAAGTGGAAAGATAGGGGTCAAGGAATGGGGTCTTCCCTGTGAAATTCCATATTGTACCTTTGTCTTACCGATTTACTGGGGTATACGAATGATCAACTGTCTTGTTTGTAGATTATTTTATAATTTGTCTTTTTGTAAATCATGATCTAGCTATATAATTATCATTTCTCTAATCTTCTGCAAATGTAATTGTTATACACATCTTGATTTATTTATTTAGAAACTGCATAAAGAAAATATATGAGGAGGAAATCATAGCAATTATGCTGAGTGATGAAATGTCAGATGACATTTTCCTCTAATTTTTAATGCTTTTCATATTTTAATAGTAAACTTTTAAAAATCAAATGATTAAAAACTTCTTAAAAGAAGAAAAGCAACAAAACATAAGGAACATATGTTCATGGAAAACAATAGAATTTTATACTGAGGCCAGTCCTCTTCTCATTGAGTAACGGCCCAAATTTCTTTTTAAGAGAATGTCAATAGTTTAATTAATTCATAAAGAAATATTAAGTGACTAGATTAACTGGGGGGAAAGTAGTATGATTTAGAAAGCAAACAAATAAAAAACCCAACTCAGCTTTAGAAGATAGGGGAGGAAGAGAAGAGAGAAGTGATATTGGAGTTATATTTCAAAAGATAGGCAAGTGTTGACTCCCGAAAAAAGTGAAGGGAGGTATGCGGGGCCCAGGGAACAGCGTTGTGCAAAACCGCCCAGGCACGGGAAAACCAGGGGAACTCAGAATGTGTGGGGCTTGCTTACTACGTGTGTGACATGGACAGAGTGGGAAGGTTGTGTGCATGTTGTTTTGTTGATCCGCAAACTTAGCAGGCATTGGTGAAAGGAAATCAAAAGGATTGGTTTCCTTAGTTAGCCCTTTAAGTATTACGCAGTGCCTGACTTTACTAAAATTAGTATACATAGCATTTTCTTCAACCTCTGCTTTCCAGGTGTTGGTACTTTTTCACTTCTCTAAACTTCAGTTCTTCATCACAGTTTACTTGTATAATACCCACTGGGCAGATCTTGTTTCTTTTTTTTCTCTCCATCTCTGGTTTTAAAACACAATTCATGCATTTTACTTTCCCTGCTCTCAGATGGCATTGGGGACTATAATGCAGCTGTTGGAGAAGGAACTTCCCCCAATTCTTAAATAATCTAAAGTAATATTAAACTGCTCGTGTTTACTCCTAATGCATCTTCTGCAGTATTTGCTCATTTATTTGAAAGCTGACTCCGAGGTGAACGGGAGCAGGTCGGGAGGCGTTGTGCTGACCTGCTGCACTCCGCTTTGAGCGCAGTGTGTGCCAGGCAGCTTGTGCGGCCCCAGAGCGTCTCTGCCAGCAGGTCTCCGATTAAATAAACCCTCGTGCTGCTAATCACCAAAGACGTAATTATGTCTTCATGTGCTGTGCACTTTTACCTCGATGATTCTGAAGCAGATTGTTCTTTGACATTTTCATGAACTTGAACAGGGAATTGGGTCGTTAAAAGTGGAGTACCCTGAACAGACTTGAACTGACTTCTGATGGTAGGATGTTCATGGTTTTTCTGATTGGAGTTTTGTGTTTATCTGGTGAACACCCAATCCGACGAATAAGTGAGGGCCCTTTGCTGGAAGTCAGGAAGCCATAAATGTTTCCTTTTTATGAGCCTCAGCTTTGCTCATTCCCGATCTGTCCAAAGGTACTTAGCTGTGTCCTTTTGGTGCTTATAATTTTTAGAGTGCTTATGATTCTTAGAGTGTGTTCTGCCAAATTCTGCTTTTCAGCGGTCCTTTGTAGTGACTCCTGAGACCCTTTGTGACTTGGCGAGGTGACTCTTGCCCCCAATGGCCATGCAGACCAAGAGGGGTGGGGTTCAGAAGCTTCGGTTACAGCAGTGAGCCCCCAGTCTGCTGCGAGTTAGCATCACCAGGAAGCTTAAAAATTTGCTGATGCCTGTGCTCACCCCCCACCGCTCCCAGTTTCATTAAGTCAGAATCTATTAAGCCCAGGCACTGATCTGTTTTAGAAGTTCCCCAGGTGAATCTCACGTAACCAGGATTGAGTGTGAGTAGAGCATGGATTAAGACTGAAGAATGGGCAGGGTGTGCTCACCTGTGGGCAGGGATGAGGAAAGCTGCAGATTCTGGAAAGGAGGTCTTGGGGATGGAGGAAGTGAAAATCCCAATAGATCTTTAAGGAAGTGCAGTGTGGACAGAGAGGACTTTATTTCATGTGTAAAGTCAACAAAATGGGAACTGAAGGGCTTGAAGTGAGAAAACTCAGAGAGGAGGGTAGGAGATGGGGCCTAGAACAGCGGCTGAGTCATTCATTACCTGGTGCCCTTGAAGGTGTGCGCCCCGAGCAGGTAAAGCCATACCATGAAGAGATAAGGATGGGAAAGAAGAGGATGAGTCAGTTCAACAGCCAACACATACTTCAAGTCAGTAGAAATTATATGTGTCCTGTTAGATATCATCTGTTCTTAATTTGGAGTGCTGCTGATTTGCAGGAAGATTGTTAGACAAAGGAAAGCCACTAAAAAGGTTATCAGAGCAGTGTTAAGTAAAGGGTGCTGTGGACCTGAGTTTTCTCGCACTGTGCATGTTGACCTTGGCTATAAAAGTCAGGTAGGGTTTACCAGGCTCTGACACAGTGTGCATCTGGAGGCATCCCTTAGGCCTATTCTCCTCTCCACGCAGGCTCTCCTAGCATGCCCTCACTGCAGCTATGGGAGCTGGATAAAAATCGAACCAAGTGTGTAACCTGAGGGCCTGGTACTGAGCTCAGGGGTTGCTACCAGCTTCCCTTGTCCCTATGGACATTGTCTGATTTTACACCCTGGTGCCCAGATTTCTATTAAATCTCCTCCCTGGATTTGTTGATTTTTTAAATTGGCTGAGCAGCTCTCCAAGGGCCTCAGTTGTCTGCTAATCCTTAGCTTTGGGATTCCAGTTCGGACTCTGATTGTTCAGCCCCCTCGTGTGGTTTCTCATTGTTGAGACGCATACATGGCAACCATTGTGAAGAGGTCCAGCACTGTCCCTGTACCCTTCTCCTGCCGTGTAACCCACCAGGTCACAAGTAGTGAGTCACTTCAATTAAGGGTTTATGAAGATATCTGAAAGTGGATTTTTGAATATGAGTGAACCTAAAAACCATAAGAAGTATATGCTTTTCTATTAATAAACTGAACATCAATACATAGAAAACTCAGTTTGGTTTGATATCAACTTCCAGTTCTTCCTCACCATCTAAAAAAGAAGGTTGAGTTCCTCCAAAAGGTGAAACTTCTCTCCCTTTCTCTTTGGATTTAACAAATATTAGCTGAATACTGACTGCATCAGGCACTGTTAGATATTTCTACCTGTGCTGATATCAGGGCTGGAACTATCAGGACTCCACAGATGCTTTCTTATCTTCCCAGATCTGGCTGACGGTGATTTCATGTTATTGACATTCTGCTGTATTTCTCACGGGCTGATGACTGCCTAGCCCAGCGTGCTAGTTATGGTGTATGCAAGGGGTAGTCTGTGCAAAGAACAGTCTATTTTCAATGAAAAAATAGATCATTTAATAAAAATACCCAGTCTAACCAAGACCTCTATACTCGAGAGGAATTGAAAGTGAGTATCTTTGACCCTGGCTGGTGTGGCTCACTTGGCTGGAGCGTCATCCCATAAACCGAAAGGCTGTAGGTTTGATTCCCAGTCAGGGCACTTTTCTGGGTGTAGGGTTGGTCCTCGGTTGGGCACCTATGAGAGGTCCCTGGTTTGGTGCATACGAGAGGCAACTGATTGATGTTTCTCTCCCTTTCTCCCTTCCTTCTCCTCTCTCTAAAAATCAGTAAGCATGTAAGAATGCCCTCAGGTGACGATAAGTACCTTTGGTGTTCAAAGAAGTGCTTTTTAGGCTGGACACAAATGTGAGTGATTTATCTGTTAATATGCAGATTTATCTGTTAAGAGCAGAAAGTTGATGCTTGACAGTAATATTTATTCTAATGCAAGTAAGAACTTCAGAAAGGAGCTGGAAGAAAAAGAGAGTAGGGAGTCTTGTGTTGAATCAACAAAACAAAACTCGTTACTGATTAAGTACAGGTATGGATTCATGGAAATTGACTTAAAATTTCAGAAATAATTGTTAAATCATACAGTTTGAATGATAAAATATTAAGGTTTGGCTAAATCAATATCAATATCTCAATTAGAGCATTAATGAGAAGCATCGTCTCTCCTTGATGAAGCACTATGGTGTGTGGGTGCCTGTTAGAGAAAATAGAGGCGATGTTACAGGGATTCTGTGTTAAATTCTAAAATTCAAGTTGTAGGGATGTGAAAATGTTGTGTCAATTGTTAATGGAAGTTGTCTTTTTGGATGTAAAAACAAGTATGGATTTCATTGTAGATTGGGAACATGGCTTCAGCGATGGTTTGTTTTCACATCAACTTGGCTGGAGTCTAGTACCCAGCTACTTAATCAAACACCAGTCTGGGTGTTGCTCTGAAGGTCTTTTGTGGATGTGATTAACATCTGCAGTCAGTTTACTTCAACTAAAGGAGCATACCCTTGATAATGTGGGTGGGCCTCACCCAATCAGTTGAAAGGGCTTGAGAACAAAAACAGGTTTCCCAGAGAAAGTTTTTCCTGAAGATTGCAACATCAGCTCCTGCCCAAGAAATTCCAACCTGCTAGGTGCCCTGTGGATTTCTGACTTGCTGGCTGCCACAATTGCTTAAGCCAATTCCCTGAAAGAAATGTTTTTGTGTATCTGGATTTGTATGTATGTGTCTGTCTGTCTGTCTCTCTATCTGTCTATCCAATCATCATCTCCTACTGGTTCTGTTTCTCTGGAGAACCTGACCAATAGAGCTTTCTAAATGGAAAGCATTGTAAAGCTATGAAGTAGATAATGTCCAGGTGCAAGTTGGGACAGGGAAGTGGGGCTTGTTCTGTTTCCATTCCAATGAGTGAAAAAGCAAACTTCCTGAAGGCTACACGAAGCCTTCCCTGGGGCAGCCCATGCTTCCCAGGCCTCTTCCTGTCTCACTGTGCACATGCCTGCTGCTCTCGGCCGTCTTTGCCTCTGTGCGTCTGTTCCGTTTTACTTCACCTGTGTTTTCCCTTCTCTGTCCCTCTGTGAAGTCTGCTTTTCTTCCTTCCCTTTCCCCTTCACACCAGAACTGGGGGCTCTTGTTTCTGCCTCTCGGCTCACTGAGAGCATTTTCTGCAAACTGCTTTGTTGACATGTTTCTATTTTTTCATTTGCTAACTGTTAATGACCATGTCTGACTCATCTTTGCATTCCCTGCACCTAGCACAGGTCCAGGCATATGGGAAGTTTTTTATCAGTGTCGCTCAAAGAATGAATAAATAACTGACTCTCTCCTTCAAGTTAAGTTGCAGATGGCTAGGAGGTACTTTTCATGGCTATTCTTTCAGAACCAGCTACGCTTTTTGTACCCGAGTTGCCTGAAAAAAAATTTCCAGCCCAACAGACCTCTAATTCCTACCCAAAGCCTATGTTTTCAGTATTTGTGGGGAATGATGTCTGCATAAAGCCAGTATGAGCCAATTGTGCAGAAATCTCTGGCATCAGATGTTGGTAGCATGAATGCTTCAGAGACTCAGTACAACTTTGAGCTAATTTATTCTAGCCTTTCTAATTAATGACCTGAAGCTCTACCTACTACATTCATTAGCAAGGAATCCAGTTTCCCTTTTGAAGTTTTACCCAACCCATTCACCTTACATTTGATGCCTTATCTAGTCAGGCCAATGAGGGGTCACTGGGGGCTTTGTCAGATACCATAGAAGAAGCCGTGCCATCTGATTATTGTTCTATGTAACATGTGTCTCACTGCCACACAGTGTCACGACTGAAGCTTGCACCTGCATAGTTACACGGACTCTTATCCACTCAGCATCAGCATCCTCCCTGGCCCAGACCCTGCCTGGACCACGAGGTATCCCCCATCCCAGAATGGGTGGGTTCAGAAGAACTCCCGTTAGTCACATCAGGTGCTGAAAACAGCTCTCCATCCATGGCCTTGAGTGGAAAGCTTGGCCACCCATTTTTCTCGTGGTTTTTGTTGGGAGCATCCTCATCACACTTCCTTCCCTACCACAGGGCTTGAGTCATGCCCTTAACAAGCCTGTGTACTGCACCTCTTGAAGGAGAGATTGATCCATTTCTTCCCTGCGTGTCAAGGGTCTTGGAGAGCTTTGCTAGAGTCACAGGAGCATATTATACTCTTTCTTGTCTTAACCCAGCAAGCTACTGGGAAATTGCCTGAGTGATTCTTCATGGAACTGAGGGAACAAGTACTTCAAGGTGACTTTTCAGCTCCACCCATTGAAATCAATGAAGCAGATACCAATTTTTGTGGGCCTTTCAAATGGTGCTTGACTTGATCTCTACCTTAGCAGGCATCAGGTATGTTAAAATGGTAGCCCTTGCTTTGATAAGGCCATACCATCACTTTTTCATGAAGAGACAAAGAAGCATAGTTAGTTAAAAAGCAGAAAGATGTTTAAAATGTAGTGCCTTATGGAAGGAACGCTAACAATCTGCATTCCACGTGTGACTTGTCTGCAGGCTTTAAAACACAGGCTGAATTACATTGTAGGTACTTACTGTCCTTCACTACATTGTTAATTTCAGCTTCATCTTTTATTATTCCTTTATACTGTTCTTGTTCTGGCCAGGATAGTTCACTGGCCGCACTGCTCCAGCACACGCAGACTTGATCACACTTCAGGAATCATCTCCCCTTCTTCCACCTGCTGGGTGGCACCCTCCAATCCAATAGAAAAATAATTTTCTCCCCAAAGTTGTGTTAGTCTTTTGCTATCCCAGTGTTCTGCCTACCATTTCTTAAGCCTTGCCTATAACGATAGGTAGGTACTTTATGTTTTTACAGTTCTTAAAAATATAGAAATAATATACCTATGCAAAAGTTCACAGAACATGTATTTACAGCTTATTATTGTAAAGTGAATTATTATAAAATATTTATAAGTGAATACCCATGTTGCTCATGTTATCACCATTCATGTGAAACGAAAAAACATTGTCAGCATCCCAGAAGCCCTCTGGTTATCTTTTCTAATAGAAAAAGTCTCTCCCCTACCAAGGTAACCCCTATTTCACTTTTATGTTCTTTCCTTTCTGGCTTTTCTTTACAATTTTACCACTTGTAATACTGCCCTAATCGCTGTGGTTTAGTTTTGCCTCTCTCTAAGCATTATATACTTGTAACCACAGAGCATGTTCTTCCTTCCTTTCTTTTTTCTTTTTTTGTCTGGCTTCTTTGATGTAATAGTTTCTGAGCTCCATCCAGGCTTTGAGCGCTTTGTATAGGAGTAGTTTTGTCATTTTCATTGTTGAATAGCCTCCATTGTATGGCTGTGCCCTCCCTTCTTTTGCTGATAGACATTCGGCTGTGTCCAGTTTTCGGCTATTACAAATAACGGTGCTATCAACATTCCTGCATGTCTCCCTTAGTGCCCATGGGCCCATCTGGGCCTGGGACTTCTAATTATAAAATTCAACTTTGTGACTAGAACTATTTTCTTTATTCCTATGAATATTTTGGTAATTTGTAAATGTTTTTCTAGTAATTCGTTCATTTTATGTACATTTCTTAAAATGTATTCTTGTGATCTGTTTAATCTCTGCAGCATCTGTAGTGATGCCCCTTTTTCAGTTCTGACATCGGTTATTTGTGCATTTTTTGGTTTATAGTTTGATCAGAGAGAGTGAACAATTTTAAGTCTCTTCACAGAACGTTAAGGGAGAACTTACTGTATGTTGATACCTCACATTTTCTGTGTGAATTTGCCTATTTTTTTCTTACCATTTTGTCAGTTATAACAAAATAACATTGAGAAAAACAGTATTCAAGGACCTGATTAAGAGGGAACCTTTTGTCATTAGACAAAAGTGTCAACTTATCAAGAAGATATAGTGCCTGCAAAATACAGAAATTAGAATAACTTAATCCTTATTTATATAAATTAGCCTATGATAAAATTGGTTTCATCACACATCATTTTGTTCTAAGTCACAGAATCTATTGCTACTTTAAGTGAAGACTTTGAGGACTTCCTGTTTGTCGATGTCTCACTTTTCCCGTGGAATCTATAATACATTTTGACTTGATTGAAATTAGTATAGCCACACCAATTTTTTTTTTGTTTACATGATACCTTTTCACCTTTTTTTAGTATTTTACTTTCAATTTCTATGTAGCCTAAGTTTTAGATGTATTTTTTATAGACAACTTATAACTAAGTTTTGATTTGGCAAGTCTGAAAAATGTCTTTATTACATCTTCATGCTTTTTCTGCTTTCCACATATTCTATTTCCTCTGACTTCCTTGTTTTTGTTTAGTTTTGAGCTTTTTAAATTTATCATTGGGGATTGTTCTTAAATACATAATATTTGAGGGGAAAAGGGGAAGGGTTTGCAGGAACAAGTATAAAGGACACATGGACAAAAACAAGGGGGGTGGAAATAGGAGGGAGGTGGGGAGGGCTGGGGGGTGGGCTGGGGTGGGAGTAAAAGGCAGAAAACTATACTTGAACAACAATTAAAATTTTTAAAAAGCCACCAAAATATATGATATTTGGAGGCTGTTCGTTTTTAAGAGTAGCCAATACAAAATGATTGGAAAGTCTGCATAGACAGACTTGTGGCTGGTAAGACTTGGAGAAACAGGGTTGTGGTGGGTGAGAATTTGGTGGTTTCACAGGGGCCCCCTCAGTTGATAATAAGACTTTCAGGAAGGGCAGAGCTGGTTAGTTTTCTCTGAGGTGTGACTTCTGTCTTCAGAACCTAGCATAGTGCAATACTGTGGATGTACCAGTGACCGATGTCAGAATTGGGGAAGGTGGCGTAGGGCACAGTGATAGAATCTGGAGTGATGCCCTTCTGGCCTTTGGCACAGATGTCAGCACCTTTGCACCTTGGCACACACACCGATGGCATGAGGAGCTGTGGCAGCAGCTTGGGTGGACGCCAGTGGAACAGGATAGCTTGGGAACCACCCTTGACACCTGTGTCCACTGGAGAACAGCACTGTCATGGGCACAAGTTCTAACAGGACAAGTACGGCTCTCTGAAAACTCATCAGATTATTTGGTAAGAGCCTTCTGGGCCTGAAATGCTCACAAGGGTGGTGGAAATGTGGCCTTATTCCCTCTCGTTCTTCCTGTAGGTTGGCGTGATGCAGCTCATGCAGCACACGTGTGAAAGCTTGGGATTCTTTATTGCCAAAACAAACAGAGGGGGATTCTTCATTGCTAAAACAAACAGAGCTGTATAATTAATAACATTGCATGGCAACTTTAAGGAATAGTAATATATCACTTCTAATTTGAAGGGCAGGTGATGATAATTCAAATTGTTAGACTAAGGCAATGCCCCCTGGGCTTGGCTCCACAGAGTTCAGATCCAGAGCTGGCTGAGGGTGAAAGGTGTGTGATATTTAGCACCCCAATAGTATTCAATACCTGGAAAGTGTTTGAATTCTATACTTGCTACCCCAAATTACTCCTGTTGTTGGAAAACTCAAGTCTAGGGCTCCCCTCCCAACTTCCTGTGAGACTCTCGCCAGCTCTCCACTTTCCACTCAGTGATGTCTGCCTGATCTGATCTTGTTGTTGACACTGTGTAGCAAACTTATGCAATCTCCAAGCTATCCTTTATCTGTCTTTATTTTGTCTTTTGTTAACACTTTTTATTTCAAAATCAGGTTACCTTCAGACTACTGAGCTATGAGATGTAGCATCTTTATCTAGTTTTTCATCTATGAGATGCACAGATATTCCCACACATGTTGCCACTTATTCAACACACTCTGATACTGTGCCACACCTCACATTCTAATAGGTTGGTTTTCATTAGAACATATATCCTACTTTTTTATAGGAGGGGAGTGTTATTCTGAACTTCAGCATACTTACAAAATTTGTACATGTAAATAGTACAGTAAAACTTAAGCAAAAGTCCCCCTATTTTGGGGGGCAGTGGCATAAGGAATGCACACAGTATTTTTGTCCTTGTTCTTAATTGGAGTAGTTTGAAAACCAGCCCCAGTCTACTAGCCACATGGGTGACTTTTCTTGCAGCCAGTTTAGTGGCATTCCTTTCTAAAAAGAATTTAAGAATTGTTAAAACTGAACAAAATATTCAAAATAGTCACATTTTTAAGCTCTAAAATTTTTCTTTGGTAATGGTTATAACTGTTGTCATTGCAACAGACAGAAGCTATGTCAGGTTAATTTAAGAACAAAGGTAGGAGACAATAATTAGATGAGAGCAGTAGTTATTAGGAACTGACAGGGTGTCCCCTGGAATCCCAGGTGCAGGAATGCAGGTCTCTCTCCAGAAGGCTTTGGAAGTAGGCTCCTGCCTGCACCGCCCATATTCTCTCTCATCCCTCTTCTCTCCTTTGCGTGGTTCTCTCTCTCTCTATCTTGTCCCCTGCCTCCCCACCCATCTTTCTCTCTCTTCCCCCTTCTCTCTTGCTGCAGAATTAGCTTTCTGCTTCATGGAGAATTGAATGTGGTCACCAATTATCACCAAGTTGTTCTTCATCCAAATCTCTGGAAAGAGATTACCTTCTTTCTGTCTTTGAGTCTTGGCTCTAAATTACTAGATAAGTAATTGGCAAAAATTGGCTATTGGCAGGCTTGGTTACTATTGTATACATGTATCTATAACCTAACTCCATAAGCTTCACTCTTACACCAGGGAAGGTGGTGTAGGAGGGAGGAAAGTATTAGACAAGAGGTGCTGGGTAACCCAGGAAGTGGCCAGTAGCTCCGAGGTGCTATTTTCTTTCCCTTGAAACTTACGAGTTTACAAGTGTCAGGCCCATGGTCTAGCTAGCATATATGGAGATACCGGGAATTTATTTGCTGAATGAGTAAATGAATAAGAAATAAGATAGATTCTTAGCTAATATAAATCCATGTGCTATAAGAGGGGTTCTTGGATGAAAACAGAAATAGCCCCCTCTCTTTCCCTCACTGGACTTGAGAATTAAGAAATAGCATTAGGTCTCAATGGGGAAGAGAATAAGAGGTGGGTGAATTCATACCTGAAAGAAGATGGAGAAAGAAGAAGAAGAGAAGAGAAGGAAAAGCATAATTCTTATACTATGACAAAACAATTATGTTTTGAGTTTGAAAATTTTCTAGGAAATAGACAATCTTATTTTTCATGTTTATTTCATCACACGGGAAAAATTATAGTTTCTGTCAAAAGTTAATTATTGTTTTTATGTCCCATTTTTTCATTCCATTAATTTGAAACCTAGCTTGACCTTTTAACAGCCATGAAGGATTACCTTTACTGACATACACCAATTAAAATTAAACTTGTTTTTTGTCCTACTTTGAGTGGCAACAGAATCTAACAGAATCTATAAGTTTTTATGCCTCTCTAATTACTTTGGGAGGAAGCATCATTATGCGGGTA
The DNA here is from genome assembly GCA_039655065.1 of Glossophaga mutica. Lineage (NCBI taxonomy): Eukaryota > Metazoa > Chordata > Mammalia > Chiroptera > Phyllostomidae > Glossophaga > Glossophaga mutica. The sequence goes on from CM077304.1 coordinate 45,449,338, forward strand.
AATTAATTAATGCCAATCTGGCTCGGCTTGCAATTTCACTGTTACAACTCAGATACATTTTATTTAAATAATTATGAACACATTGAATGCTACTTAACTTTAAAATATGATTAGGTTAGATATGGAATTAATTTTAGATGATTTGTGATTCTGCAAGCCCTTAGGGATTTATTGGTGTTCTGTTGATGACAAGCTCAGGATTTAAAGATTTTTGTGCTTTCTGGGACTTTTCCAGTGACTTCAGTAAAGATACTTGCAGCATCTTGGTAGTGTTTAATTCATCAGAAGTAGAAGAGAGCTTCATTCTGAGCAGTCAGGTAGATTGGATATTCCTGGAGTGTTTGTGAGCTTGGGGAAAAAATTTAACTAAGAAAGAAACTTGGGGAATAACCACAGAAATTCTGTAACTTTAAAATTAGTTTTGAGGCTACACTGTTTTATAAATTTATAAACTTCTAAATTTTTACTTTAAGGAACAAGCAACAAATGTAGTTTGGCAGTATACATTTTCAGGGTAGTGAACTAAAATTTTTTTCACATGAGTAAATGAATGTGGTTTACTCTGTATCTTGTTTGTGCAGCGAGTTGGTGCACAGTTATGTAGTGATATCTAGTCTTATTTAAATGGACTTTTTAAAACATTAATATTCAGTAGATACCATGCAATGATTTTACAGTATTTTGCTTTTTTCATTATGAGTCAACTGACTTTTATGCAAATTAAATACATTTACATGTGATTGCAGAAAGTCAAGGATGTGTTCTTCATTTTGATTTGATTATATTCTGGACTTTAGCTTTTTATTTCGTAACTGGTAATAAAAATGATACAATGATAGTCTATTCCAACTCTGTTAGAACATCATAATTACATGGCTTCCCATTTATCTTTGGTGTCTTCTTCTAGTTTAATTTATATTGCAGGTCTTTGTCTTTATCTTTTACCCTCCTTTTAGTTTGGCCCTGGTATCAGAGGATCTAAGTAATCTTCTTACATTAATCAATGACTACTTATTTCACTTAACTATTTATTGCATTCTTAAATTATACTATACACTGGGCCAATAATTTCACCTGCCTAGGTGAATGAAACATGTTCCTCATCCTTGATGAACCAAGTCTTTGGGAGAGAGGGGCACTGTGAGAAAAACCACTACAGTGCCCTGGGAAATTTATTTAGCACAGAAGTGTATTCAAAGCAATAAAGTAACAGTGGGGAAGGGATGGCTTTTAGAAGCAGTGGCAGGAGATTTCTCAGTGCTTAGGCTGAGTCACTAATCTTAGGCCAGAAGGAAGGGGATGGCATTTCAGATAGAGTGCATTGCATACAAAGACACTTTTAAGGTGCATGGTAGAATGGTGGGATGTTTAGTCAGACTGACTACACGGAGCAGGGCCTGAAAAAAAGGAGACTGTGGGGTAGAAGGAGATGAGTCTAAAAAAGAGGATGCCTCACAAAGAGTGGAGGGTCTTTTTATGCCTGCTGGACTCTGTGACAGTGGGAACAACTACAATTATTTTAGAAGATGGGTCCAGGAGATTGACCATCCTTCTACATGCTTATTATGAATAGTTGTTAGAAGCTTTAAATAATTTACTTCATGTAATCCTCAAGAAACCCTTGTGAAGGGAAGATATTTTTAATCTCCACTCTACAGATAAGGGACTGGGCAATTATTGAGTCGATCGTTTGTCCCAGGTTAGAGTAGGGTGGTTTGCAAACTCAGCACTTTCTGGTTGTGGGACTCCTGCTCCTCTGCTATACCATAATACATCCCCAGGGGTTACTCTGGCTGCAGCAGAGAGTCTGTGATCCGGGGAGGGGAAGACAGAGCCAAATAGGAGGCTCTTGTGTAATTCAGAACAGAGGGGGTTGTGAGCAGAGTTAAGACGTTGGTAGTAATGATGAAAGGAAAGCAGCGTGGATTTGAGAGCTCTTCAGAAGTAACCTCAGTGATTAGCCAGATGTTGAGGGTAAAGGAGAGGGAGGAATTGATGTTACACTAAGGTTTCTGCATCTAATATAAATTCATTTCACTGAATGGGCTGAAGCAAGGCAAGGAATGCAAAGAATAGTTGGTGTTTGGTGGATGTCAGGGCAGGTTTGTTCAATGAAAACTCCATCTGTAGTCTTTTAATATATGTGTTCCTTACAGAAATTAGAAGGGAGGAGTGGCTAAAATTGGGGAATTTGAGGAGGTACTTTATCTGTGAGCAGTGTTAGGTCCAGAAGCAATTTTAATCACTTCAGGCCACTTCTAACAGCTGTCTGCAGCGTTTTGACATCCCAGTGGGTCTTGCTCCATAGCTTCCCACCCCTGGTCTTGCCCAGAAGGTCCATACACTTGCATTGAGCTCCATCAAACCCTCTCAATAATCAAGAGCCAGGAATTTTGAGCAAACCCCCCTCAAAATGTGGTATTTTGGATAATAGTTGATTAAGTGACTAGATTGAAGGTTGGGAATCATTTCACTACAAACACAAAAAGATTGCAAAAAGGCTACTATAACAATAAATCTAGATTTAATACCTGGAGTTTTATAGTGACTAATTCTACCTCGATGTCGTAAGAATGTTTGGAATTTTGTTGTGTTTAATGTAGGACTGTACTCATGTAAGTCAACTCCTTATTTATGGTTTACTTATGAATGAAGCCCTCAATCTTGTTTCTGTTGCCCAGACTTGGCTGGGAGAGACAGCTGAGACATTATGCAACCAGCTGGCCACAGATGGATCTTCAGTGGAACACGAATCATATTGGTTTGGTGATCTATGTGTATTGCCTCCTGTTAAATTTTCAGAAGCTCAGCTCCTAAATCATCAGGCATTGATCGAATCCACTTACATATAAATAACAGACTGAAGTGAACTGCAGCTTTTTTTTTTTTTTTTTTTTTTTTTGATAGTGATCAAGGCTTTCACCTGTAAGACTAATTCATATGGTAGTGTCATTGACTGTTCAGCCCATGTGAGAGTCTGTTTAGTTTGTGGGCATTTGGCACATGGGTTGTAGTAGGTATGATAGTGTTGGTAGCTCATGTTTACAGTCTAATTATGAACCTTTCCAAGATCCTGTAATTTGAAATTTCTACATATTCCTTTTGGATTTGACAGTTGAACTTGAAATCGCAAGAAAAAATAAAAACCAAAGCTGTAGCCTGAAAAGAAATTCACTTAGAATCATTAAGAAGATTTCAGTGATCAATATTTTCCTGGAAGGCTAATAGAACTGCAAAACTTTTTAGATCTATGCATATAGATCTAAATATGCATAGATATTTAGCTGGAAATAACCAACTAAATTACAAAAGAAAATAAAAGATGTATAAATAGTTGAAATAATTAGCTAAAACTCCAAACAAAACTGAAACTTTAATGGTGCCTTCCAGCAAATAAAATTTAATTCTGAATCACTCCCTAAAATCATTGGGTAAAAAGCTTCACAACTTAATGAGTCCAATGTGATATTGAAACTGGTTCAAATTGCTGATGTAAATGTATGCACACCCTGTCCTTTACAACCTAAGCTGGAAATACTGTTAAATGTTAATGCATATGCAAATCAGTGAACTAATAATTGAAATTTTTGAGAGGTCTGCATATTTGCAATTCTTTCTATTTGTCCAAAACAGCAAAAATAAGAATAACTACTAACTTTTATAATCACTCTTCACTTTTACATATATTAGCTATTTCATTAATTGTCTGTGCCGTATCACCTACATTGTCCTCATAGCATCCGGTGCTCACACCGGCCCACAGCCACAGAAGAAGGGCCTGTCTTTATGTTCTGCTGATACATCATTGTGTCTGCAGAACAGCTATTCTGCAGTCGAGGTTTAAACGTAGACAGAGAAATAAAGCAAAAACACAAAACGGTTTAAAAACATGTTTATGTCTTCCTCTAGAGGAGTTAATAATTCAATCTCATTTTATTCTGCTTCTAGGGTATATTATACATAGGTCTCCCTATGCCATGTAGAAATAAATATGAATAATTTGGGTCATTTCATTAATTCATACGTTCAGCAAATGTTGATCACTTACTCTATGTAGGTGTTGCTCTAGGTGCTAGGAAATCAACAGTGAAAACAATAGCCAAAATAACTCCCTGTCCTCCTCAGAGCTTATTGTCTAGTTTTAAATATTGTTGTCTCTGTTGGTTTTCAGTGGTATAGTCCTGTTTCTTGACATCCTAGTAATTTTTAAATAAATGTTGGATGTCATTATATATAGATATAATATTTATATTTGGATGTTGACATGTAAATGTATAGAGGATCTAAGTGATATTTTATTCTTTCAGAAAGGTTCGTTTTTTCCTCTGTTAAGTAGAAAGAGTAGAGCCTGATCACCGTAATCCAGTCATTGAATGGACTGGGTAAGGACTGGTTCCAGTTTCATCAGAAACCCCATCTATCTCTGGTTTTCTCTAGCCCTCCATGACTGTATATTCTGTTGGGTCATTCTATCTGGCAGGTTCTGAACTGTAGTAGTCTTTTCAGCAGGGGGACTTTGACATACCTCTGCTATGCATTTCAGAGGCTTTCTTGCTTAGTCTCTTAGCTTACCCTTGAACAAGTTTATAATTTAGCAAATTACTGAAGGAAATCCATGTGTGTATTATGCTCTCTTCTGGGCCCCTACTTTCTCATGAGGATCTGGCTCCCTACATTCAAATGTCTTTTCAATCCACTGAGACTCTCCTTTGCCCAGGTTAAGTCCAGAATCAGCAGATCAGAAAATATGGCTAACTTTTCACAATTCTTTTCAATCTGGTATCTTGGTTTTTCTACTTCTCATTGCTTCATCAGCTCTCATATGCATTTAAGCAGGTTTGGGGGGTAATTTTAATATTTTTATTTAGATTCTTCAGCTGTTTTTTTGCTGAATCATTGATTTGTTGCAAGCTTATCCATTTCCTTCCTATTTTTAGATACTGAAACAAAAATTTGAAGATTACATGAAATAAATTATTTAAATGATGCATGTATATTTGCATCAGCAATTTGAACCACTTTGGATTGTGTGACTTCTATTACACACACATTTATACAACCACAATGAGTGTACCCCGAAATCTCCACCTAGCCTGATATATTCTAGAACTAATTGGCAAAGTGGGCAGGTAGGGATGTGGCACTGAGCACATTCTTCCAAGTAGGTGTCATGGGAAGAGCTGGGCAGTTAAGAGCTAATGCTCTACCGCACACTGAGGTGTTCTGCAGTGGTGGTGCTGCTCAAGGAGTAACGCCAAGCTGCCCAGTTACCTGGGGGCTTTCCCGTAGAGGCTGTTTAGATTAGCGAACTCAGTAGGAGTCTAAGGCTTGGTGCTAGCTCTGGGGAGATGCAGCTTCTAGATACGACTCTTGATTTCTGATTATGAATTATCCTCAAAGGAAATAAGTTGTGTCTACTAAAACACTGGCAAATGGAATAGATAACCTTTGTGGTATTTTTTCTGTCTCTCCACTAATGCTTGTAGGAAGAAGGTATAGCATAGTGGTTAATTGCCTAGATTTAGGGAATCAATCAAATTTAGATTCAAATCTTGTCTATTTATTACATGCTTGACCTTGAAAAAGTTGTAAAGACTCTCTAAAGGCCTTAATTCTGTACCTCTGAAACAGGGATAACAATACATTTAATTGTGCTGACATGAAAGTTGATGGAAACACAGTGTTTAAATTGCTAATAATGATCCCTGGCACATTGTAGCACACACTTTATGGTGGCTGTAAGTTTTGGGCTGTTTTGGAAAGCCATGGGATTAGAGAGAATTTTGGGGTGAGGCTTTAAGAAATTTATATAGACCCTCCAAGGTAGGTGAGTGAAGCATGTGGAAAGAGAGTTGTTTTTCAAAGTTTATGAGTTTGCTTTTGTTGTTAAATAAAACTATTTAATTATGTTTATTTTTATGGATTCCAAAACTATCTAAAATAGCCCCAGAAAATAAATAACTGACCTGGAGATGGTCTACCTCTCAATGGCTTCAAAACTCTGGTTCTTCGTACTTTTAATAGATAAATAACAAACATATCATTATTTACTATGTGTTGTTTCAAGTTAATCTAAGAAGACTCAGTTCAACTAGTATTGTAAATTGTGCAGGGTTTATCGTATAAGGAGCAAAATTTAAAATAAAAAATCTGAGTAGAAGAAACTTAGAGTTGAGAGAGAGAGACAGAGAGATTTAGTTCCTAACTATACCATTCATTAACTATGTAATATTGATTAGTGATCTCTCTGAATCACAGTTTTTCTGAGAAATTGAAAAGTGGAAAAAAATAATACTTGGGGTTTTCTTGACTATCAAGAAAATGGAAATGAAAATGCTTAGTCAACAATAAGCATGGTCTTATTACTTGATATTTAATAATCACTTGTACCTTTGAATCTCTCCCTGAGCTGTGAAGACTATAAATTGGTGTTATAGCAAGCAAACAAGAATTAGCTAAACAAAAGGAACGATAAATCTTCTGGTTATTATTATTTAAGTAATAATTTAGATAAATAGTATTCAAATCAAATTTTACATTGCTTCATTGTGTGGAAATTTCTTCCAAACCTTGACGTTATTCTGAACACTTTTCAGGTATGATATTATATCTAAAGCCTAGTCCCAGCACCTTTTCAATAGTTCTGAGTGACAGAACTGAGAGAAAGTGAGCTCTTCTCTTTTGTTTCATGTTACTCTAATCCAGGAATTGTTTCTGCTCTCCTCATGCCTGAGTGAGCAGGAAATGATGCCTTTGCTGAGTTTTTCTGTTTGATTTTCCAAAAGCTATTGTCAGTCTTACAGCCCAGAATGAAATGCACATGGTAATTGGCATAGCCACAGTCTTCAGTGCTAATTGCAACTGACCCACACGCCCTCAGAGATCTTCCTAGCCTTTCAGATTTGTAAGTGTATGTGCTGAGACAAAGCGAGAAAGCATACTGAAAGGGGGAGGAGTCCCCGTGCTGTTGCTGAACCAGGAGGCTTTGACTGTATGGCTCTCTGAGTCTGGACAATGTCTTGTGTGTTTGTTTCCACAGAGCATATATCATTACAGACTATATGGGCATCCGCAATGAGAGTTTCATGAAATTAGCTGCTGTAGGGACCTGGATGGGGGACTTTGTCACAGCTTGGATGGTAAGAAATTTTAACTTCACCCATTTCAAACAGATGGAAGATATGTTTGTAATGTTGGATAGACACTGCTTTCGATTGCTTAGAGCAAAACAGTCACCTCTGTTTTGAGTGGAACGAATTCATGAATATAGATACATCTAGAGATTGTGTGCAATATCTGTCTACCCCAGGAAAAATAATACAATTATAGTATTGATGGCTGTTCCCCGGAGGGACGGATGCGTGCACACACACATACACATTCATGAAATTAATAGAAAATTATTCCCTGTGAAGTTCTAAATAATTTTTTAAAATTTTGTTTTTTTTTCACATCTGCAGTCTTCAGGTAAGGAATATTGTCTGGCCTGTCTCAAAAAACTATATTAAATACTCTTTAAGGACTTTTAAAACGGTTTTCCACATTTGTTTTTCTCACTGAACCTAACCCTAATGATAACTGGGAGTTCTGAGAGTTGTATATTTTAATCTCTTTTATGTGTTATTAACCTTTATTTTTATAAGCCTGCAACAATTAGACAAATCATATCTCATGCTGAGCTCATCTGGCAAGAAAGTAGCTTCTGTTTTTAACCATTGGGTTAATTAAACACAATATATAGCTAAAAGGCTTTAGGACCTATAAGTTTATAAGAGAATCTCAGAGTACAAAGAGCATACCTTTCATAAAAATGGGACACTTTAACATTCATTGATTCTTTTATAAGGACAGTGAATCCTAATTAGCTTTACTCATCTACTCACTTGTCCATGAGACCTACCAAAGGAATGAGGACACCCGACCAAATCAGGCTCAGGACAGACAGCCCCACAGATGTGCTCCAGAGACCACAGGAAGACAGTCGTAACGGTTACTGCCATTTCTGTTGATGGCTTTGCTTGCTACCTAGACGTGCTTTCAGGGAACAAGAAGCAGTGGTATCTTCACTGCTACTGCTGTGCTCATCCTGCAAGAATACCAGATAACCTCAAGGGAGTTTGTTTAGCCAGTTTTCGAGCCTCCTCCCACCTCTGTTCAATTAGAGCACAGGTGGCAAACGCAGGGCCCGCGGGCCGAATCCAGCCTTCCACCTTGTTTTATCCAGCCTGGCACCTGGTTTCTCCCTGGTGGTAGTGCAGAGCTGTCACTTAACTGTTAAGGAGTAGTTACATTTATACAGTCCTAAAATTATATTTGGCCCTTTGAAGGCAACCTCGAGGCTGATGTGGCCCCTGGTGCTAATGAGTTTGACACCCCTGAATTAGAGAATGTTAAGCGAACAAATTACCAGATGCATCCCATTTCATTAACTTTAAAATCTAAATTTGAAAAGTGATTTATCTTATTTGTACTCCCTAGGAACAGCAATTAGAATAAGCTCGCCTTTGGGACCAGGCTGCCTCATGTCACAAATTTCTCTTTCTGTCAGAAAAAATTATTTAGAAGGAACCGTGTGAACTTTAAAACGTATAATTCCTGTGAAATTTGAGGTGATGCCTTTTGAAGAATTTTTGCATTAATTGTGGATTGTAGATTTTGACTCCAGTTTATAGGAAATCTGCTAACTAAATTGGAGAACTGGAGCAAGAATTCGGAAACATGGATTCTCCGACCTTGCTACTAATGGTTTGACCTTCCACAAGTTGTACACAATTCTCTGAGCCTCAGTGAGCACATTTCTTACAAGAGATTTAACAGGTCCCACCTGTGTGTTACAGGTTTCTGTAAAGATTAAATATGTGGCCCTGTGACAAGACTCACGACGCTGAAGTGGAATGTAGGCCTAGCGCCTTATTGTTGTTATTCTTGTTTTGGGGCCTCATCTCCTTGGCTGGGCCTTGAAGTGATGGCAAGCTTGTTGATCCAAGCCTCAGGCTGCCTAGGCTTCCCGACCCTTCTACAGAACCCCAGGAGCACGAGCATTCTGCCTTATCCAAGGCCTGGGGTCCTGAGTGTCTGGAGTTTCCTTCCAATTGTCAATGCTAGAGTGGACTAAGACAAAATGTACATTGCCTTCTGACTTCTAGCAGTGATGCTGGTAAAAGTCATTGGAAAAGCAACACATCACTAAGACCTAGGAGCTTGCTTTGCAGTTTGCAGGCAAAAGTCAGCCATTTGATGCATACATCATTTTCTTTCCCGTGATGGCATCATTATTTGTTTGTGACGCAATTCCATCCAGCTCCTCCCCAGACTTTCCTTGAAGATAGTGTCTCTTAGGTCATACATGGCTGTGCCTCTGTATACAGGTTACGGTTTTCATTTGGCTTTTTTTCTTTCGAACCATAAGGTCAGGTCCAATTCCTAGGGCAGCCCGGAGAAGCAAATGCATGGTGCGGCTTTGTCCAAAGACGTTCACTGTTCTTAGCTGGACTTCTGCCACACACTCACCTGCTTTATCCTTGTGGTTTAGGAATCCATACAATTTTCGCTGCTCAGCCTGTGGTTTTTCTTTTTCCTCTGTCTGGTTAACCTTCATAAATTTACTACTGCAACACCTTCTATTTCTACTAGCTAACCCGATAACGAACTTTTTACCTCCCCCTATACCATAGATTACTACTCTGAGCTATATTTCCAATACCACGGAAGTAGGACTGGATTGAGAGTCAAGAAAACTATGTTTTAGGTTTAACTCAGCAGTGTGATCTTACGTCCTTTAACCTTCCGAGGGCCTCTTATCTTCTCCCTTCTATAAACTAGGGAAGAATCCAAAGCCCCTTTCTGCTTATGCTACGTGAAATATTGGCCTTTCCTCACTAGACACAGGGAAGGGGATGGCAACAGAAGCACAGTGCTCTCCTGATTTGCAAGTACAGTCACACAGGGAGGCTTCCCAGAGCACATCATTTTATTCCCACTTCTGTTCACTGCCTAGGCGGTAAGTTTCTGTATAAATATTTATATGTCTACATATGTGCTCATTGATAACATTTAAAAAATAATAGTTTTCCTCATGAGAGGAGTTTAAGGTAGCTTTGACCTTCATCTGTCTACCGAGTTCTCATCATGCAATGAATATCAATGATGAAGGTGGCTGTCGTGGAAAAACAAGTGACTCTGTACATTTCCAGTAAAAGTGTGCCTTTTCATGTATTTCTGAAGTAGAGGATTTTTCTTTTATGGAAATAATTCATCATTCTCCCATGGTTTGAAAAGGTGCCCCAGGCCCAATGTGACTGACCCACAGGCAGGGGTACATCACCCAATCTGACAAGCATCTCTGGGTCTCACAGGACTGAGCCCAGGCTCTGCCAGGCCCACTGCCAAGGCAGTCCTGACTTTGTCTGGCCCTGCGGTCCACCTTGTGCAGAGGACAAAGTTATATAAGTCAAGGTTAACGTTACTAGCTTTTTGTCAAATAAAAGAATACAGGAAGTGATGCTTGGTGTAACGCGGCATTGAGCTGGTCCTTCATGTTGGAGGGAGCAGAGGAGAGCTGTCGTGCAGACGTTTATGAACCCAAACTCTGGGTGTCTCCTGTGACACCATTGCCATATGTGCACAGATTTGCCCACACTTGGTGCCATTGAGCAAGGAGCTGAGGGGGACCGGCCATCCCGCAGCACACTGCTCCAGTTTTACCATCCCTCCTTCAGGAGACAAAGGTCACGGCCTCTGCTCAGGTCTAGGGTGGCAGGAATTCCGAGGACATCATGATGGTGCTAGCTTTTGTTCTTTGTTTATTCCTACAGGGAAAAAAAATCCCTTCCTGTCTCGTTTACACCTAACCATCCCTTACCCCAGCCCCTTCTTTGGGCTTTTCTCTTACAGCAGTAAATGGTGTATGACTCGTGATAGTGACAGAAACACCAGACTCCAGGTTTAAGGTTCACTGTTGGGGGGCGTGCAGGGGAGGGTATAAGTACAGTGAGGTTGATGTGACCTAAAGAAGACAGTTCTCATGGTGAGCACTGAAATCGTCATTGAGTATCTTCCCTCCTAAAACCAAGTGTGTATGAATTCCCTTGTTTGGCCTGGACATATTTACACATTACCCCAGGATCGTCTGTGGGTATTTGTGTGTGTGTGTGTGTGTGTGTGTGTGTAGTATACCTGTACTAGCAAAGCTTCCACCATGAAGCTAATCATACACACACAAAACAATTTAGTTGTTTGCCAATAGACTTCACCTTTATTTCATGTTTTTATAATCACCATTTGTTTTTTAAATTGTGTGTGATTTTAATAGACTTTTTTCTGCTTGAAACTCAGAGTTCCACTAGAGCCAGACCAACTTAGTCAGTCTTTTCATGTAGAAGTGTCTTCATATGGATAAAACATAGCCTTTGTAGCTGGATTACAACAAGAAATACAACTTTTAAATTTGCTTAATTATTTCTCTCTATTGAAACTCTAACATGAATATGACTTTAGGAAAACATTTTTAAGAGATATATTTACCCTTCTATTTTAGCTGTGCCTGCTTTATCCATAAATATTATTATCGTCTCTTTAAATATTTCAGTGACAAATTTTGTCTTATTACTTTTCACACATTTTAATTTTTCCAGATAGATTTCATAATTCATATTTATGTTGCTATTATATTTGTTTCAAGAGACTGCTTATTTAAGAAGCAAAGCTGAAAACTCCTCCTTACCTGACTATAAACTCTTTGAGGGGACTTACAGTGAAAAGTACGTTCACAGTTGTATTTCTAGCACACAACACAATATTAGGCATACAGTAGGTGCTCAAGATATAGTTACTGAAAGAATGGGTAGATCATGAAAGCATGTAAGCATTAGGTTCCATTTCTTTTACGCTCCTTCCACTTTGTGACTCAGTGTTATGAAACGAACATTGCACAACGCTAAAGAGGCGACAGGAGGAGAGCTGTTACTGTTCAGGATACACAGACATCAATTCTTCCCACCTCCCCCCGCAAAAGGCTGTGCACTGGCTTCTCCTGAGCTTGTTTCCGTAACCGGGAGGACTCATGCTTGTCAACAGCCTTGAATGGAGGCCATTCTCTCAGAATGGCAATGGAAGCATTTGAGTGTAAAAGGCATTCTTTGGTAAAAACAAAGACTGAGCTTCTCAGATCCTACCAGAGAGTTCCTTGAATGGTCATTATTTGCTGCTGGTGGTGTAAATTCTGCTCTCAGCTTGGGGGACAGAAGGAAGGTAGGTTGAGGTAAACCCCTTTAGCTACAGAAGCAGACAGCTGCTACCATGTAAGACAGAAAGTGACTAAACCTCAGTGGATGGAGCAGAGAGAATTAAGAACAATATATACTTGAGAATAATTTATATTCCTCCTGGGTTAGTATTTATTAACAAATCTAGAACAGAATAGAGGGAGGAAATATTTCCTCAGTGTTTGAGAGCAAATTATTCCTTCTAGCTTAAATATAAAAATATAAAATTTTGTAATTATATATATACACACACTAACCTAAAATTTGGGAGTTTTTCTATTGTTGTCCCATGCTTATTGCACACTTACTAAGGAGGGGGTGTGATTATCTGTGTTATTTCACTTCAGCAAACTAATAATAGCTTATTGAGTTCAAATTTTTCTATTATACACATGTCACTATTTTGGGGCTGCTCTCAGATGCTGTTTGTCAATGAACAATAACCTGGAATACAACCGACATTACGTCTCGCTTGTTATTCTCTCTAGAATTGAGCTTGACAATTCGTATTATGATCATGCCAGCTTTCTAATGATTTCTCTTCCCCTGATATTTTAAAATGACAGAATAAAAAGCATAATTGAATTGATTTAGTATCTAAAATAAAGTAGCAATAATAGCTTTACCAAACTTCATAATAGAAAGGAATTTAAACTGTGAAACATGGAATGAAGAATCGGAGTTAGCAAACTCATAGAAAAGTGTGTATGACAAATGGAAGGGCACGTGTTAGATATTTAACCCCTGGGTTTGGACCCAAGAGCCTAGCATTCCTCTGCATTTTTCTCTTCTTCTCTTTCTCAGCCTGTTCTTTGGAGCTAGTTCATGACTTCAGTCTACTCTACGACTAGTTAACTTCATGTTTGGTAAATTTGTAGTTGCATTGCATTATTTTATGCAGTGAAAGTGAAACTAGATCAAGAATTTAATTAGGTAATATGCTATCTTTCTATAAAGATGTTATGTTCCTTGAGATTCCCTAGAAAAAGAGCATGCATTAGGAATTAGGGGAGATGTGATTTACTGTGGAAGTGCTCTCCAAGGAAACCTGTAAGGAGATGAGGGGAGCAGGAGAGAAGAGGGGAAGGAGGAAGGCAAAGATGTGGTCATATGGATTCGGGTAAAGCCGGCGCTTGGTCTGGTCCACCAGGCTGGCATTCCGTTCCTGAGGAACAGAGGGCACCAGTAGGTGAAGAGGCCCAGGGTAGGGCGCCAGCTCTGACTACCACACAGACAAAACCCGGGACAGTAGAGTTAATGGCATCCACAATTGCCAGAAATCATTGCCAGTTCATCTGGTCATGTGATTGAATCCAATAGGGTAACAGAGGAATTATTTTTTTACAACACCTTTGTATTCATTAGAAAAGTTAGAACCAAATATGGCTGTTTTGCTTTCACATGTATAAATATTTTAATGTCTCTATAAATATTTTATCACTGTGTTTCATGCTCCTTCAAAATAATGTTTTCACTAAAAAATTAATAAGACAAGAGAGTTCAACCTCCTATTTTCAGATAGCATTACAAATGGGAATTGAGAGTCTTTTAATTTATAGGACCCTTGGATTTTTAAAGTAGTAACAGACGATGATGTGATATTTTTTAAAAAAAGGATCTCTAAATTAAAATAGATTTTTGTGTAGCATATAGATACTTGAGAATAGAATCACAAATTCTGGCTCTGCTTAAAACTCCCCTAAGTTTAGTGTCTGTCTGAAATTCTATAGTATACTATAGGTGTACTGTATGCAATTTATATTCATTTATTAAAATTTTATGGAATATATTATTCTAAGAGCATGAAAGGCATCTAGGAAAGTGGATTGAATTAACTACATTAAGATGTGAAGGACACTGAGAACATCTCTTATAGAAAGACATTCTCATGAGAGGCGAAAGATGCTCACTTTTTATCTTTTCCATTCTCAACTCAGTATTAGCATCTCTTAATTCCATTATGCTTTCTTTCTGTTACTTGGTTTATACTTCCTCAAGGAAGGGGTCCACCCGTTCTTTATAATTTTTCGAACAATGTTCCACACTTTTAAAAGTATCATTTAGCAATTATTTGCCTGAAGTAGTTTAAATAAGAGCCAGGAGACATTGGTATTGGATATTTATTCCTCTGAAAGTCAACAATATATTGAAATGAGTGCTGGTTGTTAATAGTAGCTTAGATTAGAACCTCAAAAGAGAAATTATGCGCTTCTTTTTGTACTAATTTTACAGGTAGTTGGATTATTCTTCTTAAACATTTTAAAAACTTTTATTTAGTGCCTTTCTCTGTGGGCCAAGCATTTGTGTGTGTGTGTGTGTGTGTGTAAGTTTTCAATTCGTTTACAAAGTTTTCAACCACTGTGCTATTCTGTCAAGCTAAATAATTTGGGGAGGAATATTTAATCATAGATCTTAAAAAAAACATGTGATATAGACACAGAAGCTGGTTTGATACTTTTTTCCTGCCAGAGTGTCAATAAAATTTGTTGAATTTTGTCCTCAGTTGGCAGGATGGGAATGCACATCTTTTCCAGTACTAAGGGATTGGCCATCACATCTCAGCCAAACTATTACATGTAAAATTTCCAACACTCGGCTTTTTATTTCTATTCCCATTTGACAAATGCAGGTGGTTGAAAACACCTTATTTCTGGAGCTAAAAAAAAAAGTAAAAGGATACCTTTGTATTATGCTATAATTAAGCCAGTACTGCAATTCCAGGTTATTTAGCTCTGTTTTGTTTACACGAATTGCTATCATTTAGCAGTTGTTTGTTCCAAAGATTTTTAGAACTAAAGATTTTTATATTGACATTGTATATTGCATTTGTAGTTAAATATTCGATAAAATCAAAAAGAAATTTATAGCAGTGAAGTGCCTAGTATGTATTTTGTTGTTGTTGCTTAATAAAAGCTACTATACTATGCTTTAAGAGACCAAAGTATTTGAGTGAACAAAGGGAATATTTTGATAATTGTGGTTAAGTGAAATCATGCTCGGCGTGTGTTCTTCCATGTTCACATGCACATGCATCTGAATGCCAATTGGGAAATGAAGAACTTCTTTTTGCCCCGGCTGACAAAGTATGTTAAGGTCTATTCCAGACCCAGGCCTGGCTGGCCCCAGGACGATTCACTAGGACAGCAAGTTGCTCAATTAAACATCTTAAGTAGCTTTGTGAACATGATATTGCACAAGTAAAGGAGTCAATTAAAGATACAATACTAGTGAAACTTACTCATTAAGGACAATGTCGAATTAACACTTTGGACATTTCCAAAGGTGTCAAATACAACAGAAGGTTAGGTCCACATCCATAATTTCTTTGATGTGATAGAACAGAGCTCACAGAAAGTTAGGACAGCACATGTGCAAGCTTAAAAACTTCACATTGCTCTTGACCACTGAATGGAGGATACATGAAAAGCAATGCCTGAATGGGTCAAGTGCTCTAGATGAAATGGGAAACCTGGAGAGAAGCCATCTATTTTCATTTCAGAATAGCACCTCTCATAAAGGTTTTAAAATACATCTTAAAAGATACTGTGAACCTATAGTTATTGAAGAAAAATGAAAACTAGTAATTTTCAAGATCTGAGTACTTTTTTCCTTGACTTGTGTTAGAATTATCCTATTTCCTATTTGGCATTTTCAATTTCAACTACAGGTGATAAAATCAATATAAGATTTTCAACAAATCTAAGTGCACATTTAGAAATGCATTTTATTTTACCTCAATAAAACATCAGCAAAATGAACCTGTTTTCTTTGTAACTAAGTATTCAATATCTAAACTCATTCCTTTATTGAATGACTATTTGTATGATGACCTTATAGTTTATCAAACAAGTTTGTTATATGACTCTGTTGACTATTAGTAGGGGACTAAGTATAATTAAAATTATATACTTGTTCAAATAATTTTTTGACCCACAAATTGGTTTTACTATGTTGGTAAAAATATAAATAAAATGTTTTTTCAAAGACCATTTAAAAACTTATTATTTCCTAAAATAAAAATAACATATCTATGCAGATTAAAGAAAATATTTTTTCACAAATCCTTTATTTTGATTTGCGAATACAGAAAAACAAGCAGAAAATTATTCTTGGTGCCTATTCACACATTTGTGCCTATTTCTTAGCCCTGTAGGTCCCTAAGGTAGGGCCGCTGGTGTCTCTCTCCCATTGACTGCGTCTAGAGACCATAATATTTTTGAGAACATACATTCTCTAGTTTCTAAGGACCTGTGCATGCACAGAGTGTATTCTACAGAAATAAATGGGTATTTATTCAGAAATAAATGGGTATTTCACACATTTATTTTTAGTACTATTTTAGCACAAATATTTTCTCAGATTTTTTGGGCCTTCACTCAAACTACTTGTATTTCCACAAATAGTTTTACGTGATCAAACTCACCAAGTAAGTTGTCTTTATGCATCGTTTTGAATATTTCACCAAATTTTGATGCTGCAAAGTTACAGACCTTTAGTGGTGTTAAGGCCTTTCCGAGGCCTTGCTCACTTATTCAGTAAGGTTGATGAATAATTTACTTAATAAATATATACTAAGCACATACAGAATAATAAAAAATGCGTGAGGTAGCAAACATTAGCATATATATGGTAAAATGGAATCATGATATCATTGCATTTAAAGGTAACTTTTTCTTATTAAAGGAATCTCCTCAAAGGTCTTGACTCAGCCAGCCCTTTGCAATGTTGTCCTACAACATCTTTTGGTCTGTTCATATCTTCCCAACCATCTTTCAGTATCCTAAGTCATTAATGTGAGGTTTTAATGAATGGCAGTGGCTTTTTTTGTGTTAAACTTGCATAAATAATAAATACCGGAGTTGCAAATTCCAATGCCCTGAGGGCCAGGGCGATCTAATAAAAGTGTGAAGCATCTGGTAGGAGATGAAAGGCTGTGAAGAGGTGGGGGGAGCTGCGTTGAACCAGAGAACATATTCCCTCAAAGAGGCATCAAAATTCAGTGCAGTGCAAAATACCAGGAATGTAAAGTAGGATAGGACTTCTGCACAAATTCTGCCCACTGGTCATCTGTTCTGTGCTTTACAAACGGGGCATTAAGCTGGAAACTGGCATGGCATGAATACTGAAAGACCAGTGTTAGGAGTAAATTTGGGGAAAGTGCCGTTCTGGACCATCTCTAGCGCACCTCTTAAACTTACCCCCTCTAAAGGGTCTGTCCTCCCTGTTTTGTTACAAACACTGAAATGCAAGGAAGAGAACTCCCTGCATACTAATCACAGCTGATGAGAACAACTAGAGTTCTTGCACCATTTAGCACTCATTCCATCCAAACATTTAAGGCTAAAGTGGGCAAAAAGATAAAACAAACCACAAACATTTTCATAATAACATTTTCTGAAGTGTTAATAAAAGGTTTGTTATTGTGGTCAGGTTAGCCATTACCAGCATGGGTGCAGAGAGGCCTCAAGCTCATGCTGTATTTGTTAACTGCCTTGCCTTGGTTTTTCATAAGGAAATGGTGTACAGATGGGTACTTGATGAATATTCATTGTGAAAATCTTCAGTGAATACAAATATCATTAAGGCATCAGAATTTATAAAACTTTTAGGCAGTTTCTATAGAGATATGATGAACCAAGCTTATTGTTTAGCTGCTTGCCCCAATCAGTTTTTTACCTGAATTCCATAAGGTGATGTAGTTCCCAGATTTGTCTTTACATTGGAATTGCTGGGAAGTTTCAAAGCTGACTGATGAGTATGTCTTGGTCCAGAGACAGTGATTTAATTTGTCTGGATTGTAGCCTCAGTGTTAGAGAGTCTAACATTGTTGCCTCGGTGTTAGAGAGTTTAAGTTTCCTGGAGAGTCTAGTATGAAGACATGTTTGGGACCATTTCTGTAAGGTGATTCCAGGCAGTTTGGCATGAAAATATTTTAACATATGCTGTGGGGTCATAGCCATCTGATATTAAGCTGAAAGGAAACTGAGGGGAGAAATCTTACAGTGCCGAGAGGCTATACAAGAGTAGCAGGCACAAAGGCAAGGATGCCTGGGAAAAGGGCTGGCTTCCTTGCTCAGTTGCAGCACCCAAAGGCACACAGTTTGCCACAAGGCAATGTAAGCAAGCTCTTGCTAAATTTACCTAGTTTTCAGTTCTAAGTCTAGAGCTTGATTTGGGCTTCTAGCTGAGCAACTCTGTGATCTTCTGATACACTCAAGAGACTGCCCTAAGGTATACCAGCCTCCCTGAAGAGCTGACCAATACCACTATGCCTGGGCTTTGGCTCAGGTAAGTTTGCCTCTGTAGACAGCAGGGCAGGCGTCCCTCACGTTTTCCAAGCTGATAATACAAAGGACAATCATGTCAGTGTTTTGCCTATTCTAATACAGTGTCATCTACATAAACTTCCTGCTGATTCACCCTCCCACCAACAAATGACCTGCTCCTCCAGTTCTCCATGTGCTTTAATTCGATTCTTTACTTCTCATTAAATGTTAGTAAGTATTATTGCCATTCACCCAGAGGGTGGCTTACTTTTAGTAATTATTACTTAGAAAATATGGCTGCGAACTGCTGTGAGATAAAGGATACAGCGTGTGGAATTATGACTGTTAATAGTGTTACTTAATTTAAAAAATTACAGTGTTTCATAAATGAGAACATCTTAAAATGTAGTTTGCAACTTGCTTTTTCAGAATGAAGCCTTTTTCCTAATTTTTAACATACTTTTATTTGCTCTATACTGTCATTCCCACAGCTCAGCAAAACAGGAACTAATACCAAGATTGTATATTCACTATTTTTTAGGGTGAGCTATTTAAGTGAAGGTTTAAAAAAATGAGGTCGGCTTTAAGTAGGTCACTCTAAGTATAAATATTCCTGATGTTCATGTTATGTCATTTGCCAGAACTTCCACTGCTTACAGGAAGTAAGATCTGAATTATATGTTATGTTTAGTGATGAAAATTCACACAGAAAAGTTTATATTCTTTAGGAATACTTACATTTCCTGTATGTTTCCAAAAAATGACAAGACAATTTTGAGTGGATAAAACATGGTTCTTATTTACAAAAATAAGTAACTAAAAAGTAGTGTTAAAAATGTTGAATTGTAAAATGTAATCTTCACACAAAGGAGAGAATTTGAACTTTCCACTGTCATAAACTTTGTCTCATAATCTCCCCTCCCCACGGACCCCGAGTCTCAAACAGTATTAGCGTTCATCTACCACTACTAGAGGCAAAAATATGACACTCAATTAAATAATGTCCTTGTCACACACTTTTAGTCCTGCTTCTTTTAGTAGCGTTCCAATTGCAAAGTTTGTTAAAATACTAATTTCTATTTTTGAAAATGGATTTTGTGTAGAAAAGCATGGGGGAGAGGGAGTTGGGGCCAAACATGCCATTCGAGAGCGAACTTGAGAAGGCAATGAGTAAGATGACATTTTCCTAGCCGATGACAATGATCAGGCATCACTGGCAGATTTCCCTCCTGTACGATCCCACAGCAGTTCACCAGCCTGTCTGCAAAAGTAAAGCGTGGAGTCAATTAAGGCGTGACAACAAAGGAATTCAGTAACGAACCCTGGGGACTCGTAGGTAAGGCAAGTGTAGATTTTAACTCAGAAGTTTTGAGAAAACAGCTGCACACAAACAACAACTTTTGATGGGAAGTGGATCCTGACAGCAGCTCAGATCCCTGATATTTCCATCCTGTTCATTTGTCAACACAAAGGCAGGGTAGTCTTAGGAGATTAAACACACTCCATGGCTAAAAATATAGTTTGACATTTCATTGAGTGCATTTGATGAGACTCCACATACAATTATAATGGTGTCCTTTCCAGCTAAGAGAAGATTTTTGAAGGAGGTTGAGTTCTTTTATTCAAATTCAGATATAATCTTTGGTTGCCATGACATCTTAAAAATAGTAATCATATATTGTTGAGTTTTAAATGTTGGGTATAGGGTGTTTTAGTACAGATGAGAAATAATAAACTTCAGAAATGTTATTGTAAAAGTTAAATTGCATTTGGGAACTCTTCAGCAAATTAGCAAGGAAGGCCTGAAAAAGTCGATTAGCAGAGACTCTTCACAGCAGGAGAGGGAGTGTGGACCATGGTGTCGATGGCCGTCAGTGTCCGCCCTGCCCTTTGGCCCTGTGCTGTGTGAGCACAGCTGGCTGTCAGATTGCAGCCAATGTGCACATGGAAAAGAAAGATGTCTGTGGCCCGGTGTGGATGAGGGTTGCATCATACAAGATGCCAGCACCCAAGAAACAGGGGTGGTGTGTGTGTGATGGCCAGCTCTGGTGAGAGGAAGGACCAGCAGGGAAGTTCTGTGATAACTGGGATGCTTAGGAGTGGGGGAAGTGGAGAGTAAATGGAAAGTAATTAATGGAGAGAGAATTGTAGGGAATTGTATAGGTCCTGGAGTAACATTTCAACAGTGGGAGCAATGAGTGGCCATTATTTTAAATCTGCAAATATTGTAGCCATACTATGTGGAAGGCAGGTACCTGTAGCTCTTCAAAATGTTACTTGCTTCTTCTCTTCAGATGCAATGTCCGTTGCTGCCTTAAAATTCCTGCCTTCAGATGAGGAGGGCTGGGGTAGTGGGCTGGGATGGGAGTAAAAGACAGAAAACTGTACAAGAACAACAATTAAAATAAAATTAAAAAAAATTCCTGCCTTCTTCCCTTTTCCTTCCCTTTGAGGAACATTATTTGCCAGCTTGTTGGGCACTACTCTTGTTCATTTTACTTTCAGGAACAACAGCCAGCAGTGTTCAATCACACTAGTTATTCTTTAAAAAAACCATTTTTAAAACAAAAACAAAAACTGCAGATGGTTTAATTTTGCAATACAAACACAAAGGTGTGAATGGTTAATCAGGCTGAAACAATAGCAGAGCTCTGCTTTTGAAAGCTCAACAAATGCCAGCCTCACTTTTGATGTTAGCAATTTTTTCCCAGAACTGTGGGCCATAATTTTTAATGAAGGCTTTGCCCATTCATGCCTGAAATTCATGAGTATAATATGCAGCCAGATAATCATAAGATTTGGTGTCACACTGTGAACCATATAATTTCTGCATGTCTGTGGATTAGCACTTGATGCCCTAAAATACAAGGATATTTCCTGCTCTCCCTAAACATACCATTAAATGTAAATGTGCTGACAAAATTATTATTAATTACTTTGTAACTTTATTGAAATCATCAACAGACTTAAGTCAATTGGGATGGTTCATGAGGCACTAAAAGTAACTTAAAAAAAGAACCCGAGCAGCCCAACGCCTGGCGAGAAGCAAAGTGCTGATGTGGAAATGACAGAGGTGGCACAGAAACAAGTATCAGCAATTTAGGGTGATGCTCATCTCCACGCAGGTTCCTGGTTTCAAATCAGAGAGCACCAGGAAGCACAAAAAAGCCCTGGCCAAAAGAAGACAGAGAGAAGTGGCAGATTGTAAATTAGCAGGACCCTGCCACTAATCTGAAAATAACATGACATTTCTGGAAGGTGGTCCAAGGATAAAAATACATACCGAGAATGTGTAGATGCCCAAGCTGCTCCCCGGAGCAAGGTTCCTGTGTTTGCCAGCAATCTTCACTCTTTTAAATCTCTGAATCAATGGTGTCGTTTCACTGAGCATTTAAATTACTTGCTCATGTATTAAGTAAGTTTTTTCACATACATACATAAACATATACGTATTTATGTAATTTACATATGGAAAAGTTAATATATAAAAATCCAGGTTTCTAGATATATGTATATATATTTAATATATTAAAAATCCACTTCTCCTTACCTTTAAAATTTTCATTTTAAATAATAAAGGAAATGGTTGATTACAGTGCCAAAATAATCCATCAATAAAATTCATTTGAAGAATGCTATTTATTTTATTAAAAATCTGAATTGTACATAATTTTTCAGGAATACAACTATTGAATAAAGTGGGATTTCATTACACTGTTGAAGAAATTACTCTGTCAGCACCCTGATTCATGTCGGTGATTTGAGAGGAATTATTGTAGCTGCGATAGTAATCACAATAATGTAAAATTTATTGAGACCAGGTGCCACAGCCTCTTCTAAAATTTTAAATCTATTGATTTATTTAGGCCCAGTGCTATCAGGCATATTTATTACTATTTCCATTTTACGGTTGAAAAAACAGAGAATCGTGTGCCAGGGACTGCACAGGTATGAAGTGGTTATAATCAAGAGCGTTCCTGAGTATCAGGCAATGGGATTGTTATGGATAGTGAATAACTTTTATTTGGCACCAAAAATAGATTTTCCCCAGTTAACATTGAACATAAATGCAACTTAATTAGTGCAAGTTTATGACTGTGATTACATTTTGATGAAAATGTATCTGAAATGTATTGCACATGTCCCCATACTAGCAAACAAAAAGTGATATGGATAAGTTGACCTTTTTTATTTACAGTGGAAAGAAGTTGAATTTGCATAGTGCTGGATTCAAATCTCAATCCTGTTATTTAGTAATTACATGTATGTCCTAGGCCTTAGTTTCCATATTAGTAAAGTGCGTTGATAATTTAAATTATTTAAATCCTTTAAATTACTTAGCATGGAACTTGGAGTCACAGTAGGCTACAGTGAATGCTAGCTGTTATTATTTTTATTACTTCCATTATCTTAAAAGGAAAGTGAGAGTAATGTCCACTTTTTAGGGGTTTTGTGAATTAAATCAATAGAATTGTATATGCTTTCATTTCTTAATGCATGTTTGTGAGACACACCCGAGCACAGTGCGTAGTAGTTAGCATGAAATAAGGATAAATATTATATGAGTTAACTCAGGAAGAGCACTTAGAAAATGCTTGGCACAGAGGAAACACTTATTACATGTTAGCTATTGTGATTACTATAGTTTCATTTAGTTTCCATCCTTCAGTTTGTTGTTCTGTTATATTTATTCCCTATTGTTGATTTACGGTTATGGTAGATTAATGTGTTTATTAATTGCTATTGAATGCCCAGTTACCCCATAGGATGAGTTAGATCCTGGCCACCGAGACCCATAATTCAGGAAGCTGAGAATTAATGTGGCCAAGGTAGTGGTAAGATCAGTTATATGTGATGGTTTGAGGTCATTGTATTCCTATGGACCGTGAGGGCAGAGGAATACGGTCAACAACTCAATAAAAAGACAGCAAACTCACAGGTATTAACAACCACACCGGAAACAAAAGCAAACTAAACAAACAACTAGAACAGGAACAGAACCACAGAAATGGAGATCACATGGAGGGTTAGCAACAGGGGGGTGGGAGGAGGAGAGAGGGGGAAAGGTACAGAGAATAAGTAGCATAGACGGTGGGTAGAAAATAGACAGGGGGAGGGCAAGAATAGTGTGGGAAATGTAGAAGCTAAAGAACTTATATCACATGGACATGAACTAAAGGGGGGGAATGAGGGAATGTGGGTGGGAGGGGGTGTGCAGGGTGGAGGGGAATGAAGGGGGAGAAATGGGACAACTGTAATAGCATAATCAATAAAATATATTAAAAAAAAAGAAATTCAGTTGGGCTCTGTACAGTCATTTGGGGATCATGGGAATTTACCTATTATTTGAAACTACTAGAGTCGGTTTAACAAATAAGAAGAGGAGTCTGCTATATTGGAGCTCCAGAGGATGTGGATATCCTAAAGAACTATGTATAAGAATAAGTAAAAATAAAATCAAGAAGGACTAGTCAGAAACATAAGAAGAGAAGAACCACAGCAGCTTTGGCCACTGCACAAGGACAGCGCATTTGTGGTCTACCCACACATTCATGTCTTCAACGGTTGACATAGTGACCTTCTTTAGGCCTTTGTACAACCTTTGGAGTGGGTGCAACTCCTTGGTCCCACTCTCCCTGCTTTCTCAAGGTTCCTTTGAATGAAGGAGTTTGAGCTCTCTCCAGGAGTGGAAATGGGCTCCTGCCCCAGGGCACATTTTTTTCTCCTCCTCCCAGAGCTGAATGGTATTGGACAAAAAACTCCTCTCTGATTTTTCCTGATAGAATAGTTCCTGCCTTATCACTCAACCTGTCTCTTAGCTCTCGTGATCTGACTAATGCACACCCATTAATGGAGTGCTTGGGCTGCCCTGGTGCAGAAGCTTATGTTGTCAAAAACTTACCACTTTTGCAAGTTGTCATTCTATATCTTCTCCACTTTTTCTGTCTTCCTGCCAGATGTGTCTGTTTGCTGTCACATTAAGATGGAATGGATGAGATAGATAGATAGAATGGATGAATACATGAATGAGGTTATATAGACCTCAGATTAGAATATTGATCATAGGACCTTAACTCTTGTTTATGTCCTATGCACTTGCACATAAGTGGCCCTTGCACTTATTCCACTGAAAATGTCTCATGTCATTTGCTTACATTTCATAAAGGTAGACTAATGTGCATTTAGTTATATGAACTTCTGCATGGGCGTTAAGTATGTACCTTCCTCAAAATTAATTATTTCTGCTGAACATCAGTAATAACCAATAAAATGCAAATAAAAACTATAATGAGCTATCACCTCACACCTGTTAGAATGGCTTTTATCAAAAAGGTAACAAGTGCTGGCAAGCATGTGGGGAAAAGAGAACCCTTGTGCACTGTTGGTGGGAATGTAAATTGGTGCAGCCAATATGGGAAACAGTATGGAGGTTCCTCAAAAATTAAAAATGGAACTACCATATGCTCCAGCAAGTTCACCTGTGGGATTTATTTTTAAAAAATGAAAACACTACAGTAAGTCCTTAACTTCATGTTGTGTATAAGTTCTTCAAAATTGTGACTTTAAGCAAAATGGTGAGTTATGAAATTAATTTTACCACAAACTATTTGATATAAACAAGAGTTAAGGTCCTATGTCATATTTATAGTAACAAAAACTCCATCAAACTTCTAAAGACCCAAAACACTTTTATATTAAATGTTGAAATAAATGTGAGGTATACATACACTTTAGAAAGAGTAACTAAAATAAGTAAGAATACTTTTCCCACCTGCCTATTCCAGTTCAGAATTGAGGGTGCCTGGAAACCTATTCTGGCATTTCAGGGGGCAAGGCAGGAACCCACCCTAAACAGGGCACCCTTCCATTGCACACTCATACTGGGCCATCTGAGACATGCCAGTGCACCTCCCATCTACATCTTGGGGATGTGGGAGGAAACAAGCCCGCCTGGAGAGAACCTGGGAAGGTGGGGAGAGAATGTGCAAACTCCACACTGACAGTGGCCCCAGCTGGGAATCAATTTCTTTTTTCTCAGTAACATTACAATGAGACAACATCAAGTGGAACATTATTTGAGGACCTGCTGTAACTAAAAAAGATATATGTGACCTGCTGTTCATTGCAGCATTATTTATAATAGCCAAGACATGGAAATAAACTAAGTGTCCATAAATGGATGAATAGATAAAGAAATTGTGGTATATAGTTATACAGTGGAATATTATTCGGCCATAAAAAAGAATGAAAGCTTGCCATTTGCATAAACAAACAACATGGATAGATGTCAAGTTCATTATGCTAGGTGAAATAAGTCAGGAAGAGTTAAAAAAAAATAAAACAAGCTCTTAGAGAACCCTGAGAGGTAGTGGATAGGAGAGTAAGAGAAATTAGTGAGTTGTTTTCTTTTGTTTGTTATTTTTATTTTGGGCTTTGATGTAAATGAATTGAATAAAAATTTTAAAAATTAATTATTAAACCAAATATTAAAAAACAAGCTTCCTCCAAGTGGTCTGTGTGCCCTAGAAAAACTTCATGGATGCTCAGTATATTTTGACTGGTCAGCAACATCAAATAAATGTATACGGATAATTCCTGCAACACTAGCCCAGGGACCAAATACACTTCCTGACCAGCCTAAGTCCTGTTTGCTGGCCCATTTACATTTCCACTGTAGAATCTCAAAGAAAGCTTTACCATTGGAAGAAATCAGCTGGAAAACTTTAGAGATGCCTTACTGCAAAACTTACACATGCTTCTTTGGAAGAAAGAACAATTGAGAAAACCATAATGTTTGCATTTTAACAGAAATCTAGACCAGCCACATTTAAGAAAAAAGATGGAAGTTCTTCAGTAGTATTTCATTTTTAAATTGCTCACCAGGGCTTTTTATATTCCTTTTTTTCTGGTTTTCATTTTTTTATTCGATTTAATCTTTATGGTATTTTTTTTTCCCATTACCATTTAGTCCCCTTATGCCCCACCCCCTTTTCCCAGCAATCACCACACTGTTATCTTCTATCCTCAGGATGATTCCATGACATCATATTTAGGGACATGGAGGGTGTAAAAATACTGTAAAATCATTTTTTTCATGGTGAACTCTATATTTCTCAATCTACATTTCTATCTTTAGCTAAGTTTGCATTTCTGAAATGCTCTTTCTCTGAAGTTACAGAGAGATAATATATTCGGTCAGTAAATAAATTGCTATCTTTGCATGCTTTGCCTTAGAAGCAATACTAGGTAAATGTGTGATGCCACCGAAAGCATAATGATAAAGATTTTGAATATCATTGTTCACCATTTTGTCTGTGAGGATTTATAGAATTAGAACATGAAAACAGAAAAGCTGGCCTTATTTTACTTAAGCCAAAATGACTGACTAAACTTTTGCTGACCCCTCCCCAAATGAAATGGTGAACATCACTGAAATGTGCTAATTTCAAGGGCATTATTGGATTGCCATTTGGAGCTTTAAAAGGTAACATCAGTGCAGCATCCTGATTATTTTTTATGGTTTAAGACAAATATATCTAATCTCGTACTGGCATTTAGAGTATTGAACCATTTATCTTATATGCCAAATCAACTGGATTTTTTTTCAAGTATTTTGTTTGTTTGTTTTCATTTAGCATTGAGCCCTACATTGGCATGGCCTCTTGTTTTCTCCCTTTTCATATGGGAGGGATCTCACATTGATTGAAATGGGGAAGGAGCTAGGGTGAGATTGGGCAAAATGCTTTCTTCATCCTCAGTGGTCCTGGAATGAATGGAATGAGAGAGACTGAAGAAACAGCACCAAGGGGTTGAACCATAAACCAAAGCCGTAGAACTATCCCACTCGGAGGGCCTGGACTGAAACCCTGGTCAAAGACAACAAGATAAAAACATGGGACAAGAGTTTTGAAATGGAGGGAACAAACTAGGAAGATTCTTTAAGCTCTGGAGCATAAGAGGATTTCTGAATTGGGGGGCTAGCCATCTTGGCCTTGGTAGAGTGGGCAATGGAGGCAGAAGGGATGAACCCAGTGGTCCTGTAAATGCTCTGAGAAATGCTTAGCCAAGCTCTGACAGTATATTTTTTGGGGAAAGCCAGCTTGAGCGCAAATCACATTTTCTGAAATAAGCATTCTTTGTTACTCAAGTAGTCATGCTACTACCACCCTTGCCATTAAAAGATTATATTTATTAGCCCTCTGGTCAGGTCTTTATGTTCACACAAATTTAAGCATTCTACAAAACTTTCTTCCTTGTTGAATGGATCAGAAGAGCAACATCAGCCCAGAATTCTCCAAGTACCCTATTTCTGAAGTTAGCCTCCCTCCTTGACTTTATAAAGCTTCTTATCAAATACAGAAATAACTTAAAATATAACCAGTCAAAATGTAAAGCCTATGAATTTAGGTTCCATGCTAGTATTGTTATTTAGCCAACTGTAGTTGCTTAGTAAATGTTTGTTGAATGAATGTTCTTCTTACAAAGATTGCCGCATCTCTTGGAGGATTTTTACATTTCTTCTACTTGAGTTTCTCAGGAGTTTGGGATCCATACAATAGGATAACTCCTAGACTATTTTGTTTCTGAATTTATGCTTATCTGAAATTATTTGCAGTAAAATGTACTTTATTGTACTGGAGACGAATTTGTTGGATACCATATGCAGCTCCGTCGGAGGTATAAAATTGTTTTGACATTAAACCCCCTGCCCCAGAGACTAATATAATTTTTCAGATGCCTAAGCACACTCTTCTTGCTTCAATATTAGTGGGGATTAATGGGTGAAAAACTGGCTGTGCAATCGGATGAGCAGGGCTCTGGTTTCAGCTCTGCCACTTCCAGCCTGCAGCAAGCCACGCAGCCCTCTCGAGTCCTCGTTTCTTCCCCAGAAGAGCAGAGGAAGTGATATGCACGCGTAACAGTTCTAAGGTTTAATTACACAACACAGGTCATAGTATGCATAATACTGGCATGTAGTTCAGTACCTAGTACAGTCAGAACTAAGAGAAAAATTATATACTCTCCTCTTGAAAGTTCCAAATTGTCCTTTTATTTCCTAAGTTTTTATATTTGGTTAATCCAGGCAGAAAAATCCTTGGAGTACCTAGTGCTGGGACTGCTTTTCCCCAAAAACATTTTATGTGTACAAGAAGTATATGTGTGTTATTAAAGCAATGGAAAAATAGAAAAGAAAACATCACTCATGTTTCAACCACCATGAGGAAGTCAGGGTTAACACTTATTTTCTTTTAAAATTTTGTGCATTTGTACCTTATTATTATTACATGTTAATGTTATATTCTAACTTATATCACTTAACACCACAAGCACTTATTCATTGTTATTAAAGTCTTTTCAATGACTGTATCGTAAGTGTGTGCGATCATAACGTAGTTCAGCTAATCATTCCCTCGTTGTTAGGCATTCAGGCTCTGCCTAGTGTTGTACTGTTTTAAATAATTATGCATGTTGTGCATGAAGCTTTTTTCAAATTTTTCATGTTATTTTATTCATAAAAATTACCCAAATTAGAATTTTTGAACCCAAAATACCTGCTTAAAATTTTATTGTGAATATATATATAACTCCAAACTTACCAATATAATCACTGTTAAAAGTACAGATCAGTGAAATTAATCACCATCTTTAATTTACAGTCTTACGGAACCATCAGCATCATTCATCCACACAACTTCCTCATTTTTCCAAATGAAACTCTGTACCCATTCAGCACGAACTCCCCATTTATTATTTCCCCAGCCCCTGGCGAGCACCATTCTGCTGCCTGTCTCAATGAATTCGACTACTCTAGTAGCATCATGCAATATTTGTCTTTCTGTAACTGTCTTATTACTCTAGCATAACATTCTCAATGTTCATGGATGTTCTAGCCTGTGCAAGGACTCATTTAAAAATGTGAATAATATTTCATTATATGTGTATACCACATTTTGTGCATCCATTTGTCCACTGATGGATGTTTGGGTTGTTACCACCTTTTGGCTACTATTGTGACTAATGCAGCTATGAATGTTGGTACACAAATATCTCTTTAAGTCCCTGCTTTCAGTTACTTCCCCAGAAGTGAAATTTTTCAATCATATAGTAATTCTATGTTTATTTTTATCGATGAATCACCATATTGTACCACTTTACTTCCCCATCAGCGATGCACAAGGGTTCCATTCTTGCCAACACTTGGTATTGTACTTTTCTTTTTAAAAAAAAGTCATTCTGTTGAATATGAAGTGATACTTCATTGTGGTCTTTATTAGCATTTCCCATAATTGGTGATATTGAGCATCGTGTCATGTGCTTGTGGGTCATCTTTGGAGAAATGTCTGTTTTAAGACATTGACTCTTTTAGCTTGTAGTCAGTTTGTTTGTTTTCTGCTGTCAATTTGTTGGTGTTTTTAAAATACATATTGTGGATGTTAACCTGGTGTGAGACATACGATTTGTGAATATTCTTTTTTCACTCCATGGGTTGCCTTTCCCTGTTGGCAATGTCTCCTGATGCCCAAACATTTTTCATTTTGGTGAGGTCCGGTTCGACCATCTGTTTGGCTGCCTGTGCTTTAAGTGTCATGTCCAAGAAATCATTGTCAATGTCATGAAGCTTTTCCCATTTTCCTATAAAAGTTTTATAGTTTTGGCTTTTGTATCATTACCTCTTGGATCCATTTTGAGTTAATGTTTGTATATGGTACAAGGTAAGCATCCAACTTCATTCTTTTGCATATAGATATCTAGTTTTGCCAACATTATTTGAGAAAATCTTTTGATCATATATGTGAGGTTTATTTCTGGACTTTCTATTCTATTTCATTGGTCTACATGTTTCTGTTTATTTAGTCTACATGCCAGTGCCACACTGTCTTAATTATTTTAACTTTGTAATAATTTTTCAAATCAGGAGTGTGGGACCTGAAAGACTTCTTCCAAGTTAAGCTTCTTAGCAATAGCATTTAATATCACAATCAAAGTGTTTTGATTCTTCAGGCCAACATCTTACCACCTCAAGAGGCTATCCCTGACTGCCCTATTTAAGTTAGAACTCACCCCAACTCTGATACTCTCTATTTCACAAAATGAGCACCATAATAGAGAATGTCAGAAGATGGTAACTTAGAGAAGATGGTCAGAGGTGGTCTCTTTGAGATAGTAATGTTTTTACTGAGAGCAAAAGTATGAAAAGGATTTTGATAAGCATTGTACAGAACTCATTTATTGAGATCATCTGAAATCTGGCTTAAACCGAGGAGGCCCAGTAAGACCTCTTTAAAAAAAAATGGTGGCATCTGAAGATGAAAGTCAATCAACAGGCTCGAGTGGCATTGGCCGCAGAGCATGGAGTTTCATGGAGAAGGAACCGAACATTTAAAGATCCAAAGAGAGAAAGTCATAGAAGTATAAGAACCTTGAAGTTGCACGATTTTGGCTTAAGCAGCAGCAGTAAGTTGGGTGGGGGGATACATCTGGTGAGGTTGAAGGGCCAGGTTTTAAATATTTTTTTAAACCATGTTAACTGTTTCAATTTCTGAGAGTCCAGAAAACTACCAAAAGCAGATTTGGACACTACTTTGACTAGAAAATTGAGAAGGTTTTGAAAAGGATGAAGAGTCAACACAGAGAGTATCAGTTGGGAGTTCAGGCAACGAAGATGGAGCTTATACTAAGGTGGCTATGGTGGAGACAGAGAGAAGGGAACATATTTGAGAGATATTTTGGAGGTTGGATTGACAAGATTTTGCAATAACTATGATGGGAGTTGAGAATGGGGAGGAACCAAGAATGAACTCAGGTTTCTGGCTTGTGAAACTGGGTATATTTCAGTGGCATTCACTAAAACAGGGAGCATTGGAAGAGGAGGAGTTTAGTGAGGGTGTG
This sequence comes from Glossophaga mutica, assembly GCA_039655065.1. NCBI lineage: Eukaryota > Metazoa > Chordata > Mammalia > Chiroptera > Phyllostomidae > Glossophaga > Glossophaga mutica. The sequence goes on from CM077304.1 coordinate 45,480,758, forward strand.
GATGGAGACTTTGAGGTTGAATTTGGGATGGCTAAAAAATTCATAGAAGTAAATGTCACCAAAGAGGTGACATAGACCGCTCCAGGCCTAAGAACCTGTAACAGATGAAAGTACAGTGCTGGAGACAAGTATTCAGACATCTGTGGCCAACAGGTGATGACAGACATGATGGGAATTGGTGAGCTTACCTGAGCACATACTGGACAATGGGGTGAATGTGATAGCCTAGGATCAAGGCTCAAGGAATGCCACCATTTCTGGTCAGGTAAAGGAAGCAGAGCTGGAAAAGGTAGACTAATTAAGACTGATAATGCAAATGGGAGGAAATTAGAAGAATGGTGTCATAAATAAAAGGAAAGAGAGTTTTAAAAGGAAGAAGTAGCCAATAGTGGCAAATGCTGCTGAGTAGTCCTACAAGAAAAATACTGGAAAAGTGGTTGTTGGCTTGATTGAAATGGACAGTTTTTAGTGTTTAGTGTTATGCATGAAGTTAGTACACTGGAGTTATGGTATATAAACGATTTGGAGGTAGTTGGATTAAATGGGAGGTGAAGCTAAGGAACAGCAAGTATACATGATTTATTTAGTAAGTTTGTGAAGGAGAAGATAGAAGCTCAAGGGAGAGATGGGGCTAAAAAAGGTTTTTGTTTGTTTGATGTTTTAAAGAAACAGATTAATCTCATATATTTCAAAATTTTTCTCAAACATCATTACTAACTTATGCATTCACCATTGGCATATGAAACTGCTTGCATCGCTGAGGGCTGACTAGAGCAGAACATTAGTGTTTGCAGTCAAACTTAAGCTCTGCTAAGGCAGGGGTTATTTTTTTAATATCCTTGTTCTTTGCTGTCTATCAGTACCTAGAATATTGCTTGGCACATAGTAGGTGCTCAATAAATACCTATGGAATGAATGAATAAATGGACAACTGATACATATTTGTTAAATTGAGATGTACAAATGATATCTCACTGTTGATTTGGTGTGAAAGTCTTTTTCAACTAGTAATCTCATGCCTAGAGGTCCCCATTAAACCGTGACCTCCTCAGTGGGAAGAGCTATGATTTGTTTATCTGTGGATCTGTATCATAATGTCCAGAGTTTAGCACTCAAACATGTTTGCGCAGAATGACTAATTTTCTGCCTTACCTATGGGGGTGGGGAGAGAGTCAAGTAACAATCTAGAGTCCATGGGACACTGCCTAGAGAGCTTGTTTTCAGCTCATAAACGTTAGTTTAATTAAGAAAAAAAGTATTTTTATGTTTTAAAATAATCTGGTATGGGGATTAAAATCAGTGGCCTTCACTTGACTATGGCAATTCATTCTCAGCCGTGTAAGGTGTCCTCAGTGCTGTGGGGTCCCAGCTGGCGCTGCAGAGAATGTGCTGGCTTTAAGACAATTAAATTGCCATCCTCAGATAATTTTGGAAAGCACAGGAAGAGAATCACAAAGTTAGGATATAAAAAAAATAGCAACTGAGGACCAGTATGCTAACGTGGAGGACTAGCTAACAAGGAAAAGGGGCAAAGTTCTGCTTGACATGTAAAACACCCAAGGCCATCATGTTCCTCGTGTTGGCAAACTGCTATCCCAGCTGCTTTTCTTAAATTAGCAAAATCAAGCTACAAAACCATTAAAGAGATGCGAGTATCATCTCTAGCAGAAAGCCCAGGACTGTTTCTTACTGCATTTCTTGTAAGGGCTTTCTATTTACAATGCAGCTCAGACCATTTAGGAGGAAAATATTGCTTTAGAACAGAAAGATGCACAACTATTTTGGGCTAAATGGTTAAGTATCTAAATCTGCTAGATGAAGAAAATATGCTGGGTAAAATATTATTGAATATCCATCTTCTTTTTTTACTTTACACAAAAGATGTACTGTTATAGTTCATTTACGGCTCAATGCAAAATGAACAGTCTCTTTGCAGAAAAAGCAACCCATTCCTTCTGCACACATAATTACAAACCTGCACTGTATTTGAAATATTTATTCATTTATAGCTTATTTGTGTTCTCCATTTGCCTGTGGCTGGGCCTCTGCAGGTAAAGTGAAGTGGATTGTTGCAAATTTGATTAATAGGGGTGAGCTGGTATACTCAGGCTGAAACCTCTCACACTTCTTCTTTCATGCCTCATGAAAGTTATTAATGATTCAATCTTAACAACTTACAAAGTGAAGACTGATTAGAGTATGGCTTGATTAAAATATAAAGTTACAAATCATTCATTTAGTTATAGTTTCTCAGATTTAAAAGAGAATGTAAGAATTATTAATTTCAGTGATTACTGGTTTGTTCTTTACAACTCTGCCAGTGAATTGTCTAGAATTGGCTTGCATACCCCCAGTGGTGAAAATCTCATTACCTAATGGGAAAGTCCAGTCTAGCTCCTGACAAGTCTGATTTTTTGTAATTTTTTTTCTTACAGTGATCAGAAATCAGTTCTCTTGAACTACATTTTGTGATTGTTGTTCAAATTGCTACAGATATATCAAAATTTCCTCTTTCATATGACAAGCTATTATATATTTAAAAATACATAACATCATTCACCTGGGTACTTTCTTATCAGGGAAAGCATTTACAGTTGACTTAACTTCAAGATAATTAGTTATCTCAGTCACTATTACATCAATGTTTTTCTTAAAATATAGCTTCAGCACAGAATTCATTATTCCAGCTGTGGCCTGACCAACACTGAAAAGAGCTATCCTATCCCCCTCATGTTTTAGATGCACTGTTAATTTAGCCCAAGATTATATTCATTTTGATAATCACATCAGTTTATTGATCTACGTTGAATATACTTACAACTGTATTTTGTCTCATAAAGCACAGCTAAACCTTGCCTGTCCCATTCTGTACCTGTCTGATTTGTTTATGAACTAGGATGATAGAAACTTACATTTAACTTCATTTGATTTTAGCTTGGAAGATGCAGGCCATTTCTGTATTCTTTTAGTAATACATGCTTTGATCATTTTCTCTCATCTAATCTACTTATTTTTGCCGGCTCCCTGTCACCTCCAGGTTTGAAGCACAGAACTTAATCATGCAATTCATTGACTGATACATTAAACTTCAGCATTCCCTCTAGGTGGGCATGATTTCATTGATCAAACTCCTTGGATAAGGTCATTGGACTAATTTCAAACCTGTAAATATCACATTGCAGTTAAGAGTATGGGTTGAAAAGTCAGAGACCCTAGACATGATTTCCAAACCTTGGATCCTTCAACTTCATGGTTTTCTTACTTTTAAAAGAAATAATGTATCCACCTCTCAGAATCTGAGAAACACTTTAAGCGGGATGGAGTATGTAAATTAATCCTGGCTATCTTCATCATTGTGTTATTTAGGAAAACACTAGCTGTGATAAAAAGTAACTCTAAGATTTTAGTGCTATAAACAGTCCAGTTTGAGCCATTCTGGTTGGCAGGTGGTTCTCTTCCATGTTATGACTCAGGGACCCAGACTGTTCTCATCTGGAACTCAGCTGTCCCTTAAGATCTCTGTGTCTTCTTTATCTAGGTAGAAGAATCTAAAAAGAGGGTGGACAAGGCATAAGTTCATAACTACCATAGCCTGGATGTGAAATAAATCACTTGAACTCATATTCCGTTAGGGAGAACTAATCATGTGACCTCTCCCAGCTTCCAGGATTGGGCAGGAAATGTGGTCCCAGGCTGGGTGGCCACTTCCCACTGTTAGCTCAATATTTGGTAAATGGGAGGACACAGTTTTGGTGAAAAACTTACCATCTCTGCCACAATCACTACCATCATGATTACAACTACTCCTTCATTAAACCATATGCAGCTCATATTCCTCTATCTTGTTCAGTGAGATTCTGAAGCATCTATGAAAAAAAACCTGCCTGAAATTTCATCATGTTCTTTCTACATATTGAAAGGTTTTGAGGCATCATGAAATTATTACAGAAAACAAGAAAAAATCCTGATAGATGATTCAGGCTTATACCTCCTGAAAGGCCTAGAGTTGTCCTAAATTAAAATAAGGGATGCAGATGTCTCATAGCCTGGTTGTAGTGATGGGCAAAGGTAGGATGAGTTGACCAGTGGCATGTCACTCCTACACAGAGGAAGAACCTCACTTGTTGTATAGTTATAAAACCCTTTAATTCAAATTGTTAATTTAAAATAACTTCCTAAATCTATTAGTTGCCTTCCTTATCTTAGTATGTAGCACTATTTTTTCATATTTTAAGGTATTAAAACTCTCCCATGGACAACATTATGACCATTTATAGTCATCAGTTGCAGTGTTATTATATATAAACATACATGTATATATATCAAATCATGTAGGATTTAGAATACTCAGATATGTACTATAAAGAAAAACAGCAAGACATTATCAGTACTCCTCAGTTAGAGATAGTGATAGCTTAAATTTTTGGAGTATTTCTATCCTTTTCCCAATGAATGGCTGTATTAAGTTATTTGGTATGTGTAAACAGATCATTGTTCATTCAGGCATTCCTCATTATTGGATGCAGGTGTATATGACTATTGTTGCATGTGCCACAGTGCACTGTGGTACAGCCTTAGCCTCCTGCTCCTTTCATTTCGCCTACTTATTTACTTTGCATGGTTTTTAATTGAGGGCTCTTATATTTTTAGGTGACTTGGAGCTGAGCATGATTAATTATAAAGCGCTGAGCTATAGTAAGCACATATGCTAGACAAGCATTTGCTTGGTTCCTGCTGCCTCAAACATGACCACTGTGTTGTTTGATGTAAACCTTAACTAAATAGCCCTGGGAGTGCTGTGCTGTGGCCTATACTAAGGGCCTGGGAGAACTCACTCTAAGAGACCAAGAGTAAGCTTTCCAGGTCTAGAGAACACACAGAATGGTTTTGTACAAGTGAAAATGGGTTAAAAACTAGGATCAAAGGCAGGCTGGATAAGCAATAAAGTCACAAAAGATTAATATGAAACCGAGTAGTATGTTGAAAGAAGGGGGAGCTAGGGGAAAAGGGCCCTTCTATTTGGCCCTGGTGTTGGCACATGGGAAGTGAAGGAGCTGATGGCTAACAGCCCCATTTGACAGAGTCCCCGCCTGTTCCCCGCATTCATTACCAAGCTGCTTGTCACGCTCAGCAAGATCTTCCCATGCTCGTGGCCTAAAGCACGCCTCTGCAATAGGTGGAATTCCAAAAGCGTTCCCCCAAGGTTCCCAACCCTCGTTATTCAAACATTAATCGATGCACTGCTTGGAGGGTTTTTATAAATGGAGCCGAGATTACTGTTCATCCTTAAAGTAGGGCGTTAGTCTCGGATTATCTCAATGGCACAGTGTAGTTACATGAGCTCTTAAAAGCAACATTAAAAAGCAGAAGGGAGACTCAGAGAAGAGATGAGGCAGAAGGGAAGTCAGAGAGACTCACAGCATGAGAAGGACTTGGCCCACCATGCTTGGTCAGAAGATGGGGGAAGGGCATCCAGGAAGCACGGGGCCTCTGGAAGCAGAGAATGGCCCTCAGACTTCAACCTGCAAGGAAATGGGCACCTCAGCCTTAAACCTGCAGAGGGCTGGGTCCTGCCAACAATCAGAGTGAACTTGGGAACAGATCCTAGAAAACCAGCTGAGCCCGATTATACCTCGTTTTCTGAGTACGCAACTGTGAGCTAGGAACTGGGTGTTGTTTGAAGCCATTAAATTTGTGTTAATTTGTTACAGCCAAAGACAGAAAACCAATATAGTCTCAGTCATATTTAAGTATGACTTCCTGTGCCAAGTACCCAAACCTTTGACTATATTCCTCTCTTTGTCTAAAATGTTTTTTTTTTTTCCCTCTTCCAAGTAGCCCCTACTCATCCTCTGAAATAAGTGTGTCACCTCCTTCAGGAAATTTTCCTTGACAGGATTTGGTATGATTTAACTGCTCTTGCTCTGTGCTACCTCAATAACCTGTGCATACCTCTATCACTGAAGTTATGTACCAGTAATCAGTGATGTGCTTGTGTATGTTCCTCTTAAAAAGCCTTAAGTAAGTTCTGATGAGGGTTCACATCTGGTCTGACTTCACACCTTCAGTGCCCATGACCGTGTCCGGCCCCGAGAGCCATGCCAGATGCGATTATGAGACAGTGGCTGAAGTTACAGTGGTTCTCGGGCTGCTGTCAGCGAGCTGACCCGTCATGTCCATCAGAAAAGTCGGGCAATGATTACTGTTGCCAATTTATAGGAAAGGTATGGTGGTTAAAATTCTCTAATTTTAAGTTTAATCCTATAAATTATTTTTCATACTTTTCACCACCTGATTGTCTTCAAGAGAAGTAGTCCATAAAATTACAAGAGAAAAGTAAATTACTAATCATATAAAACCTTAGGAAAGAAGTACTTTTTTTTAAAAAAAAAGTATTTTTTCCTGAACTTATGTTTATGGTTGTGAATTTATATTGTATACATAGAGCCTAGTACTGTAGTACTAACTGGTAGAATTCCTGTTTCACGTGATACAAATAGTACATTGTGTTTTAGACTGTATTCCATCATGTGCTGTAAATGGCCCATTGACTTCCTTGGACTCTCTTCCCTGAATCAGGTAGAGGGTCTCTGCTGTATGAAATCATGGATTTGGGGTTGTTTAATGGTTGGCCCCCTGCTGTTTAACATGATGTACAACAGAAAAGAATCTGGTTAATATTTGAGATAAAGCAGTACATTAGATCTCTTGCTCATTTTCAGACCTACCTAATATATACATAGAAGCTCCTACTTTCTTACAGTGTTACTCGTAGTGCCTTTTCTCACATGCAACCTACCACCCATTCTAACACAAAGCCTCACTTTTAAAGCCAGTCACCAGGATGTTCTGCAGCAATTTGAGACATAAAATGATACCCATCCAACAGAAGCTCCTAAGGGCATTTCAGCAGGCGGAATGCAGAATGATGAGCAGATGATTTGACTAGAATCTCTGCCAAAACCTCCACTTTTATGAAAAGGGCCTTTGGGAGTGGTGATAATGAGGTGTGGTTAGGATTTTTTGACATCTGCTCTTACAGAGAGCATGGCAAACCCCCACCCTCCCTGAACCAACACCAACAGCTGAGTCGAGGAACCCCTGTCGACTTGCCTTCCTACTAAACCTCATGCCTTGATGAAAGCAATCGGGATATTTTCATCCTCCTGAGACCCAGGGTTGGCACACCAAGAAAGGTATAGTCTAGAGAGAGGTATCCTTCACTCTGCAACTTGTTTGTTGCATTGATAGCCAACTTTGCAAATATTCTGGGCTGTTAAATGCACAGGGAAAGACAGAGACTGTGGAGACACACACGTGTGAATTGCTTACTGCCAAACACCCCCGGATGTTGTGTCATACTGAACTGGCTTTCCTGTGGAACCGGGTGGGTGAAAATGAGAATGACTTGCTCTCATTATAGCCTATTTTTGTAAGGAACATATGCTTTAAAAAATCTAGTTCTGTTCAGAACCTCTGCTCAGTTTAACATAATTTTGATTAGCCACATTGTATATCCAAGAGGTTTCATTTTACAGTCCCCAATAGATAGGCTACCTTAGCCTCCTTCACTTTGTAATAATTTTGTGGAAGAAAACTAAAAGAAACAAAAGTTATTCATTTGTAAAAAAATAATTCGATAATAATGGCACTAGAAAAAGCAAAATCAGTTTCATCTCCAGTCTCTCAATAGCATCTCACCCCAGGTGTGTGCGCTCAGCACTTGGGAAGCATGTCAAAATTTCAATTCGTGAGATACGGCTTGGTCATGGTTCTCCAGGGGACTGAAGGAGTTACCCTAGCTTTAAGCATACCTAACTTACTCCTTGGGAGTGATGGGAGAAGTGCAGGAACCTGGGAGGATATGTAAAATAATGATATTAACCAGCAATAATGTCACATTTAGGCATGCTCCTTGGTTCATTTTCAAGGCACTCAAGTTTTCTAGTACATATTTGTTTCTTGCACAGATGGATTCTCACTAGGGAGGTTTCTTAAAATTATTTAATATATATGTGATTTTTAATTGTAGACCAAGTTATATTTGCATATTTATTTCCCCCCATATCAGTCTAATCAAGATGAAGAGAGGTAAATAGGAGAAAAATCAAGATCCTCATAATCTTTAATATTTTCTTCTGTTCCTTTGATCTATGCATTTGTCAAAGCAGAATTTTTACTTGTCTACTGCCTATTACTTTAGGTTATATACTGTAAGAGTAATGTTGACTACATGCAATTTCTCTTGTGCCCCTTTGAACTCATGTTGTTAACCTAATATTTATTTGTGTGCTTAATCAGTTATTGAACATTTGATGGTACCTGGGGAGCAGGTGCCATATATTTTCAGCGCTTAGCCCTGAATGAAATGAAAACATTTCAGTAATGTGTTTTGAATTAGTACTATGTGACAGAGAAGGTGTAGGGAATTCAAGTTGAATACGATGAGACCTCTAACCTGGGAGAATTCATAGTCTAATGAGGAAAACAGGTGTGTTTCACTTGTGCTTGGTCTTAAGTCTTGGGTCATAAATATAATTAAACAAATAAGTGAGCAGCTTCGCAGGCAAAGCACTAGGCCCTAATATTTGAGGCTTAATTATCTGCTGCCCTTAAATGACCCATTTTAGTATTTGTTTGGGGGGATGGCTGCTTAATGTACAGGGTGCAGCGTACAAGTATTGAGCAGAGAGATCCTTTGTCAGATCCTAACTGACTCATATGGAGCTTTAGCCAATGATTTACTTAGCATTGATCTGTCTGTCCGCTAGGCCTGAAGAAGAATCAATACAGCTAACTCTCTTTCAAGAGGCAGCTGATGAAATTAAATCCTTATTTTAGTTGGATCTGGAATGGCTAAAGAGATAAGTAAAAGCATCCAACCTAGTATTTAGGGGAGGAAGATGCACAGAAAGCCCCTTCCAGAAAATGTTTGAAAGGAGGCTATGAAATACAGTAAAATGGTTGGGGACACTTTATGGGGCAGGAAGGCAAATAGAGCCAGGTTTTAAAGATCACATGAAATCACCAGGCCCGTGTGAGCCACTTCCATCTCCATGTCTGCTTTTACTTATTCCTGATTTGGGCTCCTCTGTTTTCAGGCATGCTGTTCTGCTTTCCCTTTTAATGACTCTGGTCATATTCCATTTGGCTTTGCTTTTCTGTTTACCTTTTTGCTGCTAATCTGATTCATTTGCCCTTATTTTTCTGGTCCTACTTTCACTCTTACTCCATTTTCTTGCTTAGCTGATTCAAGGGTCCCTTATCTTGGTAAAGGGACAGAATCTGAGAGTGTTGGCAGATGAACATGGTTTCTAGAGCAACTCAGCCCTAACTGTGCTATCCCTAGGGGCTCCTCATCAGCCTTGACCCTTGTCTTCGGAGGTCAGTGGATAAACGGAGGGGGCCGGTGGCAAGCCTCCTTGCTCCTGCTGCTTTCTGTTTTGTATGAGCATCTCCAACATGTGGTCCATTTCGCTTAATTGTTACCCACCCTAAGTACCTCCACCTTCTGCCACCATCTCCCCCTTGCCCTCCTGTTTGTTTTATCATATTCATTTTTTCTTTTTTCTCTTGTCATTCATCATCTCACAAGATATTATGTAACTTAATATTATTATTTAAACTTTTCTTCCACTAGAATCTAAATGCCATATTTTCTGTTTTTCACTAACACAGCCCAAGGATCCAGAATAGCACTTTAGCACTTACATTATTCTTACTAAATGTTAATGAAATGAAAGGCTGAATGACTTCCATACCCACCTACATCATTACCATAATTAGGAAAGGAGTTATTTTGCATTAATAATATTTATTTAAAATATCTACTCATTAGGACTCTTTCCTTCAATCAAGTATCATTGCAGAAAATGATATTTCTCTCTACAGTATGAAAAGATTAGTTTGTTACCATAAAAAACATGTGAAGGTTTGTGAGAATGGCTTTGATAAGCTTGAGATGCTAAATGAGTGTTAGATTTGCTTCTGTACAATAGTATACTCTGGGGAATAAAGGTACTTGCCGTAGGCTCACGTTATCATGAACATGAATTTTATTAACCTGTCTGCAATGTATAAAAGACTATGACAGCATGCTCCACCTGAGAGATAAAGTAAAATATTGTTCTGCTCCTCCTCCATAGCAGCAGACCAGTCCCAGGAAACTGCGGCGCTGAAAGGTCTGCTGTGTGAAAGGGAAAGGACAAGCGGTCCAGAAGCCTGAGTGAGCGAAGAAGAGCGGTCCTGTGTCGCTCTTCTTCTACACGGAAGGGAGGAGCGTAGCCAGGCTGTCAGATGGACTTTCCTATATCGCTCTAAGGGGATGCAGAGTTATTTCAGAAAATTAGATTTATTTTATAAATAAAAATCCAGAGTTTAAATAATTGCTTCTAACCTCTTGGGAATTATGTGCTAGATGAAATGGCTGAGGATGTGTGAAATTCTGCATTTACCTGTTTTTAAGTGAATAGCAAGAAAGCACGATTCTCTGACAGAAGGTTCATAGGCCTTATGCCAAGAACTGATGAAATTGCTCAATTAGGTGAGCAGGGATGACAAACAGGACCAGCTGTAGACCAAGGCCTGGGCCATGTCCGCAGTGCACATGGTGTGAACTATAGAAGTGTCCATTTGGGGAAAGTAATCATGAAAAAGGCCACTCAAAGAATTTAATAAAGTGGGCAACCCACTTTCCTGATATCCTAATGCTTCAAAACTGTAGCATCCAAAACTCTAAGATTTTGGGGAAAAAAAACTTTGGATTTGGGGAGTGGTTAGTTTTACATGAAATATTCTTATTGATTTTCTTACACTATTAAGCCACATAGATGTAAAGCAAAAATATTATTTCTTCAGATCAAGGTTCTCTCTGAACAGTGTGGAGAAAACCATTTGTAAAACTTTGGAAAAATACCAAGTCCCGGTCCCACTTAGGACCGAGGGGGGCTGAACGCCCTGGGGCAAGTCCGAGCCGCCGGACGATAGGAACGTTCTTCCGGGGATTCTGATGCCTGTGGCTGGCTTCTTGTCACCACCGAAAGGGAGCCCATGCATGTAAATTCTAGGTGAGTGTCTAGAAAAATATCTAGATCAATGAGGAGAACATATGGAGAAAGATGATCAGTAAGTAATTACTTCAGTTAAACACTCCTCAGATTTACTCTTCGTCCGCAATTTGGAAATCTCAAAAGCTTTGAAAAGAACAACAAAAAAGACATCATAAGAACTTACTCAGTGGCAGAACCTGCCCTACCCTCATGCAGCTTTTGGCAAAACCAGACCTGAACTGACACGAGGCTCTTTGTGTTCTTTATTCATCCCAACAAGTGTGACGAGTTCTGTTTTGTTACGGAAGCGTGAATGTATTTTATTATGGAGGTGTACCTGCTGAACTGTATACGTACAAGGTTGCCTGTTTAGAATCTGAAGAATTCTAATTCTAAAATGTGTAACTTTATTTGCCCCAATAACTTTTGGATAAGAGATGATAGGCTTGTAGTAAAATGGCTTCAGTTGACGTTTTGTTCTGTCAGTCCTGCAACAAATTGATGAGGACATTTTACTCCTTGGTTCTAAATTCCTTGAAGGGAGGGTCTCTAATGTGCTCACCTTCTACAATAATAATCTTACATATTGGATTATTTAAAATAGTATCTTGCCCTGGCTAGTGTTGCTCATTTGATTTAGTGCTGGCCTGCAAACCAAAGGTGGCCAGTTTGATTCCCAGGCACATGCCTGGGTTATGGGTCAGGTGTCCAGGAGGGGGTGTATGAGAGGCAACCACGCATTGATGTTTCTCTCTCTTTCTCCCTCCCTTCCCCGCTCTCTCAAACTAAATAAATAAAATCTTAAAAAAATAAATATAAAATAGTATCACAGGGACACTGAACAAATAGGATATATATTGATTTATTCTTGGAATTGGCTCGCAGCATTATGGAGGCAGAGAAATCCCATGATAAGCTGTTTGCAAGCTGGAGACCAAGGAAAGGTGGTGGTGAAATTCAGTCCAAGTCTGAAGGCCTGAGAACCAGAAGCACCCATATCCGATAGCAGCAGAATATACATATTCCAGCTAAAACAAAAAGCAGATTTGCACTTCAACTGCCATTTTGTTCTACTCAGGGCCTCCCCAGAATGGATGATGCCAGGCAGTCTTCGGGCACTCCCCTTTACTCTTTTTACCAATTCAAATGCTGTTCTCTTCTGAAAACACACTCACAGACACACTCGTGGATAATGTTTCATCAGCTTTCTGGGCTCCCTAAGTCCAGTCCAGGTGTCAGATAAAATTAACCATGACAAGGCGCCACAACAGCCCTTGGGAGGGGCGCAGGGCCTACCACCCGCATTGTAAGGAAGAACAACCTGAGGCCAGTCACAGTGCTCAGGGGAGAGCTTCATAGTCAGTGCTTGGTGTTTCGGGAGTGGAGCATTGCTTTACATTGAGGAAAACCAGCAACTTAGTTTTTTTCCTGTAAGTAAAGGAGTATGTCGGGGGAAAATCCCAAACCTCCTTTAAAACAGAAAATATTTAATAAGCACATAAAATATATAAACATTTTCTAAATCCCATGATTATATATAAGAATCAAGAGATGTGGATTTTATTAATGATCAGAGTCATTTTAAGCATGAAGATGAGTGTATAAGGGTAAGATTGCTCTTAAATTGTGATTCCAAAAAGTTTCTTTCTAATCCTCCTGATTTAATACTACACTTGCCCTCATCTTTATAAACTGTGCTCAAATAACGAATAGTTATTCTCAGAGGAGAGTGGTGTGGGAGGTGGGTGTGGGAGAGAAGGGTGATCACACGTCAGCCCCATTCCCTCTCCAGCAGTGGAGTCTTCAGGGGGCCACACGCAGCCCCCAAAGTCCTCTGCACCCCAAGCTGGACCCCATGCTTCCTTCTCTGACTGCTCTGTCTTCCAGAACATATTGGATGCCCGGTGTGCTCACTGTTTTCATAAGGTGATTGTAATTTTTCAAATGCAAGTGTAAGTGAGGGAGGAGGGTTAAGAATGAAACAGTCTAGTTGGGCTGCAGTCCTAAATGGCTCTGGGCATGCCTGAAACTTCTCTGTGTCTGCTGCTCCATCTGTTGGAGGAAGGTTGTCAAACTTGCCCAACACTCAATGGCCACGGGTACACAATGACTCATGTTCTTAGAGTGCTTTGAAAATTATTGTATACTTAACGCAAGTGAGGTACTGGTTGAATGCACTGAGTGAATGAAATATGTTTCCACCAAAAATTCTGAAAATAGATGATAAATTATTCATTGGAGTAAAACATCATTAATATTAATAAAGTAGGCACATGGTACGTTGGCTCAGTGCTTGGACTTCGGAGTGGGCCTTCCTGCATTCAGTCTGCATCCCGGCGGTGCCCCACTGGGACCTCGGGCCACTTACCAGCCTCTCTGCGCAGCATGTTCCTGCTCTATAAAACTGGGAACACAGTAACACCTGGATCGTGGAGAAAAATGCATGTTAATTGGTTGTCATTGAACATGTGTTAAGCTCCCAAAGATATGAAGTGAAAATTTGATTAGCCTTTTCTCTGCTTCAGATTAATTAAAGGTGGAAATGAGGTGTAGGGAAGGGAGGCATTTGTCAACTGCAACCAGCTTCTATACTTGGGGACTTAACAACAAAGCAGAGAATCGATGGGGTTTATTGGACTGTGCACCTTTGAAAATTATTGAAAATCTTTATTTTTTTCTGGAATTCTTTCTAGATATTAATCATGGCTTTCTAGGTTTAGTGGTGAAAACTTGAATTCTTTGCTAAAGCCCTGTGTTCCATACAATGTTAAAGTGAGGACAATAGAAAAGTTGTAGGAGAACTGAATTTTTCCTGGAAATATGGTGAACTAGATACCAGGAGAAAGCAACAAGAACAACCACCACCACTGCAAATACAAACACCTTGGCTATATATATTTATTTTTTAAAAATCCCACACATATCATAAAACAGCAGTCTTTTAAAAACCATGGTCTTTTTGTTTTAGGAAAGTAAAGAGTATCCTTGGAGCTCAAAAATAAAATGTGACACAGACCCTGATAAGTAAGGAGAGGGACGGCGATTGGCCAAGGACTTCTACCAGTCATGAGAGACTTAAGGCTCTTGTTTCCACACTTCTTTGGGGTGAAGGAGACAAACTGAGAGCCCAGACAAGACATGTTGTCAAATGAGGCGCAGTCAACCTATAAAGCCAGGAACTCCAAAAAGCTACACTCGCAGTGAGAATACTGACTGGAAAAAATTGCCCCAAATAGGGAGGCACGTTAGAAACTTGGTTGTCTTGTCATAGGTCTGGAGAGAGGAGGAAATGAAGTCTCTCCTGAAGGCTTATAACCATAAGCTGTTCCTCAAGTAAGTAGATGGCCCCAATTCTCACCACCCTCAGGTTTAAAAAAACTCCACACTAAGAATTTATTTTAAAGTGATCTCTGGTTGGAAGTTTCTTTATGTCCTTTACAGAACCAAGCATGAATTACCTCTGGAGGAACACATTAAGTAATGAGTTCTTGCCCTGCCTGGTGTGGCTCAGTGGATTGAGCATGGCTGTGAACCAAAGGGTCACTGGTTCGATTCCCAATCAGGGCACATGCCTGGGTTGCAGACCAGGTCCCCAGTGGTGGGTGCGTGAGAGACAACCACACATTGATGTTTCTCTCCCCCTATTTCTTCTTCCCTTCCCCCCTCTAAAAATAAATAAATAAAATATTAAAAAAATAAATCAGTTATTAAAATACCTCCACAAACAAAATGCCAATAAACATGGCTGAGAAATCAAAAATTACAAACACACAAGGAAACAGTATCATGAGTAATAGCAGTAAATACAAGTAGCAGAATTAGAATTACACAGATTTCAGTTTTTAGAATTGTCTATATAGAACATAAAATAATATTTTTAAATAATATATTCAAATAAATAGAGAGGGAATTGGAAATATAAGTCAAGAATGAAAGGGTCATTTGAAAATGACCCAAACAGAAGTTTCAGGAATAAGAATATATAATGATTGAAATGAAAAATTTAGTCATTGCATTATAGAGCATGTTAGACAAAGGTCTGTAATTAAAGTATAAATTACATGTGAAAAATATATTTCCAAAATGGTGTACAAAGACATAGAAAATATCTAAAAGAAGATAGGGGATGTGAAGTGGGTTCTAATATGGATCTAAAGTTCCAGAAAGTGAGAAAGAGAGGATAGGAGAGAAGCAAATTTTTTTTATTGTTGTTCAAGTATAGTTGTCTCCATTTTCACCCCACCATGGGCCCTGCCCCACCCATCCCCGCCTCCCACCCTCAAACCTACCCGCTTTGGCTTTGTCCATGTGTGCTTTGTACATGCTCCTTGATGGACTGTCCCCTCTTTTCCCCTATTATCCCTCTCCTTCCTCCCCTCCAGTTACTGTCAGTTTGTTCTTTGTTTCTGGTTATATTTTGCTTGCTTGTTTGTTTTGTTGATTAGGTTCCACTTATAGGTGATATCATATGGTATTTGTTTTTCACTACCTGGCGTATTTCACTTAGCATAATGCTCTCCAGATCCATCCATGCTGTTGGGAAGGGTAGGAGCTCCTTCTTTCTTTCTGCTGCATACATAGCATTCCATTGTGTAAATGTACCACAGTTTTTTTTATCCACTCATTTACTGGTGGGCATTTAGATTGCTTCCAGTACTTGGCTATTGTAAATTGTGCTGCTATGAATATTGGGGTGCATAGGTTCTTTTGAATTGGTGTTTCAGGATTCTTAGGGTATAATCCCAGCAGTTTTTTAAAGGAAAGAAAGACTTAGAATGTTCTCTAATTGTTGAAATGCATTAATCTTCTTTAGAAATAACAATAAACTCAAAACAGGAAAAATTCCATACCTAGACAAATGAATGTGAAACTACATAGCATTAAAGAAAAAATAACCTTGAAAGTGATAATAATTTTTAAAGAAATGCCAGAGAATTACCTGTAAAGAAATAACAGACAGTTGATTTCTACGTAACAACAGTGGAGGCCAGAAGAATATTTCCCATGTGCTAAAAATATGGAATGAAGGAAATAAAGATAGGAGCATAGAGTAATGTAAGAAAAATAAAGATACTATAGAGAGGATTAAAATATTTAAAATGTTGAAAGCCTAATAATATGGACAAGTCCTTATATGATTAATCCAGATTAAAAGAGAAAGGTACAAAGAAGCCATATATAAATGAAAAAAATCAATAGAGATAAAAGATATATGTTTCACTCTAGACAAACGTCAAGAAAATAACATTGAACAAAGAAAAGCCCAATATAGAAAAACCATTTTAAACTATTAATATAAAATATATATTAACTGAGCAATATCTTGTTATATTTGTGGTTACACCCAGATGGAATCAAACTACAAATTAAAACCATGAAAATGGGCATTATAAATTCAAGATTCAGAGCTGTGGTTCCCTCTGGTGGGGTAGACAGGGTGCTTGGGGCTAACTACAGAGAGGGCTTCGAGACCTTTGACTTTGTTGTATTTTTTAAGGCACCTCATGGGAGCATAGTCTACTATCTACTTATATTCATGTACTATTTATACATGATGTGCCCTTTGATATATATGAAATTTATAAATAATTCAAATCAAAACATCTTGAATAAGTAGCTGAATCTGAAGTTTGATAAAGCATATTTACTACGTTTAATTTTTAAAATATGCCCTAAAACGAATATTTTACTTGTATTTGAAATGAAAATATTTGGCTTTATTTTTAGACAGTGAAGGCTGGTAAGTAGGATTTTTTTATTTCAGGGGTTCACATTTCAGTTATTGCTTTTGAATTTCTAAGAGTGCAATTATTTCATGCAACACTCAGTCTGTAGTGTTATAATTCTATCTGTCTGCAGGCAACAATAAAACATAGAGCTAATGTATGCTTTCACTTACAAACCGTGTTACTATGTGGTTGCCTTACTTTATAATCTCTCAAATTCTGAAAACAAAACAAAGGTGATTATATCAGATGGATGATTATCAGTCTTTTCTTGGACCTACTAACAGTAGAAATACCAATCCAACTGAACATCATTATAACCTAGCAGCCCATGGCTTTGGATTTGTCACCTTATAGAGTTGGTTGGATATTTTCATAAACTATAATTATAAAAGCAAAATGTCAGGTGACTTGGTAGTCCTGGGCCTGGGAGACCAAGCCAACTCCTTTGGCTCTCATTAGGGCCAGCATACACTCGGCATCTCATTCAGAAACCTGGGATGCTGGAGTGCCGGAATCCTGAAAGTGATTTTTCCTTTGAGGGTATGTTTACTCTTTATGTGTTCCAAGGGCTCCTTGGTGGATAATGGTTCTTATAATCACACTTTTAAATACCCTTTATTTCTCTTCCTATTGACCCTCCATTCATGTATACAGTCACAAAGCCATCATATTATAGCATATTTTATATAATTAATTTCTCGAATAATTAATCACTTATTTATGTTAACAAAACAGAGACGATATACATATTGAAAACTACTCACTCTTCAAGCCAAAAACAAAAGTAAATGTTCAATCACATAATATTGGTCTACTGCCATTTGATAATTTAGCCACTCATAGGGAATAATATGTCAGATGATGGTATAAACATTTTTCTGCTGGCTTTTTGCCCAGCAAAATCAGTAACAACTCTCACTTTTTCATTTTATTCTAAATTATAATGCAATGTGGTGGAAAGCAAATTGTACTGGGGCACATCATATTTATTTTGCATTTGTTAACACACTATTTGAAACTCTGCAGACTTTGCTTGGGAAAGTACTTTTTGATTGTGTATATTTCTGTATTCAGGTGATTCAGGTATATTTTTCTAGATGTTCTATATTCTAAGGCATGCCCAATTTCCTCACTTAATAATAAAACAGTCTATGACTCATTGTAAATCAGTAAGGATCCGGCAATAAGGCGCAATGCATTCACGAAGCCGGTGCAGTCTATCATTGGAGATAATAAGCAGGTGCATTAATATTCATGCTTTATGAAATCCTGGTTGTGCTTCTTAAAAACTGTAGAACACATTCCAAATTTTATGTTCACCAATATGTGTGTGCCAGTGATTTTCAGATAGTTCTTGTAGCAATTCACTCAAGGCATCACTAGGTAATTTAGAAAACTTTCATCCATGGTTTCCATTTACTTAATTACATACTCGGCTAATGTTCCTTTGTGGCTATGCATAATCCTTTCTGGTTGGACCTTGGGTCTTTCTTTGTCTCAGCTGGAAGTGCTGTTGTATAAAACCGACTGGATGCGCACATCTGTGTATGTGGTATGATGTGTGTGGTGGGAGTCAGTGGGCAGCAAAAGGGGGAAAACACACATTGCCCTTACAGCACAGTATTTCCCTATTGCCAAGGAAATACAATTTAGACTTTGCTTCCACATAGATGACGTATGAGGGAAGAAAAGAAAATAGTGCTATGCTACAATGGATTGCGGATGCACACACAAAACTGGAAAACCACATACGGATGGATACACAGGCTAGGCACTGTCCAACTCCCTCATCTCTGTTATACAATTTGTCAATGCCACAAATACAGCATGTGAAAGTGAGGGGAGAGAATGGGGCAAAAGGTGCAGGGAATAAGAAGCATCAATGGTAGGTATAAAATAGACAGGGGGAGGTTAAGAATAGGATAGGAAATGGAGAAGCCAAAGAACTTGTATGTATGACCCATGGACATGAACTAAGGTTGGGGGGGAGGATGCTGGTGGGAGGGGGGGTGGAAGTTGAAGGGGAATAAGGGGGGGAATGGTACAACTATAATAGCATAATCAATAAAATATATTTAAAAATATGTGATTTCCATGTGTCCTTAGTTCATTGATAAACACATTTGCAATAAGGCAGATGTTTTATGCATGTGGATCACGTGAATAAGCATGCATCTCAGGCTTAATATTCTCCTGGTCTTTGAAATCCTATTTGATTTTTAAAATTTGTCCAGGAGTTGACAAAGACCACCTCTTCCTCTTTTAGAATCTTAACTATACACATCCTGTGTCTTTCTACCTGTCTACGGAATAGAGGGACAGGGTTGGGAGGAAAAGGAATATACTACCATCTCCATTCTATTACTCCTGCCCCCACTATTACTGTCACCTCCATTAGCACCATTGTCATCCTAATTACTGGAGGAGCTTTCAATGGATGACACTGAGTGAGTTACTGGAGGTGTGCTACTTATCTTAGCCTTCCTCAAGCTCCTCTTGATTCCCTTTGGTTCATCCATTTATCCTTTTGTTCATTCATGCATTTTGTAAATATTTACTTAGAGCCTGCCAACACCAAAATACAATGCTAGATGATGGTAACAGAGTGAGAACAAAATGGACAAAACCCCTGTAATCATGGAACTGATTGATATCCTGGTGGTGGGTACATTTCCAGGGTTAATTCAAGTACTTCAAATCTTTTTACAATTTGTAGTCTCCCTCTATGTTAAGAGTAGAGATGCTAGAATTGGGATCTTTTAATTTGTCCATATTTTATATGAAGGATTTACATAACATCAGTTTCTGCCTTTATATAACAGCCTTTGATGCATGGAGGTAGAGTTTCAGGAATACATTGAAGTTTCTTTGACACAGTGTCTTAGGAATCTCTGAATTTGTGTGAGGTCTTTGGCATTGCTCTTTGGTGATGAGAATATGTTTGCATCAGAAGATGCCAAGATTCAATAAGAAAATAGTTAAGATCCCAAATAAGACATGAGAAAAAAATCACCAAAAAATTTCCACTAGTCAGATGGTGTTGAGTATGTTATTGTGTTACTGCTCCATAGATGTAGGGTGGACCCCCACCCCAAATATGTTCAGATATTTAGAATGATAATGTCACATGTGTACCAAGAGGGTATAGAGAGGTTTATTTCTCACATAGTTAAGTTCCTGGGAGAGCATGGTGACTCTCAAGTAGGGCAAACATTAATCAAAACCCCCATAACCAGTGTGGGACATGACTGAGCAATATTAAAATTTAAAAAGGGAAGTAGACACAGAAGACAGAGAAAACCAGCATATGCATAATTATCTCTCTAAAGAATAGAACTAAATGGCAAAGAAAAGAAGTAAGGATTCCAAAAAGACAATATATAGATGATATATCATAGAATTGTACACTTGAAACTTATATAATCATATTTACCAATGTCACCCCAATAAATTTAATTTAAAAAGACAGTAGAATAAAGACTTGAATTTTGAAACTGAAAGGTGGGATTGTCCCTAGAAAAGTGACAGACAACACTAGGTAAACTTGGCAAAGTTATTACACTCAAAATAAAAAATAAATACTGAGGGCATCCAAGCCAAAAAGTGCCTGTACAGATAGAAAAAAATTTCCACATTCTAGTTTTCTCAGATTTCTCCTTGGTGTCACTCAGTAGTGTTAAGTGAAACAATGCTTTCAGTTCTAAAGGGGGAAAATTGGGACTCAAAAATTTTACACTGAGCATAGTTATCTGTCAAGTATACAGAAAGTGAACAGTTTGGTTGTAGGCTGCATTGTTCTCATGAACCTTCCTGAAGAATATATTACAGAGTTGGAAGTAGTTGGAAGTATCTGGAAAACTCCAGCAGACATACCAGAAAAGATCAGTGAGTCAGTTTAATTGCAGGACTAAGGTTAAAAGAAGTGCATGACTTCCAGTTGTAGACCAAATATAGGAATATCCCTAAAATCCAACAACATAGAAATGATATGTAGTGTAAGAAAATATAAGGTTTGATCTTCTCATCTTTTTTACATGAGGGAAGATGGTATCTTCATAAAGATGATAATAAAATAAGGATATAAGATATTCAAAGTGTCAAAAATTTAACAGGAAAAATAACATAGTAAGTGTAATAGGGTGGTGGAGGGGAAGAAGGCAGAGGGAGAAGCAACAGAAATTAAACAGTCGTGTCAGTGCCCATAGTCAGGAGTAAGTAATATATGAAGACATAGTCAGTGCACACATTGAATGAAGTTTAATTATAAAGGTAATAATGAGAACAAAATAGAAACCTTTTATATTTTGGAAAAATGCACATAAAAAGGTATGGTAGAAAATAAAAAAGAAGAAACTTTTAAATAGCTTTATATAGAGATATAGGATGGTGTTCAAGATATAATATTAAATAAAAAGAAGTCGCAAAATAGCATGCAAAATTATACATGTTTGTTCACTAATATACTTAACATATTTATGCTTGTTTATTAATAAAATAGCACCTCTTTTAAATGGTATTCTGCTAAATAAGAGCTGTCTTAAGAGGTGTGCACTGTGTAGCCATAGTTATTGCTATTATGTTATGATCTTATGTCCCTAATCAATTAATATTTTATACTAATATCACATGCTTAACATAAAACTATATCAAAGAAGGCTATGGATATAGAATATGTAGTACCAGCATGTAAGTAGCTTGTAATCAGCTAAGATTAGACTGGCAAAATTGGACAATGTTATAGGATACAAATTACTGCTCAGTCATGTTACACAAATCTTCTGTGAAACCTTCTTAGATTATTGCAACCTTCCATGGCTGCCTCCATTCTCTTTGATTTTTGATAGAAATATTTTACTGTAACATATTTTAACCTTGATAGTCTTGTCTTTAGGGCAGAGCTGGGAGTGGTTGCCAAGTCGCTGGACTCTAAATCCAGTTATTTAGCACAATAGTCACATGAAGCAAAATAATTGGGTAGAAATTCCAGGTGTAAACAATAACACATAAATAATTATTATAACACCTGCTAGTATACATGTATTGTATGGCCATAGATACTGATAAGAAACCAAGGTTCAGAGAGATGAATGACTTTGCCCCAAATGGAAAAGTTGGAGACAAAGGTCAGATTAGGGCTCAGGCCAGCTGGCTCCGGAACTGATGATACAGCAGCACAATAGGTGTGTGACGCCACTCAGTTATCTGACCTCGCTGACTTCTCTGTCTGTATTGGTGGAAGATGGAGAGTAACGACTTTATGAAGTTACTGTGACAGTTATTAAGAAAAACACCACTGAGAGCTTTGGAAGCCAGGAAGCTTGATAGCAAATGTAAAATATCACAGTCGTCGTTGCTGTTGTCCTGCTGCCATCGTTGCCACAACTTCATGTGGGCTTGGCTCCCTGAGGGGCTGTAGATTCCTGGAGAGATCAGTCATCACTGACTTTTCAATCTCAACACTCACGTTTTTGCTGAGACTTAGCAACGCCCATGCCCTAAAACAGCTTACATTCCACTGAGAAAGACTCCCTGACAAGGCAGTGTGGGGTGGGGGCCACCGTGAAGTTCTTTCTGAGTTTTGTGCAAAGACCTAGTAGAGAGGAGAGGGGAGGGGAAAGATTGTGATACTCAAAGAGTTAAACTTCTTCCAGCTTAGGAAAAACAACCTGCAATTTTAAATTCTAGTAATCTTCCTGTGAGAGAAGCATCAACACATTTTGTATTGTAGTTATGCTACACAGCAACCTTTTTGCATCATTTCTAGACCTCCCTTTCCTGCATTTTTCCCACAAAGACTGTCCTTGACCAACAACAGAAATGAATTTGATTTCACTAATGCAGAAGGTAATTGGATTTTTCTTTATTGAATGCATCCCTTTAATGACTATCTCTGCTCCTTCCAATTTAGCAAGTGACCTGACATTGATCTGATGATATGACTTAAAAATAAACAGTTAAAAGCTAAGAGTAAAAAAGACCAGCTGTCTAGCATCAGAAGAAAAATGTGGGTTTTTTGGGGGGTCCTCATCTTGCCATTTTCCTGGGATATTCTTTATCCTTGAATGTCATTTTTATTAAAAAATGCTGCTGTAATATATAGCAACAGATTTTCTCCTCCTAGAAAATATAACAATTATTTCCCAGAAAGTGCCCTGGAGAAAACATTGCAAATTGAATAAAATTTACTCAATAATCATTCTTTTCTTTGAAAATATGTATTACTATGCAGACTCTTTCTGGAACAAGGTAAATATTGCTGAACAGAATTAATCAAATCTTTTAAAAAGCTGGCAAAGCATGAAACATTTATTTATTTATTTACTTAACCTTGAGGTATTGTAAAAATAAAATTTTACACAAGCTTGTTATTCCAGAAGGTAACAAAAGAACAGTAAATAAAATTGTTGTATTTGGAAAAATAGTAATTCTTTCCTCAAGAGTTATGATACAAAACTCTTTTTATGCTCAAGAAAATGTGGATTTAAGTTTTTCTAATTTTTTTGTCTTTATTTTTAGTAACAGTATAACACGCTTGATTCATCATTAATTTTTATTCTATTATATTCCCTTTGTTTATTTTGATAAATATGATTTTTTTGATTGAAGACATAATTCATGGGTAAGAAAGCATCTTGTAATTTTAATGTGTGATGAAGAAAATAGACAAGAAAGCCACCAATAAACAAGCTTCCTTTTAAAAATAGGTAAAACAAGGGTTTTTGTTTTTAAAATTAATATTGGTTGCATTTATACTTATTAAAGTAACTAACAGTTTAAAGAAATTGAGAGTTTATATTAAAACCAGTTATTATTGTTGAATCCTTTCAACAGTGGAGCTGCCCCACAGAAAATCGCTGTGGGTTCTAAATTAGACAGAGTCGGCCTAAATCTGCAGTGCTGTTCAGTGAAGGCCAATGAACTTGCTTTTGTTCCCATCAACCAAGAGAGACTGAGTGCTAGTCCTAGAAATGATGTTGGGAAAGGATATAAAGAAAAATTAAGATCAAATATGCCCTGGAGACTGGGTTGTTGTTTTTTTTTATTACCCATAACTGCTCTGATGGCATCTTACATGAGCATGTGAAGCTTTAGCATGCCAGTGAAAGTTTCCGGGTACCATTTGTTTGGATGCTGTGTCTCTCAGTGAGATGGGCTTGCTTGAGAATTGATGCACCTTTTGTAGTAAGGCCAGAAGTATTGAAGAGGTCACTGATCCAGAGCTACTGCCCACTGAATCACAATTTTTCATCACAAATGATTAAATATCACCCATTCCAGGTCAGGCCATCACTGGAAGTTACACTTAAATGCAATGTTAAGGCCTTAAGGGCAAAAGAAAAATCTATTTTAATGGGTGATGAAACTTCTTCATTACTCTATTCAGTGTATGGCATTCCATATCAGTTTTATTCATTTTGATACCATCTTGTTTATTTGGATTTGAACATTATTAAATAAAACCATAATCTATTAGATAATGTCCTCTTATCTTGAAGGGAAGGGAGACTTTCTGGGAAAAGAAAAAAACATGTGCATACATACATATGCAAATATGTTTTCCTGTATTAGGAGAAAGAAGAAAAGTCATTTTTCATTCCCATCAGCTATTTAAAAGATGCTTATATTTCATCTATTTGTGATACTTTGGATATTTGCTGAACTATTAATATGAGCTGTTGACAATGTACAATTTACCTTGTTAATGAATGTTCAAAAACAAGTATTAATGTCCTAAGTTATTTTGTCGTTTCATTGAGCAATATTTTAGTATTTTATAAAAACAATCCTTAGATATTGGAAGGGATACAAGAGAAATCTTCAACTTCAAGGATAAAACCCAGTGGAGAGAAAACATGTACATAAGTAAGAGTGTGGAGAATACTGCATAACATGAAAAAGGGTCAAAGCTAAAGTTGGAACGAACAATGAAGAAGTCTCAGTGGTAACATGACTTAGGTCTCAGAAGTTGGGCAGGATCTGTACACATGAGAAAGGTAGAACATTTTTGGGAGCAGGAACAGAATTGCTAATTGCATGGAGGTGGAAGCATGAGAGGTAATTAAAGTAAATGTGCCATAAAACTGGGGTCGGGTACCACACATCACATAACATTGAAGAAAAAAAGGGAGAGAAGGGACGGTAATATTTTGACTAGGAATATTTAGACTTGGAGTTTCTCATTAGTTAAGTTAGAAAGAGCATGGTACCTAATATATTACATGTTTTGTTTCTATAGGGAGGTTAATAGTATCTTAATGATGCCTTCTTTTATAAGGTAATATTGATTGATGTTTAAAAAACAATCTCAATATTTGACATGCTGAATGACCTTAAATATACTCATTTATTATGTGAAGAATATGAACTATTAAAGTTTTTAACTGAAGGACATATGTTTTTCTAATTTTTATTTTGCATATGCTCTAATGTTAAAATACATATTTTATTTTCAATAAAATGAAAATTATCTACCTATTTAAATCTGAATGTAAGTATCTGAAAGTGCTAAATAGGTTTCTTTGATGGCTTTAGGTCACCGATATGATGCTTCAAGACAAACCCTACCCTGATTGGGGGAAATCTGCAAGAGCTTTCTGGAAGAAAGGAAATGTTAGGATCATTTTATTCTGGTAAGAGATTGTTTAATTTATTGATTTATGCCTTGTCTCTCACTCACTAAAGGGCTCAAATTGAACGTAGTTTTCTTTATACACACACAGAATTCCACCTGGAGAGACAGTATAAAGGTATACTATGTTCCATTAAAATGATTAAAACCAATCATCATAATTATTTTATAAATTAATTTCTGCTTACATATTGTCATGTATACACATTTACAAGAGATAAATTTTGATAATATAGTGATGGATAGATTTTACCAGAAGTAAGTAACTCAGCAAAAACAAGCTGTAATTTTTATCAGTGAAATGTGATATTAAACTGTCTTCATGAAATCCTAAATTTCCAGTATATTTGACATAATTTTTTTGAAGAAGTTATACAGAGAAGGAACCCCTTTACAAATTATTTCTAGCTTATTGGCATTTCTTCTTGACGTAGTTTCCATTAGATCTCCAGCCCAATCATCACAATTAAAAACAACTTACAGAATTTCATGTTTTGTGGTGGCACCATTATTTACGAGTATTTGAACAAGGTTAGACAGAAAAAGATAAGAATGTGGCGAGAGCAAGCAGGGCGCTCTCCCCTGGCCACAGGATACCGCCCAGCCCAGTGATTCAGCCCCGCTGGTGGCAGGTGAGAGGCTGGAGTGGAGGATGCCTTCTGCCTGGAGCGTTCCAGCCTGCTCACTTGCCTTTTGAAATGAAGGAAACATCTATTTGTTCTTGGATTTAATTTGGGGGGTTAACTTTTTTATGTATAAGCAAGAAAAATCATCATAACTAAGGACTTGGAAAATATACACTCTAAGCTATCTTTGTACTTTCCCCCATCGTTAAATGTTGCTAGGGATATAGGGCATTTTAAACCCACTTCTCAGCAGATAAACAAAAGTAGATTTTTCAATATAAAAATGAATATGATTTTGTAGATATTTATTCACACCTTGTATCTGTGAGTCAAGTGTGGGCTATTTTTCTGGTGCAATTAACCTTGATATTTTTTCCTGCCTAAAAGTTCCCTATGTAGCTTGTCTAAATAATATACATTATAATAATTGTGGTTAATGTTCATTGAAGGTATGCTTTGCTACAGGCATTGTGCTGAGTACTTTACATTCTATGTATTTAATCGTTTAATCCTCACAACCCTATACGGTAGGTGCCATTATTACAAGCGCAGGCCTCTGGCTCCAGAGCCCCCGTCTTTAATCATTACACCGTACTCCCTCTCGAAGAACGAAAGGTACATACATCAGCATGCAAATTTCCAGATGATTATCTTTCATCCATTTTCAGATAATGGTGCTTGAAAAGAATGTGAGATTCTGGAAAATTGTTCCACCCTACAGAATCCTCTATGAGGGTTTTAAGAATCATAATTTAAAAGGAGATAGAGTCTAATATTAAACATGTTTGTGACCTGTCTCTTTTAAAACAATATACACTTGCTATGCTTATAGATATTTTGTGGTATTGATTTTATCTTCAAAGGCAGACCATTGATTATTGTTCAGTGTGGCCAGCTACCAAGGTCACATGTACATTATTTGCAAAGGTGAGGCATGCAGTTACCTGGAGGGCTCTGTGGTGCTGTTATGAGCTACTCTTAATTGCAGTTGCTGTTTCAGAGGAGAGGAACTCATACTGGATTTTTTTTGAACATCTTAGTCCATTTTTTCCTTGAATGTTCCTACTCAGGTCTGTATACTACCAGTCTCTTTTATACAAATGGGTTTGTTTTTGACATATGTGATAGCCCCAATGGGCAACCTGAAGCATATTTTAAATGTGGTTAAAATAATTTTATTAGTCACTGACAGGTAATATTCTTGAATGGAGAACAAACTAAAATTCACACTTATTCTTGTAGTCATTGTTTCTGTATAATTATTGATAGGAGATAATTCTGGGAGATGATTTTCCAAGGTAGTATTTCAAATCATGGAGAGTATAAAATAACTGAAGGGGAATTTAAATGTTGCTTTAAAAATGCTTTCTTTCTATTTTATCTATTTCTACACAGATTATCTTGACAATAGTATTCTTTTTTAAAAGGAAAACCTGATATAAAAAGTTAAATATGGAAATTTGTGGGAAGCAAGAAATCTTCCTTTATGTTCATACTTTACAGATAAAAGGGATTTAGCAAGTATAAAGGCCTTTTTTTTTTTTAGCTATAGGAGATAAAATACAGAAGCCATTGTCAAGGTTTTAAATGAAATAAAAGATAGGATTCACATACTATGTGTTATGAGTCACCTGCTCAAAATAGGTGTATTCTTTTTGTTTTGCCCTAATTAAGGAAAGAGAGAGTAGTATAAAAAATCTAGGTGAAGAAGACATTATATAAAGGTAAGCTTTTATAAGTTGGGATATGACTATGTGCCGAAGTTTAAACAGTACAACCTGGAATTTTGTTCTAATAAACTTACTTCTTACTTGTAGCTGTTTTAACTCACAAATGCCTGTCAGAAGCTATTTTGTTCACAACCGTGTGGCTGAGTTCTTCCTTGATTCTTAGGGGTAGATGTCTCTGCACTCAAGAAAACGGTTCCTGTTTCTTATTGCAACTGTGCAAAGATGAGGCTACAGTACGTGGCTCCTGCATCCAGGGGGAGACTAATTGTGGCTGTATTTGAGAATACCAAACAGAAAGGGAAGAATATTCACAGAACTTCCCTTCCGAAGTCTTTCTCTCAGGCCTTCACATAAAGATCTAAGAATCAACATTCCATGCGTATGCCATGCACTATTCTACTTTTCAGTGGGGCTACTAAAATGTATCTCCCCTCCCTTGTATCTGTAGTAAAATAACATATACATAAAAAACAAGTAATATGATATTTATATTAACCTTCTATCTTTCTGTTTTATTAACTCTCTAGAGACACAATTTATATACTTTTGATGGGAAGCATCTTGGGATATTTCTCCAAAGGGTTAGCTTTTAAAAATGAGGGCTGGCACTCTCCTGTGATCAGGGGAGAAACTGGCCAAAGGGATTGGGCAATGTGGTAATCATTAGGACTTCACGTACATGCCGGTTCTCTGTCTTTCAACAGAATTACATTTTCTGTCCCCTTTGATCACATGACTTGCTTGACCAGTTTAAGTGTGAGTGAGAGTGGCATGCGTCACATCTAGTTAGTAGAGTAGCCTTTAACTGTCAATGAGAAACATTGAAGGGAGCTCTTTTTCTTGGTAGCAGTTGTGGAAGCTTGTGCTTTGCTGGAGCCCTTGTCATGCATTTGCCCTGAACGGCAAGGATAATCCAAGCATCCTTCACAGCACAGTAGACATTTAGCATGAGCTAGAAATGATCCTTTGCAAATGTTAAGCCACTGAGATTTGGGCATTGTTTGATATCGCAACATAAACTAGCCCATTCTGATGTATACAAAAACTGATTCCTAGAAGTGGAGGGCTGCCACAGCTGGGGGAAAAAAAAAGCATTTTTAAGGGCTAGACAGCAAATGGCAAGAAATCTGATGATGGAGGCTGGGAAGGTGATAATCCAGGTGTGTTAGTCAGAAGTATTCAGTGAAAACTGTGGTCTGTGAGTACTTAGATGCTCTAGGAGAAGTGGGAAAACGGAACGGTGAGAGTGTGCTGTGTGCATCTGTGTACAATTTTCCACTTCTCATCCATTCTGATGCATGTAGAAGACCATCTTTTATTTTTTGATAATTAGTGTATTTTTTAATAAATGTATTTTATCTAGTGCTATGATGATTTGGGTGGGCACCTCTTGATTGTGACTGTCTTAAATCTTGCCTGGGAAACAAAGGTGGCTGCTGGTGATTTTCCTGCTTTGAATACCACAGTTATTATTAAAGTCTCACAAAATGAACTTACTTGTTTCACTTTGCTCAGTCAAGAGCTAATTAGAAAGCATTATTATCTTACTGTACATGGTGTGGGGGAGTAACATGATGACAATAAAATAATAATATGCAAGAATGCAATTTAAAAAGATCAAAAACTCAGAGGCAATGCCAGTCAAAAGTGTTCTATGTGGCACTACCAATATCAAATTGTATGATGTGTACGGCAATTATAGGTTTCTATTTCCTTGTATGCAAAAGAGATACGTTTTGTATTGTGTGTGATCCTTTTCAGCTCTATAATGCTATTTCTATTATAAGATTAAAATGCTAATGAAAGAGTAATTCTGTCTCCTTTATTCTCAAGGCAGAAAATGGTCCACTATAGTCTGAATATTGTTTCCCCTACAAAATTTCTATGCTGAAATCTAGTTTATGATAGTATTAGGAGTTGGGGCCTTTGGCAGGTGCTTAGAACATAAGGGTGGACCCCTCACAAGTAGGGTTAGTGCCCTGTAAGAGAGACTTTAGAGAGATTGCTAGCCCTTTCCACAATGTGAGGACACAGAGACAGGCTCTGGCTATGCCGCAGGAAGAGCATCCTCACCAAATGCAGTAGTGCTCATACCATGACCGTGGACTTCTCAGTCTCCAGATTTGTGGCAAATAAACTTGTTTTTTTTAAAATAAACTACCAATCTGTGATATTTTATTTTAAGAGCACGACAAACTAAGGCATGGGCCAATTAGTGTACATCACATGGAAGCAGACTTACATTCATGTAGGAAAAGATCCCCTAACAACAGTGTCTCTCAATGTTGCATGAGTCTGCCAGAGGAGAAGCTGATTCTGCATCAGTAAAAGTATCCCTGCTAGGCTAGATAACCTCTCAGGGATGCTACAGGAGGATGCCCACATTAAATGAGGGAAAAAATACAAATCACTCCTAAATCTTTATCAAACTTGAAGATTCTATGACTCTAAAGTTTCAACTACAAAAGTATTGCATATTTTCTGCTTTATAATAGTCTGCTTTATATTAATTATAATTTAATATGCTGTGTAGAAATCTATCATCATTATGAGCAAAATTTATACACTAGACAATAATTTATGAGAGGTTCCAGAGGCAACTATAGTATGCAAAGCCTTTTGCTTCATTTCCCAAGTAATAAATTAGTCCTTCCTTCCAACTCAACACATCTCTTTACAGATGACTATCTTTAATTAAAAGCTGCTTCTGTGGCTAAGAAAAAGCATAACACTTCTAGTCCAAATCAAATAACTATACCTACTGAATCAGTCATTTTAACTTTAAACACTATTCTAAGTTCACAGGGTCCAGTGTAAGCCTGGCTGCTCATAAGCACAAAGATCCAAGGATATGCTACAGCCAGTTTTCTTGTTAGATGTGTTTACTACCTTTGTATAAAAAGGTAATTGGTGTTGCATTACTGTGCTGTCACACTACACTGTTGTCATATTATTTGGCTATTTTCATTTAAAAGGTAAATTCTATATTTATGCCTATGAGACTTAACTCTTAGTTATATAATTTGTGCCTGAGCATTAACATCATCTCATGCCTGTCTAGACTTAATTTTGTTGAATTAAGAGCAAATCTTGTTTATATTAGCTTAAGTAAATACTTAAATAGGGAATGCAGTGTAAAATAGTTGTTTAAGAGCACAGACTCTTAAGTCATCTGTGTAGCTTTCAGTCCTGTCTGCTACTTACTATAGTGTATTATTACTATTTAGTTTAATTAATTAATTAATTAATATTGTTGTTCGAGTACAGTTGTCTCCATTTTCCCCCCACCACTCCCACCCACCCCAGCCAGCCATCCCCACCTCCCACCCTCGATCCTACCCCTCTTTGGCTTTGTCCATATGTTACTATTTAGTTTTAAGTGCTATTTTGATTGTTGTTATGCAGCACCAGGTGCTCTCCATGGTGCTGAGAATTCAATTTTGAAACAGGAAATAAGGAATCTCACAGCATATTTTCCTGTCCAATGAGAAATATGAAAGGAGGAGGAGGGGAATGGGTATGGAATATTCATCTCCAAAAGTATATATGCCTCTGATCATCTTCCTCCCTTTCTGACTACACTCTTCTTTCTATTTCCTCCTCTCCTAATCATGGCTTCATCCATAGGTCCTGTGATGTAGTTTAGGGAATGTTTATAAAGGAACTAGAGCCAATGAGTATTTTCAGGGTAAGCAGGAGCCAGATGGGAGGAAACATGGCTATTGGTTATGTATGTGGAGTGGGGAAAGGAAGAAGTCAAGTGCATCACTGAGTATTTAGGCTTGAACAATGGAACAGATGGTTGTACCATTCATTGGGGTAGGAGATACTGATGGAGGAGGAAGTCTTAGGGGGCATAATGACTTGAACTTGTTGAGGGGCTGTGCTTATAGAAATACCTAATACACAGTTCTTTATGTGGATCTGGAGCTGAGGATTCAGGGCATGAGGTCTGATATAGGAGTAGTATTGAAATTTGTGTTTTGGTTAAGATAGTATTTTAAGGACAATATGGAATGAAAATTATAAATATTCTGCATTACAGATAATATCTAAAATATTATTTCTCTACTTCCCTTCTAAGCCTTTAAGCATTCTTATATGAGTAAATAGGAAGTTGTTTTCACAGTATATTATATACAGCTTCAAGAATCAGCTCATGTTTAGAGCCCTGAAAACATGGGCTGTTTCTTCATGAATCTTCCATCTTCTAGTAGTTTCAATCTCATAGTTGTCTTTTATATACCCCAAAAGATGCTTAATATAATTTATTTAAATATAAATAAAATTCAACATATTTTGAAAAGAATGTTTTAAATGTCAGGACACCACTGGAGGTAGAATGTTCTTGGGATATAGCAAAATAAAATAGAGATCAATCATTCATTTAACTTAAAAAATAAATAAATAAAATTTGTGTTTTGGTTTATACTTTTACTCTGATAAAGACGTTGTTATCTACATGTATATGGTATTTGAGGGAATGCGAGTGGGTGTAGAGTGAGATTAAAAGGTCTGCTAAGGTAAAACCTGTAGTTTACTTGGGAACAGGCAGAAGAGGCATCTACATAGAAGAGAAAGAGAAACAAAAAAGAATAAAAAATATGAAAAGTGTATGTCATAGATGCCATGAGATGAGCATATCAAGAGATAGACAATGCCAACTGTCAAATGCTGGAAATATACCAAGTAAGATCAAAATGCAAAGTGCTCATGAGTGTTTGACTCTAAGAGGACCATGACTGGTGGTCTTGGCAAGAATGGTTTTCTGGAATGTTACTGACAGAAGCCAGACCTGTACTCGTTCAAGGCATGAGGAAGAGAGGAGGCGGGGAAACAGTGAGCATAGTCAGGAGATGAGAGAGATGATTGGAAGGATATCTATATTTGACAATGAATATTCCCTAGGAAGAATTTAAATAGATTTATTAATTTGGGTACTTACTGATTCGTCTTCTTCAGAGCATGTCCTTTTCTCTGAGAAGAAGGTGCTCATTTAAAATTATCTGCTTCACAGGTATTGAAATAAAACTTACGTTAAATTCTGTAGTGTAAATTTACTGTGTGTGTAATTCTCATTTTTAGCAGAAAGATGGAGAATAAAGAGTTCATAAAGTTTTAAGTTTTAAAGAAGTGAGATCATATGGTATCACCTGTAATAAGAATCTAATGGAGAAAAACACACTAATGAATGAAATAGAACCACAGGCATGGGAAACATGGAACAGACTGAAAGTGACCAGAGGCAAGGGTGGAAGGGGATAATTGTAGAAAGAAGGAGAAGGGACTAGACAAAAAACGTGTATGAATGACGCATGGACATGGACAACAGTCTGGGAATTGACTGTATAAGTGGAGGAGTAGGAAGGGTGGAGGAGAGCCAAAGGGGAAAATTGGGACAACTGTAATTGAATAACAATAAAAATGATTTAATAAAAAAGGAAAAGTTTAAAGAAGTGTATTATTACAGTCAAAATGATGATGAAGTTCTCTACATATTTCTGTCTGTAGCACGTTACTTGAGAGCAGGAATATCATCTTACCATATCCCTAGCACTCAGTACAGTGTCTGACACACAGGAAGCATTAAATACATTCTCGTTGAATTAATTACTTCAGTGAGGACTTTAAAATCTACCATACTCTATGATATTTCTATAAATTTCTTCAGATACAGCCCTTCACTGAAACAATAAAAGGATAATTAAAAGTATCTTGACTTCGTGATCAACTGATGCTTTATAAGAAAATGCATAATGCTTGTGAGTTACATTTTCTGAAAATATTTTCGATGTTTATTTTCATTGTTTAAAAAATAATCCTGATGATTTTTGCTTTACCCACAAATTCTACTCTCTACCCACAACTAGAAAGTTTATTAAAATGCTGTGGGATGTGTAACCTCAGTGATGCAACACCATCCCCGTGCAGCCCCTGAAGATTTTATCTTGGGTTCTTTTCCTCATTTCTTAAAGATAAGTGAAATTTAAAGAAGAATAATTAAATAAGCTGCCCTTAAATTGCTTAAATATTATCACCCTATATAGACCTTCATTCTAATCGCTGAAGCCTGGAGTAGCAACATTGAGCCCAAGATCAATCCTTGGATTTATGAATCTTAAAAAGAAAGTGACCTTTAATAAGGGCTTGGAAATGCTGCATAGTTTTCCTGTACGACGGTCATTGGTGGAATAGTTATTCCTCTTCAATCTGAAACTTGCTGATTGAATGCCCAATTCACACTTATTAAAGCTTCTAAAATATAAGTCGCGTCCCTGAGTTTACATATAACTGTATAAATGCACACATTTAAAATAAAAACAACAAATCCTAGAAGGGAGAAAATGACATTAAACCAAGTTTAATGACTTGGTCCATTTCAGCTGTGTGGAAAATGTCTGCTTATATTTCCATTCTCTGTCATGATTCATGCCCCGACTCCCACTATCTTTTGTAGTCTCTCATATCAACAAAACAAGACATTTTTTGTGACTTCACCTGTTTAAAAAATAGTTCTTCGCTCTTGTTATGGCTCTATGTCTTTTAGTAACTATTGATAGAATACCTTGAGATATTTATTTTTCTTCATCCTGAAAATATTTACAAAGTGACCATAATGCAAATGTCACTGAGTAAAATACTGCCATGGTACCGATTTTTGCTGGCATGAAGGTCTTCCTTAAAAAAGTGTGTGTTTTTATGAAAACCTGCCTATTAGAATATGATCTTCTATTCAGGTGACAATTCTCTCAAGATCGCTATAATTCCTTACTTAAATCCTTCCCATCATAATTGTGCATAGCCTTTCTTCGTATCGAATGGGGGAACAAAGTCTCAGTGTCACCAAAGTCAGAGAGTTGTGTAGTACCCATGATTCACTGTGGTTAACATCTGGTTCTGAGGTGGGCAATTCACAAACTCAATTTTGTGGTACATTAGTCACTGTTGGAAACTCACAACTGGTTGATTTTCAAGCCAGAATTGCTGGTAACTAATACTCTGATGTTCTCTATAGGGCAACCATTATCTATGTGGAAGTGAATCCTTGTTTATTTCATGAGCTACTCATCAAAACTAAGCCACCTCCCTTAGTTTTCTTTGTGCAGGGGAGGGCAGTTTCTTTCTGGTATCAGACTGCTATTCTTACCCAAATGAAGTATGAATTCCCTGCCACAGTGCTGTTTCCATAACACCAGCTCTTGTGTTCAGAATATCCTGTTCCTACATTTTCCAGCGCTGGCCAGAGCTCCTTTTGTGAATACCTTCTCTCTTTAGAAAAAGGGTAGATGAATTAACTGTGTTGATGGTTGAAATGCTTTGATGATTGTTGTTTCTGATGAACTAGGGATAAAATGTATAGGCAGGTATCACAGATCAGATGAAGGTTTAAATAAAATCTGGTTTAATGGCTGATCGTATGAGTGACCCACCTTCCAGAAACTACACAGGAACCATTGTTTCCATGTATAAGCTGGACAGAGCTTTGCTATTGAGTCAGAAAAAAATGCAAGCTGGTCTCATTTATTCATTCATTCATATTTGTTGATTGTGTTAGGATGCTACTGGGAATGCAACAGGAAACATACATGGTTCTTGCCCTCGTGTAAGATTACTGTCTTTCTTACCAACTGGACTGTTGGTAGGACAGAAATAAAGAAATTATTAAACAAATAAAAATGACAAACAATGATGAATTTTAGAAAGGAAACAAATATCAGTAACTGTACCCCTTCCCAGTTCTCTTCCTCTTCAGGCCACGTTTCTTGAGAGGATTGTCCACACTCACACTCCACTTTCTTATTTGCCAATTACAGTGTAATCTCTGCTCCTGTTCTATTCCAGGTAATTTCTGACCATCAATTTCCTGAATTTCAGCTTTTGTCACATTCTGCTACATAAAGCAATAGTGTTCTGAGAATTAATCATGCATTGGTGACTTTGGCAGGCCATCTTCCGTTTAAGGTGGGGAGTTATAGAAAGACGCAATTGAAAAGTAATATGTTGACTTTTTTTCAAGTTCTTTAAGTCAAGCAATAGGGGGAAGCTTTTTCGTATGTGTATTAAACACTGCGTTATATTCTTAAATGTACAATATTTTCAACAAAGTTTCCAATTAGTAGTTGTATATGAACAGCCTGTCAGGTGTTTACTTAGAACCATAATAATACTCTAGAGAGGCATTTTCTCTTCACTTTTAAATTAATACATATGGACTGTATGATCACTTACTTTGCATGGGGCTTTGTACTTTAGTACAGAGTTCTGGGGGGTGGGGGAGAAAGGATTTGACATGCCTAAACCAGACATCAAAGTATGAAACATAGGCCTCAAGAAGTAAAATGGAAATGTATGAGAATTGAGAGATAGGAGAGATTACTGAAAGCATGTGCTATAGGCTGAATGTTTGTGTCCCTTCAACTTTCCTGTATTGAAACTTAATTCCCACGTGATAGTATTTAAAGGTGGGACCTCTGGGAGGTGACTAGGTCATGTGAGTGATGACCTCATTAATAGGATGTGTGCCATTATGAAAGAGACCCCAGCGAGCTCCTTGGCCCCTCCACCATGTGAGGACACAGTGAGAAAGTGGCTGTCAATCAAACAGGAAGCAGGTTCTCATTAGACACCAAATCTGATCTTGGATTTCCCAGCCTCCACTACTGTGAGAAATAAAATCTAACACCTTGATCTTGAATTTCCCAGCCTCCAGTACTGTGAGAAATAAAATCTGTTGTTTATAAGCCAGTCTATGGTATTTTGTTATAGCAGCCTGAACAGACTAAGACAGCATATGCAACAAAATAATACTTTAAATATTTTACTGCTTTGAATCATGTATCTAATGATTTTATTTTGAAATATTTTCAACTTACAAAAAAGCTATTAAGAATAATGCAAGGAATTCCTGCATATCTTTCATTATGTTCCCCAACAGACAACATTTTATGGTATTTGCTTTATTATTCTTCTCTTTCTGTCACTGTATTGTTAGATAATGCTTATTGATTAATATTAATTTCTTGATTTTTATAATTAGACTGCAGTCATGTGAGGGCATTTCTCTTAGGAAAGGATAAATATTTCATTGTATTTTCCTAAACCAGAAGAATAAATACTTCATTGTCATTCTAAAACAAGGATATTCTCTCTCATAATCACAGTCCAATTCAAAATCAGAAAATTAACATTGTCTCAATACTGTCTTTTGTCCTTTATAGGAAAGAGAATAAAAAGATTGTTTTGTTTCATGTAGCTTAGTACTTAGTACAGAAACACATGTTACATTTCATTGTGCAGCCTTACTCTGAAACAGAAAACTGATCCTTAAAAAAGGTATTACGTAGAAGCATATCTGTTATGGGTACTGAAATGAAATATTTTTATTCATTAATGAAAATTTGTTAGAACTCTTAAGATTTGATGAGCCTTAGACAGTGCATCATATGGTATGAATATATTCTTATAATGTAAATGCATAGGAATTAAAGATATTCTTACTGCAACAATTTCAATTTGACTCAGTAAACTTTTAAAAAATAAGTGTTGCTCTCGCCCTATATTCTTTAAACATATTCTATTGTTTTTATGTATTTCAGAATCAGTAATATTTTAAGCAAGCATTCAGTAAGCTCTTAAATAAAGTCCAGGTTGGGCCAGAGTTGTGGAGGCTAGAAAGGACATGCGTCACCATCCCAGCCCTTAAGAACAAATGATTTGGGCAAGTCAAAACCCACATAACTGCAGTGAATGGCAGATAGCCTGAGATGCTTGTAATCACAAATGTGATTATCTCACACTGAACATTTGGAAATGGAACACGACCAAAGAGGATTGGGGTAGTCATAAAGGTAATTGTGGAGGAAGTTGGATCTAATTAGGCCCTTGAAGAAACCCGAGGTCAAGAAGAAGCACAGAGAAGTAGAACCTTCAGATAGTGGGGGGTCTAGCAAGTAGCAAGAATGCTCTTACAGAAGACTGGAGCAGTCGGTATTCTCAGGTCCGGATGGGTACCTGGCAACAAGGAAGCTTTTTGTCTGATATTAATAATCTTGTCACAGGGCTGAGGTTTTAGAGCAAGGTACACACAGGGTCTCACCCAAAAATGGTAGACTTGTCAGGACCTGCCAAAACCTACTGATCTTAACTAGGCTTTGAGCTAGACAAGTGACAGTGTGGGCTTAGTGCCAAGCCACCAGGGATTGAGTCAGAGAGATGCTTGAAGCCCTGCAATGTCCAATGAGAGACAAAGATTTACAGTTTAGTCTTTTATTCCCAACTGTGCTGTGAAAGTGCAGGTGTGCGGGTTTCTTACCATGTTCCTCCACTGTGAGCTGAGAGAAGATACCATGTTTTGTTTTGTTCTGTATTCCCAGAGCCTGCTTTCTAGTTAGTAAGTATTTGTTCTGTTGCTGATGCCAGAATAAATGAGTACAACCCTCCTTGGAAAACAAACCTTGAACCCTAATATTTTTTTTGCTCTGGAATGAGGACATCCTGGTGGGGAGGGTTTGTCTGTATGAGCAGCCCCAATGTTATCCTTTGGGGTCCCTGCCTCCTCTTGGTAGTGGGGGGTCCCTCCCCCATTACTGCTGCCATCCCTGCAACACGGGGTGAGCATGACATGAAACACATTCCTTGTTTCTCTTTATCATAGTTGATAGAGTTCAAAGTTTTCCAGAAGAACAGTACTAAATGTTAAAAAAGCACAAAAAGAAATAGTTTCAGAAGGCACAGATACCAGAAACACCATCTGGTTCCCCATATGCAGGTCTGCTTCCTCACCGTGGGCATCTGAATAATTGCAGGGACTTTTTACCTCTTTCCACTTACCACTCTGGCTGTTCCTTTGTGATCGGGGCCACCTTTTCTGCCTATAATGGAGTCCTTTCTAAATAAGCCAGGTACAATGCTATAATCACCTTTCCAGTTACAGGTCTGAGTTATTGACAGACTGTGATGATTAATCCAGGTATAATCCTGCCCTCTATGTAGCTTTTAATCTACCCAGAGTATTACGTATGAACTGTGCAGGAACCCAAAACTACATGTGAGAAGTTAGCAGTAGCTTCGAGTCATTTCTGAACCATGTTACTTTTTCAGTCCTTGCCTCCCTGTTGAAATATCCTTATAATTCTATTCCAAATGAATAGCATTTATTGAGTGCTTCTGATATGCCCAGGATTGGGCTCTTCACAGTTTTTGTTTTATTTAATCTGCAGCATCATTCTATGAGGTAATTACCATTATTATTTGTATTTTAAAGACAGAAACCTGTGGCTTAGAGAGGTTACGTAGCTGGCAAGGAGCAGAGCCTGGATTTGAGCACAGGCAGGCTGATTTTGGAGCCTGTACCATACTGCACTGAGTAGCTTCACTTATTTCAGGCTTTAAGACATTTAATACAGTTAACAATGATTAGTCATATTTTTTTTTAAAGATTTTTTTTTCCTTTTAGATTTTATTTCTTTATCTTTAGAGGGGAAGGGAAGGAGAGAGGGAGAGAAACATCAACGTGCGGTTGCCTCTTGTATGTCCCCTGACGGGAACTGGCCTGGCAACCCAGGCATGTGCCCTGACTGGGAATCGAACCGCGATCCTTCGGTTCGCAGGCCCGCGCTCAATCCACTGAGCTACACCAGCCAGGGCTGATTAGTCATATTTTTTACATATATATTAGCTCTAACCCTTTCTCCTGGCAAATAGATTTGGGTTGACTAAAGAAAGACATAAAATCCAAGTACCCTTTGAGTTTATCTACTTATGTCCTAATACCCTTATACTATTGGCAAAGATATGGAAACAAAAGTCAGTTTAGTGATGTAGCCAAGGGCACAAAATTAGTTAATGTCTGTGGCAATGAGCACTCAAGGCTCTTGGTTCCTGGTTTAATATTCTTTTTACTGTATTACATTGCCTCCCTATATTCCTAATTTAAAAAATCAATGTAATTCAAACTAACAGAATTCACTGATGATTGGATATGTTGAGTTAATGGCTCTTGTAAGCCAATAGTAATAATCAGAACATTCTGTATAGTTTAAATTGATCTAATTGCGTATCATTTTCTCTCAATTACTGGAATTCGGCAAGAAAAAGATGTATGATACATCAGTTGATATGCCAATAAAGCATGATGTATTAACAGAAACTTCATTTAAGTTCTTGTTTGAAAAGCCAATTGCTGTTTTTCTTGGTTTTTTTTTTTTTGTCTTCAGGAGTTTCAAGGACTTTATTTCTTTAAAATATATTTGCAAGATTGAAAATAAAGATTGCAGCTGATGTCCTAAATGCTGGAAATAATAATCACAACAAAAAACTTGGCATTTTACATGGGTCCCTAGAAGTCAGAAGGTGTTAAACATTACAACTAGTCAAAGAAAGACTCTACTCCTTGGAACATAGTGAGTTCAATGTTCCTGCAGAAAATATCTGCCAGAGAGAGAATATTCAAATATTAATGGCAAAAAGAGACTGATATCCGAAATTCTTTGCATCCTAAAATTCTATAATTCTTAGTAGACTATTCCCTGTCTAAATTAATTGATGTGTTTGGACTGGCATTTAATCAGAATAATGATTAAAGCACCTCAAAAGAACATCTTAAGGAAATGTTAGTCTTAGCATGCTTATTCTGTTGAACACCATCCAGTTATTAAAGCTATGCTTTGGCAAGACATTTAATGAGCTGAAATGTGAAGGTAAAAAAAAAAAAAGATGCTGATCCAAGTAACTTTGAGGAATCGTGTTTTGACTGGGAACTGAAAGACTAAAGACAAAGGGAACTAGACATAAACAACCGTATTCTAGTTGGTAAAGTTATTTCTCGTGGACATCAGTTGACAGTTCTGAACCTACTTTACATGCATACTGGTATGAATGAATGAATGAATGAATGAACAAACGAACGAATGAATGAATAATGAGTATGAGAAGCCAGATTTCTCACTGTGAAAGAGGGAAGGTACAGAAAAAAGTGGGGTTGGGGTAGGCTACAATGAACAGTGCCTCAGTATGAAGTCATGTTCAGCTTAATATAGAGATAGAAAGTTACAGAAATAATTTTTGATATCTATATATTCTAACCATATATATACATACACACACACATATGTGTACATAAATAATTTCCTAGTTCTGTGTGCTGAGAGGTCTTAGAATGACATTCCAGCAGCAATGAGCACACTCAGTGCCTGGATCTTGGTTTCAAATGCCTTTCTCCAATAAAAGCATCCAGGGTACCTGGGAGAAATGACTGCAGGTCTGGGGCAGAGAATATATAAATACAAGATGATCCCAGAACATTTGTGATGCCAAAAAGTAAGTGTTCACAAACAAAATGATGAAAGCATGTCAAAGAGACACAAGAGTAAACTGGGAATAGCTCCCATGGCCAAAGTTACAATAATCTGATCAACAAAATACCTTCCCTTGAGTATGCGCAGGGCTTTGTGACTTGCTTCCAAAGGGAAGAGAATGGAAAGGAAGAAACAAGTAACTGCTCTGCAGTGAGTAAATCCTGAAAATGGTACCACAGCCATGGGTTCAACTTTAACTTCATCAGTGACAAGTCCTGCTGCCAGCATGGATTAAGACCTGATACATCACTAAATATTTTACATGTTTATAATTTTTAAATGCTGTACCCTCATTAGATCAGAAAGAGATAGGAGAGGGCCATCTTTCTGCTCACTTTTGTTGAACAGTTTGCAAGGCCTTCTCCTGAATTATTAAGTAGATTTCAGTTGTTTATAGAAGGATATTTTGTTGTTGTCTACTTCTAGTTATACCTCAACATCATAGCCAACCCACCTTTCGTGTGACCAGTGTTCTAGCCTTACAATAAGATTCCCAACTACGGACTTCTCTGTTTTATTCACTGATATTATTCCCATATCAGTATAGGGATACCTCAAATATGTTGCAGATGTGCAATGAAATCAGAATATATTGTGATCTGTAATGTATCAAGTCTTCTTAATAAGCTTACTTCTAGCTGCTAGGAATTGGAGGTGTGGGAGATAATCACAAAATGTTAAATTCCTAGTTAATGATTCTGCCAATGCTTTGGTCTAACTGGTCACTTTTGGAAGACTCAACCTTGGTTAATTTTGTTTATTTGGGATAGTTTGTTTTTTCAGATCTCCTTCCTCCATGCATTGTCTTGACTCTCCTGCCTTCCTTTAAGATGATAGAGGAGATGACTTACTGGTTTAGCCTTATCTGTAAACAGTGAGGACTGAAGTACAATTGATACTCTCTGACATTTTAAGCCCTATTCTAGTTGTGAATTCTGTTTGCCTTTCCCCCCACCTCCAGCCCAAGTCTCAGCAGTCCCTTTTTCTTGATACCATGCTTCTGATGTCCACTCCAGGAGGTATCTGGACCTGGTTCAATCTTTTGTAGCTAGCCACATCCCTCTACAAATGCTCTGAAGCTGTGACATCATTCTTTCATAGGAAAGATTTGCCACCTCTACTGGGTTACCACCAGAGAAGCCCTGATGTACTTGAATGCCTTCCTATTTATCTGAACACTTCTACATGTCACCATTTCCCCTTATTTGGCCCTGGTGGTGTAATGGAATAAGATCCTTGCTGTCTGGTCTCCTCATCCCTCTTCCAGTCGTCCTCTACTTTCAACACTCTATGGCTGGAAAGGCAGGTTTACCCCATTGCCATGGGTGGGAATTTTTCTTATATTGTTGCCATCATATATTATCTTCACTCCTGTGTTCAGGTCAGCCAGCCCTCTTGATAGAGGAGTCCTGAGATATCAGAAACTAGGAATTAACAATGAGTAAAACATATTAGCTTAAGATTTCCAAAATATAATCCTCATTATTTCTCTGCCCTAGTCTTACATACAAGTAATGTTATAATGCCCTATAGGAGGCTTTTTAAGAATATAGATCTTTTCAGAATGCTGCATGCTGTAAATCCTGTATTATGGGGGTTGTGAACAGAAAG
Organism: Glossophaga mutica; assembly: GCA_039655065.1. Lineage (NCBI taxonomy): Eukaryota > Metazoa > Chordata > Mammalia > Chiroptera > Phyllostomidae > Glossophaga > Glossophaga mutica. The sequence continues at coordinate 45,523,486 of CM077304.1, forward strand.
ATGTTGAAGGGTGCACCACAGTAAAACAAATCATAAGCCAAGAATTTGAAAAATCTTCTTTAACTTTCTTTTAATCCTCAGTCCCTTGGCTACTTTATATGAATTTCTTTATGCTAAGTTTCCCTTATTTCAGCATTATAATGTCAGTGTTTCTATAGATGCCTCAGGCCTTTCTGTTGTGTCAAAGTCCTCTCAACCTCCAGCATTGACATTCTCTCTTCATGGTGGTATCACAGTCATTTGGACCCGGATCCTTAAATTGACATGCATGTTTGATGGAGGCTGATTCTTACTGCCAAAGTTAAAACTTATTTTATACATAGTTTTACATCCAAGGCTATTAAAAGTATTCTACCTTTCCCCAGATTGACACTTCCATTTCTGCTAAGTATATGCCACACATTTTTTAATCCAAAGCAATTCCTTCTTCATAAACCATGAGTTTTCTACAAGTTTTAGGGCCCTGCCTTCTACCATCCATCACCTTAATTAACTAGTTCAACAAACTAACTTGTACAGGCTCATTTGGTGACAAAGCAAAAACATAAATGCAGGTCAACAATAAACAAAAATATTCAAAATGCCAACAGCTTTTGCAAAGTATGATCATCTGCCTCACTGTGCCAGTGAGCTGGGTCCTTCCAGAAGATGAGGACTTTGGAGGATGTGAACCACCACCTGGAGCCATCCATCCATAGCACTCCCACCTCTTACTAACATTGTATTGTTACTGTAGGTAGTTTACTAGTTATTAATAGAAAGGGAGCAAAGGAAATTAGACATTGAATTTAATAAACTGGGAAGCATATGCCTCTTTGCTTCACCAGGAAGCTGTAGCTTCACACCGCAGGGGATCATAGCATTGCTCTGACAAGGGGATTAACACCCCTCCCTTCTCTTCTCTGGAACCATACTAGATTGTTGAAGGGCACCAGGGGAAATGCTTGACCACAGAGATCTGTCAGGCTAACTAGGGGGTGGACCTATCAAAAGCCCGCAAAAAAAACTTGGGAAGTTGATTGGTTATTTTGAAAAAGCACCAAGTCTGTCTCAAACCCAAACTATATAATCCCAGGGGAACCAAGAAAAATCTCTCTCCCTCCCTCTCTTCCTCTCTCTCTCTCTCTCTCTCTCTCTCTCTCTCTCTCTGTCTCCCCCACTCCCCCCACCCTGTGTGTTTGTGTGTTTTCTCTCACCTGGGAGCACATGACCTTTCAAGTCTAGCAGCTGCCAGGGCTCATGGCAGACTGTGTGGGCTTTAATGTGAAATAGAAACTCTGGACATCAGCCTTTGCTTTGGCCTTGCTGTGGACAAAGTTGGACTTTTTCCACATTGGGATGAAGTGAGATGGAACACTGGAAACACAGAGGCAGATTTATACCTGGATAAACCTTGCAGCATCATGATCTCCCATACATAGTCCTTGGAATGCTTTTCTCACGATCCCATGGAAGAGCCTGAATTTCACCGACAACAGTATTATTTACAAAGCTTGGTGTTCTCATCTTTACTCATAAATGTTCTACCACTCCCCACCCTACCCTAACCCTTATAGCTTCCCTTCTTACTGAAAGAAGACCTTTAACTTAATTTCTATTCCATGTTCATCTGCCTCTGCCCTGACTCTCTTATACATGCACACACCACACACACACACACACATCCTGTGCACACACAAATGCCTATAAACCCACACATACATACACTTGGACATACACTCATGCAAACATATTGAATTGATGATAATCCTTGGTTTATGACACTTTCATTAATGACCCTCCCATGATATTCTTTTATCTCTATATTTCTATGTCAATCTTAGACTTTACCAATTTCAATTATTATCAGTCTGCCTTAGAACCCACAAAGCGCAAACATTTTAATTTAGACTCTTTTGTTCTGTCTACCTCAAATCTACATTTACATTAATAACCCTTTTCAACCCCCTTTATCTGTAACAAGTCCAGTATAGAGGGGAGCCAGGAATGTATATACTATTTTAAAATATATAAACAAAGTCTTAGTCTAAAAGAAACATAAAATTGGCAAAATTGGAAGTATTAGAAAGCATGTAAAGTAAAATTAGGAAGTAATCAGGAGCTTCATTTAGCCTCTGGAACCCTACCATGACAGTGTGATCCTCCAGTTCCCTTTGTCTGTGAACCTAGTCTTGCTTCTGAATACTCTTTTAGTGACAGACCATGCCAGAGGCAATGCAGTTCCCTATGATCTATCAGTGCTTGGCAGCTGTCATCCTTGGGCAAATGAAAAGTGGCAAAAAATTACCATAGCCTTGATCTCCCCAGGCCAGCACCTTGCAGTCTTCCTCAGTCCTCCTCTTAGCCCTTCTCCCCAAGGAAGTCTCTGGAAGCCTGAGGCAAGGCGGCTACCCGCAGCACAGGGCTTCCGCCCTCTCTGCTGCCGTTAGAGACAGGAGAGCCATGCCCAGTGCTCCGAGTTAGGCCCATATCTGCAGGTCTGGTAAGGTGGAAACATTACATGCTGCATTTTCTTAGTACAGTATTTTCATGTGTCTTTGTGTGGAGTGGTAAATTTGGGGTAGGGAAAGGAAAGGACTATATATTAAAGTATGTTTTTTCCAATTGAGAAAGAACACATCACTTTTACGTTTCTCCTCACACTTCTAAAATCCAGCTGGCTGAGATTATCTTATAACATACCATGAAGTAACTTCGTACTTAATTAAATGAAATGTGAGTATCAGGGAGGAAATGATAGGCCAAAAAGCTGCCATGAAACTACATTAAAATTTGCATGATGTACATTTGAATTACCCAAGTTGCCTTGCAAGGATAACACAATGGTACCGTTGCTGAATTAAAAGAACAGAGTGTTGCCAAGGCTGATACTGTCAAAGGCAATTTAGTATGCTTTTTTCCCTGTAAATAAATGAGCTGATTTTTTTCCTTTTAACAAAAGATGTATGTATGTGTGTATGTGTCTATATAATCTTCGGCTGAATTCAAATTTTATACCTACCTTATATGCAGATACTTTATTTTTTCCAAATAAAGCAAATTTGGTATGTAAATATCTTCATTAGTGACTTTACCACAGTGTACTTTTTCTATAAAAAATATCATAGCATCAAATGCAAGTCTTTGAGATGAATGAATTGGACACTGAGCATAATTGCTTGGTGTAAATCCACTGTAGCTGTGGAAAACTCCAGTTAAGCTCCCCTGATTTCCTGCAATGTAGGAATACTTTTTAACAAAATTGTGCCCGCAGTGGGTTACTTGTTAGACTGGATTAAGGGTTGCAGGAAGGGTACTAATGTGTCTGAGACTCTCTACTAAGGTTGGTGTTTTAAATATATTATCATGCATATGTGAAGGTGTCAGATGGATACTAGACTTATCAGGGTGATTACTTTATATGTTATGTAATGTCTAATCTGTCATACACCTGGAAATAATATAATTTATGTCAACTGTAATAGAAAAATAAAAATAAAATAAAAATAGAAATAGAAAAATTAAAATAAAATTTAAATAAATTAAATTTAAATAATATATGTATCACACAACTTTTATAAAACAGTATCAGCTAGATGTTGCCATCCCTATTATATACAGGAAGAAACTCTGGTTTATCTAATGTCATAAAAACAGTTTTAAAGACTCATGCTTATGTTCAGTTGACCTCATCATGCTGCTTATAGATTTTATGTTTACATGGTGCTCTAAATGTTTAATGAAAGAAATAGAAAAAGAAATGCAGTCCCCTGTGAGAATCATTTTTATACTTTGGAGGAAATGCCACAGTTACATAGAGTCAGGCCAGATTTCTCCCAGTGTTTGTTTAAAAGTGTTCCTTATTTCACCTGTCTCACAATCCGCTCAGGCCCCATGGCCATCTTCTCCATGGACATGGACATCAGCCTGAGCAGCTGGCTCTCTTTCTGGATAAGAATGGGATACATGGGGCAGAGGTAAAGGTCATTGGAAAGGCTCTTAAAACAGTATGAGTAGAATGAATCATTTCTTTCTAAAAGGTATAACATGCAACCAGCAGACTCCCCAGGTGCAGTCATTCAGTATCATCAAGTTTCTTCTGTCCTGAAGTAAGGAGAGTTCAGCTCACTCGTAACCCAGTGAAATAAATAAATAAACAGACAAACTCAGTATGCCTCTATGTATACCTTTATTTCCATCTATATGAGATCAATATACATTATATAATATATATGCATAGTATGCAATACATGTATCATATACATGTTGCCAGGGGCTAGATATGTCCTGCAAAATTCATATGTTAAAGTCCTCACAGCCAGTACCTCAGAATATGACTGCATTTGGGGATAAGGTCATTGAAAATGTAATTAAGTTAAAATGAGGTCATTAGGGTGGGCCATAATCTAACATGATCTATGTCCTTATTAGAATAGGAAATTAAGATGGACAGACACAGAAGAAAAACTGTATGAAGACACAGGGAAAAGAGACACAAAGGAGAGAGGCCTCAGAAGAAAACTCTGCCAACAACCTTGAACTCGAACTTCTAGCTTCCAAAATTGAAAGAAAATACATTTCTGTGTTTTAAGCTACCCAGTCTGGTATTTTGTAATGACGGCCCTAGCAAACTGATGCACATGTGTAATAGAAGTACACTAAAAGTCAGCCCAACTAATTCCAATCCCCAATTAGGGTTTTAAAAAAATGGTGAAGAGTTAAATAATACAAAACAACCCAGGGCCTGGATGCCTGCGGCTCAGTGCGTGCTGTGCCCGGTCTCCCACATATTCAATATTTGCATTTCAGAGTCGCAGTCGTCGTTGATCTGCAGAAACATGACCCTGCGGCACTTTATTATTTGCAGTCATGAAAGAAATATTCAATCATGTTTAGTCTATTACACTTACTAAAGCAAGGAATGGATTATTAGATTTTAGACATATTTGCAAGTTAAAACAAAATGGGTTTTCCAGTTAGCTAGAAAATTCAGTATATACAAACAGCTCGTCTTGTCTAATCATGTGTTAAGATAGAACACACTTAACTGAAAACAAGCCTCATTTTTACTTCTGTGTCTGAACAGTAATACTGTTTTACATACTTTGCATTTCCAATGTGCTTTGCAGTCTGCACAGGACCTTTGCAAGCGTTGTCTGCTCTTCTGTGAGGCCTTCCTGGAGTCTGCCAGTAGATTCAGCACCGTTTGATCTCACATCACTCAGCCCTCCCTCTGTGGCAGCTTTCGCCGCACTGTCATGTAGTTTGTTTGCTTGTACGTTCATCTGCTCAAAGGCAGAGACTAAGCCTGCTCGTGTAGCTGTTCCCAGGGCCCAGCTGAGTTCCTGGAGCACAGCAGGTGTCCAATAATGTTTATGGAACTTCTGCCTTTCCAGAGATACCGTTTTTAAAACTGAATAATCTAAAGTCCCGAAAGTTTAGTGGACAAATAAGATTAGGAAGAGTCACAAAACTGGGAAGTTGGGGGGGGAGGGAATGATATGGGCAAGCAGTGAGAAGCAAGCTCATCTTAGGTGTTGAGATTTTGTTCTAATGGAGTTGGAAAGCCATGGATGGTTTTAAACAGATATGTGATAGGATTTCGTTTACATTTTCAGAGATTGCTCTGGCTGCTGAGGGAAGCAAGGAGACCAATTAAGAGGACATTGCAGGCACCCTGAGAGAGATGTTGATGGCTTGGACTATCAGAAAAGCAGCTGAGGTGAAAAGATGTAGATTGATTCAGTATATATTTTGGAAGGAAATGGACAGGATGTTCTGAGGTTTTGGATATGAAGATGTTATTTGTTCATTTGACAAGTAGTTATGTATTACTTGTTGTATTTCAGTTAGTGTTTTAGACACGGAACATATACGAGCAAAATCAGATAAGGTCAAGACCCACAGTTGGTATTCTAGTGGGATTATGCAGACAAAAAACAAACACACCAATTAATTAGTTGATTAATTACTGTCCTCCCTGGTATCGAAGGGGGATTGGTTCCAAGGCCCAGCATAGGTATCAAAATCCGCAGATGCTTAAGTCCCTTATTATAAAATGGCATAGTATTTGCATATAACCTATGCACATCCTCCTATATACTTTAAATCATCTCTATATTCCTTATAATACCTACTACAATGTAGGTGCTATATAAATGATTATTATACTGTATCATTTAGGGAATGATGAAGAAAAAATGTCTACACATGTTCACAGACTCAACCATTGTAGGCCTAACTACATAGAACACATGGGCAACACCATTTTAAAAAATGTTTCTATGCAGTTGGTTGAAGCCATGGAAGCAGAACTCATGGATGTGGCGGGCAACAGGGAAAGCCAATAATGTGCCATAAAGAAGATAAAGCAGAGAGGTGACCCAAAGATGCCACTTTCAGTTGTGTGGCCAGTGCAATTCCCATGGATGTTTAATCAGGGACCTGAATGACAGGAGAGATCCAGGTACTGGGAGATCTATGAGAGCATCCCGTGAATAGGAAATGGTTAATACAAAAGCCCTGATGTGGGAACAAGCTTGGCCTTTTTTAAAAATAGGAAGGAAGACAGTGTGGCTCACAGGAAGTGAAAAAGTTAGGGAAGTCATTTGAGATTAAGTGGGTCCAAGAGGAAGTAAGTTGGGGTTCACCCTAAGGAGTATAGCAGGAAGCCATAGTGAAAATCTAGCCAGTTTTAAAAAAAAAAATCACTCCAGTTACTGTGTGGAGAATGGATTGCAGGAAGGTAGTATGAAAAACAGTGATCTGGGCAAGACATGAGGCTGGCATGAATCCAAATGGTACAGTTGGACGGGTGTACATAGATTCAGAATATGTCTTGGAGGGAAAATAGATGTGGAAGTAACAGAGATGATTCAAAGATGACTTGTAACTTGTGGCCTTGAGCACCTGGGTAGACGATGATACTGTTTAGAGATGGAAGATTAGCAGAGGAGCAGATTTGGAGATGAGAATCAAGATATCTGTTTGTACAGCTATCTCTTAACCTCCCAAATTGTCAAATAGGCTGGTGTGAGAGAAGGAAAGGAGGGAGAGGTGTGGCTTCCAAAGTTTCCGATTTGAGTCATGAAACATTAAATATTAAGTCGAGATGCCTAGTAAGCATCATATTGGAGAAATTAATGAAGTATCCTAAAATTTAAGATCATTTTTCCTTAGATCAATTCCACATAAAACCAAAAACCCAAGCCCTGTATGTATGGGGAGAGTCACACCAGCATGACTGCGCAGTGGCCGAGACATGGTCACAGCTCCTGATACATAGTTATCAGACAAGGCGGAGTGTCTTGGGGCGCAGGTGGGTGTACCGCGCCAGAGGAGGGGCACAGTGCAGTTTGTGCCTTCTGCGTAGGGATTCTGGAGCAACTCACTTCTAGATTCTCTCCCCTGCCTCACTTCTTTTCTAGAAATCATCTCTTGAGTCACTCTAATCTCTGGGAGCCCTTTCCTCACATTCGCCTCCTTGCTTTGTAATAGAGACAATATGTATGCTCATGTTTCCAGCAGTCCCACTGTTTAAAATATCCTTTGGGAACTGTAATTAAGCTGTAACACTTAACATGTATTAGCTTTAACTACATTGGAAGAAAACATAGATTAGATGCATAGGCTTTGTGGGCAATATGTTACTCTTTATTCCAATATTTTTAATATACAGCCATATTCAATACAAAAATCACTGGAAATATTTACTTATAAAAAATAACGTAAGCCAAACTAATTTTACATCGTGAAAATCTTCCATCATTCAATTTTGTGAGCTACTTAACACAGCGGTCATATTCCTGGTGCATGTGCTAATGGCCTGCTTTCCTGTGTATTACCAAAAACACCCTGTTATCCTCACTTCGGGTTCAGATTCAGTGTCAAGCCTCTGTTAGGACTCGAGCAAGGTGTTTTTATACTACCTCATTTAATCGGCACATTACCTCCTTGAAATGAGAGTGCATAGCCTGAGAGCAGTCCATGACTGGCGCCGTATGGTGTGGCTGGTAATGGAGGAGCTGACACCTGTTCCCCACTTTTGACTTGTGATCAAGTTACCTTGGTCTAAAAATTAATTACGCCGCCTTGCCCTACTAAAATACCTATACTTTCAGCTTGCTTTATATCCAGTTTACTGAACCACATGCTATTATTTTATAGAAATATTTACTGCTATTCACAAATGATTTTTATATTCCAAAATATGAGTTGTAGAAGCAAATGATGGCCCCCAGCTTTCTTTCTCTCCCCTGGCTTTCACTGAGTTTAGGATTTATGACAGTGTCGGTCTGGGCAGGGCCTCTGTTGTTTCAGCCTCGTGGTCTCAGTCCCCAGAATTGCGCACACTCAATAAATATGTACCAAGTGGATGATAAAACTGTTGTTTACTAGATACCTCATCTTGAATGTCCCAGAGAGTCACGAAGAGAACTCAGTGTGTTCCCCTTAATTCTTCTAGTCCCTCCTCGCTCCTTGCCCCTCCTCTCTTTGCCGCCCACCCTTCCCCTCTCTCGCCCCTCCCTACCCTGCGTTTCAGAACATTATCAAGTTAGCATCATTTTCTCTTCATCAGCCTCACAAGCAATAATTCATCAATCCCTGAAAACCCTTCCTTTTCATAACTGTGCGATCTGACTGTTATTTGCGCTATGCTTGCCTCCGCATTCCCCAGTTCAGGTCATCACCCTCTTTCTCCCGAAATACCACCACACCTTCCTAGCTTCCTGCCTACTCTGTTGCCCCTTTTAACATAGTCTTCACTCAATAGCCAGAATAAAAAATTATCTGCCCTGTTAAAGTCTTTTGATTGTTCCCCCTTAAGAACTTACAAAAATGTTATTAGGGTTTCAAATTGATATCATGAGACTTCTCCCTGGCTCTTTAGCTTCATCCCGTGTCACCTGCAACTCCCTTGACACTTTGTTCTAGTCGTAACCAATGTCTCTAATTCCTACATGGCTTGGCATTATCCCTTGGCTTTGGATTTTTACACATTTTTATCCCTTCTGCCTGGAGCACTAAAACTGTTTTAATTGTGAAATAAAACACAGAGAGAAAAAAAAAAGACTTAAACGTAAGTATCATGTAATGAGTAATTATAAAGCGAACACCTGTGTATCCGCCCTTAAGTAAAGGAATAGAGCATCACCAACATGTGAGAGACCCCGAATGTCTGTTTTATGTTGCACCCTCCTTATCTTCCTCCTCCATGCCCAAGTGAATGACTCTTTGGGCTTTATGGTGATCGAGTCCTTGCCTTTCTTTATAGTTTTGCCAATTACACATGAGTTGCTCCACAGTATGGGTCAGTGCCTCCTCTTTTACAATTCTATAATCATGCTCTATGTTTTCCTCTTTTCACTCACAGCTATGTTTGTAATGTTTACAAACATTAATACTTTAGTGAGTACCTCTGTTACATCAGCTTGTCCACATCCCCAACAAAATTGGGATTTTTTTTATTGCAATTTCAATGAAACTATGAATCAATGTGAAGAATTCACATTTTAACGATTTTAGAATTTAGAATTTCAAAATTTTCCAGTTCTGACCACAGATACATTTCCCTTTATTTAGATTTTTTTTAATGCTCTTAATAAATTACATAATGTTCCCAACAGGGATTTCATATTTTTGGATACTATTATAAATTAGTCTTTTTAAATAATTTTCTAACTCTTGCCAGCAGGCATGAATAACACTAGATTTTATATATTGATCTTGTATTCAACAAGCTTGCTAAATTCTCTTACTAATTTTTAATGATTCAAATGTGTTTTATTTGGGGGCTTTATTACTAATCATATCTCCTATAAATGACAGTTTTGCTTTTACTTTTTTAGTCCTTATGCCTTTTGTTACATCTCTATGGCCATACTGTGATGTCTAAAACCACCAGTACAACTCCTGAGTAGAAGTGAGAAGAACTGAGTTGTTTCTGATTGCAATAATGCCATTAGTAAGTGTGATATTTGCGGTGGGTTTATTTGTAGTTTGCCTTTATTAGCTTAATAAATTTTCTTTTGATTCTTAGTTTGCTTAGAATTATACTGTGTATGCATGTTGAATTTAATAAAATGATTTTCTCTATCTGTGGAGATAATCATATGATCATATACAGTCCAGTTACTGTAGTGAATTACATTGGTTGATTTTCTTATTTTCTTTTTCTTGAAAGTTTATTTGGACCTCAAGTAGACAGAATTAGATTAATCATCATAATCCTTTATTCATTCAGGCTCACATTGCATATCCACTTAATTATTTTAGTGAACTATTTTTAATAATACATTAAGCACGTGTAACACTACACGCAAAGCGATAGCTCTGCGGACATTTATCCACGTAGCCTGCTTCCGTCTGATTTCTTGCCTACCCCAGCAAGTAGAACTCTGAAAGATTTTACTCTTTAAAATATTTTATTGCTTTTTATAACAAAGGTACGATGGTGGCATTTACTTTTCCACATAATATTACATTGCTAAATTGTATGTAGAGTATTGCAGGTGTGTATAATTTGTCTTGACTACTAAGTAAAATTCTCTTGTGTGAATATAACACATTGTATTTGTTCATTTTCACTTTGAAGAACATTTGGTGTGCTTCCATGCTTTTGTTATTTTTATAAGTGTCTTTATGAACATTATATCTTGATTAATTTGCTAATATTAAAATAACCTGCATAATCTGGCATAAACACCATTTAGTAAATTTGCATTTCACTTTTCATATATTGCTGGATTTAATTACTAATTTTCCTTTGGAGTTTCTACATGTAGGTTCCTATGTAATATTGACCTGTGTTTTTCTTTTCTTACCCTGTCCCTGTGTGTACACTTTTTCTCTGTTCTCAGGATGTGTTCATAGGAAACTGGAATTATTTCTTGAGCATTTGATAAAAATCAATGAAGACATTTGGGCCTCAAGATTTTCTGTGAGGATATTTCCTTTGTAAACAATTCATTTTCTTTCATTGTTAACGATGATTTATAGTCACATTTTAATTTGTGTCCACTGGTTTTGGTAAATAATACCTTTCTCAAGATGTTCTGTGTTTTGTCAGCGATTTCAGATTTACTGCCGTGAACTTGTACTCAGCCTTCGCTTAGTATCAGTACAGCCTGCAGGGTTTGTAGCCACGGCCCTTTTTCATTCCTGATATTAGTGTGCCTCTTTTTTCTTGATCATTCTTTATAGTTTCTCAATATTAATTAGTCTTTTTAGAGAGCTACCTCTTTGTTATTTTTTATTGTACTAATACAATAAAAAACTTACTAAAAATTTTTAGTAAGTTCTGCTTTTTTCCTTATTTTCTACATGTTTTGCTCTTTCCTTTTCTAGCATTTTGAATTAAAACTTAGTTATTGTTTAAGAATGTATGTACAACAATAAAAATAACATATACTTGTTATTTTGAGACATCTTAAAATATTTCCCAGTATATTGGACATCTCTGAGTGTAATCTTTAATTCTGAATTTTGTGTTAATTCATTCTTATACATTAAAAATAATTTTAGTACATGTATATTGTATTTTTCTCCTATTGCTGAAATAATAAATTACCACAAATTTGTAACTTAAAGAATACATGTTATCGTAAACAATTCTAAAGGTGTAGAGTTTGACATAGTCTCACTAGGCTATAAAATCAAGGTTGACAATACTGCATTCCTTTCTGGAGGCTCCAGAGAGAATCTCTTTCCTTTTTTCCCCCATTTTCCAGACACCAGCCACATTCCTTGTCTCACAGTCATCTTTCATCTTTAAAGCTAGAGATATTGCACCTTTTAGTTCTTTTATGAACATTTCTTTCTTTCTTATTCATTATTTGCTAATATCTATTAATTTCTGAGCTTTTATACTTTTTTATTTCTGCTGTTTGTATCAAAGCCTGAATTGTTTTTCTAATATTGAAATATTTTATTATACTGAAGGTTTCTTTGTTCATTAGATTCTATGTATGAGGGAAATCATTTGATATTTGTCTTTCTCTAACTGGCTTATGCACAATGTTCTCCAGGTCCATCCATACTGTCAAAAGAGTAAATTTTTTCTTCTTTTTCTTTGCCAAGTAGTATTCTATTATGTAAGTGTCCCACAGTTGTTTTATCCACTCATCTACTACTGATGGACACTTGGGCTGCTTCCAGATCCTTGTGATTGTAAATAACAGTGAACATAGGGGTACTTATGTTCTTTTGAATTAGAAGTTTGTGTTCTTTTGAATCTATTCCTAGAAGTGAGAATGCTGGCTCAAAAAGCAGATTCATTTTTTTAATTTTTTGAGATATCTTCATACTGTTTTCCACAGTGGCTGCACCAACCTGCATTCCCACCAACAGTGCAAAAGTGTTCCCCTTTCTTCACATTCTCACCAGCACTTGTTGTTTGTTGATTTATGAAGGAATGCCATCTGACAGGTGTGGCATGATGGTATCACATTGTGGTTTGTATTTGCATTTCTCTGATGATTAGTGATGTTGAGCATCTCTTCATATGTCTGTTGGCCATCAGTCTGTCCTCTTTGGAGAAGTGTCTATTCAGGTCCTTTGCCCATTTTTCAGTTGGGTTGTTTGGATTTTTTTGGTGTTGAGATTTGTAAGTACTTTACAAATTTTGGATATTAACCCCTTATCAGATGTATTGGCGAATATGTTCTCCCATTCTGTGGATTGTCTTTTTATTTGGTTGATGGTTTCCTTTGCTCTGCAAAAACTCTTTAGTTTGATGTAGTCCCATTTGTTTTTTTGTTTTGTTTTGTTTTGTTTCCTTACCTAGGGAGATATATCCAATAAAATATTGCTACAAGCAATGTCTGAAATTTTGCTGCTTATGTTTTCTTCTACGACTTTTATGGTTTCGGGTCTAACATTTAAGTCTTCGATCCATTTTGAATTTATCCTTATGTGTGGTGTAAGAAAGTGGTCTAGTTTCATTTTTTTCTGCATGTATCTGTCCAATTTTCCTAACACTATTTATTAAATAAACTATCTTTAGCCCATTGTATGTGCTTGCTTCCTCTGTCAAATATTAATTGAATATAAAGTTATGGGTTTATTTCTGGGCTCTCTATAATCACTTCACAGGCTCATGTCTTTTCTAAAATACATCTACTTAGATATTAATTTGGGTATATATCAGTAATTTTTAGTTATCTTTTCCCAGCATAATTGAATTTTGGCCAGTGTGTATAGTTTCGGTAGTGTCAGAAATTTCAACATTTTGAAATTTCTCAAGACATATTTTAAAACCATTTGTATATGATCACTTTTAAAAAAATCTTCTGATGTGTTAAAAATGTGTATTCTGTATTTTGGAGGTACATAGTTTTCTATATGTCCTCAGGTCAACTTTATTAATTGAATTAAATTCTTTTACATTTTTACTGATTTTTTTTTGTCTGCTTGATTCAGTTAATAAGAGCTATATGTACTTACATTAAAAATTCCCAATCACCATGGGATCCATTTCTTTTCTTTTTTTTTTTTTTTGGAATAACAATTTATTTTCATATTTTGAGGTCATCTTGATGGTAGATACAATGTTAAAATTGTTATACCTGTTGTTATTTTGTAGTGATTTTCCTCATTTGGGGAAATGCTTTTTGCTGTTAGTCTGCTCTTCAATGCAGAAACACTGGTTCTCTTTTGTTGTCATGGGCATCTTCTTCTTCATTTGTCTGCTCTCAGCCATGTAGCACCTTTTTTTTGGATGTCTCGTGTAAGTGCACACAGACTTTTAAAAACACAATCTGAAATCTTTCTCTTTTTACAGGAGCATTGGATCCATGAACATTTAATGTATATTGATATATAAGGGGAACGGTTTAGAGCAACAAGTATAAAGATGGACAAAAACTATGGGGGGTGGAAAGGGGAGGAAGGTGGGGAGGGCTGGGGTGGTGGGCTGGGGGCGGGGTAAAAGACAGAAAACTGTATAATATCAACAATTAAAAAATACTGATTTAAAAAAATTTAAAAAAGGATTTAAATCTATTATATACATTTGTGCTTTAATTTTTACATTTTTGCCTTTTTTGGATCAATATTATTCCCTTGTTTCATTTATTTTCTCCTATTAGTATGAAAGTAATAAGCCTAGCTTTAATTCTGTTATTGTTACTGTAAGAACTTTAAGAAATGCATCTTTATTAAAATCTAATATTAACATGTTTACTTTTCTCTAACTTTTTTTTCTCTTTATTATTTTCTTTATCTATTACATTTCACCTCATATCATTTCCCATGATTACTTCTGCCTGAAGCAATTCTTGATTGTTTCTTTAAGTGAAGATCTGTTAGTTACAAAATCCCTCAGCTACTGTTTGAAATTGCCTAATTTTACCTTAATCTTGAAGAACATTTTGCTAACTATAGAATTCTAGGTTGTAATTCCTTCTTGCATTAAACAAACTGCATATGTTAGGAATGATTAAACCTTCTCATTGTGTCTTCTGTCTTTTACATTTGCCTGTGTTTTTTTACCTCTCCATTTTCTCTTACCATGCTATGTACTTAATAGTTTCTTTTGGCCTTGTTTCTAGTTAGTTAGTCCTCTCCTTAATCTTCTGTTAATCCTGTTCTCAAATTTAGTCATTCATTTTTACTTGTAGAGTTTCTTTTTCTTTTTTTAATTTGCTGCCATGTTTAAAGTTTTTAGTTCCCACATTTAATTTTAAAGCTTGGGATTTATTTTTGACACATTTCTTGGAAAATAATAAATATAGTTGTTTAAGGTTCTATGTCTGACAATTCTAATTATCTAATACTTCAAATGTTTATGTTGTTTCTACAGGTTCTCACTCTTAATAACTTGTTTCCTTGCATACCTGGGCATCATTGGCTCTATAATAGGCATTTTGTATTTGAAAAACGCTTTATAGGAATGATTTGAGGCTTAAGATGGTGATTCCTTTCTTCAGGGTAGTTTTTTGTTTCTTTTACTTGGTACTTCATATCTTTCTTAATATTAGTTCAAGGTCCGAGGTATCATTAACAACCCAGAATGAAGTAATAGAGCTGGGATGAGAGTCCATGCAAGGGCTACTGTATTAATAGTTCACCCTGCCTTAAGGTTGTACCAGTCATGTTTTCAGTTTAAGGCCAGGGGTGATTTATCATGGTCCCTGGGAGTGACTAAGCTTTCATTCTGAATCACAAACGTCTCAAGTGTTTCCAGCCAGAATTGATGAACAGACCTCTTCCAAGCAAAACCAGCGTTGCTTGCAAGGCCCACCTCTCTGGAATGTCTTTCCTCTATATTTTATCTTAGTAATTCTTCATACCATGTTCATTTTTTGATGCTTTTAAAGAATATTATTTTTATACGTTACCCAGCCTTTTTAGTTTTCAGCAAATGCTTGATCTGAATTTTCTCGTTCCCTGTTACCCGTCACTGAATTCTCAAAATACGTCTACCTAGAACACTCACTCTTCATCTGCTTAATTTTTTTCTTGTTTTGGAAGACTTGGTTTAGACAGCATTTCTTCAGTAAGCCTTCCTAGGTCCTCAAATATTGTTTAAATAGCTTTCCTTGCTTCCACAGAATATCTTCCTTTTCTGTTACAGCACATTTTAGTTAATTGTAATCTACATTGTAGTTTACATTTGTCTATACACCCCATTAGTTAGCTAGTTCTTTAAGTCAGGGACTATAGCTATTTTTTGATATTTAATCATTGTCCAGTATAATTTATGACATGCAATACTCAATAAATATTAATAGATACTTGTTGAATAAATAATGAATATTCTATAACTTCAGAGAACAAATGAAACAGAACAAGTTGAAAATAAGTTAATGGCCTTTTGACCCAGCAATTCCACTATTGGGATTATATGCTAAGAATCCTGAAACACCAATTCAAGAGCTTCTGAGCACCACAATGTTCATAGCAGCATTATTTACAATAGCCAAGTGTTGGAAGCAACCTAAGTGCCCATCAGTAAATGAGTGGGTCAAAAACTGTGGTACATTTATACAATGGAATACTACACAGCAGAAAGGAAGGAGCTCCTACCGTTTGCAACAGCATGGATGGAACTGGAGAGCATTATGCTAAGTGAAATAAGCCAGGCAATGAAAGACAAATACCATATGATCTCATCTATAAGTGGAACCCAATCAACAAAACAAACTAGCAAGCAAAATAGAACCCGAGACATGGAAATAAAGAACAAACTGACAGTGACCAGACTGGGGAGAGGCAGGGGGATAACAGGGGAAAGAAGGGAAAGGGTCAAGTGAAGGAACATGTATAAAGGACCCATGGGCATGGACAGGGGGAGAGGATTGAATGTGGAAGGTGGGAGTGGGTAGGGCAAGGGAGAGTAATGGGGGGAAATGGGGACAACTGTAATTGAGCAACAATAAAAAATACAGAAATAAGTTAATGTATTTAAATATACATATACAGAAATATTCTGCATTAATTGAAACCATAATAAACAAAACAGTGATATCTGCAGGTATTTTCCAAGCATGGAGGTATGCAGAATGCTGTATAGTAAATAGGGCACCGAAAAACATATATGGACCCATGAGAGAAAACAGCCATGAAAGTAATTCTTTACATATGGTCGTGGGTTTGATCCTACCAGTGAAACATGCTTAAACATTTACATTGCTTTAAAAATAAATGTGAAGAAATCACAGATAAGAAGTAATGGGTACGTTTTACAACATACACATTTACAAGAAAAGTTGAAAAATGCTGAATGTAAGCAGGAGAGTGAAACATTACTTAACGAAGCAGTTTATTTGGTGTATCTATGCACAGATTATAAGTACATAGTGAGAGAGACTTTAAGTTGTTTTTGCATCTCAAACACTAATACGGTTAGTTGTACATCATAGTAACACTCAGTAAACATTTATGGGAAGAAGGAGAGAAAGGAAGGAGGGAAGGAGGGAAAAGGCACACAGTGGGTTTCATTTTTCCTAGATCTAGGCTTTTTTATACATATATGTCTATAAAACCTCCATGGAGTCATAGTTAGACTCTATCCCTTCCTTGCTTTCATCATTCCACAGATGGTACAGAAATCCCTTTTTTGATAACTTTATCATTTTCCTCAGTTCTTATCTAATCACAACAGATAACTTTAGAAATTAAAAGTTCTTAATATTCTCCTGTCAATGTTTGATTTTGACTCCTTCTCATATCTTTTTGTACATTACCTTTTCAACGATTTGTGATCAGATTTAGGTCAGGGTAGACCTAATGTCATTACTGGATGAAGAGAATGTACAGAAATGGGCTCCAAGGTTATTATCCCGTGTGATTTACAGCCAGGCTCAATGCATCAGAAAGCTGCATCTGAGAGACTCTGAAGGGTATTTCATTCCTTATTATAACCTAAGAGTTTATCTATTTCGCAGGTTTTTAAATTAGATTAAATGCTAAGTATGAATGAATTCATTTATTCTTTAAATTTAATTACGTAAGGCAAACAATTTTGGGAAAACTAAGTACTGCTGATGACTCTGGATATTATAGGAAGAGGACTAAAGGGAACACTTCTGGTGGACATTAGAATGACTATCAGAAAAATGAGTAGTAGGATCAGGAAAATAAGACTATAATCCCAAATTAGGTTACATTCTCAGATGGGAACTGCCCATTTGAAAGAAATGCATTACATATGCAATGTACAATAGCGTTCATATAACATCATATGTGCAGAGTTAAAATAATTATTGATGTGTCATATTGTAGAGACTGCTTTCACTGATTCTGTATTAGCTAGAGATTTAAGAATTTTAATTTTATCACAGTCTTTAGGGTAACAAAGGGTTGGATAAATGTGAGAATTATAAGGTCAAATTGTCAAGCTGAGTCACATTAAACATTAAGCATCAATATAACTGATTAGCATTAATTAGTTACATTTTATCTTAACAATTTATGTAGGAAGATAGAAGTTTTACTTTGCTAGTAGGGTAATACATACTTTATCATTTTAAGTCTGTTTTTTAAATATCTTATCTTACATTTAGCTTTCCCTCTTGAGTAGAGCTAAATAATAAGAAATTATGGGTTTTAATATTCTGTAATAGAATACAGGAAACTAATATTTTCTTACAACGAATACATTTACCAAGGAAGGAGAGCAGGAAGCTAGCAGAATAAGATGTTACTATATCTCCAATGTTTATCCTCTTTTTAAAGAAAAAAGTGTGCTTTTGCATTGAAACATCTACTTCAGCTGCCTTTTCTCCATCATCTGTAACTTTAGTTTTCTGCACACCATGTTTTAAAAATCCAGTCAGAGAAGATGTTTAGTGTCTTCATTTAGATGTGCCATTTTCTCCTGCTACATGGAGTTTAAGTGACAGCAATATATTTTGAACTGTTTCTGAAAACACACTTTTTAAAGAATCTATACACAAACTCAATTAGAACCGAGGTCAGTAAGTAGGAAGGCATTTAAGGAATCAATCATTTTGGGTTAAGGAGCAGACACCCTGCAAGCTTACTAATGGAATGGAAATAATGCCTGAAACCTCTCCAAACAGTAACGGTCTCAATGGAGCAATTAAATATGTATGAAGAATGTTTGCTGAGAAGTTCAAACACATCAACCTGGGGTTTATATTTTTGGTTTAATTTATTCAGCACCTTCCAGTGAGCTGATGCATGATGGTCTAAAAACATTTCTGGGGCCTGCACGTATTTCATTGTGCACCGAGCTTTGACTGACAGTCCCTCAGAAAGAGTGGTCATTTTTAACCATTTCAAGAAGTACAGGCAGAGGAAGGAGAAGGGGAGTTTGGGGTTTGCATTCAGATACCCAGCACTGCCTCATTAACGCATTTGGCACTATTAAGAGTATGTCAGACACTCTTCAGCCCATTCAATTGAAAGTATCAGCATTAGCCAAACTCCCATTTCTGCTCACAGCAGTGGTATTTAGGCCCTCAAATTACAATTCACTTATATTATTGCTGTAATCTGTATCTTCAGATCATTACTTTTCTCTTTCACAAAGAGAAGTCTGTATGGTAGTGGCTGCCTGTACTTTATGCCATTAATGAATAATGGAGCTATTATAATATTACTGAATCAATCGACTATAAAAAAGTTTTTTGGGGAAAAAGAAGCCCCCGAGTGAGAAGGCAGCATTTTCTTCTATGCTTCAGTCTTTTTATAACTACAAAGAATGTGAAAAGATTTAATAGACAAAGGCTTTTGGGGGGAGTTTTTCTTGGGGGTTGTGTTAAGATTAATAATCTCTCATTGGACAGATTTGCTCAATTATAATTCTGGGCTGAAGTCTGCAGGAAAGGAACTATCCAACAACTGGAATCCGTATAATGGACAAACTGTCCAAAGAGGGTCAAGTCTTAGAGGACTCTCAGTGGCGTGACTGCTCTGGTGGCTGTCTCAAGGCCTTCCCCATCACATGCACTTGCATCCCAGGAGGCAGTGGTGTTAACCCAGGGGCACTCCGGAGTGACTGGCAGTTCTGATGGATGGCTGACAGCACCCAGGCATTCATCTTTGAACGAGATTTACAACATTATTAAAGGAAAAGGCTGAAGCATCACCATAATTTAACTGGATATAAAATGAAAACAAGCCTTCTAAAATGGAAACCTGAAATCCCACAGAGGCATTTAAAAGGCGGTTACTGACGGATCTGTCATGGCCTATTTATGAGCTGTGAATGCACCGTGCTTGCAAAGCTTCTGTCAGGACACTGGCATTTAAAGCCTATAAGGCCCTGGGTTGGATGCTTTTCTTATACTCAGGAAGCCCTAAGGGTGGTTTCAAGATGAGAGATTCAGCACTCCTGAGACTAGGCATTTAATCGTCTTTGATAGCAACATGAGGCCAAGTGTAGTTTGACCACTGAGGAAATGTTTTACAGCTCGTTCACTTATATGTAAAGGTAGATTTTTAAAACTACGTATTGAATTAACTTATAACCATAGCCACAGCATATTTGGAAATTCCAAATAATCTTATTAGCTGTCATGAAATCTACTAACAGTCCTACCTATTCTTTTAGTTAGTGACTTGGTATCATAGTTGGTTGAAGAAAATGGTATTAAAGTCATTCACCTCTATTTAATTTGAGAACAAAATTTGAAGGTCACGAACAAGTAGGTACAAAGTAAATTGTCCCAGCGTCAGCCTCTTAAAATACTAAGTGGGTCAGATCACCTAGGAACTTTTGCTCTCTGAGTGGTAATACCTTTATCCAGAGATAGTCTCCACCCCACCCTCACCGACCCCTGCTTCCAGCCTTCTTTCTCAGGGGAAAAAAAAAAAAAAAAAAAGCAAGCTTGTTAGTATAGTGTTCAAGGCTTTACAGCATCTGGTTCACCTCCCCATTTCCTGTTTGCCATCTCTGCACATACGTGTACACCAGTTTACCCACGATCTGCTCCCGTGTCCACTGCTGCACATGTGCCCCTCACGGTGACACCACCCTTGCCTAAAGGGCCCTCCTCCCCCTTCGCCTGGTAAACTTGATCCACATCAAAAATTCAGCATAAATGCCAGGGTTTTGTTTTGTTTTGTTTTTTGTTTTTGAAACAGAATATGCTTTAAGACATTAAAAAAAATTAGGCCCACCTTGTCCAGGAAAAAAATTGCATTGTTCTCCAACGAAATGAGAACAATAAAAATTATGAAGGAAATGCTTATTGTCTTTGATAGTTAATTACTTAGATGACATAAAGGAAGAAGAAGGAGGGAGAAAAGATCAAAAGAAAGTAATCCTCTCTACATTGAGCCTCTAATTAAAAAAAAATCACTGATGTTTGAAGCACAAATGTTTAAGAACTAATGCATTTTTGAACTATGGTTTTAAATGGTATGTGTCTAACATTACTACCCTCCTACTTGTTATAAAATTACCTGTCAAAATAAGGAGAGAAATAAGCAAGGGAAATTTTTTTATATTTTCTTAATGGGGATATAATTGACTTACAACATTGTGTAAGTTTGAGAAAGACAACGTGTTGGTGTGATACATTTACATGTTGCAATATGATCACATTTTCAGACAAGTAATCAAGCATGAATGATGAGACTGAGTTGGGGAAGCATATGTGACCTGATTTATTTAAATTAACACATTCTGGTAGTGGCCCAAGGATTAGTGTTCTCAGTAGGTAAAAGAATTAATCAATAAGAAAAACATTACAAAAATAAACAAGTTGATAGAGAAACACATAGAAATGACTACTAAACATATAAAGTGAGCAGCTTCATTATTGATCGCACAAATTCAAATGAAAACCATGGGGTATCATTCTCACCTGTCAGACTGGCCTAGATTTTTATAAACATGTCTACTGGGTTAGATTAAAAATAGACACTCTCCTACACCAGTGGTAGGAATTGTGATTTGAATCAACCTTACAAGAACTAAACTTCATAGTATGGAAAGCACCCATAAAATAGTTATGTCCTTAGACTCAGTAATTATTCTGCTTTTGGAGTATATCTTTAAAAAGTACTAGATGTTGACTAGGATATAGAAACAACTAAATGTCTAATAACAAGACATCAGATAAGTTTAATAAATCTGTGTTATGGAATATTACACAACTATTTAAGGTACTGGTTTTGAAGGATGTTAAGGATTTCTGATAAAAACATTCCCAACTTAACCAGTTCAGGGAAAAAGCGATGTGCACACATGGACATGGCAGGGTCACAGTTGTGTAACACACACAGGCATGCACATGTAGCTACAGAGGAAATATTGGAATTAAATAACAACCAAAGAATAAAAAACACTGGCAGGAAAATCAGCCATTGAATTGCTGTGGGAGTAATTTTACGTTCTACTATGTGCTTTTCTGTAATTTTCTATAAGCATTAGAGATAATATAGAAAATAAGTTTTGAAAAGCAATCCTCTCATATTTCAGAATGAGGGTATATTATTGGACACGGTTGATACCTGCAGATTGTTGGTGGAGGGAGCTGTTAATCACGTGACATAAAGAGCCAGCCCAGACTATGCCTCCCATCCCCAAGGGCATTTTATATTCAGTCATTTATCTCAGGCGTTTATCACTCAACTTGCATTACTAGAAATCCTAGTTAGGATCACCATTTGTGTTTAGCAAGTTTGGAAAAACTTTATTAAAAAATATATGTATATCCATACTATATATATGCACGCATATGTACATATACGTAAAGATGTATCTATAGTTTATGCCTAAATTTGTATATAACTTTATATTTATGTATATATGCATACACACATATGTATGTGTATATACACATATATGTATACATATGTATACACATAACATGTATATACACATACTTTATATATGTGTGTGTATGTACTTGTAAAACAAACTATATGCGTGTATATATATAAAAGAACATTTTTTTCCTGAATTCTTTAATTGCATTTATATATTTTTTAAATTGCAACTACATATGGCCTACAGTATTTAAAACTCTGTTGGTCAGATGTATGGAATCTCATTATTATACTTACAATAGTTAATATTAGATGTGGACCCAAAATGTCATGTTTTAACCTTTTAAGTATGAAAGGGAAGAAATATGCAATCACATATTTCAATAAAGCTAAATTCATTTTAGGCCTCGTCTCATTATTTATGATTTGATCCAAATCACAAGATGAAATTACACTTATAAATAATACATGGGTATTTCATGTGGATTTGATGTAGATTTATACAATGTGGAATTTTACTGCCTTATATATTTCCATGCATTCTTGGATTTTATACCAAAAGTTATGGCCAGTAGTTATAGAATGCATTAGAATTTAGTATGGTGTCACAAACCCTGCAAAGAATTTACAGATACAATTAAAATATATAAAATAACCCAGGCTTTTATTTTGCTTGACTTCTGCTCCTGAAAAATAGCATTATTTGAGATAATAAAAGAAATGTTTCTATTTAAAAAATCAATGCCCTTAAAGCATTTTTATTTTCTCAAAAACTGCACAATTTTTCTACAGATGATTCATTTTACCAGTCCCCATATATGACAATAATTTTGTTTTAAGTCTGTTTCAAAGGAGTTTGTAACTTGGACGTTGTTTGGATAAACAGCCCAGCTTTGTGCTTTAGTCTCCTCCCCTTTCCAGGTCTGCACCTGGGACCCTAGGACCTGCTGGATCTAGCTAATGACCCCTATCCATCCTAGTCAACCTTTCCTCACATAAAGGAAGAAAGGACTTATGAAATATACATTATATACCAGATGCTTACACATAGGCTACTTCATTAAGTCCTCAAATAGCCCATGCAGTAGGTCAGTTAAGAGACTGTTTGACTCCGGTAAAGAATAGAAAGGCAAGATACAGCATATCGATGAGAATTTTCCTTGCCCAAAGCAGGTACTCCAACCCTAGAAACCACTGGACTCCCAAATAGTTGGTTCTACTTGATGAAATTGAACACTTCATCATATAGGAGAAACTTTTTGTTTTTCATTTTCTTCCCAGAACAA
The DNA here is from genome assembly GCA_039655065.1 of Glossophaga mutica. Classification (NCBI taxonomy): domain Eukaryota; kingdom Metazoa; phylum Chordata; class Mammalia; order Chiroptera; family Phyllostomidae; genus Glossophaga; species Glossophaga mutica. Next base: position 45,546,936 of record CM077304.1, read on the forward strand.
AGGCATATCATATACAATAAGGAGGAAATCCACTGGAAAATATTTCTGTCTTACATGAAATATATATTGTGCACAAGTTTTTGTGCTGAGCCAGAATTCTGCCATAATATTTCTCAACTCATTGCTCTTCGGTAATAACTGTCAGTTTTCATAGTCTTCTTTAGAATAATTTGTATCTCATGTGTTTAAGATAAGTAAATTCAGAAATCCTAGTGATTATTTATATTTGATGGAAAGATAAAATATAATTTGAAATGGGGAAGTGCTGGTCAAGGGTGCAAAGTTGCAGTAACAGAATGAAGGAGTTTTGGGGAGCTAATGTATAGCTGTGTCTATGTTAATTATGTCATTTTGGATTCTTGAACTTTGCTAAGAGAGTACTCTTAAATGTTCTCCCCACACCACACACACACACTGAGGTGATAAGTTTGTTAATTAGCTTCATTGCATAATCATTTTTGTGTGTGTATGCCTCGAAACATCATGTTGTACCTCATACGTATATAAGTATCTTTTTGTTGATTATACCTCAATAAAATTAGAATAAACAAATAATAAATTGCATTATATGTTAAAATAGTATGAATATTCCTTTTTTGTCATGATGGAAACTTAATTGCCCTTTCCCCTACGAATTTTCTTATTTTGGTTTAGCTTCAAATTTAACTCACTAGGTACCAAAACATTAGGTAGGTATTCATAGACAGGATGCGTCTGTGGCATAATATGTGATGCTAGATAGTACACACCTCACCAAAGCAGAAAAGAACCTCCCTGCTCATTGCATTAGGTTTTTACAAACATGCGCTTGTATTTTTGGTTTGACGTTAGTTCTTGGTACCTGATAGGCATATAAGGTACTGTCTATACTATGTGAACAGACCTAGCCTCATTGAATAGTGGTTGTTCTATTTCTTTCAGTAGTTTGAAAGACTTGTTGCTCATAGAGCTGATTTTGAAGTTTCATTCACTTATGAAAAATTATTTTCTTCTTCCCTGATGACATATGGTGTGTATTCTAGTGAACTATTTTTTAACATTAAAGCATCACCAGGGGAAAAAAAGATTAGAGTGTTTTGACATTTCTTTTATTTAAACTTTTACAGGAGAAAATTCAGCCTTGTTAGATGAGAGAATCTATATTTTTAAAAACTCTTTTGAAGAAACATTAAAGAGGAGTTCAAAACATTTACAATTATATTTAAGTTGGAGAGCTTTTCACCATTCAACAATCAATATTTCTTTCAGGCATCTCAATGGAGAAGATAGAATTCCTTGAGAAGCACATGTAAAACTCACAGAATTTGAAGATGTAGAGATAGCAGTGGCTGTGCCACAGGTCGCTGGAAGGCTGAGATGAATGTTGATCAGTTCAGCCCAGGTGCTTCATCAGTCTGTACTTCCCAGTAGGGGAGCACTAGCCACACGTGGCCCCCGCACATCTCAAATATGGCTGCTCGGCCCTGAGGCGTGTGCTCCGTGTAGCTGTACGTGTACGTGAAAAGCACACGGTGAACGTCAAGGATTTGGCTAAAGGGAAATGAATGTAAAATATTATTTATAATTTTATATTAATCATGTTTTGTATGATATTATTTTATATATACTGGGATGAATATATCGTTAAAATGAATACCATCTTTTTTCTTTTCACCTTTTTTAGTGTGGCTCCTAGAAAATTAAAATTGACATATGTGGCTCACATTTGTGACTTGCCTTGTATTTCTTCTGTCTTTGTGTGCAAAACATTTGAAGGAACATACGCTTTACTTTTTATATTGGTGTTCTGCTGAACCTATAGCATTTCCAAGTCATTGTTTCTTACTGAATTACATGTGAGGTAGATCTGCCCTCCTAATGGACTGAGGGCTGTGTCTTACTGAGGTGGGAAGCCTTGCTTAAATGTTCTAGCCATGTAATATAGCAACCTACACCATGAGTTCCTGGAACGTGCTTGGTGAGTTACATTAAGTGATCTCTCTCACTCCTCACAACATGCCATTTTGTGGTTTTTATAACCTGAGTTTTAAGATGCGGAAACTGCATTTTAGACAGCTTGAAATCTTGTCTAATATTGCAGTGAGTAAGTGGCTGAGATAGCATTCAAAACTAAGTTCGTGAGTCTTTATAACCTATTACTTGCTCACCATGCAACTGCCTTTCTTTCTTGCATCTCAAAGCATATTCCAGGCATCTGTGAAGCTACTGACTCTCATCAAGGAGTGGTCTTTGGGGGCGATGATAGCGATTACAATGATTGTGGGTGACAGTTGTACCAGACTTCTACAACCTAGGTGCTCTGTAATTAGTATGTAATTAACTATGTACCTCAAGGAATAATAAATCATTGTATTCACAGAAATGGACACTTTAAATATTTCTGTGCATCTGCCATTGCAATGATTAAGTAATAACATTTGACATGTTAAAAATGACATTATCTTTATAGAACTAATAATTCTCTGAGTTAGAGAAAAAAGCATTTGAAACTAAATATATACTAAAAACATTAAATTATTTATTCTCTGGTCCATATCCATATTTAGTACTATTAATATTTGATTTGTTGAAGAATGAAACCCATTAGTTTGTGAAGTATTTTTTTAGTTAGGGACCAATAGTTTCTTTAAAAAAAAAAACTACCACGAAAATGACTGAAGAAGCACATTGGGACATTGTGTTGAAATCTACCTCAGCCAGGTTACACTGGTTTGCTTCTCTGGCCAGAATCGGCTGTAAACATCTTCTCTGTTGCTTCCACGTAGTCCCAGCATAGGGACTGGTGGTAGCTGTAATGTCTTTCCATTGCACATAGGTCTGCTTCCCAGAAGATCCTATTTAGCCACCAAAATAGCCTCAGAAATACCTGCAAGGTATTCTAATACCTCAGAAAAGTAAGAAAGCATTCTCTTAAGCAGTATGTAGTCAGTCACCAATGCATCTACAAGGGTCACTCCTATGAGAGTGTGCCTTACAGATCCACTTGTGATTTTCTGACTGTCTCCTGGCTGTGAGGGGTCAGCCCCTTTCTCATATCCTGCCTCCGCCACCAGGTGCACAGGTGTAAAGACTCATGGAATGTGAGATAAGAAGCCAGGTGATATCAAAAGAGATTGCATGTAAAAATGCCATAATTCATACTGACTGAAAAGTTCTTAGTAGTGAAGAACTTTCCATTTTCTAGGCATTGCCTCCTACAGTAAATACAAAACAACAAAAAAAGTGTGCAGTTTTTATTACTTGATTGTTGGGGAAAATACTATCCAAAATGAAACCCTTTTAAAGCTGGCTACTTTGGTGATCATTGTTTGCCATGGCAGCATGCTGATTGGGCTACGCAAGTTTAGAAGGGAAAAAGAGAGATATCTATCACGGATAGGGATTGGTTTAGTTAAGTTTTTTAAAAAACAGTCCTCCATCCTTTCTGCCCCTCCACAAGTTTTATAGTGAGAAACCAAATGTAAATCATAGATTCTGGCAGTAGGAGGAGAGACGGATAGCATAGATCTTGAGGTAAAGCAACGTAATCAGATTCCACAAGTAAACAGAGGGAGGAAAATAATTTTAAAAAGCTGATTTTAAAAATTCTAGTTTTTAATCATGAGTTGCACTTTAGATTTTATATAGCATATTTCTTCTTCTGCTAGTATCTCTAATAATGGAATAAATTGAGTTCTGTTTGTCTTGGATTCTTAAACATAGTTTCGAGTAGTAAGTATCTATTTGTTACAAAATTATACTGTATGTAGGTCCATCTTAAAATATCATTTTAAAAAAATATCAACTAAAATAAAAATATTAATAAAACAATGAACATTTCTGGAGCCCCTCCTATATTATAGAGGTGCTGTCTCTGTCTCACAGATGAAGAGGATAAGGCTCAAAGAGAGTAATTAACATCACATAATTAGTAAAATATAGAGTTGCAATTCAAACATAGGTCTGCCTAACTCAAAAACTAATTTTCCATATTATTTGGTCCAAAATATAAAATGTGGAAAGTGAAAACAAATTTGAAGATTTTGCTCTTCATACCAAAACTCTGGGCTCTGGCAGCACAGAAAGAAAACCTTTTGATATTTAGGATTTAGCTTTTTTTGTACTACATTTACTTAAAGGTTTATAAAAGCCCTTGATGCTGTGCATACTCATGAGTAGTATTGTTATGGAAAAATTAACATAAAAAATAAAGCTTAAGGAAGCAATCCAGTTTAATAAGAGAAACATTGATGTAAGGTGCTGTGGTGTTCAATAAACCCTGCCGTTGACATTATGACATTTATCTGGTAAAGCAAACCGTTGTGATTTTTCCAGTTGAGTGGCATATTGAGAAATAGGAGTCTTTGAAAAACCTTTACATGTGCCAGCGTTTTGAATGGGGTTTGGAACAAAGCGTTAGAGTAAAGCTCAATTAAAAGCAAGTCAATAATGCCCTCTGATTGAAGTTCTGGAGTACTTTTTTTTCTCTTTACTTTTTGTCTTGTAAAATTTATTTTATTATATAATTCTTCATTGATTTGGGCAGGAAGTACAAGATAATGACCTTTGCGCAATGTTGAAAATTACCTTGTTTAATCAAATGGAATGTAAACAGTCAATGTTTCTGCTATTAAAAGAAAATCCATGTAAGCTTTATGTAAAAGGAAGACCTGGAGGAATTAATATAGGTTTAAGCCAAGTTCTCTAGAGCTTTTTCTGAACATTTTATTTATGCAAAAGATAAGCTCTGTCTTAAATGTAAAAAGAAAAAAGTGTTATACTCACGATATTGAACATTCTCAATTTGAATAGTACCACAAAATTTTCAGTTTACACACACACACACACATACACACACACCCTTTGCAATGTGTATATATGTGTGTGTTACAGTTTCTATAAATTTGCAATGATAATGTGTATATACTCATACACTCACTATTTATTTATTTACAGAAAACTGTAATACAGAGCTAAAAAAGAAACTCACTTTCCATTTGGCAGAAAGTAAAAAGCTGAAGCAGACTTAGGACAGGATCAGGGATTTTTTGTCCCGTTGGTAGAACCAGAAGAAAAGAGGGGTCCGTTCATTCCTGTTGCTTCTTGTTTAAAAGAAATGAAGGCGGTGTCTTGTCTGAGGTACATAAGTAATCGTTAGATACAAATATCTTTTTTCTAAGCTACCAAAGTTTCATATGGCTTGTGGTCCATATTATATAATTTTATAGAAATTAAATTAATATCATATACCAGTATTTTTCATGGCATGAGATGAATTTTTCATATTGCTGTCTTACTAAATGTAAGCTACCTTTAAAAATGGAAGCTCAGCAAGAAAGTGTGTTTTGACCAGAATTTGTGTTAATCTCTACTCTAATTTTTATGCAGTAATTCTTTATTGAAATTGTGCTTTTTATAAGGCTAGAACTTTTCTTTTGCTATGTCACAGAGAGATAGTGCCGTTCATAACAGCACTTTAACTTAAATAAGCCAGTGTTTGAAATAGGTCACACTTTCATTTTGGAAAGTTAATGATATAGTAAAATAAATTCAGAGTTGCTTTCCCCTATAACATAAACTTTTTAAGGAAATCTAATATTCTCTGTATGTTTATTTATTTTGATTCCCCATGCCTTTTAGAAAAACATGAAATCAGTTCTGCATCTGTTATTTTAACTGTTTCTCACACGATATGGCACCTTTAAGGCAAGAGAATGTCATCCAGATAAAAGGGCTGTTCCCGAAGAAATCAGCCACGTGACAGACCTGCCATCAATGACACTGTACTTTCTTTAGAAGTATTTGTTGATATGTATCTCACAGGGAAAAATAGTGAGAAAATACATCATTGTACATGAAAAGTATAAACTGAAAATGTGCATATCCCTTCACCTGCTAAAATAAAATAAGCCATGTTCTTTAGTTCATAATTTATTTCAGTGAAGGTGCATTTATTTTCTGGAGGATTGCATGAACATTTTCAAAGTAATAGAATGGTTTAGTGTTTTACAATTCAACTCAATAATTAGAATGTCAGTTTTAGGCTCTAAAATGTTACTTCCTCATTATCATGGCTTTCTAAAGAATTTAAAGAGTTCTCAATATACCTACAAATAGACTGACATTGTCTACGTAGACAAGAGATTCAGCTTAATATGGTAAAGCTCTATTAAACTGACGAGGCAGTAACCTATATATTTTTTTCTGAATAGTTTGTTTTCCATCTGCTTATATGTTTGTCGTTTTCAACTCTGTTGTGTGCCTAGAAAATCTCCCCCAGCTGGAAGTTCAGAATCCACTCTCCGTGTTCCCTGTCACCTCCTTGAGTTTACAACTATTAACCATGCTTCGCCCTGGGGTGTATGTTCTCTTTGCCAAGGACACAAGTGAACGTTGTGCCAATACCTTCAGAATGACCCATCAGCGTTGCTCTCCCCCTCAAAATCTGTTGTCTTAACTCCCAGGACCCCTTGACAGTGTTTCTGAGAGGGGAATGCTTGGGGGAGAGGGGTGCAGTGGAATGGAAAGTCTACTCAGAGATTCTTCAGGCAGCATGACGTTGATGGGGAAACATCAGGGAAGGCACGAGGAGAGTGCAGCCATACCACCTAATCGCTGCAAGGGAAGTGAGTGACAGCGCGGGCAGCCTTTGTCATTTAGGTGGTGTATGTGTCTGTGCGTCGGAAGAACCAAAGAGTCACAGAACCCCAGGAATCTGACAAAGCAGACAGATGCTTTTTGAGATGCCATAAAACCAACAAAAAGAGAAAAATATAAAGATGTGGTTTGACTGTATAAAAACAATAATGTTTCACCCTTTACATAGATGTTCACTAAAAGAATCCAAAATAAATAACTAACATATACTAAAGCTAGTTACATTTTAAAGCATCCTATAAACATTACCATATTTAATCCTCACAACCATCTTACGAGTTTTGTGCAGATTATGTAAATTGTCCCCAAAGTGACAGAGCTGGAATTAGAAACCAAGCATCAGGCTTCCAGAGTATCTGCTGTGGGGATAGTAGATAATAAACAAACAAATAAAAAAACAAACATGCACAACACAAATACCAGCTTTGTTAAGGTAGATTGCTTGTTGAGAAGTAAAATAAGAATATGAAAAAGAATGTTTAGGTGATTTTATGTGATTAGGAGTTCAGAGAACCCTTGTGTGAGGTTTAAACTGAATACGGTGTGACAAGAGGTTGGCAAAGCAAAGATGAGAACAGCTAATGCATAGGCAGGAGGACCTTGGTATGGTCCAGGAACAAAGGAAAAGCCAAAGTGAAGTGGGACCAGAGGACATGTGACAGGGGAACAAGGTGTACAACATATAGTGCTAAGGTAGGGTGTTTGGATTTCATTCTCAGTGCAGTGAGGCACCCTGGGAGGAAATGCGTGGCATGATCTGGTTCAAGTTTAAAAGGTCATTTTGGCTTTTCAGTGCAGCATGTGATAAAGGGCAGCAAACACAATAAGCAATAATTCCAATTAAGAGACCATGTTCTTGTGGTCCAAGTAAGAGAAGACAGTGGTTTAGACTAGAGTGTGAGTAGTTGAGGTGGCCATGAGTGGACAAATTCAGGATATGTTTTAATTTTTTTCAAACTTTATTTTTTATTTAAGTGAAATGGATATCAAAATTAACCATTTTAAAGTATACAATTCAGTGACATGTGGCACAATCAAAATGTTGTGCAAACACCACCTCTATTTAATTCTAAAATATTTTTATGACCCCCCAAAACCCTGTACCCTTTAAGCAGTTGTTCCTCATTTTCCTTCTCCCAACAGCTGGCAACCACTAATCTGTGTTCTGTCTTTACATATTTCTTTGTTCTGGGTATTTCATTTAAATGAAACTGTGCAATACGGAGTCTTTTGTGACTGGTTTATTTTCCTTAACATAATATTTTTAAGGTTAGTCTAGGGTATAGCATTTATCAATAGTTTATTATTTTTATTGCTACACATATGAGTATTCTATTATATAGATAAAACATTTTCTTTATCCATTCATGACTTAATGGATATTTGGGTTGTTTCCACTTTTGACCATTAGGAATAATGCTGCTATGAACATTTATTTACAAATTTTAGTATGGACATGCTTTTATTTCTTGTGTCTAAATCTATAAGTGAATTGCTTAATTACATGGTAACTTTGTGTTGAACATTAATGGTTATACCATTTTATAACTCAAAAAACTGATGATCGTTCCAGTTTCTCTATACCCTCTCCACACTTGTTACTGTCTGTCATTTTTACTTTGGCCTTCCTCGTGAGTGTCAGGTGGTATCAGATTGTGGTTTTCATTTGCATTTCCCTAATGACTCATGATATTGAGCTTCTTGTATTTATTGAGCATGTGGAGAAAAGTCTATTCAAATCCTTTACTCTGATTAAGTTATTTGTCTTTTTATTGTTGAGTTATAAGCATTCCTTATACATTCTGTGTGCAAGTCCCTTATCTGATATGTGATTTTCTCCAATTCTGTGGGTTGTATTTCCACTTTTTTTTTTTTGCTGTTCTTTGAAGTGCTGAAGTTATTAATTTTGAAAAAGTACAATGAATTTATATTTTTCTTGGTCATACTTTAGGTATCATATCTAAAAAATAGTTACCTAATTCAAAGACACAAATACTCCTGTAATTTATTTTAAGTGTTTTATAGTCTTAACTCTTACAATAAGTCAGTAATCCATTTTGAGTTAATATTTATATGTGGTGTGAGGTAGCTATTCAACTTTATTATTTTGCATGTGATTATTAAATTGTCCTAGCAACATTTATTGAGAAGACTAGTTGAATGGTCTTGTCGCCCTTATCAGAAATCAATTAGCCATAAATATATGGGTAGATTTCCGGACTCTCAACTTTATTCCATTGACCCAAATGCCTGCTCTTATTGCCACGGTTGCCTTGAATTTCCATATGAATTTTAGAGCAGTTTGCCAATTTTGCCAACGAAGCAGCTAGCATTTTGATAGGGATTACATTGACCATGTATGTCAATTTGAGTAATGTTTTCATCTTGACAGTATTAAATCTTTTAATCCATGAACATTTAATGTCTGTTTATGTCTTCTTTAATTTCTTCCAACAATATTTTATAGTTTTCAGAGTATAAGTCTTACACTTCTTTTGTTAGGTATATTTCCTAAGTATTTTCTTCTTTTTGATGCTAAAATAAATGAAATTTTTCTCAATTTCATTTTCAGATTGTTCATTACTTGTGTATGGAAGTATGATTGACTTTTGTATATTGATCTTGTATCCCGGACCTTGCTTAATTTCTTCTTAGCCCAATAATTGTATTTCTGCACATGTGTGTATGAAGGCTGTCTGGAAAAAGTCCAGCTATTGTTAATATAATGAGAACAGTTTGTGCAACATCGATATAACCTGGCAGCCAAGGAAGATAGACTGGAATGTGCATGTGTGAACAATAATGATTTCACTGTACTAGTCAGTGGGGGTGGTAGACACCGTTGAGTGAGAGTGTGTACTGTGTGGCCACTTCACTCAGAATGACTGAGTGAGCAGAGCAACCAATCTGCATCAGATTTTGTGTTAAGCTTGAACATTCCTCCATGGAAACTATTCAGATGATTAAGGAAAGAAGAAGAAAAAGACGACGACGACGACGACTACAGCTATGGGCAACTGGTGATTGGCAACTTCATCACAACAATGTGCCAGCTCATGCATCATGTCTCGTGCAGAATTTTTTGGCAAAACATCAAATCACCCAGGTGACTCAGCCCCTCTACAGCCCAGATTTGGCACCCCACAACTTCAGGCTTTTCCAAAAACTAAAGTCATGTTTGAAAGGGAACAGATTTCAGACCATTGATGAGATTCAGGAAAATATGATGGGCAGCTGATAGTGATTGGGGGAACTGTGAGAGGTCCCAAGGTAGCTACTTTGAAGGGAACTGAGGCATCATTGTCTTATGTACAGTGTTTCTTATCTTGTATCTTCTTCAATAAATGTCTCTATTTTTCATATTGCATGGCTTGATACCTTTTGGACAGACGTTGTATGTGTATGTCTGTATTACTTCAGAATTTTCTATATACAGTGTGAGGCAAAAGTAGTTTTACAGTTATTTGTATAAAAATAATACAATAGTTAATAAATAAATAATAATAAAAGAATAAACTTTGTGTTTCAGATACTCAGAACTGTAAACCTACTATTGCCATACCCTGTATTACTTGTTAATCGATTTTCACTTCTTCTTTTTTAATTTCAATTTCTTTTGTTTCTTTTGTTCAAGAAATTGAAAAAAGAAATTTCAATTTCTTTTTTCTGCCTGATGCTAGCCAGGTTAGAACTTCTGGTACAAAGTGGAGTAAGTTGTGAGAGCAGACATCCTTGTCTTTTTTTTTTTTTTTTTTTTTTCTGATATTGGGAGGATAGCTGTCAGTTTCTATCATTAAGTAAGCTATCACTGATTTTTCATAGATGGTTTTTATCAGGTTGAGGAAGTTCCCTTCTATTCTTGGTTAGTGTGTGCTTTTATCCTGAAAGGATGTTGAGTTTCAGGGTTGGTTTTGCCGAATGGCTTTTCTTGGTCCATGGAGATGATCCTGTGATATTTTTGTTGAAGTCCATTTTTCTATTAATAAGACATATCATATTAACTGATTTCCACATGATAAACTAATTTAACATTCTTGGTATAAATTTCAGTTGGGCATTGTGTATGATCCTCTTTGATATGTTATTGAATTGCTGAATTTTGGTTGCCAGTGTTTTATTGAGGGGTTTTGCATCTATAACCATAGGAAATATTGTTCTGCAAATTTCTTTTCTTGTGATAACTTTGTCTGGTTTGGCATCAGGTTAAGCTGGCCTCATAGAATGATGTGGGAAGTATTCGTTTCTCTTCTATTTTTGGAGTAGAGTGTGAAGGATTGATACTAATTCTTGTTTAAATATTGGGTAGAGTTTTACTAGCCAATATCTGGACATGGGGTTTTCTTTGTGAAGAGTTTTTAAATTACTAATTCCACCCCTTTACTTGTAGCTATTTTTAGATTTTTCCATGTATTCTTGATTTAGTTCCAGCAGTTTTTGTCTTTCCAAGAAAAAAGGCCATTTCACCTAGGTTATCTAATTTCTTAGCATACAGTTGTTTATAGTATTCTCTTACAATCTTTTTTTTTTTTTTAAATTGCTGCAAGGTCAATAGTGATATCTTCTCTTTTATTACTACTTTTAGTAATTTAAATCTTTTTTGTCAATCTAGCTAAAGATGTATTAATTTTGTCAATCCTTTCAAAAATTAGTATTTTGTTTTATTGATTTGATTGTTCTTTTATTCTCTGTTTATTTTTGTGCTAATTTTTAACATTTCTGTGGAGCAAATGGCATCTGTTGCTCTTTACCGGGAGTGGCAGTCTGAACACTCTGTCCACTGCCTCTTACTATCAGCATCCCCAGAGAAAACACAGAGCATGCAGCTAATCAGTAGATGGAACAATGCTTTACTCACCTAAAGAAGAGACAAAATAAAATCAGCTTTAGTATTGGCCATCAGTCTCCTACCCACTTCCCTATTGCCAGTGGGTTTCTCTTAGCAGTCAATGCAGAACAAATGGTCTGCATGCACCCTTCTTGTACCCCAGAATGAAGGACTATCCCCTCCCTTCAGGGGACAGGTATAGTGGGGCTGGCCAAGTGCCACATGCTGCACATACTTAAACAGAACAAAGGAACACACATCAAATCTGAAGCAGGGAAGGACATTTTCTATACAGGATAATTAGTCTAACACAGGCTATGAGGACTCTTTATCTCCTAGTGAGCAAATGTCCTGGGCCCAGCGCCTATTTTTATGCCACTGTGTGTGTGGGGGGGGACGGAGTTCTGTGGCGGTCAAAAGACTGCATGCACATGAGTGCCTTTCTCAACGATTTTCCTTATTCTGTGCTTTGGTTTTAGCTTGCTCTTCTTTTTCCCACTTTCTTATGGTATAAGGTTATTTATTTCAGATCTTTCTTCTTTTTTAATATAGGCATTTGCAGTTCTAACTTTGCCTCTAAAAACTGCATCCTGTAGGTTTTAATCTGTTGTGTTTTTGTTTCATTCATTTTTAAATACTTTCTAATTCTCTTGCAATTTATTTTTGACCCATAGGCTACTCTGTGTTGTTTTTCACATGTTTGTGATTTTCCCAAATTTCTGCAACTGCCTTCCACATTTAGCCTATTGATTCAGTCTAACATTTGCAAACCCACTAATGCTTTTTAAACTGTACGTAATATTTTGACATTTAATTCACTGAAAAATCAATATGACTGGTCATGCAATCAAGGTGATGATATTAAACCTATTCTCAAGTGGAAGGCCATGCAGCCAGTGACAAGGTCAGATAGGGTCTCCGCTTTCACACTCAAACAGTTGCCCAAAGTCACGGATTGTATAAGAAGAGAATAAAGACAGGTCTACCAGTGCTGTCTTCACTGCACTTTCCTGATTACTTTTTGTACACGCTGTCTCCTTGCCCTGAGCCTCTTGGGAATGTCGCTGGAATGAAAGCCTGTTCTCTGAGCCTTTGTGTGTGCCTGTGCTCCTGCTGCCTTCACTGTGTGTCACGTGTGTTAAAAGCCATTGTCCTCTTCTGGAGACTCTGCAAAATCTCTTCCTCACTGAGGTTCTCATTACTATTAATGACTTTATTTCCTTTTATAGATCTTTACTCAGACAGGATTTGGAGTGGCTTTACAGAAGTACTCACTTTATCGTCCTGATGTGAAAGGTCTTTATCTTTGAATATCCAGGAAATTGCCTAAAAGCATTATTTGGTTTCTTAATTTTGAGGTAATTGGGGTTTAATATTTGCTAACAGTCCATTGCCACACTCTTATAAACAAGCTATTGGTAAAAAAGGTAAAAATTGTGTACTTCCCTAACAAGTGCAAACATTTAGGAAGTTGCAATTTGGCACAAGCACGTGTGGCTTATTTGGAAACGCAAAGCATGGATTCAGGCATTGGAAAGGATAGGTGCAGAAACCTCTTTCAGGATCAGGAGTTGTATATCTAAGTATTAGAAATAAGAATTGAAAAAACTAATTTTTTCCACATTACTTTCTCTCTCTAATTCGTGGTGTTCTCTGGGTGAGCTTTAACCCTCGGGCAGCGGTCTCCACCACACCCTCCCACACATGGCTTACTGCTCCCAAGTAGCAGCCCTTCTGGGATCCAGTAGGAAAATAATGTAGGAAGAAAGTGTTTCCACCAAGCAGTACCAGCATGCTGCATGGGATAGTTTTTCACATCCCATAAGGAGCCGTTTGAACTATTATCACAAGCATAAGCAGCAAGGAAGTTTTGATATTTTTTTTGGAGTTTCTCAACCGGTGTGTGCTAATAGTGTTTATTGGACTCATGCAGTTCCAGCATCTTGTTACCAAACATGCAGTTAATTCATGTGGCATCACCGAGATCAAAGGATCTGTGCACCAGAAAAGGACACAAAAATCAGTGAAAATAAGGAAAAAGGGGACAACCTAGTCTTCGACCTTCTAAATCCCTAAACTTTAAAGGAAAGCAAAATGGCACTTACAGGCCCCTCTTCTTAAGTCAGAAAAGGAGGGTGTTAGACAGCTAAGTACCTAAATTGTAGTTCTAAGGAATGAGGACAGGAGACTCAGCGAAATGTACAACACTGAAGTGGATGAGTTAAGTTCATTCAAATATTACATTTAAAAAATATCCTATCTTTGATATCTACCTAACAGAGACTGGCAGAGCTTCAGATCCTTTAAATGTTTTGAAAATCAATCATGACATGATGATAGTTTTTGAAAATCATCTAATTTCACCAAAGTTATCTATGGTACTCTCCGATTCCCCACTGGGCCAAATGAGGTGCTGCTGCGCCTGCACCCACACACGCCCAGCTCCAGGGTGAGTGGCCCTCCCATCACTTAATGGGACCAAAAAAAGCATAGACAAATTAGTGCCAGTGATAAGTTTGGTTTTGTATAGTAAACACATCATCTCTAAATTTTTTAACATAGTTTTATTATTTGAAAGACAATTTTCCCAACTGCTCATGAGTGAGATAATTTTAGTAGCTTTATCTTTGTTGAATCCTTTGGAGGAAAGAGACTAAAGAAGGACTGGACTATCATCTTTTAAATGTAATAACCACATTTAAAATTTTCAATGTTATCACACATATTTTATTTAATCCCAACAACATCATAAATAGGTGAGTCAGAACAGCATAGTGGTTAAGACCTTGGCATTGGAGTCAGAGAGACGTGGGTTTAAATCTAAGCTCCGTATTTAACAAGAGCTTTGTTATCTCAGGTTACTTAGGTCTAACATTCTATGTGCAAAGTGAAGTGATTAATAATATTTACCTCATGTGATTGGTTTGAGAATGAAATGAGTAGATGGATGTAATAATTTAATTATAACTACCTAGTACATTTTAACTGCCATCATCATCATCACCTACTTTATCATCATTATAATCATTTTGATCATTTCAGAGATTAAGACATTAAGCCTGAAAGGGTGACTGTCTTTTCTTAGTTAGTACCCATAAATAAGTAGTATGAAACACAATTGGAAACCACTTTCTCTGTTTCCTTTGACAAAGTTTTCTTTTTAAATGTGCGAAGAGTTTTTCACATGCATTAGTTCCTGTCAAATGGATTCTAGAGCTATACTAAGTCAAATTTAACTATTAAGAATTGAATTTAGAGATTTTCATATGGTTGAGTGGGCATCATTCTTTGGGTGAAATTTTAAGAAAAGACTTCCCAGTAGAATTGTTTATGCACTTGGAGACAAGTAGCTAGACTGAATTTTCTTTTAAGACTGATTTTGGTTTTCTTATTCAATGAGCTTTTTCCCTGTGAATAGATGTTTCTCAGAAGCCTAGGTTTACTTTTCAGTTTGGGTAGGTAATGATTTTAGTTGATTTTAATTATCCAAATATCAAGAGAGAAGCATTTCTTTTCTGTATCTAGTTTGGAAACGTTTCCACTAAGCAGTCATTTTTAGAATCCCAGGAATCCTAAATTTCTACAGCTGTATTAGTTTTCCACGGCTGCATAACAAATTACCAGAAACGTAATGTCGTAAAAAACAACTATTATCTTATGTAATTTCTGTAAGTCAGAAGTCGAACAAAATGTGGCTGAATACTTTGCTCAGACTTAAGCCCAATTGTCAGCTGGCTACATTTTCATCTGGAACATGGGGCCTTTTACTAAGCTCATTTCTCTTGTTGGCAGAATTCAGCTCCATACAGGTACAGGGCTGACATCCGCATTTTCTGGCCGTCTACCTGCCAGGGTTGCTCTCGGCAGCTAGAGGCCCACTCATATTCTTGTGCCATGACCCGCTCCGTCCCAGCAACACAGAGTTTCCCTCTCAAGCTCCGAATCTCTCCTGCTTCAAATCTCTCCAGCTGGCTCTACTGTTACCATCCAGAGAAAACTTTTTAAAGGGCTGTGTGATTAGGTTAGACCCAGCCAGATAATCTCCCTCTTGATTTACCCAGTGTGGACTAATTAGTAATCTTATTTAAATCTGTAACAATCCTTTTGACAAATAAGCTAACAGAATCATAAGGGTGATATCTTGCCACATGCATAGGTTCTTCCCAGACTCCAGAGGAGAAGATCGTGCAAGGGGTCATTGGGGGTCATTTTCAAATGTTGCCTGTTATAGGGTTTATGGCACCTGGACCAAGCAAATGTTGGTTTCTGAAGCTATCTAAATATCTGTCTCAAATCTTCTGTTCTTAAATCAGCTTTCTTCCCAGGATGCCTGTTTTTGTACATATCAGTCAATACTTTCCCTCTTTCTTTCATTCATTATTACAATAGTCCACTTTCTATTTTTTCTCAATCTGACTTCTTTCTTCCCTCTAGGACTGAAGCCATCCTACAAAATAATTGTTTTGATGGATAGGGCTGTTCTTAAAAAACAATCAATAGAATTGTTTTTCTATAGCATCAAATCAAACTTTTCTTGGAGACTTTTAAGGCTATCAACAATGCGATCTTACCTATAAATATCCAATCTTATTTTGCTCCCTATCCAATCTATATCCCCTATCTTTTGCTATCTCTAGGTAGGCTTATTCATTGCCTCACAATCACTGTTACTATTCCTACCACTTTTATGCCTCTTAAGGTGATCCTTTGTCTTGAGTTTTTTCTGTTCCCCCAAGACACCAAGTAATCCTAGTGCCTCCTTACAACTTCCCTTTATTCCTGATTCCACTTTGAGACTTGATAGTCTTCTCTTCCTAATTAGATTATAATTTCCCTAGTTGTCTTTTAAAGTACTTAAGAGTAAGTATACTGGTGTAATAATTCTATGCTGATATATAGTTGTCCCTCAAATATACATGCTAACTACTTTCTCTTAATGAAGAAATGATCAAGTCAAAGTCAAATTCTGTTACTGAGAAATACATTTTTCAGAATGTATCTTCAGAAAACAGAATGACTTAAAGTGGCTATTCTTCATTCATAAAACATACCAGAAAATGGAAACATTAAATACCTTTGCCTGATAAACTTGGATAAATTCTAATAAAACTGCCATTTATGTGGCTAATCACATCCAAATTTTTTTAAATTGAATTATTCAGTTCCCTTAGTTTTCTCTTCCTCTTTACTAAAGATCCCGGGAGCAGACCACAAGTTAGTCCCATATCTGCGTTTACAGAGAAAATATCTGGAATTACATTTACACCCAATTTTACAATTTTCCCAGGAGTCTTGTGTTGAAGAAAAAAGTATCTTTGACGGTGATCCATCTTCAGTCTTTATCCCATAAAATTTCTATGTAGCAATTGGAATTTTGGGCCACCAATTTATTCTTGAAATTATCTTCCTCTGGCTTCTATAATGTTTTCTTATGGATCTCTCCGATAGTTCTGGTCTTACAGGTCTTCGTCTTTCTCTGGATGCACCATAAAGAGAGGTGATCTGCGAGCTCTGCCCCTGATTTTTCCTGTCCTTTTTTAATATTTATTTTTTACCTGAAAAATTTTATTTTTCTTCATGACTGTAACAATTATTCTTTCCAGCTGTCTGTTGTTCATTCCTGTACATATGTCCTGCAGGCCCTTTAAACTCAGCAGCGTGTTCAAAAGGGCATTTGTAGCATTTCATCCCTGCTTTATTTCGTATTTCTCACTTCAGTTAATAGCTTCACATTCCTTTTAGTCACAATCTAGAAATTTTGGGAACATTCTCTATTCTTCCTTCCTGGTTCACTATCCACCCACTTACACTTCCACATTTTCCTTCAAATTTGTCTTTTGCCTGCCATATCCTTTCCATTTTAGAAATCCAGCCATCTTTTAGGTCTAATTTTATTAAACTCCCAGCTACCCTTGTACCTGAATAGAAATAAATCAGATATTCTTGGAAATGTCCATAACTTTATGGCTTTTATTTGTGATTATGTTGTAGGTACTGGCATTCCTCAACTGGCAACAAGTTTCTTAAGGGCACAGCTCATTCCTGTGTCCTCTCCACTGAGCTCTGTGCCTTTGGCACGATAGACGCAAACAAATGTTTCTTGAATTTTCTGCACCTTGCACACATTGCAATACTTCCTCATTCAAAAAGCAGTACTATTTCCAAGTCTGGTATATTACTTGAAATAGAATTTTTATCAAGGAGCTTTCTAAGTTCTTGATGAATTACACATTTTTAGATAGCCTCAAAATTCTCCACTGGGTTGAACAGACAAGGCTGATGATCTGCCTTTAAAATGCCAATAAGCAATTATTAATTAAAACAAATTTATTAGTTGGTCCTCTGATCACTAATGTCCTTCTCTTATTTTTAAGTGAGATATTGTTTTTCCCCAATTTGTCCTAAGTTATTCTTAAATAAATCAAAGATTTTTCATGAGTGGCCAAGAGAAGCTAAATATATATCTGTAGTAATAAAGCTTTAGGGGCTTTAAAAAATCGTTTCCCTTAGAATTCAACAATGAAATGTTTCTTGTGAATCTAATTTTCAATCTTCCATTGTGACATGACATTACTTCCCTTAAGTATTTTTGTAAAACTTTAGAGAATTTTTTGTCCCTCTTGTCTATTTCATAGACTTCTTTCATAAAAGAAAAGTATTTTATGTTCATAATATCTGCTTTCCTAGACATTGTTCTGTGCCCAAAGTCATCGAAAAGATTCTTTTTTCCAGGGGTACTTGTGGAGAGTTCTCAGAGTATTCTTCCCAAAGAACAGTCTCCTGATGATATATCCTATCTAAGAGATATTTGAAATGATATTCAAAATATGCTGTGGGCCTTGGTTTTGACTTATGTAAACATTTTGGCTTCAAGAAAGTCACAGAATTTTACTTGAACATTTATTTTTAAGCTAGTATGGAAATTCATTCCATTTTTTAAAAATCAAATACAACATACTATTGTATTGCTCACTCTTACTTGATGAGATCCTTGTTTTTCTTTTTTCTTTATTTCTTTTAAAAGTGAATTTAGCAACAGGAAAAAGTCATGAAGCTTGGTATGTTTAGTTTAAAATTTCTACTTTGCATTTTTAAAAGTCAAAAGTATGTTTGGAGTATCATAGCTATCGCTTAATTTTCCTTAAACAGTAACGGTTATAGTTCTTGCTAATACCAGTTGTAGTTAATGGGCATTTATCTATAGCTCAATCTTTATTACCTCTTTCATTACTAAACTTGTGATAATATTTTTTTTCTTTTTTTAACATATTTTATTGATTATGCTATTACAGTTGTCCCATTTCTCCCCTATCATTCCCCTCCACCCTGCACACCCCCTCCCACCCACATTCCCCCCTTTAGTTCATGTCCATGTGTCATAAGTTCTTTAGCTTCTACATTTCCCACACTATTCTTGACCTCCCCGTCTATTTTCTACCCACTATCTATGCTACTCATTCTCTGTACCTTTTCCCCCTCTCTCCTCCTCCCATGCCCCTGTTGCTAACCCTCCATATGATCTCCATTTCTGTGGTTCCATTCCTGTTCTAGCTGTTTGCTTAGTTTACTTTTGTTTTAGGTGTGGTTGTTAATAGCTGTGAGTTTGCTGTCTTTTCACTGTCATATTTTTATCTTCTTTTTCTTAGATAAGTCCCTTTAACATTTTATATAATAAGGGCTTGGTGATGATGAACTCCTTGAACTTGACCTTATCTGAGAAGCGCTTTATCTGACTATCCATTCTAAATGACAGCTTTGCTGGATAGAGCAATTTTGGATGTAGGTTCCTGCTTTTCAAGATTTCAAATACTTCTTTCTAGCCCCTTCTTGCCTGTAGAGTCTCTTTTGAGAAATCAGCGGACAGTCTGATGGGAACTCCCTTGTAGGTGACTGTCCCCTTATCCCTTGCTGCTTCTAGAATTCTCTCCTTCATTTTAATCTGGCTAATGTAATTATGGTGTGCCTTGGTGTGTTCCTCCTTGGGTCCAACTTCTTTGGGACTCTCTGAGCTTCCTGGACTTCCTGGCAGTCTATTTCCTTTGCCAGATTGGGGAAGTTCTCCTTTATTATTTGTTCAAATAAGTTTTCCACTTGTTGCTCTTCCTCTTCCCCTTCTGGGACCCCTATAATTCGGATGTTGGGACATTTAACGATGTCCCGGAGGTTCCTAAGCCTCTCCTTATTTCTTTGAATTCTGGTTTCTTCCTCATTTTCTGTTTGGTTGTTAGTTTCTTCCTTCTGGTCCACTCCATTGATTTGAGTCCCAGTTTTCCTTCCTTCTCTATCAGTTCCCCATGCATCTTCCTTCATTTCACGTATTGTAGCCTGCATTTTTCATCTAATTTGTGAGCAAAATCAACCAATTCTGTGAGCATTTTGATGACCAGTGCTTTGAACTGTGCATGTGATAGGTTGGCTATCTCTTCATGGCTTAGAGGAATTGGCTCCGGAGCTTTGATTTGTTCTCCGGTTTGAGCCATTTTTGGTGGTTTTTTTTTTTGTTGTTGTTTTGGTTTGGTTTTAGTCCGGTCTCGGCTATTACGTGTGAGGGGTGGAGCCTTAGGTGTTCCTCAGGGCGCGGCAGCCCAGTCGCTGGGCTGTGACGCTATAGATGGGGATGGGGTCCAAGAGGGAAGAATGGCGCCTGCTCCGCTCTCTCCTGGATTCAGTCCCTTCCGCCACTTCCCCTCTGCCTTGACCGTCTCTGCGCGTGCAAATGTGGGACCACCTGGTCAGCCAGCCACCTTGTGTGGCCTCACTGGGTCTGTACAGTTGCTCCCCCGTGTCCGGGGTCCACCAGCTGCCGCCTGTGCACCTGGGAACTGCCAGCCGCTGCTGCTTTTGTTCCCGGGTCCGCGCCTCCACTTTTTCTTGCCACGACTCCGCCCCTCTTACCGGTCTGGATGAATGGTTGTTGGACTTCCGTATAGTTCAATTTTCTATCAGTTCTGGTTGTTTTCTTGTTTCTAAATATTTGTTGTCCTTAATTTTGGTTGTGAGAGGAGGCACAGTGTGTCCGCCTACGCCTCCATCTTGGCCAGAAGTCCTCGTGATAATATTTTCTACTTGGGCTAACAATGAATAGAGTATGTCTCATATGTTTTATTCTCTTGAATGTGTGAATTATTTAGTGTATACAATGTAATTTTCACTGGGAAGAAAAATTGGGCTGATGAGTTTGCTAAGAGACCCACAGGATGAATATGCCTGTTAGGACCATCTGCTCTAATTTTACATAGACCTCTTTCTCTGGAAGGTCTGTAAACACTGGAAGAGGTACTATCAATTGCAGTCAAATCTGAGCTTGGTGAAAGGCAAGGAATGAGTATCATCTACCCCAAGTTAAATAGATTTGTTTATTCATTCATCTATTTTTTTATGTACCAATGATGTGCTGATATACTAAGTAGTATTTTTTTAACATTTTACTCCACACCTAAAACTGTAAAACACAAAGAAAAAAATCCTTTCTCCTGACCAAGACTGACTATGTTCTATATCAGTAAGCTGCTTTTAAGTACATCTGGGTAAACTGCCCTTACTCAGACATAGGTAGAAGAATTCAAGCAACTAAAACACATATGGTCATTTCACATGTCACGTCTATTATCAAGATTGTCAATGCCCAGGATCCTGCACGAGGTTGCAATGGCTGAGCACTGAAGAACCCCCAAGGGCATTGTTTCCATAGCTGAAGATGTCCAGACACTGTTCACATAAATTACAAACTTCATGGCCAAATGCTCTGACCCCACATGTCTTTTTCAGCCACCTCTTTCATGGCCTTTCAGGAACCAGAGTCACCAGTTGTTTCTTCATTTCAATTGTTCGGAGCTTTTTGAGCTCCTGCTGTGTTCAGGGCACTTCTCTACATGGAATAATCGATATAAAGATAAATAACACATAAATGTATCACTTAATGGACAACATTATAGTGTAATAATTTCCTTTACAGACTTCAGATCCCAGTGGAGCCACAAACAAGATGAGTTAATAACTGCATCTCCTTTCTCAGGGATCCTGTCTCAACAATGCTGTCCACGTTGGCCAAGAACTGGCGGGGGCATGCACTTACAAGCCATATGGAGAATCTGTGCTCCTTCACTAGGGCACTTAGCAAACATTACCTTTGTGTTTCGTTAGTGCTTCCTGATCTCAAGAGTAGGAGACCAGAAGGACACTAAACCATTACTTATCAACTTTCTAAGGAGTGACCTTGACTCCATCAGCTAGACTGTGCTGCTGAATAAACTCCCATATTTCAGGATTAACTGGCTTGAGGACTCGAGTGTTGATTGTTTTTCTCGCAGAGTTGCAATAGCAACACTGATAATTAAAACAAGCAAAATGAAAAGGGTTGGCCTTCTCTCCTGGCCATCTGTGACTTCTGTGTGCTGGCACTTACAGTTCAGAGGGGAGCTGGATGTTTGAACTGGCTCTCGGTTTTGCAATGAAAAGGGAGGAAAGTATTTTTCTTCTTATTCCTGTTTATTATATTTTCCCTTCCAAATATCATGGACAGAAATTATGGTACTAAATCATTTTAAATTCCATTGCTATGCCACATTTCATTTCCTGTGTTTAGCACTTGAAATATGAGAATATATCACAAGTTAATTGTAAAGTTAAACTTGCTATCTTGATCCGTGTATTTTTTTATTGTTGTAAATTTAAACATTCCTTTTTTGATAGAATTTGGAGATTTTGATTTTACTGTAAAAAATTATGACACATGATCTGACTTGTTTTGATTGTTACATTTTAACACAAGTATCTTTTAAAGAAATGAAAATTGATTTTTATTCCCTTTTAGATATTGTGCAGCATGATCAGAAAGGACTTTGAGATTCATGACTGGAATAGAAGATTAAAAATAATTTAGAACATGAATAATAGCTAATATATTAAAACACATACAAGCATAGTATGTTGAATCACATGAAATTGCTATTTTTAGTAGGGTAAAATATGGTCAAATTTTGGCAATTGACTCAGCTTATAACATATTAGTTAGGAGAATCTACACATTCCTACTACTTGGTTAATTAAAATGAAATTCTGTGACAGTTAAGCCCTGTGAGTTGGGCTCTCACAGACCCTAGTACTGCTTCTTCTCTTTCTTGATTAAGGTCTGCTTTCAGGCAATTTGACTACGCAATAAAGTCCATCTTAAAGTGGTTACACATGGAAGAAGTAAAACAATAGTAATTAATTTAGTTACTTATAATGAAGTTCAGCATTTTTAAAAAATCCAGAAGTTAGGATGGAAGGGTTTGAAGGAACTAGTATAAAGGACACATGGACAATAACAAGGTGGGGTGGAGATGGGAGGGAGGTGGGGAGGGCTGGGGGGTGGGCTGGGATGGGGGTAAAGGGCAGAAAACTGCACTTGAACAACAATTAAAATGAAAAAAATAAAAGAAAAACAAGCTTGTATTTTTTTCTTTAATGGCTTTTAATGAGAATTTCCAATTTTTAAGAAGTATGTACTTATAATAAAAGTCTTCATGTGTTCTAGAATGTTTTTACTCTTTTAGTAATGAAAAATAGTGACTAAAACAATAAAGCAAGCGTGCGTGCGCACGCGCACACACACACAAGAAGTTAGGATGGAATGATCCAGACTATAAATTAAACCACATTTTGGGGGGTTATCTACATTTACTTACAGGCATGATTACCTTATAAAATAGATTTGAACAGGCTCTGAAATGTGTATGTTTTCAGGTGAGGTCAAGATGATATTAAATTTTTGAGAATATCTGCAGGCTTTTAGCTTAAGAAAGACAGTGGTTTACTATAGGACAAGTCCTTCTCAGAATCAGTAGATCTAAGATCTCACTGAAGTTCTGTCCCAGGCATTCCCTGTGACATGAGCAAGTCCCCTGACCTGTCTGGGAGTATTTTACTTGTTGAATTTACCAACAACTCTTAGTCACATATAAATTCACACACGCTTAGCAGCAACTCTGTGGTTCCCTGGAGCCCACCCCAGAGGTTGGATGCCACTGGATTAGAAAAGCTCTGTTAACCCTTCTGGGTCTTACATTCTAATTCTATTAATCTGAGAGGAATTAGCCACAACCAAGGACAAGCAAACAAATTGGAATTTTAAAAACATGAAAGCGAGACTAACCACTCAAGCTGATAATTATGTATGAGTTGTTTCTACTTGGTGGCCAGAAACTAGACAGTGAATTTGATGAGCCAGGATGTCCTGCTGGTGCTGGCTGCAGCCTGAAGGGAATTAATCCAGATAATTGCTTAATCGGATGCTTCTTAAAAAGAGAAGCTGGAACTTGCCAAGAAGCATGGTCCAGAGTAAACATCTTTTCAGCCATATTGCTTAAATAAAACCCAAGGATGTCGTATCGATGGCCAGCCTCCATTTCCATTTCCACTGCCATGAAAATGTTCCTTTTAGCAGTTCCTTGGCCGTGGTTGTCAGTCTCTGTCAGTTTTACTTTTCAATGTGAAATATTCTGCATGATAATTCTCCAAGGAAAATAAATGAAATCTTAGCTACAAACGTTGGAACAGGAGGGTAATAGCTGTTGCTTTTGTGAGAGGTCATGTGCACTGTGGTTATGACACAGACTGCTCTGAGTTAGCCTGCATTTGAGTCATCTTATATCACATATTTTAAATAACTTATAAAGTCTGTAAGCCTCTTCAGGTTATTTGAATTTTCTGGGACTCAGTTTCAGCAATCGGGAATTGAGGGTGGTGATAACAGGATTGTGGTAAGGATTATATGAATTAATTTGCGGAAAGTGCTCACACCGACACCGAGCACGTGGTGAGTGGTGCGTTACCGTAATGGCCATGTGCTGTTATCACTGATTCCTTCATAGCAGTTCCGCATAAAGGTGATTGTTTTTGTATAACCCAGCTGGGTCACAGCTGTTTTAAACTAGTGTTTTGACTGGATTATCATAGCATAATGAAATCTATCAATTTTATGAGAAGTGGCTCAGAAAATCGAACCACATGCAACACATTTATTTCTTCAGCCAAGTCTAGCCAGGGCACTGAATAGAATTTTGGAGGTCTAATGACCAAGTAATGTATGTTAGTCCCCTGATTCCTTTTCTTTTTTCATTCTCCTGAGTCTTTATTTTTAGGGCTCTTTCTCAGAGCTGCATGTATTCATATTTAATAATTGCCATTTTTACTTTTTTTGTAGCATTAAATATTAAATATCAGGAAGAATACCTCCTTTAATTTCCCTTTGGAGTAATAAAATATCACCAGTAATTTTTTTCTTGAGATCTATAGCAATACTCTTTGTTAAAAGAGAAGTAGTTCATAAAGCCAGGGAAACATTTATGAAAAGCTCTTAGAAAGAGTATTATGTATTGGATTAAATGAAACATATCAAGTAAAGCAAACATCTAAGAGGTAAATTAGTACAGATTTGGTCTTAGAGATATTTTAAACAATAGGTGTTATGAAAAACTCCAATTAACAAAAATTTTCATGATTAATTTTTTAAAGATTTTATTTATTTATTTTTAGAGAGGAGAAGAGAGGGAGAAAGAGAGGAAGTGAAATATCAATGTGCAGTTGTCTCTCACATGCCCTCTATGGGGGACCTGGCCTGCAACACAGGCATGTGCCCTGACTGGGAATCAAACCAGCGACCCTTTTGTTCACAGGCCAATACTCAGTCCACTGAGCCACATCAGCCAGGGCTTATGATTAACTTTAATGATTTCATTCACAATGAAAATATTTACATGAATGAGAACAATTCCTTTATAAATCTTATAGATGAGGTTTCTGATTGCTCAGCAGATACTCCAAACTCACAGATTTTACATCTAAAAATGTTCCTCAGAATATTTAATTTTGCAGTCTCAATTTACATATTTAGACCAATGAAGTAACATTAGAGTACAAATTCCTGTATAATCAACTATCCTCAAAAAAGGAGCTTCCAGATATTTCTCAGGGAAGGTGCAGGGGATGTTATTAAAAATATTAACCTGTAGACCACAGACTCTGAGCAAGCAAAAGGACCCTGCCCATGCAGCAGGAAGGAGGTGCTGGAGTGCTCCTGCTTTACCTGGGCTTCATACTGAAGTGCTGGTAACAGAGAGATGAGTAGCTTTAGGAAGGAGGTTGGGGAGGCAAAGAAGGGTAAACTTGAGGGAACTGGGACCCCAACCATGTACCAACCTCTTCAGCCACACAGTACCTCCTGAGGAACTGTGTAGATTCACAGCATCCTTATGGGACATTATTTGAAAAGTGATAAAAAAATACCCTTATTGCCCAAAGGAGCATTGACGAATAGTCAATATTTATCTTTCCTTCACAGAGTGTGTTATGTTCCTTATTGACAAAAGACATCGTGGTAATTTCATTCAGATTTGCTTTAAGTTTCTCAAACTCAAAATAATAAAACCACAAACAAATTGACTTAACCTGGAGGAAAATTTGTTTAAAATCACATTATTCTTAGGTTTAACAAAATAATGTTTGCCATTTCTTTCTGTTGAATTGTAAAAATAATTTTTATGATTTTTAATCCATTTGCATTTCTGAGAGTGAGTAAAGGTATTTTCAATGGTAGTAGAAACAATCTGTAATTTATATTTGGGACATAAAATTACTCTGTTTTTAACTTCAATAATAGAAATGAATTTTTATTAGAAACGTTTCCAAAATTAAATATCTTTTCTATTCAAGAAGGGAATCTTCTTAGATTATATCCATTATATCAAAATATAACTTGTTCCAAGTAAAATATTGTGAAAAGAAAACCCAAAATTTTGGTTTAGAAATATGTATTTTATTCCATTCGAAAGAGAAATCTAGGATATTTCATATTATTTTATCAATCATTATAAAGAATAAGAGGGCAAAAACAATTTGTTAATTCCCAAAATGGGTATGTATTCATCTTAGGTATTATTTTACCTCTATATTTTCCTTCCATTTCTTTTTCTTTTTTCTTCATTTTCTTTCTTTATTTTTTTTCTTTAGATTAAAACTTTAAACAAAATACTTAACAATTTTGTTTACAGTTCAAAACAATACCCAGGTGCTGCTGCAGCTCTGAAAGCAGAGACTTAATATATTGTGGACGGTTCTCTGGCAAAATAAATCTTCACTGCTCATATTTCAGATTTACTTTGAATAGTATTAAAGATGAAGTATTTTTTATTTTTATAAAAAACAAGCATTCATTGAATTTTATCTGCATATAATTATGCAAGATTTTACGGGGGCTACACAGACCTGTGAGAGAAAATCTCAGGCCTCTAGTATCTGATGACAGAGAATGGGCAGTCACATGGTGTGCCCCAGACAGAGCACGAGGCCACAAGCCATCTATGTCCTGAGTCCTCTGAGGAGAAGAGGCCACCGGAGGCAGGTAGAGGCGGTTTCTCTATGGAGCTTCTCAGGCTATGAGGATGACAGTGTGACATCTCACTGTTCCTCTCTTCTGTTGGACAAAAACAGAACCTAAGGACTTCTTCACCCGTTTACTAGCACACGTGTTCACCACCCTCAGTAAATGATGTGCATGCAGTGAGAACTACACACCGGTGTTCTGTCTGTGACACGTGCTCTAACCAAGGCCATTTGTAATATTTTTGTTGTTATTTTTTCTGTAATCCTTATCTTAACATCCTTAAGGGAAAATCTTGGAGGAGATGCAATTATACCTTTTTCTAATTACTTTTTGAAAGAAAGCACTTAATTTACTTCTATTTTTTATCTTCCTTTTGATGACTATGCCTTACAGTAGGCACTTGGCAAGGGGTAGACACTGAGAATAGCCCAGAAAACCTGCCCTCCCCACTGTCTGCATTGTTATGTCTGATGTTCTTCAACGAGTGTCTTGTTTCTTGCAGGACGGTTCTGTTCACTCTGACTTCTGTGGTTGTCCTCGTCATTACAACTGACTGGATCAGCTGGGACAAGCTGAATCGGGGTTTTTTGCCCAGTGATGAGGTTTCCAGAGCTTTCCTGGCTTCTTTCATTTTGGTCTTTGACCTCCTTATTGTAATGCAGGTAGGTGTCTTTGTGTTTCCCTCTGCACACTGAACTGCTCCGTGCTTTGTTCTGAGTATAACACACCCTAAGCAGCCAGAGGCTCTGTAAAGCTAGCAGAGTACGTGGTTCCCAGCTGCTATTACTGGGGCCTCCTCTGATCATATTTTCAGCAGTTTTACCAGGATAAGCCAACTGGGCTTTTATGAGAGGGGCACCAAAAATTCCTTGAACGAACATTGCCAGGTGGGCCCCTAGAAACCCTGCAGCATGGCCGTGTTTCCTGCCAAGGCTTCAGGGAAAACAAAACAAAAGAAAACAAACTGCAAAAGACCCCCTGTCATTTTGTAAATGGAAAGCTGCAGAGATGAGGATGCTATAGAGCCAGCAAAATAGGGATAAGCAATTGCCAAAGCAACTCAGGGTTTATAGCAGTTGAAATGGAATAATGTAAAAATGCTTTTCCTGGCTATGGAAATGATCACTTTCAGTATTCACCAGAGATCCTTCCCTTTCATGTAAACAGTATTTCTGCTCTGCTTAGCAACAGATTGTTTGTACAATAGCATCATGCTAACCAGTGCTACTCATGTAATCTTCCAGTGTGAATGCTTTGGGGTCTTAGGAGTATCTTTTGAATGAGACAGAAAGAGACATTAACTGTTTCTTGGCATTTTATCTTGCTCATTATATGTCCATCCATTTGCTAGACATTTTCGTATTGCTTTCATAAGGTAATTTTGGATTGTTCTCTCCCGAGGCATTGTAAGTTATTAGAACAAAGGCCACCATTGCTGAAGGGAAGGTCTACTCCATTGTGTTCCGAATTTATTCTGTGAGATTCCGCAGGAGAGCAGATTGGTTTTCTCCTTT
This sequence comes from Glossophaga mutica, assembly GCA_039655065.1. Classification (NCBI taxonomy): domain Eukaryota; kingdom Metazoa; phylum Chordata; class Mammalia; order Chiroptera; family Phyllostomidae; genus Glossophaga; species Glossophaga mutica. The sequence continues at coordinate 45,575,275 of CM077304.1, forward strand.
CTAGAGGTAACAAGAGACCTCTATAAGAAAGATTCTGTCCTGTCTTAAAAGAGCTAAAAGAGAAACTGTCTCTTTTTATATAATATAACCTAAACATTAGGTTCAGCATGGTTCCTAGAGTATATAGCTACTATGATGGATGATCATTTAAAATACATTATTGCTTTAAAAATTAGTTGAAAAATTATTTGAAGGCATAAAATTGAATACTTTGTCTCACCTAAAAATAGTTGTATTTGTTCTTCTATGTCCAGTGGGATAGTTTCACAGAGTGGAGAAAGCCCTGGATTTTGAGTGAGAAAGCATTGGTGGGTTCCATATCTGTCTCTCTCTTGCTGTAGAATCTCTTCTGGATGTTTATAAAACTGAATGTATAGCACTTATATAATGATATATCATATACTATTTATCCACAGACTTTTTATCTTTTTCTATTTAATACTTTTAACCAATATACTTCCTTATGTGAATATCTGCTTTGTCTGAGTGGCCCACTTGGTATCTCTTTGAATCCATCTAAGAGTCAAAGGTATTAGTACACAAGCAGACCACTGTCTTTTGAATTTGTTTAAACTTTCTTATGTGAGAGCATAAATTTCCTGATTCCCTACTACCATCCACCACCTCTAACTTTACATAGTTTTAACAGTTCTGTCAGTAAGTCTACTGAAAGCAGAGACTTGAAGTGGGAAAATGTAACATTACAATTTACAGATATTATGGACTCACTCAAAACTTACCTAATAGAGAGAGAGGGAAGAAAGGAAGTGTGATCCGAATTTGTGCAGGCAGTCAGCAGGATTGTGAAGGGAAAAACATTCTGGATGAAGGAAACAGCCTGGAAACGTTTACTGACTTATGTAGTGTTGACGGGCTCAGAGAGTGGCCCGAGCACCAGTCAACTGAAGATAGAAAGTTTGTACTGAGGAGTATTCATTTGGCTACAAGTAACAACAACCCTGCCAACCAGCTTCATCAAATGGGGATATCTTCCTGTGTTCATAAGCCTGCCTTGCAGAATCTGGGAGGATGCATTGCTTCTGGGCGACACATGAGAGCAGAGGCTGACGTGTAACAGGGAACCCAGACCTGCCTTTTCCTCTCCAGCTTGTCTTTTTTCCTCCACTTCTGCTTTCTTTTTCTCTCTTACTCTAAAGTGGTTTTTCAGCTTTCCAGCTCACAGATGGACTAACATAGGGAGACCACTCCCTAGGTGCCAGGCCAAATTCCATATTGCTGGGACAGGATTGGACTGTGCCCATCTGTGAACCTTCTGGGGGTGAGGAAGTCCCAAAGAAAAGAAGAGACAGTTTGGGCCTCAACAGCCAAATTAGTAGGTGTCTAATATAAAACGTCAAAACTGGGCCCCCAAAGTAAGTCTGTTAGCTCTTTTTCTCTCCCCCAACACTGAGTCGGCTAGTTAAGCTTATTGAGTCACCCTTTGCTCTGTCTCTTGTAGCCTAACCCTTCCGTCTCATTTCTCTGCCGCCATGCCAGTCCTTCCTTTCCTCTGTATGATCGTAAAATACTCTCCTGTGGAACCTTCTGCCTCCAGATGTCCCCACCCCCATATACCCTGTGCAGTTCCGCCTCATAACCTTCCAATCTGAAACTCCATGTTGTGTATGTCACTTCTCAGCCAGCAGTAGTCAGTGGCTCCGCATTGTCCATGAGTAAAGTCCAGACGGCAGGAGCACTCTCTGAGTCCCCTCCATGGTCAGGCCCTGGCTGGGTTTCCTCCCACGTCTCCTGTGCTCAAGCTCTCCCCAGACCAAAGGGCTTGTTGCTCAGCCCTTGACCACAGCACACTTACTCCAGGACGCCTATGAGCCTCTTTTCCCTCCCCAGATGTGTCTCTCTTTGGCTCTGCTCATCTAGACCCTACCATTGAGGACTGTTCCAACTCCCCCTCATAGCAACCATGTCATTTCTTCTTGCTTTTAACTTCTTGGAGCTTCGTACCTGAACAGCAAATCAGCATTTCCGTCCCTATGGAGCAGAAACCGTAGCGTATAACTCTATACAGAGCCTCACGTGGGCAGCGGTAGGCCCAGAGTAATAACTGCTTGATGAGGATAAAGAAGCTACCTTTCAGCACTGAGTTTCAGGTAAACTCTGACCCGCTTTGGGAACATTATGTTGAAGTTACAGAAACTAACACATGTAGTAAGAGAGTGAATTTAAAGAAACAGAGCCACAGAAGGCATATATGTTCAAGATGGATAAAAATATATAACACAAATATCCTAACAAGACTATAACCAGCTAAACTATGATCTAATCCATTCCATACTCACATATTTCAGGGAAAAAAAGTAGAAAAGTAATGAAAGTAGTGGAAATGGAGTACTTTCACTAAAAGGTTTGTCCTCATTAAAATTATTTAAGTGGTTTAAAAGCAATCGACTCCAGGCTTTTCTAATGATAGGAAAATGTACTATCAAAAGACATTTTAATGTTTGGTAAAAAAAGAAAAGAAACTCTAAGAATATGGAACTACTTACTGCTGAAAAAAATTTATTTTAACAAAATTAGTGTGTTGATTATGAATACTTGTAGTGAAAGTATGGCTATTTTTGTGAATATTTACTGTAGGATTTTTCCACATTTATTGTGAAAAGTATTTATCACATTTTTCTGTAGTTTGAGTAAAGTCTCTAGAACTAAGGCATAAACAGATATGACATGACATTGTATAGAAATCGTCCATCACTACAGAACATGAGAAGTAAATTGTAAAGAACACTTCCTTGAAGGAAGTTTTATGTCAGATTCTGTTTAATATTTATAATTATAGCGTTTGATTTTATTGTACCTGTTCAGTTTAAGTATTTAATTTGCAGGTATGTCCCATCCCCTCTGCTAGACCGAAGAGCAGATATATCTAAGATATACAAGTTAACAATGTGATGTGCCGTAGAGTAAGCAAAGAGAACAGGTGTCTTTTGAAAGAGAGAGAGAGAGAGGAAGAGAGAGAGAGATCAGCAGACAGTGGCAGGGGAAAGCATGAAGGCAGAGGTTGAGAGTAGGAGGGTAGGCAGCTAAAATTTGAAAAGGCAGAACAATGAACAAGAAAAAAATTTCATTAGGAGTGGTCATATAATCAGTTTTGTCAGTTTTGTCCCATTAAGCTGAGAAAACATGTACAAATAAATTCATTCCTAGTGTTCTTCATGTCAGGTGCTGGAAACAGGGACAGGGGAAAGGAGATCAAAGGTCACCAACACAGTCCACGGGACTTTGTAGTCTCATAGAGGAATTAATAATTTAATAGACCAATAAGAGAAGAAAAATAGAGACATTTTAGAAGGAGTTATTTATTTAGAAGAATTATTCAGGTAGAAGGTAAACACTTCTATTTTGGCCACATTTTAAATTCATCTCCCTCACTGAACCAGGATCTAGTTGCTGACAGGAAGGCTTTAGAAAAGAGGAAGTTTCTTTTCATATGATAAAGCATGTTCTGTGCCTTTTACTAGACAGGAAGAGAGAGAGAAAAAGAAGGGAGAGGAAGACAAGGAGGGAGGAAGGGAGGAGGGGTGAGGCGCCAGAAAGACAGCGACAGGTGGGGGTGATTTGAGGAACCAGTATGATTCTCTGGTGTGTGTGGATGGGTGGAGGTGGGCGAGATTCGGCAGTGGTAATGACCGTAGAGACCGATGAAAGTTATATCTGTTGTTAAGTTTTCATTTACTCTTTGTCTCTCACAAATGCTTTATATAACCGAACTCTAGGGCATTGATGTACAGAAAATTTAAAAGTGTTGACTTTCACAACTAAATCAATGTCGTCTGGCATCAAGGTGGCATCTGCCAAACAAAATGCCCAGGAGGAAAGGTTTTATATCTGTATCTATATCTGTGTCCATACCTACATCTACAATTCTCTTTTTCCATATATACACATATACATATATACATATGTACACACACCTTTCTTCTCTTTAAAAACCTGTCCTCTAGAAGGCTTCTTTCGTCAGGTTGTGGGTTGTGTGTGTATGTGTGTGTATCTTAGATTTATGTATATAAACAGATACATAATATAGAATACTTTATATGTGTAATATTGTAGCTTTATAGGTTTCAAAGTGATGAGAGAATTCTTGTAGAGGAGAGGTTTTTAAAGAGAAGAAGATTCAAGGATTATATTCTGATGAATCTTCGCACTGTTGATATAGTTTTCCCACATGTCTTTCTTATATTTTATCTATGCACCTGCCTGGTACCTTTGTACCTACCTATCTCCTGTCACGTGTGAGTTTCTTGAAGAGAGGAAAGGTATTTTTCCATTTTTTTATTTCCACAACTATCTCACATTCAATGCACTGCAGTTTTACCAAAAATATTTGCTGAATGACAGAATAAATAAAGGAAATGAACATAACGTTATTCAGAAAAGCCCGAGAACATGAGATTTTTCAAGATGTAAAACATGTACCAACATCAGGAGCATGAACCATCAATAATATTAGATTAGGTCATTTCCATTGAATTGTAATTTTATACATATTAAATATCTAAATAAAACTATGAATAAATTGCTCCATTGAGTGTTAAAAAGGACTCTTGGTCTAGTTGAAGAGCACTTAGAGAGAAGTTATATTTCCTGAGAAGTAATTCTTAAAGCACTGAAAAAATAATTATAAAAATTGCATTCTACAAACAGTTCACTGTATAACATCTAAAATGTGTTTGTTTTCCATTTTGTGCATGGTTCTCTGAAGTAGGTTGACTACTTGAAAAATAGACATTATGACTCTTGGTGGACTTTATTTTAAAACGCCGTTGCCCTGACTTTAGTAGGGCACTACTGTTGAGGTCATAGCTGTTGAAAGTAAAATCAGTCACCTTAGAACATGGGGCAGAGCAAAAGCATGAACCTATTTTAATTAAACGGCCATGCTATTTAGACAAATTGGCATATATTTTCAGAATGAGTTATTCCAACTAATTGTGTTTACATGCTACTTATAAAGAAAGGGTTGTTTAAATGTCTATCCACCATTTTATTTTGACATATTCTTCAGCTTTGGAAATACCTTATATAACCTTCTTCAAAGTATTTTAAACTCCTTTTCACAATTGTTTTACATCTTCATTTTCCTTACACTGCTGTTTGAAAGCACAGGTAATGGTAATATCTGGCATAGGTCCCAAGAGATTACATGAAATAAGAACTTATAATTTAAGTAATACCAAGAATAACCATAAATGCCTCCTGTGTTTATGTGCCTACGAGGTTGAGTCTCGGCTTTATTTATTGTCACCATTTTGTGTATCTGACATCACTGCTGGCCCAGTGGCAAGAGAGATTGTTCAAGGAGAATCATAAAGGGGAACCTCGATATATTTATTCGTAACCCCAGCAATTACCCCCCAAATAGCAGACACACTTACCGTAGTAAATCATACCCATGCAGCGTGGAGGAGTCCAGCCACATGGGAAGTTCTGCAGGAGTTGCCACGAGAATACACTTGGGCAGGTGACTTGTGAGAGCAGGAAAATTTCGGCAGAAAGCAACAGTTGAGCTGGATGCGTTGGGTTAACAGGCAAAAGGAATTTTAGGAGCCAATCATGGGCACTGGAGTGACAAACACACTTGAAAATGAAGCTAATAGTCTGGTGAGCATGCGATACAGATCACAGTTTTGAAACAGGCAGTAAGTTTTATGAGGATTATTGTGAGCAAAAGAGATCACTCAAGTCTTTATGGATAATGTGGGGAAAATGTAGCTTAAAGGAATTATAAGATTTGGTTAAGCAAGTGGAAAATAGAGACATTTAAGTTTTATCCCAATTTAAATACTCCAGTCCCCAAGCTGGGTGTTTTGGGTTTTTTTTTTTTTTTAAGAACTAGAACGTGATTTTAAAACTGGGAAAATGTAAATTTGATACTATTTCACATGAGCAATAATTTTTCAAAGCCACATGAGGCAGAAAGATATAACTCCTTCAAATTTTATTTTTCCACGAGATGCATGATTATTTCTAGGTGCTGTGTAATGATTAGTGCCTGATCACTGCTCCCAAACAATGGCCCCCCCTTAGCCCTCACCCCCATCTTTGCGTGTGTGTGTCACGGTTGGCCCTGGAAGTCATGTAGAAGTTGCCATTTGTCTTTGCAACACTTACACAAGATAAAAAATACAGTGTTGAAGACTGACACATTCAGTCATTTCATTAGGCCCCCCAGCTTCCCTTGGGGCAGGTTTTCAACTCAAAGTATGATTGTACTTTAGGTCAGAATGTTGTAAATGATGCTAAATGTAAGCCCTACTGACAGACATTCATTTCAAATATACTCCTCCCAGTACAGATCGGCCAGTACTTCATAACTACTCTTAGTGGAGTGTTGAGAATACGAGCTTTTTCTGTGGGCTCCTCTATTAAGTTTTTAAGATAAAAAGACAACTAAGGAACAAGTTAAAAAAGAAATGTTGTCAGCAATGAGAAGTCATGGAAGCCACTTCAGCAACCCCCAGGAACTCAGAACATTCATTTTAACTCGTGCCTAAAGTAAAAAATGAGAAACAACCATTCTTAGACAACCTTAATAATTTCTCAGAATTGTAGAATTTTAGAGCTGGAGGAATAATTAGGACCACATAATCATAACCTGCTATTTACAACTAAAGCCTGAGGTCATAAAGTTAGTCAGTGGCGGGGCGCAGTCTACAACCTGGGTCTTCCAATTGCAACCCTCTATCCCATCGGGTCGTTTCAAAGTCAAAGGTTCATTTTCTCTGGAGTTGGCCGTGCAAGGAGAGCCTCGGGGAATGTTGTGCAGCGCGTGGCTCAAAGTCTACTCTAGTTAGACTGGAGATTGGGACCAAATACCAGGAGACTAATGAGAACCTTTTATGAGTAAATGAGAAACAAGCCAAGAAGGGCAGTGGAAACGTAACTGGACTAATAAGAAAACAGGGGTGGAGCAAGAGCAGGAGGCAGAAGGAAGCATAAAAAGCAGCATTCACCGAACACTCGCTGTATACTGGGGACTCTCCTGAATGCTCAGACACAGTGTATTTTACTTGATCTTCTCAACTCCCCGCCCCCACACAAAGTTGATAGTGTCATTATCTATAATGAGGATTTCCTAAGACAGACAGAGTCTGGATTTAGCAGAAAGAGAGTTAGAAAAAAAATAATGGTAATCAGGCTTTCTGGCTCTAAAGCCCATACATTTTTCGTACCTTGTATTGTTGTACATATCCAATTAAGTGACATACACAGTAACCACAGCAAAGCACTTTATGGGGGGCAGGAAGCTTAGTGAATAACCAGGACAGTGCTACCATAGACTGAAGCCAGGACCGCATGTCTTAGTGCAGTGTGACCTAGGTTCAGTCACTTCATTTCTAGGAATCCATTTTCTCATCTACAGCATGACAGTTTTTTCTATTCGTGTTACAGAACTTTTATGGTAGTCAAATTAAAAAGATACTTGAAGTGTGATAGTTTTGCAAATCAAAATTTTATAATCTAGATGGAAGAAAATGAATTAATTTATATGGAAAAGTTTTCAGAGGTATGCTTTGAATTATGATTAATCATTCCAGGTGTCTTTTCATTTTACTTAAGGAAAACTATAATAACTTGATGATATCTAAAGAAGTTAGAGGCGGAGTAACAATGCATTGTAGCCATAATCTGCTAGTAGAGATGCCCACAAGAGGATGATTCACACCCTTTCCTGATCAGAACGATCACCAAAACTCTTAGAAAAATGTGAGTTCTCTGTGGGGAGAGCGCCAGGAGATTCTAGTTTACTAACCTTGCAGCTGTGCCTGGAAATTGCTGGGTTCTACAGATGACTCTCTCGAGCGTGGTCACTGCATTCGAGTCAGCTGTGTGCTGCTTACAGATGCAATTCTTGGGTCATCCTCTTACCTAGTGGCATCAGAATCACTAGGGAATTTGTTGTGTGGACTTGAGTTTTTATTTAGCTCAAAGGTTATTCTCAAAAACCCACTGTTCTAAGTGAATACACTGGTAATAAGTGAATGTTTGTTGTTACTTTGAATCAGATGTTTTTACATGACAGAACCCCAAGGAAATGATAAGTTGCCAGAGGCCACTTGAAATGTATTGCATTTGATGAATTTGGGGGAATTGTTCAGAATGTTGCATTTCTCCTATAAAACTGTATCATTCTTGTGATGCATATTGTGAACGCTGAACAATTAAAACCAAATATTTACCAAATATGTTGCCAACTGGCTGTGTCCGCCTTGATGCTTCATGGGCTTCTCTGGCTCATCGTGTCTAAATCCACTCCCATGAATCCCTCAGACCGTTACCCACTCAGTCACTCAAGCCAAAAACCTGGGAAATACCCAAGATTTCTCCCTATCACTTTTCTTCAAGTCAGTCATTAAGCTTATATGTTCTTCTTGCTAAATATCTCTTGAATCTGTTTGCCTTTTAGACCCTTTAACCTCTGCCTTCGTTCGGGTTACCATCAGCTTTCACATGCAGGAGCACAATACTCTTTCTTTTCTTTTAGTCTTCTACCATTTCTCCAAAGGAATCTATTTAACAACACAAAAAATCCCACCCTCAGTATCCCTCTACTAGAGATTCCTTTGCATGCCATACTCAGCCTGTCATCTCCTAGCCCATGCCTCGCTGCTGACTTCTTCCTATGACCCTCCTTTCCTCCCCCATCCCGCAGCTGCATTTTATAAGCTGTGAATTCTGAAATTCCTGCTGACTACCCAAGCCCTAATGCGTTTTCATGGTGTAGGCCTTCGCACATGCCATATGAGGGCCTCTCCACCGCGCGCGCGCGCTCGGCTGCCCTCAGCCTTCTTGGTCCAACACTCCTGGCTCTGAAGGAGAGCCAATAAGCCACGGAATGCAGGTGGCATCTATAATCTGAAAAGGGTAAAGTAGCAATTCTTTCCTAGAACTTCCAGAAGGAAGGCAGCCCTGCCCACACCTTGATTGTGCTCCCTGAGAGTTCTTTTGAAATTTTCACCTCCAGGACTGTAAGATAATACAGTTGTGTTGTTTTAAGGCACAAAGTCTGTGCTAATTTGTTACAGAAGCTATAGGAAACTGGTACACTGGAGTCTCTCCACGTCTCTGCTGATACGGGGTGTTACCGATCTTTTAAAATTTTTGCTAGTCCAAAAGTCAAAAATATCTTATTGCTCTTTAATTTTTGCATTAGTAGTTGAGTATATTTTATTCTGCTGGATACTGGATGGATATTAAAATTGCTTTATGAACAACCAGCTCATGGGTTGATCTTATTTCATTATTGAGGTTTTAGGGGTTTTTTTTTCTTACCCTTTGGACCATTAAGTACCATTTTTACTGTTGGTATCCAATACATTAAAAGAAGTGCGTACTAAGTTTTTATCTGGAACTTGTGGTTAATTTTTATAAAGTAAAACAACCTTTCAACATCTCCAGAGATGTTGACATGTGATTTCATTGTTTTCTACTTTCAACTATAAATGTAATAAACTATGAGAATAGTTCTCCTTCCTTGCCTCATCTTTTGCGGTAGTGTGTTACTGTTCAATACATGCTGAACTTGATTTTGCATGTGTATTTGTAAGTCAGATGTGTGTGTCTTTCTTGTCCTGTTAACTTTATCGTGCTACGTTAGTACTATAAATAGATCGAAAGCATCTCTCTCTGCTGTACTCTGGAATTCTTTAAATACATGGGAGATTTTCTGGTACATTCTGTTGTTCTATGCTTCATTATGCTTCTTCTTTCCTTACCCCATTTTTATATTATGTCACTAATTTCAATGATATTTAGACAATACAAGGAAAATACATATATTATCTCAAACTTCTATTTTGATGTTGAAACCCCCACCCTGCCCATTTTTACATCCTTACACCATCCCTGTAATTATGGAAGGAAAAGGAGGTCAGAAATGAGCAAGGGGCTCCTTGGAGCGTTGTTGGCAATGTGGCCCTGGTTACCTATAATTTCTTTAGATTTCTTTTCCTGTGATGTTGTAGTGTTGATACTATTATTATCATTATTATTGATTATGATTGTGCCTATATGAAAGCCTGTTATACCAAATTAAAAATATATAGTTTATTCATCTTTTATAAGGTCAACTTGGACTGCATTAATAGAAGTGTCCAGGATAAATGGAGTAACAGCACCGTTTTACTTCATCACAGTCAGAACACTTCAGCAGAATTATGTCGAGTGTGGAGTATTATATTAAAAATATATTAACTTTCTGAATTGCCAAAAGCATTACAAGTTCTTTGCAAAAGATTTGGAAAGCACAGAACAGAATAAAGAAGAAATAAAATTACAATGCAATCATCCGTGTATATCCATCATTACTTGTAGACTTTAATTATTGCACATAGTCGCATACATATTTTTCCAAAACAGAATCACAAACTACATTATTATTGTTTTGTAACCTGCTTTTTTGCTTCATAAGATGTCATTAAAATTTCCCACATCATGAAATATTCTTTCACAAGATCATTTTCATGAATGTCTTCTAATTTCATCTCTAATGATATTAACAAATTACTTATTGTTAAACATTGGTGTTCATTTTGTTACTGTTTATGGTGCTGCAACGAGCATGATACAATAATTATTTTCTCGAGATAAATTCCCAGAAGTTTATTTGTTAAATTAGAAGTGTTGCATATTATAATGACTTCTCATATGCTTAGCCAAATTTCCCTCTAAAGGCTGTTTTACTTATCATTCCATGACAAATATAGGAAGGTTACCACTCACCTTACCAATAAAGAATATTGGATTTGAATTACCATATTTTTGGACTATAAGACACACCTTTTTACCACATTTTTTCTTCAAAATTATTTTCTATTTTCCTCCTCTAAAACCTAGGTGTGTCTTATGGTCTGAAAAATACATGCATACTAGGTTCCAATTGGATTGCCAAAAACAAAAGAGTATTTCCTTTTGATATACATTTTAAATTACACATGTCCATGATGACTAGTTCAACAACTCAAATTTTGCCTTTCTTTTTGACTTTTAGCAAGATCATACAAAACAGTACATAATACAGCCATCTCAGGGGGCTCAGGGTAGCAGAGCAGATCGTGAGCAAACAAACATGCATCCTTCTGCAGTGAGACACATTAGTGGGACATGCAGAGACCACAACATCCCCCCTTCTTATCGGTTTGTCACCAAATAAGCTGAGGTCACATTAGGGTTCCTGCTGTGTGAAGCTAGAAAATCTTTTTTTCAGAGCTTTTTCTGCTTCGCAGTTGAGGACGAGGGATGGTGTACACATAGTGAAGGAGATCTTTTTTTTTCTCTTAAGTCTTTTGTCTGTTTGTGTGTGGGGGGGGGGTTGTGAATTGGTTGTTGATAGTTCTGCTCAATTTTGTAAATCAGTGTGCTTAATACTCGCCTCATTGAGTTGTAATAGCTCTTTGCACATTAAAGGTACTACCTATTTTTCTGTTATGTATGTTATAAATATTTATTTTGAGTGTTATTTGTTATTAAGATTGTTTACAAACTTAAATCTGCCCCCAAATCGCCTGGTACCTGTGTGTGTAAGTCTGCCTGTGGTGGGAGGTGGGGTGGATGTGCGTGTGTACACACATGTACAGAGGCATGTTTAATATAAATTCGTAAACACTGCCCATTGAAAATTTGATATAAAATGTCAAGTTAGAATTCTGGAATCTGAATCTTAGAAAGCCCAAGTGTGGTTCTGATGCAGGGGCCAGAGATTCACATTTTGACTTATGCTAGGGTTTGTTCAACATGCAGTTGTTTTCAGTTTAGGCGTGTTGAAATTTGTCGGTTGTTTCCTTTGTGATCTCCGCCTTTTCTGTGAAGCTGTGCACACTGGGTTTCAAAAGAGGCATTGACAAACCTGAGAGATGCCCAAAGGTCAACAGGCATGGTGCTGAGACGACCAGTGAGAATGACAGAGGAGTGATGGAGGAAATGGGGTGTGTAGATTGAAGCATGTACTTTGGGGAGGAACATGCTAGCTATCTTCTGCTGTGTAAGAGAGAATGCAGCTACCCTGTATTTCACCAGAAGGCTATAAGGAAAACTGTGTTGAAATGCAGGGCAACGACTCCATCTTCCATGAATTTTTCTTTATAAAACCTCTCTGCTCACATCACTTTCCTGTTTGGAATCCCTTTGGGGTTTTAGCTGTTTTTAGAACACTAAGCGTCCTATAAGATCCCTCCCTTGGAAGCCTCACCACTCTCCACCCCACACTGCTAAGGTCCTGCCAAATGAATGGTGTAATGTTTCTCAAAACTTCAACAGGTTCGTGCATCTTGCGTCCTTTTCAAATCTGGGTGTCACAAGCTATCGTATTTGCTGAACCCCTCTTCCCTCTGGCCTGAGGCACATGGGAAGCTCCAGTCAGGGCTGAGTCTTTGGGAATCAAGTTTCTCTTATGATCCTCTTTGGAATGTCACCAACATGACCTTATCCAGCAAATAAGTCCGCAGAAAGCTCAATGATGTCTTTATATGTATTTACATATATTAATATGTAGCTAACATTTGTTAGTTATAGGCTTGGTACTAGGGCTACAGAGATGAACAAAATATATATCCTCTCTTCTAAGATCCTCAACATCTCAGAAAAGAAGAATTCATGAAAATTAAATGGGAATGTTTAGTGAATATTTAAAATCGTAGAGATCACAACTATATAATTCACATTTCAACAGTTATGGAAATTTGAGTGAATATATAATGCATTCAGACATAAAATTATGTTTAAGAGGATAAATAAAAGAAAAATAATTAAACTTGCTTGAGTTATGTAGAGGAGGAGTAGCGCTGTGTTTTGAACCAAATGCATACTTTTTGCCAAGATGATTAAGTGAAAGATGTTTATGCTTCCATTGAAAACTGGATTGGTGTTATACAGCATGTTAACTGAAAGACATGCTCATTTTTACTTGCTTAGGAATCCTTATAATGTTCAATAAAGCGGCTGCGTGTTTTTGCATAACAAAAGACAATGTGCATAGTTAATCACTAAATGCCTTGGGATAATGAGTATGTTAAGTATTTTAGCATCTGTTATATTTATATTCCATCTTAGTCATTAATGGGTAATTTTCTCTTCCACCATATAGAAGAAGACAATTTTTTCTTATTGTTACACTGCAATTTGAAGTAGGAGTTGCAGTTTTTTTAGCAGCCAATTACTCAAGTGTATTGCATTTGGAGCCGGTCCCTTCTGATACCAGTTTGCTTGCAGTGTAGCTGAAGTTCGAGTCAGCAAGAACCCCACGATTGCCGAGGTCAGAAGCCCCCAATATTTTAATTGCACATCTACACTCAGAGCTGGCTAGTGAGCTGTCATGGAATGCCCATTAAGGAGAATGCACTCCTCGACATTATACACAGTGAGTTAGACGCCTAGACCCAGACCCGAACTTCTGTGTCAGGTTACAAATATGTTTTTCTCTGTGGAGCAGTGAGCCAGTTAGGTGATTTCTGAATAGTGCAGTTTGGTGTTTTACCTCTAGTTGATCAAAACACCCGAGCTTTTTCTCAACGTGATTAATAACCCTTTTATTCTTTCACTATAGAACATCTTGAGAGTTGTATTAGCTAAGGCTGATCTCCTTTGTAAGTTCCCAAATCGTGCATAGCCCTCCAGACTAAGCACTCTTTGAAGGCATGAGCCATTGTATCTATCTTAGTATGACCACCATTTAGCCAGTGTGTGGCAATAAACGTTTCCATAAATGTGCGCTGAGTTGTGTTAACTTTATTTGCCATGGATGATAAAAGCTACCAAGAATTTCAGCACTATTAACACTTAGTTCTATTAGGATTTGAAGCTTTAAGAAACAGTGCATTTTATTTTGCTGGTAAGTAAACATCTGCACCAGGGAACTGTTGGCTCTTATCGTTAGTTCATTCATTCAGCTACTTTTGGAAAACTGTTGTCACAGACTAGACAGAGCAGCGAATTCTAGCCAAGCAAAGCAAATGTTACAAGATCAATGGTGTAATTTTTAACGAAAATGTCTTTGGTTGGGATTTGGACCAATTTTCCTAATGTTTACCTTAAATTTTTGCTGCTATTTCAACTTGTTTCTAGAGAATTCTAGAATCTTCCTGTAATGGAAAGATCTGCTCATTACCAGAGAGTTCAGGGACCTTAAAAACCCAGTGTAATGAGAAAATCAGAAACAGTCATTAAAAGGTAGAGTACACAAGTGAAAGTCGGTTGTACCAGTGACGTCTTGTCTCAGTGATTCCTTTTATTTTAAAGGAAGCATAGTAGATGGATGTACAATGTTATGTTCATTTCAGTTGTGCAGCATAATGATTCAGCATTTAAATACTTTATGAAGGATCACTGCATGAAGTCTAGTAACCATCTGTCAGCATATAAAGTTATAGTATTATTTAACTACATTCCATGTACTGTACCATCCCCAAGATTTAATTGTTTTATAACTGGAAGCTTGTACTTCTTAATCCTCTTTGCCTATTTTGTCCATCTTCTTGTTCCCCACCCCTCTAGGAAACATCAGTTTTTTTTCTCTGTGTCTATGAGTCTATTTCCATTTTGTTTTAGCTGTTCATTTGCTTTGCATTTCAGAGCCCACATGTAAGTGAAATTTTACAGTATTTGTCTTTTTTCTGTCTGATTTATTTCACTCTGTGTAATAACCAGCCCCCAGCTCCATTGATGCTCTCACAAACGGCAAGATTTCATTCTTTTTCATGGCTGAGTAATATATCTCACATATCCTTTATCCAATTGTCTATCAAAGGACACCTAGGTTGTTTCCATATTTTAATATTGTTAAAATGACCAGCAGTTTACAGATTCAGTGCATTTCTATCAAAATAGCCATGTCATTCTTCTCACCTATTGATGGCCACTTAGGTTGCTTCCACACTTCGGCTGATGTAAATAATCGTGCAGTGAATGTGGGGCGGGGGGGTGCAGATATCTTTTTGAATTAATGTTTTCCTTTTCTTCAGATAAATGCCCAGAAGTGGAATTTTGGGGTAGTATGGTAGTTCTTTTCAAATTTTTTAGGAAACTCCATATTGTTTTCCACCAGCAGTGCACAAGGATCCCTTTTTCTCCACATCCTTGCCAACACGTACTTGTCGTCTTTTTGCTAAGAGCTACCTGACAGGTATGAGGTCAAAATTTATAGTGGTTTTGATTCACATTTCCCTGATGATAGTGATGTTGAGCGTCTTTTCCCATCTTTGTTGGCCATCTATTTGTCTTCCTCAGACCTGCCTATCTTTTAAATTGGATTTTTTTCTTTAATTTCGATTTTGAGTTGTATGAGTTCCTTATGTATCTTGGATAGGTACTGCTTGTCGGATATATCATTTGCAAATATCTTCTCCCATTCAATAGACTGCCTTTTCATCTTGTTGATTTTTTTTTTTTTTTTGCTGTGCAAAAGCTTTTTAATTTGATGTGTTCCCTTTTGTTTATATTTGCTTTTGTTACTCTTGCCTGAGGAAACAGATAAACAAATATTGTTAAGACTGTTGTCAAAGAATTTACTGCTCATGTTTTTCCCCCCTGGGATTTTTATGGTTTCAGATCTTACATTTAAGTCTTTAATCCACTTTGAGTTTATTTTTGTATATGATATAAGAAAGTGGTCCAATTTCATTTTTTGCATGTGTCTGTTCAGTTTTCCCAACACCATTTATTGAAGATTCTGTCTTTTCCCCATTGTGTAATATATTCTTGCCTCTTTTATTGTAGAGTAATAGACCATATAATGTGGGTTTATTTCTAGGTGCTCTCTTCTGTTTCATTGACCTTTATGTCTGTTTTGGGGCCATTACCAACTGTTTTGATTACTATAGTTTTGCAATGTCGTTTGAAATCAGGGACACTGATACCTCTAGCTTGGTTCTTTTTTCTCAAGATTGCTTGAGAACTATTTGAGTTCAGTGACTTGAAATCAGGATGAGTTGCTTAAGGAATTTAGGGAGCTGATATAAGAAATAAGAAAACATTTCTTTTTTTTTTTTTTTAAATATTTTATTTATTTATTTTTATTATTTATTTATCCTTAGAGGGGAAGGGAAGGAGAGAGGGAGAGAAACATCAATGTGCGGTTGCCTCTTGTATGTCCCCTGCCGGGAACTGGCCTGGCAACCCAGGCATGTGCCCTGACTGGGAATCGAACCGCGATCCTTCGGTTCGCAGGCCCGCGCTCAATCCACTGAGCTACACCAGCCAGGGCAGAAAACATTTCTTGATATCTCAAGACACAGTTGTGTTTCTAGAACTCTGGCTTCCACAGAGCTGCCACGGGGGCCAACAGAGTGGGAGGCAGAGGCCATAAAATGGTAGTGGATGGAAGAGGAACTATCCACCTAATCAGCACATCTTCAATTTTATTGAAGATTCTTATAAAATGTCTCTCAGAGTTTCAGTGTTGACAATATTTTGCACACCATGCCTCTAGAACAGTAGCACGAATGTAATACTGAATAACTTAGGAAGAAGTGTAAAGATTCTGAGAAGTCAAACATACAGAATAGAGGCTTAGTAACAGGCACAAAAATATCTTATGGCTCAATATGAACCAGTGCAATGCTGCAGCTTCCAAAACAAAACAAAACCCATAGAGACTTGGGCTATATTACAAGAAATATGGAATTTAAAACATTGGAGGTGGTAAGTCAGCTCTAGTTTGAACTGAATAACCCTACTTATCCAGAATTGTATTTAGAAAGATGGACACAAAACTGCCATTTTCAGGAGAAATTTTCCAGGATAAAGAGGAGTAATACAAAATTTGGAAAAGAAAATTCTCAAGGGAAATAAGATAATTTCCTTAAAATACTAAATGGTGGTGTAAGACAGAGACTTTGTCTTAAGGTTCTTCACCTTGTTGAGAGGTAGAAGTAAAGTTGTCAGAGGTCAGATCATGAGAAAAGGGGGAGAGAAACTCATGATAGTATAAGCCCTACATTGGGATTTTTAAATAATTTTTATTGCAATAAAATCCAGATACCATAAAACATCTCATTTGAACTGTTTTTAGGTATACAGCTCTGGGGCATTGCATGGCTGCGTACCTGATAAAGACTCTCTCCCCGACCAAACCCGAGTTGGGCTCCTCTGAGTGCTCGTCTTAACCAGGCCTGGCCTTGGGGCTTGTCCTCAAGGCTGTCTGGTTCTGTTGTAGTAAAAATCCCCTCAGTCAGTTTAGAGAGACTGCCCACCAGTGATAGCTGGACACCTTGGCCTGCTTTCAGGAAGAATCCTTGTTAAGCTGACTTGGTAAGAGCCCTCCTATCTTTGATGTGTCCTCCTAGTAATTTTCCATCATCCAATGCAACCCTCCACCCCTGCCACTCACCTGCTTGGTTATGAATCCCCAGCTGTCTTCACTACATCCAGGGTGGAGCCTGATCTCTCTCCCCTCCTGTGATGGTCTTGACACCCATTGCAACAGTCCTGAATAAAGTCTTCCTTACCATCCTAACAAATTTCAGAATGAGGAAGGGGTGTGTGTGTGTGTGTGTGTGTGTGTGTGTGTTAACACAATCATCACTTCCATCCATCTCTGGAACTTTTCTGTCTTGAAAAACTGAAACTCTGTACTCATTAAAAAGTAACTCCTCACTCTCTCCTCCCCTCAGCCTCCGGCAACCACCGTTCTACATTCTGTCTCTATGATTTTGAATACTCTGTGTACCTCATGTTAGTGGAATTACATGGTATTTTACCTTTTGTGACTGGCTTTCTTTCCTTAGCCTACTATCTTCAAGGTCCATCCATCAGTGGGCACGGGGCTGCTTCCACTTCATGCCTGCTGTGAGTAGGGCTGCTGCGAACGTGGGTGAACAAGGTATATCTGTTTGAGCCCTGGCTTTCAATTCTTTGTGTATAGACTCACGAGTGGAATTACTGGGTTATACGGTAATTCTAATTTCAATTTTTTGAGGAGCTGCCATATCATTTTCCATAGTGGTGCCACTATTTTACATTCCCATCAATAATGCACAGGGTTCTGATTTCCCACATGCTCTCAACCACTTTATTTTTGTTTTGTTTTTGATAATACCTGTAGTCAAGGACATGAAGTGTGTGGGTGAGGGCATGTTGCTGCCTCCACACCACCCACCCACTGCCCATACAAATGCACACACTTTCACGTGGAGGGACACCTCCCTCTGGATGGCAGCAGCAGGAGTCTCACTATTTTGTTAAACACTGTAAGGCAGTAGTCTGGTTTTATGCTATTTCGCGTTTTAAGAAACTCACAGTATTCAGCTAAACTATGTGATGCATTGTTCTGCTAGCCTGCGAATCTCACATGCTTTGATTCCTCAGTATATACAAAAGGATTTGGAATCACACCATTGATGAACTGGTCGATTTCCGTGTAGAGGCGACCACTTGAATATTTGATTTGGGCACCAAATTAAACAGTTTTAAATAAGGTCTAATATTTCTCCTTTTGGAACACTTTAAAAAAATAGTTTCCTTTTTTTTATTCCAGCAGCTAGTGAGTCACATTTAAATTCTTTGATTATCCAAGCGTCTTTTTAATCTTCGCAGAAGCTCAGGCGCTGTAATGTAAATAAAGCACCATGGGTGCCAAGTCAGAAACTGCCACTTGAGATGTTGGATCCTCAGAGACCCTTGTCAGTTTTAATAGCTGTGATGTTTCATAAGCCTAGCGTTGTCCTTGGGGCCAGCCCATCATTAATAATCATTAAGTTCAAGTTCATTTCCATGCTCCTTGGGATTTCATATTTGTTTTACCTACATCCATCCCACATACCAAAGAGTTAAAGTGCTTTTAAACAATTAAGAAGGAACCTCTTGTCAGGTTAAGATTAAACGCTGACAGTTTGGATCACAGGGTAATTGTTAATAAATTAGCGATGCATTGAGGTTCCTTGAAATTTAATGGACAATATTGACTACCTTTCTAAGCTTTCTGTGGAATTTAACAATTTTTTACTGCTCAGAGTGTCGGGCACCCTCCCTGGCGCACGGGCTCTTCCCCTCCCATCTGGGGAGCAGCGACCCAGGGGCCGCTCTATTCCTGCCACCACCCTCGAGTCCTGCATGGCAGCCAGCGCCATTGCAGAGCTCACTGGCAGTTGCTAACCCACGGGCTGGAGAAGAAGACTTTTATTATCTCATGGGCTTTACCTATGCTGCCAAAATAAATGTAGCTACTAAAATATGTACTCAGTAACTATGTGAGTGCCTACGAAGTACCAACTCTGGGCTAGAGGCATAGGATTAACCGATGGATCACATAAATCAGGCACGTTTAGATGGAGCAGCCACTTTTCTGTTACGCGTCTGTAAACTGAGGTCCAGAGAAGACACATGCTGATCGGGTCACTTACCAGCTCCGTCACACAGGACACATTATATAACCTCTCTGAACTCCAGTTTCTCTCATTTATAAGATGGGCGCAATGATACCGCTGCTGGGTGTTGCTGTTAGAGACAAATTACATACTGCTTTATTTTAATCCCCTTCTTCTTGCCTTCACTTTGCAGGGATGGAATAAGCTTGTGACGAGCATTTCACTTCTTATTAGAAGGTGAAAAACTATCTCCTCATTTAGATTAATGAAGTCGGTCTTTCATCGAGTTATAGCAGATTGCTCTATATCAAGCAAAGAATGGGGCCAAATGGGAAAAAGAATTAAATAGGCTTATTTAAGGCTCCCTTCAAATACTGTGTAATAATATGACCACTGATAAAATTGTTTTATAGGTCCCTGTTGTACTCTAAGTTAAAAGTTATAACATCCACATAATTTATGTATAAATCCTCCTATGAAAATTTTTAGGCGGAATCAGCTTATAGCTAAGGGCTTATAAAAATAAAATTAAAAAAACAAACTACACACAAACATAGGATCTCATTGCTACGGAAATACTGATACTCAAAATCAGAAATTTTCTTTCTCGTCAAGCCTGTGTGTATGTGTACACAGTTTGAACACAAAGGGATTTAAAATATTTATAACTTTAAAATATCTTTAACTTTAAAATAATTTTATATAAAAGCTATACTTATTCAGTTGCAATTGATACCAAGACATTGAAAAATATTCTCTGTACATGGATAGTTTTTCACATGAGATATTTTTACTATGACTCATAAGAGTGTAAGATTGTTAGAGAGTGTTTCTTAACATTTCAAAGCTGATACACAGTTGTGTTGCTCAAAGCTCTCTGACAATTTCCGCACCTCTCACCGCTCCGAGACCCTGTCATTCTTACCTGAAGGGTCTTTGATCAGCCACTCCCATGTTTCTTGCTTCAGACACTGGGGCAGATGTCATTTATTGGCAAGTACCTATTCAGTGCCAACAATACACCAGGACTGGGGCATAAAATATGGTGGATAAAATGGCATTGCCCTTTTGGAGCCTGGAATCCAGGGGGCAAAAGCAGATATTAATCAATGAGTCCTAAAAATAAATACATAAGTGCAAGCTGTGGGTACTTGGCATGGTTTGGAGAGCTTTGTTAGAGATCACCTCTCGGACCAATCAATTAGGTGAAGAAGGGGATGTAGGGGAAGAACATGGATTTTGAATTTCAAATCTGTCTTCTTTGTCCTGAGGCACGTTCCTTAAACTCTCTGAAATCTCGTTTTCTAATGTGTGAAAGGACTTCATTGTGTTTACCTGGACTGAGTTCTTGATGACTGTAAAACAGAGTTGTTAGTGGCTAACACATCATGTGCGTTCACTGTTAAATAATAGTGCCCATTCTCTCCATGGCCCCATAAAGTTGTTGTGTTCATTTTCTTTAAGTGTTATTCTAAATCAAATACAAGCACATATTATATAGAATTGTATCTGCTCTGGAAATACCAATATCGAATTTAGGGCATTTTATTTCAAGTCAAATGTTTGACCAGTAATGTAATGAAGGTAATAGATTCATTGACTTTGGGAAAATTGTATGCATTATGCATATTACTGGCTCGGCTGAGTACAGCCATGTGACTTAAAGGAAAACCTGCTGAACTGAGAGTTAGGAGCACATGATTATAATTAAGGTACTCAAAAAGTCATGGTACATCTGTGGGCCTTGGGTGAATCCTAAGTCCTTTTTAGCTGAATCATCTTGGGAAGCTTAAAAATGAGGTTAGTTCCCATTTCACATGGTTGATTCTTATTCTTCCTGGGATTCTTAGCTTAAGGGCCCCTCCTTTGAGAAACCTGCCTTGACTACCTAAGGTTTGGTTCTGTGTCACTCCCGTGGGCTCCCCTAAGGAAGAACCCTGCGATTCTTTATTGAATGTCTGTGCACAAAACTGATTCTTCCCCCACACTGTGCTCCCCCTGAGGAGTGAAGCAGTGCCTGCCTTGTTCCTCAGCTTTTGGCACAGTGCCTCACACTTAACGGGTACTATTTAGTGAATATCTAGTGCATCCCCTGAAATGGAAAAACAATCACCAGTCATGTGCTCGGTACGATAAAAAATGTTCTGAAAAAGTGTGTAGACCAGGCTCTCCCTCTTAAGGAGATTATAATTAATTGAGGAGAGCAAGATTAAGACACAAACAACAACAAAAATCAGGCAACATAACAAGGACATCATCAAATGAGGTGCACTAAGTTCTTCAGGTGATCCAGAGATCATCAAGGAAATTTTGGGGTTTTGAAGACTGGAAGAGAATGAACTAACAGTGTGTTGACCAAGGCTTCCAAAGAGCCACAGAATCCGTGGTGGTTAGCTGTGGGATCCGCCACTGGATAGGCAGCCCGAAGGCAGATTATGGAGGGCCCTGGAAATTGAGAGGACTATAGACTGGTTGGACTTGGAAATGTGGAACCATTGATGGTGTTGAGCATAAAATTGACATGCTCAGAATAAACTTTGTGGAAACTTAGGATAGATTTTAGCAAATGAACTGTCTAAAATAAAAGTCTGAAGCAACTCATTTTAAAGTAGTACTTTGTATTAAATAATATTTAAATTTTTAAAAATATATATTTTATTGATTATGCTATCACAGTTGTCCCATTCTCCTTCTTTATTCCCCTCCACCCTGCAGCCCCTCCTACCCACATTCCCCCACCCCTTAGCTCAAGTCCATGGGTCACACATATAAGTTTTTGGCTTCTACATTTAAATTTCTAAGTCTTGTGCATCTCTTTAATCTCACTGGTCATCATAATAGTTCAACCAGGTAGGAGAACAGTATTTACAGAAGAAGCAGATGCTTAGAGAGGGTAAGTGGCCTGTTCAGGGTCATCTAGTTAATTACTGGCAGAGTCAGGATTCAAAGGAAGAATTCCTGAATTTCAGATCTCTGCCATTAGAGTTAAAACTAAAATTGATTGAATGGCAGCACCTCTGTAGTTCAGTTTTTTATACATTTAATCTAAAAACATTATTACCCTAATTGTGGTGAAAGGTCCAGAGATTTTTGTTAGTGAGGGTTTATTTTTTTAGGTTAAAAACATGAGCATGCTGTAAACCCATGCAGCAGCTTTGAAGAGCATCAGGCAGCTGTTGCTTGATAAGCCCGCATTTATAATACGTAAGTGTCATAACACTCAAACAGTAACATGTATTAGTTTAGATTATATGTAAAAACCAGAAACAATTCTGGTCATTAAAAACACACAGACTTTAAACTACAGATTTAAATCATAAGAAATAAAACAAGAAATTAGGATGTATTACGAAGGCTGGTTTTCCTGTAGGAGAGACATGGTGTATATTCTGTAAACAGAGAAAGGATTAGCACATGGCACTTAACAGGTTTGACCTAATGTCTGGCGTGCTGGTAGTTGATTCATACTCTTTGGCCACATAATAAGATATGATCATTGATATTGGTATTATTGAGTGTTTTGTGGGGAGACTATGGAGTACCGTGTTTAAGAAGCCAAATTCTAGAGTCAAATTCGATGGGGTGCAAACCCTGGGGTAAGTCACCCCCCCCATTTACTAATTTATCTTATACAAGTTTCTTAACCACTGTAAATCTTAGTCTTTGTCTATCAAATGTGGATGATACTCAGTACATTTTACCTGTGATTCTTTGAAAATAGGAAAGGAGTAAAGAAACAAATTGATGGTAAGGAATAAAAAGTTCTCATGCCAGCAAAACCAGAGTTTTGCATACATTTTCTACACAGGTGCAGACATACGCATATTTCCTATTTGCCAAGAACTACTAATTTGTATTCCAGAACATGTCTAATCCATTCCATTTTCTACCCCTTCACTAGGGAAGTGTCAGCACTAGGTTTGCAAGAAAATGGAAGGCAAGCTTTTATGACATTTTACTGATTTTCAGTGATTGGTGGTGATTAATGAAGCTTTATTGGAAACCAGAAACAAATAATTCCTGGATTCCTGGTCTTAGGTTTTAAAGCAATCCATTGGGCATTGAAAAAAAGGCCTACGAGTTGCATTTTAAAGGCTTTTCTTTTTAAACCAGAGCTTTTTTTTCTCCCCATGTAAGCTCTATATGTAAGACATGGTGTCGGTCATAGAGTAAGCACTTTGTAAATGTTTAAATCTAGATTATTCTTCCTTGCCCTTTGTCTTGCAGCCATTCAAGGCCAAGCAAGTTCACATGGGATGTGGGCAGACAGAAGAAAATTTGTGGAGCCATTGGGATGTCAGACGTGCCTTTATTCTGGGGTGGGGTGATCCACCCACACCAAAAGCTGCGAGTCATGCAGGGGGAAGTCCTGACTCCCTTATACACTAAATGCACCCAAAGCTGGCAGGGTGTCAGAATATTGTAAAGCAGAGTGCGATTCTGTGCGTGCAGGCCCAGGTTCAAGGTTGTGTGAATACTGCTAAGTCATAGTTACCTGGACATCCGTCCATGTGAGACAGCCTGACTGACTCATTTCCCCCTCTCCTGCTGCATCTGTTAAAGAGTTATTTGTTCTAAACAACATGAGTAAACTTCATCAATAGGACCCCACTGTCTGCTAGAACAGTTCTTGCCAAAAAAACAATGTTTAAAAATTGAAGCTGCTGACTTCAATAATGGGTAGTATTATGAAGTTAAACATGGGAGAAGCAAAAATGATCTTTTAAAAATATTATTGAAGCTTGATGGCTTCAGTAACTTCTGTTCCTTTCATGTGCAATATTCCTTTGCAATTGTGGAAACTTGTGGGAAATACCTGGTGGCATCTAGTAGAGTAAGAATACAGCAGAGCGGCTGAGAGCGGAGGAAGCAAGCCAAGGAGGTGGACAGGTGATCCCTTCCCAGTGAATCGTGTCCTTCATCTGTCAGAGATGCAGGACTCTGCTGCAGACTGAAAACCTGACTGCATGTTTCCAAAGGGCCAGTTCATGCAGATGTCTGAAAAGACAAATAACTACTGTGTCTTCTGATTGAAATGAGGACAATCATCCTTGCAAGAGATTCTTCGGAGTTTGTGTTACAGCATGCAGTCCATTCTAACTTGCCCATTTTCACATCAAAATGTGTCTCACAGCCAGTGAAGAGTTGGTGGGGAAAGCATTAAACTTAGCTCCCAAATGTGTTTCCTACAGCACCAGCCTAGAGCAGGCCTGCCGAGTGCTGCTGCCTCGAATGCGATTTTGAAGCAGGGAAATCTGTCAGCCACTGCCCCAACTGTTAACTCCATAACCGCACTATCTCAGGTAAAATCTATGGTAGTAAAATGTTACAGATGCCCTGCCCATTGCTTTTTAATACCTGCACAGGTAGGCATCAGACCAGGTCTCCACATGACTGAGGAAACCCAAAACCTCTATGATGATGCTCCTGATACGCAGAATTGATGGACCAGAGCACAGCCCAGTTTGCCTTACTCCACCTTCCAAATCTCAGGAGACGCATTCTTGGTATGAGACATCATCTTGGATTACGGCTGGAATCTAAGCTCAAAGCAATTCTGGGAAGCATAGCCTTAGCTTTCCAGTGTCTAGCAAGTAATAAGTTATTCTCAAAGAAAAATGAAATGGCCGTGACTGAAGTGATCCGAAACATCACCTGTGTTACCACCCCCTTGCTCTGGACATAGCAGCCAGTGGTATTAAACAAGAAAAAGAAATAAGTATATAAAGCAGGAAGCAAAATGATCCTGTTTGCAGCTGTTATGGTCATATGCTTCAAAAACCAAGAGAATCAGTACAAACACTATTAGAAACAATAGGTTTCAAAAAGACAATTGGTATGAAAATTAATATATAGAAATCAAACAGCTTTTCTATAATTAATAACCAATTAGAAAATGCAATGAAAGAAGTTATCCCATTTATGAAAGCAACGGCACGGAAAGATATACCAGCTGACATAAAGTTAACAAAACTATGTAGGTTTTATGTGAAGAATCTCTTGAAAGCTCCTGCTAGAGTATATAAGAAAAAAAAAGTGTAAAGAGATACTTTTCTTTGAATAGAAAGGTTAAAAAATGTTCAATATTACCAGTATTGTAATTTCCCAAATAAACAAGATTCTGTGAATCTGTCAATTCTACATTTACAATGAAAAGAACACATATGCAAAATGAGCCATGGAAGGTCTGAGTTGACTTGCTGGTTAAAACGTATCATGAAGCCAAAACTAAGATAGTTTCTGCATTAAGAAGACATGGACCATTCGCTGGGTGGAGATTTAGAACACATCCAAAATACTTATAGAAATAATTTAATGAAAAATGAAGGTGGCATTTCATGTCAGTGAGGGAAAGATACATTATTCAGTGACTGTTGTGACAACTGGCTAGGTATTTGGAAAAAAAAATAAAGTTGTGACAACTGGCTAGGTATTTGGAAAAAAAAATAAAGCTAATTTCTTACCCACTTCTGGATGAAGCAGATGTTTGAAGGTAAAAAAATGAGTGAAGAATATGAAGAGATAGTTGATAAACATAAATGGCTACTATATTCATCAATGGAGATTATTTAAGGAAAACCGAGCAAACTGAAGATGCGCCCTTTTCTACGTATGAAATCTAAAGGCCGCAGGACCACATCCATAAACATTGATCTATGAAAAAAAATGGAAAAAAAAAAAAAGAAACATTGATCTGGCTATGCTTTCTACACTTTCAGAAAGGTTAATCAGTATTACCAGGGCTCTGTTCTCGAGAACATCTGGGGAGGCCGTGTGCTTACTTTTAAGCCAGTTTCCAGTGGTGCACGTTCTCCTTTTTTGTTAAAAATATATGAGGCTTGGGGAAGGACCAGCTCGGCCTCTCATCCTGAGCCATCTAACTACTTAGGGCTGCAGGTAAGGAATTTGCTTTCTGAAAGGATAACCTAGTAGTGGACCTTAGAAAGGGGAGGTAGGGCTGGAGGTTGTGGGGAGGAGAAAGTGTTGATTCTGTGTTATGGACATTTAGATGCCTGTAGGCATGTTTGGATTTCTGACCATGTGCCCAGTTCTATTTTAAATGAGGTATAGCATCAGGAACGGGGTTGGTATTAGTCAGGCTCTTCCCTGAGGTAGTGAACCGGGCCTGGGATCAGGCTCAGATATAGGCCGTGAACCAGCTAGAACATGTTAAGAGAAACATAACCATGGCAAGAGAGAATTTGCAATTATGCCAGGACAAGTGTCCAAATAGGTTACATAGCTGGGCAATGAAGAGCCGGGCTAGAAACTACAGCAGCATTTGGGGGGGGGGGGAATCTGGAAAAGGCATTAAAACATATTGGCTGTGGGCTCCAGGGATATGACTGCATCAGGGAAGATGTTAAAGAAAACAGTCTGAATTGATGACAAAGGAGAATGCTAAGCAGGGAGGCTCTCCAAGAAGGCTGCTGTGGCAAGTGGTGAGTTCTCCCATCCTGAGAGCTATTCAAAACCAAGCCTATTGTCAGATTGAATTAGTGGAATAAAAGGGATAGAGATCAAACTCTCAGCTTATTCGAGGCTATCATATTCCTTACTGTATTCATTGTTAGTAGGAGTCCCCAGATATTTAAAAAACAAAGGAATTGTTCTATATAAGAAAACAAACTTAAAATAGGTTGTAAGACTACAAGTCAGCCAGCTCGTTTCTCAGGAGCTATTCTGGGGTACCAGCTATTCAAAGCAGAGCCAAAGCAGCCCGTTTGTCACATCCAAAAGCCACAAGACCACTTTTATTACCTTTTCAACTTGGCTTTCCTCTCTGCTCTTTTCTAAAGGTTAGCCAGCTTTTCTACATGTCCACTTCCAGGAAAAGTCTAGGGAATCACTCTCCCCTTTTCATTCAGGCTTCCAGCTGATGGATCCTAGGTAACTGCTTCTACATAGCAGGAGTAGGTGTGACCTTGGGATAAGGCTGGTAAAGCAACTTGGGTCTGACCTTTTTTTTTTCTCAGTCAAGTCCTCAAAGAGAATGCTTAATATCCCTGAGAAGGCTTCTGGTCTCTGCTCCAATTACTTAACTAATCTAAATTACACAAACACAGACCATTCATCAAGGTCAGACTACAGTGATTTGCATATCTAGGCAAAGTGTTCCCAGTGCAAAGGGTGAGCTAAGGCTAAGTGAAGCAGAAATGAAGTGCTGACTAGTCGGAAAGAAAGAAAAAACGAAAGACTTGTTAAATATTTAACAATGGGAGAGTTTGCGGGTTAGTTACCTGAATGATTATTGTTTTATTAGTATGAAACGAAAGGCATTTTTCTTTTTTTTAACAAGACACTTTGCAAGTTTAGATTGAGACATTCAACTCCAAAGGGTGTTAACATTCTTGACAAATATGGAGAAAGTAAAGACAAAGATACTTGGCTTGGTGAGAACATTTCCAACCCAGAGACCAGATCCAGCTCTCCCATGCAGGTCTTACTTTCTATAGCAACAAGCAAATTCTCTAAAACTTAGTGGCTGTCAACTGCTCCTAAAAGGACTCTCTTCCAGTTCTGTACACTCACCTGAAAAAGTTGCATCAAAAACTAGCATCAGCCTGGCTGGGTGGCTAGGTTGGAGTGTCTTCCCACGCACCAAAAGGTTGCAGGTTCAATCCCAGGTCAGGGCACTTACCTAGGATGCAGATTTGATCAGTCAGGGTGCATAGGAGAGACAACTGATGGATATTTCTCTCTCTCTTCCTCTCCCTCTAAAATCAATAAAAATATGTCCTTGGGTGAGGATTTTTTTTAAAAGCTACTATCAAATAAGCCAGTCATAACAAGATTTTTTTTAGCCTTATTCCACTTATATGAGGTACCTGGAATAATCAAATTCATAGAGACAAAAAGTAAATGAGGGCTGCTGGGAGCTGCCAGGGGCTGCGGGGAGGGGAAAAGGGGGAGTGGGTGCTTGATGGGTGCAGAGCTGCAGTCCTGGCAGATGAAAACCTTCTGGTGATACGCTTGCATGAGGATGTAAATGTCCTTAACACGAATGAACCGTACACTTAAAAAAAAATGGTTAACATGGTAAATTATGTTATTTAATGACAATTTAAAGTAAACCAAAAAAAGTTGAAAAATCAAATTATACTCATGGACAAGAGAATATTATAATGAGTGTCTTAAAAAAACCCATGGTTTGTACCCATCATGCCATAGTCTCCTCTGGAAGAACATTGGGATGGGAGGAACTGGCACTAGGCTGATCATCCTTGCATGTGTTTGGCTGGCACTGAAGTGGACTGTGAAGTCGGGGCTGTGCCCCTCATCATGGCAGGGAGTTTGGAAGCCTGGGTAGGGTCAGACAGGTAAGAACAGCTCATACTGGTAGGTTGCCTAGTTTGTTCAATGCTGAGCACAAGGGCAATGGGGAGTAAATATGAAAATGGATCTTACAATAGTTGAGAAGTAAGTTGGAAAGGCAAGCTTTCGTTAAAAACCACAACTGCAATGGCATGGGACAATTACTAACCTTTTAATGCCACCTAAGAACCATAAGTTGTGATGAAAAGCAAATGCCTGTTGCTTTTTACATTTCTAATAATAGAGGCACTGCATGGTTTTCACATCCTCCAGGAAAGCATTCACGCAGGTCCCATGCTCAGCAGGGCCCTGCACGTAGTCGCTTATCGGCATTGCTTCTCTTTTTCTACTCATGCCACCATTGCTGCATGGGGAAGATCCTGGATGGGATAAGGCCATGGTCCTGTCTCCGGTTCTCCAAGTGAGTGGCCTAGGATTGCAGGGTGTCCTACACCTTCCACATGGATGTCTTATTGCTTAGGGTGGGCCTGCCCAGACAAGGATGCATTAAACCAGTCAAGTGTTAGACCAGAGATTTCAACTAACTGGGAAGTGGAAAGGGGAATGGGACTTCCAAGCTGTAGTCTGGGATGTGGGGGCTGGGGTGAAGGGGCAGAAGAAGGAGAGAAGAGCTCCTTTGGGAGAATGGCGGGGTGGAAAGGGAGCTCAGTCCACACAGAGGCCCTCACCATTGGAAAGACTGTTGTCCAGTCAGAGTTGTCTGAGCTGAGGTATCTGGAGTAAATTGCATTAGCTCTGAATTTTGGTTCCTTTCACTGGCTCCCATTTCTTCAGTGCGTGCTCCCCTCAGTTCCTTTCTCCCCTGAAGAGTGAGTGGAAGGAGCAGCACCTTGATTGCATTCTGACCCAAACTCAGTTTCTCAATTATCACGGAGTAGGTAGGACACCTTGAATAGTTTTACTTGACCTCTCTCAGCTGAGTTTACATTTTGTTCCTCATTTTATAAAACACACATTCATACTATTACTGCGAAGATTAAATAAGATAAAGTATGTCAAGTATAAAGCACAAAATAAATCCTAAATGACTTGTATCCATTATTAATATCATCATTATAATAATCATTCAGATAGTGAAGGACTAAAGATGCATCAAACAGACTAGCACAGAAGTCTGTAGGGATTAAGGAGAATAGAAAGCTAATTCCTATTCATTTACACAGTCAACATCACTATTATTTCTTCACTTTCAGATTGTTATTATTATTTTATACATACAGATGTAATTAATTCTACAATTGAAAACACCTGAATATGATTCTCCTTTTTATGGTTCTGCAAATAAGATGACAATTAGGGACAGTGTAGCTTCTTATCCTCTATTAAAAATATTTATTACACTTCTAGAGAAACAAAATACTTTAGAGTTACAATGAACCTTACAGATTATCTACTGAAGTTTCCTTTTTTAACAAATGAAGAAATTGAGATTTGTGAAACTGAATCTTTTAAAGTGTTGGATTATTTCCCCCTAATATTCTATCAGTTCAGTAAAAATAAAATCATTTTTTGTTTAACTTGGTTATCTTTAAATAAGTTAAATCATTTCAGTCTAAGTCTTAGCTGGGAAATAAGGCCTTTATTTGTGCCCACTTCTGTCCTATTATGCTCTTGAAATGATTAAATTTGGACAAATGCTTAGTTATATTAAATGTATAAATGGCATGTTGCATTCGTAATGGTGTATTTCATTTGCTGCATTCTAAAAGGGGTGGATGTAAGTTAATTTACCTGCACAGCTTCATTCATAAAACAGGTAAATGTGTGATTGTCTGCTTTAAAATACAGAGTGTGGCTGTCTATACCCTCTTCTTCAAAGTACACAGACAACGCAGCACACGAAATACACAGCAGGGTCAGTCTCTCTTGCTCTCACTCGCTCTTACTTTTCAACAGGAAAAGCACTCAGTCAGTCCATTTGTCTCTTAGACTCGCATTCACTGTGTGAGCGGCAAGTACGAGGCTCCAGAACACTCCTGGTTCCTGTTTCCCAGGCTGACGTTGCCGTTTTCCTCGTTGTGTCAAACGCAGCTTGACCAGTTCCCTTCAGGACACAATCTGAATCAGCAGAGTGATTTCAGAGTTGCGTGCCTATTCCGTAGTTGACAATCTATGGGAATTTTAGCTGATGAGTTTTCCGACGCAGGGCAGAGATGTCTTATACTAAAAATATAGTGAAGATCTTCAGCTCACTGAAGTGGCATAATGGTTCTCCCTTTCCAAATGGTTATATTAAGTAAGCACATCATTGAAAATAATGCCCCTCTTGAAGGATACCAGGTGAGAAGACTTTATGTTTTGGGGTCAGTGAATTAATTACACTGGCTTTTTTTTTCTGATAAGGACATCAGTTGACCATTTGTTTAGATAATTGAATATAATTTATTTGCGAATGTTCTCCATCATGGATTTCATTCAGGCTGTCTTTAGAACAGCCCCACACACAACAGATTAGTTCAAAGTGACCTGTTTTTTTCATTGCATGATCTTACAATTAATTAAATCTATCTACTTATTCCATAACCTTTCAGTGACAGGCAAATAGTCCTCTAAA
Organism: Glossophaga mutica; assembly: GCA_039655065.1. Lineage (NCBI taxonomy): Eukaryota > Metazoa > Chordata > Mammalia > Chiroptera > Phyllostomidae > Glossophaga > Glossophaga mutica. Next base: position 45,606,481 of record CM077304.1, read on the forward strand.
TTAAAAGTTTGAAAAATTTCCCATAGGTACCAATTCTGGAAGCATTTCAAAAGCCAAGCATATTAAACTTGTACTGAGGTTACAAAGATATAGAAATAAATTTGAGCTCTGGAGTATTTAGAACTTGTGATGGAATCATAAAAATCTCAAGGGTATTCCCAAGAATACTCTTGGGTTGAAGGCTACTTAAGTATTCACAAAGTGAAAGTTATTCGTTTTTCTGAATGATTCCTTTCAACATAAAATTCGTGGTTTTGGTGGCCTGTGAAGTGTGTGTTTTGTTACGTAGGGCTCTTTCATGTACTATGTAACATGTGTGAGCATAGCAGAGCTCTGGAGATAAAATCCCCCAAAATTAAGTAAATTTAAAAAATCTGCCTTTGTTCCCAAGATTACTTAGGATGGTAACAATCTTCAAGTTAGATGTTCAGTTCCCTCTTAGCGAACATTATGTTTTTCTTTTTAAAAAACTTTATTGTTGACACTATTACAGATGTCCCTGTTTTACTCCCTTTTCCCACCCCTTCCCTCTGGCCGTCACCACACTGTTGTCTGTGTCTGTGGGCCGTGTATATATGGTCTTTGGCTAATCCCTTCACCTTCTTTCATCCAGTCCTTCCACCCTCTCCTCAGACAACTTTCAGTCTGTTCCATGTGTGCATGCCTCTGTTTCTATTTTCCTTGTCAGTTTATTGTGTTCACTAGATGCCACATATAAGTGAGATCTTACGGCGTTTGTCTCTCTCTCTGGGCTTATTTCACTTAGCATAATAATCTCCAGGTCCATCCATGCATTGCAAAAGTTAAGGTTTCTTTTTTATGGCCAAATAGTATTCCAGTGTATAAATATACCACAGCTTTTTTTACTCACTTATCTACTGATGGGCACTTGTGCTGTTTCCAGGTCTTGGCTCTTGTGAATAGGGGTGCTATGAACATAGGGGTGCATTAATTGAGCTGGTGTTTAGGCTATCCCAGAAATAGGATCATTGTGTTATTCTGGGTTTGTTTTAAATAATAGAGGTAATTTTAAAAAAGAGTTAGCAACCACAGAATCAAAGTGATAGGACAGCCATTTTAAAAATGTCAGAAAAATATTCAAAGATGATTAACTGTCCCCTATTGTCAGACTTTTTCCTCTAAATTTCTCTTTGCTCTGCTTTTAGAGCAATGGCTGCCAATTTGGCTGCACATTAGAATTTTCTGAGCTTAAAAAAGATACTTACATCCAAGTCTCACTGAAAAGCAACTGAAGTGACTCCATGAGCATAGAACCCAGTAAATGGGGACTCAGCACCCCGGCCTGAGAGGGCTTTGTGCTTTGTTAAAGGGACGAATCACAAACAAATGGTGTCCAATGAAGTAAGAGGATTTGCTTGATGCGGCTTCTGCTTAGAGTCCCACTGGGGCACTGGGACAGGAAATACGCAGGACCTCTAGGGGTACGTGTGTTTCACCTCAGAGACTATAGAAACTGTTTTCACAGAGATTGTCTTCAAACAGAAACATGATTGAACACTCAGAACATCTCAGAAATTATCAAGCCCAACTTTAAAACAGAACACACCAGATAAATGCTTAGTGCCTAGTAGGTGATGGCATTACTATCATTTTAAAAACATACATTAAAATTTATTTTGTACTTTCTGTGTTTATAGCTTAGTTTTTTCTTCAGTTTTCTTTGGAAAGTTAATACTAGACCTAGTTCTATTTTTTAATTTTATTTTTCAATTGCAGTATACCTCCAGTATTATTTTATATGAGGTTCAGGTGTTCAGCCTAGTGGTTAGACAATCGTATACTTTACAAAGTGTTCCTGCCAATATTTCCACTACCCCCTGGCCCCATACATAGTTATTATGATATTGTTGACTATATTCCTTTTGCTGTACTTTGCATCCTATGACCAGTTTGTAACTACCAATTCATACTGCTTAATCCTTCACCTTTTTCACCCAGCCCTCCAACCCCCTCCCTCTGACAGCTGTGAATCTGTTCTCTGTTATCTATGAGTCTGTTTTTGTTTTGTTTGTTAGTTTACTTTGTTCATTGGATTCCACGTGGAAGTGAAATCATATGCTTTTTGTCTTTCTCTGACTGGCTTATTTCACTGAACATAATGCCCTCTAGAGCCATCCATATCATTGCAAATGGTAAGACTTTATTCTTTTTTATGGCTGAGTATATCTTCCACCATATATATCTATCATATATATATCATATATATATATCACATCTTTTTTTACTCATTCATCTATTGATGGGCACTCGGGTTGCTTCCTTATCTTGGATGTTGTAAATAACACTGCAATAAACATAGGGGAGCAAATATTCTTTCAGATTGGTGTTTTGAGTTTCTTCAGATAAATCCCCAGAAGTGGAATTATTGGGTCAAAAGGCAGACCCATTTTTACCTTTTAGAGGAAACTCCATGTAGTTTTCCATAGTAGTCACACCAATACGCCTTCCCATCAACAGTACATGAGAGTCCCTTTTCTTACCATTCTCAATAACGCTTATTGTTTCTTAATTTGTTGATGATGGCCATTATGACAGGTATGAGATGGTATTTCACTGTGGTTTTAATTTGCATTTCCCTGATGACGAGTGACATTGAGCATCTTTCCATATGTCTATTGGCCATCAGTATGTCCTCTTTGGAGAAGTGTCTGTTCAGGTCTTCTGCTCACTTTTCAATTGGATTGTTTAGGGTTTTTTGGTGTTGAGTTGTGTAAGTTTTTAAAACAGTTTTGGATATGTTTAACCCCTTATCAGACGTGTCATTCGTGAATACGTTCTCTACTCAGTAGCCTGTCTTTTCATTATGTTGATGTTTTCCTTTGCTCTGCAAAAGCTTTTTAGTTTGATGTAGCCCCATTTCTTTATTTTTCTTTTGTTTTTCTCATCTAGGAAATGTATAAGAAAAATATTGCTTTGAGAAATGTCAGAGATTATACTGCCCATGTTTTCATCTAGGAGTTTTATGGTTTCAAGTTTTACATTTAAATCTTCAATCCATTTGAGTTTATTCTTGTATATGGTATAGGAAGGTACATACCTAGTTCTATTAGAAAGAACAAGGGAAAAGATAGTTTGTTTCACTTGCAGTTTTTGTCTTGGAGTTAGGAAAAGGGGGCGTTTGTACCTTTGGGAAAGTGTGGTGACGGCAGGAAGGACTCAAGTAAGAAAGTCTCAACATGAATGGAAGCTTCATGCTAAAAGATTAGGCCCATTTGAGTGGAGCTCTTCTCGAATCAGAGTTTATTTTTCCCTACAAGACTCATGCTTTTCACATCCTTAAATAGCCTTGATTTTGTGCAAGAGCTAATTTGATTTCTTTATATTCTAACCTATATCTCCAAGTTTAAAGTACTTTGCCAGTGAAAGCATTTTAACAACATTATTTTGTTGAAAGCCTTTCCCAATCACAATGAGTCCTAAAAAACACTACATCATCATTATTATTTTTATTGATTAATTTATTGGGGGAGAGAGAGAAGAGAAACATCAATTTGCTATTCCACCCATAGATGCATTCATTGGTTGATTCTTGTATGTGCCCTGACTGGGGATTGAACCCACAACTTTGGTGGATAGGGATGATGCCCTAACCAACTGAGTCACTTGGCCAGGGTAAAACTACATCATTATTAATCAAGCATATTTTTAACAGAGATCCACTGATACTGTATACTGAGGTCAATGATACATTTTCTTATTATTTTCAAAGCCTTAGATCATAAAGTATGATGGAGTATATATTTTTAAACTTTCCAACAACCTGTTTAATGTTTTCTGTTAAAGTTAATAGATAATAGATCAATTTAACTCACTTTCCATGGCCTCTGTTACACAAATTATCTTCTATTGTTTAAACAAACAATAAGTAAATTTCTTAATCACGACCATATGTTAAAAGAAAGATACTCGTTCAGTAAAACAAAAATGAGATAGCTATTTCAACAGCTCTGCAAACTTGCATCAAGGTGTCAGGGTGTGTTAGTGGAATTCGTAATGGAGATGAGGGTTGATTAGTACAGGCTGGTTTAAGTGATGCAGGCTGCTCCTTTTCGAGTGCTTGCCCTGTCTTTCCACTGTTAATCATAACATAGCAGTCGGTGTTCCGGTCAGGTCAGCTTCAGAGTGCTGGGTGCCCGTCTGTGCCCCTCCATGTGAGAATGCATTCTGGAATCGGCCAGGTTAGGTTCCCCAAGAAGTGCTAAGCGCTCTTTCAGAAGTAGCATCTTTCCTTCTCTGAGGACTTGTTCTGTCTCTTTTCCTAATTTAGGAAAATACAGATGTTTTATGGAATAGATTCACTTACCCATTCTTTTGACTTTTTTTTGGTCTTCTATGTTTTCAATACTGTATTCAGTGCTAAGAACATAAAAGATGAATAAGATTGTCCTTGCCCTCAAGTTACCGTAATCTAGCAGAGGAGAAAGACAAACTCAGCCAACAGGCTGTATTCAGGTGCTCCTCATTTAGCCAGGGAGCGCGAAGACGGCATTTGTGAAGTTCACAATGAGCTCAGCTTCAAATGTCACGTAAGGAAATGAAATAAACCAATCAATGAGTTGTGTTTTCAGCTGACCCAGTTCTTCGCCAAGCATATGCCCATATCATTGATCGTTTCTTTAAAATCCTCAAAAATATTTCCCATCTGTTCTAAAAATGGTTTCTTGCTGGGAAGAACCAATCTTCCTTAGGAAAGACTTTCCTGACATATGTTATTCACTTGAGGCCCACAAATAAATTCTGGTTCTGACACAGAAATTTGATTTGAGTTGCACAAGGAAAAATTAATTACATTTTGCATGTGGATTTTTAATAAAAACTTTTTAAATTCAAGCCAAACTGTTGCATTTGTCAAAATCCAAGTGAGTTTAGCAATTAGAATACATAGTTCGGAGCATTTTCGACAACTCATCCCAAGAGGTTTCTGGAAACGGAGCAGCATTTAGGATGACGTTCCTGTTCCCTGCACAGTGCTGGCACTGGCAGACATATCACCAGGGCATAAAAAGCTGAGATTTCCTTTGCCAGCAACTGCTCTCGGTAAATCCTTTTTTGCAGTGGTGTCAGATAGAAGGCTGATGAACATATTTACCTTCTTTTCATTTTTCTTCACTTTTCTTGCCTTTTCCCCTTTTGTTTCTTCTTTAAGACAGATATATGCATGCTAAGTTGTAAAAAGAACATTTCACCAAAAAGTGAGTAAGGTGCTTTTAATCTGGGAAACAACTTTTACTAGTATTACACTGGAAAAAGAGAACTAGTCATAGGAAGAAGTTTCATGTCTCCTCAATTCTTTTGAAAATTCTGTGCAGAACTCTCAGTGTTGGAAAACTATGCAAGTTAATTTTCCCTGCATATTCATAATATATAACTTTTTATTAGTATTAAAAATAATAACATCAGCAGACCCAATGTAAATGGATATATGGCACTGTTTTTATTATTATTTCCAAAGGACAAGGTAACTAAAAATTCATGCATAATGTTGTGAAAACTAAATGATGTAGAGTAATTTGAAAAATGACTTCTCCTTATACACATTGGCCTTTTCAACCCCATATTTTCATTTAGGAATCTATGTCTATCTCTGATTGATACTACTTAGAATGATCCAAATTATGTTTGAATTTAATAGTGAGACAGTGTTGTGAGTTTCTCGAAATGAAAGACTGAGACATACAGAGATTTAGTTCTGAATGAGCTGACACTTCCTTTCCATTTGGACATTACATGGACTTCAATCTGGTTACAGTGGTTCCCCCTGATCTGCAGGTTTCTCTTTCCATGGTTTCAGTTACCTGTGGTCAACCAAGGTCTGAAATTATTAAATAGAATATTCCAGAAGTAAGCAATTCATAAGTTTTAAGGTGCACATCACTGAGCAGCACTGTCCCATTCTGTCCTGCCTGGGATGTGACTCATAGCTTTGCCCAGCGTCTCTGAGCCGCAGATGCTCCAGCCTGTTAATGATTTGGTGGACGTCCGGGCTACCAAACTGACTGCCGAGGTGTCACAGCACTGTGTTCAAGTGACCCTTATTTTACTTAAAAATGGCCCCAAAGCACAAAAGTAGTGATGCTGGAAATTCAAATTTGCCAAAGCAAAGCCAAAAGTGCTTCCTGTAAGTGAAAGGTGAAAGTTCTCAACTTCATAAGGAAAGAAATAAAGTCATTTTGAGATTACTGAGATCTATAGTAAGAACAAATCATCTATCTTAGAAATTGTGCAGTAGAAAAAGAAGCCCCTACTAATTTTGTGCTCCCACCTCAAAGTGAAAAGGTTTCAGCCACAGTGAGTGATAAGCACTTATGGGAAAGGTATTAAATTTGTGGGTGAAAGACATGAGTAGAAAACGTGTTCCAATTCACGGCAAGGTGTTGTGCTGGAAAGCACGAACTAAAACTTCGGCAAGGAATCCCTAGAACCAAGTGACACCAAGACAATGACTGCAAGTAAGGGATAGTTACACGGATTTAGGAACAGGTATGGACTGAAAAAGTATGAGAATTATTGGAGAGGCTGTGTCTGCCGATAAAGAAGCTGCTGCCACATTCCCAGCAGAGTTGAAGTTGATTAGAATTTGGTACTATCCACAGTTGCAGGCATTCCCTGGGGGTCTGGGAACGTGTCCCTGGCAGATAAGCAGGGACTACTATATTCCACTTGAGATGTATGGCATGGCCTGTGATCACCCAATCTGTATATTTACTTTGAGCTGGATATGATCAGATTTGTATGGAGTGCCCTCAGGGATCAGCCTGCCAAGAGTCCATTTTCATGATGGATTGTGGAGTATTTCGGGAAATAATCCATCCTGTGGGAATAGGAAGTTGACATAGAGAATATTGGCAGCAGTAGCCTATATATAGCAGCAGAAGCATGGCATGCCTGCGCCAGAAAGAATGACTGCTGCAGGAGGCTAGGTCAGCGCAACGCCCGGCCCACAGAAGAGGCGAAGCGGGAACTGTCTTTGGCAGGACTAAGCTGGAGGGAAAACCAGCAGCTCTAATGGTGGAAAGAGGCAGTTCTAAACAGGCTAACCAGAATCCTCAGTGACTTTCCAGCATTTTCCCACCAGGTTCATCAGTACGGTCTTCTGTGGTTGGTATCTGTTGTGAATCAGAAAGAAAAAACACGGAAGAGGGAGATGCTGTTTCTGGGCAATTGTCAGACCCCTTGGTTGGCTTCCCAGAAACAGTGTGAGCCTGGGGTGGTGGGGCAGTTTTTAAGAATAAGAGATTTTGACATACCGTAAGTTATTTTTTCTCTGGAGGGTGTCTTGATCAAGATAGTTCAGTGTGATACGGTCAGAAAAGAATGACGAACTGCAAGGTTACATGTAAAACAGTTAAACAAAAAGAATGGCACTTGTCAAATGACAAAACTAAACCCAAATCAAAATTGTAAAGTAGTAAAATACAGTTAAATTGTGCTTCTGTCATTCATTTCACACTTACATTATTGTCTTTTGAAAGAGTTCATGGTGTCATTGCCTCTGAAGAAGAAATAACAATATTAACAGAATGACGCGGGTCATGATAGTGCCTTGTCAGGTGTTCAGCTGAGCTATTTTGTTGTGTTTATTTGGAATGTTTTTTCTAGTTCTAACATCTCCCCAAAGCTGCAGATTCACATTTCCAGTGACCTTCTGGACATCACCACTAAAATATCCTATGGGAACCTCATATTTACAGTCAGACCTTAGTTTATTACCTTACCATTCTCCCCCAAATTGCTGTGCCTCCAAAGTTTTATTGTTGTTGTTAATGATGTCACCATCCAATCACTCTCTTGAATAAGAAAACTACATTCACCTTTTGCCTCCCCTGCTCCTTTGATTGTCATGTCCAATATACAGACATCGGTGTCGTTATTAATTTCTCAGATCTCACTCCTGCCTCCCTTCCACTGGACTGCAGGTCATCACCATGTCTTACCTACACTTTTACAATAGCTTCGTAACACAAGACTCTCCCCACCCTAGTCAGGAATCTACCTATGTTATTATTATAGTCATCTTTCTAAAGACAGACCTGATCATTCCCATCACCAGCTCCAGAGTTTCTGTTGCCTCCATTGCAGGTGGCGTGAAGTCCAATTTTGTAAGCATTGACAATAAAGTCCTCACATCCTGGCCATTCATTCTCATCTCAACCATTCATGTGCAGCCACACTGAACTTCTCAGCATTCCCTGCATAAACCTGGCCCATTCACATCTATTCTTATACTCTTCCACACTTTCTCCAGTTGGCAGAATCTTAGCCATCTTAGTCATTTTTTCAGCAGAAAACAAAATCACTTTTTCTGGGAAGGCTTCTTGAATGTTCTCAGACAGGATAACTAACTTCCTCCTCTCTATCCCTGGCACTGCACTTTGTACTTCCAACGTAGCACTTAACTGCACTTATGATCATTTCTCTGTCTTGGTGTCTGTGTGCCCATTGGACTGTAAGATCCTAGAACAAAGATGTGTCATAATCCTCTGTGCCCCCAGAGCCTCACAGGGTGCCTACACAGTGGCTAAAAATAAGTGTTGAAAAAAATGAATGAATAAAGAAGCAGAGTGAAATGACCAAACCAGAGGAAAGGCAGCATGACTTCAGAAAGCAAAGCTAAAGGAGGACAGGATCTGGCTAAATGTAGAGCAGATGTTTTTAAGCCAGAGCTTTTGTTAGGAAGTAAAAGTGTCCTTCTCCAGAAATGCTCAGAGAGTGACCACTTGTGAGCAGCCTAATGGGGGATTTGTGCAGAAGGCTTGGGGTAGTTATACTAAATGACCTCTAATTAAATTCAGAAGTTGTGTTGCTCTTCATTAGTACACAATCCCTTGGATCATCTGATGATTTCTAGTAAGCAATAACATCTGCCTTTTAATGCTGGCTCGGTAAGTTTACTTCCCATAGATAATTGGGAATTTGTTCAGTTGGAACTGAGCAGAGACAACGGAGTGGTATATCGAGTAAACATAAATGGCATACTGTAATGTTTAGAAGATTGTACATTAAAAACAAAATGTCCTATTTACAATATTGAGAGGAGCTAGGATTGCATTGCGTCACTTTAGGCACAGGGAGTGACTTCCTCCCACTCCTCAAATTCCTTCCTGTAGTTCGGCATTAAGTCCAGCCCTGTCTGCTCGTGCTAAATTGTAGCTCTAATATCTCTGTGGGTTCTATCATAACATAAATAATTATAATGCATTGTATTTATATAGCACCTTTCTCTAAGGAGCATGAAGTGCTGCATGGATGTTATTTCATTAAATCTCACAGCACAGTGGGGACTTCGAGAGAATGCAGGTGATATTATAGCCCCTTTGAATCCAGAGCTGAAAGGGAATTGCTTCAACCAAAAGTAAATAAAAGGCAGATTGAATAAAAGGAAGATTTATAAGAGGATGTAAGGTTAGAGTTTAAGGAAAGAAATTGACTCTGTTAGAATTAAAGAGAGATTTAAAGCCAAAAAATTTGCTCTGAAAATGGGAAAGTGTTTAGAATGTGTTTATAAATATTTATATACAAAATTAAAATAATATATGACCACTATAGAAATGTGAAAAGCAAGAATTTTTTAAAACCATCTGTAATTTTACTATAATAATAGAACAAATTTGGTTTATTATCTGTGTGTCTTTTGCTAGTATTTTGTTTGTGATTTTTTTTTTTCTGTGTATCTGCGAGATTCCACTTGGGATTATAGTACATATTAAATTTTGCATTATCTATTTTTTATTTAACAATATTTCATAAAGTCTGCATAATTATAACTCTGACAAGCTTGTATAATCTTCCACAGGACACTATAGCATAATTTGTTCCACTTTTCTTTTATCATGACATGTCTGCTTCTTCACCATAATGATAAATTGAAATCTATCTTTATGCCTGAAAATTTTCCATTTTTTAAAATTATTTCCTTAGCAGAGATTTCCAGACATAGAATTATCAGATTAATGTGGATGTGTGAGTATGTTAAAACATAAATGCATAAAATACTTCCAAATTAACATATAAGTGAAAAAATATGAAAATAACTCTGTGTAATGACCAACTTTGTTTATAAGTTGGCAAAGCAGTTATTTCAAAATTGAAAAAGTAAGCAGTATTTTTTTTCTTTGCACAAGCTGGCAGTTTGATTTTATTTTTCATCGCAGCATCATTTAATTCAATTCAATTACTTTGACAGTGTGAAGCCAGGTAAAAAAGAGAAAGTTAAATCTCATAGGAAACACAAATTTGTACCAGACAGAGAAAAGTAAATTAACATAGGTAGAAAAAGTAACTTCTCTGCTTTCAATTTTAATTTACATGGTCAGCTATTCTCTGAAAATAATTAGGAGAGTGTGTGCACATGCGTGTGTGTGTACCAATATCTGAAGCCCCATTTCATGACAGTAAATAGGATGGTAAAGTTTTCTTATTTAATTGTAGAGGCATTGGGGAAAATGATATGCACATAACTGTTTTTCAGTGGTAAGTTGCTATATGGTTATCTGATTTATGCCACAGTCATTTACCAAAGTATTTACCTCAAGAGTCAAGGATAAAAAAATATATTGGTTTTGGTTAAGGTATACATTAGAAAATATTGATGTGTGATGTAAATACTGACCAAGGAAATTGCCTGGCTAGTGTTTCTCCAAATGACAATTAATCTAAATGATGACTAGAGGATGTAGTCAAGACCAGGTTAAATATGAATAAGTCATACACTCTTAACCAGGGGCTTGGGGATCATGCTGTATTACTCACTTTTCTCAATAATATTCTTCCTGATCTGAAGTCCTATGCCCATTTTTATGTGTCTTATGGTTGGAAGCAGTGCTGCAAATTGACACAGGTTAATGTGAGACACCTAAAACATTTCCACTGACTCACAAGGATTTTGTAAGCTATTTTATTGCCTTAGCAATGGTGTTCAAATGATGTTCACTGAGCACTGTGGCAGTTCCGTGGGCTGGATTTCTATTTTACCACATATTCTAGTGGGCATGGTCTATCTTGGGAAAAATGGGACTTAAGCCAAAGAAAAGTGTATCTGTGAAAGACTAACTTTAGAACACCCAAAGTTAAGTAAAGCAAAGTTACCCACTAGGAAAATTTCACTTGATCTCTTGTAAAGCCAACAGCTCCACAAATTATAGCCAAATGAGCAAATTCTATGGCTGCATTTTATTTCTACAGCATGGTGATAGGCTACATACTCTCAGCAGACTGTGGCCACTGTAAAAATGGAGAACAGAGAATGACTGGTTAATTTACTCATTCTCTCTCGTCTGAATGAGGATCTCCTTCCCCAGTAGTTCACTGAGGATCTGTTGCATGCCTGTATTATAAGGCTTCCATGTTATCCTATTAGTGATGCTTAGCTTGTTAACCTCATCTGTGGAAGATGAGTTTCTTGGAAGTAGGAATTTTGATTTATACCTTTGGTATCCCAGAGCCTTGTATAGTTTCTGGCACATACATAGTAAGCACTTAGTAAATATTGGTGAATAAAGAAGTAGATAGTTTTTACTTTCTACTATGTATTGAACATTATGCTAAGGCCAGAGAGATATATAAAGAAGTATATCTTCAAGTAGTGTATGAGGTCTGTCCAAAAGAAGTCCAGCCATTGTTAATATAACAAGAACAGTTTGCACAACATTGATGACATTGATATGACCTGGAAGCCAAGAGGATTAAACTGGAATGCAAATGCATGAATGATGACGACTTCACTGGGTGTAGTAGACACCATCGAGTGGATGTGTACTGTGTGGCTGTCACATTCAAAATGACTGAGCAAATAGACCAGTGAATCTGCATCGAATTTTGCATTAAGCTTGAACAGTCCTCCATGGAGACTGTTTGCATGACTCAGAAGGCAGCAGCTATGGGCAAATGGTGATTGGCAGCTTCATCACAACAATATGCCTGCTCATGCATCACATCTCATTTAGAATTTTTTTGTGAAATATCAAGTCACTCAGGTGACTCAGCCCCTCTATAGCCCAGATTTGGTGCCTGAGACTTCTGGCTTTTCCTAAAACTAAAATCACGTTTGAAAGGGAAGAGATTTCAAACCATCAGTGAGATTCAGGAAAATATGACAGAGCAACTGATGGTGACTGGGACAACTGTGTGAGGTCCCAAGGTGCCTACTTTGAGGGGGACTGAAGTGTCATTGTCCTATGTACAGTGTTTCTTGTATCTTGTATCTTACTCAATAAATGTCTCTATTTTTCATATTATATGTCTGGATGCCTTCTGGACAGACCTCATATAATCAACACATATATTGTGAAAAGTTAATGAATACCATGCAGTAGTTTATCATTGAGCTGTAACAGATTATTTGGTGCTGGCACTGAGGAAAACAGCCAAGAAGAGTTACACATATCAAAACTTATTGCATTTTGGTGGTTAAGTGACTGATGGATGGGCATGGTCATACAAGTTAGCCCACAAGTACCAAGGTCTAGTTCCATGATTTTTTGATTCATGTTCAACTTTCCTACTAGACCATAATCTCCAAGAAGTCAGGATGCACATTGCCTTTTGTTCACTATTGTACTGCTAGGACCTAGCAGAGTACCTAGCATAAAATAGATATATAAGCAAATGCTTTGCCCAATATTCTCTGTTCTTTGTGTAGCTGGATCATTCTCAGCCTTAGTTCAGTTAAGGTGTTACTTCTTTCAAGATGCCTCCCTAAGTGGTTTCTTTGTTATTCTCTTTCCAAGTCCTTAGCACATTCCCTTTGCAGCACTTACTACCACTTACCTCATTTATTTGACTCTACTGGTTCTTGGGTCTTTCACTCCCTCTAAACTTAAGCTATGTGATGGTAGAGATTTGGTTGGTCTGTTTTGATCTCTTTTGCCTTCATAGCAAATATCATGGCACCTGGTACCTTTCACTGGAGAGATTCTAGCCTCATAAAGTTCTCTTCTAACCCCATCTAAAGTTGCTTTTCCAAACAGTCATCTCAGTTCATTTTCTCTTTAGCACTAAGAGATTTTCTGAAATTATTCTGTTTATGCTTTTGTGCTACATTCAGATTGTAAACTCCATGAAGTCAGAGCCTAGAACAAGGCATATCTGGTTCGCTGCTATATTGTCAATACTTAGAAGAGGGGCTGACACAAACAATTGTTGAGTATACAAACACTTAGCAAATAAAATGCAATGGCATGAAGGAAAAGACAAGCAAATAAAATGCAATGGCATGAAGGAAAACACAAAAAAAAAATAAAGCAATAAAAAGAGATCCCCTGATAGCCAGTATAGGAAAACAAATGTTAGGTTAGAAATGGTGGTGGTGAAGCAAGATATACTTGTAATTGAAAATAATAAATGTTGAAGTCAAAGATAGTTGGGAATAAGGAGAAGAAACAAACAACTATGTGGGCAAATATGTCTACACAATTCAGTGGTTTATTTCTTTCAGGCTCAATGGGAGAGACAAAATGAACAATGGGTAGACCAAGGCAGGATTATTTCAGTTAGAGTCAGGACAAGCTAAATTCTTACTGACCTTCCTGGGTGGAGTATAAAGAACACCCCTGGGTAGGTATGGGGGCCAAACAGACCTAGGTTTGGCTTCTGCTCTTCCACTAATATTATAGTAGGTAAGTCGGGTAACTTCCCTGAACTTCAGCTTCCACAGTTGCAAAATGGGAAAAATAAAACCTAACTCATAGCATTGTTCTAGAGATAAAATAAGGACATGTATGCGAAGAACTGTTCCTGGTACAGAGCCTATTTTCACTGAACTCATTGAATGGTAGCTGTTGTCATAACAGTTCATCGGTTACAGTGACTGGCTAGAGGTGTGGCAAGCCGAATATTTAATAACATTACCAAAAGGAAACTGATTTTCATTTAAATAACTTCAGAGCACATCTCTTTATTTTGGATCAGAGCACAAGTACCCTATTGATCATACTATATAATTTCTTGTAAAAGCATGGTAAATCATAAACCATTGACTTGAAAAATCAAAAAAAATGTTCATTATGATAATATTTAGTCTTGCACGTTGTTTGTAATTGAAGTGCAGGAGTGCATTTGAAGCAATCTTTCCCTGTTCTGAGTTAATTAGCCTACGTTGAAGGTGCTCACGTTAAAACACCTAAGCATTCCTTGTATGTATTGTTCCCAAAGAAGAGATTTGAAGTTCTCATTTCTGGCTAAGGCAATCATGCATCTGTATTAAAAGGCAAATGGAACATAATTGCTTGGAGTGTCGAATCTGTACATGTGGTTAAGAGTGAATTTATTATTTAAAAGGCAAACACAATATTAAATGTCCCAATATCTCTGAGCTGGGAGTGGGAGTGGGATCAATCAGCAGGTCATATTTTTGTAAACAGTTTGGAACATTTTTCAGAAATTAATTTCTGAATGTAGTCTATCATCTGAACAATTTTATAATGATGTTGAATTGCCAGCTTGTCCTGTAGTGAGAACTAATGCATCAAGTACACCTGGGATTATGAAGGGAAAATAACATATTAATTGATTTATGTACATATGCTGTGGATATTCATAAAGCCTTTGGCAAGTGGCAAATGTAATAATTTCACATTTACCTGTGACTCACCCAGTACAATCCAAAGCTTGAAGGCAAAATTTTATGTTTAGTTTTTATGATTTCCTTCAAATGCTTTTCTGTGCATTAAAAGTTCATTTTCAGCACCCTAGGCTTACCAATTTTTATGAATAAATTTTTTGAGGTATTATCCTAAGATAGCATAAAATTTCCCAATAATTTTTGCCACCCTCTCAAAACCCACTGTTATTATCTGATTTCTCTACATACTCAAGATATTATTTGTAATATTTCTAAATATGGCACATTTCATTAGAAATCTGATATCTTGCACAGAATATTATATGGAGCTTCTGCCTCATAACATCACAGATATACTTTTTAGTGTTGGTCACACTAATAATTCTATTTAAAATTAAATATTACAAAATGCTTTGAGTAAAATTATTAATGAGGTTATATTTTATAGAAATTATATTATCTTTTATTTATCAAAAATGTAAGCTGGAAGAATTAATCCTTGAAGTGAGAGGCTCCCAGTAACACAATAACTTAGGTTCCTGACATACAAAACAAGGAAGTCTTGAGATAAAATAAAAGTTTGTTAAATTGTTATGCAAAATATATATTATTACTCTTCAGTTCTTTTTCTTGTGTTTTTGTTCTGCTTTGAGTCACCTACATAATATAACATTTTATTACTTAATGATATGTGCAGCCACAATATGTTAGTAGCACAAATCTTATCATCATACAAGTTCCGAAGAAACAAAAAAGTTGTGTCTTTAGGGGAATATGCAGTTTGATAACCATTACTACTGGGAACTAAATCATCCCCAAGTCTAACCTGTTTTCCAATGCAGTGATATAGTAGTGTGCCATCAGAGTGCCTAAGTATGATAAAAAAAAAAATGCCCTCAGGTGAGAAAGCCAAAGTGCAAAGCAGGGAGATAGTATTCATTTCTAGATATATTCTAAGTTCAGAGCCAGCTCTACCCATTGGCAGTAAAATCCTAAGACGGTCATAAACTACCTAGAGCTGAACGTGCACCTCAGCCTGCACATTTGGCAGGCTTTGTTGATGACTTGCAGGACCAGCCTAGACAGAGATCCTTTCCTTCGCTTTGCAGTGGAAGTCAGAAGGTTCCCTCTTCATGTGCTGCAGGTAGCAAATTACTTCTGAAGAAATATTATTTCAGGAAGAGCTACGACATACCACTAAAAGGAAAATTATCATTACAGATACAGGTGAGCATCAAAAGGGAACACATATTGGCATGACAGTTGGCTTTTAGGTGGAAAGATAATTGCCACATTAAGCCTGATTAAAAGTCATGAGAAAGCTTGAGGTGGTGTACCAGATTCTTTTGGATACTGACTGACCTGGGTCAAATCCTTTTGGTACCAATTGTGCAACATTGGACAAGCTACTTGACGGTTCTCTGAGCCTCAGTTTATTCTCTTACAAGATGACAGAAAGTCTACCTACCATATATATTATAATTGCATGTGGTTTGCAGTGGCCCAAATTCTTGACACAGAGCAAGTCCATGACAAATGTTGGTTTGCTTAGTCTGAATAAAATATGAAAATATAGTTGATGTCCTAAGTAGGATTTTTCTTTCTCCTAAATGGGGTTCTCGATAAGAAGGTTGTAGTGAAATATAATTCAGGGACTACTTATTAAATTTCACGTGGTCCCTTCACTGCCACCCATCTGTTGGGTGAGCTGGAGGAATTATAGACAATGACCCTCACTGTGCAAAACTGTAAAGAGAAGAGCTTAGTTACTTCTTTACCTATTAATTCCATTTGAGATTCTTTGAGAATAGATGCTTTGCATCTATTTTACACTGGTAGCTGTTGAATTACTTGAATAATAATGTGGTGCCATCCTATAGGGAACTTGAGTATGTTGTTGGGAAATTGCAAGAAATGTAGACTTCCTTTCACTCTATCAGTGCTGTGTGGAATCTGTAAACCAAGCCCCCTGTAGTCACCCCAGGCTTTTCTGAATGGATCATGTCAACATAAAGATAGGCAACTGCTCACAAGCGTTGTTAGGCTTCTTTTCTCCAGCATTTAAACCTGCTTTTCAAAAGGAACCAGAGGGTGATAGAATATCTCTCCCATAGGTGCCCAACAAGGAAAACAGTGTATTTTAGCTTTTTCTTGGCCATTGACCTCTGGACTAACAATAGTTTCAGAAAAATTTTCAATTCACTGAGGGTATAATTTGCAAACAACAAAATGTATTTTTATTTTTTCTATCTTTCTGCTCTGCCCCTATATATGGTGTATTTCTAGTCTTTTTCTCTTACTTGAGGGCTGATATTTTTTCTCTAGCGCTCAGAGGGTGAACACTCTTGACCTAAAAGTCTTTGAAGAAAGGAATGGGTGCCTGGCATTTCAAGTCCATTGCTCTAAAGTTTTACTTTCTGTTCATGTTATCACTGGATGATCCATGGGGGCAGAGGCAGAGGCTCTGTGATTGTTCCAGAATCTGAAGCCTTTACTAAGATGTATGAAAACAGAAGGAAACCACAGAGGACACAGAGAAGCAAGAGTCCATCCTATTGTTTCTATAAGCCTGCTGCGTTAGACACAGTGAACTTGGCCCAGTGTTGCATTGTTTTGTTTTCAGAAAAACAATCTCCTTGACTTCACAAAGAACGACTGTCAGAATATTGACCTACTGGCAGAGCAGAGATACTGACCAATCAGAATGAACATTGCCCGGTCAGAATAGATACCAGCTGTAACAGCTAGCCTGCCCATGGTGGTGCATGCCTTTTGCCATTAGTCATTGCAGAAGCTACTGAAAATACAGAAAGAGAACCTCAGGTCTCAGAGTCCCCTGTTCTACCAAAATTGAATTTATTTTACACTAACAGATGTATTTTAAATTAACAGAATTATAGTCTGTCTCTAGTTACTGCCTCTTTACTGTTTCCATTAACAAGAAACTCCTTACATGAGTTCTATATTTATTGCTTGTACTCCTCACCTTCTATTTTCTTTTGAACACGTTGCACTCAGGTTTTGGTCCCTGATATCAGCTTTCTCTGGAGCTCAGAAGTCTTATCAAGGTCAACAATCCTGATAATACCAATCCCTATGGTTAATTTTCAATCTTCTTACTCACATTTTTGTCTGCATTCAACAGAGTTGATCATTCCTTCTTTCCTAAAATATTTTCTTCACCTGTCTTCTAGGATGCACTTTCTCCTGTTCTTATAATGTATGCCATTCCTTTTCAGTTTTCCCTACTGGCTTCTCCTCTTCCATCTTCTAGATGTTGGAGTGCCTTAACACTCAGTCCCCAGCCCTCTTTTCTTGGCTTTCTATACTCCCATTCCAGAGGATTTTATCTGGTTCTCTGCTTTAGACCAACAGACACCCTGGTGACTCCCACATTGATATCTCCAGGCTTACCCTCTCCCTAAGCCTCCCAAGTGCATGCGCAACACCTCCACTGATGTTTAATATCATGTTCTGAATAGACCTCTGGATTTCTGATCCTCTAGTCTATCTTCTACAACTATGTTGGTTCCCCCAGCCTTCCCCAACTCAGTAGATACAGCTATCATTTATCAGTTGCTACAGTAAATTCGGAAGTTCAGTTGGTGATACCTTCAAAATACATCATGATCTGAATGCCTGAGAACCCTTGTTTAACCAGCATCATCTCACACCTAAACCACTGCGATGGTCTCCTGGCTGCTTTTTATTTTCCCTACAGCCAGCCTCCCACCCCCTGTAACCTCCCTGACCTTCTCTAATCACTCCAACCATTTCCTCCTCAGGACCTTTGCATTTGCTCTTCCTTCTGGTTGATCTGCTTCTCCTCCACAGATTTGTAGGACTCGCTCTTTCATACCAATCAGTGCTCCATACACAGGTCAGCCTCAAAGAAGTTTTCTGTTGACTGACTAAACTAGCACCTACCCCTCCTAAATTCACTACTTTCCATCCTCTTACCCCACTCTAATTCCTTCTGAGCATTTACCTTACCCCACTCTAATTCCTTCTGAGCATTTACCTCCTTCTGAGCACATCATTTTATTGTGCTGTTTGCTGATTGACTGGTCTGACTCCTGACTAGAATATATGCTCCATGAAACATTTCTGATGCAAAATTATAAATATAGAAATGAGCCTATTGCAAGAAACACTAGAGGTCATTCACCTTAACCACCCAACTAATATTTAGATCAGCCTCAAACCCTTTGTATTGTTTGTGAAGTGAATATTTTTATATTGAATCACATTTACCCACTGATCTCTATTATTCTTCACAGAGAAATGACCTCAATACTAAGTAAAAAATCTTACCAAGGACAATATATACTCTTTTGACAGCATGTAATTAATTTTCCAGTATAACCCATAGAAGAAATTAGTCATTCCGACAATTGAACGTGACCATTACTAGCAGCATGCATACAGCCAGAACAGATTCTGGGGCAGTGACATTTTGTACCAAATGTGCAAATACAGTAAAGTACAGAATAAGCAAGGACTATGTATTATTGAACGACAGTTGGTATCTGAGAAGTAACATTAAGTTATGTTGTCTAATAACTTCTTTCCTCTATATTTCACTCTTTCCTTATTAGGAAAAGGTGAGTTATTAGGAGTTGTTATTTAAGTTAAATATGCCAGTTGATTATATAGTTAATATTCACTCTTCTCAAGAAGTACAAAATACATCAAGTTGTTGTTTGATAACCAATGAAAGACTTTATCCCAGAGGACCTATTACTGAGCTATAATGTATTTCTTTAGACTTTGCACCAACTTCAGTTGTCAGCAACTTGTCACAGCCAATGGTTTGTCTCCTTGTCTCTCCCCCACTCCCCATTAAAGTCTCTAAGATGTCAAGCATTCTTTCCTTGTGTACTGGTGGACTGTATTGCCCTGGTGAGAGATATTGATTTCCCATTATTCCAAGATGCCACATGATGCATTTCTATTCGTTGTAAACACTTACAAGACTGACTTTTATTCTGTCCTTCATCACATCAGCCTGCCAGGGCAGGACATCTGTAAATGAGGCCCAGTGCATTTATCAGACACTCTTCCACCTTGGTGCTTAAACAGAAAATGCTTTCAAGGTGTCTGTATAATAAAGCTTGTTCTAAAAAACCCACCGCTCTCTTGGTAGAGCCTCATGGGAAGGTCCCTTAAAAGTAACTACATTTACTTTTCAAATCTACTCTGGGATTGACTTATTTGCTTTTTTTACAGGCATTATTATGTTTAACTGATGAATGTTGATTTCAGAATTAGCCAGGAAAATTCATATTGAACTATGTTAGTAAGAAAAATTGTTGATAAAGAAAGTACATTAAACAACACTATAACATAGGCCTTTATAGTATATTAGATTGCTTGGGCAACAACAATTTTGGGAGTTCATCGGTACCTAGTATACACAAAGTCCATGAAAGAGTCAAGTTCTTTAAACATTTTAAGTAAGGATTTATACTTTGACTTGGATTTGTTTTAGTGATGAATGTGATCTGCCTTCTCTCTTATTTGTTGACAAAAGCCTACTTCAACCAGAAAGCCAAGATTTTTCCCCAAAGGTTTTAAATCTTTTAAATAGCACGTGTGTCTCCTGAGAGAAAACTCCAAGAGGTTACAGAGTTCATTTGCCCTTGAGGAGAAAAAAAACAATAGTGAATAGTAGGAGAAAATGAGAGTACAACGTATGAAAAAGGGTATTTGTGACAGGACATCTGAGAATTACCTCATGCTATCTCTCTTTCGTCTGTCATCCACACTTCCTGCAGGGTGCCTCTGATGGTCAGCTTGGCCTGGACAACCTTTCTGCTGTGTCCACTGTGGGAAATGATTCCCCCACTTTTTAAAATCACATGTTTGTTTACATTCTTTTTTTCTGGTTCTCTGACATGGTTGGGCATGTTGTGTGAGCTTCTTTACTTTTACATGGCCCTTGAATGTGTTTCTTAGACCATCCCAATATGCATTTTAACTAACTCCCCAATCATTAACTGCCTCATCTCACAATAGTTACATTTGACTTCCACTTTCTCTAATTACTGTTTCCTCTCCTCTGTGATCTTTGGCAAATGGCTTAATCTTTGGGCTGTTCTGTGATTCAAATATACCTAGTTTATAGGGAAAAAACACAATATTTTACTCATAATACTGAATATATGGTTGATGTGTGATATTATTTACAAAAACAAGTATTTGTTGTGTTACCTCTGTGTACCTAAATCCATCCTGAGTTTCTGTTGACATGAAACTGAAAAAGGACTTTTGTATGTCTTTAACTTTGAGAGAGCTCCATTCATTAATTGAACGAATATTTGGGTTCTCACTGTATATCGACTGTTATTTCAGGTATGGAGAATATAATAGTGAACAAAAACAGGGGGAAAATCTGTAGCTCCCAAGAGCTTACATTTCAATGGAAAAGACGGACAATAAACAAGCATATAAGCAATATCAGTTATATGTCAAGGTTTCCAGGGATTTTTTTCAGTCTAGTGATACCAATTTCAGCAATTTTTCCAACTAGAAGAAGCATAGGCTTGCTGAAAGAAATCCGGCACTTGAGATTCTTAATAAGAAGCAAAAATATCACCCAAAGCAGGAATACAATTCTTCAGGCCACCACTGATCATTGTCATCTAAAATCCTGTTGCTAGGACACTGCTAAGCGTAGAGAAGCTAAGGACACGTTAGAAGCTGGGGGAATTTTTGATAGAATGATGTTCTGATACTCATGGATCTAAATTTAGGAGGAACAGAGAATTACAAAGAGAAAGAAATATATCTGGAAATGAGCTTTCGAAATCATTTAGAGCTTAATAATCTAATGCCTTTAAATAGTATATATATAAAATATTACATTGAAAAGTGTTGGTATATTTTATTAACATTTAAGAATCTATTGTCAATTCTATTCTGAAAGGTTTTCAATACTTCTACATAAAATCTAATTTAATTTACCCCTTAATATCCTCAAAAGCCAGGTGGCCAATTCTTGACCCCCAAAATAAAATTTTTGTTCTGATACTATGGCTTTAGTTTTGCCGGATAGAGTAATCAATGTTATTACATTTTATTCTCTCATGGTTCTCTAAATAGAAATGAGGCCTCTTCATTTGATTTGGGAAATTGAATACCAGCCTGAGAATTCAAAACAGTGCTGGTTTCAAGCTTGGGTTCCCCTGCATAGTACCAAGTTCTCTCCTTTGGCCCTGCGGCATGCCTCTCAGTGAGAAAATGTGGGGAAATGATGATTCCAGTATATCCTGAGACCATCTTGCCTGTATACTTAACATTGTCCTGAAAATCTGTCCAAATACGGTTCATTAATAATAGGGCCAGATGTGGGATGGAATCACGTTTGGATATATCAGCCCAAATTACACAACCAAATGTAGTTTGGACACCAATGTCCAAATGTGATTTTTATTGCCATGGGCATAGTAAACCATAGTATGTAAAAAATGAGACTGGATATGTACCATGGCACTGCTCTTTTATTTTTATACGGGAAATATGTCCATCCAAAGGGAGGCTGACTGTTTCTCATGTATGAAGCAAGATACAAAGCCAGAAGTCTGTTCATCTCCATGAACTGGTGAGAAGCAGCTAGAATAGCATGTGTGGTACAACATGCCTAAATTATGTTTACATCACTGAACCACAAGTGCGATTGGCCTCTGCAGTTATTGTTCGGTTTAATGTCAGAAAGTAGCAACGAAGCTTGGAATTACTAAATACTGATCACATTTCTTGAAGAACAAAATAAATGAACATTCTGTAGCATGCAATCATAGGAGCAGTTTGGATCTGTCCTGGTCTTAGCAGCCAAGCACGTCTTGTCTCATCATTCTCTTAATTCAACATGTTTATCTCATGTTCAAAATACATATTTCACGTTTACGCAGAAGGAAGGAAAATCATAGCTCTCATCACACTTAAATGCACTTTGTGTACAAAACTAGCTGTACATCTATAGTTACGATGCCAAGAGACTCTCAATATTTGCTGTCCATCACCCATTAGTCAAATTTCCCTCAATCAGTCTGAGTAGAAGCCATCTATTTCTGGGACGGTTGCTTAGTACACAAGAATTACAGTGAGTCTTGCTCAGAGGAGGGTCAGATGAAAATGAGGGCTCTCTTAGAGTGGGGGGTGGGGAGACAAGTAGTTCAAAGCTCCTCCCGGAACTGGCTTTTGGTGAGAGACAAGCAGGCAATACTGCCATCGGCGATTCTCAGTGAGAACCAGATACAGCAGGTAAAAATAATTTCAGCTCTGAGTAAAAAAAAATCAGTGCAGTCACTTTTCACTGTTACAGACAGTGTGACGGAGCAGGAAGTATGTACTCTTTGGGCCGGGTTGGGCCTCACGGCAGCCATGTCATGTTGTGACACTTAACCCCTCTGAGGTAATCTTCCTCATCTGTAAAATGGGTTAATAGCTTGCAAGTTCTGGGGGTCATTTTATACATAAGTAGGAATATAAATAAATGTATTACTTGGGATAATGCTAGAACACTGCAGGTGACCAGTAATTGATATCCAGATATCCAGATTTCTTCAGCCTTTCGTTCCATACTTTGCAAGCTTACTAGCTACTATGCACACAGTAGCAGTGCCTCCCTGACCATTAAAGTAAGTCTTCCAGTGCTATTTCTGCAGGTCACCACAGCGACACGTGTTGCATGAGAAGCCAATATTCTCCTGTACCACTGTCTTCCTCATGAGGCCACCTCACGTGTCTCTTTGAGAGACAGCACCCTTCCCTATGGCTGTCTCCCAGAGCCCTCTGGGAGAACTCTGATCTGAGCAAAGCTTCAGTCAGAGACCTCAGGAGGCCAGTGCTGTGCAATCGGTAAGGGCAGAAAAGAAAAGATGGTCTTCATCCTTTTCACCTGGATCCTGAAAACAGACCAATTGTCTTCTTTGGCTTCACTCTCAGGAAAAACCTGACCTTGGAATTGTGCTGGGAAATCCAGCATGCTTGTTGGCCATATCCTTGCCTCTTCCCTTGGTCTCCAGCAATATGTGATACGCCATCCAGGCATTGTTCCATCTTTCCAAGAAGCCTATGAGAGTGATATATTGAACCCCAATTTATGGATGAAGAGACTGAAACCTAGAGAAATTCAGAACACGGTCCACCTTCCTCTTCCTACCCGCTTCAGATAAATACCTGGGTTTTTATTAGCCCCAGATACCCATTCTCCATTAAGATGAGCCCAATATATCCTGAAAATGGTACCAACTCTTATTATTACCATTCCACTGTGTCAAATAAGGCCAGAGTTTACACTGATTATCGAATCTGTGTAGTCTGAAGAAATATGCAGAGTAGGAATTGAAGTAACAAAAACCAGAGTAGCAGGGAAAGAATGGAGGCAGAGGGTTAGGAGACTAAGGAAATAGTATTGAAACACCAAATGTGCTAATTATAAAAAATAATGTAAAAGGGACAAATCTAAGAGAATGTATGTATCATCTCTTTTTTATTAATGCTTTTTAAAATTTCTTAAATCAAATGGCACCAGCTACTTTTCTCACACTTTTCCCCAAACTCTCTGCCCTGATCTCTTAAAAAAAAAAAAAATAACAGATAATGCCATATTCCCTAAAAAGAGCAAGCATTTATCTTCTTTTTACTCTAACCTCCATTTTCTTAATTCATTGTTCTATCTCCAAGTACAGGTGGGAAACAACTGAGGAACTATATTTTTGGTGAATGACGTTTTGATCTCAGTCTATGAGAAATCTCTAGAGATTACTTTCAAACTAAAGGGAGCATTGTTCTACTGATAATGCTTTGTGTTATTTGTCTAAGGCTACTGAAAGATACTTTGGTTATCAGTCTCTTTATTTGCTGAGCATAATTTTCTGTGGGAGATGTCAGTTATATTTATCAAAAGACCACATTCAATTTCAATTCTCTTCGCAGGAGCCTTGCAAGTAACACAGAAAGAACAAGATAGTATCAGATGCACTTTAATAAAATGCAAAGGTTCACAAATATTATAATCAATGCATTTTATACTAATATTTCAGATCGAAAAGCTCTAATGCTTTGGGTTTTCTGAATTAGCCAAACTACATGCCTATTTGCTGCTAATGTCTGAAGAACAAGGAGAGGTGAGACCAACAAGATATTTGCATAGATACTAATAGAAAGGGATAATGTTGTATCAGTTCACTTTTCTTCTTGCATATTTCTTATTAGCAGCTTGAAGTGATCCATAGGTCAAGAAATTAATAGACATTCAAAGCTTTCTTGTATATTTGCCTTTCTCCAAGGCCTGTTTTCCCTTAATAAGAATTCGCAGCAAAAAGGGGAGTGGAGTGGATGTGAAAACCCCCAACGCGTTCTGGCACTTTATTAGTAGCACCCCCTCTACCAGCTGCATATATAGAAGTCTTAGAAAAATTTAACTTTTTTATGTTGAGATAGTGGATAGTGGAAATCTTTAGTATTTTGTTCATTATTTTTTCATATTTAAGTTCTTTAAAATATTCACTAAATGTACAACTGATAATTTAATGAAGTGATAATTTAGCACATTCTTTCTTCACATGCTGGTTATAAACCTTAATTTGATGCCTCTCTCCAAAAACCAGCAGCAGGTGTGACACCTCATTTGCATCTGTTTCCCTTTCTTGTGAATTGGAGGTCATCCTGCCTGGTTTTGCCTTCACAACAAGGAGATAACTAATCGCGATTTGGGAATCAATTCACTGTTTGAATCTTATGCTAGCATGTCCAGCCCTCCATTGTTTGATTGAAATAGATGCTGAATTGCAAGAGAGTGGGGCAGGGGTGTTTGGAATTTTTCCATTTCATATTGTTACTACCAGTGATTCCTAAAAACCCCTTGATGTAAACTGAGGAATTTGGTTAAATGAATCATATCCTTTTACTTTGTCTTCTTACATAAAACATGTTGTAATAGGGTTTATATTTTTTAAAAGTAGTGAAACAAAAATTACGCCATCTATATAAAATATGGATTACTTCCTTCTTATAAAAATTTAAAATCAGTTCTTCAGAAGAAAGAGAAAAACATGTATAGATGCAAATGAATTTCGTATTGGTTTCTCATTCCCGTAGTGAAGAGGAGAGCTGAGGATATAAGTTACAACTGCATTTTGATTTTGAGTACATACCACTGCCTAATATACGTGAAATAACTATCATAGAATGAAACTGATAACATCCAACAGCTGGCATCATTTAAATGATTTTTTTAAATGCTTACAAAAAGTCCATTTTGGGGGTGTTTTGCTGCTTAGGTACAAGACAAATCACAAGTGTGTTTTTATGTTGATTTTCTCGATAGGACTGGGAATTCCCACATTTCATGGGAGACGTTGATGTGAATCTCCCTGGGTTGCATACACCTCACATGCAGTTCAAGATTCCTTTCTTCCAGAAGATCTTCAAGGAGGAATATCACATTCACATAACAGGTATGTTATAACTCAAAACAGGATTTGTCTCCTCCTTAGGGTAGTGCTAGCTGCTCTTGAAAGCGAATGGTAACATTTTAGAGGTGTACATAAATATAGTTTTATTTCTTATTCCCATAACAGTACAAGGTGGTTCCCAGCGGACCGGGGCTCCAGTCTGTTGCTCGGGGACTGACCCAGTTGGTAGCTTTAACAATTTCCACTTCCACATCCAGCAGGCAGTTGGGAGTAAAGAGAATGGGGAAAATGATTGAAAAGGCTCACCTCTTTCTTAACCACCTTGGCTTGGGAAAGAAACAGGTCAACTTCGCTCACATTCTATTGGCAGTAACTGGTCAGATAGCCCCACGTAGAGTCAAGGAGAGGGGAGAAATGTAGGCCCCAGATGGGCAGCCACTTGTGGTGTCAGACCTAGCGCTTAGCACAGGATTATCAGAGGGAAGGAGAGATCTCTAATGTGGACAGACAGCTAACTCTCTACCCTAGGGAGTATAGAGTTAGCCCCATTCCCCATACACCCCACCTGGCTTTTGTTCCTTGGTGGGTTTCCTTTTTACAACATAGAGCTCAGCAAATTTTCTCCACCTGAACAGTCTGTATGCTTTGTTCTTTATCTGTGCTGGAGATGGAAGCAGCAGTATCACCCAGCTCCTATCAGACCATATGCCTTTAGGGAGTTGGGCCTCTTCTCAATGGAAGGAGTAAAATCCCCCTTCTCTGGCCTAACTCGTGTTTGTCTCATGTGATTCTCTTGTGGCTCCTCAGGTTATTTCATCTTCAGAGGTGCCCTGCTTTTGAAACACCTCCAACAGGATTTATTATGACATTCTTTCATGACATCGCAGTCATTCTCATCTCAAAAAAAGGCTGCGTTTACATTTCATACCTCTTTTCTTTATAAGCAGAAGCAGACAGCTGAATGATCCAATGAAGCGTGGCATTAATTCCCAAGCTGTTCAAACGCAGGTAGCCAATGTGTGTGTTTCAAGGAAAATGTCCGAGGATTCCACACCTGCTATAATAAAAACTGCTGAAGAAATCTGTGCTTACTCCACCATCTGTGCTGGTGAATAAAAATAGTCTGAACACAGAGAACGTGAATAGCCAAGTACTGCAAAAAACCCTCGCCTCTCAACTTGAAGGCTGTTTTTTGCTTTCAGGATGAAGCGACCTTCCTAAATTGGAGAATGAGCTCATGAATAGGGAAGATGCAGCAGGTTTATTTTCCTACTCAGAATGAATGAGGCCCATCTATTAAATTCACTGGGTAAATCCATCAATTTGAGTTCAGGTCACATAATGTGGTTTCCGAGTCCCCACTTAATCTCTGCAGCGCGCCACCCTCTTGGACTTCTAAAACAGCTATCACGCACATGGCATCATCTCGGCCCCTTGGGTGGGCTTTTGCCCGGACCATCTGTTCCTGCTATCAGCTCTGTCCCGGGCCATCATAACACTAATACTGTCTCTGACTGAGTATCAGAATCCCTGTTAAAAGTATACTGCTTGTGTGCAGAATATCAGGTTTAAAAAGAGGGTGGGGAGAATCAGAGAAACTGTTTATTAGGAAAAAAATCAAGCTATGAAAAGTAATTAATTTAGGACTGTTTTACATGGCTTTGTGTCAGATATGCTATGATTTGTAGATGGGGCAGGTTCAAGTTTCATGGCACTCAAAGCTTACACCATTTGGAACACTCCATTTGAAAACATGAATACGAAAGAACAACTGAAAATTATACTGAAGGCCTTGGAAAGGGACCATGCATACAGAGGCCCCCTAAAGCTTTAGAGACATTCATTAGCTTTGAGTTAGAGACTCCTATGCCTCTGAACTTAAACCTTCATCTCACAAAGTATTATTTTGTAAAAGCTTAATGGAGCCTGCAATGTAAATAAAGTTTGCCAGAAGGTGGAACTGTATTATGATTAAGGCTTTTGTGCAGGGCTTTGCCAAATTATGCCGATTATCATATCACCTAGGGAACTTCATAAATATGCAGATTGTTGGGCCCCATTCCTAATGGTTCCCACCCAGTAGGTCTGGGCCAAGGCCAGGCAGTGGGGCTTCTGAGAAGCTTCCCTATGTGATGCTGACCTTTGGGAAGTTCTCCCTCTGAGTTAAGGTTAGACTGTCTCCCCAAGCCAGGCCATGAGTGCAGATGTCTGGGTGCCTGGACCTGCCAGGGAAGCTTTTGAGGGCTCTGCAGTTTAAATTAAAAATAAAACAGGGTACATATGGGTTTGGGGGTAAAGGGGTTCACCATAAACAATTTAAATTCACTTTGTGGTCAGATGATCAGGTGTCTCCCCAGATCCACACATGATAAAGTTTTCTGGGAAAATACATGATAGATTTGGAGGCTAAAGAAAGATAGAACTTCCTCCTTCTTGTTTTTGTCACTGTCTTTGTTCTAGTAATTGCCTGAAAAGGTGTCTGAGGCTGCTCTGGAGTACCATCTCCTGCGAAGGCCTTTTACTCTATCTGCCATTGTAAAATCATTGCTTCTGCGCAAACCTAAGTAAAATTTCCGCAACACGATGCTCCATGTTGTACTTTAGTATCCTCCATAGTTAGCCCACAACTTTCCAAGTGCACTGTCAACGCCATCTTGACTGGCTTCTCCAAGCACTGCTTCTTTTTATAGGGAGACTTCAATGCTTTTCTTGATAAGCAAATATGGTATCATCCCTGGGGTGATTAAGCATGAAACCCTCTGTATCAATGGTTATCAAACTTTAGGTGTCTGGGAATCACATGGAGAGCACCCAGAGTTACGTGCTGGAGCCTGGGACCTCCTGTTCCCTCAAGCACCCCGAGGGATGCTCATGCCGGGTACCGGGGGCTACACTGACAAACACCGCTGCTGAGAAACATTTTCTGTCGTTGGAATTCCGCTCGTCTCAGCTGTTTCCCTTTTTTTTTTTTTTAATTGGTCAGGCCTTATTTGTAAAATAAATATGCTAAGGTGCGGATACTGCAGGACTGAACAGCTGAGCCCTTTTGGACAGGTTGACTTCATGACTCAGTGCCAGACCCAGGCCTCCCAGCTTGTTTTCCTTGGCCCAGAAGCTTCAGAAGTTGAAGGGCCAGCGAGCCAGGCTGCACAGGCTCACACAGCAGGCAGTCTGTGTGGCACTGGCATCCAGGATGGCCCCCAACTGCATCATCTTGTCCTCGGGGTCTCAGATGATTTTGAAGCCAAAGCTGAGGGTGTTGTGACAAAGGTAGATGTATGGGCACTCCAGAAAGATGAATGGTGGATCAGTTTTGTCACCTCAGCTTTAATTTCTCTTTATAAGCAACTCCTAAAACCAAGACTAAGGGTCAGAATGCAAGTTCAGTGGGAATGGAGTGGCCAGTGAGAAAGGCATATGGGAGAGGCCAGCCAGGAGTGGGGACGTTTGGAGGTGGGGCCAGTACCGGAGGTCCCAAAGCAGAGCATGCCTGGGGACCACAGAAGAAACCGGAGCCAGGAGTAGGAGGGGATCCTGTGGACCCCTGCATGGCTCTGTGTTTTGCTTTCTCTTCTGTGTTTGTTCTGCACCAGAAGAGGCTGAACAAGGACTGCTAGGGTTCTCTAAGGGGCAAGAATGCCTCTACCCTGGCCTTAGCCATCATTGCTCTGCGATATACAAGGGTGTTTAGTGCATGTTGAGGTGATGGAATGTCAAGGTTTGGTCCCAGCTCTGCTACTGACAGGTGGCATGGCCCTGCCAAGCTCCTTAGCCTCTAAGAG
Organism: Glossophaga mutica; assembly: GCA_039655065.1. NCBI lineage: Eukaryota > Metazoa > Chordata > Mammalia > Chiroptera > Phyllostomidae > Glossophaga > Glossophaga mutica. The sequence goes on from CM077304.1 coordinate 45,636,264, forward strand.
GCTCAGTTTTCTCATCTGTTAAATGGGGACCGTTCTGATACTTACCCCTTGAGTGCTGTGAGAATTAAATTAATTAACACGAACAGGGCACTTAAAATGCTGTCTGTCATGTTGGAAGCACTCAAATTCTCACTATCTTTACCTAGAGCTTTCCCATTTACTCATCCAAGGTTTGTGTTTTCTATGTAATTAAAAAAAAACATACACACATTAGACAGCCAAGAAAGGGTACTTGTATTATTTATGCAGTGTTCTGAGTTCTCTCCTGTTAGTGTTCTGAGTCCTCAGAAAGGAGGACCCTAAGAATGAAGAAACCTATCCCCCAGTGACATGCTCTGGGTATAGAAGATTCTCTGATGCTGAGGGGTTCCCATTGACATTTTCAAAGCATTAAGGATTTGTGTATTTTTTTATCCCAATTCCAAGCAAGTTTTATTTATGCGTGTCAGAAATAACTTGAATTGTTGCATCTGTTTAGCTCATCTGGATCCCCCTTGACAGATGGTTTGTTGTAGTATGTATGAGCTTTCATTTTATAAGCTGGGCTCCAGCTTATAAAAATAAATCATCTCTAAGGGTGTATTAAAATATTTTTTCTGGGAAGGTTGACTTCACTAACAAAGGGGATAAATGGTCGGTGATCAGCTCACATCGGTGCTTTTTAGCCCAATCCCAAAGTAAACGCTAAATGCAACTGTGAATTCTCTCCTCTGCCCTCTTCCCTTTTACCTATAAGGTGAGTGCAAGGCGGATTCAAAATGTGATGTATTAAGTCTCTGGAGGCAAGAGAGGAATGGCCTCTCAATCCAATCTCAGAAGCTCCTCCGAGTCCTATTAATGCCAATCCCGGTGGAAGCGCTGCCATCTGTCATCCCAGCCAGACAAAGGAAGTGTCCCATTGGTGGCCATCATCTGAGTAAATTAGGAGGGGGCTGGGGGAAAGGCCAGAAGGAAGGCCGGTGCCTCTGCGAGGAGCGCATTCTCACTGTTGGCACGATGATGCCCCTGGGAACCCTTTCGGCAAAAATGGGAAATATTGAAGTAAACAGGCCTCTGTAGCGTCTGTGTTCTATTTCCGTCCCCTGCCCAGTGTGAGTGCGCAGGGGCTTTACAGTGTTGAGGATGCGGAAAGCAATGAACAAAACCTCTCTTTTATTTCCAAAGGTGCGTGGTTTCTGGCAAATGAGTTCCCAGAGATTGTTTTTAAAAGATCTCTCCTATGTCAGTCAGATCATGGGAAGTGCTGGGGAGGGCAGGGCAGCGGTCCATCCAGCAGAGTACTCTGTCTGACAGAGTTAGCCAGGGACTTGTTAGAGGGAACTATGATGCGTCCTGTTCACCCGGATAGTCCCCCAAGATCGTGGATTTACCCAGAGCACACAAAGACCTCTTGCCATTCTCTCGGTTGTGAATTTTTCTAAATTTCTCCTGAAGCAAATTCCATTGTCCGCACATCTATACAGCTCTAAGAATGAACTCCGTTTACTTCTCCGTAAAGCAGCAATTCATGTTGTTTGTCTCAAACGCATCTTCTTCCAGGCGCGGTTGCTTTGCCCTGGCCTGTGAGTCCTCACTGCCCCTGGGCTGATCCACCCAAACCGAGGTGTTCTATCTTCATTTATGCATATGTGAGAGTACTTGTTATAAACTCATGTGCTCCTCAGAAACTGTCTCCACGCTCAGAGGATGAACTTGAAATATATAGTTACTACATAAACATTTTATTTGCCCATTTTCTAGATTACATTAGATTTGAGCAGTGTCCTGGAATTTGCCAGATCATCATGACGTGTGTTTGGTTCAAAGGATAGAATTCACTCATTGTAGTATATTTTGACTCCTTATTTTAAGTTTACTTGTTAATAGACATTTCTGAGTTAACATGTGCCTAAACCCAAGCTAGGATCTAGGGATAGAAAAATGAACATGACATAGATCCCAATCTCAAGAATCTTCAGTACAATCTTCAGTACAAACACATGGCCCTTCCTTTCTCTTTTATCATCACAAGTTTCTGCCTCTACTTGCCATGTTGGATTATGTCCTAAAGGAATAGTCTACCACTTAGGAAGCAACAATGACAAGAGAGGCACTTTGAGAAGCACTTTGAGAAGCTCTATTCATTTACTTTTAAATCTTAAAAAAGTATTTTACTAAGTCAACTAAGTCTTATTAATTCATAAATTATTTAGCAAATATCTTCAGTTCACTAACTGGTCCCCTCATGGGCCAAGCACTTTGAGTGGTTTCTAAATGCCCGTCAATTTCCTATGGAGGGACAAGGAGAGGCTCACTCAGCGAGCCCTGTTGTCACTGCTCGTGTCTGGAATGAGAGGACATTGTATATGGCCAAAAAGCCTGTTACAGGAAACTGTTATTTCTTTAATTCTCTAAGACTTGTCTTCTTCAAGGCCAGGGTTTCCTGCTGTCCCACAATAGACACTAAATGGCTTTGTGGAACGTGACTATGTCACGTGTCTGCTCTGGGCGTCAGCGCCTGGCCCAAGGGCAGCATCCCCTCGGTGTGTGCATGTTTCTGTCACAGTGCAATCGCAGTGCCAACTGGGAACTACTGAGCAAGAGAGTTTTTAAAAAATATTATGACTGCATATTTGAATCCTGAAAGTTTTGTTGTGTGGTGGAAATATCAGCCCTTCCTAGGCTTTTCTTAGTTGCAAAAATAACACTTTCCTCCAAATTGTCATTTCCTGTGGAAAGTGAGGGTGATAGTTAATGAAGAATTCTTTTAAAACTAACTAGCCAAGGATTCTCTGGGCTCCCACAAAGTAAAAAAGATAAAATTATAATTCTACTATTATAATATCATTTTTGACAATCAGTAAGATTCATTAAAAGCACAGAATCCAAGAAAGAGGTAATCCCACCAACACCATGCGGTGATTTCTCATTAAAGGAGACAGTGAGATATTTCAACAAGGAGATTAATACAAATAATGTATGGATTTTTACCCTACCTCCTTGCTGATTTACATTATGTTATGTCATTAAAACGGCAGGGGGAAAGGCAGTATCTCTCATATGATGAACGCTGAAACGCCAAACCTCTTGTTAAGGTTTATTGTACATTCACAACAACACACGTGGGAAAATGAAGTAGAAGCACTTTCTATTTTTTCCTTTTTGTGTCTTATATCCTTTCCATATAGGATATTTCAGGGACTCAAATTTATTTTCTATGGTAAACAGTGTTTCTCAGAATATACAATCTTTTTTCCTTAAGGGAAGCTTTCTCTGTGTGGAAATTGTATGTTCCATCATTTTGCTCTAATGGCAAGATTTCCTGGCCCATCATAAAACATTAATGGTTAGGCCATGTTTCTTTCACAGACTCATCAAGGAGACTCTTAGGGGGGAAGATGCCCTAAGGGTTGTATAGCTCAATCTCCTCACCTTGCAGGCAAGGGCACCGAGGTCGAGCTGTCCCACCTGATTTTGCCTTCTTCTTTGCTACATCTCATAGGGCAAAAGTAACTTTTTTTAAAGAGGAGAAAGCATTACCAAGGTAACAAAACAAGGTATAGGAAAATATAAGGAAGGATGATTGAGATGAATGTCCTTCCTTGATACAAATGGATAAATGGACCAGAAGTTATGTCAAGTGGTCTGAAACAAACAAAAAGTAAGAAGAGCTATTTCTTCTAAATTTTGGGCAGCTTCACGTTTTGGCTGATTGGCTAAGACAGTGCTGGGAAGGACGATGACAGAGCCATAGAGTAAAATAAGGAAATACGGTATCAGTAGTGACTCTGCCTCCATCTCCTCTCTGCCCCCTGCACTTTCCCACCTCCACATGGCCTCTTGGTTGTGTGTGTGTGTGTGTGGGGGGGGGGGGGGCGGGGCACTATCCCCTGTTCCTGGACCTCAAAATTTGTGTATGTACAAGACCTTTTCTCAGGAGCGACACGACTGCAACCTGTAGAACAATTACCAATGGCTAAAGATTTTTAACATATTAAATATGCTGATTCACAAAGCGTATTTCCATATAGCTACATACTGGGTCCTCTTAGAAAACTCTTCTGCTGTGATATCTACCCATTAATGTCAGTGCACAGCATTCATTCTGTTTTACCCAAACTGATCCCTCTATTTTGTCACCAAGATCCTATAGTAACTGAAGTGAAGCAAAGAAACTGCAGAAATAATACGACCCTACATTTTGGCAAACGATGTATTTCAGGGAACTTCAAATATAGCTTCACATTTATCCTCACACTAATCCTTTGATACAGTTACATTGGTATTATTCTCTATTTCACAGAATAAAAATTGAATTCACAGAGCTTGTAAGTAGGAGGATTTGGGGGAAGAGGACAAAACAGAACTGGAAGGTATCTCGGTCAGGGTCCTCAATTTGGAAATAAAATTATTGAGGTCTGCAGAGCTTACCCAGGTTACCCAAGGTTGTGTTATTCAAGTTCAGTATTAGAACAGAATCTTCATCTGCTGATTTCCAGACTGTGGCTTTTGTCACCAGGGCACCGTTTCTTGCCAAGGGGTGAAGATGTGTCGGAGCAGTGTGGTGCTGTCCATTAACTGGTGTCAAGCTTCCCCCCATCCCTCCTAAATGTCCACACTGCAGGTCATATGAGCAATAACAGAAAGTGAGTCTTCACTGTCCAAGTTTAATGATCAGACTGACCTGCTAGCATTCATCTTAGATGGTAAAAAATAATTTTAAAGTAGGAAAAAAGCACCTCCTATCTTCAGGGTTTCTTTTTAGTGTGGTCATAGTTCCATCATCATCCTTGGATTTTTGCTTTTCCTTTGTCTATAAACATTCACTGAGCATCTTTTCCTTACCTCAGTAAAGCACCCTTCTCCAAGCTCCATGGACTTCCCTTTCTTTTCCCTGACTCTCTGCTGCTGCCTGCTATCTTTAGTTTCTGATATCCTGTTACCAAGGAAATAGGGAACCCTTTATGGAGGATCACCCTATTCATGAGTTCATAAAAATGACCTAAGAGAGTGCAAGTGTCTCTAAGGCCCTTTGTGAATCAAGAAGGTGATGGTCAGGCATACAAGTTCAAGAACCTCCACCCCCCTCCCCCCATTCAGTCTGGCTTTATGACACATATAGCTCACAGCAAGAGAATCAGTACAAACCTCCTGCAACAGAGAAGCACCCAAAGCACCTCTCTCAACTTGCCACACTGGTGCCTCCTCCTGAACACCGGATGAAAAATCTCTGAACTTTTTCATTTCCCCTGTCACTCATTCATCTCCTGCCTTTTTTTCTTATAACATTCTTCATGCCTTTTCTTCTCTCTCCCCTCAGCCTCTTTATTCCACATCACCTGATCTTTTTCTGTTTGGTATTCTATCTGTGGCATAATAAAAACTAACTAAAAGAAATGCAAACCTTTCTAAACTGCTCCCTGTCCTGCTTTCCTTTCAAGGATCACATGTTACTACTTTTTTCAAAATCCTTTCTACAGAAATGAGCCCTCAGCTTTTATTCCATTTTCTGCACATCTTCAGCATTTATGGTTTGCTCACTCACTGGGTATCTCTCAAATGTGGCCTCTTATTACTATTTATCTGTTGGTATCTCTGTCCTGTTTCCCAACGAGCTGATGGGTTCCTCCCTGGGAGGCAGAAAAATATATCCTCAGCATTTCCTAAGGCATCCTGTGTAGTGTCTATTATGAGCACAATAAATGTTGGGTAATGATGCTCACCTTCACACTTGATTGCATTTTACTGGGTTTAGCTTTCTTCATTTGTTTTCTGGTTGATTCTTAGTAAGAACCAGTTTTTGTTTTGAAGATCTAGAAGGGCAGGAGTGGTTTGAACTTAACAGTGCCAGAAGTTATAAACGTCTCATCGTATATGGAAACATTTAGTGTTCCAACTCACTTTCTAGTTTAGGCATGCAAAATAAATCATTCAGGCAAGAGCTCCCATTATAAGTGTTATATACCCTATATAGTTGAATAATTTCAAAACAGGCACAGTTATAATTTCCCTTCATATAGTTTACATAAACTCTCTTCAAAGAGAAATTTGTACCTCCCATGCAAATGAAGACATTATCATGGCTTAGCCAAAGCTTTGATGATAATAGTAATAATTACTGAATTCCTATTATACCAGGCACTGTGCTTAGCATTTAATAATCTCATGAGGAATGCTAGCAGCCTTCATAAGTACTATTATTTTCTGCATGTAAGAAAATTGGGTTTAGCGAATTTAAACAGAGCCAGGATTAAAACCCTTCAACCTTGCGTATAATAGGAATTTGAACATGTGCAATGAGGATGATAAAATACTTTACTAAACTCCTTACAAAGTTATCTTTTTATATAGCTATATATTCTGTTAGGGCACATATTGCAAAATACATTTTTATTATTCTTGGTTTAATAAGTTTGCCCAAGATCCTATCTCTCTCCTGTCCCAAGAGTTCTATAATCATGTAAAGCAGTAACAATAATATTCAATAGTGATATCTTGTAATACAAAATAAAATAATTTTGACATGATGCATATAATCATTATAACCAAAGCTTCTAGAACCTGTTACACATGTCACCCAATTTGCTACAGCAAATCTATGAGGTGGGTATTTCTATTTTATTGTGATAAGCTTGATGCTGTAAAACTTACAATAAATGATGATTATAGTAACAATTAGAATGTACAATTCATTGAAAATTTTCCCATATTTTCCATTTGTAGATTTAAAGATATCACTAAATAATATTACTCTAAAGAATATATTGTTTATAAAAAATTGAAAATACTACAAAAACATCATAGTAGTTATGATCTCTCCAAATGTGTTTTCTAAAACAATTCATTAACTTTGGTTATATTTATATGTCTGATAAATGCATTCTGTTCAGTGAGAATTCAGTGCAATTATTTTTAAAGTCTTGAAGTGAATGCTCAAGGATTATTGATCCGAATCACATCAGCTAACGGTTCAATCAACAGGTATAAACAGCAATGCTATTCCAACTGATATGCTGCTGTGCTTACATTGCAAAATGATTCATGTCTTGCCCAGACATAATTATAAAACTGTAAGAGATGTTGAATTACACATTGAGCTTTTCTAAAAATTTTAGTAGATCTTTGTTTTTGAACGTTAATTGAAATGTTGTGAGAATAACCTACATGGGTCCAAATTTGAATATGGTTATGGAGCCTATAAGACAAGCAGACTTAATCTGGTTAATGTAAATGCCATAAATTACTGGCAGTGGGACTACAGTTACATTTTCATATGCCTAGAATCCATTTAGGAAATTCCTTTTGCCAAGTTTCCCTTAATGGCAGCATAGAACTCTCAAAAAATTAATTGTTAACAGGTCCAAAACATTAGCAATTTATACTATTATACCATTATCTATATTTTATTGGAGAAAACCTTATTGCAGTTTTATGGGTCTTTGACTAACATGCAGTATTTCTTTTTAATGCAGGTAAATGGTTTAACTATGGAATTATCTTTCTCGTCTTGATCTTGGATCTTAATATGTGGAAGAACCAGATATTTTATAAGCCTCATGAATATGGACAGTATATTGGCCCAGGGCAGAAGATATATACAGTGAAAGACTCAGAAAGTTTAAAGGATTTGAACAGAACCAAGCTATCCTGGGAATGGAGGTCCAATCACACTAACCCTCAAACAAATAAAACATATGTTGAGGGAGACATGTTCTTACACAGCAGGTTCACAGGGGCTAGCCTTGATGTCAAGTGTCTGGCTTTTGTTCCAAGTTTGATAGCATTTGTGTGGTTTGGATTCTTCATTTGGTTCTTTGGACGGTTTTTGAAAAACGAGCAAGGCATGGAGAATCAAGACAAGACTTACACTCGCATGAAAAGAAAATCCCCATCGGAACATAGCAAAGACATGGGCATCACTCGAGAAAACACCCAGGCCTCAGTGGAAGACCCTTTGAACGACCCTCCTTTGGTTTGCATCAGGTCTGACTTCAACGAGATTGTCTACAAGTCCTCCCATCTAACGTCGGAAAACTTGAACTCACACTTGAATGAGCCTACCAGCACAACAGAAGCTGACCCTGATCCAACAACTTCCAAAAGTACACCCACGAACTAGACTCATTTACTTGGAGATAGCACAAAAAGCAACCCTGAGTGTAACTTTAAGAAGTTTGTCTTTCCCTCTGTAAATGTAAGGTTTACTTTGTGTTAGGTAGAGAAATACAAACAATGCCACAACGGTGCTCAACATGCTTTTTCTAGGACTCATTGTTTTCTATTTGTATTATGATACATGTGCCTACAGTATATCTAACAGCCCCCTAGAGATTGCTTTTCACAATTGCACAAGCTATTTACTGACTTTACAGCATAGTAGATTAGCTGGTTACCTGTGTATCTGATGTTCAACCATAGTGGTGCCTTGAGACATTAAACTGTTTTTAACTGTACCAGAAACGAAGTGTGGAACAGTTCTCTAATCCACTTCACATGGGGTTTTTTTGTATACAGTTATTTTGACCTGTAGTTGGTGTCTGATCAGGAAACAAATGTAGTCTTGGTGTGGCTCAGGAAGTATCTCTTGGTTTCTCATTCAGCAGCGGAGTTGGTGACTTTGATAGCTGGACTGCAGACACGCATGGTGATAACCTTTGAATTTTTAATGGCTGTCTGCCAAATGCAAACCCAGATGCAGAGTTCCCTAACAGGAGCACAGTGATCCAGCATGGGTCACTACTCGTGAAACGTGACTTTCTCTAACAAGTAATTGCAGTTAGATGATAATACTTAATTATGTTTTCCTAATTAAAGATAAATTGCTACTTGATTAAAAATCCTGCCCTTCACCTTTGGGAACAAAATTTAAGAGGCACAGTTGGGTGAACTCTGAAACTTACTGGCATTTACTACTAAGCCCTAGAAAACCAAGGAACTGAAGTTTTAATCATGTGAGGGGGTGCACAACCTACCATCTGCATTATTTGTACATCTTTCTGTAAATATGGCTCTGGACAGTGAAAACTGAAAAACACATGCCAACCCTGAGCAAGGAAACTCCTCTACCAATCATGCAGTGGGATCTTGTGAGGTGGGAAAGATCACGCATGAGAGACTCTGTTTGGTGGCTTGTTTTGTGTGCGCATTTTTTTTTTTAAGAATTACACATTTCACAATAATAAATAAGAAAATTATACATCCGTAATTATGTGATGTTAATTTTTGTTTATAATAGAGGGATTCGATTGTATCTTAGTTTAAAACAGCCCCCTTTTTTCTAAACTCCATGCCCGACAAGTTAAGAAATGAAACACTCCCAACTTGCCTTTAATTTTGTTCCAGAAATTGTGGTAATGCGTTCCTTGAGGGGGTTGAGGAAGATCGCTTTTAAGGCAAAATTATTTTCCTGCCACAAACTGACAGAGCTATATTTTGTCTTTATGATTTTTTAAATCTCTGCTGTTTTGATCTATCTGCTTTTAAGCTTGCAGCGTGCTGAATTTAGCATGCATTATACAACTATGCATTCATCTGTCACTTGAAAGCCAGCTTTTATAAACATCTTTCTACAATTGTTTACTAAGCAAATTGGAACCATGCACCTGCTGTCCCATCTACCTTTAATAGCTGTGCACGGTGCTGCTTAGAACCATAAATATCGCTGACACTGAAAATGCAGAGATCAAGCTCACTGTAGTAATGCATTGACCGGACCGTCCAAAGAAACCTACCATATTATCTCTGACACGTGGTAATGTTGGCCGTATCAAATTTGCATAGCATAGAGCATTCCACTTCTGCCTCTGGGACAAGAAAATAATACCACCCAGGACAATATTTGTATTTATTTCGGAAGTCATTGTCTTGTAGAGTGAAGAAGGAAATTGATTTAGAAAGTGTGTGTTTGTTACCAACATGCAGTCTTTATAAACAAATAAGAAAACAAACAAAAACTCACAGACAGATAATATGCTGGTTACCGGGGTAGGGAGGGTCAGAGAGGGTGTAAAAGGTAAAGGGAATCGAGCACGTGGTAACAGAAGAAGATTTGACTCTGGGATGTGGGCACACTGCATGATACACAGATGATATATCACAAAAATGCACACTTGAAACATATATAGTCTTATTAGCCCATGTCACCCAATAAATTTACTTAAAAATTATGATGATAAAAATTAAAAATAAAGGCTTAATACAGTAGATGCTTTAAAATATATTATTTGAGAATATTTATATAGGTATTAAGAAAAAGAGTGTTCTAATGGGGGAATGAATTAGCAGAAGTAAGGTCGGAAAAAAAGAAACCTTAAACTCTGAGAGCACTATGTATGCTTATGTGTCTCTAGGGACTAAGAGGAGTTATTAGCTGATTGGAAAATATCAGTACCAAACAGAGTACTGTCCAGGGATGGCTTTTTAATCGTCAAACCAGATTTGAACCTTCAAGGCTTCCAATATCCAATTGTATATAACAATCTTGACCTTTTTATCTACATGCTAGTCTCCTTCCTTTTTGTTTCCCTACTTGTTTTGGATATTGTACATTCCATCTGCACTTACACCCATTGAAGTTTAGAAAGTAAAATCAAAGCTAAAATCACATTCATTCATGTGTAGTCTTAGATTTTGAGTCATTTACCAATGCCCTCTGACTTCACAGAAATTCTTAGACTATTGAGGACACTAAAAAATAAAGATGTGTAGTGAACTCAGAAAATGAAGAGTTAAAAAAAGATTAAATATCGCTAACCACAGATTCTAAAGAAAGCACAACAAATGTGCTGCCTTAATTGCAGTGATGCTGAAAGACTATAAAAAATTGTATTTCTACTGTTTAGTAATTACAGTATTTTATTCTATGTAGTGCATAAATTGCATTAATTTAACATGATTTTAGAATTCTCCATGATAGAGTATTTCATTAGTAGTTTAAATGGAAAATTAAATAAACACCATGAATTTATGCCTGGTAATATATGCCTACACATAAATCCCATTACCACCTGCCCATTTATATTACATAGCTATTGTTAGTTACCTCCTCTTCTCCCCGCAGTGGCTGCTTCTCACGTTCTCTTTTAGCACATCTAATCACCGGTGAATCCTGTCGGAAACATTAGGAATCAGTTCTTCCCCATTTGCTTTAAGGTCAGCCAGGCTCCAAATCTTCCACTTTTATAGCTCAGGTATCACAAGTAGTCTCCAAAAGCACTATTGGCCGCCAGGACAATGGAACGTCACCCAACACAGACACACAGAATTGAAGGTGGGAGCCAAGGCCACTGTCCTATCAACTCAACTTGGCTCCATTAGCGGTTCTGCTCTGTTATTCGGCTGTCCTGTGGGTCACCAATACGGCCCAATATGAGAAGTGCGAAAGCTAATGCCAAGGAACCCCCCTTAGCTGTCTCTATAACTGTGGCTCGTGATGCCAGCTGCGTTACCTGACGTTGCACCCAGGCTTCAGCGCGCCCCCCATCACCTTACCGTCTGGACGTCCTCACTCTAAACTGGTCCCTGATTTCAACTGAAACTCTTGGGTATTCAACCACAATCTGGGTACTGTGTTTCTGTTCGCTTTTCCTTCTAAGACTGTTACGTGGCTCACTAGTCTGTCTGGCTGAATTTCCTCCAGCTTTGCCCCTCGGAGCCAACTCTAACCTGTACCTGCCTTTAAATGGGGGAGAGCAACTCAGTTTTACGACATAGAAGCTGGCACTTTTCTTGTCTGTCCCTATTTTTATTTTTAAACGTGTGTGTGTGCATAGGGTTGTGCAGTCATGTACGGGGCCAATAAGGGAACCAATATAGATAAGACGTTTGACTTACTACCATTTAGGACCACAACTGTGTTGCAGATTGAACAACTAGAGAGTTTGGATGCAGTATTTGCAGTCACAAGTCACCCTTGTTGAAGATAACTGGAGAAGAGGTGCATATTTGTCATGGAAAGAAAAGGTCAGGCAGATGATGGTGGAGCACGAGTGGAATTTGCTGACAGGAAGTCTTGGAAATGAAAAATGACAGCTTTTGTGTGGATGGGCTTTAAAATATTGGAAGGAAGCGAGGCCTTTGTAGAAGGAACTTCAGCGTGAGCCCAGCCCTCCTGCTGTCAGATAGGAGACTCGAAGAGACCTGTTCAACATCACCGAGGGGGCTACACAGAAAGCTGGTTGGTCGGTTTCTTAAACATTCCAGCAGTCAAATTACTCTACATCTGCCCTGGGGAGCCTGGTGAGACCTGGGCAAAGAGACGTGGGACCCGGGAAACAAACTACAGAAGTGTGGAGGGACTGGGCAACATGAGAGGATGAAGACGAATAAATCAACCCTTAATTCAGAGAGACCGGAACACCCTTGAGGGGAGAACAAACTGACGGGAAAGTCTGTGAGTATGCATGCCATCAGCACCGACGCTGGCACCTTGGTGACAAAAAAAAAAAAAAAAAGTCTTGCAGTTATTTGATAATAAATGTTCTGAAAATTTTTAGTAAGAAACAAAATTGGGCAGGAGTTATAATTATAATGTAACCTGTGCAATATACCCCTGGTATCATTTCAACTTTGTGTGAGGTATCAGTTATTTTACCTCAGAGAATATAAAAGACATATAAAGCATGTCACAGGTGAATTTCTTATCTCTTTCCTCCAACACAATTTTTCATAAGGTCTTAAGTTCCTTAGCACTAACTAATTGTGCTGTGGGCTTTTGGGGGACTTGCCTGTGTAGATCAAGAAGGACCATTAAAATTTACCATTGAGAACTATAGTAACAAAACCAATTTACAGATGCTCCTCACTCCAATAAAATATTTGCACTCTATCTAGATCTTTGCTCAATGCTTGTACTGATATTATTATTCTGAGTATTTTTTATGCACAAATAAACTATCATATTTAATCTTCACATTAATCACTGAAGGCAAGTATGGTTAATGTTACTTAACAGACCATGAAACTGAGGCTCAGAGAAGTTAATGCATTCGCCCAAGGCCACAAAGGTGGCAAATGCAGACTTGAGATTTGAACCCAGGCTTGTCTGACCCCAAAGTCCCATTTATTTTCTATTAACAACTCATGCACATCCATTCAAACCAGAGTACCCATCTCAAACAGGATCTTCGATGAGGAGCTGTTACAAAACCTTAAGATGCTTGAGCTCTAACAACTCATGTGTCAGGAACCTAAGTTAAATAACTTCTAAGAGCTGCCTGGATGCAATTTCCAAGTTAAATTATATGATTGAAACAGTAAGGCTGAATTAAATGGCAGGAGCATTCAGTTCATTGCCATGTGATCTGATTTAAGCCGCATTTATAAAGCCACAACAGAGATTCGTCCTAATACAATTCTCAGCATTGGATTTGGTTTCTCTTGTAATTTTACCTTCCCTTGGAGAGGGGAAAGGATAGATCCCTGCCTGTTTTAAACATCCCCAGGTGAATGTCAAGGGAAGGATAGGCAGTTACGAAGATTCAAGCAAAGAAAAGAACGATCAGCAAATGGCTGGTTTTAGAAGGCATAATTTAAATATAGGCTCTAGAAACAACTCTATTTGGAAGTGACCATCCAAAATGCATTATTTTTAAACATCTTTACCAAGGTGAGCCAGCTGTATTGTGACAGGACAAGCACTGGCCTTACAGACGTGTCCCTGAGACACTATGAGCCTTCGCTTCTCATCTCCCAAATGCGACCCCCTCAAGAGTTTCAGAGAGGATCCGCTGCATGTAAAAGCAGCCTGTGAACTGCAGCAGGCTGTGCAGACGTGCGCTGCGGGCTCCAGCCCCACCCCGGCTCCCACCTTCAGTGGCACCTGCTCCCTTCCATCAGCAGCTCCCCGCTGATGCTGCCCTTGGACATGGTTAGGCTGTTTGCTCCCAATTTTCCCTCTGTACGGTGGTTGTTTTGAACTCTGCAAGGTACACTATAATCCCTTTTCACTTTTAACAGAAGTTCAGAGCCCCTAGTTTAAAGCAAGTGACTAAATTGTCTAAAATCAATGGCTATAATCCCTCGAACTGCTGTGCTGGACGTGTCCCTCAAGGTTTTCTCAGCTCCAGAGTTCTTACATTGTTGCCTTCTTTTTATGATTCTTTACCAGCTTCTCTCACCGGACCTTTTGCTTCGCGCCCGTAATCCACCACCTTTCATAAGTCCTGAAGTGAAAGTGCTGGTGTCATCAGCATTTAAACAAGAGCTGGCACACACCTGCACCCTGCACTTCAGCATCTCTGGAGCTGGGTTTGGGTGCAGCTGAGGAAGCTATTTGTGAATCAGTCTTAGTATGGTATTTCATGGATTCAAGGCAGCTCCTTGGCCAAGCTGCAGTGCTTTGCAGAATAACATTTTAAAACAGTATTGTGGGTTTTCATCCAGTTTATATTTATTTCCTTTGACTACATTATTTTACCTAGACAGTTCAGTTGACTTATGCCTAACGTCATTGGAAAAGGTCTGCATTTAAAAATCGTCACTCTTGATTGAAACAAAATGTATGACATGGAAGAGACTGAGTCAAGAAAGAATACTCTAACAATTACTATTTAGGTCTGACAATGACAAAATTACCATAATGTAATCTTTGAAGAAATTATAATGTTCTTGAATTTGAAGAGCAATATTTAGAGCTTCAGAGATGCCAGAGAACTGGGAGGCTCTGTTATTTACATATCCAATGGTCTCCAGTGGGAAGAGTTCGTATTTGTTTTGTGTTTCTGTCACTGTCATTCAGTGCCAAGCAGGGATCTAGCTCATCTGCTCTTGCAGGGATACCTGCCGTGTGGTCCTGTCTGGTCTTCCCAACTCTTACGTTGTCGAGCGCTATCCATTTTCCACACTTTTACCAGAACAGTCTTTCTAGAGTAAATGTGATCACATTATTCAGCTTTTTCAGTGGCCACTTATTGCTGACCAGTGGTTTTTAATGTGTGAACAAATCCAAGTTCCCAATGGCTTAACAATGAAAGTTCATTGCAGTCTCACGTTGCAATTAAATTGGATGTCCCCTGGATGGCCTTCCGTTCAGCGACTTGGGGATCCAGACACATTCCAACAAGTGGTTGTTGCGTGTCTGTGGCTGGTGAGGAAAGAGAGAAGATGAGGAAGGTTCTACAGGAAGACTTGGGAACAGGCCTGGAAGTGGCGCACCTCACTGAACGTTTGCATCTCTTTGACCAGACTCTGTGGCAGTGCCTGACTGCAAAGGAAAATGTCATTCAGCTCTGTGCCCACAAAGGACAAGGTACAATTTGAAGAATGTTTAGTCAAAGGGGCATTTACAAAATATATACCCAGCCAGGTTTCATGAGATAAAAGAGGCAAAGAAGCTCCATAACTGGTCTCCACGAGCTGGAGACTCAGGGAAGTATCGCTATCATTCAGTGCGAGACGAAGGCCTGAGAACCAAGCGAGCCGAAGATACAAATCCCTGTCCCAGGGCAGGAGGAGGTAAGAGAAGATGTTCCAGCTCCATCAGTGAGGCAGGAAAAAAGGGAGCAATTTCTCCTTGTCTCTGCCTTTTGTTCTCTTGCCAACCATACTGGGGAGGACAATGTACCAATTCAAGCACTAATGGCATCTGGAAACGCTCCCACAGACACACCCAGACACAATGTTTCAGCTGGGCACCCCCGGCCCCTTCAAGCTGACACAAAAAGTTAACCATCGCAAGGAGTGAAGACAGCAAATTTTAAAAATCTAATGAGAAGGAAATGTCACAGTTGAGCCAGAAAAATGTATACAAACTCTTCCTCAAGGGAGGGGCACGGCAGGTACTAAGAGCAAACCAGAAGGAAGCATGAGAGGCAATTGAAGCAAAGAACAGCAAATCAGCGTAGCAGCTGAAGTCTGCAGGTCTGATTCCTGGGGCAGTGGTTCCACGTCCCCACCTGACTAGTCAGTTACTTCTACTAGAGACTCGTGTGGGTGAGTTGACTGTGATTGATTGAGAAACAGTTGCACGATGGCTGGCTGTGTATCCTGAGATGCCAGTCTTATAGAAGAAAGGAAACAATACTACCCCATTCCGCAGAACCCTGCGGGCAGATCGTAGCTGGTTAAATGCACTCAGGACATCCGCCAGCAGGACTGGGGCGAAGCAGGCTTACTGGATTCACCTCACTCTCTGAAAGCCAAAATCGGAAAATAAACCCAAGTTAGAGGCTCTAAAATTCAAATGAACTGTGATTCTGGCTGGTATCTCCGAATTCCTTTGCAGCCTATTTACATGTTGAAAAAACATCAATTATTCCTCCCATTTGAAATATGTAGTTCTTGTAATCAATTGCTTTGAGTCGGTGTTCAGAATTATTCATGAAAGAGTTATATTTTAATGGCATGTGATGAAAACCAGCCACAGCAGCCATTAATTTGATTAGTCTTGTGTGGGCTGGAGGAGAAAACTGGCATGCAGCCCTGAGTGAATCGATAGTGTGGGGCCTGAGTAAGAGCACCCACGCCAGCCTCGCCAGCCCGGGACCCACGCAGAACGGCAGCGTGGGGGAGAGCACAGCGTCCGGAGAGACGTGTCTCGGGTCCTCTCGTTCTGCCTCCTTTGCATTTGTTCATCAGTCACCTCTTACTCCAAGGCAGTGAGTGTAAGCTGCTTCCCTCCTCCACCCCACCCCCACCCCCACCCCCTGCTGTCCTCTCTAAAGGACAGAACTTTTAGAGCCCTCTCTAAAGTTTGGGGGTTTTTAAACCTAAGAGTTTAAACATGTGTCATAGCCCAACCCCCTCAAAAAGATCAATAAATCTGGACATTGAGAAAAACAGGAGCAAGGGCCAAGGGTTTCATTTCCCTGCATGGCCCATCCATTTGAAAGGGTGGGGGAGTGGCTGTTCAAGAAGGCAGAGAATGCTCTTTATTCAACAGATTCAGTGGGGAGTGGGGGAGGTGTGGCAGCGGACACTGCCCAAGCTATCGAGGTGTCCTCGTGGTTCCAGAGGAATCTGACCAGTTCGAAGCGGGGAGCAGCCTCTGGACAGGCCCAAGGGGGAGCACAGAGGCAGCCCAAGCTGGGGGATTGACTAGTTTGCATTTTGTGGGTCATGTGGCCTCCCTTCAAGTGGTCCATAGCAGCAGGTGTGGGGTTCAGGGCAGGAGGTGTGGGGAGCTGTAGGGTTCAGGGCAGGAGGTGAGGGGTTCAGGGCAGGGCTCAGGGCAGGATACAGGTGGAGCTGGATGGCAGATGGGACACCACCAGGCTGTGCCCTATCCTTGCCCACCAGACGCACCCTCAGAGGGGAGTATCCCTTTAATGTTCACCCCACGCCAAACCAGAGCTAGTTTATGAGACTGGACCTCACTGCTGAGGACAAAATGCTGAGGACATGTCTAGATTTTTGTAGGGGTCAGTCAGTGACTGGGCAGAGCTGAACCCACGGGTTTAAGGACATGCTTGTGCAAAAAAGAAAAAAAATCCTGAAATAGTGCCAG
This sequence comes from Glossophaga mutica, assembly GCA_039655065.1. NCBI lineage: Eukaryota > Metazoa > Chordata > Mammalia > Chiroptera > Phyllostomidae > Glossophaga > Glossophaga mutica. The sequence goes on from CM077304.1 coordinate 45,653,686, forward strand.
AGACTAACACCTTGCTGGAGAAGAAAAGATTGCATTTGCTCTTAGAACAGGTTAGCGTCCTTTATACACGTTCCTCGACGACCCTTCCCCTTCCCACCCTCCCAGTTATACCTGCCCTCCTCCCCTCCGGTTACTGCCAGTTTGTTCTTTATGTCAGTGTCTCTGATATAATCGGGGCAGGACCAAGGGTGGGAGGTAGGGACAGGTGGGGCTGGGGCCGTGGTGGTGGTGGGAAAATGGAGACAACGGTACTTGAACAACAATAAAATAAATAAACAAGTACTTTTTTAAAAAGGGAAAAAATCAAATACCTTTTAAGATTTTGGATCTAAAACTAAAATTTTCAAAATATTAAAGATTTCCATTTGTTTATATTTAAAAAATAAAATAAAACAGGCTACCTTCAATAAAAGACAGATGCGATGACACTACTTCTCATAACTACAATGAAGTGCTCATTTGCATTACCACGCGTTCGAAGTGTGTCTTTCTACTTTGTGTGAGGTCCCTCCTCTGACTCCAACGCCCGTCTCTCCGATGGGAGGCTGGGCAGGGGTCAGAGGCTGCTTGGGCCTTGCTGACCATGTTGAGGACTTTGCACTTCCTTCTTGAAGCTAAAGAATTTCAAGTAAGAAATGGTATCTTTGAGATAGCAATGCATTAAAATCCCCCTGACAAAGAATGGATGTCAAGGCACCATCAGCACGGCAAGATGAGTGGACCGGTTTGGCCCTGCCTTTGCTGTCGTCAGGTTTCCTCTTCCCGGCTGGGCAAAACTCCCTGCCACTTGCTTGTGTGAGGGTGACACAGCAGATGGACCTGCTTTAACTGGGAATCTGATTTCATGTGTTCACCATGGCAGCAGGGACACGGTGACCAGTTAGGTAGGGCCATCTAGGTTAAGGGCCCCAGAAGAGGATCTCGTAACTCAGATGTTCACAAGGACGGGAAGAGCGCCAAAGATCTCCACTCATACACGGAAGTGGGGTATGTGCTATTCCTCAAGAGAGGCAGGCGTGTCCGGGGTCCCATGTGCAGACGACTGGACAGAGGAGAAAAGCTGCCACGCGTCTCGCTCTGGCTCGGGTCCACGCAGATGCACCCTTCTCCGTCTCCATCAGAAAAGGGCACCAGGAGCCACTGGCATTGACATGGGCCAGACAAAAATATTTATTTATAACGTTACCAAAGATAACCCTCCTGCCCTTTGTCAAAGCAGAGTTCAAAGAAATCTGGGTCATCTGGGCACCATCCCACAGGGATGGCTAGCCTACAGAAGGTCTCCGGGAGAGAAATGTGTCCGTAAAGTAGAATCTGAGCCCTGAGAGATTCAGGGACCCACCACACAGGACATTTTTAGGGGTCTAGTGGTTGAGAACACACCGAGATATCACCTCTAAGTTAGTGTATCTTGCACCTCCTAACACAAAAAATGGAACATAATGTGTGCTGCGTACCATGTACAGAATCACAGCCCCAGCCCCGGTGCCAGGCAAGGTGAAAGTGCTCCGGGTGCAAGAGGGTTTGAGCCTGCAGCAGGAGAGGACTCGGCAGGAGGTCCGAGGTGAGGGCCCAGCAGCTCTGCCACCACTCGGGACATGAGATCAGTGGGCTCTGTAGTGTTGGAGGTGTCCGCGGTGAGAAAAAAAGGCTGAGTGGAGCCTGTGCCACACCCTGCTGAGACAGCCACCACACAGGCCCCTAGGTTTCTGGAGGAAGTCCACACCATCTGCGGCAGAACTACATGCTTTTGAGAAACGACATCTGATGGGGCACTAGGCCCTGGTACAGATGGGACATCACATGACCACACAGCTCAGTTGCTCATTATGGTTCCATCAATCCCGGGCATAAGTCTGGGTAGGCTGGGTAACGGTCACCGTAAGAAGGAAGCCATACATCTGTCATCAGACACGAGCAGGACCAGAGAGCACGAGTGAGCTGCTAGACCAGACCCCCAGGCCCCACGCCCGGCCCATGGAATCTACTATGGATTGAATGTTTATATCTTCCCAAAATTCATATGCTGAAGCTTAATTCCCAGTATGATGGTATTTGGAGGTGGGGCCTTGGGAGGTAATTAGCTTCAGGTGAGGTTTGGGGAGTAGGGTACCCATGATGGAATAGGTGCCCTTACAAGGAGCTAAAGAGCCAATCTCTCCAACACGTGAAGGCCTGGTAAGAAAACGACTGTCTATGAACCTGAAAGCCAGCTCTCACCAGACACCAAAGCTGCTGGCACCCTGATTCTGAACTTTTTAGCCTCCGGAGATGTGAGAAATGAATGTTTATTGTTTACACCCAGTCTATGGTATTTTTGTTATAGCAGCCTGCACTGACTCAGGTAGCATCTACTTCTGTTATAAGGTGCACTTCCCTCAACTCGTACCTGTGGATATATGGCAGATCCAAAATAGACAGGAAAAAAAACCCAAGCTTTGTTTATGGATAGCTTGCCTTGGTAAATGGGTACCAGCTGCCAGTGGACAGCAACTCTCCTATGGCACATTCAGGGAGGCCTGGAAGGATATTAGAAAGAGAAATTCTTCCCGGTGGGCAGTGCTTTCGTTACTTTGCTTGGTCGTATGCATTGTGTGGAAAGAAAAGTAACCCAAGGTAGAATGTATACGGACTTACGATTGTGGCAACAGCCTGGCAAGCTAGTCAGGGGTGTGGAAGCACGTGAATGAACGTAGGGGGAGCGATCAGAAAGTGGAAGGTCTCTGTGTCACATGTCAGTGCTCCCAAGAAACCATTCACCACGAAGGAGGAATTAAACAACCGAGTAGACAAAACGACTCAGCAATTGACGCCAGCCTCTACCACTGGGCACCCCAGGTGAAAGGACAAAGCCTGCCTTTGCTTTCTAAGCTCTTGGGTTTGTGTTTTCAGGGAATTGCTGAGGCTGAGTCATCAAGGTACAAAATTAACTAGCAATAAACTAGAACAGGCAGTCTCTCCATGAAGAAACCAGAGCTGCCCACTGAAAACATATCATATTGTGAAACATGTTTTGTCTGTCATGATTCAAAGAGATTTCTCAGCAAAATCAGTTAATTTGTGCTCATTACGACAGCAAAAACAATCTGTCAACCTGACCCTCTCCACGAGCTTTCTGTGAGCCTTGGAGCTATCTGTGGGGATACCTCCCTCCCTGACCACTGAATGCAGACCTTCAGCCAGATGCTGCTATAAATAGACACTTTTAAGTAAGTGCAGGGACCTCTTTCCTCTTTCTGCCCAGGTGCTCGAAGACTTCCTAAGGATATCGGAATGCTCTTTTTTAAAAGATTGAATTAATTAAGGAATATTGGATCAGATGTCTTCTCTCACGCAAAGTACATGTTTATTCCAGCATCTAGAGACCAAAAAGCAAAATACAGAAGATTAGTAAAGGAACAAAAACAGCAGATCCACAGATGCAGTCCTGTTTTTACTGCACTATTAGTAAGATTACCCTTGTTTTACAGATGCAGGAATGCCTGATAATTCATGACAGATGGGAGTTCATGTGGTTTAGAATCACGAGGGCTGACAGGGCAGCGGATGGGTGTTCACCGCTGGCTGCTTGTGCAGGGTTCCTCCTTCCGCACCGCTCTCAACGCGGCCGAGGGAAGGCAAGGCAAGCAGTGCTTCCGTGGGAGCCAGATCTGATGTCGAACTGTCTCCGTAGGTAGATGGGGGAGACATCAGGGCAGGCTTTCTGAGGCTTCCCTCTCTAAACAGTGTGTTATAGGGCTTTTGGTTTTATTTTTGTTTTGCAAAGCCAACTTTCACACCAAATTAGCAGTCACTATATTAAACCAAGCAAAGACTGGCATAAATACCTTGCCATTCCAAGAATCTATAAACAAAATTGCCTGTGTATATGAGGTCTGTCTGGGAAAAGTCCAACCATTGTTAATATAATGAGAACAATTTATGGGACATCAATGTAACCTGGCAGCCAAGGATAGTGGACTGGAATGCCCGTGCATGAACAATGAGGACTTCACTGTACTAGTCACTGGGGTGGTAGATGCCATTGAGTGAGCATGTGTACTGTGTGGCCATCACGTTCAAAATGACTGAGTGAGCAGAGCAAAGAATCTGCATCAAATTTAGCATTAAGCTTGAACATTCCTCCATGGAAACTATTCAGATGACTCAGAAGGTTGCAGCTATGGGCAACTGGTGATTGGCAGCTTTGTCAGGACAATGTACCCACTCATGCATCACATCTCGTGCGGAGTTTGTTTGGCAAAACATCCAGATCACTCAGACCCACCTACAGCCCAGATATGGCATCCTGTGACTTCTGGCTTTTCCCAAAACTAAAATCACCTTTGAAAGGGAAGAGATTTCAAACCCTTGGTGAGATTCAGGACAATATAACGGGGCAGCTGATGGTGACTGGGAGAACTGTGTGAGGCCCCAAGGTGCCTACTTTGAAGGGGACTGAGCATGTACAATGTTTCTTGTATCTTGTATCTTCTTCAGTAAATGCCTCTATTTTTTATATTACATGGCTGGGTGCCTTCTGGACATACCTCATACACACACACAGAGTGAAACATTCCTGCACATGTGTAAGGTGATGATCGGATTTTCTCCGTATATGACAAGGTGGCAAAATGAAATGCGATGTTGTTCCTTCACGTGATTTCCCATAAAGCACATCTGATTGATGGGCTCACTGGCCCCTTTTGGGCTAAATCACATCTTATAAAGCTATCTGTTTTAAATATTACCTTCAATAAATATATACTGGGTGGATTAACAATGGATAAATGGGTGGGTGGATGAATACAAGGTAAGTGGTGTAACAGCTTTACATGGTATACGGTTTTATCCTTTTTTTCCACAACTAATCCCTTAAAACTTGCTTGCCCAAATTATCCAGAATCCAGCAACACCTCCCAGAGGAATTTTCACTTCAATTGTTCACCCAAGAGGCCACTGGGCTCCATCTACCTTTGAGAGAAGTGAGTGACAAGTCTGCCTAGTCCATTATCATTATTGATCCCTTCATTGCCATTTGTGGTTGTGTTGGAAATTGGTCCGTCTTAGTCACTGGGTTGTCTCACACCACTGAGACGACACTCTTTAGAATGTGGAATGCTTAGAATAGGCTTCATGGGGAATGGCCCATCCTTGAATTCCAAACATGAAGATCTCTTAGTTTATCCTCACATGCAGGGCCATTCTTTATACAAAGTATAATTCAATGGGTGGGGTACTGGGCTTTGCAAGTCCTCCGGTCTCGGTATCACAATGGATTGAAGGCAGCCCTGCCCCCAAATCAACTCTAACCTTGGTGTTGAGCCTAGACTCTCCATTTCCACGTGGTACACATTTCTTTGCGGCTATGAAAAGCTGACACAAGTGGAGCTGTTTAAAAATAAAGCCAGAGCACCAATTCCAGGGGAACTGCGTGCATATCTTGCTCTTTGAACTTGGGCAAAATAACCTTTGGACTGGGCCAAACCACCAGTGTCTGACAAACAACTGTTTGTAAGGCCTACAGGAAAAGGAGGCATCCTGACAGCTGATACTTGTGTATCTCTCTGAAGACCGAATCAGTAGCCAGCCATGTCTAGCTAAAGAGTAACTCAGCTTGTCAGCACCAGTACAAATTTCTTGTATTCATGTAATTTTTCCCTTCCTTTTCTCATAAATTCTTTGACTTCATCCTGTAATTGGGGCACTATTTGGGATTTGGGTTTCTGCCTCAATCTTTGTTCTCAGGATTGCAATTCATTTTGACCCCAAAGAGCTTACTGCCTCTCACTTTAGCTTTTTATTTTTAGGTTAACAGGGTCCTGTTGTTTCTTCCTACCAAATGACTACCTGAAATCGTGGGAATCCACCGAAGAGTTCTGGTAATACTGAACCTCAACAGAGGTGATGCCTCTTTTCCTCCCAGGAAATGTCTGGACCCTATATTTAGTCTCTTCTGAATTCCAAGGGTCAGGGTCATTGAAAGGGATTTCCCTTGCCAGGCTACCAAAGGTCCTGTGCCTTCTGTCTCCAGGGAAATCAGCCTTGCCTTTGCATAACAAGAAGTACTCAATCAAACCACTGAAGACCTGCCACAGGTAAACTGATGGCGCTGCCTGACAAAGAAAAGACAGAAGCTAGGTCTCTTGCCACAGTGAGTGTGAGTTCAGCCTCCCCCTGTAACGCACTGCGGTGGTGACAGTGAACAAGTGTGAAGCACTTTACTGTGCGCCAGGCCCTTTGTTAAACTCTCTTCACTCATCAGGTCATTTGATCCCTACAGAGAGTCTGCGACAGACCCAACTATCTCTTTTTTATAGATTAAGAAGCTGAGTCCAAGAGAAGGTCAGGAGCGCAGACAGTGTTGCAGAACCAGGAAGGAGTACAGCCACATTCAAATGTGGGGCAATTTAATGTACAGATATGTGAACTATCTGTAGATGCATAGCTATACATGCAGCCCTGCTCTAGGGTGCACACCCAGACTTCCTGCGGGCAGCTGGGCGGGAAGACAGCAGGAGACGGCGAAGACAGATCAGGCGCAGGGCTGCTCATTCTCTGTGATTTGGTTTTTCCCCCTATGTCATTGTGGTACTTTGCCATGGTCTTACAAACGAAATTTGTTTTGTGTGTCTTAGAGCATTTCATAAAAGTTAAGGTGAGGAAGTCTAAGTCTTCCTAAATCGAACTTGATTGCAAACATATTATATCCTTCCATTTCCTGCAATATTCTATGAGATTGAGCGCATTTAAAAATCATGTATGTCAGAATATTTTGGTTCTTTGGTCAGTCTTTGCTCTGATATGCTTATTGTTTCACTCCTCTGGAAAACCCATTTTCTCAAATGCAAATTCTAAGAAAAAATGCTGGTGGGAAACTGCTTTTCACTTTTGCTCTATGCTTCTACTGGCAGAGAATTGTACGTGGTACCGAAGAAAAGTAAAAAATTTAAGCAAAGTTAAAAAAGATTGTATTTAATGGTCAGACATCCCCCTGTTGTGCAGAACTATATATCATTGTAGAATGTCAGGATTTATATAAGCAAATCACTCTGCCTTCCTCAAAAGCATTCCTCTTCTCACATTCCAGAACTCAGTGTTATAAAATTTACTTAAAAATACTTCGACACAGAGGGACACAGATGTGCACATGTTTGTTTAATACACACTTTAGCGCAGTAAGTTGTCCTGATAGAAACTCTTGTTTCTCGAGTGGTCAGCTAGAAAGTTTTAACATTGAATCAGAAAGACCACACTGCAAAGTGCTTTCTGTAGTATCCTAGCTATGTTGGTCTCTGATTTGATGCTACTGCATAATGATGAATGCCAGAAATGAACTCTTATTGGTAAAATTAATGATATTTAAGGTATGACGATATTTTAATGATACTTCCCATTTTTGCATGAACCCAGAATCCAGAACCTAGCAAATCCTGTGTCTTGTGCTCTTAAAGAAGGCACTAAAGACCAGCCCCCTGAGTCCAGTCACCAGATCAAAGGATCCTGGTTTCCTGATGGTTACTACAAAGGCGACCACATCTTGACTCTAAAATATTGTTCAATCTGCCTCAGGTGCAGATTTCACGCAAGTTCTGGTAGGTCACCTCAGAGAACAGAAAAACGAGATGGCAATAAGATTACCGGACCCACGGAATGCACCATTTGATGCCTGCTTAGAAAATATTTAATAAATGTCTATGTGTGTGGCAGAATTTCATCTAAAACCTGCTTTTATTATGACATCCTACCTTCACTGCACAACTTTATCATGTCGAACTTTTAGAGGCTACATTTATCTATAAAAGTGCTGAAGAGGGATGCATGGTCCAAATGGCTTAAGTCTGTTTGCATTTGGTTATCGCCAGTCATCTGCTTCGGCAGTGCAGAAACTTTAGCCTCCGCTTTGACATTATTCAGTTCCTAAAAAGCAAATCGAAACCGGCAGCACATCTACATCTTTCTAATGTATTTCAAATACCCCCTTCTCAGACACCCCACCACTACCCACACAGACTAAGTTTTTTTAATCCATCACATGGATTATTGCCACAGCCCCCAACTGTCTTTCATCCTGGTCTTTCCGTTCACATTTCTGCCTCAGCATTTCACAAAGGTAATCATGTCTCCCACTGTTCGGAAACCTTCAATAAGTCCCCTCCCCCTTTTCCTGTGAACAGAATAAAATCTACTTTTTTAATTTGGAATTCAAGGACTGTCGCAGTGTAGCACCAGTTTACTTTTGGTGTCCTAGGGTTTCGCTGAAGTGCAAATGGATTGTCTCCTGCTCCCAGTTCTCCCATGGTTGCCACACACACGTGACAATCATTGCCAAGGTCACTGCTATTGCTCCTGGGGTTTTCTCAACCAAGAACACCCACCCCTCCCTCTCTATTCTTCAAAGCTTGATGTCAATGTCACCATTCCCACTAATCTTTCCAGGTCCTCTTACTCTGAAGCAATCATTCCTGCTTCTGTTATTGTGTTACTACCTGTATCTGAGTTTGGTAAGCACCTTCATGAGTTGTTTCGTTCTGTTCCCCCTACTAAATTGTGAGTGTTTTGAAGGCATGGGCCGAATCTTTTTCATTTTTTATTCCTTACAGCACAATGATAGTATATACTTAGCTGATACCTTTGAACTGCACACTGTACACTCACATTCAGTTTAACATCATGGTTTATTAAATCTCTACTCTGACAGTAATGGCATTAAAATTAAAGTGGTTATAAAGACCGTGGTGATGGTAGTGGTGGAACAGAAACAAGAGGTAGTTTTATTCACAGATTCTACACCCAAAATGCCAAAATCCAGACTCAGGCTCTAGGGCATACACTTTTAAACAAAGAGCCAGTGAATTCTGAAGCAGTCAGCCCCCAGACCACGGTTTGGTGTGTGAGTGGGTGCTGGGGCCCGAACAGGGAGTACTGTCTGGTGTGAGTCCTGGGAGCAGGACTCTCCGGCGCTGGGAAAGGAAGCCTGGAGACCTAGGGGGCAGAGCGACAACTGCTGTACAGGTCAAAGCCTCCTGCTTTCCTGTGTAACAGTAGTAAACAATTGGATTTGAGGTAAAAACACACCACCATTTAAAATAACACCAAAAAAGAAATATTTTGCTATAAACCTACAAAATATGTAAGGATCTATACATTGAAAACTACAAATTTCTGAAAGAAGAAATCAAAGAAGATATAAATGAATGGAGAGATATTTTATGTTCAGGGGTGAGACAATTCAATATTACTAATATTTCACTTGTTCCAAATGTGATCTACAAATTTAGCTCAAATCCAATAAAAATCCCAGCAAGTTATTATATGGATATTGGCAAACTGGTTCTAAGGTTTACGTGGAAAGACAAATGGCCCAGAATAGCAAACACAGTACTGAACAGGAAGAACCACATCAGAAGACTTCAAGTTATTAAACTTTGAGATTTACTATGAAGCTACAGTTATCAAGGCAGCAGGGGAAAGATGGACGGCTCATAGGTCAATATGAGAGAACAACAGAGGCCAGAAATAGACCCACAGAAATAGCCAAATAATCTTGGACAAAGGAGTCAAAGCAATTCAATGGAGAAAGGATAATTTTTTTTCAATAAATGGTAATGGAAAAATTGATATTCATATGCAAAATATTGAATCTAGACACAAATTACATGCCTTTCACAAAAGTCAACTCAAAATGAAACATAAACTTATAAAATGAAAAACTATACAACTTCTTGAAGATAACAGGAAAAATTTAGGTAACCTTGGATTTGGCAATGAGGTTTTAAACACAACAGCAATATCACAATTTATTAAAAAATTGCTAAGTGAGACTTCACTAAAATTTAAAACTTCTGCACTGCAAGATACACCGTTAAGAGAATGAAAAGAAAAGCCACACACAGGAAGAAAATATTTGCAAAATACAAGTCTGCAAAGGCATGGTACCAAAATATACAAAGAACTCTTGAAACCCAACAATGAGAAAACAAACAACCCAATGAATAAATGGGCAAAACAGCTAAACAGAATCTCACCAGTAAAGATATGCATATGGCAAGTAGCATATAAAAAAGATGTCTAACCTCATCTGTCATTAGGGAATTCCAAATTCAAACAACCATGGATACCACCCAACAGCTATCAGAATGGTTAAGACAAACAAACAAAAAGTTACCATACCAAGTGCTGAGGATGCGGAGCAACGGGATCTCTCACTGACCACTGCTGTGGGTGCGCAGTGGTGCAGACATGTGGGAAGACGGTCTGACCATCTCTTGAAGAACTAATCACAGTCTCACTGTATGTTCTGGAAATAATGTTCCTAGATATTTATCCGATTGATTTGAAAATGTGGGTCCCCACAAAGACCTACACATGGATGTTTATAACACTTCTATTCATAATTCCAAGAACTGGAAGCAACCAAGATATCTCAGTAGTGGAACAGATGAACAAACTGTGGTGCATCCATACAATACAATATTATTCAGCAATAAAAATAAATGAGTTTTCATACAACAACAAAAAAAAAAAAACAGAAGAATTTTACATGCATATTAATAGGTAAAAGGTACTGCATGAGTCAAGTTATTCTGAGTATTTGACGTTCTGGAAAAGGTAAAACTATACAGACAGTAAAAGATTGGTGGTGGCCAGGGGTTCCGATGTGTGTGTGTGCGGAAAGGGGAAGGGGAGTAATAGGCAAAGCCCAGGGGACTTTTAGGGTGCAGAACTATTCTGTGTGCTATTGTAACATAGCACACACAGCACACAGCATTAGATACTAGCCCATGCCCATGGAACTTCATTGCACAGAGTGAACCTTAATGTATGCAAATATTTTAAAAAAATCATTTAGGAAAGAATGTGACAAGATAATCTAATTGTATTAAAAATACATGAAACAACCTTACTAAAGTTGGTGGTAGAAAAAGGTGCTGAGCAAACCTTTGGTAACGAGTAGAGTCTGTAAGACTAAAAACAAAAAGAATTGCATATAAAACATGTGTTCGACAGGGTTACAGGTTAACAATTCTGGTACTGCTGTGCATGTAACCGAATTGAACAGTTAAGTGAATGGATGAGGGTTTCTCACTGTTGGAGTAGGAATTTACAGATGAACAAGGGAGGCAGCTAGAGTGATCCATGCAGTAATGCATTAGAGTTGGGGAGAGCAGTACGGTGTCCTTAGTTTAATATAGTTACCAATGGGAACATAGAAATATTTATAGACAATGTACATATAAAGGTTGGCATACATACATATGTTTCTTTGATTTGCCAACTGAGTCTAAAATAAACTACACCCCAGTAACAATGAGCACACTTGGCATCTAGATAGTGATTTTAACACCATTCTCCTATAAGAGGAAGCAGGGCTCCTTAGAGAAATGGCTGGTTCTAGGTAGGGGCAGCAAATATACAACATGAGCCTGGAGCAGATTGCAGTGCCAGAAAGTATGAAAGGCTTCCAAACAAACAGAGAACCAACATTGAAGGGTATGTCAGATGGGCACAGGAGCCAACTGAAAAAGCTCTTAATGCCAAAGCTGGACAATTTGAACAACAGAGTAAATAAAGTATTGAATTATAGCCCAAAGCATAAAATCCATGAGCTTATGCTGATAAAAATAAATGATTGAATAACTTAAAAATGGAGTAGAGGAGAAAAACAAAACTAGTCATGCTAGGACTTCCTAATAATTTATGTAGATACTCCACCTTAAAGAAGAAGGGAAGAGCCCTGGCTGGCATGGCTGAGTGGATTGAGCACTGATCTGTGGATCAAAAGGTTGATGGTTTGATTCCCAGTCAGGGCACATGCCTGGGTTGCAAGCCAAGTCCTCAGTAGGGGACATGAGAGAGACAACCAATCAATGTTTCTCTTCCTCTCTTTTTTCCTCTTTCCCCCTCTCTCTGAAATAAAAAATAAAATAAAATAAAATAAAATAAAATAAAATAAAATAAAATAAAATAAAATGGTCTTTAAAATAAGAAGAGAGGAACATGACTCCCTACTCCTCTCGCATGCACTGAGCACAGTGACTGCCTTCCAAAGACTCCAGTGTGGGAAGGGAGGAGAAAAGAACAACTTTACAGAGGAGAGACCAGATAAACCTTATTCGCCAGGTAATCAAGATCAACATAAACAGTCATAAAACATGATAGCATGTACCCTTCACATAATATGATGAAAATGGCACTTTGCCCCTATGGTCTTCCTTTCTACAAGGTATAACTCCAGTCTAACCACGAGAAAAACATCAAACATATCCCAGTAGAGGGGCTTTCTGTCTCATTCACCCTCCCCAAAACCACCAAGGCCATTGATGACAAGTGGAAGTCTGAGAAAACCTCACAGTGAACAGCAGCCTAAGGAAATGTGATGACCGAACTCAAGGCGGTGTCGTGAATGGAATCCTGGAAAAGAAAAGGTGCGTTAGGTAAAAACAAAGGAATTCTGACTAAACTATGAACTGTAGCTAATATCAACAAATTGATATTTTTTCGTTAATTCTAACAAATGCACCATACTACTGCAACATACTAATAACAGGGCAAACTGTCGATAGGAGGTGTATTTCTGCTCAATGTTCCTGTCAATCTAAAACTGTTGTACAAGATAAAGTCAAATAAGAAAAAAAGTGGGATATATGCAATGCATATAATGGAATATTTATTGTTCAGAATTTAAAAAAAGAAGGAAAGTAGCCCTGGCTGATGTGGCTCAGTGGATTGAGCTCCGGCCTATGAACCAAAAGGTTGCTGGTTTGTTCCCAGTCAGGGCACATGCCTGGGTTACATGCCAGGTCACCAGTAGGGGGCGTGCGAGAGGCAACCAATCCATGTTTTTCTCACATCCATGTCTCTCTCCTCTTTCACTGTCCCTTCCCTTCTCTCTAAAAATAAAATAAATAACATCTTTCTTAAAACAAAGAAGGAAATACTGGCATTTGCGACAACATGAATGAAAACTGAGAATATTATTCTTAGTGAAAGAAATCACACAGAGAAAGACAAATACTATATGATATCATACCTAATGTCATTTATATGTGGAACCTAAAAAACAAAACCAAATAGAAACAGAGGAGATTGGTAGCTGCCAGAGGCAAGAGGTAAGGAACGGGACAAATGGGTAAAGGCAGTCAAGGGGTACACACTTCCACGTACAAGACAAACAATTCTGGCCGTGCAACGTAGAGCACAGTGCCTGCAGTTCAAAAAAAATGTGAGGTACACTTGAAAGTTGTTAGAAAAGTAGATTTAAAAAATTCTCTCCACCAAAACGTTACGCGAAGCGATGAATATGTTACCTAACCTTACTGTATTTTTGCAGTCAGTTTACAATATGCACACATATAAAACTGCATTGTACGCCTTAAATTTACACCATGTTGTATGTCAGTTATCTCAATAAGCTTAAACATTTTAAATAACAATTTAAATAAATAGGAAATAAAGCTTCCAGCTGTTGAGCAATATTAGAGTCATCATTCCACGAACATAGTTCACTTACATGAAACATTTTTTCACTAGTAAGTTAGCTCAAAGTAAACATTAAATGATAAAATGCATTGCTCACATTATTATAATGTATAATTGTGTCATCTTCTATGCAAGAGCTCAAAGGGCTTTACAAGTAAAAATACTTGCAATTTGTAAGGATATATTAAATGTTACATTTCATCAAGAGATAGACTAATAATGAAAAATAAGAAAAAATAAATGTGTTCAGCTCATCCCATGCGCAGTACAAATGAGGGCTCACTCTAGTGTCAGTCACTGTGGCAAACACCACGCTCTTCATAAATGGTAAGTGGCTCTGACAGCTATCGCTTCCTGAGGCTTCTGGATATTTAAAAAAGGTGGACCAAAATAGGGCTATACAAAATTTTATGGTCCACAAAATTGTCTTAAATTTCTGAAGCAAAATTCTTCAAGATGGTTTAACATACATATATATAATAAAGATAGCAATATCACTGCCCTGTTTTATCAAATAATAATGGGATTTCTGAAGTATATTAATTCATAGTATGTTACAGACTGGTAAGTCACACAAATGTGTGATGAGTACTTTATCTCAGCTTTGTGCTCTGGCTTTATCTAGTAGTAGTAATAGTAATAATACTAACACTAACACTAATACTAATACTAATAATAGCAGCTTGTATTTCTGAACACTTAATAATGTTCTATCTAGGGGCTATTAAAACCTTCCCAATAGCTATGAGCTAGATATTATAATCTACGTTTTCAAGGTGAGAAAATTAAGGTGTGGAGAGAGGGTGAATCTGAGATCTGAACCCTGGTGGACTACGTGTATAATCCCATTTTCCACGGCCTCTGCCTCTGTGCTGGTGGAAAAAATCATCTGGAAAGGACAAGAAACGGTCTAAAAGTAAGGCTTTTTGTGCATGTAAGCGGTCAGCCCCACCCCCGTGGTGACCCACACAGTTCCATGGAGAGTGGTCCCATCCTGTAGAACCACTTTAAGGAGGAGGGCCCTTCGCAGCCCGTGCTGCCGGTGTCTGCCTCCAGGGAAAACAGCCACTTGAATTTGCTCCCGGTGGCCACATGAATAATTCAGGATTGCGACCCAGGGCTGCAGCTGGTGTGGGCTATTCCTCTCTACCTGGTGGCCCCAGGAGACCTGTAAATTCAGTTCAAGACCTAGGGCAGAGAGAAGAGGAAGCGAGGCCCTCCCAGGGATGCAATCAGTGAGGACAATCTGGTGAGAGGTATGCAAATATTGTTCCTCCTGGGTGCCCTGACCTTGCTGATGAGTCACACATCTAATTCCCTTCAGGAGAAAGAATCTGGCACCTTTCCAGAGAGGCCTGTCTCTGCTGTCACATTCTGCCCTCCCCTTCAGCCAGCCTCAGAAATGGTGCTTCTCAATTGCCACATTGTTTACTTAGGAAGCTTCATTAAACTCTAAAATGGGCTTGGTCCTCACAGAAAGAAACAGAATCTCAACAGCTTTTACTTAGAGAGAGGAACTACATTTTCTATTTTAAAGACAAAGAAAGTCCCTGTGTTTTATTCACCTACCTTGACTCCATGGCTAACGGGTCTTTAATTTTCATTTTATTGGTAAAAGGCACAGGTGCCATATCACTTTTTTTTTCAAGTTACATGATGTTGAACAAGTCATTTAACCTATTTGTGCCTTGGTTATCTCATTTACATAAGTGGAATAATAACATCTACCTCGTAGGGTTATCGTGAGGGTTAAGTTAATGCATGCAATTACTGTGACTGGTATGATTATTATCCATGAGGAATAGGAATCCAGCACTCTACCCAGTGTCGATTATGCAAACAAATTCATAATTCTATGGGTATGACTCAGGTGAGTTCATTCTGTCCCTCTGATCTACACTCTTTGCATTGATGCCTAATTCTACATTTCCAAGATCTTTCTTGAAATTTAGATTAAAATATGCAAATACCTGCTAAACAAATCCACTTGGACCTCATAAGCATTTTATATTTAGTGTGTCAAAAACTTTTCCACAGACCTTCCTATTATATTGGTAGTTTACTTTAAAAATATTTCTTTACAAACATTGTGCTGTATTTTTAAGTTTTAAACAGTTATACAAATCAATTCTAATCTAGGCCCCAGGGGGGAAGGGTTTAGTTAGTATTTGAAGTATCACATCAGAAATCAAGCTCCAAGGATGGTTACTAAACATTTGAATCATCCTTATCAAAATCTAAGACCTTAGAGTAAGTAATTAACCTAAGGAATATTAGAATTTTTAAAAATGTAATTATTAAAGAAATGACTATGTTTAAGAGGGTGACTGGCTAGGAATGTTCCACATCTCCACCCACCTTGCACAAACTGGAAATAAGAATCCAGCCATTGCCTGAGGCTCACGGGCCAAGGGTTCTGCATCCACCACTCCACACAGGGCCTTCTAACCTAACCAGACTGGACAGTCAGCTGCCCCTTCCCTCAGAAAGTACCTAAATCGCTTCCCCTGAGCCTTTCTGCAAGGTGCTGGTCAGGTGCTTGGTGCGGAGTATAGCACTATTTTTGTGCCTTCTTGCTATTGTGTTTGACACTGCACAGAATCTGGCCTAAGACTTGCTTTTAGGGTAACAAGCTATCTGGTAGCAAGGTTGTGGGAGGAAAAAAAAAAAAGCGCAGACCACACCTATCTCTGCTCCATCAGATTAACACACTCACCAAATAATCTGACTGTCTTCCCATCTGCCAAAGTGACTTTATAGCAGTTTGTATCCATTTCCTGTCGGATAGCTGGCCCTACAATTCAGCCAGATGCTCAAGTGATGAATGTAAGAGTTACCCTAGATTATTTGCTTTCCCTGACCTCACTCATCCAATCAGCCAGCATGCTTAGTCTCCCCAGGGCATTTCTTCCACTACATCCTTGTCAACTGTACCCTCATTAACTGTAAAAAAAAAAAAAAAAAAACCCAACCCTCCCTCTTCTTATTCCTGGAACTCTAGAAATGCTTTCTCTAACTTTCCCTCCCCCTCATCTGACCAGCTTGCTGATGCCCTGCACATTGCTGTCACACTAACATAGTCACAAGTCTAACTTTACTCCTTACATCACTGCCTAAAAGCTTTCAAGGGCCCACATTACCAACATGGCAAAGTCCAAACAGCTCTTTTACCTCCCACCTTGGATAGTATCTGTCCTGGTCAGATCTTGCGTTCTAGACTGTGAGGGTCTAGAGACCCTCACAGTAATTTGCAATCATCCATCTTACACCATCCACGCCGAGAAAGAAGCAGGCACTCATCGCACATTTGCTGGGAGAAGAGAATTGCAGTAGTTGCGTGAGTGACTGCTTAGAAAGGAATTCAGTTTAATACCTAACACATTTTAAGTAATTACTCTATGCCAGACACTATTTATAAGTACTTCACATTAATTAATTCATTTCATTCTCATAAAACACTATAATTAGTGATCGTAATAGAATTACGATCATTCTATTTTTATAGTTGTGAACACTGCAGCAAAGAAAGGTCAAACAACTCGTCCGATATCACATGTCTTGGAAGGAACAGAACCAGGACTCAAACAGGACAGCCAAGCCCCAGAGGTGATATTCCTAACCAGCGCCTCCTGCGGTGTCTTGCATCTTTGGGATGAATGGAATTCGTGGTGAACAGAGGTTTGAATCACACACTTCACAACTCGGAACCTCATTGTCATCTGTAAAATGAAGGTCGTTGTGCTTGGCTTATAGAGTTGTAGTGAGGACAGAAAGAGATGATTCTCTGTCTTCCGCTCTGTGCCTTGCACACATCTTGTGATCTCCTTCCACTCTCCCATGGGCCCTTGCTTATTCTGTCCCTCAAATATGTCTCACCTGCACTTAAGTGGCTTACAGCATTTGCATAAACTGATCCCTCTGTTGGAATTCCCTTCTCCCCATGCCTACAAGGCCACCCTCTCATCACTTTCAAGTCTTTGCGCCAGCACCACCTTCTCAGGGGGAGCAAACTTGAACATCCTATTGAAATTGTCCTCGATTCCTGCACGCTGGGCACGTCTTGCCCTGCTCTACTTTGTCTGCCTTTCCACATCAACTACCGTCTTCTAGAACACTGTGTCATTTACCCATTCATTATGTTTCATTTATTGTCTGTCTCTCCACACTGGACAAAGACAGTCCGCTAGGGCAGACTTTTTTCTGGTTTGTTCAGAGATTTAGCCCAACTGCCTAGAACGGTGACAAGCTTGGAAGCGTTCAATAAGTATATGTTGAATAAATGAGAGCTCTTTTTCTTTCCCTCTCTTCATCTCTTGTAGCCCCTTTTCATCCTCCAATTGAAGTTCATGATTCACTTTCTCATGGGAGCCTCTGGTACCCCCTCTCCACCCCCAGCCCCAAACTAGTCCCCCGGTACGTTTTCTCCCTGGCGCTAAGTACACTTCACCAAAGTTTATGTTTGTAAATGTTTGGTTAGTGTGTGTTTCTTCAGCAGATGACAATGTACCTGAAGATGGGAACTGCTTTGTTTGCTATTTTACCCCTAGGCCAAGTACAGTGGCTAGGACGTGATAGACCTCAGATACTATATGCCAGACACTATTTATAAGTACTTCACATTAATTAATTATGTGAATGATGATAATGAGTGACTGGATAAAGGAATCAACATCCTCTTTTTTCACAGCCTGCAGTAGATGGGTAAGGGCTATGGGACCTCCTCGTATGAATACCTTACTGTCCCGTTCCACTTCAATGTACTTAGCAAGTTTGCCTAATGTGACAGTTAACTTTATGTGCCAACATGAATGGGTCACCAGGTGCCTGGATGTTTGGCCAAACATTATGCTGGGTGTTTTCATTTGGGCATCTTTGGATGGCGTTAATATTCAAGTCGATAAACTGAGGAAAGCAGATTGCCCTCCCTAATGTGAGTCGTTTGAAGGCCCAATAGAACAAAAAGACTGACCTGCCATGAGTAAGAGGGAATTCCTCCTGCCTGACTGCAAGTGGGGACCTCGGTTTACTTCTTGCCATTGGACTTGCACTGAAACATCAGCGCCTCCTGGTTCTCAGGCTTCTGGACTCAGACCACCACTGGTCCGTCGGCTTTGCGGGGTCTCCAGCCTTGCTGCCTGCAGGTCTTGGGACTGGTCTGCCTTCATCTAGCATGAGCCAGTTCCTTCTAATAAATCATCTATCTGTTTCTCTGTAGAGCCCTGACTAACACGACTACTTCATTTGCCTTGATCCTCACCACAGCCTTGGAGCGTATGTAGGACCGATGGTTTCATGTGGAATCACGCATCTTTAGTGTGGCCAAGTGAGGACAGGAACCCAAGTCTTCTAACTTTACAAAGTCCCATTTTAGTGCCTTTTTGCTTTCTAGATAACACACCAGTTGGTAGCAAGGTTCTTGGCTGTGCTTCTGCCTAGGGAGTCCCCTGGAATCAGACTCTAAGGAGCTCCCAAACAAGCCCCTCCTCCTCCACCTCAGTCCTGCTTCTGTTGATCTCTTTTCCCCCAAACTGCAGGTAGAGTTAACCAACTACTGTCTAGTTATTCTTCCCAGGTCTATTAATTATAGGTGTGTGTGTGTATACTTTTCGTGATCCATAAAAATGCAAAATATATTTCAAGAGTCATTGCAGAAACAGGTGATAGAGTTAATATATCTGTGACTACATAATTCAAATTTAACATTAAAAATGTGAAATGCATAGCTGATTTTAAAAGCAAATCTGTTGAACTCTGAGTTACCTGGGAGACCAAGAAAAGCCTCACCTGCTCTATAAAACCTTATATGGTGGATAGTTTTATGTGTCAACCTAACTGGGCTGTGCAATGCCCAGATAACTAATAAAGCATTATTTCTGGGTGTGTCTGAGAGTACGTTTCTGGAAGAGATCAGAATTTGAACTGATGGGCTGAGTAAAGATCACCTTCAACAACATAGGTGGGCATCTTCCAATTCCTGGGGAACAGAATAGAACAAAAGGCAGAAGAAGGGTGAATCTGTTCTGTTGGAACTTGGACGTTCCATGTTCTCCTGCCCTCAAATATTGGCACTCCTGGTTCTCAGACCTTTGGACTCAGATCAAGGCTCACACCACAAGCTTTCCTGTTTCTTCAATTCACAGACAGCAAATAATGAGACTTCTTTTAAGCTTCTATCTATTATCTATCTATCTATCTATCTATCTATCTATCTATCTATCTATCTATCCTATTGGTTCTGTTTCTCAGGAGAACCCTAACTAATAACACCTTATCAACAGGCTCCACAGAAGAAGCCATTTCTTTTGCCTCAGTGGAAAAATGTAGTTCTCTTATATGAATTATCATACACTATTGCAATTCTTTCTTTACATGGCTTTCTCACCTCTAGACTGAGGGGCTTGCCTGTTTGTTTGTTTCTTTTGAAGGTAGGGATGTCATCTCCCCTGCACATCGAGCCCTAAACACAGTTCATACCGTATTCTACCTGCTCTTCAGAGTCTCATGTGACTCTGCCAAACATCCCACCCTCCACCACTACAACCAAAACACATCCTTTTCCTTGTCAAGGGCATTCAGAGAAAATAACAGCAGATACTCAAAAGCCCAAACATTTTCTCTATCAATCTGACATCACTTTAACCAAAAATAACTGACATTTTTCACTTTTCTAGTTGCCTTGATGACTCATGGCGGGTAGGGGCAGAGCTTCTTAGACTTTGCCTTGGAGAGCCTACAGGAGGAATTGCTTAGCAAGGCACAACCACCCAAGCTGATGCTGAAAACACCAGCTAATGTCGTTCAGGACGAGAAGTTTTCTGATGAATTTTGGCTGCCCGGTTCATGCGCGGAGAAATAAAGAACGGCAGCCAGTGTAATTAGCAAGCAGATCTCTCGGCAACAGGATTTACACCTGGACATAAACATGTTCGCTGAGGATGGGAT
This sequence comes from Glossophaga mutica, assembly GCA_039655065.1. Classification (NCBI taxonomy): domain Eukaryota; kingdom Metazoa; phylum Chordata; class Mammalia; order Chiroptera; family Phyllostomidae; genus Glossophaga; species Glossophaga mutica. Next base: position 45,674,089 of record CM077304.1, read on the forward strand.
GAACATTTGCTAAGGCAAATGCTTTTTGAAAAATTGTAAAGCTAATGATCTTGCACTGACAGCATAACCTTGAGCTTATTGCCAAAAAGACGGCCAAGTGTAAACACTTAATGGAAGAAAACAAGCAACAGTAATGGTCCTTCTCGTGACCCCCAGATCAGTGACTCTCTGAGTGCTTTTAAGGTCAGTGCAAACACTTGCCTACTTGCTGGTAATTTTTTATGCCGTTTTATGAATTTTATGATCTGACTTAATACAACTAAGAAGCACTTCATTGGTCAGTGCAAGATGAAATAATTGCTTCTCTTCCTGCAATTTCTTATCCCCAGAAGTGGAAATAATCAGCTCTGAGCTGCAACTGGAGCCAGTTACGATTCTGAAATATTTCTGAAGGCCATAGGCAAAATCATTAAGGCTCATTCTGATTAGGGGCATCTGTGGAATTTGTCACACGTAAGGGTGAGGAACTGGGGCCTCACCCTTATGTGAAGGAAGGTACATGAAGGTGGATGAACACACAATACACTTCCTATCGTTTGAGCTTTCAATAACTAAACTTCTCTATTAACTAGCAGACGGGCACAATGACAGAACAGGACATGTCATGAAAGGACTTGGGAATGAATCCTGTTCTTCAACCTCAAGGAAGCAAAATAACTACTCTGAATTCCCAGTTGCTTTATTTAAAAAAAAAATAAGGTCAGCAATTTAGGGATTATGTGATTCTTGTGAGGATAAAAGGAAGTAATATATGTGAAACTGACTAGTATAGTTTCAAACAAAGAGGTCAATAAATGCTATTGGGTAGATACAAAATAATAGGAAGTATTTATTCATTCTTTAAATTAAATAACATCCATATTATAAGATTTTTCTTTCTTTCTTTCTTTTTGTCTCCTCAGCATCCAGTTTTTTCCCCATATTGGGTAAGCTCCTCATTTGCATATATGTAATGAAGTACCCACTTTGATTATTAGAGAAGCTAAAACTGGGAGATACGCCCTCTATTTACTTCCAGAAAACAAATAAAAGGCACATCATCATTTATTTCATCATTTCATTAATTTATCATTTGTCGTTACTGTCTACATGTTCCCATAAGCATCATAATGCCATAAGTTTCATAACGGAAACCATTTATATATATTCTTATTAGTATATCCCCAGCATTTAGAACTCTGCTTGCTGCACAAAAAAATATAAGCACATGTTAAATGAATTTGATGCTTCTGTACAAAATATTGAAGCATGAGCAAATAATGCAACAATTAAGGGGGGGGTTAAATTTCACTCTCTCTGGTGGACAACAGCAATCTGATATTCAGAGGAGGTACTCAACAGAGACGAGGTTGGCAGAGCCACTGAAAACCAGCCAATGAGGCATCGTGTCAGAAGCGGCTGCCTTTCAGTCTCTAGAACCCTTTGGATCCTGCTGTTTTCCAAGATGACTTTTCCAGATGTCTCCAAAGCTTGTGAGTTACTCAATCCCCTTCCTATAAATCCATTTATTTCTTAAAACATGTCTGGTTTCCGTTATTTGCAGCTGTGTGGCTGATAGTGAATTTATGCTTCTGTGGTGCCTGCCAAATGAGAGCGGCTAAGACCAGGGTGAGCGGGAACATTTAGACTGATACGATCCCATTTTCACGGTGCCCCACGTGGTCTGAGCTAACCACCCACATGCCTTCATCATCAACTAAGCAACGGGGGCCACGATTAGCTGCATTAGACCCATGCTCCTCCAGCTCTAAAAACCATGAATTCAACAATCACATAAACATCTCTACCAAATACCTGTGAACAATGCCTGGAATCAGAGATAATTCTTGACTTTTGAATGGTGACATTGCAGTAAGCAAAGATTTTTTTTAGACCATGAAAAGTTCTAAAAAAAAATTTAAACATCTCTGTTTTTTAACATATCATTTTAAAGGCTAGAAACAAAGGGAGAAATATGTATGATTTCTAACAAATGACTTGTACCAAAATAAACATATAAAAATAATTTTGCATGAATATACAATATATAAAGGGCTCTTATAACTCAATAATAAGACAAAGACTTGAATAAATATTTTATACAAGAAGATATAGGAATGGCAATAAGCACATGAAAAGATTCTCAACATCACTAGTCATCAGAGAAATAAAAATAAACTCATACATTGCTGGTGGGGGTATAAATTACACAACCATTTTCAAGCCCATGTTATCAATTTTTATAAAGATAAATAATACTTATTATAAAGCCTATCTCTTCTCCTCTTAGGTACTTAGGTAAATGAAAGTGTATATCTATAGATGTTCAGTGCACCTGTTTCCAGAATAGTCCAAACTGGAAACAACCAAGTGCCCTGTCAACAGGTGAAGGGATGAACAAATTGCAGTGTATTTACATGATGGAATGCTACTCGGCAATAAAAAGAAGCAACTACTGATACACGAAACAACATGGATGAATCTTAAACATAATGCTGAGTGAAATAAATTGAATTCAAAAGAGCTTATATGAGATGATTTAATCTAGCCCTAAAACTGGCAAAATAAACTCTGGTGATGAACACCAGATTAGCCATTGCCTGATGCAGGACTGTGCGGGGCCAGGAGGCCCGACTGCAAACGACGGGGCAGAAACCTTTGTGGTGAGGACAACGGTCTCTGATTGGCTAGAGGTTGGATGAAGTGTACATGAATGGTGAACTTGTAGTGTGAATAAGGTATTCTCCTTATTCATAAAGCTTTTAGCCTTAAGTTCTGCCTTGCCTGCTATTGATACTGCCAGTGTAACTTTCTTCATACCCTTTTATTTTTGGTATTTTTCACTTTGTGTTAAGCGTATTTCCTATAAGTGGTATGCACCTAGGTGTATTTTTTAACCTAGGCGGCCACTTCTGTTTTTACACCAAATGTATCAGTCTTGTCCCATCTAGTGTTGTCGGTAACAGTGCACTCCCCTTCCCAGCGCAGCTGTCTTGAGCAGATGACCCTGTGCGTTAGTTTCCTAGGGCTGCAAAAACATTGCCACAAATGTAGTGCCTTAAACCAACACATAATTATTGTCTTATAATTCTTTTTGTTTGAAGTCTTATACGGATTTCAATGGCTTAAAATCAGGTGTCAGTAGGGCTATGTTCCTTTCTGGGGGCTCTAGGGAAGAGCTGTTTCTCGCCTCTTTCAGTTTCTAGAGGACTGCCCCAGTCTTTGGCTTGTGGCTATTTACCCCGTCAAAATCAGCAACCCCGCCTATTTCTGACCATTCTTCTGCAGTCAAACTTTCCACTGACCATACGCAGAAAAATTTCTATGGAAAGGACCCCTGTGCTTAGACTGAGCCCACCCACATAATCTAGAATACATTTTCCATCTCAGGGTTCATAACTTACTCGCATTTGCAAAATTCCTTTTGCTCTGGAACAGCGTAGTCACAGGGTTGGGACGTGGGCACGTTGGGAGGCTGTCACTCTCCCCATCACACACAGGGATGTCCAGACTGCAGTGTGTCCCTTCTCATAAATTATCATTATTTAGCATTCCTTTCACATGTTTCCAAAGGCTCTGTTTAACCTGTGTAGATTTAACAATGCAAGGGGCACAACTATCGGCTCAGAACCAATGCCTCTCCTCTTACCGTCTCCTTTCTTAAAGCTTCTGATTCGTTCCGTGTGTCTGTTTCTGAGTGTTTTTCTCAGACTAGGTAGCGCAACAGCATGACGTATTCTTTGCATTTGTGTGTCCTCAAATAGATTTCCTCCTAACCAGTGGAGAACGCCATGCTCAGATACGAGATTCCTGGACTGGAGTCCGTTCTTCTCATCAGTCTGTAGGCTTTTTTCTTCTGTGTCTAGCTTTTATTGCTGCCCTTGTGAAGACTGATACAAAACTGCTTTCCCTCATTGTTATTAGGAACTGGTCAGTTTTCCTCTTATTTTTAGAGTTCAGTAATTTTACCAAGACATGCCAGTTATGTGTAATTTTGAATTTTTTTAGTTGTCTTTTTGGGATCCCAGCAAACCCTTTTAATCCACAGCTTCAAGTCATTCTTTGACTCAGGCAAAGTTTCTCCTTCATCCTTTTCTCTCCTCCTCCACCCTCTCCCTCCTCCTCCTTTTTCTTCTTTTAAATTATAGCTTCTCTTCCACATATATTTTTATCTTATTCTGTAATTCTCATTATGTCTAAGTTATTTCTATTTGGTTTGTCTTCCAAGTCTTTTTGTGTCTATTTTTATGACTTTGTGGGTTTCCCACCCCCCTGCATTTTGAAATATATCTTCTACTTAATATTTCAAGCTTCAACTTTGGGTCTCCACAGTGACACGGCTTTAACTTACTTTTAAGTATTTTAAGTTGACAATCAGTCCTTTGAGAGGTTATTACTGAATACCCTTAAGGACACTTAGTCTTCCTTAGAGGAGTTGTTCTATTTTGCTGCCCACACATGAGTTTGTTTACTATGGGGGCTCAGAAGGAGCTGGGGGTCTCCTTCAGCAATAGCTTTCCCTTGTGTGCTGGTGAGAGTATAGCAACTGCTGTGCTGTGGGCTGACTGGGAGAGTTGTCAACCCCGTCTTGGGTTCCAGAAAAAATGCCCTGCTCTGATGCCGCTCAAGCTGTGAGCCTCCTAGTCTCCAACTTCAGGGGCAGAGGGCTCGGGCCACCCTGAAACTCCCCTGGATGTCCTTACAAGAACAAGCAGAAGGGAGCAGAAGGGAATCATTCTTGTTTTATTTTATTTTATTTTTTTCTGAGAGTTTGTAGTTCTTTATGAGCCAAGGTCCATCTAGGATCCAAGAGCCTCGTTTTCTCTCTCTAAGATAGGAATAAGAGTCACGAAAGAAGGAAAATTGTATGTGTAAAATACAAAAATAAATGTAAATGCTATGTGAAAAAACATATATGTAGCTGATCAATGACTGTATTTCCATATCTTTCTCTTCTTCACAGATTAAAATTTAAGAAACATATACTGATCTTCTAGTTTGAGTGGGGCAAACTTATACATCATCATATTATATACTGATTCATTTATTTCTACCAAAAAGACCCATGAGCAGGTGATAATCTTCAGAGATAAGAAAACTGTTGTTCACAGAGATCAATAAGCTTATTCAAACTTAATGAAGGTTGTAGAACCAGAGTTCAAGCTCAGATCCTTTATTTCCAGGTCCAACATGCTTTTCACTATTCCAGAGAATTGCCCTTACAGTGGACTAGCATGCCCTCAGCCCTTAGTAGATGTTCATTCAAGATCTGTCCATTGTAACAGAATTTTCATCTCTTTTGCAAATCATGGCATCCCTAATTTAATGACTCATGCAGTCAGTTCTCGCTTGAACCTAGTTTATGGAAAAAGTCTCTCTGTTGACAAATTTAATTGTTTCGTTTTGCCAGGAACTCAATGCTTCATGCCTCACCTATTTTCTCTTTTCTCTACTGCCAGGAAATTTAATTGAGCCAAATTTAATGCCTAATTATGATGATTGAATCACCTTGAGTACATAATGACACTGGATCCCTTAACTTCCTAAATTCAGAAATTTTATCCTCTTCATAACATTTTTCTTGAAAGAACCATTAAATACTTTTGAATAAATAAAGTAAATCCACAATAAATAAAATTATTTTCAACAATCTGTAATTTTAATGAATATTTTAAGAGGGATTGGGTCCAAAAAGTTAGAGAACAGCTGGATTAGCCAAATAGTTTATTGGACAATTTGGGGCATGGATGAGAGGAGTAAGGCAAAGGGATAGCTAAACTGTTCTCCTTGAGAAATTAAGAAAAAATTGGAAGGGTTAGAAGAAAGCAATTTGGGGAAGAGAGACGGAAGAGAAGACTGAATAAGAGAGAAAGGTACACAGCAAACACTGGGAGCATAGAGCTCAGATGGAAGAGATGGCCAGTGAACAACCCTCAGGACATCTGATGTGCACGCCCAGTCCAACAACCCTTGAGCTAGAGCTTAGAGACTGACATGGGTTGACCTCATTTAATTCTCCCTCCGCTCCTGTTTCTTGACATATATCTCTTGGCCTTTTACTGCTGAAGGAACATCAACACAGCTCTAGCACAGCTATTGTCCACAGCATTCATTTGGAACGTGGCAATTTATGCCTCCTGGCCACCGCTTCCTTTGTCACCTCCTCATTTCTCCCCAAAAAGGCAGGCTGTTCTAATTTCCTGCCTATCTTGAGGCGTCCCCAGAGCAAGCCGCATATTAACATATGCCCCCTCCACTTGAAATGATGACTTGTCCAGCTCTCCCAAGAACTCTTTTACAGTGTTCTGGTAGGCTCCATGGTAACCACAAGACTCACAATTCTGCAGTTCTGGTAATTTCCAGCAAGGAAATGAGCTGTCTCTCCACGCAGACACCTCCAACCTTAACTGAAAGCTCTTCTAGGGCCCTTCTTTGACTTGGAGTTGAGGGTTGGGATGGTCACAAGAAAGGGAGAAGAAAATCAATCATTCTCCCCAGAGGTCTATATCACTCTTCAGTTTGTGATTCAAATAAGCTGGAGTGTTTGATTAAAATTCTTATTCAAACTCATGGAGTTCTTATTCAAACTCTATGAATTCTGGATAAGAATTAGATAAGAATTCCTGGGCACAGACTAATTCTGCTCCGCTTAAGTATATTCAGTATATCATGGACATAATGAACAGTGTGTCATGGACAACAGTGCGGTGGTTGCTGGGGGAAGAAGGGTGGAGAGGGAGGATGGTACAGGGCAGATACAAGGTGATGGACACAAAGTTGACTGGGGGTGGTGAACACACGATACAGTGTATAGATGGTGTGTTCCTGAAATCTGTAAAATTTTGTTAACCAGTGTTATTCCCAATAAATTCAATAGTAAAAAAAGTATGTTCAACATGGACATCTCAGTACCTCTCACTAGACTTTGGAGGAAATTAGCATCCATTGTCTTCAAAAGGCCTCGTTGTAGGGTTGTGGGACTAGTTTCCTGGGAATAGACTCTGAGGCTTTCAGGTTGCACACAGGAGGTGGACTGGGGCATGCACTCCAGATCTGTACCTGTGACGGGTGAGTGAAGTGGAGCATAGCAGAAGGAGAAGTTAAATTACAATGAAGTGGCAACAAAATTTTCACCCATTCCTACAGAAAATTCTGGAGAGCCCTTCAGAGTTGCCCCAGATTGGAACAAGGACTTGACCCTCCAGGAAAGAGACTTAAGCTTGGCGGCGGGGGGTGGGGGGGGTGGAGGGGCAAGTGATAGAAGAATGAGTTACAAATCAATTCAATAAACAGCACCATCTTCTGTTCTTTTATCCTTCAATGGCCTTTTTCTATGGCAATTTGCCGTGCCATCCCACCCAATTTTTAGAGCAGAAAATAAGACATATCATCCTAGGTGAATGTTACACTGATTTCCTTAAATCTCAGTGCCACAAACAGAAAAAATGCTCAAAGGGGACACCAAAGTCAGAGGAGACAATTAGTCAATGACTATGTCTTCCATATTATAGGAACATCCAATTAGCAGTCACTGCCAAAGAGTACGTTCTCCTTGACCCATCACACAGTCTTTGAATTTATTACCACTGCTTTCTCTAATTAGACCTTTGGAGACCTAAACAAATAATACAATCAATTGGAACTTGAAGTGGAAACTAACTCTCCAAGGGCAGTATTGCATTTTCTGTCAAGATTTGCTCATTACTCCTAATTTTAAAATCTACACTCCATTTGCAATGTCTGCATTGGCACAGGCCACGCTGCAGAAATGAACCTCACTGAGACGAGTCTTCCCCCACAGCAAAACTAATACAGATTCACTTTAAAAAGCAGTCTTACACAAATGATCCCTGGTAGTGGTTTTTATATTTAAATTTCAAAAATTCTTTTAACTCAGGGACTTAACTATGTGCCCCTGGGCAAATCACTTTCCCCCTGTGTCAGCTTCTCTATCTTAAATGGCACTGGGGGAAAGGGAGAGGCAGGAAAATGAATGCCTGTTCTGTGTGAGAACCAGGTTTGTTGTGAGGATGAAATGTATTCAAATGTAAAATCATTCAAATGTCTTATGAAGAATGATCTTGTCAAAGACAGCAAAATTCGATATAGGAATTCTTAAAATGAACATGCATTGAATTTACCTGTAGTACTTATTAAAAATAAGATTACTAGGTACTGTAAGAGATTCTGATTCAGTAGTTCTGGGATGGAGCCCAGAAATCAGCATTTATAACAAGTGCACAGGCAAATGAGATGTTTGTGGTACAGACCTATGGGCGCAGAAATAGAGCAGCGTAGTTATGGATGGAAACCATGTTCCCTTCCCACTCTGCTGGTCACTAGCATGCAGCCATGGGAACAATGGTGCTCAGTGACCCTGAGCCTCAGTTTAGTCACATGTGCATCTGGGATTAAAAGAATCCGGCTTTAAAGGACTGCTTTAAGCCATGAAAAAAATACTTGTAAAATGCAAGCCACTCTGTACATTATTGTTAGTAGAATTTTATGAACTTACTCTTACAGAAAGGGAATTTAGTGGGAATAGGTAGAGTTGTGGCTAACTTGGTATAGCTCTGGAAAGTTTAGGTAGGAAAAAGGCAGTTAGAAAACATGGATGACATTCTTCTTAGAAAGGTTAGAGTGAGCAGTGAAACAAAAAACTAAAGTCTGGATTTTCTCAAATCTGCTTGCTGCCAGCACTTCTATTTTAATGACATCCAGATCATGACTACTCTTACTATTTCCGTGTAGCAGTCATGCTTTTTAATAAAGATGTGTCCTACCATTATAAACAGTAAAAAAAAAAAAAAAAAAAAAAGACTATTTGCTCCAAGGCAATTTTCTACCAGGATGCTCTACCTTGATTTTTTAAAGTAGCAATAACCAACAAATATTCCAAACATTTATATGGATCCACGAATGACCTCTAATAGCCTCAGCAACTTTGAGAAAGAAGAACAAAGTAGGAGGGATCATAATACCTGATATCAAACTATATTACGAGGCCACTGTAATCAAAACAGTCTGGTACTGGCATAAGAATAGACACAGAGGTCAATGGAATAGAACAGAGAACCCAGAAATAAACCCATGTCCATATGGTCAGTTAATATGTGACAAAAGGGGCAGAAGCATAAAATGGAGTAAAAATAGCCTCTTCAATAAATGGTGTTGGGAGATGTGAACAAGTACATGCAAAAAAATGAAACTACACCACCAACTTACACCATACACCAAAATGAACTCAAGATGGACAAAAGACTTAAATATAAAGTGTGACACCATAAAAGTGCTAGAGGAAAACATAGCCAGGAAAATTTCAGATATCTCATGCAGCAATATTATCACCAATATATCCCCTAGGGCAGGGGCTATAAAGGAAAGAATAAACAAATGGGACTACAACAAATTAAAAAGCTGCTACATGGCTAAAGAAAACATCAACAAAATGGAAAGGGAACCCACTGAATGGGAAAATATACTTACCAACGATACGTCAGACAAGGGTTTGATCTCCAAAATACATAAAGAACTCACACAACTCCACACCAGGAAGACAAATAATCCAATTAAAAACTGGTCAAAAAAACCTGAACAAATACTTCTCCAAGGAGGACATACAGAAGGCCCATAGACACATGACAAAATGCTCAACATCACTAGCCATGCGAAAGATGCAAATTAAAACCACAGTGAGGTACCATTTCACACTGGTCAGAATGGCCATCATTAGTAAATCAACAAACAACAAGTGCTGGCGAGGTTGTGGAGAAAAGGAAACCCTAGTGCACTGTTGATAGGATTGCAGCCACTGTGGAAACTAATATGGAATTTCTTCAAAAAACTTAAGCTGGAACTGTGTTTCAATCCAGTAATCCCACTGCTGGGACTATACCCTAAGAATCCTGAAACACCAATCCAAAAGAACCTATGTACCTCAAAGTTCATAGCAGCACTATTTACAATAGCCAAGTGCTGGAAACAGCCTAAGTGCCCATCAGTAAATGAGTGGATCAAAAAACTGTAGTACATTTACACAATGGAATTCTATGCAGCAAAAAGAAAGAAGGAGCTCCTACCCTTTGTGACAGCATGGATGGAACTGGAGAGCATTATGCTAGGTGAAATAAGCCAGGCAGTGAAAGACAAATACCATATGATCTCACCTACAAGTGGAAGCTAATCAACAACAACAACAACAACAAAAACAAAAATGGAACCAGAGACTTAGAAATAAAGAACAAACTGACAGTGACCAGAGGGGAGGGGGATAACAGGGGAAAGAAGGAGAAGGGGCAAGCAAAGGAACACCAATAGAGGATCATGAAAATGGACAATAGGGAGACTGATTGCGGGAGTGGAGGGGGACAGAGTAGGGGTGAGCAATGGGGGAAAAGGTGGGACAACCATAACTGAATGATAATAAATAAAAAATAAAAATAAAAAACAAAAAGTAGCAATAACCCTGACCCCACCAGAATATACGTATGAGTTAATCATACCCAAGTGCACAAAAATGGCTTCCATCCCTAATTAAATCAATTCCTCGTTACTTCATCCTCTAACAATCAGCAAAATTAAGTAGATTGCAATTCATTGCTACCTTTGACAGATATCTAAAATTAAAAAAAAAAATAATCACACTAGCCTTGTACCTTTTGCCATGTGGAAAGTGTTGAAATTCTCTGTGTTCTACCACCACCACCTAGCTTTGCAGGTGATTAGCAGCTTTCTTTGTTATTTCAGCAACCTTAACATTTATTGAGCACAGTTCAAGGACAGAAAGCTCTATGGAATTAAACTTGGCAGGAAAGTGTAGTTATAGATACACTCATACATAAATTCAGTAAGGCCTTAAAGAGCCACTAGATCTAACCTTGGGAACTTCCAACTGCTGGCAAAACTGCCAACTGCTGCTTGTAAACTGTGGAGCTTGAAATAGGAAAAACATGTATTTCCCTCTCAGGAGGAGGCAAAGCTTGACTGAAACTGTTCCTGGGCTTATCCATCTCACTGCTGTTAAAAATGAGCTATTGATATTCCTCATACCATACAATCTGTTGAGAAAAAAATAGCAGAGGTACATACCAGGTAAGAAGCAGGCTAAGGTTATTATGCTATAAAAATGAGATGCTGGAAGAGTTTTGACAATATGTAGAAATAATTAGAAACATCACTCAAGCACAAAGTTAGTTACCATTGTATGAAGCATTTAAAATGTGGCCCAAATCTCCTCTCAGGTTATTCTGTCATTAAGTGCCATGCTGGACTACCATATTGTTAATAGGGCCTCCTTCTTTGCAAATAAATGACATTTTTTCTTTTTAAAAAATATATTTTATTTATTGTGCTATTACAGTTGTCCCATTTTTTTTCTCCCCCTTATTTCCTTCTGCCCTGCACCCCCACCTCCCACCAGCATTCCCCCCACATACAGCACCACAACGCAGCAACGTGGGTTGCTCTGCCCTGGTGAATACCTAAGGCTCTGCCCCTTACTATGTAACGGGTGCAGCAAAGCACAAAAAATATGTCCCAAATGAAAGCATAGGTCAAAGCTCCAAAAACAGAACTATCGACAAGGAGATAGCCAACCGATCAGATGCAGAGTTCAAAACACTGGTAATCAGGATGCTCACAGAAATGATTGAGGTTGGCTGCAAAATAGAGGAAGAAGCGAAGGTTATGCAAAGTGAAAAGGAAAATGAACAAGGAACCAACAGTGACAGGAAGGAAACTAGGACTCAAATCAATGACTTGGACCAGAAAGAAGGAATAAACATTCAACCAGAACAAAATGAAGAAACAAGAATTCAAAAAAATGAGGAGAGCCTTAAGAATCTCTGGGACAACTTTAAATATTCCAACATCTGAATCATATGGGTGCCAGAAGGAGAAGAAGAAAAGCAAGAAATTGAAAGCTTATTTGAAAAAATAATAGAGAACTTCCTTAATCTGGCAAAGGAAAATAGACTTTCAGGAAGTCCAGGGAGTTCAGAGACTCCCAAATAAATGACATTTTAAAAAACATATTCTTCCAGAAAATCACTGAAGACAGTTGAATTATTTCAGGGGCAGCAAAATCCTGCAGAGAGCAGTGGGCACCATGGTTCATGTTCTGCATCAACCTTTTCTTCTGTTTGTAAAAAGTTTCTTCATCTGTAAAGTAAGAGGAGTACACTGTATCTGATTTTTCCCAAACTCTGTTCACTTAGTAACACTTTGACAATTTTGACATATCCATGTGCCAATGTTATTATTAGCATTTCTCTTTATAGTGACTAAGATTATTTTATTTTTTACTTACCTTTTCTTAGTGGATGCCATTTGTTGACTGATGGGTTTGATGTAATAGTTAATACATGCTTTCTAAGACATTTAATTAAATGCAAAAAAAAAAAAAAAGAAAAGAAAAGAAAACACTACCATGATGCCCAAAACAGTGAAGTGTATATGAAGCAACTTTGGGGTCTAAAAATGTCCCATCAACAATTTAATCATTATCTTTGTATCCAAATCAAAAAAACTCTCAATATATCAAAAATTTAAAGGTACTTCAGAAAGCTCTTCCACTAAGGTTTGTTGAGACTACGACTGGGGGCTAAAGGCAGCTCTCCTCTACAACCTGTGACCAGTTCAGTCCACAGGCCAACGACAGGTGGGTTTCCCACTCGTAGCTCCTTCGCAGCACTGTGTGGACACAGCAGCTGCACTGGCAACTCAGAACAGTGAACCTCTGGAATGCAGATACCACTGGGGAAGCATCCTGTCTTCGTGACTTTGCTCACCTTGGGCCTCTGTGGCAGAAATCATCCTATCAATGGAGAGCAGGATATGGCAGCTGAGAAATACTCCCCAAAGACCCTTGGGATGACCGTATGGATTTAATTAAGGTGACTTGTTGAAAATGGAGCATCGATGATTCTCTTCTTAGAATTTTAAATTTAGTTCCAGGCTGGTGTGTGAGGCATGGCATTACTAGAGCAGAACTTTAGTCCTCAATGGGACTTGGATCCTTAGTCTTAGCAGTCAATGGCTGCTTAATGTATCCGTTCTGATATTCTATCTCACATGATGACAACTTTAATAATCTTCATATGGTGCTTTATAGTGCACAAACCAAATCCTCCCAGAAAACTCAATAATAGAAGTAAAGTTGGGGTTCTAGGGAGAGAGCTCAGTGAACTCAGAGGAAGAGTTGTACACTTCCATTTTAATTCCTGGTTTTTCTTAATCAGACTGAGAAATTCAGTTCTTAAAGGCAAATTTGCTCCTGTGCTCAGCATATACAAATATTTTAACTTTAGTTCCCCCCCCCCAAATGGTCCAGTGTACCTCCAGGACCCTAGGAGAAGAGAGAGAAGAATTCAATGAAATACAAGCAGCATCATTGGGGCAATTTCTTCCCCCACTCCACTGAGATCTGGCCCCTGAACAACGTGAACACAGGTCATTCTGAAGAACCGGCAGAAGAAAACTGCCACTATAACAGAATGAAATGCTTGGCGTCTCTGACTCCATCTTGTTCAAGCCTACTTTGTTCCCATGGTCTTCCTAATAGCTTCTGCTTAGTCTTACATACAGACATAATAATCATGAGAGGAATTCTGCTTATGGCTTGGGTTTTACAAAAACGGCCATTGACCAGAGAGAGCCTCTGTGGAGGAGATAAGGAAAGTATGTACAAAAATGTTAATTGTTTATCAAAGATTTATAAGAACTTCTTTACTGGACTCACATCAACTAGAGCCAACAGGTTAAAAACAAAAAAGTTTCATAATTTTCCTTGGACCCTGCTGGTATCCAGAGGTCTGTAGTTGTCAATTGCCTCTTGCCCGTCCTGCTTCCCCTCCCTCTGAAATAAAAGATGCCTGAATTCTGTACTTTCTTGAGATGGTTCTTCAGAATGTTAGTCCACGATCTTCTTGGCATATTTGCTTTCCAAATAAAGTTGTTTTCCTTTCTCCAACACCTTGTCACTCGACTTACTGGCTGTTATGTGGCGAATGGTTGTGTACTTGGACTTGTTAATACAACCAAGTCCAGGGAACTTCTGTCAAAAGGAGCCTCTGGCCCTGCTGGGTGGCTCAGTTAGCTGGAGCATTGTCCTGTACACCAAAAAGATTGCGGATTCAATTCCTGGTCAAGGGACGTACTTAGGTTGTGGGTACAATCCCCAGTTGGGTATGTATAGGAGGCAAGCTATCAATGTTTCTCACATCAATGTCTCTCTTGCCTTTCTTCTCTCTCTAAAAAACAAAACAAAACAAACAAACAATAAACATATCCTCAAGTGAGGATTATAAAAAGAGAGAGAAAAAGAACCTCTGTCCAGGCTGCCTCTCCTGATTTTGTAGAAGTGATATAATTGTAAAATGCTGAAATAACTTGCCCTGTATATTCACACCTTACAAAAAGTATTCCACAAAATATATTTTTTAATAATCACATTTTAAAAAGAAATTTAAAGTATATGTTTTTATTAATTGAAAGAAGGAAGTGAAATTTTTTACATGGTTTCTTCTCTAAGAAAGAGGAATTTAGCACCTAAGTCCATAATTTTCTCCATATTCTATTAAAATCTAGAGTTTTAGAGATGAGAAAGTTAAAGATAAAAGAGATTTAACATCTAATAAGTGGTAAAACTAGACCTCTATTTCCAGAATTATTTTACTCATTTTGGGGGTCCATTTCGGAACTCCAAGCTGACTCCCAGTTACACGGTTTTCACCCAGACTCTCTTCTCCAAACACCTAGGACTCCTGAGCATTGAGCCGCTCCTCTAAAATTGCCATTAAAATGTCCATATGTTGAACTAGATATCAGAGTAGCAACTGATCTTTCAGTTCTGATAGTCTATAAATGCGTTCTTATTTCTACAGCAAGGATTTTTCTCTTCAGTGTAATCCATGCCTAGTGCTGACATTATAATATGTCTGAAACAATTTGTTATGACGCTGACTCAAGTCTGTTTTCACAGGGTCTGAGAAGCCTCCTAGAAAAGTGTTCATCTAGAGCAGGGGTGTCCAACCTTTTGGTGTCTCTGGGCCACACTGGAAGAAGAACAGTTGTCTTGGGCCACACATTAAATACAATGTGATATGTAATCACAGAAAAAATCTCATAGTATTTTACATAAATTTACTATCTTGTGTCAGGCTGCATTCACAGCCATCCTGGGCCGCATGGGGCCCACAGGCTGTGGGGTGGACACCCCTGACTCTAAAGGGAAGAAGGAAGCGGGCCTGCCACACTTACAACAGAGCCTTTGCTATTGAAAAAGAATAAGAATTTTGAGTACAACAGAGTGGCTCTCACTCAAATTCATCTCCAGCCTGGACACATGCCCCAAAAGACAGAAAATGATAACTAAAAACTGGAAGAGCAATTTCACATAAAGTTTCTAAACAGGCGATGCGGCTTGGGCACGCCTCCGACATGTGATAACACAAAGGGAAGAGAGGCATTCCCCTCCACTGCCCATTCACCTACCACAGGGCTTGAGTGTGTTGACAATGACGCCTGGGGAAGCAGTGGCGGTGCGTCCTAGAAGATTATGGTGCCCACAGGGATCTCTGGAACCTACCAGAGCAATGGCAGAGTCCCAAAGGGGCAAAATTACTCATGAAAACACAAAAGGTAGCCTTTTGGATTCCTACAAGTACTTGGTGGTGAACTTGAATCAATAAGTGGGAGCAAGAGCAAATAAAACTTATTTATAACAATTATGTTTGCTTTATTATTATAAATAATAAATTATGACTATAAATAATAATGTCACCTTTAGCCACACCCTGGAGATGCCTCGGACATGCAGATTAAATTTTACCCTGCTTTAACTTCCATCAGCTGAGGATTAGGACTTCGGAGGGTGGTGGAAAGGGTGTTAGCAGCACCTGTAAGAAGGCACCGTATTTCCACCCCACATATCCTGAAGTTACTTAATAACAATGTAATCACAATTGAAGTGATTGTAGTGCATGCAATTGCATACATCCACTAATTTCTGATGCCATTCCAGGGTTCTGTGCCCCGTTTTCTGTATTAGTTCTTCAATGCAACTGTATCTGACTCTTCAGAAGCATTTCCATGGAATGTTATTGCCAGGTTTTTGGTTATTGTTTTTAATGGATGAGATGTTTTGTGCTAGGTTAATGTGAAATGTTGTCCTGCTTGAATTCGCGTGTCTATCAAGTTAGGAAATTTTAATATTTTCAGAAGATTAAAGGAGGTGTAGACATCATGTACTTGTAAAGAAAATGGTTTCAGATATTTTAAAAATATAAATGCTTAGTTATGAGCATTTTACACAAGTACAAATATAAAATTATAATGGGCAAGGTGAACCTGGTTCAACATAGAAACATTACCCAAAATCACAAGTCCAAGATTGTTGCAGACTCCAGCTTGTGGGGTCCGCCATATTATGGATGAGGCACAAGAAATTCACAGGGACTACCGAGTCTTGTGGAGGAAAAGAGCATGGCTTTTCTCTCAAGAGGAGAAAAAGCCTTGGCCCTGGCTGTGACCAGCCTTTATTTCTTTTCTGGGAACATTACTTGATGGTCCTCATTTACTATGCATGGGTTCAATTTAGGTGGTTACCTTTTATAAAAAACAAAGGAGCTGATGCTGCTAATCACATCACAGAAGAAGGATATTTGCAAATGAAAAAGGAAAAGTGGTTGAACTTGTTACACTCCATACTGGGGAGTTTTAGCATGGATTTTAGGAAGTTACAGTAAGCACTTGCTGTCTTATTTCAGGGTGAGGGAGTTTTAGCAAAAGCAAGTCTCATAGCAGTCTAGATACAATGCAGGTCTGATTCCCCACAGGAGAACCTATCTGTGGGCATGGGTCCTGTGCATCTCCGAGTGGGAGCTGGGCCCACACCACCCGGAATGATCTTCTATAGAAGATTACCCCAAATCACAAGTCGAAGGGCCTAGCTTGTGTGACCCTTTTGTCTAGTTTCATGCAAAAGCTATTAGGTAAGACTCCGGTCTTATAAGGAACATAAAAAGTAGTTTTGACCTGGGGCCAAAAATAAACACTGTAGCAAAATTGGAGCATGAAAAGACCTTTTAAAGTATCCTAAAATTTTCAGATTAGGTTTCAGAGGATCCTGTGTTTGGACAGTGGAATGGCTGGTAGAGGGGAGTTGGGGGGTGGCTAAGTTTATCTACCAGGGAGAAATGCTGGTGTCCTCCTAGCTAATGGAGATGGAAAAAAGAACAATGAATGTAGATGAATGCAGAGGGAAAGAGAATATTTGCAGGCATACCGGATTCCGCCATACACCCACATGGTATAATCATGGTATACATAATAGATATCTTACTCTAATTTTATGGCACATAATATTGGTTGATATTGGCAAGTGTGTTGTAATAACAGCAATTCCATTACTTAGTAAGTATTTATCTTGAGTCTGATACTTTATTTTTCTCTGAGACTTAATTTCCTGTCAGTAAAATGGAAAATAAATTGTTTTTCTAAATATCTTAGAATTGTGAGAATTAAAGTACTACATGCCTGTAAAATATCTTTTATTAAAATTATTTGATTAGTGCGCACCACAGATAAACAGACACCAAGGCCAAGGACCTTCTAGTGAAGTAGCATAAGGAAGGAAATGACGGAGGGAGGGAGCAAGGAGGGAAGGAGGAAGGGGGTGAGGGAAAGAGGGAGAGAAAGGAAAAAAATCAATCAGCCAGTTAAGTTCATGACTTTTTTTTCTTTAAAGAACTAGATTTAAACTGAATTTAGTCAAACTAGTTCTTAGTTCAAACTAAATAGGCACAATGCTATCCACTGATGAGCTTATATTTGAAAGACTAAGTGAAATATAACAAAATTCTTCTAATTTACTTGCTGTAAGTTCAGAATTTTTAAAACAAGCCGAGGAAAAGTTGGTTTATACTCTTGTGTTACTCTCTGTGAATATACTATGCTAAGAAAATGAAAAATAAGCATCAATAAGGTTACAGATAGGAAAGAAGTTTAAACCTCTTGTGAATAAACTTTTCAAGATGCCCTTAGACCCACTAGAAATATCATTTACATATGAATAATTGATACCTCATTATGAAACATTTTGATCTGTTCAAAAGCAGGTCCCAAAGGGCTGTTGGTAAACAATGCTTTGTTTGAGTAGTTCCAATTATCGTATTAATAAAAATTTAATTTGACAACCAAGCTCATTTTCAATTAACTAATCAATTAATTAACCAGCTAACATTGAAGAAAATCAACAGTAAAAACAGTGCACTTTTACAATTAGGACTGCCACTATCAGATTAGCTTCCTCAGGAAATGTGAATTGTGGTGTTAATGAAGTTCAATTTACTTTTATATTGTGACATTTTAATTCTCAAATCTTTCACAGGTATAACCCTCCAGCTTCCTATTCTCTGTCAGATCACGATATTGATGTGTTTGTCTTTAGTGTCCACATTCAAGCACATGGTGGGTTTATTCAACCAGCTTATTCAGATAGGCAGACAAAAAATAAATAAATAAAGCAAAATAAAAAATGGAATTATCTTCTGGAGGATGGGCCCCTGGTAATACAGGCTTTCCCATCTAGGTGAGTGTTCTAGGAACCCACCTGCATCAGTGTATCAGCTGCTGTTGTGAGAGGCTGTTGTTGGATTCAGTGAGTTTTTTTGAAGACTCTTTCAACCTGATTGCCCATTTCCTGATGGGTGATTTACGAGCACACCTGCCCACACAGCTTTGGATGTTCAGCAGTTTTTGACCAAAAACTGCATGATGCCAAAAACTGCGGGATGCCAGAACCTCACCCTGCCTACTCACTCAGTCTTTCCCCAGTAACTATTTTTTTCTTTTCCCCGAAGAAAGAAGTCCTCAAAAGGAAATGTTTTGCTGACATGGAAGAGGTCGAACAAAAAATGGCAGAAGCACTAAATAAGGCATCAAAACTGACGAGTTGAAAGCTGTTCTGAGCCATGGGAAAATGTCTCAATGGGTGCACTAAATCAAACAGAGAGCACTTAGATGGTGACTGAAGTTCAAACATGTGAGAATAGATGCACAATTTTTTTATAAATCATTTCTGGGCTTTTTGGAATTCCCCCCACCCATGCATATTTGAACTTAACCAAAATGTGTCATTTTGGCTGAACGATTTACAGTAAAGAGAGAGAGGAGAAAGATCATGAGTTCCTAGTCATAGTCCTGGTTTTCAGACACAAGAACTAATCTGAGGAGCATGATGAAATTGCACAGCATTTGGTAGCCTATTTAACTTTTCAATTTTCTTTCATTCTTAGAAAATGGGCTTGTGCTAACAGTTGCTTTCTTTAGGAGTGTTCTGAATTCCTGGAAAGGGTCTAGGGAATTATTAAGGTTAGTACATTTCAAAAATCTTATTTCTCTCTTGGCTTTTAATTAGAGCTTCTGATCTACTAAAATGGCAGGAACAGGGTGGGGCGGTGTCTTGTCTGTGGCCTCATTGCAGACAGCTGCTAATTCGTCTGAGCACAAGTCTCACTATGATACTTCGCTTTGGTCATAGTGAAAAGAAAGGTTAAGTAAGATAAATGGACTCCCACCCAGGTAGTAGCTACTCAACACAAAGGGGAAAGAGTGAGGTGGAAGCTGGGGTTCAGGGTGACCTTGCATATCAGTTTCCTCATTCAGTCCCATTGCCATGAACATCCAATTTTGGTACCCACTGTGGATGGAGCAAGAACAGAGAGGACTTTTTGGACAGTTTTGACAATCCAACATGGAGTCACTGTCAGCCATGACATTTATGTCCAGTGCTATGTCATTACTGAGAGACCAGGGTGCAAGGGAATGCCCTTAGGAAGGGCCTGGAATGCCCAAACCTCCAAGTCTGGACACTTGGATAAGGGCTCCATCCCCACACGGTACGAGTGGGACCTCCACCCCTTGTGGGTTATAGAACTCAGAGCTCCGACCATTCAACACTTGAGCCTGGCTGTACCCTGGGTCACACTCCGAGCCCTGCCAGACTTCCACTCCATTGGCCACGGGCTGCTGCTGTGGCCGCCTGGCTTGAAACGGAGGCCCGCTTCTGCACCTACCAATGCTGCCAGTGACCGGGACTGAGCACCAGACCCTCCCGCTCTCTCTGCTCACTTCTATCACCTAAGCTCCGTGTGTAACCTGTGTGCGATTCCATTGACTTATTGCAAGGTCTCTCCCAATAAACCTGACACTGTGGAAAGACACAAACGTGTGTGAGTGACTTCTTTCTGGGGTGCTCCCTTGCTCACCACCCACTCCAAAGGTGTTTGGACAGTAGAACAAAGAAAACACTCTTGAGCGAGTGTTGGAAAGTTTTTAGAGTAATAGCACATTAAGCAGTTGTTGGGAGTGTACGTATGATGAGAAGACAGGAACCATAGGTTTCTTTTTTCCATTTTTCCTTCCCACTCCCAGCACCCATTACCATACCTGGCATGTCTCTGGGTTCTGATAAACATTTAATGAAGTAATGAAAAAATCATCTTACAGTCACCACAGAAAGAAGCCTTGCTTCGGAGGTCTGATTGGCTAGGTGTCCAGGTTCTGCTCCTTTCTTTTTGCCTGTTCACAAATCCTGTTGTTGCAATAAGTGGACTCCTTGTGGAAACTATTTAAATTACCAGGATGTTAAATCTTATATTTTATTGTAACCAAGATGGAAGCTAGGAATTAAGACTGACTTGCATGAAAACTTAAATGTATTCTGTGTCAGTCTGAAACTGAGGAGGCACTGGCTGTATTCTAGAGGTGTAGAATCTGGTATTTTATTGACATTTCCTGGTAGTTTTGAAACTGTTACCCAGCGCTCCGGCCACAATCCCGATTTCTGCTATTGCTAATTTAAAACCCACCAAGCCGACGGGCATTCTATTGGAGTCAGACGAAAGCATTTTGTCAGTTCTACATTGTGGTTTTCAAGACTTCTGCATCCAGTAATGATGAACTAGGTAATCTGCACCAGCCTGCGGACTGCCCCTGAGGAAAATTGGAAAAGAAAGCACAAGATAGAACTATATGCTCGGATAGTTTGAAGAAAACTCAGAGAGCTAACAGACAATGAGGGCTATCAGGCCAAGATTAGAAAGAGAAAGACTCCCCTGCCCCCACCCCTGGCTGGTTTGTCCTGGGGACAAGTGCTGATCCTAGTGAGGCAGGCGGAAGACTAATTCGAAATTTCACAACCTTGAGGGGGCAGGTGATCAGAGATGGCGTGCAGTAAGCCATCTGCACCTTGGATCGGGACCTCCATGGGCTATACCTCAGGACAAAGGGTGGCCCACTCTCTAACTGCAGCACGGTTTCAAACCATCTGTATCACCCAGAAAACCTCATTCTAAAATTAGATTACAATGATCCCTGAATGTTGATGCCCCAGGGACCTGTAAAAGCAAATAAAAATTCTTCTGGGGGAGTGTAATACTGTGCTTTGCAAATTATTTTAGAAATACTTTTTCACACCAATGTCACATACAGAACCTATGATATAGCAAAATGCTGGAGGAGATAAGGCATAACCGAGACCAGCAGAAAAGAATAGATGAGGTCTAGAAGCTGCAGATATCAGATGGGAATCATCATATACCTGCGATTTCAAAGCCACTGAAAGTGTTTAAAATTAATTCAATTTTAACAGAGTTGCTAAGTACTAATCTAGATACCACTAGGACTTAGTTCCTACCCTCAGAAAATTTACAGTTTAGTCATGAAAAATACTGTATGCATGTTCCTTCTTTTATTTAGTAAGCAGTTTTATGGATAACATAAATATACAGACTAGGCCCTAAGAATAAAACAGCACATACACACACAACAAAAATAGACAAAGGCAGTTTCTTTCCCCATTAAGCTTCCATGCCAGTGTGAAAGAGAGGCATTTACCAAAAAACGTCCAGTGCAAAACCAGCCTGTACTTCAAAGGGAGATGAATACTGCTAAAAGGGTAAATATTAGAAACAAGAAGATTTGCATGAGAAAATGATGATTAGGTTGTGGAAGATGTCCAGGATTTTACTGGCGTTTTTTTAAAATGACAACTTAAGTACATGTCTCCTTGACTTAAGAGCTTTACCATGATTTCCAACCTTTTTTATCTCATGGTACACATAGACTAATTACCTAAATTCTGCAGCATACCAAAAAGTAGATATTTTTTGCCAATCTGGCAAAAAATAGATATAATTTTGATTTGATATGACTATTGTTGTGTTGGTGATTGTCATTTTTTATATTTCACCACTGAAGGGAAAAGAGGTCAGTGCCCTCTTTTAAACAGTCAGGTATTGCATGCTGTAAAAATGCGTGTGGCACACCAGTGAGCCTGCTGCCGCACACTAGTTAAAAATAAGCTGCACTATAAGGTAAGTTCTGTGTGGCAGTCATATTAAATGAGCTGAAGTTAGGTGGTACAACCAATTTGCAGCTCAGATGTAGAAATTAATCCAGTCCAAACTGAATCAAAACTTCAGTTTAGTGTCCAATTCAAAACTAGGAGGCCCTGCAGCGGGGAAGGGGTCAAGTGAGCATGGTCTGTTCTTGTATTTTTCTCTGATTTGTCCTCTCACTGTTGCTTCCAGCTCTAAGATCTGAGCTAGCGAATAGGGACCAAGAAAGAAGGAAGTCATTTAATCTGATAGGGCCATATGTAATTCTTTCTTAACCATCAGTTCCCTGCCAGGGGTAGCATCCAAATGCTAGCTCTCTTGTGGAGCATGTCTGTGGGTGCTTTGGAGGGACCTCCACTCTGTACAATTCATGCAGTGGGTAAAACATTCTCTACTGAGCCTGTTTTGGATCCTTCCATGTCTCCCATGCCCCTGCCCAGCAGTTCTTGCTTCCCAGTAACTCAACTCCCTGTGTCTTATTCCCGACACCCTCTCACTCTGGGATGCAGGTCTTCCTTGGGTGCTCACCCAAGAGGCACGCTCAGTCACAACAATACTGAGAGAGCAGCCTGCCCTGCCGCTCCCTTTGCTCCCAGCCTTGCTGCTGGCATGCGATGCTCTATACACCTTCTCACCTTATGATTCTCTGATCCATGTATGTTTCTCTAGGATTGTCGATACGGGGAAGGGCTTAAGAGTCTCTGTAGTTGAACAAGCATTAACTTAGGGGTGAAATACTCACCTCCTCTATCTGCAGGCATCACCAACCTCTCTGAATGTCTCATTCATTATATATCATCTATCTATCTATCTATCTATCTATCTATCTATCTATCTATCTATCATCTATCACCTGTCTAATTCTGAGTGCTTCCTCTCTTGGTTTGTGCAGTACTTTTCCTCTAAGCATATGATTCACTGCCTCTAGCAATCTCCTCTTCAGCAAACTGAATTCTCATATAAGCCTGAAGGAGGGGTAGGAAAGAGAGGAGAAAGACTGCTTCAGACTCATCTTAACAAGATCTAATAAAGGTGTTTGTTGCTCCTCTTAACAGCAGTTGCCCTCAATTTGGGGGTTTTAGACAAATTCAGAGAGAATAAGAATAGTATTCAATATCTAGTCACATCTGACTTCCTAATTATGACTCTGAAGTCATTTATGATATGACTCCTGATTATCTCTCCCATCTTCCCCTGTACTCCTACAATCCGTGCATTCTTGACTACTTGCAACATCCCAGACATGACGTGTTCTTTCATGCCTCCCCCAAACTGTTGCCTCTGCTGCTTGAAACCTCTGTTGTTTACCACTTAGCCGAGCCAGACTTCAGTAGATTCTTTCCAGACAAAAGCAAGCATCTCTTCTATGAAAACATTCTCCTTTGTTATCCCGTTGCTTTTTTTATACGTATCTATCATGACAAGTATTGAATTGAAGAGTAATTATTCAGTTCAATCAAAATTTATTGAGTATCTACCAAGAGATGAGAATCTCTGCCCTTCTGGAGCTTAGAATCTCATTCCTACTAGTCTAGGACCTCCAGGAGGGAGGAAAGTACATCTTATTTACCTCGTGTTCCCAGACACGAACTAAGCACCTGTAATACAGAATGGTAAATAAATAAGCTAGTGGAATGGGTGTTGTAAAAGGAAGAATACAGATACAAAGGCATCACCATGGGAACACAGAAGTGAGAGAGACTCCCACTAACAGCATGAGGAAAGCGTTTCGGAGGAAGTAATACTTGTTCTAAGCTTTGAAGAAAAGGCTCTGGGTTAAATGGTGCCCCCCTAAAAATTCATGTGTTAAAGTCCTAATTCCTAGTACCTCAGAATGTGACCTTTTTTGGATATAAGGTCATTGAAGAGGTAATTAATTAAGAGAAGACCATACAAGAATATGGGCTGCTAATTGATATGAATTATGTCCTTATAAACAGAGGAAATCTGAACACAGACATGCACATAGGGAGAAGAGCGTGTGAAAATGAAGGTCAAGATCAGAGCAATGTGGTAGAGGCCAAGGAATTGCAAAGGCTGCCGGTAATCCACCAAAAGGAGCCAGGAGAGAGAAACATGGAAAAGATTCTTTCTTACACACCTTTGAAGAAACCAGCCCTGCAGACACACCTGATATCAGACAGGAAGTCTCCAGAACTGTGAGACAACAATTTTCTGTCATTTAAGCCATGCAGTTTGTGGTACTTTGTTATAGCAGCCCTAGCAAACTAATAGAGAAGAGAAAGATTTAATCGGGTAAATACAGAGGTGCCTGGATATACCTTGAACACAACCTAGAGCGGGAAGAATGCCATGTGTGTGCTGGGAATAGTTGCCGTTCCCGAGGAGTGGGACTGATCGATGCTGCATGGGTCAGGGACCAATCTATGGCAGAAGTTAAGATTGTACCAGAAGTTTGGAGCCTGACTGTTGGAAAACCTTGAATGCCATGCTAAAAAGCTTGAGGGTTTTTTTATTTGTTTGTTTTAGGTAATAGGGTCATTTCACATATTGTCAAATTGAAGAGAATTTTGTGAGTCATGATTCAATCATTTATTTAATCAACAAGTATTCAGTTATCACTTCGTTGTATAAGGGGAAAGTCAGGGTAGTAAGTGGGAAAAGACAAATAAATATATGTCAAATAATATGTATGTTATATTATACTAGCCAAATAACAATATAAAAATGTGCCAATTGATATGTTATCAATGGAGAAAAATAAACCAGAATGAGGAGATAAAGAGTTCCGTGGAGAGGAAGGGAGCAATTGCATTATATGAAGAGGGTGGTCGGATGACTCTGATAAATGGTGTTTGAGAACAGCAGGTGTGGCAGGGGAGGGCTGTGCCTGCAGAGTGCTCCTGGCTGCAGATGAGAATAAATCTACTAAGACATGATCTGCTTGGGGAGGAAAGGTAGCCAGTCTCTCAGAAGAGAAGGGCCTTGAGCCTCTTTCTCAATGGGCTTTTATTGGGTTTAGTTTGCATAGGAATACAGGGCATATATGTAAAGCTCATCAATCATTGTCAGGCAGTAATGATCGAACAACAGATAGTATTCAAAGAACTATGAGGGCTTATTCTGAGTCAGGGTCAGATAGATAGAGTAACATCAAAGGGCCATAAAACTTTGGGAAACAAACTCATTTTATGCTTGGACACTTAACATTTAAATTGAAGGTATTCTTAGCAAACAGGTTTCACAGGATTTTATGTATTCTTTCTTAGGCCTGATCACCCTCCTCCTCCTGCTGGGAACCACCCTTTCAGGCCTGAATCAGGTGGGGGATGTGAGTGGCCAAAAGGTTAAGAGACCTTTTACAGATAGAATAAGAACTCAGGCTATGACAAAGCTGAGGGTTGAGTGTCCCTTACCTCTTTTCTATAGTCCCCTAAGTCCTTCCCTGGTGGCTCCTTTGCAACCATGCCTATCTTAGGTTCTTACCCTTCCGTCATTGGCTAACCAGTCATCCACCTGGGGCCAAGCAGGGTGAAGCAAAATGGGGCAGAGGTTGCACCCCTGCCAGAAGGATAAGCTTTGTCTCCTTAGTGGCTTATGGTCCCAAGGTCTTTTTTCTCAGCCTTAGCCATGAGGGGTTACAGTGTCTGAAACCAGGCAGGGTGGTTCCCAACAAGCAGGAAGTGGGAGCAACTCAGGCAGCATTTGGAACATGGGTACTCCTGGCTCTAGGAGTCAGGGCAGCAGTGGGTGGTATTTGCCTGATGGTGTTTGAGAGAACAACAAGGAAACCATTGTAGGTGGCATGCAGTGAGCATGAGAAGAGTGTTAGGAGATGGAAGTCAGAAAGTTTGGAAGGAAGGAAGAGATAACAGTATATAACGAGGAGAAATAATTAGAGCTTGCTAATGCTTGGTACTTTTCTCTTGGGATCGCACATGAACAAGTGTGGCCCTCTCACACTGATTACTGTGAATTCAGTCAAGACCCAGATGTCTGCTTTTCTGACCTGGGACCGGCCAAGGGGATGTATGCAGCCCATTGCTTGCTACTGCCTGGCCCTTAGCAAAGCAAAGGAAATGGGGAGGGGGTTGAGGACACAGCCAGCTATTCCAATGAACAAAAGCAATTCCAACATTGTTGGATGCATGGTTAGTGCTTCTAAATGTGAGTGCTATGTTTTTTAGCTAGGAAGAATGATGAATTATTTAAAAAGCACTCAGCTTGATTCTTTTTGCCCTGCATCACATATCTTCTCATAACATTTAATGCATAGAAGCTCGAACCTTAGCAAAACGTTATGTATAGAAAATGTTCTCAACATCTTAAAAGTCAAGTCAGCAATAGAGGTGATTGAATATTTACATAATTAGAAGGCATGGTCAGAATTTAAATAAATCATTATAGGTACTGTCTCTACAGAAAGCCCTAAAGCTCCCACTTAGCTCCAAATTAATGCGAAAGGAAAAGGGGTGCCAAATTACACACCAAACTCTAGCTATAATAATTACTCAGACCCCAGTCTATGATTTTAAATTAGAGAAAAACCATACTTTGCAGGTATCCATGCCTATCATTTGATTAACATTTACAAACAAAAATGAGTTCTCGCAGCCGTCTGGTGAGGCATGAAATACTTTATTTTTCTCCATTTTTAGGCAAAGAAATTTGTAAGAGTCACTTTAAAGATCTTTTTTTAAATGATTGCACAAAAATCTTGGGTAAAGCTGAAAATTGAACTTGGTCCTATGCTCTGGTTGAGAGGACAATACTCATTTCCAACTTCCCACAGGTTTAAATTCTAGCCATTGTGGGAAAACTGACAAGCCTTATCTAAATTGCCATTTTTCAAAAGCTTGCTGCAAATGTGGAAGGGGAAATTGTCCCCATCCCAACTCTCATCCTTGTATAAATAGAACATACTCTCATTAGGATTTCATTTTAGATTCAATGAAAAGGACTCGAGTTTCACTTCTGAGGTTTCTATGTAACCGGGTATAAAGAATACCCATGGGGAATTAGGAAACAATTTTGAAAAAAAATGAAACCTAATACTGCTTCAGTCTAGGTGTCATTAAAATCAGCTTCTCTTTTTCTTTTTATGTATTTTCTTGAACAGAGCAAATGATTTCAAACTTTTCACTATCATCACTCTCGTCTCTGTAGAAGTCTTGATTCGGTTTGAATTAGAAAAATGGTGTAACTGGAAAGAATCTTAGAATTTATCTAGTTTAACCCCTTTACTTTATGAGCCATTGCCCAGGTGGCTAAATAACTTGCCTTAGGTAACATAGTAAAAAGCACTGCCCTGAAATGCAATACAATTTTGAGATCCTGTTTGAAGTCCTCTATTCAAACTGAAATATATAAGCTCTTAGGGATTGAACTAAATTTCCAATCACCAGATCCCCACCCGCTCTTGCTTATAGCATCAAGCTCTCCATGAAATAGGATAATAATGCCTCCAAGAGATTGATCATGCATGAAATATGTTTAACATGGAAGTATTTAATCATTATTAGCTACTATTATTAAGAAATAGCTTTCAGCTACTCACATATGTTGGTCAGCTCTTATATGCTTATGATAGAAATATCAGCCAAAGCTCAGTGCTTGAAAAAGAACAGTTGCTTAACTACAAAGCCACACAGAGGTAACTATGCAGCCCTCATCACCTTTTACTGACATTTAAACAAGAGCACGTGCCATTTCGAACATCTTTTGCTTGCCTATTTTAAGGATACGTGAGATGCTGGCTCAGAGCGTGTTGTCAAGAGCTTCCCTGGGGAATGAGGCAACTTAACGTGGCTGACCACATGCGTGCTCTGCGGGAACATTGAACGAAACTCCTCACAAGCTCTCATGGAAGCTTCGGCCTGAGCCTGAGCTGAAGTCAAGGTGTTTTTGTGAACACTGTTGGTACCCTATTCCTCAGTTCCTGGCCCACTTGCATCATGTGTGGGATCCCTGCTGGAGGAAGGCAGAAGAAAGAAGGAAAGGTAGAGCGTATCTTGTTCTGAACATCCTTCCTTTCCACTCTCTAGATTCTGGGTGGTTGTCCCCTTTACCTTCATAGCACGCATCAGAAAAGTTAAGGAATCATGGATTTAAAGTGTCTTCCTGTGCACAGCTACGAGTTTCACAAGAACAGAAAGCAGGTTGATCTGGTTTATTTCTTTTCCTTGGTGTCTAGCATGGTGCCTGGCATACAGCAGAACCCCTGGAAATTCTGTCGAATAAATGAATGCATGCCTGTGTTCTTTCTGCTGATGACAAATGCCTTAGCCTCAGACTTCCTCTTTGCAGCCAAGGAATGGAGGTGGCTGGATGAGGGAAGTGAACTAATACTTATCATGTCCCCATTTTCCCTTGTTACTTCAGGAAAGCACTAACTCACAGAGGCAGGCGGGAAAATGTGGGCCGGCCGTTCATCTGACTAACAGCCATGTGCCTTCCGCTGCAAGGGCATTCAATCTGTTTCCTGCTTACTTTTCCTACTGTTCATTTGGGAGTGCTCACATTTGGAGTCATTTTAGTTAAGCACTAATTAACCAATTAGCAACTGTCAACTTTCTTTTTTTCTCCAAAGCTCTCTTGGATTCATGGCTTTTTTCTGTGAAGTTTCTGTCTAGGCATAGGCTCATGTCTGTAGAAATCCTATCTTTGTAAATGAAGTGTAAGTAGAAAATTTGACTTTTCCCCTCTGCTCCTGAAAACTCAAAACCCTGACGATGTCCCAAAGCCTTTGTCTGTTCCCCTCAAAACTCTCCCTTCCTCACCAAGAGGAAAAAATAGAAGTCTGGATAGACTGTTTAAGAAAATAGAGATAGCTGGAGAGGAAGAGACACAATTTCCATTTCTACTCTAAGATATATATTGGTGATAATAATAAAACTTAGCTCATAGGAAAAGGAGCAGTAGCCATTTCTGGGGAGCACTGAGCTGAGCACACATCGGAGGAAGTGTCTCCTGCCCTGGCTCATGTCAGAGCAACCCAGCTTCTGGTGATGCTGCCACTAATTAGCTTCGCAACACTGACGACATTCCTTAACCTCATTACATCTGTTGCCTCATTTGTAAAGTAAGGATAAAAATAATGGCAATTAAATTAAATAATGCATATGAGTTGCTTTTCACACAGCCTGGTGCATAGCTCACTGCCAAATAAAAAGTAGCTGTTATAAGTTTTCACACCACAAACATTTATGGAGCAGTAATATAACAGCAGACATAATTTTTAATGCTGGGGTTACAAACACTTTTTTCCTCTAGGTTTGAAGGCTATTTGGGCACAGAAGTATTTTGAGAAGGAGGTACTCTAGTCATTGAGACTATGTCCCCTATGTGTGTGTCCCATTAAAGGGCCTCGCCCCCACCTTGTGTCAGGACTCATAGACCAAGCAGAATGACATTGTATAGCGAGTTAATCTACAAGTATAGAAAGTCTGATGGGTGTGTCAGGATAGTGTGAAATTAGGCCAGAATAATTGTCTCAACGAACTGGGAAATTAGTGACTATCCACACGTCTTTGACTATGTAGTACCTGGCTCTTTGGCTCTCTGAGGTGTGAACACCCTTCTGATGACGAGGGCTCCCCCACGGTGTACCAGCGCAGGCTCTCCCACTGGAGAACTGCAGGGGTCCATTACTCTCTCTCCCAGTCTCCAGCAGCAAGCGTGGGACGTGGACTATCGGACGCTTTCACCTGGAGTCTTGGCAGAATTGGGCCAAAGACAGGGATGATGGCTGTCGCATTTCCAGAGGAAGCGTGTGAGTCCAGGGAGGGCTGCCTGGAGCGCCAGCAGGGCAGCGACCGCACATGAGCTCTGACTGGGCTGACCATGGCAGGACCAGGCTGTGCGTCTTACTACCATGGCCTCTTGGTTCTGGCTGGTTCTCCATTCTCTCCAAGGAATCTGTGAGCTCCCCGAATCCTTCCAATAACTTTCTGACTTAAGTTAGCTGAAGTTGATTTCTGTTGCTTGCAGCCAAAGATCCTAACTGAAATACTATCAGTCTTTTTTTTGGGCACAAGAGATTGAGATAGCTTACGGTGCCTCTCCTCTAATGCAGAGCTGAGGAGCATGGCCTTTCTTTTGCCCCAGGAGTGTCCACGTGAGGTGAACACTTGACTGGCTGCCGAAGATGCTTCTGATGAATGCAGGAAGAAAGGGGGGGGGGGGCAAAGGAAGGAAGAGAAGTAGACTAGGGACAGTGTCAGTAGATGTTTCGTATGCCCTACCCTGACTTCCTTTAGGGCTTTGCTCCAGAGCAGTAAGTTTATTTTTATGTCAGCTCTGATGACTCTGAGGCTTAAACAGGAGTCTGCTCAAAAACACACACACATGCCAGGAAAGGCCTTGAGGAAGTATTCTATCGAGTCTGTAATACCTTTTAATGTCAAAGCATAAATAAATAGTTACGGAGGACAATGTAATTATGTCAGTTCACGTCTAGCCACAGCCATTAGCAGGCTTGCAGATACCACATTAATTGTTACGGTCTTAATCTTTATTCTGGAAGAATTCTAGAATATGAGGTTTATTTTCTCAAGACAGAGCTGAGCCCCTTTAAGAGTGGTAGGATGAGTGAGGTGAGGGCCCCTTTAGGCAGCCTTCTCAGACTATCGTTTGTCAAGCATTATATCTTCCAGAATTTTCCTTAAGTGTTCTTGAGAGAGAAAGTATCTCCCAAAGCACAGGAGTTACCCCGTCTAGTTTTAAAGAGGGATCAAGCTGTGGGGGAAACAGAGCTACGTGTCAGGGACTTCCCACCCAGGAAGACACGACCTCTCTAGGCCTCAGTCACAGTCCCAACTTCTGTCCCATAACGGGTTTGCTCATCTTCTCTCTAAGGACTCCGTAGGGTTCGTTTCGTTCGTAATCATGTAAAACTTTAGTAGTTTCAATTAAGAACAGGGCCCAGAAGAGGAGCTGGGAAACAGAGGGAAGAAGGAAAACGGGGACCTGGGAGGAGGAGAGGAGCTTCGGCGTGCCGCTCCACGACACAGCCGGGCCGTGCCACAGCGTGCAGAGGCAGAAAGTGCTGCAAGAACAGAACTAAGCCCAGACAGGGAAGGCGGGCGATGCCATCCGCACTGCCACTTGTCCCCTCCGCACTGCGCAGGCTCCCTGGGCTGCAGTTTTCAGGTGGAAACCTGGTGGGACTAAAAATAGACCACTTCAACCCACCCCTGCCCAGTGGAGGCCCCAAACCCGCCCAGGGCTTCTCTGATTCCAGCCTGACCACCTGAAGTGCAGCGGGAGGAAGGCCAGGCAGACCAAGGTGTCTACCAGGCTCTCTACCGGAAAGCTGAATGAGTTCAAGTGACTTATTTAAGCTCCCACAGCTCCAGTTTCCTCATCTGTCAGAAGAGGATAATTGCGCTGCTCTAAAACGTTGTGAAGATCGATGATATTTTGTTTACTCTGCCTGGTGTTGCAAAGTGAACAGCCGATAACTGGTAACCAGTGTGCTTGTGATTGTTCTTGTTGCAGTAGTTAACACCGTCACCGGTCTGAGAAACCATAGGATGCCTTGGGATGGCAACTCTTTAGGACCGTTTCATAGAGGGAGACCCAGGTCACATGGAGAAATTACAAAAAGGACTTCCTAATACTCTATTTTAGTACAGTCAAAACCTTGGTTCTCACACAATTCAGTTCTTGAATAATTCAATTCTTGACCAACTTGCTCATGGAAGAAACGTCTCGGTTGTCTAACAAAACTTTGGGTCTCGATTCTGTACCCGACAGCCCTTTCAGGCTGACCCCTGTGTGCTCAGTCACGTGTCTCTCGGGGAACAAACAAAGGAGATTCGGTTTTCAAACTAATCACTTCTCCAACAGTTTTCTGGAACTAATTAATTTCGAGAACTGAGGTTCCACTGTATTTAAAGGAGTAGAGACTTTTCTGGGGAGATAAGCAGACTTTCAATTGTCCCCAGTGAGCACATCCTGAAAGAATGATATGAACCGGTGCTTCAGCTCCACTCCAACACTATGCGGTGTCACACAGGTTATATCTCCTAATGCAGGCCCAGGGAACATGAATAAATTCTCTGAGAATGTTTTGCAAGAATATTGTGGACCGTTCAGCCTGGTTTCAGGAGTTGTAACCCTCACCCCATGGTGGGCTGTGTAAGAGCCTAGGGACCCACTTCATCTGGGTCTGTTCTGTCACAAGGACGTGAGCTACTAAGGAGACAAAGCTTATCTCCCTGGCAGGAGTGCTGCTTCTGCCTCATCCATCTCTGGCCCCAATGCTTGGTTGGTTAGTCAATGACGGGTAAGACTCCTCATGGGAGGGGCAACCTAAGCCAGACGCGACCACTTGGGAGGCCTCATGGATGAACTTGGGGGGTTGCAGCAAAGAGGATGTGATGGACCCTCGCCCCCCAGCTATTCTGACATAGCCCGAGTCCTCATTTCCATCTGGGAGATGTCTCCTGCTTCCTAATAGGCTTAAAGCCTGAAACTATGAGGGCGAGTGGTGCAGCCCTGTGCCGGCCAGGATGGCTCCCTGGGTGATTGGGCATAAGAAAGAATTTCTAAAGTCCTGTGAAACCTGCTTTGCTAAGAGTGCTCTCACTTAGGTGATAAGTGTCCCAGGAGGAAATGAGTATGTCTCCCAAAGTTTGGCAACCCCCTTTCTTGACAGACACTGACTCAGATTAAGCCCTCAGATTTCTTTGAAATGTTAACCATTGTTTGATCCTTGTCACCTGACATACCTGTATTCCCGTGTATTTGAGCCCAATAAAGCCTAGTGAGGATGGGGCTCTGGGTCATTCTCCTCTGAGAGTTCGACCACCTTTCCTCCCCAAGCAGATCATGTCTTGGTAGTTTTTATTTTCATCTGTGATGGAGGGATGGGGCTCTGCGGGCGGAGCCCCCCTACATCTGGCGCCCAGGACAGGGGCCCCCCGCACAAAAGGATTAAATGAGACAATGTATGAGAGACACTTGAGGGATTCTGGAAACATGGCTACTTGAAGTGTAGCCTCCTTCCTCTCCCGAGCCCCTCCAAACTGTTTAGCTCTCCAGACTCAAGCAGCTGCTAGATCCTGCTGGCAGGTGAGTATAAGGGAAACCCTGAGTTCTGCTGGGGTCCCCGAGAACACTGCAAAGGGCTTCTTCCCCTTCTGGGGTCTGGGCAAGCACTTGGTTAATGGAATTGAGCTTAAGTGCTTGGGACACCAGCCAGTGATTATAGGTAAGATCTGCAGGATCTTACCTTGGATCACCAGGGGAAGGTCAGGGCATTACTGAGAAGTGCAATGGAACCTACATAAAACAAGAAGAGAAAGAAGGAATTGTTTTAGGAAGGAGAATAACACAAAGAAATGGGAGGGAAGGGCAACAGAGTTTAAAATATTTCAGGTTATAACCTTGGTAGGGAAGTGGGGGAAAATAATCATTTTTGTTTTACGGGAATACGTCAAGCTTTCTCTCTAGGTATAAAGGGAAAAGGCAAGTGTATGCTTCTTTCTAGAAACATGCATTAAACATGAGATTGAAAACAGAAGGCAGGATAAAGCTCTGTGATACAAAACTCAAACCACAGTGACAGAATGAGTGTCAGAGACAGTAAGATGGTGAGAAAAGGAGCATTATTAGAGACGAAGAAAGACATTCCATAAGGAGAAAATGTTAACCTACCAGAGGTATATAATGCTTCTAAATGTATATGAATCCAGCGATGTTGTGAGAATAGACCACCGCCCCTCCCGGTAGAGAACTTGGCTGGACCCGCTGATTAGAAAATGCCTGTGGAACCCAGTCAAGTGTGGGGTGTGGAGTCACGTTGCTAAAGACCTCTGGTCCTCTTTGCCCCTAACATAAGTTATCTTGACATCGAGCAGTGGCTAAGGATTTTTATTGTGTTTGCTATATTTTTAAGACTGTTTCTCACTAAGTAGAAACCTGAGGTGGAGGTGAAGAAACCCTGGGTGCTGACTTACACTAAGGAACAAGACTGTAAACTGCAACCAGACCCTCTGATTTCTGGCGAAGGAGGTGACCCACGGTCCAGATGACACACAAAAAACCCTCCTTGCCTTCAGGCAACTTACACCCTGGGGGAGACTAACCTACAAAAGTAACTAAAATGTAAGGGATAGTGTGACAAATGTGATCAAAATGGTAAAAGCAAAAACACACACACATAGGACATTGAGTGTCACAAAGAGGCGCAAATGAAGGTAGTGATGAAATATGGAAAAATGAACTCAAAGGCACCCATGCAAATGCAGGGTGAGAGAATCCGGAATTTCACTTCTCCTCCACTGCCAGAACGGTCCCAGGTTAAGTGCGATAATGTCTTCTCTCCTTGGGTCCTGTTAGGGCATCACACAGCCTTGATCCTTGCATTTAAGCATAGTTTGAGATCTGTTTTTCAAATTGTGATTTAACAAAAGAAGTACGTCAAAAATCAGACTGTAAAAAACATGAAAGTTCCTGTGAGACCCTCACTTGACACAGTTTTACATCTTGCTCGATGGCAGAGTCTGATTTCCACATCCGCTACTGAGCCTTCAGTAAGGGTGCCTCTCTGTGGAGGGGATGCAAACAGAGCTTTCACTGCCTTCAAAGGTTTGCTCTGCTAAGTCAGCTGAGCAGAAGGAAAAGAATGCAACTGAGACAACCTGCAGCTTCCCAAATAGCATCTTATAAGCCCCTCCATGTGAAAATTGCATGGCAGAAATCTAAAAGAAAATAGGGAGTTCAGAAACAGGCTGGCAGAGTAATTACTCTATTTAATCACCACAATGCCTGGTGTAAAGTAGGCCCAGCAGCCTCCAGTATTCCCATTTCCCCAGCTCCCTGAATATAAACCAAGCCCACGGGTCTTAGTCTAAGACATAGCCTTACATTCCCTGCAGAAATGGCACACCAATTGGAATTCTTTAATAGCAAAAAATATGTCCAGAATAACATTGGGACACAACACTTATTTCCTTTTTAGTGTAACTCTTTAATTCTGCATATTACTCCTTATCTGCTTGCCCAGGTAGAACAGAGATTTGGAATAAGAATCAGGGAAAGACTGCCAATGTTCATTCTACATCTGTGTGTCTATAGAGAGAAGGTGGGATGAAATAATTAGCTTAGTTACCCAGGCAGGTGATTTTTAGAACCATGAATTCTGACTGTGTGTGTGTGTGTGTGTGTATGCATGCCAGGCACTGATAAGTACTGGGGCTGTAACAACAAACAAACCAAAGTCCCTGACCTCAGACTACTCAACTTCTGGTTGAAAACAGACAATAATTAAAATTATGATGTATTAATATGCTGGGGGTGATCCATGCTATAAAGAAAGTGTGAAGCAGGGGAGTTGAGATCGGAAATGTTCGAGAGTGATGGAATTACGACTCTCCACAGGCGGTCAGAGAAGGCCCCAGTGATGAGTTGAGATGTGAGTGGAGATACAAAGAAATGAGGCCATTAGCCATGGGGACATCTGGAGGAATAGCAGGGGACCAGAAGTTCAGCAGAGGGCAGAGTGAGTGCAAATGAGGTTGAGCACACTTAGCACTGTGACATGCAGGCCGCTGTGAGTAGCCAGAGTGAAATGATCCAGGAGCATGGTAAGAGATGATGTCATAAAAGTAGTAGGAGAGGGAAGATCACACAAAGTCTTACTCTCCATGGTGAGGACGTGGGCTCTTATTTTGAGTGAATCCACTGGAGCAATTTGAATAGAGGAGCAACACGATACGACTTCCATGTTCACGTTGTCACCCAGGTTGCCCTAGGGAAAAGACCCAGAGTGGGGCAAGAACTGAAGCTGGGAGACCAAGAATGTAGGAGGTTATTGAAACCATCCAAGCAAGTGGTAGTAACACCTTAAACCAGCATGATGAGTGTGGCCGCCCCACAGAAGCGGGGTGCACACCCACAGGAATCGGCATCAGATGTCCAGACTGATTTCTCACACATATGCACACCAAAAGGGCATGGAAAGTTCAATTACTCATATAATGAGGCTTTTTGAAGAGAACGGTGTAGACCTCCCAGGATGGTTCCTAAATGGCCTGAGAGAGCCGGCAGAGGAAACTGACCTGGGGGCTGGATGGCGATTAGGGAGTGGGCCTCGCCCGGAGGGCTCCCACCTGCAGTTGGAATCTCCCACGGGGGCCAAAGCAGGGGGCCCTGGGGCTTTTTTTCAATTGGCTTTTCCAGGTGTCTGGCAGAAGGAAAAGAGAGAGGAATGAGGCTTAAAAACTGTCAGCACTCAAACATACAAAAATGCAGTCAGTTCTTTTATGTAATGGTGGAGATGGTAAGAGGTAATCAGATTCTGGAACTATTTTTAACGCAGAGGAATAACATTGAACTGGAATGAGACTCGGCATTAAGAAGAGTAGGATGATTCCCTCTCTCACTATACCTTAGCAAATAAAAATTTAAAAAGACCTGAAAATCAATAAGAAAGTTGTTTTATATCGAAAATTTCATTTAAATGTAAAGGTCATGTCCTTTACTTCTCTTTAACTCTCTCCAACCTCCCCAGCCATTTTCCCTGGAAACTAGGACAATCTCTGCGAGTAGGAATGTTTAAAATATACCTATTGATTGAAAAGATTTAGAATCTTATATGATTAGAGTATTATGTTGACTTAAAACTCCATGCTGCCTTGCTTATCACTGAAGTCAACCACTGACTTTAAGTACTTTTCTTAAATTTCCTACATTATAAAACTGGGATTTCATATCATTATTCATCAGAGATATATTTAAATATCTGGGGTATAATAAAAAGTCTTTTACTTACATCGTAACTTTTATTGCAAAAATGACCTTTCATTATTTTATAGCTAATAAAGGAAGCAGCTGTGTTATAATAAAAGTGTTCTAAAATAGGAATCTAACATTCTGGGAATTATTCCAATTTTGCCATAAACTAAGGAAATGCATGGTCCTGGGTACATGGGTTTCCTGAGGTACATCCATAAAAAGATCGAATAGGATTCAGTAACTCACAGGGTTTGCCTCTCAGTGGCACTGTGTCAGAGCTGACAGCCCATGTGGCAGTTTGAACGAAGTTAAGAAATTTTATTAGAATTATTTTAAATGAGTTTTTAATGAAACCATTTATGTCTATTGTAGAAATAAGAAAAATATTGAACAGAGAAAATATTTAATGAAAATTAAGAGAATGGACTGTTATGCATTTCTAATCTTTTGAGATTTAGAAAGAATAAAGTCAATAGAACCTGTGTGTTGTTAAAATAGAACTTTTGAATACTTTACGTACTTATTTATGGATCATTCCTTTGAAATCAGAGATTTT
Organism: Glossophaga mutica; assembly: GCA_039655065.1. Classification (NCBI taxonomy): domain Eukaryota; kingdom Metazoa; phylum Chordata; class Mammalia; order Chiroptera; family Phyllostomidae; genus Glossophaga; species Glossophaga mutica. Next base: position 45,711,727 of record CM077304.1, read on the forward strand.
TAAAACTTGAAACAATCACAAACTATCTAAAATTACTTTGACCCTGGTCTTGGCAGGTGTGGCTCAGTTGGTTGGCGTCCTGTAGCTGGAAGGTTGCTGGTTCAATTCTCAGTCAGGGCACATACCTATGTTGCAGGTTTGATCCCTGGTGGGGGGCATAGGGGAGGCAGCCCGTTGATGCTTCCTTCTAGCATCGCGATGTTTCCCTCTTTGCCTTCCTCTCTCTCTAACAGCAGTGAAAAGTGTCCTTGGGTAAGAATATAAAAATATTAAAATCACCCTGACCCTAGATTATTAATCTTAAACATAAAAGTACAACTGAGTATAAAACTGTCAAAATTGTGGCCATATGTTAGGTATCCCCTGTCAAAAGAAAATTTTATACGTAATTTTTAAAAAGATTTTATTTATTTACTTTTATAGGGAATGGAAGGGAGGGAGAAAGAAAGGAAGAGAAACACTGATGTGAGAGGGAAACAGCGACGGGTTGCCTCTTGAACGTGCCCAGCCAGGACCGAATCCAGGACCCAGGCCTGCTCCCCGACGAGGAACGGAACCAGCAACCTTTCGCTTTGTGGGATGACACCCAACCAACGAGCCCCACCAGTCAGGGCTTATATGTGATTTAAAAAAACCAACTAATTAATGTTTTAAAAGATGAAAGATAAAAACGATATAAAGCTATAACGCAACCCTTTTATTGACAACTACAGAAGCACTTCCAAAATTGATGAAAACATCTGATACAGAAGAAAGTCCGGTCTCACAGACAATGCAGCCATGTTCCGCCGAAATTACTCTCTTACGTGTGTCCAGTGGTTCTTTGCTGTATTCAATGCTCCGGACTCGGGCGGAGGTACCACAGACCGCGTTTTGATGGGGGAGACAGGGGTCGCTCATCTTTGTATGCTTAGGACGTTGCCCCCGCACTTGGTGCACGAGAGAATGGCAACGAGAGTTTGTTCTGTCAAACCAGTGGGTTCTGTAAAAAGTGCAAACAGTGATTGGAAACTGAATAATCCACACGAAAGCTAGTCTTTTGTTCTGATGTGGGCTAAGAAAGTGAGTTAGAAATGCTAATTGAGTTGTGGGAGAGCAACTTCGAAATTCACTACAGGGGAACATTCCTCAGAGAGAATATTGGGAAATTTACCACAAATCTGACGACAAACATGACGTTTGTCTCATGAAAATAGGAAAGAATGAAATGGGAGTGGAAACCACATTAGAGATGGGTGAAAATGTAGCAGGCCTTTGCAATGGCTAAGAGGGAATAGATCCTTAGGGACATAGTTTTTTTTTGTTTGTTTTTTTTTTCCTTTTAGATTTTATTTATTTATCTTTAGAGGGGAAGGGAAGGAGAGAGGGAGAGAAACATCAATGTTCGGTTGCCTCTTGTATGTCCCCTGCCGGGAACTGGCCTGGCAACCCAGGCATGTGCCCTGACTGGGAATCGAACCGCGATCCTTTGGTTCGCAGGCCCGCGCTCAATCCACTGAGCTACACCAGCCAGGGCGGGACATAGTTTTGATGTCCCTAAATGATGTTATATTTCACTCTTGTTTAATTTTATCTATCTTACAATCAGCATGAATTTTTTTCAATATGCTAATATTGCTCATCTGTGCTGAAGGTTCATAAAGTTTTTATTAAAAATTGTATTCACTGATTAAAGAGCAAATAGCAACGGTAGTAATGGAAGTGAGTGAGCCCTTAGCAAAAAGACAGAAGTCATAGAGTGAGATGAAACATTTTTTGGAGCTTTTTTCCCAGAGTTCTGCTCTGCTCAAAGCTTGGGAATCCATATTTGATGATAAGGATGAGCAAGTGGGACTGATGCAAACAGATAAAATAAAGTTCTCTTTCACTGGGATTATCTCAATTTGTGTAACCAACTTCTTTCCATAGCTCTTACAGCTCAGTATTTGCCACCAATCAGCAATTCTAACAACGTTTCCGGGGCCAAGCTTGACCGTAGGACAGAGCGGTGTGTGTACTAACCCCGTGCTTTGGGGCTCTCAATTTTAAGTCACCTAATGATAACTTGACTGTAAATGTGGTCCTGGTGCTGATGATTTTGATTTTGTTCTTATTACTAGAGCTTCCACCTCAGCACCCAGTTCATTGTCAGGGGCTCAGAAAATCAAAACTGTGCAAGGCAAGGCAGGCATGGCGTTCTGATGGAAGGTAGCAGAGGCATTTCTGGAGCATAACCTAGGAACTGACCTCGGATGAGTATTAGTTCAGAGCACCTCCTGAGCACAGCCCAGGGGCATGGAGTGGCTTACCGGTCAGCGAAGCAAAGGGACGAGAACCGTGGTGATCAGTGATGGAGGTTGGTGAGCAAAATTATGGACTACACAGGTCCTGTGCTTGTGTCTAGACCCTGAATATTTAATTTTTAGCCCTAATATGTCATTCTAGCTCTGAGACAAAATAAGACTCTGGAAGCTTTACCTTGATAAGAAGCAGTAACTCCTTTAGACTGCCAGACCAATTCATTATCCAACAGATCTTCACCGACTGTTCATCGAATACGTTGTGCAGCGATCACTGATGGTCAGGCGCTGCTTTAGCTGTTGTGACAGCAGCATTGCAAAGATGATAAAAAATGTCTGCCCTTATGATGTTTATGAGCTGGGAAAACATATCACTGAAAATTTGTGTTGGAATGGGAATTTTGGCTTTTGTTTGAAATTCACAGCACAGAAAGTATATAAAGCAGTTTGACATCACTCATGACTCAAGTTAGTTGTTCAAAAATGATATTATTCAGTATGTGTTTCACTCATAAGTGCTATTTTGCCTCTAAATTTTATGTTGAATTCACTGAACCTTATCCATGCTTCGGAAAAAGCTGGTTTCCAAATTGTTTTGTGTTCTCTAGTAGTGGCTGAGCGCAGTTTTTCTTGCTCAGAAAAGAAATTTAATTTTGACTCTCTTCATTTATTTTTTCCTTTTTAAAAAATTAATTGGCTTGAGTTATCTTTGAAATATAAAAATTGGTTGCGACTCTGTTAACTTTGGCAATAAAACTCGAACACTGCTGAACCGGCGGCAGACAGGTGTGTGGGATGGCAGGGAGGTTCTCCGGCCGTTGTTCCCGACACGAACCCTCAGGACCGTGACGGACACGTCCACGGGAGCGAACAAGGTGCTGCACTCTTGACACATATGAGTTAATAGCATGGTGGGTTCAGATATTTTCTGCAAAGTTTCTGGTCTTGAATGATGCGATAAATAACCATAGGCTTTAAATACCTTATTTTTTTTAACTGACTGTTAATTTGTCCAACTGAACCTTTTTCTGCCCCACATATATTTTTAGCATCACAGTGTAATACATCTTAGCAGATTCCACTCTAGGTTACCCTGAAGCAATGCTTTCTCAGTTTCTCCAAAAATGTGCTCACCTGTAGTCGTTCCACCCAGATTGATTCAGTAACTGTAAACTTGTCATCAAACAAACAACTGAATAGTACAGGTAACATTTCTTCATCAAGAACCAAAACAAACCACTCAAAACACTTGCCTATTTTTTTGGTTAACTACTGGTGTTGTTCCCAATATGTTTAACAATTTGAAAAACTGTTCTCATCGAAAGAGTAATGGTTCTGAATTTATTTCTTTTGGATGCATTTCTTCAACTACTGACATCAAACACAATTTAATTAACTCACTAACAGTCCACCACTTTCTTTGCATAGCTAATAAATGAGCCACTGGGAGACTTACATAGCAGCCTCCATTTTTTTTTGTCAGTGTGTGAAGAAATTCTACTGTGATAAGTATTTGGTTTTAAATTTTCTAATTTTTCTGGACATCGCTTTCCTGTCAGTTGGGAATATCTTATTGAGGGCTCAGCCTGATAATATCAGTGCACATTGTATTAGTTTCCTGCTGTTGCTATAACGAAATACCACAAACTTAGTGACAACGCACATTTATTATCTTATAGTTTGGGAGGTTAAAAATCCAAAAGGAGTCTGGGTTAAAATCAAAATGCCGTTGGGGCTGTGAGCCTTCTGGAGGCACTATGACCATATTCCTGCCTTCTCCAGCCTCCAGGAGGATAGCTGAATTCCTAGGTTCGTGAGGCCTCAGACAGCGGTCACGTCACGCTGACCTCTGCTGCCATACTGCCATTTCGTCCTCCGACTCTGACCCTCCTGCTTTCCCCTTTCCGAGGACCATCGTGATTCCCTCGGGACCTCTAGGCTTGTAATGGTCTGGGTGTCTGCTTGCAATGGTGAGATTCTGAGCCCCACAGCCAGAGCCGCAGGCCTGCTCTTAAGGGATTTTGAATTGTGCATTTTTAACACTACAGTAAAGTAATTTAAGATATTTCTTGTGCTCTCTCCATTAGGTGCTATTTCAAGTCATGGCCGCATGAATTGTTTTATAAAAAGGAAAATGTTTCTAATGGTGTTTCAATGTTCATGCCGATACAGAGTAAGCTATTGCTTTGCACTAGGTGGTTTGGCCATGGAAAGAATACTGTTATTGCAAGGGAAACGATCTTATTTCTTCAGATAACAATATGGTTTACCAAGTTCTCCCTTTCTTTTCATTGATTTCTAACTGAGTTTATTACGTTTCAGACTGGGAATTGAGAAATTATTTGAAGTAGTACAGGTAAACCTTGGGATATTTTATTAAAAAACACTCAGCTCAATTGCTGTGTTCAAAATACACATTTTAAATGCCTCTTTAAGATACTAAAGTGAAAAATACTTCTTTCTGGGTTGTAAACATGTGGTAGTACCAGAGTACTGTATAGTCAATGTTAAATGAAAGCTAAAACTGGAATGTGCTGAAATAGAATTTGATTAATTTGATTAATTTGTGGACTCATCTTTATTTTTGTCTTTAACTTTAAAAAATATATAGTTGACACAAAATATTACATTATTTTTGGTTATACAACATAGCAATTTGACATTTATATATTTTATGAGGTGATCACCACAGTAAGTCTAGTACCCGCCTGTTACCATGCAAAGTTATTATATTATATAGTCATATTCCCTGGGTTGTGTATTACATCTCCATAGCTTATTTACCTTATAACTGAAAGTTTGTACCTCCTATTCTTCTCTTTACCCATCCCTTCATCCCCTCCCGACCAGCAACCATTGGTTTGTTCTGTGCATCTATGAGTCTGTTTCCGTTTTGTTTTGTTTGTTCATTTGTTTTTTTATTAAATTCTCTTTAACTTTTAGAAAACAAGATTTCTGAAGTAAATTGGTGTATTCCGTTAGAGATTTACAGTGAGCCACTTCATTTATATGGAGCATCACAAGGAACTTGCTCAGGACCTGCTGGTGTGTGTACATAGTATTTACAAAAACAAAATCAACAAGCTGCCCACTGGGATAGAGGGCAAGAGTCACAACCTAAAGATGGACCTTGTCGAGGCCCAATACCCTGATTCCCTAGGTCAGTTCCATGGCCCACATTTTACTATGACAGGGTTTGTTCAGACTACTGCACTCTTCATTTGCTGTAACAAATGTTAATAATCTAAAGTTTTGTAATGTCTTGTGTCTAGAGTAAAATTAAAATTATCTGCCCATCTTAAGATACTTAACTTAGTCACATCTGCAAAGTCCCTTTTGACATGTAAGGCAGCACATTCACAGGTTCCAAGATTTAGGATCTGAACATCCTTTTTGGTGGGGGAGGGGATAGGTTATTATATTGCCTACCTTGGCTAAAATGTCACTGCATAGAAAAACAATGCTTTGTCACCTAACTTGAAAACAACATAAACCGCACTCCACTGTGCCTTAGAAATGTGATATTTGAGGTCCACTTTTCTCTTCCTTTTTTGTTTTGACTTGATGGATATGCACCGACAGTAGAAAAAATAAAATCAAATAAAATGACATGCATAGCAGTCAAAATGCTGTCGTTATAACTCCATCACTGTAATGAGTCAGCAAGGGGCAGCCATGAGAGCAGCCCATAGGGTCTCTGTTCAACTATTCAACTCTGCCATTGTAATGCAAACACAGACATGGACAGTATAATCGGTGGATGTGTTCCAATAAAACTTTATTTTTGGCATTGCAATTTACATTTTATATAATTTTAAATGTAGTGACATATTATTATTCTTATTTTTAAAATAATTAAAAAAATGGAAAGCCATTTTAATTCGTGGGTTGTGCAAAAAATAAGGAGTGAGTCAGGTTTTGCCTGTGGGCTGTAATTTGCTTTCTCATGGGGTCTCAGAGCCCTCTACTGAGGGAGGGTGTGTGGGCTGTGCCTAGAATTAGACTAGTTCATTTCTGCCCACATTGCATCAGCTAGAACTTGATCAATCACCTGACCACACCTACCGGTGGTGGGCTGGGACATGTGGTTCTTCTGTGTGTCTAAGGAGAGGGAACATGGGTATTGGTGAACATTAGCATTTCTGCCATAGCCTGCTCTCTCTGGGAACTAAGTTTTCATTTTCTCCTTTTTTTCCCATGCAGACTTTACTGACTTCCAAAGTGCATTTCAAAGTCCAGGGTCTAAAGTAATGCATGTCTTCTACAACATGTCAGATATAATTGCTCATAGTCCTGTCATTTATGAACTTAGAATATGCCCCTGATATCCACCATAAAAATAGATCCACTTGAAAAGGGTTAAAAAAAAAAGGGGAGACACAGTGGGTAGTGATCAGGTGTAACCAGCTGGACAAACACCAAGGAGGCTCCTTACCCAGAAAGCAGGGGAAGCTTAATGATATTTTTTCTGAGTCAGCTCTCTGTGAGGAAGTCCAGCAGATTATTCTCTGTTGCCCTCCGGCTCTACTCTTTGGGAGGTTCTTCCGTAGCTCTCATTCTCCTTGGCACATCTGAAGTGAGTTATGCCTTCCTTGGGGCAGGGAGCTTTGACAGCCCACCACCTTTCCAAAGATTATTTGAATGCTCTTTAATTACACCCCCTTAGACCACCCTCATGGTTTTATGTGTCATGCAGTTTCCTCATGAACAAAGCTTCAGATTTATTTGCTTGTAATAAGTACTGTGGGCTTATAACAACATCCCAAGATGCTTTCCAGACATTGCCTTCAAATCAGCTTGATTTTAATTATGTAATTCCCTCCATTTTGTTCTTAGCTTAATGGTGACTAATAACTTGGTTCAACAGAAGGTTTTTTTTTTTTTTTGAGGGGGGGGTTACTCAAAGGATTTCTCAATCGTATCACTTATTCGCTGGTATCTAGAAACCACAGGCATCTCCAGCTCTTTCATGGTCCACGTTTTTAGACTCTTTCTATTCCCTCTCACTTCTGCTCACAAAGTGGCCAACTCTTTCCTGAGCTCATTTCCTTCTTATAAAACCCTGCCAGTAGCAGACAACCTCTTCAGGCTGGATTACTAACAGCATTTTCTCCCCCTTTCCCTAGGGCTACAATTCAGTAAGCACGTGGTCAGCCTACCAAATTATTGCTGGCAGCAGATTTTTGCAAATGTCTTTTCCATAGCATAACACTGTCCTGATTTTCAGTTCGCTTTCTACCTTCCACCTCATAAGCCATATTCTTCAATTTCCACTGGAAAAATAAGGTATTAGGCTGAGTGCTACAGCAAACACCATTAATGTTTCAGGAGTGTAATGCAATTAAATTTTCTTTCTCATTCATGCCACAGCCCAACTTGGTGTTTATTGGGGCAGCTCTCTTTGTGGTCAGATTCTAGTTCTTGGGAGGAGATTTGAACTAACAATTTAAGGTTCCAAACCTAAAGATCCTGAGAAGATACCAGAAAAATGACTCAGAAATTTAGGTAAAAGACAGGCATTTGAATTCACTTAGGAAAAAGTAAACCAAAAATTAAATCCAGATGAGGAACCAGAGTCACTAGATGTCATGTCCCACAGAATTGGGATAAAGCTCTCAAAATACCTCCTCAGAGTCCCCCATGGCTGTGATTGATTGAGAAAGTCCAATCAGCAGGAGGTACACATGGCCTCAACCCCAGGATCTGGAAGGGGACAGAAAGGAAACCAGGCAGATGTTATGCTTTCTCTCCAGAGAGCACCCCAGTGTGGCTTGTGAATTAACCAGACCTAGGGAGAGCTTCTACTTTAAAGTGGAATTTGTCACTCTTCCTTTGTATTGTCATCATTTTCATTGTAAGCTTGGGAGTTGGTTAAAGCTTAGGAATAATTTTTCCATTTCTTGGTTTTGTTTTAGAAATTGCAAACTTATTTATATCAGGATTAGCTATGTGATGGGTTCTACGGTGAACTTTCTTTGGTTTTATTTATTTTCCTAATTAAAGCCTCAGTATTTATACAGTCTCAGTGACTATAAATATGCAAATGAATGCAATCTGTTTGACAACCATATACCTCACATATTAGAACTATCACATGACCCAGCAATCATACTTCTGAATATATATACAAAGGAAATGAAAATAGGATCTCAAAAAGATATCTGCACTCCGGTGCTCACTGTAGCATTATTCACAATAGCCAAAATATGGAAACAATGTATGTGCCATCAATGAACGAATGGATAGAGAAGATGTGAGATATGTCTGTCGGGAAAAAGTCCAGCCATTGTTAATGTAACAAGAATGGTTTGCACAACACTGATGTAACCTGGCAGCCAAGGAGAGTAGACTGGAATGTGCATGTGTAAACAATGATGACTTCATTGTACTAGGCAGCGGGGATGGTAGATATTGTTGAGTGAGCACGTGTGCTGTGCGGCCGTCACATTCAAAATGACTGAGTGAGTAGAGCAAAGAATCTGCATCAAATTTTGGGTTAAGTTTGAACATTCCTCTGTGAAAACTATTCACATGATTCAGAAGGCCAAGGCTGGGGCAACTGTGATTGGCAGCTTTATCATGACAATGCATCTGCTCAGGCATCACGTACTGTGCAGAGTTTTTTGGTGAAACAGCAAATTACCCAGGTGACTAAGCCCTCCTATAATCCAGATTTGGCACCCTGTGACTTCTGCCTTTTCCCAAAACTAAAATTACCTTTGAAAGAGAGGAGATTTCCGACCCTCTATGAGATTCAGGAAAATACAACAGGGCAGCTGATGGTGATTGGGAGAACTGTGTGAGGTTCTAAGGTGTCTACTTTGAAGAGGACTGAGGTGTCATTGTCCTATGCACGATGTTTCTTGTACCTTGAATCTTCTTCAATAAATGTCTCTAATTTTCATATTATATGGCTGGATACCATCTGAACAGACTATATATCTATATCTATATGCATATATAGATATATATACACACACGTGAATATTTATGTATATATATATTTAAAATGGAAGTTATTTATAAAAAAATATGTATTTATTCTTACATGTTTAAACTTCAGTCACCTTGAAAGTCACCTTCCAAGGTGACTTTCCCTGGAAAAGTACTCTCCTTTTGATGCAATACACCTATCAAGATGTTTTTTCACTCTTCAAAACAGTTTTTGAATTCATGGATTTTGATGCCCTTTTCTACTTCTGCCTTTTTTTGTTTCACTTCTCCCACATTGGCAAAATGTTTCCCTTTGAGGTCGTTTTTTTAAAATCTGGGGAACCAAAGTCACTCAGGATGAGATTGCATGAATAGGGAGGGTGGGGCATGGGGTCATGCCATTTTGGGTCAAAAAGTGCTTGACAGCATTGTGTGGGCAGGTGCACTTGATGAAATGGGCAAACGCATTGAAAGAGTCTTCAAAAAAATTCACTGAATTCAAACACATCTCTCACAACGTCAGCTGGCACACTGATACAGATGGGTTCCTAGAAGGCTCACCTAGCAGGAGAATCCTGAAACACAAGGGGCCTGCCCTTCAGAAGATAATTCCATTTTTTTGGTTCCCCCCCTCATATGTGTGTGTGAGAGAGAGAGAGAGACAGAAGGAAAGCCTGAAGTTTGTAACACGGACGGCCCTTGAGGGCATTGCGCTCCATGAAGGAAGCCAGACAGGGAATTGTATCACTTATATGCAGAATCTAAAATAAAAAGTCAAACTCAGAGTGGAAGAGTAGTTCCCAGGGACCGCGGTGGGGAAATAGGGAGAGGTCGGCAAATGGGTACAAACTTTCAGCTCTAAGATGAATGAGGTCTGAGTATCTAACATGGTGACTATTGTTGATAATGAAGACAAACAGTTTGCCACCCCAAAATATGCCTTTAGAGGTGTTGATTTTAAGCTTGCTATAAAGGAACAAATGACTCAGGGAAAAAAAGCCCCATAAACCTTTGACCTTCCCCCTAACTGCCTAAAAGGACTTTAAATAGAGGACCTGCTCCAGGAAAGGTGATATCATCATAGATTGCTATAGGTTAATATAAATTGGTGTGTGGTAGACAGGGAGGGACCTAGCAAGCAAGGCCCATTTGTTCAAAATCCATTCTGTGACCCATTTTCAGAAAGCCCAGCAGACATTTAGTTACCAATCATTTGCTTTTTCATCTCCATGTGAATCACTTTCCTGCCTTTTGAAATTCCAAACCACATCTACCTCCTTGTCCTCAGTTCTAGAAGGACACAGAAGCCTCAACTTCCCACTACATTTTTGGGCTCATTTTTCATGGCAATCCCAAATGTGCATTTGTATAATAAGCTTGGACATTTTCTCTTTTTAAACTGTTTCTCTTAATTTGATTATTAGCCCAGCTAGAAGAACTTAGAAGTTTGGAGGGAAATCATTTTTTAAGCCCTCACAATAACACTGTGGTATAACTGAGAACATTTAAGTTATCTTAAATGTTCTCTCTCCCTCTCTCTCTCCATATAAAAAATATGTGTGTATATATATGTGTGTATGTGTGTGTGTGTGTGTGTGTGTGTGTGTGTATAGAGAGAGAGAGAGATGAATGTGTTAATTAACCAGATGGCAGAAATCCTTTCATAACATATATCAAATCATCATGATGTGCACTTTATATAGATATTACATTTTTATTTGTCAATTATACCTCGATTAAATCCAGAACATGAGAATACTAATAGAGATTGTATCCCACACTAGCCACTGCACTGCGTGTAAGTTAAAAGATGAGTAAGATGTGAATCTTGCTTTCAGGTATTTTCAGTAGGATGAACCAATTCATGGAAGTTGGAGTAAGAATGAGGATTTGATATCTGAGCTAATTTTTTGCAGACAAATGTGGTTTGTTAAGAAGAAGAAAGAATAACGGAAAACCATTTGATGTCATGGAGAGAAAGCACATAAAAGGAAGAAGAAGAAGGAGGAGGAGGAGGGGGAGGGGGAGGGGAGGGGAGAGGGAGGGAGCATGAAGAGAATCCAGGGAAGAGGCTTCCGCATGCAGCCCCACCCCATGCCTTTTTGCCCGTGCATGGGAACAAACAGCGTTCAGAAAGATTCTCCATGGCTTGGAGCAGATCTGCTTAAGTAGCTGTCTTCCCCTCATCAGAATAATGACAAAGGGATGGTTATCAAGCAGTAAGGGTAACAGGAAAGAGAGTAATTTATAAGAATGCCATTAAAAACTACATAAAGTAACACATTAACAAAACAGTTCATGTTTGATAAAAGCCAAAGTAGAAGCAGTTTTCCATAAAGAAAAAAAAGCAGATAAAACTCTGGAATGGCTAATGTATGTCACATACAGAATAATAAAAATAACCTTCAGAAAGCACGTGCCAAATGTCTTCAATGCAATAACTGTCTTTATGGTTAATCCTCACTTAGTGAAGTGTTTGACTTGCATCCTGCTCTGTGTAGAGTGAGAATGTAACCAAAGTGATATAGCTGTTTCTACTGATTTTGCTTCACAGTTTAAATGATTCAAATTACTAAAATATATTCAAGCTGTTTTATTCATAGCAAAGCCCAGTTATCTTCCTTTGGAATATCATCTGGAGATGATGAAATGATGCATGAAGATCTATACTGAGGAATGTATTTACTATAGACGAAAAGCACAGATTACTAGAAAAATTCGATCTGAAGTGGAAAATACATGCCACTGGGTTCTGTGTGGAATAGTAATATACCAGTGATTTTGCACAGAATCGAATATGACCTTAGAAAGATGATTTCGTAAACACACTTGGAAGGATAGAGTTTGAATATAAAAATTCCCCTATTTAGCATTTAAAATTTTTTATGTATTTCAAATATATCAGAAGATACCACTTGGTGAATTGGGGGAACTATTTTTCTTCTCTGTAAGATAGAGAAGTTCGGTGAAGGAGCCCAGTGCACAGTCTCGGTTCCAAAACCAAGTGTGTCTTTGGTTGAAATGATTTCCGCAGGAATGTGGAGTTTGGTTCCAGGCCTGACACCCTCAGAGTCATCTGAACAACTGCGGACCATCTAGAAGAGATCAGCTGAGCTCTTTTAAGAGGGCAGACTAAAGGAATTAGAGAAATTTCACACTGGAAGAAAAGGATGCTGGTGGGACATTTGAAGGAAAGTCTGAGAGTATGGCCCCATGAGTAAACATAGAATGAATGTGACATAAATTAAGTTGAAATTTAAGGTAAATAGATTTCACTTGATGTCAGAAGAACTTAAATAGAAGATTCAAACCTGGAGAATTCCAAAGCAGGCATGAGTGGTTTCTGGAGGTGGAAAGTCTCTCAGTTTTGGCATGTGCCCAAACAGCTATTTGAAGATATGTTAATCTGACTTTTTAAGAAGTGGTTATAAAAATAACCATTTATAATACACATGAAAATTCTATATAATAAAACTGAGAAGAAATAAACTATAAGTATAAGATATCGAGGGGAACATTGGTAAAGTACATCAAAGGATTTCTAACAATTACACATAAATATTTTATATAAGAAGGTTTTATATATTTTATATTTTTACACAAAAACACAGAGAAAATGAACAAAGAACAAAAGTAGAAAATGACAATGCCTATATAAATTCAACCTCAGTTATTGAAAGAAATTAGAGTTAACATCAATACACCATTTTATACCTATAAAGAAAACACAATTGAAGAATAAAGTTAAATTTATAATATTTATAAATGGTGGCAAGATTGATTTTAAAATAATCCCATACATTGCCAATGGCACTGTTCATTGGTAAAGCCTTTAGAAAAGCAAGAAAACAGCTAAACCACAGCATTAGAACCGTGTGTAACTTGCTTCATCAAATCTACGCTTGATGATACAGTCTCAGGAAGTAACTTAGACGGTATGAATCGTAGCAGCATCTATAACTGTGAAAAAGTTAGAAGGAAATAAATTATACTCACAACAAATCAATAGAATATTTACTAGCCATTAAAATTTTACGAACACCTATAATATAAACTTTGTTTATAATAAAATGGGATGCAAAAGTAGAAATAAAAACTAAATTGTGACTGCAACAATGTAAAATATGTAAGCATGAGCGAAGAGCAAAGAAAAATAACAACAGGAGCAAAGGCAGTGTGATTATAATGTTTTTTCTTTACTATTTTCCAGTTTAAAAGTAGTGCTGTAGTTATTTAAGTAAGTAACTCGGAGGGGAGGCCTTTCTGTGCCCAGTATCCCCACGTGTAACTGATTAAAGCCTCGCATCCAGAAACCATGTGACTTCCATACAGGTGTGTGAAGAACTAACTGGTTTAGTAGGGGAATGGAGATAGAAATAAAAACACAATTGCTCAGCTTGTAAATCCACTTACTGGAATGCTGGAATGGAGAGCCACATTCTGCTATACCTGAAATGTACAGAATAAAAAGATAAACAAGTACTACCAACACAATTACACACCCTGTGTACCCAGCATTCATCTTTCACGTCCCAGAGACAACCACTGTCCTAATCTGGTGTTTGTCATTCTCATGCATTTAAAACTACTTATATTTGCATAAATACAGGTGCCTACCTGTATAACTGGGTCTACAGTTGCATAACTGGGTCTACAGTTGTCAGTATGGAAAAACACATACTACAAGAATAAATAAGAATAAACTCTGTTTCACATACTCACAACTGTAAACCTACTCCCCCCTGTATACTCCTACAGGAAACTTGATTTTGCACATTTAACTATTTGTGCAAAATCACAAATAGTGTGATTTTTTTTGCACACAATATCATTTTATACATTTTGATTTTTTTCCTAAACATTGTTTCTGGGCTGTGGGCTGTGGATTCTGAGATTGTTTCTGAGATCCATTCATATTGCAGTGTGTAGTTTGTATTCATTTTCATGTTCCAGACATGAAATGTTCCAGACACAATATGAATATACCACAATTGGTTTCTCAGTGGTCCTATTGATTGACAGCTGAATGCTTTCTAAAACTTTGTTATTACAGATAATGCTGTTGTGAATATCGTTTCCCTGTCTTCTTGTGCATGTGTATGAGAATGTCTACAGATCAATGCTGTCCAACAGAATTTGTACCATGAAAAAAATACCATTGTACTATCAAATACAGTAGCTACTAGCTACAGAGTGGCCATAGGGCCCTTGAACAATCTTCACGCAACTGAGAGACTAAATGTTAATGTAATTTTAATTATTTTAAGTTTAAATAGCCACAAGTGACAGCAGTTACCGTTTGGACGGTGCCGCTCGACGTCGCGGAGGGGTGCGCATGCGCGGACCTGCGGGCGCCCATCCTCAGCTTCAGATACTGCACACCTGCCTTCAAAGCGGCTCGGAACCACGTGTGACATGCGGTCCCACTACTGGTGTGCACGTCCCTGTGCTTTCACATCCTCCCCAACAACTGGTATTCTGCTTTTAATATGGTCATTTTTTTTTTTCAACATTACCATGGTGGTTTTAATACAAACTTACTGGAGGGTGCCCAAGCAAATTTTCATGTTCATTAGTTGTTTTGGGTTTTCTGTCTTGTGAAATACCTATGCGTATCTTCAGTATTTTTCTATTGGATGCTTGGATCTTCTTTCCTTTTTAGGAGTTTTAAAATATATATATTAAAAAATGTATTTAAAAATATATATTCTAGTGACAAAGCCTTTGTGATTATATATAATGCCATATATAACGTTTTCTAGTCTGTGGCCTATCCATATATTTCATATAGTAGAATTTAATTATAATTTCATGATATATAGCCTTCTGATTCTAGTTTAAACTATCCTGAGGTCAAAAAGCATTCTCCTAAAATTTCTTTATAACTGTATTTTGTTTTCATAATGAGGCCTTTAATCTATGTGGAATTGACTTTATTATGCATTTTAAAGTTCTTGCCCTTCCATAACCAGCTTCCACAGGCCCACTTCCTCACTGAGACCACTGAAACACATCGTGTTTCCATGTGTACAGGGTGGTTTCTGAGGTCTTAACGCTGTAACATTTATCAGTCTGTCATTCATCTTGCCTATCCCTGCAGAAATAACTCAATTCCTACAACTTTATACCATCTTGATATACAGTAGAACGAACCTCCTCTGGCTGCAACTATAACTCTTCAAAATATTCTTGGCCTTTTGTTTTTCTATGGTAGTTTAAGATCACTTTAAAAGAAATTTATTCTTATTAGTACTACTGGAGAGAATTGACATTTTTATGAGTCTTCCTACTCTTTTTTTCACTTAGTTAGGTCTTCTTTAACATAAAATCCCTTTGGCCTCAGCTCTCACCCTCACTATTACTATCCTAGTCCGAATCTGTGTTATCTGGTCTGGAATTCTGTGGTATAAAGGTATCTGGTATCTCCTGTTTCCATGCTCACCGCACTGCCACCCCTCCCCCAACCCACCTGTCTATTCCCCACCCTGGCGAGAGTGATCCTTTTAACTGTCACTCGGATTGTGTGACAGATATGCTCAAAACTCTCTAAGGACCCCCATCTCACTAACGACAAAAACACAGATCTCTAACTGTGGCCTAGGAGTGAGTGCCTACACGGTCACCAGCCACTCCCCCGACCACATCTTCTGCGAGTCTCAGCCATCTCGACCTGTTCACACACTGTTTTCTTCTGCTTGTAATTCTCCTCTCCCTCCAAGTACACACAGGGCTCATGCATTCACTTCACTCACGTATTTGCTCCAATGTCACTTTACCTTAGCACTGCCTGCCCATCTGTTCTAAACTATCTCCCCTGTCCTTTCACTGCTATAACCAGCTTAATTTTTATTTACCCCCACTTGACATTGCATCTACATATCCGTTAACTTTCTTCCCACCCCCTTGCCCCAATCAGGATACGAACTCCACGAGAAGGCAATACATGAATGCTCATGCTTTGTACAGATTGTGTTCACTGGGGTACCCCGTCGCTCCTATCCTGCAGTGCTCGGGCTACTACAGGGAAATCGGTTCATTGTGTAACCTCTTCACACAGTGTCTAGAACAGGGCATGGTGTGTGGTAGGTCTTCAAGAAATATTTGTTCAATGTGGTTTTATGTTTTCTCTTAAGGCCATGCATCCCGTTTGATACACTCATTCCTGGATTTTATTTTGTATGTGTTTTTGTATGTATTTTAGAAATTTGTATTTTCTATTTTCCCCTATTTGTAGTTGTGTTTTTAATAAAACAGAAAATAATACCCAAAACTAAACTTGATATCATCTCCACTTCTACCATATAGTCACACATTTATTCCAGAGTGTTATTTTAAAACACCTAACACTAGACATAATGGAAAAGCACATTTGAGTACAATATTTTAGGGGTGACAGTGATATATTATGCCATTTGTCATTCACAATAAAAAAGAATTTCAGAATCTGTCATGCAGACCATCTCTGTGAACAATGAGTTGATCCCAGAACAAAGACAAAAGGATTGGAAGAGCTGTCCCGGCCTCCTGGCAAATACAGGGTACACAGGAAACTGCAGCTCAGATTATCCTGTTGAAATCCCTCAAATGCTCCTTCTTTGTCAATTTAGTTTGCTACAGATCCAGAGCCACTACTGCTCAAGTCGTTCCTGCCTTTTCCTACCTGCAGGTCTATTAAGTAAGGGCAATTACTCTGCAAAAAGGTGACACTTCCTTTATGGAAGATATTGAATTCTAGGTCAGAAAACAGTGCATTGTAATGAAAGGTCAGTAAGGACACAGTGAGCCAGCTTCACTGTAACGACCCACAGCAGAGGGGGAGCATCCAGATGCCACAGTGAATGAAGTGCATACAGAGCATCAGCATTCACTTATCGCCTTTGGGGATCCTTTTGGCATGAATCTCTCTGAGCTCAATTTTTTATTGTACTACTAACATTCTATATTTAAAAAAACAAAAAGTCTTGCTCCGAAAAAAAAAGTTGGTCTTATCAATGCTACAGCAACTGGACTGGGTCCATGAAGGTGTTTTGTGGGAACTGGTGACCTTCAGGGGCACTCCTAACTGGGCAGCGGTGTCGAATTTAATAGATGAGGTAATGCTTAGTGAATTGAGGCTTATTTTTTACTCAGCATTGTTCACCTGAATAGCCTCTGCTACTCCAACACTCTGAGTACTGATTGCTGTTATGGAGCTTGGATATACCATTGTTTTTCTAAAGGAATTATATAGGGTGTCTCAACTTTGGTTGGAGGTAACCAAGTTATTGGCAGGGTGAAAGGAATTCCATGATATTGCAGTGTAATCAAACAGTCCCATGGTTCTCTTTACCAGTGGAAAAGGTCAAGAGGAAAAGCAGTATGGCAGTCTCTTGAAAGAGAGGCGAATGATGTGGATGAGCATACATGAATTACCAAGAATCATACTTAAATAGCAGCGCGCCTTTTTTTTTAGATGCGGAAATAAAGGAAATGTTATAAAGACTTTCTACTAAGGGCTGCTCTTAAAAGAGCCAAGTATCCCCAAATTAAATTCATGCTTCTTAGTTCTTATTTTCTCATAACGTTGGCATAATTCAACCATAGCATTCTCCCAATTATCTCGAGTAAAAACAGGGTATTAACCACCTCTTTTTCAAGGAACAAAGTTCTTAAAAAATAATCAATTACTATTTGCTGGGGTAAACAGTAATTCTCCTGGGAACCTATTATATATGGGATGAACCTTGAAGAAAAAAAATTCAATCTGAACACATTTATTGCTTTAATGGTCCTTGGAAGAACATAATCTTATATTCTTCTTTCTCTTATCTTCTCAATGTTATGAGAGTGTATTTTCCTTCAACACTTTATAGAAACCAGAGTCTGCAAACCACGAAAGTGCTCAGAGCCTTATGAGATTTATAATGGATTCATAATATGCAATTGCAGCCTTACTTCTTCTTTCCAAAGGTGTAAAATAGCTAAACGATGAATATATACAAGCATATGGATGTAGAACATGAGTGTATATACACACACATACACACACACACTCTAACTCTCCTCAGGGAAGCAAAACATATATTTTTTCAGGAAGATGTAATATGAAATTCCAAACCTCTTTAAGAACAAAATTACGTGGAAAAACTTCAAATTAATACACCATTGGAGGGTATGGCAATTTATCATAGTAAATAATTGCTGATAAAAATAAACCTTATGCTCTGCTGAAAATTTAAATATAAAAAGGCTGCAGAAAATATCATTTATGGTGTTTAAGGAATATAGAGATACTCCAAGCCACCCATTCGATGACTGTTGTACATGCCAAAGTATTAAGACATGTGTACGTGATCCTTCAGCTCTGCTTGCGTCAGGCTCTCTCCACAGTAATGTCAAGGGGAGTTAAAAGCCACATCACCATTTCTATTGCATGTGCTGCTCCTATCCCATCGATTTTCATTTCTTTCTTTCAAGAAAAAAGTCTCTAGCAACTAAAATTTAATTTGATAATGTTTTTATTTCCTTTCTCTCTAGACCGCTACGTATAAATAGGGCGTATTGGACTAACCACCTCTATTGGATATCCTCCTGAGATTCTTGTGCATCAGAAATTTGACATGTAATATCATAGAGGCTCCTAACATTGGGATTCTTTAAAGTTTTACATCAAAATGTGAAGGGCCAATCCTAGAAGACATTCCCAACCCTCACACCCTACCCTCCTCTGTCTCTCAGAGTCCCAGCAGGGAGTAGATGGCACATTCAAGCTGGCTAACTGAAGAGAGTTTAACAATGGGGCCATTTATAAAGATGTGACAGAAAATAAGGAAACCAACAAAAAAGAGAGCAGTTTCCTCCTGAGGACAAAACAGTCACATTTGTTCCTATCCCTAAGCCAGAAGAAGCAAATACAGAGCCCAGAGAGGATAGCTGAACAAGGGCCACCTGTCAGGAGTCATAGCCTTCAGTTGGGTGACACATCTAGTCATGACAATGACCTGGCAGGAAGACAGCCGCTGGAGTAAATACCCCCAGTCTACTTCCTTCTGGTATGCAGCCAGTGGTCCCCACGGTCAAACTAAACCAAAATCCAGAGGACAAAAGAGCCCATTACGAGGTCTGTGTAGATCAGCCCCCAGGATAGGGAGCCGGGGAGAAACATGACTGAAGAGGCAGAATAAAGGTATTCACCGCACCCACACTTAGGTGTATAATTTAGTGAAAATCACCTTTCATTTTGAAAATAGCATGGTGGGAGTTTCATCTGCAGAACTAGTTGTATGTTAAGGCACCTGTGGAAAAAGGAGCACATTAAACAAGACACTTGGACATGGTATAAGGTAAGAGAAATATTTATTTACTTTTGCACAAGAACGAGCTTATTATACTAAACAGATTCAACCAAATAATATCAAGTGCAGTAAAACAATGGAATAGGGATGACTTTTCCTGTTAGAAAATATGAAGTAACCATGCCTGTGCATTATTTTTATCATGACAATAACTTGTGTCAAATTTCTTTTCAGAGTGTATACTGTACATAACATGTTATAGCGTCTTTGCTTTGCTTCTGAAAATATAACTCATTCACTGCCTTACATTTTATTTTTCGCAGTGAGGAACCTAACTGATTCTTGAAGCTTCAGATCTAGAGGAAAATTTTCTGCACCAGTGAAGCTCGAAGGCTTTCAAAGCTCTGATGGGTTCAGGCTTTATATCCACGGGTCACGATGTTATGGTGCGGACTTGCCCGCATTCTTCCACACGGGGATGTCAGGCACAGCAGAGGCAGAGTTCTGGTCTAGTTTTGCCTCAAGAATTTTCCTCTCGTGATTTTCTCTAGCTCCACACATTTCATAATTGGAAGTTCACTCAGCTATTAACAAAGCTGCATGTAGCTGCCCACAAATCATCCACTTTAAGTTTTAACTTTTTAATTTTATTTTTTGGTCTTTTTAATGAAAGAACATTCTTTAAACAGAAATCTCCCATGAGACAGTTAACTTCACAGTTCCTGAAGGCACTGTGGATCCACTGAGCAACAGATGTGGCCATTCTAGAAAAGGGGGATGGAGAAAAGCACAGTATGAATTTTTTAAGCCATTAGTAAATATTCACACATCGATTGGTGCACACAAATATAACTCTATGGTTTATTTATTCTTTCTGCACAATTGGAAGCTCAATGGCCCAATCACTTTTCATGTTGTACTATTGCAGAACTAACTATGTTCAGTTATTTGTGGCAAATTACAGGCCAGCTTTATTTACCCCATGGCACCCTCTCAGATCACATTGGTCCTTTTGTTTATTTATCCACAAAGGAGGGAAGGGGTACATAGATACATTGAACAATATAGAATACATGGTCACTACCATCCCGGGGCTGGGCTTATAGGGTTTTGAGTGGGGAGAAAACTAGTAAGTACCAAACAAACATACAATAAAAAATTATGAAAAGTGCTCAAAAAGACTGGCGACTTAGATTGTAAAAGACATCACTGTAAAAGTGACATCACTGTAAAAGTGATATTTAAACCAAGACTTCAACACACGCATGCGAAAAAGTAGACTAAAGCACACGGACTGGAAAGAGTAAAGGCAGGAAAGTGAGAAGAGTTCTGTGTAGTTAAAAAACAGAACTCTGGATAAGTATTTTCATTGTTGACGAAAACAGTGTAGAAATGAAGGAGGAAAAATAGGGAAGTAAGGGCCAAATATGCATAATTAGTTTTTAGAACAAAAATACAAAAATAATACGAGGAGAGACCCCTCCAAACTGGAGGGCAGCCCCTTGTACTACAGGCTTCCCCCACTAGGTGAGTGTTCTAGGAACCCATCTGTATCAGTGTGCCAGCTGGTGGTGTGAGAGCTGTGTTTGAATTTAGTGAATTTTTTTGAAGACTCTTCCAATGTGTTTGCCCATTTCACGATGGGTGATTTAGAAACGCACCTGCCCACATCGTGCTCAGTGTTCAGCCGTTTTTGACCAGAACAGCATGACCCAAATGCCCCATCCTTCCCAATCTCACCCAGAGCAACAATTTTTTTGGTTTCCCAGGATAAGAAAAGTCCTCAAAGGAAAACATTTTGCCGATGTGTAAGAGGTGAAATAAAAAATGACAGAAATGGTACGCTTAAAATTACAATTCAGGTTAGTCTGACTCTAAAACTCATCCTCTATTTGATATTTTATTGCAATAAATGCCTTTAAAAGGCATCAAAAATCTACAAGTTCAAAAACTGTTTTGAGCAGTGGAAAAATCATCTTAATAGGTGTAACTGCATCAAATGGAGAGTACTTTGAAGGTGACTGAAGTTTAAACATGTAAGAATACACAATTTAAAAAAAAATGAATTCCTTTTTTTTTGAGTCCACTGTCATATAGTGTATTGCAAAACAGAAAAAGTTTCTTATCTACTTATCTTCAGTTTTCTTGTTTAATTTTTTTTCAATTACAGGTTACAAACAAATAGTGTATTAGTTTTAGGTGTACAACCCAGTGCTCAGACATTACATAACTTACGAGGCGATCATCTTGATAACTCTCACACCCACGGGGCACCATGCATAGTTATCACAATATTATTGACTACGACCCCTGTGCTGCACCACACACCCCTGTGGCTGTTCTGTAGCTGCCAATCTGTACTTCTCAATCCCTTCACTTCTTTCACCCAGCCCCCTCACTCCCCTCCCATGTGGCAACTATCAGCCTGTTCTGTGTATCTATGAGTCTGTTTCTATTTTGTTTGTGTACTTTGTTCTTTGAATTCCACATATAAATGAAATCATATGGTGATTGTGTTCTCTGTCTGATATGTTTCATTTAGCATAATACCTTCTAGGTCCATCTATGTGGCCACAGATGGAAACATTTCATTCTTTTATATTGCCATCAACAGACAAGTGGATAAAATAGTGGTGGTACATGTATGCAGTAGAATCACATCTTATTCTTTTAATTCCTTGCACACATAATGATGGTTGGTACCATCACTTCCACTGTAAGATGGTAACATCCCCCTACTGCATGAGCACGTGCTGTCAGACACTATGCCAGGCGCTTGGAGGCACTGTCGACCTCACAGTATTCCCAGTAGGTTCACTATTCACAGTCAAACTTTTGAAATTCAGAAACTGAAGATTAGAAAATCATACAGCTAATAAATGGGACACCTGAAATTAAAATTCAGGTTAGTCTGACTCTAAAACTCATCCTTTATTTGATATTTTATTGCAATAATTGACTTTAGATCATTGAAAATGTATTATACTTTAATATGATGAAATCCAGTATCTATTCCTGTAAGATAAAACTTAAAAAAGAAAAGATTTTGATAATTTAGTCTTTGTCAAAGCACACCAAATGAAAGATCCAGTATATATCCAAGATTGTCCATTTAGCCTCATCAGCTTCCTTTACAAATTTTTTATTGTATTTTTTCCATTACCATTTAGTCCCCTTACACCCCTCCTCCCACAATCATCACACCATTATCCATGTCCATGAGTCCTTTTTCCCTTCTGCTCAATCATTCCATCCGCTACCCACTGCCCGCTCCTTAGCTGTCATCCTGCTATCCATCTATGAGAATGCTTTTAAGCAGAGCTCTTACTCTGACAGCAAGAGACAGTCTCAACCATCTCTTGGGTCGCAGGTGGCATTATAAAGCTTTGTCATCATGTTCAGAGGCAGAGACATTTTGATCATAACCTGGTTACATGCTCTTTCCTGACCCACTGACCCAGTGAAATCAGGGTGTACCAGTGCCTGAGAGTATCAGTTCCGGAAACTGTATGGCTGTAGAACACAAGGGGAATTTCTGGAGCTTTTCGCCTCCAAGCACGTAAAACTAGCACTGGAACTCAGTGTGAGAGACACCATTAGTGTGGCTGTCGTGGGCATGTTTTCAGAGAGGGGCTGTCTATGAGTTACTCTCCATCTTACAGGAAAGTCTGTCTCATTCTATGTTAACATGTTCTGCTGCAAGAAGATAAATACTCTACAAACCATACTGTGCATACATAAAGATATTAACGATTCTAATAAAATATCCATTGAGGTCCTGGTTTCAGTAATGACATAGGTGCTTATAGAAGACAAATAATCCTACAGGTAACTATAAAGTCCAGACAAAATATAAGAAGAACTATTTGAAGCAATGGAGAGTGACCAAAAGCAGGCAGGTAACAGAGGGGTTCCAATCATTGAAAGAAGGGGAAAGTAGCGTGTGAGATTTATTCTTACTTGGCATTTCCCTGGAGGGCACCCCTCAGACTGTGCGGTTTAGGATGCCTGCAATTCCAGCAGACAGCCACCATTTGACAGGCTTCTGCCATAGAGAACAATTTTTAGGGCTGTTTGAGTAGCTGGAAATTCAAGAGGAAATATCTAGAGACAAGAAAGTGAGTCCACATAAAAACTTCCCTCAAACCTTTGGCTAATTTGAATTGCAGAGAAGACTAAATAAACAGCTTGAAGGCTGAAAGATCTGAGCAGAAATTTCAGGGGCTCTGAGTATAGCAATGTTTAAAAATCTGTGCCCTGCCGAGTTAGAAAGATGGATGAACAAGTCAGGCTTTCCAATGAAAGCCCAAAAGGGCCATGATTAGGAGCAGAACAATGTCTCAAGATGAAGAGATTCAATGCAGAACCAGGGTAAAGCTGGATTAGACCCACCTAATCCAGTGTAAAGCCAAGGCTCCTTAAATGCAAGGTGACTGGCCAGTAGCTTGCAACCTGCTGTAACAAAAATAGTCTTCAGAGGAAGCCAATAGAACACAGGATCTATGCTATAAATCACCCATGATCTCCAATAAACCAGAACAATGACTAGATATGTTAAAAAAAAAAAAAGACAGAAAAAGGTGACTCCTAATCAAGAGAAAAAGTAGTGAACAGAAATGACTCAAAGGTAATCCAGACGGTGTAATTAGCAGATGAAGACTGGGAAGTACCTATTATAAATATGTTTAAAGATACAAATAAAGATGGTTATAATGAAAATGATATGCTAAATCTCAGCAAAGAAATGAAATTATGGACAGAATTAAATGGAAATTTTGAAACTTTAAAAGGAAATGTGTGAAATAAGAAACTCACTGGATTGGTTTAACAGGTTAGAGGTGAGAAAAGGAACAGTCATCAAATTTGAAGACAGAACAGTAGAAAGTATCCAATCCTTAGGACAAAGAGAAAATATTGAAATAAAAATAGAGTGTCAGTGATCATCAGGATACTATTTACTGTATAAAATATATGTAGTTGGAGTCCCAGGAGAATAAAAAGGAGAAAATGTGGCGAATGAAAGTTTTGAAGAAACAATTGTCAGGTTTTTCTCAAATTTGGAGAAAAAACATCAATTTAGATACTGAAAAAGTCCAGAAAACACCAAAGAGAATAAAGACTAAACAAAAAAAAAATTCACACCTAAATGGGTCATAGTCAGACTTTTAAAATCCAAAGGTAGAGGCAATTGTGAAATTGTGAAAGGAGACAGAGGCAAAAGAAGGAAGTACTGCGTATTGGGAAAAAATGCAAATGACAGCTGAAGGCTCATCAGCAAATAGGGAGACTAGGAAACAATAGGGTATCACCTTTAAAGCTCTGGAAACAAACCGTCAATCCTGAAGTCTAAATTTAGTAAAAATATCTTCAGAAATAAAACCATTTTTAGATAAGTTGAGAGAATTTGTTACCAGTATCTGCAAGATGGAAAATGCTAAAGGAAGCTATTCAAGATAAAGGGAAATGATATCAGATGGCGACTCATACATGTGAGAAGAAATTAAAAGCACCAGAAATGTGAATATATATAATGTATAACAAAACTTCCCCCTTAATTTTACTAACTTATATTTGACTGTTTAAAGCAAAAATACTAACATGGAATTTTAGAGTTTACAGTACACATAATTATAAGCCTACAGGGATAGAATTATAATGTTCTGAAGTTCTTACATTTTAGATGAAGTAGTATAATTTTAATTTTTATTATATTGTAATAAATTAACATATTGTAATTCCTAGACAAACAGCTAGAATAATAATATATTTAAAGTTTATTTTTATATATTTAAATACTTTATTTATATATTTTTAGAGAGGGGAAGGGAGGGAGAAAGAGAGGGAGAGAAACTTCATGTGGTTGCCTCTCATGCGCTCCCTACTGGGGACCTGGCCTGCAACCCAGGCATATGTCCTGACCAGGAATCAAACTTGTGACCCTTTGGTTCTCAGGCCAGCATTCAATCCACTGAGCCACACCAGCCAGGGCTAATACAGTTAAAGTTTAAAAAGCCAAACGAACAATTAAAATTGAATAATATAAAAAAGGTAGATAAATAAAAAGAAGGAAGGAATGGATGAATAGGAGTATAAAACATAGATGGGACAAACAGAAAATAAATGGCAAAATGGTAGCCCTAAACCCACCAATGTCAAAAGTAACATTAAATGCAAATATACCATCCCTGACTGGTATGACTCAGTGGGCAGGGCATCTACCCACAAGCCAAAAGCGTCACTGGTTCAATTCCTGGTCAGGGCACATGCCTGGGTTGTGGGCCAGGTCCCTGGTTGGGGGCAAGAGGCAACTGATCCATGTTTCTGTCACATGTCAATGTTTCTGTCCCTTTTCTCCCTCCCTTCCCTTCTCTCTAAAAATAAATAAATAAATCCTTAAAAAATATGTAACTAGACTAAACACTTAAATTATATGAATGAGATTGTTACACTGGATAAAAAAGTAAAAATTAATTTTATTATACATCATCTATGAAAATGCACTTAAAATAAAACCATAATTAGGCTGAAAGTGGATGGAGCAAAACAATATACTGTGTCTAAATGAATGCCAGACAAAATCGAGTTTAAGTGTAAACGCCTTGCTAGAGTGAGGGACATTACACAATGATAAAATAGTCAATTCGCCAGAAGACATAAAAGACTACACACTGTGTGGATCCAGTTACATGTAATTTGAAACTAGGCACAATAAATCTATTAGAATGAAATCGAATTGGGCTTTCCTATGAGAAGCAGGAACTGCCTGGAAGGGAGCACAAAAGTACTTGACAGAATGTTGGAAGTATTCTATATTTTGATTTATTAAATTCATCAAATTATATATATAATAATTGTGTATTTTGCCCTGGCTGGTGTAGCTCAGTGGATTGAGCGCGGGCCTGCAAACCAGAGGATCGCGGTTCGATTCCCAGTTAGGGCACATGCCTGGGTTGCGGGCCAGTTCCCAGCAGGGGACACACGAGAGACAACCCTACATTGATATTTCTCTCCCTCTCCCTCTCTCCTACCCTTCCCCTCTAAAGATAAATAAATAAATAAATATTTAAAAAAAATAATTGTGTATTTTGCTATAATAAATATTTCCTTGATAAAATCTAAAATAAAATGATCTACTAAAACTTAGTCTGACTAAAAACAGTAACCACCTACTGTCATAACTAATTATAAAGACTACTTATTTTTACATAGCAACATAGTACATTTCCTTAACACTCTGTTATTTCTGGCTATTTATTATTAAAGAGGTCATTGTCGCTCTTGTCATGCTAAACTCTAATGATCAAGATTAGATGATAGTCTCTTTTTATTTTAAGTAATATATATTATATACACAAGTATAATGTGTAATACATTAAATATTTAAGTCAATATATTACTTTATTATTTAATTATTAATTTAAAATTTATTATATTATTAATATAATTCACCTGTTATAAATTATATAGATTATAGATTATAATCTAGTACATAGATTATAGATTGTATCTATAAATATATTTCTTTATTATTTATGTAATTGTTAATTTAAAATTTATTATATTAACATAGTAATTCATCTGTTATAATTATATAGAGTATAGATATATAAATATAAATTATATAGATATAGGTATAATCTATGTAGATTATATAGATCATAGATATAATGTATATTCATATATTATATAAAATGTGCATATATAAATAGCCTATATCTAAATAATTGATATATATTTTACAATCTCACTATAAATATTTTAGTATAGCTTCTTAGAACTCATTTTTATATTCTTTTATTTTCAATTTTCTTGCAAAGTGCATATGTAACACACATATTTGACCTTAATCTTTACTATGAGCATAGTTAGTACACCAACGGCTGAATAATATAACCATATAATTATATAGAATATGTAATTATAATATAATATGATATATTGCATCATACAGAGTTATTATAATTTATTTAATCATTTTTCTATTGGATATTTCGGTTTCTTCCTTGACTCTACATGACAAATCATGTTGAGGTGAATACTGTCATGCATATAGCTTGCTGCATATTATAGATTATTTCTTTAGCTTGGATTCTCAACACTGGGATGAACAGGTCAAGGGATGTTTGTGTGGGAATAGGGAGTTGGCAAGGAGGTGTATGTGTGGGCTGTTGACATATGTTTTTCTTTTTAGATTTTATCCATTTTAATTTTAGACAGAGAGGAAGGGAGGGGGAGAGGGAGAGAAACACCAATGTTCCCTCTCATGTGCCCGCTACTGGGGACCTGGCCTGCAACCCTGACTGGGAATCAAACTGGCGACCCTTTGGTTTGCAGGCTGCTGCTCGATCCACTGAGCCACACCAGCCAGGTGACATGTATTTTTCAATGCCTCTAACGGTGCACATGAATTACAATTCTAGTATATCTCTGTCAGCATTGGAAATTACTGTGAAGTATTTTCTTTTTACTGTAGTATAGGAAAATAATGATTCATTATTTTAATTTATATTTATTTCAACTATTTAAAGGTTGAAAAATTTCCACTTTTTTAATAGCTGTATTTTTAATGAATTGTTTACTCACCTATTGCTGATTTATTTATGGGGAAATAAGTGTTTTTCTTATTAATTTTTATGTATTGCAATATTTAACCTAATAAAGAAATCATACCTTCTGAAAATATTATTCCAGTCTCTAGTTTTGCCTTTCTGTTTTATAATTTTATCTTTAGAAGCCTTAACTTTTCTTTGAGGTATATATTATCACTTCAAAGTTAGGAAAGGACTCTCCCTTCTAGAATTTTGATAAGTATTTAATCACATTTCTTTGTTTTTATTTATTTTAACATTTAATAATTTTTTCACATAGAAAATTACTTCCTTTAAATTGTTTTCCAGTCATTCAAATGTCTGTAGACTACTCCTTTTTTTAATTTTCTATTGATTTGCACAGCTCTCCTAATCACCTGTAGGAGTCTTCATTATAATGTTGCTCATTTATGGGATATTTGTTTCCATAGATAGCACTACTCACCTATTCTAATGTTAGTACAGAAGTCCACTTTCAAAGATTTAAGTTTGCTTTTCAGACAGATAAATGCAACATTTAGGAAGTTGGAAGCCTCATCCTGACAAAACATTATTTTTTTTCTGTATCTCAATTATTTCAGTATTACACCCACATTTTTCCCAGGAGTTAAAAGTGCCCCCCTTCCTGGGTTTGTAATTTCCAAAGTGTTTTGCTTAGTGTTTATTTATCAAAGAATATGATCCTCTAATCCCTCCTTTCTCCTTATTTCTCAACTAGATACATGGTCTTCCGTTTGGAATCAAAGCATGATGGCCTGGAAGCACTCTGACCCATCAGCGGTGGGTGTCTATTAGATTTGGGAAAGGCAACCTTAGTAATTCATTTTTTACTCAGGAGTTTAACTTCTATTGATTTGCACAATAGAAATATTTTTTTAACCTAAGCAAATTAAATTTGAAGACATCTTTAAAAAGGGAAAGTAAAATCTTATTCTATTCCCTCCGCTAACTCCTAATTCCTCAGATCTTCTGTCCAATGTCACTTCTCAGGAAATAACTGGTCCACGTGTTGATGGCCCCCTAGCTCAGTGCCCCCTTCCTTGAGAGCATCCACCAGTCTGTAATGTCTTTATCTGTTTCTCAACTTAATGTCTATTTATTCCACTTCCAACAATAACAGTCAATATTTATTGAGTGTTTACTCCATTTCCAGACACTGCATTCTTCACCTCTAGACCTGCCCTGTCCATAGGACATTGCATGATGATAGAAAGATTATCTCTGTGTGCTGTCTACTATGATAGCCACGAGCCACAGGTGACTCTTTAGCAGTTGAAGTATGACTAGATGACTGAGAAACTGAATTTTAATTTTATTTAATTTTAATTGAGTTAAATAGCCACGTGTACTGTATTGACAGCACAACTAGGCAATAATTTCCAGAAATGATCGTGTCTGGTTTTGCTTATCATTATACTAGCCCAGTATCCTACACAATTGGTGATTATTGACTAAAATGATCACCTAGAGGGGAGTAGGACAGAAAGATAAGTAAAAATGGTGCTCCGAAAGCACCAAATTATGAAGAATGCTCACCTCCACTGCACTATCTGGAGGCTGTTTTGAATACATTTTATTTTTCAAGTAACACAAAATAAAGAAAATAAATATTTGGGATAAATTTGGTAAAGCTGAGCATATTCTTACAATTCATATTTAGTAAGAAGGGAAAAGGAAGACAGCATAAAATTTGGATTGGCCAAAAAGTTCATTTAGTTTTTTCCCATATGATGGTGCTAGTAGTGCTTCATTGCCTTTATTTTTATTTAATTAACTTTATTTTTTAAAATTATATTTTATTGATTATGCTATTACAATTCTCCTGATTTCCCCCCCTTTGTTCTTCTTTACCTAGCACTCCCCACTCCTCAGGCAATCCCCCCACCATTGTTCATGGCCATGGGTCATGTGTGTAAGTTCTTTGGCTACTCTGTACTATACTGTACTTTACATTCCCATGGCTAGTCTGTAATTACCTATTTGTATTTCTTAATAGGTAATTTGTAATTACCTATTTGTACTTCACCTATCCCCCCCACACCCCACTCTCACCTGGACACCATCAAAACACTTCCCATATCCATGATTTCTGTTCTTTTTGTTTGCTAAGTTTGTTTTTTAGATTCAATTTTAGAAATATGTATTTATTGCCATTTTCTTTTTCATAGTTTTGATCTTCTTTCTATTAAGTCCCTTCAACATTTCATAAAATAATGGTTTGGTAATGATTAACTCCTTTATTTTTTCTTGTGTGGGAAACTTTTTATCTGCCCTTTGATTCTAAATGATAGCTGTGCTGGGTAGAGCAGTCTGGGCTGTAGGTCCCTGCTTCTTATGACTTTGAATACTTCTTGCCAATCCCTTCTGGTCTGGAAAGTTTCTTTTGAAGAACCACCTGACAATCTTATGGGAACTCCCCTGTAGGTAAGTAACTTTTTTTCCTTGCTGCTTTTAAGATTCTCTCTTTACCTTCAAACTTTGGCATTTGAATTGTGGTGCGTCTTGGTGTGGGCCTCTTTGCATCCATCTTGTTTGGGACTCTGTGCTTCCTGGACTTGCATGTCTATTTCCTTCACCAAATTAGGGGAGTTTTCTTTCATTATTTTTTCAGATAGATTTCTAGTTTCTTTCTCTTTCACTTCTCTTTCTGGCACCCCTCTGAGGTGAATGTTGGAACGGTTGAAGTTGTCCCAGAAGTTGTTTATACTATCTTCATTATTTTGGATTCTTTTTTCTTCTTGCTGTTCTGATTGGTTGCTTTTTGCTTCCATAGGTTACAAATCGTTGATGTGGTTTTCAGCTTCATCCACTCTACTGTTGTTTCCCTATAAATTGTTCTTTATTTCAACTAGTGTAACCTTCGATTCTCGTTGGATCTTTTTTATGCTATTGAGGTCCTCACTAAGTTTCTTGAGCATCCTTGTAACCAGTGTTTTGAACTCTACATCTGATAGATTGCTTGTTTCCATTTTTCTTTTTAGCTTTTTTCCTGGAGTTTTGATCTGTTCTTTCATTTGGGCCATGTTTCTTTTTCTCCTCATTTTGGCAGCCTCCCTGTGTTTGTTTCTATGCATTAGGTAGAGTTGCTATGACTCTGTGTCTTGGTTGTGTAACCTAATGTAGTAGGTGTCCTATAGGGTCCAGTGGCACAGATACCCCTATCACCCAAGCTGAGTACTTGAGGTGTGCCCATATGGGTTGAGCATGCCCTCCACTTTTAGTTGAGCTTTGATTGCTATTGGTTGGTCAATGGGAGGGATTTACCCAGGCCAGTCAGCTGTAAGGATTGGTTGTGACCACTGACCACCATCATCTTCCCTCTATGGAGGATCAGCTGTTCAGGGACAGGGTGGTGTGCTCTGACGTGGTGGTGGTATAGCTGCCCACTGGGTGCACAGGCTCTGGGGTTTCTTGGGTGGTGCAGACCAAGGTTAGCCCCTACCTGTGTTTTCCCCTGGGCTACCCTGCCTGAGCTATAAAGCAATCTGAAATGGCTGCTAACTGTGCTGGGCTTGGAGATTCCCAGGCAAACAGAAGCTGTGAATCTAGGCTGGCTGCTGCTAGTGCCTGGACTGGGGCTCACTGAGGCCAGCTGTTGTTTGTTTGATAGGATTTAGAAAGTTGTGAAGCAAGAGCCAAGAGCAGCCATTCATATGGAAATGAAGCGTGGGTGGGCCATAAGTTGGGTGGGGAGGAGTCTCTGGGGATCTCCAAGATGGTTCAATTAGTGTTGGCCAGGCTGATGGAGTCTCAGATTGGCACCAGCTTGCTGGCTCCAGAGGGGGGAGGGTTCAGGAAAGGGACTATGGTCTCTACTAGCCGCGATGCTAGACACTTTAGTTTCTCTCTGTATACCACTGGTGCCTTTTAAGCTGCTACCCTAGTGCTGGAGCTCAGAAAGAGTGAGTCTAAGTAGGTGAATCTGTGTGTGGGTTCTTTAAGAGGAACTGCTTGGGGCTCCAGAATTTTCTTCCACCAACTAAATCCCTGCTGGGTTTTGCATCCAGAAGTTGTAGGGTCTTACACTGGAACCCTGGGCTGGGGGGCCTGGTGAGCGGCTAGGACTCCTTGCTCCTGAGATATCCCTCCTGGATTTTTATCCATCACATGTGGGTGAGGGACCACCCTATTCTGTGGTCAGTACCCCATTCTGTGTCTGTACCCCTCCTAACCAGTGTGGATGGATGTGGTTTCTTTAATCCTATTGTTGTTGGACTTCCATTCAACTTGAATTCTGATGGTTCTGAGTGATGGTTGTTCTGTATTTTAGTTGTAATTTTGATGTGGTTTTGGGAGGAGGCAAGCCACACCTGCCTATGCCACTATTCTGACCAGAAGTCTGCTTAGTTATCATTAACTTCATTCAAAAACAATTTTGTTATATTGTATTGTGACAGCTGTAATATCAACATGTATTAAAAAAACTTATCAAAATTGGTGAATTTTCATACAGCCATTTTATTATTGAAGACAGAAGAAAACACGTAACATTTTTAGCACATTATGCTTATTTCAAGAAAAGTAAAAACGCAACTGACATGTAAAAAAGGATTTGTGCAGTACATGATGAAGGTGGTGTAGACTGATTGAATGTGTTGAAAGTGGTTTGCAAAGTTTCTTGGTATTTTGGGCAAATAATTCTCTGCTGTGGGGCTGTCGTATGCATTGGAAGATGTTTAGCAGCACGCCTGGCCTCCACCTACTAGAAGTCAATAGTGGGAGATAGCTATTATACTCAAAATATCCAAATCAGTAAAGTTATTTGTGAAAATGAAAAATATCTCTTATTTTATGGATAAAACTAAACGGACATTTTGGCCAACCCAATAGTAACTTCTGAGAATCATCACTTTTCTGACAAAAAATTAATTTAATGCCAAAATATACTTTCTGGGATACATCTCTAACATGAGCCAAACAATCCTAGTAGTTGTTTAATGACAAGCTTCTTCACTCACTTTACCCCAGAAAACACTGCCTTTACTGAAAGCATTTTTCTTATTGGAAGTATCTGTTCGAGCCATATTTGGTGTTTTTTAGTTCCGTTACCTGGTATATATTGTTGTTGTCACTACTCAGGACAACAATCTGACAGATTAAGAGTATAAGGGGACTCATTTCTATTTGGTAATTAGATGTCAGAAAGTATTTCCCTGTTGGTCATTAATGAAGTTTCTGGATATGAACTATTAAATGTACTAATTAAATGTGTATTAAAACAATACTGCTCATATATTATGCTAATTTTTTTAGTAGTAGTAACTTTCAAAATTGTCAATGTATTTTCAGAAAACATCATTAAATGTTCACTAAAAAAACTTTGCTTGATTGGCAAATTGCATGATTAAAAAAAGAGCTAGAAATTTTGGGTTGAAATAGATAATAGTATCTTAAGGCTTAAACCACTTTATATTGTCCTGTTACACCAAGCCAGTCTAGTAAGAATTTGTACTAAGTGAATCTGAATTAAATTGCTCTATGGAAAGTTATTTTTAAATAAAAATGCTCACTTAAAAAAACAGGGCACTTGTACATATCTGGCTGTGCTATGCTAGGAAAAATCTGACATCTTTACTTTCTTCTTGTTAAGTGTTCCATAGTTTTTACTTAGTTTTAATGTTCCTTCCAAAATTATGACTATGAAGAACAACGGGCTCTAAATCAAATGTTTGTAAAAACAAAAATCAAAGAAGAATACTTTCAACTCTGTCACTACTTAAAGAAAACTATGTCTATGTTATCTGTATTTTTGTTCCTGTTGAAAAGGCACAATGTTCTGTAATAAGAGGAAAAATCTCTAATGATTTTTGTGCAACTGAAGGACTAAAATATGGTAAATAAGAGATTTTACAATTTTCAGGTCAGTGTAACTGATCACAACAAACCAAGAAACATGTCCATTTTGCCTGATTGATTTCCACTTTGGAAATGTAATATATCTACTTTGTCGATGCATCTTACAAACCTCATAAAAGGACTAGATAAAAATCAATAAAATAATATTGTGTTCTATTATGAAGGGAGAAACAAAGCTTACGGTTGTACATTTTTTTCTTTTTTTTTTTTTTAACGTGTGCACAGGTAGGTACTTTAGGGCAATTTAAGTGGGTTGTATCTCTTCTGGTGATGGAAATAACTGATCATTCTGGTTTCTGACCACGAGCCTCCTTCGTGCGGCATGCGCACTGAAGAACGCATGTGACATTCAGCCTAGGCATTAACAACGCTGATTACCACTTCTCCCACCTCTCTTTGAGCAATAAATAGGCAATAAAATGCTTCCCATTGGCCAGGTTACACACATTAATATCTCTGAGTCATGGGAGTAGCTGGCCAAGTGCGCCCTACCTGAATTTAATTGCCTTTACCTTGCACTGGCACAGAGTACACTCGGTGCCGTGTTTGATCCAAGAGGAGCCCGTGAAGCGAACCACGTTCATCTCATCCAGGCAAGTTTTGGTGATGTCATTGCGAATGGTGTCGGCCTGGCAAGGGTCGGTGACACAGCGCCGGCAGCACTCACTCTCTGGGAGCACGCTGAATTCACATTCCACCTCTGGGCAAGGCAGGGGCCAACAGTCAACTTCCCCTTGCTGTAAGGAAAGCAGATTGGCAAAGACAGAGGGAGGGGAAGGGAGGACAGGGAAGGAGGCAGGCAGGAGGGAGTGCGGTGTTTACTGCACAGGCACTGCTCTGAGAGACATTCACACTCAGACCTTCAAAGCTGTGCATCTTGCTATCAAAGTGATGAGACCTACGCTGTAGCTGAAGTTTAAACCGGCCTTCAATGATGACGCAAACACAACAATAAAACAAAAGCAAAAACCATCCTCTTAAACAATCAAGTTTGCATGCCCCTATCTTTCCTATGGAAAAGGGGAATTATTTACAATGGAAGAGGTTTTTAATTAACTTTTTGCCTATGCAATCTTTAAAAAATTTTTTTGATGTTTTCCCCTAACTTCTCATTTATTCCCTTCTGCATAAAAGAAACTTTTGCCCATTTATGAGAAAATAAACTGAAATGTGAAAGGAATTTGATAGTTTTTCTTTGTTCATTTATATGTTTCTCAGTATAGAAACTTGGGGGGGAAATAAAATTAGGAACTGATTTTAGTCTTTTTTATTCCACATGGGAAAATTGTATGAATTGGATCTTTCTAAAATGTAGTTCCTACCTGTTTCCTACTTTCTCCGTAATTCCGAATCTCAGGGTTTTGGAAATGAAGGCTGCCTTCAGGCACAGAAACTGACCTTGCTCTTTCAATTGATTTTTGGGTTGAAAGTATAAAAAGGAAGCAACAAAAAAGCACTGCCTTAAAAATATCCTCACAAATAGAAAGAAAACCAGCTATAACCTTAAAAGTAGTGTCTGTGAAACTTTCCTCTATATAGACACATAGATCAAATTTTCCTCTTCCATTTGTACCACTAGAAAGAAAGAAGATACTTGGTCAAGTGGAAAAAAGACCATATTTTCTTAATCAAGTCTACACTTTCTTTTTTTATCCATTATTTCCAGGAGAAGTCTCATAAATATATACAGACATTCAATTCTAACATTCTAATAAGTACTTATTACATATCCATATTATGTATAAAACCATGTGCCCACCAAAACAGCACTGACAGTAACAATCTTTAGAGGGAAAGAAAAGTGTTTTGATTTTGTTTTTTAAGTCTGAGTGTGACTGACAGAAGTTGATTAACAAAAAAGTTCTACTTGGAAAAAATGATTATTTTCATGAATGCCATTGTTGTATTCGTAACAAACATTTAGTGAGTGCTTGGTACTGGGTTGGCCAAAAAGTCGGTATGGTTTTTTTCCATAAAATAAAATACACATTTTTCATTTTCACCAATAATTATATTGATTTGGATATTTTGAGTATGTTGGCTGTCTTCCACATAGTATAACATTGATTGACATTGATTGTTCTCAGTTAATGTCACAATTCGATCACTGTCGATTTCAACTGGTCTACCTGAGTGTGGAGCATCGTCCAGCAAGAAATCTCTAGCACAAAACTTTGCAAACCTCTTTTGACACGTTCAATTAGTCACAGTACCTTCTCCATACAGTGCACAAATCTTTTTTGTGTGTGTGTCAGTTGTGTTTTTACCTTTCTTGAAAAAATAAAGCATAATGTGCTGAAAATGTTGCATATTTTCTTCCATCTTCACTATTAAAATGGCCGCAAAAAATTTTGCCAATTTTGAGGTTTTGTTAAATGCATGCTGATATGACAGCTGTCACAATACAATCTAACAAATTTGTTTCAAATGAAGTTAAAGACAACTAAGTGCTACTACAGCCATCTTACAGAAAAAAACAAACGAACTTTTTGGCCACCCCAATATATGCCATTAGGTATCCGCTCTAGATCTGGAGTCTAAGTAAGCTTTGCTGGAAGAGACTGAGTAGGCTGGGAAGGTCTCTTATTTTGAGCTCTGGACATATTCCTGGAAAGACACACAACGTGGTGCATCATGTCTACCCCAGAATATCCTTCCAGGTCTGGACCTCCCAGCGCCATCTTGTCATCCTAACCATGCTCGCTTTTTCCTAACTGCTGACAGTACAGCTGGGTAATGTGTACATGTGGAGGGCAGGGAGCCAGGTTGCTTTCCTACCTAGAGTCTGCGTCTAAACTCTCCCCGAACTTCATGTAGCTGAACTTACCAGGCAGCGGCACTGTTGGCAATTCTGGACCCAGGTGTCACCGCTGTTGTACAAGGTCTCCCCATTTTGATGGAGGCACTGACTGCTAAGCCTTGGGTCACATTCAGGACAGCAAAAAAGATCAACTGTGGGATTCTCACAGTCACAGACCATCCGACGACACATTACAAATCCATTCTGTATGAGAAGGAAGAACAGCAGTTACCGAAAGCTTCCATTTCTCAATATACTAACATATGTGTGTTTGTACATGTGTGTACATGCATATATTTACATGTAACATGTATATAAAATTTTAGGTGTTGATTTGAAAGTTGAGATAATTTGCACTGTTTATCCAATATAATTGATTTGCTTTGAAGTTTCATTTTATAGCTAACGTACAGAAATTACCCAAGCTGGAGAACTTCTGATTTCCTTTCCACAAACTACTTGACTAAAAAGAAATTTCCCAGAAATGGCCTGAATAAAATTATAAGTGCTACATGGTCCTTATGTGTGTATAAATATGTATGTGTATATGTGTGTGTGTGTATAAATATATAAATGTATGTGCACTTGTTTAGTAAGACAATAATTTGAATGCTAACTAAATTTTGTTTTGTGTGAGGGCAGTATATTTGGTAGCTAGTCAACAAGTCTTACATGTTATTAATTTTATGAAATATTTGAAACTCTATGCTTTTGTATAAATTTTTTTCAATTTCTTTCATAATAGTTGAGCCTTTGGTGCATAGCATTACTCATTTAACTAAAATTTAAGTCACTATTATCAGTGGGGTACATAAACATCTCTCTAAAATTCAAATAGAGCCCAATAGGTATTTTTCACTCCTAGGCCATAGCACATCCATTCTGGCTTCATTTATGCATTCGCTGAAATGTGATATCGTGACTATGAAAACAATAGCATAGTTAGCGACAAGATTTCATCAACATGTGACAAATAAGCATGCTGTGGTATTTCCATACAATGAAACACTATTCAAGAACAAGGAGAAATGGGTTACTGATATATGTGTATGTCATGAATATAAATGAATGTCAAAAACATAACACTGACAGAAAGAAACTAGACACAAGGAGCATGTGCTATATGATTCCCTGTATATAAGGCTCTAGAAAACACAAATCTAATCTTTAGTGACTGAAGATGGTGCTTGCTTGGGGTTGGGGTGTGGGACTAACCAAGAAAGGACAGAGGCAACAGTTTGGGTAGGTGAAAATGTTCTGTTAATACTCATTGTGGTTAAATGGACATACGGATTTTTCTAAGTTCATTAAGCTGGTCCCTTGAAATATATGCAAATTACACCTCAATAAAAATGACTAAAATTTTTTACTTATACCAACCTGACATGAGCACACAGAACACCGGTCATTTTCCAACACCCAAATCTGACCATTGTGCTTAATTTTTCCATCATGGACGCAGTCCCCAGTACAATTCTTTCCATGAGGACATCGGCAATCATATCCACCATCCAAGTTAAAACAAATGGTATCATTGGTACAGCTGTGTCTGCCGGTCCCGCACTCATCAATATCTACAGTTAAAAAAAAAAAAAGACAGCAGCCAATGTGCTTAGAATATGCTTGGTTTCAAACAACTGCAGTCAGGCAAATTGTCTCCTGATGTCACACATAAATTAAATTTCATCTTACTGGCATGCAATTTTTATCAAATGCTGACTAAAGCAATGTTAATCATTTAGGGATTTCCCAAGAAAATATTATCATGTTTGATTTCAGACACCAAATAACCTTGCTTATATTTTTGACTTTTATATCTCTGTAAATACCATTAGGCTTTATGAAACATATTTTTTTGAAGTTAAGAATGAGAGTCAATTTATCAAACGAAACCAGTTTGGCAGTGGAAATTCTAAAAGGGCCTATGATTTTTTATTGAGGAAATCATTGTCGATGTTAAAATGGTACAAGCAGAAAACCCTTTCTTAGTGGGAGATAAAATGTCATGGGAACCCTGAGGCATTTTATTCAATTTCGAGCCCAATTCTCACAGCCATGTCAGCCACATGTAAGCTCTTTTCAGCGTTCTGCTTAGCTGTTCTTCCCTGACAGCCTAGGAATTTCCACACCATCCTTAAACCCTGCTCTTCCCCCACAGAAGGGCAAGGTACTACCAGCAATTGCCACTCTCTCACAAAGAACCCACCACTTCTTAACGTTTCCATTTCAGACAGTCATTTCATCTCCTGCCTGACTCAGTCGGCAACTGCCCGAGCTTCACCCACCCTCACCCAGTCCACGGCAATCACGGCCTAAAGCATTTCCATACAGATGAAGAGCAAATACCCTGAGCCACAGATCAGGCCCATAGGAGGAGACATGGTTCATTTTATTTATCCCCATCATTTAAAGGTCACAAGCCAAAATACATCTCAGGGATATTGTATGAGTAGCAGTAAACGGTCCCCGCCCCCATTTCATCTGTTTCCACTGAGTAGAGGCCAAGAAAGAAAGAATTAAATTATAACAGGAAAAGTGGGTTAGAGAGAAGATAGAATATATTGCTTTCAAGTGGGAGAAATGTACATTGATTTTACTCCACAATTTTAAAAATGGAGTTTAGTAAATATTTTTCTTAAGTGGTTTGATTTCAACAATATTGGAGACATGGACTAGTCAACATAGTTTAGCTATATTTAAAATCTTAAATACTTAAATTATGTCATATATGAATTCCTGAAAATACGCCACATGATGTATTTCTATTTACCTTGATGTTTTATTAGTTCCTAGCTCAACAAAACCAGTGAATTGAGTCAATGGCTGAAAAGATTTTTATTAAAACTATGATGAACTATATTAATACCATGACTTGCCAAGGATAATACTACTTATAATTATAGACTGTGATCAAAAGGAGAACTGTTAACCAATATCAGAATACTTTAAAATATTTTTAAAGTACGCTGGTTAATATATACTTTTTTCAGATCAGATATAATTTTCTCTTGGTAATGGAAATTTTAAAGTAGCCCTATATTTGGTATATTCAGAGTAATAAGGTATATTTGATGAGTTGATCTTCATCTCCCATTAATACTTTTATAATTAGGAATTATAGTAAAATGTTAACCATAGTTATTTGGTCTCTTTGACCACAAACTCTACAAAAACCTCTTATTACACAGTCCTTTGAATATACTATTAATGACATTAGTTCAACAATGACAATCAATAGCTGGATTTTTACAATCTTTTCATTTTGCCTGACATTTAAAATGAAAGCTCTCATATTAGGCAATATTTTTTTTCCCTAAAAGGCAGAGAGAGAGGCCTTGGATATGCTGCAGAAGACAAAGAAGAGATGTCCAGGGACATCCATGCTCTTAAATAAAGAATACTTATAATAAAAAAAGAGAGCAAACTGTTGTTCACAGCAGCGGTGGACATGCACTTGTCCCGCGTGGAGAAACGTGCAGACAGAAATATCACAGTGGATTAATCATCGCCCTTTGTTGTCCAGTGGGATCTGAATTAATTCAAAACCGTCTTCTCTGCTTCTCTACACAGGGTTTCCCACTGCAGAGAATATTCTCGATTGGTAGTACGGGCTTTTCGGAATTCAGTTTTACATATAGTTTTGCCACACTGTTTGGTTCCTAAATTAAATATGCATAAAGGGTTTATATTCTGCTTTGAAAACCCTACTATGGTATATAACATTTCTAACTTTAAAAAAATTAATAACTCCTTTAGTGAGTGAGTGAAAAAATAATTCTGCTATATCCAATGGTCAAGTCTCAGCTGTCATCTAACTTGCTCTAGCTGCAGCACTTGACACAGTTTATTCCCTCTCCCTGATAAATTTTCTTTACTAGCTCTTTACCCCATGCTTCCCCATGGTGGCTCTCTTAGGCCCTGTCTTCTGCCGATATACATA
This sequence comes from Glossophaga mutica, assembly GCA_039655065.1. Classification (NCBI taxonomy): domain Eukaryota; kingdom Metazoa; phylum Chordata; class Mammalia; order Chiroptera; family Phyllostomidae; genus Glossophaga; species Glossophaga mutica. The sequence continues at coordinate 45,752,397 of CM077304.1, forward strand.
CTCCCCAGGTGTGGCCACTAAACTCTGAATAAGCTCTAGCCACGCGAAGAAGTGGACTAGTCAAGGCAAGTGTATGTGCGAAGCTACAGCATTTAGAGCCACTGAGATGTGGTACATTTGACTGTCCAGGAAGAGCAGATAAAAATACAACTAAAGAGGTGCTCAGGGCCCAGGTAAAGGCCATGTTAACAAATTTGAACATTATCATAAAATACTACAATCTCATTTTACAGAATTGCAAAAAAAAAAGTCACAATCAGATATCCTTTTTAGAAAGCTTCCTTTGGTTTCATATTGGGAAAGAAATTTGAGTGGATTAGAATTTGCAGCCAGCAGATCAATCAGCAGGCACTTTCAGTAGTCCAGGCAAGAGATCGTCACATCATAAAAGCAAACACTTATATGGTAGTTGGTATCACCAGATTCTAAGTACTTTCACATAATGGCTCATTTAATCCTCACCACAACTGTGGTGGGTACAATTATCATCCCCTTTGTACAGATCAAGACATTGAGGCACAGAAATGTTGTATAACTTCCCCACGGTCACCAGTCAGTAAGGCACAGGGAGCCCACGTGAGAACCCGCGCCATCTGGCTCCGGGTCCATGCTCCTAAACCCAGTGCTGTCCTGAAGAGTGGCACTGGGGATGCGCAGAAAGAAACAACAAAGACAGAATCATCCAAGAAAGAAATGACGATGTTAAACCAACGTAGTGATTTGTTGGCTACAAAGATTAGGGAGAGGGCGGGATCATGAAGGATGTTCAGATTTCTGGACTGGAAAATGTGGTTGATAATATTTACAGAGACAAAAGCAAGATTTTGCTGAGGCGTGGAAGTGGTGACAGGGGTGAGGAAAGACAAGAATTTGTTTAGAACATTGAATTACACTTTCCTCTGGGCTTCCAAGCGGAGCTGTCCAGTAAGTAATTGGATATATGGGGCTAGAGTTCAGAAACAGGCCTGGGCTGAAATATGAATTCAGTGAAAATATACTTTCATCATCCCCTTTCTCAAAAATTGTCCTTCAGACTCCAGTTTAAACTTCTTTGTGAGCCATTTACAGTGACTTCCTTCCCCTGCACTCTTTCCCTATCTCGACTTGCCAATAACCACCCCATACTTGAAGCCCTACAACAAATGCCAGCTAGATACTCAAGGCTTTCTTGATCCCAAACAGGAAGTGATTTCTCTCTGTTTCCTCACAGTCCTGAATTTATATTTTTTCTCAAGTATTTATGATTTTTAACCTTGTAGTTTTCTCCTTTATTAAAAAATCCACCACATTCTATGTAGTCTAACAGGTTTTGTTTCATACATATTTTATCTCTTCTACAAGCTGGGAGCAGGGACCACCCTCCTCCATATTTGTGCTCAGCGGATGCCTGGCAAAGCACCTCCAGGTACCAGTGCATGTATTCAGTAACTACGTGTTGATATGAATAGGATTGATTCATTTCATTGTGTCCTCATTTTAGATTTAGGTTAATGATTTATAGTATTTAGTTTTAACATAATGCTAAAAAGATCCTATCCTATAAACATTCTTTTCATCTTACAAGTTCAAAAAAACCTCACCAAGCCTAAAGATAATCCTGAAATTAAAGCAATGAAGTGAACTGTGGACATGAAAATAGAATAGTATGTGAGAAAAAACTGGGCTTTATGCTCAGAGAGGGACCAATTTAGGGATGCAGTAGCAATGGTGACACGGACAAGGAAAGTGTTACTCTGGCACGTTACCTGGGATTTAATGTCCACCCCTTGGAGATAACGGGCTCAGCAAAACAGCATACGCTCTGTACGAATGCAGCTTATAAGCATGTATGCTGTAGAGTGCACAACTGAAGCCTAAACAATAGCGAAACAGTGCGCAGTTATGCGCTGATGTCTTCAAGTAAGAAGCTCGTACTTTGCAGTGATTGGAGACGCACCGCTGTGGCTTTGTCCACCTCCAAGGGCTTTTGTTGTTGCTGTTGTTCAGCAGCAGACACATGGCACCTGCTCAGAAATGATCATTCTCTTCAACCTGCACCCTTCTACAAACTAATGTCACCTACAATTCTACAGATCACTGAAATTGCAGTAAATGGATAGATGTTTAGAAGAAGCATTTGTCTTTTTTTATATATATATAACATAGGTGGGTTCTTTTAAAAGAATCCTTCAGAGCACATTGTCTTCTGAAAGACTAGTGTATTTTTTGTGATAATCATTAAATTCTAATGGAAGATAACAGAAGAATCATCACTCTGGAATTGTTATTTTTAAAACTAACAATTTCCACTGTTCCTGTGTTTATGGCATTTCCTTGAAAAGCCCTTTCTCTGTAAGCATCTCACAGAACATTTTACTTCCCTATCTTTAACTTTATTATGTGTTACTTCAGTGGCTAGTTTAATTTTCATTGTTATTTTCTGAACACTCATGAATGTACTAATTATGTTTTGTCCTGATCATTACTATTTATACTTATATTTACTTCTAACATAGTGACTATAAATCATACTATATACCTACTTTAAAAACAAAACAAAACAAAATATAACCCAAGGATACTTTTATGGGTTTTTATAGAGAAGGAAGAGAGAGAAACATTGATATGAGAGAGAATAATTGATCAGTTGCCTCCCGTACATGCCCTGACCAGGGATCGAACCCACAACCTAGGTATATGTCCTGACTGGGGATCAAACCAGCAATATTTTTGGTGTACAGGACAATGCTCAACCAACTGAGCCACCCAGCTGGGGCCTATATATCTACTTTTAACATAGGTTACATTCCTAACACACTTCCAATTAAAATATTGTCTATCATGCATCTCAATCTTTTTATTAGAAAAATAAATATATCATCTATTATGTAAGAACTATTGTAGACACTGATGACTGACAAGCAAACAAAGTCTGTGACTCTTGAAGCTTATGCTCTATAGCAGATAATGAGCAAGGAAACAAATTAATATATACAAACATTTCAGGAGAATTGATAGCTTGTATGAAGAAAAGTGAAGCAGGGTTACTGAATAATGTCAGGGGTAAGATGCTATTTTAAATTGGGAGTCCTTGAGAAGCATTTAGTGAAAATATAAATTAAATTTAAAATGAAGCATGCTAAGATCTGGGGAAAGAACTTTCCAGACAAAAAACAAAAACAAAAACCAAACAAACAAAAAACAAACAACAACACATGAGAAGGGAATCAGTTTGGTTTATCTAAGAAGTGTCAAGAAAGCCAAGTACTATATCATGCAGGCCTTTGTAAACCATTGTTAGGATTTTACTCTCCTCTGGTGAGTGAAGGGAAAAGCGGTAGGGTTTATGAGAAAGCCAGGAGAGAGTGGTGTTCTCAAAGCCAAGTGAAGGAAGTTGTTTCAAGAGGAAGCAATGATCATCTGGGCCTAAAGGCTGAGACATCAAGCAAAAAACTAACTGACCAGCGGGTTCGGCAAGATGGAAATTGTTAGCAATCTTGAAAGGAGGGCATTCCCCAGAGCAGTGGGACTCAAGCTTCACGGGAAGCAAGAAAGCAGAGATAACAAGGCTAGACAATTCTTTCAGAGTTTTGCTCTAAAGGGGAGTAGAAAAATGGGGGGATATTTGGGGAATCTGGTAGTTTCAAAAGTTACTTTTTGTTTGTTTTTGGTTTATATTTTAAAGATGGGGTGCTGCTCCAGGCTCTTTCTCTGCTAATGAGAATGATACAGTAGGAAAAGAGTATAATGTGAAAGAGAAAGGGGATAGGACAAGGGCAAAGACCTCATGGAGGGGGTGAGATGCAAGGTACAATGGAGGGTTTAATTTTTGATAGGATGAATGCAACTTCATTCTGTGAAAGCAGCAAAAACAGACATAAATGAGAGTTAGCCAGTGTAGCTCCTGGTGCAGAAGTGAGGCACTTCTGCTTTCTCAGTTAAATATGAAGGATGGCATCAACAGAAAATGAAGAGAAAGGAAGTGATATCCAAGGTTAGAGGAAATGGGAGAAAGTGTGAAATGGGTTGGATCAGGCAGTTGCAGGGGAAAGTTACTAAAGAAATAAAGTAGGAATGTTGTACAGTGCTGATGGCCCTTATAGCAGGTAGCCTATAATGATCCTCAGCATTGAATTTTTAGGCTCTTATATAATCCCCTCCTCTAGAATGTGGAGTAGACTTACTGAGTCACTTCTAATGAACAGAATACAGGCAAAGTGGTGAAATGTCCCATCTGAGATTAAGTTATAAAGAAGCTGTGACTTCCGTCTTAAGCACCTGACCTCCCTTGAACTGCCTGCCCTGGGGAGCCAGCTCCTCTGTCTTGAGGCAGCCCTGTGGAGTGGTTCAGGTGCTAAGGAAACAAGGCATGCCAATAGCCATAAGAGTGACCTTGGGAATAGGGTCCCATTCCCTCCAACCCCACCAGAGACAAGCCTTCAAGATGGTCAACAACTTAACTGCAACCTCATGAGAAAGCCTGAACCAGAAGCTTACATCTAACCTGCTGTGAGATAATTTTTGCTGTTTTCAGCTGCTAAATTGGGAAGTAACTTTTTATGATTCTGTAATACAGCCCTCCTGAGATGTGTCATCATAAATTTAAAACACAGTAAGCACAATTACAAATGCAAAGTATGATAGCAGAGGTATGTGTTTATTCTATTCATGTTCTGATGCACAGAAAATGGTGTGCAAAGACCACGCAAAATGAAACAAAGGTTATCCCCAGAGAAGTGGAAAGGATGGGGGAGAAAGGGATAAAATAAAGATGCATTTTCAGTACACACACACACACACACACACACACATTTCTGTATGATTTATTTATAATCATGTTATTTATATCCATCCTTTATATGTAAACTTAAAAGACAAGAAGAAGACCTCTTTCTCATAATATACTATAGAATATGGGCTAAACAGTTTATCGGGGATGAAGAAAATCACACTGTTTGATCTGCTTCTTGAACTGCAGTCTGGTTCTTGGCTTTCTCTACAGGGTTGGAAGTATTCACAGGAACACTAAGAAGTGCCGGGTAAAGCCCTCGGACCACAGTTAAGGGTTATTTACAAATGCCAGGTTTTAGCCCCTGTTAAAGCAGTAGCATTCCCATTCCTACAGAGAAATTCACATGGCCCTCTGCTCAAGGTCCAGAGCTCTGCAGCTGCTATCAAAGCATGCTGGGAGCCTTGGCATCTATCACCCAAGTCTGCTTCATGTGTCTCCCAGTGAAAACCTTCTGAAGCACAAGGATAAAAGGCATCTCATGATTTAGGTGTGAAGTGCTGTTAAGTTAGAGTCTCCAAGGCTTTCATCGACTTTGTCATTTTAGCCACATTTTTCTCTCAGGCCGTTACTCTATGAAGGTGTAAATATGAATGGAGAAACTAACAACTTTCTGATGTTTGTTCCCCATCCCTGTGCCTAACTGGAAGGGTGATGGCAAATCCTTTCAGTGAAGGTGGTTTCTCTGACCATTATTTACTAGGCTCTGCCTGCTGTCTAAAAATTGTGCCCCTTAACAGAAGGTGTAGAGAAGCAGAGTTGTTTGTTAGTTCATTGAAAATAATTCAAAATTAATGGTCAATAATTGAATATAATCTGGGTGAATTTTCCACTCCTATGAGATTGACATCTTTCAAGTAGGGACCATATCTTCTTCATTCAACATGGAACATTCACTGAACATCTCTTCCTTTGCCAGGCCAGTGATATGTTAGGCGTAGCCCAGTGTCATGTGTTGTGTGTCTTACACTTGGCCTTATCATCCTCATATTTCCTCTACCCTCCTTTTCTCTCCATCCTGCTTTCCTCATCTATGTTTCTAGCTCTTTTGGGGTCATATTGTTGCATGCTTCCATTCAGAAATTTATCTGCTACTATGGGTTTACTCATTCTAAAACACCCTTCAATGGTTCCAAGTATCCACAAAGAATTGGGTTAGTGTCATAAATTTCATTATCTAAAAATCAAATGATCATAATTAGCAAGCGCAACTTAGATTTTAACATGTTTTCAATCACTGCTCTATAAAATCACACAGCAAAAATCGTCAACTAAAAGATTAGGTCAATGGCTACTATTTATATTTTACTGTATATTCCTCAGGTTTAAGAGGAGTTCTTAAATTCTAAGGTCTTCTCCTGCACTGACCTTCGCACGAGTCTCCGCTGGGTGAAAACATTCCATTGTCATGGTAGCCGTCTCTGCACTCGCAGTGGTACCATCCAGGCAGGTTAATGCAGTTGGCGCGGCTGTCACACTGAACAAAGCCATCGGAGCACTCATCAATGTCTGGCAAAGAAAACAAAAACGAGATGTTATACAATCACTGCTCCCATCTCAAAGATGCAAAAACCATTCTACTAACATTTGAGCGCCAGCAAATCCGAAGAACTGAGAAAACATTAGACCGAGAAAGTCTACCTGGTTATTGGAAGCTATACAGAAAGAACGTAGTGGTGCTGTTAAGAGGAGAAACATCTAGACAGCTTCTCTGTTGCTAAAGAAACCATCTGTGATAGCCATTAGTGCTGCTCACCAAGTATTTCCAACTCTTCTCGACACAAGCTAGGATTGCCATGGGGCTTCCTAGAGCTAATGAGGGAGAGACATGTGTCACTGCTTGGAAGAGCCTTGCAGATTCAGTGTGGGATGTGCATGTATTCTTTCCCCACCACAATGACCAGTGACTTTCAGAGGCTCTGAAGGTCAGCGAGAGTTCCTGAGTAAGGATAGTGTGGGGCGCATTCCTCCTCTACTTGGAATGGACATACTATATGAGCAAGAAATCAACCTTTTTGCTCTCAGCCATTGAGCTTTTAGGGTCTTTTATTACTATCAGCAAATGCCATTATAACCTAATACATCATTCATCATCAGTATGTGCCAAGTGCGTTCATGCATTAATATGCTTCATATTTCTGAAAATATATACTTTTATCACTGTGTCACTTTTTAATAGGTTTCACATATAGTATCACATTCAACCCTCAAAAAAAATCTTGCCATATAGGTAGCATATCAGACAAATGAAGAAAATGAGGTAAAATGATTACATGGGATTTAGGAAGGTCACCTATACATTCATGGCTGCTTGCAAGTAGATGTAGATACAGGCTAAAATTGGCAAAATTCTCTAAACAAAGAGAGATATGTATCTTGAACCTCATATATTTCCTCCAGTCACTTACTACTATTCCTGAACAGGATGAGCCCTTTATTTTCCTTATTCTATTTGCTGCATAATTGGAACATCCAACCCCATCCAAGCATTTTCCTTTGCTCATAGAGAGAGAAAAGTAATTCCCAGAGTTACAGAGTGCCCCCTCCCTCTCAAACCTCTGGGCTTTGGGGTTGACGCAGGCCCTGCTAAGTGATCTGATGGCACTGCACCATCGCAGCTGCCAAAAATAGTCACATCACCCCACTGCCATCTTGACAGCCCTGTGCTTCCCAAACCTGCATCTTATTTCCTGCTGCAGGGACCAGGCACGATGGTGTCCCTGGTGCTGAAGTGAAATCCAGTTGCTTTTTACAGCCCTCCCCCGAGACAGTCCTCTCCGGTCCAGCAGAATATGCCTCCTTCCTAGTCCAGTCTCCTCGAACTCCAAAGTCTTGGAAGTATATATTCCTTTCATTTAAAAAAACATTTCCTCTTTTCCTATGTTCAACTTTGAAAGACAATTTTTTGAATAAATAAATAAAGTCCATTTTTCTAAAAAAAGAAGAAATAGGCCATCCTTCATTTACTTCTGATAAGCCCAGAGTTCCTTCACCAAAACAAACTGTTCTCTTAGATTAGGTAATAGGCCAAAAATAAATAAATATTTTATATTATTGCAAAATTTTCACATTGTTTCAGAACTATGAGTGTTCCTGCCTCTGTGGTTCCTTTTCTGAAGAGTCAGTATCTACTGTCAGGAGTTACCGCTGTCACAATATTTATTCGTGGCCACATCAGCTAACCATTGACTTCCTGATACGAGCAGATTGCTTCCACTCGCTAAGGCCTCGTAGGTTTTATGAAACGACCTATTTATATTTCAAAGGCCTCTCTAACTGATGAACCCCAATTGTAAATGGGACTAAAATGCTATGCTCATTCAGCTTTGTACAGTCTTTTCTTCCAACCCAAATGATGCAGAAAATTGATTATAGCATTTTTAAATGTATGGACAAAAGAAATAGGTTGGGATTTAAACTTTACAAGTGAGTTTATTGGAAGAAGGCCATGAGTGTTATGCTTAGCATATTTTGTTTTAGAAGATTTCAGTCATTAATGTTGGTGAGTTGGAAGTAACCATTAATGGAACAGCGCCTTCTCCACTGAAGCAACTCTTGCATCTACATTAAGCCTTTAATTTAGTCCTTTTTTCTTGCTTGAACACAGCTGCAGGGTTACCTCAGATCCTATGACATAAATGACACATATAATATATTTTGCTGTGTATAATGCACATCCACATTTCATGTGAGTTACACACAGAATTATTACACCCGTATTACACCCGTGGTATGTAACCATTATACCCATGTATAATGCACATCCCTATTTTTCCCTCAAAAATTTGGGCAAAAAGTGCGCATTATACATGGCAAAATATAGTATATATTTCAATTTTCACTTCTTATTTTCTCTCATCATTCTTAATGCCTACTCCTATACTGTCTCAACCCCACTTCTTTTAATGAACAATACAGCAATTTTCCTTGATCTATCAACATACTCATTAAGATTAAGAGAATTGCTGTGTATTATATTACTCAGTTTCTGAAGACTAAGAATACAACATATATTGGCCATAATGTATTTTCATAAACAGTGTGAGTATTATTTTATTATGTAATCATTACTTGGCAATATTTTAGAAGATGAATACACAAATATATGCATCACTTGTTAATTTACCATTCACTATTTACTGCATGCCTGTTATGGACCAAGTACTATGTGCTGGGGAAATAAGGATACACCACCAAGAAGTGATTTTTGCCCTGACTGGGTTTACTGTCTATCTAAATAATGTTTAACAAAATTAAATTTATGAAAATCTAAATTTACAACCATATTGAACAGTTTTTTCCAAGATATTATGTACTTATCACTTCTGGTATGGTATTAGGTGATGATATGAATATCTAACTTTATTTTAATGGCTACATATTTATGTCTCTGAATTATTTCTACTAATAGAAAGTGCTACTAATAGCACAGTAGCAAAATTTAAATTTGTAGAGGGAGACAGATTACTGAAACAATATTAAGTAAACCCTGGCATATGAACATGACAAAAATTATGAAGGAGGGTACAAACAAATGGAGTTTTGAAAACACCAAGATATGAATCATTTATTCACATTTCAGATAGATTTTCTGAGTAATTCCTTAGGTAGTGAAATCACTTAATTTATTTAAAATATGATTCAGTTTACAAAATAACCTCCTAAACCAGAATTTATTTATAAAAAATTGTGTATTTATTCTCACATGTTAAAATGTCAGTGCAACTCCATTTGATGCAATACACCTATTGAGAGGTTTTTTCCACTGCTCAAAACAGTTTTTGAACTCATTGATTTTGATGTCTTTTAGTTCTTCTGCTGTTTCTTTTCTTTTACCTCTTCCACATTGGCAAAATGTTTCACTTTGAGGACTTTTTATTTTTTATCAGGGAAACAAAAAATGTCACTCAGGGCGAGACGAGGTGAATAAAGGGGGTGGGGCACAAGGGTCACGTTGTTTTTGGTCAAAACCTGTTGAACATTCAATGCTGTATGGGCAGGTGTGCCTGTAAATCACGATCATGAAATGGGCAAACATGTTGAAAGAGTCTTAAAAAAAAAAAAAATCACGCAGCTGAATGTAGCCTCTCACAACAACACCAGCTGGCACACTGATATAGATGGGTTCCTAGAACTCTCACCTAGCGGGGAAAGCCTACATTATATTACAAGGGGCCCGCCCTCTGGAAGATAATTCAATTTTTTTCCTGGGAACCTCCCCATACAAGTGTTAAAGTTCAAATTATATAGTACTCGTTACCATATAGGATAATGAAGTAAAACTAGTCAGATAAAATATTTTGCTTCATTTTACATTTTCATGTTTCTGATCATTTTGATTTGTTTATGCAAACTTTTCTACTTTGTTGAAAGTCAAAAGGAAATGAAAGTGTGCTTAAATTGCCAAAGTATGCACTTCTCACCAGAAGGTAAGCTTGTCTGGCTCATGGCTCTTTTTAAAGTCAGAGATAAAGCAAACAGCCTCATCTGTAAGTTATTCAATGGACTTAGTTGCTCAGTAAATACTCAGCAAGTGAAGAACTGAAATCTGATCCATAATTTAAGAGTTAAGTAAATCTTACCCACACACAACTGTGGACATTACTGAGTTATAACACAGGGATGCGCACAAACTATGCTCTACACATTGTGTAATACAGAAAGCAGTAAATGAATTAGAAAAACATTATTTCTTGGGTATTTTCTTTAGGTCAGTTAAAACCAAAATTTTACTTGAGTTAGATATACAGAGAACACTAGACCTAGAGGAGAAAAAATGTTATTACAATACTTTATTCCACATTTGAACTACCAAGCTTGAACATATTTCTTTCAGAACTGAATAAAAGTACTCAAAAAGATAGTACAGCAGTGTAAAAGCTCATATGATTTAGTCTTGATTTTAAGGACCTAACTTTTTAAATCTGTAGGCACATTATATAAACAACTAAAAATAAATTTTATGAAAAACTATAATTTCATTATACTGTATTATATCTTAGAGAGGAAGTACTTTCTAGCTCCTGAGGGACAATTAGAACTTTTTCAGTACCTACATTTAGACTGGCCAGCCTGCGGCGATATTAAGATGCTGTCCCACAGCACAGAGAATCTAAAGGCCCAAAGACACTCAGCCATCCGACACCATCAATAGCCATTCATTATACTCCAGGGATCAAAACAGAGTTAGCTAACAAAACTGGAAGGCACTGTTGAGGACAGACTTTCTAGGAGGCACATATGTTTTGAGACAGTCATTAAAAACAAACCAACAAGCAGAAAAACAGGAAAGGAAAATGCATGAATACTAAGAAGCTCACACATGCTGTTCAGCGTCGCATTTTGCTTGTCTCCCTCTGGTAGGGAGACTAAGGCCAGGGCCCTTCTACAAGGGCACGCAGACCACCGGCTGCCGAGTGAGTTACCAAAACTGTCTTTCTCCATTGCATTTAAAGGGTCACTTTAGAAAATGATGAATCATTTCCTGTAAAATTAAATGTAGTTACAAAATGAGAGACGTGAGTGTAATCTCTTTCTCATGCATAATAACAGTTATTTCTATCATAATAAAACAACTAAGAACAATAAAAAAGTGCAAATGTCTAGAATTATTCATACTTAAAATAGACCCTAATCATTAGTTTAACCCGCTCTCCTTTAAAGCTAAAAAAAAACTGATTAGTTGCTACTCTATACAAAAAAAATCCAATTTTTTAAAAGTGAGCACATTATTTTTAATGGCAAAGTCAAATAATGAGTGCTGTCTTTCCTGCTGTTTATCATTAATAAAACCCTGACATTATTTCTCATAAAAATAGTACTTGGACTATTTATATCATTATCTTATGCACTTGTAGCTACATTATATTGATAAACAGCAGGCAATAAAACATACTCAAAACAATTAATCAACTCTTGATTACCCACAGGTCGATTATTTGTTGTCTAGATTATCTGCAGTGTTTTTTTAAATCCCCAGGTCACCTCCCTCCCTCTTTTGCTGAGCTAGGGTCTGGTGGGGGCACACCTCTGCTTTCAGCATTTGATAGACCTGAGTGCTCAAGCAGGGCAAACTCATTTGGGTGTTATATTATTTTTAACAACTCTGCCAGATCTAGACATCAAATGTCCAAAATTTTACAAGATTGATTTTCTCAAATGAATATTTTGAAGATAAAATATAACAACATATGTAAATAAATATTTAAAACCACAATATCCTCATCACAAGTTGGGTGATTACACTGCAGATTGAGTGAATATTTTTATTACTTTATAGTTAATAATTAGGAAGTGAATGACTGCTCTTTTTAAAAAAGCACAGTTTTATCATTATTTCATTTAGTCCTCACAACAACCAGACTCTCATCCCTATATTTTGAGCAAATACATTTCCCAAGGTCACACAATAGACCAGAACTCTTTTGATTCTGAGTCTAGTACTCTTTCTCCCACACTAGGCTGCCTCTCAGACCAACACCCTGCCAATCAAAAATAGCTTATACTTTGAGATATCTCAGTGAATATCTTAACATGAGTGAATTCCAGCTCTTTAGCTTGTTAGCTGTGTAACTTTGAACCTCTCTGAGTTTTCTGTTTTACTAAACCTCTCTGAATTTTCTGTTTTTGAACTAGAAATAATTCTCTCTCTCAATAATTTGCTGTTAACTGCTTTTCTTAACTATCCTGGCTCATAACAGGAAGATAATATGGGTAAATTCCATCTCCACCTCTAAAATAACCCTTCAGAGTTTATAAAGTATATTTACTTGTCGTTTGATTATGTGAAAAGGACAGAGGGTAATACAGTTTTATAGGTGGCATTTAGGCCAGAGAATGTCGCTGCTTCTGTGGACAACTGGGAGCCACCAAAAAGTGAAGAGTGGAGTGAAGAGGTCTAAGGTGCGCTTTGAGAGAGACAGGCAGGGCCCACAGGTTGACCAGACAGGGTTGAGCAAGACTAGAGGCAGTCTCATGTCTTTATCAGACTGTTTTTCATTGTCTAAGAAAGAGGTAATAAAATATTTTAATTAGGGGTTAAAAGCAGTGGAAAAAGGGATAAAGAAGCATGCTTTTTTCACCCCAAATGCTTATTATTTAGTCAGTACACAAGGCTCGTTCATGTCCCCTGTATTGATGTCAGACCGGTCAAGTTCACGTGCCACATGTCTGGGTACAAACCGTACAGAGAAAAAAGATCAAGAGAACCCGATGTTGTCTGTGTGGTTCCTGGAGTATTGTTATTTTATCATTTCTTTATTTCCTTGGAGCCTTTGCACATGGTGTCACTATTGCCCAGAATGTTCTCGCTTTCTCATCTCCTCACCTAGTTGGTTATCTACTTCTCATCTGTCTGTGCCTCACACTAAAATTAATATTCTTGGGGAAGCCTTTTAATACTCAAAAGGCTATGTTAGATCTCCTATCACTCATTGTTTTTTGTACTTTACCCCATGTGGTCCTTATAGCAACTATTACAAGATTTTTTTATTCTAAACTTGCAAATATTACACTGACTTAATTAGAATAACTTCAGTTCTGGAGAAAGTCTTTCCTGTTGTTCTTCCCTTTCAAAAGTACCTCAATTATTTAGGCTTTTTTGTTTATCAGTTTATGAATCTCTCACCAGTAAAACAAAATAAAATAAAAAATGGCAGAAGAGAAAGTCTGTATTGATTCTATAGATTGATTTTGGGAATACTGACATCACATCATTGAATCTTTTAATCCATACACATGATATATTCCCCCTTTCACTAACAATTTTATAGTTTTCAGAGTCTTTGTGGGTTTCAGAAAGGATGTCTTATGCATATTTTGCCTGGATTTATTCCTAAAATTTTTTTGCCTTTTAAAAAAAAAAAGAAAGAAACAACTTTACTTTTCCAACTTTATTGAGGGATTATTGACAAACTTGTAAGATATTTAAAGTGTATAATGTGATGATTTGGTTTGATATGAGTACATGCTGTGAAAGGATCCCCTACTGAGTTAACTAACACTTTTATCACTTCATATATTTATCTTTTGGAGGGGGAATAGTATGAGAACAGTTAAGTTCTACTCCCTTAGAAACTCCAATTACACAGCACAGTGCTACTAACTGTAGCTGCCATGGCGCACATCCGATCCTCAGACTGAAATCCAACGTTAGCAACAATCTCCTGGGTTTTGATATGTAACCAGTACCGTAATTAATATATAAAACATTTCCTTCACCCCCAAAAGCTCCTTCACATTACAACAGTTTGAAGTATTAATTTGTATAAGTTGATATTTATCATTTTGAGTAAGCTCTCTATGTTCAGCGTCTATTCCTGTATTTTTTTACCACATCTTGAGAACACCTAGCAAAGAACTTAATACATTGCTAGAGATTCATAAATGTCTGCTGAATGAATGAGTGATCTTTTGCAATATCAGATAATTAAATGGCATGCTCACTGGGCCACCTTTGTGCCCAGCTAGGTCCGAGGGGGAAGGTAGGCAGGGTGTCAGCTTGAAAGCGTTCACTGGGATGCAAGAAGATGGTAAGATGACACTTATCGACCAACTTCAAATATTTATGTCAAAATATTGGCTACAATGTTAAATAGACAAGAATGTGCTCACTACAAATAAATATATATACATATATTTTTAACAAAAAGAGCAGATCAAGACTTCTGATTAAAAACATTTTAAAAATCTCCTTTTTCTCCCAATCTTTTAAGCATTATGTTAAAAGAACAAAGAATAAACAAAGACAAAAGGAAAAACATCACTGGCAGAAAAGAAAATTCAACACATTTTTGTCTTTCCTTAGAAAACATAACACAGGTGCATTGGGAGAGTCAGAGCAAAGGCAGGCAGAGCCCGGTGCTGTATGTGACAACACGGCGCCACAGCTGGTCAGTGGTCTGCCCCGACGGATTGGGAATGGACTGGAAATACCACGGTCAGCTGCGGAGACATGGGGCTGAAAGTAGCTGCGTTAATTAAAAGTCTACTGATGAGTAATCAACCCGTCCACCTCCTCCCACCTTGAGCAAACTGCTGAAAGAGAGCAATTACTCCTGAAGCCAGAATGAATGCTTCTTCTGTAGAAAAAATATAAATACATAAAACACCTGAAGAAAACGAAGGCACCTAGTGCAGGATTTGTCATCCTTCGGAACAAAGTCCCCTGTGTTCCAGTGTTTAGAGATCTCAAAGTGTAAATGACTGGCTCCCTTTTAGTTTACCTATTTTAAGTCTGCCAGTCAACAAATGTTAGCTTCCTAGGGAAGCTCAAAATAAGTTCTTCTGTTTACTCACTCTTAAAACATTCATGTGAAACCATAAAACAACAAATGCTTTGGAAAAGTTTATAACAATAGAAGTGAGTAACCAAGATACATTATCGGAAAAACCAACCCTGAAGGAAACAGAAGTAATTCATAGAACAGAACTTAAAGTATTTCTTCAAATAGATTCGAGGGACTATTTCATCCGTAAAATGGACAGTGCTAGAAAAAGGGTATTCAGAGAATAAGAAGCCAGTGCTTAGGAATTAAAAACATGATAGCTAAAAATTTTAAATACAATATAAAGCTGGGAAGGTCAAGTAGAAATAGTATCTTTGAAACTATAACATATGCAAACTACATGAAAAATACAAAACAATAAAAGCTTCTGATTAAAGAGACATTTCTTACCAAGAAAAGAGAAAAATCAATGGAAGGGAAATATCTTTAAAAAATAATAATTGAAGAACTTTTTGTCGAACCGTAGTTTTCAGATTAAAGGCCCCACCAAAGCCTCCAGATAATAATTAATGACGTGCTGGTCAGTGCTCAGCCACGGCTTCCTGTGTGGCGGCCACTGTTCCCTGCAGTTACCTACATCTATCTGCTCATGTGGTGCTGACAGCGGTCCCATGACATAGGAAATATTATTGCCCCCTCTCCATTTTAAAGAGGAAAAAGTATAGACACTGAGAGTGTTAGTAATTCTTCTTAAGGGTACAGAGGAGCAAAACTGGGTTTTGAACTCAGTCACTCTCAGGGGTGTCCAACCTGTGGCCCACGGGCCATATGCAGCCCAGGATGGCTGTGAATGTGGCCCAACACAAAATCGTAAATTTACTCAAAACATTATGAGATATTTTTGTGATTGTGTGTCACAATGTATTTAATGTGTGGCCCCAGACAACTCTTCTTCCAGTGTGATCCAGCAATGCCAAAAGGTTGGCCACCCCTAATACAGAGGTCAAACCCTTACCTCACACACAATACTGTCTCTCAAATGAATGAAACAAAAACCCACATCTAAACAGACACTGAGACATTTCACAGTAAGTACACAAATACAAATCTGAATATCTTCCAGATGGGAAATAACAGCTCACGTGTACAGGAATGAGAATCAGTCTGGCAGCATTTTTCTCACTCGCAGTGTTGCAGGCTACGAGACACTGAAGCAATGATTTTGACCCTAGAATTCTATACCCAGCTGTCAAATACTTATGAAGGCAGAATAAAGATATTTTAAGACATGTGACTCCTTAGAAAGCTTATTGTCCATCCACTATTTAAAAAAAAAGATTTTGCTGACAATATAGTCCCGTAAATAAAGGACTGAAACAAGACAGAGAAAGACAGCAGTAATTCATCACCACTTTCTCAGGTCTCCTCTTACCTCGGTGGCCTCTGCAGCTTGGTCTTCTTTCCAGATCTTATCTTTTCAACCTCCAAAATGTAAGTTCCCCAGAAATCTGATTCTCAGATCTTTTCTATCTACTAACTTCTTCACACTTTTAGCCAGTACTAGGGATTTAAATACCCAAACCATCAATGTCTACAGTGGGTTCAATAGTGTTCCCGCAAAATTCATGTCCACTTGGAACTCAGAATGTGACTATATTTGGAAATAAGGTTTTTGCAGATATAATTAAGTATGGATCTTAATATGAAATCATCTTGGATTTAGGGTCGGCCCTAAATCCAATGATTGGTGTTCTTAAAAGAAGCAGAGTGAACCACAGAGAAAGTCAATGTGAAGATAGAGGCAGAGATCGGAGTTACATGGTCAGAAGCTAAAGAATGTCTGGGGTTACCAGAAACTGGGGGAGGCAAGGCAGGATTCTTCCTAGAGCTTTCAGAGGGAGTGTGGCCCTAATGATGCCTTGATTTTGGACTTATATCCTCCAGACCTATGAGATAATGGATTCCTGCTATTTTATATCACCCAGTTTGTGGTACCTGTTTTTACAGCAGCCCTAGGAAAACAATATGTTAACTTATTTACATTTTCACACCAGACCTCTCTCCTCTCCTCTAGATTTGTATATTCAATTTCTTCCTCAACACTTCCACTCACGTACCAAACTGCTCCTTCTGAAACTTCTCCGTCTCAGAATATGGCAATACCATCCAGTTCTTAGGCAAAACCTTAGCTTTCTTCCTAATGTCTCTCTCTCTCATACACTTTATCAAATCTACCAGCAGATCCTATTGGTGATGTCTTTGAAGTATACCCAGAATCTAAGCATCACTTCCATGGCCTTCATGTCACTACTGCCATGCATGTCACCCTCATCCCGCCTGAGTTAAAATAACAGCCTAATGAGTATCCCTGGCTCCACTGTTTCCCTCCCATGATCCATTCGGATGTCATAGTGGCCAGATGATCCTTTTAAAATACACATCATGTTCCTTGACATGCCCTTTCCCCTTCTTTCCCTGTTATCCCCCTCCTCCCTCCGCTCTGATCACTGTCAGATTGCTCTTTATTTCCATGGCTCTGTTTCTGTTTTGCTCATTTGTTTGTTTTGTTGATTAGGTTCCACCTGTAGGTAAGATCACATGGTATTTGAATAGAGGACTCATGGGCATGGACAGTGGGGTGGGGATTGACTGTGGGAGTGGGGAGGGGTGAGGCAGGGGAGAGCAACAGGGAAAATGGTGGGACAACTGTAACTGAATAACAATAACAATAAAAATAAATAATAAAATAAAATAAAATAAATAAAATATAATAAAATAAAAAGTGTTAGATCATACCACACCTCTGCTCGGATCCTACTCCCATGCAGGAAGGATGTTAAGAAGGAAACAGCTGGGGGGAAAGCTATAGGGGATATACACTCTTATTAACCATTTTCTATTTCTAGGTCTGGGGACTACATTTCCCAGAGCCCTTTCCCTGAATGATCCTGTGTTAATGTTTAACAATTAGAGGAACTCAGGAAAATCGCTAGAGGGAAGCTAAGAAGAAGCCATTGTTCTTTGAAGTCAAGGCAATTGGTGTCTGGTTCATTCCTACGAGCTCTGTTCTTCACCAGCTCTAATGGGGCCGTCTGAACTGACCAGTGAATGTTTTTCAGGCCCTCTAGCTGCACCCCGATAGGCCTGCACTCCTCCACCCCTCCCACACGCGTAAACCCTAATTTTTAGATAAAGCCTCTTATTCCCATAGTACTTGTAGTGCTCTGTTTTCCAGATTGAATGCGGACTAATACAGAAATCTGTAGACTAGACGAATATAATGAAGAGCTAATTTTTTATAATTAACTTATAATGAAGTATAAAAGAAAAATGATTATCAATTAGAAATTCAGGAAAAAATAAAATGTTTTAAAGATAATGAATATTATATATAGGGTGGAGCAAAAGCAGGTTTCTTCTATTATTATTTTCCATACAAAAAAACCAAAAACCTACTTTTGTTCTACCCTGTATACTATCGTGTCTCTATCAAACAACATTTTACATGGTCACAATGACATAAACAATATGAATTTTAAAATTTTAGATCCAATAGATAGAGGGCATGGGATAGTTCATTATGGATACTGCAAATATATATATATAAACCCTGCAATATAAAAAGACAGAAGAAGTTGTGAGAGGGGAGTTGGAACAAAGCAGAAGATAGGTTGGGAGATGGAGCTGAAGGGCAGAACCGATTTCCTTATTTTAGATAGTGAAGAATAAAAAAAACTACCTATGGTAGATAAAACAAAAAATGAAGGTGAAAATAGATATTGCTGAAGGCTGAAAAGGAAACACATTAGAATGAATGAAAGGGTAGTGAGGTAAGGGAGCTAAGCTGTCATCTATCACAGCCAAAGTCTTTCTATAATGCCTAA
Organism: Glossophaga mutica; assembly: GCA_039655065.1. Lineage (NCBI taxonomy): Eukaryota > Metazoa > Chordata > Mammalia > Chiroptera > Phyllostomidae > Glossophaga > Glossophaga mutica. The sequence continues at coordinate 45,771,275 of CM077304.1, forward strand.
CATTGACCGATTAAATAAAGCTTCATATAGTCATATTAGAAGAAGTGAAAGTTGTCCCTCTAAGCACCTTGTCTCAACTGCAATTCCATGAGAGAATTAAGTCCTGATGTCCTCAGCCATCCTGGGTAAGTCATGAATTAACTTGCCTGGTATCGTACTAGTCATACCCCATCTCTGGGAGACATGAGAAATTATTCTTTCAGGTAATTTTCTGGTTTCTGGAACTTCCCTTATAAAGGCTGCTAGAAAGTGAGCAGCAAGTGACTCAGGGGACTATTGCTTTTCATTCCGGGTTCTATGTTGTTTGATATTTTTTAACCATGTGTCTATGTTCTTTTCGTACACATAAAGACATTTTTAAAGAACATTCAGAAGCTTCACTTTAGAAATGTTGAGTATAACATGACAGCAATTATGCTAGTAGTGATGTTCTAGAGGGAAAGAAAAATGAGATAGAAACTCTAGAAAAAGATATGAGGACTAGAGGCATGCGGATAACGTACTCAGAATTGATACTGCAAGAGGCTACTAAAATTGGAACAGGTTGGATAAAACAACTAAAGTTAAAATCATAGATAGACAAGAAGGAGCCAAGGACAGTCCTTGAGGAAAAGACTCGGGGAGAGAAAAGGAAGAGGACTCCAGGAGGAATGGTTAGCAGAGAGGTGGGATGATCACAAATCTAACCACCAAAACCAAGGGATGAGGCAGTGTCACAGAAAAAGAAAAAGCTGTCATCGGTGCCAGGGAGCATTTCCAGTTCCCTCTGATGTGTGAGCAACAAGTTGAAACCGGCATCTAATAAAACGGAATTCTGAAAACTTCTTAAAACTTAAAAATCTTTGTAGCTTCTTCCCTTTTACAAGGTAGCTAATGTGTAGGATATGAGACTTAGAATACTTTTAGTTATTTATTTAACAAGGATATATATATATATATATGTCTATCATAAAAAATCTGGTAGACATTATGGAGACCTACTCAAGAGCTCACGGTCTAATAAAAAGACATAGCATTAGCATAAATAACTCAGATACAAGGTATATATTGTGTGGCCCATAGGAATATTACAGAAATATATGAATTCGGAATAAAAACATTATCTTACCCTGAACCTCTGATCAACAAAAACTAGGCCACTAGAGTAAAAGCATGGCTAAGCAAAAACTTCCAGACTTATTCCTGCAAATACTAGCCGATTACTTAAAACATTTACTCATTTATTACATTGTAATCAAGTACCTACTTTAAAAATAGGCATGCTTTTCTCATATATTGGATATTATAATTAGACTCCCAAGACAACGTGAATGTGAAGCATCTGCTAGCTCTACGCTAATAAGTAGACTGCTCTTAATCAGAGTAAAAATAGGAAAATCTTACTGCTTGCGCTTCCCTGACCTACTTTCCAACAGCAAGGATTAGCTTGTCTACTTGATCTACCTTAAGATCATTTTCAGAAGGAGAAGAAAGTTGATTTTCTCAAACTATACAGTAGGAATAAGAGGGCTAGAGTGTCTCTGTGTACTAATTTCCTGCAAGTTTTCTAATTACTAACATAACACTACAAAGGGCTTTATGAATTTTGATGAGCTCACTAACTGGTTGTTCAGGAAAATGAGCTTTGAATGGCACTGCAGGACTGGTAAGACGACAGTCAAAATAGCTTTTCTGTATTTATTTTCAAGTTAACTGACAAACTTACATCAGAAGAAATATTGCTCTGAAAGGGAAATGAGCTCACGGATGCCAATAAACACATAAGTGGAATGCCACAGCTTCCATATATCTGAATGAGAAGCCGTCTGCTGGAGCTTTGAGTGGGTCCTCACCGTGAAGTGTGCTGACGGACGGCTCCTATCGGCTCCGACCACGTGTCGGAGCTCTGACACACTGTCTGCTGTCAAACCCTTTATTGTAACTGCCTCCATCCCTGCTGAAACACCCATTAGCCTGATACAGGTTTTTCAGCCAGTAACAAAACATCACATCTCTCCCACATAGATAATTGAAGGGAAAAAATACCAAAAAGAAAAAAAAAATCGAGCAAACCATAACTTCTTCCAAATACAATTAAATTAAACAGAATATGGGTTTCTCAAAGACAGGTTTGCTCCTTTATAGAGCTCTAAAAACCTCTTAACCACACAGATGGATGGCCACTGCTCAGTCCTGTCAATATAAGGCCATTGATGCTTCATGATGTAATCAAACTTTGTCCAAACTAGCTATATTTTTATTTCCTTTAACAGCCTATTTCTTCATGAGCAATAAGATCAGTTGCACAGTCCAATTTCATCACTAGGGAAACACCAAGTGCTGGACCAAAGGGTTTCCGATCCTGTGTCTGATCTCATGGATTCTGCCTAATTGTGTATGTGGGCAGTGTATTTTTTTAAATGAAAAAAAAAATCCTTTAGCCCACATTTTTATGATTATCCAAGATAATGAAGGGAATGGGAAGGCGGAAGGTGACTGACAGTTGTTTGGCTACTAAGAGCCAGATATTTTATCTATCTTTTGTATCTAGTTTCTATGACATCATTATTTACCCTACCTCCCTCTCTGTTATCTTTATATTTAAATAGTGATTGAAGAAATGATATGAAGTGACCCAAAGGAAAAATAATATCTATATGAATGGAGCTACCACAAGCTACTTGTTTTTTGTGGTAACAAGTATTCCCCAGGACCTCATCTTGCTGCTGCTCAGAGGCAGGATCGAAGGTTATAGGGGGTTTGGTCAGAATCTTAGTAATCCCAGTGCCTTAGTCAACAATGGAAGCAATCGGAAGTCTAATTTTATCTGTACTATCTCATTTTTCAGCTGCTTAAGCAAGGGAAATGATCTCAATTCATAGTGATTAGGAAGTGATTAAATTAAGGCATGTACATACAATGGAATGCTATACCGCTTGTTAAAATGATGTTTCTGAAAATTAATGACATGGAAGAACAGTCATGGTAAATGTCAGATGAAAAGAAGTGGAATTAAAATTATGAATAAAACATTATTCTAGTAGATAAACACGTATTTCACGTTGAATAAGATAGCCATTACCTCCAAGTTGTAATACTAGAGATTATTTTTATTTTGCATATTTCTTCATTTTATAAATCTTGTTAAATACATGTTGCTTTTATAATTTAAAAAGATTTATGCTAAGGGTATGGAGTTTATAAATAAAACCAGAATGCATTGGAAGAGTATTTCATATGCACCCCTCACAGAGCGAATGCCTCAGGAAGCTGGCCAAGGCCCCCCCGTCTCGTCGCCCAAAGTGTCCCTTCCACTGTGCTCTGGGACTAGCACTGCCCTCTCCTTCCCTACACATGAACTGGACTCTCCTGCCTCCATGATTTTGCCTTTAAGCCCTCTTCTTTCTTGAGTACACATTCCTTCCTCTTGGCTCATCAAAATCATATTTGCAATTCTCTTCCTAGGTCTCATTTATCCAGGATGTCATTCCAATTCTCTGGATTCTAGTTCTCCTGCTGAATTTGATGCTGAACTTACCATAGTCAGTTGAGTGCCTGTTAGTCTCCCCCCATGTTTATTGAGATATAATTGACATGTAACATTGTACAAGTTTAAGGTTTTTACTATGGTGATTTGATACACTTATATATTGTAATATGATCACCACCATAGCATTAGCTAACATCTCCATCACATCACGTAATTACCACTTCTCTTCTGTGATGAGAACATCTAAGGTTTACTCTTTTAGCAACTTTCCAGTATATAATACAGTATATTATTAATAAATAACAGTGCTGTGCATTAGATCTCCAGAATTTATTCACCTTCTAACTAGAAGTTTGTGCTCTTTGACCAAAACCTCCCCATTTCTCTCACCTCCCAACCCCAAACAGTAACCATGATTCTACTGTTTTTATGAGTTTGGCTACTTTTAGATTCCATATATCAAATGATATTATACAGTATTTTTCCTTTATATCTGACTTATTTCACTTATCATAATGTCCTCAAGACCCATCCATGTTGTCTCAAATGACAGAATTTCCTTCTTTCTTGTAGCTGAATAATATTTCATTGTATGTACACACAGACTTACTTCAGACGTACTTCAGATATATTGTGAGTTTGGTTCCAGACTACTGCAATAAAGCAAGCATTGCAATAAAGTGAGTCACACAAAATTTTGGTTTTCCAGTGCATATAAAAGTTGCTTACACTATACTGGACTCTATCGAAAGTGCAATGGAATGATGGCTAAAAACAATGTACATACTTTATTTAAAAATACTTTATCACTAAAAAATGGTAAGCATCATCTGTGGCTTTAGTGAGTCATAAGCTTTTTTGCTGGTGGAAGGTCTTGCCTTCATGTTGATGTCCGCTGACTGAGTGCCTGTGGCAATTTCATACAATAAGACAACAATGATGCCCTGGCTGGTGTGGCTCAGCAGATTGAGTGCTGGCCTGCAAACCAAAAGGTCACCAGTTCGATTCCCAGTCAGGGCACATTCCTGGGTTGGGGGCCAGGTCCCCAGTTGGGGGCGTGTGAGAGGCAACCAGTCGATGTATCTCTTGCACATCAATGTTTCTCTCCCTCTTTTTCTCCTTCCCTTCCCCTTTGTATAAAAATAAATAAAATCCTCTAAAAATGAAAAAATAAGATAACAATGAGATTTGCACCAATTAACTCTTCCTTTCATGAACAACTTCTCTGTAACATGTGACATTGTTTGATAGCAGTTGGCTCACAGCAGAACTTCTTTTGAAATTGAAATCAATCTTCTGAAACCCTGCCATTGCTTTATCAATTAAGTTTGTGTAATATTCTCAATCCTTTGTTGTCATTTTAACAGTCTTCATAGCAACGTCACTGGGAATAGTTTCCATCTGAAGAAACTACTTTCTTTGCTCCTCTATAAGAAGCAACTCTTTATCTGTTAAGGCTTTATCATGAGATAAAACTGAAGCAATTCAGTCACCTTTTCAGGCTCTACTACTAGTTCTCCTGCTATTTCCACCCATCTGCAGTTACTTTCTCCACTGAAGTCTTGCACCCCTCAAAGTCATTTATGAGAGTTGGAATCCACTTCTTCCAATCTCCTGTTAATGTTGATATAGTGATCTCTTCTTATGAATCACAAATTTTCTAAATGATGAATACTCTCCAGAAGGTTTTCAACTTACTTTGGCCAGATACATGAGAGGAATCATTATCTCTGGAAGCTATAGCTTTATGAAACATATTTCTTAAATAATAAGACATCAAAGTCAAAATTACTCCTTGATCCTAGGGCTGCAGTATGGATGTTGTGTTAACAGGCATAAAAACAACACGAACCTCATCATACATCTCCATCAGAGCTCTTGAGTGACCAGATGCATCGTCAATGAACAGAAATATTTTGTCAGGAATCTTTTACTCTGAGCAGTAGTTCTCAATAGTGGGCTTAAAATATTCAGCAAATCATGTTTTAAACAAATGTGCTGTCACTCAGGCTTTGTTTTTTTCCATTTATAAAACACAGAAAGAATGGATTTAGCATAATTCTTAAGGGCCTTAAGATCTTCAGAATGATAAATGAGCATTGGCTTCAACTACAAATTACCAGCTGCATTAGCCCCTAACAGGAGAGTCAACCTGTCCTGTGAAGCTTTGAAGCTGGGCATTGACTTTGATTCTTAACCTATTAAAGTGTTAGATGGCATCTTCATCCAATAGAAGGCTGTTTCATCAACACTGAAAAATCTGCTATTTAGTGTAGCCACCTTCATTAATTGTCTTAGCTAGAGCTTCTGGATAACTTGCTGTATCTTCTACATTAGCACTTGCTGTTTCACCTTGCACTTTTATGTTATGGATATTGCTTCTTACTGTAAACCTTACACACCAACCTCTGCGAGCTTCAAACTTTTCTTCTGCAGCTTCCACACCTCTCTCAGCCTTCATGGAATTGCAGACAGTAAGGGCCTTGCTCTGGATTAGCTTTGTCTTAAAGGAATGTTGTGGTTGGTTTGATCTTCTCTCTAGACTACTAAAACTTTCTCCATATCAGCAATAAGGTTGTTTTGCTTTCTTATTATTCATGTGTTCGCTGGAGTAGCACTTTTAATTTCCTTCAAGAACCTTTCTTCTGCATTTACAACTTGGCTAAATGTTTGGTGCAAGAGGCCTAGCTTTTGGCCTGTCTTACCCTTTGACATGCCTTCCTCGCCAAGCTTAATGATTTCTAGCTTTTGATTTAAAATGAGAAACATGAACAATTAGAGGCTATTTCAGCGTCATTAATGGGTCTATTTTCAATAGTGTTGTGTCTCAGGGAACAGGGAGTACCAAGGAGAGGGAGAGAGAAGAGGATTGGCTGGTCAGCGTAAAGCAATCAGAACACATACACTATTTATCAATTCAGTTTGCCCCTGTCTTACATGGGCATGGCTTATGGCACCCCAGAATAACTACAACAGCAACATTGAAGATCACTGATCACAGGCCACTATAACAAATGTAATAATAATGTAAAGTTTGAAATATTGTGAGAATTACCAAAATATGACATAGAGACATGAAGTGAGAAAATGCTCAATGTAGATTTACCACAAATCCTCAATTTGTAAAAGACACAGTGTCTGCCAAGTGCAATCAAATAGCTTGGCCTTACAGCACATCTTCTTTACCCATTCACCCATTGATGGACACCTAGGCAGTTTCCAAATGACAGCCCTCAGAGAGCCTGCATCTTTAAATCCCTCTATTCCCAGGATACAGTTTGGCACACAGCAGCCCGCAGTAAACATCAGTTGAACTCTGGTGAATTCATCCTTAAAAATAGGACTGAGTCTTGAGTGGGAAGCATTTAGATTCACATATGAATGTTTCAAAAAAATTGAAGGAACAGTAATAACAGTAATAAATACAATTGCTTAAGCTTACTTAAGCAATTGTATTTCTTCAAAGAAAAAGATTCTATAGTGGATTTCAGAACATAAGTTTGGGTCTTTAAAACTTTGGTCCACAGTAATTAGCACAGAAGAAGAAGGACCTTTGTATGTTAAAATGAGAAAACATTAGGAAAGAGGACCTAAAAATTAAGCTATCCTAATTTTTGTGGTTTAAAGAAAATAATGTATACTGATAGCTGCCATTTCATTTTCAACTAACCAATATCTTCTTTCAGAGTTACACCAACAATTACTACTTAGAAATTATATTTGGGACTGGAAAGTTAAATTATAAATTTGTCCCACATTTTCAGTGGAACTATTTTATATAATAATTAAAAATAGATATAAAACAAAACTATAAAATTAAACACTTCTAATTTTGTATAGCAGAAGTTTAAAAGAATAGGAAAACCTTCTGTTAAATAACCTTTATTTATGCCTTAGCCTCCCTAAACCATGGAGATAGCTTCTCTAATTCCTCCCACTTTAATATCTCCTATGCCTAGAGAACAAGAGAAATTCACTTAAATAGGAATGTGAAATCTATCAGACAGGCAGGGAAAATTAATGGTTGAATTCTACTTGATTGGCTATAAATTGTTCTACCCACATATTTAATCTCATTATTTTGAAGAAAATGGGGTCATACTACTTATAAATATGATAAATTTCTGGAAAGAAAAAAGTAGTCATAGTATGTTCATTGTGGCAGAGAATGCTCATAGTTCACAGAAGTCTTGCTTTTCTACTTCTGCACACATCTAGACTACCTGAGTTTCAGCCAATGAATGTGAGCAGCCAAGGCTTCTAGGAAGCAAGTATGCATCCCTGCTGCCCTCCCCTCACCCCAGGCACACCTTCTTCCTCCCCCTTCTGCTGACTAGATAAAGTTAACAAAGTCTCAGAAAATGGTCAAAGGGCGTTAGAGGGAAAGAGAAGGAGTTCTATGTCCAAACTTCCTGCCAAACAGAAGCACCCAATGTGGACAGTTACAGGAGAAATAAACTTGGGATTAAATCATGATGCGTTTTGGCTCTGGCTCTATATTTTATTGTTGCTAATATTGCCCTAACTAATTCAATACTACACCCTACATAAACCAGCTGAAATCTCTATCTTTCAAACACACATACACAGGAACTCTGTCATTTGTTGTGTGCGCTCCTCTCTGATTTTCCCCTCTTGAACATGGATGTCATTTTTTCTAGAAGCAGATGTAATATACATATGCCACATATGTCCACATTTACATTACTTAATTTATTCATCCATACAACAAATTTGGCAGAGAACTGGCTATTTAGTAGACCTCGAAAATACACGAGTGAAGAGAGCATGGGAGCTGATCCTAAGAGGCTCGTAATGTATCAATAGCAAGAAAGACGGATCTGTATTGCAGGAGTATAACCTGATGCACTAAGACGTATTCCTCCTGTTCACCCTCCTTTCCCTCTTTTCCATAAATGGCATTCTTCTCTTCTCGGGTCTTTCTCTCCCTCCTCCAGGGCCCACCTGTGGCTCACACAGAGAAAATGGAGCCACCCATTTTTGTGAACAGCAGCAAAGACTGGAAAATTCAGAGTCCTAGATAGATAGGTTAGTTAAGGGTCTTTGGAAAAATAGGTGTTTTACGAGGAGATATTGCTACACTATAATCATCTCCTAGAAGGGTTTCTAAAAAGTCTCTACATATTTTCTTCAAAATAATTGTATTTTGAACTGATGGACCCAAATTTTCTCTTTACTTAGACTGTCTGGAATGTCACAGAAAACTGCAATTACAGGGTCTCTTGCAATGAAGCTAACTGTAAATTTTACATGTTTATTGCATTTTACTGTCTTTTTAAAAAACTTCTACCAATAGTTATTACTATCAGCTGGCTTCATATGATACAGAATTCTCCACAAAGAAGGCATATACAAAATGATTTTTGGTACATAATGTTAAGACTGTATGAAAACCTGAAAAAAAGAACAAAACTGAACTAGTTACTTGTGCTCACATTTTAAGGAAACCATCCCCAAATCCCTGCATTAATAATAGTGATATTTTTTTCTCAATGTCTTAACGTTATTGCTGTGACTTTCAGATTTTGTTTTGAAACAGGCCAAGGATCCCAAATGTGCCATAAAATATGACCTATAATTTGAGATTCTCACTGCTGAGGTTTTATTGGTCAGCTTCTACTGTCTACTTTATTTATCTTCAGATTTCAAATGGGCTATGGAGGGATGGTTAAAGGTGAACATTTTCTATAAACGAGTCTTTTCACCTCTGTCTCCCTAGTTGATTCATGGCCAAATACAACCTTTGACCCCAAATAAGCAAATATCTAAGAGAATAATAGCTAGTTCCAGACTATTTGGCTTCCTATCCACAGGCAGGTAACCCTATTAAATATAGTTTAGAATTTTCTACCTCAGCAAACATATAAAATGTTCTTTCTTCTCCTCAAAAATAATTTTTTGCTAAAAAAATGAAGCACCATTATCAAAACTAAGTGTAATTCAATGGATTAAAAATCCAAATATATAGCAATTTACACACTATAAATGCTTAAAATCATTAGTCTGTTTTAGAAAGTAAATCATAAAATAAAACTGTGCAGGACAATGAATTGGACATTGTGAGCGTAGAAGGGTTTAAATGTCTAAACTAATGAGCAAGCTGATTTTCATGCACACTATTTTACACACACACACAGAGCTGTTTTCTTCAGAATCCTAATGCCTGAGCTTCCATGATAATTTACATATGTTAGTCCACCTAAATAGGACTTAATTATTTGCAAAATGTGTCATAACTTAGACTCTAATATGATAGAGCTTCCATCACAGAGGACAGGCTTCAGATGGCAGATAGCACACACTCTGTATGGAACTCTGCCTTATGATGGTGGCAGCCGAAGGCGTGTTACTATATTATCATATGTAGGTAGTTTTCAGGACGCACTCCAAACTTGAACTATAAAATAATGTGACATTCCAATGATGGGAATTTTAGAAGAATCGCACATTTGAAAACTTGGAACGAATGCCATCTTGTTCACAGTTGGCAGACCCAGAGACTGAGCCAGAGTGTGTTAAGGTGTCTATCTGCACCTGACCAGCCTGAATGCCCTGTCAACAACAATAAAGATCCAAGTGGAAATGTATCGAAAACGAAACAGAGAAACAATGCAGTACATACTCTATGATCCCATTTACATAAAATTCCAAGAAATGCAAGTAACTTAGTGACAGGAGACACATCCATAGCTCCCTGGGAGTGGGGGATTCAAAAGCAGCACTAGGAAAACTCAGGGGTGATAAACACATTCACTATTTTGAGTGTGGCGATGGTTTCACAGAGGTATAATACATATAAAAACCTATCAAACTATACACTTTAAATATGTACAGCTTTGTGTCAATTTGAACTCAATAAAGCTATTAAAATATGTAATAAAAAGTAATGTGTTCTCAGCTTGATGCACATACACAATAAAATGGTGAGAAACTGTTTTTTAATCATTTATTGGTGTACAACTGCCAACAACTAAACGAGCACTCCAGTACTCTTGTTAACAAAGTGTCCTGTGAAAGGAGCCCAAAGTAGCTGCACAAATTAGAAAGTCAGTTACAGAAACTGCGGTCACAAAGAAGGGCCGTGGAATAAAGGGAGACCCCGCGACGCAAGTACAGGAGCCATCAGGACAGGGAAGCACTCAACAGGAACACGATACTTACCTCACATGAAAAAAACAGAAATTTTGCAAAGACACAGGTTCAGAAACAGGCCGGGAAGCCCCGTTTTCCGAATGGGGAAACATGTGATGAGGAGGGAGCAGCACAGCTCTGAACACTACCGGACGGCAGCAGGTCAGCCTCCCTGGCGGTTCTCCCCAGACGCGCAGCGCTCAAAGCGAGGAACTGCACGGGGGGTCCGGGGCAGCCGAGTCAGACTGGCTGGGGTCAGAGGAAGGGTTGGTGGGCAGCAGGTAACCTGCCTCTTTGGAAATCAATGGACCAGTTGTGGGAATTAGCATCTTGAAAAGGCTAGGTCAGGCCCAGTTTAAAATGGATTATTTCCCCTCTGAATACTTACAGCACTTAGTAGTTCATCATACGGCCCCCTACATAACAGACTTGTTTCGTAGTCATTTCGGTGAGCGTCTGACCACCACCAACCCTCTATGTGAGCTCCTGTTCCTAAAGTGGAAAGCATTTGCTACCAACCTTTGATCCCTCCTATTACTGACAATGAAAATTAAGTGCAGGAATAAAATTAATGTTAGTAGGCTTTCCTAAAGCTCATCAGCCCTGTTTCCTGGCTGACACTGTCCTCTACTTCAAAGACTTGACTACAAACACAGAAGCCATCCAGTTCACCAGAGTAAAGAGTGAACATTAGAATCCCAGATTGAATCACAATAACCTTTCAACCCCTGGTGATAAATCTCTGGCTCTCTTTATTAAAAGTTGCAGAGGCCAGTGTGACAGGAGGGCACAAAATCTGAACTCAACCCCCCAATTCAGACTCCTTTGGCCTGTCTGCTGTGTGATTCAACTTGACTGAGTTTCTGAGCAGTCCATCTAAGAGGCAAATCCAACAGCAAATCTGCCTGGGGTGGATAACACAACATTTATTGTTCATTGCCCGCTTTCCTATTTCAGCGGAGGACTGACTGGAGAGGGGGTGTCCAGGTGTCAGGCACTGGAAATCTGGTGGCGTTAAGCTGTTAAGGCCCATGGGCTTTAGTTACATGCATACTCATGGTGCCTGCTGCCTTCGGGTCCATTCTTTCAAGCCCAGCAGTAAGACAGCACCAACCTGCACTACTGATATGTTGCCAAAATAAGCTCTTGAGTTTCTTTTGTCTCCCTAATACACAGAGAGGGGAGGGGCCCAGGCTAACTTGATGACTCTAATCCTGTATAGCTGGCATGATACAAGAAAGAGTAAAAGTCTGAGCAGTTTTGTTCAGGGCTTTTCTGTGCAATTCAATCTGACAAATATTATTAGAGTCTAGAAAGTTTCCAGCACCTTTTAAGTGCTGTGAATTCAGCACCAGAGGATTTAGTTCCCATTCTAGGAGAGCAGGTACTTCCCCAGAGGGGCTAGTCTGAAAGCCTCAGCAGGACAGAAGGCTGGTAGAGCTTGCTCATAAGGGTGGTGGGAGTGTGTGGGACCCAGGGCCATGAGAGGCATGCAGGGGTGAAACAAACACTGAGCCTGGCAGGAAGTATTACCAGGCCATCAACTCAAAGGGCTAGGAGTAGGAAGAGAAGACAGATACAAGATAACTGAAACTGAAGAAGAAGTGGTAATCAAGGAATTCTTTTTTTCATCATCACTCAAGGATATATTTATTGACTTGAGAGAGAGAGAGAGAGAGAGAGAGAGAGAGTGTGTGTGTGTGTGTGTGTGTGTGAGAGAGAGAGAGAGAGAGAGAGAGAGAGAGAGAGAGAGATTCAATGTGAGGAAGAAACATTGATTGATTGCTTTCTGTATGCACCCCAACTGGGTACTGAATTCACAACTTTTTGGTACACTGGATGACACTCCAACTAACTGAGCATGCGGCCAGGGCAAGAAATTCTTTCCTGTAAAGAAACAGACACTGGTACTTTTATGGGGTCTCTTCAAGGGTGTCAGGAGATTTGTTAAAGGCACTAACCTAGGTGAGATCCAACTCTTCAAAAACTATGTTATGAGGTACAAATGTGTCAACAATCACAATAAATGAATTTTCAAGGGTTGTAATAGAGGTATATACTCTGCTGGAAAGGCTAGGCAAAGCAAGTGACTTCTAAAAGAATCAGAGAAGCTACTGAAGGAATTCCAAACAGAGGGAACAGCCTATGTTTGGAACGACATGGGGAAAATGACAAGGACTGGAAAAGAGTGAGTGACTGTGTGTGGCAGGTACATAATTATATCAGGGGAAGTGACAAGAGATAAAGCAGAAGATACAAGTTGGGGCCAGATGGACTTATTTGCTGGAGCTGCAATTCTGGATCTTATTCTGAATATATGTGGAGACAAACAGGCTTTGGAGTACAGGGTATTCACTCATGATTTGTTCCTTGAAACCCTCTCAGCATGCTGATGGCTGCACGAAGCAGTTAATGAGCATCTACAGAGCCTTTCTCATTCTCCTACAAGCATCCTAGTTCCAGCTTTGAAGCTGGGCTCTCATTCTCTGCTTTCAGGAGTTTATCTCTTCACCATAGCCTCATTTTGATTACAGATTGTTTACTAAACTCTGATCTGGAACTCTCCCAAAAGGCCACCGATCCCACTAATTGCTGAAAGAGTATGACAAAACAAACACAAAAAGCACCAATGTTCTTTGGTCCTAGACTCTGGGATACTGTCAATCAAGGGTAGAGATAGAGCAGTAACACGCCCAAATCTGTTTAGAGGTAGATCAGAAAAGGATAACAGGAAGGAAGTTAAATGATAGGAAGGCAGGCCCATAGGGACAAAGAATAGAGATACTGCTACCACCTGAGGTAGTGGCAGAGAGGATTGATACAGAATGCTGAAGAGGAAGACTCTATAAGGCTTGGCAACTAATTGTAAGTTAAGAGTAAGGAGGAGAGAATAATGGAAGATCACTTTTCTATTGAGCTTTAGGTGTAGAAAGCTTTAGGTGAGCTTTATGAGGCATGTAGGCAAAGATGTCTAGTTGGCCATTGAAAACACAGATCTAGGGTTCAAGAGAGGAAGGAAACAGAGCACAGATATGATATGGTTTGATACACACTGTTGTAAATGAAGCCATGGAAATGGGCCAGAGAATGGAGTTGCTAAAGGAGAGTATTCAAGATAGGCTAAAACTAACGAAGAATCAAGATAGAATGAGGCTGAGGAAGAATCAAGTGAAGAACAATACCCCCAGCAGCGAGAGGAGGAAAGAATTTCAAGAAACAGAGACTGTCAACAGTGTCAAACTGGTTAAAATCTATTGAAAGTGGAAGAAAGGCCATTGAATATAGCAATTAAGATGGGAGCAAAGAGGATAAAAAAATGAAAGAAGTTAAAAGGTAAATAAAGGTCACTAAAATAAAGACAGTGAGTACAGATTTCACTTCCAAAGAAGGATGACCAGGAAGGGAAGGTGAGAGGTATGTTGGTATTTTAAAAGAAAAGAAAAAACAAGAATTCAGGAAATATTTTAAGATAATAAAATCAACATATTTATATGCTAAGAAAAGGGGACAAATAAAAAAAGAAAGACTGATGATATAAAAGAATAGATAACTGAACTTTGATTTCATTTCATGATTTGGAGGTTCATGAAAAATCATTCATAAACAAATTATTTTATTTTTCTCTGACATTCAAGATTGAACAAGCTAGAAGTTCAAAAATCAATCATTAGAAAGGAGAGGGAAGTTACAGTGAAATTTTCTTCTTCTACTCCTGTTTCTGTCTCTAGCAAACCCTGAGTTTTATCTTTAAAGCAGAGAATACTGCTTTAAAGGTGGTATATTATTGAAATATGCATAAATGTACTAATATTAATACCAGTAAGTCATCATTCAATCATATTTTAGGGGTGAAAGGTGGCTCTGCTTAACTGAAGAGAGTGTCTAATTAAGCAGATCTTCATTTATGCCATTCAAGGACATATTTCCAAATAATTACAAGATAAGAAAACTTACTAGCTATTAAAACTATGCTGAACATAACTCAACCTTTCTTCATTCTCTTAGAAGGCACTTACAGGGCCATTATTATACATATTAATTTTCACAAAAAATATAAAACTGTTAGATCTATTGATACTTTCTTGTAAAAATGGCCTTTATTTTTAGAATTGTTAAGTAAATGGACAGATAGGCTGAAAGAAATAAAAGGGTAATGTGGTAGACATTCCAAAATGGAGAGAAGTACCTATTTGCTTCTGGTTCCAAAAATGCTGTGATTGTTTTCTGTTGAAAACTTCCCACCATGGTTATCAGCAATCTTATTTTAATATATTTATTTCAGATCAAGAATATAGCATATACTAATGTATATCCTCAGGCCGAAGTACATGAAAGAGATGACAACATATTTCTGTGATTTAATGAACTACTTTGTGATAGCACAGATGAAATACTTCTGTTTTCCTATTCATCCAGGTGTATCAGTTTGGTAATTAAAGGAGATGATTGCTGACTTATTAATTCAAACTAAACATTGTCCCTAATGTTGTTAGTGTGTTCCAGTCAGAGGGCAAATGCCATTAATACATTTGAGTGAAGTATACCTACAGAAGAAAGTGTTAGAAAGCAAAATATATATGTTTTGTAAGGAGGCAGAAAAACAAGCTATATTTAGGAAATTCTTTAGTGGGGAAGAAAACAGCAGAAATATTGAATATGGCTTATAATTGTCATCATGAAAGAAAGATACAAATGACATAAATATTTTAATAATCTTCAGGGTCGTTCCAGCTCCCAGTACCTACATAGTAATCCCAAGAAGGTGCAGCATTTGGTTTGGAATCACGTCTGTGAAAACGTTGTCAGGCTGAGCACCCACAGTCCCCGAGCATGGGGCTCTCCCCAGGGGCATAAGACAAAGCCTGAGTCCCACAAGGCTCACAGCCTAATAAAGTAAACACTTAGACACACACACAAACAAAATACTTATATGAAATTCATGTATTTCATACATAAGCATATACAATATATGTATAAAATTATCCATGAGATTGTCAGAACACACAGCTTGGTAGTAACTGATCCATTATTTTATAGACAAGTGGTGCATTTATGCTACGTTGTCCCCCCTAAAAAAAACTGAGATGTTTTCAGCACATGCTCTTGTGTCTTTTCATCAGATGCTACACAAAGACAGGGAAAATATCACTCCTGTGCACTGGCCATGGTGCGAGGGCATTACCAGCATTGCCCCCCACCAACCCACACCCATTCTGAAGCTCCGTTTGAGAGCCGAACTCTCAAAACAGCTTGGCATCCCTTAAAGCAGTGGTTCTTAACGTGCAGGCCACCTGGATCAGAATCCTTTGAGGGTGCCTGATAAAAATACAGATTTTTTATCTCTGCCCTCGGTTTACGTCTATGAACTCAGAATCACAGTCAATGGAGTCTGATAATTTGCATTTTTTAAGTGTCCCAGGTGATTTGAGTGTGTCTTGAAGTTAAAAACCCACTGTCCAAGGAGCCTCGAAGGGTCCCCCTCCAGCATTCAGGGCTCTGAAAAGTACTCTCTCCTTTTTCATTTTAGCCTTCAAGAAATTTAGTATCAAAATTGATGTTGGACTCTACTGTATTTTACCAAATCCAACTAAGTCATTAATTGTAAGTTGTGCATTGTTTTATGTACACAAAGAAAAATGCTGCCAGTTAAACAAGGACATGTCATCAACTGTAAGAGGCATTCTGATTTTGGAAATGTTAAAATGTGAAATAAGTGCATCTTAGAACTCATAGAAGAATACTGACACTAAAATTTAACTTTTGTGTGAGAAGGTTGTCAAAATTAAGTTTTGAGAGGTGAATGGACATTTGCTTGGAAGCTGTGTGTTGAGGGGTGGTACCTTCAGACAAAGATTTGAGCAAGTTAAAAAACGCAGGGATATAAAACACAAACCTGGTCTAGAGAGGGTTCTGAAATCAGACTGCTTGAGTTCCAGTATCTTGCTTTGATACTTAAACAGAATGACATTGAGAAACATAATTTTCAACCTCTGGACTTCTGTTTTCTTATTTGTAAAACAGAACTTTACACCTGCTTCTTAGGGTTGTAAGGAATAAAGATAGAATGAAAAAGGAGTGTTGAACACATCGTCCAAAACATGTAACATATTCTCAATTACTGTTGTTGTTGTTATTATTATTATTATTTTATCCCTAGAGGGAACAGCCCTGGTGGGGTGGGAGAGGAATGGGAAGTGAGAGAAGATGAAGCCTGGTGGTAAGTAGGGATAAGATTCTGATAGTTGTATATTCCTAAGAAGTTTAGGATCTGTGTCCGAGATGCAAATCTAGGGTACAGGACTCACAGGAAGTGGGATAGTGACTGAGTTGTTTGCATTTTAGTTCACTCACTCCGGTGTCACTTTGTAGAATGAATTGAAAAGGAAGAGCCACTGGGCCCAGGGGAGGCTCTGGCCACAGTGCAGGTGAAGATGACGAGAATGATGGCAGTGCGGACACAGGCTGGGGAAGACATCCTAAAGGGTTCGAAGGCAGTTTAAAAGGTAAAGTTACATGACCTGGGGCTAATTTGACGTGGTGAGTGAGGGATTAGCAGAAGTCAAGGATAATTCCCTGGGGTTTTTAGTGTACAGAATTATTTTTAGACAAGAGATACATATTTTAGAATTCACAACAGCCTTTGTCCTTAAGAAAATTAGAAATTGAAATGGAAAATCTTAGAAATCAATATGTAATTAGCATTCATAGATAACTAAATAAAAAGAAGATAGTGTCAGGGAAAGAAATGACATGGACACTAGGTTAATATTATCAGAAACAGGTAAAGTTAATTAGAAAAAGAAAATAAGACATTGGTCACTGAGTTCATATGTTTTTGTTGCTGTTGTTTTTGTTTTGGCATCTAGTCTTGCAGAGATTTCATGCATGCACACACGCACACACACGCACACAAAGTTGTAAGACTCACAATAGGGACTATAATACTAGGGAGGTTTCCCTATAGCTGGAGTTAGTAATCTGAGTTCTAATCTTAGCATTGACCATATAATATCTTGTGATCCAAGACAATTTAGCTAACATAGCTGATCCAGGTTCATCATCTGTAAAAACAGGGACAAGTGTACCTATTTTGTAAACTTTCTGTAAAAGTATTTTAAAAGTTAAGGGCTATTTCATTATACTACATGTATCAGTGAGACATAAAAACTTTATACGTTTCATGAGTCAGGATAAAAAAGGGTACTTAAATTATTTAATTTAAAAGTGCTTAGATTTTTAGATTAATTCAAGCCTCATTTATCAATGCCATTTCTTTTTTTTAGAAATGTAATATTTTTCACTTGGTTTTTAGACACGTCAACCAGTGAGATGTAATGCTAGTGCCAAATCTCCTCTGAAAAAATATGAGCAAATACAAAGCAGATGCAAATGTTTACCCTATTTTAGGGCAAGATTCTGATATTTTAATCAGGATCTAAAAATATTATTCTTGAAATAGGAGCGTTGAATGACCTCTGCAATTCAGAATTCTTCTAAATAACCCAAGGGTGATGGGAAAGCGAAGAAGAAAGGAAACAGTACTGGAAGAAAGACGAGTGTAAGGGAACAAGGGAATTGTGACTGCAGCATGGACTTGAACATAGTCAAGGGATAGTCAAATCTAAGGGAAAAAAAGGCATGTAGGAATTCTCCCTGTTGTATGACAGCATTCGTATTTCATTTATCTTAGGTTTGCTTTTCTTTTTTTTAAATTTCCTACCCTTGACCAGAATGGAGAACCGGGTCTTTACTCTGTATTATTACCTCAGGTACAGAAATATCTTTCCTGAGTCTAAATGGACCTACCTAAGCTACACAAAGTTGCCCATTTACCCTGATCCAGACCCCTGTTGATAGTATATGAAGTGTCTAGTGCCCACTCCAGCCTTCCTTTTAAGGGTAAAAATGTGCCTTTAAGGAAAAAAAGTTATTGAGTGCCTGCTCTGTGCTCAGCCGTACGCAGGGGTTGGGGATGTACTTGCACACGATGTAGCAAAGCTCCTCGTGGAGTCTCCTGGTTTAATGGGGAGAACGATGATCACATAGGTACTTACAATGTTGGGTAACACATGCTGTGGCGCAGGAACTGAGCGTATGCATAAAACACCTAAAATCTTAGCCAGTTTGAAGGCTGGGGCTCCAGAAGACTTTCCAAAGGAAGATGTATCTAAGTTGAAATTCAAAAGCACACAGAAATGAGACAGGAGAAGACAGACGGCAGAAGACAGAAACGTATAAAGGCTGGGAGCTGGAGAAAACTGGCTTCTGTGAAGAACTTATGGGGGGCATGTGTATTTGCCCTCATGAACATGTGTGTTAGGGGCGGAATGAGAGAAACAGCAAGACACGAGGCTGGAGAAGGAAGCAGAGGCCAGGGCATGCAGAGGCTTAAAGGCCATGCCAGAGAGCTTGGTCTCAACTGTGTCATTGCTCAGAACCCACTGGCGAGGTTTAGGCCAGGGTCCCGCAGCATCAGTCACACTCTAGAAGGAATCTGACTGTGGTGGGAAAAGGACTGGAGGGGCAGCAGAGGGCAGGGAAGCACAGACACCAGTTAGTGCTTTCTCCCCTCACGATAGTCCAGGGGTGGGTCTGACTCAAGGAAGTAGTCACAGGAACGGTGGAGAGGAAGGCAGTCAAGCAATATGTCATCTTGAAGTGACATCACATTAGGGCCCCCTCATTTGGCTAAACGTGGACCAAATAGAGAGTGGATTCATACATGGAGTATGAGAGAAAGGGACAAAGGCCATAGAGATGAGAAGTGTGCTAAAACACGCGGGCAGTGTACCCAGTGTTACACTTCATGTTTTGTATCAGTTATTTAATTTTCATAATGATCTTACAAGGCACAGAGCACTTCCCTTTATAGACGAGGACTCCCCCACAGTCTGCAGCCACTTGATAAGGAAAGTTGGTGATGTGATTGGCAAAATGTATTTGTGTTTGGAAATTTTTAAATCTGAGAGGAGCATTTAGGTAAACACAAATAATACACATAAATAAATCTGTTAAACCACACCGATCAAAAAATAATCAAAGATCTGAATACTAA
The DNA here is from genome assembly GCA_039655065.1 of Glossophaga mutica. NCBI lineage: Eukaryota > Metazoa > Chordata > Mammalia > Chiroptera > Phyllostomidae > Glossophaga > Glossophaga mutica. The sequence continues at coordinate 45,790,951 of CM077304.1, forward strand.
ATGGTTACAGAAGTAAAAAAAGGGGAAATACACTGTGTGTGGTTGACCTGGATAGCACGACTGGAGCCATTAAAGTGTTGATGGATGAAAGCAAGGCTAACAAGGACTTTGATTTGATACATGATTGAAAAGGAAATGATTTGGTGGCAGGCAATAGAACTCAGTATGTGTAAAAGATGACTCGTATGCTTGATAAAAGTGAAAAGCCCAAACCTAGCACATTATTACAATTTCAAGGAGAGTACAGAATCACATAAAGAAAAACCAACCTTAAATAATCTGCTTCCAAATTATGACTTACACTGTAACAAAACTACGTGGTGGTTTTAATGTAATTGTGTTATTCCCACACTGGCGATGTTTTCGTTCTGTTCAGATGGAATTTTGATTTGAGACTTGGTGCCATGGAAATGAAACACAGCAGTGAAGGCGTGGGGGCATGCAAGCCTTTGGACTTGATTCATCCAGAGTAAGTAAGTCATCATATTCCTTATTTTTACAATTCACCATATCCTCACCGTGGTATTTAAAAGAGAATCATCCAGGCAGGACAGTAATATGAACTTATTATGAAAAGCTACAGTTTGATGAATGTGTACGTAATAATGATATTTCCCAGAAATTGATGAAATTGTTTCTGACACGAATCCTGAGAGAAGTCGCTTTTACGTTAGACTGCCACACGCTCATCTGTGATCGTGAACTGTGATGTGCGTGTGCATGTGCACATAAAACACACTGTCAGACAGCTGGTCCGTTAGTCAGCAGGCGGTATCAGCATTGTGCCCACCACGATTAACTACTTTCTTTAGCTAGACTAATAATCACTACCACATACAATGAAATAATCTTAATTCGAATTCATAAATGGCTGTTCTGGACCTCTCTGTAATTTTTTAGTTATGTCAAGATACCATTTTTATAAAGTATGACCACTGTATCCAAAGGCTTTTATGTCTTGGGACCTGGAAACAATATGAAGCAACTGAAATATATATGAATATATTAAAAGCATTCTGAATATTAACTAAATTTTGGTTTAAAAATTTTTATGAGAAGACATCCATTCATTTTTAAAGAAGACTTTGATTATCACTCTATTAGGTAAAACTATCTGACTGAAAAACAATTTTCTCTTTAAAAAGAACAAGAACTAAGAAATTTTTTTACCATTTTCAGCCAGAGATTTAAAGACTGATTTCAAGGCACGTCAACAGGTTGAGTTAGCATAGCGGATAACTTCTCTGTAAATTTCCTACTAGCATGTTTCATGATAGGACAAGGCTCATCTGAAAAGCAGGTAACATTTTTTAAAAATATGAGCAAATGCATGATTGCATTTTTAAACAGCACCCTGTCTATCGAAAACCAATTGAGGTACCCAAATGCAAAGGACGCACAATATGATTGAAAATGTAATACGGAATTATAGTTCATTAATTCTTCAAGTATGTAATTTTCCAGGCTCCTGATCCCTCATTGATTTCTGCACACCCCAACAGGTCCCACTAAACGTGAGCAAAAGGAAATTTAATCATGTGGCTATATCATGTGAGGAGATGGCGGTGCTCCACAATTACACAGAAAAATTGGGAAAGGGATTTTTCCAGTGACTGCTTCACCATGTAGCCCTGTTAACATTTCTTCGTTGTCAAAAATTGATCAATCACAGACCCACAGGCAACTGGAATGGTGACAGTCTCCTATTATGTAGCCAATACCATAAAAGGAACGATACTTGAACAATCGAAGCTGATAATTCAGAATACTTAATTAGGCATGATGAATTGGATGTATGCTTCAATCTTTTTTTTTCTTCACTTGCATGCAATGTATTTTCTTATTGCTACCATTGCTAGGGAGTATGTCAATGTCCGCAAAATTTAAAAGAAAAAAATTATATATTAAATGATAGAACACAATTATAATTGTGAGTTCTGGCTAGATAATTCTATTCTGATTTTCTATGTTTTATAAAGGTTATCTCTTTAAAATGATAATTCTCCATTCATCTCTGCCAACTTGTCCTTGGACCTTAATTTGCTTCATTTTCCCACATCTCAGACTTGAGCAAAATCATTACCTGCAGCCCATGAATACAGTGTCAGTTAGTAAATGCCGGTGCATGTAGTCTGAAAAACTGGATGGAAATGCATTCTGTCCAAGGCAAATTTAGCAAATGTGTGGTGCTGCTTGCTTGCCTTGCAAAGACAGCTAATATTTCAACCTCTGTGGAAACTGCACTGACAACCCCTATTGGGGTTCTTCCATAAAAAATCAAGGTCAGAATAACCCTATTGTGCTTTATTAATAGGTTCGAAGCACAGCACATACGTTATATATTTAGAGAAAAAAAGCTAGGTGGAATCTTATAAAGAGGTGTCCTGAAAACAGCTGTGTGAACAAAAGCCATTTTAGCAGCAAGAGGAAAATCTACCATGGAGGTCAGCCTTTAAATAGCCCTTACAACCATTTCCTCTCTTTAGAAGATGGAATAGTAAATGGGGCAATCTTGAAGGAGTTTCAGCTATTCATTTTCCCCTCTTTATATCTTAATGCATAGCAGTGCCTCCTTGGCTTAGCCTAGTGTAAATGGGTTTGTCACCCAGAACACATAATTCAGCCACAAGCTGGCAATTAGCCTGTGCTGATTTACTGATATGCAATCCCAGATCTCAGATCAGCAGTGACTGAGCTGAAACAGTAACCGTTTAGAGTTCTTAAGAAGCCAATTAAGTAATTACTATTTTTTTCACAGTTTGATTGTCTATCTCCTTCATTATAAAGTAAATTTATATAAGAAAAGGGAATTTATCTTGTTCATCAGAGCATCTCCAGTCTTTAGGAGTTCCTGCTACATGGTAAGCATTTGATAAATATTTATCAGATGAATGAATGGATTAATTTCATGTGGAATGTTGATATTTCCACATTTAATAAATATTATTATTGAAGTACAAAAATGAGCATTGAAGCATTTCAGCATAACACAGGCAATGTGAGAAGTTCTTACTGCCAGCCTTGCCCAGATCTCTTGGGCTCCATGACCCTATGAAAAATACACTGCACAAAAAGTGTATTATAGAATGGCGTTTATCTTGACTCATGTCTGAAATGACTTCTAAATCTTCAACTTTATTTTAGTAGCAACTTATGGCTCGTATTAACCACAAGAATTTCATAGTCAGGATGTATACATTATAGCCACATACATGAACAATAAACAAAAAAATAAGGAAGACAGAGAGACCATATCAAAAGTTTGTATTACTGATAAAACAGCATACAGCTTGAAAAAAAACAAAAAACATCTCTGAATAGATCGTGTAGGTCATTGCATATATTCTTCGTCTCTTCGAAGATATTCTATCATTCCAAGCCCATCATTACATGTTTTATTTATACCTAGTATTTTTAAGATCAGTAATTCAAATGTTTGTTATTTTTGATAGTGCTGATCTCTTCATAAATATGTTAAAAATAAAACTTAGCCAATTAGTAAACATATTGGAAATTTATTTTAGCAATTATGGAAAGTTTTTTTGGTACAACTATAAGAAGTTTTAATATTTAGTCATTTTAAGATTTTTTTGACAACTGTGTTTCAGTGTTGTTTAGTTTTGTGTCTGTTTATACCCAAGTAAATGACAGAGCCAGACTAATACTATGGGTGATTGGAGATTTACAGTTTAGAAGATAGAATGAACAACAACAGCACAGATTCTAACGACAATTACAACAAAATCACCACCAAGAACTAAACCAGCAAAGAGGCATGTTGGAAAGGCTTAAATACGTAAAGAAATCTTAGTTCCTGCAGCCAACTGAAGCCCCATGACATGGCCAAATTCCTTATCCCTTCCCATTTCCAAGAAGCTATGCAGGAGAACAGGTTCTGAGACTCTCAATAATACTCCCAGATCCGACAAGAAGAGAACTAAGTGGGCGCTCTCTTCTGACTACGGAGTGGCGTAAATAGCAGCAGGAGAAAAACAGGCCATACTCCTGACGGTGCTGATTCTCAAAGAAGCAAGTGCCACAGCAACACCAGCAACCCTGGTACCAGGGACTATGCAAAGCCTGAGCGTGAATCCCCAGAGGAAATAGGGCTGTCCTCTGCCTCTGTGCACAGACCTCTGACAAATCAAACCTTCGAGGAAATCCCAGGAGTGAGGTCAAAACTTAGAGAGCACAAGACACTTCCTCAACAGAGCTCTCCTCTCAGACCATCAGACCTTCAAGTCAGAGACAATTTTGGATAAAACATAAAATACCCAGCCATCAAAACACACTGTGGAAGGCCACGTCAAATGGTTTTCAGATGGGGCAGGAAGAAGTCAAATAGGAAATCTGGACCAAACTGATCAAGTGTGAGTAAAATATAAGGAAAGGGAATGGAGTCAACGTACAAAAGCTATGAAAAACAATAAAAAACAGACAGAAAATATTCATCCTAGAAAAAAGTATAAGTCCTAAACAAAGAAATTTCCCCAAATCATTAAATAATAGAATATCAAAAAATGAGGCAGTAGGGATTAAAAACAAAAATAAATAGAAAAAGGAAATTGCAGGCATAAGGGAAATAAAAGTGAAGATCACAAAATATCTATTGAAGCAAAAAATGAAATACATGTGGTTAAAGTTTTCAACTTAAAAGAAAGTCTGGTAATAATCACAGAATATATACTTGGAAATAAAAAGAAGATTTAAGTCATTAAAATGTAGCTAACAGATATGGAGGAATGGCAAACATGATTCAGCTTTTTTCATTATATTTCCACCACCTGAAAAATCTGTGCAAATTATGGTTATAAAAAAGATTTTAAATTTTCATAAACTTTAAAATGTAAAACAAAAAATGAACAAAAATCTGGAGGCAGGGGTGATATGTTCCTTTTGACATCAGTGACTTTATCAATTTTGCCATAGATTGAAAACATGCAGTTTAAGATCTACAACAAACAATTTTTTAACCTTAGTGGAAATATAAAAAATATCAGGTATCTTGTGGTAAATACCATTAAACACCTTGCATGGCACATTAAACAGAGTTTGGCATGATAAAGCCAAAAAAGCCACTTAATCTTTATGACAATATAACTTTTTATTAAAAAATCATCACAAATTTGATCTGCATTTATAATGGGAAGGAAGAAAAAATACTATTTGAATCAAGAGATGCTAGTGCTTTAGAGATTCCACACTAATGTTCCTTCTGCCAAGAGTATTCCTGCCCCAAATATCTGCATACCTGGCTCCTTCATCTCCTTTAGGCATTTATGATGATTTCCACTGACTTCCTTCGACACGTAAAACTGCACCCAAATGCACCGACACCTGACATTCTCCCTTCTCTCTTTTACTTACTTTTCTCATTAACTAAAGAATTACAAATTATAGAATCCAAACTATACAATTTATACTATACTTATACTATATACTATAGTTATAGTATATAACTTATAAGTACACTTGTAGTTATAGTATACTTATGTATACTATACTTATAGTATAGTTACTTGTAACTACTATAAGAAACTACTTATAGTTACTATAGTATGCTTATAGTTAAGAATACTTATAGTATAAGTATAGTAAAATTGTAAGACACATCCATCCTATTTGCTATAGTTGTGTCATTTAACATACTATATATTTTAATTATATATCTTGTCCATGGTCTGCCTCTCTTCCCTATAACATAAGCTCCATGTGTGCAGGAATTTTCATCAGTTTTCTTCACTATTGTATCTTCAGTGTTGAGTACAGAGACTTGCAATAGTAGTCACTGAAGCAAATATTTGTTTAATAAACAAATGACTCAATAAAATATATAAAAAGGAGCAAGCACAATTGGCTACCATCCAATTAGCTACTATTCTTAATCCCTTTTTAAATTACCTAAAACTTTGGAGTTTTAAGTAAATAATAATTGAAATTGGAGGATTCACTTTCAGTTAGGTACCTGCAGGCAGATAACTACAAATTCCTGGCATCCTGATTCGCTGTATCTGTGCTTCAGAGCTCTGACATCTGCCTGTATCTGGCATGAGGGAGATGGGAAGTACAAGAGTAATTTATAAGGAAATGTCATAGATCAAGTCTCAGTCTACAGTCTTGCCTTTTGGGCATCTACTCGGTTCTAATATCTTGGCTAACATCTTAGAATTGCATTGTGCTTGCTTAATGCAGTGGGACTGGAGGGGAAGTGGAAATGGGAAGGTGCTTTGACAGAGCACCGCAATCCTCCAGGCAAGTTCTCCGTAACGCATATGAAGCACTCAGCATAGTGTCTGCTTCACAGTCAGAGTGCAATACATTTTTGTTTTCTGCAGCATCAGCATAGTACCCGTCATCTCTCTCCTGGAGTAGTCACCTAAATTTTCCCACTCCCAATTTTATCCCCTTCCAGTCGCTTCTTTCCACACCCATGTCTGCATGATTTCTGGCAACTCAACATCTGATCCTGTTTAAAACATCAAATTCTCTCTGATGACAGGATAAAGACCAACAAATTCTCTCTGATGGCAGGATAAAGACCAACATATTAATGGCCCGCCTGCTTCTAAAGCCTCATCTCACACCAGCTTCTCCCTGGCCTCTGGGCTTCAGGCACACTGCCTTCCTTTCCACTCCTCAAGTGTGCCTCATTGCCCCAACCACAGCCTCTGCGCACAGAACGCTAACCCTCCCAACCCCCACTTCACTTCTCTTAACCTTTCTTTACGTCTCAGGTCAACTGATCACCTAAGAGAAGCACTTTTGACACCACTGAGTAGGTCAAATCCTTCCCCCAACCTCCACACGCAGTGCGGATGGAAGCTGCTGTAGCGGTGTGGTGAGGCAGCCCTGTCTCCTCTCGGGACTGAGCAGGGTCACACCTGTCAAGTATCAGAGGGGCTGTTTGGTTAGGTCCATGTCCTCCCTGAACTATGAGTTCCTTGAGGACAGGCTGTGAGTCCTTTTGATCATTAAATCCTAGTGCCTATCCTAGCAGCAAGCATGTGTTGGATGGTTGAATGCATTATCATTGTCACTATGCCTATCGCTGTCATCACCATTACCATCAAATTCCTGGACAGACATCTTTCTGCGGCTTACCCCTGGAGTCTGCCTCCTCTTAAAAGTAGCTCCCACTGAACTAGTGCACCTTTGATTATGGCATCTATATACTAATAGTAATTCCACTCCCCTTGACCCTTAATATATAACCTGAATAAATCTCGCATGCATTTTTGAATTTGGCCTAGATCTCACTAATTGGAGGTAATTTCTACTCTTTCAATCTTTTGAATTCCCCATGCATTATAGTAATTTGTGTATTTCCAATTTCTTCTACTGGATTTTAAATTCCTTAGAGATGAGAGCTAGGCTGCACTTATTTTGAATACCTGTAGTACCAAACACTATCCTCTAAATAGAGATGTTTGAAATATTGCTTTAGCTCATATTTTCTTTCTGATTCTGCTACTTTATACTATTCCTCAATCCTCTCCTCTAAACTTCTACATTACCAGTATTTTTTGAGTTCAAGGAGTTACACCTTTTCTTTTATTGCTACTGTAAGCATGAGATCTTTAAAATAGAGCACATCTAATTTAAAATATTTAGAAAACAACATATATATTTAAATATATAGAAACAAAACAATCTTCATCGTATCATGGAGTATTTCAGGTGTAGGTAAAAGAAAACATAAAATTTCAATTTTGAAAATAAATTTAAAGTAGAGAAATTGATCAACATATAAAAAGTCTTAAGGATATAAAAAAAGAGCTAAGAAAAATAATAAAATGCCTTAAAAGCAATGAGAGTACCACAATGAAGTCATAAGGAGGCTATTTCACATTTTTTCTTCTAGATCTTGATTTGATTTGATTTAAAATTTAGAGATGTGTGTCTATTTTAATTAGGGTGTATACCTTGCACGCTTCCAAAACGTATTTATTATAACTAATTTGAATTGCAGGCAGCAAAAAACTCCCAGGAGAGAGTCATGGACAGCAAGCCAGACAAAAGAGCCTCCTGGCAACAAAGTTGCAAAGGGAAACACAAACAGTTTTTAACATCCAGTGAAATGGTGCACACAAGTTTTCTGAAACAGACTTTCCCCTGGTTTGAACTCTAAGAGTAATTTATAGTGAATTCTAAGTGAAAGGTTTTAAGATGATGATCTAAGTTTTATGGCTGGTTTGCAAAAAAAAAAAAAAAACGAAAAGTCTCTACTTTCTCTGTCTCTCCCAAATTCGTACATAACTTAGTAAGGTCTTTCTCGGAGGCATTGTTTTGATTGCTGTTTGCATTTTATTACTTTAATACAAGGAAGAAGCTCAGAGAACCCAGAGAAATGGATTTTAATATTTCATTTTAATTATCACTACAAAAATATCAAAATTTTTAAGCCAGCTTTTGGCAAGCACCAGATTGAAATAATTTCTGATATTAATTTTAAAATTAGTCCTTGAAATGCTACTATTTTGTTTTGTGATCAAGGGGAGAACATATTGCTTTAGGTTCAAACATATTGGCAGCTAAATTGATAAGTTTTAGTAAAAAGTCAGGAGTTTGAATTAGCTCATAGAGTTTACTTACTCTTGCAATTGTACCATGGGACTACTTACAGTTAATATTAGATTTTCTTTTTCAAAAATTAATTTTGAATCTGTTTGCATGCATGGACAAGTATTTACCTGAAACCCCGGCTTGCTGTGTGGGAAGACATAATAGAGAACATTATATTTTGAAACAAGTGTAACAGTACCCTGGCCTCAAGCCTGTTCATCAAGAACCTTTAAACAGCTGTAGTAAACTGATAATCAAACAGACTATATTCTAATAGGTCCTACAGGATGCTGACTGGAAAATTTCTATGTCCAGCTATCTAGATGCCTTACTACATAATGGAGAATTATTTAGTATTGCTCCTTAAAGTATGGGTTTAGTTTTAAGACTTTTAATACAGTTAAAGCGTTCTTTCTCACAGTAGTAGATCAGCAGAGTTAGTTTATTGTTTTTTAAGGCACATTTGGAATCAGAAGATGATACATTTAATTGCTGCTTCTGCCACTTTCCGGTGTGTGAGACCAGAAGAAAGAAATCTGTGCACATCTGTAAGCGTCACCGACCTCGCCTCTGAAGTGGGGACTGTCTGCCACAGAGAGAGGGCTTTCTGAGAGGGTCCAACGGCATCGAGTGTTCCGTAGCTCCAGGAAACTGTTAAGCCGCATTCAAGCATTTATAACACCATTTTTATGAGGTTATTTTTATGGGATCACTTAAGCCATCCATAGCATTGGTTTTTGTTTTTGTTTTTTTTTATTTGTTTGTTTGTTTTAACAAAGAAGTAAGTTTTGGGAATGGTTCTTGAGATAGTAGAGACTGTTTTTTAATGTGCTAAGACAGTATGAGGGAGGAACCCAAAAAACTGGAATTTATTTATAAAATATTATGTATTTATTCTTACATGTTTAAATTTCAGTCACCTTCCAAGTACCTTGCATTTGATGCAACACATCTATTGAGATTTTTTCCCACTGCTCAAAACAGTTTTTGAACTTGTCATTTTGATGCCTTTTTGTGCTTCCGCTGTTTTCTGTCTCACCTCTTCCACATCGGGGAAAATGTTTCCCTTTGAGGACTTGTTTTTAATCCGGGGAAACGAAAACAAAGTCACTCCGGGGAAGGCTGGGTGAATAGAAAGGGTGGGGCATGGGGTCATGTGGTTTGGGGTCAAAAACTGCTCAATACTCAGTAGGGTGGGGGCAGGTGCGCTCGCAAATCACCCTTTATGAAACGGGCAAATGTGTTGAAAGAGTCTTCAAAAAATATTCACTGAATTTGAAAGCAGCTTCTCGAAAGAATGCCAGCTGGTACACTGATACAGATGGGGTCTTGGAATACTCACTTAGCAGGGGAAGCCAGTACTACAAGGGGCCTGCCGTCCAAAAGATAATTTGGGGTTGGTTTTTTTGGGGTCCCCTTTATATGTGTTTAGAAGGGATGTGTCTCCATAAGTCAGTTTGAGTGGACTTTGTACCCACTTCAAATTAAGTTGAAATTTTCATTAGTGACTCCTATTTTGACATAACTTCTTAGACTACATAATGTCATACTTCTATCATGGGTTCATCGGAATAGAGAACAGTAATGTGGACAATTCATATTGATTTCAGAAAAAAAGAGGTGTCTGTTGAGATTGAATTGGGAGTCAGGGGCAGTCCACTCCCCTCCCCGATACACACAAGCGGACAGAAGACCACCACAGACATGGCACAAAATGCTGTCCGGGGACAGAGGGAAAACTGATGCCACTGCATTAACTTCGGAGGCTCTCTCCCAGCTTTTCTCCTTACACAACATGGACCTGCCCCTCAGAGGAGCACCCTCTGGCGTATCTTCTGAAGTTCCACTGAAACTGGTCCACCCCAAGAAAGCAAAGTGGGGTCAAATCCACGGATTGTCTGCCAGTATTCACAAACCATTCTGTGGTAGTAAGATATGGATACTACATATAATTAAATCTATGAGTAATTTTAAGAAACCCTGATACCATAGGGAAACCAACATGAATGTATTCCTCTGATGTATATTATTCTCCAGAGATCACATAAAAAACTACTAATTCACTTTTAAGCCCAAAGCAATTTACTTCTTTTGCTAGATGATATTGTTTAAATCACTTCTCATTTTTATTTTATTTATTTTTTTAAAGAGTTATTTTTTTTTTAAGATTTTATTTCTTTACCTTTAGAGGGGAAGGAGAGAGAGGGAGAGAGAGAGGGAGAGAGAGAGAAATATCATGTATGGTTGCCTCTCGTGCGTCCCCTGCTGGGAACTGGCCTGCAACCCAGGCATGTGCCCTGACCGGGAATCGAACCGCGATCCTTTGGTTCGCAAGCCCGCGCTCAATCCACTGAGCCACACCAGCCAGGCTCACTTCTCATTTTTAAAATATAAATTCTTATCCAGACATATTCATACTGTAACATAGGAAACAAAAATTAGATGGCCTGGGTATGTTGAACGTCTGGAAATTGGCTTTAAATGACAAAAATCACCATAGGAAAGCCTCAGGGCATTTTCCTGTTTGTGAGCTAAATATTTCATCTCTTGTCATAAAAGCCTATTCCTGTGCCCTTAAAAGCAGACAGAGCTTGAGTTTGAATTTTAAATGATCACAATGTCTTTTAAGTCAATCTAGGAAAGAAAATTATTACACAGTGGTCAACAAAGTAAAACATTTACATGTTAACCTCATTTTGAGACAGATTCTTTAAAGATGTAAATATTTGCCTGAGACAATTTACATTTCATCTTCCAGAATATTCTGCCAATTACGTAATTGATTCTAGTTCTATTTTAGGTGATTTCCATATGTATATAATTATAGGTCTCAGTGAATAAATAAAATTTTCTAGTAGTTCTAGACTAAAACCTACTCTTAAAGCCATCAGTTTTTATTCATTAGCGTACTACTAATGGACAAGTACCCTTGTGTACACAGGTTTTAATTATGGGAAATGTAAATTAACAGAAATTTAATTGAAAAGCAAAAAGGCATTTTCACTTTACCATCTACATTGTTCACTTGATAAACTGAAGGGAGGATAAGCTAACGAAGGGCTGAACTGAGTTATCACTAAGACGTTATCTGTTCATTAAAGATATTACTGTAAAACACTCTTCGTAATATCTGTAATGATTTCTTTTTAGTGCGTGAACACTAACGATCAACTCACAGATTGAAAGATGTATTCTAGTAGAATGAGTCTTGGCTATAAAAAGACTTTTAATACTTAAAATTATATGTAAAATCATTAATTGGCTCATTTTAACTACTTGTCTTTTTATAGATGGTTGGAAGAATAACACACATTTTGAAAAAATTCAGAGTTCTTTTGAAGTGAAAGTTAGGTTCTAAATGTCTTGGAGCTATCTTCCTTCTGAGAGATTATAATAAGGTAATAAAAGTCAATTAAAAATATGATTGACAATATTTAACTTAAACACAGATATCTTAGAAATATACTGGAAGTTTTGAATTTGGGCAAAAAATGCAAGATCAAATTACATGTAAATATTGAAAGGAAAAAAGTATCCAATTATGGCTGAAATTTTAAAAATTCAATTAAACAAAAACAACAAAACCCTTCAAGCTCATGCTAAATAAACAGAATGCTATAGCAGCCATTTTTGAGAAATGGTGTAGAGTTTTCCCAAATCTTTTCAAGGCTAATTCTTCCTCTTCATTTAGGTATCCAAGAAGTTAAAAGATAAGGTCATCATTAGTAGGGGGTGGCTAAAGATTCTGAGAGGGGAATTTGAGAGAGACAACTGTTAGAAGCTTCATGAGACGAAAATAGACACGAAGTAGTGATTCTGAAAAGTGGCAAAGGAACATTCTAAGGGGTGAGAGCTTTGCACTCCCTGTTGTCATTTGCATTTATGAATTTGAAGAGCAGCCAGACAGCACAGCTGTGCGTTTTCCTTCAGCCCCAGTCAGCGGCTCCGGAGCAGAGTGGAGGGAGCCAAGGGCTGTGTCTGACAAGAGCTGGGGTTTGCTGGATCACACACCATAGGGGGGAAGGCTAACAGAGTTAATGAAGAAATGTTGATATTGATGAACCACGGAGTCCAGGTGAGTATAAGAAAAGTGTTTAGATGAAAGGATTAATGTTCTCAATGAAGTCAGACAGTTAATGGAGTAGAGGTAGTAGAGTATGTGAGGTGGAAGGATAGGAGGGGGTAGCCTAAGAATAAGTTGCTTGAAAGTGAGATTTGGGGGTGAAGTAATTATAGGTAAGGACAAGGTCAAAGTTATAACAGTGGGAGTGGGTGACTGAGAAGGTGAGACTGTCAAAGACCTGAAAAGCCAGCATATGCATGGCTCATCCACATGCAGGATGTAAGAGCCAAGAAGGGCATGTTGGAAGAATATGGTCTGCCAGGCTCAGAAGTCTTCAATGAATGAATTGAACACAGAGGAAGGCTAGGAGGTTGTAGAGTCTGATGACATAAAATTGAAAGCTTAAACATCATTTCCTACAAAGAGTTCCCTAACCACTAACGTTCACACTCTCCCCCATTAGTCTATTCACACTCTTTATAGTACTCAACACTATGTATCATTCACTTTTATGCATGTTGTTTGAATCTCCCAACATGATGTGAATCCCATGAGAGCCTTGCCAAGTCACTACTGTCTCCTGAGGGGTGAGAATAGTAAAAATAGGCACACCTGAGACATTGCTGAATGAGTAAACAAATGAACTTATTTACTAGGCTTTTACCTTATTTCATTAACTGTGCTGTTAATGAAAAGACAAAAATGTATAATGCTATTACCTTTCTTTTCGAAGCTTTCACTCTGTAGGGGAGTTTTCTTGAAAAGAAAATGCACTCGGAAATATAAGAAAGGTACCCTAAGTGTGACAGAAAATGTTCTAAGTGTTTGAAGGTACAAGTGAGGTAGTTCCCATATCTTGGCTGAAATGTCACTTCTTTAAGGATCCCCCCCCCCCGACGCACCCCTGCACTAGGTTAGGTATCCTGTTATATCTTTTCATAGCACCTTCAATTCTTATCACAAACATAGTAAATGATTACATAATTGACTTTTAAATGTATGTTTCCCCTCCTAAAATGTAAGCTCCAAGAGAAGAGGAAGCCTGTACCTTCTCTAAGTCTGTAACCTCAGCTCCTACTCAGAGTACACATATTTCCTGTAGGACAAAGAGCTTAATGACTGAGCAAAGAGTGGGAAGTGTCATATCAATGACAGAGCAACAGACATTTCCTTATAGTTTGTTGACACAACAAGCATGCAATCTGAGATCTCGTTATGCAATTGTCTTTCAGCCAACAAATCTAGATTGCTTTATAAACAGCTTTTTCACTTTCATATATAAAGCAGATTCCTGTATTATATACCTGGGCTTTATTTATGGAGTTGTTTTGTTTGGGAGAGTTTAGGGGGAGAGATTATTTAATTCATGTTTTACTGATTCCATTTCTGGCCAAAAAAACCCTCATCCTTAGATTTCATTTATTCGTGGTCCCTTTTCTAATGACCTCAGTAGGTGACTTGTCTTCTGGTTTATTTTCCTCTGCCTTACTGAAAAGCCAAGTAGCTACAAATCCTGTGGACCATTGCTGCTCACTACCAGGCAGTGAGGTGAAGGCAGATTGCACAGGCAGTGGGTTTTATTAACAGGGTGGCCAGAACCCACGAACTCTGGTAAATTTTCTGCACAATGTAACCAAAGGGTACGCCTGCCATGAGCATTAGTCCTCTCAATGTTATTGCTTGGGGAACAGAATAATTTGTGTGACCATCACATTCTACTTCCTAATGACCATTATTATGTTCTTCGATACAGGTTGATGGGCTTTTTGTGCCTTTGTCTGTCCAAACATCTTGAAATCAAGCATGATTTTATAACCCTTTTTAGAAAAACATGCTTACAAAGTTGAAAATATTCCTGTCATTCTCATAGACAGTTGGTGAGAATATAACTTGGGTATGTCCTTTCTGGAGGGCTTGGCAATGCCAAAATTTAAAATATTCATACAATTTGGTTTTGCAATTTCACTTCCATGAAACAGTCTTACAGAAATCCTTTCACATTTGTATAAAAATGTACATACTACTATTTCACTGCAACCATTTGAAATAGAGAAACATTGCAAATAACCTGAATGCCCACTATTATGAGAACAGTTAAATAAATTATGATACATTTACACATACATAGAAAATGCTATGCAATTCACTGGAATGAAATATAACTTAATGTATTGACTGAAAGGCCTGCAACTAGTAAGTAGAAATATCAGATCACAGGATGATGTGTGCAGTATTATCCCATTTGCACAGCATACGAGCATGTATGTTCCTGGGTACGTAAGTACACTGAAAGGACCTGTAATTTTACATACCAAACAGCTAATATTGGTTACCTCTAAGGCACGGTTTTTTCACCTTGACTGCAGTGATTCCTTGCCATGGGGCCCTGTCCTGTGCATGGCGGCATGACCAGCAGCATCACTGGCCTTTACCCCTGAGATACTAGTCGCCCTCTCATATCCCCAGTGATGACTGCTGAAAACATACCCAGATGCTGCCCTGTGTTCTGTGAAGGGCAAAACCACCTCTGACCAAAAATATTGCTCTAGTGAGTGGGGCAGAAGCAACGGACTTCGAAGAGACACTACATAGACAGAACGATAGAGCAATAGATATAGTTATCCTATATATGTATACATGTAAGATTTCTTAAAAGAGGTGTTTTTGTTGTTCATTTTTGAAATAAATTTTCATTCTCATAGACTCAGAGTAGTATTATCTATGTGCCCCTCAGTGGCACAAATTTCTCCCACATTTTGCTAAGATACTTAATTTTATAGAATTTACCAATTACTCTGACAAGAAACTCAACTTGTACTGCAAGTGTCTTAAGGCAATTTCCTCTCTGATAAAATAAGGATAATAAAATTATTTCAGGCTTTCTATGTTGAGTACAATAATAAATGTATTGAAGTAGCTAATTTTTGCCATTTTGCTCTATAGTTCATTAGCATCTTAAATTATTAAGATATAAGGGTTATTTTGGGGGGGTTGGAATAGGCTCCGTGAGAGCAACGATGTTGCCCAATTGCTTTCCCCGCCACATTCCAGCACCTAAAACAGTGCCCTGCATAAAGTAGGTGCTTAGTGCAAATGTGTGAAATGACGCAATGCATCATCACCTCACATGAGCTGCAGGTTCACCAATGCTCCTAAACTAAAGCACCAGTATTGAGCGATCTACTGACTTAAAGTTACATACACAGCTCCCCCTAATCAGAATAAAATGAGACTAAAATAATTAGTATGATTATTTACTGGTGAACAACTGCAGCTTGAAAATTAATTTAATCATCATTTAAATTTATTAAATGCATGTTATGTTTCAAAATTATCATGTGTAGTGTTATTTATATATGGGGTGGGCAAAAGTAGGTTTACAGTTGTGAGTAAGCAAAAGTTTATTCTTGGATTATTTATTAATTGTTGTATTATTTATTCGTATTACAGCTGTAAACCTACTTTTGCCCACCCCTGTACATATATTCATAGCTCAGTGGAGGGAATGACCTAGGAAGGTGTCTCTCCCCTTCCATGACTGGTCATGCTCGGTGGGCATGATTCCTAGGATCAGGTCAGAAAGGACTTCTGAGGTCATATAATTTAACCCTATGGTTCATGTAGGGGTCGGATTTTATTTTTAAATAATTCCAGTGGAACAAAAGATCTGTGTTTATTTAATAAGCCTAAATTTTTAAAAATCCATCAAGTACTTGGAAGAAATTTCGGGAGAAAATGGTCCTTTTTGACTCTAGTCTTCCTTGGCTTTTACATGCCACATAATGAGTCCTCTCGGTCACCAATGTTCAGCTAAACCAGTACAACCCTTTACATCTAAAATGATATATGGTTTTTAGGATACTATAAGAGTACTTTAAATTTTGAATCTGTGTGTTTGACTGCTTGACCTAGATGGAATGGAAAATACAGTAGTTAGGCGCACCTGGTAGTGACTGATAAGCACTATGGCTGAGTTGGTCTCAAAACGCTGTGTTCCTCCTCCTGGGACATCCTGAGGCATCAGGTCAACACTCTCAAGCCATGCCCCACTGCCAAGGCTCTGGGAATCTGGTGAGGCAAGCCTCTCTCCTGACCCTGCACTCCAGGGGCCTCTCAGACTGCCAAGGCAAGCTCCTAGCCCCCTTGGGGGACAACTTGGAGGGTACTCTGCCTCAGAGATCTTCCTTGTTGCACCACAAGACAACAGAGGTGGCAATGAAAGTAGTTAGTGTGTTAGGTCTATAATTATGTATATGTGTGTTTCCTGGCATTAGGCAAAATCAAGACAAAAAGAATCTGAGCATAAGTAAAAATCATCATCTGTAAGCTTTCTTTCTTTTGTTTTATTGTATGTGTATAAATGATATTTTCCATTTTAACCATTTTAAGTACACAATTCAGTCATATTAATTAGGTCCACATGTTGTGCAACCATCACCACTATCAGTTTCCAGAATGTTCCATCACCCCAAACAGAAACTCTGTATCCATAATGCAATAACTTTCCATTTCTCCCTCCCCACACTCCCTGGTAGCAAACATCTAAGCAACTTTCTTTCTTTATGCTTTTGTTCAGTTAATTTTGCTATTTCTAGTTAACACTTATTTAGCACACAGTTTGTGCCAGGCACAGTGCTAAGAGTTATTTCATGAATTAGCTCAAGAATATTCATAACCATTGTAAGGCTACCATTATTAACTCCTTCTCACACGGGCGGAAACAGAGATTACAGAAGATGTAGTCACTCAGCATCGCAGAGTCTGTGAGCGATGGAGCTGAGAGAGTGAACTCCAGCATCCTGATCCCCACGCTCACACCACGATGTTGGCCTGCCTAATTGTGCAGAGTCTTTCCGAGGCCTGCACTTGCACTGCAGTTTACGCTCCTTCCTCTCAGTCAGTTCAGTGAGAAAAAGAACTGCTAGACACCAAAATACCCCTTTATGGCATTTAAATTCCAAGAGTTGGAGCAAAATGTTTGGTCTAGGAAGTCTCTTCAAACTCAAAGAAGCACTATTTTTAACTAATGCTCTCTAAAAGTACATCCTATAAGGTTTCTCTTAAGTGTTATTCTTGATTTTGCTCATAACAACAAAAGCAAAACAAAATTTCTTCACCACAATGCCTGAGTTCTCCTCCCAGAGAACTCAGACCCATTTACACAGACCCATTCTTATGTTCAAAATTGCCAACTTTTTACAGACCATACTTTTCTCCTATTGAATGGTTATCCCTATAACTCAAATGACTGGTGTCCAGTTTTGATCTCACTTTGTTCATATACCTGGTCCATCGAGAAGATTATCCCTGACTCTCTCTCTCAACACTCCCTTCACTGAGCCACATTCGGATCCATCCAACTCCTATATCATAGTTTAAAACGTACTCACCCCAATCCAATCTGTGAGTACTGTTCATTCTTTTTTGCACGTATGTCTGCAGCCAAATTTCTCACAACCAGGTTAAGAGCTATTTTTAGTAAGTCATTAATTAGGCTTATAGTTGTTTCCTCTATCAACTAAGAATATCTGCTCTCTCCTAACTCACACCTCCTTATTATAACCAATATCACTTTTTAGGAAAGATGACACACTGTATTTTCCAGTCCCTGGGAATGACACACATTTACATTTTCCATTATGTAACTCAGTTCATAACTTCACAGATATAGGCCACGTAGGTAATACCCTGCTTATGGTACTAAATGATTTCTCTGTCAGCAGAATTTCTTTTAAGTAGCCTATTTATGAATGTCACAATAGTTATTTCCTTTATCTGGCTTTAACCCAAATTATTTTTTAGTAATAAAAGCCATTCTGTGACTTGATTTCCACTGAAGTACTGAGCAGAGCTCCCTAAGAGTTTAAGATAATGTTCTTGTGCTTGAAGGTAATACCAATACAAGGTGACTGAAGGGAAGTGGAATACAATTGGCACAAACATGGCTGTTGAGAGGAATCACTTTGGTTGGGCAACTCCATGAGAGTTTTATAGAAGAGTGGTGTCAGGATGGTAAAATGGAGAATTTGGGTGGGCTACGAGTGCACGTGTGGATTTAGGTGCAACTATTTAAATGGAGAGCTAACTATATGCCTGCTATTTGACCTTCGACACACTATTTAATCTCATTAGCACTGGATTTTTAAAATGATCATGGAAATAATTATACCCATTTAAGTGTTATTTTATGATTAAAATGAGTTAAAGAATGTAAAGCAATTGGCACAATGTTTGGCTTATAGTAAGTTTTCAATAATGACCAGCTGATGTGTCAGAAAAGTTTAAAAGGCAACTCAAAATGATGGTTAAAGGTGAGGCATTTTTACATTAGTAGGAGAATGGCATGTGTCATAACAGAGGGACAAGTCTTGATTCAAAAAATATGTTGATGACCTCGTTGGGCATGAAAAGTGATACTCCCTAGCTTCAATCTCCTCCCAGAACATGGGGGAGGGAGCAAAGGGAGAGGGAGATGGAGGGAGGGAGAGAAAGAGAGACAGAGAAATTCAGAGGTTTGAGATGGAGAGCTATAAGCATCTCAGGAAAAGGAATAGTCTAGAGAGAATAAAATTACAACAGGTCTTGAAGGGGGAGATATTCTTCAAGAATGAGGGGAAGAGTTCTTCAAGAATGAACTCTGTGCAGGGGTGGGATCTGAGGCACCATAAGCCTGTATAATGCTGAGGTCCCCTGCAGGCAAAAGATATTATCAAAATATATAACTATTGCAGATTTTATAAAAATGCATGTCTGGGTGAGCACATTGTTAGAGCCCCTCCCAAGGTTGTGAGAGAAGCATGGGCAGATAGGTACAGCAAAATCAAACTTTGTTAGGAAAATCTGCCTTTGATTCTGTGGCAAAAAATAACCAACACATTTTTCAAAATTGGCATCTCTATTTAACTTTAGTTTTTTTTTTACCATTGCTTTATTCCACTTTAGTCCTCCTATATTACCCTCAAAATGTTGGTTAAAATTCTGTTATACACTATTTGTATCAGTGCTGCTTTGAGGGCAAGGAAGGGAATAGAGGGCGATGGGTGGTTTGTCGGGTCTAGATGATCTTGTACGGAGTAAGAAAAGCACAGGGAAGCAGGCTGCAGTGCAGTCCAAGCACCACACATCCAAGTACGGCAGCCCCTTGGGGTGTGGAGTTAAGCTGTGGGAGCAGCCTGGACAGGATGACTGCTTTTGAAGACTTGAGGGTAGTCGAGCTTCACGGAGAAGACAGCGTTAGGAAAGAAGAGAGATGATCAGGTGTGAAATTTAAATCTCCACGTTCAGGGGATGAGAAGAAGGAAATGCAAGCACAGGCAGCTGGAAAGGCAGAAACGCAGCAGCAGTGGGAGCTCCCGTGTGCAGTCACCCGTGCTGGGAATACTGTGCAGCGCTTCACAGAGGGGCTTTGGGTCCGCGCTGCCCTGTGTTTAACTCCTGCTCTTCAACTTGATAGCTGTGTCACCGTGGGCAATGTACTTACTTCTCAATCTCTCTCTCCAAGAACATGTGTCAAAACACCTACTACATAAGGTTGTGGCAATACAATGCAGTCTGGAGAAAATGTCATGTCGAGGAAACCAAAGGGAGCTGCTGGAATGAATTCGAACACTCTGCAGAAAGGTCACACGATGGGAACACTTTGGAAACAGTAATCAGGAAGTTAGATTTGTTTTCCAAGAGAGGTATTTCAGTGGAGGGGTGAGGTCCAAACTAAATGAGTACAAGTGTAAAACAAATATCTTCCTTCTATTTGCCTTTCAAGGATGTAAACTTGAAGATAAAGATCTGATCTCTGATTAGATAGCATAAATATTTATTAATAATTCCAACAAAATTAAGAATTATCTCCACTCTGCTCCTATGTAAGATAAATTACTTGATGGCTACTAGATTTTAGACATTTATTAGATCTTGCTTCTCACTCAGTTTAGGGTACAAAATTATCTGTGCAACAGAGTCAGTACCATTTGGTTTCTAATTCAGTTTTTGTGATGAATTTTTGTGAGTTATGGAAAGAGTCTGCTTCCCATCTTTCACTGAGTAAAGGCTTTGCCATCCTGTAATAGATAATTCACTCTTGCCTGTGCAAAACTGTTTACAGACCTCTGTGTTTTAATTAATTTCTTTTTGTTATAAATGGTCAAAACCAAGAAGATCATAATGAATAATACATTCTCATTTTTAGAGTCCATTAGATTAACTGAATTTCAAGCAAAAAGAAACATCAACAATTGCAACCCACATATTTTAGTTTCCTTGAATAAAAAATTTTAAAGAAAATGATGGGAAGTACTAAAAATACACTTGACTTTATATAAAACAACAAAGGCAAGGTTAATTTTAAGACTGGAATTGGGTCTTTCAAAATCTGAAGAAAGAACACACTTGAGTGAGGGGTTTATATTTAAAAGGCTTTTCAAGGCAAATAAAAACACACCTCAACTAAGAATGACAACAAAAAGCTCCGCATTTTCAAAGATAAAATAGAGAATTCCTTTAACTTGTTTTGTTACTTTGATTAAACAAGAAGCCCAAGTTCACTCTTATTCAGCCTTAAAATTATCTTCAGACATGAATATGGAGAAGATCGGCGAAGAAAGCCCTGTCCAGCACTTGAGTGCGTACTTTTCACACATTTAATCAGCTGTTTGCTTGCCTGCTGGCTCCCACCAGTAGGAGTTTATTATGAAGCCTTTCCCTGAAAATTGCTAGTGCTGGGATTCTAGCTCCTGAATTTGTTCTTCTCAAGAGCAATTGCTTCTGGGGTTACCACACCAGAAAAGATTAGTAGTGAGCAATCACTTAAAAGGTACTTCTGTTATTTTTGTACCCCTCTGTTCCTTCCTTGTCACTTACTTAAAGTGCTCCCTATGCACTAGACAGTCAGAGATATAAACTCCCAAGAGAGAAGAAAAAAACCCTGCATTTTACTTTCTACATCTTCAGTGGCACGCCACATTGTGCTGTGAATGCACAAGAGCTTAACAGATGTTTAATTTAGGTAACTTGGCACCTATATTTCACACAGTTTGCTGCCATGTCAAAGGTATTTAGTCACCTCTGTGGTGCAGTGGAGGCTAAATATCAGAGCAGAAACAGTACAGATTCCTTTAATTCATCAGCCCCAGACATGACTCCTCATTTCCCCACTTTACTGTCTGTACAGCCCAGAGCAAATTACTTAATCTTTTCAAACCTCATCTTCATCTGGTAATAATAACAACTATTTTATAGGGTTATTATAGAAATTATGGGTAAGGTCATATTAACAGCCAACATTCACTGAACCACTGCTGTAACTGTTTGTATGTATTAACTAAAGTAATCTTCTCAACAATGCAATAAAATAGGCATTATTATTAATACTATTATTACCATTCTATGTTAAAACAAGGAAACCCAGATGTAAAAATTGAGCAACTTGCCCCAGTCCACACAGGTAGTCAGTCAGTCGGTGACAGAGCCTGGGTCTGTACCCAGACAGCCATCTTCCAAGCCTACTCTTAACACTTAATCATCATACTCCACTGCTTCTTTATTGTTACAGGAGGGGCCCTTACACATGCAGTTTGAAGTAGCTACTATTATGAAAAATCATAACAGAAGAGTCCTAGATTATCCCACAAACCAAGGCAATCTAGACACAGTGCCAAACCCAGCGGGCCCTGAGTGCCTCTGACATTTGTCCACCCAGAGCCTGCTTAGACAGGCAGGCTGGCCCCTCCCATTTCATTCTGTTCTTTTACCAGAGTTTTTCTTACTTGGGGCTCAAACTTGCCTCTCGGTAAATTTACCAGTTTTGCGTACTAGAGCTACAAATAATAATCTAATCCAAAATCCAAATACTAATTTAGTTCTTCATATATTTAAGAATAATTTTCATACCACCTTTCAATTTTTTAAAGGTTTTTTGATTTATTGGTCAAATGTGTAGGGTTTGTTAAATTATTCTCTTATGCCTCCCAGCTTTCATTTCCCAGATAACTTTTCCCTATCACACTCCAATTTGCAAATAAGTTCTTAAAAATCTGTAGGCCAATGTGGATACCATATTCCACCATGGAATAAATGATGTGGGATTCATGGAGACTGTTACTTACATAGTTTTGTATATTCTATTTCTACTAACATAGGTTATGTTTGCATTTTATTTTAGAGCTAGCACATTATACTTTTGGCTCATACTAAACTTAGAATCTATAGTCAAGCAAAGCATGAAACTGTTAAAGTTGGTTTCCTCTATCCTGTGCAATTGTTTTTTTCTAACCCAAATGCAGGAGTGTATTTATATTTTATTAATAGTCACTGACTGCATACCATATGCAAAGCATGATGCTAAGCCCTGTGAACAACACAAAATTGAAGGATTCACCTCCACTCTCAAGGAACCCATACTCCAGTAGAAGGAAATGGAGAAAGTGGGGAGGGGGAAAGAAGGACAACTGAAGAAGAAAGTCACAGTGTAGGGCAAGGGACACAGTGAGTGTGGTCCTAAGATGTAAGAGATCAGAATTAAGAATCTAAAAATAAAACACCCTGGTAGAAGCAGCGTGGCCTTATCTGAGAGCCGAAAGCAGGGCAACGACAGGAGGTGCTTTCCAATGCCTGTTAAATGTTATAGTGTTACTTTGAAACCACTGCTCCTGCTACTGGAAGGACTTTGAATCTTGGTTCTGACTTTTGTCACGTTAGCTAACCTCCTCAGTTTATGTCAGTTGCACATTTGCTTCATTTTTTTTGACTTGACTTTATACCCATATCTGATATTTAACTTCTGGGCCATATTTTAGTTTAAAAAATACCTGTAATATATTTTATCCTCTCAAAAAAAAAAAAAAAATCCACCCAGCAAGTTCTTAAGGAAGAGTCACCTATAAGCTGGAAAAACAGGCTGACTGCTATGGGCTTGTCGTGCCTAAGTCCCATGGCTGCTTCCAGAAGTCCTACATGAAGGAAGAAATAGGAACTAGCCATAGATGAGACCCCTGTAGGAAGAAATACAAGTTCTCTTTGAAAGCACCTGAAATTTGCTGAAGAGAAAGAAGCAGCCTCAGCCCCAGCTCCATTCCCAGTAAACTCCATGAAGTTGTTCCTATTACCATTATTCTTTTTCACGTCCCACATACTTGCACTTTTGTCCTGCCACCACGAGCTTCGCCTCTCAGTGTGCAGATATGTGAGTGACCAGCGTGCATCACCCATAGGTGACACTGAGCATCAACCAGATCAAATGTACGGCTAAAACGGGAGAGACTCTCTTTCCAATTCCAGCAGCGCTGAGAACTGCGTAACCTGAAAATCTTCTTTCTGCAAACACATGACTTAAAAATATACAAGGTAACATTTATAACCGAGTCCATTTTTTCCCCACTATGCTGGCGTCCTGGTATAGTTAACAACAGAGTTGGAACGAACTGGCCCAGAATGCCAACCAGCTACAGCTGCTGTTCTCCCGGCACTGGAACACTTGCCTAGGTACAAGGCAACCTAGGCAGCTGTCTACCGCTGGGGCCAATTCTTTTAAAAAATGAAAATTCCTATGTGGCCCAAGAAGAAGCTGAACAGCACATTTGGATTTTATGGCCCACATAGTGATAGCAGAGAGGACTCGGTCCTATGTAAGTTCCAAAACTCCAGTAAAAAACAGGACTCTTGAAGGGTTGTCCTTCAGTGTAAGTGCTGGACAGAAACCACATGCATTCATAAAGATAAGACATCTGCTAGCGCAGGTGATCGGGAGAAGATATGCTATTCATGCCTGTAGTTGGGTGGGGAGAAAAAATGTTTGCTTTTACAGAGTTCTCAGGTTCAAACTTATACTATTTATGTGGTATACCACTTTGCAAAGAAATTAACACAAATAGCAGTGGGCAATACTTTGGTATACTTACAGAAGCAAATGCAAAATTTCTCCAGAGGAAAAAGACTCAGGATTCATAGGCCAATAAAGGTAAGGTCAGATATCAAAAGTATAAAATGAATGAGAAAATACTGTAGATGAGCCACTGTCAGCAAACAGAAGAGAAGGCAGATTTAGATGCCCTTGAACTTCAAACAACAGAGCAATATGAATATGTTTAAAATTGTTAAAGACATAAAACAAGAAATTGAAACCATAAGAAAAGACTAAGAACTAAGGGGAAACATACCAAAAGATTTGAAAAAGAAAACTCCTACGAGATAGTTAATGAACTACAAAAATTCAATGGGTGAGCTAAACGAAGAATTGGAGCTGAGGCGATAACTAACAGACTAGGGGGTAAATATGAAAAATCATGAAGGGCACAACACTGAGGCAGAGAAGTGGAAAACACTAAAAAAAGGCGGAAACATAAGATGTTAGGGGCCAACATACATCCAATAGGAAGTCCAACGAAAGAACAAAGAGGATGAGAGAAAAGCAATATTCAAGAAGATAAAGATTGACTGCTTTCCAAAATTGATGAAAGAGATGTCTTCTCAGATTCAACAATGTAAAGGAGCCCCAAGCAAAATAAATAAAAACAAATTCATACCAGGACACAATTCATTGAAACCACAAACCCTAAGGGAAAACGGACCTTAAAAGTGATTAGACTGAAAAAGTACTTTCAAATGAATTACAGTTGAACTGACAGCAGACCTCTAACAGAAACCTCAGAGGCCGCAGAGCCATGGAATACTTCCCTCCCAGGCCTTAGAAAACACGACCTAGAATTCCACACGAAACTAACCTCAGAGGGAAAATAGCACAAAGCTTATTTCAGACCAAGACTCGGAAGTGAGTTTGCCACTAATATACCCACTCTAAGAGAATACTGATGTAGGTCCTTCAGGCAGGAAGAAAAAAGGCAGGTCAAAGATATGGAAAGCAAGAAGCAAAAATAATTTGAGTATAAATAAAATATCGTATCCTGGATATATTTTGAATTATAGAATACTAAGTCCCAGATAGCTGTTCATGTTTTCATGGCTTCTAATGGGTCTCCAGAATATTAAGTTTCTACCTCTCCCGTCATGCTTCTAATGAAGAGAAGTTCATCAGCTTATTTATGTACAAAAATATTTAGAATTTATGAATGTGAAAACTGCAAAACATTCCCAACCAAAGCATGGGGGTGCTCAAAGGAAGAGAAAGGAATTGTCCCCAGGTGTACACTTTATTGGCAACCACAGAGTTACAAATTAGAATTCCATGATTGAGTGTAGCAGGCTCCTCTCAAATTCAATTTCCAATTTAATCACTCTGTCTAATGGGGACATATTGACAGTATTATTTTCAAGATATACTATTTAGGGGGGAAAGCAATGATTGGAAAAGGGATACAAAGAAAATTTACTTGTCATTATATGCTTTTTGTCCTTTTAAATTTTATACCATGTGCATGTACTGCTTATTCAAAATATGAATGCTGTATTAATTAATTTTAAAGTAATATTTAAAAATCTGAACACTGACTTTGGTTTGTTCTAAATAAAAAAACCAAAGGAATACAAATTCAAAGAAGTAAATGGCACAATACAATGTAAGTTATATTCAAAAGTGATCCATTGAAGAAAACATCAATATATTTAAAGCAAAAGCCCATATTCCCAGATAATTCCACTTGACGTTTTTCATGGAGACCTTCCCTCTAACAGCTTGAGAGCATTTTCTCTCTTACATTACCTCCATGATGTGCCCTCATTTCCAAGCTTAATTAGGCAGGCGTTGCAGTAAGAGCCTGAAAAATGTCCCATCACAGTTGTCATCTATTACACACGACTGACACAAGGAATGAGGGCGTAAGACTTCTTTTCCAATTAACCTGAAGGACTTGGAAGAATGACTTGAGATTTAAAACTAAGAACTTTTAACTACTTTCTGAATAATACAAAGACAGAATTCTAAAAAACATTAATTTTTTTAAGATTTGCATCAGAACTACAATAAAGCAATTTTAAGAAATGCAAAGAATGCATATTGGTAACTTAAACATTTTAAATGAGTAAAGCACAGTAAAATTATACTTAATGCTGGTTTATAAATGAATAAAAAACTAGAATCATTTCTTATTCTAATTTTCAGAATATCTCAGGATACCTCTAGTTAACTGAAGGATGTCTGAAAGCTTCAAACAGTTGTGTATATAAAATTTTACTTACATGTATAATACCATCACATCAGGTATCATGATGCTATATGCCTTGCTTACATCATTTTATTCAATCCCCAGAACTAATGCTTGAGGTAGATACTACTATCACCTTCATTTTGTATTATACATGTGACAGTAGAGGCAGAGGAAAACAAAGTAACATAGAAAAGGCTGGTCAACAGTAGAGCTGGGACCCAGGGCAATGTCTGTCTGACTTCAGGGTTTCTGTTTTTTCTATAATCACATTAAATGCTCCAAGGAGGACCAAGGTTTGGCAGAACCTTAAGCGAATAAAGGGTTATTTAAGAGGTTTAGGATTACCAACTTAAAGAGAAGATATCTTAAGTACCCAAGTGAACTCATACGCACCGTATGGTCAAAAGACTTTGGTGAGAGTTATTTTGTTCTTTAAAAATGAATTTGTAACAGGAAAATGTACTGCTGTGATCTAAAGCTCTAATTCATCTAAAGTTCATTAGCACACATTCATCAAATATAATTCAATCACTTTTGTCATTAGATGCCAACTTTGATGGTCAGATGGGTCTCCGCAAGTATGACTGGAGGTCCCGTCTTAGGAGGACCGACGATCCCCCCATGGATATGTCCCCAGATGACAGAGCTCACCAAATGATCTCTGTGTCTTGCCTGGAAAAATGACTTTGGTGGACACTGAGGAGGATCAGAAGCTGAACTTCCTTCACCTCAAATTTTATTTACTACAATAAAGTTTAACTAATGATTTTTTTGTGTAAGAAGGTTAGCTAGAGCAAAATAGATTTAAAATAACACTAGAAAAAGATCACCTTTATTGGTAAAGCAAAGGTATTTAAAGATTTTTCTTCTTTTTTAACTATATTATCTCAAAATTTTTCCTCAGTCTCCCTTTTTTCCCCACAAAAAAGATACACCTTTTGGTAATAAAATTTTACTGAGTCAATTTGGTAAAAAAAAAAAAAAAAGAAAAGAAAGAAAGAAAAAGAAAGAAAGAAAGAAAAAAGAAAAAAATACATATATTACGTAGAAATATTTTGAGAATTTTCTCCTGCTTCTGAATATTTTCAGTCTTTCATGTAAAACAATATAAAATAATGTAAGCTTCTGAAAAACATCTTTAAAAAAAACCTATATAATTATGAAATTAAATCAAGGATCCAGCATAAATAACGCCCCTGCTTTACTACAAAATCATAAGCATGTAATTCTGTAACATAACAATATCACACTCAAGTAAACCATATGGCATTTTAGGTGAAATGTTCAAATTAAAACTATACATTATTACACCCATATTATTACCCTACCAACCACACTCAAGCAGGCCTTACTTCTGCTGGACCTTGTATTTCTTTAATGATGAAAAATGTGCTGATTTAACCATATCCAAAATTTTAATATAATTTGATATTAATAATAAACACTAACTGTACATACTGCTATCAAAATAACTTTGTTACTATAAATGAATTAAAGGATTTTACCCTATACTATAACAATAATAATATAACTTTTAAAACCAATCAACCTCAATCAACTTGAAGTTATCTTTGAAGTAAAGTAACACTCATATACACCACATGCTTCATTTTATAATTTTGAAACTAGAGATATTAAAAAGCTATGAAAACACTTAGAAATGCACCTTAACTTTATATTCATTTAACTACTCACTAAAAATAATTGAAATCTCATTTCGTGTTTTGATCTATAGATAAGAAACTCATTATTTCACATACTGGAAAAAAAAGAAGCCATCTATCACTAAAGAGTCTGATCTCTTTTTATTTGATATTGTAGCATATATATTTTTTTAGCTTTCCCATTTGATACCAACTTTTCCCTAGTTATAAACATTCAACTTGATTCAAGTCAGCATTTACTTATAGGAAACTGTCAAATCTTTAAAGTTAGGGTTTAAGTCATGACTGAAATATTTACTTTTAGTATACTAAGACAGCTTTGCATATTAACTAGGTCATCAAGACATGTTTGCTGAGGTTTAGCAACTGTGCAATAAATATGGTATGGCAGTAATAGAGCTGTTAAATCTCAGCACATAGATTTCTAATACATTATTCTGTTATCTAAGAAATAATCACCCTGCTAAATCCAAGTTAAACATCTGATGGAATATTAGGATGTTTAACTAAAAATTTAGTTGTGTTGCTATACATGTGGTTGATTTTACACAGTGGCTAGAAAAGAAGTCTATGAAAAATTTATTTTAATTAGTAAAATGCATACACATAGCCCCTTTGTGAAGTTGGTAAATGTATTCAACCATTCCACCAATACACAAATGAGGCAGAAATATTAGGCCTGTTCAGAAAAAGTCCAGACATTATTAATCTAATGAGAATGGTTTACACAACACTATTGTAACCTGGCAGCCAAGGAGAGTGGACTGGAAGACCCATGTGTGAACAATGATGACTTCACTGTACTAGTCAATGGGGGCAGTCGATGCATTGAGTGAGCATGTGTACTGTGTGGCCACTGCATTCAAAATGACTGAGCAAGTACAGCAATGAATCTGTATCAAATTTTGTGTTAAGCTTGAACACTCCTCCATGGAAACTATTTGGATGATTCATAAGGCTACAGCTATGGGCAACTGGTGATTGGCAGCTTCATCATGGCAACATGCTGGCTCATGCATCACCTCTTGTGCAGAGTTTTTTGTGAAACATCAAATCACCCAGGTGACTCAGCCCCAGCCCCCTACACACCAGATTCAGTGCCCTGTGACTTCTGGCTTTTCTCAAAACTAAAATCACCTTTGAAAGGGAATAAATTTCAGACCATTGATGAGATTCAAGAAAATACAACAGGGCAGCTGATGGAGATTGGGAAAACTGTGTGATGTCCCAAGGTGTCTACTTTGAAGGGGACTGAGGCGTCATTGTCCTATGTACAATGTTTCTTGTATCTTCTCCAATAAATGTCTCTATTTTTTGTAGTACATGGCTGGGTACTTTCTGGACAAGCCTCATAGACTAAATAAATTCAGGGGAGCTAGTTCAGGGGAGACTTTCTCAACTAAAGTAACAAGAGCTGTTAAATGTTATGTATTAGGATTGTCTCTCAAAACCCAGCAAATCCCATCACTTCCTCCTGAATGAGTCCATTGTGAAGACCCGGATAGCCACTAGGGCCAGGAATTAACCTACTTTTTAAGCTCTGAGGTAGCATCCAACTTCAGCAATCCAAATTTAGGTCATTTCTATACTTAGGAAATCTTGGCAATCCTGTTATTTTCCCTACCTTGGGAGAGAAAAAACGTCCACAGTCTTCATTGTTAAAGACAACAGCATGAGTTGGCACTTGAAATGGTGAGCATAACAAAAAGCACAGACCCCACGAGGGACGAGAGTAGAATGAATTCCTTAGCATATAGCATGGCACAGGAAAAAGGGAAAGAAAAGAAGGAAGAAAAAAATGGAGAAAAAAAGGAAAAAGAAAACGGTAGGCTAGGAATCAGTACACCTGAGTTCTAAATTGCAGATCTGTTCCTGCCATGAAACACTTATTTAAGTTCCTTCACTTCTCTGTGCCTTAATTACCTCATTGGCTGTATGAGAGTACAGGCCGTATGACCCTGAAGGCCTCTGTAACTAAAACTCAAAAATGTCCAGCTAGTATGGAAGCAACCACATCTTCTTTTCCTTATCTTCTAATTGATTACTTGCTTATGCCTAATTTTAAAATTTACTCACCAAATATTTGTGAAGTGCCTAATAAGGTGCAGGCCTTATAATATGTCTCAAAGATTCAAAAGTGAACCAGATACAATTTTTTATCCCCATGAAACTAAATGTCCGAGTGGGTAGGAAGGAGTTTAGGAAACAGAGGGACATGAGGTTGAAAGCTGGGTAGATAAGCAGAGGCCAAATTTTCAAGAGCCTTATATGTCACGTTCAGAAATGTGACCTTTATCTTCAGGGTAATGGGGGATGCTGAAGTTTTATTCCCCTATGGGGTGATATGATAAGACTTGTGCTCTGATATTCTGTGGAGACTGGATTGCAGAGAGATACACCTGAGAGTCCTGCATAGTACCAGTCAGAATGGAGAGAAAAGGACCCTAGTAAACAGAAGCAACAGAGCCTGACTGGATGTGAATGGCAATAAGAAGGGCATGAGTCCTTGACCACTGGCCAAGCAGACTTGGTAGATGAGGCTGCCACTCATTGAAATAAGGAACAGAAGTTAAAAACCAGGTTTTGGTAATAGAAGAGGAAGAGGAAAGGAGTCATGAGTCACAGAGGAGATGATGAGTTCAGTTTGGAGTGTTTGGATTTAAGGTGCCCAAAGAAACATACTGGGAGGCATTGGATATTTGACTTTGAATCACCTTCCACAGAATGAAACAGCAGTTACTGCTCTTTATGCATCACGAAAGATTCTCTCCCTAGTAGTTCTTAACTCTTTGTTAATTATAGAACATATGAAATCTTTAAATGCTGTGGGTTCTCTCTAAAGAACAATGTACACATACATGGGTATTCAGGGAATTCATAGATCCCCAAAGTCTATGGACCAGGAATTCCAAGTTAAGGATCTCTTGCAGGAGGTAGAAAGAAGGCAATGATTGAGAAAGGAAGTAACTTGCTCCGAGTACATGAGAGAAACAGAAAACAGTTTGGTTGTTTAGAGTTAGTAGTACCAGCGATGCCAGACAGCAAGTATGGCAAATGTCTGGCTTGATGCTCACCAAACCAGTTTCATCTTCCTGGACCCTCAGTTCAACCACACTTCCTACATACTCCATATGATTAGTTCTTACCAATGTAATGAGAGAGGAAGGACACTTCTGACCTGAGGCAGTAACGTGGGTGTCTCTTCTCTAGGGTTTCTTCATAAAATGGTGACAGCCAGGTCCCTGGTTTGGGCAATCCCAATCCCAATGCCCCTCAGCACTTCCCACCTCCACATTTGACAAACTGAACTGAGATGCGACTGAGCAATGGTATACTTTTTGTATTAAAACCCAAAATTTGGGGATTAATGTAGAAGCTGATGTTAGTTGTCTTTATTAATAAAGTAAATATCACTAATAATATTTATCATGCCACAGGTCAATAAAATAATTTTACACTATCTTCCTTAATTTTCTTTATAGCACCATTACCTGACAACTTTTTATGTATTTGTTTTTTCTTCCTTTTCACAGTCCCTAGACCATAAATTCCATGCAGACAGGGAATACGATTTGTTCACTGCTATATCTTGTTTATAGATGTATAACAGATCCCAAGTAAATATTTTTGAATGGATGAGTGAATAAATTATTTTGCATGAGCCTCTTCTTATCTAAAGTTATTTTTTAAAGGGCACAGCTTCAGTGTATAACTGCACCAACAAAAGTGATGGTGTTGGAAGCTGAGGGCTTAGTAGCAAACCTGGGAGAGATGCCTTGAGGCAAGTAGTAGTGTTACATTTTCCCAGATAAAAGGCAGGAATGGCCCTGGCTGGTGTAGCTCAGTGGATTGAGCGCGGGCCTGCGAACCAGAGGATCGCGGTTCGATTCCCAGTCAGGGCACATGCCTGGGTTGCAGGCCAGTTCCTGGCGGGGGACACACGAAAGGCAACCATACATTGATATTTCTCTCCCTCTCCCTCTCTCCTACCCTTCCCCTCTAAAGATAAATAAATAAAAATCTTTAAAAAAAAAGGCAGGAATGTTTGCTTCTCAAACAGTGAAATGTGATCTTGGGCCAAGAGATCCCCGGCCAAGTAGAAATAAATTATGACTCAAGGTCTTAGAGTACCAACTTTACTCAATTTATGTAAGTTAAATATTTTCATATATTATAAAATAGAAATAAATGAATTTTTTTTCATTTCACTAGGATAAAACATAGTGTTCTGAATGAATTTTATTTACCCTTGCAGTGGGCCATTCTAGAACCTCCTTGGATGAAGCTAATTTCTCTCTGTCACTAATGACAGAGAGATTTTAGTAGAAACTCTATAAAGCACTGATATAGATAAAATGCCTGGATTTAGGAGTAGAAAGATCTCTGTATTAAGCTGCTAACTCTGTGATCTTAGAAAAATACTAATCACTGTGAATCCAACATTCTCATTTGTAAATGGAGATAATGTCTACCCTGGAGGGGAATGGTGAAGAATAAGTTGATGTATGGAGAGTACAAGACACTGAGAAGTTACATAACTTGCCCAAGGCCACATGGCAAGTAAGTAAATGGTAGAACTATATTTGGATCGCATATCTGTCCTTCTCAAAGTCCTAGGCTGTTAAGACAGCTACTTACGGTAACTCTAGGGTCATCTTTTTATAGGCTGGAAGTTCAAGAATATTTTTTAAATAAAGATAAATATTCTTTTGGGTTATTTTTAACACTGGTATTAAATTTTACATTGCTTAAATTAATCTTATGTCATTCCAGATTTTAAGAATCTCATCACATAATTATTTTTCTAGTAGAAGAATGATACGCAGAATTGGGCATGGCCATTAATCATCCCAAATTTTATGGGACTCCTTTATTTCAAAACTGCACACCAATGAAAGACCCTGAAAAAGCCAGTATTTCCATAATGACCCCGCACCTGAGGGAGTATACAAAGCACTGTGTTCAGAAAACATGGCTGCCTGATGCAAGGCCCGCAGTGTACCTTGATGTGCATGGGTGTGCTATTAGAGATCACAGGACGCAGAACCATGTGTCAGAAGGACCTGGTTTTGATCTAGCAAATCTTACGATAGTTAATTACCAGAAACTTGTATTTTTAATAAGTTCGTAAGCCCTATGTGTGAGGCACATGCACAATGAGCTTGGGAACTCCTGATATAGGAAGCAATCCCTTTAAGAAAGAGTCCCACCAATCAAAGGCAGCTACTATGTGTTTCTATCAGAGACTTTAGTAACCAATTAGTCAGTGAAGTTTCAAAAACACCACGTAGAGGTACTTGTGGAAAGAAATGGTCTAGTGCTGCAAACCCTTTTGTGAGCTATTCAGTGAAATTTTCACTTCTCGAATGGAGCAGAACATTTTCTGTCTCACATTCCGACCAGTCAGTGTTTTTATTAAAGCAGATGACTTTGAAAGTGGGATCAAG
Organism: Glossophaga mutica; assembly: GCA_039655065.1. NCBI lineage: Eukaryota > Metazoa > Chordata > Mammalia > Chiroptera > Phyllostomidae > Glossophaga > Glossophaga mutica. The sequence continues at coordinate 45,824,780 of CM077304.1, forward strand.
GCAAGACGTGTGCAGCTTCTACCGCACTGAGACTTATGGAAAGCACCATGGGCGGCCAATACCACGCGCTGACAGCTGCAGCTCTCTCTGAATGATCATAACCAGGCTTTCAGAGGCGACTGGCTATTAGAACCCACTCAACCCAAAGCAACCAAAACTACTACTGACATGGTTTTAATTAGGACCTAATACGCAAGACACTTTTTTTATTCTCAAGGTGCATTTTCAACTGAAGAAGCATCTGTTGGGTCATAAGCTATATATAAACTATACGTATTTAAAATTTTTTTATAGTTTCTAGTATTAGCATCCATCAGAAAGACTAAGTAGAATGGACTTAAGTGAGGACTGATTAAGAAGCAGAAAACCTTAAATACTTTGTAAATAAACAATACATGAATATTGAATGGGCCTGGCAAAAATGAAAAATTCTCGCAGTGTGTCCTAGGAAGTGAGCTGGCCATAAGCTTGAGGTCTATGCTTTAACATGGTCAAATGGACTCCAGGAAAAATGGGCTGTAAATGAATAAAATAAATTATGAAGCATAAAATCCCGCGCAATCCACATGCCTTTCTGAAAACATTTAACATGCTTCTAGTTATAAGGGCTGCGAACCCCCCTTAAAGTGACGGGTAATACCTTGTGAACATGCATCGCTGAAACCTCCTCCCTCCTAGCACTTCCTTATTAATAGCGCTGTGCTCTGAGATCCCACTTGAAACATTATTTTCCTCATGGACTACTTTATACATTAGTGTAAAAATTCATTTGCTAGAAGATGGAATGATATTCTTACCTGTTTCACAGCTGGGCCCAGTGAAGCCCTGGGGGCAGGCGCACACATTAGCAGCAATACAAGCTCCTCCATTCCTACAGCCGTCTTTGCAAAACGCTGGAATAATTCAGACACACGATTTTAGCACTTTAGAAGTAAGTAGTTCAAGACACTCTAAGTCTAGCTTTTCTTTATTCCCTTGGAGATATGGACATCAAATTATAAATGCTATTCTAATTTCATATTCATACAATATCTTCCATACAGGTAAGAAACTTTAACACCATTTGTAAAACAGTGTTCTTTCCAATGTTAATTTTTTTACCCGTAAAATAAAATACTACACTTTCTACTTTAAAAAAAGCAGTAACTCTGCACTACAGGAGGTGTATTACAATTAGGATTTCATATCATTATAACAATCCAGCTTGAACTCAAACCTAAAAAATGGCAGTGATCTTCATCAGTTTTCTTAAGGAGCAAACCACCATCTAGAGAATAGAGTAAGGAAACAGAAAATGACTAAATCCTATGAGGCTCTGATCATTCTACACACTGGCCAAAGTGACAAAATGTTAGAGAAATGCCCCATCTTTCAAAATGTTTAAAATCTGTCCTGGTGCTGAATTAGCCAATGGTAAGAAGAATTTGCTATAGTGGTTTTCAGAGTCTTGCATTCCCCTGCGAAGGATCAGTCAGGACCCAGGATCAAGGGCAAAGAACCTGCATAGCCTATGGTCTTAGAGTGAGTTTGCAAGTGAGCAGGAAAAAGAGTCAAGGTCTGAGCCATTGCAAAGGTGATGTTTTGAGATGTGCTGCCTTCAAAGAAGATGAGGAAAAACAAGACGTATGAGGCTGAGCACCCTTAGAAGCTTCTGTTTCCACTTCAGCTTATTTTTTGGCTCTGTAAGGGTCAGGGGCTGTTCCCTCAGCCTGTCAAGGACTGGTGTGGATGAATTAGACCTGCTTGTTACAGTCAGTGGGGTAATCTACAATACTCTAGATTAAACATGTCCACAGACTTTGACCAGCCAGAGTAATCCTCTGGCCCATTCCTACCTGCATCCATGCCCCCAGGTCACTGCATTAACAACCAACCCTTATTTCCTCCTTCCCCCACCACAGTATTGTAGCAAATTGATTTTATCGTACTCCAGGATGATGGACAGAGTCTATTTGAAAAATGGGCCATTTTGAAGCTTAAAATGCCTAAATTAGACAAATTAAAAATAAATTTATATGACATAATCATGAATATGGACTTTGTCTTACGGGAGTTGGTGGAGTTTCTGAAACAGAACCTCTATTTCCCTAGTGAAGAGGGAGGTAAGCTCATCTGATGAAGGAAATGAGGACATTTTTAGAATGAATTAACAAACAGTAGTAAACTATAGTTGGAATATCCAGTGGTGGAAATGAAAATTTGACCTCAATAGGACATTTAAAAGAATTATTTCTTGGTATCGACAAAGAAGCTAAAATGGGAAACTATAAAATGTAGAGAACCAATATTCCCAGTTAATTAGCATCAACAGCTCAAGAGAGAGGACAGAGAAGAAAAACTGTGAGACTGACTTGAAATCCAGATATTTCACAGTGGAATGTGTTGCTTCCAAAAAACAAAAAAGCTGTCAATTTTGAAATTCAAAAAGAAGTATCCAAACTTAGGAGAAAACTGGTAAATAGGATGGAGGGGAAGGGTCAGAAAAATGGAAGCTCAAGACTTGTAGAAGGAACAGAGTAGGCAAACTGGAAGCAGGGGAACCTGGCTTCAGACGTCAGCAAAATGTTGACGTTTAAGATTTCAAAGGCAGGGGAGTTCTGTAAAGCAATGCCCAGGATGTGATCTGCTAGAGAGGAACAGAGATGGAAACCACTGTGGTTGAGGTCAAGGAACATACAAAGTTGTTGAACAGTTTGGCCACGTGAATACTGATGTAGCCTGGAGGAAGGCCATGAGCCACGCAGCAAAGCTCTCCATGACTGTGGATAGTGCACAGACGATAGATGACAGTGCTGAGAAGGGGTGGAGGGATGTAAAGGTGGGTGACATTATTCTAAGGGAAGAGGTGTTGGCACTGAAACCTGTTACCTTTGCACGTGGTTCCATTCCCTGTATAGCCTGGTTTGCAGACACAGTTGTGTCCTCCAACAGTATTGAAACATAGAGCATTTTCATCACAGTTGTGCTGATTTGTGAGGCACTCATCGTGTTCTGAAATGAGGAAGACAATTTTGTTACTCAGAGATAAATTTTTAAACTGTACCTGCATCTTGGTTACTACAGTATCTTTTTCAAACATAGATATACACAAATTACATACTAAGGAATAACATATTTTAAAGCATTGTATACTCCTCTTGAAGTACATGCACAGTTTACAGATACACAAAGCTTGAATGCAAAAGGATTTGAACAAAAGGCCCACCAATAATAGGAAGGAGTAGAAAGAGAGAATAAGCAAGGGTGGGGACCAATTCTCAAAAGTACATTTCACAGCCAGCTGTGTATGGGCTCTGTGGTTAACATTCAGGGGGTTATTCTCTTTAAATACATCTGCCACCTACGTCTTTCCTGGAGCCTGAGAAGGATAACAGAAAGGAATGTGAAACTATTGCTCTGTGAATTCTGACCTCCAGGATAATGGAGCTGAAGCTTTGGGAGTCGGGGCAGTTAATATCCACATCCACACTTGCAGGCACGAAGGTGCATATGCAAACTGCTAGGGAGATATCTGTCCTCCTGAGTAAGTCCCCTCCCTCTGCAAAGGTACCATCATACTTCTTCTGCTAAGACTAACTTGTCTTTACAACATAAGCAAATATAAACTTTATCCAATCAATGTGATACGCATTTAACTGCGTATAACTCAGCATTTTTGTAAGCATGGAAGCAGCTGTTCCTCCCAGGACCTCTGTAAGGGAGGCAAACCAATATCACTGTCAGCACTTGAAAGGTAAGTCAGTGGTGGTTCAGAGTGTTTAAGTAGTTCACACTCTGCCTGAGCTCACAGGAATACTATAACCTCAGAATTCTAGCTCAGTGGTCAGCAAAAATGCAAAGGAAAAGAATAAGTACTGTGTATATGAGAAAGAAAACAGATCTAATATCAAAATCAAGATGAGTACAAATAAAATATAAGTGAGAAAATATACACAAATTAGTTCAGTCATCCAAAGTTTCTATTTATTACTCGGTCTCTCATAAATATTATTTTAAAAAATATATATATTTCAATGTACTTACATTGATCAAACCATTAATTTATTATAATATAAGCCATCAAACAAAAATAATTACTTTTCATTTTAGAACTTTGTATTTCAGACAGTATATATATTATTCTGGACAATATATTATAATAGTAATATGCCTGGAACTTTGAAAAAATTTTCTTTGGGCATATACAGTTGAAATTAGATGTTTTTCAACTGATAAAATGTTGATAACAATTCTATGTTATATAAGCACAAAGCTATGACAGTTTTAACTATAGCCTGGTAATAATCTTGGAGATTATTCCCAATAATTTTTCAGAGGAACTAGATTTCCTCTGGTTTTATAAGGTTTTGTAACTGCATGAAGAGATCATTTATTCTCCAAATCCCTGGCTGTATTTTTACCAAAGTGTAAAAATTTCACATTGATTATCTAGTATCAGAACCTTTCATAGTTTTTATAAATGCATATATATTGATGATAGTTTAGAAAACAGCTGGGTTAGACATGGGTTTCCTAATTGGGGCTACCTTGGACCACCATAAAATTTCAGAGGGACCAGAATGGGCAGCCCACCTACCTTTGGTTCAGCTGCCTAAAGCAAAAGAAATCCACATCTGCCACCGAATTTGTTCCCAGTGCAATTTGGAGTGCAGCAGTTAATCTACAAATCTCTACACGGACAGTCATAAACCCTTTTAAGACAGCTGCTGATTGATTGGATGCTGTTTTCATCCCTGTCTTGGTTGTTTTCTTAATTAGACGGTACTCACTGGGTGGAGGTAGGGCCTAACAAGATTCGTCTAGTGATGAGTATGATAATGTTCAATAAACATTAAATAATTACACAACCTGGGGTTTGTTTTTTTTCTGTTGTCACTCTCATGGTCACTGAAACGAATGAGTCTGCTCCTAAGCAATTCAAGGGTAAAGACAGTTTTCAAGTTTTTTAGCTACCTCTGTACTTTGACACATATTGTTCCCTGTGCCTGAAGAGCCTTCCCTGTGGTCCTCCTGGGAGACTTTTACCACTTTGAAAGATGCCACTAAAATGTCACATTTTATGTGACTTACTCTCTGTCTCCTGCAGAGTTAGGGGCTGCTGTCTGTTCACCGAGCACAGTATACAAGGCTGTTATTATATTTTATCATAATTGTCTACTTGTTGGCCCTCCAGCCTCAAGCCCTTTATGGGACTGTGAATTTTTAGATAAGAATTTTGTACTTTTCCTCGTGCTAATTTCAGCACCCAAAGAATGTTTCTGGAGTAAATGACTGGAAGAATGACTGACCACATGAGGAAAGCTAGAACCTATTTCCTCTGCCATTATCATTCATGTCAATCTTGATTTGTTCAGTTGTGGACCGAATGCTAAGTGGAAAGCTATTAGAAACCTACATTGTTTTTCACTGATTTTAATATGGTGATTTTTTTTTAATTTGGGATATTTCAGGTATTAGTTAAGATAGAAGGACATTTTTTTAAAAAATTAATTTTATATTTTTCAAATTATTGTTAATTTTTAGCAATTGTTCAGTTGATATTTTTATTTTATTTTATTTTATTTTTAAGATTTTATTTATTTATTTCAGAGAGATGGGGAAGGGAGGGAGAAAGAGAGGGAGTGAAACATCCATGTATGGTTGCCTCTAGCACACCCCATACTGGGGACCTGGCCTGCAACCCAGGCATGTGCCCTGACTGGGAATCAAACCGGCGATGCTTTGGTTCGCAGGCCTGCACTCTATCCACTGAGCTACACCAGCCAGGGCCTCAGAAGGACATATTTTGAAAACAGAAAATATGAATTACTTTACAATGTCACTTTAAAATTTTTGCATACTACTTAAAGTTGATTGCACTTATAATTATAAAGTAAACTGTAACCTCAGAAAAATCCTTTAAAAATGCTATAATCTCATAGAAGAATTTACTTTAATTTCATGGCCCTTCACAACACAGAATGTGAACGGAGGAAGGAGCAAATATTTCATAAGGACACCTCAATAAGTGGTTCATTATTGCTACTCCATGTCCAGTTCCGGTCAAATGCCAACTTCTTGCCCTTTCTCTGCCTCACATATCCCTGAGGACTCACCACCAACCCATCAGCCAGCTTCTCCATTTTTAATACTTCCTCTAGTACTTTCAACGTCTAAGAAGGAAAATTAAATATAATAAAGAAAGGAGGGAAGCATGCACTATACTGTAAATCAATACTATGTTCCAGTGTTTGAGGAGAGCACATCAGGATGCAATAACAAATGAATTACCAGTTTTATTTCACATATACTGAAAAGCAGACATTTCAGATCTGAGATTTCTGAACCAGCTCACAAGAATCAATGCTATTTTCACATCCTTGTAAAATTTCATTATGTATGTGATACGACAGTCCAAGTAGCAGCTGAGACTGAAACCAAGTGCTTTTCTAATTCATCTTCATGAAAAATATCCACACATTATTATTTTAATCAAAATGTAATCATATCCATATCTACAAATTTCAAATTGAAATAAAATGAAAAAAGAAATAAACATATAGACGGGAAGCACTATCAGTCAGCAGTACTAAACAAAAGTAATAAGAGTGTCAATCACTACAGTACACTATATAGAATCAGAAATCTTACAGAGATAGCAGGCAAAGATTTTTCCTGTGTGCCATAATTTGTAGGCTCCGTAGCTTTACATATTATGTAAAACTTATTTCACACCAGTGATGAGTCAATGTAGTAAAATTCCCTTACAGAAAAAAAAGTAATATGCACACCTGGATTCATCAAAATGCAGATGTTATACATGACAATAATACTTAATCACTTAGTTTCAGTGATTAATCTTTGACCTAGGTAGGTTAATGTATCTAAAACCATTTTAATTCAGTTTTGGAAGATTATATTTTTTCTAGGAATTTGTCCATTCCAGCCCGGTTATCAAATTTCTTGGCATATAGTTGTTCATAGTAATTTCTTAGAATCCTTTGTATTTCTATGGTATCAGTTGTAATTTCTCCTCTTTCATTTCTGATTTTATTGATTTGGGTCCTCTCCCTTTTTTCCTTGTTGTGTCCGATTAAAGGTTTGTCGATTTTGTGTATCTTTTCAAAGAACCAGCTCCTGGATTTATTGATCCTTTGAATTGTTCTTTTAGTCTCTATGTCATTTAATTCTGCTCTGATCTTGGTTATTTACTTCCTTCTACTCTCCTGGGCTTTGTTTGTCGTTGTTCCTTCAGTTCTTATAGATGTAAAGTCAGGTTGTTTATTTGAAATGTTTCTATCTTTTTTAGGTAAGCCTGTATCACTATGAACTTCCTTCTCAGGACTGCCTTCACTGTGTCCCATAGGTGTTGGACTATTGTGTGTTCATTTTCATTTGTTTCCAGAAACTTTTTGATTTCTTCCTTGATCTCATTATTAACCCATTCATTGTTTAATAACATGCTATTCAGTCTCTATGAGTTTGAACGTTTTTGAGTTTTTTCCTTGAGGGTGGTTTCTAGTTTCAAGCCCTTGTGGACTGAGAAAATGCTTGATATGATTTCAATTTTCTTGAATTTGTTGGTTTGTTTTGTGCCCTATCATTGGTCTGTCTTTAATAATGTTCCATGTGGATTTGAAAGAATGTGTATTTTACTTCTCTGGGATGCAAGGTTATATATATATATCAGTTAAGTCCATTTGATCTAATGGGTTGTTCAATGCCACTATATCCTTGTTGATATTTTGTTTGGAAGATCTATCCACTGTTGACAGTGGGATGTTACAATCCCTTACTATAATTGTGTTTCTGTCTATATCTTTCTTGAAGTCCTCCAAGATTTTCCTTATATATTTAGGTGTTCCTATGTTGGGTACATATATATTTACAATGTTTATGTCTCCTTGATGGATTCTTCCCTTGAGCATTATGAAGTGTCCATCTATGTCTCTTTTTATGGCCTTTGTTTTGAAATCTATTTTGTCTGATATAAGTATTGCTACCCCAGTTTTTTTCCCCTATTGGTTTGTTTGGAATATTTTTTTCCCATCCTTCACTTTAAATCTGTGTAGGTCTTTTGTTCTGAGATGGGTCTACAATAGCCAAGTGCTGGAAGCAACTTAAGTGCCCAGTAGTAAATGAGTGGATCAAAAAACTGGTATATTTTCATAATGGAATACTACACAGCAGAAAGAAAGAAGGAATTCCTACCCTTCACGACAGCATGGATGGAACTGGAAAGCATTATGCTAAGTGAAATAAGCAAGGCAGTGAAAGACAAATACCACATGATCTCACCTATAAGTAGGTCCTAATCAACAAAACAATCAAGCAAGCAAAATATAACCAGAGATATTGAAATTAAGAACAAACTGACAGTAACCAGAGAGGAGGGCAGAGGGGAATAACGTGGAAAAGAAGGGGAAGGGTCATCAAAGAACATGTATAAAGGACCCATGGACAAAGCCAAAGGGGGTAGGATTGAGGGTGGGAGGTGGGGTGGGTGGGGCAGGGAAAATGGTGATGGGAAAATGGAAACAACTATACTTGAACAATAATAAAAAAAGAAAAAATAAATAAAACAATTTCAAGACTCCACACCTGACACATCAACAGTCATAATAACGTACAGTTGGACTTAAATTGAGTTTTTATTTTATTTTATTATTGTTCAAGTACATTTGTAAATTGAGTTTTAAATTTGATACTAATATTGATCTGTTTCCAGAATGAATGTACTATCGCATCACAAAGTGGCCACTCTAAAATTCACATAGCTCTTTCCACTATAACTTCTTGATTAGAACATGTGCTATATACACTTATATACATGTTGATTAGAATATGTGCTATACACACATATATATATATACACTTATATGTTCTAATCAAGAATTGCACTATGATACAAAATGCAAAAATTACAAAAAATATGAGTAAAAGCAATTATTTAAATACATCACCATTTCAATTAAATACAATTTTCCCTAGTATCTATTGTATATTAGCTTCTTCTTGGGATAAAAAGATGGTTATAAATAGTAACTGTTCTAAAAAAACTTACAGTTTACTTAGAAAGATAAGACAAAAACACATGCTTTTAGTACTGGCTTCGTTATGAGAAACATAAGTGTTTTCTTTACAGAGGGTTACAAAGATTAAAGGAGGGAGTCGTTTCTGGTTGAGTCAGGTGAGAATTCAAGAAGACTGCACAGAGAATGGGACATTTCACATGGATAGTTTTTTACATGTGTGGGGGTAAGTATAGAATTCAAACTGAAATAGCAATCCTGTACTTTGTCTTTTGTGTTTGTAATCTTGAGGCTGTTACAGATCTCAATGAACCTGGATGATTTGTAACAATGGAAGCTACAATAATGTGTTTTGTATGTACCACATACTTTGTAACATACATGATCTCGTTCAATCCTCATTCTAATTTGCAAACATTATCATTACTTTTTAGAAAATTAAACTCAGCTTGGAGAAGTTGTGACTTTTCCGAGATCACACAGATCACACAGCTCCTAAGTGGCAGAGCTGTGAATCAGAACATCTAACTCCAAAAACTAGATTGTCGATTGCTATGTGATGTACTTAATACTTGTGATTTACCCAATCTATTTCTTTTATCCTAGTGTTCTTTGTAATTACACAGACACTTTTAATGCTTACACGGTTTATTGTCTTTTTGTTGTATTTGGAGTCTTCTTTTTCTTCACAATTAGGAATTTACCCTCTTTACTATTTTTGTAGAATTTTTAACCCTATAGGAGCCTTATTAAAATTTTAGAACTCTTCAGGACAAAGGACTGAAGGAGTTCTGTTCATACTAAAATCCACACTTGCACAAGGTTGAGACCGGTTTTTAAAAGTAAAGGAAGATATCTAATATGATTAACTACAAATACCTGGGATTCTAGCACTAATTCTCCCAACTTAAAAATCTCTGGAAGCTCGACATGAATGCGGTTTGGCAAACAGCTCTAATGTCTGAGAATCCTCTCCTTCAGTACCAGCGGTCCAGCCCTGGTGAGCATCCACTGCTTCCGGATTCTGCTTCACATCCCCAGCAATATCCCCAGCCCTCTGGCTCACACCTTTATACAGGAGATTCCACTCTTCTGGTAACAAAATATAATAAACTGCCATAGCTAGCCCACTACCGTACAAGAATCTTTCTTTTCCCCTGATGGATTTCTTCAGCCACAAAAACTGTATTGTCTATATTGCATCTTCTACTCTCCTGTCCAAATCTAGAAATGTTGGGAAAACAGCAGCTATTATAACACAGGGTAAGTTCTACAAAGAAAGCTGCTCCACTTTTCCTGACCACAGAGTTTCTGGGAACATTTTACATTGCGTAAATTCTCTCTGCAAATGTGGCAGGAAATGGCTACAAACATAGCAACAAGCTACTTCTGGTCTTAACTATTATCTGATTATTAGAAACCCGAGAACAGGCTCCCTCAGACTTAAGACTGATTAAGTCTTGGAGCAAGGAAGCTCACAGAAGTGTAAATTAAATTTGAGGAGCTTATGGTAACACCATCAAACTATAGGTGGTTTATCTTAAAAAATCAACAGCTGCTTAGTTATTTTTCTCTTATATTTCTGTAGACCAGAAATACTGCCTTCAGATACCAACGGGTTTTCGTAGAAGCTCATCCATGAATTTCATTCACATGTGTCCCCACCAAAGTAAATACGTAGTTACCTACATTGGCCTGTGAAGAGCGTCAGAATATGACTGTCCACAGGTTTGCAACACCGAGACGTCTGGTTTTATTCTATAGAGGATGGCAACAAATGTGAGTGCTCAGATGAAAGATGCCACCTCTGTTCTACCAAGGTAAGCAACTCTTAGGACTTGTCCTCCACTCCTTAGTAAGGTCACAAGATAATTATTCTGTAGCAGAGCTTTTCAAAGTGAGTACAAACTGAGTTTAAAGAATGTCCTATAGCACCACTCAACAATTCCCAGATGGAACTCCTTCCTTCCTTCTTCCTCTGTCATTGCTTTCCTTCCTTGGCTACAGTGGTTTGGCATTTGAAGGCATTTTTCTGGTTTCTAAAATTCTACTACTTTCAATGGTTACATCAAGAAAAAAATGCCTGCTATTATACTTACTCAAATCTGTTCATTCTGTTTCTTATGATTACCTTATTCACTCACTATTACAGAGAAAAATCTATTTGCTACCATATCATTTTAACAGAAATATACTTTTAACACTCTTAAAGTAACTACAAGAAATTATACTTTAATTTTGCTCAATGCTCACATTAGCAGCAAACCTACTGAAACTCATTTTTAATACCTAAGTATGTCTTGTTCACTACCCAAGTTTCCTGTTCACTGATCACACCAATCCAATCCTGACTTCTTGTTATTCTTCAATTTGTTTGGCAACCAGAAATTTGTTCTGAGTACTTTCCTCTGATATGCTTCGTTTATTTTCTTCTAGTCTTTTCAATGACATGCTCAGTCTCCTCTCCTAATCCTTATTTGATCATGAATCTTAATGACAAAAGCACATTCTAATTTCCTCTGTACCTTTACAATAATTTTATAAGTTAACCTATATGATGACTTCATGGCAAAAACTTTTGTTTTACTTTGTGTTTAATGAAATTAATTTTGTCTGAACACATTGTAGGGCAACAAAATTCTTGTAACTATCAGCCAGATAATTTACATTTATTCTTTCAAAACATATTTACGAAGCTTCTGCTCTGTGGTTCTAGTGCTCTAAGGGATACCAAGGATGCATGAACTAGGTCACAGGATCTCAAGGAACTTTTGAACTATTAGAGGAATAGTGATATACACAGATAAATATGAAATATTGTAGAAGACTTTCAGTGCTATAAAGATAAAATAATAATAACAACAACAATGGCAATAGTGAATTCCTAAGTGCTTACTACACGCTATGAATCACTGCACTAAGTGTTTTATATACATTATCCCCTTCAGTCATCACAAGCATCTGTTCAGATAGGTACTATTATTCTCTCTATTGCACAAACAGGAATGCAAAGCTTTCTTAAAGCAAATACATATCTTGCCCCACATCATTTAGCTAGGAAGTGACAAGGCCAGGATTTGGATTTGCCTACAGTGTTTTAAAAAACTGAAACCTCTAAACAAAGATCTCCTGAGGCTTACAGAGGAAGTGATGAGGACTGACACGGGTCTGGGGAAGTATTACGTAGGAAAGACGCTAAGGAAGAGGGTATGGAAAGATAGGAAGGGTTTTAACAGAAAAAGGGTAAAAATAGGAAAGAGCATTCCACATGGACACAGGTGCACAGAGAAAAGCAGATAGTGTGGCAGGACCGTGAGGTGCTTGACCTGTCCCAGGAGACGACTGGACGGGCGTGGTAAGGAGTAAGTGTGGGTAGGATCAGGAACACAACGTGATTTTGTCTGGTGGGCAATAAACAGCCACTTCCAGGTGGACAATAAACGGTGTCATGATAAGATTAGGGTAGATTTGAGGGCAATCAACAGCAATGTATAGATAAGGAGAGACTAACTTTCCTTGGCAAAATGGGTGCACCAGGTCAGTGAGATAGCACTCCTCTCTCTCTTTGTAATCTTTCTTTCTTCCTTTTATTCTTCTCTCTCAGAGTCAGATTACATTATTACTGAGACTTGAGACGGGGGTCTGTGCAACACTGAGAGGCGAAGCAAAAGTTAAGGAGGCAGAGAAAGAAAAGGGAAAGGGGAAGAAAGCAAACAGACAGAACCTGAATGTCTGTTAACTGCCACGCACTGTGCTGAGTTATGTACATGTGCAGCATAGGGAAGTTCTAGAGGACACAGGAGGGACAGTTGGGAAGCTAGCAAGAAAATCGTAAGATTCAAATCCCTTTAAGGAAGGACTTGTGTCTTACTCATTTTATACATCCCAGTTCCTATGCTTTTGTGGAATGAAACCATGTCAAAGAGAGGCCCTGAAATAGAATGAACACAGTGATGGAGAAAGAGGGGCCGATTTAGACATAGAATGGATGGTCCTACTCCATCAATATGTAAGCCAAGGAGAAGAAGGCATATAAAACAACTCAGGTTTCAAATCTGGGTAACTGGGAAGATGGTAGTGAGTTGAATATAAGTTAGAGCGCTTCTTACTTTTAGGGATTTTGTTATTCTTGTTTTGTTTGGTTTTTATGGGAAAGTAGACAACAGAATTAAGAAATCAAATTATAAAAATAAAGATCTTATAGGAAATTGGATTTACTCTGCTGATGGTAACAATAAACTGAGTAAACAGTCCCCACTCAAAATCTGTCTCTTACGGTAAACCCTTGAGGCTAATTCATCAATTGCCCTCAGCATCCATCACAATGACTGATAAAAAATTGGTCTCCACTGACTATTTGTTACAGAGTGAATCGATCACTAAAAAGTGTGTCTCAATCTAACATGCAAAACATTCAAAGACCTGCTACTGCAAAATATTCTAGTTAGTCTATAGTGAGTCCTATGTGTCTCCTGTTTTCTCTTCCATTCCCCTCAGCAGCTATACGGCTCTTTATTCAAATGCCTGCTCCACCTTCACCCCCTTGCTCTCTGCACAGAACCCCATCCACAACTTCACAGAAAACCCTCCAGGTCATCAGGAAAGAACATCCTCATGTTTCACAACCACAGATGAATCCACAACTAAAACTGTCCTCAAGCCTTTTCTCCTCTCACGCCAGGAATCTGGGAGCCAGCAAAGACTCCTCTTGCCATCCTCCCACACACCACATTCAGGGACCAGTTATCTCTATCCCCACTGCTGTGCAGCTGCCCAAGTTTGGGCACTAAAATATCGCCTTTCAATTATTGTATAGCTTCATGGTGACAACATGGCTCCAGCTTTGTCCATTTCCAAATAATTATCAGAGTAACTTTTCAAATAAAATCCTATCTGTCTCTCTTCTCTCAATCTTCTCTTGATTTTTTTAGGGACACCCCATTGTTTTCATGAGCCATCAAGGTACCATTTACTCATCAAGACTTTCATCATGACCCTTTGCTCTTACCAAACAGCACCATTTACAACTTCCCCATTGTGTCCTTTTATCATGTATTGTCCTTTTATCATGTATTGCAGCTCTACTAAAGGCTGAAGATAACCAGCCAATCCTTGTATGTTTCACACAAGTGTGCCTGATTTTTGCCCAGAAAGTCCTTCCCTCTTTCTTTGCCTAACTTTTCTACTCATCTCCCACTCAGATTAAACAATACCTCCTTCATACTACTTGACCATAAAAAGGAAGAAGATTTTACAGTTTGCAGCAGCATGGATGGACCTGGAGAACATTATGCTAAGTGAAATAAGCCAGGCAGAGAAAGATAAACACCATAGGATCTCACTCCTATGTGGCATCTAATTGAACAAACTGAACAAACAAGCAAAATAGAGACAGACTCATAGATGGAGAGCAGGCTGACAACCATGGGGTGGGGGGTGGGAGTGGGGGACTGAGCAAACAAAAAAGGACTCTGGGGGGGCGGGGTGAGAAGGGTATAGGGGGGTGAATGGTACTTGGAAAAATACAATAAAAAATAAAGAAAACAATAAAAAAAAAAAAACCCTCCTCATCTAATTTAGATGAGCCCACAGAGCCCATACAGCCTTATGCTTAATTGTATCATAATATCTGAAAGCCAGAATGTATGGTAGTTAAGATTAAGGGCTTTGGAGCCAGGCTGTCTCAGTTCAAATCCTGACTCTGCCTTTTATTAGATGTCAAACCCCGGACAAAATTATTTAATTCCTCTGCATCACAGAGTTCTCCTCTAAATACAGTACCAGAACAAAATCTCCAGCAGGATCAGTGGCAGCACTTAGTAATCAAAAGCATTTCTGTAGTAAAAAATGTCGCTGTTTATACCAAATCAGATAAAGATGAGAAAAGCATCACATCAGACTAAACTTTGCTATCAAATAAATTTTAAAAATAAACATTCAGTTTCCACAGCTGTCTGGACTTTTGGGAGTTCAAAACTCTAGATAAGGGATTACAGATCTGTGTGTTTTGTATAGAGTTGCAAGGATTAAATGAGGTGAAGTCTGGAAAGCATTTAGAATAACCCTGGTGCAGGTGAGTGCTTCATAAGTTAATATAACAGCAGCCTGATCATGTTAATACTCTGGCATTATTAATACTCTTATCCACCACCTATTAAACACTTTACTCTTTGAAACAGGGAATTTTTATTATAGATCTTTGAATCATCAGTTCTTGCCATAACTCCTGACACATTTTATGCACTTGGTAAATGTGAACAAATGAATAATGGTCTGGCTTCAACCTGTACAAACATCAACATTTTCAATTTCTCAGAGTATTATACATCTGAAGTTCATTACACTCGTCAAAAACCCATGCAATACATACCTAGGATTTGACACTTAGAGTAACGCCTATATATTGCTTAAGAGATTGTGACCTTTAACTTCACCAAGGCAAAAGGTCAAGGTTGCTGTGCCTATGTTTTCATGTAAGTGCTGCCCCTGAATTCAGTACAGCACATGTTTTTCCCTTTATTGATATTTATTTGAAAAAAGAAAAGGCTTTCACTAAGCTAGTAAAAACCTCTGCTAGTGAAAAAAAAAAAAATCCCACCCACCTAACCCCATGTGATCTATCCTTTCATCGACAGCTCTAAGGCCTGCCTGCTTTAATACCTACAAAAAATAAGACTAGAGAGAATATTCAACAAACTACAGCAGTAAAAAGTATCACAAGATAAAATGCAGTATAAAAGGGAACTTCTGAAGTGTATCATAATTGAAGAAAAACAACCAAAGTCCTCCAACCTCGACAATATTTTGAATTCATTTTAAGACAATTTTAGAAGGTTTGCACACTTGTAGCAGACAATGTATCCTAACCTTTTATCTTACAACTTGCAGAAAATTAAATGATTTCTCAGATTTTAAAGGGTTGGGACTATGGGGCAAGGAGTGCCATAAACCCTTTCACCTGGGGACTTTATTTTATTTTTTAATTTAAATTTCATGTTTCAATTACATTTTAAATTCCATATTATTTTGTATTAGTTTCAGGTACACAACATGGTGGTTAGACAGTCACACACTTTACAAAGTGTCCGCCTCCGTGTTTCCAGTCCCCGCCTGGCACCACACAGTTATTACAATACTAATGACTTTATTACCTTTGCCATACTTCACATCCCTGTGAATATCCTGTAACTACCAATTTGTGCTTCCTAATCCCTTCACCTTTTCCACCCAGCCTCCCAACTTCCATCCCTCTGGCAGCCATCAGTCTGTTCTCTGTATATATTAGTCTGTTTCTTTTGTTTGCCTATTTTTCTCTTTAGGTTTCATGTATAAGTAAACTTAAGTTCAAAAATGAACTTCATTACAAAATTCATCTCTGTTAGAGCATGTTATTTGAGTCTCTATCACACAAAATGCAAAATACAAGACTTTTTTATTACAAATTGTTTTATATATTTTATCCAATGTCCTTGATAAAACATTAAACATGTATATATAAGTATCTGCTGTGCACTTTTATTTCATGCTTCTGTCTGTACTGTTGGCTACAGAGCATTTAATTTGTCTCTGACATTTTAGAGCTAATATCCTTTAATGCCTACTTGCAATGTCTTATTGATTTCATAAATAAGTGTTAAGATCTACCATGCTTATATAAGAGTTGTGATTGTTATAAGATGAATAAGGCAGAATCCTTGCCTTCAAGACATTTATACATGTTGTTTTGCAAAAACTGATACATATAAGTGCATTTCTTTATGTGTGTGCATATATATGCATGTATGTATGTGAATGTATTATGTGTTTATACATTATACATATAATTTATATGCGCTAGATATAGTAGATAGATTGCTAGATAGATAGATATTAGGTAGAAAGTAGGTGATAAATTCACTCTTGTGTTTTGTTTAGTTCCTGAGTGGTAGGAATCAATTTAAGAGTATAGTAAAACCTTTCATTCTGTCATTTAGAAAGCCATATTTTTTTAATCCAAAAAGGATTTTCCCTTCTGACAATATGGTTAGAGTGCCTCTTCTTTTTATACAATATATGATTTTCAAGAATTTGAAATGGCTTTTATTCTGAACCTCATTCTGAATCACTCACTTTTACTAGATGAGTTCCTTCAAAGGCAGTAATTCTTTGCTCTCTGTTCCTCACCAAGGGGAGTGCCTGTCCGCAGGAATCCCTGCCAGTGTTCACAGGAGTCTGAAAAAGGCTTTAACCTGCCAACTCAGCATCCACTTTCCCTGAATCCTGAGCACCTCACCTCAACAAGCTGACAACACCTTCTTTCTCTCCATTATTTGTCCCCAAGCCTTTGGCCTCCAGGATCTCAGTCAGATGGCTGCTTGAATGTGCATAGAAATTTGACCTCAAAACAAGCTGTGTAGCTTAAGGAACAGCTGAATAACAACAAATGGGGATGGATTCTGGTCCTAATTTTCTTTCCTTTTCCTTCTTGTTTCACTATTCACCTTCTTACATCTCGGCTTCTTGCCCTTGTTTTCCAATTGTGAGCTTTATTTACACTCCTTTCCAACTTACTCATGCCACTTTTATTATTCCATATCAATTAAATTTTTTAATTGTAACTTATAATCTTCCCAGAGTGCAAGTGTATACTTTAATTACCATCAGCCATGTCCTGCTCTGGGGAAAACACCTGCTCTTTGTATTCACCGCTCTTGTTCTACTCTCTTCCAACTCTGCTCGCTCCTCCCTCATCCCTCATCGCTGTCTTCTTTCTCCCCCCTCCTTTCTCTGGGGGCCCTGATCTAGTACAACTGGCAAGTAAGTATATCTGAAGGCTCCCTCTTTTAGTGTTATTTAAGTGTGTCCCAGATATCTATCTACAAATGATAAAATCTATTCACTCATTCAGAATGTCCCTTGAAGGTAAAATGGGACAAAAGGAGGAAAGCAGGAAGGTGAAGTGGAAAGATTGACAGTCACCAAGGAACAGCTGGTACCACCAGCCTCCTGGGTCTCAGTGGCAGATTGACCACTTCCCCACTGACTGGTCTTGCCTCTCTGCCTTCTAATCTGGCCTCTGCATTCTCCATTCTTTACCCCAACTCACTGTATCTCAAGACAAAATTATAAATTAAATGTTATGGACTGAATGTCTGTGCCTCCCCCAAATTCATATGTTGAAGGCTAAAGCCCAATGATGGTATTCAGATGGTATATTTGGGAGGTGATTAATCATGAGGGTAGAGACCTCATGAATGGGATCAGTGCCCTTATAAAAAGGACCCCAGGATGTGCATTGCTCTTTCCACCACAGGAGGACACAGCCAGATGAAGGCTATCTGAACCAGGAATCAGGTTCTCCCCAGACACCAAATCTGCAGTGACCTGCCTGGCTTTCCAGCCTCTAGACTGTGAGAAATAACTGTGTGTCATTTAAGCCACCCAAGGCTGCGGTATTTTTGTTATAGCAGCCTGAACAGACTAAGACGCTAAATCAAAATGATTATTTTGAAAGTAGACTCTGACCATCCTTACAAGCCCCAGAGCTGGGAAAAACAAAATGATGGAATCATGACTGGAAAAATTTGACAAAGAATTCCCTAGAAGAAGAGATGGAAATCACTCAGCCATATATATTTCTCACTAACTAAATGTTAGGAACAGTACAACACTGACATTAATTACAGATTTGTTTTGGGAGCAGAAAGGTATAAAGCACAGACTGATTTGTCCTCTGTCTTTAAATTCCCACTCCCTTTGCCACTAACTCATCACCTTTGTGGCTCAGCACCTTTGCCTAACTCAGCTTGTTGTGCCCCCTCTATCACAGCCCTGAACTCCCTGGATTGCAGCTGGCTATTTTCTTACCAATCTTTGCTTCTAGGTTATGACCTCCTTGAAGACAAGGAAGATGAGTTTTGTTTTTATACCCCAAGTGACATAACAAAGAGGGCTTAGAGAGGAGTTAGCCCCACCAGAATGGGCATCAACCAACTTCCCAGCCATCCCTGGATGTCTAAGTAAGGACAGGATGTAGGTAGGCCATGGAAGCGCAGCTCTAGGTGAAGACTCCTGACCCCCTCGTCAAGCATATGGTCACTGCCACCTTTTCTGCAGGTGCCCCTGAGTGTCTGGCAGAATGCCTGACTGGAACCTGCCACTCCATTGATGTTTGTGGGTTGAATGTTTTCATGCATTAAAAAATGAATCCGTTTGGCACAGTACTCCAAGAGAAGGAAAAAAGTCCATCTAAAATGTTATAAGAAGCTTCTGGCCTGAACGCTGAATATGAACAATGAAAGGCTTTTCTGCAGCTCCAGTTGGATTTATACTCCTGAACTCTCCTCTCTCTATCCCTATTCAACTATTTCAGAGAAGAAATAACTAGAAAGATACTAATTTATCTGTGTTTAATCAAATTTAGCAATACATTATTACATCTCAAAATCTTTCCTGAATTGGGCTGAAAACTCAGGCATGCCAGCACAAATGAAGTTAGCATCTTTTCCGCCTTTGTGATTATTTCTGCCAATTCTACATTATCTAAGGTAAAATAAATCCAAAGTAATTAAAAAACATAGAAAATTATCAAAAGCATCTCCACTGTCATCATAATTCTTCTCTAACATCTCTTGAAAAACATTTCCCCATAAATTTGAAATTACATGATCTTTAAAAGTGACCACACGTGTACCAACACATAGGAGTCTATTCTGTTAAAGTGCAAATATACTCACCAGTAACCTTCCTATTTCATACAGCAGACAGATTCTTTCAAAACTTAAACTCGATCATGACATCCTTCTGGCTTTCAACCGTTCCCTGGACTCTCTTTTCCCTTCAAATAAAATCCAAAGTCTTCGCCATGCACACAGCGCACCCTCACTGAAGCCGTCTTCGACCTCTCTCCAACTCCCAGCCAACCACCTCTCTGTTTTCCTCAAACAGACAAAACATTCTGTGGTCCCCTCCTCCTGAGATGCTGTTAACCCACTTTTTCATGGTTCATCTGCTCACTCATTTCAGGCCTCTGTTCCGAGGGCATCTCCTCAGAGAGGCTCCATCTCACAGCCTGTCCTCACCTGAATTCCTTCTTCACAGTACTTGCCCCTAGTGAACATAGAACTATATAAACTTGTTTGCGTATGTACTTATAGTCTATCTTCTTCGTCAGAATGAAAGTTTCATGAGGGCAGAAACCCTACTTTGTTCACTGGTATATTTGTAGCAACCAAGAGTTTATTCCTGGTAGAAACACAGAATTTTACCAGGGAAATTGGACCTTGGAGATTGTACCCTTCACCAAATTTTTCATTAACCACGTGGAAAAACTGAGGTTCAAGGAGATCAAATGACTGATCTAACATCAGAGTTAACAAACAGCAGGACTGGATCTCAGTTGTATCTACTGCCAGTCCAATAGCCTTCGACTGTAGGAAATGAACACGGAAGAGAGGAATGCTTATGTTGACTTTCAACTTCATACAAATTTACACTTTTTGTTTTCTAGAAAACTCTCTCTATAAAAGCTGCAATAGTTTTTCATCTCAGCTTATTTTTGTTTTCCTTTCATTCACCAAGAGTGAGTCCTAGTGTGATTTTGTAAATCCCAGAACGTGAAAGCTAACAGGGTGTGACAGCTGGTATGTCCCGTGCTCGTCACATTCAGTGGCCCGTAACAGGGTAAATGACACAATTACCTGCTGTAATTACTGCTGTTGACAATATAGTCTCCCTGGTGACTGTTTTATGAAATTCAGAACTGCTTTTCTTGTCAATCCAATAAAAAATTCTGCCTGCATATTTTGGGTAGTATTTTGCTAAATAAACATTTAAAAGTTAAGGCCCAAATATAAAGTACATTTATTACTTAGTAAATTCAAGTGTTATGTATTCATTCTGCTCTTAATTATTTTTGGCATTGAAATGTAAATCTTTTTATAAATTTAAATTTAAATCGACAATGTGTTCTCACTTGTTATAAAGATGCACAGAATACTTCATTAAAAAGAAGATATATGGTAAAAGTCAAGGGAAATGAATAAATAGAGCCTCCACCAAAATCCTGGTCTAGAATGGTCTGCTGTAAACCAAACTTGTTACTTATTTCATTTCAACTATGAAGACACTTGAGAATACAACAGATACAAACAATTGTAATAGTTGACTGCTCCGAGTTTGGCTATTAGCCAAAGTCCTTCACAAATTCAGGTAGGCTCTCAGAATAAAAAATAAAAATACACAGGGATGTATTTACCACAGATATATGACTTATTTCCCTTTTTTTAAAAAAAAGGACAGCTATCAAATTCCTATTTTAAGACTTGGATTAGCATGTTATAAATTTAAACATAGTATTAAAAAGCAGCCTATTTAGGAGAAAGTAGTATAAACTCTTTTTGTAAGCACATTCAACGAACTTACCTTTTTCTCTCTATAAATAACACCAATATGTTAACAGAAGTATATTAGTAATCAGATGATTCTGATTTTGCACATAAGTGGTTCCTGCTTTAATGATGTAATATATTGTTGGACACCATACCAGAAGGCTGATTATCATTAAATGAACTAATCATGTCCTTACTGGGTTCACATGTTCTAACATAGTTTAGCATCATCCGCAGAAGCTGATGAATAAATAGGTGAGGAGGTCAAATGTAAAGAACATGCACTTGATAATCAGTGTTGAATGTGCTCAGCAGTGAAACACAAAGATGAGTAAATAGGGCTGATATGCAATTCAAGTACAAAGTGACTTAAAACAGAGTTCCTCATTACATAGGGACATGACAGAATTGGATGGTTCTTAACTTTTTAATGTAATATTCTTTTTCTTTGTAACAAAATTAGAATAAACAAGTGCTATTCAAATATCAAGATGGAAGTGCCATGTGAATATTAAGAAGGATCATTGAACATAAGGGTACAAATCTCCACTTTGTAGCTTAATGTGCTAAGAAGAGAAAAATTTACATTTCAAAATATAACAACATGCAATGTTAAATAATGTAATGGGGATCAGTATCACTTTTGGAAGTGAAAGTGATGGTAAATCAGTAAAATCTCAATTTTTGTAGGCTTTGCAGTCATCCAGGGTTGCTAGGGAATTGTAGCACAGCCACTAACACAGTAGAGAGTAGTAAACCACTTAGCTACTTGCAATATAACACAATCCATGCAAAATGTGGTCTCATGCAAGCTGAGATGGAGGTGATAAACGAACACACAAAACAGAAACAGCCTCATAGATGCAGGGGACAGACAGAGGGCTGCCAGAGGAGAGGGGACTAGGTGGAAAAGTGGAAAAAGTAAAAGGACTGAGAAGTACAGATTGGCAGTTACAAAATTGTCACAGGATGTACAGTACAGCATAGGGCAGGGGTGTCGAACTCATTTCCATCGGGGGCCACATCAGCCTCATGGCTGCCTTCAAAGGGCCAAATGGAATTTCAATTCCTTAACAGCTAAGGAGCAGTTACGTTTATACAGTCCTAAAATTATTTCGGCCATTTGAAGGCAATCGCGAGGCTGATGTGGCCCCAGTGAAAACGAGTTGGACAGCCCTGGCCTAGGGAACACAGTCAATGATTGTAGTAACTATTATAGTGCCAGGTGCGTACTGAGAATATCATGGGGGAGGCACTTTGTAAAGTATATGATTGTCTAACCACTATGCTGCACACCTGAAAATAATACAAAATGATATTAAATGTGAACTGTAATTGAACAATAAAATTTTAAAAATCCATTATTGCAATCTCCAGTCCCATTGGGTTCCGTATAACTATCTCAGCCTGGAGATCTGCCCTCTGTTACAGGTCAGCACTATGTTCTGGGGTGTTTCAACCTGCTGATCCCCCCACCTATAATGTTCTTCCCGGGCTCTTTCTCTCATGACTCCAGTGAGGCCCTGTCTGATCACAGAATTTGAGTAGGTCCCCAGTGCTGGTCTCCACAGCATTTCTTTATAGCAAACATTTAGTACTCAACACTACTCATCCGCTGGCTTGTTACTAGTCTTCTACACTTCACCCACCCCAAAATGGTGAAGTCAGTGAAGCAAGAATTGCATGATTAGCATTGTGTTCATCCCAGAACAGGCTTTCAATAAATATGAATTGGATCAATGTATCCCTCAGATTAAGAGCGATTTTCCCTCTATATGTCTTTCACCACACCTCATAACTCTAAATTTGACATTCTCTAGGTCTGTAAGCAAGAAAATCTGTAGTTGGGGGATAAGACTAACAGCTTCTCTGCTCGATGTAGAATAACTGTAATATCAGGTTTTTACTTGAATACAATTCAATTACATTTCAAGAGACACAATATTACATAAAGCATACCTAAATTTGGGTAAAAAGGAGTTCAATAATATAATTGCATTCTACTGTATTAATTTTTCTTATAGGTAAGTAGTAGTTCTGTACAAATGGCCTAAATTGTCACTTTCAAGTTAAAGTGTGAAAGGATGTAATTTCAGTCCCAGCATATTAACAGAGTCCACCATAAAATCAAACTATCAGGTTGGTAAAGTTTAATGTATCTTTTTTTAAAAAAAATCACTTGGAAATCATCTCAGGAGATTTTTTTCTTAAGTTTATTGAAAACATTTTCCTACTGAAAGGGTTATCTAGTCAATAGAATTATCTAACACCAGATTGATTTTCAGAGGATTGAAAGATAAGGCCCTGTTAAAGAAATACTGTGGTTGGGAGCGGGATAAAGAGTTGTATTGCTCCTGCAGTGATGAATCAGCGGCAAGAGCTCCACAAAGCAGTCAGAGGTAGGTGGATTTGGAAATGTACGGGATGTCACATTCAAAGTCACATATAGTCATATAAGGTGTCTACATTTCAGAGATGGATTGGACAGCTACAATAAAATAATATATTAGTAACTCTCTCTGGAACTTCTGGGTTAAAAGGTTACTTTCCACATTCATTTTTAGAAATATCATGGTAACCAAATCAAAATGCAGACTAAAAATACCTATTAGCAAATCACTTTCTCTAGACATCACTACCAACCACAGAAGCTGGCTTGCATTATGTTATATTTGTCGACACTGCCATAAATTTTCAACTGCACTGCAATTATTTCCTGATCTAGAATTATAAGCACAAGAAGGGTTTTAGAATATCAGTTAATTCTAGAAATTTATTTTCTAATCTGCCTTTGTCCTTCTGAAAAGATTACTGACTCAACTAAGAAGAGTACCTTTTAAAGGAACAGACCTTTTGGTTACATGTTATAATAAAGACTGAAGCACTGTTTTTTAGTCCTAACATCCTAATAGGATGTTAGTAATAGCCCCATTAGTTATGTTGAGGTTGGTTCATTATTCATACAGAAGCAAACATATATACATGTTTGTCATATTTAACATTCTACCACTTTGGACATATATAATTTATATGGGTAAAATCATGTCAAACTGCTATGAGCAGAAAAGTACTTCCTTATTGGTTGGGCATTTACATCCAAACATATGTTTAGCTGAAACTTCTTGAACATTTACAATGTGCCAAGTACTACAACCTATGATTTACTTTGTTCTTTGATTTAATTTTCACAGTCTCATTTAAATAAATATTGTTATCCTCATCTTATAGATGAGGCAAAGGAAGCATATAGGGGTTAAATAAAATCATCCAAGGTCATCAAATTTTAAGTGGGAGAGCTAGGATTAGAAGTCAGATCTGTTGAATTCCAAGTCTGAACTCTTAAACACTTAAATAAGTTAGGAGCTAGTTGATCTAACTGTCCTTCCTTATTTGAAATTTTACGCCTTCTGAAAAGTAAATACATTACCTCTTAACTGTCCCAGCCACATGGCCACATTGTGAACTTGGTCACTACAAAGCACTATACCATATTAAAGATCTCACACTTTGTGTTTCTTATGGGCTTCACTCTAGGAATTATCTTATAAGAAGTAAGAGGTCTTGAATACACACTTATTCCAAGAGTGCTAATAGACATATGAAAAGATGCTTAGTATTACTAATCATCAGAGAAATGCAAACTGAAACCACAATGACATACCATTTCATACCTGTCAGAATGGCTATCATCAATAAATCAACAAACAACAAGTGCTGGTGAGGATATGAAGAAAGGGGAACTCTCATGTTCCATTGGTGGGGATGCAGACTGGTGCAGCCACTATGGAAAGCAGTATGGAGATAGATCAAAAAATTAAAAATGAAATAGCCTTATGATCCAGTGATTCCACTTCTGGGAATATATCCAAAGAAGCCCTAAACACTAATTCAAATAGCCAAAATTGGAAGCAGCCCAAATGTCCATCAGTATGAGCAGATAAAAAAGCAGTGGTACATTTACACAATGGAATACTACTGGACCGTAAAAAACAATCTTGCCCTTTGCGATAGCATGGATGGACCTGGAGAACATTATGCTAAGTGAAATAAATTAGTCAGAGAAAGACAATACCATATAATTTCACTTGTATGTGGAAGCTAATCAACAAATTAAACTAACAAACAAAATAGAAACAGACTCATGAATGAAGAACAGGATGGCAACTGTCAGAGGGGAAGGGGGTTGCAAGGCTGGATGAAAAAGGTGACCGGATTAAGGAGCAAAACCCTCATAGAGAGAGACAACAGCATGTTAATTACCAGAGGGAAAGGGGGAGGGGGAAGAAAAGGGTATGCGGGGTATAAATGGTGATGGAAGCAGACTTGACTGGGGTGGTGAACACACAGTACAGGGTACAGATGATGTATTATAGGACTGTTCACCTGAAACCTATATAATTTTATTAACCAATGTAACCCCCAAAATTCAATAAAAATGTCAGGGGTCATGTCCTGTTATAAGGGTCCCACTTTAAGAAAGATGAGGTTTAATTAACATACATCAACAGAGTGTCATAATAAAGAGACTTATTAGGAATGATTAATTAAAAAGGATATTCCCAGGGATTTAGTGGTTTTATAAACATTATTTTGAATGTTGTTATATGGAACCAAGATTAGACTTATTTCCTGTTCCAAGGGGCACAATGAAGATGGCTTAATCACTGATTAACAGCCCAGTGTTTATCCATGGCAACTTCCTTTGTGGTGTTGGCCTCCTTGCCTAAAATACCCGCCCTTCACTCACTTCCCCCAAACTCTGTCCTTCCTTCCTGGAGGACCTAATTCACATTCCATTACTTTCATGAAAGTGTTTCTGATTCAGACAATCTACATTGAATGTCTTATCCTTGGGACTACTATGAATTATTCTATCAGCTTCTTTTGATTGCTCTTTTTTGTTAAAAAAAAAAATTCCCAACAGACTAAGCACTTTGAGGATATGCCCCATATATTTCATTTCCTTTATGACATAGGAAGGTGAGGCATAGGCACAATGCTGTGCTACTCCTCCCATTTTCTTAAGAATTAAGCTGATAAAATTCAAAACAATCAATAAAATAAATACCGATAGAAGTTATTGTAAGTAACTAAATTGATAAAATAGTAAGAGGAGAAAAATTTCTACATGTTATGAGGAAAACACATCTAAATATCCCATAGGTTAAGGAGGAATCACAATGGAAACAGACATATTTAGAACTAAATGATATAGAAAATATTTCATATTGAAATTTACAAAATATAGCTTAAGTAAAGATTATATAACAATTTATAGATTTAAATTCATTCACTACAAAAACACAGCTTTCAAAATGAGCAGACTTGTGTGCCAGTATTTTTATTGGTTCTGTGATTTTAGGCAAGTCATTAAATATTCCAGTGCCTCATACTTCTCCCTTATGCAATGGGGCTAATAATGCCAAGTGTATAATATTGTTTTGAAACCTAAATTAAAGAAGTAAAGCATCAATGATCCCTACAGCTCTTATACCAAAGAAGAATGCTCTAACTAGGCCACAGAGGGTCACAGTCTTCTTGACTGTACTCGTGGGTGGGACTACCACTGAAAATTGTGTGTATAAGAAAATCAAAATAGAAAGGATAAGAAACAGGACAGAAAAATAAAAAGAAGATATGTGAGCCCATAGAGGAGGAGGAAAAGGTAAAAAAAAAAAAAAAAAAAAAAAGCATTCAGGAAGGCAAAAAATAAAAGGCCTGGTTAACATAAGCCAAGAGGAAGAGAGGTTTGACTAAGAGGCAAGGGCAACAGTATAAAATGCCAGAGAGACAAGCAAAGGGATGTAAAGTAGGCATTTAGGAGGGAACTGATGATTTCTAGGTGAGCAAAGTTAGAAGAGGAGAGCAAGAAGCCTCTTTATAAGAGGTGAATAAGTAGTAAAGGTGTGCTGGTGAGGCAGACAGGATTAAACCGGGCTCTGTACGTACCATGTGAGGAATGAGGATGATAGCTGGGGTGGGATCCCACCTATTCTATAAAATGTCAAATCCATAGAAACTCTTTCACCCAGTGTGATTAGGAGTCGAGTGACAGTCAGAAGATGAGAGAAATGGCAAAAGGTGAGACATACATACCTTAAACAATCTAACTTAAAATATACAAATGAACATTTTTTACCAGTCTCTAACAAAGGCCAAGACTTTTGCTTTGAGTTCCTCAAAGTCTTGCTTTTATAAATCAGACCAAGTATGCATTCTGTAGGAATTCCAGATTCAATTCCTTTGAAGTGGAGTGAGAAATTAAAGTCACTTGCAGAGCAATCTAAATGAAGAATCATATGTTGCTAAGATTTTTCTTAATTTTTTACGGTATTCTTACCCATACATAATTTGATAACACATCTTTAGTGACTTGACTGAATTAAGTTTTTCCTATATAGTCAACTTATTTTTTGTGAAACAGCATTCTTTTGTGGAAAATATCTGTTTATCTGGTGGGTTGGTTAGCTTGTGGTTCATTAAAAGTGCTTCTACTGATTAGCGAAAATTGCTAACTTCCATCCTACACTCATACCATCCCTGTGAAATGCTTTACCCTAAGGAAAAATACATTCAGCCATGATGAAAGGTTGGCAGCTGAAAAGCTCTGTCTTAAAATAGACCTCTTAATTGACCACACATCCTATATATAACTGACACTGATCTAATTTTTTTCTATTATATAACTTACAGCGCTACTTTAAATAAGAAAATGTATGTGAAAGACTCTGTAAAGTATAAAGCACTTTACAAAAGGAAGTGCTGATTATTACTAGAAGGAAGAAATTTTACCACCTGTTCTTCATTTTTTAACCCTTCTGTTTATCCAACAATTGTTGGTTGGCCAGCTACTGCATACTAGACACTGGTTATACACTGGTGAAAACACAAACGTGTTTTCTGTACTTGTGGGGCTTCTAATATAATTAAGGAAACAGGAAGTAAATGAGTGAGTATACAGTAAGTGTCAGTAAGCTACGGTAAGTGTCAAGGAAAAATGTTTTGAATGTTCTATGAGAGAATAACACGGTAGACCAGTATTAAATTGGGCAGATAACTCTTTGAGGTCAAAAGAATGAATTAAAATCAGTCCAATGAAAACAGGAGAAAGAATTGTTGCAGAAAGAGGGGGTTGCATGTGTAAAGACACAGATGCAGGAAAGAGCCTCGTGTGTCTGAGACCTCAAGAAAAGCTCTGCGTCTGGACTGAAGTGCAGCAGGGGGACGGGTGTGAGATACGGCTGGGAAGGGCGGGAGAGGACGTAGCATGCCGGGCTCTTTAGGGCCTATTAACAAATTACTTATTTTTTACCCTAAGATAAATGGAAAGCCACCAAGAGGTACTAAAGATGTTTTTAAAAATCACCTTGCAGTGCAGAAGACGGGTTGGAAGCAGGGCAAATGTGGAGGCAGAGAGGGCATTAGAGAGATTGCGGTCAACATCCTGTGGGAGGGAATGGGGGCCTTGACTACAGTGGGGCATGGGAAGTGGAGAGGCATGGGAAGAGACCAGATCTATTTCAGAGTTCGAACTGATAAACTAGCTAATGCACTGGATGGGATGAGGGGACATGGAAGAGAGAGGGGGGAAAAAAGACCAAGGATCAAATCTAGACTTCTGGCTTGAGCAACTGGACATGTTTAGTTTAACGTGTTTGGAGGACATTCATGTAAAAATATTGAGGGAAGTTATTTAAATAACATTTTCATTAGTTCAAAGCAAAATCTTTCAAAAGCTCAAAGGTTTCCGATGATCAAATACATAAACCTTGGGTAAGACCTGATACCAAAGCCTTAAAAGCTCACTAAGATGCTGGTACAAACTGAAATACATCTTCATGAGAAAAAAAGAAGTATATATTGTAATGAAATACATCTCCATAGGATAACCTCCCTGCCTCGCTGATTATCAAGATTACTCCAAAAGTATTTCTCTATGTCCACTCCTTGGGGCTTTAGGTTATAGTATGAACAAAGAATTTCAAAGGCTGACTTACCTCAAAAGTCCTTCGCCAGGGTCCCTCGTTCTCTCTGTTCCCCTCGGTCCTTGCTTCTTCTGGACCCAGTGACTCTTTCACTCTCACCTCAGAGAATTTTCTGCTCTACACATTAAGGAGTCATCCTTCCCATGGGCATCCTTAATTTCCCAGCACTACACATTTAATAACATCCTCCCCTTCACATAACCTCTTTGAACCAATGAAACACATGTGGCTTTTAGGGTTGTTCTATCCTGACCAGATATACAACTCCTTTGTCTTCCTGTACGCTCAATAATCACTTACTCTGTCTCCTAAAATGCCTTTACAGGCAATGATAATAAGCATCATCATATCATAGATACCCTTGGGGGCTAAATAACATTCTGAGTATTTTAACATGTATACAGGTTATACAAAAGTCCTCAATATATTGTACTATCATTTTCTATGATGATTAGCATTTGGGACACCACATGGCTAATGGCAGGAAAATGCATAACATGTAATTTTGAGTGGGAATAACTGATTAGAGGAAATGCACAGGAAAACCCTACCATACAAATCTTGTAGAGAAGGAGCTACATCTTGTAGGGAGAGCAAGAAATAAAATGAGAAGAGAAATCAGCAAAGCTTTGAATATTTTGCAGATATCACACATATTAAGTTGTAGAGTATCAACAAATCTCCTGTGGGTAAAGCTGACCTCTGGTTCACCCAGGTACCCTGGTTAATCATCTTGGAATGACTCATCCACACTACCTCACTTGCTCTACTCATTAGGAACACTATTATTAAGAAACCATAGACTGGCAAAATGGAAGCTCATTCTTTAAGTGGCCAGGTAAGTGGGCATGAGTTAGGAACAGGTAGGTCAGCACTGTCCAACAGAAATACCCTGTGAACATATGCATAATTTAATTTTTCTAATAGCTCCATTAAACTTCTTAATAGAATTAATTTTAATAATATATCTTATTCAGCCCAATCTATCCAAAATATTATTTCAACATATAATCAATATAAAAATTATTGAGACATTTAAAATCCCTTTTCTTCATACTGAGTCTTTCAAAGTCGGGTATGCATTTTACCCTTGACCACATCTCAATTCAGTCAAGCCATATTTCAAGCGCTAGATAGCCACATGTGGCCAGTGGTTGCCCTATTGGACAGCACAGCTTGTTCTTTGTGTTCTTTCTCTATCTTACCGTGCACCATAAAAGTTAAGCCTGCCTAGAGGGAAGAGTAGAAGATAAAGCCCACAGACAGAAGATACGGCTGTAAATAATGATATAAATGGATAAACTACATGCAGCCACATACATTTAGTTGCTTGACATTGCTTGACGTGCAAACTCATCCCTTTCCACCTTTATCTCACCCTCTCATCCCGTCCCATCCCTGACACTCTGGCACCCACATACATACACAAACCATCCTGAACTGAACTGGGACACTTGCTGTTTCCTCAGAAGACCCTGAGTTTCTTCACTACAATTTTCATTCTTAAAAACCATTTCCTTCCCCTGCTAATTATGACATTCAATTTATTCTTCACTTATTATACAGCCAGCTGCTCAATCTAGAAATGCGAGGCATGCTTGACCCTTCCCTTTCCCTCATTCTATACAACCCATAAATCACAAGTCCCAGTGGTTCTCCCTCAACGTGCTTTGAATCTGTCCACTTTTCTGCATTTCCATGGCTTTCACCATAGTCTGGGTCACTGTCATCTATTGCCTCAAAGATCCTCCTAACTGGTCCTTCCAATTCCACTCTTACCTCCAACCAAATCATGCTCCAAACAGTACTTACAGGAATATCTTTAAAACATAAATCAGATCACATCTTTTCTTTACTTAATATACTCCAATGGTTTACCATGACACTGGGACTAAAACCCAAACACCTTCCATGGATTAAGATGCTGCATGATCTCTCCCTATCCTACCTCTTCAGTCTTACCTCTACCTCACACTATGCTCCTCCTTGCTCACTATGCTACAAACACAAGGCCTCTTTTCAGTCCCTCAGACACACTGACCTTTATACCAGCTCAGGGCATTGGATATGCCTGGCAGTCATTATCTTTTCTCTAGTGAATAGCTACCTCCCAAATGAAACTGTAAATTCTTTGAAGGCAAGGACTTATCTGTATGGCTTATTACTCAAGGCTAATGCTCAATAAATATGTTAATTGCTTAACAAATATGAAAGGATTAAAAAATCACTTTCATGACCTTTCAAGTTACCATCATCATGATCACCATAATTTTAATTTATTGGACACTTACTATGACATTATGTAAAGTGCTTTTCACTGTGTCTTCACAACCCCACAAGGTAGATGTTTTCATCCCAATTGTAATAATAATAATGAGAAAACGAAGGGTAAAAGGGTAAATATTTTCTCATTGTCATTCAGCAATTGAATTAGAGCTGAGATTTGAACAATGACCTGTTTGTTTCTACAAATAATTAGTTATTCTGCCTCCATGAATTTCCAAAAGCTTTAAATTGAGCACTTAATTTCTTTCCAGCTTTGAAACACCATATTAACAACTCAGAATTTGTAAAATCAGTACAGATCTAATCAGTTTTTAGTCCTATATTGTTTAGATCTCTTATACTGACATTGCACACTTCGGATACTATTTTGGGAATGTGGTTGCCTAGCAACAAGCATTATTAGACTGAATGATATTCCAGGTTATATTTTCTTTGTTATAATATAGTTAACATATTATTCATTTAGGAATATCTGAGGAACAAGGTGGATAAATTTACTGCAACACATTATCTATCAACCAGGAACTCTGTAATAAAGCATAAACAATAAGGTGAATGCTTTTCTGTTCAGGAATGTTTCTGTTTTCAAATACTTCATTTTTTCAATTATGTTTCACTGTTTATGCCACAACAGTTGCCCCAATTTTCCCCCTTTATCCCCCTCCATCCAGCCTCCCCACTCCCTCAGGCAATTCCCCCACCATTGTTCATGTCCATGGGTCATGCATGTATGTTCTTTGGCTACTCTATTCCTGTGCTGTACTTTACACCCCCATGGCTATTCTGTAACTGCCTATTTGTACTTCTTACTCCCCTTACCTCTTTACCCATCCCCACAAGCCCTCTCTAATCGCAACTATCAAAATGTTCTCTGTATCTGTGATTCTGTTTCTGTTCTGTTTGTTCATTTTGTTTTGTTTTTTAGATTCGTTTGGTGGTAGATATATATTTATTGCAATGTTATTGGTCTTATTTTTGATCTTCTTCTTAAAGAAGATCCTTTAGCATTTCATATAATACTGGTTTGGTGGTGATGAACCCCTTTAGCTTTTTCTTGTCTGGGAGGCTCTTTATCTGCCCTTTGATTCTAAATGATAGCTTTGCTGGGTAGCGTGATGTTGGTTGTAGGTCCTTGCTTTTCACCACCTTGAATATTTATTGCTAATCCCTTCTTGCAAAGTTTCTTTTGAGAAATCACCTGACAGTCTTATGGGAGCTCCCTTGTAGGTAACCAACTGCTTTTCCCTTGCTACTTTTAAGATTCTCTCTTTGTATTTAAACTTTGGCATTTTACACAGGTCCTCCCCAGGCAATGGGGCCAGGATTCGGTAGCTGGTGCTGAAAGAAAAACCCTTGGTTGCATCTTTGCCCTGGGACTGTGCCAATGGCAGCTGCCACTCACTGGCACAGAGGGGGAAAAAAGGAAAAAAAAACTTTGGCATTTTAATTATGTGTCTGGCATAAAGCTTATCTTGCCTGACTTGAGGGGCAACCTAACACTGCCCATTATTTAAAATGCCCATTAGTTAAAATGCCCATTAGTGTTGATATGTTGTTTTAAAAAGTAGTAAGGATAAATAAATTACAAAGAGGAGGAAAAGGAAAATAAGGAAATCATAAACATAGGTAAGGTAAGATAACAGAATGATCTCAAGATTTGACATCTAAAAAGCTACTTCAGGGCCTGATAATTTAAAAATTGTAAGGTCTCATATCAGTTTCTTAATTTGGGGAGTCAAAATTCTCTCCTCTGTGAAATGGAAATAATACTGCCTTCCTTGCCTAATTCACAGGTTTTTGTGAAGCTAGAATAGGTTTGTCAACTATTGCACTTCCCACAGCTCAATTTATGAATCCTCAGGGATGGGTGTGGTCAGGTAGAATAGGATGGTAGTTTGTCATCTAGGCAAGTTTCCAGATAATTTGTAACCTGATAAGTATGCTACCCCACCTATAAAATTCATTAGAAATCAATAAGAAAAACATTAACAGACAAAAGGATATGACCACACAACTCACCAAAGAGGGAAAAGCCAATATACATATAATAAAGCAATGTTCATATCCACTAGTAATAAAAGACATTGACAATACAATATATATTATATATATCTTTATATATTATATACATCTTTATATATTTTTAAACTTATAGAGTTGACAAATAAAGAAAAGAAAAGGTACCAGCCCAAATGAGAGCTTAGACAACCAGCCTTCTCATATACTGCTGGTGGGAATAGAAATTGTTACAAAGTCTCAGAGGACAATTTGATAATATATATCTGAAGTATTAAAATGTACAGAACTGAGGCTTAATAATTATCTTTATAGAAATGTAGCCTAACTAAGGAATTTATCAGAGAGGCTTACAAAAATCCCTGTACCACATATTATCTGTAAAAGTAAAATTCTGGTAAAAACTTAAAATGTCAACTTTTTATGACTGGCTAAATAGAGTTTATCTACTTTACGGAATGTTATACCACTATGATAAATTATGTTGTAGAAATGCTACTGATATGAGAAAATATTCATACTAAACTGATCATCTTAAAAGATTAAAAAACAGTGTTATAGAATAATTCCAATTTAATTTTAAAAGGTATACATGCATTGCACACATAGATGAAAGAGTAAAAAACTATTTCTGAAATATTAACAGCAATATCTCTAGGAAATGGGATACTGGGAGATTTTAATTTCTTTTCTCCTTTTGGGAGCTTTAATGTATTTATTTTACTGGGTGCATCTACTACATACATTAGGAAAAATATGATACATGCAGCAATATGAAAACTGCAAAATTAGGGTTTCATGTAAATATGGTATATTTAAATTCACCAATTTCAAGCTTTTAAAGATATGTGTTTGTTTTCCCCTGAATTTTAGTGGGGTTCTTATTGATAAATATCTAAATTCATTTTGGTTGACTGTTTTTATTGCATACATAAAGACACACAGATTCTGCAAAATTTAAAAAACAGCTAATCTATACTTTAAAAAATACTTAGGGTACTAGGAAACCTAAGCATGGAGGGAAAGGCCAAACAGTAGGTAGCAGGGTCCCCCACAATTCTACCTGGTAATGATATATAACCTAATGGACATGAACTTGAGGATGGTGAGACTTGGAGATAGTCTAGGGTCACAACTACATGTTTGGCTCACATATACTCTTCTTTCCTTAAAAGGGTGGAAGAAGAGATTAGTCCAATGTTTCCTTTTCTTATTTGAAAAGTGTACTTCTAGCTGAGAACTTCAGCAAGTTACTCAGTCTCTCTTAAACTTACGTTTCTCATCTCCATAGCTGAGACATCTGTATCATGGGGTTATGTTAATTAAATATCTAGCACATAAGAAGCATTTGCAAGATAATAGCTATACATTCCATATCAACATTGTGTAGCTCTAAGACCTATTCTTGAATTCTGTTGATAAAACTATGGAAATCACAAAAACGCATTAATCTTGTGAATGCCTTAGTGAATCATTTGATTGTTCTCATTCAAGAGAGATAGGATACCAACTTTAAATAATTCAAGAAATATTTTTAAAATTCACTACATTTTATTCTCTGAGTGAAAATGAAAAAGACATAAGTCCTCTTAAAATAACATATAATTTAACAGGGAAGACAAATGTGTAAACTATTAATACATAACCAAACAGACTTAATTAAGAGCTATAGAAACCCAGATGATGAAATCTTGAGAATGTTATACTGAGACTACGATGGTGAACACTAAATCCACGTGAGCTTCATGCCATTAACTGCTAAATTAACTCACACTTTTTAATGAGAAGACTCGAAATAACTTTATACAGGTGACACCATGTTTACTGAGCCAAAGAAGGTGAGTAGCATTTCAATAAGTAAAGAAAAAGGTAAAGAAAGTTGTCTGAGCCAATGAAGAACCACATCAGGAAAGATATTCTCAGAACATTGTACAATAAAACCTGCCATATGGGATAATGGAGGGTTTAAAATTCTATTCAAGTAAAATAAAGGTGCAATGTTAAGAGGTTAAGGAGAAATACTAGTTTTAGTTGGCTGTCCAGTTCTTGTGCGGTGCATTGTGTGGTTTGAAGGGGAGGGGTAGAAACTGCTGCTCCTGGTTTTAGGCAATAGAGCTCTTCAGTTTTCTTTATGAACTTGAAGGGAGCCAGAGGGTCAGCTGCACAGTCACTATGTTTGGATGTAACCCATTGTGTTGCAGACAGAAAGGCTAGACTCTGAGATAGACACACAATGGGAACACTGAAGTCTTCTTCCACTGGAAGGCTTCAGGGCTTGCTCTCTGTCAAATCCTTGCAAAGTTAAATATGCTTTGAACTGAACTACTAAAGTCTCAGATGATCAAGATTCACTTACTTCCTACTTCCCTTTTTCCCAAGCCCCTCAAAAACTAAGACCTTTTGTTCCCCCAGTTTAAGAGTGACAGCTGGAATCAATTACCATATATTTGTATTACAGTGTGAAATCTCACTCAGTTTTGCATTATATTGTAGCACCTTATCAAGTTCTACTATAATAGCTTTGCAAAGCACTGGAAGCCTGTGATTTGTAGATGAATAAAGTTGGACATGAAGTTAGAAAGACAGACTGCTCTACTAAGCTGTGTGAGTGCTATTCTGTGGGCAATGGGAAGTCTGAAGTTTCTAGGGAAATGACTACACTGGACAGGATGATAAAGCTGTTAACAAAGTTGAAGTTATAAATAATGAGGCAAGAAAGGGCAGAGAAAGAGTGAGAGAGAGAGAGACAGAGAGAGAGAGAGAGAGAGAAAAGAAGACATAGTTATGAGATAAGGAAACAAGTCTGGACAAGGCAGTGGAGAATCCTCACTTTTAGAGGAGGAAACAGGTGAGGAAGAACCAGAGGTCAGATGGAGAAGGAAGATCTGGGCAGAGGACTGACAAAAAGCTCTCAATATGGGGCAGCAAACATATTTCAAGATATGACTACAGAGACAGATATACCCAAGGGGATGACAACTCTTGCTGTTTTCAAAGATAAATATTCTAATGAATTCTATCCCCATGGGAACCTGTTATCAAACTCGAAGGACACAGCCAAGACAACAACGAAGGCAGGTTGATAACAACTCTGGAATATGCAAAAAGAAAAATGATGGATGAAGCAGTGTTTAATACTAAAACAGGCCCTGATTTTTAAAAAGGGCAATCCAGTGGAAGTTTCATATGGACAGATTGCATTGTAGCTATTGGGATTATGTGCGAGTAACTGTGGATCTCAGACAGCCCATCTGCTCTCACTGTCGGCGTCCCTAGAAGGGGCATGGAGTTTTCTCCACTCAGAAGAACAAATGCTTTGCCAACCCTTTGG
Source organism: Glossophaga mutica (assembly GCA_039655065.1). Classification (NCBI taxonomy): domain Eukaryota; kingdom Metazoa; phylum Chordata; class Mammalia; order Chiroptera; family Phyllostomidae; genus Glossophaga; species Glossophaga mutica. The sequence continues at coordinate 45,861,777 of CM077304.1, forward strand.
ATTCCATAAACGGGAGTCAGACAAACCTTTGGGACCAGGTCACTTGATAAAGCCCTGCCATGGCATCATTTCATCCCTCACGTGCCTCCTGATGGAATTCATTTAGGACCACATGGAGTGGGAAAGCTCTCTTCCATTTGGGATTGACCCTGCTAATCAATAATCAACCTGACTTATAACTATCTGTGTTTAAGAATCACCTTCCTCCATCAAGGCCTTTCTCTGGGTTAAGGCATGCTGCTTTGCCACCCCACGGCGTGTCTCCTGGATGATGGTCCTGGAGAACCTTCCCACGGCTGTTCCAGAGTGACTGGCACTCTGCCGCATGACCCTGGAGCCCATCTGCCATTGGCAGCCAGTGTCAGCCTGTCCAGCTCGTACGGTCTATTTGATCTGTAGTGTTGTTCAAGTCAGCTGTTTCCTTATCGCTTCTCTGACTGGATTGTCTGTCCACTGTTCAGTGTTGTGTTGAAGTTCCCTACTATTATTGTGTTGCTATATATTTATCCCTTCATTTTTGTTAATAGTTACTTTATATATTTAGGTGCTCTGATGCTGGGTGCATATATAGTTACACTTGTTATATTCTCTTCAGGAATTCACTCCTTTATCATTATGTAATGATATTTTTTGTCACTTGTGAGAGTTTTTGACTTAAAGTCTATTTTATCTCATATAAATATAGCCACCCTTGCTCTATTTTGGTTCTCATTTATATAAAACATCTTTTTCCCATCCCTTTACTCTCAACCCATGTGCATCCTTAAAGCTGAAGTGAGTCACCTATAGGTAGCCTATATTGTACAAGTTTTTATTATCCACTCTATGTCTTTTGATTGAAGAATTTAGTTTTTCAAAAATCATTAAAAGCAAACTCCTGCATCCAAAGGTACCACATGGCTGTGCGAAGAGAACGAACAGCTTGCTCTTCACCTACACAATACCCAAAAGAAAAGAAATTGAGAGGTAAGGACTTAAAATGGCCATTTTGTTAATTTTCTTACTGTTTGTTCTGTAATTCTTCCTTTCTTGCTTTCTTTGTGATGTGATGATTTTTTCGATAATGGTATGCTATGATTCCTTTTTCTTTCTGTTTTGTTTACATAAAACAGGGTTTTTTTTGTGATCACTATGTGGCTTACATAAAACATAACAGTCTTTTAAGTTGATAACCACTTACTTTAGTTGCATAGAAAAACCCTATACCTTCACTGTCACTTTCCCTCATGGGAGCAATGGCAGGGCCAAGGTGGTACTGAGCTGTACCACCTTGGAGAAGGGGTGACACTGGAAGGTAAAACTGTTTTTCTTACCCTCTTCAATGCATACATTCTCAGAGATTTTGCTTGGCTGGGGATCCGCAACCTCCCAGGTGTACTCTTGGGATCCTACAGCAGTACTCCCATTTGTGGGTAGTTGTCAAAACTGGTGTATCAAAGTGGGCCTGGGGGCTGGAACCCCCTATTCCTTCAGCCTGTTGACATCACTTACCAGTCAGGATTCTAACCAGATCCTCTGTACTCTACCCAACATCTGCAATATATAAGATTTCATCTCTTGGCATATAAAATTTACATATGCAACATATATAGCAAAACAGATGACTATTGTAGAAAGCTCATTACACCTGAGGAAAACATTTTAAAACATACCATTAAAGTTTGTTTTTTTTAATACTGAAAAGTAAGGAATGAGCAAAAGAAACTCCTATTCATAACAAATTTTACTGTGAAAGGAGAAGTAATAGCACTAATTGCATGTGTGCAAAGTGATGCCAAATAAAATCAAAATGCACCAATAATATCATCTAAGCTAAAACCTACAGCCCCAGGCCTAACTCCTCTTGCTAAGGACTTGCAAACAGTAACATCCCCAGTTTCACTGATTAACTCAGTGAAATCCTGTATCTAGACACCACATTCCCTTGATGATTACATGCTATGTAATATTTTGTCATCTTCCTACAAGCCTTTTACTGCTATCTCCTTTTGAAAAATATAGCATCCATCAAAAAAGAAACTGGCCATTAGAAAACAAAACAGCATCCAGTATTCAATAATTTCACTTCCATGGACCTTCCTAGTTTATCAACATATTTTATGTGTTCTTTGGTCTAAACGATTCCCTCTGCTATAAACTTTGCAATGATCTAAATTTTTAGGAGTTTTTAAAACTGTCCAACTATCTGAAACTACATTTTAAGAGTCTATATATTCTGCTTGAGACTTTACTGTTTAAGGTTATCGCAATTTAATTTCACAAGGAAAACTGATACAGATGAATTCAAAATTTATTGAAGTGTCTGATGGTTCTTCTGGGGTTTATGTCAGTATGAGTTATGAATTTAGTAGGGACATGACTCATAAAGAAAGCCAACCTTTGACATTATTTCTATGCTAACATCTCCATGGTTTAAGATGACCATATTTATGATCACTGTAATACTATAAATCATGGTTACAAACTAAAAATACTCCAACTCATGGGTCAGATAAAGTAAAGGGGTGAGGCTGACTGGCTATACAGATTCTGGTATTCGGTGTTTTCTTCCTGGAACTGCTGAGTGTCGGGAACTGCGAGATGAGAACGGGTGACCTGCAGAAGCCCTCTCGTTCTAAGAGAGCTGCAGCTTCCATCTGCATTTGACAGTTGGGGTGTAGCAATGCGGACCCAGAAGTAATGGAGAAATCCAGGTTTTCACAGTGAAATTTTTTGACTATTTAAATGTGGGATTACAATGCCCCAAAAGCCAAATAGATTGCCACCAAGAGACAATTACGGTTTATAGGTCACTAATTTGTGACATGGGTATAGTCTTTGTTGGCATGGAGCCTTCCTGAATTAAAAGGTTGTTCTAAACAACCCACACTCCATTCCAAGATCCAGGGCAACAGCAATTCCCAATAACTCACCTACGTCTACAAATGACCTTTTAAATAGTGCTTCAAAATTACTGTCTGCCAACTTCCTTCATGTTATTAATTTTGGAGTCTTCAAAAAGAATGCAGAAGAGAAATATACTACACAAATGTTTGACTTACTATGTTTTGGGTAAATGTATAGCCTATTTCTGTGTTAACTGTGTGCTTTTTGTTTTACCAGAAGCAGACTGGGAAATGTTAAATGTATACCTAGATTTACACCAAAACCTAATTTTAAACAAGCAACTCAATGACTACTGCGAGGCATTAATATGAACTACCCACTCCTGAACAAACTATCTCTGTAACTCTCCCTACAAACAGCAGACTTGCTCCAGAATTATTAGAACTGATTTAGTTGCTTCTAACAATTAGAAAACAGATGAGAACTTGGGATCATTTCTTTTTAAATATAGTTTTAGACAATTCAATAATGTTAGCTAATAATAATAGTGTATTAGTTTTCTATTACCATAACAAATTACTCTAAACCAATGATTTTCAACCTGTGTGCTGCAAGAATTTTTAAAACATTCAATACTTGACTAGCCAGGGACTTTGACCTCTTTTCCCTTAGATTGTCAAATAAAAAAATGACAATGGCCAACACAACAACAGTTATCTGGTATGAATGCCCTGTCTTGAACCATAAATACATAGGTCATATAATAGAGATGGTCACATCACATAATAAGGTTGCACCCGATTGGTTAATTCTTGGTACCAGATATCTTTATGTATAAGTATGGGCATGCGATTTTTTAAAAAAGTCACTTTGGAGCAAAAAGGGTAGGTAATTACTAGTATTTTTTTTGTAAACCAATAAAAATTATCTTTTCTGTTGCCAGATCAGCCCCCAAAATATTTTTTGGTGTGTTGCAGAATTTTAGTAATTAGTTTATGTGTGCCATAAGATCCAAAAGGTTGAAAATCACTAATCTAAACTCAGTAGTTTGAAACAACCTAAATTCATTATGTTATAGTTCTAAAGGCCAGAGGTCCGACATGGGTCTACCAGGTTAACATCGTGACATGCACAGGGCTGCATTCCTTTCTGGAGGCTGTTTTCTTGCCTTTTCCAGCTTCTAGAGGCTGTTCCATTAATGTCGCCTATCTGACCATTCTTCAACAGTCACATCTCCCTCTGACAAAAGTCAGGCAAGTTCTCTTTTAAGGATTCGTGAGATTAGATGAGCCCACTTGGGAAATCGAGGATACTATCTTCATTTCAACATCCTTAACCCTAACCAGATTTGCCCTGTAACATAACACATTCTGGTTAGGATGTGGGCCTCTTTCGAGGGCCTTTATTCTGTTTGCCACAAATGGGAACAATAATAACAACTATTTCTTTCGAGTGTTTATGTTCCAATTGTCATGCTGATCACTCTGCCTGCTTCCTCCCATTCAATTCTAAAACAGCATATAAGGTATACAGTATCATTCCATTTTAAAGGGGAAGAAACCGAGGCTAACAAGTTAGGAAAGTTGCTCAAGATAACAGCTAACAGATAGCAGAACAAGGACTTATATCCAAAAAGCCTAAATAAGCTAGGGCCCATAAGCTAAAATGCCACAAATGTTCATGGAGAAGAGGGGGCCAGGGAGAAGATTCTAATTTGATTTGGACGACTACTGAAAGTGGCTCCATGGACCTCTTAGCTATTTCCTATTTTGTTGTAGTTGCTTGTTGTTGTTTCATTTCATAACATTTAATGAGCACGTATGTGCAAATCTATTGTATAAAATGCCTCAGGTAGTAATTTAATGGTTATAATTTCATTCTAAAAAAATTCTAAAATCAGTTATCATTAGGCCACACTGAAAATTTGCTCTCACGGAGTTCTAAGAATACTGGCGGAACATTTCATTTCTTTTTGAAATGAAAGAACATACCACCTTGATTCAATGTCATCATTGTTAGACATATCTATTTAATAAACAACTTTCTAGCACAAAAGAAAAATAACATAAAACAAAACCAAAATAAAGCATCATCACTTCAAAGTGAACAAGCACAATTAGAACAAGCACAGCCTGAGAAAAATGTTTCAGAAACCATAAAAAGTGTCTTCTAATTTTCTACAGAATTTTCTGGCTTTATCTCTGACAATTCCAGTCGCTAAACTTACTATTATAAAACAAGCTATACTTTTGTACCTACTCTTCCTTTTTCCTGAAATGTCTCCTCTCATTTCTTTCTCTTCCGAAATGTCTGTTCATCCTTAAACACCTCAATTTAAATGTCACTTGGTGGAGATGCCTGCCCGTACCCAGGCTTAAACCAGCTCACTCATGGCCTCTGCTGGGTTCCCCCCAGCTCTCTGCACATTTCTGAGTTACAGGTGTGCCACATCGCGTTGTAGTCATTCATTTCTACGACCTCCATCTATTTGATTGGACAATAACACTACCATGCCTCTATATCAAAGCTCTGGTGTAAAGAAAATAAAACAAATGTGTGACATCTCATGAGTTTTACACAACTGCTCATGCACAGTTCTTACACAACATGTTTTTATATGTTCTCTTGACTCTTATTCTCCAATCTGGCGCTCTTCATCAGTACTTAGCTGAAGTGGGTTAGTTCTGGTAACTATATATAATGTTCAATGTCAGTAGTAGGTGGTATTTAAGATGGTCCCAATGATCTCTGCCTTCTGATATCCATGCCTATGTGCAATTCCCTCCCTTTAGAATGGGCTGGACCTGATTCGCTTATCGTGAATATACTAAAATGAAGGTAACAGGGTGTCACTTCTATGCTTAGGTTGCCAAAGATGATGATTTCCATCCTGCTATCAGGTGCTTTCTCTTACTCGCTTTGATGAAGTAAGCTGCCATGTTCAAAAGACCCTACATCAACAGTTAATGAGAAATTTAATCTGCCAATAACAATATTGATAAGCTTGGGAAAAAAAAACCCTCTCCAGCTCCTGAGGACACTCTGAATGCTGCCTTAACAGAGGGGACTCAGCCATTCCAGGCCCAGATTCCTGATCTATAGACACTGTGAGACAATAAATGTGTGTTGCTTTAAGCTGATAAATGTTGGAATTATTTGTTATGCAGCAGTAGACGACTAATACAATAGTATTCCCTCTGATAGAAGAACTTCATTTAAGCAAAAGGAAGCCTCTTATATGGCATCAGAAGTTATATGAAGAAATCCCAGCAATCAGTGTGGCTCTGCCTCCCCCCTGCCCCCGGCAGAAGCACAATGCAGAGACAAGGCTCCAGGTTTGAGAGAAGAAACTCACCCTCAGAGCCCAAACCCATGGCCTGAATGTGAAACAGCAAACAGTAGATGCTCCCTGACTCCAGGGCAGGGAAGGACAGCACTGAGACAGGCAATGTCATGAGGAGGTCACACACCCATTGCAAGGTAAGCTCAGCAGCAGAACCAGAAGATGAACTCGGTTCCACGGAACACTCAGACAAAGAGGCACAGGAAGGTCAAACTTTCATTCTGGCTAACAGGTCAAAGCCAACAACCAAGGAAGGAAATGAAAGGCATCTGCTGAACCTTGGCTTCAACAATCCTGTCCTCCATACCTGTCTGTTGCTAAGACACCACTATTATTACACTCCTGCCATGCATAATCTTTTTATTCCCCTATGTGGGTTTTCAGCTCTGTGCTTTTCATATAAAAATCTCAAAATAAAACTCAAGTAATACAGACATTTGAGACAAAGGTGAATTTGGGTTTACTGACTAACCAAGTCAAAGCAGGTGAGGCTGGCTAATGAGGCAGCTGCCATCATCTCAGGGCTCAGGTGAGCTTGCACAGAGGCGGGCTAGTGTGGACACATCCACTGGCTGCTCTGATGATCAAACCGTGGCGGGCTGGAGGTCATACATGGATACAACGGCTGTGCCACGATGCTGCATAAAGGCTCCAACAAGCCTGGAAACCGCTACATCGGAGCTGACAGATTCAGATAGCACAGACTTCTTTCCAAGCTTTTCATCTTTAAAAAGGCAAGTCGGCTCCCAGAGCCTTTGAGCCTGTTTCATTTTGAGCTGGCTGCTAATTGTATGGGTGCACATATGTGTTTCAGAAAAGATAAGCACATTGCATTGGCCTCCTCACTAACTGCACAGACAAGCCGCACTTCTGTTCTCTGTGAGTTTTCCAAACGGGGCCTGTGGTTCTCTGAACATTAACCCTTCCTGGTAACTATAGTCTGCATTCTTCTAGAGATGCTTTGTTGATTATGTTTGTTCAAAAATAGCTTTTCATCATAAATTCTTTGAGTCCTGGGACTTGCCATTTTCATTTGCTTTTTGTAATCATGTTATATTTTCAAATTACTCAAAAATAACTACCCAGTGTAATAGTATATAGTGAACTCCAGGAGATGAGTGAAGCATTTTTTAGCATTAGGGACTACATTTTAAATTTTAAAGTTGTCTGATGATCATGTTTCATGAAATATACCACAATTTTGTCATATTTTGCAATGCTGACTCCACAAGAAGAAAATGTGGTGCGGTTGTTCATAAAAATGCAGAAGTCTTTCCTGATAGCCATGGCAATTAGGGCCCAGATGGTGAGACTGTCGGACTGCTGACCATGGTTCTTTAGAAAGGAAACCCACACAGCAGCAGCCGGGCTTATGAAATCCGCCCTGTGTGAGCAGTGCCCAGACTCACCAATTCTTCACAGCTCAGACTCTCTGCCCTGGGCAGATCAGTATCGGGGTAGGGCCCTGGCTGCATCCATCTCCCCCCAGGGGATCCCCATCTCACATTCGTTCCCAAGAACAATAGGAGCCTCCTGAGTCCTGTTGAGAAAGTGCTACTCAATTACACCAAGGGTTCTCTTTCTTTTATAAGCCCCTATTCACAGTACATAATAAGTACAGTTGAATAAACAATGGCATGTTGAATCTATTGCTCCACAAAGCTATCTACTTTACAAAAATGATAATCTGGAAAACAACCAGAGAAAAGGGCCCAGTTGAAAGGATCCCCGGGAAATAAGAGGATTCTTCAAGAGGAGAGCTTGTCTGATCATAACAGTAACAGCAGCAATTACTGGAGGTAACATTTACTAAAGGTTTCCCCTTTGCTAGGCATTTTACTAAAGATAAACTGCCAAGGCATTTTGCAACTTTAAAATAACCTTGTTTATTTAGGGTTTTTTGGGTGAAAGCTGATATGCTTCCTTTCAGTTCCTGTTCTTTATCGCCACCGTTCTCTCTGCCCCGTGCTGCTTGGGGCCCCCTCGCCCCTGTGCCATGGCCCACAGTATCCTTACCTCCGTTACTGTGTGTGCACCGGTAATTATCATGGCACGTGCAGGAAACGATCTGTCTTGTTCTGTGCCTGCAATTTTGATAAATCCATCCAGAGCTATTTCTAAAAACCTGATAATGAAGTTGTTGTCTATCCATACAATAAATTACCAGCTTCAACTGAAATTCTTTGGGGAAGAATACAGAATAAAAAAGAATAATGTATTGTTGCCTTTCCAAAATATTATCTCTTTAAACACTTCACACAAATTACTTTTTCTAACAGGGCTTGACAGAACGCTTGAAAGAGAAACAGGAGGCAGCTACGTGAGGGAGGGCGCACACGGGTCACAGCGACTTCAAGTCTCGGCGTCAGTTGCAGCCGTAAATCTTTCCCTGGAACCTTTTGTGTGTGACAATGGTATCCAGGACCTTTTAAAATGCTGGGAAACCAACAGTAAAAAAAGAAAACAGTATCATCGTAAAATTCATGACTCTTTCTAAATAAGCCTGACAAACAGGATGGTGGTAATGATTTCAAAAAAATCAGTATTGACCATGTGAGAGAGCAAGAAGTAACTATAACAAGACCATAAAACGTAAGCACCAGGAGTATTCAACGCTATAAAAAGGTAAGTACTTTTAGAAGTAAAACTCCTTGTGGACCACCACACGAGACTCTTTAACAACAAATATCCAGTATCTAGTAGAATTCCTTGCGCTTAGTGTAGACACTTTATGAACCTTCTTTGACACGTGACAGGGACCAGAGCCATCCTGAAAAGGCCCTGGATGACAGCGGTGGTTAGGGCCAGCAGACGGCACATTGAGCAGGCATTAGGAGAGGTCATTTACGGAGCCCTGGGAAAGCCCTCTGCTGCCTCTGCTGAGGCCTGCAGTTTCACCACCGGAGAATCGTGACCTCGGGTAGAGCCAAGAACAGGTCTTTAATAAGGGAAAGGCCAAAGGCCAATACAAGGGCACTATAAGAAGTGAGCAAAGCTATCATGATATGGGGCCTAAAAGAAACTTGAAGAAAAACAAGGAAAAGTTAAAAAGAAAGTATATAGCTTACAATTTTGATTGGGTAAACCTAAAACTGAATTTCTCAACCTTAGCCCTATGGACCTTTTGGGTCATATAATTCTGTTTTGAAGGGCTATCTGGTACTAGACACAGATTAACGACCCAGTTGGAAAGTAATCAGAACAAAAGCTTCCAGTTGAAATGGTCCCAGAAAAATAAGACATTTTATCAGGGGGATAGCTAGTCTAATAATAATAATAATAATAATAATAATAATAATAATAATAATAATAATATGGGATGTTTCATAATCTCTGTGGCCTCTACCTACCAGAGGCCAGCGGCAATTCTCTTTCCCCACAGTTGTGACAACCACAAATTTCTCCAGACATTGTCACATGTCCTCTGGCAGGTGGGAGGTGAAATCCCCTCTGTTCGAAAACCACTGCCCCGAAGAATCTGCTTTCTCCCTAAGCCAGACAAGACTTTTTCCATCCCTTCTACCAGTCTGCCTTTCCCTTCTTCTGATCCTACTCTAAAGAACTGTGTAAGAGTGGGAAGATGACAAGTTCACCAACACAAGAAAGAATCAGAGGTCTGTTTTTTTTTAACTGTAATAATCAGAGCAGAGAGACATGTCAGGAAGATCTGAGATCAATATGTTTTATCCTTTGATATTTCTAAAATTATTGACTTTTATCTCTGATTCTAGAGATATTTTATTCTTTATTCATTATACAAGACCAATTGGAAGCAGACATGCCCAGTAAGACTGAAACATATTTGTCAAATTTAATGAATGTTTATGTGAGTGACCCAAGAAAGCCATTCATCCAGATAAGTTAACAAGAAACTTTGCTATGCATAAAAGTCATTTTTACAGAGATACGAAAAAAATGCACTTCTAATATCTTGGCTCTAATATCTTGGCTCATGTGAACCAAACCTGTTCCTTCTCTTCCATCCCCTTCTCTTAGTCTTTTCACCCCTTCTTGCCTTCCTCCCCTCTCTCTCTCTCTCTCTCCTCCCTCTCCCTTGCTCTCTCGCTGTCCCTCCTTCTCTCCCTCTTCTTCTTTTACTTTTCTTGTAGGCATACCCATGCTTTCCTTTATGAGAACAGGAAAAAAATGTAAGCAGGAGAGGGATTACAAAGCCTTAATTAAGAAAAACAATATACCCTCACTGGAAGGAAAACTATATTAATGAGTTTGGAAGAACACACACCGCTGCATCATTTGCACAAATGGTACAACTGAGTCATTAGTGTAACTGCACTCATACAATACAGTCAGAGACCCAGGAAATGGTGACTTGTATTTATCCTACTGATTCTGATTCAGGATTATTATTATAAAATCTGTAGGGGAACAATTTGTCTTGGAGTTGTAGCTAATGAACTGAAACAATCTCTAAGAAAGGCAGTTTAATTAATGAACATTATAAATTGAATAATGTATTCCCACATAAAATATAAATCTTTCCCCCTTATTTATTTTTGTTGGGTTGCAAATTAAACAAATGATGACAAATATAAGAGACAAGAATAAGGAGGCTTATCTTCTGTCTTCTTACTGGTTCTCACTAATTATGACCTTGAGTAAGGCAATCAATCTCTCTGAGTCTTGGATTCCCCCCATTCGTGAAAGGAGTTTGGATGAGATTATTCTTAAGAATTCTTCCATCTCCCAAATTTTATGATCATGAGGAAAATATAATTCAAATCATCTAAAACTGAAATAAAAATCTGTGCCATGCTACCAACTATGGAAGGTAATTACTCTGCAGCACACATAATTTCTCTCCAGAGCTACAGGGTTATAAAAGGGAAAAAGGCTTCTTTTATTGATCAAAGCTCGTGACTATAAAGTACAGTGTATCGCACTTGGATTCTTCTTTAAATTAGAGTGTCTATGATTAATTTCAGATGCAGCAAGCAAGTTTGCGAGTCTGCTGGGTGCAGGGTTGAGCATGTCAGTTGTTACGACAAGGGGCTCTTCGACAGGAAAACTGGGCAGGAACACAGAAGCAAAACACAATCAGAACTCCAAGAGCTCAGCCATGAATATCGAAGAATGGCCCTGCAGTGCTGTCTGGACATTTATTCTAGAAGGCCTTCTACTGCGAATATGTGAGTGCCTGTTACTAAAATTCAGAGAAAATAAATCCCAGTCTCTGTCAGAGAAATGAAGTCCTGCTCTGGTCTCATAGGAGCTTGAAAAGGCACAGCCTAGATGCCTTCAGCCCCAAGGCAAATCTCCACTAGCATCATTTCCTCAAGGTGTTTGCACAGATGCTAATAGTAAAGTGTGGAGAAAAAGATGCAAAGTGGTAGAAGTTTACCAGCCATTTCCTTTGCAGGAATCCTGAACATGGGCTGACCTGGTGTCGTCTAACCTAAAAAGTTTTGTCAAAGATCATCTGACTTGGGGCTATAATATAAAACCCACTTATATGCCCTAAAAAAAATCCAGCTTTTACATCAGAATGTAAATTCTCAAATTTGTAGACCTACTTGTAGTAGACAGGTAAGAAAGGCTCTCTTTAAGGAAAGCACAGAAATAGTGGCGTTAGTTGGGAGTGCTGGCGCATCATGAAGGAAACCCATCCGTCATGTGCCAGTTCTTGAAATTCTTGGCTCTGGTTCCTTAGGCACAAAACTCATGGCCTGAACAGGTTTTCTTAAAATAATTTTGGCCTTTGTTCTCATTTTTACAAAGGGATGCTTAATTTACATCATTAGGTCCTTTGGAATCAGGAGGGAAAATTCTCCCAAAGTAGCTGAAAACAAACAGTAATTTGTGGAATTTTATTTGGAAGGAAAATGCTCTGGGAAAGGCAAAGCCAAAGCAGAAAATTCTCTGTAACGGATGACAGCTAAACTGTTCCTTGAACTTACAGCCAACAGACAGGCTCAGAATGAAAATGAACCTCCTGAAAATGTCCTGCTCCAGAGAAACGTGCCTCATTCAACACCAGGCCAAATTCTGTGTCACGTGCTCCCCCTTAAAGTACCTACCATTTTTAAAGAATATGAGAAAAACAAAAAGAATCACTAAGAAATACAAAAATGCGCAAAGCTTTTTAAGTCTTCCATGCCAAAGAATCCGCAGACTCCTTGAAAATTGCTGGCACTCTTGTTTTTAATGAGCACATCTTGAAATACCGCTCTCTGGGAGGCAGCGGTTTTGTCTTAGTCTTTTTTGTTGTTGTTAACCACCACCTTGGAACTCAGGCTTGCTGACATTACCAATACTACAACAAACTGTGTATTTATTAAAACTCATTCTTTTACATTCCTTTATGTTGAAAAATACCTCTATAGTCCTCCTTCAAGATACTCTGCCACTAAGTGTGACTAAATTTTGTCTAAAGAGCCCTCCCTGACTGGTGTGCCTCAGTGGATTGAACCAAAGGGTCCCTGGTTGGATTCCCAGTCAGGGCACATGCCTGGGATGCAGGCCACATCCCTAGTAGGGGGCAAATGACAGGCAACCACACACTGATGTTTCTCTCCCTCTCTCCCTCCCTTCTCCTCTCTCTAAAGAAGTAAATAAAATCTTTAAAAGAATTTTTGTCTAAAGAAAAAGTGCACAATTTTCCCCATAATGTGGAAATGTTTAGGATGAACTGACAAAAAAAGTGCAAGAATTTGTAAATCTATTGGCAATTCTATATATTTTCTTTCCCCAGAGTACCTTTAGTTATTTCCATTGATTAAGAAGTCATTTCTCATTGTTTTTTTCCATCATTTTTTAAGATGAATACTATATTCAAATTTAGAAGCAGGACCTTCCCTTTGCTGTAACTGATAAGAAGGATATCAAGCAATATGTTCACTATGATACTTAGAAGAGGACACACCAATACAAAGGCATAAAGTAAAACTTTTATTATAGATTCTTATTTTCCCTAGGAACCTCTCAATATTATTTACAATCCCTCTGACAAAAATTATAAAGTTGGAGGTACAGTAAAAAGTGACATGTTTTTGTAAAATATGCCACTTTTATCTTTCTTATACTTAAAAAAATAAAAGAAACCAAAGGAATGTTTTATTTCACATCCACATTTTCTCAAATCCCATAGTCTTCAAGCTATTCTTCCAGCACCTTTTTCTTTCATATTCCACAGGTAGAAACCCATACAATATGAACTTGATGGGTTGCCTTACCCCAGGACCATTTAAAGACATGACTAACTCTCAGGATATCCCCAAGCAGGACTCTGGGTGGTACTGAAGTGTCCTGATATGATATTTCATAAAATAAAACTAAGCAAAATTTCTGTGATGTAGTTACTCGAGTGCCCTGTTCAGAGGAATAAAGAAGCTCAATTTTCTTTAATATTCCCATTTTCTAGCACTCCAAGAATCTATTTCTGAAACATTATCACATTATTTATGTTACTATTCCTCTATTCAAAAATCAGTTGTCATATAAAGGAAACCTACTATTTAGGGGTTGTTTCTTAGATTTGCCATAGAATTCATATAAACATAAGGACAGTCTGGGCTTTAAATTATTATAATATTAATTTGGTTTTTAAGTTTTTCTTTACCTTCCTAACAGGGAGTACACAACTCATCCAGAACAAGCGTGTATCCCTTTCCTTACATTGGATTCATGATAACTACCAAATCAAAACCATATGCTATTGTTTATGACTTGTTTTCTTGTAAGGGAGTATTTATAGCAAACTTTCCCTTAAAAAATGAGTTGCTTTTAGAAACCTTTGAAAGTAAATTTAAGACCCAGAAAGACTGTATTTCATAAGGAGCCACTACTTACCTGTACATGAGTAATCATCGATTCTGATGTATCCAGTTCTACAGACGCACATGAAAGAGCCTGGCGTGTTGACGCACATGGTGTTCTCACGGCAGTAATGGCGCCCCTCAGCACACTCATCGACGTCTGTGAAGGAAAGGTAGGGCAAAGAGGTCAATAGCAGTCAATATTCTGGAGTTTATCTATAATTTTCTTTGGTAGGGAGAGCACCATAGTTACTCACTGAAAGGCATTTTTTAAAAGTATTCAAAACATCTTTAATAGGAATGTTTGATATTCAAATGACAGAAACCATAAAAGTTTTTTTCCAACAGCTCTTCCAGAGATGTCTATATATTTCGACTTGCATGATTTTAAATATAATTGGACATTTTCAGTGCATTCATCTACCTGTGTTGGATTAACTGAATCAGAAAGTGCAAATTGGGCTGCCTCAAAGTCTTGGAAGCTTCAATCATTGAACCTATTTTATATATATATCACTTTTTGACTCACTGGCTATTCTGTACACTTGGTGAGACAATGCAAGAGGTGAACAAAATATTCAATATGCACCAGAACTTTAATAACTTCACTTAAAGATATGAAACCAATAACATGTAGCTTATTAGAGATACAAGCAGAGATGTAGCAATCCCAGTGTCTGAACAGAGATGAAACTACAAAGTAGAGACCTGATACAAATGAGAAGCTGTAAAATAGTGAAATAAGATATCATATGGAAGAACTTCTATAGTAATTCACACACCAAGTTTTGAGTATAAAGGCTTACAAATGTTAAGCCATTATAGGCACTAGTACTAATTGGGAAGAATGCAATTTTGACAATAAAACTATTCGCATTTTATAGCACCTCTCTGCCTGAAACACAAAGTGTTTTACAAGTAATTTATCATTATGTAATATTCTTTATTAAAGGCCTTCATGCGTTGACCAGGCAAGTATTTCTCTTCCAGAAGTCTGCTTTCTCAAATCCTTGTGGAGAATCCACAAAGTAGCATTGCCCTCACTTGTACTGTTCAGAGAAATAGGTCAGTGGTGACAGCCTGGTGAGCCACTACTACCGAAGTTGTGCTATTCATATAACCTGAACTAGTCCCCCAGTCCTGACAGCAACAAAGGAAGTAACCAACACAATCTCGAGAAGCTGTATTTTGGAGTTAGAAGTCTCTTGGCAATCATCTGAGTTAACTATAATTTTTACAGATGGAAAAACTGAGGCCTAGAGAGACTCAGTTTTCCAATCAACTTCTAAATGCAAATCGAAACAATAAATTCCAAACCTCTTAGCATACAAAGCTCTTTCCAGTTTGGCCCTTACTTTTCCTTCTTTATATCTTATGACCTTACTCCGTATTTCCCTGTTAGTGTTCTGGTCACACTGAGCCTCTGATAATTCCTTGAATGGGCCATGCTCTTTCTTGACTTCGTGCCTCTCCTTATGCTCTCCCCTCTCCTCCTTCTCTCACCACCACAGCCCAGTGGATCTTGTCCTCCAGTGGATGCATCCATCAAGAATCTTGCTAAATGTTTCTTTGTGAAAACTTATCCAATGAAGTATTAAAATGTTCCCCCTGCAGTGTTCCCTTGGAAGTTTGTAAATGTTTACATCTTAGATCCATCCATGGTACCTGGATTAAAAATTGATTAATTTTTGTGAACCTCTTCTTTCCACTAAACCATATATACTCCTCAGGGGTAGGGATCATCTATACATCTTTCTTAACACTGGCCGTACATTATTTTATCTGGGATGCTTTTTAAAAACATTGGTTCTTGGGGCAACTCCCAACCCTCCCCCCTCTAAATTCTGATTTAACTATCTTGGTGAGACATAGGCAATGATTTTTTTAAAACTTCTCCATTTTGAGTCTAATACGGGGCTCAGCCAAATTTTTCAGTAAAGAGTCAAATACGAAATATTTTATTCTTCAGGAGATTGGATCTCTGTCACAACTTCTTAACTCTGTTGTTGTAGCATGAATGCAACCATAGGTAATATGCATATAAATTAGCCTGGCAATGTTCCAATAAAATTATATTTATAAAATCATACAGCAAATAAGATATGGCCTGCAGACCATAATTTGATGATCCCTGGTCCAATGTATAACCAGGTTAAGAATCACAAGTATTTAATTTTCTTTTTAATCCACAATATCTCGTAGGATGTCTAGGACATTATGGAGTCAATAAATGCTGCAAAATGAGTGAATACAGGCTTCAAGGCTAGTTTAAGGAAGATCTAAGAATGGCTCTCGGATTTTTTGACTTCTAGGATAATACTCTTTTCGTGATAACATGCTACTTCTAAATGTTTTCACTGGTTTGCAAGGAAGATATCATATTCAATTATAGTCTAAAAGTTAAACTACCAGCAACCTCGAGGAATACGATAAAAAAAAAACCTCATTTGCTTCCAGGGTCTTAAGATCATAATAGGAATAATGTGGGATTACTGATGCGCTCAGCTTGATCAATGGACTTCAACTCGACTCCTCTGGGAGGGGGCTGTGGAGAAGTGAGTTACTGAGAGCCATTGCGGGAGTTCCCTGGACTAAGCTTAGGCACCAGAAGGGTGGCTATGAAGAAGTTCACCTGCACAAAGGCATGAAAAACATACCTTTGGGGGTAAAAGAACTGAGAATAATGAACACAACCCAGTGAAGACATCTTGGTTCCCAGGGAAGAATCATTGAACACATGGTGGAATCTCCTCCAAAATCGAGTAGTTCCTAGAGGGAGGATACAGAGCCTGATAGAGTCAAGGGAGCAGCTTCCCTGACTAGAGCAGTACTGAGTCCAGGCTGGAGTGAGCATTAGTCATGTGAGGCACTGTAGCCCTCTCCAAACAGCATCCTAGACAAGGATACCTAGCCCAGCAGGAATAGCTACCAAACCTGGAAAATCAAACTCCTAAGTACAGGAGAAGCATCCCAGATCTAAGAACACTGAAGAACTGGGAATTTGGAGAGCACTAAAATCTTATACGAGGAGACAGAGAAAAGGTACAGCAAATTAGGTTTCTTTCTATTAATGTGACCCATTTACAACCACAAGTTATTGCACGAGTTGGTTTATAAGATACATAGGCATAATTTGTGAAAGGGTAATACTCTAATGGTTGTTTGTTGTTGGTCTACAGGCCAGACTGTTGGAAGACATTGCCCTATCCAATTTCTTTTCGTACATGTTTCCCTTTTAAGTTATATAGCTGGAGAAAATGCAAAGTTGGGTCATAAAGCAAATATAAGAACCTATTCAATGTGAAGCTTTTTAGGAACTTGAAGGATCTGAATCACATAGAAATATTGGATTCATGACCACGAGATATGGAATGTCCTGCCTATTTCCTGAAGCAGTATTGTGATTGGAAAGTAGTAAAATACCAAAACACATCATATCAATACTACATGCCTACTTGCCAACTGTCTTTTTAAATTTCTCATTACCCATCTTTAGAAAAGGAACTCCCCAAAGAGCCACATTTATATACTAAAACCGCAAAGCTACATAAATGTCATTCCTATTTACATATGCAGATACTCACAGGCACAAAAATGGCAAGACTAAAAAGTAATCTGATGGAAAATCATGTTGAGACTTAGTCCAGGGTATACTGTAGTTCCAAAAACCAATTCAAAAACTTAGTCAAACTCTTGCAATTCAATTCCATTCTTTACACTTTATTGAACGTTTCTATATCCAAGTCTTTCCTGGATTTTGAGTGATATTGATGACCCTAAGAATTAGAACTACAACCACAGATGGATACTACTGGGGATCCAGTATACATCAATATAACTTTCTCCTAAGCAGAGAGCACTGCACCAAGTTGGGGAGGGTTGCCATAGAAGATAGCGTCCTGCCAAATATTCAAACATGAGCTGGACATGCTATCGGGAATCCAGCAAAGGATGCCTTGCTGGACCATGTGGCTTTTAACAATCCTTCTAAAATTTAGTACAAAGATAGTTAAAGCACAGACCCTCTCTTGAGAGAACTTAACAATCCAGGAAACATTACAGTAATATAATCATTATCATCATCCAGTTAGGCACCTTCTGTTTTCAGCCTGGATTTTAGAAATCAGTACTCTAAAGAGATTCACAGTTCCTTGAAAACAGTATCACATGGTGAAATAAGTTTCAGGACCATGGTACTACTGTGCTTCCCACATCCCCTCCTTAAATTCACAATGAACACAGGCAAATTACAGACTCCGAAGTATCTAGTTGGGTTTTTTTAGTCATTCATTCATTCAACAAATACACAACGGACATGCACCATGCCCAAGTATTACTACATCACACAACAAAACCAAATTCTAGCTGGAGAAATCACACTTAAATGATGCTATAAAGTGACCCACAGTATATAACAGAAGCACATACAATGTGCATTAAATAGGCAGCAACCAACTTTTTAGGAACACAGAGCTTGTTTGTTCTGAGCACCTGTGAACGCAGAGCACATTTGGGAATTTATATTTGGTGATATAAATCATTTTATAACTCTTGCCTCCCTCAACTTAGCAAGTGATAACAAAATAAAGAAGCCAGAACATAATTGCATAAATAACAACATGTGATCTTATATGCTAAGTGAAAAAAAAGCAAAAATAAAAGTGGTATTCAGGGAAGATGGATGACTAAGGGCAAAGACAACCAAGGAAAATTTGATGGTGTAGCAGGGTTTCAGGAAGATTTTGAAGAAGTAGGCTTCAGGTGTCAGACTTGCACGAAGTTGGAGGGAGCCACAACAGAAGAGAGTTTTCTGTCGAAAAAAGATGCTCAAAGGTGAGAGGGAGTACTGTTGAGATTCAAGTCTAGTGCAGACAGCATAGGCAGGGAAATATAAAATGTTGAGAAACCGTAAATATGCCATTTGATTGCAGTTTGTACAGAAAGAGGAAATGGAAACACAGCTATGAGATAAACTTAATTGTTCAACAAATATGAGAAAGGTGCCTTATTTTTCTAATACGAAGATATTAAAGCACTTAGAGGAAGGGAATGGGGAAATGGCATAGAAAAATAAACCTCATAAGCATTGGTAAGATGGTGCAATTGCAGAGTTGATAAGAGAGGTACAATCAAGGAGAGAAATGCATTCATGAATCAATAAAATTCTGAGACTTTTGTGGTCACTAAATTTAAAGTAACACCCCCAGTCCCAGTTTTTCCATATTACTTATCAGTATCTAAGAGTATCCAAAGTACTCTATTAAATGATTTGTTAATATTTCTGTTGTCTATTTTTATTGGAATATAACATTCAGGAGGATAGAGACCTTGTTCTAGAACAAAGGCTGGCCCTCACTGAGTATCTGCTGAATGAATCAATGAAATCTTTCATGGCTTTTCATCTGGAATGAAAAAGATAAGAATCCTCATTCATGCTGGTCTGACTTGGAGCTCAACCTCACAGAGTGGGACTTTCTTTCCAGTACATTGTGCAGGCACTTACTCAGACATGGGCTCTTTGTAGGATCGGTGAACAGAAGCCATCATGATGAAACAGTCCTGTACAGTGGAAGAACACTGAAGTGGGAATGAAGAAACCTCGTCTAGTCTGTGGCTCTATTATAGATCTGACAGGCATTTCCTCTCTCTGGACATTAATTCCATCCTCCATGAAATCAAAGACTAGACATTTCCAAGTCATTACCAGACCTCATACTTTACAACTATAACAAAGAGAACATAATCTAACTGCTTGCAGTAGAAACTCTGATTTTCTAGAACTTTGTAAAATATTCGGTCAGGCTCTGCCAAACTTAAAAAGCAGATGTAAACTGTATTTTTTTCTACTTGAACAAGTTTTCTTGCCTCAGGATAATTCAAGCTGATCTATTTTAAAAACAGGAATTTATAAATTTATAGATTCCCTTTTATCCTATCCAAAAACTGAGACAACTTTGTAATTATTGAGAATCATAGATTTTTAGACCTGAACAGAACTTTAGAAATCATCTAACCGAACCCCAGCCATCTGCATGGAAGAAATGGAAGCACAGAGATGCTAGAGACAAATTAAAGAGGTAGCAGGGATCAGGTCAAACTTTTGTGAGTCACATAAAAACTTTGGACTTCATCTCTATGTGAAATGGGGAAGCTTTTAGGAAAGGATTAACTGAATCAAATCTGTGTTCTTCGAATATCTCTCATAAAGCAAAAGTTTAAACAGTTAATGAGTGGCAATCATAATGAAAACACTATTTCCAGACCCCAGGTCCCAAATTAATGTTCCTTTTGGCCTAGAGACTGGTCTCCAGAATAGCTGTGGAGTCAGTGGGTCCCTGGCATGATGCTCCTCCCCCGTGTGCTTCTGCAGCACTACCCAGCTCCCCCTCAATGCCTTCTCACTGATGCCACTCCTTCAAAGAGGAAAAAAAGCATGCTGTATTTCTAAGACATTTATCTCATTTTGCCCTGTAAAAGGATTATATTAGCATGTTAATGAATACTAATGCCTTTTGCTCAGCCAATAAAATCTTGAAGTCATGCAGCTCAACTGCAAGAATTTCACCTGCTGAAGACTAATACAGATCAGGATGGATTACTGCTAAGTCTTGGCCCAGCAGCTGTGAAAAACTCTCTTGGCAAAGTTGGCAAAGAGATCAATGACAATTCATAAACCAGAATTACACTTGGGAGATGAATATTTTTTTAAATATAAAAATTTGCCAGTATAAGTAGGCTGTGCAGTGAAAAATCAGTAAAGAATAAATTAAAATGTCATTTACAAATAAGCTAACATTTAAAGGAATTGCCAGGAGCCGTGCTTTTAAGTCAGTGGCATTTATAAGTTTGTTTATCAAATATTAATTTTATGCATTAAAAACTATATCTATCATATGTGACTAAAATATATGATTTTTTGACATCTCAAAACAACTATACATTTATTTCATTTTTAAAAAATTCATTCATTCTAAACTGTATGGTACATTCTTCAAGAAGAGTAAAAGCTATATCAGTGTTCCTACTACTATTACTAGGATATATTCTTCCTAGGTTTCAGATTCATGAATTGAAATATATATATATATTTATATTTATATAATATATATATAAAAACATGCCAAAGAAAAATTTGAGACAGGGCTGAGAGTAGATCATAAAATAATACCATAATACCTTTGGGAATTGATGAACAGATGAAAAACTAAGGGGCAGAGGACACAAAAGCATGAGTAGTTTATCCATGTAAGTAATATTTATTGAATTCCTACTGTGTCCAATATATATTCATTTTAACATCAATGGCATAGTCTTGAATAAAACAGCTGCAGAATCTGTCTTTGCAGAGCTTATGGTCTTTCTGACAAGAGAGACAAATAATGATTTTTTAAATGTTATGGGAGTTTTAATAAGAATAGTGCCATCTGGGGGGTGAGAGTTTCAAATCCAGTGGTACAGCAAGACAAGGCTTCCAGAAGGATGTGACATCTAAGCACAGGTCTAAGGGAGAAGAAGAATTAGCCAGTTGAGAGGGGAAAGAAAAGGGTACTTCAAACAAGGAACAGTGTGTAAATGCTGAAAAGTGAGAGTATTTGAGATATTCAAAGAACAGCAAAACATTCAATGTGGTGAATGAAGTAAGCAGGAGCTATTTTGTGTGGAGAGCTTACAAACCATGTGAAAGAGTTTGATATTATCCTATGATCAGTGGGAATCTATTAAAGTTTTTTAAACCAGTTTTTAACACATCCTATGTGCACAGTGTATAAAATTTTAAAGATACAATAGGATGCACGATAAAAAATAAGCCTGGCCCCTAGCCACACCACTGTCCCACTCCTAATCCCCAAGTCAACCACTGTTACCAATTTCCTGTGCAACCTTCCAAAGATAATCTACACTCATATAAGTGTATGCATGGGGGTGGGAGAGATTGCTTCCCCTCTGAAGGATGTTAAGGAGGCAAATGAAGTGACATGAGTTGGTAAGCAAGACCTTTTTACTTGCAAGGTAGAGAGGATGGCTTAGAGAAGAGCAAAACTGGAAGTTAGGAGGAAGCTCTCTTAATAATTTGGATTCCTGTGCCTGTGGCAGTATATTCTATTTGAATATGGAAAGAGTGTGGCAGATTCAAAAATATATATGTGGGATCTACAACCAATTGCACCCAGGACTGACTGGATACCTACAGATGAGGGAGGGAAGATCTCAATGATAACATCCTCCTTTCTTAACAACTGGGTGGATTTTTAACATGGGAAAATGAAAAACTACATTTGTATGACAGAGGAATATATTGAATTTGAGGTGCTTATGATGTATTGAAGTAGACATGTCCAAAAGGCAGTTGTGGACCTAGAGCTCAGGAGAGAGGACAGGGCTAGAGGTCCATATTTGGGAGTCCTTAGCACAAAGAAGGTAATAAAAGCCATGGTGTTAGACAACATTGCCCACAGAGAGGGTGCAGAATGAGAAGAAAAATGAAAATGGAGTCCTGGGTGACTTCAACATTTGAGGGGCAACCAAAGAAAGGAGACTGAAAAATACTGCTTAGGCAGGTAGCAGCAAAATTAAGAGTGTTCAACACACCTTCTATATTTGGGGAAATTCCCATCTCCCCAAGGAAGAAATCACAACTCAGATTTTCAGTGTACTTGGCAGCTAAGACATAGGCCTGCAACCAAGGCCTGTGATCAGGGGCACTCACGTAGCACTTCAGTTCAGAAGAGAACTCCTGACTCTAAGCAAGGTCATGAACTCTTCTAACAAGTGTAATGGAGAAAGCATTCAGCATGTGGGATGGTAGCAATGGCTAGCTTTGGGAGTCCAGTCCTGGTGTCATCAGTGAAAAGTATGCAATATTTCTGTGAGTTGTGGTGCTGACAGCAAGAGGCAGAGGTAGTGGGATTTGTACACAGGTGTGATAGGCATTGTCCTGGCTAAATATCATCTAAACCTGTCCTCCTACATATATTGAGGGCCACCTAACACCCCTCAATATATTCCTTTTCTGTTTAAACTGCCAGAGTGAATTCTGTTGTTTGCAAGTCTGACCCTTGATCAATACAAGGTAGTATCATGAAGACAAGGTAAATAAGTGTTTGAAGGAGGAAGTGATCAATAAAACTAATTCCTACCTAGAGGTCAAGCAAGATACGGACTGAAAGGTAAGTTAACAGTGACCTTAAGAGTAGTTTGGAGGGGATATGGGATGGATATCTAGGCAGAAGTGGGTTATGGAGAGTGTCTAACTTGAAGAAATGGAGACACTGAAAATAGATCACACCTTCAAGAAATCTGGCTATAAAGAGGAAGAGGAGCAATTACACAAAAGCCAGAAGGGGATGTGGAGTTTAGGAAGAAAGCTGATCATATTTAAATGCTGATAGAAAAGAGTGAATAGAAAGAAACTGAGGGGATAATAGAGGGCAAGATTCCTCTGCAGACAGGAAGAGGTGAGATTCGGTAGTCAGATGGACCCATTACTCCTAGGTGGAGTGGCGTCTATTGCACTGAGACTGGGGAGAGGGAAGACAGGGTGAGTGTGAGGCATGTGGGTTTATGCAGTGGAAGTAGGAGGATGAGGAAGTTACTGTTTCTGTTTTGTTGGTGAAGAAGGTATCTGCTGAGAATAAGAGAATGGGTAGAGCCGAAGGTTTACAGGGAACAGTAAAGGTTTAAAATAATTATTGCAGGAACTGAGAGGAAACTGAGCTGGGTTGCATAGTAAAATTACCAAGCAGAGAATAGCACCCAGCCAAGGCTGGTAAGCATGCACAGATCTACCACTTGACATATCTGTAACGCTTTGATTCTTCCAGGGCATATTCATAAGTATGATATGTTAATTCCCACGAAAACTCTATGACCTACAGGGAACAGATAGAGTTACCTCCTTTTCACAGCCAAGGAACCTGTGTAAATTTGAGAAGTTTGCTGTATGCTCGTGGTTGGCAAACCTGGAGTAGAATCACTCCATATAACCCACCATTATTCCTCCACAATCTGGCCCCATTTTTGCAGTTTAATCTAGTAACACTCCTGGATATAAGCCTCCTGTTGCAGAGAAACTCCAAACATGTCTTGCTTTTTCTCTTTGCTTTCTCTTCTCTGCCAATACAAATTGGATTCACTCTTTAAGACCCAGATGAAGTCCCAATTCCTCCACAGTACTCCCTAACTTCTTGGGCCATGGGGATTCCATCTGTCTCTACTTCTGCACTTTTTCTCTGTGCTTATTCATGGCTAGTTAGTAAACCCTGAAACAGGAACAAACAGGCTCATTTGAAAGATTGCCTTGTCTTGTTGAATTTGAAAATTCATCAAGTTGAATGACATTCTTTCCAGGAAGATTAGTATTTTAAAATATTAAAAACTGATCTAATAAATATATATTTATTTTGCCAAAACAAGGGTTTCATTCATTACAATATCCAAATTGCTGCCTACTCAGAGTTATCAATCTAAACTTTGCACCAGAGTTTGCATGAGAGATACGAAGCCACTCATTTCCGATGGCTTGTTTGTACATGAACCACTGACTAAATTGCATTGCTAAATTTGCCAGTGTGAATCAATGCTTAATGTTGATTAGGAGGAATGACCTCACAACAACTCAGTATAAACAATGTGTGTGTTCTAAAGTTTCAGTTCCATTTCTTCATTGTTACATTGTCATTTAAGGACATGAACAATTTGAAAAAATATACTTGGGAGCACATTCTTCATATTAATGAAAAGTTACTTGAGGGAAATTTAGAATGGAATAGAAAGTAACATTGAAAATATTCCTATGTATTATTAAATCTCAGGGATCTGTTTTTATATCATACCAGTGATTCAGAGATATAATGCAGAACTATAAGGTGCTTGTCTCTTAACCAATGCTTCATGTTCACTAAAGGAAGCACCAGTTTCCTGCTGTCCAAACACACAGGGCTCTTTTTTCACTAAGGAAGGTCATTTGACTAAACAATCCAAGTCCTTCTCCAACACACAACTCAAATCTCTCACTCCTCTCTCGCACATCTATTTAATTTGTGCCTGACTGGTTCCCCCAATCAAGAGATATTGTTGTCTCCTAAAAACACATTCTTATTTATATTCATAATATTAATAATAAAACTAATATTTAATCCAACATCTGATGCTTTGCCCATGTCGTTTCATTTTTCTTCGCAGCATCACAGGTTTTGACAGATCCCAAACATCATCTCAGAATCTTTGAATCAAAGTCAGATTCATTTTATTTGTGCAATCCTGATATATTTCTAGCCATGCTATTCTCCTACCATTAATCATGCTCAAACTTCCACTGCCTATCTCCAAGCCTTTTCTATTGGAGGTGGTTCTTGTTTTTGAAAGCTAATGAATACATAAAGGGAGGAAGAGAACTGTAAAAGGAATGCTAATAGTTGTGTTTCATTTCAAGCAAGCCTTTGTTAATTGACTGCAACACTTTTAAAAAATATAACTAGAACATATGATTTGAAATTCTTGGAAGGCAAGATAAAGCTGGTATTTATAATTTAATCTCTAAGTTATACTTGACCTTAACCTTGATGGAGTTGCAAAAAGACTGTTCCATCAATTAAATTATTAAAATTTTTAATCATATTATGCCTCTTGTCACTTCAATTGAATTCTTTTCCAGGGAGGTGGCTTAAAAAATAATTTTCATTTCTTTAATGAAAAAATGATAATGAACTGCTGCTTCACCTAAGACACCTGCAATTAATTTTAAATGAATTGTTTAATTCTAAGCAGACATTTTCTCTGTTAATAATAAACAAGTATATGCATATGTAATTATCAAGTATTTTAACCTGCTATGCATATACAGAAAAATAACATGAATTCCCATAGTCACATTTAAAATCTTATCACATAATATGTAAATTAAGATGCATAATACATACTCTTTATTGAAGAACTGGTTCAAATATTATTCAGACCAGAAAGGAATTAGGCATAAAGTGATCTGGTTCTGGAAATAAATCTTGGTAACTTAGTTACTAATGTAGCGGAAGATCTTATTACAATTGGCTTAAAATAGAAAATGATGTCACTATATGGACTCTAGGGTATTGTTACCTCAAGTTTTCAATATACTAATGGTATAAAATCTTACTTCCAAAGATTAATTCATGTTGTGTGAACTGACTGACATACTGGTAGTAATAAACACATGTAAGGTACACAGATTTAATGACAAAATTTTACCAAGGACTTATTTTTTTGGAAGGCATTTTCACATACCTAATCTTATTTATCCTCCACTTGCCACCAACCTCATGAGACAAATTCTCCCATTTAATAAATGAAGAGACTGAGGCTCAGAGATGTTAAGTGATTTGCACAAATTCCCACCGTAAGTAAAATAGCAGAGGTAAGAAAAAAAATCCAAGTTCTTTGTGTAATATTCTTTCTATAGCATCAGAACTTCCTGCATTTTTCAAAATGGAAAGATTTTTATTTGATCAAACACATTAATTTGTCTATTAAAGCCCCAAATTTCTTCTGACATGTATTTTAAAACATAATTACAGGCGCTTGCACATATAAATCCACCAAGTATCCACAGAGGTACCAGAAGGACCTTTTTTGGTTTATTTTATTTTATTTTACATTTTTCCTCACCCTTTCTCCCCCATACCATCTTCCACCTCTGCCCATCCCCCTCCCCCCACAATCACCGATCACCTTACTGTTGTCTGTGTTCATGAGCTCCCCCTCTCTCTCTTTTTTTTCCTCAATCCCTCTACTCCCTCCCCACCCCCCAAAGCTGTCAGCTTGGTCTCTATCTGAGCCTGTCTCTATTATGCCTGCTGGTTCAATCTGTTCATGACTTTTTATGCACAGGGAATATATACAAAAGTATTTTTTCTGAGTTGCTTTTCATCATTGAAACAATTGACTAGCAAAAGTGTGACGAATATAAATACTTGTTTAACACTGGCAGACAGTAAACGTTTCCATTATACCATACTACAAAGAAATGCAAAGGTAAGCAATTTGGTGAGAATAGTGGGCCAAAGAAATCTAAAATTCACACCAGAAATTCAACAACGCTACAAGCTATGGATACAAATGTCCTTGGCTGCCGATGAATCTGCAGCCTCCCTTCAGCATCTCCGCAGTTACTCCTGGGTGTGCCTTCAGTGTCCCCACGGGTTTGGGAAGAAGTCAACACCTACATACTGCCACTGCCCACCACCCTGCCCCAGACACCCTCTGGGCCTTTTCCACGTTCTGAGTCTCTGCCAAAACTAGTACATATCTGTGTCCCTACTTGTATCCGTTCAAAAGAAGCTCCCCAGGGCTGGGGGTGGGGTAGAAGAGGTACAGGGGAAAATAAATGGTAATGGAAAAACTACAGTGAAAATGAACTACTAATGAAATAAAAGAAGCTCCCATTCCCAAAGCTCTTGAGACACCAGCACAAAGCATTGTCCTCAGTCTCCACAGCACATTCAGAGCTACTCAAAAGTAGAAAAATAAATGTCCTTCTAACTAATTTTCTTTTGTTCTTTGGGACCTTGGCCCTACATTACCCTTCTTAATATCCTGAATGTAAGAGTATCCTCTTCCTTATCATCACATTATGTCTGTCCCACCATTCAGCGTGAAAACCAGCCCAAGGACCCAGGCAGCCCCCCCAGGCTTACACATGAAGGAAGCCCTCTTCACTCCTGCCATAAAACCAAACGCCCTGAAGATAATCAAATGATACAAACACACCCTGGGGGAAGGTATCATGCTCACATATAGCCACGTTCCTTTTCTTTACTTAGCTTAAACCAATGTTTCTCAACTGGAAACAATTTTGCCCACCAGCAGAAATTTGGCAATGTCTGAGGACATCTTTGTTATCCCACATGGCGGTCGGGGCGGGATGACACTGGAGTGCTATTGGCGTCTAGTAAGCAGAAGCCAAGGATGCTGCTAAACATACTAAAATGCACAGGACAGCACCCGTACCAAAGAATTCTCCAGTCCGAAATGTCAGTAGTGCCCAGGCTGAGAAAGCCTCATGTAAACTAACACCACTGTGATGCACAGGAAAGTTCATATGACCGAACAGGCTCAACAATTCATCTTTCTGGGCAGGGGCACATGAACTAGAAACTAAGAAACAAGGATTTTTGAAAATTCATCCTTAGAAGTATGTCAGTATAAAATTAGTCTACAATAGTCCCATTCAACTTTAATGTACATAATCACTTGTGAAGCTTGTAAAAATGCAGATTTGGGGGACCCAACTGTGACTTTAAAAAAATTAAGAAGATTGCATCCAGGAATATGCATTTTTATTTAACAAGCTCCTCCGGTGATTCTGATGCAACTTGAATCACAGGCTGAGGAAACCACACTGTATCCTGATGACAATAAGCTGATACTGTGAACACTACCATCCCTCCCCAGTTGAGCATGTGGCTGGAGAACACTGGATAGCTATGAAATCATCAAGATAATAAACTAATAAACTCTATGCCTTGGCCCACTGCTCTTCAAACTTCCCGACCTGTAAGAAGGACCTGGAGGTCTTGTTAACATCCAGGTTCTGACTCAGTAATTCTGAGATAAAGTGAGATTCTGCATTTCTAACCAACTCCCAGGAAGTGATCCACACAACTGATGCTTAGGCCAACATGCTGAGTACTGAAGTCTTAAAAAACAACTGCCAGAGTATAAGGACCAGTACTAGTTATTTTAACAAAGCACAAAAACATCACTCACGATTCTCATGTTCTTCTGCATCTTGGAAATGGGCAAAGACTTTAAATGCTACCTCCAGGAGAGAGTCGGCTCCATGAGAGCAAGGGCGTAATCAGTTTTACTCATGGCTGTGTGACCAGCACCCACTCAAGACCTGGCACATAGTATGCGCTCAAGAAATACTGTGAATAAATGAATGCTGAACAAAGAGTCTCTCTGTGAAGTCTAATGATAGAAGCCAATCATAAATAAAAACCCCAAGTGCTTGTTCTTAACCCTATTTCATACATCGATGCCTCATTAATTAATGACTGATTTATGATTTCTTCTATATACAGCATCTGAAGTGATCATAAACTCCCATAGACTTATATGAGCACTTTCTGGAGGAGTGCATTCTTTGGGGAGAAAAAACTCAGCTGCCCACGAAAGTCACACAACTATGGTGTTTTGTTTCAAAAGAATAGTATCTGGGTAGCCTTGATTGCTTCTTCAATTGCTTTACATGAGAAACTATCCCTAAGAAGAATTCAGAGAAGTTTAATTTTTATTAGGTTTGATCTTAAAAATTTAAAGTCTTTCCTTCATATCAGAGGAGACCCTTACTTCAAAGAAAAACACCTTTTTCCTCTGAGTTGTGTATCGTAATGGTGTTCAAGTTTGCAAACGAATGGAAATTGGTTTTGAGTCAGAGAAAGCTGAAGCTGAAGTTGTTCATATCAGAGACTAAAAGATAAATGAGCCCTTCCCCCCAGAATGGCTACTCCAAGTTCAAGTTTAGCTGTGTCACTTGATATGGATCTTCCTGGACTTTTGCACCAAAACTCCTCAATTGGAGAAGAAATTGTTTTCATGAAAAAAAATTTAAAAACCAGATGTTTCCTCAGCATTGTAAACATGTTAAATAAATGTTCCTCAAGGCTTAAAAACACCTTAATATTTCTATTATCATATTAATTCCAGAAGTTATTTTATGTTGCAACTTTTTCACTTGGTTGGATGAATACACGATGTCATTAAAAAGCCAATTCCTATTTGGAAACATCAAAACTGTGTTAGCTCTTCTCTTTTTTTTCCCTTAACTTGTAACTATAATGGTTGGTTTTGTATTTCAACTTGACTATGCCACAGGGTGACTGGGCATTTGGTCATACTTCATTCTGGGGTGTCTGTGAGGGCACCTCTGGATGAGACTCACATTTAAATTGGTAGACTGAGTAAAGAAGATTGTTTGGCCTAATGTGAGTGAGTCCCATCCAGTCAATCCAAAACCTGAAGAGAACGAAAGGGAAACTGCCTGCCTGACTAATCAACTGGGACACTGGTCGTCTTTGCACTTGAAACTGGAATGTACACCATAGGCTCTCCTGGTCCTTGGGCTTTGGACTGTGCTATAATTACACAATGAGCTCCCCTGGTTGTCCTGCTGAGTGCAGATCTTGGGACTTCCCAGCCTTCATAATCACATAAACCAAGTCTCTACAGTGTCTCTCTATTTCAATGTCTATGTCTCTATTTATATACATTAGTAACCCTCATTTGTGGGAGGTATGTTCCAAGACCCCCAGTGAATAAATACCAGAAATCACAGATACTACCAAACCCTACATATACTCTATATGTATTTATCCTAGATGTATATACCTGTAATAAAGTTTAACTTACAAATTAGGCAATTTCATGGATAAAAGATGTACTCTTAGCAACTTCAGCATACAATTTTTTCTTTCCTTAGTACATCAAAAACTTTCACCTTTTCAATTTAAAGTAAGCACTTTATAGCTGCTCTTTGGCATATCTGAGTTGCCAGCATCTTACACTTGCACTTTGGGTCCATTATTCAGTAAGGTAGGGGTCACTTGAACATAAGCACTGCAATACCACAACAGTGGATCTGATAACCCAGATGGCCACTAAGTGACTAATGGGTAGGTACTGGATAAAGAGATGATTCATGTCCAGGGCAGGATATCACAAGGTTTCATACTACTACTCAGAATGGTGCTCAATATAAAACGTGTGAGTTGTTTCTTTCTGGAGTTTTCCACTTAATATTTTTGAACAATGGTTGACCAAGGGTAACTGAAACCACAGAAAGTGGAGTTGAAGATGGAGGGGTGGTGGGTGCTATATGTCCTTTTGGTTCTGTTTTTCTGGAGAACTCTAATTCATGCAGTATCCTTGGACTTTTTAAATTTAAGACACTCTACCATAACACACCACAGAGGATTTGCATCATTAACCATAGTTTTGAAAGCTACAGTGTCTGCTATAATTCCCTAATTAATCCCACAGGGCTTAGTCCTCTGGTTATTTATCCCCACTCTGTTAAACATGCTTCCCATTAGATGAGTGGGGACTTGTGTGCTGGGTTTACAATAAAAAACTTGAACTTATTCAACATCTTTAACTTCCTATCTCTTGGAGCAACTCTGCGAGGCTATCACTCATCTTACTCTTGAAGAAATCCTCTCAGATTAGCCCTATATTCCATAGTTAATGATACACAGGTATTGGCTATGTCAGGAATTCATCACTAAATTAATTAGTTGTGAAGTGGTAACAGCTAAGAAAAAAAGGAAGGAAGGGAGGAAGGAATGGAGGGAGGGAGGAAGGAAAGAAGGGAGGAGCAAGGACAAAGGGAGGGGAGGAATAGGAGAGACAGAATGAGAGGGAGTTTGTTTTCCTATTGTCTTCCTGCCTGGGTTATATATCATGCTCTCACCTCATTACAGTTTCTGTATGCCAATGAGATGCTTTCTGAATGAACTAGAGAGATTTTTCTTTCTTTTCAGAAATACTCACTTTTTAAAGCTAGTTAACTGCTTTAAAAATGTCTTTCTAAAGAAAAAGGTAAGTGCTACTCTTATTTCTAAAAATAGGAATTAGTTTAGGTATCTAATAATTAAAAGTAGTAAAAAATTTTAAACACCATATTTGAAGATAGATAACATAAATTTGGACCCTGAGTATACTGTTCACTGTCTGGGTAAGTGATTTTGGGTAAATCATTTCATTCTCAAGTTCTTCAGCTTTCTGAACCACAAAACAGTAGATTATAATAATACCTGCATCATAGAACTGCTGGATGAAGTAAGATGTTTTATGTGGAAGGCATTTTAAATGCATGTAAAGGAGCATTTGGTTATTAATAACAGGTGTTGCCTTGACCCACATGGATGAGTGGATTGGATGTGGTCCCACAAAGTGAGAGGTCACTGGTTCGGTTCCTGGTTGGGGCAAGTGCCTGGGGCAGCCAATTGATGTTTCTCTCACACATCAGTGTTTCTCTCTCTCTCTCTCTCTCTCTCTCTCTCTCTCTCTCTCTCTCTCTCTCTCTCTCTCTCTCTCTCTCTCTCTCCCCTCCTCCCCCCCTCTCTTTTCCCCTCCCTTCTCCTCTCTCTGAAAATAAATTGAAAAATTAAAAAAAAAATAGTTTTATATAGCCTTATGGACAAACAGCAGGAAGGAAAATTTTAAAAATAGAAACATACTGAAGTTACACATTTTCATTAACAGTTGTGTTCACATTACTTAGTACATGGGCTAAAATCTTCCGAAATGCAGAAGAAAAATGGTAGAAGAGATGTCATTAGCTAAAGGACTGCACTGAAAGGACAGAAGTCAGGTGGGAAGAAACAGTGTTTCTTGTGATACGATGGGTGAAAAAAATAGGTATTTGTGGTCCTTTTAAATGCATGCCATTTATCAGTGCACACATAATTTAATAAATAATGACTGTTGTAAATGAATAAGTTCCTTTTTTGCACTATTCAAAACAAGTTTTAAGGCCAATACACATCCATTTAAAACAACTGAATCCCTTTTTAGTTATAAAAATCAATAGACAATTAAGACTTTTTTTGTACAATATAAACACATTGAATAAGTTCAATGTCTGTTTCCTGAATAATTCTTTGGTGGTGAGGTTGCCTAAAGGAATCCATCTGTTCAGCATATCTAAGCATTTCGAAGCATCAATAAACAAATATATCTTAAACCCTTCCTTTGTCTCTATTTTAGTAGGTTGGGACAATTCAAGAAATATAAACAGTCTATGCCCACAAAACACATAATATAGGTGGGAGAAATACTTGTATACACACACACATGCACGAACCCCTTAATAAATAATATAGTGCATAACTATGTATATAACAACTGGACAATACAGAACAAGATACCAATTCTTCAGTCATCTAAAACTTTAAAAATCGATTTGAGAAATTAAAACTTTGCGCACTTCATCCATAATGAAAATCTTCACAGAAAAAAAATTAAGCAGTCTAAAAGGATAATTAAATCATGAAGAGTTAGACCGAAAGGCAAAAAGCATTTGTTTCAGATTGCATTACTTTGCCAGGGCTACTGTGGAATACATAACTGGTGGCGTAAGGAACAGAAATTTGTCTCACAATTTCTGTGGGCAAAATCAAGGCGCTGGGGGGCTGGTGCCTCCTGTAGGCTCTGAGGGACAATACATGCCCTGCCTCTTGCCTAACTTTGATTCTTTGCTGCAAATCTTCGGTGTTCCTTGGCTTACACGGGCATCAGCCTGACCTCTGCCTTCCCAAATATGATCATGGCACTCCTCCACCCAAAACCTCTGTTGGCTTCCCCTTGTTCTTACCACGAAACCCTTTGTCTTTACTGTGCCCTTCAAGGACCTGCTTCCCACCATCACCCTCATCAGGCACTTCTCCCTTGCTCTCTGCCTTCCTTCAGTTCTTACACTTTCCACCTACAAGCCTTTACACATGCTGATTTTTCCACCTAGGAGATTCCCTTCAATCCCACCCTTACTTATAGACCTGGCTTCTTTTTACTTATTTTCAGATTTCAGAAAACAAACAAACAAACAAACAAACAACAACAACAAAAACCCTTTTCTTCAAGCAGGACCACTGATCCAGACCAGACCTCCTCTTAACCTATGTCTCTGCTCTTTCAGGGCACTTGCCACACATGCAATTCGATGTCCTTTGGTATAATGATCTGTTTATTATCCATCTTGCCTGAGAGAATATCAGTCATTATTTCTTATTTACTGTTTCACCTCTAGCCCAGCCTTGAACAAAGTACGTATGCAATGAATATTTGTTAAATGAATAAATGAACTCCAACACTTATCAGTGCTACTTTAATGCTGATCAAGTAAACTGCAGTAAAAATAGTCTGAATTATAGTCATATCATTAAACAACCCCACAGATTTAGTAAATAAAATTTATATTACTTACAAATTACTACTTGCTTATTTTTGTACATAATGAAAAGTCTAATTTCTTAGAAGACCAGCTGATAGACAAAATGTACAATGGCATATTTTTTTAAATGTTGTTTCTAAAAACTCAAAGCATCCTAAAAGTTAGCAACAAAATGAAAAGTAAAACCAAATTCAATCAGAATACTGCAAAGCCTGTTAACATGAATAACAAAAGATATAATATTAGATGTTATGATGTATAAAATTTTCAAGATATCTATAATAAACCAACACGTTTTTCTATAATTATCTTAACTTTGGAAGATTATACCTTTAAATGATAAGTAAATATCACGAAGCAATTCACAAACCATTCTCGGTATGATCCATTCAGGGTCACTCCACTTTCAAAACACACCGCGAATATGCTCCTTCCTCTTTACCCCCCTCGCTACTTTCCTAATCCAGCCACCAGCATCTTCACCTGGAGGACTGTGATAGCCTTCCGACCAGTCTTCCTATTTACATTTCTGTTCTCCCCACCACCTCCAATCCAGTATTTCATCCAACCCATTGCAGGCAGAACTATCTTTTATACCATATTTTGCCATGTATAATGTGTACTTTTTTGCCCACATTTTTCAGGGAAAAATAAGGATGCACATTATACACAGGTAGTACTAATTCCATATTCATATAAATGGGGTTTTTTGTCTCCTCTTTTATTTATTCTATCTTTTCAATGTTATTTTATTTTATTTTTATATATAATCTTTATTATATTTTTCCATTACTATAATTCTTTTATTTATGCTTATGCATTCAAAGTCTAACTCCAGAAAGCAATAACAATATCTGTATGCAAAATAATACCCTGGAACACAATCATTGGTTTTGTTTCTAAATATAAATAATGAATAACTGAATTAAAAAATTTAAATGAAAGATTTTTTTCCTCTGAAAGTTTGGGCCAAAAATGTGGGTGCACACTATACACGGGAGTGCATTATACGAGGCAAGATACGGTGAGTCCGAGCATGTCACTCTCCTCCTTGAGACCAACTTAAAACCCTCACCAGCCCATCTGCATTCTCTGTACCCTGCCTAATTCTTACCTGTATCTCCCAGCTCTGATTTGTCTGGTCCATCACATTATCCTTCTTTCTGTTTAAAGAACAACCAAGCTCGTCTCCCCTTGGGTCTTTCTACTTTCTATTCTCTCTTGTTGGAATGCTTTGTTCCAGATCTTTCTATGCTGTTTCCTTATCATCAAGTCTCAAGTCAACTGGCAACCCTCTTTCCTCCAGCCCCAGAGGCTTTCCCTGACCATCCCACCTAAATTAATCCCCAATCACTATCGCGTCATCCTGTTTCCTCTTCTTCCTGTTATTTATCACTATATGAAATTGTCTTCTCTCTATCAGGAGTTACTCACATATTTTTGGTCTCCCCTCTAGGACATAGGCTCCTGAGCACAAGAAACTTATCAGTCTTATTCATCATTTACTACCCAGTCCTAGAAAAATCATTTGTATTACAAAGTAGGTGCTCACTAAATATTTATTACATGAGTGAATATACTTAACAGCAAAAGCAGCAGGTCAAAATAAAAATGATTATCATAAAATTAAGATTTAAAAAAAGGTATCACATGAATTATACACATTAACATTTTCAGTGGGGCTTATTACATATAGAAATCTTAAGTATTATAATGAAAAATACATTATTTTACTAAGTAACTTTAAATCTATTTCTTATATAAAACCTTTAAAAGTTGAGGAATTTTAAATAAATCTTCATTATGAATGGGGAAGGGAAGCCATATGTCCTACCGGAAGCAAAAATGGAACAGTCTTTTCAGAACTGAATCAGAAGCATTTAAAGAAACACTTTGGGGAAAAAATGTCAATTTAAAAAATGAGTACTGATTTTTAACAGAGAAAAAAATCTATTGAAAGCTAAGGGAAACAATAGAAATTGGTTTCCCGATGGCCAATAAATGGCTGTGTAACTGAGCAAAGGCGACATGCTTATACTCTGGAGGTTTTCCATCCCCAAGGACTGATGCACCTTCCTGACATTTGGGAAGGGTAAGTCTAGAACCCTCCA
Source organism: Glossophaga mutica (assembly GCA_039655065.1). Classification (NCBI taxonomy): domain Eukaryota; kingdom Metazoa; phylum Chordata; class Mammalia; order Chiroptera; family Phyllostomidae; genus Glossophaga; species Glossophaga mutica. Next base: position 45,897,753 of record CM077304.1, read on the forward strand.
AATGCCAAAATACCACCATATCAGTGTTCTTACTTGCAAGACCCAGGATTCAAATCTGTGCCTCAGGTAAATTATAAACTACTATGTCTCGTGGACTTCTAGAGTCTTCATGAACAGTCAAAGCCAAGGACTCCCTCACTGTATTTGGACTGTTTGCATGAGAGAATAGACTACCATGGATATTAGTTGAGATTTAAAAAAAAAAAAAAAAACAACCAGGAAATCATTTACTCCATAGAGCTGTTTATTAAGTACTTAAGTACTGCAGAGCACACCTACTAAGATTACTTACAGTAGCAAACAAAAATAGCAATAGGCACTTTATTTTCCTGTTAATTGATTGCCTTTGTTATACAACATTGTCTGGAAAAATCTGACTACAATTCTATCTGTAAGCCACAGTAATCGTGTCAATATGTGAACTATCTGAAGATCTAATTATGAAAAAAAAAACAAGGCAATTTCACAGTGGGAGTCTTGTTCTAATTCAAGAAACCAGCCATATTAACTTACTAGTCTGACATATAGCAGATAGCTGAAAAAATTTAATTTGAAAGATAATTATTTTTAGCTGATTAATATGCTTCAAATTAAATTCACCACTTTTAATGGGCCCATCAACTTGACAACCTGGGAAATTAATAAATTTTACATGCCATAATCCTAGGAAATTTATACAGCCAAGCTACACATTATCACAAGGATTACCTTCACAGTAGGCATTGTCCTCTCGCAGGGCCCGGAAACCATCTCGACAGCTACAAACAGCCCTGTCGTTCAGATTTCTGCAGACAGAATTCTCCATGCAGTTATGCCGCTCAGAACAGAAGTCATAACCTACCAGGAAAAAGGACCTTATTAAGGTAAATGAACCATGACAAAGCAAATAAACTTGGTCTACTTAATGTCTTCCTTCAATTTGGAAGCTCTTTTCCCCTAAATGATTTTTAAAATTGATATCTTTATCCAGTGTTTACAGAACCACATGCTATGTGAACTAAAAAGTTTTTCTTAATGTGAAAACTCAATTATTTCCTACTTCAATTTAATCTATGTCTTGTTGCTGACTTTATAAATGCTATCCAGTCCCCAGGAACAGCCTTCCAATTATCTGAAACAAAGATTCTTGGAGTCCAAAATGTAGATTGACAACATAGAAGATGATACAGTGAGGAAGCAAGTAATCTAAGAACTAGTGGTGGAACATAAGTAATAAGCATGGGTAACAGAAACCAAGCCAGCTAAATGGGCATATTGTGTGTTTAAGAAACAAAACGAACAGCTCAGCCTCCTTTAAAAAATGCAAAACCTGTTTAAAAATGAAAATTATATCACTTCAGTCTAATTTTCTCTGGGAATCTGCAAGACAAAGTATGTCCACTCAAAAGAAGAAGAAAATTTTTATGAATTACAAAGATTTCATGGATTCCAGACTTTATAAGAAGAAAGAAAAATGGAACATCTTATAAACAGTGACATCAATCATGTATAATTTCTGAGGATCTTTTTTTCTGTGTGAATCCTTTGTTCAAAGGTCATCTAAGATGCTGAAATAAAAAGCTTGAAGACTAGAATTCGTATTTAATGGAAATTACATGATTATACATCATTCAAATAATTTGCAAATTGCCTGATGCATAAGTTATCTCTCTCATTTTTACAGTGTTTAATGAATTACCATTTCAGTCTATGTATGAAAGAAGTGAAGACTGGAAGAATATATTTCATGTAGCTAGAATAAATGCACCTGGCTATAGCCAAGAAAAGACTTTTACCTGAGCAAATCATGAAGATGGAAGTTCTAAACTGGTTCATCTTATTTGTAATCAAATTATCATAGAATGCTGTGATTCAGTAAAAGGGTGAATTAAGCTATACCACAGCCGGCAGGTGTGTATGTCACAGCAAAATGGTTGGCGTTCATAATGACTACCTTGAATATCACCCAGAATTAAAACAACTCCCTAAAGAAGACCAGAAAAATATAGTAGTCCCCCTGTTATCTTGGGAGTAGGGGACCACATGTTCCAAAACCACCAGTAGATGACTGAAACCATGGATAGTACAAACCCTATATATTATGTTTTTTTCTTATATATATATACACCTATGATCAATTTTAATCTAAAAAGTAAATGCAGTAAGAGATTAACAACAACAATAACAAAATAGAACAGTTACAACATACACTGTAATGAAAGTTACATTAATGGTTTGGAGCCATTATGATGTAAAACAGGGGCTACTTGGACACAAGCAATGCAGTACCAGGTCAATTGATCTGATAACTAAGACAGCTAATCAGCAACTGACAGGCAGGCGGTGTGTACGGTACTGATGTACTGCACCAAGGGCTGTGTCACGTCCCAGGCAGCGCAGGGCAGGATGGATCGAGATTTCATCTTGCTACATAGAACAGTGTGCAATTTAAAACTTAGGAATTGTTTATTTCTGGTATTTTCCATTTAGTATTTTTGGACAGCCATTGATCACAAGTAACTGAAACCATGGGTAAGTGGAGACTATGGTATATAGTAAATAACAGCAATTAAATCACTTGATAACTTTTCTTGACAAGATTTTTCACAATATAAATTATAATGATTAAAATTAAACTTTAGAAGTAAAAAGCTCATTTTTAAGAGGCAAACGTTTTTCTCATAGGGTTTTTTTTATTATTATTATTTCCTTCTTCTTTAAAGAGTTAAATTGACTGGCAGGTGCTTGGGTTGCTTTCAGCACTTGGCTATTGTAAATTGTGCTGCTCTAGACATTGGGGTGCATAGGTTCTTTTGGATTGGTGTTTCAGGGTTCTTAGGATATAATCCTAGCAGTGGAATTGCTGGGTCAAAAGGTAGATCCATTTTTAGTTTTCTTAGAAAATTCCATACTGCTTTCCATAGTGGTTGTACTAGTCTGCACTCCCACCAACAGTGCACTAGGGTCCCCTTTTCTCCACATCCTCTCCAACACTTGTTGTTTGTTGATTTGGTTATGATGTCCATTCCCACCGGTGTGAAGTGGTATCTTATTATGGTTTTAATTTGCATCTTTCTGATGCCTAGTGAAGTTGAGCATCTTTTCATATGTCTCTGGGCCCTCTGTATGTCCTCCTCAGAAAAGTGCCTGTTCAAGTCTTTTGCCCATTTTTTATTGGGTTGTTTATCTTCCTGGAGTGGAGTCATGTGAGTTCTTTATATATTTTGGAGATCAAACCCTTGTCTGAAGTATAATGGTGGGGAAGGGGGAAGGGTTTTTGGGAACAACCCTGAAGGACACATGGACAAAACCAACGTGGGGCAGAAGGAGGGGAGAGAGGTGGGGATGGCTAGGATGGAGGGGGAGTGGTGGGGAGTAAATGCAGATAACTGTAATTGAAAGAAAAAATTTTAAATAAAGGAATAGTTAAATTGAAACCATATTTCTTAAAAAGTGTTCCACTGCCTTTTTACAATGCCTGAGGGGAAATAATTTCAGCTAAAAAGTCACCTTCATTCTCTATCCCAGTAGCTCAGCACATCATCGACCTAAAATGAAAAAATCACTCCATATTTATTCTAAACTAAAACAAAGTTACTAAAAAATAAATTGGCCCACTCTTTAAGACACACGGAGAATTACGAGACCACATTCCACCACAGTGCTCAACTTTGTATAATTTCATCTGTAATGTTTCAAACAATTTTTAGAGGGTAGTGACTAAGAACATGTAAAGGTCCTGATGCATTTTTATATTTCTCTCATAAGTTTATATTTTTTTCAAAACTGTCAAACTTTCACTTTGCCGTATTTTCTCTCCTCCCATGTTTCAGACCCTGCCCGTCCCTGCCTATGCACCTGCCCCCCTACTGCCGTCCATTTCCTTTCTGCCTAAGCAACGGCGAGAGCCTCATCTCTGCACCACGTGCTGCGTGCACACCCACCACGCAGTGTCTAATGGCACCAAGAATGCTCCAACTATAAAATAACAGTACGATCCCACTTTCACTGCTAGGGTGAGTTAGGAAGTGTTTAGTTTTTTATCAGATGGTTTTTAAAATTAATCCAGAGACTCGAAAACTAAAAATTTCATCAATAAAATTCTAATTAAACAATGACAGATAGCTATTTTGATTTATTCTCTCAACAAATAAGTTCACCGAATCTATTGGTTGTTTTACTGCTTAGAGACGAAATACCAGGGTCAAGAGGCTAACTACTGACAAGTAGAAAATTCAGACTCAATTAAAGTGGGTTGTTTCCAATCTATAGGGAATAACTTCAAACAATCAGAGTAGGGGTTGGCAGTAAACCATGACTGTATTACCTTAATAGTTGCATTTCTACTCATATGTGCTCCGCTTAAGAACACCTGCATTTATATCTTATCTCTACCACTTACTGGTGTGTCATTAACTGTGTAAGTTAATTAACTTTCCTAAACCTTCCATTTTTCTCATCTGTTAAATTAGGATAATATCTACCTTTGAAAATGTAAGGTTCAAATGAGATCATCTATGTAAAAGCATAATGGTATAGAATTTGTTGATAATTAAAACAATTAGAATGGCACTAATAAGCCACAAACCAAATATGTTGAGATATTTATTACAGAAGGAAGTTCAAATAGTAGTTATAGTTGGATGGATCAATAATATAATACAATCTAGACTTTCTTTTATTTTTTCCTTTAGATTTTAACCTCAAGGATAGCAATTTTCCTGTTCCCTTTTGAGCTTTTTAAACGAAGTCTGTGTCTTTTATTAAATGTAGTTTTATAAAATATTAGTATGCATTTCTGTATAACTGAATAAGTAGGAAAGGGTGTACATAGAAGATTATGAGGAAGGACAATATATATAAAGGTTATGTGTAATAATCAGGAGGAGGATACACTGATTTTGAGTATTTGCTGGTGTTGTCTACAGGCATCTATTCCTCCTTTTTGGAAAAGTAAGACCCGCCTACTCATACTTTGGATGAACATTCGCTCCCTGATGTCAGCCTGTGTGCTTATAGGGAAGTGGACTCCACCGCCCCTCAGGACAAGACACTCCACAGGCCTAGAAACAATAATCTCTTTAGGTCAGGGCATATGATCCAGCTCAGTGCTAATAAAGACAAATGAAACTCAATTCTGGAATCTTTGTTCAACTTATGAGAATACTGAAGTTTTCTTCTGCCTTTAATTAGATACTTAACTGTATCACGGTGATGTGAGCCTAAGAATGTCAGGGGTCTACCTAAGAATACATGGAGCCTACCTAAGAATACATGGAGCCTAAAGATAAAGCCACCTCAGAGGAGGCGGACTGAGAGATGCATCCATGCAAAGGGGCAGGATTTGAAATGTGATTCAAGCTGCTTCCTGGGGCCACCTGTTGCTTCTTTTTTTGCTTAAATCAGTTGGATTAGGTGTTCCATCTCTTGCATCTCAAAGAATACTAACTTATTTAGGCATTATTTGAAGACAGAGGGTAATCCTGATTTTTCCCAAAGTGTGATTCATATGCAAGGATGAACATTTTTTAAACTTAAACTATTTTTTTCAATTACAGTTTATAGTCAAAATTTTTTGTATTAGTTTCAGGTGTACAGTATGGTGGTTAGAAAATCACACACTTTACAAAGTATTCCCCCTGATATTTCCAGTACCCACCTGGTACCACACATAGCTATTACAATATTATTGACCTTATTCCCTAGGCTGTACTTTACATCCCCGTGGCTATATTGTAACTACCAATTTGTACTTCTTTTTTTTTTAAATATATTTTATTGATTATGCTATTACAGTTGTCCCATTTCTCCCCCATCATTCCCCTCCACCCCACCCACCCCCTCCCACCCACATTCCCCCCTTTAGTTCATGTCCATGGGTCATAAGTTTTCTAGCTTCTACATTTCCCAACTATTCTTGCCCTCCCCCTGTCTATTTTTTTCCCATTATCTATGCTACTCATTCTCTGTACCTTTTCCCCCTCTCTCCTCCTCCCATGCCCCTGTTGCTAACCCTCCATATGATCTCCATTTCTGTGTTTCTGTTCCTGTTCTAGCTGTTTGCTTAGTTTGCTTTTGTTTCAGGTGTGGTTCTTGATAGCTATGAGTTTGTTGTCTTTTCATTGTCATAGTTTTATCTTCTTTTTCTTAGATAAGTCCCTTTAACATTTCATATAATAGGGGCTTGGTGATGATGAACTCCTTCAACTTGACCTTATCTGAGAAGCACTTTATCTGCCCTTCCATTCTAAATGAAAGCTTCGCTGGATAGAGCAATCTTGGATGTAGGTCCTTGCCTTTCATGACTTGGAATACTTCTTTCCAGCCCCTGCTTGCCTGGAAGGTCTCTTTTGAGAAATCAGCTGACAGTCTGATGGGAACTCCTTTGTAGGTGACTGTCCCCTTCTCCCTTGCTGCTTCTAGAATTCTCTCCTTCATTTTAATCTTGGCTAATGTAATTACGATGTGCCTTGGTGTGTTCCTCCTTGGGTCCAACTTCTTTGGGACTCTCTGAGCTTCCTGGACGTCCTGGTAGTCTATTTCCTTTGCCAGATTGGGGAAGTTCTCCTTTATTATTTGTTCAAATAAGTTTTCCACTCGTTGCTGTTCTTCTTACCCTTCTGGGACCCCTATAATTCGGATGTTGGGACGTTTAAAGATGTCCTGGAGGTTCCTAAGCCTCTCCTCATTTTTTTGAATTCTTGTTTCTTCCTCGTCTTCTGTTTGGTTGTTAGTTTCTTCCTTCTGGTCCACTCCATTGATTTGAGTCCCAGTTTTCCTTCCATCTCTATCAGTTCCCCATGCATCTTCCTTCATTTCACGGATTGTAGCCTGCATTTTTTCATCTAGTTTGTGAGCAAAATCAACCAATTCTGTGAGCATTTTGATGACCAGTGCTTTGAACTGTGCATCTGACAGGTTGGCTATCTCTTCATTGCTTAGAGGAATTGGCTCTGGGGCTTTTATTTGTTTTCCGGTTTGAGCCATTTTTGGTGGGGTTTTTTTGTTGTTGTTGTTGTTGTTTTGGTTTTAGTCTGGTTGCGGCTATTACGTAGTGAGGGGGTGGAGCCTTAGGTGTTCCTCAGGGCGGGGCAGCCCAGTCGCTGGGTTGTGACGCTGTATGTGGGGGTGGGGCCTGAGAGGGAGCAATGGCGCCTGCTCTGCTCTCTCCTGGATTCAGTCCCCTCCGCCACTTCCCCTCTGCCTGGACTGTCTGCGCGCTCGAATGTGAGACCACCTGGTCAGTCAGCCAGCCGCCTTGTGTGGCCTCACTGGGTCTGCACAGTTGCCCCCCTGTGCCCGGGGTCCGCCAGCCGCCGCCTGTGCACCTGGGAACTGCCAGCCGCTGCTGCTTGCGTTCCTGGGTCTGCACCTCCACTTTCTCCTGCCGTGACTCCGCCCCTCTTACCGATCTGGATGAATGGTTGTTGGACTTCCGTACAGTTCAGTTTTCTATAAGTTCTGGTTGTTTTCTTGTTTCTAAATATTTGTTGTCCTTAATTTTGGTTGTGAGAGGAGGCACAGTGTGTCCGCCTACGCCTCCATCTTGGCCGGAAGTCCCAATTTGTACTTCTTAATCTTCAACTTTTTCACCCAGCCTCCCAAGTTCCCCTCCCCTCTGGCAACCATCAGTCTGTTATCTGTTGGGTGAACATTTGTTAAAAGTACTAACAGCAATGGGCGTCTTTTAATGTGTAGAAGAAATACATGAATCTAATAAAAAATAATACCATTATTTCATGGATATGATTACTTAGTCATGAAACTAAAGTTTAAAAAAATGACTTCACTAACAGCACATGTAAAAAAATTAACCAAATAATGTTACTAGTAATATACAGATAATAAAAATCCTAAAGGTATAATTGAATAATATAGGAAACTATGAACTATCCAGAAGTTGGGAGAGAACAATCTTCACTCCCTCAGTCTTCTGCATATTGATGCCCCAATTACTTATAACTGTATGGTGTGATGAAGTAAATGCTAAATTAAAGTAGGGTATCCTGATCTGGCTGGTGTGGCTCAGTGGATTGAGTGCTGGCCATGTGAACCAAAGGGTCACCAGTTGTACTCCCAGTCAGGGGATGGTCTTAAGCCACTGAGCTTTGGAGCTACTTTTGTTACATATAGCAACAGATAACTACTCGAATGTGGTCCCACTGACCAGTTTTATCAGCACCACCTGAGAGCTTATTACCAATGCAGATTCTTGAGCTGGACCCCAGACCTACAGGATCATGATCTGCATTTCAACCATCCCTAGGTTATTTGTATGCACATTTAAGCTTAAAAGGCACTAGTATAGCCTACTTTTAGCTGTCCAGTTCCCAAGTGAAGTGACTGAAATGAGGGTTTTCGATTCATATCAAATTCCACCCATGCTCTGGGCAAGGCATGGGTTGGGTGCTGTGGGGCAGAAACTCAAATGGCCCTCCTTGTCTGTCTATTTGATTACAGTCCCTTGTATTGGTGTTCATTCATTCCCAAGTGCTACCCTAAGACTCTTTGAAGGGCAAACCAAATCTTAAACCATTTTGAAATTCCCCAAGAACCTTTCACAGAACTGAGGTTTTAAAACTCATAAATGAATGGATGGGAGAAGAAGCTAAAAAGAAACTATACTACCCTACTAAAAATGGGAGAGGGGTATTTTATGTCTACTTTTTTATAGATTAAATTAAAAGGAAAAATAATAGTGTATGTTTTATAAGGTTTCTTTCTTCTTCTTTTTTATTTTTTTCTATTTAAGCTTTCCTGTGCATCAGCATAAAGGCCATTATTCAAACAAGTGTCAGTAGCTCATTTAGAGAAGTTTTTTACACAACATCATAACACAAGTATGAGCACCAACTAAATCCCAGGTGTCATAGTAGGAATGAAGGATACAGAGGTGAATATGAAGACCCAGTCCTGCCTTCAAACTGCATAGTTCAATGAAGGAAACAGATTCACAAACATTTCATGATAACAGAGGAAAGCACATATAATTGCATGATTGGTAGGAACCATAAAAATTTCCATATAATCAATCCTTTAGTTTACTACTTGAATCTACAATAAAATACCAAGTGTAAAAATCATTAGTGATGGGGAATTCTCTCCCTTCTAAGGCATCCCATTACATTTCTGAATACCTTAAATTTTACTGTTTTCTTACATTGAACTAAAAATCCAAGTCCCTTCTATTTATTGGTCCTATTTATTGGTCCATTCATCACAGAGGCAACACAAAACAAGCAAAGTATATCTGATGGCCTTTCTCTCCTGGGTAGTACAGAAGCCTATGAGTGAAGAAAGTGGAAATGATAAGAGAGGGACCTGAAGTAATCAAAATGGAAAGTATGCTAAATCAATTATAAGAACCAACTGAAGAGCAATGAAAAGCAAACAAACTAACTAATAAGATAAGTCAGCACTGTTGTGTAAATTTCTTCAGCAGTACCATACTGACTCAGACCTGAGTATAGAGGAAAGTTTAGAAATCCAGAGCTTGAGACCGGTGTAAGATACCTCGCAGAAATACACGAGAGCATCTAGTTATTAATTCCATAACTACAATTACTTCCTGACTACCTAATTAGGAACACACTTAGGGAAATACAACTAGTCTTTGGAAATACCTTGCTTATAAAATTTCTCTTTCACCTCAGTTAAAAAAGCCTCCTAAAATGTCTTGCACACATACAACTTCTTTACAAACAAGTCTTACCTTTACAAACTTTGCAACAGCTGTGAGACAAGGTCATCTGCTGAGACTCCGGGCAATCCAAAGCTGGGCAGCCTGAACTCTCAACCAGCTTCATAGTCTGGTCCTGAAAGACAACAGAAAATAAATGCTTCAGACTTCTTAATTAGGACTTACTGTGTTTTCAGATTCAGTATCTGAAAAGGATCTTCCAACATAAAACTAAAAATTTCATCCTGAGAACCTCCGTGTAAGACACAGGCTCGCTAATGACCTTAAATCACAGCTGGAAAGCCTTTAAAACGGACAAGCAGCACTTGAAAAGCACTTTAAAATGGATACTGCAGCCATGTCTACAGTTTGCTAATCATAACAAGTTTTCAGGGTAATCCTGAAAAATTCTGTTAGTTTTACAACACATTTGCCCATCCAGATGCCAATTTGGGCAAAGATGCAGCTTGAATTAGATCAACAGCTCACTGAAAGAAACAATATATATAAAATGGAGTTTTTTTAAACATTCTCATTTCAAGCTTTTCTGAACTGTTATAACGAGATTATCACAGGTGAGTCTGGTAAAGAATATTTGGGATCTCCCAACAAAACTATAAGGGAAATGAGGGTGGGATTCACATCTCTCAAAATGAATGCCTAGCATATTTTCTGGCATGTAATTGGCACTCAAAAAATCTTTCTTAAATGAATAAATGAATCAATGTAAAATTAATATAGTTCTATCTATACAGTTTTATCAAAGTACATAAAATTCTTTTCACGGAGAAACCAAAATACAAAATACTCTTCTCATAATTGCAATAACCCTTGACCTCAAAGTAAACATTTGGCTTCTATATTGTCGATCTCTAATCCTTTAAGAACAGGGTCATTCACTATCTCATATTATGCTTATCATACATAAGTAATAAATGACTATTGGGACTTTCAGGCTTTCATTTAATACTGCTCAATAGCATAGATTTTTTGTTATCATTTCTATAAGAACTGTTTTCATGGAAGAAATACCCATTTCAACGTCTCCCTCTTTCTGGCTTATGTATGAAAAAGACCTTCTTCAAATTATCATAATCTCTTATCAAGAAAGTGGCAGGACAAGTGTATACAGTGGAGTCAAATGCCAGGCTTCCTCTGACTTGATGGCAGTATCCATTCTGATCATCTTATTTCCAGAAGCACCGTGTTTTTCTGTGATACCAATAAAGCCATATACTCCCAGGACACATTTTCAAGGACACAAAACTGACAATAAAGGAACAAAGAAGGACTGGAATTGACAGCCCAGAAAATGGAAGCATAAGAGAGCTGTCAATTATGTAAATGTGTAAATACAGAAGCTAAGGGGCCTGGGGGAGAAGAAACAATAGAAGTCCTTAATGTCAAGAATTTAGTCAAGAGCTATTGTACAAAAGCTCATGACAACCTGGCAGAGCTGTGCTGTATAATCTATAGCCACTAGCTCCCTGCAGCTCTTGAACACTGTAAGTATAAAATACCAACAGGATTTTAAAGACTTAGTATGACAAAAGAATGTAATATAGTTCATTGAAAATGTTCTATTTATTGATTACTTGTTAAAATAATGTTTTGGTTTTACTGGGTTAAATATAGAGAATTTAGCCCAATAAAAATTATGTTTGTTGTTTGTATCGTATTTCTATTGGACAGCATAGTACCTGAAGGTATAAAATAGCACCTTTTGTTTGAGTAAATAAAAGGTAACATTTGTTCATTCACCCAATATTTACTAAGTACCCAAAGAGTTGTCTACAGGGACTTCTCACTAAACCAATTTAAAATTAAAGCATTTTATAGCTATTTTAAAATCAAACAGGCAGCTACCCCACTGCACTTCTAAACCACAACAGTCAGTGTGATGGAACACACTGGTGAGATGAAAAGAACTCACACACACTAACACGTACATTAGGCAGAGAAATGTCGAATGCCCTCAAGAGTTTAAAATTTAGAGCTGATATTTCAAAGTTAGAGTTTACCATTAGAAAGCAGCTGACAAAAGTTTTCCACTTTCCTTGAGTAACTTTCCTCTGATTCCATGTTTCTCAATTTGGAGTCACTAGATCTCCCTCCTAAGTCTCCCAATCTTTTAATCGATGAGGACCTACTCCTCTCAAAACAGCACTGGTGTAGGAATGCTGCTCCAGAAATATACACTTTGAAATACAGTTCAGCAGTTCACATTAATAACGTTCCTACGCCTCAGCTCCCTTATTTTTAGGATGGTAGCCTACATCATAGGCAACGAGGTTTAAACCCAGAGGAGCAGATAGGATACTTTATAATGAGCACCAAGAAATCAGAGCTTTCATTTTCTAGAAATCAAATCTGTCACAGTTGTGCCTCATTATGTCTGCGTTTTGCTTATCCCCAATGTCTTCCAAGGTAAGATACATGAAGTATGTAGTTGGCTTTTCTCACATCAATTATCTTGGCAAAATTGTTAGGATTTTCCTTTCCCCAATACTTAATACTCATATAAATGCTCACAGTTTATTGGTGGTGCCAGCATGATAAATCACTTACCTTAATTTTCCAAATAATCTATATATACTAAATCATCCCCAAAACCTACATATGGGATGAATTTAAAGAAGAAAATTAAGAATCAAGGGGAAATGGAACCCTAAAGCAGAAACTTTATATGTAGACAGCTTCCCAAGTGGCTTGAAGTAGAACATTACATTTTATAAAAGGAAAATATGAAAAGTGTTATGAAACATATTTAGTTTTTCAATTAGCAGATCAAGAAGCAGAGTTAAAAAGAATCACATTTGCTTCAGAAACATACTTCAAGAGACCATGGCAGTAAATTTAAAAAAGCATTATCCTTCAAATCATGTAAGATAGCCCTCCCAGAAGGATTAAGATTAATATCACTCTCATCACCATCCAGCAGCTAATTTTTATTAGATAAGTTTTATGTTTCATTTTTAATTGGATTGAGTGCCATTTCTCAGATGGGTCAAAACCGTAAGTAAAGACAGGCTATCTTTACCTGCTTTTTCTTCCAAACAGAATAGAAGGAGCTGATTTGAACTGAGAAAATATAACTTCATAAAACTTTAATTTGACAAAAGGGCATTTTTATTTATTGGTAAAATTATTTTACAACCATTAATTTACATAGTTGTAAAATAATGGGAATTTCCATATATTCGAACTACAATTAATATCTTAAATTTTCTCTTAGATGCTTTAAAAGTATTGCAAGGGTGAGGTTTTAAAGAAACATTTACTGTGTTTGCATAACTGGAAGAATTTCAAAAAGCTCATAAAGTTTCCTTACCTTGCACTCATAGAGAACGCACACTCCAGAAGAGGAATAGACTGTATTTCTTTCTCCTTCAAAGTAGGTCCGTCCTTGAAATTGGCATATTGCTTTGGAATAAAAAAAAAATACATTTACATTTATTTTTGATTTTTCATTAGGAAGAGTAGCTTAGAAATGTTCAGATTACTCTGCCACAGTATTTTGATGTTCTCCTGCCTTTTCATGGTGTTTGAATAATAATAAACCAAAATTCAATCTAACATATAAGACACATGCAGGCTCAAGTTATTATCATGCCCTTTGAGTTCAGAGAGTAAAATAAGGTACAGAGAGGATAAGGGGCAATGGCAAGTCAGAATCAGACTCTGAAAAAGAAGTGTCGATAAGCAGTCTCTCACCCAGTTATTTGCCAGCTAAATGATGTCCCACGCAGGGAATATTAAGCATGTACTTAGGGCGACTCCAAATCAGGGTGATGAGACAAGTTCATTTTATATATACCATTACAGAATTGTAAAACAAAAAATTGAAATAAGCCAGGCAGTGAAAGACAAATACCGTATGATCTCACCTGTAAGTGGAACCTAATCAACAAAACAAAGAAGCAAGCAAAATATAGCCAGAGACACTGAAATAAAAAACAAACTGACAGTAACCAGAGGGGTATGGGGAGTGGATAATGGGAGGAAAGGGAAAGGGTTGTCAAGGAATATGTGTAAAGCGCACATGGGCAAAGCCAAAGCGGGGTAGGATTGAGGGTGAGAGGTGGGGGTGGCTGTGTGGGAGGAAAATAGAGACAACGTACTTGAACAACAATAAATTTTTTAAAATAATAATAAAAAAGAAGCTATATTAATTTCAACACATGCATGTAAATGTTCTGTTTTACGGGGTAGTACTATTTTATTTATAAGTACATGTGGGTACGGGCACCCTATCTAGGATGTTGAAATGTCTTAGTCTGGGCCTGCCTTGCTTCCATCACAATTTAAAACGGAACTTCATATTTGATGGGGAAAACAGTTTTAATTAGTGAAAATGTATAGAAAGTATCAAATGACTTTATGAGAGCTTTCAAAATATTTACTTACAATTCATACAAACATTTAGCCAATGGAAACTGCTCGTTTTGAAATGAATGCTTCACACTACCCATGTTGACTCATCACCTACACAGAGACAGATTTAGCGTGAAGCTAATGATGCTTAACCTTCAGTATCAGTCTATGGCTTAGACCTCCTTCTAAGACTCTGAACCAACTTTGTTTTCATAATTTTGCACTGTTTTCCTTTGAAAGGGCACTCAACATTGTAGATGCTTTGAAGCCCCCTAACACCTGTATCACCTCAAACTAATACTTCTGAAGAGCAGTGGAACGTTAATCTGACAGGAAAAGACTCGAACGGTTTGTCAGCCCTACTTACAAAATTCAATTTTCTATTTTAACTGCACAAATTTTACAAAGTCGATATGTATATTTCCCTTTAATTTCATTGTAAGAATAGAAGAAAGGCTTTTTATCCTCAGAATTTATATATTCACATTACCTTTAAAGTATCAAGTTGCATATAATAATTTTAATAAAGAATTAGATATAGTTTTATTAATAATTGTAAATATAGATATGATTGTACAAAAATTTGTATTTAAAATGTAACCCAACATTCACCTTTGCTAAAAAATGAACTGATTATTCAAAAACTGTACATTTACATAATGGAAAGCATGCATATTTTTTAAATGCCACCCTATAACTGATCTCCTTACTCAGCTTTTATTAATAATTTTACTGCACAATATATATCACTGGCAAATTGATGTTCAAGTTTTGGAGCGTACTGGAAAAGAATACAACTCACTTGCATAAATTTCACTACTTAAAACTGGCTGAAGCTTGCTCACTCATGAATATTCAAAATAAAACTACAAATTTGTCAGCTGCATACTATCTGTCATACTATGAATAAATAGCATGTGCATTTACTTAATGAACCTGGCTGATTATAAAATATATCTCTCCGACACATAATTTTTAAGTGTGTTTTTTTTCTCTTATGAGATTCAGTAACCTCAAAATACCATGATCTGGCATATTGTGTGTTCAATTATATTTAATAAGTACCACATTTTATAAAATAATGAGAATGAATAAAGCTTTCTTACTCTTATTAAACACCCACCATTCAAACATTTCTAAGACTATTATATATATAACTTGATAACTGCAGCCTACTTTAAGTCCATGTCAAAGAAAAAAAACTGATGTTCCAAGCCTTTCTTAGAACAGAAGGAAAAGGAAACACTTTAAAAAACACAAGGGTAAGTTCTCCTTATACAATGTCTTATGATAATTTAATATTCATGCACAGCAGATGGACTGCCTGTTCTAAACTGTTAATTCAAGAGATTCAAATAGGCAACTTGTGGGACGATAGGGCACCAAATGGAGCTTGGCAGAGAGGGGAAGCGCAGAAATAAATGAGGTCACAACTGCTTCATTTCCTTTCAAGCAATGAGCACAAACAGGGTAAACTTAGCTTGGGGAGAACCCAAAGTAAGTGATTCTCATCCTGAATTTATAAAATCCATAATCATTCCTAAAAATACTACAAGGAATCCTGAGAATACCATTGGGACAGCTCTGGGACTTAAGAGTAGATTGAAGGGGTAAAAATCATTTATTTATTAGTATGTACTGAGCTCTGATATGTTGGTAGTCTCCTGGGTTCCAGGATTCAGTGATTCATCAATTAAGAAAAGTGCATTATATGTACTTTACTGTGAAGTGGTGGACTCTGGCCAGCAGAGTCCGCCTGTTGTGGCTGGAGATGAGAACAAATGCACAGGAGACAGCAATCCTGTGGGGGAAAGGGACAGGCATGACCACTCTCTCAAGGGGGGAGCACCTGTGAGTGCCTCGGCCACTCTCTCAAGAGGAGAGCACCCCGACCCTTGCCTAGACAGGCTTTTGTTTCTCTTGGGTCTTACATCAGCAAAGGATTTATTATCTATTACATAGAATATTATTGTCTACATTTTAGGTACAATCAAGGAAATGAAAGTAACATGCAAAGGGCAACAGCAGTGAGCCGACTAGCTCTGTCCTTGGGAAGATTCACACAGGCCTTGGAAATTACCTTGAAGACAGACAATACACATTTGTTGTTTTAGACCAGGGTGATGGAGTTTTAGCAAGAGCAAGCCATAACAATCTGTATGCATTTTCTAGGCTTGATTCCCACGGGAAAACTCAGTTTGAAGGTCTGGCTCCTGCCCACCACCTCACTTCTGTAGGTTTTCCATACAGAGCTGAGTCACATTTGCCAGACTAAAACAAACTGGTCCCCTACATATATGTTATACTTTGATTTTTAAAAATGAAAATAAATACAGATTCTTATGTTCAAGAGAAGTAATAACAATAACAAAATATTGGGAAAAAAGATAAATGAGCCACGATTCATGCCCTTTTTATGAAGTAGGACAGACAGGCTCATACACAGCTAACTACAATAAAAGCCACACTGAAGTGTTATAATTGAGAAACTCATAAGTTATATGTCAGCACAGGAGACTGAGTAGTGAATTTCTAAGAGGGACAACCAGATCAAGGCTAAGGAAACAAATCAGGCCTGGTGAAGGACCCAGACTCTGGAAAACCTGAGGTCATCATTGCCATGGACTAAGCAGCAAGGGAAGGAAATGGTTTTACTAGAGCCCAATATGAGCCAGTTACGAAGGAGAGAGAGGCTGCCTAGTGAGAGTGCAATCATGAGACACACAGCTACCGCCAGAAACACAGGCTGGTGCAGCGAAGGTGCAGGGAAGAAACATGGCCAACTCCCTCCTCCTGCCTTCCAATTTCCTGCCAGTCCTCCAGTTGGCAAACCCTACCCAATGCCAGCTGGCGAGGAGACCAGGGTGATACAGTCTGCAGAAGTCTGGCTCCTGAGGCACAGAGGAGGGAGGAGAAGGAAAGAAAATGGACCTGGGACTGAGGGGTACCCAGAAAGAATAGCTAGCACCCTGCACAGGTGGCTATCATATTAACTCACTCTAAACCATGAAGAGGTCTAGTTCACATGGGTAGGTTGCTTTGAGGGGCATGAGGTGGTGGAACACAGTATAAAATTTTAAGGAAAAAAAATAGAGACAGATATAAAATGCAGATCCACTTTAAGGAAAAATCCAGATAGCTTATCAAAATGGGGTCCGTAGGCAGGCAGAAGGCAAGAGGAAGGAACTGAGCCCTGGAGAGAGAGAGTATAACAGGAAGGAAAGTGGAGTATGGCTACTGCCTGATTGTAACCAACGCTGCTGATGAAGGTATCAGAAACAAAGCCTTGGAGATGATGATGATGATGATGATGACGACGACGAAGATGATGATGGTGATAATAATAAATCACTGTGGCTACCACAATGACTGCACAAAAGTCTCTAGAATTCCCTAATTGAAATGTGTCTGCCTGCTTACCTTTTCCTCATGGAGTGTAAAGTAAAAGAAATCACTTCTCCAACCAAACAACAAAGAAATAATCAGTTTGCTATATTGATTTCTTCTTTAATTTAATTGCACTCACATGGTCATGGCCAAAGACTTCATTGCATGTCTACTTCGCACACTCCTGTGTTTGCACGCACGCACACATACAGCACTGAGCTGAGACCCAATTCTGGATGCCCCAAACTATTTACCAACTTAAAGCAGAATTCTATCAACTAGGCTACATTTTTAAACATCTATGTTTAAATGATTTATTGAGTATATTTCATTTATATATTACATATGTATTTTAAGATATGAAATTTCTAGGGAAATAGATATTAATTAATACATTTAGGCTTATCACTTTGCAGACAAAAAGTTAGGCCCCCATGAAATCGGACTAACCCATAGCACTATATCTATTCTTAAATGATTATTATTATTAATCAATGTTAAATGCATATTTCCTGTGACTGTGGTGTATGCATTTATCTAATTCACATCACAGTCTGGGTGAATTATGTCATCCAGAGCTGTCCAGTGCACAGACTCTTTAACCATTGGTGGTGATGTAATTAGAACTTGGGGAAATGCAATAGGACGATATAACAATTGGTATATATGTTTTACTAAGGCTATATTAAACATCACTAATTACATAGTTACTAGCACCATAATTTTTTAAAGATCTTGTTTATTCATTTTTAGAGAGAGGGGAAGAGAAGGAGAGAAACATCAGTGTGTGGTTGCCTATCATGCACCCCCAGCTGGGGACCTGGCCTGCAACCCAGGCATGTGCCCTGACTGGGAATTGAACAGACGACCCTTTGGTTTGCAGCCTGCACTCAATCCACTGAGCCACACTGGCCAGTGCTAGCACCATAATTAAGAGAGACTCTGAAAAATCAAGTAATGTAAATTATTTCCTCTTCATCCCCCCCATTTTAACAATTAAGAAGAATTAGAAAGATGGGATATATAGTGAAGGTACAAATTTGAAAGTCATCAATTGTAAAAAAAGTGAAAATTAATTTATAGCACACATTGAGAAACAGGCAAGTGAAAGAAGGAAATAAACTTTAAAAGTACTAAATTACACATTAAAATTCTGATTTACTGGTCATTAATGCAGAAAGAGAAAATGCTGATCCCTTTAATGAAATTTCAATAAACTTCTACAAGCCTTTGTAGAATGAATTATGCAAATCCATAGAAAAATATTTTCAAACATACAGGCAAAAGAACATCATATCATATTTCACTTCAAAACATTTCCTTACTACATATTTAGCTTTTCCTTTTTATCACTGGATTGAAAAACCATGAGTGTATTTTAAACTTCCCAATTGGTATCAACACCTTTAAAAATGATCCAACACAAAATTAAAAGTTACCAATACTAAAAATAAAGCCAGTATAACTCACATAGGTACGAAATGGGATTTATGGTTTCCTTAAAATTTTGTTCAAAAACACCAGGTTCTCAGTGATGTTAGATTGTTTAAGCCATCTGTTAAGGACAGAGTTGTATTAGTAAGCTTGTATATGATGTTCATTGAAAGCTCAATTTCCTCTGGGAGGGCTTTTAGAGATCCATGTACAACGGCAATTATTTCATGCTGAGCCAACGTGATCTTTGTTAGTGAGACACAAATCAAAGCTGCTGGATGAAAATATATCTCATTAACTATAGTTATTTTTACTTAAGCTTTTAAAAATGTACAATAAGTGCATTCACAAAGCGGGCTAAAATTCTGTGGAGTCAAACAAAAAAATATATCTGAAAGTGTTTCAAAATTACTAAAAGACTGCAGCCCACAATCTTTTTTGTAATCTGGACTCACTTGGAATCAGTTCTTAACAATATGGTTGTACTAAACCTCTTGAGCACTAACTGCTACAAATGAATTTTTACCTCTTTTACAATGCTTAAATCTCTTTTAGAGCATTTAAACACAACCTCCGTTTCTCTAGGTGGTTGTGCATCTCTCCCACAGAAGGACATGGGCAGTGAGTGTCTTATTTGTCTTTGGATCTTATTCAGTACCTGGCACTGGCCCTGCATAATAAACTCTAAAGGTCTGTTGAATTTTTTTAAGTTCTCTTCCAGCTTCTTGTTTGATGAAAAGCCTGAAAACAATTCGACTGGATCTCTCTGATCATCACGTTTCCCTTTAAATTTGGCCTTATCCTTTGATTTTGCATCTCATAATGAAGGTTCTCTAAATTGGGTCTCCCAGAAATAGTTTGCCCTTTTGGTAACTTGGCAGCTTCCTTTCCACTGCAGTAGAACTGAAGAGCCTGAGATGGGAGCAGGTTTGTCTACCAGTTAATGAAAAAGCAGTTGGCTACTGTCATAGCAGTAATGTGCTAAAAGGAATAACAAGGTAGCATTTACAGCAGAAGACAGCTTGGATTGTTTAATGACAAAACCTCCTTCCTTCCACATAAAACCTGTTTTTTAAAGTCAGTATTATTTAAAGTGATCAGAATTTCACAGTATTTAAATAATTCACAAATTCATTCACTATACATAATTGTTTCCTTAACTAAATCTCATTAATTGTTTGGGAATTTAGTTGTTTGCAAAACTAATATTAGAGTTTAGGAAATGAGGTTATAAAGTATACGTACAGCTCTCCTTCCTCATTTCATATATATCATGTCCTTGGCCTTCTAAAGGACCTAGTCATACTTCTCCTAGGGGGCCTTAATTTAGGTCATAGCCTGTTCTTCCAAAAAGAGAACTGGCCCGTCAACACCATAAATCTAGCAGTAGAGAGGGGCTAAGAGGCAAACAAAAATAACTTTCAGAATAGAAAAACAGCAAAGATTCTAACACCCTGTCCAGATCAGCCTTTGGGTTAGAGGAGCTACATATTCTGGGAAAACAAAAATTGGATATTCAAAGGATAAAAGCAACAAGGCTAATTTTATAGCTAGAAGGAGGGATTCAGCGCTTTTGTCCCTAATTTAATTTTACCCATTTAAATCGCGACTAAGTATATTCTGAAATTCTTTTCATTTAGCTAACTTTCTGTCACTGGCATTATCGTTGATCCTGGCTTGGAAAGCATAGAATGAAGTGTCTAAATAAGACAATGTAACCAATTAATTTCCATCTCCTGGTGAAATGAAAAATAAATTTAATAAGTGGAGGTAAGGATTTGGAGAAAAATACAGTATTCATATTAATACCTGAATACCATTAAAAGTGACAGCATGTAAACACAATACGAGGTTACAGGTTTTATCATTTTAAAAGAAAACAACATACCGTATACAAGAAAAAGTTCACACATTGTCAGTTTCAAAGCCAGGACTAGAATTCATCTGAAAGTCTTTCTGTATATATTTTCTTACCACTGAAAATCCAGCAAACTCAGTCAAAACTTCAACTTTGTGAAATATTTTTCCAAAACAACTGGCACCTTTTAGACACATGTTGTTTCAATATCACAGTGAAGGAGGTGCTGAACACAGAAATGTCTTGTAAATTGTAAAGTATGATCCTTTTCATTGTAAACTACATATTAGTGCTCAATTAAGAGATAACAAGTAAAGACCCTGAAACAGCAATTGCTTTGGTTTAAAAATAGCTTCTTGTGTATGGGCAAAACATAGAGGAAAAGAATGGGGGGGGGGGACAGGTGCTCTCTCAGGAGGACATATTTTAAGTGCCATTTCCTAAGAGGTATATTAATAATTCCTTCCATTATATCAAGAATGTGAGCCAGGGGAAGAGAAGAGGTACAGGTTAAAGGGAGCCTGATCAGCGGAGAACCGGACATGCAGAAGACACAGCACAGTAAGGACGCAGAAGGGAGCAGTGGAAGCAGCAGGGACAGAAAAATGTTAAGTTATACTTGAGATGGAGCAGGAGAAAGGAAAGCAGAAAGCAAAAGAATTTCATTAAAGACTTGAAGCAAGAGTGGTGATGCCCGGTGGAAATGGGAAGCACTTATGATAACCTACAGTCTGCCAGTCATCGTCCTAGGAAGGCGCCTTCCCGCCTGATGGAGAATGCACCCTAGCTCGGGAAACAGATCAACACATGCGCAACTCACTGCGTCCAACTCAGAAGCAGCATTGGAACCGAAAGGAAAAGAAAGTCTTGCCAGGGTGGAATTGGATGTGCTTCACAGATGAGGAGCATTTGAAAATGAGCACTGAAGGAGAAATGTTCAATGATTTGAATGAGAGAAAAATTATTAATGATATATTCAGAGAACAGAATAGAATAATAATCATAATAACACACTTAGTACCTGATCCTAACTAACACCTAGTCAGGATAGCTATCCTGGCTAGAAGCTGGAACTGATTTATTATAAAGTGACTACATAATCAATTTATATGCTCCCAATCTTTTGGGCCAACAGTTCACAACTGTGGATGGTTGCATATTAAAAGAACTTGAAGAGCGTTAAAACTCTATCCCCCGGCTGCATGCCAGATAAATTAATAAGAATACCTGAAGGTGAGACCTGAGACTTTTTATTTTTTAAAGCTGCCCAGGTGCAGCTAAGCTTGAAAATTATTTTACTATGCAGAGAATAAAGAACTAGGTAAAGAGAAAAATACAACTAACATTTAAATGAGGACAATCACATAGATATTCAGTAGAAACCTTTTTATCCTATTATCTGGAAGGTTATTTGGTCCATTGTTTAAAAACATCATTTAAAGTGAGAAATTGTAGACAACAATAAACATGTATCTTAAACATTTTCATTTAAAACACAAATCCACCCACATTCGTAACAATGTTTTGAAGTAGAACACTTTTCCTTTGTATGGATTCTTTGATTGTGCTTCATTGTAGTCTTAATTACATAAATCAAACTTACGATGTGTTGCCTATAATTTTTAATGTTTTTAAAGTGGAGTAAGAGAGATACTTGCCAAGCAATCTAAAGGATTGTTCTAATACTGTTTTCTTCTAAAACATTCTACCATTGTCTTCCTGTTATCTAATTCGAAACCATACTTTGTAGCAGTTTGAGCTTATCCGCTTTTCTGAAAGCACTCAATTTTTACTTTGAAAAAAGTATTTCTTTTCACATCCATATTTCATTGGTTTACATATTATATATGTATATGGTGTATAACAATTCAACAGGTGATAATTACAATACAAATACAGCTTGGTGCACTTGATACCATATTTTTTAACTGACAATGGAAATTGTAGATTAGTGCTTCTCAAATCACCTGGAGATCTTACTTAAATGAATATCCTGATTAGATAGATCGTAAGTGGGTGGGGCCTGAGATTCTGCATATCTAACCAGCTCCCAGGCAAGGCTGAGGTTGCTGGTAGAGTGGTCACATTTTGAACAATAAAGTTGTAGGTCACTGATTATTAATTAACCCTGCTTGCTCATAAGAATCACCTAGGGACACTTAAAAATACCAAGGTATGGAACCCAAACCCATTAAACAGAATCTGAATGGGAGGGGCCTGGGCTTCAGTATTTTGAGAGCATCCATGTGATGCCAGTATAAGGCCAATGTTGAAAGTCACTGGTTTACATTAATCCAACTAGTCAATTCAGTGAGCTTTAAATATGTCTCCATCCTAGATAATATCGAAGAGTGACAAACAGGGTATTTCTATAAGAATCTGGCCAAAACAATTGGGGGGGACAGAGAGAGAGAAGTCATGTACACCATAGGACTGGAGACTGAACCTCAATAAATACAGCTGTGTTGTATTTTGAGATAAAATATGTGTTGAAATACATCATTTTCCTCCTATTTTCAGACAGTTTTCCCCTTAGGGTACCAATTAAGTAAAATTTTCTACAGCTATGCTAAACAAAACATTGAGGTTAAAATGTTAAACACATTACGTCTGGAAATTAAAAATTCAATTATCCCAAGCTTATTTCACATAGTAATCTATCAAAATTTGATTATATCCCCCCAAAGCCTCTGGAATTAAGAAGAGAAAGGGCTCCTCATAATCTTTCATGCCTTCAAACATACTATCATATATATTTCTGTGTGTCTTCTCACCTCTATTTATTAAG
The DNA here is from genome assembly GCA_039655065.1 of Glossophaga mutica. NCBI lineage: Eukaryota > Metazoa > Chordata > Mammalia > Chiroptera > Phyllostomidae > Glossophaga > Glossophaga mutica. The sequence continues at coordinate 45,921,252 of CM077304.1, forward strand.
AAGAAAATTATGGAAATATTCATTCTCATCTTCTCGGTCAATCAATACTGGGTGGCTAATGCATGGCAGACGCTGTGCCCAGCGCTGGGCACACAGCAGTGACCCACAGACACAGACCTTGCCCTCACAGAATGTGCAATACAGAGGAGGATTCAAGGACAACCACCCAGGCAAATAAACAATACTTGCAGAAAACACAAAGATAACAAGCAAGAATCTGAGTTACTAAATAATTATGAGGTCACTTTGGATTTGGGGCCAGGAATTCTTTGGGTTGATCGGGACTACCTCTAGAAAAGATGAAACTTTAGCTAGACCAAAGCTGAGAGGAGCTAATATGAGGAAGAATGATGGAGAAAAAACTCCAAGCAGAGGTGGAAATTAGCTTGGCTTAAGTTTGACATTTTGATTTATGTTCCATTTTGAATATACTGATTGGTATCTTTGATGAGTTTCAGAAAATTCTCAGCCATTTTCCTCCCATCCCTTTTTGAAACTCAGATAAAAGGTATGTTAAACATTCTCCTACATCCTCCCTGTCTTCTTCCTCTTCAGTATATTCTATGTTTTTTAAGATTTTTGTTCTGATCTCTGGGTCATTCTGCATGACCTATTTCTCAATTCACTAATTCTCTATGTATGTCTGCTTAGTCTGCTGTTTAATTCACCTGTTGAGGCTATATTTTATTCCCAGCTATTGTATTCTAATTTCTAGAATTTCTTCCATTTTTTTTAAATTAGCTATTTTATATGCTTTCTGTTTCCATGAAGATAAACCTGGATTTATCTTATTATTCCTCTAAACATAATAAACATATTTATATTATATTGTGTTGGTTAACTCTAATTTGACATCTTTGCAGTCTGTGTATTTTGTCTATTTTTTCTACAATACCAGTTCTCATTCTTAGTGTTTTGTTTCCTTAGGTATCTAGTAGCACTTGAAAAAAATATTTCTAAGAATAACTTGAAGTCTAAGATGAAAGCTGATCTCTCCAGAAGAAAGGTTCATTTTCTTTTACCATGTGCAGAATTCATGACCTTAAACTAAATTCAAGTTTGAGGCCTCATGAACAGACAAGATGACTACAACTCTGACTTCTTCCTGAAGGAACAGCCTTTTGGAAGTCCAATTTGTTATGATGAGGATCTCCTGTATATTCCCATCTAGTATATTTGTTGGGCTTTTATTTCTGTCTCCTTTATACTTCAAGGCCAAAAACAAGAAAGCTCAAACTTTCCAAGAATGAACAAAATCCCTCACAGCAAAAGCAGCTTCACTGATTGTTCATTTCACTGTGTTCTCTTCTTTGGGTTTCTCTTCATTTTTAGTCTGGTAATTTCTTGCAATTTTATTCAATTTTTAAATGTCTTTAAATTTTTTCAATATTTTATTCTCCTTTCTTAGTTACTTTCAGAAAAGGTTGATTCAAATAACTTAGTCAAATAACTTATCCAAAATAGAATATTCCATTCTCAGCTTTCATCTTGTGCGTGTGTGTTTTCACCTTCAGCTTTCATCTTTTTATTTGATTGAAGATAGGAGAGTATAATACTCTGTTGAACACTGAAGTTCAAATTAATCAGTAATAAAAACTTAAGCCAATCAGATTAAAACCAAGTACTCACACACAAAAAAAATGAAACTAGACCACCAAGTGATGCCATACATCAGAATAAACTCATAATGGTTAAAAGACTTACACATGAGCCAAGACATGATTAAAGTCCTAGAGAAACACATATGCAGGAAAATTTCAGATATCCCACACAGCAATATTTTCACCAATGCATCTTCTAGGGCAAGGGAAATAAAGGAAAGAATAAACAAATGGGACCACCTTAAATTTAAAAAATTCTGCATGGCAAAAGACCTCATCATCAAAATGAAAATGGAACCAGCCATACAGGAAAACATATTTGCCAATGATACCTCGGACAAAGGTTTGATCCCCAAAATATATAAAGAACTCATACAACTCAATGCCAGGAAGACAAAAAATCCAATTAAAAAATGGGCAAAGGACCTGAGCAGACAATTCTCCAAAGAGGACATACAGAGGATCCAGAGACATATGAAAGGATGTTCAGCATCCTTTCACTAGCCATCAGAGAGACGAAAATTAAAACCACAATGAGATACTACTTCGCACCAGTCAGAATGGCCATCATCAACAAATCAATATACAAGTGTTGGAGAAGTTGTGGAGAAAAGGGAACCCTAGTGCACTGTTGGTGGGAATGTAGACTGGTGCAGCCGCTATGGAAAATAGTATGGAATTTCCTCAAAAAACTAAAAATGGAACTACCTTTTGACCCTGCAATTCTATTGCTTGGATTATACCCTAAGAATCCTGAAACACTAATTCAAGAGCACCTGTGCACCCCAATGTTCATATCAGTGTTATTTACAATAACCAAGTGCTAGAAACAGTCTAAGTGCTCATCAGTAAATGAGTGGATCGAAAAACTGTGGTACATCTACACAATGGAATACTATGCAGCAGAAAGAAAGAAGGAAGCATGGATGGAACTGGAGAGTTTTATGCTAGGTGAAATAAGCCAGGTGGCAAAAGATAAATATGTAATATCATATATAAAGGAACCTTCTGAACAAAACAAACAAACAAGCAAAACAGAACCAGAGGCATGGAAACAAGGAACAAACTGACAGGGACAAGAGAGGAGGGAGAGGCGGATAAGGGAGGAAAGAAGGGGAAGGGCCTAGTTAAAGAACAAACATAAATGACCCATGGACAGGGACAACAGGGTGGGGATTGACTGTGGTAGCTGGGGTGGGGAAGGGGAGAGCAATGGGGGCAAGTTGGGACAACCGTAATATAACAACAATAAAAAAGAAAAGAAAAATAAGAATTATAACAACAAGTATGAAAAGTTGAAGTAAAAAAATAAAAATTAAAACAAGCACTCAAGTCAAGTAAATAAATAGATGATAGATATAGATAAATATAGAGACAGACAAAATTAATGAATAAAGCAAGCAACTCCATTAAGTGCTGCTAAAACAAAAAATCTTGTTTGTTTTTTCATTAACTTTATTGGGGTGACATTGGTTAATAAAATCATATAGGTTTCAGGTGTAGAATTCAATAACACATCATCTGCAGATTGTATTGTATATTTACCACCCCAAGTCTTGTCTCCTTCCATTAACCTTTACCCCCTTTTGGTAATCACCATATGTTGTCTGTGTCTATGAGTTTGTTTGTTTGCTTAACCCTTCACCTTTTTCACCCAGCTCCCCCCACCCTCTCAGTCTGTACTCTGTGTCTGTTTCTATTTTGTCTGTCAGTTTATTTTATTCATTAAATTCTACATATAAGTGAAATAATGTGGTTTTTGTCTTTGTCTGACTAGCTTATTTGACTTAGCATAATACTCTGCAGGCCCATCCATGCTGTCACAAAAGGTACCATTTCCTCCTTTTTTATGGCTGAGTAGTATTCCATTGTGTAAATGTAGCACAGCTCTTCAATCCACTCATTTACTGATAGACATTTTGACTGCTTCCAAATCTTGGCTATTGTAAATAATGTTGCAATGGACATAGGGATGTGTATATTCTTTTGATTTAGTGTTTTGGGTTTCTTAATATATATTGTAGTATTCCCAAAAGTGGAATCACTAGGCCATAAGACAGTTCCATTTTTAATTTTTGAGGTAACTCCATACTGTTTTCCACAGTGGCTATACCAGTCTGCATTCCCACCAACAATGCACAAAGGCTCCCTTTTCTTCACATCCATACCAGCACTTGTTTGTTAATTTATTGATGCTAGCCATTCTGACAAGTATGACGTTATATTTCATTGTGGCTTTAATGATCATTTCTCTGATGATTAGCAATATTGAGCATCTCTTCATATGTCTATTGCCCATCTATATGTCCTGATTGGATAAGTGTCTATTCAAGCCCTTTGCCCATTTTTAATTGAATTCTTTGGGGGGGGGGGTTTCTTGGTGTAGATTTGTATAACTTTTTTGTAAATTTGGATATTAGCCTCTTTTCAGATTATCACTGGAAAATGTGTTTTCCCATTCAATGTATTATCTTTTCATTTTGTTGACATTTTCTTTGTTGTGCAAAAACCTTTCAGTTTGAGGCAGTCCCATTTGTTTATTTAGAGAACCCTAAATATTCCACCAAAAAAACTACTAGAACTGATAAATGAATTTAGTAAAGTAGCAGAATACAAAATAAATATCCAGAAATCAGTTGAATTTTTATACATCAATAATGAAATATCAGAAAAGGTAACTAAGGATACAATTCCATTTACAATTTCATCAAAAAAACCCACCTTGGAACAAATTTAAATAAGGATGTAAAAGACCTGTACTCAGAAAATTATAAGACAATGAAAAAAGAAATTGAAAAAGATAAAAATAAGTGGAGGCATATACCACGTTCATGGACAAGAAAAACTGGCATCATTAAAATGTCCATATTATCCAAAGCAATCTATAGATTCAACACAATTCCTATCAAGATTCTAATGGCATATTTCACAGAACTAGAACAAATATTCCAAAAATTTATTTGGAACCACAAAAGGCCCTGAACATCCACAGTAATCTTGAAAAAGAAGAACGAAGCTGGAGGAATAATGCTCCCTGATATCAAACTATATTACAAGCCATGGTAATCAAAACAGCATGTTACTAGCATAAAAACAAGCATATAGATCGAAGGAACTGAATAGAAAGTGCAGAAATAAACCCACACCTTTATGGTCAATTAATATTTGACAAAGGAAGCAATAACATACAATGGGATAAAGACAGTTTATTCAATAATCGGTGTTGGGAAAATTGCAAAAAATGAAACTATCTTCTTATACCATGCACAAGAATAAATTAAAAATGGATTAAAGACTTAAATGTTATATTCAAACCATAAAAATTGTAGAAGAAAATATAGGCAGTAAAATCTCTGACATTTCTCGAAGCAAAATTTTTTCTAATATATTATCTTGTCAGGCAATGGAAACAAAATAATAAATAATAAATTTTGACTCTTAGGGAGGCCATGCTACATAGAAATTGCAAGACAAAAACTAAGATCTGGCCCTGGCCGGGTGGCTTGTCCCATGCACTAAAAGGTTGCAGGTTTGATCCTGATCAGGGCACATACCTAGTTTGCATATTCAGTCCCCAGTCAGGGTACAACCGATCATGATCTCATTCAGTTTGTTTCTCTCTCTCCCTCTCTTTCTTGCCCTCTTCCTCTCTCTCCCCTTCCCTCCTTCTCCCTCTAAAAGCTGTAAATATATCTGCAGGTGAGGATTTAAAAAACAACAACTAACGTTCGATATCAAACATATGCTGGAATCAGCCCTATTTTTAAAAATGACAGCAATCCACAGCTTGATACGTAGGTGTTTTCTTAATTAAGCAAATCTTTGCTAGCACGTGGCTCTTCAAAATTCAACAATAGCCGAAGAGAGAACAGAGAAGTCACCCCTAAACACCTAGTACAAGAAATTCATCCAAACTGTTATTAGATAATTTAAACTTTTAAATTAATTATTCTTGTTAATATTTTGCAAAGGATATTTGGAAAGCACAATTTTATATGAAAATTACATTGATAGACTCAGCAAATGTCTAATTTACACTTAGTCTCCCACATCCATGAAGTTGAAAGGAGAATGATATATAACATAATATTGCCTTCAAACTTACCTATGCAAGCATAAAATTAATTTTTATTTAAAGTAATAGAAAATTTCCCTGAAATTACTATCACAAAGTACATAGTCTCCTACTTAGGTAACCATTGACCAGTTTACTGTCACATTTTATTTGTAATGCTATAATTAATTACCTAAAACTATAGGATTATTTTTAGGTAGTCATACTTATCAAAACATTTAGAGTTAACAATATTTTTATGTATTCACTAAAGATAATATATGAAAAAATTCCAAATACATACCCCATACTCTACTAACATTAGTTCTTTCCTAATATTTCAAAGTGGAGTTGCTTTGTTTAATATAAAGCATACTCATTTTTTGAGTATTTTATTTTACTCTAAGTCTTCCATGAGTAGTTGCTAAATAACTGTTTTCTTGGTCATGCATAATTGCTCAGAATACAGCAATATTGGCCATGGTAATAAGCGGGGCAATCAAATAGTGTCAGCCAGCACACATTTAATTCACAATCAATAATTACTTATAATAACAAAAACACCTCTTTGTTCTTTTGTTGCTAAAATGATGCCTCTTTAATAGGCAGACTCAGTATTTGACCATTTCTTCCATATTCCTTTCCAATTTTTCATGCAGGACATTTCTATAGATATTGGTAGTTACTTTAATTCCAAATCACCTCTTTTTCTATAATTGTTTTTTGGCACATACTTTTTATTGCTCTGCAGTAATCCTCCATGATAAATACATGAATCCAGCTGCTTGACAATTGTGATCAACCTCGATCATTAAATAAGTATGGGCCCACAGATTATCACTCCCTCACTCTTTTTGCTGGTTCTTATGGGTTTTGCTCTTCATTAATTCCATAGTGTCATTTAATTATTAAACTATGTCTTCCTCTACATCTCTGCATATCCCCCCTTTGTATCCAATCAGGATAGAATTTTTGCTCTTCAGGCCCTCATGACTTAATTAAAACCCAGATACAAACAAGGACAAAAAAGGACAAAAGGATGCTACAAAGAAATGTGTGACCAACTACACACGAACAAGATAAAATATAGACCAGCTGCAGAGGAACTCGTAATGAAGTTACAGGAAACAGCTGCTACTGTTCAAGGAGGACTGTCTTGCAAATTCTGATTTGTTCAAATATGACCTCCTTTGGGAAGTCTTCCCTGAATCCCCCAAATGAGAGTTTTCCTCTACATTATTAATCCACAGCACTTTCTGTATATTTCTAACATGGCATCCAGTACGGTATATTGTAGTCTACTGCCTCTCACAGAACTGTAGAGTCACTGAGAAAAACTTAATTATTCGGTTCTCATTTCAAGTATCCAAATGCCTGGAATTTAAGGGTCTGTCCAATGAATAAAAAGTGTCATACCCCATCTTTCCCCCACTCACTGACTATGATTCAGATAAACTGGCATTTAAAGTCCAAGTGGTTTCAGACTTAGAGGCCTTAGCACCTGCTGTTCCCTCTTTCTAGAATGCTACTCTACACACACACACACACACACACACACACACACACACACTTTGCCTACTCATTCTTCTGATTTTAAATGGTCCCTTTTTAGAGAAGGCCTTTTTGAATTCCAAAATGAAGTCCCAGATTTTCCTCTCACAGCACCTTACACTTTCCCTATACTGCACTCACGCACTGTGTAAAACATGTGTTGTGTGTGGGTGTGCATGTGTGTTTTCTTAACCACAAAATCAAAGCATGAGATGAAAAATATCAACAAAGGCCTGTATATTTTCCCAAAGTTGTTTTTAGAAATAAAAAAATGAATATTCTTTATATATATAAATCGCATGAAATCTGAAGTTCCTAGGATGTGTACAAATTTCAAAATTAGAATTTGTTTGGTAAAAACAGCTTGTAGTGATCCTGGGGATTGACCCAGTGCTGACCAACTACTTGCCAGCCTTTTTTAAATGACCAATAAAAGGTAAAGAATAAAACGTTATGACATGTGAAAATTTTAAGAAATTCAAATTTCAGTGTCAGTTAACATGGTTTTATTGTACTATAGCCATGCTAGTTGTTTACGTGTTGTTTGTGGCTATTTTAATTCTACAAAGGAATAGTTTAATAGCTGCAAAAGAGAATATATGACCTGCAAAACCTAAAATAGTTATGGTCTGACCCTTTACAGAAAACAATTTTATAACCACTATTCTCCCCAAATTATTATTCTAGACTAAAAATAGTAATTCAATTGCCTATGCTAATGATAAGGTCAGTTATGGGTATGTAACCCAATTCTCATCTATGAGAAATGAGAGGAACCTATGAAGAGACTTCTGGCGGCAAGAACATGCAATGGGATAAAGACTGTCTATTCAACCCATGTTGTTAGGAAAATAGAAGAGGTACATCCAAAAAAAAAAAGAAGAAGAAGAAGAAAAGAAACTAGACCACCTTGTTATACCATACACATGAATAAACTCAAAGTGGATTAAAGGCTTAACTGTAAGTCACAAAACCATAAAAGTCCTAAAAGGAAACATAAGCAGTGAAATTTTAGACATTGCTTGTAGCAATCAATATTTTTTCTGACACATCTCCTCAGTCAAGGGAAATAAAACAAAAAATAAACAAATGGGACTATATCAAACATAAAAGTGTTTGCAGAGCAAAGGAAACCATCAATAAAATGTAAAGGCAATGCACTGAATGGAAGAACATATTGATTGATACATCTGATAAGGTGTTACTATACATGATTTATAAAGAACTTATAAAGCTCAACATCAAAAAAAGAAACAATCCAACTAAAAAATGGGCAAAGGACCTAAACAGACACATCACCAAAGAGGATGTACAGATGGCCAATAGACACATGAAAAGATTCTCATCATCACTAATCATCAGAGAAATGCAAATTGAAGCCACAAGGACATATCACCTCATACTGGTCAGAATGGTTATCATCAATAAATCAACAAACAACACGTGCTGATGATGATGTGGAAAAATGGGAACCCTAGTGCACTATTGGTGGGAATGCAGACTAGTGCATCCACTGTGGAAAGCAGTATAGAGATACCTCAAAAAATTAAAAATGAAAAAAAAAATGTAAACAGAACTCCCTTTTAACCCAGTGATTTCACTTCTGGGAATTTATCTGAAGATCCTGAAACATGAATTTGAAAGAACAGAAGTGTCCTTATGTTCATTGCAGTGTTTTTTATAATAGCCAGATTTGGAAGCAGCCCAAGTGCCCAACAGAAGTGAGTGGATAAAAAAGCTGGGGTACATTTACACAAAGGAATGTTATTCAGCAATACAAAAGAGGAAATCTTACCTTTTGGGACAGCATGGATGGACCTGGAGAATATCATGCTCAGTGAAATAAGCTAGTCACATGAAGACAAATACCATATGATTTCATTTATATGTGGAATCTAATGAACAAAATAAGCTAACAAACAAAATAGAAACAGACTCGTAGATACAGAGAACAGACTGACAGATGTCAGAAGGGAGGGGTGTTGGGGGCTGGGTGAAAGAGGTGAAGAGTTTAACAACAACAACAGAAACAGACAACAGTATGGTGATTATCAGAGAGGAAAGGGGGTGATGGGAGGTGGATGAGGGCAAAGGGGGGATATTGGTAGCAGAAGGAGACCTGACTTACAGTAGTGAGTACACGATGCAGTGCCAAGATGATGTGTTATACGGTTGTACACTTAAAACCTGCATGGTTTTATTAACCAATGTCCCCTCAGTAAATCAATTTATACATGTAAAAAATGGGCAAATGACAAGTATAGGCATTTCAGTCGAAGCTATTCCATAAGAAAATAAACTCATTAAAAATTTCTGAAAACACTGAATTTTGAGAAATGCTTAGTTTTGAAGGCACTAGAATCAAATAGAGCCTAGTTTGCTTTTTGAATAGGATTAGAAACATACAGGCAGCTTTGGCTTAAACAAATGTAATTCTTCAAACTTGGACGGTATAAAAGCAATAAAAAAATCTATCCATTTACCAAATTAAAATGATCCAAATTTAAGATCAGCTTTCCAAATTAAGTATCCAAGCCATAAAATTAAATGCCAGAGAGGGAATATTAAGGCTAGCAAAGAGAGAGGAATAGACAAATAATAATAAAAAACAAAGTTAATATTATTCCACTTTATGGGACTTGTATTACGTTAAATTTGCACACATTCATAAGTAAGTTAGGCTATAAAAGGCAAAATAATTCTGACAGAAACAGAGATCCCAGCATTAAGTTAACATCACTGGTGCCACATTAACCTTGCATAAAGACATCAGTCCTCTCAACAAAAAGATGACTTCAAAAGGACTACCTCTGATATTTTGAGCACTGACAAGGATTTGAATCAAAGATTGACAGGTAATGAACCTCTTAAAGTTGCCTGTTACTTTAGTTCATTCTCTCCCAACAGGTTTGGCTAAAAGCAAACTACAAAAGAAATTTCCCTGTAGGATTCAGTACAGTCAGAGCTACTGTAAAGGTGAGAAGATAAATAATGCATTATCAGCTCCTTTTAAAATTATTTATTACACAAATTATATTCAATATTTTTTAATGTCATCTCCACTTTTGTCTATATTTCCCTACTTTTTTCCCTCAAGCATAATGATATTTGAAAAAAAAAGAATATAAATTTGTCATTGTCCTATTGTTTTTGAAGATTCTACTTTAACATACTTTTGGCCTTTTTTTTCTTTCTGGCTTTCCCCAGCCAGGACATGTGTAGCACACATCAAAAATTACTAAAGTGCATCAGGTGACACTTCTCGTTCACAAGTATTAATTCTCTTAACATTTCCATCCCCTATTATAGAGGAAACTCTTTAGTCACCTCCTCAGAAGAAAGAGTAGGAAAGAATTAATGACTTGGTGTTATAACTACATGTATTTCCAAGATGAGATCACGCTTAGCTAACAAAAGACAGAGGTGATACCACCATGAGAGCAGGAAAGGAGAGGGGAATAGTGAGGGCTCCTAGAACAGCTGCAGATTGTGGTGGGAGAACAGGAGAGGTGAGGCTGTCGTTCAGAATGCAGTTACGCAAGAGGCCAGTTGATGCCAAAAAAGAAAAATGGCTACAGCGTTAGAAGCACTGTCTTGCACAGGATGGGAAACCTGTCTCTTGGTTCACGAACATGGCACAGGAATGGTGGAAAATATTCTCAAGCAACAAGATTATTATCACAAAATGGAGAGAGAAATTATGTTAGCCATTAAAACCAGCAGGAAACCAGAAGGAAGAGAAAAATGAGAAATTATAGGGTGGATTTCAAGTACATATAGCAAGCTCTGTGTCACGTGCATTCAAGAAAAGTCTTCTCTACAAGAGGGTGGAACTAGAAAGGTATCATTCTTCAAAGGGAAAGAAAACCACCCAAAGGAAATTAGTTTTGCTTTTAACATTTTTCAAAAATAAAATACAGCTAACAAATGTGTATTGCTAAAGATCAAATGAAAAGGGAGGTGTGTTTCTTTATGCCCTCTGGAGCAGATGGTGTTCAGAAGAGCCCATAATTATGTAGCAGAGCTGACAGGAAATAAGAGGAAGTTTTATCAAATTTTCATGTTAGCACACATTATTTTGATATTTTTATAAGGAGGTGGATATTTCTTAATACATTAATGCTGGAGAGAGAATGCACTGATAGGAGACGAGAAGTTTTCGGGGGCTTATAAGCTTGTAAGCTTTCATGAGACTATATTGTACATTACAAAGAAAATCAAACAACTCTGAAATCTGTTTATTCTATTAACAAGGCAAAACTGCACTAACAGAAGATAGAGTAATCGGGAACTTGCACTACCAGAAAATGTGCTACATTCAGATGCACATCATTCATGGAAAAGGACTCCTCATTTCTTTCTGAGAGGCCACTGTGCCCGGCACCATGATAAACAGCCAAAAGTAACAGGGCTGACCAACGCTTTCAGGCAGGACTACTTCTTTCTATTACGTTTCTATGTGACCAGGCTTTGATACAACCACATGTAGAGAGCTAAGGCTTGATAACAAGCAATAAAATACTTTTAAATGGAAAAATAAAAATATCAAATGGTGAATGCAGTTACATCAAATGACTTAGTTGGAATTCTGCATTTCTGAAAGTTGTCCAACCTCAAAAGAAAATTATAACAAAAGTAATTATAAAAGAAGAGTGAGAAATATTTGAGCTCTCCCTAAAATACTACTGACAAGAGAAAAAATGAGGATTTGGCAACAGCTTTTAAATCTTAAAAGTTAGAAAACAGAACAAAGCTCCCAAAAGGACCTCACAGAGCAGATTAAATTACCACAGAATTTCATAAAGAATTCATTGAATGCTTAAGCAGGCTTCTGTGTAAGCAGGCTTCTGTGTATGTCAAAGAGGGCCAGCCAGAAAATTGAGGTCATTAAGAGATGAGAGATAGGGTAATGGGAAATAAAATATAATTACAGAGTAAGAGAGAGGGAGAAGGAAGGAATAGCAGGTGTATTGATAAACATTATTTTGGTTTTGCATGAATCATTTTTTCTTTAAAGTCATTTGTAGGCAAACATATTTTTTCATTCAATTATATATATATATTTTTATATTCTGCTTGAGAGAAGGATTTTGATAGCCTCAGGGAAGTGGTTCAGGTGCTGGAAGCATCTGAACCTCTAAAGTAACTACCTATATTTTATACTTATTTCTTCAGAAATTTGAAACACATTTTATTCCTTCTTAAAATACTCATCAACATTAGCTATTAGGTACACATATGCAATTTCAATTTTGTCTTCAAGAAACAAATCTATAATACACAAAACCAGAGACTACTGATAAAATTAAATATGTACACTTATGGCCAAGGTATCATTTTATATTTTTCTATGCTTACTTTTGAGTCTATAACTCTAAAACTATACACATTATAAAATACTATTACTTCAACTTTTAGGCAAATCTTTCTTAATTTACTAAAATTTATGGTAGAAATAATTAGTTCATCAAAATTTAAAATATGTAAACTTGTAATTCTACTATACAGATGTAAAATTAAATTATTCTGAGACTCAATTAATCAGTACATTATCTAAGCCTTTGATTTGAACTTTTTTGCAAATTGGTGATACCACCGTTTTGCTTTTTGCACACTTCTATAAAACTCAGACTACTATGTACTTATCTAAAATTATAAAAATAGTACAGGAGTTACTACAGTTAGAAAGGAGTACAGAAAAGACTAGGAACTTGGTTTTATTGACATCATTAACACTTCAGAGCTTGTTTTTTTTCCATATTCAGAAAGTTATTTCATATACATTATCTAAAATAATCACCCAGTATTTAGAAATTATCATAACAGCACCATTTAATAAGGGCTTATTTTGGTCCAGTAGTATAGTTGGCATACAGCATCTCATTGACACTCACAACAAATCAACACGGAAATAAACAAAAAAGTTAAGGTGAACTCCCCAGGAACACAATGGTAAAAAGTGACAGAGACGAGACTCCAGATCTGACTTCAACTGCAGGTGAGTTACCACCACACTGTAGCTGGGCTTCCCAATACACGCAATCGCCTTCTTAGGGGCCTGGTGAATCTCAGTAAGAAAGACCTGGGACGTGCCCATTGTCTCAGCCCAGCACTCAGCTCTTAGTGGCCCTCCTACCTCTCTAATCATCCCTCATCTACTTCCCATTCCCTAAATAAATGTATCTCCAACTTCCCACCTTCAGACTGCATCCTCTTCTCCCAAACATCATCTTTTCCTTTCAACACAGCACCGTCATTTTCAGTTACTTCAACTGCACCTCAAAGTGTCTGCGTCATGGACTCCTTCTCCAAACTACATTCAGTCAATTGCCAGGTCACGCACCGCCATAGCGGCGTCCCACTCAGTGCCACCGCACAGGCTGCACACCCCACCAGTCTGGGTTTCCTGCAGTCTAACGCGGGGCCGAGCACAGGCCTGCGCTAGAGCCTTGGCCGCCCCTCCACTTAATTCAGGTCTCAGATCAAATGCCACTTCCTCGAGAGACCCTAGCACCCTGCCCCATCACGTTCCATCCCTTTATCCTGACCGTGCCCTCATGGTACTTTCAACCTCACATCATCATTTATTCTCTGTTCATTATCTCTCTGCCCCACAGAAGGTAAGCTCTACTCACCGCAGAGAGGAGCTTGTTCCCGGCCCCTCCACTGAGGCCTGGAACAGGAAAGCATTTGTTCAGAAAACGGATGAATGAATGACTAGATGAAACCTGAGTGGTTTTCTTTCTACTCTATTTTCCTCTCCAACTTTCGCATTACAGTGCAGTCTCAATGTGGCTCAAAACAAAATACAGAGTTGTAAAACATATAGTATTTTTAGGGAACAATGCATTGGTTCGTAAAATGCCCTATAAATAGTGGCCTGGGACTCACATACATTACTTAGCCTTTTAATACTTTGCTTTCTTAGGGAATAATAATAATGCTTGCTGCATAGGACTGTTTCAGGGATTCAATGAGATCATGTATTTAAAGTGTTTATAAAATGGTTGATGCAAGCATTTAGTAAACATTGGGTGGTATCATAATGACTTGCTTGCTTCCAGTTTTCAATGGCTGATTTAGAGCTTTCAATGACATTGTGAGGGCTTTGCATCTAATATATGTTTAATAACAAATGTTGTTTGTTAAATTTATTCCTAATGAATTAATATTTCTAATAAACCAAAATCAAAATGTTGGTTTAATGCTATTCCCTTCACATGGAATCCCTAGGCCACATTCCTCTATTTCAAAATGCTATCCATGGAGAGTTACAAAAACTGGTTCACTCTCTGGGGAGGAAAGTCACATCTGTACTGCATACCATATGTAAAGATAAACTCCAAATATATTTTAATATTAAAATTATACCAGAGGAAAAATGAACACAATATTTGTCAGGCCTCATAATAGAAAGGGCCATTGTAAGAATTCATAGAGGAACAATGAGATCCAGTTTTACTCCTATGGATCTAATAACAAAATCTCAAATGATGATCCCCATGCTGTCGAAGGAGCACGGTAACATAGCTGGCCCAACTGGATACAGTTTGGTAGCTGGCCATGAAAAGTATTTTAAAAAATAGTCTTTGGCCCAGTTATTACTTTTCCAAACATTTATCATAAAGAAACCATCTGATGTTTAAAGGTGAAACACCTTTAAGAGGCATTCTTTTTATGTTTCTCTTATCTAAACAGAAATGTTGAAATTACCTTTAGCTCTCTTCTTCCAGACTCTGTATTTGGTCAAAAGCCAAGTATTATATTATGAAAGCTATTCTTTATTTTTTATTTTCTATGCAGCCAAATTCAGTTTAAGTTCCATTAATTTTTACCTAGACAACTGAATAAATTTTCTAAAAATAAAATCCAGGTGTTACTATGTCCCAATATATCATCAGCATTTCCAAAGTTACCACTATTATTAGGATTAATATGATTAGAGGTATAACCTACAGGAGACAAAATGACTGTTGCTTATGGAAGATATAAATGACAACCTGAAGAAAAGAGACATTCCAGGAAACTATTTCAACCAATAATTGACTTATAAGAAGAGAAAAATCAGTAACTTTCCTTTATACAATAATAACCTATTGAAAAGTGAAGGTTAAAAAATCTATTCACTTAGTAACAACAAATAGAGTAAAATATTGTCAAAAGCACCGCAAACCCACTATTTTTCCATCAGGATTTACTCTTGACAGCACTATGAGGCCGCTAATTCAACAAAAAGTCAAGTACCTCCTTTTTTCCCCTTGTGAACCAACCAAGTGAACTTCACTCATTCACTCTTCCTGAATACCAACTGTTACAGTTCTTTTACATACCTACCTGCACCCAACAAATCTCACTGCCAAACTCTCCTGGTCCTCTGTAATTCTAATTCTATCTCATCTATGGCTTCATCTGCTTGGCCACTCGGCCTTAGCTGAATTCTGCTTTCCCTACAAGAATAGTATTTGCCTTATGGCCCTCTCCAGGGATAGCTGTATGCTCTGTTACCACCATGGATACTTCATTGCTATGTGCTGAACTGAATCCCCTCAAAATTCATATAATCTAACCCCCAGTACCTCACAAGGTACCGATATTTGGGCACAAGGCCTTTGAGAAGGTGATAAAGTTAAAATGAGCTGGTTGGTGTAGGCTCCAATCCAACTTGACTAGTGTCCTTATAAGAAGAGGAGATTTGGACACAGACAACAGGGATGGGCAGGCGTAAAGGAAAACCATGTGAGGACACAGGGAGAAGACGATCGTCTGCAAGCCAAGGAGAGAGGCCTCAGGAGAAACTGAACCTGCCGACACTTTGATCTTAGACTTCAGCTTCCAGAACTGTGAGAAAATTAATTTCTGTGGTTTAAGCCACCCAGTCTGCGGTTTTTGTTATGGAGCCATAGAAAAATAATACATACATGTATACCATGAAGTAGATAGACATCCTGTACTTCAGGGTCAGAAGGCATAGTTGGTGTCACTTCTCTATTCCGACAAAACAAACAAACAAACAAAAAGCCCTGCTCTCCGAGGTTCATGTTACCAACTTTCTTATGTTTTATGACACACACACATGCACACCCCATTGGAACCTCCCCTTCATTTATTGCTGACTTTGAAATTCAAGTCATAATTTCTTTCTCCATCCACATATCTGCAACATTCTAGAAGATTTTGACATCTATGTGATTGACCCGTCCAGCACCCTGAGTCTTGGCTCCTTTGAGCTCACCCCTCCCCCATTTCACCTGCATAGTCAGGTCCTGCACTAGTCTCACTGAAAACTGCCCCAGCTCCACAAGCTCTAACTCGGACATTCTACTCACTGACTCAAACTCCTTACACTTCCAAGCTGCCTCCTCAATTACTCTCACTGCATTTTTCCTTCAGCCTCATTGGTGCTTCCAATTCAATATAAACTAACTTCTCCTTACTTAATAGCCCTCAACAAACTTACCTTCTTTCTCTCCCACTTAAATCTCTTAAGCCTTTAAGTTTGATCCATTTTTGGTTCATATCATGAACTTTTGTATCCAGAAAGCAAAATCCCAACCATGGATGAATCCATTTATTTTTCTCATGCTGTTATCTGGGTTGTTAAGTGGGTGAGGGGAAAACTGTATAACCAGATGGATGAATAAGTTAGCAACTTCATCAACATTTCTTAAACAGGTATCTTTCAACCCATCTCTACCTTTGACTCCACTTATTCTCCCCAATAATTCACTGCGGTCCCACTCCACGGAAGAAACAAAAGCTATCAGACACAGGCTCCACTCCTTCAACTTCCTTTCCACCAAATCTGTACACTTAGCTACATCTGTATCCACCTACGCTGCCTTCCTTCCTGTTTCTGTAACGGAGATGTCACTGTATGCTGCAAAGGCCAGTCCCTCCAAGTATGCTCGGAACCCTATCCTTCCTGCTCGGTTAATCCACCCCTTCTATTTAATTGATTAATGCCATCAATTAATTCGCCCCTTCTATTTTCAGTATCTAGGCACCTCTCTCTTCTCTATCTCCATCCCTCCAGCCCTCTCTCTCTCACTGATATATGCCATCAACATTTCAACATTATCTATTCTCATTCCCTCTTATTGAATAAAATCCCCTAACCCTAGATGTGCTTCCAGTACCTGCTCCGTCTCTCCTCCAACTCACAGCCAAATTTAGTACAGAAAGAATCACCACTTTTCCTCCCACCCATTCCCCTTTGTCCACTTTAATCTGTCTTCCTTTTGGACCCACCAAAAATTGCTCTCACTATGACAATCACCTCCATATTCTGAGCCTGATGAAAAATGTCAGGTCACATCACTCCCATCCTCTCAGTACATTTTGTTATCATGTATCACTCCCTTCTTCCTAAAACATTTTTTCCTTTAGCTTCCATCATAGAGAATACTTCTGATTTTCCATGTAAATCTCTGGCTACTCTTTCTCAGACTCTTTTACAGGCTCATCCCCTCTTACAGACATTAAATGGTAGAATGCCTAAAGAATCGGTCCTTGCCCTCATTTTCTCTCCCTGGAGTTTCTCCCTCTGTGACTCTAACCACTCACCTATTATCTACATACAGATGAGTCTCACGTATGCATATCTCCCACTCATACCTATTTCTTCTAAACTTTGAATGTATACATGAAAATCAGTGCTTCCTCTCAGATGTCCACGGGCACCTCAAACTCAATATGACCAAAACTGAACTCACAATTTTCTCTTAAACCTGCTCGCACTCCAGGGCTCTCTACTTCAGCATAACCCTCCACCCCCTTGCCTGTCTGAAATTTGATACTCATCCCTAACATAGCCCTCCCTCTTGTTCCCTGAAATCTAGTCACATACTTCCTACATATTCAAATCCACTCACTTCTTTCCAATTCCACAGTCACTGCCCTACCTCAGACTTCAGCTTCTCCAAATTGGACTAGTATTTATACTTCCTAATTAATGCCCTTACATCTTCTCCTCTTCCTTTGAATCCATACTGCTGCAGAATAATCTACCTAAAATGTAGATTCACGTTTTACTGCTGTTTAAAACCCTTCAAATGCTTCTAAGATAAATATCAAGGCCTTTTAAATCATCCGAAGGCCTTGCATTATATGGTCACTCCTTTCTCCACCTTTATCCCAAATACTATACATATATTCTTACACACATTCACTATGCTCAAATCACACTGGATGAGATACCATATAACATACATCAAATTTGGAAATATTTCTTTTTTAATAACAGTATCTTATGCTGGAATAGTATACAGAAACAGGCAATCTTATATATTTGAAGTATAAATTGGTAAAATCTTTGAGAACAATTCAACAATATGTGTTTAAATTCTACAAATTTTTTATAATGTTTGATCTAGATAGTTCTGTTCTTTAGATTCAACCTCATATAATAATCATGGAGGTACTTTTATAATAGTGAAACCTGGAAATAAACATCATGCTTTGTTTATCTGGTAGAATTTTAATGTAGGGAAAAAGTTTCTTTCAATATAGATAGACAAACACACACACAGACAGACAGATAGACAAGAGAGAGAGACCCAACATTAATACTACATATATAAAAACACATCGTTTTTAGCACAATCTAAACAGATGATCTTTAGCTTGCTTAAATGTTTTTAGTTACCTGACATGTTATCTTTAATAACTGGATTACTTAGGAAAATTTTATCCTCAAAGTATTTAAGGTCAAGAAATGATTTTAACATGCCCTGAGTGAAGTATGCAACATTCATGACAAAGTAAAGAATTTAGAAAAGACAATTGTTTCCGTTCTTTTCAAGATGGATGCTTCTGCACTCAGAAATGCTATTAGCTTTGGCAATTGCTGCCACATATAGTCCTTAGTTACTCTGTTTTATGAAATCCCCACTTCAAAATTTAGAAAGAATAAACTTGATACAGTGAAGAAAAGTACAATTGATTGAACTTTTTGCAGAAGGTGCACAGGTACAATAATCTAAACTTTCTGTGAATATGTACAGAACAGATCAAGGACAATGAAAATTTGGAAAAGGGGCCAAAATATGGAACACTTTATTCAATAAATGATGCAACAAACATTTACTGAGCATTTCCTGTGCATTAGATAGTATGTCAAGTAATGGAGACAAGAGATAAACGATGAATGGACCCTGCCTTATGTGAAATAGGATAACTCAATCCATTCTATGAAAACATGAGTTAGCATTTCTTCAAAAGCCTCACTGCATACTTGCCACTCACCTAGGACCACTGTTATTTCCACCTTTAGACTGGAATCCTAGGAGTTAATCACTACTGATCCCTGCCTTTCTGGGCTAGTATTCTTTAAAGGCACCATACTACATTTCTATTCTGTTCCATTTAGAACACTGCCCCAAAAGTAAAATTTCATGCCTCTAACATGCCATCTGTCACCTCCTCCAGGGATGGCCTCAGACATGGTGGTTGACCATGAGTTTCATACTACATGAGAACGCAGCTGCCCTGATGCTGGAAGTCAGTGTCAGAGGAAGGGTCAGGCCCATGAAGTCAGGGAAGCCCACCACACCTCACATTCTGCCATTCCTGACCTCAACTCCCCAGTTTGAAAGCAACGACCACATACATCTCTCCTGCTTCCCTCTTCGTGTCTCTCTGAATTTCCTTCCCCCAAGTCATCCTCTCAGGGTGTTGAAGATTTTAAAATCAGCCACAAGTTTTCTGCTCCCTGTTTCTATGTCCCTATCAATGTGACTTTACAGGTTTTCCATCATCTGTACTGGCCTTGTGACTTGACTTAGTCAAGAAAACATGGTAGAAGCAATAACGTCCAACTAAGTTCTTAATCTAGGTCTCAAGAGGCTTTGAAAGCTCGGACTTTCTTAGAAATCTGCAACCATCACATGAACAATGTTAGTTTAGGCTGCTAGGTTGAAAGAAAACATGAAAAGAGACTCCAGTTATCCCAGCTACACAAAGTAAGGCCACCATAAATCAACAGGCTGAGCTAACTCGTTAGATAACTATAGATGCACAAGCAAGCCCTGCTAAGATTAGACTAACCAGACCAAGACTAAAAAGTGAAATTCCCAGGTGAACCTAGTCATGATTTTCAACCTGCCAAATTATTGTTTTCAGCGACTGACTTTGGGGATGTTTTGCTACAAAGCAAAGCCACTGATCCACAGAGCTTCCAGTCCTCCATCTCAACCACTATCCACATGTATGCTCCATAAACTAATACTTCACAAAATGCACCCTCCACTTTCCTGCTATAGTTGAAACCACAATTTTCAGTGAGGTAATGCTCTTTCTCTGAAACCATCTCATTTAGGTTTTTTATTTTCCCACAACACATGTATGCTTGTGACTGGAAGGAGTCCCACTTTCAAAATACCACTTTTTCATCCTCAAGTAAGGATCCACTCCCCTTTGATATCTGTGACATCTATCTCTTCCACCGACTACTACCTCTCCTTATTAATATCACCTCTCTGCAACAAAGTCCATGGGGACTTTGGGATCTGAAAAACAACTCTTTTCTCCAGTTTGTCTTGGGAAACTGAATGGCCTTTGGAAAATTTGTTCAGCGCCTGGAATCTAAATTTGCTTGTTTCCACACACACGGTGAGGTTCATTTCCTCACTACTTAAGCATTCCATTTCCATAGCTATATGCTTGAACTTGTCAGCACCCAAAGCTACTCCACTCTGAAATATTTCAGATATTAAACTGTAAGACTGCTTTCACTAATACCTACAAAATAACAAACAGGAGTGACGACAATTACTCTTTCTGTGATACCTCTCATAGAATTATCTCACGAAAAGGGCGCCGGAATCAGGTGCACATATGCCTGAGCTTTAAAAACCATTTAAGGACCAATCGTTCTCTCATGATATGTAAAAGTCAGCTGAAAGCACAAATGAGAGATAATAACCCCAGGAAATATTTTTTTAAATGATAGTAGATTTGCTTTCCCAGATAATATCTCATACTGGAAAGCTACAACAATTAAAATACTGTAGAATTAGTACTATGACAGACAGATTGATGGAAAGTAATAGAAATCTTAGAAATAAACTCAAATACATGTAAATATGTATTTAATGTAAGATGAATTGTCATGTTAATCAGTGAGCAAAAAAATTATCCAATAAATGGTACTGGAATCATTGGTTAACTTGTTTAACAAAGAAATGTTAACTAGAATTATTATCTTTTGTCTACATAAATAAATATCAGATTATTTATGCTTAAAACAAATAATCAGGGTCATTCACTGGTTAGAAAGTAAATATATTTATGAATAAAAAGAGTAAAAGCTTCTTTGTAGTATGACTAAAAGAGTCATTCACATAAAATTTTAAATCTTTATGTTGAAAAACACTAAATAAAAGAAACAACATCCTGAAATATATTTGCAAAATACATCAAATGAGTATTATTATAATCTTTTACAAACCAAGAAGCAAAAATACAAAGAACTGAACTTTAAAGTGGACAATATAAATAAAAATTAAATTAAAAAAATGAATGCAAATGGCCAAAAAAACATATGAAAGAATTCAACAATGCAGATCTTTACCTCCGTCTACGTCTGATCTTTGTCCTGAACTCCAGACTGTTATATACAACTGCTTGCTCTACATTTCCATTTAAATGGCTAATACACCTCTTAAACAGAACATATCTAAACTGAACTCTTGATCATAGCCACACTTCCAAATCTAGCTCAATTAACAACCTTCCCTATGTTAGTTAATAGCAACTCCATCCTTGTACTCCCTCAAACCTTGCAGTCATCTTGCTCTTCTTTTAACTCATCCCCATATCAAGACATCAGAAAATCCTGTTGGCTCCATCTTCAAAATGTACCCAGAACCTAATTCCCCATCACTTTCTCTCAATGAAGTTACCATTGTCGCTTCTCTGCATAAGTGCAAAAACGGGCCTGCTTTGGTTAAAATATGTAACTTGCATTCTGTTGCCCTTAGAACAAAAATAAAACTCCTTAATCTGGCTCCTTCTTACCTCCCCAGCTGCATTTCACATCATGCCCATGACCCTGAACATCAGCACACCAGCCTCCCTTTACGACATCCTGCATCCCTATAAAGAGCCTTTGCATATTAAAATCCCTTGGCCTGAACATTTCTTCCTTCTTCTCTTCACTAGTGTAATGCTATGTGTTCATCAAACTACAATTCAAACACCATTTCCTGAAGGATGCCTTCCCCGATCTCCCATCGAGGTCAATTTCCCTTATTACAGCAGCTTTAGCAATGTCTTGCTGCTGCAACATTGCATTGCATACCTGATCATTAGGTGATTAATGTCCGTCCCTCCAACTTGATTGTTAGGACTTGGAGGGCAGAGAGCAACCTTGTTTTGTTCACTGTTGTATCCCCAGTGTTTAGCAAACACTAATTCATAGAAGGTCCTTAAATACTTTTTTCAAAAGAATGAAAATTACAGAAAAGAGACTCAGTGGTTAAGATATACAATTTCTCTAGGCATAGCACAATCATCCCCATACTATTATTTCTAGGATTATTCCAAGCTCTTCAACTACTAAATTCATTCCTGGGAAACTCAGCCAGGACAGTTAATCCAATTCTTACATTTCACTTCACATTCTACTGATTGTCTGCCCCAGCTCTAAGTCCTCCAGCATTTAGGAATCATGGTCTGAAAGGACATTAACAGATGAAATAAATCAGTGAGCAAGTACAATGTCCATCTTGTTCTATACTGGCCCACCCCCTCCCTTCTTCTCAGCCAACAAATAAAAGTGACCTTCCAAGATTCAGGGCCTGAGAAATGCTGGAGGTAGATAGACACAGACATAAATAGGAGATTCTTAACACCACTTGCTGTGAGATGACCTAATTTGTGATCAGAGAAGCTCAATTCTTTCATTGGCTTAAACAGATGATGCTCACCCACAAAATAGTTGGAAAAGAATGTGTTACCTGCTGCATTTTTCCCTCTTCCTCCAAGCATAATAAAGAATTGACTTCTCAAATCTAACAACAATAACGGTGGGAGAATTTATGCTTCATGTCTTCCTAAAAATATTATAAGCTATGAGGACCTGAAAATGGTCAAGAAGTCTTGAATAGGTTGAATAAAAACTGGGAGACTACTGAGGGCTATCTGCGCACACTCAGTTTTAGCATCATGAGGTATGTTTGTGCAGGCTCACTCACTCCTCCCAGATCACTATCTTTCACATAACCCCAGGAGTCAGGTGCCATGGAGCTCAACTCTAAGAGCACAGATTAATGGTAGAATTTTTACAAAGGAGAAGGGGGAATTTAAGCTTTTGGAAAACACATTGTCCAAAAGTTTTCTAGTATTTGGTTGCTTTTATTAATCATCTTATTCTTACAAGACCTACAATAAAAAAAAAAAATGAGACTTCAGTGTATGTGGGACACAAATAATTACAAGTTGGTTTGGAAAAGTTTAATCTGACATTGAGACAGTACAATTCACCTGTGCTGAGCCACCTGGTATAAATGAAAACTACATATCTTATGAAACTGTAGCAAGCTAGTAAAGGCCTAAGAAATCAGACTGATGTGAATTATTCCACCAAGCCTATTTAGAAATAGACCTCATCAAAAGAAAATGCAAAGAAAATGTAAACAAAGCAAAACAACCCCCCCCCAAAAAAAAAACAAAAACAAAAACGATTTGCAGACCAAGAAGGAAGAATGCTGCATGATCACTGACTCTCAGGAATTCCAGTTAATAATCCAGGTAAGTCTAGACCTTTTCGGTAAGCAACTTTTTTTGTCTTTATTTTATTTTATTTTATTTATTTTATTTTCAATTTTTGTTTTAATTGTTGATCTTGTATAGTTTTCTGTCTTTTACTCCCACCCCAACCCACCACCCCAGCCCTCCCCACCTCCCTCCCATTTCCACCCCCCATAGTTTTTGTCCATGTGTCCTTTATACTTGTTCCTGTAAACCCTTCCCCTTTTCCCCTAAAGTTCCCTCCCCTCTCCCTTCTGGTCATTGTCAGCCTGTTCTCAATTTCAATGTCTTTGGTTATATTATGCTTGTTTGTTTTGTTGATTAGATTCCTGTTAAAGGTGAGATCATATGGTATTTGTCTTTCACTGCCTGGCTTATTTTGCTTAGCATGATGCTCTCAAGTTCCATCCATGCTGTTGCAAAGGGTAGGAGCTCCTTCTTTCTTTCTGCTGCGTAGAATTTAAGTTTCGATTCAATGTGATTTCCCTGTTCTTTCTTTACCAAAATCAGATAAAATCCAAGCAGAACTCATTAGCTTTTAAACTTTCTTTTCCTGAACTATCAGAATCAACTATTTCTATTCCATATATGAGAAATGCATAAAGGAAATGCATCAAGGAAAGCCGTGCTTCATTTTAGTAATAAATACTGGATAACTTACATTTTATTTTCTCTCTCCTTTCTTACTGCTTATAGAAATGAGTGTTATAAAATTGTACTTACATAGCCTTTGGTTATTACTGCCTATGGAACATCACACATCTTTTACTTCCTCATTTAAACTGAGTTTCTATTTCCACTAATGAAATATGGTACAATCACCTAAGGCATTATATGAGAACCACTGCATGTGTTCAAACTGCGGTAAACTGGCTGGGTTATCTCAGGCAAGTGAAGTGACCTCCCTAAGCTTCAGTTTCCTCCTCTGTAAGTTGGAAGCCATTATAATAAGCAAGAGAAATGATTCATGTTAAATCCTCATACTCTGAAAAAAAAACTAGTAAAAGTCAGCTTAAAACATAACTGAAAACATGCATTCTGAGATCTTACTGCGCATTGAGATCCAAGAGAGAAAAATAAAGCTCTATTGAGAACCTGGGCAACCAGGAACACACACCCACTAGCTACATCTGCTCATTAAAATGTGTTCCCACACCAGCTGTTTTGGCATCATGCAGGAGCTGGTTAGAAATGCAAACTCTCAAGCCCCACCCCAGAACCACTGAATCATAATTTTCATTTTAACCTGATCCCCAGATGATTCACATTCCCATTAAAATTCAAGAATCACTGAGCTAAGTGATGTGCTCCTGTACATGTGCCTCATAGCTTGTTGGACAAAAGTTCAGGTTTCAACAAAATTACCAAACTATGCACCACAGATTATTGGGGTCACTTGCCAAGAGTTAAAATTATAAATAGTGTATCTATATATTATTACACATGTCCATACAAAACAAGTGTTTGTGAGACATCTCTTTTCTTTAGAGAGAGAGAACTTTTAGAAAAATTTATTTAAGCCAAAGAGAAGATATGCCAGCAAGCAAGGTCTCAACAGACTAAGAAAATTGATTCTAAGAATGGCAGTCTGCAGCTTCTTCTATGCATCTGCAATTAAGCAAGGCAGGGATTGGATTACAGAATAGTTAACAAGATTATGTGCTCTGTTGAGGATGGCTTATTTCAAAGGTGTACTAACCTAGATGCACTGAAACAAGGAACAGGGCTTGCTTAAGGTAAAGATAAGCCTTTTACTAAAGGAGTTACAGGCCGAGGGTATGACTACCCACCATGACCAGCCCAGTTAGGAATTTATGATCAGATCACCCTGGGAGGCTACTCTCTGTAGAACCCCATTTTTAGCCATAGTATATAGGATGGTGGTATAATAAAATTATAGTGGAGCTGAAAAATTCCTATTGCCCAGTGATGTCATGGCAGTCATAATGAACATATTGCACACTCACCATCATATTACAATTGCCTACCACATTCCGTATAATACAGTAACATGCTGTGCAGCTTTGTAGCCTAGGAGCTGTAAGGGAACATAATTGTCACCCCAAAATATGTGTGAGACATCTCTTTACAAGCTTAAGTTTCCTGAGTTGGATGGAGCCCCCTTCTTACTACCACCAACTCTGGAAACAATTTTTAAAAGCAGCTCATATGATTTTATAGGTAATTTTTATAGTTAAATACATGTAGTTCTCAGCTAGGAGCCAGCTTTTGCATAAAAAGAAATATGCCTGAATCGTGCTCTATTATAACCATCTCTGAACTAAAAAAGAGAATTCCTTTCTGATCCTTCCTCACACTGAACTCCTATCATTGTGTTTTCTTCATTTAATTTTCAACCTATGCTAATTTTTATACAATCTGTAAATATATACCAGAGAACACAAGCTGCATACAACATTCAAGACACCCAGTGGGGAGTCCAGTGCAACTGAATTGCTGTTTTGTACTTTTTCTTGGGGACGGTAGATGATGTGGCTTTATTCTTTCTCGAATGGGCACTATGATGTCCATTTACCTTTATTATGCCGTTGGTCTTCCTGCGTTACTCCTTTCCCATAATAGCCAAAATCAACTTTTAAGATGCTTTAAATTGCGTGTATCTTATTTTTCCCTATTCTGATTTCAAATGCAATTTTGTATGATATCTATTGAGAAGAAAATAAGCTCATTTTTAAAACAATTACCTAACATTGAAGCTAAGAAATTGCATTTTCTGCCGAAGATGAGTGTTTTTCATCTCTCTTAAATTGAGTCTCATATGAATTATATCTAGATTATCACTCTTTTGCTTTGGCATCAGTCTAAAATCCTCTCACTTGTCTCCAAGCCTTACCCTGCAAAGGAGGACTAGCCTTCTGATCACCCAAAGAGGCCCATTTTTGGTCTCCTAGAATGATGCTAGACAGTTTGATTCAATGATTATTACAGACAGATTTGCATACAGCTTTCTTCTGAAAAGTTGTAGGCCACTTAAGCAATGTCATTTAATGGGCAGAAAAATTCTTTGAAGAAATGTAATGGGGCATGAAAAAGAATAAAGCTCACAAAATACATGAATTCAATAATCTTTCTTAATAATACAGAAAAATTACAATTCAGAGTGAAGAACTAGAGGCTGAATACTCTATTATTTTAAAATAAAGCATGATTAAATAGGCACAACCTACTTCACGTCTCAGAATCAGAGGGCAGTAGTCCATGTTATGTCTTCTGGAAAACCATGTTCATTTCAGAAAAGCATAAATTCAATATATACTTATGCCGTCTATGGAATTTATTGAAGATAAGGAACAGCAATTAATTGCAACAATGACTTTATATGCGCTCACTAAACAACATCGTTTGCAGTAAAACAAGAAAGTTCAGGCTTCCGCAGATGAGCTCTCATTAGAGGGTCTCCCATGAATCGATATTACTATGCCCTCTTTAAGAGTCTATGCCCTTTTTAAAGACCTAGTAAAATGAAGAGAAAAGTGGTGTTTTCAGTTTTCCCTCAGCACTGCTCCCTATCAGGGAATAATGCCCAGGACCAGCTTTTTGTAGAGTAATTCGGGAAGCGCTGACTGCATAATACCACCATTAGCACTTTACCCTGTAGATAAAGCCACGTAAAACTGCTCGAAGATTATGTATTAATGACATCCTGCAATAGTATTTTTCATGAGAAAAAGAACAACAAATTGGAAACAACCAAAACAGCCTTTCAGAAGAGAGAAAAAACATTATAATAAACTATATATCAGAATAATATGCAGCAATTTTTAACAGTTAGTTGATATGGAAACATCTCTAAGGTAAAAGTCCAGGAAAATGTATGATATCATGGACCATATATAAAAAGCCCACACATGAATCTGTGAGCAGAGGCATTAAAAATCTGGAGTGGAAGGAATAGAAGTTTGGGGGAGAGGTAAAAAGAGAGATTTTTATATTTTCTTTTATGTCTTTTTGGATAGCTTGAATATTTAGTGTATGCATGCATTATGTTTAGTTAAAAGGTTAAAAATGCTGTACTGGGATTAGAAAGAAAAACGACAGCATCAAGCAACCTACACTACTCAGGACTGTGGAGTTCAGGACACTGTAGCTAAATCATTGTGACATTGACATCAACATCATTCTGTGATTCTGCCCTGACTTTTGCCGGCATACCAGCTCTGCTACGAGCTGAGTAATCAACAGATTTACATTTTTTGAAAGATCATTAAAATGTATCAGATGGTGTTTCATATAGTCATTAATCTGGAGACTACATTACTAATTATTCTTGCTTATTAATATATTGCCCATTCAGTATTTTCCCACTGATTTGGCATTTACCAGTTTTTATAGTGTGTAAAAGATAGCTGTATACCAAATGCTTTTTTGAAGAATTTATAAAAAAAAAATCATCACAAAATAAATGACAGTGTTTAGGAAGCTAACAGGATTATCCAGATGAAATCTTTAATAAAACTTAGTATTTATCTTTATTGAAAATATTCCCTATCATAACCTCAATTATCTTAACTATACAATGCACAGGTAGACTATTTCTTTGCCTATTTTTCCACATTGACTTGCAGAAATAAAAAAAAGTGTCCTAGTTCTATTATTCCATTACTCACCCACTGTCATTTTAAATGCTAAATTAGGGTTATGTTGGTGAGAAAAGACTGAATCTAGACCAAGACCATACATGTGATTTACAGCAATATCATGAGTTCTCAGGTCATTCAATTGTCTGCTCTGATGTAATTTTTTTTAAACCACAGACTTTCAGGAAACTCTCTAAAAATATTGCATCTGATATGTAAGACCACACACCTTCTTTTTGATCACTATTTCTACCTTTTTCATTACTGCATAGATCCCCTCAGTCTGTGTCGGCATTCTGGTCATGGAGCCAACCCCCTGAGTCTCTACCATGCCAGCTAATCTAGTTGTGTTCATGCATGAGAACCTCCAGTGCATAATGTATACTTTTCATGGTTATAGCATCACCAGAGACACAGATAAGTTTATTGGTTATGTTGCTCCAAAGGTTATTTTTTTTTTAAATGTAGCATATATAAATTATACAAAATGTTCTTCTTTATTTGAGAACAAAGAGATTCTTGGTGAATTATATCCCACTAACTTCTGTTCATCACCCCTATACTCATATGTTCAAAGTCTCTGTATTAGTTAAATTACATTGTCATACCTTTTTTAAAAATCCCCAAATTACTTGAGTGACAGTCGTCTAATCCTTGTCTCTACTGTGCTTTCAAGTGACAGAGCTAGAACCATCCACATTATTTTAATAAATTTGAAAATTAAAGAATCAAAATTATTCTTGCCAAAAGCTAGAGTAATAGTTTCTGGAAAAATATAAATATAAAAAAATCTATTCATTTTCTATTAGTTAAAATTAATGAAAGTGACCCATAATATATGGAAAAATGCTCATCTTCACTAGTTATCAAAAATATGCAAATTTAAACTAGAACATAATAACATGTACCAAAATATCATACCTAAAATTAAAAAGACTAAATATACTAAGTGTGGGTGAGGGTGTAGAGCAACTGGAATGTTTATACATTGTTGGTGGGTGAATAAACTGGTATAACCACTTTAGAAAACTGCTTTATCAAAACTATTTTGCCAAAGTTAAAAACAGATTTGACATAGAATAAAACAGTTTTACCCTATGACTAAACAAATATAAGGTATATACCCATCAGGCACTCATAGCAGGAAAACCATGTAAAGAATATTTACAGGACTATTTATGTAGCCAAAAACTGGAAAGCACCTAACTGCCCTTCAACAATAGATCAGCTTATGGTACATTAACACAAATAGAATATACATAACAATAAGTGTGAATGAGAATCAACACACAAGGATGAATTTCACAAACATGATTTTGAATTAATGAAGCCAGACACAAAATAATAGATAATGCACGATGGATTGGTTCTTAGTGTTAACCTTGGCCATGACCTATCCAAAATTTTGAGAAAAAGAATGTCCTTGAAGAAAGAATATATTAAAACCTCTTAGGCATCTCCAAAAATGCCAACATCTGAATCATAAAGATACCAGAAGGAGAAGAGGAAGAGCAAAAAACTGAAAACTTATTTGAAAAATAATGAAAAAAAATAATGAAA
Source organism: Glossophaga mutica (assembly GCA_039655065.1). Lineage (NCBI taxonomy): Eukaryota > Metazoa > Chordata > Mammalia > Chiroptera > Phyllostomidae > Glossophaga > Glossophaga mutica. The sequence continues at coordinate 45,951,365 of CM077304.1, forward strand.
GAAAACTTCCCTAATTTGGCAAAGGAAATAGACATATAAGTCCAGGAAGCACAGAGAGTCCCAAAAAAGTTAGAGCCAAAGAGGAACACACCAAGACACATCATAAAATGCCAAAGGGTAAAGATAGAGAATTTTAAAAAGAGCAAAAGAAAAGCAGAGAGTTACCTACAAAGGAGTTCCCATAAGGCCGTCAGCGGATTTCTCAAAAGGAACTTTGCAGGCAAGAAGTATTCAAAGTCATGCAAAGCTAGATTAAAACCTAGATTGCTCTATCTAGCAAAGCTATCACTTAGAATGGAAGGGAAGATAAAGTGCTTCCCAGGCAAGGTAAAGCTAAAGGAGTTCATCATCACCAAGCCCTTATTATATGAAATGTTAAAGGAACTTATTTAAGAAAAATAAGATCAAAATCATAAATATTAAAAAGGCAACAAATTCACAACTATGAACAACTGAATCTAAAAACAACAACAACAACAAAACAACCAAACAAAACTAAGCAAACAATCAGAACAGACACAGAATCATAGATATGGGGATCATTTGGAAGGTTGTCAGCCGGGAGGGAGAAGGGGGAGAACAGGGCAAATGATGCAAGGATTAAGGAGCATAATAGAGCTACAAAACAGACAGGAGGATGTTAAAAACAGTATAGGAAATGGAGAAGCCATAGATAGATCTTACAGGCATCACTCATGGACATGAACTAAAGGAGGGGATTGCTGGAGGGAAGGCGAGGTACCGGACAGACCGGAAAGTGGGAAAAAATTGGGACAACTGTAACAGCATAATCAATAGAATATACTTCTGTAAAAAACACAATTGGGGGGGAATTACATACTAATTATTTGATCTTAGAAAAGTCATTTATCATCCTTGGCCACACTTATCCTCTGTAATGGGAATATTGAAACTGTCCTTCCCAAAAGCAATTGTTGTTCTCAAGATCTCTGAGGCCCTATGTAGCTTTAGGATCTATGACCCAATGAGATAACTTCACTAGTTTGTATTTTTATCAATAAAAACATAAATGGTTCTTTCAATGGAAACAATAATAGTAGGTAACATTGTTTTAAGCACTTTACATGTATTACTCATTCAGTCCTCACACCCACCCCATAAAATAGAGATAAAGGCTCTCGCGATTGTACACACGAGAAAACGGAGATGCTGAGAGGTTAAATAACTTGACCAAAGTTACACAGCTAATAAGTGGTAAAGCTGGAATTCAAACCAAGAAAAATCTAACTTTACAACTCACGTAATTACTCAATATACAAATATAGTAAGTCCAATTTATATAAGCTGACAGAGCTTTTAAAATTAAATTGAATACAAAGTTTTGGCCAGGTAGCTCAGTTGGTAAGAGCATCATTCCAATGCACCAATGTTGCAGATTTGGTCCCCAACCAGGGCACATACAAGGAGCAATCAATCAACGTAGAAATAAGTGGAACCGCAAGTCATTGTTTCTTTCTCTCTCTCCCTTCTCTCTCTCTCTTTCTCTCTCTCTCTCCATAATCAATAAAAATAATAAATTTAATATAACCCAAATGTCTAATTAGAACATGGAATATTAAAATGTGATCTATATTATGTATTAAAACTCATCTTTTGTTCTACCAGAAGAATGATTATTTTAATTTATTCATATAAATCTGGCCTCTGAGAAAATAACAATTAAATAACTATTGCTACTAGGCAAGCACCAGCCAGTTTGGATGGTCACCATCATATTTCCTGTATTTGATGTCTGTCTAGAAACAGAGATAAAATTTGCCTTCCTTGTTTTTTTTTTTTTTTAAACATAGCCTCTTTGGTAAAAGACATTATAGCAGTAGATCAGACCTTCTTCAGATTCTCTATTTTCATAAATCACTTTTTCTGTAAAACAGAGCTTTGTATTCAGACATGAATCTATAATCCACTGAAAGAATAATAAATGAATGCACTGAATACTTTTTTCCTAATTTTAGTGACTTTCCGTAGCTTTCTATTTCCTACTTTAGTCAATTACTTTTTGTTAATTCTTTGTTTTAGTTTTTGCTTTATAACCTAGACTGGGGTTTTATGTACTTTAGTTTGACCTCATCCTATTGCAGTTAAATTCAGCCAAAATATTTACACTTCACATTTCCTAGAGCTATCTTAAATTTGTATCAGTCAGACTTGCTGTTCCTTAGTTGAGAGCCTATGACTGGGATAAAGGACATAGCGATGTTGGCTGAAAGGGGAGAGTGAAAAACAAAGGCAAATTCTTCTTACTTTGCAATTCAACCTAGATTTAGCCAGGACTCCAAATGGCTTTGTGTGGCAAACTTAGTGACCGGTCAATAATAGTGCATCACTTAAATCAATTGTTGAAGATGGTTTTAAAAAAGGAAGCAGGTTCTCAAAGCACAGCCCATTCAGACAGAAATTCTCTGAGACTTCCAACTAATGGTGCATTCTTGGGCCAGTCACACAATCCCTCTTATTAGGAAGAAGGAGGCAATGCCCACCTTACAGAGTTGTTGTAAAGATCACATAAGGAACAAAGTATGTGCTTTCTAACCTATGGAGGTGATATGACTTCAATATTGTGACTTTTATTACCTTAATGATTTAGCATTGACTTTCTTGCTTCTGGATTTTATCCTGTGTCTGTTTAACTCTACCACAGCAGCTCAATGGCAGGAACAGGAAAGGTTAAGGCCCTCCTCTCAACACTTCGCTTATGTAGATTCAACTAAAGGAAAGTGACAGGCTTGGTTCTCTCTGACTTCTTTCCCAGAAGAACAGCCATCTTACTATTCATCAGTATTTGTACTTAGATAAAGAGCTGAAGACGAAGTTTAAAAGAGAAAATACAAAGCAGACAGAAAAATAGGGCTGCTCGGAGCTGCACAAACAACCCTGAAGAAGCAAGCCTGAAAGCGTTAAATAAAGAACATCATAAAGTGATGGGCCACATGCACTTGCTTTGTTCGTTTCCATCCTGACAGAGTAACGTTCAGTAGTGAAGTTATGTGTGTTGCCTTCCGAGGGCTTTAGAAACAGTAAGTGATTAATTTTTTTAAACGGTTCTCACTAAAGAATATATTTTGTTAATTTTATGCCACTAAAAAGGCTATGAGCAAAGGAGTTTCAATGATAGGATGAGTGCAGTATGTAAAAGGTAGGTTTATGTTTTTTGTTTTAAGACGTAAAAATCACAGAAGTTAACTTACATTCAATTGAAATTAAGTTCTCATAAATCACAACAATGGTAATTTGACTTCTTTCACTTTTAGACAATGAAAATCTGAACAATGTAAACAAGTCAGTTAATTATTACTAAATTTATTTTAAATGCTATCTATTTTTTATAAAGTAAGTTTTTGAAAAACTTTAAAGAAGCACATTTCTTGAAGATTCTTTAGTGACTGATTTTAAAATTGTGCATGTGAAGACACATTCCCAAAAAATCTCTAAGAATATTTACCATACAAACTAAGTGCTTATTTCCCTTGGGAAAAATTTTCTGTGAAAATATCTTGGTAGCTCTTGCAAAATGCTGATCATAAGAATTGGAAGTTCAAATACTCAAAATACAAACAAACACAGGCACAAATCCTCTGTATTCCACAATGCTAATGTCACTGAATATGAGCAGAAAGATGAAGTCGCATTGTCTTTAATATTTTAACCATATAAAATGAAAGACTCAAATGAATTATTTTGGCATTTCTTCAGTGATATGGTCTCCTTACTGATCACTTACATGCAGTTTACATTATTTTATATACGGGGCAAACACAGTTGATTTTCCATCATTAACTCCAAAGTCTGTCGAAAGCACTTTGCATTGATGAATCTCAAAATATTTTACCATTTCCCTGAGTCTAACTGCATGTTCTTGGGAAGATTTCAATTACAATCTGATTTAGTGGGCAGCTTGCTGTCGGTAACAGAGACAAACGGTAAAATCGGAATTGCAATTCAAGACTTCTGACTGATGCATGTATCATGAGGATCCATTATTTCAATCAGCCTGCTCTCATAAAATTGACATCACTTAATGCAAACCTATCATATTCACAGGTAACAATACAGAAGTAGTGGTGGAAAAAAGATAAGGACGTTAAAGCAAAAAGTATGACTCCTGCTATTGTCATGTTATGAATATAAAGCCCTAGAGAGAGCCCTTCTTCCAATCTCCAACTCTCTACAAAGAAAACTACAGAACATCACCATAAGCTTTCAGCTATTAATACAAGTTTAAGAAAAAATTCAGAGTACTCCTCACCAAGGAAATCAGCCAGTGACATGTAAGAACAATTAAGGTGAACCCTTCCTGGTTCGGATGAATGTACCTTGACTAGGCTAATATACTTCAATGAAATGAATTGGCTTCAATGAAAAATCTAATAAAATTAAATATAAATGAGCTCCTGGGAAAATTAATTCAATGAACTACAAAACAGCTTCTTGATTTTTTTTTCTGATAGCTGCCCCTCTCAGCAGCAGCAGCACATCGCATGCTGGGCAGGCAAGAGTAAGGTACAGCGATGGCAATGGTCGTGGAGCACACACCTATTAACCTCAGCAAAAGCAGCCATTCATTCCCTCTCCCTCTTCTTCCCTCTTCCTTTCCCTTCTTTATAAATTCTATGAACAAACTTTATAACAACTTACTTTTCATATAAGTTACTATTCCTTTGAACAATAATTCCTAAATTTTAAATGTTCCTTTAAACAAGAACTGAAGGGCAGTCTTTTAAAGTGTAAGTAGCCCAGATGCAATGCTTTCTGTTAACTGAATGAGTGATCTAGAACCCACTTCAGGAAAGCCATGAATTCAAAGAGCATTTCCTGACATCAGAAATGCATGCGTGGTTGCTGAGCAGCGGGACAGTGTCCTTACTCAGCGGTGTGAGCCTTTCATGAAAAATAGGCCATGGCCTTGTCCATGCTGGCCGATCCTATGACAATGTGGACTTCCGCGGTTTGGGCTAATGAAGCTGGCGTGCCACCTGTGGTTGAATGTCACTTGTATCATGGATTTTCTTGGTTATCATGGCTGCAAGTAGATTATTCTTGACCTATTTGGAAGGTATTTATATCAAGTAGTATAAGGACAGAAATACCTTCCACTAAATTTCTTACACAGCTTTCTATTAGTGTCATTATACAGAACAGATTCCTCCAAGAAAATATTTTTATGCTAAAATAAAGAACATTTTTAAGTGGAAAATAACTGATCAACCAAAATAGAGAAGGTATTCTTCCTATTTTCCATCATTGCTAGAACTTATTTTGCTTGCCCTGATTAAACGAATGATGGGTGAACATGTATTAGTACAAAGCTTTATCTTTGTCAAAGAAAGTATTCATCATAAAAGTTACGCTCACATTTGCATTCCTTACAGCACTGGCCATCCACGTATGCAAGGGCCGACTTAAGCGGGCAGTCAGGGTTCGGGCAGATCAGAGTTTCACACCGGATGGTTCCATTCTGAGAAGAAAACAATATTTAGGGAATTTATGAGTTGCAGTTTGGTAGTCTTCAAGTAATTTTAAGTCTGTTTCTTATATTTTAAACCCTTCCCATAAAATTTCATAAAGACCACTATTATTTTTGGTTATTACACAGTAAAACCTATAACACAGAGACCCACAGCAATACAAATTGGGTTATAAACACGGTGATTGGTTCCCATCTTCTGTCCAGCAATCGATCATAGCCGAGCCTGAGTGCTCACCTTGTGTGGTGAGGTGGGTGAAGACATGCGTAGAGGTAAAGGCACGCACTGACCGGGAAACTGCAGGCTAAGGGTCAGCCTGGGACACTCATGTCTCCCCAGATTACTCACAAAATGAGCATCAACAAACCAGGAGAATAACTGCTACCATGCTATTATGGCCCAGGCTCAGGCTCAGGCTCAGGATTCAGAATCTCCCCGCGGGTATTTGATGTGGAACAGACTACCACCAGGAGGTGGTGCCGACAATCCCCACAGAGGTGCTAACTGCAGACAGAGTGGCAAGGAATGTGATTCCTGAAGGTCATCCAGAGCCCCGAGGATGCGAGTTGCCTTTCTAGTCATTTAATTGACCTTGCGATACCATACCTCATATTTTACTCAGTTTGATTTTTGACGCCCAGTTAACAATTTGAGAAGGCTTTACTGTATTTGTAAAATGCTACAACTTTAGTAGGAACGTAACAGGTCCCTGAACAGAAGTCACATAGCGCGCAAGCGCATGTGAGCACATATTGCTGTTTCAGAGCTGCCTTCGACTTTTACACATGCTTAATCTTCCGCTTTGGAATAAACCTGATGAACTTGTGGACTTTTTATTAAAGCTAATTCACATAGACCTCTGATTTCTTTCCAGTCAACCAGTTTTAACAGATGAATTCATGTGGGATTTAAAAGTTCAAAACCAAAATGGCTGTGAACTTTTCTTTGAATCATAAATATATTGAACATATATTTTTGAAACAATAATATACTAAATACTCTACTTTATTAGTGAGTAGTTAGATAAATCATATTTATTTAAACTCTCTAATTTGTATTACACTATATTAACAAACTTTTAAAGATAATCTTATTTAAACTCCATTGTTTGTTTATATGGACCAATCTGGTCAAAATATTTCATGCTGCTTTTAATTTAGTTTTATTAAAGTATAGTAATAAGCTCATGATAGGGGAAAATTCCTGGAAATATTAAAGATAACAGGACAGAATCCTTTGAGAATCACCATACTAAACCAATTTAAATTGCTAACTTCATATGTGTACCAATAAATTTAATTTTTATAGCATTCTTAAACCATAATAATCTTTATAGGCTAAAAAAAGTGTCTTTAATAATGTAAAACACAGTTCTTTAGATTTGACTGGGTTTGTTGGCACTTTGGTATTGTGTCTTGAGAAAATGGGTGTTGAAATTTTCATGATTACATTATTTTAATTAATTTTTAAAGAGTGGGGGCAGCTGAGTTCCCTTAGTCTGAAACCCAGTGGAAGCCATACCAAGCATGTGCAGTTCTTACAGCCATCTGTCCAGGACTCCAGCTCTCGGTAGGTGGTTCCCTTCATGGTGCAAGTCCTTTCACAATAGCATTGATCCAATCTATTCATTCGCTGTTCAGCCCGAGACAGCTGCGGCACAAAGGAAGGGGGCGGGGGGTCATTGTGTTCACCAGTCCAGCAACGCATCAATGCAGAGTGCTCCAGTAGCTATCCAGTGTTTTCAGTGTATAGTAGCAGTGATGGCTGTGCTCATCAACTATTTGTTGTAAATATATTTAAGCCTTTAATTTAAAAGAAAGGATTCCCCCTTCTTATTTTTGTGAATTTGTTCCTGCCTTTGAAAAAGGAGCATAAGTTATGAGATATAAATGAAGGCCAAGTCAACATGGCATCACTTACAATAATACAGAGCGGCACTTTCCATTTTTAAAAATGTTTAATTTCATGAATATGTCTACTCAAGTGAAATCATAAGTTTTAGAATTTATGTCATCAGAAACTGCCCATATACAACACAACTTTCAAGTTATTTGTAAGTTCTATGCAAAATGACAACAGTCCGATGAAACCGTAGGTACACTTTAGACATGCTGAAGACAGTGAATTATCCTACAGCTGCAACCTAGTGGCAGAAAGTATTTGTGGGACCATTTCCTTGACATAATCCTAGTGTCCACATTTTTACAACATCTTCTTGTCTCCTTCCTCATAAAGAAAAACTCAGTAAAATAAATACTAAATTAAACAATAAATCCCATTGTAATAAGCAGTGAATGAAACAGGTAATCTGCCTCATTCCTGATTTACTGAATCATTTGTTACACGGATGGCCAAGATTTGAATATTTATAAGCCTTTCCTCAGGCAGGAATTTAGATTTAGATTCAGCCCTGGCAAAGAGTATTATACAGAAAAGTCTCAAAGGTAAACATCCATGGTTATAAAAAGAACTATGGGGAACCTCGAGGATTTTTGAGCTCCCCCACATTGTATTTCCAAGTAGCTTTTACCTTGGCTGATGTTTTGGCTAAAATGTCTTGCAGCTCCATGATTTTCTGCACAAGTCCGTGGAAATCATTGCAAGTTGGACAGGCTGAAATTGCAAACACTACATTGGTCACGTTGTACCTACACGTGTTCAATTTGTATTCACAAGGGGCTCAATCTGGTTATGTCTATGCTGACAACTCATACGTTAGAACTCCAATTTCACACTGACATCCTGGACAAAATTAAGCAAGAAGCACACTTTTCCTCACACAGTGCAAACACTAATGGGACTTACTGCGATTAAGATCTGGGCACTGAGCAATAAATCCTTGGGGCATGACAAGTAGCTGCACATCTTGCATTATACCCTGTGTGTGAAAAATTAAATAAAAACATATCACTTTCATCTACCCAAATTATGTTCAGCAGTCAAGTTCATGTAAGAAAACATTACAGAACTGAATCACCAAAATCCCTGAGTAAAGTCTTTTTAATACATTGCTTTGACTCCAAACCAAAGAGAAAGAAATGCATAAGAAAAAATAGATGATGACTCTCTTATTGATAATAGGTTTAAAGCCTTAAGATGAAATGTCAAGATATAATTAAAAGGCAATAGTCATGTTGTTTTGAGAACTTATTTTTACTTAGCCACTAAAGTAAGGCTTGAAAATCACCTTTAAAAAAATCAACCTGGTTATTAATAACTGTGAGTTTGCTATCTTTTTACTGTTCATATTTTTTGTCTTCTTTTTCTTAGATAAGTCCCTTTAACATTTCATATAATAAAGGCTTGGTGATGATGAACTCCTTTAACTTCACCTTATCTGAGAAGCACTTTACCTGCCCTTCCATTCTAAATGAAAGTTTTGCTGGACAGAACAATCTTGGATGTAGGTCCTTGCCTTTCATGACTTGGAATACTTCTTTCCAGCCCCTTCTTGCCTGGAAGGTCTCTTTTCAGAAACCAGCTGACAGTCTGATGGGATCTCCTTTGTAGGTGACTATCCCCTTATCTCACATTTATTAACAACCACACCTAAAACAAAAGCAAACTAAGCCAACAACTAGAACAATAACAGAACCACAGAAATGGAGATCATAAGGAGGGTTAGCAACAAGGGAGTGGGAGGAGGAGAGCGGGGGAAAGGTACAGAGAATAAGTAGCATAGACGGTGGGTAGAAAATAGGGGGAGGGCAAGAATAGGGTGGGAAATGTAGAAGCTAAAGAACTTATGACACATGGACATGAACTAAAGGCGGGGAATGTGGGTGGGAGAGGGTGTGCAGAGTGGAGGGGACTGAAGGGGGGAAATGGGACAACTGTAATAACATAATCAATAAAATATATTTAAAAAAAAATCAACCTGGAAATCACTTCTGGTTTCAGCAACAGTGAAATTGATACCAATTTTAAATTAACTGCAACCACCAAAATAAAAAATTAAAAAGCTGAGTTATAAAAGCAATGCTCATTTGAGCATTTGTCTTTTTTCAGTTGAATCTTTTAAAGCTAATCTCTCAACTCGAAAAGGACAATAGATGTATTAAACAGCTATGCAAGACTCAGTCACAAGACCTTAAGAGTATAGAAAATTTAGCATGAAAGTTTTTTATATGCCACCTGGAAATAACCCATTTTACAAAAAAAAAGAAAGAAAGAAAGAAAGAAAAAAAGGCACATTACATGTTTATAGGCAAAATTTACGTGCATCCCTCATCATTAAGGAATAATTAGCATCCAGCTTGGGAGACTTAAAGCAAAGGCCAAATGGCAGTTCAGAGATGACCTCATTAGACACATTCCAGCTGTTCCTTTCCTCCACCACCCTTCTCTCTTCCTTCCTCTACTTTACATGCTTTCTTTAACTAATATTTCACTTAATCTCTTTGAAAAATGCAAACAGAATGCCTAATGACGGGGCTGACAGCACCAACATATTATCAAGACAATTTTGTACACAGATTTACCAAATATTGACCTATATATCTTCTACCTATTTAATCTGATTAATAGTGTGTGGCAAAAAGAATGTCAATGTGAATGATGAATATTTTAGTATACTGTAGCAATTGCTGGATCTGCTGTTTGTTTGGGTTTAGATTAAGGAGGCAATTTGTATACAAACTCCTATCATTTGGAAGCAGCAACATAGAAACAAAGTTACCATGTACAGAGCTGTGTACTGCGCAGATCTAGTAGGCACCATTCACAGTCTACAATAAAAAGCATGATCCCTGGGGTAGTACACCTAATGCATGTGTGAAAAGGGTTCTGAGGCCACATCTGGGCTCCATGGGAAAGACTGTTATGAGTAGAGAAGAGGCTTTGCACTCACAGCCCAAATTTGCCATCCCTTACATGAGAAAAGAGCATTGAATTTTCAGGATTTGCAAAAATGGGATCAATTCCCCATGACTAGCTTTGGAGAGGCTACTTAACCTCTATGAGCAAATTTATGCACACGTAAATGAAAAAAAAAGACAGAGCATCAAAGCCAGCCAGGCTAGGATTAGATGAAATACACATTCAGAGCGCCTGGTTTCCAGGTGACAGGCAAGTTTTAGAAACACCTTCCTAGGATTATAAACCTTGCTTAGAATACAATTGTGAAGTTACTGGTACAGACTCTCCCTAAAAATCCACCATTGGACACGTCACCTATCATCCCTTATTGAATAACCATTTGCTAAGCCACTGATGTATCACAGTCGCTGGGGGAAAATGATTACACTTACAGGCCCACAGTCAAGAAACTTCCTGGACTTTCTTTCTTTCTCTTTTAAATACAGAAAACTAAGTGGTATGTTTTTTAGGTCCTCCACAATGATGAGATTCTACAGAGTCTGTCTCTCAGGCAGGCACTAAAGAAAAAGATATAAATTATGGCTGCTTTTTAGCCCTGGTAGGTTTGTGCATGTATGTTTCTCACTTTTTGGAGTTTAAGGAGACCATGGATAATGAATACTAAAAACTTTCAAACCTCTAACATCCCTGTGAAATTATCATCAAAGGTTATATTTCAGTAGTGGAGAGTTTATCTGTATGCTAACATTTAGACTTCTATTACTTTGAATGCCTAATTTCAAGAAAGATACGTTAACTGTCCTAATTGCAGACTCGTGATCTTCCCTGTAATGACTAAAGACCAAGCTCAGAGGGAAACAAGAGAAACAAGTGTTCACTGGCTAAATAACAACACCAGCATTTTTTAAAAATTAAAAATAAATAAATATATATAGGAAAAAACTACACAAATCAAATTATTTTGTTTCACACCACAGAAAGCAAAATGCAATTTTCCAAACTCATTAGAAAGCATTTATATTTATACTTTATGCTCAGACTTTAGTCAAAACATACCTTAAAATATCCATGGACATTATTTCTCTGTCCCAGCCAAAATGCTGTGCCCACAGGCAAGTCTGTGGAGGGCTTTTCCACCACTCTTTCATATATTCTGCAAAATAAGAAACAGCAGATAAGTAATGTAAGCAGTCATTTCTTAGAATCTTCCATTTCCTGAACTGAGAACATTTCACTTACTTATTGCAGTCAATGTGTAAAGTCAAATGGGAGGCACTGACGGCTAAGGAAAGCTTGTGCCACTTGTCATCAGCCAAAATGTAAGGAAACACTTCCGTGTGAGAGCGGTGGCTGCCGGAGCGGTAGTGCAGTCTGACTTCATTCCGGTGGCCACTGCTTTCTAGTTCCAGGTACCTGCACAGGGAAGAGCCGTATGGAGCCCATTGAAAGTCAAGTTCAAATATGACTGACATGACCTCTGCCTCCAGAAAGAAGGAGTAGATATGCTTTTCCTGCTCCTCCCACCAAAAACAGCTAGACATTACAAAACAAACATATACATTATAAAACAAACATAAGGAGGGTCTGAAAGATGGAGGGAAAAAAAATAGGGAGGGACCTCAGGACCTGAGGAACAAAACAATGGTAAGTTTCCTGGGTTTTCTTTTTGCCTCATATGTCAAGACTTAGAACTAAAGAAGCCAACTACCTGAAAATACCAACAGATGCAGAAACAAACAAACAACAACAACAACAACAACAAACAGAAAAACTTGTTCTCTCTAGTCCAAGTACCAAAAACAGCAGAAGACTAGCAACATAAAAACTTTTAGAGAATAATCACTCTATTCTAGCCGAACATCACAGGAAAAAAAAAAAAAAAACGTGGTCATGTTCTCAACCATGCCAGCAAAGGCTCAGTGGGGACACGAGATTTCCATCATCTTGGGGCAGAAATGACATACCCAAAACCTCCACTAGGGCGGTAAGAGAGAAGAACAAGTAGAAAGTCAAAACCTTTTACCCAGCTGGCCAGTCATAAAGCTTCCCAAGGCATCAATGGAGACCACATGAGAAGGAAGTTGGTCTCCCGCCCTTATCTGGCAGTAGCAAAGCACACTGCCCACTTCCACCTGGGATGGTGTCAAAGGAAGCCGAGTGGAGAGTCAGGGCTTTCAACTCCACAAAGCAGTAATAAGACCGTCACTACCACAGTGTCAGTAGAGACCATGTGGGGAATTGGAAATTTTACCCTCACCCAGAAATAACAGTTTTCCCTCGATTCTCAACAGAAGGCCAAATGGGGAAACTGGACTTCTGCCTCCACCTATAAGTAACAAGAAGGCACTTTCCTGCCCTCTGACAGAGCAGTGACAGAGAAATCTAGCTAAAACAGGAAGTTTAAATAAGATCCAAGTCTCAGAATACCATACAAAAATGAGCAGGTTTAAATTGAAAATCATATGCCATATGAAGAACAGAAAGATTTCAAATTTAATGACAAGAAGATAATCAATAAATATTAATGCTAAATGACCTGACAAAGATTTTAAAGAATTATTGATAAAATGAAGCAATAACAAATGTATTTGAACACACTTAAAACAAGAGCAAAGAAAAAATAAACAGAAAGCCCGTGGAAAAAATAGAAGAACCAAATAAAGAACCAAATGGAAGAGTTAGGACTGAAATAAAAAAGCTCAAAGAGTAGGCTAAACCATAGAATAGAGGGCACCAAAAAAAAGAATCAGTTAACTAACAGTTAAAACAAAAATTAGCCAATCGGAGCAATGGAAAGAAAATAGATTTTAAAAATATGATCAGTCTTAGACACCTGTGAGGCCATAATAAAATATCTAAAATTTGCATAAGTAGAGTCAAAAAAGGAGAAAGAGGGTGGACTGAAAAGGTACTTGACTAAATAATGACTGAAAACTTCCCAAATTTGCCAAGAGGCACAGATTCAAGAATCTAAGCAAACCCCAAACAAAATCAACTTAAAGAAATACTCATCATAATTAAACTTCTAAAATCTAAAAATGAAGAAGTATATTGAAAGCAGACAGTAAAAAATCAATACACTGTGTATAGGGAAAAAGAAAGTAGAAGGGCGGTGGACTTCTCAGCAGAAACAGTGGACACAAAAGGAAGTGGCACAATATTTTTCACGTGATGAAAGACAAAGTGGTCAGCCGAGAATCCTTTATCCAGAAAAAACATTCTCAGAAATTAAGCAAAAAGTCAAGAAATTCTCAAATGAAGAAAATTAAGATAACTTGAATCAAGTTTTAAACTTAAGACTTGTTATGTTTAAGGAACCTCATGAACACTCAAAACGACATGCATATAATTTGTACCTCTCAATCCCCGTCACCTTTTTACCCCTCCCCTCCCTGCCCAACCCTCGGCAACTGTAGATTGGTTTTCTGTACCTAAGAGTCTGTTTTCTTTGTTCATTTCTTTAGCTTTTAGGTTACACGTGTAAGTAACATAATAGAGTACTTGTCTTTCTCTGACTTATTTCGCTTAGCATAATACCCTCTAGGCCTGTCCATGTTGTTGGAGGATTAAGAGTTATAAACACACTTGTAAATAAGTTGCATGGGTGTAAAGTACAGCATAGAAAATACAGTCGATGACACTGCAATAACTTTGTATAGTAGCGGATCCTTACCAGACTTTTTGTGGTGATGACTTTGTAAGGTATACAAATGTCAAGTCGCTATGTTGTACATCTAAAACTAATATAATATTGTATGCCAATTATACTTTAATTAAAAAGAGCTTTAACATTCCAGAATAAAAAAGAAAAAGGGGACATGTCTGAGGTGGAAACAGGTCCTCATGGAGACAGAAATCTGGGAGTCATAGGCATAGAGATTGTATCAAAAACCACGAAGGTACAGGGATTACCTTGGAAATTATTATAGATGAAAGAAGAACATTTTATCATTCTGAGGAGAAACCAGAAAAAAAAAACAAGTGTGGCTAGTGAGATTAGAGGGGGAAGTGAAAGTAGGGCCCCAAAGGTCTCCTGATGGAGGTGCCTCAAAGAAGAGGGAGTAATGGATCATTTTAAGTGCAGCGAACAGGTCAAATAAGATAAAACCACTGGGTTTAGCAAAACAGGGATTTCTGGTGACCCCAAAGCTAGTTCAGAAAATTTTATAGAAAATAAAGCCTTCTTGAAGGAGAGAATGGGCAAAGAAAAATGAGATAAGTATAGACACTTCAGGAGAAATGGGAAGGCAGCTGCAGAAAAACACATCATCAAGCGGGGGGGGGGGTTTCTCTGTTTCTGTTTCCATACGGCACACTCTGTGTCCTGCTGGGAATGTGGAATACGGAAAATAGCCATAAAGAAGCAATAACTTATAATAAAACAGAAGCCATAAATTAAAATAGATCATGTTAACTACATAAAATATTAAAATTTCTCAACAGAAAAGTAATATAAATAAAATCAAACAATAGATGGCATTCTGTAAAACAAGGGTAAATACATGATATGTATCAGAGATTAATGAAAAGCACCTGCAAATCAATAGAAAAAGCAGGTAATGGATTTACTAATTAGATTAGCAATAATCAAAAGGTAATATCTAGTATCAACACAAATGTGAAAAAATAAACATCTCTGATACCTTATTTGTAGCACAATAAATTTACAGGGATTTCTCAAAAGGCAGTTTGGTAAAACTATCAATACATTAAATGTGCATACTCTTTAAATCATCAATTTCAAGTCTAAAAATCTATCCAGCTAACAAAATAAGCATTGATATATACAGAAGGTTCTGACTGCAGATTTATGTAAAATAATGAAAATCTGATAAAATACCAGCTCTTCACTCAGAGAAGAAGTATGATGCATCCATATTCTGGAACACTATGCCACTCTACAAAAGAATGATATTCCGAAATGAAACAATGTCATAGTTTACTACAATAAGCAAAAACTAAAAGCCTCTATAGAATCCCATTTTGTGTGCAAAAACTGTGTATGTGTGTGCTTTCTGAAAAAAAGATCCCGAAGGATACATATCAAATGTTAACAGTAGTTATCTCCAGGGGTACAATTAGAGGGAAAGGATGTGAAGAATCTTTCATATATTTTTATATCTTTGAATTTTCTTTATTAATTATGCATTAATTTTTAATGTAATATATAGTCAAATTTTACTTTAAGCTTAAAAAATAAAGCAAGTAGTTAAGAACACAAATCATAGAACTTAAGAATAAAATGCCAACTTGTTTAGTTTTTGATACAAAGAACACCAACCAGAGAATCCTTTCTATATTATTATTTCATAACAAGTATTCATTATTTAAACCATTCAACTAGTGAATTCTATAATGACAGAGAGGTGTTTGCATTAAAAAAATAACATCAGCAAACACATTGGCCTATTGCAATATACTTGGCTGTTCTTCCCCCACCGAGGCAAAAACCCTGCTATCACTGTCCTCCTTCAGCTAGTGTTAGAAATAGTACCAATACTGAATTCCTGAACTTGAGGCAGTAAAGCAGCCTTCACTAACAGTGAGGCTGACACTATGCCCTGTAAATAAGAACAACCTTTCAGAACTTAAGTGTATGACCAAAAATTACATTTTCATTAGCACCATTCACTTAGTTTTTTTATAAAATGAAATAGATGTATAATACACAAAAACATTTAATAAAGACAAAAATAAAGATGTAATACACTTAAAAGTGTATCCAGCATATGGTTAGTATGCTCTCATTAAAAACTAGCTCTCATTTAAAAATTAGTTCTCATTAAAATGACAGAAAACAGGTTGAAAAGTAGTTGATCCATATCTTCAAAACCAGTCACTATTAAGATGTATAAACTTGAAGGGAGACATTAAATTACCAGAAAATATAATTATTGTATAATTTAAATTAAAAGGTTTCTGTAATGAACACTGGGCCTATTTCAATGAATCAGTTTTCTAGTAACAGTCATACTCATTCTGGAACTGTCCCCCACTGGGCAACATCTCAGTGGAAGACAGGCCTGCTCCCCGCAGCCCCACTGCCCCAGGGCCCAGCAGAACAAAGTGGTTACACACTCAAGCCCTCCTAAAGCCTGAGGGTTCACACCCTTGCAACCCTCAGGGTGGTAAGCACTTCACCTCTCTATACCTCACTTGGTTACTCAGCTATAAAATGGGGATGTGGATGGTACTTGCCTCAAAGGATTGCTGTGAGGATTGGAAGGGTTCATTTAAGAAAGCACTTAGAACATTACTGTGCACAAACAAAACACTCATTAAGATAGTACATGAGCTATCTTTCTCATTTCAAAAAGCAAAGAGGTCAAATCTTCCCTCTTCCTTCCCCTGGCGCAGCCAGGGGCAGGCCTGTGACACCTTAGCAATCAGACAGTGTTCTCAATACTCAGAATCCTAACTGAATGCAGCAAGGAAGGGACAGAGGAAGCATCCCAGTCCCACATGTTAAGGACACTCTGCATCCTGCTTCCCATTTGCTGGCCAACCGGGGAGCCTCTGGTTATTGCCTGTTCCAAACTCCGGCGCCTCGGGCTCCCATCAACCCCCGTGAACTGCCCTCCCACCCACCACATCCAAAGCCACCTCACAACCAAGAGCCTAACTGACAATACCATTGTGATCATGGGAAAATATGTGATTAGAATAAAATGCATCAACACTTTAAAAAGTGATTGTTTGAGTGATAGAACTATAGTGACTTTTTAACCTTCATTTCATTGTCTTTTATTTTCCCTTTTATCTTGGACGAGCATTTACTACCTCAAATTAAAAATCCCAAGAACATAATTTGTCACACGTGAACACATCACGTCTCCCTGACCTATTATTCATAATTTTGAGAGGCAACTAAAATCAGAAACAAAGTTCACCCTTTGCAGTAATTTATGGCCCTGCGACTCGAATATCTTTGGCATTGACAGAGATATAAACTGATTTAAGGTTAAGCTTCAGGGAAGGAGGCAACAGTGGCAGGACCTCATTCATTTTAACGACTTCTGTCGTAACTCGAGATCAAAGGGTAAGAGTAAGGTCACATCTCATCTGACAAAAAGGTTGCACACAGCATGAGACGGTAATTTTTCTGCTGCCTTAAATTAAACCTAAACAGGAGAAAGATCAGATCACCTCAATACATTAAGCTATAAGGCAGTTGAAATTAGTCACCTAAAAAAAAAGCCACATGCATTTCCAGTGCCAAGTATATCTTCAGTGTAGTTCACAGATGGCACAATTGCAAAGGAGTGACATGTGCAGGCACTGGGACTGAAAATCCAGATCAGCCTCTCACTGTCTATGACCCTCCCTCTCAATTTCTTCAGCTGTAAAATGAGACCTCGATGTGATGATCCATACAAAGCAGAGTGTCTGACACATCGTAAGGACTCAATCAACGGTGGCTACTTTTATTACTTGTCAGTAATCCCAATTAAGCATCATTTACGAAGTCCGGACTCTGAGAGCCAATTCTATGAAAAGCATGCTATTTGAATACATGTTTAAGTGAGACAGTTAGTTGACAGCACTAGCATTACGTGGGTCCTGGCATGACCAATGAAATAGGAAAAGGGAAGACCAGTGGTAGGGCCAAACTTATTGTTAGGTGGACCCATTCCTTTGTTACAGAAATTGACTGTTTCCCCTTGCCACTTCCAGTGATTCTTCCCTCAGATGTTGGGGGGGAGATGGGAGACCTGGGAGGAAAAGCTGTACTTTTTAGTATCCCACAGCAGAGCCATGTTGATCTGTTTTGTTTAATGTTTTGTTTTTAATGGTATTTGGTCATCAGCAGTTTAAGAGGCCTCAGAGTTTGAGTTCTGTCTCCACAGTTTATTAACCTGGCAAGTTAAAAATCCTCTCCATGCCTCAGTTTTTCCCCCATCAAACAGGAATAATAAGAGTTGTACCTTAATACGATCATTTTAAGAACTCAATGAAACAAGTGATGTGATTACTTTGCACAGGTCCTGAAAAGAGTAAGCACCCTGCATACTCCACAATCATGAATTATGCTTCCTGTGACATATTTTTGCATGCCAATTAAATGTCAGCAAATTTTTAAGGTGGATTTTAACTGAAACAAACATGAATCTCAAGCAAAAGTAGTTTAATGAGAATCTACCCAAATACCTGTGCTTGAATCACATCAATGGTATTTCCATCAAAGGGTTATCCTCTTAGTCTGAATACATCCCGTGACCAACAGCCCATGACTTTCTGAGACAATTTCATGTTTATAACAAAGACATTCCTTATATTAAAACATAGAGAGGGGAAGGTTTTGAAAAATCTATGACTTCTCAGTTTATTTATTCCAGCCAACACTTACTATGAGCATTGAGAGTATGACAATGAAAAAAGGCCAAAACTTAGAGAGGTGCACTCATAAATACATTATTGTGAAAATTAAGTTCAGCTACTTCAACACTAATTATAATAATATTGTAAAAGTCTTGCTGCAAGAAGAGTAATGAACCTAGATTGGCAAGAATCAAAGCTTCTCCATAAATAATATAACTAAGAGCCAAAATTATATCACCGAGGGGAAAGATCAGTAGCAAATGGAGTTAATTCATGACTGAGGCCCTGGCATCCAACAGGACAGCTTGAAAACAACCTCTGTGTCTTACTACCCTACATAGCTGAGTTTACAATAAAAGAAAAAAATGGCCACTCATGTAACAGAGCTAATTCATTACTATTAATGGCAAGGCAAGTAAGATACAAACAAATTCTAATAAACAATACTTTGAGCCGCAAGAAGAACAACAAAATTTGGAGAACTTACACTACCATATCTAAAATTATTATAAAACCACAGTAATTAACACTGTACAATAGTGGCATGTTAATTTAAAAAATAGACTAATGGAACTATATATTTAAATAATTTAGAAACAGTTTCATCCAAATAAGGTCAACTGATTATAGCAAAGCTGACTTAGCAACGCTAAGAGAAAATAACAGGCCTTTAAAAAAACTGTGTAATATCAAGTGGATAGCCATATAGTCGGGGAAAGATCTCCTTAATGATGCCCAACTCATGTGTATCACCTGTGAGTACTGGCAAAGTACAATACCGTAAGATCCCCACTTCCTGAAAACTCAAGGCATAGATCTGGACACAGCGTTCATTTCACCCCACTCCGAATGGCATCTCCAAAGCTGTTCTGAACCTAGCCCCTGCTCCAACTCAACGATGCTCATGATATTTGAAATGAAGGAAGCAGTTCAACTGTTGATCAGCTCTTCAAGTGGGCTCGCACTGAAATGTGGTAGGCTGAGAAGTGGGTCTCTCTTTCTTCTTTCCAAACTTTCCCAACTTACTATCCCTAATAACTTAAAACATCATTTTAATTTTTTTTAAAAAATGGTCATTATGTCCACATTTCTATATCGTTTTCACATTTGAATACGTAGCTAAAATCTTCACATAATCTTTTTTCTCCACAACTCACATTAACATATTAGGATAATTTGAACACTTTGAACATTTATTTTTTTTATTTTATTTTATTATTTTTTTAATCAGTATTTTTTAATTGTTGATATTGTACAGTTTTCTGTCTTTTACCCCGCCCCAGCCCACCACCCCAGCCCTCCCCACCTTCCTCCCATTTCCACCCCCCCATAGTTTTTGTCCATGAGTCCTTTATACTTGTTGCTCTAAACCGTTCCCCTTTTCCCCTGAAATTCCCTCCCCTCCCACTCTGGACACTGTCAGACTGTTCTCAAATTCAGTGTCTTTGTTTATATTATGCTTGTTTGTTTGTTTTGTTGATTAGCTTCCTGTTAAAGGTGAGATCATATGGTATTTGTCTTTCATTGCCTGGCTTATTTCGCTTAGCATGATACTCTCCAATTCCTTCCATGCTGTCGCAAAGGGTAGGAGCTCCTTCTTTCTTTCTGCTGCATAGAATTCCATTGTGTAAATGTACCACAGTTTTTTGATCCATTCATTAACTGATGGGCACCTAGGTTGCTTCCAGCACTTGGCTATTGTAAATTGTGCTGCTATGAACATAGGGGTGCATAGATTCTTTTGGATTGGTGTTTCAGGATTCTTATAAGAAGACAAGCAACCCAATTAAAAAATGGGCAAAGGATTTGAACAGACACTTCTCCAAGGAGGACATACAGAGGATCCAGAGACACATGGAAAGATGCTCGATATCTCTAGCTATCAGAGAGATGCAAATTAAAACTACAATGAGATACCACTTGACACCAGTCAGAATGGCCTTCATAAACAAAGCAACAAACAGCAAGTGTTGGAGAGGTTGTGGAGAAAAGGGGACCCTAGTGCACTGTTGGTGGGATTGCAGATTGGTACAACCACTATGGAAAACAGTATGGAATTTTCTAAGAAAACTAAAAATGGACATACCTTTTGACCCAGTAATTCCACTGCTTGGATTATATCCTAAGAATCCTGAACATTTAAATATAAGTATGAGAAGCTCTGTTTTAAAATACTTTAAGGACCTTCAGAGCTTCTTTAGAGGTTCTAGCAGGGGAACACAGCTACTCGTATGCCCTTGACCGAAGACCAGTCCCCTCCTCTAGTTGGGAAAGTCCTACTCTGTGACCTAGTGCAAAACGTCAGAAAATTTATTAACTAAAGTATCACTTTACATGAATTTAAAGATGAACTCCTATCCAAGAGCTATTTTGAAAGACCTATATGAAATGCGAATTTCTTTCTTCACTGAATGTATATGCTATTCCACTTTTTTTGGCAGAGAAGGAGTTAGTGAATTATCCCTGGATCTGTGAAACCAACTGTGATAAGTGTTAGTGGTAAAGTTCAAAAAATAGAGAAATTATGTTTTATATGTCAGATTCTCATAACATGTCAATCTTGATATGAAAGAATCTAAAAATGTATAGACACAGTTAGGTAAATCACAGCCCACAAGGGGATAATATGTTTATTGAGGAACCTTTAAATTAGTTACTTATTTAGTATATAAGATACTATGTACTTAATTTTATTTTAAAATATGGTAAATATGTCACTTCTTAATTTCTGAAATGCTGGTAGTTTTACCTGTTAGAATGGCTTAAGTCAACTCTGCCTGAAGGAAAGAATTTGGTGATTTCTTAAAATTCAGTATATACAGAAGTTGACTGTTATTATGATTTTGAATAAATGGAGATATGTGTATGTCCCAAGAAAACATATCTTGGGATGAAAACATATCTTGTCCCATGAAAACATTCTTTTCAATTTCCAAATAGGTGGTTTTCCAAGTATATTAAGGTGAGCAAGCAGTTGCACTATTTCAAAGAACAAACAATATTTTCGGAAGAAAATGATTTTCTCAAGATGGAAACTCTTCACCTTCAGCTTCACCTAACAATGGTTCAAGATACTTCAGGGATCTATCCATCTGCAATGAATGACTCACAGAGACCCCTGATGCCCTATTATTCCATGCAGTATTTTATCTGGTTTCAAATATTTCTCTTGAGTTAACAATTTGTTATATCCTAAGATCCTCAAAATCGATAGGAATTGTTTAGGCCGATAAAAGTGGGCCTGCAGAGGAAGTTTCAGCAGCTTTACATGTGACACATTCTAGAACTGTGGGCAGACAGCAAAGGAAAACCACTGATGCACGTAAGACAGGGAGCAGTTCCAGGCAGGCTGGTTTTGGAAGGAAGGAATTAGTCACAGGGGAGAGTAAGCTGTCAACACTGCAGCATCTGTTCTCTGATATGCTTCATGGGCCATCATGTGCTCTCTATTGTTCAGAATAAGTAACAGCCAAAGAGGAAGACCACAGGATCCACAGGTCACCCACTGAGGTGACATTTTGCTCTTAGTGAGCCTGTTACCTGGAGTTCACAACTGAAAAAGGTACCAAACACCCCTAAACAGAGGAAATAAACACAACCTGGTCCCAAGTTCTAGCTATTATTAAGTACAAGCATAAACTTTATGAGAAGAGGCAATTAGAAAAATAAAAAGACAAAATAGTTTTTACACTGCCATCAGCTTTCCAATATGCCATGGTGCTTCTGTTGAAATAAAGTAAATTGTAAAGAAGAAAACTTCAAGATGTTCTAAAGATTTTCAGTGTAACAAAAAGGCCCAACAGAATAAAAATATATAATTGTTGTCTTCAAAAGCAGTAGAAAGCATAGTGCTAACCCCGTTAATAAAGCTCTTGGGTTTTGAAGGCAGCAGAAAGGCCACAGCGCTGCTCTGAAATAAGCAGGCAGCACTGCTGGTGGGAAAGTAAACTGGTGCAGCCACTATGGAAAATGGTACAGTGGTGCCCCAGATAATCAAAAAAGGAATTATCATATGATCCAGCAATTCCACTTCTGGGTATTTATTCAAAGAACACGAAATCATAAAGACATATGCGCCCTCATGTTCAACACAGGATTATTTACAACAGCCACAATATTGACACAACTTAAGTGTACAAAGATGGATGAATGAATAAAGAAGATGCAATATTTTGTGATATATAATATGACATATATAATACATAGAATGGAATACTATTTAGCCACAAAAAATAAAATCTTGCCATTGTGACAACACGGATGGAACTCAAGGGTATTATGCTAAGTAAAATAAGTCAGAGAAAGACAAATACAATCTGATCTAAGTTATACATGGAACCTGAAAAACAAAAAAATGACAACAAAAACACCAAGCTCAGAGAAAGAGAGAACAGACTGGTGGTTGCTGCGCGAGGGGTTTAGGGGGAGGCAACATGGGTGAGAGAGGCCAAAATGTAAAATCAAATAGCTATGAATGCCATGAGAATATAACGCACAGCATGGTGACTATTGTTAATAATGTTGTATTGAATATTTGAAAGTTGCTAAGGGTAAGTAGATCTTAAAAGTCATCATTGCAAGAAAAAAAGGAAAAATAATTTTTGTAACTATGTATGATGGCATGTTAAGAAGACTTATTGTGATCATATCTCAATGTCTACAAGTATCAAATAATCATATTGTACACCTGAAACTAATATAATGTTATATGGTAATTATGCCTCAATTAAAACACACATCTACCAATACATAAAGATATGCAAAATAAAACAGGCAAAGAGAGGAGTTGTCAAGGTAGTGATGAGAAGAATGGGCTCTGGTGCTATGCAGCCTCATTCAAATGTTGATTCTGCCATTTATTGTGACCTTGGACATGAAACTTAAGCTCTCAGAGCCCCCTTTCCTTATCTGTAAACTAGGGATAATAATGATACCTACTTCCAAGATTGCAATGAGCATGTAATGAGATTAATCCATGTGAGGTATTTGTCAAAGGACTGCCTAACACAGGGCAGGGACCTAATAAAATGTGTTCATAGGTACAATGCAGAGAAGATATTTCAGTGCACCTAAGAAATCAGCCAGCTACCACAAGGCCTAATATTAGCAGATGCTCTGCATTTATAACTGAGTCATTCAGCAAATATCTATTGGCTATCTATACGGCAAGAACCACACCAGACACAGAGGATACTGGGAAAAAGAGAGAATATCCAGACCCTCAAAGAGCCTCCTAATTCCTCATTTTTATCATTTTCCTGAACAACACTCCCCAGAATAATAATCTGCAATAAATGTAGATCTTCCTTTTTCATCTAGAATTCCTATTTCTCCCAAATTGTTGTTTTACATCACCATTTTTATACTGTTTCATATTTATTAGTTCATCTTACTCTACATTATTGAATCTACTTAGATATGGAGATCTTAAATAAGCGCCATTTTTCTTAATGTGACTGAACAAAACTCTTGCAATAGGTCTTGAATTCTGTCAGGTTGGAGACTGGATTTTGTCATATATTTATTTTAGTTACTGGCTGATGAAAAACAAGCATGTTTTTTAAGTGAAAAAACATGCATTGTTAACATTTTTAGAAATGTAAAAAAGTGAAAATTCAATAACTAAATGAAATGAAAATTTTGAAAAACCATAAATAGGACAGTCACAGCAGGCTTAATGTAAAAGTCCTGCAGCAAATGTTCCTCTAATATATCTTATGTACAATCTAATCTTGTTTTTATGAAGGTATTTTAGCTCAATGAATGAAATACCGTATATAAAGCTACCAAGAGAAAGATAGAAAACCCAGGCGGATCACCTTTTTAAAAATTAGATGTTATTTTCTCTGAGTTCCATTCAGTATAAGAAATGATTTTCATTAAATAAAAATATGATAGTTAATTTAAAGATGCCCTACATAGTGAATGCTGACATACACTTTAAAAAGTTGAAGTTACTATTTTTAAAAGTATATCTTACATGGTATATAATATTAGTTTTTATAATACTAGAAAATAAATGTAAGAGTGAGAATGAGTATAGATTTTCAATATTATCATTTTATTGATGTCCTTAGAAAGCAATAGTATCTGATACAACTGGGCATAGTCAAGAAAAGTTAAGGAAAGTGGGTGAAGGTCTGATGAGGAATAGGATTTTGGAATAAAATTGGAATATCTCCCCATACAATACAAATCCAAATTAAAGAGGAAAAATCTGGGGGACCTGGAAGATCACCAACTTGACCAGGTAGGTGGTCAAGGTTAGCATGACCAGCAATAAAACAGATTGACCTAGTATACCTCCATATGTGGTGTGCTGACAAGAGTCATTATTTCTATTGTATTTCTAACAAGGGTGCATTGACAAGTGATTAGGAAGCATCAGATGGACCAAGGGGAAGGGCGATCCTAGAGAATGAAATGCCCATGCTCATAAAACCATAACGGATACCAAAGACAAGGAAAGACTGGAACTGCTCCAGATTGAAGGAGATTATGAGATATGACAACCAAACACAACGTGTGTTATTGGATAGAATCCTGAAACAAGAAGGAAAAAGAGGCATTGTTTATTTAGATAGGTGGTGCAATTTGAAAAGTGTCTGAAGATTGGATGATATTGTCATATCAATGTTGATTTCTTGACTGGAAGTTTGCATGTTGGCCATATAGGAGAGTATCTTGGTTTTGAGTATTTAAAGGTGATGAGGCAAATTATTGTCAATAAAAGGCATATAAGAATTAGAGATAGAGTAAATGAGCTAAAAATATTACCAATTAGGAATATGGGAAGAGGAGATATGGAAGTTCTTTGTACTGTTCTTGTAATATTTCTGTAAGTTGAAACTATTTCAAAAAAAATTTTTAAGTAAAAGCAAACATTAATCTGGGAAAACTCGTGTGTGTATGACTAACAGTGAGTTGACATCCTTTTTATAATTCTTTTAATTTTTCTACTGCAGCTAACATACAACATTATATTAGTTTCAGGCATATAACACAGTTATTAGAGATAACATAACTTATTAAGTAATCACCCTGATAACTCTAATACCCATGTAACCCATACACAGTTGTTACAATATTACTGACTATATTCTCTATGCTATACATATTTTACATCACATGACCATTCTGTATAAGTTGATATTCTTAACACACAAAGAATTCTTACAAATAAACAAGAAAAACGACAAGACCCCCATATAAAAAGGGAAAATAGAGGCTATTTCACTCCATTTTATGCTTCTTCCCCCTTTGTCAAATATTAATTGACCATAGAGCCTTGGGTTTATTGCTGGTCTCTCTGTTCTGTTCCATTGGTTTATATATCTGTTCTTATGCAAGTACCAGGCTGTTTAGATTACAGTGGTCTTGTAATACAGTTTGATATCAGGTATTGTGATCCCTCCTACTTTGTTCTTCTTTCTCAAAATTGCTGCCTTTTGACCCAGCCATTCCACTGCTGGGATTGTATCCTAAGAGCCCTGAAACACCAATCCAAAAGAACCTATGCACCCTAATGTTCATAGCAGCACAATTTACAATAGTCAAGTGCTGGAAGCAACCTAAGTGCCCATCAGTAAATGAGTGGATAAAAAAACTATGGTACATTTACACAACAGAATATTATGCAGCAGAGAGAAAGAAGGAGCTCCTACCCTTTGTGACAACATGGATGGAACTGGAGAGCATTATGCTAAGTGAAATAAGCCAGGCGGTGAGGAACAAATACCATACTATCTCACCTTTACCTGAAACATAATCCACAAAAGAAAAATGCAAACCAAATATAACCAGAGACATTGAAATTAAGAACAATCTAACAATAGCCAAAGGGGAGGTGGGAAGGGATAATGGGGAGAAGGGTTTTCAGGAACTACTATAAAGGACACATGGGCAAAACCAAGGGGAAGTGTGGAAGCAAGAGAGTGAGGTGGGTTTGGCTAGGGTGGATGTGGGGAGTGGTGGGGTAAAATGCAGACAACTGTAATTGAACAACAATAAAATAATTTAAAAAGTAAAATGAAATAAAATGTCAACTCTGAAAAAGTTGAAAAAAATAAAAAGGAAAGGATATTTTAAAATCACTCATCAAACAAGAGACACCAACAACTTACTAACAAATATATAAAAATGTACAAATCCACTGATATTTAAAGAACAATAAATTCTAGAAGTGACAGCAATTTTTCACGTAATATTAGCAAAAAGTATTTAAATGTAATGCTTATTGCTTCCAAGTGTGAAGTTTAAATTTAAGTCATTTGCAAAATCAAACTTTTTCCTTGTAGTTCACTCAAAATACATATCTTACTTCCTTCTGGTGCTGTTCAGGGCATTTTTACTGGCTAAATTAAATGAATTTAAGCTGAAATATTCAGTAATTCATGTATTCTGTGGTGCATTCAGCATCCTCAAGAATAATCAAACATAATTTTACTACACCTACAATTGTGAACAACTGAAGGCGAAAATACAAAGGAAAGATGACAGCGTGCCGGTCATCTCTTTTCAAAATACTAAATGGATAAAATCACTGAAAACAAGAGGTGAAATAGGAATGACTTTTGTCCAGCTATTATAAAGTACATCAATACCTAGTTTCAACCATAAAAGTATATGACTCCTCCCCAAGATCAATGGACTTCAAGTGTATAAAACAGCAAGGGAAATAAGATTTCTTAAGTACTTGGGATAACATAAATTCCATTGCCATAAGGACACCAAAATAATATTTTTGCATGGCCTTTTTAAAAAGTACATTCTTCACCATAACTAAAGGAAATAACAACAAAAGTTACAAATAAGCTGAATTCTACTTCCTGTCCCTTGATAATAAACTGTAGATAGATCATTATAACTTTTAAATGAATCTTTTGTAAAATGATTTTAAATGATTGATCAAAGGCCTAGAGAGCATTTGGGAAGTTTTACATTGACATCAAAAGACTAAAAGTAGAAGAGTTTTAATACCAAAGAATTAAATATATTACAATAATCCCTCAACATTCATCATAGAAAAGATCGCTGAAATGTCAGTGCATACCAATGTATGGCAGATGAAGAGCAGAGAACTGAATGAACTTTGATGGCACATTAAAATTTTCCTTATTATGATGAGTTGCATCCAAAGAGTCCAACTTTTTCCAAAAGACAAAAGAAAAAGCAATTTAAACACTATGGAAGATGTTACTTTTGACAATAGTAATTTAAAAGTTCTTTACAAATTAGAAAACATAAAGGAAAACTAGGATCCATAAAGGATCCTACCTGATTAATAGCACAACCTATAACATTCCTAGGAATAAATCTAACAAAATATGTGTATGCCCTTTATGGAGATAATTTTATACAAGAGAAAAAAATGAAAGGAAATGGAGAGAAAAGCCACATCATAAAAAAACCTGAATATCATAAAAACCTTCATTCAACATACATCAAATTATAAATGTGATATATTTCCAATACAAATCCCAATGAGATTTTTTCCATAGAACTCACCAAGTTGATACCAAAGTATATACCAAAGAATGAAGTTTCAAACATAGCAAAAAATTGTGAACAGGAAGAGCAGAGACTTTAACTGTAGATAGCAAGTTGTGAAACTACAGTAATTGGGGTAGTGTGGTATTGCTGCAGAAGTCACAAACAGATCAGCAGACCAGAATACAGAAGAAAAAATAGACCTCGGCATTGAAGGAGACCTGGTACTACATTTGGTGTTTGGCATTTAGCGCTGATACATTTGGCACTCTGTGAGAAAGGAATGGGTTGTTGGGCAAGTGGCATGGAGACCACCAGCTTCATCTGTTGGATATGACACTAGATAGGTGCTCCTAGATCTAAGTAAGATGTCAATTTCTTTTTCTTATTAGGTAGAAAAAGGTATTAAAATATATCATGCATTTTTATATATAAATTTGGTACATATAAGAAATATGAGAAATCATATTTGTTTGCTGAGTCTAAACTTCAATTTGGCTTCTTTAACGAGCAACTCACTCTGTCTCCTTGGTGATGATATATTTATGTATAATCACATTAGAATATATATTGCAACTTTCCTAATAATAAGGTAGGCACTGAAATACACATTAAAGCTATAATACTTTAGAGATAAATAATGATATAAAAGCATATTTTAAGAGAATAGAATATAAGTAAAGTTTTTTTAATTATGTAGAACTTGGGGGTTTGAAATTTTAACTCATAAATCCAATTATTTATGTTATTTATTTGACTCATAAATCTAATTATGTTATTTATTAAGTTCAACCAAAAGTAAAGAGTGTGGTAATTGGTATGCCAGTCTGTTAATTTTATCCATAATAAGCAGTCATCGTTTTAGTTCAGAACCATTAAGCCAAGCAATATTGTCAGCAAGTTTAATTTTTACTTAGTACTGTCAAGATTTTTAATTTTGATTAAAAATTAATTTTTACTTAGTACTGTCAAAAAATTTTAATTTTTACTTAGTACTGTCAAGAAAGAGAAATGGCGTAATATATGACAAACACTCAAAAATATGAAGGCACATTTTATCATCCTCATATATAAATACACTCTTACTCATCTGGAATATATAATAATTAATACTGAGAAAGTAAAAAAACCTCATTGATCTCACCTCAAGTTTATTAATATAGAAGGCAATGGCAAACTATAAGATAGTTTTATATTTACCTGCAAAGTCATTGCCACAAATTATTTCCATGTACACTATTTGCAAAGCATTCAAAGTTGGAAGCATAAATAATACTTGGCTTTTCAGGAAAAATTTTAATAACAACCCCATGGGAACCAATTTCTATATCTAAAGCCCAAGACTATTCTAAATAAAGGAGAAATATTATAAACTACAGGACACAATCCAGTTGACAGTAGCCAATCTACACGAAGGGATAACAAAAGGATTTTATTTATCCCAAAGAAACAGTGGTTTTGTAAAACATGGAAAAGAACAGAGTCCTTTTAGAATTTAGGATAATTTTTAATTCATTTTTACTTATAAATACACATCGTTTTCCAACAAGCCTTTACTGTTTTAATATTTCTCTTCATCTGTATCTCCTGTACAAATGTGTAAGCAAACCAATATCTTAGAATTATTTCTTTGTTCTTTATTTTTCCCTTTGAAAATGCAATAGCCAGAAAACTATCAAACCAAAAACTTTATGTGAGCACAGTGCAAAAAGCTGGTAGGCCCTTCAGCCACCGCCGTGTATATTTAGCCAACATCAGTATTACCTAAAGACAACCGACAACAACATAGCAGCTCTTTATGTCTGAAAGAATTGAGACATTCAGGCAGAAGCTAAATAAATAAGTGTTTAGGAAATGATAAGTCAAAGAGATGGGTGAGGTTGAGACTAGGGGAAGAAAGATAACTTCAGTACCAACAACAGGAAAGAAGAACAACACAAACCACACATAACACATGGCCTGTCGGGGGCACTGAGGGTAGGAGGTGCCACAGTGGACTTGTGAAAACACTGGACTCCAGAATCAGAAGTGGTTTGGGTCCTGGCTCTGTCTGTACCAGGTAAGTGATGCCTTAAAGCCCTGAGAGTAAGCCACATGGAGTGTGGTTAGGACCCTTGCTCCCTGTGTCATCTTGCTATATGTTTGTTCCCCATATGTATTTGCTTTGGTTTGCCCTTTAGCATTTAGTCAAGATTTGTAGAGTGCAAGGTGGCCTCGTCTCTGATGAAAGAAACCAATAGGCTTCTGCCCACACCTGAAAAGGATCATTAACACTTTCATATATGTAAAGCACTTTGTATATAAAAACTCTTTAATCTTCACAACAACCTATAAAGTAGCTATTATTATCCTCATTTTACAGACAAGAAAAATGAGGTGCAGAGAGGTTCTGTGACTTGCCCAATGTCCACAGACAGTCAGTGGTAGTGTAGGTATTCAAAATGATAAACATGAAGGAACGTTCATTGGCAGAACTGTGGTTATTCTCTCAGGAAAGAATTATTTTAGGTCATGAAGCCAAATGAGACTTTGCTCACAGGACTCCTACTCATGCTTCTATACATGCAAGAAGCTAGAAAATACTAGACAGCATGTTGATTCAACACACATCCAAGAATACAGCTTGAACCACTGCAACCTCAGAATTGTGTTGAAAAAGAAGTTATCTGTCAGGGATTAAAATTCTAAGACTATTTAAACTCTAAACCCAGACATAGAATACAGTGTTTTTGACTCTAACTAGTCACAAATTAAGAAGTATGTTTGACTTTAACATTGAGGAAGATATTGCATGGAGAATTTAGTGATTAATAAATTTGTTTTAGGAACGGTGACTTCTGTGTGCTCTTAGCAACATCAAAAGCACAGCTCCCTCTGCCTTTAGGCAGATCTCAATTACTTCTGTTTATGATTTTGCATAACGTAGCAAAATTAGTCTAGCTGCTTTAAGCCAGGCTTAGATAGAGCATGTCTCCCTTTTGTTTACTTCTCTTCAATGTGCTCATTTAACTAGACAGAGTTAAAGCACAGGAAACTCCAGCAGCCACACTTACCTGTGATCCAAGTGGTGAATGGAGAGAATAACGCCCGAATTTAAGTGGGTCTGTTTCAGGGTCACCAAAATGGTAAATTCATGTTTATTTCTCAGCTTCTGAAAAAACTGTTCAGCTGTAGCAGTGGATGCTTTTATACTTCTGGGAGTATCTAAAAAAGAGAAACTTACACTAAATAGACTAGAATTTGGTTCTATACAGTACCCCTTACATGCAACATGTTTTGAGAAACATTATCAAATAATAACTGATAAATACCAAGCTTCAGAGCCTCCAGGTAAGTTCTTTCAAGACTTTATGCTACCTATCACAGGGTGATGAACCACATGAATAACCGAACTTGCGTTGCAGAATCATTTTTTCAAAATGTCACCTTTGAGGCAAAGAATCAAAGAACCCTGCTTGAAGAAGTACACTCCCAAGTTTCCTCCTTACGCACATCCTACATCCTGGATTCCACCACCATGTCAGTGTCAACAGTGAACAAAAAGATGTACCTTCTAGAAGAGGACCTAACAGGCCACAATGGAGGCATTTTGTCTTTCTGACACCCCACCACAGAAAACTGGATTTAAATCCATGCGCCAAGTTCCACGTCGATGTCTTTAGCCAGAAGGCCTGCTCTAAATAGATTTTTTAAAAGATCATTGCAATTAGTCACTCTCAGCCTTCTGTGCAGGGGATGAAACATTACCATCAAATTGTCTTACCATATTTGTTGAAAGAATTACAGAGAACTTACTTCCCATGTGCCTCCTCCTGGCTTAGAGAAAGCCTTGCCATGGGAGGTTTGCCTGAGGGAGCAGAAACCTTTACCTTGCACGTCTACCTGTTATGGCCTTGCACTCCAACCTTGGCACACAAAGTATATGAGGGAAACGAAGAGGGACAGAAGTGGATTTCACAGACAGGAAAAAAACCATCATTCAAGCCATCTGCTAACTGAGCATAAGGCTCTCCTACTCATAGTGTGTTCAAAGGGTTTATGGGAGCCAGAAACAGGTTTTTTTGGTGATGAAATCATTCTTCTATTTTCGATGCTTTAGACTAAGTAGACTAGTTAACTGGTTCTCAGTGGGGAAACCACTAGCATTTGGAGAGAACAATCCCTCATGCGAAACTGCCCATGAATTGCCGAATATTTGTCAAGCTTGGGTTCCAGCCCAATGAATGACAGTGGCATCCAACCTCTAGCCACTGGGACAACTCAAAGTTCTCTCACACACTTCCAGGCTTTCCTTGGGAGCATGCGGCAGAAATCTCATTGGGAACCACAACCTTGATGAAACAAATTATAGGATTAATGCAAAGCTCCCTGTCATTCTAGTTCTATAAATTAATGGAATGAAGATGTAATCACCTATCTGTGTCCATCGCTGGGAATACACAGACATGGAAAAGCCCTCAAGATACCCATAAACTAGAAGAAGGGACAAATCATCCCAATACAGTGAAGAACATGCTGTCACACATGGGTACACAGTGTTGTTGGATCACTGAGGGCAAAGCAGCCAACACCATCTGAAGGGAAGGATCTCATAAAATAGATGGCATCGCATTGGGAACTCGGCTGCTACAGAGGAGAGGACAAAGTGTCCCAGTCATAGGACTAGCCTGTGAAAAAGCAGAGTGGCGTACAAGGTCACACCACCTCTGAAACAGTGAATAGCGGTCAGCATGGGATGGGGCTGGATAGGGGAGCTGCACTGGACAGGCAGGACCTCCTGTGCCACGAAATGGACACCTGTTGTTGTTTCTGTCACCATCATCAATCTACCCTCTTGGTTTTAAAAAAATAAAACCCTCTCATTCACCACTGAAAAATGACCCCTTCCCACTCTCAGCCCATGACTTCTGTGCTAGACGTACCCTGCCCAATGGAACATCACCTACCCCTGTCCACAGTATTCGGACCAGGAATGGACACCGCCCCACCCCCGCAGGGCAATAAAGTCAGGGTATTTGTTCAAAGTCTTAAGAAAAATAAACGTTGTTGTTTCCAAAAAGAAACTTCCTCGGTTCCACTCAGTATTCACAACTCAAATATTGAACAATAATCTGCAATTTCTGCCATGACCAATGTAACAGTTTTGAACCCACATTCCATTTTGTTCTCACGAAGCCCTGGAAACCTGACAAGGACAACAATTACTGTGTGCTTTTTCCATGAGTAAAATGAGCTGAGGAACACTGCTGTGATTCACCCAAAGGCACCCAGTATGCTGGAGGTATAATGGGGTGACAATTCCTGGTCCAGTATTCTTTCCACTAAATTGCACTGCCTCCCAAACACAGCATCCTTTACTCGCACTTCACTGCCACTCACCAACGAAAATGCAAATACCAGAGCACCACCCCAGAAAATAACCTAGAAAAAAAGTAATTATGTAAGATAACATTTTTAGTTCCTTAAGTCACTAGCTTAGAAGTGATTTTAAGAAAGGTCACTTTCCCCATTTGCATTTGTTTTCAATTTGTAAAATTAGCATTCTTGCCTTCTATTTTCATCTCAAAGATTATATAATGTTCAGAGAGACTTCTGAGTTCCCATAATCATTACTATGAGACCCAATTCTGCTCCTGACCAGAAAAATCAAGTCAAAATAGCCTCTACGTGAGAATTAAGTTTATTTTTCTTACCATTTCAGGTTTCAGAATTAATAATCTAATTCATGTATGTATTAAGCAATTGCTCAACAAGGTCTCCTGTTAAAAATAAACATAAAAATATAAAGTGTGGAGGTTATCAGAACGAACTCCGTACCCAGAAGAATGAGGTTCCAGTGCCAGCTACAGAGATTATTAGCTGCACGTGGAATGAAGTAAACACCATGTGTTGGCTATTAGGGTTATGATACTGATTATTATCACTCTTACAAGCAGTGAGACTGTGGAACCCACTAAAACTACCAAGAGCCATGATACCCTTGTGACAATTTTCTGAGCTTACTTTCATTCTAAGTATTCCAAACTCAGCCACAAAACGTCAATTTCCACATTTAAGTACTGATGTAAAATATTTTGGCAATCAAGTTATTCTTAAAATAAAATCCTGCCATCCGTTTCTATGAGTTGGTTGTACACAATGGTGTGGTGATGGCTAGAGGGAAGGGGGAGGGAGGCTGGGTAAGGGTGGGCAAAGGGGAAGAAAATGGGGACATCTGTGACAGTGTCCACAATAAAAATAAAGCTAAAAATTATCCTCATCATTTTTAATCGCTTTAGAATATTTTTATTTTTAACACATATGTTGCTTAAATTAATTTATATTCTAAATATAAGCTTTGTAATTAAAGCATATGTTTGTATTTGTTTCATAAATGATGTAACCTAATTTAAACTGTGGTGAATGTGAATAGAGATTAACTATAAATTAATTGGGTTTAAATTGTTTTCATGTTCAACAACTGCATTGTCATTCATTTTGTAAACCATTTATGCAAAAGTATATACTACATATTAAAGGCAACTCTATATGTTCTCCTAAAGATGTGGTTGCTTAACAGGTTAGAATAAAAGACAGCATCATTTTGATACTTAAATAAGTAAATATTTTTCATATTTCTATTTATTTCAAAATGCAATAACACTATATTTAAAAGTCATTTTTTTAAAAGATAAAATCCGGCCTTCCACCCTCTGTTTCTAGAGAACTATAAATGATCATTCTTTTATGGGCAAAAGAATGTAAACTGAATTTCTTTTCAAAGAAGGACTGACAAATGCTGACAAAATTGCCACTTCAGAGAAAAGAAGGCTGAGAAAATGAGACTTTAAATGTTACTATAAAGACCCATAGAAAAACTTAGCAATGTGTCCATGCTGCATTGGATTTTTTAAATTGGAGAATTACTTGAGTTTAAAACAAAGTTTGTCTCAACATTTTCCATTTTTATTGTGTGCAGACACTAAAAATCCCACTGAGAAACAACTAGTGGCATTTTAAAGGAGCTCAGAAGCAGTGAAATCAAAATACTCATTTTGAGTGGTGGGACTCCCAGGATGAAGTGGTGAGCTCATGTGGGGATGTGGCCACAATTTCTAGGGATTTACACAACATGCGCATGTTCCCCACGTGCACAGTTAAGAGGAGAAAGTGGAGAGGAAGGGAGAAAGAGATTGAAATTTCTAAAATCAGGTGACAGGCTGTAGCGCAGTGCAGGTATGCGTGTGAGAGCAAACACAGGTGTTTACTGAAAAAGAGTCAGGATGGATCTTTAAAATTAGTTCTAGTGCATTGGTAGTAAAAGCAAAAAGAAGGGATTTGTTCCATCTTTCAGTAACAAAGAAATTGGCAAGAACTTTTTTCTTTTGCACTTAAACAGTATTGCTACAATTGCCATCGTGAATTAAATCAGTCTCTGCCCACCAACAGGTCTCTGTTCCATGTGCAGTGTTAGGAACCTAAACTGATCCCCCGCCCCTGCCACATAACTAGACTAATAAAAATACCATGTTCAAATTCAACTATAAAAACAGTGTAATCTCAGGCATAGTATGTTTGACTGAGAATGTTTCAACTCACCAGATTTTTTCAGTCTCTAACTATGAAAAGTTGTTGTCTTCTAAATTCAGGTTATAATATACCACATTAGAACTATTCTTATAGTTATTGTCCATTTCTCTTACTCTCCCATCAAAGTTTCCATGTCTTTGGAGTACAAACTTTCAAGGCAAAATAATGGTAACAATTAAGATATTATTAACACTACATTTGCAGTTTGCAAAGTCCTTTAACATAATCTCATTAAGCCTCACAACATCAAAATAAATGGAATTATTAAGTCCATACTAATAGAAATTACAGATGAGGAAAGAGAGGCACAGAGAAGCCAAGATACTTGGGATTATCACTGTAAGTGACTCAAAATCAGAGGTCATTTCTATGAACTTATTACTCTATTAAGAACTTGGCTGGAAACCTCGGGGGACTCCCAGGTGAAATCTGAAACTGGCCCCAGTACAGGAAGGCCACTCCAGATTGGTAGGTGGCAGGTTTAACATGCAAGGAATTTCCATAAGAGTCTTGTCTTGCCAGCTGAAAGGCAAGTAGATCTCTGCCCAGCCCACCAGAATCTTAAAAGTTTATATAGAGCCCTCGAATGACTTCAGTCATGTACTCAGTCAAATTGGTCTCAACACCACCTTGTTCTCTGAAGGTTGCAACCTCGAAACCAGCTCTCACTGTGAGAATGGTGGGGGAAGCATACATTCCAAAGACAGGGAAGGAGGTGAAAAGCCTCCAATTGCCTGGATCCAGCTCAAGGGTAATACCTGGCAGTCACGTCCTCTCAATGATGTCCTCCAACAGAGCAATCAAAAGTAAGATGATAGGATGCAGGAAGGCACCCACTGAATTCAAATGGCAGAGCCAGGATCCCAACTCAGGCCCTTGTGTTTCCTATTATTACGCAATAGTGCCCTACCAACATGATGGTGCTGCACACACTGAAAAGTAGATGAACCCCCATTTTAAGTTAACTTTTATAAAAATGTATTCTGAAGCCCAGCTGGAGTGGCTCAGTGGACTGAGTGCCAGCCTGGGAACTAAAGTGTCGCTGATCTGATTCCCAGTCAGGGCACATGCCTGGGTTGTTGGCCAGGTCCCCAGTACGGGGTGTGCCAGCACAACCACACATTGAGGTTTCTCTCCCTCTCTTTCTTCCTCCCTCCCTACTGTCTAAAAATAAATATTTATATATATACTGAAAATAAATAAATACACTTGATCTTTGGATCAATTCAGGCTTCGCAAATACACAAAACTATATCACTTAATCTCTCAGCTAGATACTCTAAACTAATCAACTGCAAACTTCACTAAATTTTAAAACCAAAAGCTTTTTTAAAAAAATAAGTTTCAAATAATTCTTCTTAAAAAGTTATTGGGCAAAATGTATGAGTAATCCACAACTTTTTAACAGGGCAAACCCACATAACTGATGCCATGTACACACTTTAGACATTTGTCTGTCCTTTCCACTATTAGGTTAACAGACTGCAAGGACACACTCTGGGGAAACTGACCTGAAACTCCCCTTCTACATCTTGTTCTCATTAGACCCCAAAACAATCTCAAAAACTTTTTCAAATCTACAGCTAATTATAAGTTGTTCGATGAACTATAGACATATGTATCTTCATGTGTTATCTATAAAAATGTTTATTAGCTTAATGTTGTGCATGTCAAGCCACATAAAAACTTACATCCATGAATATAATATAATCAGAAACACAAGCATCAACCAACCATTTTTAAAAAAAAAAAGCAGGTTCTACTCCTGAATTAGCAATTAATGGTTGACTTTGAACATACCACTTATGATTCATTTGTTGGAATTTTCATTACTAATGTAGAGCAAAATGTTGTCAGAATGTAGGAGGCTACAAACAATAAAATCTCTAGAATTTGAAGCATAAAATTTTAAGTATTAAAATCCTATATATAACAGGTATGATACAACTTAATAAGGTCATTCCATTTTGATAATAATTTGGCTTCCCAGGTACATTTTCCTTCAGAGACAGCAGTAGTGATCAACCAGTCTGAGTATTCTGGTTTAGCTCACTGTTATAACCCTCACTGTAGATGAAAATTAAAACTGGCGCTTGAGTTTAAAATGAGATTAATGCATTGGGCTAGTGTGAAGCAGTCCCTCAGAATCTCACTAGTGAAACTACCAGCTGTTTTGTTACCAGCAAAATTAAGAGGATAAACAAGCCAAAGAGGATAGTCTTTCTTATCATCTCTTCTCCCAACTGCAACTCTTGCTCAAAACTAAGATTAAATCAGCAGAAATATTAAGCAAACAAAAAGATGATAATGAATCAATGATGATGACAATGATGAAGATGATGATAATGGTGATGCTATCCACAACTTTAATAGGCTGGTTGTATTCCTCTATTGATAATGCCTCATTATCTATAGAGAACAGTCTCAACATCATTTGAACATAAGCAACAGACTTATGGAGCAGTGATATTGTTATACACCTGAAACTAATGTAATATTGTGTGCCAACTATAACTGAAAAAAATTTTAATTGAAACCTATATAATTTTATTAACCAATGTCACCTAATAAAGTTAACTTAAAATTAAAATAAATAAAAATTTTAAAAATGATAAGTAAATTATTTTAAAAATTTGTAATTTCTGGACCTTTATTTAAGCCAGTCCAAAATATTATATCTAATTGAACTCAAATGGATGCGTACAATTTTTCAGCTAATATGAAGAGCCAATGTTTTAAATACATAAGGAAAATTAAACTATCATTGACTATCAAACTTGACAAAACATGCTTCTGCTTTAACTAAAGCTATTGAAAATCTGAGTAAATGAAATGTTTGAATTTCTCTTAAAAAATTTAAAAAACTAAGTTTTCACTGGTCTCTTAACAGTAGATGAAAATGCTCAGCTGTACCTTTGCACACTGACACCTGTTGTTGGTGTGTGAGCTACTGCTTAAATTAACAAGTCATTCCCCTTCATAAGATTAAAGTGTATGCATTCATGACTTAGGTCATTTTTCTCTCTTGTAACTTATACCATCTCTAGTACCTAGCTATATCTTAAATACAGATATAATTACTCTTTATAAAGTGTTTAGCTATTAAAAGAGGAACTATAAGTGTAAAAGAGAAATAAGTGAAAACTAAACCACAAGTCATTCCTTTATTTCTGTTGAGGTCTGATCAAATATTCATACAGTCCCCTGGAAGTATAAGAAGAAAACAACACATCCATTCAGAAAGCTAACTGTTTTTTCATCCACATTTGTGCTAGTGTTTTTTGGCTCAGCTTTAGTAGAATTACTTAGGTAAAGAGAAGAAAACCTAATAGGATCAAGGTGGGATTTCTATTATACATCTTTAATGTTTGATTATGCCTATTACTTGACAAGAAAAAGGTATAGAGATCTATAATATAGTTTTACATCTATAAAATGCAATGCCTATAAATTTTGCAACCTCAGATCGCACAGATTCTAGCAGAGTCTTTGCTAAATAGCCGGAGAGTCTGTAGTGCCCCATCAGTTATGCAGAACTGAAGTGCTGAAGTGCACAATTTTATCTCTCACTTAATAGGCCAATTTGACCTGAGACATCAATTTTGGGAGTTTGTTCTGCTTTTATCCTTCCTTAATTATCTAATCAAATTATTTTAGAATAATAACACACCAAAATATCAATTATCATGATTAATCACCCTATGGAAATAGTGTCATTTTTTAACTATTATTTTCACTGCAAGAAAGAAAACAGTATTATGAAGTATCAAAGAACCCAGGGCACATAAAATCAGTTTGTCAACCCAGAGTTTCAGACACTGGCCCGTACGTCAGCTCCTGCCCTTGTTTCTGCAGGCTCTGCAGCTGCTTCCCCTCGGTCCCCGAGCCAAGCATGACAATGATGCCAGAAAATCAGAAGTGGGGCTCAAAATTAAGTCTTGTATCTCAGAGATTCAACACATGGCTCATAATTTGTGCAGCCTTTAAAATAAATTGTTTCCCAGCCCAGCTATGTTGGCCCAATCCACAAAGCTGAGCTGCTGTTTCAGCCACCCAGCCTAGAACTCTAACCTCTGCCCTGCATGCCCACCTGCTCTGGTGAGGTTCTGATGCCCTGTCAGGATCTTGCCCATTTTCTCTGCTGAACCTCAACAATGGATGAATCCTGCTAAACAGTGTCAGGATGCTAGATCCACTGAATGATGCCTGCTTGACTTCGAACTGTGAGGGCTACTGGACCTGCCCCATTTACTAGATATCACCAACTCCCATTCATCTTCGCACTCTGTCCTTACCCCATCTTACCACCTCTTGGAGTTTTTCCCACCCTAGCAGTCTTTCTAAATTAGTACCCCTGGATAAAGCACAGAAAATTTACTTACTGTCTAAATTAATCTCTGGACTTCACCTTACTAGAAGCTATATGATCTTCACTACTAACTTATCTAGTCACAGGAACCTTACATCTAATCCCACCAAACTTGTGTCTTCCCCATTTCAACACTGGGATTTCTCCCTCAATGCCCATTTCTGGGCTAAGGATTGGCTCCAAGTTCTTCAGTGAGAACAAGAGCATCGTGAAGTCTCAAATAATCTCATGGCAGATCTACTCATCAACCCTGGAACTACCTGACTACCTCTAGATTGTTAGATGAGCAATAAATTCCTTTCTTACTTGAGTACTGCATCTTGGGTCTCTGTTACAAGAACTTAGCATATTCCCTAAGTACTACACCTCCAAAAGTTTCCTATGACTCATTCAAATGTTCCCCAAGGGTGTCTTTCTTTAAAACAAAAATCAGCAAAGTATAAAGCTAGAGAGTAAATATTTTAGGCTTTGCAGACACATACATTGATGTTAGATATTTTTTATAATCATTTTAAAATGTAAAAACCTTTCTTACTCAAGGGGTCATACAAAAATAGGACCTGAGTTTGGCCTTCAGGGCCACAGTTTACTGAACCCTGGAAGCAACAAATACAGATAATTTTCCCTAAGTAAAGAGCAATTTTTATATCATTCGTTATGTTTAAGTCTAGAAAGGGAGACTGAAACAGTATGATAAGAGGCTTAGTTAGAGCCAGTCTAAATGCTATGGAAGCAGGAAAGGAAGGAGGCACACACTGCCCAGTCCACTTGTTTTCACCATCCTGTTGATCCGCAGATTGTGGGTCATATCCTATCTTCCCTCATTCTGCGATAAGCTTTCCCAGCGCAGGGATCAATTTTGTAATTCTCCTTTTTTGCACAGTCCACGTAGGACAATAAGCATGGCCAATTGTCTTGTGTGTTAGTGGTGACTTTGCCACCTACTTCTATGTCTTTTTGTAATAGTGTATTATTGCTTGCTCAAGTAAATAAGTAAAGGTTACAGATTTATTTGCTTTCAAATATTCCTTAGCATTGCCACCTGGTTTAATATTATGATTTAAAAGGTGGAGTGAATGATAACCCCAATGAACTAAACTATAATATATATATATAAATTTACAATATAGTGTTTTATATTGCTATATATTAAGGGCAAAGACTCTCTCCTTTACCCTTGAAATATGAACTGACAAGTCTCCATGGAGATCCTAGATTTATGAAAAGAAGTTGTCTTTTGTAGGATTCTGAGATGAGTGCATTCCTAGAAAAAGGAATAACAGAGGGTCGCAGGTGATAAGTCCAAAACATTCCTCTCAGATGATTACAGTGTGGGTCGAGCATTTTCTTAGAAATGTTATAAATTTCTGGAATGTCAGAAAAAAGAATTTATAATTCAGTGACCACAAACACCTTGTGGAGCCCAGTGTTAGACTTGTTTTCTCTGATCTCTGCTATTAGTTTCTGGGAAGCTGTGAAGAGACCTACAAAGAATGTCCACAACGCTTAAATTAATGTTCTGGGGTTTTTTTTTTTCTTATTCTGTGTAAGATTAGAGGTTTAAAAACGACACAGGCAAAAAGTCTATACAGTGGTCTACTGATAATTTTGTCACTATGTTTTACACTCTGTAAAACAGAGGATAACTGGGCATTAAAATAATCCTGGAATTATATTATAATCAGCACTTAACACGTCACATCCCACCTTCTCGACAATTCATGACATTCCATAGCTCTGATGATTTACTTTGTATGCACTTTCATTATTTTTCACTGTAGCACTTTGTGCTGCCTTCTATATCTTTTTGTTTAAATGCTTTATATGACAGTCTTTTGTCTTCAGAAAGACTGATCTTGATCTCCTTGAGGGCAAGAACTGTACATAATACTTCTCTCTTCTATCCCAATAACTACCAGCAATGATAGCCCAAGATGAGAGAAGGAGTTCAATAATATCTATTGAATAGAGTTGAATTAATTTTCCTTTTCAAGGTTTGGAAGATAGAACAACATACCTACCTTGGCCATGTAGCAATAAGTCACTCCCCACCCCTCCTAACTCTCCACTACAGCAAGGTTTATAACCCAGGACTCGCCGCACAGCTCTAGGCAACATCTGGTAATCTCGCACGCAAACTCATTTATCCTGCACAGAGGTTTATGGACAGGTCCTGGAAGGCACGGCCCGTCCTAATTACTAGGTCTAACTATCTCATTAGCCCAGGCTAGGAAAATTGTTAGTGTTTAAAACTCTGTTGAAACCATGGTGTCTGCAGGTAATGTAAAACAAGCTGCTTTCGTTCATCCCAGAATTTCTGGTTTGAATTTTGTTTTCAATTTGCATATTTCTTCCTCTCCGGCTCACATTCCACTTCCTCAAAAGTGTTTTCTTTCTAGCGTTTGGAAAGTAAAATGGGGTTTTCTACCTTAGTATCACATTTAGATATGGCTCTGAATTACATAACGATATGTGAAAAACATATTTCCATTTGAATGTAGGAAATTAGGCCCAAACACCAACAATATGTTTCCTAGTTAAATACCAACATCCAATGCTTCGTTCACATTCAAATATTCGTTCGTTCAAATATTTCCTCATTTGAACCCTCTCCCCCTTTTCCATATAATCTCACTTTCACCCAATAGAAATATACCCTAATTTTGTTTTTCTTCTGATTTCTTATTTTAACATTCTTGTTCATTCTTCCCTCGTGTTTCAAAAAGTACATTCATAAATGCAAAAGGCATGAACACCACAGAATATCAATAGGTGTGTGTGCGTGCGTGCATGTGCACATGCAACCTGCACACACCAAGCTATGATTTAGGTAGCTGACTATTTCAAAACACCACTAGTGAGTCCGTTTTCAGGACTTCAGCCTGTGTTTTTACACAGAAGCAATATTATACATGACGTTAGGTCCTCAGAAGTTTCAGTCTACTACGGCATGCTGTAGTTGATTTAAATCCAATAGATTCTAGTTTGTGAATCCAGTAGAAATACCTGGTACCTCGATGAGAAAGGGGGAAATCTGGAAGCCAAGATGAGATAGAAAGAAGGATGGA
Source organism: Glossophaga mutica (assembly GCA_039655065.1). Taxonomy (NCBI): domain Eukaryota; kingdom Metazoa; phylum Chordata; class Mammalia; order Chiroptera; family Phyllostomidae; genus Glossophaga; species Glossophaga mutica. The sequence continues at coordinate 45,994,483 of CM077304.1, forward strand.
ATAACTGCATAAGCTTCAAACTGGACAATGAAGAAGGGAGCCAGCAGTGCAGTATCTAATAGTCAATGAGGTAAAGATGAACTCGGACTTGGTGCGAGGAGGGAAACGCAGGCAGGGGAAGCAGTGTGTGCAAAGCATGGAGGTGTGCAGAAGCATGGAAACTCATGGGCATAGCAGCAGTTTATGCTGCTAGAGATTAAAGTGTACAGGAGGAGGAAACTAGGAAGTGGAAAGAGTCTAGATAGGTATTTAGGAACAGATCATTGTTCTGTGATCAGACACTGTGTTACCCAGAGAACTGCAGGGCTAAGACGAAACCAAAGCAGAAGCCCAGTTATATGAAGTGGACTGCCAGGGTGGGGTGTAAGGAAAAGCTATGGCTCAGGAGGCACGTAGCAGTGCAAGGCTTTTCTTAGGAACAACAGGTCCTGGCCATTGGTACAGTGAATTCCACTCAGTTGTGCCCCAACACTATTAGGGTGGGATCCAGTGTATTCTTTGTCCTGGTCAGCACCAGCTCAAGAACTGGAAATGGTTGGCATACAAGGCTTCAGTTTCCAAGCCTAAAAGTGCCAACATAGTCCACCTTACAGCTTGACCTCCAAATGAAACTGCACACTTCCAGCTGAGGACCCTAAGAATCTCTCCTCTCTAAGTATCACCTGAAAGGGGAGTAGACACTCTCCTTCTCTGAGACACAATAGGCTATAGGAGCAAGAGCAAGAACCTGAGATGCTCCTGGCAACTCTGAAAAATATAAGGAAGGAGGGTATAGATAAAAACCCCAGGGATCCCAGCATTGATGATGAGAGTTTCAGATACTCACAGCCAGTGGGGGGAGGACAGAGAAAGTCCTGGGGCAAAGAGGATTCTCTAACTGGAGAGCGACTGGTGAAAGACAGCTGCCCACTCTAAAACGTGCTTGGAGACGCTGGCAGTGCGTGCACATGGATCAGTGTGAGAGGTTTGGGATGATGAAATTTGGGTAAGTGTGATGGGGCTAATATTTTCTTTTGGTGGATACTCCTAACTCTAAAAGAGAAATTTTTAAAAAAGAAGAAATCTTGTACTTTAAGGGAGGGGACGCATATAGAGCATGAGGTGGCCCCAACAACGGTAGGTGCTACTGCCCCTAAGGAGCACTGGTCACCTCTGCAGCAACACTTGCAGTCAGAAACAGCAAGCTTCTCAAGGCTGGTGACCAGGCCTGCCTTGCTTCTACTGTAAACCTAGCATCTAGGACAGGGGCTGACAGATGGTGAGCCTTCTACCAATATTTGTTGAGTGAATAAGAAGAGTCAAAATTTACTGAGTGCTTATTATATGAGGCAATTTGCTAAGGGCCTTTTTTTTTACTAGCTAAGTAGACACCACTAGTTAACTGTTTGAGATCAGGACTCCTCAACCCTTAGCACTACTCACATTTAGGACAAGATAATTCTTTGTTATGGGGATGCTGTTCTGAATACTGTATGATACTTAGCAACATCCTTTGCCTCCAATAGGATCCCAACCCCAATCATGACAACCAAAGATGTCTCCAGATAACACCAAGTGTCCTCTGAGAGACACAACTGCCCCTGGTTGAGAACCACTACTTAGATTCTCTAGCTGATCACTGGTGGTGCCAGGATTTGAACCTGGGTGGTGCACTGCAGCGACTGCGCTCTGAGCCTCTGTGTCGCAGCTGGCGGACAAGCAAACAGCAGCTAGCCTTAGTGACCACTCACTGTGAGCCAGATGCAGGGCTGAGCACTTTCCTACATCCTCTCATCTCATCATCGCCATGGCTGGGTATCTGGAGAGCTACCTTTGAAGTCCAACACTACTGAAGAATAATTGAAAGTATTTTTCTCAAGTTGATTCATATCTTCCAAACATATTTTCAAATATTTTTTGCAGCACTCTGCACTACATTTTGGTTTTCTGATTGCTAAAGCCCTAACTTTTCTGTTCCACCTTTGGTAACAGCATTGTTCCCTACAGAACTTAAAAATGGATTAAACTGCTCGCATTAAGTCGATTCAGATTTCTATAGGGCATTAAGGCTTTGTGTTGTGCCAGTCTTATTATAGTGTCCTCAAATCATCTTAAAGTAGAAGCATGAACTGCTGGAGAATAGTTCCTAAAGATACGAGCTCCAAGGGCCAACAGCCTTTGTGAAGCCCACACAGGGGCTACCCAATTACCGCAGTGATACAACTGCATTTGGCAGAACCGAGACTCTCTACAAACAACACGAGCAAATCACGGCCCATAGAGCTTATCTCTCTCATTATCTAAATTTATCTGGAGACTGAAGTCTAGAGATTCATTTTCAAACCCTGCTACCTGTCCTTAATATTTAGAAGATGCAGCATGAAAATATCCCGTATTAAAGGTATTGTACTAAAACCCATTGAGAAATATGGTCCCAGAGTTTAGTATCACTGTGTACCCTAAAGGACAGAAAGGATGCCTGAAATTTTCAGCAGAGGACAGATACCTTGAAAGGTTAGTAAAAGCACTTCTATTGTTGACTGTATTGAAAAAGCAGCAACGACTACCCATGAGGAACAATTGTGAAAAATGCTTTTTGTACGTAACACCCATATGAATTACATAGGTAACATACAAGTTGTAAACACCCATCCTCAGTGCACAAATATATCTACATTTTGAATAGGCATTTTTGAATAAGTGGAGTCAACGTATACTGGGTTTCCATGCCGTGTCCATCATTTTCTAGCTTAACCAAGTTATTAAGCCTCTCTAGGCCTCAGTTCCCTTGGCTGCCACCTGTAAAGACGGGAATGATAATAGCGCACAGGCTCATTGTCAGGATATATGTTTGTGTGTGTAAGTGCCCAATAAGTGCCCAATTAATATCTACCTATCTCTCTCTCACCCGTGCATGTACACACACACACACACACACACACACACACTTTGGTGTTCAAAAAATCTAAATTGACATGCATGAATAAGTTGGTGTGTGTGAATAAACAAATAAATCAATAAGGGTCAATAGATAAACAGGCAAACCTCAATGCCAGATAACAGGACATGTCCACAGCTCTTCTAGCAGAACTAAAATACTTACATTTTTGTTACATTATGAGTGACAGAAAGGTTGCAGGAGGAATAGAACACTTCAATAGAGATGGATATAAACAGTCCTCTCAACATGCGCATCTACAGCTTTTAATAGCCACAGTTGTAAATGAGTTCATCAACGAGGCAGGAACGCTGAACTATGAAATGCTTTCCTGCTGGCCTGGGAACAGAGCTTCGACATCTGAGAAGGAGGAGGCCCTGACGACTGCAAGATGGCAACGCTCAGAGTGTGCTGAGGGGTTTAATTTTGTGCCTTGCCCGCACCTCCCACACACTCTTCAATCTGTGCAACGTGAGTGAGTTTGTATTGCACCACTTCCTGTTCTCATTAGGATCTCTGTAAAATCTTTATCTCATTCTTTTACACCATCTGTGAAGCATTATTCTCTATCCTTGTACTAATTATGCTTCTGTGGAATATGTATGTGCCTTTGGTAACTTCAGTAATCACAAACTAAAATTTTAAAGAAAATTAAGGCACTATAATCATTATTTGAAAAACCAGTCTGTGTTTATGTTTCATGTTACTTACAATGGTGATAGTAATGAAAAAGAAAATTATACTAGAAGAAAACTGAAACGATCTATTATATACAAATGATATGCAACGTAAGTCATTAAGAAAGAATTATTTGTAACAATGATTGAGATCAATGCTTTAAGCATCCATAAAATTTATCTTTACAACAATTAATAACATAAGCATTAGAATATAAAACCGGGAAAATCTTGCACTATCCTAAGAATAGTATCAATATTTGAAGAATATTAAAACAAAGTACTGTCCAAAAAGGCCCTCCAGTTCCATGCAGAAATATTAAGATGAAATATGTACTTGTAATAATCTAATTCAAAGCTCCTAACACTATGAAAGAATTTTCTTTCAAACTTTTAACACAATTGACTCAGTGAAATTTTCACTTGAGGACTATCATTCAGTTGCTGTCAAGGCTATGATCACGGTGAAAAGTTCTCATAATGACTGTACTGAAAAGGACCGTAATAATTCTGCTCTCCTCGCCCGTGATAACACTATTTGCCTGCCACCTGGAGACACAGTTTTGGATTGCTTTGGCAGCTGCTGCGCTTGGCTGCATTACTGAACCCTGGTTTTCTCAGCTCCAGTGGCACACACTGGCAAGACAGATGCCACAGGTTGAGTTTCGGTTCTAATTCTCAGAATTCAGTGTTGTCTTGTTGTCGCTACTCTTTCACTTCACCCTGGGCCACTTTCCGACATGTGCTCTGCATCCCTTCCACACCAAACCTCTTGCACATTCCAGGCACCAAGGTCTTGAACTCACCATATCTTTGCATATGCTGTGCCTGTAAAGTGGTTAGTTTCTCTCCATATCCAAATGATCAAAATCAAAACTGACCCAGAGTAGTTTCAAAATGCCTATGTACCACTTTAATGTTGAAATGTACTTTCCTAAGCAAGGCTCTATTTTTCTTTCTAAATGGCAAAAACTGTACGTGCCTTTAACAAACCCTAAGTAAACAATGAAGCATAGAGGTACCCTGACCAACAGAAATTTCAACCACTTTTTTTATAGATCTCTAGCTTAAAACAAATTATACTATTAGTATGTCTAAGGTGCTATAGGAAAATGTAGCAATTCATTCTCTCCTTTTCTCCCCAAGGCAGGAATGGGTCAATCACATGGAAAAAAGATGTAATATAAAATGCTGAAAATGTCTTTCTAAAATGGTTGTTTACATGTCTGAACTTGAGAAGACAAGTACTTTTGCAAAAACTGGGGGCAATCAGACACCCAAACTCAAGATTTTTCATATTCTTCAGTAGTGATTTCCAGTAGGCATAACAACCTATTAGGGGAAAACTGTAATAATTTCATTAAAATTCAGAAGTTTAAAACAGACAGACCAGTGAACACTTGTGCACTGGGCAATGCCTCAGAAATCTAGTAGCTGAAAGTACAATGGACAGAAGAAAACAGGAATTGTCAGACTTCATATTATGACAATTATGATATTTCAAAATTATTGCACTCTCCCTGATTGAACTTCTTTAAGTGTACCCCACGGTCCTTATCACACTCCTCACTTCTACATCAGGTACCTGTCTCAACTTTCTATAAGTCAAATCCTTAAATATTACATATCTTCAAGAATCTAATTGACTGCTAACACTATTTACATCTTTCTTTCCAAAAAGATGGCACAGGCTTCCTGTCCCCACCCTAATGCAGCCACAGCGATCAGACTCACCCTGTACTATACATAACTATAAAACTGACAAAACCTGAGAAAGCAATTCTGCTTAGTCATCAGATGGCAGAGAGCACAGGGTTAAGATCCTTGAGGGAACCCCAGCTGTCTGCCTAGGTGCACTTTAGACCTGGGGCACAGAGAAATAGCTGGAGTTTGAATAGAAAGCAGCAGTCTTCTGCAGAGGTGTGCAGAGGAAGAGCCCAGGAATCTGCATAGGAATCCCAAAACTCCTGGGAATTTCCAAGTTTGGCTAATTGCTAAGCTGTATAGTCAGTAAGTAAGAGTCCAACAGATTGGCAGAGAAGAGCTCCTAGAGATTTTGTAGGTCACACAGTGCTGGGAGCCATTGAATGATGACCATGCAAAGTGGAGAGACCTCTCTGAACTCAAGAGCACTCAAGCCCAGAGAAGCCACACTTGAGGAGTGGAACCACTCTACCTCTGGAGTAATGGCTATCTTAACAAATCCTAAAACCAAGCCCTCACAGAACAATGATGATCCTCCAGTAAAGTAACTGCCTATCAGAAAAGAAAACTTATTAGAATAGCTACAAATTAACAACACCCTCACAACACCAAATGTAAGAGAAAACATCGAGCAACTGGGACACTCAGACATTGCTGGTAGAAATATGAAATGGCACAAATGCTTTGGAAACAGTTTAAAAGTGTCTTATTAAGTTAAACATACACATACCCTATGAGCCAGCGATCCCCTCCTGATTATTTACTAAAATATACAGAAATGTATGTACAGAAATAATTTGTAGAAAATTTCACAGCATCTTTAATCATAATAGCCCAAAGTGAGAAACAACCAATATCTATCAACAAAAGAATGGAAAAATAAGGTGATATGTTTATACGATGTAATATCACTCAGAAATAAAAAGGGGCAAATTTCAGATGGATGACATGGACGAATTTTGAAAACACGATGCTGAACAAAGGAATCTAGACACAAGAAACTACATACTGTTCCATTTATATGAAGCACTTAAAACATACCAAACCAAGCTATGGTTATAGAAATCAGAGTTTCCTCAAAGTGGAGCAGCACCTGGAAAAAGGTACAAGATGCTTCGCACTGTTTCCATACAAGAAAAGCTGGAGTACCTGGAGCGATGACATATGGGACGCATAGATGCACATGTTTGTCAGACTCATTATGCTATAATTAGTGCCTGTGCATTGCACTATATATAAATTAGAACATAAAAAATTAAAGATGAACACAAATATGTCTACTCAATTTTAAAATCCAATTTAAAACCTTAAGTACGTCATTAATTGAGTAGGAAGCATTCCAAATTCAATTTGCCTCCATGTCCACGAAAGTCTTTCAGCCCAGACGAACTTCTCCTTTGACTGCCTTGGTTAGTCTCTATGTCAAGGGTTTTAATCCTAAAGGCTTTTAAAATGCAAGACTTTAGAAAACTGACTTAAGCTCCAAGCTATGGCAGTGCTGATTCTTAATGTATAAAAATGCTAATATAATATAAATGGACTTGGAACATTTGCACCAAGAGCACTAATGGCCATATGGACTACTGATAGGAGTGGATCCCTTAAAGTTACTGACTTAGCTATATACACAGTTTAAGGTCATTTAAGAGATAACTTATAGGCCAGATGTCTAGAAAAGTACTCTCATAACATCTGTAGTTTGTTATGCAAGTATATATTTAAAGATTATTGACCCCCAAAGACCACAAAAGTCCCTTTGGAGCCATCATAGTTAACGATGCATTGATCTTAATGAAAAATTCCAGCATTGCCAGGCAGCCTACAGTGTCGGCACCAACGTGGACATTCTGTTCTTATGCAGAGTCTCAACACCACAGATGGGAATGGTGTCTTTAGTGCCACAGTGGTCTAATCATATCAACCCCACTAAGAGAGTCCTCAGTTTATGGCTCACTGAGCAATATTGATCAGCACCGTTCCTCAGGAACCATTATCATTTGTCATGTCATATTGTTCCTGCTGCAATCTCTTGCATTTTAAGTTGCTGCAACAGTTGAGTAGCCCAGATTCTAGGTAAAAAATTATCTAATTTTTCTTCCGTATTCTCCCCTTTCAGAAAATATGCCAAAGCATTATGACATTTTATGGTAAGCAACAGAGCCCACTTAAGATGATTGATGCAAAATAAATCCTATAACATATTATATTTTCTAGTTTTTTTTTTCAGGTCAATAATTTTTAAGCTGTCCAAATGATCCTTCATTTTTCCATTTGACCTCTATATGTATGATACATACAAACATTACTTTGGGGTTTTTCAATTACACCTCTTTCCAAAATTGAAAACAACTCATCTGTCTACCATGGCATTCTGACACTTCACAAACAATAATGTTCTAATGCCACAGGCCTTTTGAAGGTAGCTTTTTAATCTCAGAATATCTTGTGGGAGAAGGAGAAAGAGAGGCTGATTATCACCAGGCAAAATGTTCCCCCATATATACAATGCCCGATGCTGGAACTCAGACTATTGTATAACGTCCTAGGCTTCTAATAACTCCAGGGCTGACAGGCCAGGAGAGACAGAGGACCACAGTAACGTGCTAGGGACTCACCTATAGAGTCACCACTGGCACCATTATTACCATTGGCAGGGCAGTAATTCACCCCATATCAAGCTCACTGGTATAGTAAGAATACAAACACGGTAAAGAATGGAATATGTGAATCTGCATTCTTATGGAGTAAGTATATTAGATTATCATCTTATTTATATGCATATTTTACTTCTATTAATCCTATCTTCCAAGCTAAGGTACATATTCCTTAAGTACAATGATCATATATCCTATTACTATTCATTGTTTAACTCCACTGAGACTAGTACAGAAGACTTAACACAGTAGACTCATGTCTATTTTCCTACATGTAACAAGGATAATATTTTATAAATTAATAATGTGCCTTTCTAATGCATTCTCCTTAGCTAGCCAAAGCATCTTCCTGCCTAAGAGGAAGATTTTGGCTCAGTAAAGAAGGAATACAAAAAAAAAAAAAAAAGCCTAAGTAATATTCAACATCTTTAATCCAAAAATAGGATTTTGCAGAAAGACTGTAACCTTGCAAGCTTGCTACTATCTCCAAGGAGGATTTTATAAGTTTCTCAGGTTCTTAAGTGTATATACCAACAGCCAAGCTTTTTAAATGTGGCTCATAAAGTTTCTTAGTAGTATACTAAATATACCCCTTCTGCCAATGACAGCACAGGAGCAGAAGAGAGAAGAAGATTTCTACTAATTAAACACAATTAAAATTAATAAATACTCCTTCCAAGATTGTAAAGTTTTGTGAAGAAAATAAAAAGGAGCAAAGAAGAAAGATTTTCCTCTCTTGGGACTTCGGCCTGGAGACAGGGAGTTGCATTAAATAGGAGAGGGCATCAAAGACAGCAGAGGGCTCTTGACCATTTCCCTTTGAACTTGAGAAGATAATGGCTTTTGGAGATGCACTGTATCAGCTTGGGGCATAGCTGCATCAAAGTAAGCTCAGAAATGCACTGTGGTACGTACAGAAGAAGGATACCTTGACATTTATTTTTTTCCACGGTCTGTTTAGGGACCTTGCAGAGAGCATAGCAGAGGAGCAGTAAGGTGGCTTCACAGAGATGCAGAGGCACTGGCCACCCAGGCCAGAATCAAACGGAAGTTGGAGCCAGACCTCAGGAGGCTTGACAGCACTCGCAGGACTAAGACAAGGCAGTGAGCCAGTCCCAGGGGGCTCTGACCAAGCTGACTAAGAGGGCAGTGTACAAACGACCGCAGCACAGATTTGAACCACAATTGCCAGTAGAACAAGTAGCACCCGGTGGGCGAGGAGAGCTCCCTAGAGAACGGAAGAGAGATGAATGACTATATGCACACATGTGTGCACACCCACACAACACACTGCAGGGAGAGGAGCCAGAGGGCGCTCCTCCTTTAGGTAGGAAGTTGCCAAAGCCATACCCTTCTCCTCATGAATCATCAGCATTTTAGAAAAAAAAACTGAAGATGCAGACTGAGAAGCTGGGCTTTTTTGGTCAACAGACTGATCACCCCTTCTCATGAGAAGAAAAGTGCATGCTTTAGGCAGCGGTCACTCGACAAAACTCTTTTAATAAGAATCTATTTCAACAGCTCTTTAAGGCAGGGATCACATCCTCCAACAGGCCTATCCAACTCCAGATGTGTAAATCTGAATTTGAATAGCTTTAAGTGAAGCCTGCACTTTCCATTTAGCCACTGACCTCACTACTCCTTATAATCTCACACCTGGTGCAGTGAATTCATTTATGTTATTTGCCTGACCCATGTAAGCAATGATTTTGTGACAGTTTGCTTTAAAAATGGTAAGATAATTTAGGTCAGTTTCTTTTGGTTGAATTTACATGTTGGAAAAAAGGAACTTGCAAATTAAGAAGCTTTTAAAATTAGATGGATACAAGATTTCTTAGGCAAGACACAAAATGTGTAAATGTAAAAGAAAAAATTATAAATTGAACTTTATCAAAATTAAATATCTCTGTTAATCAAAGAGCTCCATCAAATAAGAGAATAACTTGAAATAACTTGAAGTCCCATCATTTAAATAACTTGAAATGATGGGACTTGCAGCAAAGCCTTGGCCAAACCATTAATTACCTGGAGCCCACTCCCCAGGACTGCATAAACCTGCAGCAACAATAACAATAAAGTAGACATCAGTGAAAGAGAACAGCTAAAGAGGTCAGTCAGGATAAAATGCCGTTTAGGGGAAAAGTGGTGTATTCTGATGAAGTGATTAGATGAAAAAGAAAAATATGATTTGCTTCTTGGGCTATCAGGATATGGGATTCTAATTATATTACATAACATATACTTAAAATACCTACATTGTACTATATATGTATATAACTAGAAAAGAAATTAGGTTAGAATGCTATCCTTATTATATTCTTGAAGTACTTTATCAACACTTCTTTTAGTTATGCAGAGAAGCAACAAGAGATCCCTAAACACATTGTTTACAGTAGAAATACCAGAATCCTTCTGGTTATTGCAATTCTGTCTTTGGCATAGTAAACAATATCAGATTGGGTTAGTCTTGTGAACTCACCCATCCACCATCACCCACTACAATAAATCAAGAGGAGTAAAGAATTCACATTCATGAATAAAATTAATGGTAACCTTCAGGGAAAATTTAGTAAGAGATTTGGTAAAGTCATTTCTACGTATTTTCTTTCAGAATAGAAGTGAAACATGAAATGAACTAAAACTTCAAACTAGTCCAAATCTGGATTCTTTGCTTATGATTGCATGTCAATAATAAGATACGTACATATAAAAAAACAGATAACCAACCACTATTAGAATCCAGCAATACTAAACAGAATAATATAGATAAAGTTGGGGATTTTTTTTTTCAAGCTTTTTTAGCATCCTGCTTATGACTTTGCTGTCATTTTCACTTTTTACCAGTAATTTGTTTATTTACAGCTATAGCTATAGACTTAAACTATAGCTATAAAGATAAGAGTGCTTTCAACATCAAAATGCAAAAAAGCTTAATGGGTCTATCTGGAGGAGGAAATGGTAGCTGACTAGCATTTATGGTAAACCCATTCCTTCCACAGAGGGATGGTGCGCCATGTGCAAAATGGCCTCAATCAGTTTCCAGTGTCAGCAGCCGTCTGCACCAGCGAGACCCAGTTCCAGAGCCAGCAGTACCAGGTCTTTCCACGCACCAGACAGTGACAGCTGAATCTGTTTGGTGGCATCTTATGTCTTATTTTGTTCTTCCTCAACACCTACAATGCCACAAAGACAGATTTTGCCCTTGAAATACATTTATCTTTTGTTTGTAACTAGATTCCATTTACTTTCTCAAATTAAAAACAAGTCTTTCTGCAGCAAAAATTTAGAACATTTACTTAATATTTCCCATTGTCTTTGCTTTTATTTTTAAAGATTTGTTTTGCAATGAGTCGTCTCCATTTAAATCATTAAAATAGAAATGTATTCACTGTCTAACGATCATCAATATCAACAGAGCATTTAATTTACCTTTTTTTTTTCACTAGAGAGCCTTTTCCCTGAAATTCTGTATCTCCTCTTAATGATTGAAAATTTTCTCCTACGGAGTCATATCTCAACATATACTGTTAAAAGATTGTTTAACAAGTTACATTTTCCTTGCCTACTTCTTCTATTAAGACAGCGTGGAAAGAAAATGAACCCTCCAATATCTCCCAGTGGTGTGCATCTGTTACACGCTGATGTAAGAACCGCAGAAAATCTAAAATGAGCTGGATCTGCATTTGTCCCTCTGTTCCGTGTTTTTCCCACGAGAAACACTTTGTTACACACAAATGACCGCAGCGTAAACATTCCCCCTAGTTTCTTCACAGGCAGCTAGGACAGTGTTTACTTAGAACCCTGCCTTTTTCTTGTTTGATGCCTGTGTAATTAACATCAGCCCTGGAAAGTTTTAGAAACAAGGCCAAGCCTACAAGTTTCCACAGCTTATCTGGCCTTTTCCCAACTTCACCCTCTGACTTTATTAATTTGTTGACCAAACTAACAAAAAGTAATCATCCATTAAATAGGTAGATTCTCCCCACTTGACAGTTTCCTGCTTAATCAGTGATGTATGGAATGAACACTCATTTTTTTCCATTAGTCTCTGAAACATATTCCAATTTGGAAGTGTGTTATCAAAGAATAATTTAAATTATACTGTTGTCACTGGAAATGCAGCCAATTATTAAAAATTGGACCCACAGCAGCGAAGGGATGAAAACGTACTATGAGATGCTTGGTTGTAAAGAGGCAGCTATGATAAGGATAATGAAATTTTTGTAGCCTTTTTAACAATGACTTCTGCATCAGAGTCTTAGTCACTTCAAGGTGAATGGCAATAAATAAATATACATTTTGTATTCTTTTCTTCCCCTTTGCAGGTCTCATTTCTTGCAAATTCCCATACCGCAACTCCATACTCCAACTCAAGTTCTTATATCCAATTCATTTCACCTTCAAATAATTTTTCATTTTAACCCATAACATGATAGTCTTATAAAAAGTATAACTGAAAACAATGTCTTATCTCTTCAGAATTATTTTTATCATGGAAATTAGTTATAAACTTCAGGAAAACATTGGTAAGGAATATGGTAAAGGCACCCCAGATTGAGTTAGAAATATTAAGTCAATTAAAATTAGTCCCAATTTCTAATCCTTGGACATTAAGTTTAAAAAATTTGGTAAAGTCATTTCTGTGAGGTTTGGGTTTTTTTCCAGAAAAAAAATAAGATAATAAGTGAACTAATACCCAACCCAGACAAGCCAAAATCTGGATTCTCTGGACTTGAATTTGAATTCAATGATCCCACCTCTGATATATTTAAAAGCATTTCTCCCCTTTATTTGGGGGATGATGTTTCTTCTCTTGTAGTGAAAAACCCCTCCGTTTTCATTTGAAAGGCAAAAACACACAGCTTAGAGTCACACTGCTTTTCTAAGGTGCTTGAATTAAATTATCTATTAAGTGTCCTAAATAAATTCACTCTATCACAGGATAGAAAGTATTAATGAAAGCAGTAACTCCCATGCATGACTGTCCTCCCAATATCTCTTAAAAAATGGTCACATTTCTGCTGTCGTTTATTCCACAGGCTAAAAATTCCAAGCTCTATCGACCATCCCTCAACTGACATGGTTTCCCCTTGGTTGCTATCCTCTGGATCCACTCATTTGTCTCATTTATCTCCATTGTGGAGAAACAGCATAGCTTAAGTGATCCAAATTAATCCTTACTGCCCTTGAAATGTTTCTCAGTACTTTCATATGAATATAAGTATCTCTGCTAAATGCTGAATTCACAATACTTCCAAATGTTAAACTCTCATCGTCAAGAAGCGTTTGGGACGTTCTTCAATGCGCTGCTGCGGCCTCTGCGGCATGCTTCATCTTGGGGTGCAGAGGAGCCCTCTCAGAGTAATTCAGAGCACTAAGTTGAACAGAACTACCTTCCCCCCATGCCTCTCAATCCTTCTGCCTCTTCTTATGGCTAGAGAAGAAAGCAGGTATTTTGATTTAAAAGCAGAGCTCTTCTGCCTTCGTTAAAGTGACATATATATATAAACCGTAATAATGTCAACAAAATAAAATCAGATTCCCATGAATAAATGGACTCAATTCAGTGCCACAGTTATTCACATGAGAGGCCAGGATGCTACAAGAAGAAACAAGGCAGAGTCCCAAGCCTCAAGGAGATGACAACCTAGTCAGCAAACAAGTATATTCACGTGACAAGTATCTGTGGAGTTTTTACTACCTGCTAGACACTTTGGCTACATATCAGTGAATACAACATTCAAAAACCCCTGCCCTTAGGGAGCTTACTTTCTAGCAGGAGAGGTAGACAATAAACAATTCAAATAATAAATAAGTGAATTTACACGATAAGTAATAGAGTTATCAATAGGCATGCTAGATGATAATATGGAAACTAACAGATCAGATTAAGGGGTATCAAGAATAATTGTGGGGTAGACAAGTTGAAATTTTACCCAGTGGCCAAAGCAGTCTTCATTAAAAAATTAATATGTAAGCAAACATTTCAAGGAAGCAAGGAGGAAAACATACGGATAGCTGGGGAAGAACATTCCAGAACGAGCAATCAGAGCAAAAGCCCTGAGGCAGGAAAGCGCCTTGACTGTCTGAGGAATAGCTAAGACGCCAGAGGAGTTAAAGCAAAGTGAGCAAGGGAGAGAGGACAGATTCGGCCAGAAAAAATAATGCGGTGAGATGGGGAGTGTTCCTCTAGGTCTTGTAAGGCCTAATAAGTACTTTTTACTTTGAGTGAAACAGGGAACCAGAGCGTGCTCGGGACAAAGCAGTAACTCCATACACATTATGCTTTAAAGGATTCTGCAACTATATTGAACGTAGACTGCAGGGAAGCAAGACTATAAGCAGGCAGACTGCTGAGGAGGCGACTGCAGTTATCCAGATGAAGGATGGCTGTTGCTTGGACCAGAGAAGTAGCAGAAAGAAAAAGGAAAGTGGTCAGGATTTTCGTAAACAACTAGCCATAATACAGTGAGGTGGTTGTTTTAATAGAGAACACAACAGTGAAAGCAACAATAATTCCACCAAAGAAAAGATTTGTAGTCAAAGTGACAACTTAGCTGAGTTCTGAATGACATGTGAAAGTTCATCAGGAAAAAGACTCAGGAAGACCAACCCAGAGAAGGTAACTGCAGGGAGCTGCTGGTTGCCAGGAGAAACACGGAGCATGACCCGTTCCCTAGAGAACTGACAGTCTCGGCAGAGGGGTGAGACCGTAGGACACTTAAAAACCAGAGTCCCAGGGACCGCTGGAATGAAAATTGGCAGAGGGTCATTGGACTACAGAAATAAACAACAATGCCAGCAACATATTCAAGAAAAGGAACCAAAGAGGTAGCAGGAAATGTAGGGAAAGTAAGCCCAATTCACGAAGGGCCCAAAGGACGACCCTAACTCTTCTGCAAACATTACACTGGCCCTTAAATCACCGTGCAAGGTTCCCTGCAATCTTATTCTCCACCACTAGCTCTCACCAACGCACCAAACCAGTACCTTACCAAAGAATTCCAAGATTGCCCAGGCAAATAAAACAACTGTGTTGTTTGTTGCTCAAAATTCCTAACTTTTCACCATGACCGATGTGGCTCAGTTGGTTGGGTGTCGTCCTGCAAAGCAAAAGGTCGCCAGTTCCACTCCCAGTTGGGGCACATGCCTGGGTTGCAGATTCAGCCCCCATGTGGGGTGTGTGCAACCAATCAATGTTTCTCTCTCACATTGATACTTCTCTCTCCTCCCTCCCTGCCCCTCTCTCTAAAAATAAATAAATAAATAAGTAAAATCTTTTAAAAACAATTCTAATGTCTCTTCCCATAATAACATATACTCAAAACTTAGGCTAAATTTTAACATGCTTGAAAAGTAAGGTGTTGGGGTGACTACAGAGGAGCAACACTCCGAATTTTCTTTGGTTGGTTTTCTCTAGGCTCCCCCTTACTTCTGAAGCAGTAGTGCAACAAGAACACCTGACACTCCTTCCGCTCCAAAATCTGCCATTCATTCTTGTCCTTCCCTACAAACCCGTGTATCCTTTTCTCCCCAAGAAAACCAAAACAGCAATGATAGAACAGAAGATGCTTCGGGGCCAGTCCCCCCGCCACTCCAGTTTACCTCCATCTGCCCTCCCTTCATCACAGGCAAGTTGCCTTACCTTCGCTCCTCCACAAAATCCAGCACTTCTGCCTGGAAGCCCCTTAAAAAATCCAAGCAAGCATGACCTGCTGCTAAGCTAATACCAGAATAAAAACAATATTTAAAATATATTAAATGCTTAGTCAGTTTTAGGCACAGTTTCATTTAGATAATCTATACATCAACCCTAAGAACTAATACTGTTATTATCTCAAGTGAAGCAGAGACACGTAACAAGATCAAGCTGACACAACTAGTGAATGAAGGAGACAAGATGTCTCGTTCCCAAGTCCTGATTACTCCTGCACATCAGTATGAACTTAATTACCTCCATCATTTTCCCCGTTGTCTACAGCTATAGAGAGCAACCTTAGTAGGGACAGGTTTCTGGGTTTCCCCATGCCTTCCCCAGAACGAAGACTGTTAGCAGAGTGCCATCAAGAACAACTCAGTACACCTGCCCAGGTACATCTGTCCTAGCAGCTGACCAAATGAGAAAGGGAAGAGTCATGCTCCTCCTTTTTCCCCCCATCAGCTTCCACTCTAATTCTTTGTAATTACAGTGGACAATAGTTGAGTTTCAATGAATACAAATTTATACAGTGAAGTAAAAGTCACCATGAAAAAATATCCACTAACAACTTACTTATAAAATGAATTTCTACATAGACTGGCATCTAACTCTTCAATGTAAATTTTAAACTGAAACAGCAAAAGATGAAAATTTTCATGAAGCCAATAAAATTATTGTAAGAGAACTGCTCAAGTGAAACACAAAAACACTAACTTATGATGATCTGACATAGGTACATAAATTTTGAACATGAAAAATTAAAAATTTGACAAGAATTATAAATACCTCACAACAGAATGATTTCATATTGAAGAGTTAAGAGAGATTTCTCAGGTATTTTTTTTTGCAGAAAGAAACAAAAGAAAAATACCCAGCACTTGATTTTACCCTATTTCTTTTCATAGTTAGTTCATAGTTAAGTGATTACCCACATGTTGTCATATATAGACTAGGACAGGCGATTTCGATAGTTTTTAGTTTTGTCCTTTAAGATAAAATCCCAAATTTTGGTTCCCATTTTACCTCCTGTAATAATTTATGTAGACATCTTACTTTCTCCATGATACTGTGTGTCCCATCCTTAAACACAGAAGCAGCGCCATAAATATCTGATAAATTAAAGAAAAATCAACAAGAAATATCACACCATAATAATGCCTTAAGGTCGAATACCTAAGTTATTAACTAGCAGGTGTTGAACCATGGGCAAATAGTAACAAGAATGGCAAAGAGAACAGGTGTCTGCCAGCACAGGCTCCGGGATCAGCCTGAGTAGGACGAGCTGGGGACGTGGAGGTGGGGGAACAGTGAAACCAACAAAAGCAGAGGCTCTTCACTTCAGCTACTATCAGGGTGCACTGCAGCCATGCCATTCTAAGTTACTACTTGCCAAAGCCCATCAAGATTGCTTCCATGCTCTTTAGCACTTCCCCTTCCACCTTTGAATTAACCTTTTGGGGGAGAAAGATTGTGTTTTTGAAAAAGTAATACAGTTAAAAAGACCAGCACTTCATTATACTCTAGTTGTTCTTGCCATCAGCTCATAGTTAAATGATGATGAGAATCCCCTAAAGACTCAGAACTTAGTGTGAAGACTCTGATTCGCATGTAAGAAACCATCGTGAGTGTCAAATAACTAGGATGACTTTAATTGGCTAGTTCAAGTTTCCCTATAAATACACACTCTCATAAATAGTTGAGGGAGGGCTCCAAAAAAAGTTTAATTCAGTTACAAAACGAATGTTAATGTTCAACATATATGTTAGTTGCCTGTTGCTGCTATAACAAATCACCATGAACGTAATGGCTAAATCAACACAAATTTATTATCTCCCAATACTGGAGATCAGAAGTCCAAAATGACTTTCAGTATGCTAAAATCTAAGTGACTGCAGGGCTGTGTCCCTCCTAGACATTCTAGTATAAAATCAGTTTTCTTGCTTTATTATAGCTTCTACAGGCTGCCAACAATCCCTGGCTCATGACTGCCTTCCAACATCAAAGTCAACAGTGAAAATCCAGTCTTTCTCACGTTACATCGCAATGACACCAACTCCTCTGACTCCCTCCTCCATGTTTACAGGATCCTGTGGTTACATGGGTCCCACCCAGATACTCCAGGATAATCACCACAGTTTAAAATCAACTGATTGACCATCTTAATTTCAAGCAAGCCCTTTTGCCACATAGCACAACATATTTACAGGTTCTAAGGATTCAGCATGAGGACAGTTAGAGGACTGTTATTCAGCCTACCACAGTCTGTCCCTACACCCCCAAAGATTTTTGTCCTTCTCACGTGCAAAATACATTTGCTCTATTCAAATCCCCACAAATCTCAACCCATTATATATCAACCCGAAGTATAAATCTGGCCTAAATTCGTATCAGTTCAAAAGCCCCAAATTTCATCATCCACATTAGGTATAAATGAGGCTTTGGGTGTAATCATCCTGAAGCACAATTCCTCTCCATCTGTAAATCTATGAGACTCAAGAAACAATCTGTCTGCTCCCAAAATACACTGGTGGGATAGACATAGGATAAATTATAGGCATTGCCATTTGAAAAGAGAGAAAATGGAACTTAAAAAATTATACACCAGATCCATGCAATTTTGAAATCCAGCCAAAAAAAACTGTATTTGGTTTGAAGATCCGGGAATAATCCTCTGTGATTCTTGGCTCTGCCTTCTGGGTTCTTAGCTCTGCCTCCTGAACTCTCAGTTCTGCCCTCTGAGTCAATGTTATCGTTTCACTTTCACCATAGTGAAACAGCTAATGAGATGCCACTTGGGTCAGCCTGGTTTCTAAGCCCACCTCTTAGTTATTGTATTATTCTATTCTATTGACAATGACCACTGTCCCTAAGTACACATGAGCTCACTGACTGTCATACTGAAGACATACTCACTGATACCTTACTTTCCCAGTGCTGTTACCTTTGCCATCTAAAGTCAGTGGCCCTTCACCGAACACCCAGTTTCACTCTTGTTTTCAAATACTGGTGTAAGAGTAGACTTGTGAACACATTTTTCCTTTGTATGCTATATAATAAAATATAATTATTAAGTAATAGTAAATTCATAGTACACAATAATTTATAAAAATTATTTATAGTTTCAAAAAGTAATGAATTGCAAGCATCTTAAAAGTAGCCAAAGAGAAGAATGAAGGGGGCAAAAGGAAAAGAAGTATTAAATAAGCAGAAATCACTGGGAAACTATATGTTGAGATTAGTTTAAAGCTAAGAGACAAAATATGGCTATACTGCTGCAGGAGGCATTGAATGGTTCAAAATCTGTCCCACCTCTGATAACTCCAAGTAACTTCGCTGATAGGTTTATTTGAAATCTGAGAACATCTCACAGGTTTTGTAATGTGTTACTATTCTTGCTATGACATTTTACACACTATACAAACATATCTGCAGTACCCACAATTCACTATAAATCGACTCCATAAAATCTTCAGAGTCTGAAAGCTTTTCCCTCTCTAAAATCCACAGAATCCCAGAGTAATAGAAGGAAAGAGTCAGCGCTGACTTCTTAAAAACAGTTTCCACATTGCAATAACGGGAAAGAGACCTTTCCAAAGTAACTATGATGCAAGGCCAAAGGTCTACCTGTTATCCATTCCAGAGTCTAAATCTTAGAATAAAATAAGTCATTAGAGTATAATGAATACATCAGAAATGCAAGCCTACCGAGAACAGGGCAGGCAGCAAATACTTGCTGATTGATTGGTTATATGAAGTAATGTTCATAATTTGGCAGAAAATGAAATTTTACATCTTCAAATTTCACACACTATATTTGTTAGGCATTTACTCTAAATCAGAGATTTTCGAACAGTGTGCCAAGGCACACTGGTGTGTCAAAAGAATTTTTAAAACATGCAATATTTGACTGTTTAGTCAGGGCCCTGACCTCTTTTCCCATAGACTGTCAAAAAATATGACAATAGCCAACAGAACAATGGCCATGTGGTGTGAATGAATCAAAATTATACCTATTTTTTGGTGTGTAGCAGATCAGCAAAAAATGTAATATATTTTTGGTGTATAGCAGAATATCAGTAATTAGCTTATGTGTGCCATGAGATGAAAAAGGTTGAAAGTCACTGCTCTAAATATTGGGCTTGGTACCAACAAAGGAACAAAAAAGAAACCCAACTCATCAATGTGCACTGATATGTACATAGTTACTATGGACAATTCAAAGAATATACATTTCATGAGATTTATGTATTCACTATACAATGCCTAGCTTGAAGACCTAGCAATCTAAATGAAAATGAATACTAGACATTTCTTTAAAAAATTAATCGTGAAAAGATCTTTATTTCTTGAGACTCTTTCCTAAAAATTGTCTAATTGTCCAGCATCAGCACATAAAATGCACAGTCCTGATGGTTCTATTCCTGACAGCTCACTCTTCAGAAGCAGCTATAAAGAACACTAACATAATTTACAGGACCTTTGAAAAATTTGAGGGCACTTAAACACCATTTGTTATTGGAGCTTTAGCTTCTGTAAAGCTTTCTACTTATTCAAATATGCAATCCTGAAATAACTTTCTATCCAATTCACGGGATTGACAATCAGAGGTATGAAAAGGAAAAAGAAAGAAAAAGAAACAGGTTTAACCCTAATGATACATCTATTTTACTCTCAATTTTTATGACAGTCTGGTTTTATTTTCTTTATTAGATTTGGTCATTTTTTAAAGGATTCAATATCCTCCCCCCAAAAAAGACCTTTGAGTAATAAAAACAGAATAAGTAAAATAAAATATTTATCATAAATATGTCACAAAAATATTTAGTGGGCTCATCATAATGAAAACCAAAAAAAAAATGCATTTTAATTTGCTATAAGAGTAACCATGTTTTAAATAAGTGAACCACATGTCCATTTCCTCCCTTTCCAAAGTGTAAGCTGTCTGGTGTTTCTGTCCATGGTGACACTTACTGGCTGGATCAGGCAATAACACCACAGCGGAAACACTCGGGTTTTATTTTATGCCTATTTCTTGGTGGCAGATTTGCTGAAGTGGTCTTATTTTGCATATCCAACTCTAGTAATTATGAGTTGCCCTTCTTTTGAAGCCACAACACCAAAATCACAAAAGAAAACTCTGGGTGGGGTGTGGAGCAGATGCTTTAGCCAGTCCACTAGACGTGTTGAACTCCGTCTCTCTTGCCTTCACCTGTCCTTCACTATACGTGAAACTAATCTTTCTGTATGGTTAGCTACCTCTTAGAAACTCATATAACAGCATCTTTGCCCAAACCAAACAACTGGCCAAAGCTTTAGTAAGTCAAAGGTGAAGGATTGATGCTTTGGAATTTGCTTCTGACTATACACACACACGCGCACACTTAAATAAAATTTAAAATGTAGACATTTCTGCCAATTCCCCCGACATCAAAAAACAAAAGTTTTAAAATCTCAGGTATACAATTAGTGATGATACAGATAGACTTTTGAATTAACACATTTGAAATATTTTCAAAATAATTGTTAAGCAATATTATTACCATTGATGGAGAAGGAAGAATATAATCTTCCAATGAGGAATTTTGTCTCAAATATATTGTTTGTGATGCACAGTAGATAAAGCTACTGAGAGGTATTAATTTTTCCGGAAAGCCAGCCACATAAAGAAATTCCTCCCAACCAGGAACCATTGTACCTGAAACTTTCAAAGAGCAGTGTCTTAACTAAAATTAAGCTATCCTATTTCCTACCTAAATCAATTTTACCCAAATGAGGCATTTGTGTTATAATTCATTGTTCCCTAGACTCTAAAACCTACCATCTGCCATCGGAGTTTCTGTACAGTAATTAAGGCACTATCCATTAGAACTGGCAAGAGTTCAAAGTAAGCGGCGGGGGGGGGGGGGGGGGGGAGAAAAACCAAGCCATTTAAAAGGAAATGGAAGGTGTATACACTTCACACTGAGCCCTCCACATCTCGGTTCACACAGGGTCATCCATGAAGCAATACAGAAGAGTGGTGAGGCCAACTCCTCCCGGGGTTGTCCGGACTAAACCCGCACAGGGGACTCAGCAAGCTCTTCATACCTTGAAAGAGAAAGGCTTTCGTCCCATTATGCAGCCCAGGGACCTGGCGCACTCCAGTCGTGGATTCCCCAAGTTCTAACTCTGTTAAGACGTCAATCTGTAGGGAAGGGTCCACACCAAGCCCCCACACTGGTGGAAGTGGAGGTGGGGGAGGAAAGAAAGAAAGAAAGAAAAACCTCCATCAAAACGCAAGCCTCTTCCTCCAGAGCAGCAAAGAACCGCGTCTCCGAAATCACCCTGAGAACTGAGGAGGAGAGGCAACTCCCTCCTCTGCCACGGAGAGCCTCACCTGAGATGAACAGCCACACTTTAAATAGCGGAGCACCCAGTCCCATTTCGGTGACCTACTTTAGACCCTTCTGGGTGCAAAGTTCCCCTAAGGCCCTCAGACCCTCCCGTCTCCAAGAGAAGCACAGAAAAAATTCAAGCCAAACCCGCCCCCTATGCCAAGCTTCCCACTCAAGACCTACTTCAGGCGGAGGAAAAGCGAGGTGTCCCCAGCCAGGTGGGGCTGCCCCAGACCCAGCCATCCCCTCACCGCCCCCCCCCCCCCGCCCCAGCTAGGTAGCCACTCACCTGCTCCGAGACCGAAGATCAAACAGAATGTTCTCAGTAAGACCCGAGACTCCATGGTGTGGATCTGCTCAGTCCATCGTCTCCCTCTTTAAAAATAAAAATAAAAATTGAAGTGGTTCTTGGAATCAAGCGGGAAAATAGCGTTCGTCTCTCCAGCCTCTGCCTCAGATTTACTGATCAGTAGGATCAGTACGATTTGGTTGCCTAAGAAAAGAAAGGGAGGACCCCCCAGGCACAGGAAGAACTTGGACCCTCCAATGCGCACATCATTCCCGCACACACTGCCAGAGCCGAGGCAGCGGGGCAGGCTGGGCGGGGGTCCAGCGGGGAGGGTTGGACTCGCCTGGAGGCTGCTCTGGGGGGGAATCAGCTCCGGAGCCCAAATAAAAGCGGCAGAAGGCACGCACACCCAGAAGAAAGGGGGCGGACCCAAGAAAGCCTGGGCTGGGGCGTCCGGCACCCGTCTGTCTTCCCGATGCCCAAACCTGTTGTAAAGACAGAGACAATGGAGAGAGCTCCGGAGAAGACGCTCGGAGGAGACCCGGCTCCTCCGAGGAGGGAGGGGCAGCGCGGGAGGCGGGGAGAGTGAGAAGAGGGAGGGACCGCCGAGGGCGAGGCCCGGAGCTCTGCGTCCCTCTCTCGTAGGGGTCCTCGGTCTGCAAGCTCCTTCTGGGCCACCCCGGAGCAGCTGCAGCCTCCACCCTCCTCCTTCCTTCTCTCGCTGGCCCAGGAAATGCCAACCACCTTTGGGATCCAAAGATCTAATTCAAGGTGCTAAGTTGATAGGCGGTCTTTCCTCTGACCCCTTGATTTCAGGCGCGAGTCTTAAAAGACAGACGGAGAGAAAAGACCACCCAGCCGCATAAGGCAAGGCTAGAACTCAACAAGCTCGCCGGCTTTTTAGGCAAAAGAGAGAAGCCTGCGGACGGTTGTGCGTGGGCTCCGGAGCAGCCCCGGGGACTGGAGAGGGGACTCCCTCTCCGGGGCGCGCAGGGAAGGGCTCCTGAAGCCCGCTAGACTCCCAAGGTGGGCTGGGCGATGAAGGAAGAAACTGGCGGAGACGCGTAGCAAGCCTAGGAAGCTCTGGGAGCCCGAGAAGGGAGGTTCCCTGCCCGGGGCGGGGCGCAAGAGAGCTTCCCCAACGCAGAGATCTGGGGAGAACTTAGCCAGCAACTGCTGGACAGCTCCGGGAACTCGCGCCCCCTTACCAAACAGCCGAACGGCGCGGAGACCAGGGCTCTAGATCTCCATCTAGCACAAGCCACCTAGCAGGAGGCAAGGGCCACAGAGCCAGCGTGCCTGCCCACACAGAACAGAAAAGCTAGACGGACAGACAGAAAGATATGAAAGAGAGAGAAGAGAGCAAGAGCGAGAGAGAAAGAAAGACCTAACCTGGGAAGGAGAGAGAAGCCACCACCCCATCACTGACCATGTTCATGAATGCTCTCCACCCACTCTTTCACCATACGTGCGGGAACCGTAACAGTGAGGTCGTTTAAGATCTAATCCTCAGCAGGGCAAAGTATATTCAAGGTCGATGGCACATTATATTTTCAACATTGCCCTAAAATTTTGAGGTAAATTTTGAATAACGACATTTAACTTCCATATTGAAAATGTAAGAGTTTGAAAGCAATTAAAATGTTAATCTAGACAAAGACAAATTGAGTCTCTTAACTTTCCATCCCTGCAGGCAGATCCTGAGTTCTCCACCAGGATCCCGTACAGCTAGTTACCAAAATACACACTGGGAGGAGTCTGGGGCTCCTGCAGAACAGTTGTGTACTATACTACACTGTCATGGGGGGAGGGGGACATTTTTAGGTTTGTCCTTGGAAATTTTAAGGGAAAAAAAAGCAGAATCTGGAAGCTTTTTCAAATTAATTTTTAATTATCTCTCTGTATCAAATATTCTATGTGTTGTAATAATTCTACTTCTAATTTTGTAGACTTTGAGAAATATTCCAGTACTTACATGAGTTCAAGTATTGCTGTATGAGTTCTCCTACATTTGTAAAACTACACAAAATAAAATTAATGTAATGGAATTGAATTAATTCAAAGAATATTATTCATCAGGGAATTAAAGATCTTTCTATGGCATCACATTGAATTGTAATATGTATCTACAAAAGTTCCATAAAATATATTTTAAATAATCTCATTAAAGTTCTATTGCAAGATGAAATGAGAAAGTAAATATAGAGCTACGTACATGTTTACACGTAAAAGTTCTCCTAACCTACTTGCATTCTGCCAGATCATAGGATCAGTGCCCCCCTCCAGGCTCTCTCTCCCCTGATGTGCTGACAGCTGGTGGTTAGTGAGCTTGTCTCTAGTCAGAGCAGGGGCTCCCAACCTGGGCAGGGGTTTTCAAGCTTAGAGTCACCAACATTTTAAGGTTGGACAATTCTTTGTTAGGACTGTCCTGTGCCATGTAGA
Organism: Glossophaga mutica; assembly: GCA_039655065.1. Taxonomy (NCBI): domain Eukaryota; kingdom Metazoa; phylum Chordata; class Mammalia; order Chiroptera; family Phyllostomidae; genus Glossophaga; species Glossophaga mutica. Next base: position 46,019,239 of record CM077304.1, read on the forward strand.
ATGATGAATGGTACGCATGGTCTCTACCCACTAAATGCCAGTATTTTTCAGTATTTCATTTTATCTATGCATCTTTTAACCATATCTTTTTCTTGTATAACTTTTGAAATTGGTATCCTAAGACTGACAGCTATCACAGTGGAGGGAGGCTGGGGGCTGGATGAAAGAAGGTGAACAGATTAAGCAAAAAAAGAAAAAAGAAAAATATATATATGACGCATAGACACAGACAAAGGTGTGGTGATACCAGAGGGAAGGAGGGGCGAAATGGGGCAGGAAGAGACTTTGCTTGGGGCGATGGGTATACGATCCAGTGTGCAGATGGTGTTTTATTTAATTGTATACTTGAAACCTGTATGTTTTTGTGAACCAATGTTACCCCAATACATTCAATAAAAAAATAAAATAAATGTATGTTTCTCTAGCTACAAAAATAAATTGAAATAAAACTAGTGTTCCAGGGAAGAACATATACTATTTAAGTGTTTACCATCTACTTAAAAGTCCGTAAGTTACCACATCAATTGAAATACAGAAACTTTACAACCACAGTGGTCCCTTTATCCACATCCCTTTATGCTGTGATTATCTTATGTGTTAAATAAACATACACTGAAACTTCCCTTAGACAATGTTAAAATTTTTGCTCACAATCATTTTGGTGGAAATAATAATTCCTTCCTACACCTCCTTCCTCCCCCCCCAAAAAAAACATGTCTATGTCCTAATCTCAACAATCTGTGAATGTTATTTTACATGGCAAAAGGGATTTAAGGTTGCAGATGGAATTATGATTGCCAATGAGGTGATCTTGAAATAGGGAGATTAGCCTGCATTAACTGAGTGTATCCAACCTAATTGGTAAGGTCGCTAAATGTGGAAGAGGGAGGAAGAAGAGAAGGTCAGAGTAGTATAACAGGAGAAAAAAATGTTCTGCTTATAAAAATAGAAGAAAAAAAGGTTAACAGCCAAGGTACACGGGCAGCCCCTAGAAGCTGGAAATGTTGAGGAGAGGGAACAATATGGCCTCCAGAGAGAAAACAATAGTGCCAACATCCTGATTTTAGTCCAGTGAGGTCCATTTTAGACTCTGAAACCACAGAACCATAAGATAATAAGTTTGTGCTGTTTTAATCCACTAAATTTGTGGTGATGTGTGTCAACATCCACAGAAAATAATATCATTACTTACTACGTAATAAAAAGGTCAGTCAAAACGGTGGCCTGTGTTGACCCTGAGAGGCTCCCCTTCCACCATAAATGCATATCAAAGCTAAATAAAATGTTCAAGAATTTTTTATTCATGTGGAGTTTTAAATTTAAAAAAGAAAGAAAGAAAATCCCCAGGTGCCAAGGGGGAAAGGAGGTAGCTGGGGACAGGTGAAGAAAGGAGCAGCTGGTGCGATGATCGATGATCGGGAGAGGGCGGGACACGGGCTTTCAGATTGGACAGGGACACTGAGACAACGGGGTCGGATTCTAACGTTCACACGAGAACTAGAACAATGGGACATGGCCAAAGCCAGAAGACATAAAGATGTTGCTGACTCCTCTGATAAAAAAGAGGGAACTTGGAAGGGTTATACTATTTTTTTTTTAATGAAACTTTAAAAATTTTGCACATTGGACTAAAAAAGGACAAAACTGCTGGCCAGCTGCGTGGGGCAGTATGTGGGAAATACCTATAACAAATGTCAAATTCCAAGCCTTGCTACTTGTCACTTGCAGGTACAAGGTTCAAAATTATACTCACCATGAGCATAGAAATTACATTCTAATAAAAGGGTCAGTTCACAAAGAAGATGTAACAATCCTCCATGTGTATGCACTAATAGCAAAGCTTCCAAACGCAGGAAATATTTACCCTAGAGAAACAGTAGCAGAACTGAAGGACTAACTAGACAAGTGCACAACTAAATTTAGCAACTTCTAACATTCTTCTCTCATAATCAATGGAAATCCTCAGTCCCAGGTTGTTTCAATGCCAAAGTCCTGTTAACATTTAAAGAATAAAAGACATCAACTATCCACAAATATTCAAGAAAACAGAAGACGAGGGAACACTTCTCAGCTCTTTTTGACACTCATACCAAAACCAGACTAAGATAATACACAACAAAAAAAGAAAACTAGAACAAAAACACAAAATATAGCTTTTGAACATGAGCACACAGAACGTAGCTTTTAAACATAATGCAAAATCTTCAAAAAATATTAGTAAATCAAATGACAATATATTAAAAAATAGTAAACGACAGCAAAGTGGGATTCATCCCAGGAATGCAACGTTGATTTAATATTTTAAAATAAATCAGTGCAATCTGCTGCATGTACAATCTAAAGAAAATAAATCATATAACATCAGTTGGTGCAAGAAAAGCATTTGACAAAATTCAACAAGTATTGATGATAAAATAACTCATTGCAAAATAAAATTTGAAGGAAACTTTCTCAATCTAATAAAGGACATTTTAAAAGATTCTACATTAAGAAGATAACTTATTGGAGGTTTCAATTAACACAATCAGCCAAGAGAAAGAAATAAAAGTCATTTGGATTAGAAAGGAAGAAAAATAATTTCTTCCTTCCCATAATGATTTGGTCATCTACATTTTAAAATTCCCAAAGCATTTAAGAAAAAGCTATTAGAAGTAGTAAGTTACTTTAGTAATGTTACAGAATATAAGGTCAACATATATAAATCAATTTATATCTCTATATACTAGCAAGAAATAATTAAAATGTAAATAAAAGTACCATTTATAAAGCATTATGAAATATTAAATACTTATGGAAAACTCTAAATATAAATAAGATTTTACCCTGAAAACTATAGAACATTGCTGAGTGAAATTAAAGAAGACCTAAATAAATAAAAACATTTATCATCATTGAAAAGATAATATTCATATTAATCTACAGATTTAAGATAATCCCAATAAAAATCCCAGTAGGCTATGCTTTTAGCAATTGAAAAGCTGATTATAAAAATTTATATGGAAAAGCAAAGAAAATTAAAAAGTCAAAAAAATTGAAAAAGGGAAAAATTGGAGGATTCCAACTGACTTTGCGACCATCTGTAAAGCCGTAGTGGTCAGATGGCATGGTGTTGGGGTGGGGACAGAGATGCCACTGAATGGAACAGAGTAAAGGACACAGGAATTGACCCGCATATATATGCCTTTTTAACTTTTTAAATTATTTTAAATTAAAGTTTACATTCAATATTATTTTGTATTAGTTTTAGGTGTGCTGCATAGTGGTTAGACACTCATATACTTTACAAAGTGCTCGCCTTGATATTTCCAGTACCCCACTGGCACCATAGAGCTGTTACAATATTACTGTCTGTAGTCCCTATGCTGTACTTTACATCCCCATCACTATCTTGTAACTACCAAAGTCCTTTCATCTTTTACACCCAGTCCCCCAAGACCCTACCCCTCTGGCAACCACCAATATATTCGCTGTGTCTATGAGTCTGTTTATGTTTTGCTGGTTCATTTATATTGTTCTTTAGGTTCCACATATAAGTAAAATCATATGATATGATTTGTCTTTCTCTGACTGACTTATTTCACTTAGCATAACACCCATTTAGCCATTTAATTACATGCATTTAAAGTAATTGTTGATAGATATGCCATCTTGACAAGAACCCAAATGTTCCCATTTTTGCTTAATTGATTTTTTTAAGAAGGCACCAAGATAGCTCAATGGATAAAGAATACTTTTATAACAATGACATTTGAACATCTGGATATCCAAATTGTAAAACTATTTGGAAGCTTCTTAAAAAGTAGAACATTCACTCTTACATGTTTAATGATTAAAAAGAGATTTCCTCACAAGACTCATTTCTGAATGTTTATAGTAGCTGTACTCCTTTATAAAATATACTCATTTTATACTATATAGTAGCTCTACTAATTTATAAAATATAAAAACATTCCCAATGTCCACCAACTGAGAAGCGAAGAAACGAATGATGGTAGGTCACACAGTGGAACACTGCTCAGCAGCCCAGAGCAATGAACAGCTAGTGCGTGCAACGGTCTGCTTCTCTCACGTGTTCTTGCCTGCTACACAGCCTGGGGTAGTAACAGCGCATTTCCCGATGCATTTTTTTGTTCTCTTTATTTTACATCACCAACCACCAGAGCACCTCGCTTCCTACTCCAGGGCCCATGGCAGCACGAGTCAGACGTGTTTCATGGACCATAAGTTCCACACTTCCCTCAATCCCCAGGCCGTTCGAAAGGCCCTAATACTTCAAGACCTTATTTGTAAGGTTATGTTGAAATGATGGGACCACAGAAAGTAACAGAATAATCCTGAAAGTATCATTAGACTAGAAGGGTACAGAAAGATAAAAGGAGATTAATAACATTGAAATAGCAAACAGAAACAGTATAAAAGAACAAAAAAGATGAGAATAAAGAGGTATCTCAAAATGAGAGTGATTACACGTGGTGTGGGAGAAGACAAGGTAAGTAGGAGAAGAGAATTTACATAATGAAGGAGACTTTCCTTCCAAGGCACACTCTTACTTGTTGAGAGGAGATGGTAAAAAAAGATGCCCACTTGGGACACAGGAATAGGTGAGGTTTTAGTCAACATTCTTTATATTCTCCACATACTTTGAACAACTCACAAAACGCAGCTGAAACTCTCTAAGAAAATAAATGGTGTTGCTTCAAACAGTTCTAAAGGCAGCAGGGTGAAAGTAACAAGCTTGGAACTTGGTCAGGAGCTCTGAGTCAAAGCCCTGTCCGCCTTGCTCCTGAGCTGTACACGACCTCCATGCACCTGTTATCTGGCTAGTGTAATAACTAAAGTCTCTCCATCACAGCAGTGCTGAGGGTCCAGTCCACTTCAAAAGGTGCCATGCCGTATGTAAATGCTAGTTCTTGCTGTTGTGGTCACATTAAACTATGCCACATCAGCTTTGGCCTGTTTCTGTCATTCCCCTTTGTGATTTATTCTGCATAGTGCAAAATAATGGTAATCAAAATCAGTCCATAGAAAAAGGCAAAGAAAACTGGAAATGTGACTATAGGTAACATAGTAGCACTGACACACCTGAAACTAATATAATGTTTTACGTTAATAAACATTATCTTATACTGTTTTATGTGAATTATACCTCAATTAAATAAAAGCGTTGTTAGCTAGTGAGCTTTGTTGGTTTAAATGTGTATACATATAAATATAAAATATATATTTTATATAATTAATATATATATACACATACACACATGCATGCATGCATAGTGTTCTGAGCACAAGACTGAGTTACTGGCTTATCAAATGTGTTCAGTCTCCAAGAGCCATGAGTCAAGGGTTTGAAAACTTAGCCCACCATGCAGCTCTTATTTTTAACTGCCAATAGACAGGCAGAGTGAGCACTGGCTGGTTTTGTCAGGAGCTGCAGTACTTAGTGTTCATCTGAACAAAATGAAGCACACATGGCCCCAGTCGGTCTGCCAGCTTCTGGCCTTGTTTAAGGTTTTCTATTAAAGGACAGGGTTTTGTCTAATGTTAAGAATCAAAGTAACCCTCCCCAGAAAGGCTAAAGGCCAGAATATTCTCAGTGATATCCAGAAACCAGCTCCACTTATATCAGATTTTTTCCTTCATCCTATAAACCTAGCTCTGGTAAATATAGAAGTCATTAAAAATTCCATTTTCAAAAGGAGATTTTTATTTGATTCTGCCTCTGCTATCATCAAAAATAATTCTCTTTTTATAAGGCTATACATAGTGAACACCTTAAAGGAAATTTATTACATTCAGGCCTCAAGACACAAAAATTCAAAATCTTTCCTGACTCATCACATAATTCTTGCTAGAGCTCAACTACTGACATTAGAATTTTTTTTTCTTTTTGATGAGCATGTAGTTTCTAGACAGAAGGTCCAGACCAGGTTTCCCAAATTCACAGCTTGAGAACACGGGTAAGTTTAGGTTAGTATCTTCAGACACAGTCAGGGACCCAGGTTCAGCAGGGGCTTGGCCGGAGCGTCTATCCACATAAATAATCAAATCTTCTGGCAGGAAGAAATAAGTCAGAGTCTGTCACCCTGCCAGGGCCAGCCTCTAACTCCATTTCTACTGTCTTTGGCAAAGGCTGCAGCTGAGGATGCAAACACAAAGAGCTGCTGAGTGAGCAGATGAGCCCGTGTGCGAGCGGTGCAGGGAGTGTGCAGGTCATCCTACTCTTTCCCGCTGAGGGCTGACTCTCACCACTCTCAGCGCCCAGTAACAGACCTGGGAGTGTGGCCACGGTGGGTAATCACGTGAGAGGAAAGTTTAAAAACCTCTTATTTTGCAAACCAACACACAGATGGGTCAAGTAATTTGTTCAAAATCACACAATTAATTTCAGAGCTAGCACTGAACCATTCCCCTGATGACTCGTTTACTCAAAAGATATTTGTGAATGCCCGACTGTCTGATGAGCACCACGCTCCATGCCTCCGCTCAGCAAATCTCAAATGAAGGTGCAGGCACCATTTTATGAAGAGTCACAGACTGGTCTAAAAATATAACTGCTGCCTCTAAGTCTTCCGAGGAAAGGGTGCACCGCCCCCACGGACTTTACGTGAAGTGGTAGGCAGGACCCACCTATACCTCTCCCACTCACTCTGATCCAGTACCTCCTGGGTCCTCCTCCTTGAACCACCCACACATGCTCCTTCCTCAGGAATTCTGCATACCCCTTTTTTTCTATCTAGAATGCTCTTCTCCTACACAGCTGCTTCATTTCTTTCAAATGTCACCTTCTCAGTAGGGGGACCCAAATGACCCTATTTAAAATTGCAACCCCCCTGCCCATTTATATATGCAATACTCTCTATCTCCTTTCTTTGCTTAATTTTACTTATTTCTATGTTTAGTATATGTTTGCTTATTTCTTTCCTATGTCCCCCAACACCAGGAGATAAGCTTCATTTTTCACAGGTTTTATTCACTTCTTTATTCTTAGCACTTACAACAGTGACAAGGATATTGTAGGTGTCAGTATTTATTGAATACAAGAATAATGTATAAAAATGCAGCTAGTATGTCTGGCATATACTGAGCAATCAATAAGTGGTAGCTATTATATCTTAGAATTAACTAGAGTGTAAGTATACAAGCTATCGATCAAGGGGGCATAATTCTCCAAGGCATGCAAAATCTCCTCATTAACTTCTGCAGAACACTCTGCTGAGTTGCTAAGATATGGCAAAAGTCTGCCTCTTGTATCTTTAGATCACTACTGCATATTCAAAATGGATTCAACAAATGATTTTTTTGTTGTTGTTAAAACAATTCAGCAGAATAAAATTCTGGCTTATTGTTAGACAACATGATTTCACATATACATCAAACAGACCCCCCCCCAAAAAATAATAAATAAACAGCAACTTCACAAACCAAAAAAAAGGAAAAAATAAACTTTTTATTGATAGCCTTTTTAACCATCTCCTACAAAGCAACTACTTATAGTACAACTAAGCATACACACAAAACATTACTCGAATCTTCGGAATAAGATTGTTTTGTTGTTGTTTTTGCGTTTTTTTTTTCTTTCAAGGTTTTTGATGGAGATCTAACTTTCTGAGCAAAACCTCCTGTGTAAAATTTGCAGCAGTTTTATAACAATATTTTTTTAGCAAGGAATAGAAATTGACAACTTATTTTCACTCATTATTTATCTCAGTACTTCAGGTTGTTATTGATTATACATGAGACTATACCTCAGAATGCCTCCAACTTTGGATAAAGCACAAACTTTCTTTCTCCATTTCCTTCAGTTCCCTTCCTCTCCCTCAGCAAAATGGATCATCGTGACTGACAACTATTTTGCCGGTATTACAGGTATAACTTTTTGCTTTTCTACTCCCTTTATCCACACATCAAATTACTTTTTTCTTTAGCTTGACTATTGTAGCACGGTGTCCTTCTGTAGAAATGCGATTTTAATAGACAAAACTCAAGTATCTGAAAATGTAACTTTATTTTCTATACCTCATCTTCATCTTAAGACCTCACTTTTTTTCCTGGTGAAAGAATGACTACTTTTGTTGAGTGCACTGGTGAAGAGAGCTGACTATTGAGTACCGTTTGTCAGAGAGTATTCTAAGAAAGCTGACTCACTGATTCTCAGTACAGCCCTATGAGGTACCCATTCTACAGATGAAGAAAGTGAGGCACAGAGAGGTTAAATAGACACCTGGTAGTCATGGAGCCGGGATTCAAACACAGGCAGTATGACTTCAGAGTTGATTCTCTTGACCACTCCACTATATCTATCTCTTTTAAAAGTCACTAGAAAACCTACCTACTGACTTCCAGGCTGATTTAATTACTTCTACTTTTTGTCAGGTAATTTCTAGTTTAATTCATTTCAAAGTTCTTCCCCTCAATATCATTGCCTCCAAAGGTGCATACATTTCAACAGGATGGTAGTAGAAAAGGCATCTTTTGCATTATCGCCCTTCCAGATAAGGGTGTGCTACTTACTGGTGTCCAAATTCCCCTTAACATGTGCCACTTACCCTTCTGAGTTGCTCCTTACTCAGAGGACACCATTCTTGTTCCCTCTGCCCTGCCAGCCTGGCCACAGCTTTTAGAATTTGATGAATCTACCAGCTATTCAAGTACCAAAGTAAAGTAAAATGAGACCAATCATTGAAGCCATGGAAGACCTTCCAAAAATCAAGTTTGGGCTAGCTCAGGTAAGTAACTGAAGCCATGGAAGAAGATCTTTCTAAAATTCTGCATGTTCCGGGCCCTGGCTGGTGTAGCTCAGTGGATTGAGCGCGGGCCTTCGAACCGAAGGATCTCGGTTCGATTCCCATTCAGGGCACATGCCTGGGTCGCCAGGCCAGTTCCCGGCAGGGGACATACAAGAGGCAACCGCACATTGATGTTTCTCTCCCTCTCTCCTTCCCTTCCCCTCTGAAGATAAATAAATAAAATCTAAAAGAAAAAAAAATTTAAAATTCTGCATGTTCCGGGACCTGGTGGGTCCGTATGGAATATTTGGTCTCCCGGAGAGATCATGTTCTTGAAGTTGTCCTGCAGGAGGACATCCTGGTAAGGGGACCCTGCTCTCAGCTTTGGCACTGCAGCAGCTCATGTGCATCAGGACTATGTCCATTAACACCAAAGTCTTTTATATTATTATTATTATTATTGTATTATTGTCATCATCATTGTTGAATCTTTGTTCATTCCTAATTTGTAAAGTGGTTATATGTTACTGTTCTCTGAAAATTTTATTTTTATTTCTTTTTAAAAGATTTTATTTAGTTATATTTAGACAGAGGGTAAGGGAGGGAGGAAGAGAAACATTAATGTGTGGTTGCCTCTCACGTGTCCCCCACTGGGGACCTGGCCCCCAACCCAGGCATGTGCCCTGACTGGGAATTAAACTGGTAACCTTTTGGTTCACAGGCCAGTACTCAATCCAGTGAGCCACACCAGCCAGGGCTTCTTTTTACTCCCATGACAGATTATTTTTCCTCCTGCGGGTCAGGATTCTGCACAGCGAGAGCTTTTGCACTAGATGAAAAGCTCTGCAATAGCAAGCTTGTATTTAGTCATGGCTGCACATTCAGGGCCCAGCATCAGGCCAGGCAGTAAGTTTGGGGCTCAATGCATATTTGTTTAAATGAATTAACAAGGAATTTCCTCTCCCTTTTATTCATGTGCTTAAAATGTGGTTTCATACCCTGCCTTGTGAGAACCTCAGAACAATATATTTTATTAATTATATAAATATGTTTGTTGAATTGTATATTGCAAAATACAATTCAAAGACTGAAGACTTGTTTTCAAAATCTGTCTCAGTAATGGAATGAGCTTATTCCAACGTAGGTTCACAAGGCTTCGGTTCCCTTTCTAGTTCCTGGTGATTATTCCATACCGGGTGAGTCGCACAGCAAACTTGTGAGGCTACAGCCCAGTTGAGAATTCTGGGTGTGGTTGGGAAGAGGATTTCATCCTTTAAAAATGTGAGCATTTGAGAAAGGGATAGTTATGTGAAGGGATCGTTCACTCCTGTGCCAGTCCACAAAGGTACATGAGTGAACGAACAGTTCAGTGGAAGTACTTGAGTGGAGGTAAAGTATCAGCAGATGTACAGCATTCCAGATTTCTCCTGCCAGCCAGGCAGGACAGAGGAATCCCTCTGTCACCATCACCAGGCCACCACCCTCATCACAGTCACAGAAATATCTAACGAGCGAAAAGTCCTTACCACATTTCTAAGCCCAGTGCTTAAGCTTAAAAGCTTTCGTGGATTATTTCTCTTAATCATCACAGTATCTTTATAAAACAAATACTATTATCATCACCACCATCAAATGATTACAGATCAACATCAGGTACCGCAGCACAGCTGGACTTCGAATCTTAACAATTTGATTCCAAGACCCATACTCTATCTTTTAAACCTCATAATTCTAGAGAGGACATTAGCTTAACTCCTTTGGAAAGTCACATACCAAAGAAACTTACACATAGCACTGTCAGAGTCAGCACATGTACTGCTAGTATGCTGGGACTGCCAGAACAAATTACCAGACTGGCTGCAAGCAACAGAAATCTATTCCCTCACAGTTCTACGAGCTGGCAATCCGCAGTCAAGGTGACGGTCTGAAGTCTCTAGGGGAGGATCCTTTCTTGCCTTTTTCAGCTCCTGGTAGCCTCAAGTGTTCCTTGGTTTATGGCTGCTTAACTCTACTCTCTGCCTTTAAAACACAAACTCTTAATCAGTTCCTTCTATCGAACCCCTCTGAGCCTTAATTTTCTATCAGAGATAAAGTTAAATGCATCACCTCCTTTGGGGCTCCACAGTTCTATTATTCTATATACAACAAAGCCAAACGAACCCTTCATATATTTGGAGATTATACATACTCATATGTATAATCTCAATTATACATATGATTAATCACAATTTTGCTAATAATAATCTAGCATACAAGGACATCCCTCCCTCCAATGACAACTACTAACAGTATTACACAGCACTTCTGGGGTCTGGTGGGTACCTCTGCACTGCTCAGAGCAGGTTGAAACCGTACATCAGGAGTGCTTGCAGAGGGGGCACTTGGACCATCTGAGACCAACCTGGCTACAGGCTTTGAGATTAGCTGTGCTCCCATTCCAAGCATCTCAACTAGCCTGCCTGCTGGGATCTCCCAAGCCTCCTAATTGTGAATGTCCACATGGCATCTAAAGAGAGAATAACAGCTATTATTACAAGCTTCAAAAGCTTCTTCTTGTCCTTAGGACAATGCCTAAAATCCCAAACTTACCTACAGAAGTGTTTCTCAAATTATCTGTGGTGACAGACCAATTTTCTTATCCAGTTTTATTAAGCAAACTAATTTTTAATCTCTAGTCCTTGTGAATCAAGAGATTAGAGATTTAAAATCTTATGTTTTTAAAGTATGATAAAATGAACTTCTAGAAAAATAAATTTGGAGACACACAGAAACTCAGCAGATCTAAAATTATATTTCAATAAATCTAATCAGAACAAACCTAACAGAAAAAATACGGAAACTATATACACTGTTTATTGAAAGCATTCATGTACAAGATTAAAATGGAAAATTGCTTATTATGCTCATAAGTTTTGTCTTTCATAATCATAAATAACAAAAAGTTATAAAGAAAATAGAAATCCCTGTATTAAATTGTTTTATGCACACTTTGAATGAACACTGTGTACATCAATAGTTGAGCTTGTTTTATGCTTGTTATCAGGTTGGACTGATGATAATGCCACTCTCAGGGGATCACCTACATCTATGTTTTGTTTTATTAACATATATAACTGAAAAATCCATCTCACAAAGGAATATTGACAGGAATGAAAGAAAAGAAATTACCATAAGCTCAGGATATTTGTCTTTAATTTTTACCTAAAGTGAAGCAAATGAGGCCGTGTGTTGAGAAATCTATCTTTAATCTATCTTTATTAGTAAACAAATATAACAATTTATCATTAAAGTTGTTAAATTATATCATCTTTCAAAAATTAAAAAGAATACTGGGCCCACTATTTTTTCATGTGTGTACCTCCTTTTGATACAAAATGAATTTCAAACATTCTATCAGATTTGTAAGGCACTCACAGGTGTGCGATGCCAAGGTCATCAATTACCCCATTGATACTTTTTTGTTAAATGGTGGAATATGTCATAACAATCTATAGAAACTGTTCTTCCAAGCTTCTAACTCTCAATTTTCTCTTCAGTTTTATGTATTTCGGGGATATATTTTGCATTTCTTCCTTCTATAGATGTACTTAGATCATCGAAAATATCAAAGATGTCAGATATATAAATAAATATCTTCTGTCCAATTGACAACTTCAATATACTATAATAAAACTAACTTCTTATCTTGCAGAAAGACTGAGTTTCTTTTGTTGTTCAAACATTTTCAATGGAACATTTCCTTCAATAATCGTTAAAACTCAGCATGTTGCTTATGATCAGGTTTCAAATCCTTCTCATCATCACATAATAAAGAGAATAATGAAGACTCTAACACATTAGCATTCACGTAACTCACAATTTTTACTATGTCACTAAGCACATCATCTAGTTCAGCTGACATTTTTCTCATAACATGATTTTCTTGATGAAGGAAGCAATATGGTAAATTATAAGCCTCTTAATCTGGGTATGTATTCCAGAATGCTTTTCTATTATTGTGCAAAAGCAGCTAGATTTTCTGTATGATGTCATTTATTTCGTCTGGTAAATCCTGCTACCTCTCACTTTGCACCAGCACTCTCATCCCACACCCAGCCTGATGAACTTCTAGTCATCTTTCAAGACTCACATGAGTATCACCTTCCTTACACACACACACACACACACACACACACACACACACACACAGAGAGGGAGAGAGAGAGAGAGAGAAAGCTAGGATTGGATACTTCCATCTCTCTACCATACTCTTCAAATCCATAGCCCTCAGCATTCATCTCTATTATAACACATATAACATCATTTTTATACAGTTGCTTATTTGTCTATCTTCACTCTGCCTAGAATGTATTTCCCTTGAGGGCAGGAATACCTGTTCCCTTTTGAGGTTCTAGCACCTTGTTTAGTACCTGATCCAGTGTGGGTTTCAGTGTGTTAGCTGCTGTGATAAATGAATGAGGTTTATATCTATTTCCCTGGCCATAAGAAATCCATAGGATGGGCAGTCAGAGGAGGGTAACAGGGGAGTTGATAAGGAATAAAAAGGAGAATTGGGTGTGTGGTGAAGGACAGAAATTAGGGCAGATGACAGTAAAAGGAACTCTCAAGGATGAAAAGCAGATATGTGAGAGAAAAAATAGATAAGAAAAAAGGAGGCACAAAAGATCATTTATCAGTTATTACAAAAGATGCTTTAATATACTATGAAATTTTATCTTTTTACTTGCTTTTCTTTTTCTTTTCAGTGACTTTGTTCTTTTGCTTATTTGTTTATTTTTTCAACAATCATTTATTGCAAATCTATTTTATAGAAAGCATTGTGCTAGGTTCTAGAAATATGAAGACAGAGCTGAGCTGATAAGCAGTACTTATGACACAGCATGATAGGAGCAAAACTAGAGATTCACAGAGAATGGAATAAGAACAAGAAAGAAAAACATTTAAGCCACCAGACCCTACATATGTACCATGCGAATGCTTTGGCTTCTGAGTCAAAAATAGACTAAGAATGTGTCTTCCCTAAGTTCCCAATGAAACATTCTGACTTAGTATTTTTTTCATGTTTCTCAGTGTTCATACTTAGAGTTTTGCCTATAATCAAAATTAATAAAAACAAAAATATAAGACTTTTCTACTTTAATATATCTTCTTAAAGTAACCAAATAGGTAAATAATTTTTCATATTTAGTAGATTATTTTTTCATTCCCACTTTTCTGCAGCAAGCAGATAAATTCTTCCCTAATATATCCCTAATTTAATAAAGTACTGGCTTCTGATTTAGTAATTTCACTTTGATGACATTTTTCCTTGAATTTCTGACAAATTTCATAGTAGCCTAATGGAATATATTTACTTTAATTTGATTTACTATCATCAATATTTGCATTACTGCCATTTCTCTAAAACTTTAAAATTTGATATCTGACGTCTTCAGCTAAGTGTGCAATTTTAAAACTGGTAATTATATGATAATATATCATAATTATAATTTATAATTCCTATTCATTTAACATTGGGTAGTTCGCATCTGTCAGAGGGAAGTGGAAGGGGAACTGGGTGAAAAAGGTGAGGGGATTGAGAAAAAAAACAAAAAAAAACCCTCATGAATAGCAGTGTGGTGATTACCAGAGTAAAAGGGGGTGGGGAGGTGGAAGAGGGTAAAGGGGAGGGAAATGGTGATGAAAGGAGACTTGGGGTGATGCACTAACACAATAAAATGTACAGATGATGAGTTATAGAATTGTATGCCTGAAACCTGTATAATTTTATTAAACAATGTCACCCCAATAAATTCAACAAAAAAATAAAATTAGTGCATACAAGACAACAAATATTTAAGAAAATAAATAAATGTAAAAATAAACACTTAAGTTCACCTTTCTACAAGTAAAATAAATGTCTAAGTTCATCTTTACACAAAAAGTTTAGATTTAAAAAAGTTACACTTCAATTACAACTCTGGTTTCTAAATGGGTTGGTAACATGATACAGAAGCAGAAACTGAGTGTCCCGCATGTTGAATTTTCAATTAACTATTGATATTACTTGCTATGTTTCTATAATGCACAGAGACTGTGCAGAGGGTTGGTAACACAGAGAAAGCCCCTTCCAATAAGGACTCCTAGCCAGAACCCAGCATAGAGGCTGTGATGCCAAACATGAAATCCTGGTTAGACAACTGAGAGGGGAGCTAAAGGATATAGTGAGCAGTAAACACATGGGTGAAAGTGTGTCACCAGGGAGGTGGTGGGGGATACTTGTTCTCACATCTGATTGGTTGGAGTTGGCCAGGAGAAAAGGCAGTAAGTAGAAAAAGTAGAAAGAAGCCCCGTAAAGAAAGAAAGTCTTCTCCTGCAGCCTTTCTCCTCGGCAGTTAGAGAACAGTAGCAGACTAGGATCTTTGCTTTGATGCTGGATGAGCATCAATTTTCCATGGTGAGTGAGTATCAACTTCGCTCAAATGGTGATATGATGAGATTATAACAATTTAGTAAAGAGTCCTTAGTTCAGCTAAAAGGAGCAGAACGGAACAGTTGAAATACAAAGAGGAAATCCCACTTTGTATCTTAAATTTATATTTATCTCAGCCCTGCTTAAAAAGTTTTTCGTTTTCCGCATGTACTTACATAATTGATTAGTATTCATACCAAGGATTAAATAAGAAATATATTTTTGCAGGTAAATGCAAAACCACGGTTTAATCTAAATCTCCATTACAAACAAAGGGAGGGAAAGTTTGTCCTGCAACAGCCACCATCCCATGTAGCAGGATTAGAAGCCCTGAGCCATAGTCCTCAACTGCTTTTAACTTGTGTTTCCTTTATACTTACGCACTCCAAGAAGATTCTAATTTATATCCACATCACTCAATAAGGTATTTTCTTAATGTTTTCTATAGTTCATTTATAAAATCATATATCACCCCCTACCTTTAATTTGATACCACCAGCACCACCCTGGGGTGCTTCCTTCCACCCTGAGATTCACAGCTTTAAAGGACCAGTCAGCCTTTCTTCAGCAGCGTTGCACGGCCAACGCAGATGGAGACGGAGTAAGCCACTGGGTTGCACTGCCCTCTCACGTGTCTACACTGGTAAACACTCAATTTGACACATAAAAAACACAACACACGTATCTGTAAATAGAAAACATTTTCCATATTTGGTTTTATAAAGTGCTATAGTCTGATTATTTAAGCTAGAGAAAATAACACATTTAGTGTGTTATGAAGAAAGGAAAAAGCAAGAATCTGAGATTTCCATTAAGGTCAAAGTAGTAGTTAAAATAGTACTTGCTGTTCGGAAAGACACAGACAGGGCCTAACAGGGCAGGTCTTAGTTTGGCTAAATCAGAAAGACAGAAGATGTAATTTTTTACAGGGTAAAAGTTGTGCCACTTAACTATGCAATTTCTGATGTTTGCTAAATATATATGCTAGTGTAAGCTAACGTGAAATAACAGCAAAACTTTAAAAAAGAAGAAAATGTGTATTTTAGGTCAAGATATCTAGCTGAGATTAGCTCCGTAAGCTTCCTTGAATAAACTGACAGGGGATTTCTAACGTCTCCAATTTTTAAGTGCCCTTTGTTAACAAATGATAGAAATTAACATAATTATAAAAATGTAATCAAAATCAATTAACATTATTTAAAGAAATTCTATGGCTAAGGTGTACACAGGAGTGGTAAAAGCTACAATGCTATTTACTTCTAAGGGCGTGTGCTCTTAGGAAGGTGTAAACTAGTCACCAAGATATACTTGTATACACATGAAAAGTATTGGGCAAAGCAAAATGTAATTGGTTCTATGAGAGTGATATTATTCCAAGTACTAAAGGAACATAGAGGTCAAAGGCAATAGATCAACTGAGAGACTAGGGAAATTTTCATGGAGGATGGAATGTTTGACCTGAACTTTAAAGTAAACAAATTGGTTTATAAAGGGCAGAAAGGGGAATGAGGGGTATTCTAGAAGGATGATACATCAGAAGCAAAATATTTATTTCCTTCTGAAGAGTGAAAATCTAGTTTAGCTACATGAGGTAGACAAGTAAGAGATAAGGATGGACAGGGAAGTGAAGCCCGTAACTTTGAAAACCACAATGATTCAGGACTTTACTTCAAAGACAATAGAAAACTGCTGAAGGTTTTAGGCAGAAGAGTGACCCAATCTGAGAAAAACTTTAAAATGTCTTTTGTTCTATACTCTGGTTTCTCTTCAGATCGTATAAATCTTTCGCCTTTTAAAATGTCTTTTGTTCTTTTGTGCAAGTATATACTATCAACATGCTTTCATGAAAAGGCCCATCTATACAGTGCTGGTGAAACCAGAATGTTAAACAAGAAGCTGTGAATCCTCTAAAATTTGACAAGATAATTGTAATAACCACCCACTGAGGTTGGCTGAACACCTGTCAGGGTTACCAGCTCACAGAACACATAATGTAATGCAGCAACTGATCACAACATTCTCAGAAACAATTAGAAAACCAATGAAGGTTCACACTTACAAAGTAAGATGTAAAATAGAGGAACAAATTCAACGTTAAAACTTAGCATCTTCAAACTCTAGGCAAATATGTACAGTCAGGAGCACTGGCAACAAATGTATGTAATGTCTATGACTCTTGTGGATTACTTGCTTACAGACACAGCAATTCAAAAGACTAAATGTCGTTTTAGAAAAACTATTTCACTGCATTAAACATCTCAAACATGGGGAAAATGGGAAAAAGCCAGATCAGGTCCTGTGACAGAAATAAGGCTGTGTATTCAACAATCTCTATTATCTTCTATTCTAAAGACACAACAAGAATACATTTCCCAAACCCCTTTGTTAAGAAGAGTCCCTCACTGAGTTGCAGACGAATATGGTTGGAAGTAACATTCAACCCTGTTCAACACCCCTGCATCTGGCTCCTGAAACCTCCCTGTTCTGTCTCTTCCTCTGTGCACTTGCGAGTTGGGAAAACACCCAGCGGAGGAACGCCAAGGCCACTGCAACGTGGATGGGCACCCTCCTGCAGAGTGGAAGGTGTGGCTGTGGCTGCAGGCCCGTCTCTGAAACAGGGGTGCAGGGCGTACAAGAGGCAACTGATCCATGCTTCTCTCTCACACTGTCTCTCTCCTTCCCTTTCAACCTCCCTTCCCCCTGCTTTAAAAACAAATAAGTAAAATCCCTCCATAAAATATCCAGAATGCTTTGCTACTTCTGAAGATTAAAAAACAAAACATAACAAAGCCACATGATGGAAGAACAGATCTGTGAATGGCTGACTGTGTGGAGGAGAGACCTCCTCCTACCTCCCAATGACCTTCATCGGATTATGGAATGAGCCAGAAATAAAAGCTGCTGAGATTTGCAACTGTTTGTTACAGTCATTAGCATATCTGGACTAATACAGACTCCCAAAAGCATATTCATAATTTAAAAATCATAATAAGTTATACACATTCTAATTCTCCTCAAAGCATTTCAAAGTGTTTTCAAAGCTATGGATACACCAAAATATTTTGCTATAAATATAATCAAATTTCCAAGATATGAAAAAGTAAAGGTTGGAGAGAAATAATTTAAGGGAAAGGGATGAAATCACTCATCATTACACTTTGAAACAAGGCAGCCTACTGGGCCGTTAGGCGTTTGGTTGGTCTGTGGCGATTCTCCAGTGAACACGGCCCAGTGAGGGTCAGACACAGTCTGGGGAGGAGACGAAAGGACCCCAGGCAGGGAATGACTGGACCAAATATTCTCCAGCTTTATGAGTTACAAAAACCTTATTTGTAAGAGTTCTGATACAAGAATTCTTACTTTTTGCTCATGCTTTTATATAAATTTATTTTTATATTTTTTCCTAGGATATCTGCTATTCCTTCTAAAGCAGTTGTACTTATCAGCTAAAATTTTCTCATTATCTATTTTAATATATTTTTTATTTTTTGCTATTTTTTATTTTATGTGGCTTTTTCATACTTTTAAAACTGTCTTTTTGGTACCTGTTATTGTTCTAAGCATAAGTTCTCATAAGTGCTTATATATCTTATCTGAGATGACTCTCATATCCAAATATGTGTCTTCTGTGAGATAAAATTTATTTTAATAGTATAGGCTTTTATAATGAGTATCCTATGAAACCAGATTGACCAAACAAAACATAGGAATCAGAAAAATGGGTAATAAATCAATGAATATAATTTTTTTCTTTAATAACTGTTCATTGGAGCACTAAAAGATCTTTAAGCTCTCCTTCCATGTGATTGTTTAAAATAAACCAAATTATTTCATATCCTCTAGCCCACATCATCATCAGAAGAGCCTGCAATCTACAGATGGAGCATTAGCTCTCACAGCCCCCCAGAGGGCCCTTCGGTCTGAATCCTCACAATAGATCTCCCTTTGGTGTGATCACCATACGTACATTCATTTAACAAGTGTTTCATGAAGGCCCACTATGTACCAGACACTGGCGATAGATCAATGAACAGAACAGACAAAAACTGCCACCCTCTCCGTGGCTTATTTCAGTGGGGGGCAAGGCAAGGGAGACCAATAAACTAAATTAACTACAATTAACTAATTACACAGTATTTTAGCTAGTAAAAGCAGTATGGAAGTAATAAAGTAAGAGAGGGAAACTGGAAGTTGTGGAGAGATTAAAATTTTAAACAGGGTGTTAGCAAAGGCCTCACAAAGACAGGAGAGTCAAGGCCTGAAGGAGATAAGGAAGCGATGGGGATGACATCTTAGGGAACAGGGTTTCTGGGTAGAGGAAACGCCAATGTTGAGGGAGGGGTGCCCTTGACATACCTGAGGCACGGAAGGAAGATGGTGTGCAGCGGCGGTGTGACTGGGGCTGGGGGCAGTCAGAGGAGCCAAGGTCAGAGACAGGACGGGCAACAAACCACAGAGCCCTGGGGTCACTGTGAGAACTTCGACTTTTTCTGTAAGTGAAAAAGGAAGTCACTTAAGGATTTTTAAAAGAGAAATGATATTAAAAGGCATGTTTAGAATGTTTCATTCTCTCCTTGACTGGTGTGACTCAGTGGGATGGGCATCATCCCATAAACCAAAAGGTCCCCAGTTGGATTCCTGGTCAGAACACATGCCTGGGTTGAGGGCCAGGTCCCTGGTTGGGGGCGTGCTAGAGGCAACCGACCAATGTTTCTCTCCCTCTCTTTCTCCTTCCCTTCCCCAGTAAATAAATAAATAAATAAATAAATAAATAAATAAATAAATAAATAAATAAATAAAATCTTTAAAAAGTAAAGTAAAATGTTTAATTCTCTCTGGGTTAATCTGAACAAAACAAAAACAAACTTGGATTATTACTGCAAAGAATACAAGTTCATCCTGGAGTATACTAGTTAGGAGTGGACACTCAGGATCCAAAGTGCTTGGATTTAATTCCTAGCTTACTAGCTGAATGACCTTGAGCAAATTACTTAACCAGGCTGTGCTGCATGCTTTGCCTCTGTAAAATGTGAATTATAACAGTTCCTCACTCAGAGGTTGTTCTGATGATTAGATAAATTGAGTAAGTTAGTATTTATAGTGTTTAGAATAGTGCTTGGCATATAGAAAGCACAATCTGTGTTTTGTTAAATACATAAAATAAATATACTGGGGTCAGGCAGAGTGTTTTTATTTCCTTTCCCAAAGCATTTTACTGCACATTTACTTTGGGAAATTTTTGCAATAAATCAGTAGCCTGTTTAAATATTGGAGGAAGGGAGATAATACAAGGCCAGTTGGGCTCTTCCCATAAGTAAGAAATGTTACTGAATCATCAATCTTTGCTCTAAGTAGCGAGCCATGGTCTCCTAGCTCTCATTATTTCCTCCACACCTGGTTGAAAAAGTCTGGATACCAAAATGCAGGAGGAAGATGTAAAGCTGATTTCTAGTCCCTGTATACTTCTTCCTATTTTTCAAATTTTCCAAAATTGTTATGTATTATGCTTATATTCAGAAAAAAAATGTTGTTTTGAAAGGCTAGCTTTCAAACTACAGTTAGAAACAAAGATGGATACAACAGAGTAACTTTTCATCGCCCCAGTCTAAAAATAGTAGCCAGGGGTTACTGGGAGGTCAAGAAAGGATTAAGTATTATGTTTCAAATTAGAAATAGTTGTGAATTTACCAAAGAAATTCCAAAACTTTTAATTGCTAAAAAAACATGAACATTAATATATTTTAAACAAAACAATATGATTCACAATGAAATCACAGCTGCTCGGAAATTTAGGTCACTGTATCTTCTTTATAGAATTTTAAAAAGACATTCAGAGTTACCTTAAAATTAAAATGGTAAGAAAGAATTTAAGAACTCAAATTCTGAGGATTAAAACTGATTATTATTACAGACATTTAATAATAATATACAATAGTCTAGAAGGTTTTTATTTTCCTCCGGGTTGAGTGAAAGCATGTTCCCCCCTTCAGTAAACGCTCGGTAAATCATTCTGATTACTCAGGTCAAAAACTCGAGTCACGTTTCTCACATCCCCCGTCCAGTTGCCCAGTATATCCTTCCTGTCTGTCTTCAATATATACCCAGCATGTAACCACCTACCACCCCTACCTGCACCCACCTTGGTCCAAGCCAGCAACCTTACTGGTCTCCCTACTAGCTTCCTTCCCTTCAGTGTGTGCTCAAAACAGCATCCAAAGAGAAATCCCATCACAACAAAGTCAGATGATGTCACTCCTCTGCTGAAAACCCTCAGTGGTTTCCCATCTTGCTTGAAGTAAAAGGTTATGACCTTGCCAAGCCTTTTGTGACTGGCCCACGTTACCCCTTTGATCCCACTCTTCATCCCTTTCCCACTTCATTTTCCCTGGCCTCCTTAGTATTTCTAGAAGAAGCCAGTCAGGCCTTTGCACATGCTGTTCTTTCTGCCCGGAATGGTTTTCCAGCAGATGTCCACATGGCTCATTCCCTCACCTCCTTTAGTACTTGGCTCAAATGTCACCTCATCAAGAAGCCTTTCCCTGACCACTTTTTTAAAAATTGCAAACCACCCCACAAAATATTTTCTACTGTCCTTCCCAGGACTTTCTCTACATAGCAGTTAACACCATCTCATATCCCATATATTTTCCTTATTTATCTCATTGTCTCTCTTCAATGGAATGAAAGCTTTTGTTCCCTGATGTAGTCCCAGAGGCTAGATACTGCCTAGCACACTGTAGCTGCTCAAGAAATATTTGGTGGCTATTAAATGAAAGCAGAAGTGTTGGGCAGGCTATTGCATACACATTCCTGGAATCTGGAGAGAAGCGTGAGCTGGAGATACAATTTTAGGAGTCACCAATGAAGATGGCATTAAAAATAAAGAGACTGGATAGATTCAGTAAAGAGGGAATTCAAGAGGACATATCTTTATATTTGCTGAAAAAGCATAATGATTAAGAATATGCACTGTCTGCAGATTTCAAATTTTAAAAAATTTTACAACTGAAATTGATTAAAAAGGCAAAATATTTGTTCTAGTTGGTGTGGTTTAGTTGGTTGGAGCATCATCCCACAAACAGAAAGGTTGAGGGTTTGATTCCCAATCAGGGCACATACCTAGGTTGCAAGTTGTATCCCTAGTCTGGACACATACAATCCCCAGTCCAGGCACATACGGAAGGCAACCAATTGGTATTTCTCTCTCACATCAACATTTCTCTCTCTCTCTCTCTCTCTCTCTCTCTCTCTCTCTCTCTCTATCTCTATCTCTATCTCTATCTCTCTCTATCTCTCAATCTCTCTCTCCGCCTCCCTAACACTCCTTCCTTTTTTTCTAAAAGCAATGAAAAATTTCCACAGGTGAGCATTAAAAAAAAAAAAAAGACAGTATTTGTAACCATTTGCAGGACTTTGAATCAATAATTTATCATTGCTTTTTAATAGCAGTTTGCTTTATTTCATATTCAAGGTTATCTTCTCAGTAAATGAATAAAATGAATGCCTTCCCATTCTTCTGTTTACCATCTGACTGCAAACAGCAACCACAGAACACTAATAAAGAAACGGAACACATGTAATGTGTTTCTAAAGAATTCCCATTCTAGTCTTCATCTTTTGTGACCATTTAATTGTAGTGGTGACTGGCAGAGCTTGCAGACATGTGGGAATTGAAAGTAATACACTTGAAGTAAATGGAGATTACAATTTTCTTTCCAATAATTTGAAACTTATTCTGAAGCTTCTTCCAAATATAAATGCAGAGCCCAAGGTCAGACAACACTCTACTGAGAATCAGCGATTAGAATGCAAAACAGTCTCCTCAAAGACTCTGCTGCCTGCATTTTGTAGAAACACAGCAAAAAGTACAGAAAATATTATAAAATAAACACTGCCACTGCTTGGTAATTTGTGCTAGTTATATCCATAAAGTTGTCAGCCCATTGTTCTCCTTAGGTGACAGCAATCACCAGTCCTTGCAATTTGTTCCGTCGTGGTCAGACGCCGCCGGGCTGAAAGATGCCTGCTGCTCGGCCACCTACAGCTTTTCCAAACGCCTTCAATTCAGACTCGCAATTGCCACTCTCCAAAATGTAGTATTTCATCGCCTGCTATACTTAAATTTCTAAAATCTGCATTATATATTTCAAGGATGTATAAATAGAAATTAAAGTATTGGAAGAGCCTACGTAATTTAACAAGTAGCATGGATTAAAGAGTGCTGACTCAGCGGATGATAGGCAATCAACAGGCCAACCAAACTCTATAAAAACTGCAAACAGCTGCAGGTTTAAAGTTATGAAGATGAAGACAGTGAGAAAGACATCAAAATGTTATAAAGAAAGTAGACAAGGGGAATAAAATGAGGAAAAGAGAAAGTATAAAAAAGTATAAAGGAAAGTTAAAAACATAAAAACAACCTAAATAATAAGTGAAATAGAAAATCAAGTAAATGAAATGGGTTCAGTATCTAACTGAGCTAAAAAGAAATTGTTACTAATCAACCATCATAGTAGGCTCGCATTTTTAAAATGGAAACTATTATAGCAGAGGCGGGGGGTAAATGAAGCAAAATGCCCCTAGAATACTGTGAAAACTAATACTAAAGAGTCATCATTATCAATCTTTCTCAGTCTTTTTTCCAATAAAACCTCTAGAGCGTTCTCTTCTCCATCACATCTAAGCACTCCTATTGTACGCAGCATTATAACCACCAATCTACCTTCCTTATCCCAACAGGCCAATTTTTGTGAGGTTTGTGTGGAATACAGAAATCCAGAAAATGACAAAATTTTAGACCACTCAGGTTGACCCATTATAAATCATATTTAACACTTACTAAATACCAGCATCATAGACTCTCAAAACAGAAGAGATTTTAAAGGTCTTCCAGTCCAACCAAGCATTCATCCTCAAACCCTCTGCAACGTTCCTGCCAAGCAGCTGGGTTATTTTTACTGAAACGTGTGGATTGAGAGAGACGCCAGTATTTTCCATAAAGGCCCTTTTTACCTTCAAACATCACTTCAGCCTGTTATTTATTCAATTCTTATGCCCCTCAAACCAAACATTTCACAGGGGGCATTTATTGATAAGAAAACATAAAAACTCCATAAGACTGGGGTCTGCTCTCATTTTGTTGATATGATTGGAGGATCCCTGTGAATCTTCCAAGTGTGAGGGGAGCACACGTTCGAAGCTCCCCTAGTGATTCTAATATGCAGCCAGGACTATAAACATTGCACTAAACTGAGTTTACACCACACCACGGTAGAGTTTCTATTAGAAAGTGTCAAATGACCCATCTCTGTAAAACTTCTATCTATTAGTCTCAGTTTGATTCCATGATGATTACACAGTTGAATAAGGTAACATTATAATATACAGAGAGTACAAGATTTGAATTCAGACAGACCCGCCCTGAGTGAGTAAACTTCCTGAGTGATCTCGGCCAAACTGTCTGTCTTGAGTCTCATTTCCACATCTGTAAAAAGGGGATAACAGTAAGTAATCGGGAACTGAAGGATAGAATATATTCCACGTGGCCATCACATTGCTACTGTGTCCACTTGAGCCTTCTCTAGGTGAATGCGGTAGACAGGCCCTAAGGCGGCCCCGTGATTCCCATTCCTGGATGTTCATACCCTTTATAACGCTCTCCCCTTGAGTGTTTGTGGAACTTGTTAACTAATGGAATATGGCAAAGATGAATGGATTTGGCAGGTATAATTAAGGTCCCAAATGAGTTGGTTTTGAGTTAATCAAAAGGAAGATTATCCTGGATGGGCCTGGCTTAATCAGGAACATTTGAAAACCCTCCCTGAAATCGGAGATCCCAAGGGACAGAGACTCTCCTGTGGCCCTTGATGAAGTAATGATCATGTCATATTGTAGACACTCACGCAGCAAGAACCTGTGAATGGCCCCTAGAAACTACAGGGGGCCTCTGGTGCCTCCAGCCAATAGGCACTGAAAAATCAGTCTTCAGCCATAAGCTTTCAAGGAAATGAATTCTGTCAACAACTTCAATAAACTCAAAAGCAGATGCTTTCTCAGTCAACCCACTAGGTGAAAACGCAGCTTGTCAGACAGACCCTGAGCAGGGAGAAGCTAGTGAAGCTGTGCCCAGACTCCTGAGCCATGGGAACCCTGAGAGAAATAATAGTGCTTGGTTTTGAGCTAGTAAGCTTGTGGTAATTCGGTTTGCAGCAGTAGAAAACAAATAACACTTTTGTTTCAATGTCTGAAGTCCTTTCGTGGTCTGGGTCACTCCATCCCAAACACCTCTGCTTTGATACATTTCCTCTAAAGCAAGATTTGCAAAAGTAGATGGAACCATCGCAGCAACATTTATTCAGACAAGACACATCAATGAGATGTTGGTAGTTGTAAAAAATAATAAGAAACTTGAAATTTATGATTAAATTTGATGATGCCATTTTTTATCCTAAGGTTCCGATCTTCTCTGTTGTATTAAAAGGACACTCATTTATTAAATTGTTTTGCAAATGAGCCTCTCTTCCTCCATCTAGAAAGTAACCCATATTAAATCCAAAGCTTGTAGCAACTCCAAGGTTTGAAAACTATGTTTTGGAGCATTTCATAAAGTCAAACATTTCTATTGTACTTTATATTAATCTATTGTAGTTTGTATTAATCTTAAACTGCTTATGTTAACTGCACACACACATATGTACCTGTATATGCATGCGTGTGATTGTGTACATTTTTCTGCCAATCAGAGAAACCTTAGAATCCTAGTTTTCCTCTTTTCATATTTGCATAGGCAAACACATTTAAAAGTACCTCTCACCAATTCATATCCACATACATCACGGAGCCTCCTTCCTCCATCCTTGCTCACTAATTATTTTATGTCCGACTATATGAATTCTCTATCTTTAACTTCCAAAAGCAGCCTTTCTATTAATAGCTTTTGTAAAGCGGCATGCAGAGGAGATTAACAGCACCCCCTCTAACGGACTCTACTGAACAGTCATTGGTGTTCCCCTTTCCCCTCTGCAGGCAGTTCCTGGTTCTCGGTGTAGAGTATATTAAGACCACATTTGTACTTTCCACCTTCCTTATCGAGGGCATGAGCATATGGCCCTAAAGCTACCTGAAAAAAGACAGTCAACATGCTGAGAATGATAGAGTGAAAAGACAGACAGAGCTTGAGTTCTTGGTGACACCACTCAACCAATGAATTAACCGGGTCTTCAACCACCCTACTGCCAGATCTCTTCCAACAGGAAAAAAGCAATGCCTTGTATAAGCCACTTTGGGGGTATTCAGTTACTGATAGCCACGACATCCTAAATGATACATTTACCTATCTCTAACAATTTTTTAACCTTCCTAAGCCTCAGTTTTCTCAGCAATAGAAAAAGGAAATATGAGAATAGGGTCTTTTAAGAAGATCAAGTTAAGCTGATAGACAAATAGGGTTCTGGCACCAAGTCCGGGCTGCGCGTGTTGGTGTATGTCTGTGTGTGGAGGGGGGCGTGTTCCACACCAACGAGCAATTCTCAGAACACCAGCTGGGTGTCCTACAATTCAAGTCAATTCTGACACTATCTACCCAGAGATAGCATCAGGTCCCACAGGTTAAGGGTTCAGTCCTACAAGACAGCCCCCCAAACTGTTTCAGATGCCAGTCACAAGTCCAGGCTGTTACCTATATTTCCGACCAACTGGCTATAAATCAGAGTTTCCCATGACTCACTCCTCTGGTTCAATTAATTAGCTAGAGCTACTTACCTACCCGATTAAAAGGATGTAACTCAGGAACAGCCAAGTGCAAGAGGTGCATGGGGAAGGGGCGCAGAGCTTCCATGCTCTCTCCAGGAGCACCATCCCTCCAGCACCTCCATGTGTTCACCAGCCCAGAAGCTCTCCAAAGTACCTTTTGGGTTTCTATAGAGGCTCATTCCATAGGCATGATGGGTAACTCACTGGCCACTGGTGATTGAGTCAACCTCCAGCCCCTCCCCCATCCCCAGAGCCTGAGGGGTGAGATTAAAACTTCCCACCCTGTTGTCACATGGTCATCTCCACTGGCAACCAGCTCCATCCTTTCATGCTCTCCCAAAGTCACCTCACTAACCTAACAAAAGACCTTCAACAAGCTCAACACTTAGAAAACCCCGAGGGTTTAGGAGATCTGTGCCAGCAAGGAGGATGAAGACTAATATATATTCCTTACTGTAAATCACAATACCACAGAAGGTTGTGAGAGGGCTCTAATCCAATACGACTGCACCCTTATGAAAAGGGGAAATCTGGACCCAGAGGCCCGCCACCTGGGATAAAGCACCAGATGAGCATAAAGGTAGAGATCAGGGTGATAGTTCTAGAAGCCTACGAACATCAAAGAATGGCCAGCAAACCACCAAAATCTAAGCAAAAGGCCCTAGAAAAATAGCCCTCAGAAGAAACCTCTGCCAGTGCCTTGATTTTTGACCTCAAACATCCAGAAATGTGAGACCATAATTTTCTGTCGCTTGACATCCAGTTTGTGGTACTTTGTTACAGCTACCCTACCAAACTCATACATAATTCGATGGTAAAAATAAACCCAATTCCAAAGGAACCCAAACAAACAAGCAACAACAGAAAATAAATTACACTTTCTTCATAGTCGTACATTAACAAGCTGATGTTTATTGTAATAAATGATTGTAGTACAAAACTATGAATCTCAAATTAGTCTTTACACATAAAAACCTTAGGTCAGAAATTGAAGAACTTCTTAAAAGAAAGAAAAATATTCTACAGAGAAATAAAAAAGAATAATTTGGAGGGTACAATTTTAAAAGAATCTAAGGGAGAATTTTCAAATATACAAATGGAACAGAACAATAAAGAGGGTTAAGACACAAGTGTGCTTTGTTAATAAAATAATGAACTCACAAATGCTAAAATAGATTAACAAGATTATGAGACATGAGAAAAGAATCCACTTGGACATATCATTTAAATTTGAATTCTTTACAAGAAATATAAATTGTTATCTTTGCACATTTAATCAGTACATTTTAAGTCTTTCAGTTCCTTGAAATTTCTAACTAAAGAATTGTCAGTAAAAAGATGTGGAAGGAGATGCTTTGTATTGAATTTGAATATATTATTCATGTAATTATAACTTCCATGTAACAAAGGTTTCCTAATGTAGTCTCATCTAAAATTAATAGATATATACTCAGTGAATCCAAATGTTTAATGAGCTACGAAGTTTATTAACATTCCCATTTTATTTATTTTTAGCTTTATTAAAGCTCATATAATGCCCACAGGCTTGTGATATACACATCACATAATAAAAAGACAAAATTAAATTTAAATTCTCATGTAGCAGAATTTCCTATGAAGCAAATGAATACCAACATGGCTGCCTTATTTCAGAATTTCTGGATTTAAAAATCAAAGATTAAACTTTTTATCTGTTTCTAATTAACCTTGTATTTATACATAGAGACTGTGCAAATAAGTGCAAATTTACCAACAGACATATAAAATACTAGTTCACATAAAAATGAGTATAATTTCTGCAGCTCAGGGGTAGCTCTGCTGTTCAAATAAGCACCTCCCTCATCTATTGACTGGTGGTAGAAATCATTAAAGTGATTAATTCCTTAAAAATATGACTATTCCTAAGAGGGGAACACTTCTGCTGGTCTCAATGAGAACATTTAAATCCCCACCTAAATGCAAATGTTATAGCCAGCGGGTGGGGACTTGGGACAAGGCTAAAGGAAGGAAGCAGCCCCAAAGATGGAGGCTGGGAGTGCCAAAACCATCCTTTGTCAGTTTCCTTCTTTTAGTTCTATATATTCAGGATTCTATTTTCCAAATGAGCATCTTCAGATGTAAACCATGATATGGAAGTCAAAGACCCAGACACTGAATAAAGTATATATTATGCACAAAAGACTGAGCTAGATTTTATGAGATGTACAAATATAAGAAAGACATAATGTCCAAATTCTCAGAAGCTTACAATCTGGCAGGGGGATAAAAGAAGTTTAAAGTTCACTATGACACAGGCAGTGGAGCATGATGGGTAAGAACTCAGACCCAAGAGGTAGACTGGTTTGAACTGTGGCTCCAACTTACAAGTCATGTATCCTCTCTGTGTTTCAGCCCCTCAGCTGTGCAATGGAACTGAGTTATGATGAAGGCTGCTTGAGTTAATATATGTAAAACACTTAGAACAGTGTAGGTAGTAAGTATGAGGCAAGGGTCATTTGAAGAAACTAAAGACAAGGTGTGAATGGAATTCAAGGGTGGGCAAAATGACATTTGATGGAAAAATCAGGAATGACTTTTTCTACAATAGACAGCATACAGCAGAGAATATTGGTGACCCTCCGCTTCCCCATCATACACAAAAGAACATCTGCACCTTTTCAGAAAGTGCTTCTGCCATTCTGTTGCCTGACAGGTTCACTTCAGGTGTGGGTGGTCCCATAACTTACTCTTTTCCTTTTGTTTGCTCTTTCTCCTTGGTCACAATGAGAACCTGCACTAAAACTGTCATTTTATAACAAAAATATGTCAACATTCTACACACAGTCTTTGCAAAAATGTCAGGATGAATTTTTATGATGTGAGTGTTATGAATACCCTTCCACATTCATTTATTTTTAATACATGAAGAAGTAAGCTCTTGTCTGCTAAGGGAATAGAGAGCACGCGATGAATTTGGTTCATAGAATGGTATTGATTTTCTAGGATGGCATGAAAATCGGTGCGCTCAGGATTCAGCTAACTAGTCTAGAGTAAATAAGCAATAATTCATCATGCTTACACAAAGTAAAATAGTAATGCCTTTTCAAATATTTGTACATAACATACAACTTACTTTAAAATAAGTCAAAACTACACTGTATAAACTTTTAAACATTAACTCTTTCAATTTTCCTTTAACTTAAAGAAGTGAGTATTGTGGATTGAATTGTGCCCCTGAAAAGATACATTGCAGCCAAACCCTTGCCCCATACTTGTAAACGTGACCTTATTTGACAATAGGGTCTTAACAGATGTGATCAAGTTATGATGTCATACTGGCTTAGTGTGGGCCCTCATCAAATGACTGGTATCCTCATGACAGGAGAGAAATTTTGACCAAGACAGGGCACAGTCACACAGAGGAGAGGGCCACGTAATGACAGAGGCAGAGACTGGAGTGATGCAGCTGCCAGCCAAGGACTGTCCCGGATTGCTAGAGAACCCCAGAAACTAGGAAGACGCAATGAAGGGTTCTTCTCTAAAGACCTCAGTGGTGGGGTGCCCCTGCTGACACCTTGATTCCAGATTTCTGACCCCCAAAACAGCGACAGAAGAGAACTTCTGTTGTTTTAAGCCACCCTGTTTGTGGTACTTTGTTATGGCATCCCTATGAAATATATGCAATCCTTCAACAACACTTATTGAATGTGCCACGTGCTGGGCACTGTGCCAAGTGCTGGGGATGCTGCGTGAGCAAGCGCAGCGAAGTCCCAGTTCTCAGGTGCTTGTGTTCTTGCAGAGAAGACAGCCATTAAACAAGCCATATATACCGCACTCATTAAATTCCATTGCAAATATCCTACCGAACTACCTCTCACAAGTCATTCTTTAACATAATAGTTTAATTTCTTTATCATGTCCATCGCCACATGGTATCGGCTTGTTTTGTCCTACCCTCGTCATCAGTCTCCTCTCGTCCATCCCCAGCTTTTAGAAGAGCACATGACATTGTAGACACCCAAAAATGGCTGAATGAAAAAAGCAAAAGGGTAAAAGAGTGTTTATGAAGGAGATGTGGCCCTTTTTTTAAAAGGTCAAAACAGGCTTCTCTATGGAAATTTTATTTGGGCAGAATAATAAATAGGAGCTAACTGCTTCTTGGGGGCTAAAGAGAGTTAATTTGAAGAATAGACAGGAAAGAGTATAAGCGAAGAAAATAGGACTTATGAAGGCCCTGAGGCAGGAAAGAATACAGCACATTTTAGACACTCATAGGTCAAGGTGACCAGCACCCAAAAAGTGAAGGGGAGGCTGTGTCAAAATGAGGCAAGTGAAGCAGACAGTTGCCAGATCGCACAGGTCATTGAGGCCAGGTTTAGCATTTTGACATTTTCATAGTTGACAATGAAAAACCTATGCAGGATTTTCAGAAGGAGAATGAATGATCGTATTTGCCTTTTAAAATCTCCTGCCTGGATCCTGACTATGTATTTTAAGCAGACAAGAGTGGACTGTAGGGAGAGTGAGGGGTTATCACAGCAGCTTGGATGAGAGAGAAGGACAGCTCAGCACAGGAAACTACCTATGAAGAAATAGGTTCAGAAGCTCTGTAAGTGGTTTAAAAATCAGAATATCGTGATGGATCGGATGTGAAGACGTGCAGGATGAGGACAAGGCTTCTGGCTCAGGTTGCTGGTGAATGGATAGCATTCTTTCTGATAAGGAATTGAAAGAGAATTGGGTAGTAAAGACGAGTGAAAGAGTTCAGTTTCCATCGTGTTGAGCTGAGGTTCCAGTGACCCAGGCCCAGGCAGATGCTGAGCGAGCAGATCACAGAGGAGCCCGGGGCCTGGCAGAGAGGTCTGGGCTGAAGACATCCCCGCTGGGAGCCACACACCCAGAGATGGTAACTGAAGAGAGTATTTAGAGAGAAGAAAAAAAGGCCTTGGACTAGGTCTTGAGAAACTAAAGCACTTGGGTATATCCTTAAGTCTTTTGTCACCTAGAGGGTTTTTACTTTCCCGAACATATAAGCTCTCCATTGCCTAAATTTTTCAAAAAAAAAAAAGTTAAACAATACTAAAAAAATCAAATCTTCTGAATTTTGTTCTTAATATTGAGACTCAAGATTTCACTTAGTGGGAATTATGCTTCAGATGTCTATCAACCTGTATATGTATCATCTCCAAGTAAGTTTTAGATAAATATTCCTCATATAAGAGATCAACTTGCCTTTCATGTTTCCTATACAAATATCTACATACCCAAACTCAAGAGAAGTTATCGTCACCAGACTAAATTTGCATTCCCTTGTCAACTTGGAACTATCTTTCATTTTATGATGTGCCTTTGGATTACTGAGGACTTCATGATTAGAAGAGAGGCAAGAAACATAGCAATGACTTAATCACGACAAATTCACAAAACTAACTTCAGGTCCTGAGAGTGTGAAAACACATGCAGGAGGCAACAACACACACAGAGCTTTCTTTCCAGCAACTGCTTTGGAAATGGGCAGAATTAGGGGCTTCTGGAATTCAATTTCCACTTATTTCAGAGAAAAAATTACAAATGTTGAGATTCCTTCTTTCGTAATATATAATCTTTGCTATAAAAAGCTTATTGTCATTAATATCTTACTGGGCCTAATTTATAAATTAAACTTATCACAGGTATGTATGTACATAGAAAACAACATGGTAGGTATAGGGTTCAGTACCATCTGCGGTTTCGGGCACCCACTGGGGGTCCCCGCTGGGGAACGTATCTCCAACAGACAACAGGGTAGGAGGGGCAACTGTACGGGGGGGGGGGGGGGGGGCGGGGAAGACACATTCTGAATATGACCCCATAATGCAACAGAGAGAGGAAAAGCTCACACCAAAGTGCAGTCTGAGTGATACTCTTTGAAGTTTGAAGTGCAGAAAGAGTGATACTCTTTCCTAAGAGTTTTATTATATAATATGGATGCTAGTAACCTTTGAAGGATTACTAACCCATATTTGAAGAGTCTTGCATCTTAAAATTTATTTATTCTGTTCCCTTCCACCATCCTGATTCAAAATTGATCATAAAGTTAAAATAAATACTCTGTCCTCTATTGTCCTTACTATATTATGTATATAATTTATCAGTGTTGATCAAATGGAATCAAGAATTTTGAAACATAAGCCTCTTTAGGAGTCATTTGGTTCAATTTTATTTCCATAGGCAAGGAAACAAAAGCTCAAAGACATTAACTGACTTCCCCCAAAACACCCATTAATATGGCAAAATATATAACTTCTATTTTTCTTTGGTTCAAACCCAAACATTACCATTTTTATGTAATAATTTGTTTTTTCATATTTTTGAGGGAAAAAATTGTGCCAAGCTAGACACTATCATTACACACAAGTTTTACCCCACTATACACAAGCGTCAATTTAACAGTAAACAAAATAAACTTCCCAATTATCTTTCAAAGGTTACTAGCCTCCTACATTATGTAACGAAACTCTGAGGACGGAGCACCAGTGCACTTCAGTCTGAGCTCCCCTTCTCTCTGTTGCATCACGGGGTCATACTGAGCATGTGCCTTTACCCCAGCACAAGAGCCCCCCCATATTGCAGGGGACATGCTCCAAGATGCCCAGTGGATGCCTGAAACTGCAGATAGTGCTGAACCTTGTATATGCTGTGCTTTCTTCTATATACATATGTACCTATGATAAAGTTTAATTTCTACATTAGGCACAGTAAGAGATTAACAATAATACCCAATGATAAAATAGAACAATTACAGCAACATATTATAACAAAAGTTATGTGAATGAGGTCTCTCTCTCAAAATATCTCATCGTCCTGTGCTCACCTTTTCACTTTAAAAAAGCATTCTATGGCTTCGCTTTGGCATATACGGATTGCCAGCCTCACCATGCTTGCGCTTTGGGGCCATTGTTAAGTAAAATAAGAGCTGCTTGAGCACGGGCATCACGATACTGCAACAGTGGAACTGATAACCAGGAAGGCAACTAAGAAACTAACAGGCTGGACAACAGAACAAGTCCCAGCCCCGCCCAGGTTGGGACAGAGCCGACTGCACAAGGTTCCATCACACTCCTCAAGATGGCCAACAATTTAAAACTTATGAATTGCTTACTCCTGGAA
Organism: Glossophaga mutica; assembly: GCA_039655065.1. NCBI lineage: Eukaryota > Metazoa > Chordata > Mammalia > Chiroptera > Phyllostomidae > Glossophaga > Glossophaga mutica. The sequence continues at coordinate 46,053,295 of CM077304.1, forward strand.
TTTTCCAGTTAATATTTTCAGATTGTGGTTGACTGCAAGTAACTGTAACCAAGGAAAGTGAAACCATGGATGAGGAGGGACTCCTGTATTGAGGAAAACCAGTATTTCTAAGATGAGTCCACTGTACTCAACTTTAACTCATAATATGAAGGGGAATATTAAGGGTATCACAAATTTATAGCTCCTTATCACAATAACAGGAATTTGACTCCCACTGTGCCAGAAATCTCACTGAATAAAAATAATTTGCAAATATTAAGTTCTCTAAAATTATATTGCAAATATAATTCTTGGCTCAGTATGACTCAACACTCACAATCTCAGGATATACATTTATGTAACAGGAAAATTAGGTAAAATGTTAAGACCTTCTCATGTTCTCACTGCAGTTTGAATAAAATCCAAACTGCTTACTAAGCCCTAGAAGGTATCAATCTTGAGACTCCCTAGTTCCTGCCTCATCTCAGCGTCCCTCCTCACTCACAACCTCTCCACCATGTGTCCCTTGAAAATGACAGCCTGCATGTGACTTCTAAACCTTTGCTTCAGTTTCGCCAAGCCTGGGTTATTCTAACCCTCGGTCCTCACATAGCAGAATGGCCTCCCCTGATCGTCCTGTCTATACACATACTTGTCCACCTCGGGTTTCTCCCAGTACCCTGCAGGGCATTTGTTGATATCTAAAATCATTATTATTTTGCAAATTTATTATCCATCTCTCCCCACTAGATTGTAAACTACACAAGGAAAGGGACTTTAATCCTGATTTACTGCTTGGTCCTCAGCCAGCCCGTAGATCAGTGCCCAGCACACAGCTGGGGCTCAATTAATAGACATCACAATGATATAAAGTTGATATTGGTCTAAAGCTATGTATGCATTTCATTCACTCAACTAAATTTACTCCCTCCTCTGTGTAAGATAACTTGTTAGGAATTACCTGGTGGTGAAATTTAAAAATTGAATTCTTCAAATTCCTAAGAGCAGGAGGACAATCAAACCCTAAAATTATAAAACTTGAGTATTAAACTTGAGTTGGAGAGCATCTGGTGCAGCTTCTTCATCTTACACAGGAGGGAACTAAGGGACAGAGGTAAGTGTGTCACCCAAGATAACACACGTTGTCCTTTTCTAGAAAAGGAGTTGCTGAGTCAGCTCTTCAGTGAAATTTTTATGGCACTAACATGTGAAGTTGGCTTCCCACCAAAGAAGTAATACTTACTATTATAAACATTATTACTATGATTACTGTCACCACTTCGACTAGACTACAGCGTAGGAATCACACAGCACTGTGTTACCTAAGTATGTGAATGACAACGTGGAGAACACACATCAAACCCTTTAAACACCAAACGTTTAGGTCAGTTTCATTACCCAATACATGAATTCCATAACTCTCTCCATGGACAGATGATCACCTGTCCAAACAAGCTGACAATAGAAATCCAGGACCATCGCCCAGGGCGGCTAAATGGGCGGTACAGTAAGAGATACCACATACTGAGGCCGGCACACTGAATCCGTCATTTCATTTTGTGTGTAAGTTAAGTCTTGCAGTACCTCACACAGTGCCCATGACAGAGGAGTCAGAGATACTTGAATTGAATGTGTTACAATTACTAAGCAGCTGTTGGATGAGGCCGGACAGACAGACAGACAAAGGAGAGAACGATTGAGTCGTGAGACCACCCAGCACCAGGAGCGGCTGGCTCTGCTCCGCTCCTCTCGTTGTGTCTGCAGGTGCCCTACGCAGCCCAACTGCTCTTTCCAGCATCTTTCAGGGAATCGAAGACTCTTCGGGGTTGGGGTTAATTTAGGGTTTAAATAAGCCTTAATAAAAGTATTTTTCTGACTTCTCTTTACCCAAATCCATCTCTTTCAACCATTGAGCTTCTTTCAAAAGATATTCACAGCTGTAATTTATGTCTCTGTGACTGTTCTGTAGCTACCAATTTGGATTTTTTACAATCCTTTCACCTTTTTCACTGTAGGGAATATAGTCAATAATACTGCAATAACTATGTGTGGGGCCAGGGGGCTCTTGAAGTGTCACAGGGACCTCTCCATAAAGTATATGATTGTCTAACAGCTATACTCTACACCTGATATTAATATTGAGTAATACTGGATTAAACTGTAATTGAGAAAAAAATTAAAATCTCAAAATAAATTGGTCATGAATCGATCATGTTGAAGCTAGTGGATAGTAGACTATTAAGACACTTTTTTTCTACTTTTGCGCATGTATTAAAGTTTTCATAATAACATTTATTGTGGTCCCAGAATTTTTTTGAGAAAATGAAAACAAAGGTATTCACTGTTTAATAACTTTTAGGTACTTAGCAACAGAATATGTGGGCAATCTCCCCTAATAAATAACACAAAAAGCCCCTCAGTTGTCATTTTGGTTTACCAAGTATTTTTTAAAAACTGATTTCTTTTCTTTTAAGAATCTAACAATATTTTGGAATTAGGAATATGTTGTCTTTTAGCTAAGTCTGTTAGAAAGTATACAAGTATAAAGGACACATGGACAAAAACTAGGGGGGGTGGAAATGGGAGAGAGATGGGGAGGGCTGGGGCGGTGGGCTGGGGTGGGAGTAAGAGGCAGAAAACTGTACAAGATCAACAATTAAAATAAAAATTTTAAAAACAGAAAGAAAAGAAAGCCTAAGCTATTTCTTACCCATTAAGAACATAATCTTTTGTACTACATTGGTAGCCTTCACCAAGACCTGCAAGCTACGGCAGTTACATGCATAACACAGGCTAGTGGCTAAGAGCCACGCAACTCGGACTGGTGAACAGGCTCTGGAGTCTCAGGAACTGGCGCTCAGAGCCCGGCCCCTACGCCCTAAGCTTGGGACGTTGTCTAGTTTCTCTGAGCCTCAGTGTTTTCATCTGGGAAAGCAGGGTCACGCACCTGTCCCACGCTACTGCTGTGTAAATTAAATAAGTGCTCCACGTGCCAAACATATCGTGGTCCTCCAAGAAGAGAGTTAGCAGCAGTTCTACTAATAAGGGTGTATAAGGTGTAAAAAAAATACTTTAAGCACCAACCTATCTGCCAATATGTACTCAGTGATTTTAAAATGAACCATGGCATTTCTACCCACTCATCACTGTAACATCCAAGTCCTACAAGGGACCCACAGCCTGTCTTCTCTTTTGCAAGAGTTTTCTAATCAGCACATTAACCAATTCGCTCCTTACAGATGTGCAATCTGTAAACGCAAACTGCTGTCTCAAACATTGATAACTTAGGTGATTTTTTAAATGTAGATATGTTACAAATTCATCGTGGTCATAATGAAGAATTGCACAGTGATGTATTTGTTTTCTCTTATACTGGACTTTTTTAATTTCATAAATGTATTACTCTAACAAGGAAACCATGTTAAGCATTGATTAAAATCTCTAATACTTTGGATGAATATGTAATTTTAATTTAAAGGACCAACGTGGTCAAAATGAATCTCGGCAATAATCCACTCCCCAAGTATTTCAATTCTAAGTCTTCTAAATATACTTTAGCATTAATTTTTTTTTTTACTTTTCAGATTTAGTGGCTCTTAAGGAAGTAATAGTGAAATTTTGTTTTCCTGGGTGCATCTGGTTGAAACTGTGTTTTACATATAGAAGGGCTCAATCATTATTACAAACTGATTCAACAGTAAATTTATTTGCAAATTTTGGAAAGTCTGAACTTCAAAACAATAAAACTAAAAAATATTTAGAACACAACTGAGAATATAATTAAACACCAAAATATTTAGTCTAAAAAAACAAATCCTGGTTAACTACACAATTCACTCATTTCAAACACCCAAACTACAAGTAGTACTAAAAATTTTATCCACAATGTTTTTTAAAAGTCTTAATTCATACTCAAGATTTATATCATATTCACATTCATATTTATAAATTCACATTCATATCAATATCTCATTTCTGGTAATTATTCACTGTGTACTAATTCCTGTTATTTTTCTATTCTATGGCGGTTCTGATGGACGACACTAAAATCAGAGAGTAAAGCTGGACTTGACTGTAAGTGAAGTTTTACATTCTTTATGTGTCACTTTTATATGTAAACAGATAGGGGGAGAGGGAAATGGTTTTTTCTTTATTTTTATCACTGACACTATTACAGATGTCTCTATCCCCCTTCCTCCCTTTGCCTGCTTCCACCCAGACCCTGGAAATGTTTTAAAAAATAAAATAAAACCATGTGCTGCCATAGTCCAAATAATTGGAAGAACTACAGCGCCATCTTGTGGGAAAAAGTATCTAAATAGTGAAATGCTTTGATTCTTTAGAAATGAGATTGAATTTCTTGGCCACCTGCTCTAGTTTCTTCTAATGATAGATTATTTTAAAAACGCTTTAACCTGGAATATCTGTCAAACAGCAAAGAAAAATAGCATATATGTCAAATAGCAAAGGGATATAGCATTTATATGTGTGTGTGTATAAAAAACACAGCAACCATGTTATCTATGTCTCTGTTCTAAAGAAAAATACAAATATCTTGATAACAGGTTGCCCTGAAACCAAAGAAGGAATCTGAAAATACAGTGAAGGGTGGGAGAGGAATAAAGCTGGAGGTACTGGCTTTTCCATCCTTCTTTTCCAATTGAAAGGAAAAAAGGAAACCCTTAACCTGACTGCAGCACTTCTGTTTAACGAGACTAGTGAAGCACACAGACCATCCCGACGTGGAGGAAATGTCCAGGAAGGCCAGTCTGGGAGTGCATGCTATCCTCGGGGCACTGAACATAGCCTCGTGGTGTAAGAGAGAAGGGAGAGTTTTCACTCATTCTCCCAAATCAGTGAATAGAACCAAATGGTGAAACCCTGGGTAAACCTTGTCCTCCACCATGCTTTTCAAAGTACTTTCCAGACTATTGTGTATTCAATACAAACCCCCCAAAACAGAGTCAGAATGTCCGTTTTGTAGAATTAAACAAAATTCCTCCTCTCTGCTTCCATGACAATTCATTCATAACCTAAAATGGAACTTAACCTCCTATAAATAATTATTCATAATTATTTACCTGCCTGCTTCTCCTAAGACTGCAAGCTCATTAAAAATCAAGACCATCTTACCCATCCCTTTAGACTTAACACCAGCTATGGTGCATATTCGACATTCAACATGTCTGTTGAATTAAATCAATGACACTTTACGACATATTTGTGTTTGTGTTTGGACACAATAATAAGCTCCTAGATGGGAATCACGTGGGTTCCTTAAGACACCCAGCCCGGCATTTAAAAAAGAGTGGTGCTAAGGTTGTCATTTGCCAAACTCTTGTTTTAGGTCTTTAACCCCTGAATCTATTTTTAAAACTCCATCTCCTGAACAAACAAGGGTGGTAGGTTAAAAAGTGTCTATATCTCTATCTTTTTTTACTCTGAGGGTGAAGGATTTAGAGATTTTTCTCTAAAATTTTCTCTCTTTAAACAAATAAAAAATCTAAAAAGGTAGCTGGCTATCTGCTAGAGAACTTAAAAGGAAAATCAATATTCTCCACGAAGACACTTAAGTCTCCCAGTGTTGCTCTCCCTCCCCCGCCCCCCGCCTTCTCCCAGCTCTCAGTTCCCACCCAATCCACCTGGATTTTATTCTTCACCTAAAATATTTACACCTGATTACAGAAGAGTCAGCAGCAGCCACAGAAAGGAAATTCATTATACATCATTAACAAAGAGCCATTTGGGATCCAATTTCTGTTGTATTCAACAAACTTTCACTTGTTGAATTCGGCCACATGTAGGCGCTCGCCTGCCTGCGGAGAGTCACCCCGCTGTGCCGGACTGCACGAAGGAACCAAGCTCACTGATTTTTAACCAGCGAAGGTTAAGTGAAGCTCTCTGGAGAAACTACCATTACACAAGTTCAGCATGCCCTGCCCTTGCTTGCTCCTGGATGCTAAAATAAGGAAGGCTAACACTGATTGCAGCAGATCAAGAACCTAATTCCCAGCAACTCTATTTTTAAGCGAAGGCCAAAGGTTTTACAAGCTGGTTTGCAAAGAAGAAATGCTTGGGCAGTCATTATATAAAAGGGAAAAAATCTTGATGTGAAATAACAGTTCCTTTAGCTCTTTATAGGGTCAAGGACTTAATAAGCATCACCTATGAAAATGCAATGCTGAAATGCGGAAAAGTCGTTGTAACAGACTGCAAATTTCTCTAATTCGAAATGCCACGCAGACTGGCACTCCTGTCATCATACAAAGCGCTAGGCATGAAGTTCATCCTACAATCCATTGTGTAACTCCTACTTTTGATTAAACGAGAGAGTTACACCAAAGGTCCGGGGCACGGTACCTGGGACTTAATTGTTTCCTTCCCCTTTCCTTTTGGAAATGAGAGGACTGGGTGTGTTTCTAATTTCCTTGGGAATAATTATTAAACCTCTTTGAATCTCAGTTTCTTCCTGTAAAGCATAATATGACCACCTCATCCAGTCATCGTAAGGGATAAAAGATTATAACAGATGTCAGTAGCTAATTTTAAGTTGTCAGTAGAAAGTAATTAGCACTGTTGTTATTTTTAGAGTGGTTTGTTTGGTGTATACCGCATATCCAAACTTCTAACCTTTACAATATTCATCGAAATCCAAATCTAAATAGATGAACTGCGCTCAAATCTGGTAGTGTTATACACAAAACCTTGACAGGAGGTATAACATATTACTGTATTTTGCTATCTATATTGTACACCCACGTTTCTGGCCCAAACTTTCAGGAAAAAAGTATTACATTTTAATTTTTAATTCAATTATTTATTTATATTTAGATACTTTTGTGTTATAAAGGAATTTTAGCATTTCTTTTTGAAGATACAGATATCATTATTGCTTTCTAGAGTTATACTTTTAACCCATAAGCCTCAATAAAAGAATTAAAAACATTTATGTAGATACAGAATTAGTACTACCCATGTATAATGTGCATTCTTACTTTTCCCTCAAAAATTTGGGCAAAAATGTGTACATTATATATGGCAAAATATGGTACACATTTTTAAAACATTAGTTTGTTCAAAGTGTCAACTTTGGGGTTTTAATAATAAAATAGAATTATCCATCTATAATCTAGTTTGTTCTTTATGAAAAATCAGTTTCCAAAAAGAAAATCCAATTTTACCAATACCAAAATCCTAGTACTAGCTGGTTGAAAAATCTGAGCTCTTGTTGAAAAAGAATGGGTTCTTTAGCAGCTCTGGGGTAAAGTTGGCAATGCCAAGGAAAGACTGTTTGGTCTTTTTCTGTGTGTGTGGTTGCTATTTTATTACTCTTTCCAGCAGTTTTCCACCTGAATAGCCTTTAAACTTGTAATTTAGCCACACCTTATTCTTTATTGTATTTCAATCTAGGAAGGCAAATAAGTTTATTAACTTAATTGAAGACCTGGAACCACCAAGAATTCTAGTTCTAGTTCTAGTGTTGATTTAGCTATTAAACTTTTGTTGATTAAATTAGGACAATAACCTGACTACTTTCAGGAACGTGTTGGCAAGAACGCTTCTGCTTCATCTCTGAGTCTCCCTTCCCCTTTCTACTGCTGGTGCTCACAAAACATTTGTGGAACTGAATTTATAGCAGTAAAATTCTTCTATTAAATGATCTGATATTAAGTAAAATTCAGCAGAAAAGCAATCATAAGCAACTTTGTACAAACTATGCTTATTCCCTTCCTTGCAACACAGTTCTAATTGCCTCCCATGAAACCTATGAAATTAATTTCTCCTGGTTTTGGTCACTCCAATTAATTCGTTAAGCCCAAGAGAGCCTAGGCTGAGCTCTGGAATGCTCCATTATTTGAAACACATTTGAAGGTCCAAAGGAGAATCTAGTCAAGAAGACTGAGTAAAAATAGATGATATATTAAAATAGTATGGTATCCTAAAACCAAGTGAAAAAAAAGTTTCAAGAAAGTGGAAATAATCAATTGCCTTAAACACTGGTGATGAGCAGAATAAGATTTGGACTGAGAACAAATCCTCAGATTGGACGAGATGTCGGCCCATACAGGCGTGGTTTCAGTGGAGCAGCAGAATAAAAGCCTGGTTAGAATCGTCATGAGGATGGGAGCTGAGACTGTGGAGATACCGAGGCTAACTCTAAAGAATGATAAATATGTTGGTAGCCATAGGGGCATGGAAGCAAGGGAGGGTTCTTTTTTGTTTGTTTGTTTGTTTGTTTGTTTAAGACTGTTAATATTACAAGGCATTTTAGCAGAGAGGAAAGGAATCATGAAATGATACAAGACAGGAAAAAATTATATCAGTAAAGTTCTTGAGAAAGTGAGAAGAGATGGAATTTAGTGAACAAGTAGAAGACTTTCCTAACAATAGAGAAGGGCACTTTCACAGTAACAAAAGGCTACAGAATTGGGTAGGCTGGCTGGCGGAAAAATAATGTTATATTCTGATTGCCTGTTTCTCAGTGAGATAAGACACCGTCTCCCATCGAGAGTGAGGAACAGGAGAGAAAAGTTGGAAATTTGAGGAGAAAGAAGGAGGTGTGAAATAGTAATCTCTAAGACAGAAAATCAATCAGTAAGGAAATGGGAACTGTGGTTGACTGAATTGCAGAGACTGAGACACACACTCATGAAATCCAAAAGAGATCAGTCAGAACAGTTAGGTGTTTTTCTCCAACAATCAACTGCAAGCTTGGAAAACATTTATTGAGTGTTCATTTTGTGCCAAGCACTGTTGTAAGCATTTTACTTTTGCTAATACCTTCGAGGCCGCAACAAACTCATGAGATAGGTGCACATGGGGAAAGCGAGGACCAGGTTTGTTAAGAAAGTTATCCAAGGCCACTAACTACTAAATGGTGGGCCCAGAGTTGAAGGAGTGTAGGTCTAGAGCCCACACACTTAACCACTAACCAATATTACCCTTCCGCAAATACTTGGGATTTGCCAGTGTTGGTCTTCCACCTTTGAGAAGGCCAAGAAGGAGGCAAGGAAGCTGAGGGCATTTGCAAGTAATTGGACAATGGAACCTAACCTGGACAAGGAGGAAATGAGGATAAGAACCAGAGATGTGGGAGGACACCAAAAATGGTGATTTCAAATGCATTAGAGGACCCACTGTAATGAAACAACTAGCAGAGAGGTAGTGAGCTGAAAAGAGAGGAGTGGTTGTTGGTGAGGGAGGTGTTAGAAATTGAAATTCTGAGGGTAGTAGAGTTATTCATAATTCATGCGAATTGTAGTTACAGTCATAAAGAAGGGTGAGAAGAAGATTGTAAGGGAAAAGATGAAGACACTTCAAAAATCAGGGAATAGACAAAATTTCTACATGAACCAGGTGTACTATGGAAAGAAGGATGTAAGTCTGGTGTTAAAATCATCACCAAATGAGAAAGATTGATCAAGAGACTAGGCGATTACTGCAGGATGGACAGATGGTTATATTCAAGCAGCCCCATCCTGAATGGGGGTTAGCAACTCATCCCAGTTTGCCCGGAACTTTCTTAGTTTTAGCACTAAAAGTTCTACATGCTGGGCCTCCATAAGCTAGGAATTTTGAGAAAGGAGAAAGGATGAGACATTTTCTGTAAGAGGCAATGAAAAGATGATACTGGTATATTTAGGATGCTATGAATTATGTTAAAAACTCACATGACAGGTACTACTATGATATTAACTCCTCATCTCGGAACAGGTGCTTTGCTCACAGGAGCTGACTTATTTGAAGCAAAGATTGCCAAGACATTTTCTTCCCAATTTTTCTAACTTGTTCCCTTAAGGATAGTGATCACGTTTCCTACCTCATTACACTTAATATGCTCTGTAAGCTATAGCTAATTCTCTATAAGCAGTAAATGTTGTTAAGTGCCTGAATGGGCCCAATGAAAAATATTGCTCAGTTGAGAAAGTCATATCCTAGCAAAGAGCCTGAGCACTCAGGAAAGGGTCAGTATGGTAGTGTCACCCTTCTTTCCCATGCCTGAAATGAAACATACGTCTGCCACAGAAGTACCCACATCCCACAACCACTATTTCAAAGTCTTCTGGGCTTAGGGGATAGATAATCATAGTATTTCACAGAGAAACACTTTAAGGAGAAAACTTAAAGATACTTAAGCAGGTTTTAAAGAATTATGGAAACCATCTTCTTTGATTGAACCCTTGTATGAACTCTCCACTCAGGTACTAAATATACTTTCTCTGTATTTCTAGTTTCACATGGCAGAAAATGCTGTATATTTTCCAGCTTGTTTTAGTAGCCTACATGGACAAACTTTGTGGGTTATTAAGTGGTTTAAAACAGTATGGGCATAGAAAAAAAAGCTGAAAGAATACACAAAAGATTAACGGAAAAATAATCCAAACATTTCAATGAGATCATCAGGTTGGCCTGAGCCATCTTCTAGATTTTTCCTGCCTTTTAACCATACCTTTCTCTCTCCTGCCCTTACCACGAAATTTATCAATAGCAAAATCTATGTTTTTTCAACTCCAATTCACTCCTTGACTTGCAATATGACGTGGCCTGCAACCTCTTAGCTTGCAATTAGAGTAACGGCCCACACTCCTTGGCTTGGTCTGGAACTTGGTAGTCATTTCTGAGAAAACCCCAGTTTCCTGTACATTCCTGTACTGAGCCTATACAGAATAAACTGTGTAACTAAATGCAAGCTGATTGTTATATATTTGTTAGTCTCACACAAATTTATAAATCGGAGGGGGGGGGGGGTCTTGGATAGACTACATATCCTAATTTTAGGATTGAACTTCCAGCTCTCCAATTCAGTACCTATACCTCCTTGAAATTTCAGCAACACTTAAAATCATTTGCTATCTCTTTTTCCTGAAATTATCTCACCCCTTCCTATTTTTAAACCTCTTTTCTTTTATTTGCTTATTATTTTTTCTTCCTTCTGCCTTCAAAATTAGCTCATTATTTCCTCATTATTTTCTACATAATTCTTAAACTTTTATCAACACTCAATGTCACCTATACTTTTTAAATTCTCTTTCCCTGGATATTTTTTCTGAATATTCCTTCTTTGGCTTCCTTAGTGGCTTCTCACTTTCTTCAGCTGGTCCCTAAAGACAGGAAGCTGCACCTGGACTTCTCCCTGCTTTCCACAAGGTTGATCTCTATTGCCCACGTGGTCTATTCTTGTGATTTCAACTGCCATTTCTAAACAGAATGTATTCGAAACCAAACTTCTGAATAATTATTTCCTGCACATCTCTATCTGGATGTCCCATAGCCACCTCACATTTCATCTACAATCATACCCATCTTCATAACCAAAACCAGTTCATTATCTGATTTCCCTAATTCTGATGAAAGAAGCCACCAGTCACATGGACACTCAAACTTAAAGCCTCCCTTTTTAATCCATCCTAGTCAGTTAAAAAGGTTACTTTACTCTACCTCCACCCTAGGTCTGACAATCTTTACTTCCTACTCACCTCTACAGCCATGATAGCTTCTTAATTGCCTCTCTGCCCCAAGTTGCCCCGCTCCAACCCATCTAGAATATTATTGCCCAGCTACTCTCCCCAAGCCAGTGGTATGATCTCCTTCATTCAGAAATCATTAACGTCATCCTACTGTTTGGCAAAATAAAGTCAAACACCTAGCCTGGCACTCAAGCACCTCCAGGTTGTGTGTATGTCTCTGATGATACTTATCTTGCAACAGAGTCACACTTCTTAGATTCTAAAACCAAAAATAAAATCATAAGTATTTACCCTGGAAAAGTCCTCCAGCAGGCACTCCACTGGGGACCATGAGTTGGTTCAGCACAGTCCGTCTTGCCTCCAGCATTGGAACAGATTCCTGTGTCTTTGGTTGAGCACCAGATGAAGTAGTTGGCTTGCTTTTAGGGTCCGTTTTATATGAAAAAATTCACACATGCATATCTTTAAAAGTTTGAATCACACTCAGCTCAGTGGTATGTTCGCACGTCAGAGGTCCCCAGGACAGAAACTAACCAGGGGAACCACCGATTCAATCACTTCTGCCGTGCTCACTCCAGGCAACCATGGAAGGGAATGGCGGGCAGTACTGCCATCACTACTTAAATTGTAAATTTTCTATCTTTTTTATTTCTGGGGTTATTAGTTTGTTTTTTTTAAATATTTTATTTATTTATTTTTAGAGAGGGGGGAGAGAGAAAGAGAGGGAGGGAAACATCAATGTGTGGTTGCCTCTTATGTACCCCCTACTGGGGACCTGGTCTGCAACCCAGGCATGTGCCCTGACTGGGAATCGAACAGGTGACCCCTTGCTTCGCAGTCCAGTGCTCAGTCCACTGAGCCACACCAGCCAGGGTTATTAGTTTGTTAAGATAAGGAAATTCCACTGTTAAGTCTTTTGAAATAATAATAAATATTTAAATACTTGTCTTTGTGCCTTTGAACTTTAAAGATAGGGATCATGTCATATTCCTATTCACATCTTCTGCAGCACTTCCCCCTGTACTGAGGCACCTTGTAAATATTTTCTTGTCAAATCAAATTTGCTTTGACTTGTTTATAAAAGTTAAGTGAATAGTAAGGTGGTTTTTAACAGTATATGTCTAATGAAAATTTTATTTCCCAATTTTTAAAAAAATCTATATCTTTTCCCATGAAGACATAGTGACAAAGTCTTATCTATTGCAATTACTTAAAAGCAGCAGCTAATTTTTCAAAATAAATTGGTCTATTTAAATACAATAATACAACAATATCAGTTAGCTCCAGTAGAGGCAATGAAATAGACATATACTTGTTATCTACATTTGGTAACCAAAATATACATGTTAAAGTATATGTATATTTAAATGCAAACTTATATGTTTATATTCCAAAATAATAAGAATAATCTAAGTTGTTAAATTAAATTGATAATAAAGAAATAACTAATGTAATATGTCATTGAGATTATGTTAAAATCACCAAAAAGAGCCCTGGCCGGGTGGCTCAGCTAGTTGGAGCATCCTCCTATGCACCAAAAGATTTCGAGTAGGATTCCTGCTCACGGCACATTCCTAGGCTGAAGGTTCCGTCCCCTGCTTGGGACACATACAGAGGCAATCAACCCATGTTTCTCTCTCACACGGCTATCTCTCTCCCTTCCTCTGTCTCTAAAATCAATTTAAAAAAAAAAAATCCTTGGGTGAGGATTTTTTTTAAATCGCCAAAAACAAAAAACAAACAAACAAAAAGAAACTGATCACATTCCTGCCTTAGACTACGCAAATTTTGTCACTGTTATTCAAATATTTATATAAATATAACCCAAAACCTCCCTGAAAATCATAATTATACTACCCCATATAACCTAAGATTGTTACTAGAGCTACTTAAATACTTGCCTTGGGAAAGTCTAAGATATCCAAAGTGGCTACTGGAATAAACCACCCTGTGCAATTTGAGGGACATACAAAAATAAATTTTGGACTTGCTGCCACATCCTCTAGATACCTGTATTTGATTCTTCCCGCACTATAGTGATAGACTCCACCCTGTAGCATCCGAAATCAACCACTTGGCAGATTTGAGAAGTCATCTTGAGTTGGGGCAGCGCTAGGGGGCGTGACCCAGACGCACCCAAAGGGAAGATCTGAGGGTGACTCTAGGTGGTGTCACACAGCCTTGCGTCCCTGAGCAACATTCGCGGGGCTTTGCAAATGTTCCTGGCAACATTGATCCCCAGTGAAGATTAGAGCTTCCTAGTGACCACTAGAGGGCTCAGGGGCGATTGTCCGGGCAGGCTGCCCTCAGGGGACCTTGGGAGGAAATAGCTTCAGGGATGTGATGAAGTTTACGTGTTGAACACCAACCAGCACTCAGCACCGAGGCTAAAAGACCAATGAGCACAGGGGATGGATCGCCGGTATTTGGAGCTACATGAACGTGCCTCCGGAGACACGGATGCCTGCCATGCTTAGTAGAGAAAACTTCCCACCTAGAAGTTTCCAGTTTTTCACACATATCCAAAGACATTGACCTAAAGCAGAAAAGTTGTATGTCAGAATTAGGAACTAATAGTCTGTATACAGGCTTTAGGATCACACTTGTATTCAAATTCAAGCTTTGCCATTTACGAGCATGATACGGTAAGTAATATATTTAATTGTCTAATCTTCAGTTTCCTTATCTGGAAAATGTGAAGTGCTTGGTATAGACGGTGCTTCAAAAATAGAATATCCTCAATAAGTGATGTTTTACTTGTTGTTTTGATCATTTTATTTAACCTTATACAGTTGGAATCTCTGAGACTCTGGGTACATCATTCAGTGCTGTTCCCAACTTCCTTTCATAAAAATCTCTGTCAAGACCCAACCAGACTCCAAACCAATGAAACCCAGACTTGGTGAAAGATAGATGTCTCAGAAAATGTCTCTACTCCCAAACCTGCTGTTTTGTACTTTGGGCATGGGTTTTTAATTGTTCCCGTGGTCATCAGGTTGTATCTATCCAAGCCCCACCTAGTGTAGCCAACATGACTAAACGGAACCTGCAACTGCATGTCTGGGGCCTTCAATTCCAGGAGCCTCACCCTGAATTACAGCCCTCCGAATCAGCTGGGTGGGGAGGAAATGAAGTGGGGAGGGCCAACCTACTTCCCTGACCTCTGTCTGTCCCTTTGCCAGGTGTTGGTCTCTGGACCTAGGCTTCACCTTTCAAACATCCCAATATTGGGTACAGACAGAACCTTGTTTAATGAGTCTAATGCCCCCTGAGGCTGCCACCCAGAAGTTTCCCCTGTCCCATCTGTCTTTCAATTAGACCCTTGGACACTAACTTCAGCCTGAATTTAAATTGTTTTACCCTCAGCTTGATTTTTAATATTTTATTTATTAAAAAGGGAGAGAGAGAAACTGATGTGCAAGAGAAACAATGATTGATTGCCTCTCCCACGGCCACAACCGGGGACCTGGCCCACAACCCAAGCATGTGCCCTGACTGGGAATCGAACCAGCAACCTTTCCATCCACAGGCTGGCACTCAGTCCACTACTGAGACATCACGTTTAAAGAGGAGGGAATTTCAGGGGAAAAGGGGAACGGTTTAGAGCAACAAGTATAAAGGACTCATGGACAAAAACTATGGGGGGTGGAAATGGGAGGAAGGTGGGGAGGGCTGGGGTGGTGGGCTGGGGCGGGGTAAAAGACAGAAAACTGTACAATATCAACAATTAAAAAATACTGATTTTAAAAAAAATAAAAAATGGGGAAAAAAATAAAAAATAAAAAAAAAATAAAGAGACTTCTTTAAACATGAGGTCTCTTTAGCGTCAGTTTTCCCCAACCCTCAGCGCACAATATCCCCATCTTAGTCTCAGATTGTTCCTTTCTTCCTAACAGTTCTCAACAGACCAGATCATTATGGCTGCAGTTTTTTTGTAAGAAAAGGTGAGGGCTAGAGTTGCCATCTGGAGACACTGAACTAGCACTAAGATTTTTTTAAATTAATTTTTTTGAACTAGCACTAAGATTCTTGATAGAGGATATGGCTATAGAAATAGGGTCAATTGATTCCATTAGCTAGTTTCTGTTGATATTCTTATCAAGGAAAATTTCAGAAACACACAGAGTTGACTATTAAAAGAGCTCTCTATCCATTAATCAAGAATGTAGGCTTGGAGTTTTGTCCTTGGATTTTTTTTTTCTTTCTCTTTTTCCTGTAATAATTGTGAATTTCTTCTGATCAATCCATTTTCTTCTCTGGAATCCCTAATTGCAAGGGATAATTAAATGGTCCACACAGATATTACACTAGAATTTAGATGTCATTAGACCTCAATGTGTTCCCATAGATGGACTCGGATATTCATCTTAAAGTACCACAGAGTACCTCTCATTTCCTCTCCTGTCTCACTTTAGCATTCTACATCTTATGTTCATTTTTAAAAAATTTTTTATCCTCACCTGAGGACATGCTTATTGACTTTAGAGAGAGGGGAAGGGAGGGAGAGAGGGAAGGAGAGAAACATCGATGTGAATAGATCAGTTGCTCCTTTTATGCACCCTGACCGGGAACTGAACCTGCAACTTGGGCATGTGCCCTAAGCTGGAATCGAACCCATAACCTTTCAGTTTATGGGACAATGTTCCAGCCAACTGAGCCATACTGGCCAGGGTTTTATGTTCTTAATGATTTACAAATTAATGAATTCTTTGAGAAAGAAAAATTTATCTTTCTGAGTGGATGTTTGTCAATATTGATATGAAAAAATGTTCAAATGCTGTACTGGTGCATTCTGTCCTACAAAAACAAGTGCTGTCTCTATCCATATGTGAAATGGAGAATTTGCCATACCAGTCAATTAAGAAAACTAATCTTTGAATAACTTTGAATGAAACATTAAAGGATTAGCTGCCAGAAGAGGCAACAACAGATTTTCCCCCATATTCACATTATAAGATTGCAACTCTGAAAAAATGCTTTTCTAGGAGTTTACTGCTTCCCAGAGTCACTGTCGTCAAGTTTTGACATAAAGGATTTCAGGCACCCAATTTAGAAAACAAACAGCTATTAAATTTCCAAAATGTCTATTTCCATAGATGTTTTAATAATGGAATAATATTAGTGTGCTTCTCTCTGCCTCCTTCTTAGAAAGTAGGCAGTTCAAAGGGTGTTTATTCATTCTTACGAATACATTTCCCCACTCTGTCAAAAAGAGAAGCATAATTCAATTGAAGTGCATCAGAACTATGTTTCCTTATACCATATTATGTGACAAGCTATAAATAAAATGAACTTTTTATGAATACATAATACATAGGGTATGTTTCTAGGGTTGCATATAAAGAGCATTATAATGACATACATTTTTCTAGGTAACCAAAAAGAAGTTGCTACTTCAACAACTCATGGACTGAATATAAAGCAATATTCAGTGTTCCAGCTCAAACGTGTAGTCCTAACGCCTGAAACATTGACATACCAACACAGTAAGCTTCTTCTAAAAGATTATTTTTTAGGAAATTATGTTGGCCACCATGAATTCTTTTTATACTTCAAGTATTTAATACCATGATAATAGAGTTTATGTTTTAATGTTAAATTCCTTTCAACAGTGTATACACCAAGCACCGTGTTCAGTGCTGCGCTCTCAGTGCCCAGCACAGTCCGTGTCACTGTAAGTGGACCTCGATAAGTCTTGAATAAATAATTAATTAAACAATGGAGGAGGTCAAGTTTATTTGGTTGTCTTTGTACCTCCCTAACAATGCCTTTCTTAGACATGCGGGTACTAGTCTCCTTTTCTTACTTCCCAACACTCCCCCACTCTGGTCCTGGTTCCTCTCAGGCTTATTTCCTATGTAGGCCCACCTGCCTCCAGTTCGGGTCAGTCCTATACTTTCCCATCCTGGAAAAATAAGGGATATGTTGTTTGATTTTGAACTGTTGCAAGATTCCTTCAGTTCTTTGTACCAGACGAATGTTTACAGAGGACTATTTTACAATACTTCTGGATACTTTTGAAGAGTCATCAGAAGCTCCTCTGCTGGGCCACTCTAGTTGTAGATTCAGCGAAGGGACAATACCTCTCCTTCCCTGCACCTCTTCCCCTGGTTTTTGGTTTTACATGTCCTACAGAGTCTCTTCCAGGAAATGCCCTTGGACAGGACTTCCTGTCCAAGGGCATACAATAGCTGTAGAGAGAGCTCTCTGTGCTCTGTGCACCATACCTTGTGTACCAGGAGCACTCACGTATCATCTAACCCACAGTGGAGGGGAGTGTACTTTCTTCTCAGACACAGCAACTTGTGTTCACGCTCCCACAAAGTGACCCACAGCCAGGTCTCTCCTGCACTCAAGATATCCTGGGTGGCCGTGGGACCCCAGTTCTAGGTCTCCCAAAATGCTAAACATAGATTTAAGCTCTTGAAAAGTTAATTTCAATGAATCTGATTTTTTAATCACTATCCCTCATTTTCCATTCCCCAGGGTTCTTTCTATAAATGACACTGTCCTTTATTCTTATTGTCTAGGGACTCTGCTAATTTCATGCTGTGTATAAGGAAATAGCAATTTTTGCTGTTTTTGTAACATGCTATAGCACAGGCATATCTGCCTAGATTTATAAACACTCCTTGAGATTCTGCCACATTAAAGTCAAAGCATAGGACCCATCTATTCAGAACACAATGATATTTCTGAATGTAGTGTGTCTCCTTTGTCTCCACCCTTCCTAATCCAAATAATCATTTCTAATAGGCAAAGACCCTCTCTCCATTGGATATTTCCTCACTCTTTCTTCTTGTTGGAGGCATCTAGAATAATCTCCTTAATAAGCATGAAATCAAAACCTAGGAAGGACTTTTCTACTTTTCTTTATACCACATACTTTTTCTGAGGCAAAGAATATAACACTAACTACCATCTGCTTGAATTATGTAAAGGTAAATGAAGAAATACTGTGAGAAGGGGCTGGGAATTGGTAGATACCAGAAAAAAATATTGTACTATGAAAGGAATTAAGCAAAAAGAGATATAATCAGATTGTCATTAAAAAGACTCTTTTAGTTTATTGTTTATTTTTAGAGAGAGAAGGGAGGGAGACAGAGAGGTAGAGAAATACAATGTGAGAGAGAAACATCAATCTCATACCAGGACTGAACCCACAACCCAGGCACGGGCCCTGACTGGGAATCGAACTGGTGACCTTTGGCTCTGCTGAATGTTTCCCAGCCAATTGAGCCACATTGGTCAGGGGGAAAAAATGTTTTTAATTGCCCTGGCTCCTGTTAGGACTAGATGTTGGAAATGCTCAGGAAATAGTGAAAACAAACCAGCTTGGAAATTATTGCAGTAGTAAGAATGAGGGTGGCCACAGAATAGAAAGAAATGAATGAATTAAAGATGTAAAGCCGGCTGCCCTTAACCACTATGCTACATTGCCTCCCAGTAAATGAGTCTGAGAACTCATTGGCCTAAGTTTTAATGCCTAGTTGGTTTATTGCATTTTGCAGACTAAGGGTATTAGCATTTTAACAGAGGACTTTTCCTTGATAGAATGAAGGAAATTATTAGGGGAGGGCTAAGGATATATTTATCTTTTACATCTCCCTCAGATGGTTAAAATTACTTGCCCAAGGTCTCAAGCTGGTAAACAGTGATGCTGGGATGTTAATGTCTAATAAAAATACCAAAATGATGGCCTTTGCATGTCAGCAGTTGACAGGTTGGAATTGATATTTTTAGCTAGAGAACTTAATCTATGTGCCATATTCTTTTCACTCTTCCATTGATAAACTATAAGACCAGGGTAATAAAATATAGACACCATAACACCCATGCCAAAGACATACTCCTGGGTCTGGCTGCTCTTAGAAGGCTCAAGCAGGGAATTAATCATGCTTCCTCATATAGAAAGATGTAATTGAGTGATATATTGTTTATTTATGAATTGAAGATCCAGAGTTGAGGTATCACCTTTTAGCCTCCTGCCATATATCAGCCAGATCAATGTAAGCATTAAAAAAAGCACTGGAAGCAATTGGCCATAGTAATGGATTTCTTGGCTTTTGGAGATGATGGTGTTAGAGACTGAGTGTTAAGGGGACTGTGGAATGTAGCAGACTGTGCTATGAAGAACCGTGAAGCATCAACAGTGAAAATGTTTAACAGTCTGCAAGGGCTTTCTAACTAGGTAGGTATGATTCTCCTAATTTTGTAAATAAGTAAGGTAAGCCATGGAATGGTTCAGTACCTTGTCCAAAATCATGCAGCTAAGAAATGACAGAGTATGATGTGCATTTAGATTATTCTAAATTATTAACACATTCAAGACCCACCCCTGCCCCTCAGTGCCCCTGCTGAATCAGGGTGTTCATCTCCACACCAGTTCAGGCTCACCTGATTATCTGCCAACAACCCACTAGCATAAAATTCCAAACAATTCACAAGTGGCCGTTGTACAAACCCTTGTGCTGAATTTCATAGCAGTTGTTCCTAAAACACACTCCATAAGCAGGAAAAAAATGGAGACTTGATGACGGCTTAGTCATTCTCCTTTAAGCAACACAGCATGTGGCCTTCACTCCTAAACAGCGGAGACAGAAAGAGAGAAATAGGAAGAATATTGAAAAGAAGAAGAAAGAAGTGTGGGAACCACACTATTGTGGGTCCACAGTATTTGTCTATCTTGATCTTTTTACTCTACTTGCCTCTGATGGGTGCTATAAATTAAATTGTGTGTCCCACTAAAATGCATATATTGAAGCCCTAATCACCAATGTGATGGTGTTTGGAGGTAGGGCCTTTAGAGTCTCCATGATAGGATTAGTGACTTTATATATAAAAAGAGGAAGAGACACAAGATTGCCCTCTGTGTCTGCATACGAAGAAAAGGCCGTGTGGGGGTATAACCAGGAAGGGGAGCTCACCAAAAACCTAACCATGCTGGTACTCTGAGCTTGGAATTCCAGCCTCCGGAATTATGAGAAATAAATATTTGTTGTTTGTGCCACCCAGTCTGTGGTATTTTTCATAGTAGCCAGATTAATTTTAATGCTTTTTATATTAACACAATGTGGCAAAAAGGTGTTAGGATGAACTTATTTTAATTTAATACAATAAATCTCGTAATCTTTTTATTTCTTATGAGAAAATTAATTGGTGTTAAAGTTGTTTTGGATTACCTTCCACTTTTCAAAAACATTATGGTCAGTAAAATCAAGAGACAGGTAACCTCTTTACAAAGTTAGAATGTATGGATATTATTATTATTATTATTGATGTTAAAGAATACACATAATTATTTTGTGCATCTGTAAAACCTACATTGGATAATCTGAGCATTTTTAATTAGAAAATATTAATAAGACATGTAAGGAACATCATATCACACCAAACCACTCTTCATATTATCTTTCATCTAAGATTTTTTTTTCACATTATGGTTCATCTGAGAATACTCCTATGCTATTATCTTTTATGCATGTATAATCACACAAACCTATATTGTTGGGAAATATAATTAAAAACACAACTCTTCTCACAACTTCAACCCCCCGCCCCACCAAGATGGTAAAGAAAGAAAACACTTATTTTTGAGTAAGCATTAAACCAGAATCTGATTCATTTCACAGGCAATGCACTAAGGAACTGCAAAAGGGAAGGAATCTCACCCTCTTACGTGGCCAGGCAGACGTAGCCCATGACATCCATGTTCTCAAGATAAATGACTAGTCCTCAAATAAGAGGATCTGACAGCACCATTTGTCACACAAAATACATCTTAAATTTACCTGGTAATTGCGGTGGCTCAATGCAGAGGAGAAACAAACTTCCCCTATCTTTGTGACAGAAGACAGTTTTGCAATGCGGAGTAAGACAGCTCCAAAATTGGGTTCCTCCTTCCCGCAGGGATTGGGAGAGAGGGATGCTACCTCCCTTGATGTCCCCATTCAAAGAGATAGCTCTCAGGTCCATGGAAAAGACATCCCTGGGTGATAAAGTTGACAAAAGGCCTATCGGGTTTTCAGAAGGATTTTTATACATTTCAGAGAGGTAAAAGTATAATTACGAGTTTTCAAAAGTAAATAAATACTGTAAGAAGGTAGGGGGAGAATTCTCTTCCCTTATTTTCAACAGGGAAAAGTCAGCCCTTTGTTTTTATTTTCATTTGTCCTTACAATGACTAGATATAAAAAACTGTAGGTATAGATACATGTGTGTGAAACTCTATAATAGTATTGTATATCCACATATACACAAACAGTATATTACCTAGGTGTAATAAAAATTGATAGCAAAGAGACGACATGGCAAATGATGGCATAAAAAAACTAGATGGTGAAAACACACAAAAAGTTAACACCATTATGTCTGCATAATTAGATTCTGTATCATTTTTAGTTCTTTCTACTTTTATGTGTGTTAAATGACTTTATCACAAACATATATCTTGTTTTTAGATTAAAAATAAAACTCATAGTTTGTTTTTTAATATTGAAAAACATTTCCAAAGAATCTGCTGCAAAAACTTTCCCATCTGTGAGAAAACAATATTCCAACTTTTTCATTAGAAATAATATGAGCCGTTTGGTGCACAGTTATTAACGATGCTCTGTATTATTGATTTCAGAGCAGTTCATCATTTGGTGAAGCAAAGACCAATGGTGAGTTTCGCTGAACTTGGTGTCCATGCCTAGCAGTGTTCACATATTGACAGAATAGTTAGAACAGGATTGGAAGAATAGGAGAAAAGTTGACTGGTTGTTAGCATGATGAGCATGGGAAGCCAGACACAGGGTCAGTGTCTAGGTCCACGAGTGATGTGCGTCCATGAGTTTCACACCAATGGTGATTCCAGTAACAGTAACTGAGCTCTTTCCAGTATGGTTCTCTTGGAAATGTAGGAAAATACTGTTGTTTTCCCCACTTAGGAATTCTTTTCTCACAAGAAAAATGGACTTCTCTCTCTCTCTCTTTTTTTTTGATCTTTCAATTTATTTTTTTATTATATTTTATTGATTATACTATTATAGTTGACTCAATTTTCCCCCTTGTCACTCTCTGCTCGGTACCCTGCTTCCCTCCAGCAGTCCCCTCCCTTAGTTCATGTCCATGGGTCGTGTGTGTAAGTTCTTTGGCTTCTCCATTTCCTATACTATTCTTAACCTCCCCCACTCTGTTTTGTACCTACCAATTATGTTTTTTAATCCCTGCACCATTTCCCCATTCTCTCCCTTCCCCCTCTCAGTGGATAATCCTCCAAATGATTTCCATTTGCTTTGCTTAGGGGTTTTTTTTTTTTTTTTAGATTGTTGATTTTTGTTGTTGTTGTTGATAGTTGTGAATTTGTTGCCTTTTTGATGTTCATGGTTTTGATCTTCTTTTTCTTCAATAAATCCTTTTAACATTTTATGTAATAATGGCTTGGTGGTGATGAACTCCTTTAGCTTTAGCTTTACCTTGTCTGGGAAGCACCTTATCTGCCCTTCCATTCCAAATGATAGCTTTACTGGGTAAAGTAATCTAGGTTGTAGGTCCCTGTTTTTCATGACTTTGAATATTTTTGCCAGTCCCTTCTTGCCTGCAAAGTTTTTTCTTAGAAAGCCACTGACGGTCTTATGGGAACTCCTTTGCAGGTAACTCTCTGCTTTTCTCTTGCTGCTTTTAAGATTCTCCCTTTATCTTTAACCTTTAATATTTTAATTATGATGTGTCTTGGTGTGGGCCTCTTTGGGTCCAGTTCATTTGGGACTCTCCGTTCTTCCTGTACTTACGTGACTATTTCTTTCACCAAATTAAGGAAGCTTTTCTTTCATTATTTTTTCAAATAGGTTTTCAATTTCTTGCTCTTCCTCTTCTCTTTCTGGCACCCCTATGATTCAGATGTTGGTACAATTGGAGATGTCCCAGAGGCTCCTTATACTATCTTCCTTTTTGTTTTAATTCTTTTTTCTTCTTCTGGTTCTGGTTGAATGCTTATTTCTTCCTTATGTTACAAATCATTTGATTTGAATCCCAGCTTCCTTCTCATTTCTGTTGATTTCTTGTAGATTATTCTTTATTTCACTTACTGTAATATTTATTTGTTTGTTTGTTTGTTTATTGCTGTTCTCAAGGAGTTCTCTGAGTATCCCAATAACCAGTGTTTTGAACGCTGCATCTGATAGATTGGCTATCTCTTTCTCGCTTAGTTTTTTTTCTGGGGTTTTGTTCTGTCCTTTCATTTGGGCCTTATTTCTTTGTCTCCTCAATTTGGCAGCCCCCCTGTGTTTTTTTTCTGTGTATTAGGTAGAGCTGCTTTGACTCTCTGTCTTAGTAGTGTGGCCTACTATAGAAAAGGCACCTGTAAATTGTGTGGGGCAGAGCCTTAGGTAATTGCCAGGGCAGGGTACCTGCTTCACCACTTTTTGGCTCTGTGTGTGGGAAGGGCTCAGAGAGGGGACAATGCTGCTGCCTGGCTTCTGGAAGTTTGCCCAGCTCTCACTCCATTTCCAGTCACTTTACCCCCTTCCGGTATGTGACTGGTGACCTTCCAGCTGCTGCCTCGGTGGTGAATACCAGAGTGGGTGGGTTTGCATATATTCTAAGACTGTGCTGTACCTTTAAGCAGTGAAAGTCTCAGTTTCTTCCCCTGCGCCAACTCCCACTGATTTTTACAGCCAAAGGCAATGGGGTTCTATCCTCACAGTGCTGCAACCCTGGGCTGTGAGGCCTGGGGCTGGGATTGCTGGCTCTGCAGGTATCCCTCCCATCTGTTCTGCTCCCCCACCTTTCCACACCACACTGCCTCCCTGCCCATCTCTGTGATTCCACCCCCTCCTATCCATCTGGATGAATGTGTCTTCTTTAACCCTTTGGTTGTTGGACTTTCCAACAGCTTGATTTTTCTGATGGTTCTGGTTATTATTAGTTTTGAGATCTTGTTGTAATTCTTTTTTTGGTTGCTCAAGGAGGTGAAGTATGTCTACCTGTCTCCATCTTGACAAGGAATTTTGGATTTCTCTCTCTTCTGTATGTCAGCTCTTGCAAGTGGACACACATCTCAAGATACTTTCCAAAATACTTCTTAGCCTCCATGAGAATACACTGACATCTGGATTGTTCCACCAAACAAATGGCAGTGTCTAAAGCCAGAAATTAAAAAAAAAAAAAGCAAAAACAAAAAAACAAATACTCTGGGCTCAGGCTGACAATTCCACCATGAAAGGAATCAGAATTGTAAGACAAGCTTTCTGCCAGGATCTCGGCAATCAGGAGCACTTGGAACCTCAGCGTGGTAAGACCTGGGGGACAAAAGACCTCTAAAGCAGAGTTTATGTGCAGGAATGAACACAGGTCTGGTGGCCAGGCACAAGTTACTTCACATCCATGCCTAGCTATTTACTTGCCACTAAGCAAGTTACTCCCATCTGCCTTTTTTCCCTCATTTGGAAAACAGGCGTATTAATAGATTCATTAAACAGTTACCACAAAGAATAAAAATATATGTGAAATTCCTGGCAGAATATAGGCACTCAATAATTGGTAGCTATATAATATTCCTACAGTACCACTGTGACCTAACCAGACACTGAGAAGGCTTGGCTTAGTCTGATTTTACACTTAGCCCATGCTGATCTCTCTTGTGTGTATTTCTTCAACACTTTCGTTCATATTATGTCTTAAAGCTATTATATCCATCTTGCATTTTCAAATTTATTATTTCCCACACTAGAGTTGAGCTCTTTGAAAATGGCAACCATTGAATTTATGATGAGTTAATATTCCATACTTCAGGTATATTTATCTACCTTATGATAGGAATACGTATCAGAGAGGTAAGTTGTATTTTCTAAAGGAGGCCCCCAAGCCCCATGTATGCTGCCTGTATATTTGTGTTTCCACCTAGCCATTCCATAAAGAATATAAGCAGAATAATAATTTCATTCAATGGTTTGTGAAATTTCTGCCCATAATTTTCACAATAAGCACATAAAGCGCTTTAAAGAGCTACAAAGTCAACATAGTAAATGGGTTAAAAGAATGGTGCAAACATTATCACGCAGATTTGGTCTGAAATGAAGGGCTAAGATATCCGCTGAGTCCAGTTTAAAAACTAATTACTCCTTTCTCCTTTCCTCCCTCCCAGCCTTTCTAGATAGTTTAGTGCTAGAAAGTTCAGGCAGAGTCAAGCAAGGTGGACTCCAAACTGCCTTTCCACCCGCATGCTCCACTGCTCCCTCATTAGCTCTTGGCTCCAGCTAAGTTAACCACTTGCTCTCTCCACTTCTGTACCTTTACTTGCCCTGATGATTCTTCTGCCTGGAATGTCTATGATTTATTCCCCAACAGCCCTGCCCAATGTCTGACACAGTCCATCCACTGCAAGGCTAATATCTCAAGGGGTACCAGCACCACAAGGTAACACTGTCCTCCTCTTCACTTTTTTAAAACTTTCTCTGTGTATCTCTTGTGGCTTATCGTTTTCTCTGTTGTAATATTATTTGAAAATACCTTCTAATATGTCAACCAGGTTGTAAATTCATTCAGAGCAAAAAGGAAAGGATTTACATCTGGTGAATCTTATCAGTCCCTAAAGTATAGAACTGAATTTGAAAGTAGCCAAGAAGGACATACTGAGGATATGCCCCAATGATTCCCTACCTTCGTCCACGAAGCCAGGTTCTCAAAAGTTTCCAGAAAATAATATTAATCCATAAAACCTTCTCTAAGACCAAGGTCCTTAAGTTTAGTACCTATATTTTCTTCTGTATAATTTATTTTAGGTATTATATTTAGGCCTTTGATTCACATTTTTTTTTAAAGATTTTATTTATTTATTTTTAAAGAAGGGGAAGGGAGGGAGAAAGGGAGGGAGAGAAACATCAATGTGTGGTTGCCTCTCACACACCCCTACTGGGGACCTGGCCCACAACCCAGGCACATGCCCCGAGTGGGAATCGAACTGGCAACCCTTTGGTTCCCAGGCCAGCACTTAATCCACTGATCCACACCAGCCAGACCAGATTCATTTTGAATTTATGTGGACAAATAGTAGTCTAGTTTCATTCATTTGCATATGGCTTTCC
This sequence comes from Glossophaga mutica, assembly GCA_039655065.1. Classification (NCBI taxonomy): domain Eukaryota; kingdom Metazoa; phylum Chordata; class Mammalia; order Chiroptera; family Phyllostomidae; genus Glossophaga; species Glossophaga mutica. The sequence continues at coordinate 46,079,810 of CM077304.1, forward strand.
AATTTTCCCAGTGCTATTTATTGAAGGGGCTTTCTTTTCTCCTTTGCATGTTTTTGGCTCCTTTGCTGCAATTACAAAAGGAATTATTTTTCATTTTTTTCCTGAAATTTCACTGTTAGTATATAGGAAAACAGTGGATGTTGTACATTGAATGTACAGATGATGTATCATAGAACTGCACACTTGAAATATGTAATCTTATTAACTATTGTCACCCCAATATATTTAATTAAAGCATAAATAATGTTAATCCAGTTCTAATTCAAATCCATTGTAGACAACAAGCAACATCAGAAATGTACAGGTGGCTATAAAGTCTTAATATGCAGGCTTAATTTTATTCAGAAAAAAGGTACTGAGTTAATTCACATTGTTTAGTTGAAAAGATTATTATCCTTCGAGATTAAGGGACATCCTCCAAGGCAACTGATCTTTACTCTTCAAAGTGTCAGTAGTATGAAAGACAAAATAAAAGCCTGGGAATCACTTTAGATTAAAAGAGATTCGGTCACGACTAAATGAAATATGTGACCCTTGATTGGATCCTAGAGTTTTTGAAAAGGAACATTATCGGCACAATTGAGGAAATCTGAGTGTTGACTGTATGTTACATAATATTATTGCATCAATATTAAAACTGTCATTATAATAAGGGCATTTCTGTATGTAGGAAAATGACCTAGGTCTTAGGACATAACGCTGAAATGCTTAGGAATGCAGTGGCATGGTGCTTGCAACTTACTTTTGAACGATTCTGCAAAATAAACACGCACATGTACATACATGAAGTGAAAGAAAATGAAAGTGCAGTGCTGACAGCTGATGCACCTAGGCGATGCGATACATTGTTCATTCAACTTCGAAATTTCTCAAAATAAAAACTTTAAAAATTTGTCATCATCCTGCAAAAGTAGGGAGCCACTTGTAGATCTGTACGAGTAACTTTTAAAATGTAAACAGGCAACATTAACAGAAATATCTATTTGCTAAATTACCATCAACTTGAAAGTTCTTGTAAATGGCATGGAAATATCCAACGCCATTACTGGCTTTCATAAATCTTGAGGCAAATTGTATCCTTTAACATTTGTGTGAACTTTCAAAGCAGAAGTAAACCTTGGTTAAAATTTCAAACTGAAATAATTAGGAAACTAAACAGTGAATGTTCAAAGCACTCTAACAGTTTCCTGTATTAATGGAAGAGCTTTGAAATGCTTAACCATAATATTCCTGTGGCTTTTTTACAAGGATTAAAGTTACAAAAATTTTTTTAGTAATCTCTACAACAGTGAAGTGAGAGTGGCAATTTGTATAAAAATCACTAAGCAGAAAATCTTGAAGAATTATAGTCTTTAGAAATTCATTTCTGTTATTTTTCTCCCTACAGTCCTCCTGCTAAAGAAAGGACTGAGGTTGTGCCAAGAATTTTTTACTAGAAAACATTATGATGCCGGTGTGGCCACATCTAGACGACATCTGGCACACCCAGTAAAGGGGACTGCGAAGAGTGAATGGCCGGTGAAAGATGTAAGGCACATTTAATAGATAAATCATGATTTCTTTTAATGATGATGAACTCGATTTTGGAGATAGGAAAACATAATTTCAGACCCTTATTTTTTAAAATCTCTGAACAGTGGAACAAAAAGCACAAGATCTGTTTTTCTCCCCATACTGGAATTCTCATAATCATTACTGAATTTATATTTTATTGTATGACTTCAAAATATGTCTGAAAGTTAGTTTTGCTCTATTGCTGTATATTATAATAATTTCCATAGATCCTCACCTGATAGATGTTTTCCAAAGTGTTTAAATATATGATACTTCTATGAAGTATCTACTTAAATCTAGAACAACTCAACATTTCTTCATGGTATAATTTATAAAGTGACAAATGAATGCTAGATTTTTTAGGGAAGAAAAAATGTTACTTAATCAAATCCCTTTTGAATTTGTGTTTCTTTTTTTTTTTTTTAATTTTTCACCATATCTCACATTTGTAGTCACTATGCTGAAGTTTCAAAAACTAAAGATCGTCAAGGATTAACTTAAAATTTATCATATGGCTCATTGCACTAGGAAAATAGACCATATCCACATGGTCACAGTTTTTCTCATTTATCACAGCAAAGGTTCCTCAGATCCCCAGGCATATGTTATCCAAGAAAGCTTAATCATAAATTCCCTTGCAAAATATCTACAAGTACTGTTTCAAGAAGAATAATATCTCTATATCACAAAAAGATCTCTAAGCCATAGAACAAATGGTCCACAGTTTTGAACAAATATTCAAAACGGTAATATGCCACTGCTTCAAAATCACAGAAATCTGATTTCATGTAGGTTTCCCCTTCCTGCTGTGGTCACCATTGGTGCTATCCACAAAATATGTATGCACCTAATAGGATACACTTCTGGGCCTATTGTGACATTATATTGACCTGTGACTTGCTTTGGCCAATGAAATGTGAGCATAAGTGTCCGGCAGATATTTCAAGAGCCAGGGCATAATAATAAAGAGTGCCTGGCTATCTTTCCTTTTGCCACAGTGACCAGCAACCTCCAGCTGGAGCAGTTTCATCAAGCCCCAGTCCCGAAGAGAGAGTACTGCAGATTAGAACCTTCAGATTACCCACAACAGGCATGCCCAAAGAAATAAACCCTGTAGTTTTAGGCCGCTGAGGTTTGGGAGTTGTACACGGTTATCACAGCATAACCAGCCCAGTCTGACCAATACCTTGCCCATATTTTATTAGAGACAGCTGTGGTAGGCTCTTGACATTTGCAAAGAATATTGACATATGCTCTTGTTTCTCGGCTGATGGATGTTTATTGTATTAGTATATATAGAAGGAAGTAAGTTAGAGAAAAAAAAATTCTAGTAGCTGCAGACCAAGCCTTATGGATACAGAATACAAGGTAGCACAAATTTAAAGTACACAACTTGGCAAGTTTTGAGATATATACCAATACAATCAAGAGTAAAAAATATCCATCCTTCAGAATTTCCTTACACCACTTTATAACCATTCTGTCCTGCCCACCCTCCTTCAGATAATCATGTTTTGCTACCATCACTAAACATTACATTTTATGTAAATAGAATCATACAGTATACACTTTGGGGGAGCTAATTTCTTATACTCAGCATAATTATTTTGATATTCATCCATGTTGTAGAAATCAATAGTTCATTCCTTATTATTGCTGACTATTCCATTGAATGGTTATAATGCAAGCAGTTTATTCATCTGTTGGTGAATGTTTCAGATGTTCTCTATTCAAGGCCATCATAAACAAAGCCACTAAAAACATACATTTCCAAGTTTCTGTACACACATTGACTTTCATTTCTTTGGATAAATACCTAGGAGTGAAATGGCTGGGTTATAAGGAAGGTATATATGTAATAGTATCTCATTGTGGTTTTAATTTCCTTAATGATTAATGATGCTGAGCATCTTTGGTGTGCTTATTTCCCACCCAGCTATCTTCCTTGGATAAGCATCTGTTCAAATCTTTTTATCTTTAAAAAATTGGAATATTTGTGTTTTAAGGCTGTGGGTTCTTTACACAGTCTAGATACAAGTCTTTTTCATCACATATGTGTTTTGCTATTACTCTCTCCATCAAATACGTGGCTTGTCTTTTATTCTCTTAACAGCCTCTATTGAAGAGCAAAAATTTTTATTTTGATGGAGTCTAATTTATGGGTTTTTAAAAAATGGATTGTGGTTTTGATGTACTTAAGAAAGCTTTGCCTAACTCAAGATCACATAAATTTTTTTTTTGCTTTCTTCTAGATGTTTCATAGTTTTAGGATTTTTTCCAACTTTATTGATATATAAATGATATAACACTGTGTAAGTTTAAGATGTACAACATGGTGATTTGATACATGAATACATATATTGCAAAATGATCACCACAATAAGGTTAGTTAACACATCTGTCACCTCATATAGTTAATATTTTTGTGTGTGATGAAAACTTTTAAGATTTACCAGCTTAGAAACTTTTGAGTACACAATAAAGTATTGTTAACTACAGTCACCATGCTGTACCTGACATCTCCAGAACTTAAGGCTGGAAGTTTGTGCCCTTTGAGGACCTTCGCCCATTTCCCCGACCTCCTCAACCCCACCCCCTGGCAATCATCAATCTACCATGTTTTTACAAGTTCAGGGTTATTTTGGATTCTATGTAGAAGTGAGATCATAAAGTATTTGTTTTTAACTGACTTATTTCACTTAGCAAAAAGGTTCAAGTTTCACTCATGTTGTTGCAAATGGCAGGATTTTCTTCCTTCTCCGGAAAAAGTCCAGCCACTGTTAATATAATAAGAACATTTGCACAACATCGAAATAACCTGGCAGCAGAGGAGACTGGAAAGCACATGCATGAAGAATGATGACTTCGCTGTACTAGTCAGCGGGGGTGGTAGATGCTGTTGAGCGAGCGTGTGTGCTGCGTAGCTGTTGCATTCAAAATGACTGAGCAAGTAGAGCAACAAATCTGCATCAAGTTTTGCATTCAGCTTGAACATTCCTCCACAGGAAACTATTTGGATGATTCAGAAGACTTTTGGGGATGATGCAATGAGTGCAGTACAAATAAAAGTGTGGCACAAATGCTTTAAAGATGGTCGAGAATCTGTTGAAAGTGATCTATGTTCTGGAGGCCTGAAACAAGCAGAACACCTGTGAATGTTGAACATGTTCAGGCTGAAATCAACAAAGATCAGTGACTGACAGTGTGAGAACTAAAAGCTGATCTGGGGATTCCAAAAACTACCTCATTCGAGAATTTGACGCAGAATCTTGGCATGAAACATGTCGTGGTAAAATTCATTGCACAGTTTCTGCTCCCAGAGCAAAAGGAACATCATGCTGCACTTGCTAATGACTTGATTCGAGCCTCTCTACCAATGAACCAGATTTGGCACTCTGTGACTTCTGGCTTTTCTCAAAACTAAAATCATCTTTGAAAAGGAAGAGATTTCAGACCATCAGTGAAATTCGGGAAATTATGACAGGGCAGCTGATCGTGATTCCAAGAAAAGATTTTTTTTTTTACTTTTTTTTTTTTATTGTTGTTCAAGTACAGTTGTCTCCATTTTTTCCCCCACCACTCCCCACCACCCCAACGATCCCCACTTCCCACCCTTGATCCTATCCCCCTTTGGTTTTGTCCATGCATTCTTTATACATGTTCCTGAAAACCCTTCCACCTTTGCCCTTCATTATCCTCCCCCACCTCGCCTCTGGTTACTGTCAGTTTGTTCTTAATTTCAATGTCTTTGGTTATATTTTGCTTGCTCATTTCCAACAAAGGGTTTTGCAGTGTTTTTGAACAGTGGAAGAGATGCTGGGAGAACTGTGTGAGGTCCCAAGGTGCCTACTTTTAAGGGGACTAAGGCATCATTGTCCTATGTACAATGTTTCTTATACCTCGTATCTTCTTCAATAAATATCTATTTTTCATAGTACATGGCTGGGTACTTTCTGGACAGACTATATATATATATATAGTTTGTTTCTGTCTTAGCTGTTATAACTAATGCTGCAATGAACATGGGACTGCAGATATCTATTTGAGACAGTGATTTCATTTCCTTCAGATATACACCCAGAAATAAAATTGCTGAATCATATGGCAATTCTATTTTTGGCTTTTTGAGGAACCTCCATACTGTTTTCTACAGTGCCTGCACCAATTTCCATTCTCACCAACATGCTGTACACAAGGGTTCCCTTTTCTTCACATCCTTCCCAGCCTTTATCTCTTGTCTTTTTGATAATATCCATTCTAACAGGTGAGGTGATACCTCATTGTGGTTTTGATTTGCATTTCCATGATAATTATTGATGTTGTTGAGCCCTTGTTCAGGTACCTATTGGCCATTTGCATGTCAAGGAGCTTATCATCTCTATTTTCTTCTAGGAATTTTGTGAGTTCATGTATTATGTTTAAGATTTTAATCCATTTTGAGTTAGTTTTTATGAGCAGTATAAGATATGATCCAGTTTTATTGTTTTGCATATGAATATCCAGTTTTCCCAATATCATTTATTGAAGAGACTATGTTCCCCCCCCCCCGGGTATTCTTGGCTCCCTTGTCAAATATTAGTTGATTGTATATATGTAAGTTTATTTCTGGGTTCTCAGTTCTGCTGCATTGGTCTGTATATCTGTTTTTATGCCAGTACCATACTGTTTTAATTTCTATAGCTTTGAAGTATAGTTTGAAATCAGGATGCATGATGCCACCAGCTTTAATCTTCTTTCTCAAGATTGCTTTGGCTACATGGAGTCTTTTGTAGTCCATGCAAATTTTAGGATTGTTGTATCTATTTTCTCAAAAAAAAATGCCATTGGAATTTTGATCAGGATTGCGTTGGATCTATAGATACAATGCTTAACAATATTAGTCTTCTGATCCATAAACATGAAATATCTACCCATTTATTTGTGTATTTAATTTCTTTCATCAAAGTCTTAAAGTGTTCGGTGTACTTGCCTGGGAGTTTGCTCCCATGCCCCAGCAAGGCCATAACATGCGCCCCACAGCTCTAGCTAGATAAGTAGAGATGACTCTTTAGCTAGAGATACAAATCAGGCAGAATTGCCAGGTGAGCTCCCTGCTTGGTATCTCTGTTTGGGCAAGCAGGATCTAGTCTGCTAAGATCCGAGCACTGGTAGCTGTAAGCACTCCCATTTCTCCACCTCTGTCTGAGTGATCTCCAGCGGTTGAACTCCACAGATTACCCCAGTGAAACCCATGAGATGAGTACCAAGTGAGCCTCCAGGAAGTGTTTCACATTTGGGGGAAACTGGATTTCTACGTTGGGTTCTCTTTTCCCCACTAGACAAACCATGGATCTTCAGGGTCTTTCTCAGTGTGACACTCCCCAGCTGAGAAGAGGAGTAATGTAGTCAAGATGTAACAGCTCTTCTTAGTCTTCTCATGCGGTCCTTCTCAGTCTCTGTTGTCCCAAAGGGCACATCAACTTCACATCAGGTTCTGGAATTTTCACGACAGTATTTTTTCCATGGATAGCTTGTCTCCTTTTTAAGTTTCTTATTGTATTTTTTCCATTACCATTTAAGGCCCTTATAGTCCCCTCCACCCTTGTATACTTTATCTTGTAAGTGGGACTGAAGTTGGGAATGACCATCCTGATGATATCAGCCTCTCAGATTTTTAGGTTTAATATTATGGTCTATAATCCATTTATTATTAAATGTTAAACATGGGATGGATAAAAGTTCATTATTTTGCATGTGGATATCCAATTGTTCAAGCACAATTTGTTGGAAAGATGCTTTTGCACATCTTTGTAAAAAATAAGTTGTGCATATATGTGTGAGTCTATTTCTGGACTTTGTAATATTTTCTATTGGTCACCTTTTCTATCTTGACACCAGTTCCACATTTCTTTGATTACTCTAGTTTTGTGAGTCTTGAAATTAGTTCCATTTTGTCTTCTGACTTTGGCCTTCTATTTCAGAACTATTTTTGCTATTCTAAGCCCTTTGCATTTTGATATGAATGGCAGAACTCGTTAGTCAGTTTCTGCAGAAAAGTCTTCCGGGGTCCTGGTTGGGACTGCATTGACTCTGAAATCAGTCATCTGACTATGAACATGCATGTCCTTCCACTTGCTCAGATCTTATGTAATTTCTCTCAGCAATGTTTTGCAGTGCAATGTACAGGCCTTTCACACACTTTAACAGATTTATCACTGTGATGTTGTGATTTATGATAAGAAATTTATATGAGGTCTGTTTAGAAGGTATCCAGACATGTAATGTGAATAATAGAGATATTTATGGAAGGAGCTACAAGATACAAGAAACACTGTACATAGGACAATGATGCCTCAGTCCCCTTCAAAGTAGGCACCTTGGGAACTCACACAGCTCCACCAGTTGCCATCAGCTGCCCCGTCATATTTTCCTGAATCTCATTGACAGTCTGAAATCTCTTCCCTTTCAAAGGTGATTTTAGTTTTGAGAAAAGCCAGAAGTCACAGGGCACCAAGTCTGGGCTGTAGCGGGGCTGAGTCACCTGGGTGATTTGATGTTTCACAAAAAAATTCTGCACAAGATGTGATGCATGAGTGGGCGTGTTGTCATGATAAAGCTGCCAATCATCAGTTGCCATAGCTGCAGGCTCCTAAATCATTTTCTGTGTAGGAATGTTCAAGTTTCATGCAAAATTTCATGCAGATTCATTGCTCTACTCGCTCAGTCATTTTGAATGCAATGGCCACACAGTAGATGTGCTCACTCAACAGCATCTACTGCCCCCACTGACTAGTACAGTGAGGTTGTCATTGTTCACACATGTGCATTCCGGTCCACTCTCCTTGGCTGCCAGGCAACACTGTTGTCACAAAAACCATTTTCATTATATTAGCAATGGCTGGACCTTTTCTGGACAGATGTATGTGGGCTTTACCTTGGTTCCTAGCACAGAACTTTTAAAACCTTTGGAATTTCTGAAGTGATAAGAGTATAAAGACTCTTGATATTCATAACAAATCCTTTTTAATTAAACCTGAGTTTATGTTAATGAGGTTATTTTTGGAAAGCACTTAAGGATGGGGGCTAGTTACCCAGAGAATCTATCATGTGATTGGAGAATTGCAGCATCCAGGAACAGTAGAGGGGCTGGAGGTTGAATCAATGGCTTATAATTTAATCAATTGTGTTTACGTAGTGAAGCCTCCATAATAACCCCAAAGGATAGGGTTCAGAGAGTTTCCACGTTGATGAACACATCTGGAGACTTGGGAAGAGTGGCAGGCGCTCTTGGAGAGAGCATGGAAACTCCATGCTCTTCCCCTTTGCCTTCCCTATGCATTTCTTCCATCTGGCTATTCCTGCGTTATATAGCCTTTTATAATAAACTGGTGCTCTAGTAAGTAAAATGTGTCTCTGAATTCTATGAACTGCTCTAGCAATTTAATAAAACCTGAGGAGGGAGTTGCAGAAACCTCTAACTGTAGCCAGTCAGTCCGAAGAACAGGTGACAGCCTGTACTTGAAACTGATGTCTAAAGTGGCTGTGCATGGGACATTCATGTAGGATTAAGCACTTAACCTATGGGGACTGGTGCTATCTGTAGGTAGGTCATGTCAGCATAGAGCTGAATTATAGGACCCCCAGCAGGTGTTCTGAGAATTGCTGGTTGGTATGGGGAACCCCACCACTACCACCACCTTGGAATTGGTACTAGACTCATTTTAATCTCTAAGCATTTATTTAATAATTTTAGATACTGTTTTAAATGGTAACTTTAAGAACTTCAATTTCTGCTTATTTGATTCTAGTATATGGAAATACAATTATTTTTTGTATATTGATCTTGAATCCTGAAACTTTGTTAAACAAATGAATAGTTCTAATAGACTTGTATATTCAATTAAATTTTCTATATAAATGATGTCTTTCATAACTAAAAACAGCTTTACTTCTTCCTTTCCAATCTAGATGCCTTATATTTGTTTTTCTTGCTATATTGATTAAGCCGAATTCTCCAGTACAATGTTGAAGAGCAGTGCTGTGATCCAGCCATTCTGCTCCTAAATATTTACTCAAGAAAAACTGAAGTATACGAGATCTGTTCAGAAAAAGTCCAAACATCATTAATATAACAAGAATGGTTTGCATGACATCGATGTTACCTGGCAACCAAGGAAAGTGGAATGGAATATGTATGAGTGACCAAGGATGACTTCACTGTACTAGTCAGTGAGGGCAGTAGGTGCTATTGAGTGAGCATGTGTACTGTGTGGCCATTGCATTCAAAATAACTGAGAGAGTAGAGCAACGAATCTGCATCAAATTTTGCATTATGTTTGAACATTCCTCTGTGGGAAAATATTAGGATGATTCAGAGGTCCACAGCCATGGCATCGGGTGATTGGCAGCTTCATCATGACAACACACCCACTCATGTATCACAACTTATGCGGAATTTTTTTGTGAAATATCAAATAACCCAGGTGACTCAGCCCCCTACAGCCCAGATTTGGTGCCCTGCGATTTCCAGCTTTTCCCAAAACTAAAATCACCTTTGAAAGGGAAGAGATTTCAAGCTGTCAATGAAATTCAGGAAAATATGACAGGGCTGCTGATGGTGATTGGGAGAACTGTGTGAGGTCCCATGGTACCTACTTTGAAGGGGACTGAGGCATCATTGTCCTATGTGCAATGTTTCTTGTATATTGTATCTTCTTCCATAAATGTCTCTATTTTTCATATTACATGGCTGGATACCTTCTAAACAGATCTTATATATCCATATGGACAACAATGTTTTAGCACCTTTATTTGCCATAGACAAAAACTGAGAAAGCCTACTGTCTTATCAGCAAATGACTAAATATGCAAACTGCATATCACATAGTTGAATATTATTCAACATTTATATAGGAATAAACTATTGATTTTGCTGTAACATGCATTAGTATCAGAACAATTATTCTGAGTGAAAGAAGCCAGACAGAAGAGCACATACTGTATGATTTTAGTTATATAAAGTTCTGTAATATGGAAATTAATGGGAATGTAACTTAAAGGAAGTAAAAATCAGTAGCTGTTTAGTAATGGAGTCAAGAGATAATGGAGAAAGCATGGAAAAATGTATTACAATATATATGAGGAATCCCCAGGGGTGGGAGTGGTATTTTAATTATCTTGATTGTAGTTATGTTTTCAAGAGTATACCAATGTGTCAAAACTTAATATTTTAGTAGCTTATCATATGTCAATTGTACCTCAATAAAAATTAAAAATGATTTTTAAAAAACACCACAGACAATGAATAAACTCAGGTCTAGGATTTTCTGGCCAGAGGTAGGTAGAGAATATCAACTCTGTTGTATGATCCCATCCTCAGAAACTCTCTAAATGCAGCCCAAACTCTGAGATGTCTGAAGAACAATTATAATGTCTGATTAAATCAGGGATTAAGTGGCAAAGATGGATAGTCTATCAATTGAAATAAGAAATAAATATCATACAGAGGCACTTCTCAAAGCAAAGTTCCTAGTGGTTCTATTGGATTTAAACTTGGGGTAGGAAATAATGTTAAGGTATTTAAAGTATAGACACCAGTCACTAGTGTGATTGTTGCATGCACATAATTAGTACTGAGCAAATATTGCCAACTACCTAACTACTGGTAGTAAGTTCAGAAAATGTCTGCTCTTTTTCCAGGAAAATAAAGAACCTGCCATTGATGCCATTCCACTCTCAATTACAAAACCATGGTCTCTGAGTTTATGGAAATGCTCTTGAACTTCTTGTTGGGTATAATTCAGTTCCTCTATGACCCTAGGACATTTGTTCAATCCCTCACACCTACAGCAATAGTTCTCTGATAGGTTTTACCCTGCTCACCCTGCTGTGCTTGTTAAAAGGCAATGATTTTATGCAAACATGCTCAATTCCTGAAGCTGTCTCCATCTGTTGCTTATCCCAGAGTACCATAACTGTATTAACACAGTATCACAGTCTGATTCTTCTTCAGGCTTCATGCTTTCTGTAGTTCAATAGGGTTTCTGCTTCATTAGAAATTGGTCTGATGATAATCAGAATTCTATTCATTTCAGTCAATAATACATACAGCTTATGAACCTGAATGAACTACCTTGTCTCCTTAAGCTTGAGTTCACTCACTTGTAAAATTAAAACATAATGCCTACTTTAGTGGATGTTGGAGAATTGAATGAGCTTATCACGGTATCTGACACAGTAGATGCTCAACAAGCATTGTTCTTAGTATTACTGCTCATATTCCTCCATGGGAACAGCCTTCTTCATGTTATTCTCTTGTCTGATCTTCCCAATAGTTTCCTCACTAAGTGCAAGTTTGATAAGGGCAGGGATTCTGGCTGTTTAATTTGTTGATGGCTTCCTGGGGCTTAGAACTATACCATAGTAAATGCTCAATAAGCACTTGAATGAATGAATAAATGAATGGCCTACCTCATCTCCCACCTTGAACAGTCCATTCACTGAGGAATGGATCCTGTTCAATTCATTTTTATATTACCTCATAGTCCTAGTTTAGGGCCTACAGTAAATAAATATTCGTTGAATGAATGAAAACCTAAACAATTGCCTCAACGATTCCATTTTCACTTCACAAACACTAACTGCAATCTTAATCACCACTCCTAGCATTTTAAGTTCTATATTCAGAGGAAAAATGCTAAAATTAATATGCCTTCATGTTCAACAAAACACACATACAAATTAAAGTTAAAAGCATAAGGAGTGGCATTTATGTTCAATGGCATTATAAATTTAAAGATTGCTCAATGATTTGGAGTGCTTTTTTTTCTTAAACTTGTCTGCTTTTCAATCCCGTACAATGAATAGTAAATAGCATATATTTAATAAAATATTTTTGAAGTCAGAGAATATTATTGAATGATCAATAAAATGTGCCTTTCAACTTATATGGAGGGCTGATATAATCAGCTTTTTAATGAATCCCTAGGCTGTAGCAGAAAGTTTTATAAATATCAAATAGTGAGATTTTTATGAAAGTTATTAGCATACTTGTTCACCAAAGAACTTTACACCATTTCCTGGGATTGTTTAACCATTTTAATGAGGCAAAAATTACCCCCCAAAAAAGCTTACACTTAAACTTTATTGGCAATATAGAGAACAAAGATCCATGTAGCCATTGCTCACATACTGGATAAGCATGATAAAATAAGGAAGAGATGACTGTGTACTTGCATGTGATTTGAACTCATGTTAATTGATTTCTTAATGGAAAAGCATGACCTCCTACTTTTAAAATTTAAATGACCTTTTGGAGACTTACTAAAAAGAAATCTTGCCCAACTTTGCCAACATTATATGACCCATATGAAATAACATCTTGATGTATTAGTATATGAATCAAAAACATCTGTATCATGTTTGACTTAAAATATACATTGATTTGAAAGTAAAGTGGAAAGTTGTAAAAATGTATGCTTTATTTCAAAGAATGTAAACCATTAAACACATTTTTGATACTGTTCTAAAATTTAATTCAGTTGTCTGAAATAAAGCTCAGAGAAGTCTATCTTTTGTCCTGATATGGAACAACTATTGATCCTTGAACAGCATGGAGGTTGGAGGTCTCAACTCCTGTGCAATCAAAAACCCATGTATAACCTTTGACTCCACAAAAACTTAAATACTTATAGACTACTGCTGACTGGAAGCTTACTCATAACATGAACAGTCAAGTAACACATATTTTGCATGCTATATGTATCATATAATGTGTTCTTACAATAAACTAAGATGGAGAAAACATAATTAAAAATCATAAGAAAGAAAAATACATTTGTTGTACTGTATATATTTACTGAAAAAATATGCATGTAAGTGAACCAATGCAGTTCAAACTCATGTTCCTCAAGGGTCAACTGTACATAGAATCTTCCAGCAGAGAGTTTTGTCCTGAGTGAGTTGACTCAGAGTAGGTTTATTCATAGGCTTCAGGAAGTCCCTGAAGCCCCTGGAACTGTGCTCAAAGTTTTATGTATATGTTCAGACATGTTTTTATCCAGAGCACAATTTTTCAGTCTTGGTTATATTGACATTTGGGGCTAGATCATTCTTTGTTGTGGGAGCTGCCCTGTGGATTGTAGGATGTCTGGCATTATCTCAGGCCTCTACTCATGAGATACCAGAAGCACAGCCCCAATCGTGACTATGAATAAATTGCTCTATTTTGATATTAGAAAAAATGTCTCCAAATATTACAAATATCCCTGGAAAACCACTGATGTAGAGAGAGGGTCCACTGGTTTTATCATATTCCTAGACAGGTTAACAGCCACTGCTTTCGTGTGTAGAACAAGAGTCCTATTCACCTCCCCATTGGGTCCTGAAGACAAGCCCGCTGGTCTGACCCTTGGAATTCCCCCCAGAATGAAACCCATTGCTGTTACTCTTGTGTCAGGCAGAGCCATAGGGCTCCCCATCACCATCCTTCCCCCTGAGAATTGCAATCACCTAAAGATCTGGTTTTTTTTTTTTTTTCCAAAAACATTTGACTAATATTTCCCCATCGTTTATGGCTTCAGAAAGCCTACGGGGAGTTAAAAACCTCCCAGGTCTGTTAAGTTTTGTCACTCAACTTGTTTTGGTTCCCCACCATACAAACCAGTGCCTGACTTGTGTGATCAATACATATTTGGTTAATGATTGGACAGCTGCACTGTGAAACCCACAGCATCTCTGAGAGCTTATTCTTAATTAAAAGACCCATAGCTAGTAAGAAGTATTTCTGAAATCACTCCCTCCCAAAGTTCCGATTTTCTCTGCCTGTCTACTATAAGGCTTTTGCCTCAGAGATCCACCCCAAGGAGAACAGAACCCAATGAATCTATTCCACACCATGAACTTGGACTTGGCAGTGGATTCTCTCCTTGCTCTGTGAAGGTTTGGCCCCATGTGTAGGTCACAGGTATCCCTAAAAGCATATCACATCCAAAGTATCCTCATCACCTCCACTGAAACCCTTGTGGGTAATGGGATAGTTCTCCTGCTGGTTTTTTCTGTAGCCAACTAATCCATGGATTTTCACTTGCTTTCCTTTTCTTTTCAAAACCTACCACCCACTGTCGTTGGTGTTCTTTCCCACATCTTTTCCTTTTTTCTTTTCCAATTTAATTCTGAAGTGGAATACAATCTCTCTAGTGCCCTACACACACACACACACACACACACACACACACACACACCCCTTTCTTGCCTACACCACACAGACTATATTAAAACAAAAATTTAGCAACATACTGTTTCAAGAGACACACTACAACATATGGACATAAAGAGGTAAAAGTACAAGTGTGAAATACCACCCAAAAGAGAGCTAATGTAGTCAAAGGGACTCCAAGTGCAATAGCAACACTAGAGCTAAAGAGGGTTACTACGTAGCAAAAGGTTTGTTCCACTGGGAATGAAATCTAAATTTACATGTACTAATAAAATAACTTAAAATATGTGAAGCAAAACTTGACAGAACTATGCAAGCAACTTGACAAATCCTCTGTTACAGTGAGATTTTTGTCATAGCTTTCTCAGTAATTGGATCAAACAAACCCTAAATTAATAAGTATACTAAGATTTGGTAATACTGTAACAAGCTCTATCACACGTACACAGTATATATTTCAAATCTTATCCATCTAATCCAATCTCCGATAAAATATTTCACACCAAGCCTCTATGTAAACTTCTAGTACCTCCTTCCCATCAACTCTCATGATTTCCTTCTTAATTCACTGAGAAATTGTAAGCAGTGCAAATTTTTCCAGACTCCCGCTACCACATTTACCCACTCTTCGGCATCTGCACCCATACTTGGCATTCCCATGTTTACTGCGGATGAACTCTCTGTGCTTCAGTGTGAAGCCAGTCTGTGCCCTTGTGCGCTGGACCCCACCCTCTTCTGGCCTCTTTTCTCTAACGGTCCTCCTTCCCTCCTATTTCATCCTGCTGGATCATTCCAATTAGCATTCCCACTAACAAGACCCCATCTCCCCTGAAAATATTCCTCCATGCTAGTAACTAAGTCTTCCAACACCGGTCATCTGATACTCTCAGATCTATGCTAGTCCAGCTTTCACACCCATCGCTCCACCAAAACTGTTCTTGTCAAGCTCTCCATGCTGTCTGATGGCCTTTTCTGAGTTCCCATCTTACTATACTAATGTCAGCACTAATCCCATTTATCACTCTCTCCTTCTTATTCACTTTGCTTTTTTTAATACTTTATTTTTAGAGAGAGGGAGAGGGAGAAATAAAGAGAGGTAGAGAAACATCAATGTATGGTTGCTTGTCATGCACACCATATTGGAGACCTGGCCTGCAACCCAGACATGTGCCCCGACTAGGAACTGAACCAGTGATCCTTTGGTTTGCAGGCCAACACTCAATCCATCGAGCCACACTAGCCAGGGCTTATTCACTTTCTTTATTAGCTTCTAGGACACCTATCCACTTGGCTTTCTTCTCACTTCAATGTCTGGTCCTTCTCTGCCTCTTAGTTCCCGGGTCCCCATACTCCAGGCTGCACAGCAGGAGGTGAGTGGCTGGTGAGCAAGTGAAGCTTCATCTGTATTGACAGCCACTCCCCATCACTCTCACATTACCACCTGAGCTCCACCTCCTGACAAATCAGTGGGGGCATTGGATTCTCATAAGAGCACGAACCCTGCTGTGAACTGCGCATGTGAGGGATCTAGGTTGCGTGCTCCTTATGAGAATCTAGTGCCTGGTGATCTGAGGTGCAGCTGAGGCAGTGAAGCTAGTGCTGGGGAGCAGCTGCAAATACAGATTATCATCAGCAGAGAGTTTCGACTGCACAGAGACCATAATAAATCATTTGAAGATTCATATCAAAACCCTGTCAGTGAGTGGCAAGTGACAACTAAGTTGCATCTGGTAGCAGGCTTTACAGTGGCAAGTGAGTTGATGTACTTCAATTGTACAGCTGCATCTGGTGGCAGGCTTTAAGTCAGAATCCGACACTTTAGTCTGCATGTGGCCCGCCCACTATTTTATTTACCACTTCTATCCATGCCTCCTTCCTGCACTGCACACTTGTCTCAGTTACAGTTTTGGTAAAGCCACCAGCTAACCCTAGACAAAATGAGTAAAAAACTAATGCTGCCAGAGAGCTTCTTTGAAAAGGGGAAATGACCCACTGATGAGACAGCAGAAGACTCTAAGACTGCCAACAAAAAAGAAGGCTGCATTTAAAAGAAAATACCAAGAGTCCTGCTTAAATTATAGGTTCATTGCAACAGGTGATTCACATTCTCCAAGCCCACTTTATATAACATGTGGTGACCAGCTATCCAACAAAGCCATGAAAGCTTCCAAATTGCTTCGCCACATGGAGACCAAGCACGCTGCATTAAAAGACAAGCCTTTGGAGTTTTCAAAAGAAAAAAAATGTGAGCACAAAGGATAGAAGCAATTATTGAAGATCACCACTTCATCAAATGTGTCTGCGCTGAGGGCCTCATTCTTAGTGGCTAACCACATTGCTAAAGCTGAGAAGTCCTTTACCATTGGTGAAGAGTTGATCCCGCCTGCTGCTAAGGACATTTGTCATGAACATTTAGAAGAGACTGCAGTTCCAAAGGTGACACAGGTTCCTCTTTTGGGTAGCACTGTAACTAGATGAATTGATGAAATAGCAGAGGATATGGAGGCACAATTATTAGAGAGGATTAGTGAGTCACCGTGGTATGCAATCCAGGTTGACGAGTCTACAGATGTGACAAGAAGGCAACAACGCTTGTTTTTGTGTGATATATTTTTCAGGAGGATGTGCATGTTTTGTGCACTTTTGTTACCAACCAACACCACAGCAGCAGAACTGTTCAAGTCTTTGAATGATTGCATATCAGGAAAACTGAATTGGTCATTTTGTCAGTATATGCTTGGATGGAGCAGCTGCCATGACTGGACAGCTTTCTGGTTTCACTATTAGGGTCAAAGAGGTCAGTTTTGAATGTAAGTGTACGTACCGTGTCATCCATAGAGAAATGCTGGCTAGCCAAAAAATGTCACCTGAACTTAACAATATTTTGCAGGATGTGATTAAAATTATCAACCACATTAAGGTGCATGCCCTTAACTCATGTCTGTTCATGCAGCTCTGTGGGGAGATGGACGCACAGGACACCTGTCTTCTCTTATACACAGAAGTGGGATGGCTTTCCAAAGGTAGATCACTGGCCAGAGTTTTTAGGCTACAAGCGCTGCTCCAGAGATTTTAGAAAAACAGTCACCAATGGCAGCACATTTCAGTGACACACAATAGGTCCTAAAAATTGCTTCCTTGTGTGACATAGTCAACCTGCTCAATGATCTCAATCAGTCACTTCATGGGAGAACAACAACTGTTCAAGTCAGCAGATAAAGTGGCTGCATTCGAGGCCAGGCTGGAATTGTGGGGGTGACAAGTGAGCACTGGGATTTTTGACATGCTTCAGACATTAGCAGAGACTTTGAAAGAGATTGAGCTGTGGCCTTCTTCCTCCCAGCTGGTGCATGATCACCTATCTCAGCTTTCAGAAGAGTTTGAGCATTACTTCCCCACCACAAAAGACCCCTGCACTGGGAAGGAATGGATCCACAACCCATTTGTGAATAAGCCAAGTGAATGGACTTTGTGCTAGAAAAGGATCAACTGCTTGAGATCGCAAATGACAGTGGCCGTACAAGTATTTTGAGACAACTTCAAATCTCCATACGTTCAGGATTAAAGTCAAGATGGAATATCCTGAGACTGCCACACAAGCACTGAAAAGCCTGCTTCCATTTCCAACATCCTATCTCTGTGAAGCAGGGTCTTCAGGAATAAAAGCAACCAAAATGAGATTACAGAGTAGACTGGACGTAAGCAACACACTTTGGGTGTCACTGTCTCCCATCACCCCCAGATGGGATGATCTAGTTGCAGGAAAACAAGCTTAGGGATCCCACTGATTCCGAGTTATGGTGAGTTGTATAATTATGTCATTATATATTATAATGTAATAATAATAGAAATAAAGTGCACAATAAATGTAATGTGCTTGAATCATCCCGAAATCACCACTCCCCACCCTGCCCCAGTCTGTGGAAAAATTGTCTTCCATGAAATCAGTCCCTGGTGCCAAAGAGGTTGGAGACTGCTGTCTTAAGGTTACTTGTCTCTCTCAAACCTCATGATGTCGGAGAGCCTCAGAGCTCAGCCCTTGGTCCTCCTCTCTTCTCTTCCCATGCTCACTCCCTTGGCAACTTCATCCAGTCTCAGGGCTTAAATGCTATCTATATGATAATAACTCTCAAATGTGTGTCTCTAGCCCAGGCCTCTCCTCTGAAGTCTAATTTTGTATATTCAATTACCTACTGAACATCTCCACTTGAAGAACTCATTAACACAAATTTGCCTTGCTGCCACCACCAATGTAGAGACTTTGTACTGAGTCCCTTTCTTAGTGCTCAAAGGCCCCAACCTGAAGCTGAAGAAGCTGCCCTGGTGCATATACCCTTGGCCATGACGGTGTACACTCTGGTTGTGGTGACTTACTTTTTTATCACTGGAGGAATAATTTATGATGTTACTGTTGAACCTCCAAGTGTTGGCTCTGTGATTGTTGGGCATGAGCATCCGAATGGACAATGTTTTATGGAAGGACTCACATTCAGCCTCCTGTTTACAATGGGGAGTTAAGGTTTCATAACCCTAGGTCAATCCAGTGCACCAAACATTCCAAAACTCAGTAAATGTCTTCCTCTACTCATTGGATTTGTCTGTGCCCTATTGAAGTTTTTCATGGCTAACGTGTTCATGAGAAAACTGCTGGGCTATCTGATGGGTAAAGGCACCTTTTGAGAAGAAATCCGTGGATACTGGATTTACACCTGTTAATAAAATTTTAAAGGTTATACTAATCCTTTAATATGAAATATGGGAAAGGATGAAAAGTATAAAAGAAGCACCTAGTAGAACACATGAGAAGTATATTAAAACTCAGTCTAGAATATATTCTTGGTGTCAAATAGACAAGCTTGTCACAGTATTTTTTTCCTGATGACCTATACCAACATATGTTAAGTGGCATTTTCTTCTCAATTGTTTATATCTTAAAGAAAATATACTCCATTTATACAACGATAATAGTAAATAGAGTGATTATTTTTTATAACCACCTTAACATTCTTGGGGGATGACATTTCTGACTTTCATGAATTAATGTAAAATTAAAAGGCAAGATCCATAAGCTGAGAACTCTGGACAGTTGATCAGCTTTACCTATGGTGCTTTGCCTTTGGAGTGCGTGATTGGACATTATTTCAGATATGTGTGTGAGGCTGTTTCCTGAACAATGAGGTGTATGAAAGGAACAGAAATAAATTCTAATTAAAAAAAATCCAAACTCTGCTAAGCGGGGAGGGGTTAGGGGGTGCAGGGATTGAGCAAAAAGGGAAAAGAACTCATAGACATGGACAAGGGTGTGGTGATTGCTGGGGAGAGGTAGGTAACAGGGGACCAAATGGCAATGGGAAAATATGCAATAAAGATTAAATTAAAAAACAAATAAAAAATACAAACTCAACATGGTTAAGACTTAATTTCTGATCTCCCTCCAAAAACCCTAACTCACCCGCAGACTTCCCTATCTTAATTTCATTCCTCCATAAGCCCAGGCAAAAGACTTGGAGTCATCTCTATTCCTTCTGTCTCATACCACCTTTATTCTGTCAAGAAATTCATTTGGCTCTATTCTTTAAATATATCCAGAATTTAACCGCTTCTCTCGACTACCATGCTACTACTGCTGTCCAAACCTCCACTATCTTCTTGAATGATTGTCACACTACCCTTCTGACTTTTCTGCTTCCATCCTTCCCCTTTTAGTGTATTCTCAACACAGTCACCACAGCGACCCTCATGTCCCTGCTGCTGTCCTCCCATTCAGAGAAAAACCCAAGGACCTTATCATGAAGTGCACCTCTTACTGTCTGGCCTCATCCCTTATTACTCTCTCCGTTGTGTGCACCCCTCCAGGCCCACTGCCTCCTTGCTGTCCTTTGAACGCAGCACAGAAGCTCCCGCTCACTAGCATCTGCAGCTGTGTAGTCTGCCTTCCCACTTATATTCTTTGCACTCCCTGTCCTCACCACCTGAACTGTGCTTCCCCCAGATACTTAAATGACTAATTTCCTCACTTTCTGCAAGTCTCTTCTCAAATGTCTTCTTAGTGAATTCTTCCATGACCCTTTTATTTACAAATGAAAAAAACCACCCCAGCCCTCCTGTATTACTTTCCCTCCCATAGCCTTTATCAGATTCTTACACACTCCTAACATCCTATACTCATTATTTATTACCTGTCTTCCTCCCCAAGAAAAGAAGCATTTAAAGCAGAGATTTCTGTCTGCTTGTTTTGTTCACCGATGTATCTCAGGCACCTCAAAGATTTCCCGGAACATAATACACACTTTGTAGATACTGTTAAATGAATGAATGAATGAATGACCAAATAAACAAATAAATGAATGAATATGTAGAACTTTGTATCCAACATTCTTTTCAAAACACAAGTGGAATAATTATAAAATTTGAGCACTCACAATTGTAAAAGAAGTACAGAGTCTGTCTGAAAGCAAAAAGAGGAATGTCTCACCCAGTATTTCATGTTCAGGTACCTACTGATGGATGAAATAATACCTAGAAGATTTTTAAAATGCATGTAGCTGAGGACTGAAAGTAGAGTGCAGCAAGGTTTGAGTGTTCTAGGAAGAATGAAAGGACATGAGCAAAGACGGGCCCAAAGGCAATAGTGAGAGTACGAAGAGCAAGATGCAATGAAAAATGTCTGGAGTGCAGCGATGGTGGTGAATGAGGAGGCTGGGCTGAGTTAAGTAGAAGCCATGTCACAAAGTTGTATGCCCCATTACAGGATTTGAACTTCATTCTAAAAGCAACGGGAAATGTTCCAGTTCCTTTGCTTCTTTATCACAGTGACCTTTCTCTTCACCCTGTTGACCATCCATTTCCATGGTCTGATCTTAGACTTTATCAGCACTAGAACTTCAGGAATACGTAGAGGCCAAGGGATTTGTGCACCAACAAGTGTTCAATGTGATGGGACAGGCCTTTTCTAGAAGAAAATGCCAGAGAGGGGCTACATCACATAGGAGTCATCACCAGGACACAAGACAATGAAGGACAGGCTGATCTTATTGTCATGTGGGAATGCAAGTGGGGACTTTAAACTGAAGTCTCTACTTGTCCACCATTCTGAAAACCTGAGTTTTCAAAAAATATTAATAATATCATGAATAACAAGTTGAATGTGATGTGGAGGGCTAACTGCAAAGCTTGGGTAATTGGGCAATGTTTTTATCGAATAGATTCACAAGGTGTTTGCCCCAAGGGTGAAGAAATACCTCCTGGAGAAGCAATTTCCACTCACGGCACTTCTTATAATGGATGATACTCCTGCCCACCCTCCAGGCGTGGGGGCCAAGCTGGCGGAGGTGGACAGCTTCATCACGGTTAGGTTCTTTCCACCTAACACCTCTCAGCCAGCCCATAGACCAGCAGGCAATTAATTTAAAGAAGCTCCACACAAAAGCACTGTTTCAGAAGTGTTTTGGGGTGATCTCTGCAACTAATTTAACCCTCAGGGAGTGCTAGAAGAAACATGATCCTCACTTCCTTGAGGATCACAGACAAAGCACGGCAGGGCAGCAGGGTGGGGAGTGTCTTTCGGGATCATGCAGTCAGCCTGGAAGAAACTGTGGCCTGAGTCTGGTGCTGAAAGAGACTTTGAGGGCTTTGAGGATGAGCCCGGGTCTGTCATGGGGGACACTGTGTCTCTGGGCAGGTCCATGGACTTGGAGGTAGATGGTGATGATGTGGAGGAGTTGGTGGAGGCCCACACTATTGCGCTGACCACCGAGGAGCCCCCAGAGCCTCAGAGGGAGCAGCAACTGGAGGCAGCTGAGGAACTTTCTTTGGAGGAGGAGGAGGGAGGGAAGGATATTTCACCCTCACTAATTAAGGAAATGCTTAGGAAATTGGGAGACATGCATAGTTGTTGTTGTTGTTGTTGTTTTTTTTTTTTTTTTGAGAAATATTACCTTGACAAACAAGTAGAAAACAGTGCAATAAACTTGTTCGATGACAGTGCAGTGTTTCACTTCAGGCAAGTGTTAAAACGTAGGGAAGAACATACATCATCGGACAGGTTTTCAGTCTGACAGAGGCCCAGTGAACCTGAAGCAAGGTCTAGTGGAGCAGACAGACAAAAGGGAGAAAGAACCCCAGAACAGCAGCTACCTGAAGTTTTTATGTAAGGGTACGCCCCTTCCAAACAATAACATCCCTCCATCCCTCCTCTCTCTATTCACTCATCAGTAGCTGTAGTCATGAACAGTTCTAGTGTGCATGTAAATTTCCATTTTTTTACTGCATATTTCACTTCCTTTTTGTTAAATTTTCATTTACATTTCATGTACTTTTTGTTTTAAAAGTGTTTATTTACAGATTAAACAGAACAGTATCCATGTGCTGTATATAAGAACAGTTAAAACGGAATCATTTGAAGGTCTGGAAGGGATTAATTCAATTTACGTTATTTCTAGTGGGAAAAAATGATTCCGTTTTTGAAGAAATCACTTCTCGAACAGAGTTCTGAAATGAATTAAGTTTGAGGACCGAGGTTCCACTGCAAGCGTTTCACACTGAGCCTGCCAATCTTTGCAAACCGCCGTGACCCGCCCTGGAACCACCGGGCAGGCGCTCTTCATCCTTCCTCCCGTCTCTTCCCCACCTGGGCATCACTGTCATTCAGCTAGGGAGCTGTACAAAGGACAAGGGCGTGGGGGAAACTGGAGGAAAGCTCTTGGATACACTTAATTTGAAATCAAATCAACAAATATTTAGTGTGGAGTCACTAAATTCCAGGCTCCCTGCTGGCTATTAAAGATGGTGGCGGGGCGATACAAACAGTTGCTGACCTTACAGGGTTTGAAGTCTCCCTGGATTCCTACGGTCAGGAAGAAAATACAAGTAGGTAATTACCAGTGTGGCGGGTGCTGGGAACAGGGAAGTTTAGAGCACAGCGGGAACGTACAGTGGGGGGCTTAACCTGGGAGACCAGGGAAGATCTGAAGGATGGGTAAGAGCAGGCCAGAAGAAATGTAGGTGGGGAGCAAAGAGGGAACGTAGTCTGGGATTAGCTTGTGTAAAAACTTGAATTATGAGGGCTCAGGAAACTTAAGGAAACGAAGAAAATCCAGCTACCTACAATTTAGAAAACATGAAGGAACGTGGAGAGTGCTGTGGGGCCTGGCCTGGGCGCCAGATGTGGGGGGGCTCCGCCCGCAGAGCCCCATCCCTCCGTCACGGATGAAAGTAAAAACTACCAAGACATCTTGTGCTTGGGGAGGAAAGGGGTCAAACTCTCAGAGGAGAATGACCCAGAGCCCCTTCCTCACTAGGCTTTTATTGGGCTCCAATACACCGGAATACAAGTTTAACATGTCAAAGAAATCTGAGGGCTTAATCGGAGCCAGTGTTTGTCAGGAAGGGGGGTTGCCAGACTTTGGGAGACATGCTCATTTCCTCCTGGGACACTTGTCACCTCAGGAAGAGCACTCTTAGCAAAGCAGGTTTCACAGGACTTTAGGAATTCTTTCTTATGCCAATCACCCAAGGAGCCGTTCTGGCCAGGACAGGGCTGCACCGCTCACCCCCACAGTTTCAGGCTTTAAGCCGATTAGGAAGCAGGAGACATCTCCCAGATGGAAATGAGGACTCGGGCTATGTCAGAATAGCCGGGGGGCGAGGGTCCATCACATCCTCTTTGCTGCAACCCCTCGAGTCCTTCCATGAGGCCTTCCAAGTGGTCGCGTCTGGCTTGGGTTGCCCCTCCCATGAGGAGTCTTACCCGTCATTGACTGCCAACCAAGCTATAGGGCCAAAGAGGCAGAAGCAGCACTCCTGCCAGGGAGATAAGCTTTGTCTCCTCAATAGGTCACATCCTTGTGACAGAACAGACCTAGATGAAGTGGGTCCCTTGGGCTCTTACACAGCCCACCATGGGGTGAGGGTTACAACTCCTGAAACCAGGCTGAACGGTCCGCAACAGGAGAGAGATAAGACTAGAGAGATGAGCAGGAACCAGATCTCAGAGGACACTGTGAGCTACGTGAAGGATGTTGGTGTTGATCTTAGCTTAGAGAAGAACCACAGAAAAATTGTAATGGGAAAAATGGCATGATCAGGTTTGCATTTTAAAAGAATCATTCTAACTGCAATCCAGAGAAGGAGTTAGAAGGAACCTAGAAGGCATGCAAACAGACTGCTAGGAAACAAGAAGTGTGGAAACAATGATAATTCAGAATGCATCCGTGGCTATGGGCATGGATAGGAGAAGACAGATTGAAGAGGTGGTTAGAAGAATGCGTAGACGGGACCTGGCGATTACAATAACTCCTCATGGAATGTCATCGATGGATTCTTGGAAACTGACTAAGAAGTAACTCTATGTTGACTCTGAACAACACAGGTTTGAACTGCATGGGTCCATGAATAAGTAGATTTTTTTCAATAACTACAGTAAATGTATGTTCTCTTCTTTATGATTTTCTTAACATTTTATTTTCCCTAGCTTACTTTTGTAAGAATGCAGTATATAATACAAATAACACACACAATATATGTTAATCGACAGTTTATGTTATTGGTAAGGCCTCCGTAGGCCATTAGTAAAGTCAGCCATCCACATCCCCAGATTTCCAACCTCAGACTGAAATTACTATTTTTAATCAACAGTTGCTTGAATCTGCAGATGTTAAACCCATGAATACACAGGGATGACTGCAGTTAAGTTTTGGTGGAGTCAAAAGTACCTGTGAATTTTTGACTGCATGGCAGGGCGGTGCCCTTAGCCCCCAGAGTGTTTAGGAGTCAACTGTATAGTGAAATTAATTTTACCATAGGCTAACTGATAGAGACAAAAGCCAAGTTCCTACAGCATATTTATGGTCACAAGAACATCACCAAACTCCTAAATAAAGAGCCAAAACACTTCTAATATTAAACACTGAAACTATTAGCTATACATACATCTAAGAAAGAAGAGTAAGGCATTCCTTTTTCCCACCTCGTGATGCCTGCGGGGCCCGCCAGGAACAGGACTTCTACAACAAGTCAGTCTGGAAGGCTGTGGTCCAAGGCCATGTTTGCAGGCTATAAGTGGGCTCTCCAGAACCAGAGGGAGCATGCAGCTCTTCCTAAAGTTGAAGGTGTTTATGCTCGAGATGAAACTGAATTCTAGCTAGGCAAGATATGTGCTTGTGTGTACAAAGCAAAGAACAACACAGTGACTCCTGGTGGCAAATAGGACAAAACCAGAGTACCATATTTTGCCATGTATAATGCACAATTTTTGAGGCAAAAATAAGGATGCACATTATACATGGGTAAGTACTACATTCTGTATCTATATAAATGTTTTTAATTCATTTATGTTTATGCATTAAAAGCGTGACTCTAGAACCCTGTCTGGCGTGGCTCAGTGGACTGAGTATCAGCCTACAAACCACCAAAGGGTCACTGGTTGGATTCCCAGTCAGGGCACATGCCTGGGTTGCAGGTCAGGTCCCCAGTGGCGGATGTGTGAGAGGCAACCACACATTGATCTTTCTCTCTCTCTCTTTCTCCCTCCCTTCCCTTCTCAGGAAATAAATAAAATCTTTTTTTAAAAAAGTGTAACCTTAGAAAGCAATAATGATATCTGTATGCCAAATAATATCCTGGAATATGATAATCAGTTTTGTTTCTAAAAATAAATAAATAATTGAATTAAAAATTAAAACAAAAGATTTTTTCCCTGAAATCTGGGCCAAATGTGTGGGTGTGCATTAGACACAGCAAAATATGGTAATGTGAGGAAAGGTAACTCATGTTTATGGAAACAGTGGCAGGGCTCGTGCTGAATTCCAGGACACAGAACCCGTGCAATGCTGTACCTCTCAAGGACTTAAACTTATTGAAGAGTAAATAAATAGAATGGATTTGTTTTCTTTTTAAAAACAGAAGGAAAATGAATAAAACAAGTAAGAGAATTCTTTTCCAGCCTGCTTATTCCAGTTCAGAGTCAAGGGGAACCAGAGCCCATCCCGGCAGCTTGGGACAGGATGCCCTTCCACCACAGGTGCACTCACACACCCCACACGCTTACGCAGACTGGGACAATTTACACACGTCAGTTCACCTAATCGTGCACATCTCTGGGATTGTGGGAGGAAACCGGAGTCCTTGGAGGAAACGCACACAGATGTGGGAAGACAGTGCAAACTCCATGCAGTGGCCCTGTTCCGGCCAGGAAGCATTTTTTTTTTCTTTTCAATGTTACAATGTAAGGATGTTGAATAAAATGATGTTATTCAAGGACCTGCTGTAATTATACAGGAGGGGAGCAAGGAGTAAAGTGTGAAGCTGACTCCCATGAATTCAGCAACCGGTTGTCTTATTTTGCTATTTACCAAAAGAGGGAACTACTAGTGAATATTTGAGGTGAAAGAAGAGCTCACAATTTCTCATACCCATATTCTACTGGGAAATTTTTTAATTGAACTTATTTGGGTGGCATTGGGTGGCATTGGATTATATAGACATAAAATGTACAATTTTATAATACATCATCTGTATACTGTATTATGTATGGACTGTTTATTAGAAGGAGGACAGAAAAATGAAGGGGATTTGAGGTTTACATTGAAAGGGAAGAAGAGATATAGTAACAAATTTAGGAAGAATTCAAACTACAATGTGAATTGTCAACAAGAAAAACAATATCTGACCTGACAGTGATTTAAACATGTGTCTCACCTACCTTCAGCCTTCTTGGAACCATATCGTCCTAGCTTCCAGGCAAAATGGTCTCAAGGATTAAGGAAGTCTTTCCTTCTCTCACAATTTCTCCCCTAAGGAGTTAAGTTCTAAAGGCCATGTGGCCTAGAAATATAAATAGTTGTTCTGGCTAAGCTCTAGGAGAGTTCACCATTACAATTAAGACAGAAAAGCATTTATCCTGAAAGGGATCTTAGAAGTAATCTAACAAAAAAAATGTATTACCTATGAATAACCAAATTGTTAAGAGGCTAAATAAAAGGCCACCAAGCAAAACCGTTGTATTCTGAGGTGATATGTATAAGCCTGGGGAAAAAAGAAAAAAGAAAGAGCTCACTTGAATTTGATATGTCTATAAGATAGCCACATCAAAATTTGTGTGTTTTAATATTAAAAGTAACACAATTTATAATAGATTATTTGGAAAGTAAAGAACAAGGAAAAGAAAGCAAACATCTTTAACCCAACTCAGAGACAGCTGCAGTTAATATATGGGTACCTAGTCTTTTTTCTAAACCTATACACACACGCACACACAATTTTAGCTATTAACATTTTTGTTTTTATTTTTAGAGAGAGGGGAAGAAAGGGAGGAAGAGAGGGAGAGAAACATCAGTGTGCGGTTGCCTCTCCCATGCCCCCTACTGGGGACCTGGCCCACAACTTGGGCATGTGCCCTGACTGGGAATTGAACTGGTGACCCTTTGGTTTGCAGGCCAGCACTCAATCCACTGAGCCATACCAGCCAGGGCTAGTAACATATTGTTTCATAATCTGTTTTTTCCTTTGACAATGAATCATGAACATTATTGTAGATGATCATTCATCTACACTATTATTTTCAATAGCTTTATAGGACTTCATTATATAAATTTGCTAAAATTGATTTAACCAATCTATTGTTACCAAAAACATATTATGAGATGACCTTTAGGGCAGGGAAACTATGCTGCATAATACAGTAATGGTAGACACATGTCATTATACGTTTTTCAAAATCCATAGACTACACCACAGCGAAAGTGAAACCTAATGTACACCATGAACTTTAGGTGATAATGATGTGTCAGTGCAGGTATGTAGGCTCTTCAGTTGTAACAAACATACCACTCTGGTGCTGGTGTTGGTAGTGGGGGAGGATGCGTGCATGTGTGGGCAGAAGGAATACTGGGACATCTCTGCACATTCCACTCAATTTCACTGTGAACCTAAAACTGCTCTAAAAAACTCTGACATGTTATGATGAGTATCCTATTACATACAGCTACTTGCACACTTCCAGTCCCTTAAATTCCAGTAAGTGGAACTGTCTTGACATAGGGTATGCTCATTTACCTTCTTATGTGTGTCACCCAATTTCTCTCCAGAAAGTTTTTAATAATTTATACTTCAACTAAGAGAGTTGATTTTTGATCCCTGACTCAGAATTGCCCATACCGTATTTCACTCCACGCCTCCATTTACCCCATTCCCAAAATGGTGCTATAAAAACATTATTGAATGTTTCTATCAACAACATCCCTATTTGCTTAACCACATGTAGTACCAAGCTCACTCTGTCTTTTGATTACCAACTAACTGCATCTCTGAGAAAATGTATGCCATGCTAATTTCTTATTTAAAATTTCAAAGAAATACCCACATGGATCCCAGATGTTGACCAGTTAATGGAAGAAGGTGTTTCCTCATTATACAAATATGGTATGTGTCCAAAATATTGACATTGTTTAGTTTATGAATCAGTTAAAACAACTATATCACAAAAAACAATGGTTCACGTGTGAGTCATAAATTAAACAATGCCAATTTCTTGATGTGAGCAGCATTTGTATAATAAGGAAACACCTTCTTGGATTAAATGGTCAACATCTGGAATCCATGTGAAAGCTTTAAAAAATTAGCCATGTATTTTCTTAAATTTTCCCAGTGTAGAAAGAAATCCCAAAGGTAGGCAATTCTCACAAAAATTTCTCTGCTTCAAATATTCTTGCAAGTAGTGCATTGCTTGGCTGGTACAAAAGCTGAAGCCAAAGCAATGTGAGTCAAATGCCATTACAGAAAATGCAACGAGAAGTGTTTTGTTTTTATTTTGAGTATTTTTGCTATGGTGGGATACAACTATAGTATCTTACTATAGAATACAGCTATAAGAGATTGAATAGTGGTTCCCATAAAAGTTAGGTCCAAGTCCTAACTCCTGGACTGTGGATGCGACCTTATTGGAAAAGAAGAACCTTTACAGAAGCAATTCAGTCTGAGTGTGATCATCCTGGACTTTAGAGTCATTTCTAAAACCAATGGCTGCTGTCTTCGGAGAAAGGCAGAGGGAAATTTGTGATACGGGCACACAGAAGACCACATAAAGTCAAAGGGAGAGACTGCCCATGCCAAAGAACTCTTAGAGTCAGCAGAAGCTGAGAGAGGCAGTTTCCTAAAATCTTTGGGAGGAACTTGGCCCTGCTGACATCTTGACTGTGGATTTTTGACCTCCACAACTGTGAAAGAATATACTGCTGTAGTTTTAAGCCACACAGTTTGTAGTAATCAGTTATGGCAGCCCTGGGAAATGATAATGAAAATTCATAGTAATAAAATTAAATATATATCATAAATTAATTGCATCATTGTATTTTATTAGAATTTGACATGCCTGATTTTTTGGCTTTTGGTTAGAATCAAGCATTCGATGGTTCTGCTTCATGTTTAAATAACATTAAAGGCTCCCTTTTAATCTTGCAATGTACTGATCCCCAAAGATCCTCCCCATAATTTCTGTTGTTGAAGCAACTGTGAGAGAATATCCATAGAGTTGTGACATCCTGAGGGATTCCAGACTAATAAGGCAAAGCAGTCTTGTCATATTTGTGTTCAGATGGTGGCCTATTCATTTGCTTGATGTCTGCACATGTTGTGGACAAAAATACATACTTGGAAAAGCTAAATAATACATCGATGTGACTGTAAAGCATGACTGAACAGTGGTAGAATATTGCCCTACATTAGTATGTTTGCCACAGGCTGTGTGCTGAAATCCAAGTGTGCACACTCCTGTACATTTTCAATTAATGGGGTAAGTTTTGATAAACTTTGCAGTGGCTTTCTGGAAGCGACTCTCAATTTTTATTCTATGTTTTTATGTTTGCTGAGGTTTCATTGAGTTAAATAAGCATTAGAGTGCTATTCTTCGGTGCATTTTATGGTATAGGAACCCATGATCATTCTGTCCATGACCTGCCGCCTCCTGGCCTCATCCCCTGGTCCACATCAAGAAATGGAGGAGTTACAACAGAATATTGTGCAACCATCATAAATAGTTTCAAAGAATTTTTAATGGCCTGGGAAAGTGTTCTCTGTATAAAGTAAAAAAAAAAAAAAAAAAAAGCAGGATAATCTGGATATACACTATGATCCAAATTTTCCTAGACACACACATATTTACATACACCTGCAATCAAAAGTGAAAAATTTTCCACGAAAGAGCTGAATTGGCTATCTCCAGGTGGCAGAATTACACATAATTTTTCTGTTAGATATATTCTCAGGTGTGTTTCCTTATAATGAGTATATATAACTTCTGCAACCAAAAATAATAATGTAATGGCACCCAACTAACAGCTGGAAGCTAAGAGCCATCTTTGAGGGGCTAGTGCTATGTACTCAAGATAGTTGATTACTAAATAGGTTGTTTCAGAAACGGTTTATAAAACCATTAATTCTGCAAAATGTTCCCTATATATTCAAGAATACTCATCCCCCTCATCCCCCCCCCACTTGTGTTATTTACTTTTACTGCTGTCTTCCCACACCCTACTCGTGTACAGGCTGATCTGCATCTGAGAAGGGAGAAAGAAGAAAGTAGAGGGTAGGGTGCACTATGTAGAAAAAAGAGTACTGAATTTTTCCCTTGAACTCTTTCTGACTCCCGTTTGGACCAATGTGACTGAATGGAGGAAAGTCAGCGTAAAACACCAGCAATGTCAAGGAGTTTGTACTTTTCTGAGGAGTGGAGCACTTCACCACCTCCACCTCTACAAATAAAGAGATGGGGTTTTGGGAGGATGGTAGATTATTTTTTGCCCCAATTTCACTGGATCCAGTCAATGGCAGCATAGATTATTTCAAATGTTGTTTGGCAAGACTAAATTATCAGTTTCTTGACGGCAAGAACCAGGCCACCCCTCATGTGTTTACATAGAGCCTAGGATCATGCCTCACACATAGTGCCCAATTGAGTGTTGAAATCTGGAAAGAAAAATATTTTTGCAGATTTCAGATGACTGCAGATGCAGTGCCTAATAAGCTCATGAACACAATGGAATGAGCTTCACTGTATTAAAAAGCCAACAGACCTTGATGAAATCACTGCTCATCAAGGGATGGGTCGTGGAGCATGTTGGGGAACAGGTAGCTTTTAAAAGGGATTCATCGAACTACAGAAATGATCCCTGAACGTATAGAATTCTCGACCATGTCATTTCCTAAAGAACTTCAAAAACAAGAACAATAAAGAAGAAAAAAGGGAATGTTGTTGCTAAAAAGGATTGTATCGTATAGGAAAAATAAAAGGGAGAAAAATGATGAAACCCGCTGAGAAAAAAATAAAAAATAAAAATAAATAAATAAAAGGGATGCATCGATATCCGGATGATGTATTCCAAATTGCTCACCTAAAGCTTACTTAGTGTCATTAACCAATGTTACCTCAATAAATTTAATTTAAAAAATAATAAATAAATACATAGAAGGATTCATCAGACTGGAGAATGGAAGGAGGCAGAAGAAACATGTGTACTTTGGACGACGAGCATATTTAATTGTGATTGTGAAAAAAAGTATAGGTATGATAATTCTCAGAAGAGAGGAAGGTGTGGATGCTGAAGAGTATGCGTGAAATATATGTCCAAATCTGTCCAAAGCACGTACCGAAAATTGGTTAGAAGGTATGGCCTGCCCAACTGTATAGATTTTTAAAGCTTGAGAATCACTGGCCTAAATAACTGGGTTCCACACTCAAACTACCTCATTACTAAGAAAAAGGAGTTGCCTTTCAAACATCAATAATCAAGGCTTTCTCGGTCTCCACATCCAGTGATCATTCCTTACCTGCTTACGTACTTTTAGTCCTGTATACTTAGCTTTATAAAATAGTCATCTTTATAACTGCTAGAGGATGGTGCTCACCATTTTTTTCTTTTCATCTGCTTAAGATCCATTTGACAACTTACTTAAAAATGTTGTACTGCTTTTGCCTCCAGGTTTCTATGGTCCTGGTGCTTACTAGAGCAGGGTTTGTCTGGAGAGCAACAGATATGCTAGTATGTGATGGCATGGAGAGAAGGAGTCATCGTCCAGATAACAGAAGAAAATACACATGTAAGTACACTGTAGGTGAATGGAGGGTTAGCGGAGCATGAAGTGAGAGAGAAGGGAGACCCTTGTCAATCAGAATATCAAGCTCAGTGGTTCTTTCCGACAATTCAGGCCAAGTCAAGGCACAGCAGGCGTGTGTGTGTGTTTGCGCGCGCGCCGTGTATATGCGCTTGTATGTTTTGTAAGCCCTAATATAGTCCTCCTAAGAGTACTTTTTGTAAGCCTTAACACATTCCAAATGGAAACCAATTAAAAGATTTATTTGTATATTCAAGTATCAAGCCAGTCTTACAAAGAGGAGCCTCTGCTGAGTGAAACCCCGGGGGAAGACCACTGAGCCCACTTCCAAAATCTGGGTAATCAATGGCCCTGACAGTTTCTCTCATTTGATTTTCAAGTTATTCTCAGCAGATATTGACCAAAGATAAGTACTTTACGATTTTTAGCAATGAGTGATAAAAAGTGTACTTTAATTTAACATTCCTATAGGGTTAATCTCTACAGAGGCTTCATAGTTAAAGGCTTTTGCAATTCTTTACTTTCCCTACACTTTAAAATGAATACAGAAGAGACTACTGAAGAGAAAACCATACCCCAAATAAGAGCTTGTAAAGTACAATATGGTTCTGAATTTCTTTAATAAACTTCACTGTAATTTTCAAAATGTTATGTCTTCCGATGCATCCCATAGTGGTATGTGCCCTCACATGGTTGGTAAGATTTCAAGACTTGAAACTGGACTGCCAGGGTCCAAATTCCATCAATTAACCTCATGACCACGGGCGATCACCCTAACCAGACGGCTTCAGGTCCTTTGTCTGGGTAACAGGAATCCCAATCGCAAGATTGCCTAGGTCGCGGGGTTATTGTCATGAGGACTAAATAAGTAAACCCACCCTAAAGGCTTAGCACAGTCTCTCACATATAATAAGGACCCAATAAATGTAAATGAGGTTAACATCGTATGAAGAAAAGAAATCACACTATAAATCATTTTTCAGGGTGATCACTTTGTAAGTTATATAAATGTCTAATCACTATGTTGTACACCCGAAACTAATAACTTAAAAATTTTTTTAAATTAAAATTCGATTTGTTATCAGAAGATCCATGCCTCTACTTCCCACAAAGAGGCACTGATCAAAGCTTCTTCCAAAATGACCTTTAAATAAACCATCTTCTGATAAAGACATACCCTTGCATATACCAACAGAAAATAATTTCCTGATGCTGACTAATACTATTATCTTTTCTTTTCTTATACTTCTTTATTTTTAAATTATAGTTGACATTCAATATTATATCAGTTTCAGGGGTGCAGCATAGTGGTGAAATATTATCTTTTCTAAACCCTCCCACTCTAGTTAAGAACATAAGCAGATCAGAAATCATTCTCTTTATGTAGCTTTCTCACTAACAAAATTCCACATAATGAACTTCTAATAATGTTTCTTGTCCACAGATTAATAATAACCTAGTTCAAAACCACATCATTTCCTTTTTCTGCCTCATTTCCTTCGAAGTAAAACATAATTTTTTTCTTGGACCTGGAATAAAAATTCTAGATTAACTAAGCAAATCGTTACCAGAAAGGCAATTTTATAATAATACTATTTCAGGGTACTCAAAAACATTAAACATCTGTGTGGTGTTTGTTAATACATAAAATAACCTAATATATGTAGTATATAGAACCTAAGTGGAAAATTGAGTCTCTAACTAGAAGTGCAAAAAGAAATCTCTATAGAGTCCATCAGTATTGTGTTTTGTAGTCCAGTTGGGAACATTTAAAAAAATTGTGACACTTTTTTAAGTCTTGGCCGGAGGTCACAAACTGCTTGGCACAGATGTTTCATTTGGCCAACATAGTACTTTAAAAAGTATTAAACTCAAATATCTTTAGGTGGGTCATGCCCTTTTTTTACCCGACAGGCCCTAAAAGGCATTTTACATTGCAAACCCTGGTTAAGGCCCATTCTTACAGAGATCAAAAGAGATCAAAAGATCACCATTGGTTAAATGGGTACCACCCTCATGGCGGTGACTTGAAAACTAAGAATACTTGTAGTTACATGCAGAAATTCTTCTAGTTTTCGTGTTGGATTAATTTTAAGTATACATTTTCAATGTACATATCTAACAGTGGCTCATTTGATTCGGATTGCGAAGTTGTTATAACTCATTTACAGCTGCATACTGAATGAAACCAGAAAATAGAAAATTTTAAAGAACATGTTCTTATATAAAAATTTGGACTCAAGTCCAACTTTTACATTATTTTTAAAAAATTAATGACATTCAGTCAATGGTTGGTTTTTCTTCATATAAAAGGAAATGAATTTGCTCCAGGCAGGTATTTAAAGAGGAACTGGTTTCTACTAATGTGTTTTAATGAATATTCATATATACACACACACATAGAGACACACCATATATACACATACTCAGACTGAGCCAACTATCACTCTCATTTTCTTCAGTTCCATCAGACTTTCTGGGAGATTCTATTCCACTTACAAATTAAATCTGAGTCTAAGATGCAAATGACAGAACACTGAGAAGAGTTTCCTAAAGCATTATTAGTTCATGTATCGCTCCAGAGGTGTTAGGGTTTAGGCACCAATGAGGCACAAGCTAGCTGGATTTAAAGTCCAAAGATTATTAGTTAAGTGTTCTTTTAAATTAACATGGAGGACTGCCTCCATTCAGATGGCCCCAGTAAGTACACCCTTGTCTCCAGCTTCTTCAGAACACAAATATAAGGCACCTTGCAGTGAATTTGCATCTGGAGGCTGTGTCGCTGAACTCTCCTGGACGAGTCTTTCTGGAGGTTCTGGCGAATTCTCCCTCCATCTTGGACTGGAGTGCTGTTGGGAGACGTCCCAGAGCGAAGGACAAGGAGAAGGGAAACCCAGGGCAGATCGAGAGAGGGGATCCTCTTGAAGGCCTACTTCTTGGATACACCTGTTGGAAAGCACTTCCTTTTCTTTGGAATTCCGCCATTTCATCCTTCTGTTCTGAAACCAGATTTTCACCTATTGATAAAACAATTGGATAAAATAATCACTCACTCGATGTCACTTCACTTCAGCATTTTAAACTGTAATTTCTATTATGCCTTCTACAGAATATACCTTATTATGAGAGCCAGCCTAGCGAAAGTCTTTGTGGCTTTTCACCTGGGCTCCTTCAAAAATATCTGAGAAATTACTTAGGTATAATGTCCCCACATACACTTAAAAAACAAAACAACTGTGGTGAATCAGTTATATCATGTAAGTTGGACATCTTTTAAGACTGATTTAATTGTCTTCAATATTTTAAATCATTTAGTCTGTGCTAAAGTATTTATTCAAAGGAAATGTTATCTACTAGTAATAGCATCTGTGTTAACTTTGTACCAGGTGTCAGGCCATGCACTCTACATGGATTACAAAATCTGACCCCCTCTCCCCCCAGTGACTGCAAGAAGTGCTCATTAACATGTAAGAAAACCAAGGTTCCGAGCCATAAGTCAGTTCAAGGTCACACAGCTAGTAAAGTGGAAGTGCTCAGACTGGTGCCCAGGCTCTGAGAAGCATCCAGATCTCATCAGGAACTTTTGGAGACTAAATTAAGAATACATTTTATATTGTTTTGATAAACTTCAGGCTTTCTACAGTTTCCAAGTTTGATTACTCCCAGAATTTATCAGACTCTGGTTCAATAAGTAACAATTGATTGTAATTAACCCAAGTATGATGAAGGTTTCTAATTTAAGCCATACCTTCCCACCACCCCACTGGACTCTCTTTGTACTGTTAACCTCCCTCTTGACTCCCAGTGTAGTCAGCTGAGCCCGAGCAGGGAAGTTCACAGTTGGTTTCCTGGCATCTTAAAAGCAAATCACATTGGTTTCCTGTGCATTACATTACATCCTTGTATCAACAATTTAGTAGACACCTATTTTTAAAACAAAAACTGAAAATATTTTACCTAAAGAACTAATCATTAAAGTTTTTCAACCAAATATTTCTCCCAGTGAAGGAAAAAATTCTGAGATAGTCTTTCCAGATTGGCAAAACAATTTCTTCATTCTTTCAACTCGACTGGCAATATTCAAAATGACTACAAGAGAATCCTATGCCAGACAACTGAGTCCAAAAGACTACCATTCCAGTTACAATCCTGTGATTAAGGCTTTTCATAAGAAAACAGTACTAATGTGTACATAACAGCATTCAGTTTTATTCATGAACTTGTTTATTCTTTGCAGTGGGCTTTGACTCCAAAAGCACCTGCCAAGTTATTTCTAATGGGATTTCACTAAGCCCGTTCTTGCCTTTCTCATCACATTCACTGTTTGCCTCTTCCCTTAGCTCTTCTGTATCTCTAGAAATTTGGGTAATGCCTCAACTTAAAAAAGTCATGAAAGGAATGTCATCACAATCAGTGGTATTGGGACAAAGGTATATTTGGGGGGAAAAGTTCTACTTCTCAACAAGTACAAAAGTTTCACATGGATTAAACAATTAAACATAAAAATGAAACTATAAAAGATCTAAAAGAAAATATAACAGATTATCATTATATTCTTGGACAGATGAATGTTTTATTAAGAATGACATAAGACACAGAGGCTACAAATAAAAAGGTAAAGCTGACCACATAAAATTAGAAATGTATGTACAAACAAAGATGCCATAAACATAAAGTAAATCCACAAACTACCCAACAGAATTAAAAGGAGAGACTCAAAAGCTTTTTAGTTTTATGCAGTTCCGTTTGTTTATCTTTGCTTTTGTTGCCCTTGCCCAAGGAGACATCTCTAAAAAGATATTGCTAAGATCAATGTCAAAGAGTTTTCTATGTTTCTTCAAGTTTTATGTTTTGGGGTCTTTTTAGAATTAAAAATTAGATTTTATTTATTTTTACAGAGAGGATAAGGGAGGGAGAAAGAGAGGGGGAGAAACATCTATGTGAGAGAGAAACATCAATCAGTTGCCTCTTGTACTCACTCCAATTAGGGACCAAACCTGCAACTCAGGCATGTGCCCTGACTGGGATTCAAACCGGAGATCTTTTGTTTCTGAGCCACACTGACCAAGGTTTCAGGTCTTTTGTTTAAACATTGAATTCATTTTGAGTTTATTTTGTATACAGTGTAAGAAAGCAAGCTAGTTTAATTTTCTTTGCATGTGTCTGTCCAGTTTTCCCAACACCATTTATTGAAGAGACTGTCTTTAACCCAATGTATAATCTTGCCTCTTTTGTCACAGATCAATTGACCATATAAATGAGGTTTTATTTCTTGGATCTCTATTCTGTTCCATTGATCTATATTTCTGTTTTTGTGCCAGTATCATACTGTTCTGATTATTAGAGTTGTAGTAGAGTTTGAAGCCAGGAAGTGTGATACCTCCAACTTTGTTCTTCTTTTTCAAGATTGTTTTGGCTATTCTGGATCTTTTCTGGCTCCATGTAAATTTTAGGATTACCTGTTCTTGTTCTGAGAAGAATGCCACTGAGAGAAGATACTCGCAAATAATACATCTAACAAGAGGTTAATATCCAAAGTATATACGGAACTTATACAACTCAAATTTAAAAAATGGATAAAAAACTAGCAGAGGACCTGAATAGACACTTCTGCAAAGAGAACATACAGATGGCCAACAGACACATGAAAAGATGCTCACCATTACTAATCACCTGCAAATGAAAACCAAAACCACAATGAGGTATTACCTCACACCTGTCAGAATGGTTATTATCAAAAAGTCAGTAATTAACAAGTGTTGAAAAGAACATCAAGGGGAAACTGCATGCACTGCTGGGATTGTAAACTGGGGTAGCCACTACGGAAAACCAACCGTATGGAGGTTCTTCAAAAAATTGAAAATTATTCACCCAAAGAAAACAAAAGCACTAATTTGAAAAGATGTATACAGCCGTATGTTCATCACATTATTTACAATAGCCAAGATATGAAAGCAGCCTAGATGTCTGTTGATGAATGAATAAAGAAGATGTGCGTATGTACACACACACGCACGCACACAATTACTAAAATTTTGTGGCACACCAAAAAATATATAATTTGCCAAACTGACCAAAAAAATAGGTATAATTTTGATTTGATTCATTCATACCTGACAGCTATTGTTGTTTTGGCTGTTGTCATTATTTAATCTGACAATCTAAAGGGAAAGAGGTCAGTGCCCCTGACTAAGCTGTCAGGTATTACACGTTTTAAAAATTCTTTCGACACACCGGTTGAAAATTGCTGTTAGAAGGTATTACCCTAAGTAAAATAAGTCAGACAGAGAAAAAGAAACACTGTACAGTTTAACTCATACATGGAATCTAAAACAAAACAAATGAACAACAAAAAACCAAAATAGAAATGGACTTTTAGATACAAAGAGCAAACTGATGGCTGCCAGAGGGGAGGCGGGCAGGGGAATGGGTGAAGAGGGCAAAGGGGAATGAGCAGTGTAAACTCCCAGCCGTAAGGTGAATAAGCCGTGCACCGTGCACAGCACAGGGGTATGGTCAGTAATACTGTAATGACTTTGCACGGCCATGGACGGTTACTAGGCTCATTGCTGTGATCACATCGTAAGGTATATAAATGTCCTATCCTTATGCTGTGTGCCTAAATTAACACTGTATGCCACCTATAATTTTTAAAAAGCAGGGACTCAAAGACATAGTTGTATACCTGTGTTCTTAGCGGCATTATTCACAAAAGCCAAAAAATTGAAGAAACCCAAGTGTCCATTGATGGATGAATGGATAAACAGAATGTACACACATACAATGGAATAGTATTATATGTATAAAAAGTAAGAAAATTCTGACACGGACTACAACATGAATCAACCTTGAAGATATTATGCTACAGGAACTAAGCCAGTCACAAAAGGACAAATACAGTATAATTTCACTCATATAACTTACCTAGAAGAGTCGAATTCATAGAGACAGAAAATAGAGTGGTGGTTGCCAGGGGCTTGAGGGAGGGAGGAACAGGTAGACATTGTTTAATGGGTACAAGGTTTCAGTTTTGCAAGATGGAAAAAGTTCTAGAGAGGGATGGTGGTGATGGTTGTACAACAATGTGAAAGAACTCTATGCCAGCAAATCAAACATTTAAAAAAGGCTGAAATGGTAAATTTTTATGTTATGTTTATTCTACCACAATAAAAGCCACAAACTTGGAGAGGACTTCTGTAACAATTATAACAGGAAAATGTTACTAACCATAATATTCCAAAATGTTTATTAACAGCCAAAATAACTGCTACATATCAATGAAAAGACAATGTGATACAAAAAAATGGTTCAGCCATGAAAAGGCTAATTCACAGATTAAAAACAGCCAGTAAAATGATTAACAGACCTTCAAGTTCTGGTAATTAGGGAAATTTTAAAAAATCATTGCCAATAATGTTGGCAACATTTTAAAAAATTATAAACGGTGGAGGGTTTGCTAAAAGGGACTATGTTATTAAGAGTGCAAATTTGATATAACTCAGTATTTCAATGCAATATATATTTGGGAAAAATTAATCTATCACAATTTAAAATGTCTATATACTTTCACCTATACATCCCACTCCTAGGTTCCTATCTTAGAGAAATATTTTAAAACTGCATAAAGATATGCAACAGTGAAACTTGGAAGTGACTTAAAGTTGAGAATGCTCAATAAATTATGACACATGTATGCAATTATCTGTTATGAGATACTAAAAAAGAATGAAGGAAATCTGTAAGCACTGACATGGAAGGATGCATCCCGTGACATCTGAATCAGGGAAAAAGCACAGTGTGCAAAGCAGCAGGCACTGTCAGTGCATTTTTAAAACAGCCCCAAACTGGGAACAACCTGGATGCCCACCATTAATTAACATGAATAAACCGGCATGTCAAGTGATGCTGCACAGCAACGAATACGAATGAGCTGCCGCTCCATGCCACAACACGAACGAATCCCACAGATGGAATGTTAAGTAAAAGAAGCTGTATACCAAAGAATAGGTGCTAAATGATTCTATTTGTACAAAAACAGGCAAAGCCGATCTACGCCGTTAGAAGTCAGGACAGTGGAAGCAGCAGGTAGTGGCGAGGAGGGAGGCAGAGGGTCACCGGCCCAGGTGATGTTGGAATGAGTCATCTGTCTGTGTTCTGGTTATACAGGTGATTTGTACTGCCCTTCAGAAAACGTCCCATTATGTGCATGGAGTCAGCCCATTTTTCTTCAAAATTATATATGCACAATTCCAGGCCTCAGCTTCTTCACTTGTGAAGCAGCAATACTAAAAGCAGCAATACTAAAAGCAGCCATCTCACAGAGTCACTGCAAAGATGAATGACACTGAACATGAGGGCACATGGTAGTCACTATGTAAGTGTTGATGCTATTACATATCAGTGCATATACAACACGTGAATTTGTTGTTTAAAAATACATGATATACCAATAAACTCAAACAAGAGCCATTTTAAAATGGTAGTTATTTGACAAAGGAGCAAAAATACACACTGGGGTGAAGGCAGTGTCTTGAATAAATGGTGTTGGAAAAATCAGACAGACACAGGCAACCAATGAACCTAGACCACTAACCTACACCACACACAAGAATAAACTCAAAATGGATTAAAGACTTAAATGTAAGCTGTGAAACCATAAAAATCCTAGAAGAAAACACAGGCAGTAAAATTTCAGACATTTCTGGTAGCAATATTTTTGCAGATATATTTCCTTGGGGAAGGGAAACAAAGAAAACATAATAAATGGGACTACATTAAACAAAAAAGTTCTGTATAGCAAAGAAATCCATCAACAAAATGAACAGGGAGAATATATTTGCCAATGATACACCTGATAAGGGGTTAATTTCCAAAATATATAAAGAAATTATACCATTCAACACCAAGAAGACCAACAACCCAGTTAAAACATGAGCAAATGATTGAACAGATACTTCTCCAGAGAGGACATAGAGAGAGCCAAGAAAGATATGAAAAATGTTCAATGTCATCAGAGAGATGCAAATTAAAACCACAGTGAGATATGAGCTCATGCCTGTCAGAAGGGACATCATCAATAAATCAATAAACAAGTGCTG
This sequence comes from Glossophaga mutica, assembly GCA_039655065.1. Classification (NCBI taxonomy): domain Eukaryota; kingdom Metazoa; phylum Chordata; class Mammalia; order Chiroptera; family Phyllostomidae; genus Glossophaga; species Glossophaga mutica. The sequence continues at coordinate 46,121,762 of CM077304.1, forward strand.
GTGAGGAATTGGAGAACAGGTAATTGTGCACTGTTGGTGGGAATACAGACTGGTGCAGCCATTGTGGAAAATAGTATGGAGTTTCCTCAAAAAATTAAAAATGGAACTGCTTTTTGACCTTGCAATCCCACCTCTGGGAATATATCTGAAGAAACTCAAAACACTAATTCAAAAGTATATATGCACCCCTATAATCACTGTAGTGTTACTTACAATAGCCGAGATCTGCAAACAGCCCAAGCATCCATTAGTCGATGAGCAGATAAAACAGCTGTGGTAAATCTACACAGTGGAATACTACTCAGCTATAAAAATAAAGGAAATCTTACCTTTTCCAACAGCATGGATGGACCTGGAGATTATTATGCTAAGTGAAATAGGCCAGGCAGAGAAAGACGAATAGCATATGATTTCACTTACATGTGGAATCTAATGAACAAAATAAACTGACAAATGAAATAGAAACAAAGATGTGGACACATGGAACAGACTGACAGCTGTCCGAGGGGATGGCGGGTAGGGGACTAGATGAAAGAAGGTGAAGGGATTAAGAAAAACATGTATATATAACACACAGACACAGACAACCATGTGGTGATAGCCAGAGGGTCTGGTGGGGGCAGGGCAGGTGGAGGTGGGCAAAGGGTGGGGGGATTGGGGACTGAAAGAGACTTTGCCTGGAGCAATAGGCACCTGATGCAGCGAGCACATGACATTTTGTTGAGATGTACACTTGAAACCTGTATGGTCTGGTGAACCAGGGTCACTCCAGTAAGTTCAATTAAAAAATGACAGTAGTGACCCAGGAGTTAGATTGTAAAGTGAGTAGATGAGTTTTCATTTTTAACTTTACTAATTTCTCTTTTGTTTGAATTTACCATAAGAAACACCATGTATTAATTGTGTAATTAGATATATGTGCAAATAAGGAAGTGTTAAATTACTTCTAAGATGTTTACCAAATTCAATTTTAAAAAAGGCATCCATTCCACAGGTGCTTGAATTTTTAAAACAATGGAATCACTTATGTAAACTATGTACCTATGGATAAGAACTGGAAGATAGCATTCAAACAGGAAGATAGTCTGTCTTCTTGGAGTGAAGAGATTCTGCTCGTCCCCCTCATAAATACTCTTAAATATGCTGGCTGCATTCTCCTTTCAATTGTCAATTTTTAAGCAGACCGTATGTACTACCAGAGATTCTCACACTTTCTCAGAGCACTGTCAGATGGAACCCAGCCACTTTTCATCTTTTAACACCTACTTCAAGTTCCTATTTAACCAAAGGCCCCCTGACCTCCAAAACCAGCACATTTGCTCCTCCCTGATTCTGGAGTTTGTTGTCTGTACCAGTCCCACAGAGGCCAGGTCTCCCGGGCACCGCTGTGGTCCTCAGGTCTCACCCTTCCTCTGAGGATCACAAAGTCCCATCGCTAGACTCCCCACATGCCTGTGGACCAGTTACACGTCATTCCTTCCCAGAGGCAGGAATGATCACAAGGCCCTAGAGATACATACTTTGAGGACCACTGACCTATCTCCTTTACTTGGCAGTATTTCTAACCTACCAGGTGATGTCTCCAATACTGTTGTCTTACACTGTTATCGAACTGTTCATGAGCTTCTGCTTTGTTTTCCCAGGTGGTTGTATAAATTCCCAGGGTGCAGGTGGTGTATCTTTAATCAGTGTTTATCGATATTTCTGCTTACTACTTACCTAGCAATGTCTTGCACACAGTAGACCATCCAGATATAGCTATTGATTTATCTTTCATATACCCCAAATTGCTCTGTGACACAGAAAGAATTTCTATATTGGTCCCTGATTTTAAAGTTAGAAACTGAGGTATGCAGCCATCAATGAAGGTTAGGAACTCATTAATACCACTCCTGAGCAAAGCACAGACTGGCCGATGCAGGCCAAGGACCCTCTGCCACGCCACATACTGCTTCCGGTGACTAGAAAAAGCTGGGTGACAGAGGGGAAACAGATCACTTTCCCAGGGAAGGCAAGCAGGGTTAAGGAGAGTTTCATCCAAAAATAACTGGTTTAAATAAAATCCAAAGTTAGAAACCAGGTCACTTGTATCAAGGGGAAAACAGAGCATGGTGGTTAACACAGAGCCTCTGCTAGCCCTTCAATGCCTTGATGCTGATTTTAAAAATCCAGGCGGGTGTAGCCCTGTACCAAGAAAGCCAGCTTGGAGAGCAGAGCACCTGCTGCATTTCCGTCACGGTCGTCCCCTTTAGCCAAGTGCCCTTGCACGGTGAATACCCTTCCTGACTGTACACGAGGCTCTAGGTTAAGGAGAAGCAAACCCCGAGGTCGGGATGCCTGCGGCAGGACACTGGACCTGCGTTTCCTCATCTAACAATGCGGATGGTTACACTGCTTGTTTCAAGTGGTGAACAGAAGGATTAAATAGGAAATGCTAGCACCTTATGCAGTTAATTATTTATAATTGGCAGGCCAACCTTTAAATGGCGTATTCTGTGCTTCCCAAAAAGTCACAACGTCTCATTCAAAATTATATGAAGCACTGAAGTGCAAGAAAGGTATGTAAGTGTTGCAAACTGGAAATTATTTAACTGTACCTGACATAAACCCAAAGTGCAAAATAATGGAATTATTAAGAGGCATTTATGAGTCACACATTCAGGCCTTAGTTTTGGATTGGAAATGAAGAAAAAGGCAGGAAAATTGGTTCCTTTTTTGCAGGAAAATAAGTAGCCTGCTTTTCTAAAAACTGAGCAAACAATTTAATGATGTGAATGCCACATCCTTAACATTTATGATTATTCTGGAAGAATTAATAAGGCAACAACCTAGACCTCTCAGTGAATGGAACCTATTTCCAAAGAGGATTTGTGATATATATTTCCACCCACTAAAAAAATTATGAAAATCATTTCAATAATGCTTCAGGGTCCAGCCTAGTACAACAAATATTTGCCACACGGATGGTTTTCATCGTACTCCTTCAGAAATCAGGAGCAGCGACATCGTCCAGCTCCTTAGTACCTGTGATTCCTTCAGTCCCAAGTTGATGGCAAGTTTCTTCCGGTCTATTTTGCTGATATATTTCTGCTTCTGAAACATTTTCTCCAGAGCCTTTCTCTGGTCCTCAGAAAAGACGGCTCTTCTTAAAATACCCCTCCGAGCTTTGGAGTTGGAGTCCTGTGTGAGGAGGGGCAGCACCTTCTCCTCTCCTAAGAGGGGGAAAACATACAAAAGCTTTAGTGAGGAGAAGTCAGTCTGTCTGTCCAGGGCAGATCCTCCTTGTCTGCACCATGGCTCAATTATCTCATCTCCGAACTCTGCATGCTTAGAGCGGTGCTTCTTCACCAATTTTTGGTGTCGGACTCTGTTAAGAATCTGACCAATGCTCTTTGCCCTCCCAATTCTGTGTGCTATGCCAAAAAGTCCATGGTCCCAGGTAACAAAACTCCAATGCAGAACAAGTAGTAGGTGGTTTAAGCACTTTGATTTTCTCTAATTCTTCATTTACTTATTCATTCATTTTCTCCAGAAATTTTTCAACATTCATCATATGCCAGGCACTGTGTTCAATGCTACACACTGAGAAACAATGCAAATATCTTTTATCATACACATTACCTGTAAAATCTAGTGAAAGGTGTTTATTGAACTGGCATCACAAGTATAATAATGAAGTATACCTAAGCAGGGTATCTTAAGAGCACAAAACAAGGAGTCTGATCTGAAACTGGGATGTCAGGGGAAGCTTGTAAGAGTCAGAGATGCTTCACAGTTGATCACGCACTCCTTCAGGTCTGAGACATTTACTACGTTTCCTGCTTTTCTGTGGCTAGCACAATGCTGGTTCCCACCCTCTCAGTGTTTCATTCATAATTCATTCACTTTTAATTCATTCATTCAGCTTCCTAGTTGTGATAGGAGTCCTAATCCCCTTAACCTGTGAATATTTTACATTACATAGCAAGGGGGAATTAAGATTACGGATGGAATTATAGTTGCTAATCAGCTGACCTTGAGATCAGAAGAGTAGCATGTAATATCCAGGTGGGCCTAATATAATTACAAAGGTCCTTATAAGTGGAAGAAGGAATCAAAAAAGAAGTCATAGTTGGAGAGAGATTTCAAGATGCTGCACTTCTTGATTTGAAGATGAAGGAGGGTGGAGCCACAAGCCAAGAAAGACAGGCGATCACTGGAAAAGGAAAGGGACCCATTCTCCCCTAGAGCCTCCAGAAGTAATGCAGTCCTACTGACACCCTAATTTTAGTGCAGTGAGACCACTGCAAATTCCAAACTTCCATAAGAGTAAGGTATTAAGTTTGAATTGTTTTAGGAAGCTAGGTTTGTGAAAATTTGTTAGAGTAGCAAGAAGACACTAATACAGTGGGTATCCCAGACAGTTAGCACATGGTCCCTGCCCTCAAGCAGCTCACCCTCCCGTGGGAGGACTGACACATGAGCATCCCTCCAAAAATAGGCATCAGGGGAGTGGGGATTACGGTTTAAATTTTGGTACTTAGTAATTATTTTTAAATAAACAAGCAAATGAATAGACATTTCACACAGACATAAGTACCAGAATAGAATGATCTGTAAAAAGCTCTGGCATCACAAAGGAGGAAATGATGAGTTCAGAGAAAATAGTCATATCAAGCCAAGTCTAAAATAACAAACCAGTTCAAAAAAGAAAGAACCAAGGCCAAAGCAGGCAGAGTAACGAGCACGTCTAAAGGCACTATGGCACAAAGGAATAAAGTCTGTCCAAGGATAAGTAAGCAGGCTGCAAGGCTGGGGAAGGCCATGAATCAGAGAGCACACTGCCAACCACATACAACCTGCAGCTGGGCTTTGTTTGGTTTTAGAACGTTGATTAGGAATGATGATTTAATTGTCCACATTTATTAACTGGGAGGTTTCATGTAAAGTCCAGGTTTCCAACATCTCTTCAAAGGTAACCACACGGGCTCACTTTCCCATGAAGCAAATGGCTACCAGAGCGAATAGTGGGTGCTCCCTTTAGAGGGAATACGTGGCCCCCAGCTTATCATAGCCTCATCTAGCTTGCTCTCTACCTGCGAGGCTCTGGAAGACGTTTGGACCTCTGGCACAGGGATGATGGAATGGAATCCAGCCAGGTCACAGAGGACTACAAGAATTTAGGACACTATCCAATACGTGTGAAGATCGAAAGAAGAGTTTAAGCAGGGTGTGACATGATAATGAGAAACATAAGCATACTCTGTGCATTATTTCATTTCATCCTTCCAACCAATCAATGCTATGAATGCTACTATAATTTTCCCCATTTTATAGATGAATAAAATGAAGCCTAGATAGCTTAAGAAATTTTATCCAAGGTCACATGGGTAGGGTTTCAAACCCAGGAAGACTGAATACAAAACAAAGGCTCCTAACCCTGCATAATACTCACACTCTCCTGACTTGCATTTTAGAAAGAGAATGTCAATAAATAAATCTTGTTAATTCTACCTCTATAACATGATAGCTGCCTTTCCTATTTGTCTAAAAAATTGCAAATATCTCCCAGTGAGTCCTTCAGTGCTGGGTTACCACTCCTTCTGGTTCATCCTCACACTGCAAGAACCGCCACTGGCCTCTCCCTCTTTCCTTCCAGCTCCGTAACCTTCACATCTCCTTAGAAATGCCACAGCCCCTGGGGTGTAATCATGCCCAACTCCTTACAAAGGTTCATTTTTGTTGATGCCCTGTCCATCCATCCTCTCACTGGATCTTAGTCAACTTTCATTGATAGAACCACCTTTTTTTGCCTGTCTCACACCAAGGTCATATGTTGAAGTCAGGTTTTGACAACTGAATTCACTATTTCTTTTTTTAATTTAATTTTATTTTATTTATTATGCTATTACAGTTGTCCCATCCCCCCCTTCATTCCCCTCCACCTTGCACCCCCTACCACCCACATTTCCCCTCTTTAGTTCATGTCCATGTGTCATAAGTTCTTTAGCTTCTACATTTCCCACACTATTCCTGCTCTCCCCGTCTATTTTCTACCCACCATCTATGCTACTTATTCTCTGTACCTTTTCCCCCTCTCTCCTCCTCCCACTCCCCTGTTGCTAACCCTCCATGTGATCTCCATTTCCGTGCTTCTGTTCCTGTTCTAGCTGTTTGCTTAGTTTGCTTTTGTTTTAGGTGTGGTTGTTAATAACTGTGAGTTTGCTATCTTTTTACTGTTCATATTTTTGATTATCTCCTTTTTCTTAGATGAGTCCCTTTAACATTTCATATAATAAGGGTTTGGTGATGATGAACTCCTTAAACTTGACCTTGTCTGAGAAGCACTTTATCTTCCCTTCCATTCTAAATGACAGCTTTGCTGGATAGAGCAATTTTGGATGTAGGTCCCTGCCTTTCAAGACTTCAAATATTTCTTTCCAGTCCCTTCTTGCCTGGAAGGTCTCTTTTGAGAAATCAGCTGACAGTCTGATGAGAACTCCTTTGTAGGTGACTGTCCCCTTTATCCCTTGCTGCTTCTAGGATTCTCTCCTTCATTTGAATCTTGGCTAATGTAATTACGACGTGCCTTGGTGTGTTCATCCTTGGCTCCAACTTCTTTGGGACTCTCTGAGCTTCCTGGACTTCCTGGTAAAGTTCTCCTTTATTATTCCACTTGTTGCTCTTCCTCTTCTCCTTCTGGTACCCCTATAATTCGGATGTTGGGATGTTTAAAGATGTCCTGGAGGTTCCTAAGCCTCTCCTCACTTTTTTGAATTCTTGTTTCTTCATTCTTTTCTGTTTGGTTGTTTCTTTCTTCCTTCTAGTCCAATCCATTGATTTCAGTCCCAGTTTTCTTCCTATCACTACTGGTTCCCTGTGCATTTTCCTTCATTTCACTTAGTGTAGCCTTCATTTGTTCATCTAATTTGTGACCAAAATCAACCAATTCTGTGAGCATCCTGATCACCAGTGCTTTGAACTATGCATCTGATAGGTTGGCTATCTCATGGTCACTTAGAAGTATTGGCTTTGGGACTTTGATCTGTTCTTTTGCTTGAGCCATAGTTTTTTTTTGGGGGGGGAGCAGGGGGGGCTGGTCGCACCTGTTACGTATGAGGGGCAGAGCCTTAGGTGTTCACCAAGGCAGGGCAACCCAGTTGCTGGGTTGTGACACTATATGCGGGGGCAGGGTCCAAGAGGGAACAATGGTGCTTGCTCCACTCCCTCTTGTATTTCAGTCCCTTTGGCCATTTCCCACAAGCAAATTGGGCCCTTTTGGTGCTGCCTCTGGGTGGGTGGGCCTGTGTACATTCTAGGACCCTGTAGGTCTTTCCAACAAACTCTCCTGTGAAGCTGAGAGTCTCTCCTGGCACCTCAACCCACACAAGTGTTTTCAATCAGTGCTTTTAGGCTTTATTTCCTAGCACTGGGGGCCTGGGTTGCATGGTCTGTCTCCCTGTTTTTGCTTGGTTTATCTGCGCATGAATGTGGGACCGCCTGGTCAGCCAGCCACCTTGCACGCCCAGGGTCCACTAGCCACTGCCTGTGCACCTGGGGTCTGCTAGCCGTTGCCTGCATGCCCCAGAGTCTGCTAGCTGCCACCTGAATGCTGGGGTCTTCCAGCTGCTGCCTGTGTGCCCAGGACCACCAACCACCTCTTTCTCCTGCTGTGATCCCTCTCCTCAGGCCACTGACTATGCCCCTCCTACCGGTCTGGATGAATGGTTGTCTAACTTCCTTACAGTTCAATTTTATGTCAGATCTGGTTGGTTTTTTGTTTCTAAATCTTTGTTGTCCTTAATCCTGGTTGTGTGAGGAGGCACAGTGTGTCCACCTACACCTCCATCTTGGCCAGAAGTCCTGAATTCACTATTTCTTTATCAGAGATTTAAGTAGCTTTATGGAATATTGGTCAATAATAAAAAATATTCTAATATCTCAGTATGTCCATCTTTTTCTAAATGCTTTTCTTCTCTAAACTTTCCTTGATACAGAGACTTTGGAATTGGCCCTTCTGCCATCTTTCAGAGCACAGAATTACCTGGTGGGATGACGTTTCTCTCAGAAAGCTCAGGACAAAGGACTTTGAAGTATGGAAAAACTGGGCTTTACTTCTCCTTGTTAGATTTCATTCGATTCTTATAAGAATCATATGCCACAGACATCCTCCGTACAGATGAAGTACTCAGAGTGGTTAAGGTCCACAACTACACAAAGGACACAGAGCTCAGCTGGTCACAAGGCTTTCTGAATCCAAATGCCAGGATCCTTCCTCTGCCCCACACTGCCCCTTTACTCAGGTGTATTGGGCCAAAACTTGGAAGGCAGAAAACATTTACACACACAGCCAGAGCTCCCACCTGTGCCCATAGGCTTCTGCACCTTGTCCCGGCTCAGTCCGTGGGCCTGGACTACGCCGCGTCTCCTGTACCACCTTGCACTTGTCTCCTCCAATTCCAGTGTGCCCTTCTCACTTGATATTTCGATTCTGGAACTCTTAGTTTATAAATATATCCAATCTATCCTTATTATATCCATATGTATTAAAATTTAAATGTGCAAAGGTAAAGTACATTATGCTATATCCACTTGGTGAAATTTTAAAGAGCTATTAAAGATGAGGACTGTGAAGATCAAGCAGCAGCAAAGAAATATACTATCATACACATAACATGTAAGATATATACTACGCTTACAACTAAGCAAAATTCAGAGAAAAAAAGACAGAAAAGCAAAAATAAACACTAAGATAGGCTACTGTTGGAGGGTTATGGGCAAATAATTCATCTCCACTCTACTTAAGTCTGGTTCTACTTTCTAAGGAAAACAGCAAATACTCCAGCAACCTTTTTGGGAATAATCCTGCAGAGTGACTGAGTTGCTGCTGAGTGACAACTGAAGAGGAATCCAATCCATCCTTCAGGTGCTCACAGTTGACAGGGATAGGTCCAAGAAGAATACAGACAGCTACAGTCCGGTGAGACAGATACCCACAGACCACAGCAGAGAAAGTATTTAGAACACCAGATAAGAAGCCACTTAGTCTTGGAAGCCGACAGAGTTAAGTCCTGAGAAAAGAGCAGCTAGAAGAATAGCAATTCCCCTTGCTGGCATCCTAGGCAAAGCAGGCAGAGCAGAGGGATTAACATTGGCAGACGCATGAGAGGGACGAGGGCAGGGTGAGACATGGTGGGTCTAAGAATCTCGCCCACCGTGGTGTTTCCAGATTGCAGAGTATGAATGGGGCAACTCAGGAGATAGACTGGGAAGGCAGATTAGGGCCGCGGTGAATGGAACAAGTTTAGGTTATAACTTGCCACAGAGGAAAGCCTTTCAAGGAGGACCTGACAGAAAAGTCAATATTTTCTGAGTTAATAAAATTTTCTGTATCTATATAGAAACGCAAAACAAATTTATGGACCTAGAAGGCTAGTTTTTAAAAAATATATACATATATTTTTTCTAAGTAGAGGTTTTAGAAGTAGAAGTCATAATTCTACTTGTTTTAGCCCCTTCTTCACCAAGATCTATATGTTTAAATAAAACAATGGAGTAACACATTTAAATGCCCCTCAAAACTTTTCATAGAGATGCATAGGTTTTGCTAATGAACTACTTTTAAGTAAAGAGAAACGAGATACCCATCAAGGGAATCTATCAGTAAGTTATAAACAGTGTGCTGCATACTAACAGTGGGGGGTCACGGACCCAAACCAGACCTCATTCTCTGAAAGTGGGACCTGGAGTGGCTCTGAGGGCTGAAGGGTTAACTCCTGGGTCTCACCCTCAGGTTTCCGCGCTCCCTAACAAACATGAATCCAACCAACGAACAAGCAAAAAATACAGTAGAGAGAAAGAATACCACACTCTTCCTTTCCTTGCTGGTTGCCTGGTTTCTCTCAGCGCTGCCCTCAGTGCACACATCATGCATGTTTTCACGCGGTGAAAGATTCATGTCATGGAATCTTTACAACAATCACCAGCTGTACATATTATCACCCCCATTTTTCATAGGAAAAAACTGAGGCAATTGAGGTCATACATCAAAGCAGAGTAAGGCCAATCAATGCTCTTTAAAATTATACCTAAGTCCGTCGAAGTTGTAAGTGGCTAGGGAAAGAAGTCAGCAGGTGGGGAAGAGTCAAATTAAAAGGGCAGAACAATCTAGGGTAGAAACGATCTCACAGACATGATTCCCTGGATCCTGAGAAGTCCTCCAAATGCCACGGCCCAGGGAATCCCCATGTGCAGTGGGCATAGTAACGGGCACTAGTACAAAGGGAGATGTGCTGTGTGTGAATGGTACTGTTGGGGGAAAGTCGAGGCTGGGGGAGTATGGAGCAATAGAAAAACACAGTATTAGATAAACTAGTGGAAGCCTCTGCCTCTCCCTCCAGAAAACATGTCTGAACTCTGAAGACAGGGCATTACTGTTCATTCCTGCCAGCAAGCCCTAGAGAACAAAGGGGTACCCGACACAGTCACTTTCTAGACATCAGCTCAAGAGCAAAGAACTGCACTACAATCCAACAGTCACCTTCCCAGGAACAGTGTGCTAGTACTGGGTGTGATGTTCCGACTCACTTTGACTCAGTGCCATCTCTGGATTACTGACCCCCTATTGGGCAGCTTTCTTACTGCTTCAGGAGCCCTGTAAAGGGCTTTGGACCGTTCATGTCTTTGTGCCATTCTGAGCTCCTGGGCACCACCATGGCACTGGCCTTGCTGACTCCTGTTCTCCTCTACTCCCCACCTGGGGGGATCACAGCAACCCAAAGGGACGGACACTCCTAAAAATCTCTGCTGCTTCAGGTTTTTTTCCTGAGTTTACACAGGCTTTCTGTATTGAAGACTAACTGATGACCCAATATCCTTGTGGCTGTAAGGAACTTACAGCAGAAGTCTATGAAGCAACACTGGATCAACATCTCTCAAGGTTTTTAGTAAAAAAAAAAAAAAAAAAAAAAAAAATTATTTCAAGAGCTATTTCAATAGCTCAAGTCAGAGATTACCAACAAACCTTTCAGGTGCAGCTTCCTTTCATTCTTTTGTACAGATTCAAGAGTAGCTTCTCAGAGCTGGAAGAGATGGATCATTTGCTTAATGCAGGCCTCTCCATCAGGCCAGCTAAGATGCCAACAGCCTTCATTAACTATTTCTTCAAAGGTAAGTCATTTTGAACCAAGACTCTGTCTGTCTCCTCCCTGGAGTTAGCTTTCCTCGAACATGGGGCAGTTCTTCTCTGTGGGCTCATCATCTTCTGCAATAACCCTCAGACACTGGTAAGTTCCTGTCACCCATTTTTCATGGTTTTCTCAATTTCTCTCCCATGAAGAGCTTCCTTACCCTTCTTATTTTCAAGTGTGGACTGTGTGTGTGTGTGCGTGGATTTCATGTGGATTTGGGGTTTGAGAGAAAAGATAGAGGCCACCCTATTTAAACTAGAAGTTATCTTCTAATCTCTATATAATCTAGTATTTTGGAATGCTATATAATAATACTATTTCATTATTGTACAGTTTGATTTTCTTCAAAAGTTTCCCTTATATTAAGCCCAAATTCAATTTCCACTAAACTCTACTCATTGGCCCCAAGTCTATCCTTTGTATCTATAATGAATACAGTACAGCTAATTTGATAACTTTCATGTTCTCCCTACTAGTTCTCTTCTCCAGACCAAAAATACTCAACTGCTTTCAAAAATCCATGACCAGTCATATAACTCATTCAGCATTTTAGTTGCTGACTACCTCCTGACCTGGTTTTATATGTAAATTTGTTCAATGTGCCTTTTAAAGTGGGCCTCCAGAACTGAACAGGTGTAGGCAGTCTGATCTTTATAGAGTCTGATAGAACGATTATCTCCCTAGTTCTGGATATTCCATTTCTAAAAGCACAATTCAACATCCCCACATCATTCTTTAGACACATACCGAGCTACTAGTACAACCCTTTCCTACTTTATTCTATGCGTCCAATTCTCTCTCTCCCCTATTCTGTACCTGTGCATGAGTTTGGGGGAATTCAGTATTAGCTGCCCTGTTAGATTTCATGTTATGTTCAGGCAAGGGCTGTACTCAAGATCAGGGACAAGCGCCTTATACCACTAAGTAGTTCCCCTCCCCAACCTCCACCCTCCACTACTTATGAACATTTAGGGAGAAGAGAACTCCATTCCAGGAACATTACTCATATACTTTCACTGCCTCTGTAGAAATGCTGAATAGAACCATCAACTTGGAAAATCTGTTGTCTGCGAGCCTCTGCCTCCTTTAACCATTTTTCCTGGTTGACCGAGTGTCATTTATCTGCGGAGCACCCCTCCCTGCACTACTGAGAAGTCAAAACCTACATTCAACTTACTGCACAAACTCAATTATGTTTTTGACAAAATAATTAGGCTTCTCTCTCTATTCAAACACAATGCCACATCCCTCTGAAGACAGTAGAGTGCCAAGGAGAAATCCTTATAAAAGAAACTTCTGTGCTGCCTTTTATGAACTTGCATAGGTCTTGCCAGTTTCCCCAGCCCACTCACCACTCCAGCTGAGAGCACAGGTGGACAGGGGGCAAGGGCGCTTGCCCAGAGCATTGTCCTCTTTGACAGTAATGCCTGCAGGACCAACCTCTGTGCACAGTGACAACAATGATGTCCCTTCCCTGCTGCCTTCAACAAAATCCTAAAATCAAATTTGGAGAGTATATTACATTCTTTTAAGTTTTAACAAAGAAGGGGAGAAAGTAAAATCAAATGTAGACTATAAGGTCACCTCCTGCAAAAAGGCAAAGCTACTTGTCTTGGAATATTTCCCTGCTGCTCCATGTTTAAACTTTGTCTTTTAATCCAGAAAATTTTCAAAAGGTCAAATGCAAGTTGGGTACTCAAAGACAAAACAAAATAAGCATCTGATGAATTCAATGAGCTATTCTACATAATTAAGGCTCCTGTACTTCTCTCAGGTAGTTTTTCTTAAGGTCATTCTCTGCATAATTTCCACAGCTTTCCTTTTCCTCTTAGCTGAGAAATGTGTTATTTCAAAAAGAACCTTATGGATGTAATATCAAAGATTTTCCTTCCACTGCTTTGAGGGAGAGGAGAACTTTTACCACTGCCTTTTAATTGTTCCCCCCTGTAAGGGTTGTGCTTAAATAGCCCATTACAGGATTTATTATATGTGGGAAGGGCATTGGATGAATGATTGTTTCCACATTGCAATGAGTCAATCATCCATCTAAAAGTTAACAAGAAAAACTAAATCAATTTTAAACAAGTGAATCGTGCTAAAAGAGTCAAAATGATGTTTCACTTGCAAGTTACGGGCGTGCTGATCTGATCCTACAATTTCGGAAACAGTGAAGCCAATATTGTGAATGATAATGAGGGCCATCGATTTCATCACTTATTAAACATCTTAGTACAAACGTTAATTTTGGCTCTCCCATCTGAAACATAATATGAGATTACTTAGACTGTTCATTTTCTTTCTTTTGTGCAATGGGAAAAAAATTAAATGCCTGGGCATGAAAATCATTCTTATTATTAAAAAAGAGAAGAAAAGGGGGAAAATCTAGTAAACGCCTTAAATAAAAATGATTACTATGCAGACATAAGCCTTATTAACTGTTCCTTGGCATCGCGGTTATTTATGTAAAAGTCTTTATTGACAGCATAAATCCACCATTTCATTATTATTTGCTGCCAATACAATGAACATTATAAACAAGAAAATAAGGAATTCATTTCAGAGTTGTAACTAATGAGACACCAAAGTTTATTTAAAACACTCCTGGCATTGCTAAGCCAGTGTAAAATGCCAAGTTTCAAGCTAAAAGGAAACCGAGCACAGCGTTCTCCATCCCCGGTCTGAGCTGTGCTGGTTTTCCACTTGTCCTCTGTGTTCACTAAAAGAGATAAGCATGAGACTCAGAAGCCTCCAGACACGGACACCAATTACAACAGTTACACCAAAAGCATGAGGTGGGAAGGATTGAGAAGCAGATGGAAGAAAATGAGACTTGCTTAAAGTAAATTTTCAAGCAGTTAAGAAGTGATCTAAAAAATGTCTGTACAACTATTTTTATGTGCTCTACTTGTTAAACTGGCCTGGGAACTACAGCACTTGCATGATTTAGAGACTTCTTAAAACACTACTAGAGAATGAACACACACACACACACACACACACACGAACACATACATGAATGCCCCCACCTGTCACATGGAATTTTTTGGTCCATTTCCACTTACCTAAATTCCATTGCCAAAGGTTTTCTAAAGTAGGGGACAGTGTTACGTCAAGGCGAAATAACTGAAACGAGGTATGGGACCTCTTTTAATCTTCACCCCCGGAATGCAACACTAAAGATTTAACTCTGCAGAGAGGCCACTATGCCACTGTATCAGATGGCATCAGATGTTTGGGGTTTTAGTCTCTACTCCAGCAGTCTTTTCCTGATACTCAAATATATGGTGATAAATGTCTCCTTAATCTGCACAACAGTTTTCAATTGCCCTCATGGGAGACCACCTTGAAGGAGCGAGGAAAAGGTTTAGTCATGGTTTCTATTTTTCTATTTGAATCAATACACTCTAGTTAAATGGACAATTAATAGGTCACTTCCAAAATAGTAGTGTATCTGTCCTGGTTAATAAACAATCCCCACAGTTGATAATGGGCTCTATGTATTCAGCAAGTCCTGTATACACTCAGCTCATCCACTAAATCCCCTTTCAGGTGGACAGGGTTATGTGGGAAGATGAGCTAGAATGAGTCTATAAAAGTCAGTTTCATTCACTGCTTTATTTTTCAGTCAAGTGCTTTAAATGGTGTCCAGAAATTCACTTGGAATGTGAGACAGGAGAAAAGACTGGCACACAGAGCCTTGCTTTATGACCATACAAAAGGGCAACTGACCCTTGCCCAAGCCTTTTCCATGTGAAATGGTTCCTAAAGTTCATCTGCACAGTGAAAAATCGTGGTGAGGTCGCGTGTGGATGAGTCAAGTGAAAGTGGCGATTGGTCACGGGTCTGTCACCCATTGTGACTGGGTCCCAGCCATGTAAAGTGCTCTGTGGGAAAGTACCAGCCCCTTCAAGAGGTGCTTAGAAGCTCGCAGCTCATTAAACGGCCAGCATTTGCTGCCTCACTTGTCAGGAATCATTCTGTTGAGCAACCGCCCTCCTGAAACATCCATAAAACACAGGCAGAGGCAGCCGGGCTCTGAATTCAACCGTGATGAGCTCTGGCTTGAGCCTGACTCAACTCTTACTTCACTTTTCACCTGACAGAGTTGTTAACCCGAATAAATATTTTCTCTGGGGCAGCTGAAAGAAACGCACTCCTGCACGCTTTATCATCAACTCAAATTCTCTGCCCACAGATTCCTACCTGATTTAGGAATCTCAAGACCAAGGTGAACTTTACTGGCTTTTAGTGAGACATTTTTTCCTTTGTGTGTATGAGCATGTACACCTCTGTAAGTTTTTGAAAGCTGTCATTCTCACTCCATCATTGGACTCTACTGAAATTGTGTCATGTTTGAAGAAAAGTTCTCTTACAAATACTTCCTCTGATGCTGGTTGGTTTTCCTCAAGATCACAGGGGGAGGAATTTATTCATTTTTACAATCTTAACAATTTTAAATTATTTTCTACGGACACCTAGTGACTTTCTGTGTCACATTTTAAGCTAAATGGAAATTTTACAGAACACAATTTCTTAGCCTTCCTTTTTTCTTCTTTAAGTGGGTATTGCTACGCATTTCAGAAAGAGCCAAACCGGTCCCTCTAAGATCTTTTACATCAAATGGAAAACAAGTTGCCTTCCTTGGTGTGTCAGCCCTGGGTCTCAATGTCATTAGAAACTGCTCACAATCGCTCAGTGTGCTGAGGTTTGATAAATCTCTGGAAACCTCCTGAATAGGATCGCTGTGATTTTTAGTGAGGAATTAGCTTCTTGCCATTGCATTACCAATTAGTTTTCCAGGGCACATTAACTCCTGCTGCTTTGGCTTACAGAACAACTGAGGCATTGCTGATGGAGCATAAAAACTTACTTGGAAAAGCAGTGGGGGATGCAGGGCGCCGACAGGACCCACCGCAGCACGCGGAGTAGAACGGCGGGGCACTCAGGAAAAAGGGTTTGGAAGGCGCTGCAGAGAAAGCATTGATCTCATTGATTAGCCATTTCTTTCAGACAATATTCAAAATTCCAGTTTCCCAAAAGTGATAGAGTAAAAGCCTTTCGTTTTCTGAGACTTTACTTAGTTATTACATTTACAAAATTAAAGGCCTTTAAAAGCAGCCTTTATCTGTCAAAGAGGTTGCCAAATAACTTAATCAAGATTTGGAAGATGTGGTGAAAAGACTCAAGTTATCAAAACCAAAGGTAATAGTTCATTTTCTGTGTGGCCATAATTATAAGTAGTATGCATTATAAATCAAATATTCCTTTATTTAAAATATCCTAGAGCAACACTGCTCAACAGAACTGTCTGTGGTGACGGAAATGTCCTCTATCTGCACTGTCCAATATGGTATCTGTCTACTGGCCTCATTTGGCTATTAACCACTTGAAATGTAGCTAGTAATACCGAGTAACTGAATTCTTCATTTATGTTATTTTAGGTTTAAATAGACTCGTATGGCTAGGGGCTATTATATTGAATAGCACAGCTTTAGATATAATACTTGCCAAGAAACAACTTGAATGTTAAGTGCTTAAGTGTAATTTTTAAAAGAGATTATATTACTCTACTGTTTACTTTCAGAAGGTTCTATATATAGTTGAATTCCAAAGTTTATAATAGTAAATTTACTGAGCAATTCCCTAACAAAATGCGGTTTCTCTGATCACTTTTACACATTTAAAGGTATTTGAAAAGAGTAATAACATTTCATCACAAGAGAAATCTAGTTAACCTGAAAGCATTGAAGTTTATAGTATAGGGATTTACCATATAATTCTGTTCTGCTCATTTTATTAAAGTATGCTGTTCCTAATATTTTCAATACATATACATGGGCTGGTTATCATACCCTTGTAAGTAAAGAAATTTTAAACTCTGTTCCTCAGTAGATGAAAAATAACTATAAAGGATGTCATAGAACATTAACAGCTCTTTTTTTAAATTGATTTTAAAAAGTGAGAGGAAGGGAGAGAGAAACATCAATTTGTTGTTCCACTTAGTCATGCATTTATTGGTTGATTCTTGTTTGTGCTCTGACTGGGGATCAAACTCACAACCTTGGCGTATCAGGATGACAATCTAACCAACTGAGCTACCTGAGCAGGGCCTTAATATCTCTTTTTTACTGAGCACTTACTTTACCCCAGCCTTTGGGTAAATTCCTTAAATATACCATATCCTTTAGTATAATGAGGTTTAATATAATATAAATATGGGTGAGATTTGCTGAAGGCAGACAATTTGCTTTTACCAGGGTACACCCAGAAGAAAACCCAGCACACTCTAGTCAATACATATCCAGTAAGTGAATAAATGATCTGCAAATCTAAGAAACAGGAAACTTCTGATCTCCATAGGTAAAGGGGGAGGGCCAGGAATTAACCCCTTCCCTGTTGCCCTGACACACACTGAAGTACAGTATCTTCTGTAACAAATGCCCCAGAGCTACAACATGAGATCAAAATAAATGCTTTTATTACTCTCCCTTTATATCCAATGGCAACTCTTTTCTTAGTTATATATCATCAAAATTATTTTGATATACATGCATACCTTCTTTTAAGAACACAGTAATTTCAGACTTGTATTTTAATCAATGGATGAGCACATGTTTATTTTCACCAATGCCACTGAAGGATACATCAGAATAAGTCTATTGCCCAACAAGAATTTTATAGTCTCAGGTTCCATAATGCCTTCAAATGGCAAGCTAATTATAAATACAGGTTTTTTAGAATATAATGGAAAGCAGTCAATATTAATGTTTTTATTTTTAATATCTGGGTTTTCAAATAAGAAAATACTTGTCATTTTTCATTCCTGGTTGGAACATATTTACTATCCATTTTTATTATATATTATTATATTTTTATTTGAATTTTTCACAGTCCATCACTCTGACAGCTTTTTTCTCCCTGTATCTTTCTTTTTATTATTATTATTTATTCTATTACAGTTATCCAAAAATGCCCCCCTTTGTCTTCCTCCACCCAGCCCACCCCTCTCTCCCACAGTCAATCCCTTCTCCACTGCCCACATCCGTGGGTCATTCATACATGCTCTTTGGCTAGTCCCTTCCCCTTCTTTTCACCATCCCCCTGCCTCCCTCCCCTCTGGCAGCTGTCAGTCTGTTTCATGTTTCCATGACTCTGGTTCTGTTTTACTTGTTAGTTATTTTATTCATTAGATTCCTTTTATAAATGAGATCACATGGTATTTGTCTTTCACCAACTGACTTATATCACTGAGCATAATAGTCTCCAGTTCCAACCATGCTGTCACAAAAGGTAAGAATTCTTTCTTTTTGCTGTGTAGTATTCCATTGTATAAATGTACCATAGTTTTGAAAATACAACTAAGCAAGGTATGAAAAAGATCTATTTTGGTGTGTAAAAAGTTTAATAAAATTTTTTCAAAAATTTCATTATTACCATAAGTTGTTCTAATACTGACTATAAAACCATCATAAAAATAAGTCATTTCACTTAGATTTAATATCTTTTGTTATAAGAGCACAGCATTATTTGGAAAGAGTTATATCTTCCATTATTTCTGCGAATATATTAAGTACTTGAAAAATAAAAATATATTCTATGCATAAAAGTTGCCTCATTATGTTTATTCTCAAGCATTTCCGTTACCTAAGTTATTTTCATCCCCCAAATTAACACTCTATGGATAATTAAGTTATGGTTATTGTGCTATTTGGCATTTTTTAAATAGAGATAAGAGAAAGAGAGTCAGCAATGTTGCACTTACATACATACAATTAAGCATTTATCATGATAGCTGGAAATGCACACAAAAACACTTCTGCTCAATATAAAGTGTAGAAAGTCAGTGCACTCCTGATACTAAAGCAGTGATGCAGCATATGTGCAAATTACAAATTTCACTCCTCTAGCCAACATGCTTCTCAGGCTAACCTTACAAGCCAAAACAAAAAACAAAACAAAACAAACAAAAAAAAAACAAAAACCCAAAACAGGAAAATAAAGGGCAAAAAATGGATGGTTCATTTGAGACAAGTGATCAATTAAATTCTTTTGTGATCAATGAGGTTCTGAGATCTGTATCTTAGTGTTAAATACAGTCAAAGAAAGAGTTGTAATTGAACAGTGCGTTGTATTGCCGTGTGTCACCCTTTTAATACAGTACAGCTGTCATCAAAATGACACGCTATCTCCAGTAACAACTCTAGTGGCTAAAGAACATCATGTGACATGACCAGGCTTAAAGTCCCATTGTGCAGAATTTCTTCACCATTTTAAAGCTCCTCTTTAACACACACATATTTACACAGAAGATTAGTCAATTCCTGATTTCTATACATAAGTACACCTTGTTTAAACTGGTTTATGTGGAAATCGCTGTGAAATTCCAATTAAGTGCTCCATTTTTTTACATGCTCCTACTTTGACATAAGTCAACTGCTAATCCAGCTGAGCATGTGATTGCAGGCATGTTGAATGGCATTAGGAAATAACCTTTTAAAATAACTCAATGCCTTGAAAAATATATAATTTAAAATAGTTGCAAACCACATAGTTTTTAAAGCAATGAGCAAAAAAAGGAAACTCAAGTGTGATAAAAAAAAAAACAAGTGACAAGTTGACAGATGGGTTAAAGCTTTTGTAAGCCATTAAGAACTACTTTGAAGATGCTCTGAAAGGGGCCGAAAGCAAGGCAACTTCATCCTTGATGATATGCATTTCAAAGCCCATCAGTACATTCTAGATGCGGTCACTTTATCGCTTATCATGTTAGGAACAATTCATTGTAGGCTTACCAAACAATACTTATGATAGTAATATTTAAGAAGCACCTGTCATATGCCAGGCACTGGACTGGCTATGAATTTAACACATTCTATCTCACTTATTCATTAACACTCAGCCTAAATGGGCGTGCTTCTGGAATGTGATGAGGACTGTTTCCAGCAAGTTTTTTTAAAGCACAATGGGAACATCACTATTTTGGCATAATATTTCATTGCTGGCCACGAGGGATAATGATTTCATGGACAGAGACTGCCAGTCGTTCAATAAGAGCTGGAGCCCAGAAAATGGACACATCTCCCACACTCTGCACAAAAGAAAAACAGACGGTTTTCCCTATGGAAAAAAATGCACGTCGTCAGTTTCTACAGCATGATGCTAGGTTTTGTTAGTACAACACTTTAGGATACTCTAAATTTTGTGTCCTGCCAACAAATCTAACTTCCAGTTTCTGTGGGAAACTTACAAGTTACAAACAAATGACTTCAAAATTTTGGAGCTAAACTGTCTGAACCTAAATAACTAAAATCATTTATTCACAGAAAACTTCATGAACTTTTCACTTCTTAGTCAGATGGACCTTCCTGGAAACAAAGAATCAAAACCTCTAGCAATTATTTTGAACGTTTAACTAAGATGGGAACTTAGAGCAAGGTTAATGATGAACTGGCCTGATTTTTTTTACCTTAACCAACCAGATGGTTCTGTGATCCAGGTAACCCACAGCCAAGGATGGTGACCAGCCTAGCCACAGATAAATTATTTTCAAAATCCTGCCTAGAAAGCCAGCAATAAATTTTTTAACTGTTTTTGTTATTTTCACTCTTTTTTACTGATGGAGAAGAACAATGGGTATCTAAGTGGGGTGAAATCCCATTCTTTTTATTGTCAGTGCAAACTGCAGTACTAACTGACTTGAGCTGACATTTCAAAGAAAGAATACTAATGACCACTAATAAAACCTTCAAATAAATTTCAGGAACAAACTGAAATACTCCACCATTGGGCAGACATTTTATGAAGGATGAGGAGAAATGAGCAAAGGTCCAAGATATCTTACTAAGGTAACCAAAGGGTCAAAAGCACTTCTGGAAAAGAATAACAGGGAATTAAATAATTTCAAAGGATGGTTTTAATGACCTCCTTCAAGTACCAGGGACGTGGGCACTGGGAATAAGGAAATCTAAACTTCCGACCTAAAAATAATACATAACTGAACAGACTATCGAGAGTAAAATGGACCCCAAAGTGAGACTGATGAATGGCAGCTATCTGTCTTCAGTTCAGTAGTAAGGCCCAAGAAATACCAGTTTATCCCATGGTGTGTTATTTATCACGCAACCTGCAAATAATTAATTTATGTGATTTATATGCAAACTTGCCTTCAATTGCAAGGAAAAGCAAGTTAATTAAATTCATCATTTACCTTTAACAGAAAACAGCTTTTTTTTGGCCTCAAATATTTCAGAGAAAGAAAAACAAAGGTCTGAATATTCTGGTACAGCTCATGAGAAGTTAAATCACACAGTGTCTACTTGCTTGATTCTGTCTTCTAATTCTGTTTAAAGAATATTTGTTGCATACCTATCAAGTGTCACATAATTCACTATGTGTTGGAACTGAAAAGATGAAAAAGGAGAGTTTCCCTCCCTGGAAGAATTTCTATTTTTAAATGTTCTTTAACTTGTAGATTTTATATCTTCTGGTCAAATAAATAAAATTTACATTTCTCCATACTCCAAATTTAATGTTGTTCTGTCAAATATGAGGCATTCCCCAAGAAGGAGATGATATCTAAAAAATTTCTTACTGTGTTTTCCTAACTAGTAGTTCTCAACACTAATACACATTAGAATTTTCCAGAGTACTTTTCAAAGATACAGATGCCTGAGTCCCACATCAAATGGATTCAATCCAGCTGGCTAGGAGTAGGCCCCCTAGCATACGACTGTTTCCAAAGCTGCACAAGTAATTATAACGTATAGTAAGGACAAGACCTCTGGAAAGAACACAAAACAGTGCCTTCAGATCTACCACTACTATAAAATTTTAGATCAACTCTAAAAAAAAGGACAACATATAAAAAGCAGCAACATGAACCTCACTTCCACTGAAATACAGAATTTTTTTTAAAAAATAGTATTTTTAGGAGGGCTTTAAGCATGAAAAACATCTTAATCTGGACCTTGATTTTGAAGGTATTTGGAAAGGAAAGAAAAGAAGAGGAGAGACTTTATTAAAGGTGGAGACATTACTCAAAGGAAAATAAAATATTTTGAAATAAAATATGCAAGGGTCTGGGAAGCATATTGTACATTAAAGCAAAAACCCAACGTTCTCACTATGAACAAGAGAAGGAGGGCAAGGGTGGTGGTGACACAGGGGGCAGGTTAAGGAGACCACCGCGCAGCGGGGACGAGGCCAAAGGAGTGGACATGCAGCCATGTGTTTGGAGGAGCTAAACACGGCCGTTGGAACTCAGGTCTTGAAGGACAAACTAAATATTTTTACTTGATCTGAGAGATGTCAGAGAGGATAATTAAGGTTTTTGTGCCTAGCTTGGTGATACGATGAAAGTGGTATTTTAGAAACCTTCACCTGGAAGCAGTGGACGACATGTGGTAGAACAAGGAGGGGCTAAATGGAAGGATCCCACTGCCGTAACAATAAGCTGTAGCAATGGGTGATGATAGCCATTTATTTGGATGCTCGCACTACCATCTTCTCCCATCTCCTTACCACACCGACAGGTGGGTTGGGTCTGGCTTCCCCTCAACCTGTGGAGCCCTCGTTCACTGCAGTAATCAAAAGTGGTCACTACCTCTGCTGCCTCTCCCTTCAAGGTGTCTCTATTAGACAGCTCCGAAAAAATGAGCTAAATTTTAGGAAATCCCTTGCTCTTTTTATTATAAAGTTGATGGCACATAAGAGACTACAGTAACAGACTAGTACCTGTAGCTCTCAAAATTCTAAAAGCCTTAATGAAGGCTCTTTGAGCTCCAGTTATCCCACTCCCTGTGATTAACTCCTAAACTGGTCTACTCCAGCAGGAGACAGACCCAGCCAGAATTGTGTCTGAAGCTGGTTATCCTGGTTTCACTCTATAGCAGATTTTAAAGGCCCACAAATTATTTGGCACTCCTCCCAGTGAGAGGTGGGATTTATTTCCCATTCACTTATATTTGGGGTGGTCTCGCTGCCTTGCTTGACCAAGGAATACAAAAGAAGTGACATTCAAGAACTTTTAAGGCCCAGTCATAAGAAGCCTTGAGTTGCAGCCTGCATTTCTTGCAATGTTTGCTCTTACAAATCTCCCCTTCAGAACCCAGGCACCATGCTGCAAGAAGCTCAGAACACTTGCAAAGTCTAAGTGTTGGTCAGCCAGTCAACAGCCAGCATCACTGTGAGCCAGGTCAACTTGGACATCCAGCCCAGCTGAGCCTTCAGATGACTGCGGCCCCAGCTGACATATACCCACAACTAGATTCAAAGGGAGAATCAGTTGAGACCAGCCCCCCCCCCCCCAAAATAAGCAAGAAAATGATAAATTGTTCCTTTAAGCCTCTAAGTCTGGAGATGGTTTCTTACACAACAATACTTCTTGTACCTACATTTTCCTTATGGTGAAATGATGGAGAGGAGTCTTTCACATCTTCTCATATATGTTATCAACAGGTTTTTGAGGTATCTGAAAGACGAATATCAACCCTAACATCGGTTCTCATCTTGAAATGAAGAAACAGAGGTTCAAGTTGATTATGTACATGAAATGCTTAGGATTATATAATCAGTAACATAAAGACCTCAGACATGAACCCAGGCCATAAAAATTATAGAAGTGCTGCTAAAATCAGTTTAGAAAATATACAGCATTTTGATAATTACTTAATTTAATATTTATGCTCTATAGAAAGTATTGGCTAATTTTTACCATAAAGGGTCAGATAGTAAATACATTAGACTTTGCAGGGCATACAGTTTTTGTTTTGTTTTGTTTTAAAGCTAAAACTTTTAATTTTTTTAAGTATATCTTATTGATGACAGTTTTCCCAATTTCCCCCCCTTTATCCCCTTCTGCCCTACACCCCCAACCCTCCAGCATTCCTCCCCCTTAGTTCATGTCTGTGAGTTGTAGATATAAGTTCTTTGAATCCTGTTTCCTATACCATTTTTCTCTGTCTCCCAGTCTGTTTTATGCCTACTAATTATGCTTCTTCTTCCCTGTGCCTTCTCCCCGTTATTCCTCCCTTCCCTCTCCCCACTGAAAACCCTCCGTGTGATGTCCATTTCTCTGATTCTTTTCCTGTTCTGGCTGTTTGCTTAGTTTTTGTTTTCATTGTTTTTCTTTTATGTCCATTTGTCAATAGTTGTGAGTTTGTTGTCATTTTACTGCTCATATTTTTGATCTTCCTTTTCTTAGATAAGTCCCTTTAACATTTCATATAATAAGGGCTTGGTGATGAACTCCTTTAACTTGATCTTATCTGGGAAGCACTTTATCTGCCCTTCCATTCTAAATGACAGCTTTGCTGGATAGAGTCATCTAGGATGTAGGTCCTTGCCTTTCATGACTTCAAATACTTCTTTCCAGCCCCTTCTTGCCTGCAAGGTCTCTTTTGAGAAATCAGCTGACCGCCTTATGGACACTCCTTTGTAGGTAACTCCTTTCCTCTTGCTCCTTTTATGATTCTCTCTTTATATTTAATCTTGGGTAACCTAATGATGATGTGCCTTGGTGTGTTCCTCTCTGGATCCAACTTCTTTGGGACTCTCTGGGCTTCCTGGAAGTCTATTTCCTTCACCAGATTGGGGATTTTTTCCTTCATTATTTGTTCAAATATGTTTTCATTTTCGCACGTCTGGGACAACCTGAAACGTTCCAATATCTGAAGTATAGGGGTGCCAGAAGGAGGAGAACAACATATGCCTATGGAGAGGGCCACACGGAACAGTGCAGCTCGCTTGCTCATCTCTAGTGCACTTTTCAACTGACTCTCTTGTGAGACTGGGAGCTTCTCCTACCGCTGCAACCGTCGTAGCCCACAGCCACCTCTGAGTCCCCTTAAGTCAGCCTCACCTGCACAGCCCACAACCTCGCTGAAGCCAGCCCTGCCCCAAGGTCCACTGTGTAGCTACAGTTTTCCTGAGTCAGCCTGCGCGGTCTGTCGCCTTACAGGTTTGCTTGTTCTGGTTGATTTTTTCTTTATCCTTGGTTGTCGGAGTTCCATGCAGTTTGATTTTCTGGTGCTTCTGCTCGTTTATTGATTTTAGATTGGTTGTTATCCTCCTTTTGGTTGTGCGAGGAAACGAAGGGTTTCTACCTCCACCTCGGCCAGAACTCCTCTGTAAAGCTCTGTAAGAGCTCCCACTTTCCTATTCTTTGCTTTCTTAATCTTTTCCTTGATAGCAGCCACATCAATTTTAGTTTCAGTAGAAGCTTCCTTAGGCTTCATAACTGGTTTTTCTTTGGGTAGAATAAAATCTTTGTTTCTCTCCTCTTGTCTCTTAATGAGAGCTTCTGCTTGTTTAGCCTTTATTGCTTCCCTTTGCTGCTGCTTCTTTTGACTTGCCTTCAGAAAGTATTCACCACTAGCCAATTCTTTATCGATCTGACTTCCTAGCTGTGGTGGTGGGATGGTGTATACACTTTCTTAACAGTTTTTTATTTTGGTTCCTTGCATTTGTTTACATTTTTGTGCTTGCACTGTGGCAAAAAATTTTTCCCAATTTTGTGATCTGAATTTGGAAACTTGTGCCAATTCTCTTTTAATCATTAAGGTCTTCAGTCATGCTATTCAAATGAAACACTCCTCGCTAACAGTTTTATTAGGTCTCTGGCCCTAATGATGATGTATGGATCAAAGGTCTTCTTTGTTGTGCAGACCGTCAGCTGCCCTCCATCAGGTCCAGGGTTGCGTTAACATGTTAAAAGGTATTAGCAGGAACAAAATCTCAAAGAAATATATAAAATATGCATATGTGTTCATTCAGGGCTTTCTGTACCAATGGTCAGCCCTCTTTCAAGTAAGCCTCTCTATATTTTGGAAACAAAGTTGTGAAACTGCTCTCCTCCAAGAGTCCTCTGGGATTGTCCTCTTTGGAAAAAGCTGGTTCCTTCCCACCATCAGGGACAGCAAGGAGTTCTGATTCAACCAGCTTCTCTGGCTTCGGCTTCGGCTTAGCATACAGCTTTTGTTACAACTATAGAAATTCTGTAAGCAAATAGGAGGGACTATTCCTGCTTTGAAGAATCAGACTGTCTTTTGGTTTCGCAACCAATAATAACCACAAAATTGGTTCAATACACCTCAACTCAATCCAGCCCTAGGTTAGTCCATTAAAAACTGGCCAGCAGTCATGATTTTTATTCTCCTTTAATGGACATAAATCTTATCAAAGAATAGCTTACTAACTCCTTCACACATTTGTATTTTAAAAGTGTCAGAGATTTAAAATTTTAAAGAACAGGAAAGTTTGAATCCTCTCAAGAGGACTGGTAGAAATGTGTACAGTACATATTCTATTTCTGATGGTCACCTGGAACTGAGGACATTAACACTGTCATGGCCCGGTGCCTGCACAGGTGGAAGAAAAGTGAAAAACCCAGTTCATCTTTGGAATATTTATAAACAAGAAGACAATTAAATATTCAGCAATATATAGAAAAAGAACGTTTTTTTCCTCTCCTTTCCCTGGATGTTTTGGTTCTGAAACAAAAGTCTAAAAACTCATAGAGGCTTTTTGATCTTTGACTTCAGAGAGAATTTTAATCCTGTAAGTTTACTGTTCACATAACTTACAAAAAAATATGCCCCCGAAATATTCCTAGCTAACGGCTGGCTGACAAAATGAATAATGCTATTAAACACAAAATCAGTATGGTAACTCTATGTGAAGTGATGACTCATTCAGCACTGCCAAATCAAGTATTGACTGGAGGCTAAAAAGAATGAACAGGAGAGATTTTATTAAAAGTGGAAACATTACTGAGAGTAAAATAAAATATTTTGGAATAAAATATGCAAGAGTCTGGTAAGCATATTATACATTAAGGCAAAAATCCAATGTTCTATTATGATACTATAAAATAGAAGCATGATCTAATGAAGTCTTAAATAGGTATTCTAACAAGCATTCCTAGATAAAAATCATATTATTTCTTTTTACAATTTGCCTTTTTATTCCTGATAAACTCCAGGTGTATTTGAATGAAAACTTGAAATTATTTAACTGATT
This sequence comes from Glossophaga mutica, assembly GCA_039655065.1. Classification (NCBI taxonomy): domain Eukaryota; kingdom Metazoa; phylum Chordata; class Mammalia; order Chiroptera; family Phyllostomidae; genus Glossophaga; species Glossophaga mutica. The sequence goes on from CM077304.1 coordinate 46,148,947, forward strand.
TAAAAATTGTGCACCTTCACTACCAAAAAAAAATCACTGTAATTAAGAAAAAAACCCAAGAATAAGTGGACAAACACTGTATTAAGAGCTACTAATCAAGTCCCTTTAAAAGACAGAATTAGATGGACTCTAAAATCATGGACTATATCAACAGCAGAAACAGGGTGGTGGAAAGTAAGGAGTTAATGAAGTATTTACACACCTCTCGCCCTAGGATACAGATACATTTGTTTAAACATTTTAAAGATAACATTCCACTTCTATAAAAACTTTCATAGCAAAGATCTCCCGGTATTTTATGAACACATCTATTACCTGTATTGCCCCCTTACCTTCAAGTTGCTACCATTCCTATCATTGTTCAGCTGCAAACCTAACCATAAAACATCTCCTTAGAGCAAAAAGAGACCTTTCTCTGGTGGGCATGAGAACAGGAAGAAGGTGGCACACTCGAAGAGGAATACAACGGAGTCTAATGCACAACTCTGCTTCCAACAGCTGAGCTATACGCATATTTATGACAAACAAATGTAGACAAATCACTGTTGACAATCCTTTTAAATTGCCCACAATATATGGCACCCTTTGGCTTCCTACATGTCACCTTGTACTCTCTGAGTCCTAAGTTTACTTCCGCATAAATCCACATGCAATTTTCTGGGCATTGAAACCATTGTGCCTCTTAAAATAACCCTACCCTGGCTTGTGTGGCTCCATAGGCTGAGTACCAGCCTGCAAACCAAAAGGTCGCCAGTTTGATTCCCAGTCAGGGCACATGCCTGAGTTGTGGGCCAGGTCCCCAGTAGGGGTCATACAAGAGGCAACCACACATTGATGCTTCTCTCCCTCTCTTTCTCCCTCCCTTCCCCTCTCTCTAAAAATAAATAAATAACATCTTTTTAAAAATAACACTCATTCTTAAAGTGCATATTAATTAAGGGCAAAGTTCTAAAATGTTCCTACTTGCCTGCTGGATTTACTCCTGTTTTATCATTAAACCTCAATAGCTTCAATACTCGTTAGCAAACTAAGATTCCTTGCTGTTAAGGTGAAGTAGAGAAGTGTATATTAGGGGTTGAAAGAGGGCTGGGTGCTAAAGTCAGAGCCACACTAAATTACCCTGTTGTAGTTATAACTCAGACATTGTTTTTGTGGCTTACTCAATCAGTACTGGAAATAAAGGCACAAATAGCCCTACTGATTCTCTTCACTGTAAGAACTTCTCCTCGAACCTGATGGAGTCTGTTAACTTGGAGACCATATAACCGTTTGTTCAGAGCTGATTCTTTATGAACCATGTAAAAGTTATTCATGTGTTCACATAACTGCAAATACATGTTAAGCAGATTACAAAAACATTCAGCTGTAAGAAAGAATATGGTTTAATATTATCTACAAATTCCAACAAAAAGTGGTTAGGGTGATAGCCTGAGCAAGGAATCACTCAAATGGGTCCCATCATTATTTGGATTTCCCATTCTTTTTGTCTGGGTCAGCATCATCAACATTCAAGATGCTATGATTTTAATTTGCCAAAACAAATCTACAGCACAGTGTTATCAAAAAATAAGTGATACACTCTGGCTTAATAAATCAGATCATAAAGTCTTCATTTGAACCAAAATCCCCACTTGGAGCCCAGACCCATCTTCTCCCTCCTGGAAGTGCCTAAAATGTAAGAGAAGCTATTTTATTTCACACTTTCAGTATATCTCTGTGAAAGTGGAAATGAACTACCCATTGGAGCACAAAACATAAGTTTAAGGCAGAATCAAAGGTTAAAAGGTAAATTGCAACTGAGATGGGATAGACAGAAAACTAGAGTGCACATTAAATATTAATGGTAAGAAACAATCCTAACCGGGTGCCAGAAAAAATACTGAAACATTCCTTTGTGGGTTTTTTTTTCCCATACAGTGGCTCTAGTAGTGCTTAGTTGTCATTAGCTTCATTCAAAACAATTTTGTTAGTTTGTATTGTGACAGCTGTCATGTAAACATGCATTTAAAAAAGAAATCAAAATTGGTGAATTTTGTGTCATCACTTTAATATCAAAGATGGAAGAAAACTTAACACTTTCAGCATATTATACTTTATTATTTAAAGAAAAGTAAAAAACACAACTGAAACAAAAAAAGATTTGTGCAGTGTATGGAAAAGGTGCTGTGACTGATCGAATGTGTCAAAAGTGATTTGCTAAGTTTCCTGGTACTACTGACATTTTGACGGACTAATTCTTTGCTACAGGGCTGTCTTATGCATTGGAAGATGTTTAGCAGCACCCTGGTCTCTACCTCCTAGACACCAATAGTGGGAGATAGCCAACATACTCAAAATATCCAAATCAATAAACTTATTGGTGAAAATTAAAAATGTATTTCATTTTACGGAAAAAACTAAAAGGACTTTTTGGCCAACCCAAACTACAGACCTGGTTCCATGTCTGTACTACAGTACAATTTACTTAACAAAGTTGCTTAAAAATAAAACAAAACAAAAGAGCAGCCCTGGCTGGGTGGCTTGGTTGGTTGGAGTGTCATTCTGTATACCCAAAGATTGTTGGTTCGATTCCCAGTCATGGCACATACCTAGGTTGCAGGTTGAATCCCAGGTAGGGGTATGTGCAGGAGGCAACCTGTCTATGTCTCTCTCTCTCACATTCTCTCTCTCTCTCTCTCTCTCTCTCACTCACTGGCTCTTTCCCTTCCTCTCTTAACATATGCTCAAGTGAAGACTAAAAAAAAAAAGAAAGAACAGTTCAATTCACCTATCCAGAATAAACATTTGTGTTTTAATCCTTTTATATGCAGCATAAGTAGATTTAATGATCAATAAAATACACTCAGAAAATTATCTTTATGTCAAACATTTCCTAAAATGCTTAAAATAACATGTTATTAAAAAAGCAAGACTATTTGTTTTACTTCTTTTGAAAATAACTGGTGCCATAACCAAAATAAATTTTAAACTTTTACATTTAAAGACCATCTTTCACATACAAAAACATCAAATATTTTAATCTAGCATATGAATTGCCAAATAATGACATTAATAAACTTATGGGGAAATATTTCTGATGATTAGAATTTACATGCAAACCCTCCTGGTTTCCACTAATAAACTATAACAGATCCAAGATTTCTTCTTTTCAGCTACAACCCCTGGAGGTGAACCTTCTTACTACCTACTATTGTACTAAACATGCCCTTCTCAACCCTTGAGGAATGTGCTTTGATTCTGAAAGTAAAGTTTTTAAACTACTCCATATAAAACAACTTGGCAACATACAGCCCCAGAGTGTTTCTTTTCCTGCACTAAATGCTTTAGACTTGCCAGTTTTCTGGGACAAAGCAGTGACAGCTCTACCTTTGTCCATGACCTGCAAACAAAGCTGTGTTACTGTGTAACTGTCACCACCTTTCAGACATATAATGAGATAAAGGGAAAAGCCAATTTCTTTTATAGGCTCAAACATAGAATCATATCTGATTTATTATTGTGATACTTGTAATTGGTTATCCCGCTATTCATTAGTTTCTCAGATTCAATGTAAGACTATTCTAAAGAATATGAAGATTTGCGGTCAATTTTTTTCTTCCACAGTTTACAGATGTTTACACTGATACTTCAAACAAAAACAACACTCAGATGTGAAACAATCATTATAGAAAAATAATTGACCTATTGTGAGGATTAAAGCAGGCAACAATTTTAAAAAGTTCTTGGTAAACCATAAAGCAGTACAGAACATGGAATGTAAGCTCTGCAGGGGCAGAAAGAGTTATCAGTTTTGTTCAATGATTATCCTAAAGGCCTAGAACAGAGCCTGGCACTTGAAAGATGATAAGCATTTGTTGAATGAATGAAATACATGGTATAATTAGTAGTAGGTAGCAAAAATAATGAAGCAGAAATGCATCCCCTAGTTAAATGGTGTTCTATTTCGCCAAGGCACTTAGAAAGAACTCAGGGGTTTTCTTATTCAACAGTTAGACCTGTGTGCTGCACAAACAAAGGTCGAGAAAAAAGTGGGTCAGCGACAGGCTGAAATGATTGAAGATCACATTTTGTGTTCCACTCCTTAGTGCCTAAAGGATCAGGACTGGTTGTTCACTGCCTTTTCAAAAAGAAATATTGTTAGGGCTCCGAAAACAGTAGCTGTTCTACCTCCTTTACACTCTCCACAGAACATAACCACTTTCATCCTCATCCAGTTTTCAGGTGATCGCGAACGCTGCCAATGCTCGTTATAACTTCACAATTCTACGCAGTATGAAATAATTCCTATAACACTTGGTAAGGCAACGATCTGTCACTTTATTTAAATAAAACAGCAATGTTCAGAAAACTACATTCTCCGTCAAATTATGAAAAATAAATGAAGGTAAATGCTCACTTTAAGCAGCATATTTGTGGGCACAAATTTACATGGCTTTAATTTTCTTCTTGAGACATTTTTTAAGTTTCAAAAATTAAATGCACTCTCTACAAGAATGATTTTTTGAAATAAAAGGTTATTTATCCAAATAAAAATTAACCTAAGGGAACATAAAACCTTCAATGATGACAAGATAAAACATTAGGAAAAATATGCTTAAACTATATTAAAACACTTCAAAGGAAAACATAAATTCTTATACTCTTAATTATTCCAAAAATATTTTTGTATTTTGACACTTTAATCAGCATACAAGAATGAGTATGTTCTTGAAAAGTAAAAGAATGTAGTTAGGAAACCCTTTTTTCAATAATTGCAGTATTCTGAATGAAACAAGTACACGACATTATTTTTCAGAGTTATTGACATACCTGCATTTGATTAGTATTTGGTTTATTTCAATTTAATCTGTAAAATCCACAAAAGTTAAACTTAAGTAATTTTCCATTGTTGAGTAGCAAATCATGATCAGGAGCAACATAAGGGCCCTTGAAAAATAACGTCTATGTATATAATGCTAAACCACCAAATGTTATGCAAACCACTAAATTTTCTTGAAAATGTTATTTTTATGGGACATTATTTACTAACTTTTGTCTACCCGAACCTGTTTTATATGTTTCTAATTTTCCTGCTACTTCAAAAGAACAGAGTAGCCCAAATTTCCAACGCATATAAACTCTGCCTTAAATATACTGTATTTGTTCCTCTCCCAGGGCGCAAAAAAAGGCTTCCTAGAATTCTGGTTTTATGCTATGTGAATGAGACCGGTGCTCACATAATTATACATGTTCCATTCTGTTAGCAACAATTTCCAACTGGTAGACCAGGACAGGTTCTAAACATGTTAAATTCTATAAAAGCCATTAGCAATAAATTTGATCCAGCAGTTTGCTGGGACAATAGAAACTGCTGGAAAGGAGTCTATTAGTCATTCCGGACAACCCAAAGGGATTAAAAGAATGAGTTAAGATCGCTTAAGGACGCAGACAAAAAAATTAATCCAATTGAATGTCAGCTTCTGAGTGTCTCTCCAGGAGGCTTTTCCGTCTTACACCGCCAGTTTCAGCGGCCCCTCCATACGCTTTAGCTAATATTTGGCTAAATTGTCCGTCCTCTCCCCACTCACACCACTTAGGTTTCATGCGGGAATTAAACCGAAACTGCCCTTCTTTTGGTAAACTCCCATTTATTGGTGAATTTCCTACTCCAGGTGCCAATTCAGCTGTTTCAACTCACCACCAAGAAAAAGTCGGCCTGACTTCCTTGCGCCTTAGCGATCCAAAGCCAAACTTGGCCCAACTCTCCGTCCAAAAATCTTTTGCGAGCGTTACTGAACGGCCCCGACCGTCGCAACACTCTAAGTGGCAAATGCCCCCAAAGCGCACCGCGCGAAGGTATCCTTGCCAGGAACTTCCCAGAGAGCCGGCGGGCAGAAATGCTGAATTTGGGAAACCCCGTGAAACCGGTCCGGCGAGCTCAGAGACCCAAGGATGGGGGCTGTCCTTTCCCGCTAACAAGGAGTTAGTTGCCTTCAGGGTTTCCCCTAAAAGGCCTGAAAATCCAGGTAGCCCTACCACTTGTTGAAAGAAGGGGACAGAAAAGGAAGCTGGTAGTATGGGAAAGGGGGTGGGGGGCGGCCATCACAATTAGTGGTGGTTACCCTCCAAAACTCGATTCCAGGCCAGAGCGGAGTCCTGCGCCGTTGGGCCGGACCACTCCGTGCAGTGCGTGCCGCCGGCGCGCCCAGAACCCAGGACCCGGAGGCCGGGAGATGCTGTACCCGGCTGGGAAGGGGAGAACTGGCTCACCTGCGGCTGAAGGATGGAAGGTACAGTCTCGGTCAGCCGCAGCCCGGCCGGGCAGCCTTGCGCCGTCCGGCGAGGGGCTGAGCACTTGAAAAGCCCACCGCGTGCCAAAGGGCGCTCCGCCGGGGCTGACTTGTTCGGCGGCAGGGCACAGCTTCAGGGGAACGGGACTAGCCGGCAGGGGCCGGACCTGCGCGCCTGCTGCGGAGGCGACCGAGGCTAGAGCGGCCGCGGGGCCGTGGGGCGGGGGCGGGGGCAGCCCCGGCGGCGGGGCGCCCCCAGCCCGCAGCAAGTTCTCGATCAGGAAACTCTTGCCCAGGCTGCCGAAGCCGGGCGCCGCGGGGAAGTGGAGGAGCGCGGAGGAAGCCACCACGTCCCAGTACGCGCCGGCGTGGGCGGCCACGGCGCTGGGGAGCATGGTGCGGCGCCCGCCAGCCGGTCGCACTCCCGCCTTCCAGCCCGCGCGCCCCAGGGAAGGAGGAGAGGGCACCGAGGACGCCGGTGGACTTGGAACGTTATTATTTATTTGGGTCGGGCCTTTTTTAAAGGATGGGAGGAGTGAGTGTGGGAGGGGGAAGCTGTGCGTTTTCCTGGCCCGAGGCGTAGGCTCCGGGGGGCTCCGGGGGTGCGTCCCTCCCACTCTTTATGCAGATCCGGACCGGATTTTTTTTTAGAACGCTGGAAGGTGTGTCCGGCTCATCCATTCATGTCACCCGGCCCACAAAGTGACAGACTCGACCAACAATAAGGGCAGCCCCGAGAGTCCGAGCTTCGGCAAGGGGAGGGGCCGCGTAGCCAGGAGGAGGTGGGCGTGGAAGCGACGTGAACCCGGCGAGCTGGGCCCCTCTCGGTGGCCGGCCTTGGAGACGGCTCTGAAGCCCCGCTAGCGAGGAGCGCCCCTGGTCTGGAAGTGCTCCGTGCTCCACTCGTTGGGCGACTTCTCGCTCTCCAGCGCTGGTGTCACTTCAGGAACCACGGGGCATCCAGGGAAAGTGAAGGGAGTGTTCAGAGTCTGGAAAGGCTGTAGTTATCAAAGACACAAGTGTTGCTGAGACTATGTGGTGGTACAGATGAAAAGTTGCTTTTAAAGAGCGGGTTGTGTGCACGTTAAATGTGGCCCCTACTTTTTTAAGGATGCGAACCCTGAGAAAGATACCTACTGAGAAGGGCTCTCAGTGGCTTTACTGGGCTCAAAATAACAACAAACCAACAGAGAAACACAGAGCCTAGAGGTCAATTCTAAATATGAGACCCTCACCAAAATACACATAAAGGAAAAGTGAGCAGAAACTGCCTACATGCAATGGGTTCTTGCCACCTGAGCCAGTCTTTACTAAGGAGTTCCTAGAATTGTAATTCAACCAGTAGGACTGAGGCTTACCCTGTCCAATCAGCATTACACAGTTCTATTCCCGTCAACATCTTCACTGACCAAAAGAATGGCTCCATTCTGACCAATCAGGACAACACTTTTTGGACCAATAAAAATGCAAGGATTTGAAGCCTTTATTTGCATGAGGACGGACCAATCAGGAAGCAGGGATTAGGGCTTCTGTCTATATAAGTCAGTTCCCCTTGGGATCCGGGAGCCTGTTTTCTCTTTCCACTGTGGAATGTGTTTCCTTGGCTGGAGCTGAAACACTGAAGATGTTTTATTAGAACAGAGTGGAGCTGTCTAGTCAAAGAAGGACCTTACCCCAGGGCTTCTTAATAGCAGTGCTCTTTCACAGCCATGCTGCTTCATAATTGAGCTGTGTAACACTATTGAACTGTTCCATAGCCTGCTGTTCTCACAGCCATGCTGCATCACAGTTGAGCTGTGTGCACTGAATAAAGTTTCCTTCTTCATTGCACCCCAAACTGGGGAGTCCTGTTGGTGTTGAATTGATGCTAATGACTATCAGTTAACAAGGATAAAGGAAATGAAGTCTTCTTGGAGACGTTTTAAGAAATTTCTCAGTTTCTAGTAACTCATTTCTAGTCATTTTTAAATAAGATTTGATTGAGTGTTCTGGACGGGGTTGGAAAGGAAAGGTCCTTTGATTTCAGAGTTCAGGCAGAGACTCAACTGTTATCAAGCCCAGGCTCACCCTCATCCCCATCCTGAGCTGTGCAAATATTCCCTTGCATCTGGGGCCTCTCTGGTTAAGTTTCATAGGAGACAATTTGAAGGCTAAGGGCAGACTGAGTCTCCTCGCTGTGGGGAAGGAAATAGCAGATGGTTTCAGCCATTCAGTGTTTATACCCCCAACCCCTGTCTTCTGGTGGTTGTAACTTCCTCCACTGGGAGTCAGTCAGTTACTCTCCTCCACTTGTTTTCCCAGCCAGCCTTGTCTGAAAATTGTTCTCTGCTCATGTCTCCTCTCAGGATTTCTTTGTGGCTCCCATTTAAAAGAGTCGGGGCTGCGGGGGGGGGGGGGGGGGTGGAAGCAGATAAGTAAATTGGTCAGCTGGCCATGTTACATGGGAAGCCCCATGGTGGTTTTTTATAAATTGAATTCAAATCCTTTCACCCCCTCTGCTCCTCTCATACTTCTTGTTCATTTTCTTACATATTCTTACATAACCTTTCTTACCACTTAACCATACCTGCCAGGCCCCAAAGGCATGTGAGTGTTCCACCCTGTGCTCCAGCCCGGGCTCCAGTTCTGTCACTCCCTGGGCATAACAGGATGGATGTTCTGTGTATGTGTGGCAGTTTCATCTCTGCCTTCCAGCCCCATAGGAGCCAGAGGCAGGAACGACTGGGGTGGAGTATGCTTGCATGAAGGACTCCTCCCAAAGAAAGCCATCCCCAGTACTCAAAATACAAAGTATTATTAAGTACTTGGAAATATAAAAATGTCTTCCTCCATAAAAAAAAAAAAAAAAAGTGTTTTGATTTAAGCAGCACTCCAGAAGAGATGATCAAACATATTTTGGCCTGGAGAAGGGGATCTTAGTTGGAGTTGGTTAAGTAGCAGATGGCAGCTGGCTGGGTCCAAAGCCTGGGAAGAAAAGCCACCACCAAGTTCTAACCAAACATTGCTGGGTCCTCCTCCCTAGAGAGACATAAACGAGGACCCTGAATTACTTAGGATTGCGGTTACTTTTTCTCCCTGGAAAGATGGTTATTTTTTCAGTTTATTAACAGCCTGATGAATAGAGCACAGATAGGTGAAAAAAGTGTGTGTGTATTTGTGTATGCGTGTAATTAAGTTTTTTTTTAATCACAAGACAACTTTAAAGCTCCTGACTTTGGAAACTGTGTCAATGGAGCATTAAAAACTGACTTTTCTGTCAATTAACACTTTTCCATTGCCACTCTATTGTACAAATTTAGATGAATTCATTTAAAATAAGATTTTTTAAAGGCTGTCTGCCATGTTTGGGGTCCCATGTATACTTTTTCAACTTTACCCTAATAATAATTCGATCCCTCGCTTCAATTTACTTAAAAGCTGTCTGGAGTTGCCAGGCCAGTGAAGTAAATTTCCTTTTAAAAATTCACCCGGCTGATCTGTGCTTCATTTAGTATAGGTATGTCCAAAGCTTTTTAACGGTCCTTGTGCTGCTAAGTGGGAGGAAAGTTACTTGCAAGGCTGGTGTGTATGACTCGTGTCCATTCACCTATTGATTTAGTCAACAGACCTTTGCCGAGTGTTAAATAGTTACTGAGCACCTGCAGTGGTCCTGGGACTATGCACAGAAGAAAGCTCTGATCCTTGCCTTCTAGGCATTCACAGCGTAGTGGGGGGAGACAGACAAGTAACACCTGAGCACAGGCTTGTGATTTGGGGGGAACAGTATGAGAAACTCCCAAAGGAAGTCTCCCCTAAACTGAGTCTTCAAATGTGAACTGTGGTGGGTGAGAGGATGCTAAGTAGTCACCTTGGCGATGAGCAAAGAAAAGAAGTGTTGCATCATCATTGCCATCCCCTGTCATAGCCACCGCTTATCCAGTGTTTCTAGTCATGGTATGAGGGGGGTCCCAAAAATCCCCTGGAATTTATTTATAAAAAACTGTGTATTCTTACGTGTTTACATTTCAGTCACCTTCCAAGTACTCTCCATTTGATGTAATACACCTACTGAGATGTTTTTTCCACTGCTCAAAGCAGTTTTTAGATGTGTCAATTTTGATGCCTTTTAGTGCTTCTGCTGTTTTTTTTTGTTGTTGTTGTTTCACCTCTTTGACACCAGCAAAATGTTTCCCTTTGAGGACTTTTTTCATTCTGGGGAAACAAAAAAGAAGTTGCTGGTGTGTAGATCGATCAGGTGAATAGGGAGGGTGGGGCACAGGGCTCATGCTGTTTTGGGTCAAAAACTGCTGGACACTCGATGCCACATGGGCAGATGCGCTCATAAATCACCCAACATGAAATGGGCAGATACGTTGAAAAGGTCTTCAGAAAAATTCACTAAAGGTGAACACAGCCTCTCACAACACCACCAGTCGATACACTGATACAGATGGATTTCCTACAACACTCACCTAAGGAGAAGCCTGTACTACAAGGGGCCCACCCTTCCAGAAAGTAATTCCGGTTTTTGTGGGTCCCCCCTTGTACTAAACATTTTATGAATATTAACTCATTAATCTTCACAATAATCCTATAAGGTCAGTAGTATTGTTATCCCAGTGTTACTGATGGGGCACAGAGAATTTAAGTAAATTCTAAAAGCTGCACAACTACCAGAATGATGAGACTGAGATATAGTCCAAGGCTGGATGATGGCAAAGCCTTGGAACCTTTGAGTTCAGCTATTGCCCTTTTCACAAACCTGATTTGCTATGCTAACTGGTGTCACCTGACCATGCAAGGGAGGCTGAAAAACAAGTATTTCATTTTTCTTTAGTAGAAGGGGTTAGTGAATGTTTGAGTCGAGAGTAACTGTTGAGTCAGCCAACTGGCCAAAGCCAGGTAGGAGGCAATTGGAGAGGTCCAAACACGAAACAATGTGGAATTTAATAAAATTAATGGCATGAAAGCAAAATGAGATAAATATTGCACTGGTTGAATCTATAGGACTGAATGATGCACTTCTCAGCTAGGGGCAACCCCCTCCCTCCCCAGGGAACATTTGGCAATGTCAGGAGATAATCATTTGTTGTCACAATTTGATGGAGATGGGGGACTTAGCTCTTCGCATCTAGTAACTAGAAGCCAGGGATGCTGCTACACACTCTATAATGCACAGGTCAGTGCCCACACAAAGAATATCCAGCCCTAAACATCAGTAGCATGGCAGTTGAGAAACCTTGGTTGTAGAGGATAAGGGAAGAGCATAGAAACACTTACAGTTTTCTCATGTAAATGACTGAGCATATGCCCACTTCTCTAGATGGGGACTTATAAAACAAGGACCAGGTTTCACATTGGGATATGAACAAAAAGGTAGAGATTCTGATTGTTTATGAAATCTTCCAGGGAGAATCATGTAGTGAGAAGAGAAATGAGTCAAGAGAAAAATGCTGGGGAGTTCCGACACTGAGGGATGGATAAAAGAAAGAGAAGCTGAGGAAGAGACTGAAAACAAGCAGTCAAGTTTGGAAGATAGAAACCAAGACAATGGTGTCTCAGAAGACAAAGGCTCTTCAGAAAGCAGGGATTCCAGACTCTGGTAAAGAACTGCTACATGCTCAGAAGTTTCTTTTTCCAACCGGACAAATAGCTACAATGCATTTCCCAGCCTTCCTTTCAGGCTGTGTGTGGCCAGGGGAATAAGAGTAGAGGTGGCATATCTCTCCAGTTGTGCCCCGTGCTAACAGTCCCCACAGTCCTCCAAACTCTGCTCTTCAGCTGCCAGATGCAGGGGTCCAGCTGAGGACCCTAAGTCCCCAGGAAACGGAGCCACAGAGGAAAGGAGCCTAAGTCCATGAATCACCACCTGGAAGGCCAAGAAAAATGAATATTTACATGAGTAAAACATGACATATGCAAGAAATAAACATTCGTTAGGTAATGCCATTAAGATTTAGAAGTTGGTTTCCACAGCATATCCTCACTTGCCTTAATACAGGAGTGGGGAAAAGTAGGTTATAATACAAAAAATAATAATACAAGAATAAACTCTGTGTTTTGTGAACTCACAACTGTAAACCACTTTTGCCCACGCCCCATACAGTTATTCTATAAATGCCTCACACCGAAAACAATAATTTGATTCTTAGTGACTTGGGCAAGATCCTTTTCTTGAGGGGAGCAAGTCAGGCAGAAACAGTTCACGGGTGATGGGAGATCAAGAGAAGGTAAGGGAGTGGACAAGTAGAAGTTGAAGAAACACAGAGGAAAGCTAAAGGGGGTCACATGGTTAAGAGAAGACAGGACTCTAAGATGAGAGGAAAGAACTACTACAGACAGGAAGCGGAAGGGAAAAGAGAGATGAGGGTGCTGGACAGAGCAAACAAGGGGATAAGCCCAGCTCGGGCTGTGTGGATTCTTAACGTCTAGGTAAACACTTGTTCCAGGTTCAAGGTCCTCTCTCATGCAGCCTACTGAGGATGATAGACTGGGTGCAGGACAGTGCCTTTCCCAGCAGTTATCTTTATCTTCAGTTAACACCAGGTGTTGTTTTAGTTAGCATAACAGAGATTATAAATTATTTTTCACCTCATAAATAAGTGTTATTTGCACTGTGGAGGAAGGCATTCCCACCTTTACATGAAAGCCTATCTATACTCTCCAGAATAGAGCCCTAAGTCTCCGTTCTGAACCAGTCCTGTGTTCTGTCACTTAGAGAACTCACTGCACATCCCAGGACCAGAACAGTGACACGATGCCTCACGTGAGTCTTTCATGCAGGGTGTGAACTTGGAAGGGCTGAGAGGTGAGTGTCGCTGAGCTTACACAATAAATGACTCTGTAACTGCTTGCATGTAAGTGTTGGAAACTGTCCTAGAATTCAGTCTGACATTTGCTTTCACACCTGTTAGAGTGATGGGGATGGCTGTATGTCACTTCTTTCCTTAATTATCTATTAGAAGCTATGGGTATTTATGTAAAAGAACATCAGAAGGGAGCATGACCAAAGAAGCTCCTGTCATTTTGCTGCAGGGTCTTCATTCCTTAAGGAACCACTTTGTCGTATGCTGCGGTCTGGTCCAAAACATGAGCATTTTCACAAACTCAGATGCCTTTAAGGTCAGTTTGGTAAAACCTATTGTGTAGCCAGGTGTAAAATGATAGGGAATGTGAGTTGGCTATTAAAGAAGGTGGGGGAAGTGGAGAGGAAAGGAAAGAGCCTGCCAAGCAAAGCATACGCCTGGACCTATGTTGTCATTAGGCTGGAGAAATAGTCTGGGCCCAGACAGTGCCCTGCATGTAGTACTCAGGACTTTGGACTTTGTCCTTAAAGCAATGAAACGTGACCATATTTGCATTTTAAAAGACATTGTGGTACAGACACTTAGCTAGGATCTGGAGAAGACTCTGATCTGTTAAAATAACCCAGATAACAGATGCCATGAGATTGGGCTGGGCTAGTGACTGTGAGGATGGAGAGAAGAAGAAGAATTTGGGAGATATCTAGAAGGTGGAATCTATTCTTCCGTGAATTAGAATCTGAGGAATTCTTTTCTCTCCTGAGGAACTAGTGTGCCTGGTGAGAACTACATAATCCTTTGTATTTCCTGAAGTGCATGGAATGCCAAGAAGTTGAGTTAATTTTAGAGTTCTATTGCATTGATTCTTGTGGCCTGTATCAAGAGTCTCCTCATCTCCATCCTCTCCTTAGTTCACTTAGATCTTTTATGTTTATTTCTGTTGTATGCGTATCCATTTAGCATGCTTCCTCAAATCCTATCAGTAATAAATATCAAAAAAACAAGTAAGTCTTTTATATTTTAAACATACATGCTTACAGTAGTTCCACTAAGAACTGGACTTCTGTAACAGAGTCTGAAGAAGCTCTTCCCTATTCTTGCGTAAGCAGGTGAATTCTTCCCTTCAGGCAGGACAATCTCTGTGCTTGTGGAGAGAAGCCTTCTGGTAGCCCCTATAATGTGGACTCTGGATAGTGAGCGCCAGGGTGAATTGCTGGCCTCTCATCGGCAGCCTCTGATCACCTGCTCCAACAAATACACATCTTTAAAAAGAAGAGGTGATCTCGAGGACCTAGGTTCTGTTCTCAACCTAAAGGAGAAGATTCAGGGGAACCATGTCAGCCTTTTGGTAACCACTGGAAATCTGGCTGGTGCAGGAAGCAACAAATATTTCCCAGTAGCTGCTGCCAAACTCTGTGGATTCTCTCCACAGTCCAACGCCCACTCACAACTCAGATCTCTGGCAGATCGCATTCTAATCCTCCGATTAGAAGCAAAAAATATATTTTAAAGAAAAGTACAGGAATATGTTGACTTAGGTACATTCAGCTACTACAGTAATCATTACTCAGTCACCTTCTATGTAATTCTATACTTTCTGAAATACTCCCCCATTCCCTCCAGCCCACCCCATCCCCCAATATGCTTGTGTCTTTGAAATAAATTCTGAAAATCTGGCTTACCTCTCAAAGACAATTAAAATATGTTTTTGATTTTGATCTGGCAGGACTCATGCTCCCATTGTCCTACTTTCCCTGCACTTGTCCTTTCTGGCTGGCCGCATTGGCTTTTTGTGTATTATTTCACCATGCCTCAGGCATTGTTCGCCTCCGTGCCCTGCATTCTACCTTCAAGCTCTATTTTACTAACTTTCTTCTGTAACTGGGAGACTTCCCAGTTCCTTTCCAGGCCATTCAGTTTCTTTGGCATTACTTGCTCATTGATCATTTCTAACCATTTCTCCATTTGTGCTGCCTGGCGCAAAGTGAAATGTGAGACCACTGAAAGATTTTGAGGAAATCGCTCTGGATGCTGCTGAGCCCCAGTCTTTTCAACCATTTCTCATTATTTCAGTGTCCTCAAAGTCACAGGTGCCTCTCATTCATATTGAAATCCTACATAGTGTTTTGGTTGGCCCTGAATTACTGCTTTGAACTAAAAGAAGGATGCACATTGCATTATGAATTCTGTCATAATCGCCAGTGTTTACACCAAAAAATATTCCCTTCGGATGAACATTTAGTTTTTTACATCCACTGTCAAAATTAGGAAGTACACAGAAAAGTTAATCCCTTGTCAAGCTCTGCTGTAAGGCTACAAATCTAGGCTCTCTGAACCAAATTTGGATGTGTTAATTGCCTTGCTTTAGGGTGTCATTTCTCTGGTGAGAATTTGTCTCATGTAAAACATAATACGCATTTTAAAAAAATAAAAATTAACCGATAGACTTTTTTTCTAGTCCCCCAGTCCTGTATTGAGTTTTACAGCTGTATTTGGAAACTAGAGTAACAGTACACATTTTCTGAAGTCAGTACGGCTTGACAGTCAGCCATTTAAATTGTATAATTCTGATGAGATGCACTAGGAACTTAACTCTTGTTTATATCAATTAGCCTATGGTAAAACCAGTTTCATTGTGCATTGTTTTACTCAGTCGCAGAACCTATCCACAATGTTAAGTATGTTTTATGCATGGTATAGAATGAGGATCTCACTTTGTGAGAGCATGAGGAAACCACTGCTCAAAATCAGATATAAAAAGACAAAGCTGAATTTACTTCTGGTCAGGCACTGGCTCAGAGCAGAGGAGATTGTTGATCTTACATTAAAGTTTTGGCAATCTGAAATCATGGATTGGTGGGCTTTCAAAAGTATAAGTGGGTTGGTATCATCTGTAGTTGTAGCAGTGTGATTTCTCAGGTGACAGTGGTTGATTTATTGACACTTCAGATATGTTACATTTTTGGAGTGAATCTGCCCCTTACTGACTTTTAGAATCAGGTTGCTGATACTGTTGGGGTGACTTGCAAAGTGTATTCACTGAGGGCAGTTACTGTTCATCTGTTGAACAGGTTTAAAACTGATTCAGGTGACTACTTGTTAACCCGGTTACAGAATCACTTTTAGAAAAAGCTTGTGGAAACTTTTAAATTCTCAGTTCTCCCTTTTGTTTCTCACTTATCCAGAATTTTAGAAGAGACGATCAAGGATTTTCCAGACCTTGCCACAGTTGCTGATTCTCTTTAAACATGTGGTGATAAGATCTAATATTTAGATTGAGCATTAATTGGAATTATTTTATTCAGTGTTTATCTGGAATCATATAAGTCATCTGTGAGGACAATGACTGTGCAGAATATTTAAGACTCTGGACAATAGACATCAAACTATGAGATAATTCATTTATTTTGTTTTTTAGATCCCATGTGTAAGTGAAATCATATGGTATTTGTCTTTCACTGTCTGACTTATTTAATTTAGCATTATTTCACATCATCATTTAGCATAATACTCTCCAGGTCTATCCATGCTATTGTAAATGATAAGATTTCATTCTTTTCAATGGCCAAATAATATTCCATTGTGTATATGTACCACATCCTCTTTATTCATTTGTTAGTCAATGGACATTTTGACAAATGAACAACAAAACAAACATCAATAAATTGAACAAACTGGTGGTTGTCAGCTAGGGAAGACTTGGAGGGGAAGGTGAAAAAAGGTGAAGGGAATAAAAAGTACAAATTGCCAGTTGTAAAAAACAGTCATGGGGATGTAAAGTATGGCATCAGGAATGTAGTCAGTAATATTGTAATAACTATGTATGGTGTCAGATGGGTACTAGACTTATTGGGGTGATCACTTCATAAGTTATATAAATGTCTAATCACTATTTTGTACATCTGAAACTAATATAATATTGTATGTCAACTGTAATTGAGAAATAAAGATATTTAAACTGTGAGGCAAATAAATATAAGTAAAATAATTTTAGAAGGGACTGGAAGATTCTCTAGAACTAGGCCTGATTAAGGAAACAATTCCCAACAGTTTAAATGGCCAGGCTGCCTTTTATTTTAGCTGAGACATAGATTGTTTTACCATGAAATGGTTAATTCAAGCACAACATGAAGTGTCAGCCAGGGGCATATTCCTTCTGGGCTTGCCAAAAGAAACTGGGGGGGGGTGTGTGTGTGTGTGTGTTATCTTTACTTTCAGGGTTCTACAAGTACTTATTACATTAAGCTGTTATGTAAATATTTCATAGACTTACAATTTATTTATCTATTTGAGTTTTCAGTTACTGAGATTTATTAAAATCTATTATGTTACATGCTTATTTTTCTTTGTATTTCATATATATTCACAAATATGATTTATGTTTTATAATAATATTTTATCTTAAAAGTCTGCTTTGTCTAATATTGAATTGGCCAAAAAGTCCATTTAGTTTTTTCTGTAAAATAAAAGACACATTTTTCATTTCACCAATATCTTTATTCATTTGAATATTTTGAATACGTTGGCTACCTCCTGCAGGATAGAACATTGATTGTTCTCAGTTAATGCCTCGATTTGATTGCTTCAACTTCAACTGGTCTCCCTGACCATGGAGCATCATCCAGCAAGAAATCTCTAGCACAAGACTTCACAAACCACTTTTGACATGTTTGATCAGTCACAGCACTTCCTCCATACACGGCACAAATCTTTTTATTGCATTTCAGTTGCATTCTTACCTTTCTTGAAATAATAGAGCATAAATATGCTAAAAATGTTGCATATCTTCTTCCATCTTCAGTATTGAAATGACTACACATTCACCAATTTTAATTAGTTTTTTAAATGCATGTTGATATGACAGTTGTCACAATACAGGTTAACAAAATTGTTTTAAATGAAGTTAAGACAACTAAATGCTACGAGAACCATCTTACAGAAAAAAACCAAATGAACTTTTTGGCCAATTCAATATTAATACAGTTGCATCAGATTTATTTGTATTACTACTTTCCTACTATATTTTTATATTCTTTTAGTTCTAAATATTCCATGTTCTTATATTTTGTATGTGTGTTTTAGATATAGCTGGCTTTTACAAATCTACTCTGGCAACCTATCTTTTAATTAATGCATTTGTCTCATTTATGTTCAGTGATTGCTGAGACTTTCAAGTTATTTTTACTAGTTTGTAAGTATACCTTTATTTACAATGCTTTCTCTTTCCTTCCTTCTTGATTCTTAATGGATTGATAATATTTTATTTATTCCCTTTCCTTCTCTCCTGGACCAAAAGATGTATACTCTATTTTTATTCCATTAATGTTTTTCTCAACATTTTCACATTAATCTAAAATTAATGAATATTTATAACACTATTCTGAACAACTCAAAATACTACTTTACTACATTACATGTAATTTTTCTGCAGTATTTTTGTTCCATTTTTGTTTTTATGCTCATAGTATAGTAATTGATTGTTTATATATACTCACACAGTTAAAATTTCTTTAAATTGTACATTTAAATTTTAAATTTCTTTATTTACAATTCATTTTTGAACATCATTGATTTTTTTTTTATCTTTGTGAAATACATTCTTTTCTCAGTAGTGGAAATTCTTACTAAAAAGTGTACAGTTTCCTGTCATTCCTGGATGATTGTTTAGCTGCATATAATTGTTACATTTATAGTTGTTTTCCATAGACTTTTGGAACTGTTATTCCATTGTCATTTGGATTCTGTTTTTACTGGTGCAAAGTCTGCTGTTAGGTTAATTTTCATTCTTTTGTAGGTAATCTGTTTTTTCTTTCTTGGTTTGTTTTTAAGTTCCCTTGATTTCACTGTGATTTATCTAGTGATTACTTTTTTCCTTTTTAGAAAATTCTTAGAACTTTCAGTGCTTCTTGAATATGATGATTTATATATTTGATTAATTCTAGAAAATTCTCAGCTATTTTTTTAAAAAATAGTACTTCTCTTTCAACCATTCTTTAGTGTTTCTCTTCTAAAATCCTATCAGACCAATTCTAGACATGTTTTGCTCTATTTTCCATTCCTCGTAAATCTACTTTTTCATCTTTTCATCTTTTTAGTCTTCTAGGTAGTATTTTTATATCTATATTTTAGACACTATTTCTATCTTCAGCTGTTTAATTTGCTATTTAATTTGAATTAGTAGAATTTTTTACTTAAATGATTATATTTTCCATTTTAATTTTAAATATTCCACTAGTTTTCTTTTCAAATATTCCTGAACATTTTTAATAATATATTGATCTTTTCCCATGTTTTAATTATGTTTAAATGTTTTTAAACAATTTAAGAATACTTATATTATGAATTCTATCAATAATTTTGTTAAAAGATGCTATAAGTTTCTATACCTGTTGTTTTTGTGTCAATATGAACTTTGCTTCTGTTAAATTGCTTTCTTATGTATTGCAATTTGGGATTGTGAAGTCATTTTTATTTTACTTTTAGAGAGAGGGAAAGGGAAGGAGAAAGAGAAGGAGAGAAACTTCAATTATGTGGTTGCCTCTTTTGCAGCCCCTGCTAGGGACCTAGCCCTCAACTCAAGTATGTGTTCTGACTGGGAATCGAACCAGCAATCTATTGGTTCTCGAGCCTGCATTCAATCCACTGAGCTACAGCAGCCAGGCCATTGATTGTGAAGTCATTTTTAATAGAGTTGTATCTCATAGAAATGCACTATTATCTGACTGTGTATCATTCTAGAAATACTTTGTGGCTACTTTGTCCAAATTTTCCAGAACTGCCAAAATGAGGTCCTGGGCAGATGCCAATTGAGGAATTGAAACTAAAATCCAAGCTATACATTTAAAATGAATATGTCACATTTTATCCTATAATGTTTATTGCT
The DNA here is from genome assembly GCA_039655065.1 of Glossophaga mutica. Lineage (NCBI taxonomy): Eukaryota > Metazoa > Chordata > Mammalia > Chiroptera > Phyllostomidae > Glossophaga > Glossophaga mutica. The sequence goes on from CM077304.1 coordinate 46,168,881, forward strand.
TTATAACCGCAGGATTTTTGTTTTATTCTGAGTCCTTAAATTACCAAATGTGTAAATGTTTTACTTTTTCCCCAGGAGCCTGATTAATCTTTTCATAAAATATAAATCTAGGCCTATGACTCCCCTGCTTGAAACCCTTCAACTTTTTTCAATTTTCTTTTTTTAAAGAATAGAGTGGAATCTAAAATTGTTAACATGTTCTTGCAAGGCCCCCATGATCTGACTCCTGGCAGCCTTGCCAGTCCCATCTCTGTCAGTCCCCCCATGCTGCTGCTCTTTGCTCATTTCCTCAAGGGTGCTATCTTTTTCCCAGCCCTGAGCCTTTGCATGTACTATTTCCACAGTCCCTTCTCTGCCCCAGCTCCACCTGGAAAGTGTGCACTGGTCTTTTATGTCATCTTGAATGTCTTGTCCTCAGGAAAGCTTCCCTGAATTCTCCAATCTCACAGCCAGCCAAGGTTAGACTCCCAAGTTGGTCACTTTCTAAGGACCTGCAGGATTTTCTTTCAGTGTAATCCAGTCATTTTTTTTTAAATGTAATGGCTGTCCTCTCACCCAACTAAGCTCCATGGGAGTGTGGCTGGGTCAGGCACTTCTGGTCATGTGAGTGAACAGCTCCAAGCACAGAATATGTACGCTCGTATTTCAGAATCTCCGCGAGAGGGAACTTGTGTTACTCTATCTCCACATGTGCTACATTGTAGGTGGTAATAAATATATGCCTAATAAAAGTATTAATTGACAACCTGAGTGCCTTTTCATCATGATTGATTGGGCCTCATTCTACTTGTAACTCCCAAGAGGACATCCAAATGACTCTTCTTGGTTTTTTTTTTAGCTTGTATAGATTTTTTTTCTAATGTCTTCTGAAAATTATTCCCAAGGCAATGTTTCAGCACTGAATCTTATCTCTGACCAGATTATTGCAAAAGTATCAATAGCTTAGCCAATTTCTGTGCTTCTTACCTCTATTTTCTTCAACCACCCCACTTGCCAATATATCACATGTGTTCCAACATGCCTTCATTCAAAATTAAATGAATGAATATTTACTGAGCATCTACCTGCCTGGTGGTGTTCTGGGTTCTACAGACTCAGCAAGTACTCCCTGTGTCTCATCGAACTTGCTTTCTCTCGAGGAGACAGACAACACAAAGTAAATATAGATTGTCTTGGTAGGCACAATTAACAGCTCTGAACAAAATAAAGCTGAGTGAGGAGATAGTGTCAAGTAATATTTTTGTGATTGGGGTTTTTGAAAAGGCCTTTCTGAGGAGGTAATAATTAATATTCAGGCAAAAATCTAAATCAGGTGAGAACACAAGTCATAAAAATATGTAGAAAAGCGGATTAGAAGCCGAGAAACAGCAAGCACAAGGCCTGAAGTGGGCGCACACTTAGTGGCTTTGGAAACCAGTGAGGAGGCCAGCGTGGAAGGAGCGTGTTTAGCAGGGAAGAGGTTGGAAATTATTTTGGGGAGATAGCCTGAAACAAGATCACTTATTGTTTCATAAGACATCCAGAAGTTTTGTTTTAAGTGTGATGGGCAGCCAGAGGAAAGTCAGTAGCAGAGAAGGTAAGTGATTTGGCTTACATTGTAGATTAGTCACTCTAGCCAGAAGTAGGGGAGTTGGAAGGGGATTTCAGGAGTCTGAGTGAGGGTAATGGGGTGTCAACTAGGGTGGAAGTCATGGAGGCAAGGAGGGTTCATGCTTGTGGACTACTTCGAATTTAGCTTCTAGATTTGCTGATCGACTGGAAATCAAGGATTACTACTTTTAAAGTTTTACCTGAATGCCATGAGATATTATGAGATCCCTTTTGAGTATTTTTAGTGTGGGATGCCTATTAGACATACAGGTAAAGGTGTTACTCAGGAAATTGGATACAGGAATTTGGAATTCATGGGAGAATTGGAGCTGAAGATATAAATCTGGAAATCATCAACACATAATTGGTATTTAAAACCATGCATTTGGGTGAGATCATCCATGACAGTTCTTTCCAATCTTCTTCACATCATAGCCCACATAGAAAATAATATTTGTACACTTGAAGAGGGAAACAGACAAAGCTGCCTAAAGCTGGAGGTGATGACCCAGAACCTCCAGGAATTGCATCTTGGAAAAATTTATAACATGTGTTGAAACTGATAGGACAACAGTAGAAAGGCATGCATGGGCACGTCAACATTTAGACGTCATTAAGCAGAAGATAATCTAGCACAAGAGACTAAGAAAGTGTTGTAGGTTGTAAAGAGGGAAACCAGGAAAATATGGTATCCCAGAAGCCAAGTAAAGAAATTAATTCTAGAAGGAGGAAGGATCAATTAATCAGCTCCTGCAATGGAGATGAGGACCAAGAATTGAATAGCACCCATTTTAGAGATGAACAAATTGAGGCTCAGAGAGGTTGCCCAAGGACTGGGACAGAGCCTGAGGTTCTGCATTGCTAATAATAGCCCAGGTGATACAGGTGTTGCTGGTCATGGAGAATACTGAATAGCTAGGCTCTTCTAGACCAAACTCTCCTGCATAGTTCTTATTTAAAATTTTTAAATGGAAATTTTAGAAAAGAATCAACTACTATATTTAACAAAATGAGATTTTTAAGGACCTTAACAGTTATTATTTTATTATTTGCCTTTATTGGTAATGACCAGTTCTTCCAAGGTAGTTTGACAGTGTGGAGTGAAGAACAAGATCACAGGCGGGAAGGAGGCTAGGGAGGAACTGAAGTTTCAGGGTTTGAGATGAAACAGTCATGTGGAAACAGAAATGACTAAGAATAATTATAGGTCATTGAGTCATACGTAATCATGTGAAAAGCAGTAAGGGATGTGCTAATACCTTCAATGGGTAAGGAGAAGTGATCAGAAGGATTATGGATGTCTGCAATATGGTGGAATGAAAAGTGATAACCCAATATAATGCTTCAAAAGAAGAAGCTTTAAATCAAACAAACAAGAATTCCCTGGCTGGTGTGGCTCAGTGGATTGAGTGCCGGCCAGCAAACCAAAGGGTTGCTGGTTTGACACCCAGTCAGGGCACATGCCTGGATTGCTGGCCAGGTCCCCAGCTAGGGACATGTGAGAGGCAACCACACATTGATATCTCTCTCCCTTTCTCCTTCCCTTCCCCTCTCTCTCTAAAAATAAATAAATAAAATCTTTAAAGAAATAAAAATTTAAAAAGACAATTTTGGTGGTAGCCCATGGTGCTTTGGGGGTGGGGCAGCCGTCACTCCGGAAGGCTCAGGTGCTGCTCTGTTCTTAGGGGATTGTGAAACTGATTCAGAGCGTGTAGGTGGTGGCAGTGTTCAAAGAAGGAATTTGAGCATGGCGAGGACTTTGCTGACGACAAAGAAATTCCAGAGGGCATAGTGGAAGGATTTGAAGGTCAATGAGAGATGGGATTTCAGTTAGATTATTGGATGTACAATGACAATAAGTGTCCAGGCAATGTAGGAAGACGACCTTAAATGTTTAGACTTCTTGTAGTGACTTCATTGGGGACATATAACATAAGAGGGATTTGGTAGAGCATTTGACCCGACCTTTACAATCCGACCTCAGCCATACTTCCCTGAAATCCTCTACATATTCAATTTAAAATCTCCCACCCAGCGCTATACCAGTTTTCTGCATAATAGGGCTTGCTTTATTAATCCTCTCTCCTGCTTCCTCTAAGACAGTTCCCCATATTCTTACCCAGTCAGTATTTCTCTCTCCACATACCTCTGTAATTGCCTATCATATCTTCCACTTACCTATTCATTTATGTATAGTCATTTCTCCCACAAGAGATTATGAGCTCCTCAACTGCAAATGTGGGGTTGCTCATTTTCTCCTTAGTACCCAGGAGTGTCATCAAAAGTCAATAGAAATGTAATTAATTGAATTCTCCCTTTATTCACCCCGAGGGCTCCAGACTTCAGCACTGTATCCACTATGGCGGTGGATTATCCATAAAAGACCCAAGTAGAGGTGGTCCTGATGCCTCTCCCTCATTCTCTCCAATCCTAAACAAGCCTGGCTAGTGCCTTTGGGGGATGGACAGCATGGGACTGTGAATAGTCGTTATCGATTTGTGAACCATGGATGTACCCGCACGAGATGTAAAAATAAATCACTGCCCAGGTTGGGCTGGAAACTGGAAAAATCTATCATTGGCATGCCCTTTTTTAATATATAAAATTACAACTATGGAGTAGGGAGGCCAAAAAGCTTTGATCTCATGGTAATGATTAGAGTCAAGGTTAACTTGATTTCACAGTTACTTGTTTTACCAATGCAAATACACACACATCACATGCCTATAAAAAACTAACTTTTCTTTGTATAATTAAAACTAAGTATATTTAAAAATCAATGAACTTGAAGACTACTGTACCTGAACAACAATAAAACGTTAAAAAATAAAAATCAATTAACTACATCTGCTTTTATTATAACAGGTGATAAAATAGATATAATTTTCTGTTATAATGTAATTTAATAGTATGCATAGAATTTTAAATGCACTATGAAGTGAAAATGTGATGATTTCACAATTTTAAAACTTTTTCCCTATAAAAAGAATTCTGTTTTTACTGAAAAGATTTATTTTAAGATGTACCCATTTTATTTTTAAATGTGTCCTTTTATTTTGTGTTTCTTTTTCTGCTTAGTGATACTTAATCTTATTATAAACCTTTTATGTGATTTGTATGCATATTACTGCTTTTCAAAGTTGATGAGCTTTTCTCACATGCTTTCAAACATGCATAATAGACTAATTTTTAAATTCCCAAATGTTATAAATACTTATTTCTAAAAGACTTCTATGTGAAATTAAAAACTTTTCTGGGAAAACAGATGAATTTTAGCTTATTTAAGATTCTCAGTGATTGTCAGTTAATTGCTGTGAGTATCATAATAGAGCCCAACAACGACTGATTATTTTAAGGGTTCTGGATGGAGAATTAAGTTATAGTTAAAATGCACTGCTTTTGTCAAAGAACATATATGCATGAGCCATGGACGGTGTAGGGATTGACTGTGGGAGTGGGCTGGGTGGAGGGGGGAAAGGGGGAAAAGTTGGGACAACTGTTATAGCATAAACAATAAAATATTTAAATTAAAACTAAATAAATATAGTGCACTGTTTTAAAGGCATAGACCAGGCTGAGAATGTATAGTCATTCAGAATGTGGTCTCCGGAGTCAGACAGTCTGGGTTCAAGTCCCAGCTTTGTCGCTTAGAAGAAATGGGACCTTGGGTGAGTTACTTAAGCTGTCTGTAGCAAACATAACTATTCCTTATACAAAAGACATCCTCTACATATGCTTCTCTGCCTGCTTCTTATTGACAGAGCCTTCATGCCCCTACAGAAAATACAAGTACCAGCTATTTTCCTGGCTTCCCTTGTAATTAGGTATTAGCCTACGATCCAATTCATCCAATAGGACATGAAGAATATCTGCCAGAGATATTCTAGAATAGGTTTCCCTTCCTATTAAATGGAGCAGTGCAGTTCTTTGGCCAGATATTGATCTGTCTGATGCCTGAAGCTGGGGCAGCCATCTTGTGAACTTCGAAAGGACAGCCCCAAGGACCATCTGGTGCTTGGGTCCTTGATGACATCACCAGCCACTGGGCAAATGTGGGAATGTTTTACCAGAGTTCCTATTATGGAGATAAAAATTTTCCACATTTTTTAATCCGTGTTTCATTCAGAATTCTGATATTTGCACATAAAAATATCTTACCCTCTTCAATTCAATATTGGATAGATATAATAATAGTAAATGTTCTTGTTTTTTATTTTAAGAGAAAGTTTCAACATTTCACAATTAAGTATGATGACATCTATAGGGTATTTTAGAAATTCTTTATCTGTAAACCATTCTAATTTACTAAAAGGGTTTATTAAATTATAAATGGAGATTGAATTTTTCTGCATCTATTGAACATATTTTTTCTCCTTTATTTTGTTAATGTGACAAATTATATTAATTTATTTGCAAATTCTCTCTAACCTAGAATTCCTGGAAACTCAACTTGTTTATAATATAATCAATCTATTAGCCATTTTGGATATTGTAGGATTTTGTTTGCTGTGTTTCATCCATGTTTAAAAGTAAGATTGATCTTTTATTTTCCTTTCTCATAATGTCCGTAGCAGATTTTTGGTTGATAATATGCTGTCTTGATAAAACGAATTCATAAAAGTCTTTTTCAGTTTTCTAGAAGAGTTTTTGGGGAGTGGAAATATTTCTTCTTTAAATATTCTTTCTGTTCCAGTTGAATGTTTTTCCTTTTGTTCCAAATCATTGATTTGAGTCCTGGCTTCCTTCCCTTCACGGTTGGTTCTCTGCGTATTTTTCTTTATTTTACTCTGTATAGCCTTCACTTCTTCCTTTATTTTGTGACTATACTCAACCATTTCTGTGAGCATCCTGATTATCTGTGTTTTGAACTCTGCATCTCATAGGTTGGCTATCTCCTCATCATTTAGTTCTTTTTCTGGAATTTTGATCTGTTCTTTCATTTGGGCCATATTTCTCTGCATCGGCACACCTGTCACGTTGTGAGGGGCAGAACCTTAGGAATTCACCAGGGTGGAGCAACTCACTTCTCTGTGTTTTAGCGCTCTATGTGGGAGAGGGGTCAGAAGGAACAATGCCACTTGCTCAGCTCCTGCCCCACTTTCAGTCACTTCCCCCTATTACTATCAGTCTTTGAGGGGACTCTCTGGTCCCCTCCAATGGAACTCTCCTGAGGGACTGGCAGTTTCTTCTGCCACACCCCTCACAGATTTTTACAGCCAGAGGTTACGAGGCTCTATTTTCCCTGTGTTGGAACCCTGGTTACGCAGTCTGTTCTGGGCTGGGATTGCTCACTCTCCAGTTGTTCCTTCCAGTTTGGATCCAGGCTTAAATGGGGGCCACACAGTCTGCCAGCCGCCACCTCACTGTCCATCTCTGTCCCTCCCAATAGTCTGGATGAGTGTTTCTTCTTTAACTCCTGGGTTGTTGGACTTCCATACAATTTGATTTTCTAGCAGTTCTGATTGGTTTTTGGTTTTAGTTGGGTTGTTATCCTTCTTTTGGTTGTGCATGGAGGTGAAGCATACCTACCTCCACTTCTATCTTGGCTGGAAGTTTTCCTCTTACTGTCTTTTTAATATCTGCATGGTTTGTAAAAATGGACTCTTTTTTGTTTTTAACATATTATTTGTGTCTTCTATATTTTTATTAATCAGTCTCTTTGCCTTCTACTTCATTATTATCTGCTTTTATATTCATTATTACCTGCTATTTACTTTCTTTGGATTTATTTTACTATTCTAAGTTCCTGACATAGACACTTAAGTCATTACCTTTAGACGCTCTTTTCAAGTATTTGCATTTAAGGCTGCATATTTTCTAAGTACTGCTTTTACTGCAAGTTTTAATTTTTTTATTATTTTTATTATCAATTGAGAATATTTCCTAATTTCTAATGTGAACTTTCCCTGACCCATGGATTATTTACAAGTATATTTTTAATTGCTTAATTTGTTGGGATTTTCAAGTTTTCTTTTTATCACTTTTTTAGCTTACTTGGCTTTTGGTCTGAAAACATCCTTTAAAATTTGCTGAGACTTGCTTTTTGGCCCAGTACATAGTCAATATTTTTAAACATTCTGTACGTGATTGAAAATAATAATGTGCATTCTGTGGCTGCTGGGTAGAGTGTTGTATCTATTTCTATTATGTTTAAATTGTTGATTGTGTTATTCAAATCTTTGATATATTTGTTTTGTTTTGCTTTATGTTTAGTTTGCTTTTTTATAACTCTTAGTATAATTGTGGCTTTGTCTTTTTTCACTGTAGTTTTGTCAATTTTTTGTATATTTTGAGGTCACATTGTTAAATTCATATACCTTTATAATTGTTTTATTTTCCTGCAAAAATGAGCCTTTTTCATCCTTTTACCTGTAGTTTTTCTGAATAGAGAGCATACATGCTTTAGACATGTCTCTTTTAAAGATATATAGTTGAATATTATAATCTAGTCTGACAATCTATACTTTTTGATTGGAATATTTAATCCATTGATAGTTAATGTAAATGGTGATTTTACTTGAATTAAAATGCACCATTTTACTCAGCTTTTCTATTTGTCCTGTCTCTTCTGTGTCCTTCTTTCCTTCCTCCACTTATTTTGTATTGATTTGTTTTTTTTTATTACTTCGTATTTTTCCTCAGGTTGAATATTAGTTATATACTCCTTTATTATTTTTTAGTGATTATTCAGAGATTTCAACATGCATTCTTGACTTTATCAAAGTCTAATCTTAGTTGATGATTTTATTTTTTCCAGGGTCATCAAATGACCTTGGAGTACTTTCAGCATTAATTTTTCTCCCAACTGTATGCTATCATTGTCATATATACCAATTTTACATGTACTTCTAAACTAAATACATCATGACAGTTATTATTTTATACAATATTTATATTTACCTACGTTTTTATCATTTCCATTATTTTTCCCTTTCTTACTCTTTGACTTTCTATTTGGTATCATTTTCCTTCTTCCTGAAGAATATGTTTCAGGTTTCATTCATTATAGAACTGCTGGTAGTAATTTCTCTCCATTTTTGTTTCTTTTATCTTTACTCTGGAAAGATATTTTGATAGGGTAAAGAATTTAAGATGGGCACATTAGAGATTTCATATTCTCCCCTTCTGGCTTTCATTGTTTTTATTGAGAGATCAACTCTCAGACTATTATTTCTTTAATGCTAATCTGTTTTATCCCTGGCATTTTCTCTTTTTTGTTTTATTCTTCCATTTTATTGTGATGTATCCAGATGTGGTTATCATTTTATTTATCCTGAATCCAGTTAAATAGTATCTTAATTAAATCTGTGATTTGTTGTCTTTCAGCTATTTTTGGAAAAAGTAAGCCATTATCTCTTCAAATATTGCTTTTTTTCCATTTTATCTGTTACCTCTTTCTGGCACTTCAGTTAAACGTAGATTCAGATAATACATTCTTTCCTTTGTTTCATTTCACTTTTCTCTTTCCTCTCATTTTTTCTTACCTCTTCATTTAAAGTTTAGATATTGTCTTCTGACTTCTTTTAGTTTACTATGTCTCTCTTCATTCGTGTCTAATATGCTTTTTAATCCATCCATTAATTTCTTGATTTTGATTGTTGTATATTTTACTTGTAAAATTTCTCTTTGGATAGAGGTTTTTGGAGAGATCAAATGTGCTATGTAATTTTTGTACTTTTTAGCTGTCAACTTAATTTTTTAATTTTATTTTTATCTCCTTGAAATTAGTAAGCAAGTTATTTTAAAACCAGTATCTTATTAATTTAATATATAAACTTCATATCTAAACCCCTTAATATATGAAGTTTCATATATTAAGTTAATAAGAAGCTCCTCTGATTTTCTTTATGCTAACTAGTCTTCTATGTGTCAAATTATTTTGGATTATATCACACATTATATTAAATTTGTGAAAGATTTGAGACCTGGGATAGTGTTATCTTTCTCTGGAAAGGATTTTCCATTTGCTTTTGCCAGGCAATCTAGAATTACTTTTATTCAATTTCAAGAACTGAGATTTTCCAGCACTCATAGATGCAAGGACTGGATTACTTATTTTTTCATCTTTATTAGTAAAATGTAGCTCTTCAGGGTCCCAAACCAAAGTGTTCACCTGCACCCCAAACTTGACAAATCCTCGACTCCAACTTTTGCACCCCTACCCTGTCCGCGAGAAGCACTCATCTCAGCCATCTTTTCTGAACTCTCAATTTCCAACAGAGAAAATGTTCCCCTCTTCCTACATACCCTCTCCTCGAATACTAAATTCACACTTCTGTATTTATGTATTCTTCTGGATTGGGGGCTATAATTTTTTACTACCTCATCAGCAAAGGTTGTTGAGGTTCCCTCCAATTTTTCTAGGTTCTGTGATAAGTCTAAATTGCCTTATCTTCCATTTTTTAAAACTACTGATACACTTTATGCACTTTGTTCCCAACTGTAAACTGAGGATAATAATTACATCTCTATCTCATACACGGAAAAATTAGAGTTATATAAATGAAGTGCTTAGCCAAGAGCTTACATGCAATAGTGTTCAATAAATGTTAGTAATAATATTAGTTATAATATCATCCTGATTGTTAAGATATTTGGGAAATATGTTTTGTCTTGGGTGTGACTAGTCCAAACCAAACTACTAGGAATGTATTTGTACCAACCAAGTCAGATATAAACCCAGATCCCAAACATGTTTCCCCAATGTCTGGCAGCATTCAGTTCAAAGTCTTATGCCAACGATCTGATATTTCCCCAATCAATGATTTTACCATAGACTATAGGAAGAATTTACACAAATTATATACATTTACAGGTTCAAAAAGATACTTAGTTATCAAAAACATATACCCAAAAGGAAAATTTCTCAGTATAAAAATTTCAGCAGCATTAAGCTGTCTCTTTTACCTTGTGACTTTTTAAAAAATAGTTTCATAAGTTTCTGATGATAATGTCAAATTCCATTTTTTCTTATTTTTTCCTATACTTGAGTCAGGGTATACCCATTAGGATTATTTCAGTTGTATATAACAGAGAAAAGGAACATTGCTCAACACTAGAATGATAACTCCATAAAGTTATCAGAGATTCAAGATCCTTCCAGTTCACCACTTTGCCATCTATTGGACGTGATTCTAATCCTCAAGGTCAATATGGCTGCTAGAGCTCCAACATCACATCCGTATTACAGGCAGTTGGTTTTGGGAGTGAGTGAGGGTGTTAGAGAGAAAGAGCACTCTTCCTTCCTTTTAAGAAGACTTCATAAGGGTCCACAATATTTCTGCTTACATTTTATTGGCCACAGCATAGTCGCATCATCACAGCCACAAGAAAAGCTGAGAAATGCAGTCCTTTACGTGTGCAAACTGTCGCCAGTTGAAATTAGTGTTCATTCTCGAAAGAGGAAGGGGCGAATCAGTATTAGGAGTTAACAGTCTACTCCTCAAAGGCCTACGGACTGAAAAATATGGAGAATTACAGTAAATTTACTGAAAGGCCACATTGTTGTGAAAAGATAGTATTTTCCCGGTTACTTTATCCCTAATGCAACCAGTAGCAAAGGGGGCAAGAAATCAAAGCTTGAGAACCTGGGTTAAAGAAAAAATAATTTTTTAAAAGGACTAAAACTTTGTAGGCAAAAAGGAATAGGTGAAGGGTGAATTTCTGGGCATTTTGAAGCAGTGTAGATAACTTGTAAATTAAGTGCAAGCCCATATTTTTCAGGTGGAATAATTTTGTACTACGGTATTAGATGTGCAGGAATTAAAAGTGTGTCATTTTTATATTGAATAGTTTCAGAAAAGTTTCTCAAGTTCTTATATTGCCCTCTTAATTAAACACATGACAGTTTGATTTCTCACTCATGAAATATTTTCTCCCCAGCATGTCCAAAACAGCACTCGGGCTGGCTGGTTTTGTGAGGAATTATGCATAACACTTGCCTCTGCTGAATTCCTTGGGACTCCAGAGGATTTTATAAAGTGATGTCAAAGGGTAATACAAGCTATTTTACAAAGTAGGTTAGCATAGACATTTCCAAATAATTACTTGGTTTGGGAACCATCTATTCACTTAAAATATTCTCCTATAATTGCTCCATTTGGTGAACTCTCCTCTTGAATCTCAAAGTGTAATGCATATTTATGCCACTCAGTTCCCAGTGACTATTCTAAAATATGTCAGTGTTGATCGTTGAATATAAATTCTAAGTGCTGTCATTTAAACTGTGTGTTTTAAAATGCAAATCTACATTTTATCATGCCCCTTGCCTTCTTTCTCTTTGAGGGAACTCTTACCTCTGTCCTGGGCTTTAAGATATTATAACATAATCATCGGTCTTTGATTCCAGAAACAAAATTTAAGAAAATCCATTTAATTCAACAATAATAAAGTACTCTTAGGAGAAAAATATATACTGTTTCTTAGTTCTTTTAAAATCGAGTGAAAGTTTAGCTTTAAAGGGGAAAGGGAGATAGGTCAACCTGTTTCTTTCGCCTGCTGGCCAGATGATGCTAACAAGTCATTGTCTTTTCTCACTCAGGCAGAAAAGCCTGAAAACTACTTTTTCTTCTGCCTACCATTGCCTTCACCAGTAATGCTCTTCTCAGACAGCAAGATACCTGAATGTCTAAACATTTATCTGTACTAATACAGGCTCACTCCACGTGAATGCCTGCCAAGCAGGAACTAGGCTGTCAGCTTCATCCCATCAAAAAGACTTTCAGTCCCAGGGACTGATGCAGGTCCCAATTGTTAAGTCATTCTTGCTTGAACTGAATTTTAAAGTCAGGCGCCTACTGTTAAAGAATGGAGCTCAAAGAGGGTATTTAGCCAGAAATGTTGCAATTCTAAATATAATACTGTTGACTATGGATTTTTTCTTGTTGTCATTATTTTTTTTTAAGCTGGGCACTAAGTAAAACCCCAGGGCAGCAAATAGTGTGTAAGGGCAACTCCTGCTGCATAACAGCTCTTGTTTTGGTACATTCACTTTGTAGTGATTTATTAAGGGAGGCTGAAAAAGCCTGATTAAAATGCATAAACAGTGCTGAACAGTAAACAACCATGTCTAAGGATGAAAAAATGGGACCCACATGCTGTGCATGGAAATTGCCCTTAACAACATGGCCTATTGTGGAACAGATAGGAAGCCAAAGGTTGCTTGTAATCAAATTTGAAGTTTCCCATCACTTATAAAAGCAACACTTCCTTGTGCAAGCGTTTCAATTTGTTGTCATTAAAAACTGCTTCCTGACTTAATCCTTACAGAAACCAGGAGTTCTTTTGACTGTCAGGTGGACAGAAAAATTTAGACAGGGAGCCTACTAGACTAAAAAAAATACCTAAATGAAATCAAATTTGTACACTGAGGGAGAAATAAAATCTAATGATCAACAGGGGCATATTAAAACAGCAATGGAGCTCAAGATTATATATATATTATATGTATTATATATATTTATATAAAAATACCAAATATATACTTGGTATTTCATTTTCCACTTACACAGGGGAAAAAGAGTTGATGGGTTGGATAGGTGCCCCTCTTCTCATTCAGAAATAAAACAAATTAAAAAAAAAAAACTGGTTTAATACAACCTGAATCAAGTCTATGAGGAAAGACTCAAGTGGGAAAAATCATTAATAATATGACAAGACTTATCTGATGGGCTGACTTACATGAGTTCAAATACAAGATTTAGTTTATAGTAATACTTCCTTAAATTTATATTTTGAAGAATATTGATTGCTAATTAAAAAGACAAATTGACTGCTAAACTTTTATGCCATATTTATTCATCCACTGTATAACTATATTAGATTATAAAGAAAAATACATTAATAAATTTAAATAATTTCCTTAAAATCCTATTTATATTATAATCTGTACTGCCTTAGTTACATGAACAGCATTTTAAAGAATGTTTTAAATTAAAGAATAAACCAAAAAGTCATCAACTTCCATCTTCCTAACTAAATATCCTTGTACTGAAATTTAAAAAAAAAATACAATTCACAAATCTGGCATTGTTAAGCATTCAGGTCTTTTTTATTTCCTAGTAATAATATTATAACAAACATCCTTAGACCATTATAAAAATATGTGTGTGTGTGTTTGTTTATTTGTTTGTTTTTCTGGCACAAATTTCCTCACATATAATTAAAAGATCACACCACAAAAATTTTACTTACTGAAAATGGACTTCCAGAAAAGTCTTACTAATTTTTGTTCTGCCAGTGGTACATGAAACTACATGGAAACCAGCATTTGGTGTTATCTTTGCCTAATCGATATCAAATTAGTGAAAATGGCATTTTTTAAAAATGATTTTCATGTCTCTGACCTATCTTTTATTATTTTAATAATTTATGATTTATTTCTTTTCTTGTATAAAATGCCTCTTAAAAACATATCTGTTCCTTTTGTAGGGTCAGTGGGAAAATTAAGTGAGGTAGTTTATGTGAAGTACTTAATTCTGTCACTAGAAAATCTTCAGTGCTTAAGAGTAGTTAATGAGTTTTAGTTATAATTATGGGTATTGATTTATGCCTCTGAATTATAAACATAAATGTGGTCAATAAGGAAATTCAGCATAAATGAAGGTAGCAGTACCATTATTCTGAAATTTACATGTAATAGTAAAATAAAAGTATTCTTCCTATAAAGAACACAAAGCCAAAAATCTGCATAGGGAAGAAGTCCTTGGTACATAATTTATTGATTCCTTTCCCAATCCCTGTAACCATCACAAGCACTTCCCTTTACTTTTGGGAAGAGTGGTGAGTCCAAGTTCTCATTCAATAGAAGTGAAGGAAATTTGTTTTGCCAAGAACTGTCCTGTGCGCCTCCTAGGTATGTAGGGGCATGTTGTAGCCTGCAGTCCACAGAGCTGCCAGCCACAGGGAGAGAAATACAAGTCTGGGCCAAATGTGACCTCAGAGGCCAGGACCAACAACAGAAGGGCATTGACGGGGCTCTTGTTTCACTTCAGAACCAGAAAGTAGGCCTTTCAGGACATTAAAGAGAGAGTTGTTGATTTTTTCTAAAATCATGAGTATAATTCCTCATTTGGCATTAACTGCAATGATCCTGCTAAACCAACTTTATGCCTTTAACCTCTTGCCTCACCAGTCCATCATTACATCGTGACGGATTTGTCATTCGGAACAATGGGATGGATTATGCCCTTCCCATCTTAGAAGACGTCCGGCTCTTTCTATGCCTCTGCCCCTTTGATCATGAAAGTCTTAACTATTAGCTTAACATTCAAAACTGTTATCCATCCAGCCCTAACCTACCTTTTTCAGCATCAACTTCACCCTGTTTCTCTGTGCATTCAGGGCTCCAGATAGTAGTCTACTCACCACTCCTCAAACATGGACCATGAGTATTCATTCCTCCATGCTTTTGCTCAAATTTCTGTTCCCTGAGCCTGGCATGCCCTTTGAAGTTCCCCACTCAGTTGACAGAGATCCTGCATATTCTTCAAATCCTACCCAGATTCTTTCCCAAATATAACCACCTCTTTCTCTATGGTCTAAATATACAGTCTATTTGGCACATTTCCTTCTGCCCTATATTATTGATGGTTATTTACACATATGCTTTTCCCATAGATTATAAGCATATGAAAGACAGTGACCATATTTTAATCATGTTTGATTTTCCCACAGCCTACCACAATCCTGCCCATAGAGGAAGTGCCCAGTAACTGCTTCATAAATTGAATCTTCAATTACTAGTTCTAGTTGCTTTCTCTGTAAGTATGACAGGTTTCCATATGAGAAAAAGACACGGGGTTCCTAAATAGGATGGCAAGATAAAACACAGAACACTGAGTTAGATTTGAATTTGAATTTGAAATTCAAATTTAACTGGTGTTCTCGTGGAATCTGGAAACCCTAGTGCAAAGACATGTCTGTTTCACCATTGTCAGGGTTAAGTCCTGGGCAAGGGTGAACTAGTGTGGGCATAAATGTGTTCCTTCCAATTCTGCTGTAGCAATGTGTATGTAGCCATGATGAACCCACTTCACATAAGGGAAGGTAATGTTTGGGGTGGGGGGAAGGTGCAGAAGCACAAAAGTAGTCATTTATAACTTGATCCTTACATTCTCGCAGACAAAACATAGTGGGTATTTGAGGAACCTGGGAGAATAATTCCAGGTATTAATGCAGATTCTTCAAATAGCTAGTTCATTAACAGTACAGCCAAGATAAATCTTCGAGATCATTGAAACATTCTGCTTTTCTTCAGGACCCTCGTCTCTTTTATTGTCTCTCTAGCGTCCCAACCATAATGGGGTCATTGTGCAGGTTCTGTTAGTGCCGACCTTCCATGCTTGGCCCTGAGGATTCCTGTCTACCCCAAGTTATTTGATAACATTCTAACTTTATGCCCCACCCACACTTAGCTCCCATCGCTCATCCCCACCTCTTCTAGCTTGCTAGGCAACAGTTTGTTAGTCTAATAATAAACCCATGCTTGCCATCCTACGAACAGAGGAGATCAACAGAACCCTAAGGATTCTCCTTTGGTCTCAGATGACATCTGAGTTTAACACTAACCTTGTTGGGACAATTTCTGGCACCCCCTAAGTGATCTGATCAAAGAGGGTTGGAATTTCCTGTAGGAGTGGGTGCCCTACTCTGTGAGGCAATTGTTTTTTGGAGAGAGAAACCTTGCAGTAACCTTTAAATCACACTATGTGAGCAGCTGTCTGGTGATGAGTTAAGCAGAATCTCTTAACTTGCAGATGTGTAACGAGTATGTTCAGACCTTGCCATTCTAATTACAAAGTAATTTCCTGTTTAAATTATACCCAAGTTGAGCTTCCAGTTGCCTGTAGGGAACTTATTGCTCCTTGGAAAGATGCTCTCATCACACTCCCGTAGGCCATTGGAGAAGAAACCCCTTATGAACTTTGTGCCTAGCCTCTGTCAAATCTGTATTCCTCTACTTCAGACAGAAACTCCCAGGAGCCCAGGGCAGCACTGGAAATACACTCTTATGACAATACAGTGGCCCAATCACAGGGAATAAACTCTGGCCACACAACATACCAGAAAAGCAACTGTCATTAGGATAAAGCCAATGACTTTGGTCACTTGAGCAACCACATTGCTCCATACTCTGAATCTGGGAAGCCCCAGATGTAAGTGGTGTGCCCATCAGGACTCTGGCAGCTGATAATTGAAACCAATTGTAGCTAGCTTTTAAAAAACAAAAATAAAGAGGGATTTATTACAAGAACATAGTGATTCGGGGGAATTCAAGGGAAGAAGAGGCCAATGGGTAGTGAAATGGTAATCTAGAAAATGCGTAACTCTGTTTCTCAGCTCTTTCTCTCTGTTTTATTTCTTTTTCTCTTTGCCATTATTTCCCTCTGTCCCCAAATCATCATGGAGATTTGACCCATCATATTAAAGCTTTTCTTGAAGGGTAGGGTCATATTTCTCAAAATGGCCCCAGAGCCCAGACTGAGTGGGAAGACAGAAGTAAAGGGGCCATTGCGAGCTGGGCAGGACCCTGCCAAAGGTATAGGTTGTATGCAGTCACAGCTGCCGTTTCCCTAGTTCTCACCTGACTAACACAAATGTGGAACAGGAAATAGTAGAGATGCCAGATATCTGGTTATATTGCTGATGTTAAACTTGTAATACAGCAAATTAAGAATGGTAATAATACTAAAAAATTGTAATTCGTGAACTGGAATGTACTATTTTGTACATAAGAAACTTCTATCCCACAAACCCTAACTGTTCCTTCATTTGTCTTCCTTAATTGCTAAGCAGGCAATCTCTTAGAAATAAAACTGAGTTGACTTGAATTAAAATAACACTATTCCCTTTGGGCTTACAAAGGTTTTTTTACTCTCAGATCAATGATGGCTTTCTATTGGCAGAGTTCGGACCTCCTGCCTGTTTCCTCAGTGCAATCAGATTTCATTCAGATAGTCTAAAAATAAGTGAAAAAACACCTTAGGAAAAGTAACTTCTGGATGCCACTCAGCTCTGTGACAGAGGGCTAGTAAACACGAACGAGCCTTACTCAGTGCTTTTCATTTTTCCTCTTTCCTTTGGTGCCCCATTTGCTCAATGGTATACTTCCTACTCGTATCTTACAGTCCTTTCCAGGACGTTTTGTGCACTCTTATAAAAAACATTAGTACATTGCTCCAATTTATGTTCATTTATTTACTGTGGCATATGCATTATAAAGTAAATAAACAATAAAAACTTTAAAATCTGATCTATGCTAAGTGTAAGTAGAAGTTCGTGCACTGCTCTGTTGTCACAGGACAGTCAGTCCATCTGAGCTGAGTCATTCTTAGTGCATCATTTTTAGTGTCCTAACAGCCAGTCCTAAACCTTAGAATAGGGTGTTCTGGGTAACCACACCATAACATGAATTCTCCAGCACTTTACATTGATAAGTGCCATGAATATTTGTCTGTAGTGCTAAAAAACACTGAATGAGCCAAATGAGTGTAAAAGTGACCAACATCAAATCAGCAGTGAAATTTCTAAGAAAGAAAAAGAAAAGTGGAAAAAGTCAAGCACGATGACTGGGTTTTGACAACAAGACTACACACTCCGAAGTAGGTAGAGCAGAAGTTGGGGCCGTGATGGGCTGAGAAAGACATAACCCCACGGAGAAGGAAGGGAAGCCAATTGGATAATGATGCTCTCCAAAGACCAAATGTTCTGGCTTATCCTCTGCATTCCTTCCTTTTGTCCTTTCTAGGAAACTGAGGGCCTGAGGGGGTGCTTCCCTGCCAGCATTTCAGATCGAAGGAAATCATGAGATATGGCAGTATGTAAACCAGCAATCTTATCCTTTAATACAACCCTTCTCACAAAAGGAGTGACCAAAATTCAACAACATACTGAAAATAATATTTATTGAAAGAATAGCAGGCAAAGGAGTTATATCTCTGATATATAAAAAGTGTATACAAGTTAATGAGAACAATAAGACTGCCCACTAGGTAAATCAGCAAAGGCTATTCACAGAAGGAGAAATGATTGATTGGCAATTATATGAGAAAATGTTCAATTTTCATTTTTTTAATGTCATAGGTTAAAACAACAGGATACTGTCTTTCCTTTGTCAGATTAGCAAAACTTATAAACTGTCATCAAAGTACTAGCCCAAATACTGAAATGAGAACTTGAACTCATCACAATGAGAAGTGGAAATTAATATTTCAGTGCAGATCAAAAACCATTAATATGTACATTTTCCTTTATGTAGTAACTCCTATTAATTCATCTTAGGGAAATAAAAAACAAAGATTAAGAGACTGATGTGTTTACTGACATTTTGTAAAGCATTGAGAAAATAAGACAACAGATTATTTGACAATATGAAAGCAGATAAATAAATTATGACATACCTATACAATGAATCATTGCTCAGCTTCTAAAATTCATGTTCATTAGGAGAGCTCAGTGGTATACCAGATGTTATGTTAAACTCATCAATGGAAAGAAAAAGTCAGGAGAGGAGCCAAGATGGTGGTGGAGTAGGTGGAAGCTACACTGACCTCATCCTAGGACCAAACTGGAATTGCAACTAAATTAGAGAAAAATCACCCAGAATAACCAACTGAACACTAGCTCGAGAGAAGCCTTGTAACCAAGGACAGACAAAAGAAACCACATCTCTGCAACAAGACTAGTAGGAAGTACAGAAGTGAAAGAAGGCTGGCTTGGCTCCCACAGGCAACAACTGAAGTGCTGGAGGAATATGTAAGCAGCTGGAGGGCAGGGGTCTCCCTGAGAAGTGTGGGGTCTAAACCCCAAGCTGGGCTCCCCAGCCTAGAGCACCAGAACTGACAAAGGAACCCAAATAATATCTGGCTGTAAAAAGCATCAGGAATTCTATCCACCAGGGAGAGATGGCTGGAGACACAGCCCCTTAAAGGGTCAACACATAAAATCTCATTGGCAGCCACTTACCCTGGCCTCCCCCAGAGGGAGGGCAGAGTGAATAAGAGCCCCACGAGAATCTGGAGTTGGTGGCTCTGGGGAAAGAACTGAAGGAACAGCCTCCAGGATCCCTGTGTTGAATCATTCCCTGTAGTGCAAAAGCCATCTTTTTCAGGCACAGCACTCCCCTCCAAGTGGCAGCAGCCTGAGGGGAAGCAATAGCCCCACCTGCAGGAATCCCTCTCATCCCACCCTGTGGAGTCTAAGCCACGCTGCTGAATACAGTGGGAGGCTGTTTCAGTCATTAAGCCTAACAGCAAAGTAGAATCTCTGAGAAATATGAGACTTTGGCTGACCCTCCCCAGGGCTCAGTGCTGGTAAAAGCTGGCCTTAGTGCATAGCTTGGATCTGACTTCACACACACCGGCACAGCAGAGGGAGCCACAAGCTGTGGGTCACTGATAGCTCCAAATAGGTTGCCCAGGGCCAATCACAGGCAGCATCTGACACAGGATTACATCAGAGTCTTTGCAGATCTACCTAATACATAGAAACAAATACAAAGAAGCAGCCAAAACGGAAAGACAAAGAAACAGGCCCCAAATGAAAGAACAAGAAAATGCTCCAGAAGAAGAACTAAATGAAATGGAAGCAAGCAATTTATCAGATATATATATAAGTTTAGAGTAATGATTCTAAGGATATTCAACAGCATGAAAAAAGATACAGAAACCATAAAAAAGGACCAGTCAGAAATAAAGAACACAATATCTGAAATAAATAATGCACTGAAAGGAATAAACAGCTTAGATGAAGCAGAGGATCAAATCAGCAATTTAGAAGACAAGGTAGGAAAAAAACACCCAAGTAGAGCAGCAAAAAGAAAAAAGAATTTTTTTAAATGAGGAGAGCTTAAGAGGTCTTTGGGAGAACATGAAGTGCAACAACATCTGCATCATGGGGATACCAGCAGGAGAAAAGAGTGAGTAGGGGATTGAGAATCTATTTGAGAAGTAATGAGTGAAAATTTCCCTAATCTGGCGAAGGAAAAAGACACACAAGTCCAGAAAGTGCAGAGAGTCCCAAACAAGTTGGACCCAAAGAAGCCCACACCAAGACACATCATAAAACAGCAAAGCTTAAAGAAGGACAGAATCCTAAAAGCCACAGGAAAAAGTAGGTTATGCAGTTGGGCCTACAGTAATGATAACAACCAAGAAAAAAATACATACAAAAAAGGCTCTACGTAAAAACAGCCAACAATTCTATCAGTTATTTTTCTTGACTGGTGGGTTTATAAATAATTTTAGTTTTTTTCAATTGTTTAGTTTCTATTTTTATATGTTTTTTTCAATTCTTAGTCATGCGACAAATGTTTGTTGAAGACCTACGACCGTGTTCCAGATGCACGCTATCCTAAGTGTCTTAGGTGCTTAGCACAAAGCAATGGCAAAAACAGAATTTCCACTCTCAATAGGTCTTTCAAATTTAGCAAATAAAAGCATTCAATTAAATGTAAATTTTAGATAAACAATGAATAATATTTTAGTATAAGTGTAGTATTTAGCCACCCTAACTCTCAAAGAATTTAATTTAGTGGGGGGATATATTCCCTACAATGAACACAAATTAACTTTTAAAATTTATTTTTCACTGAAGTAAAACACAGAGAACATAAAATTTACCATTTTAACCATTTTTAAGTGTACAATTCAGTGGTATTAAGTCCATTCACAGTGTTGTGCAGCCGTCACAACCGTCTAGTTCCAGAACCTCTTCATCACCTCAAGGGGAAACTCTGTACATATTAAGCATTCACTCCCATTCCCCACTCTCCCCAGTGCCTAGCAACCACTAAGCAGCTTTCTGTCTCCACAGATTCGTCTATTCTGGACATTTGCCTATATAAATGGAATTATATAAGATGTGGCCTTTTGTGTCTGACTTATTTCATTTAGCATGATGTTTTTAAGATTCGCTCATGTTGTAGCATGTATCGGAATGTCATGCCCTTTTATGGCTGATAATATTTCATTTTATGGAGATACCACATTTTGTTTATCCATTCATCTGTTGATGGACATTTATTTGGGTTGTTCCCACCTTTTGACTAGTGTGAAGTATGTGTTAATTTCATACTTTTAAAAATAAGTTTTATTTAAACTATTAAAAGACCCAAGGGATAAGGAAAATCCTTCTCTCGGCCTTCTCTATTCCAATGTTATGTGTTTAAATAACTCTGAGTAAAGTTTATGGCCAATCAACACAACATAATGTATTAAGCAAAATAAAATAAAATGTAGCAGTTATAAAGAAGCATAAAATACAGGTCTTATCATCAAGAAGCTTATACCCAATTCTGGGAAATAAAAATAGTCCAGTGTTTAAACATGGCAAAGCTACTCTGTCCCTCAGTTAGAAACCACTGAGTTTCAATTACTAATTCAGGGCTGCCCCAGAACAGTAAGTAAGGTGCATCACATCTGCATGATTAGAAAACTTATCCAAAAAAACTGAACTTCCCAAGAAAAAAAGAGAGACCTTCATCCAAAGACAAATCACATTTTCCAACCTTAAAAGCCATGAAAGATCAGAACTATCAGAGTTCCTCCTCCAGCCTATGTTGGATAACTAATTCCTGCCTTCCCCTTTTAGTGAGTGTTTTTCTGTTTCAGGTCCTCTGAGGTTTTCAGACTTACATCAGTAAATTCTCCTTCCAACAGCTGAGGGAAGCTGGCTTGCAAACCTTGTGCTGGCATCATCTAAGCATCTGAAGCATTTTGAAGCGTAAGAGAGAGAAGCGACACAGGGGCTGGGAGGAACCTTCACACCTCTTTGTCCTTTGGCCAGAGCCTGAACAGCCATTGCCTGACCCAGAGCCAAAGGATGCAGAAGGGAGCAGCTGAGTAAGACTGTGTGGTGAAGAGCAGTCAGAAACTCAGGAGTCCTCAAGTGCTCAGTTGGTTCATTTCCTCTTCCAGAACTTGCAGACTTCTTTTATTGCCATGCTCAAGTTACTTACCTTGCTTTACCTCCTGCTGCCCACTAACTAAAGTTTTATATATTTTTCCTTTAAGGCTCAATGTAAATCCTACTATCTCTAAAGAGGCTTTGCTGATCTTTTAATTCGTTGGAAAGTTTTGAAAGGCCTTCCAGAGAGGTTTTGCTGATTCTTCTTTCTTCCAAAGAAGGAAGATACGGCCCCTTCTTTGTTTGGACTATACCTCACTGTATTGGTTGTAATTGCTGCATATCTTAGTTATTAGTATGCTTGTTCAGCACTTGTTTCCCATGCCCTACCACCATCCAACAAACAAGATATAATCCCAAAAGGTTGTTTTCTCATGGTAGCAGCTACATTCCACTTGTTTCTAAGTCCTCATTCTTCCGTTTACCCTGCAATACCCAAGGCAGGTTGACCAGTGTTGTATGCAGGTTTCATACTCAGGAAAAAGTGCTGAGTGGGTGAATATTACTTATTTCAGACTCCAATTTAAAAGGTAAAGAAGTCTTTTCAAATGCCTTAATAATAGAGTAGTGGTGTTTACTTGCCCACTGCAAGCTAGAAATGGGGATTTGGGGAATGACTTTTTTTATAAGTTAGTTGGAATATTTATTTTATTAGTCTCAGGTGATTGTATTAGAAGAGTTTCCTGCAGAGGAAAATTCAAGCTTAATGCAAGCTCAGGTGATTAGTCTCAGGTGATACAACATAGTGATTTGACATTTACATACCCTATGATGTGAACACCACACTAACTCTAGTAACCATTCATCGCCATGCAAAATTATCACACTGTTTTTGGCTGTACTCCCCTCCTCCCTTCATCTTTGTCACCTATCCCTCCACCCACCTTCCTTCTGGAAACCACTAGTTTGTTCTTTGTTTCTATGAGTCTTTTTTCTTTTGTTTTGTTTGTTTTCATTTTTTAAATTCCACATATAAGTGATCTGGGCATATTTGGGCATCTTCTCTCTTTTTATTCTTAAAAGAATTTGTCTTTCGGGGTGTAAAAGGAAAAATTCAGCTCATATTTCTCTAAATACCTCCTGAAGAATACCCTGTCTTCGTTTCCATTTTTTTCCTTTAGCCATCATTTTTCTATGCTTAATTGATCAATTAAATTTTCTCCATGAAATCATACAAACTTTTCTTCTGTTACTGTTTTTATAATTTTTTCAGTATTAACCCTAATATTCCAAATGATCGTATACTAAAATAATTTCTATATTTGTATAAAAAGTAGTGAAATAGCATGCTCTTATGAAGAAAATAACCAAAGCATTAATTTCTTTAACCCGAAGTACCTGGGGCTGTTGCTACTGTTGTTATGAATCCCACTGCTGGCTTTTCATATGGTTCCAATTGCAGTACAGTTGTCAACAAGACTCTATTCACTCATGCATTCCTCCTACAAGTATTTGTGGACTGTGATGTCTGAGCTGCCGTACTACAGTATTGTGGGCTGATTCGTTTTCTTCCAGTACTATATATTATACACATTATACACAAAAACATGGGTGTATAATGTGTATAATATATACATTATATACAAATAACATATAATGTATATATATTTGTTCTCGTTTGCTCTTGTTCTTTTGCCAGAAGAACTTTACCAACATCCCATAGGGAGTGGTGTTTTCCAGAGGTTTGTTCTTGCATCCCTTGTGTTACCAGGAATGGCTAACACCCTCCACAGAGGCAATCTCTTCCCTCTCTGGAGCCAGTGGTAGATACTAGTCGTCTTTCATGACACTCTTTCCCACTATGCCTGAAGGTGGCCTTCAATTCTTTCTCAACATGGGTATCACCTAAGTCATTGGGGAATGGAATGTCTGTTCTTCCTGCAACTCCCTCCCTCAGTGACTTTACCTGGCCTGTGGCTTGCACTTTCACTCTATGAAGATGATCCCCCTGCTCTAATTGACATTTCTCCTGAATTATAGATTCATATTTTCAATAACCTTCCCCACTTCATGTCTCCAACTCAGCTTTTGTAATACTGAAGTTACTATACAAGGCCTGTCCAGAAGGTGCTGTATTTTGCTGTATATAATGTGCCCAAATTTTTGAGGGAAAAATAAGGGTGTGCATAATACATGGATAGTATTAAATTAATGATAAAAATCAAAATGAAAGGTTTTTTTCCTGAAAGTTTGGGCCAAAAATGTGAGTGTGCATTATACATGGCAAAATATGGTATCCAGCCATGTAATATTAAAAAAAGACATTTATTGAAGAAGATACAAGAAACATTGTACATAGGACAATGACATCTCAGTCCCCTTCAAAGTAGGCACCTTGGGACCTCACACAGTTCTCCCAGTTGCCATCAGCTGCTCTGTTGTATTTTCCTGAATCTCATTGGTAGCCTGAAATCTCTTTCCTTTCAAGGGTGATTTTAGTTTTGGGAAAAGCCAGAAGTCTCAGGGTGCCAAATCTGGGCTGTAGGGGGGCTGAGTCACCTGGGCGATTTGATGTTTTGCCAAAAAACTATGAATGACACATGATGTATGAGTTGGCATATTGTCAGGAAGAAGCTGCCAATCAGCAGCTACCCATAGCTGTGGTCTTCTGAATCATTTCAATAGTTTCCTGCAGAGGAAAATTCAAGCTTAATGCAAAATCTGATACAGATTCATTGCTATACTCGCTCAGTCATTTTGAATATGGCAGCCACACAGTACACATTCTTACTCAAAGATGTCTGCTGACCTCACTGACTATATAGTGAAGTCATCATTGTTCACACATGCACATTCCAGCCCACTCTTTTTTGCTGCAGGTAGCCCTGATGTCACACAAATGGTTCTCGTTATATTAACAATGGCTGGTCTTTTTCTGGACAGACTTCATATTCTCCATAGAGCCTGCTCTTAGGAATTACTATTTACAGTCACTCAGCCTAAAGATGATAGGTTTATCTCTACATTCTCTTACCCCTTACTTCAGCTTCATGCACAGTTGATCATTAATTTATATGAACTCTACATCATAAGTGTTTCTTAAATATACTACTGCTTGTCCTTTTCCACTTTCCTAGTATAAACCATCATGGATTGCCTACATGGATACTTGCAATAACCTCTGTCATTCTCCATGAATGAATTACTCTCCAAATTATCCTCCACCTTGCCATTAATTATCTTCCTAAAGCACTGATCTGACCATATTAGTGATTTCTTTCATTTCTCTCAATGGATCCTTAAAATCCTTCATTGTCACCAGAAAAAAACATCAGATTCTTTGTTTGCTATCCAGAGCCCTTGACACTCTAGCACCAAATTACTTTTCAAGCACATTTCTCATCACTTTCCCAAATTCTAGCTTTCTGCTTCAGGCATACCATACAAGCTATTCACTAAATACACCATGAACTTCTGTACTTGCCATCTTTCCTCATGCTGTGCAATCTGTTTAGAATACTTCTTCCTCCACCAACTGCCTGGGAAAATTCTCCCCCATCAAAGTTTAATTTTCCGCTGTCTCTCCCCTCCTCCAATCCAGCCTCCATCAGTGGTTCAACGTTGTGTGATGGTTAGTTGAGTCTATTGCACCAAGCTGTTGACTCCTAGAGGAATCTTATCCATTTTTGTATCTATAACATGAATAGTAGGGTGCCTAACACATATTAAAAGCATTTGCCCAAGTAAAGGATAGCCCATATTCTAAGTCACTGTTCTCTTTAAAGAGTAGTAGCTGGTTGATAAATGAAGAGGATAAATATGGCTTAAATTTGCATTTTATCACATAGTCTTGGATTGAAAATTGTTGACTTGCCTTGCCAGTATTTTCCCAAGCCTCCAGTGAAATTTTTTTGGAAATGTATGCAGTGAAATGATTCATCCAGACTTTGTAAAATAAAATTATCCCTGCATTTTCTTGTTTTAGAAATAAAAACAAAACCACCAATGCTTGATTGCTATAAATGGAAACCCCCTTTTTTGGTATAATCCAGTGTTTTCATTAAGTAATTTGCAGAGTAGAAAAATGAAAAGAGTATTTGGAGGGGTTTCCAGGGGCATTCTGCCCAAGCAAATCTGACTAATCTGAATAGTAGATTTGGAATCCCCAAGCATACCTTATAAAAGCCATCTCTAGAGAAAAGGGCTTCACAGTAACAAGCTGCTTCCACTTCAGGATGGAAACCGTATTTTATGCTGTCTGCAAGGCCCTGGAAGTGGTCGAGCATAATAAATAATTATATAATCAAATGTTGGTTTATGTAATTACATAACTCTTTACTATAAAATTTTTAAATATTAGAAGGTATATCAGAGTTAACACAGTAGACTTTAAAATTAAAAGTAGCACTGTTTGTGGTAGGTCTTCCCTAAATCAATCCAATAACATTTACCTGCATCATAAAATGTTCTAATCACTGTAGATCATCACTGTATCTAATAAGGCAAATGAGATTAATGAATTGCAGTATCATTTATGAGAGAACAAAGGCCTCCAGTTCCAACATTGCTATCAGCAGTTCTCATTGGAATTCTTTCATTAACTGGGGAAGTTGATTTAAATTATGCAATCCAAATTTTAAGTGGATGTATTAAGACATGCAGCAGGACACAGGAAGGTAGAAAAATTCTCACAAAGCTCAGATATGAGTAAGTGAATCTTTCCTGAAAAGAAAAAGACTCCAGATTACAAAGGAGCACTCTCTTCAGTGAGCAGGCTAATCAGTGTGCAGGCCTGGATAAAGGGAACAATGGACACCTCCTGACACCCGGCTGTGTGTCTGGTGAGCATCCCTTGGTGCAGTGTTAGTACTGTGTGCGTATTTATTGTGTTTCTATAAAGTCCTAATGAGCTCTGTGGGTGAGAGTGAAACCTTTTGCTTTTTCACACTGTGCTCAAGACCCCTAAACTTCATGGGGTCAGATCTAAAGAAAGGGTAATGGACCATGAGGTCCAGATTAATAGACCTGATATTAACACAGCAGCAAGAATGTCACCAAATGCAAAGTTTAGGGCAAGCAATGAATGAAGTATTTGTTACACTTAAATAATATACAAAGGTTATAACAGAGTAGTGGCACTATATCAATGTCATTATTGGAGGACTTTGAGAAAGTATGAAATAACCCTGTAACACATCTGTAGATTACAATAGACAAATTTGTCTTCCAACAGAAAATCATAAATTAGAATAAAAAGCTATACAGCTATGGGGACTAGCTATAATTACTTTTAGATATTGAAAATCTCAACTTCCAGCCAAGATGGAGGCGTAGGCGGACACACTGTGCCTCCTCTCACAACCAAAATTAAGGACAACAAATATTTAGAAACAAGAAAACAACCAGAACTCATAGAAAATTGAACTGTACGGAAGTCCAACAACCATTCATCCAGACCAGTAAGAGGGGCGGAGTCACGGCAGGAAGAAGTGCAGGTGCGACCCGGGAACGCAGGCAGCAGCAGCTGACAGTTCCCAGGTGCACAGGCGGTGGCTGACAGTCCCTGGGCCCACAGGCAGCAGCTGGCGGACCCCGGGCACAGGGGGGTAACTGTGCAGACCCAGTGAGGCCGCACAAGGCAGCTGGCTGACCAGGTGGTCCCACATTCGCGCGTGCAGACAGTCCAGGCAGAGGGGAAGTGGCGGAAGGGACTGAATCCAGGAGAGAGCGGAGCAGGCACCATTCTTCCCTCTCGGACCCCGCCCCCACCTATAGCGTCACAACGCAGCGACTGGGCTGCCCTGCCCTGAGGAACGCCTAAGGCTCCACCCCTCACTACGTAATAGCCAAGACCAGACTAAAACCAAACCAAAACAAAACAAAACAAAAAACCACCAAAAATGGCTCAAACCAGAGCACAAATAAAATCCCCAGAGCCAATTCCTCTAAGCCGTGAAGAGATAGCCAACCTATCAGATACACAGTTCAAAGCCCTGGTGATCAGGATGCTCACAGAATTGGTTAATTTTGCTCGCAAATTAGATGAAAAAAATGCAGGCTACAATACGTGAAATGAAGGAAGACGCATGGGGAACTGATAGAGATGGAAGGAAAACTGGGACTCAAATCAACAGAGTGGACCAGAAGGAAGAAACTAACAACCAAACGGAAAACGAGGAAGAAACAAGAATTCAAAAAAAATGAGGAGAGGCTTAGGAACCTCTGGGACATCATTAAACGTCCCAACATCCGAATTATAGGGGTCCCAGAAGGGGAAGAAGAAGAGCAACAAGTGGAAAACTTATTTGAACAAATAATGAGCACTTCCCCAATCTGGCAAAGGAAATAGACTTCCAGGAAGTCCAGGAAGCTCAGAGAGTCCCAAAGAAGTTGGACCCAAGGGGGAACACACCAAGGCACATCGTAATTACATTAGCCAAGATTCAAATGAAGGAGAGAATTCTAGAAGCAGCAAGGGATAAGGGGACAGTCACCTACAAAGGAGTTCCCATCAGACTGTCAGCTGATTTCTCAAAAGAGACCTTCCAGGCAAGAAGGGGCTGGAAAGAAATATTTGAAATCTTGAAAAGCAGGGACCTACATCCAAAATTGCTCTATCCAGCAAAGCTGTCATTTAGAATGGATGGACAGATAAAGCGCTTCTCAGATAAGGTCAAGTTCAAGGAGTTCATCATCACCAAACCCTTATTATATGAAATGTTAAAGGGACTTATCTAAGAAAAAGAAGATCAAAAATATGACAGTGAAAAGACAGCAAACTCACAGCTATTAAGAACCACACCTAAAACAAAAGCAAACTAAGCAAACAGCTAGAACAGGAACAGAACCACAGAAATGGAGATCATATGGAAGGTCAGCAACAGGGGAGTGGGAGGAGGAGAGAGGGGGAAAAGGTACAGAGAATGAGTAGCATAGATAGTGGGTAGAAAATAGACAGGGGGAGGGCAAGAATAGTATGGGAAATGTAGAAGCTAAAGAACTTATGACACATGGACATGAACTAAAGGGGGGAATGTGGGTGGGAGAGGGTGTGCAGGGTGGAGGGGAATGATGGGGGAAAATGGGACAACTGTAATAGCAGAATCAGTAAAATATATTAAAAAAAAATCTCTTGGCCAGAGAAATAATCAGGATACTAGCTGTATCTAATACTCATATAACAGAAATGTACCCTTCATATTGATTTTGCAGTTCATGTACTGAAATGTACATTTTCTCAATAAAACAGATTTTTCTCCTCTAATGCTCTGATTTCCTTAGGATAGGACAGATGTTTCTTGCTTTGAAATGAGTGAAACATAACCACACTAAGGATGATGTCATGAACAGAACCACTTGTGTAAATATAGGACTCTTTCATCAGACTCCTTATCCATGTAACTGTTGGCTCATCAGGGTAAGCCTAGTCTGTTATTACAGTGAACTTCAGTTCAAATGATGCAGTGTAAGCCACAGACTTGGGATCTGAAAGCACTGTACTTCATGGTTTTGTCGGTAAGTTAACATTAAGAGAATCATCACTCTCTCACATGGGTAAGAAGGGGAAGATGTGAGGGTATGCGCCAGTAAAAATATTCGTGTGCTTGTTCACCTTCTGGGTTAAATAGTTTCCTTTGGAATTGACTTAGTTGGGTTATAAATTATTTGAGGACAAGGACTCTATCTTTACTTCTGCTGTTTTATGTTTCTGTTCCTAACACCAAAGATAAAGTCACAGTATTGTTCACACACTCCACCTCTCATGGATATATGAGGTCTGTCCAGAAGGTATCCAGCCATATAATATGAAAAACAGAGACACTGAAGAACATACAAGATACAAGAAGCATTGTACATAGGACAATGACATTTCAGTCCCCTTCAAAGTAGGTATCTTGGGACCTCACACAGTTCTCCCTGTCACTATCAGCTGCCCTGTTCTATTTTCCTGAACTTCATTGACGGTCTGAAATCTTTTTCCTTTCAAAGGTTATTTTAATTTTAGGAAAAGCCACAAGTCGCAGAATGCCAAATCTGGGCTGTAGGGGGGCTGGTCACCTGGGTGATTTGATGTTTTGCCAAAAAATAGTGCACAAGTAGTGATGAAGCTGCCAATCAGCAGTTGCAGCCTTCTGAATCATCCTAATAGCTTCTGTGGAGGAAAATTCAAGCTTAATGCAGAATTTAATGCAGATTCACTGCTCTACTCGCTCAGTCATTTTGAATGTCACAGCCACACAGTACACATGCTCATTCAACAGCGTCTACCACCCCCACTGACTAGTACAGTGAAGTTGTCGTTCACTCATACTCATTCCAGTCCACTCTCCTCAACTGCCAGGTTACATCATTGTCATGCAAAGCATTCTCCTTATATTAACAATGGCTCGATTTTTCCAGACTACATATAAATGAAATGTTATTCATAGATATGTTATATATGAGTATATGTAATATACGATACCATTTATATATGAAATGTTATTCATTACTTACTAGTTCCTCTTTTTCCTATGACTTGGTTATCACAAAAGTAGAAAATTTCTTCAGGAAATTCAGGCAGTATATTGCCAAATTAGTTAGCTAACATGTACTCATGAACTTCCAGAAGATTATTAACTGCTAATTTTGCATTGATTTGAATTCCAGGAGTCTGCCCCACCCACTAATTCAGAGGTTATTAGAATGTCACTTTCCTATTTGTATAATTAGACCAGACTCGAATAAATAAAAAAACTCACAGGTTTCAGAAAACCGGTTTCAACATTTAAGTACACAAAGCAAAGACACTTAGAAACAAAAAAACAGGCCCCTGGACACTGAGTTCCATGGTAAAATGTCATCATTCCTCTTTAACTCTTCAATTCACAGAGATGGAAATAATAACAATTAGTTTACTTATGCTCGTTGCTCTTGTTGGTAGAGGAAATGCATAGACATTTAAAAACAGAAACCAGTTAAATTTTATGACCAAAGAACAGCTAAAAGTGCTTATCTGTCAATGGGGTTGACCCTAAAGAAGTGACACTAGGATCCAGGCAAATGCGTGTGACACAGGAACATAGAAATGCTGACATATCTAAAAATCTCGCCAGCCTGCCAGAGTCCCTAAAATTTCTATCATCAGAGTCATTGCTGTGCATTAAAACATCATTTAGAGAAGGCCCATTAAAATTTGGGCACAATGCATTTACCCGATAATATCCATGATCCCTCTGGTATGTATGTAGTGGTCAAGAACAGGACACAGTCCAGAGTAGATATTGTCTGAACCAAAAGAGACTCAAGTAGAGTCGGATGTAAAAGAACCGTGGAGATTCAGGGGGCCCTAAGGCACTGGCCATGGGTAGTAAGATGTACCACCCGAGAGACTGGGGTGAGACTGTAGGCTGCCTCTCTAGAAAATGGACATTAAGCCTACTAGTGAACTGTTTTTAAATATTTCCCTAAAATCATCAGTTCTTAAAGGAATTTGTATTTATACTCCCCAACTTCAACATACTAAAGGGTAGTTATTATACTAAAAATAAATGTCTAGTTCATTTCTTCTGATATAATTTTTAAAATGAGAACAACAGATGTTAGAAAAGAGATGTGTCCAATTCCAAGATTTACCCTTTGCTAAACATATACATGTACATCTATGTATTTGAAACAATTATTTCAACACACTGAATGTTAGGAAATGCAAGATAGTGATAATACCCAAAAGGATAATTCTAAAAAATATTTTTAGAGCATTGTAGATTCACAGCAAAATTAAGCAGGAAATACAGGGAGCTCCCATATATCCTTTTCTTCCCCCCACACTGACAGCATCTTCCACTATCAGCATCCCACACCAGAGTGGTACACTTGTTGCCATTGAGCTTACACTGACTCATCATAGTCACCCGAAGTCCATAGTTTATATTAGGGTTCACTCAGTCTTGGTGGTGTACATTCAATGGATTTTAATAAGTATACGATAACTAGTACCAACTATTATGGTGTCATACAGAATGGCTTTACTACCCTTAAGACCTTCTATGTTCCACCTGTCGATTCCTCTCTCCCCATTAGCCCCTGGAAACCACTGATCTTTCTATTGTCTCCTCAGTTTGCTTTTCCAGAATGTCGTATAGTGGAATAATACAGTATGTAGCCTTTTCAGATCACCTTGTTTCACTTAGTAATGTGCTTTTAAGTTTCCTCACATCTCATTCCTTTTCAGCACTGAGTAATATTCCATTGGGTGTACCATAATTTATATAGCCACTCACCTACCGAAAGACATCTTGATT
Organism: Glossophaga mutica; assembly: GCA_039655065.1. NCBI lineage: Eukaryota > Metazoa > Chordata > Mammalia > Chiroptera > Phyllostomidae > Glossophaga > Glossophaga mutica. Next base: position 46,201,598 of record CM077304.1, read on the forward strand.
GCTTCCAAGTTTTGGCAATGATAAATTTCTTATGATGGCACACCTAGATTATTTGGCCCCTGCCTACCTGTCTCATTTGTTTCCTACTATTCCACCTTTTGCTCACTCCAGTCTAGCTGAAACTGGCCTTCTTGTTGATCCTCAGAGATGCCACTCTAGTCTTCACATTAAGGCTTTTGTACTTGCTCTTCCCTCAGCCCAGAATATTCTTTCCTCAGATTTTTACAGGGCTCTACACCACCCCTCACATTTCAAGGGCCCATGGCAAAAGGGAAAATAGAGGCTTTATATGTCACCATACACAAAAATAAATTCAAGGTGGATAAAAGATTTAAATATAAGCTGTGACACCATTAAAGTCCTAGAGGAGAACATAGGCAGGAAAATCTCAGATTCATGCAGCAACATTTTTACTGATATGTCCCCTAAAGCAAGGGACATAAAGGAAAGAATAAACAAATGAGACCTCATCAAAATAAAAAGCTTCTGCACCGCCGAAGAAAACAGTATTAAAATAAAAAGAGAATCGACTGTGGGAGAACATATTTACCAATGATACCTCAGATAAGGGTTTAATCTCCAAAATATACAAAGAACTTACACAACTCCACTCTAAGAAGACAAGCAACCCAATTAAAATATGGGCAAAGGACTTGGGCAGACACCTCTCCAAGGAGGACATACAGAGGATCCAGAGACACATGAAAAGATGCTCGATATCACTAGCTATCAGAGAGATGCAAATTAAAACCACAATGAGATACCACTTCACACCGGTCAGAATGGCCATCATTAACAAAGCAACAAATAGCAAGTGTTGGAGAGGTTGTGGAGAAAAGGGGACCTAGTGCACTGTTGGTGGGAGTGCAGACTGGTACAACCACTATGGAAAACAGTATGGAATTTTTCTAAGAAAACTAAAAATGGATCTACCTTTTGACCCAGCAATTCCACTGCTCGGATTATATCCTAAGAACCCCGAAACACCAATCCAAGAGAACTTATGCACCCCTATGTTCATAGCAGCACAATTTACAATAGCCAAGTGTTGGAAGCAACCTAGGTGCCCATCAGTAAATGAATGGATCAAGAAACTATGGCACATTTACACAATGTAATTCTATGCAGCAGAAAGAAAGGAGCTCCTACCCTTCATGACAGCATGGATGGAACTGGAGAGCATCATGCTAAGCAAAATAAGCCAGGCAGTGAAAGACAAATACCATATGATCTCACCTTTAACAGGAACCTAAAAAACAAAACAAACAAACAAGCAAAATATAACCAAAGACACTGAAATTGAGAACAGACTGGCAGCCACCAGAGGGCAGAGGGGAGGGAATTTCAGGGGGAAAGGGGAAGGGTTTAGAGCAACAAATATGAAGGACACATGGACAGAAACTATGGGGGGTGGCAATAGGAGGGAGGTGGGGAGGGCTGGGGCAGTGGGCTGGGTTGGGAGTAAAAGATAGAAAACTGTACAAGAACAACAATTAAAATAAAAATTTTTAAAAATTTAAAAAATTAAAAAATGATAACAAACATTAACAAAATGTGTTCTCTACTCTTGCCTTGACAAATAGGCTCTCATGGTGGCAATTTTTTTTTTTTACTATAAAGCTCTGGTTATTATATGATATAATAGACAAAATATAGAAGATTACTAAATTTAATAATTTTGTGCATGTCTAGGTGTTATATTGCTACAACAGCAATGTTTAGATGAGTAATAACTACATAATTCATAATGTTTTAACTTACTAAACTTTTTTCTTATTTCAGTAAGATCACTATTTTTATAAACGAGATTTTATATAATGTCTGTTTTGTTGACAATATTGATCTAAAGGGTTAAAAATAAATTATAATTATATTCAAAATGCATAAAATTTGAACATATTTTAATGAAAAAGTTAAGTTCCACTTTTATAAGTTAAAATTATTTGGGGGGGTTTTCAAAGAAGTTATAAAAACTTCAAAATTATGTAGTAAAACTAAAAGACAAAATATAAACTAATTAATATCGAAATTTTAATAAATTTCTTAAAAATGAAATTTTATTTCTTTTTGGAAAATTTACTTAAATATACTAAATATTTGTATACATATAAAACAATCCACAATTCTAGTGTTCAGTGTCCAGATAATTGTCAATGTAAAAGCCTGAATTAATTTATATCTCTGGTACCATAAATCAGAACATGTGGAGAAGGAAATAGACATTTTGCACTAATGGAAAATGATTTTTCATTATGCAAGAATCTATTCTTTTCTGAGGGGAAAAACTGACAATTCAATTAATACTTCTTTTATCTTACTCCTTTGTTACTCCTGTCCTCTCCAAATGAACAGCAGCACAACTCACCTACCCTTGCAGCCCTGGGGCACTGTGGCCTTTTGTTTTGAGGTCACAGCACAGGAGATTTCTGACAAGAGCTTCCCTGGGGCCTGAGCAGTTTCATTTAGGAGAAGAGACTTTAGGCTCACTCATTAGCTGCACCAGCACTCAGTGCCAGACCCTGGATAACAGAGCATCCATGTGTCCTGGAATAAATTTGTTTTTGTGTTTTTGTGAAACATGGGTCCTTCTAACAAGCAGAGCCCAGGAAAGCTGCCCTCTCACTGGAGTCTGAGGGTGGTATTGAAAATCTCACTCCTTCCATTCTTTCAGATTTGATTCAAAGGTCACCTTATTAGATACTCCCAACACAAGTGCACAGGGGCACCTGCACACACACACAAAGGCACACATGCACACATCAGTGCCCATCTGTGCATACATGTGCCCATGTGATTCTGTCTAGTCCCTTTCAGGTTTAATTTTCTTCAGAATACTTACTCCTACCTGACACATGTTGTGTATTAATTTTTTATATCCATCTCCCAACTAGAATACAAACATACTCCTCTTTCCTCTGTGGGCAGTGTGTGCATGTGTTCAGAGGTGGGAATGGCAGCATCAGCTGGAAGGCAACCAGGAATGCAGGAAAATGACCTAGTTGGCTGTTGCCCTGGGATACTTCTAACAAAAACCATAAAATACTACTGTTTTCTAGATTGGTATTTTTGCAGTTAAAACGAAGGGAATCTTCTGACGTGATTATAGTTTAAGACTGAAGAAATTAAAGCTGTTTGCAGACAGTCTTCTTCAGGTTTCTGTAGTAAGAACATGAATTCTCCAAAAGCCTTCCTCATCCTCGTTGTCCATCGCGACTTGTTTCCTTAACTGAGGCCATCAACACATCACCAAAGTGAGACCTTTACCCTTCCAAACATGTTTATATGATAACATTATGTACTAAATAATAAAATGTAAAGTTATAAAGGTAAGGACGTTGTCCTAGCTAAATTAAACTAAAATGGAAAAAAAAATGGCAAGGCACCACAATCTAAATGCAAAAAGAAAATTTGGTTTTCTTGGTGACAACTTCTTATAAATATAAGGATATTGTATTCCCTGGCCTCTTTTTTTTTTTTTTTTTTTTTTTTTGGTCTTTTCCTTTTCTATTCTTTTAGCCTATTTCTCATAAAGAAAGTCGTTGTAAAAATAAAGTTAATATATTATGACTGAAGCCAAAAAATATAGTCTCTTTATAATAACAGTGGAGAAAAAAATGTAGGTCTCATCCTATCAAAAGGGTTGCTAACAACACTTCACTACTAACAGGGACTTCACTGGGCCAGCAGTTTAGCTGACACAGCCCCTGCCCATGACCAGCCCCATCAAAGTGCGGATGCCTTTCTCTACTGAAATATTTCTTCACCAACGTTTTCATGGTGTGCCTAGGCCAATGGCTTCAAAGCATTTCTTAAAAAGAAGTTAAGATGTAAACACTCCCTGCAGAAGTTTCATACAGTCTTTTAAGCTGTTGGAATTCAAATCGTTTAATGGCTATGATGAGGTTGTTAGCTGATATAAACATTCACTACCTATCCAAAAGTTCTGCATCAAATGCTAAGTATATTTTGTATTTTATTCTGAAGGCTTAGACTCCTTTGTGAATAGACATCAAGAATTAATAAGCATTTGTGGTTTCCTAGGAAAATTCTGCCACCTAGAATTTAAATATTAGAATCTCCAGTTAGAAAATGAAACAGACCTCATTGTTTTAGGGAGAAAACATGTGGTATAATTAATTACCTGTGGAAGAAGAGAGAAAGGAAGAAAGGAAAACTGACTGATAAAATCACAGTGTTTTAGGACAAGAATCATGTAAAGTTCACAAAGCCACTTCAGGTTCAAGTAGTTCTCAGGATACAAATTCCATATAGTTGGAATAATAAATCTAGGTCTTAGATAAAACCTCCAATTATCGATTGAGTATGTGTTATTTGAAAAGCCTTTATTAAATTACTACATTTCAGCAAAATGTGCTATCCACTAAAGATGTAAAATTCAGTTCATATTCTAGTGAGAATGAGCTACCTTTAAAAAAATTACATTTAATACCAAAAAAGTGAAGGCAAGGTCTCAAAGAGATAGCTGTGCACACATGTTCACAGCAGCACTATTCACAACAGCTCAAACACAGAAGCAGCCCAGGTGTCCCCAGACAGGTGAACGGATAAGCACAATGTGGCGTATACACAGAGCGGAATATTATTCAGCCTCAATAAGGAAGGAAACTCCAGCATATGCTCTGACATAGATGAACTTTGAAGACATAACACCAGGTGAAATAAGACAGTGGCAAAAAAAAAAAAACTAATAGTGTGTGATTCCATATGTGAGACACCTGGAGTAGTCAAAGTCATAAAGACAGAAAGTAGAATTGTGGTTGCTAGAGGCTGAGGAAAGGGGGAGTGAAAAGTGACTGTTTAATGGGTAGAGTTTCAGTTTGGCAAGAGGTAAAGAGTTCTGCAGATGGATGGTGGTGACGGTTGCACAACAGTGTGAATATACTTAATGCCACTGAACTGTGCACTGAAATGGTAAAAATAGTAAATGTATGCTAGAAGTATTTTATCAATAAAACATTGAAAACTGCATTTAACAATTATGAGTATATAATAGGAATATAAACAAAGTACTGTCGAGTTACAGAAAAGGAAGAAATTACCTCTGTGTCAGGTGGGGTGACGGCCAGAGAAGGCTTGCAGCAGAGGGGATAGATGAATGAGGCCTCAAGGGACATAAAATACATTAACACTTGTGTAACCAACTCCACTTAACACCAGACTGGCTGATCCTCCATACCCTCTGTAAGCACACTGTGTGATGGCCATGGCTCCTGGTTGCCGGCTGTAGTAACCACCCTCTCGAAGGCCCCACATCTCCCCTCTCTGCTGGTGACTTGTGTGCTTGTCAAGAGTCAGAGGCATTCTCCAGTGTTCATTCCATTATATTTACAGTAATTAACCAATCAAATTAAATATTATATAAACCAATTCTATTTCACCATGAAAAGGAAGAGAGTTGTTGGCCTGTAAAAACAAATGCCGGACTTCCGGTCAAGCTGGCAGTATAGGTAAGCATGGCTGCCTTCAAGTACACACAACTACATGAACATTACAACTAAACTATAGAACAACCATCACTCAGAACCATCAGAATTCTAGTTGAATGGAATTCCAACAACTACAGAATTAAAGAAACCACATCCATCCAGACCAGTAGGAGAGGCAGAGACGCAGAATGGACTGGTCCCATATCCACATGTGGGGGGTACAAGTTGGGAGGGATATCTTGGGAGCAAGGAGTCCCAGCCCCACACCAGATCCCCCAGCCCAGGGGTCCAGTGCCAGGAACTTTTGGCTGCAAAAACCAACTGGGATTGAGTAGAAGAAACTTCTGGAGTCCCAAGCAGTTCCTCTTAAAGAACCTACACATGGACTTACTCACACTCACTCCCTCTGAGCTCCAGCACTGAGGAAGCAGCTTGAAAGGTACCAGTGGTATACAGGGAAAAACTGAAGTATCTGGCCTCAGGACAAGAGCTGGGGGATGGCATTCTCCCAGACAGGCAGGCAAAGGTCATTGTCCTTTTTGAGCCTTCTCCCCAAGAGCCACAGAGCTGGCAGGTGGGTACCATATCTGAGACTCCATCAACCTGACTAACACTGTTTTCCTCACCCTGGAGATCCCTTGAGACTCTGTCCCACTCAAGTTACAGGCCCACCCAAACTACAGGCCCACCCAAGGTGTTAACAGTGACTTTTCCATATCAATAACTAGTCTTGGCTCATGCTTCACAACTTCCTAAATCCTCTCAATCAAGCAACAGCTGGCCTCAGTGAGCCCCCAACTCCCATACCTCTGGCTAAGTGGCCTCAGGCACAGCACTAGCATCAGCCACAGCTTGGCTTTGCTTGAGAATCTCCAAGATCAGCACAAGTAGCAGCCATCTCAGTTTGCTTTATAGCTCATGCAGGGTGGCCTGGGGCAAAACACAGGTGGGGGATGACCTTAGCCTGCATCACCCAGGAAACCCCAGAGCCTGCACATGCAGTGGATGACTACAGACCACATGGGAGCACCACCACCCTGCCCCTGCACAGCTGATCCGCCATGGAGGATAGAGAGTGGTGGTCAGTGGTCACAGCCAGTCCTTACAACAGACTGGCCTAGGTAATCCCTCTCATTGATCTGCCAGCAGCAACCAAGGCTCAACTACAAGAGCAGGGTGTACTCAGCCTACACAAAGCGTGCACCTTGAGTATCCAACTTGAGTTATAGGGTATACTGTGCCACTGGACCCTACAGGACACCTACTACATTAGGCCACACTACCAAGACACAGAGTCAAAGCAGCTCTACCTAATACATAGAAAGAAACACAGGGAGGCCACCAAAATGAGGAAACAAAGAAACATAGCCCAAATGAAAGAGCAGATAAATACTCCAGAAAAAGAGCTAAACAAAATGGGGATAAGCAATCTATCAGATCTAGGGTTCAAAACACTGCTTATAAGGATGCTCAAGGAACTTAGTGAGGACCTCAACAGCATAGACAAGATCCAGTCAAAAATGAAGGATACACTAATTTAAATACATAATAATTTACAGGGAAGTAACAGTAGAGTAGATGAAGCTGAGAATCAAATCAATGATTTGTAACATATGGAAGCAAAAAAAAAAAAAACAAAAAAAAAACAACGAATCAGAACAACATGAAGAAAAAAGAATCCAAAAAAAAAGATGATAGTGTAAGCAGCCTCTGGGACAACTTCAGGTGTTCCAACATTTGCATCACAGGGGTGCCAGAAGGAGAAGAGAAAGAGCAATAAATTGGAAATCTATTGGAAAAAATAATGAAAGAAAACTTCCTTAATTTGGTGAAGGAAATAGACACGCAAGTCCAGGAAGCACAGAGAGTCCTAAACAAGATGGATAAAAAGAAGCCCACTTCAAGACACATCATAATTAAAATGCCAAAGGTTAAAGATAGAGAATCTTAAAAGCAGCAAGAGAAAAGAAGTTAGTTCCTTATAGGGGAGTTCTCATAAGACTGTCAGCTTCTTTCTCAAAAGAAACTTTTCAGGCTAGAAGGGATTGGCAAGAAATATTCAAAGTCATAAAGTCAGGGGCCTACAGCCAAGATTGCTCTACGCAGCAAAGATATCATCTAGAATTGAAAGGCAGATAAAGAGCTTCCCAAATCCAAATAAGAAAAAACTGAAGGAGTTCATCATTACCAAACCATTATTATATGAAATGTTAAAGGAATTTATTTAATAAAAAACATAACTATAAACAATAAAATGGCAATAAATACGTATCTATCAACAATCGAATCTAAAAAAACAAACTGAGCAAACAATAAGAACAGAGACAGAAGCGTGGATATGGAGACCATTTTGATGATTGTCATATGGGAGGGGTTAGGGGAATGGATGATAAGGAGAAAAGAAAAGAAGTACAAATAGGTAGTCACAGAATAGCCATGGGGATTTAAAATACAGCATAGGAAATGGAGTAGCCAAAGAACTTATATGCATGACCCATGGACATGAACAAAGGTATGGGGATTGCCTAAGGTGTGGGGGTGCTGGGTGGAGGGGGGAAACGAAAAAGTTGGGACAAATGTAATAGCACAGTCAATAAAACATAATTTTTAAAAATGAGAAAAATAACAAATGCCTGGAAAGTCTCCATAAATTAATCACTATGAGAAAATTAAAATTGTTGTTCCAATAGGTATAGGTAAAACACAAATAACTGTTGGAAAATTGTAAACTTCTAGAGGGACCTTGCACTCAGTTACTTTGCAGATGCACTTAAGTTTCTCTTTCTCATTAGTGAAATCAAAATTAGAAATTGTAGAACAATGAAAAAAAAGACAAAGGTAATTCAAAACAACCTGCAAAGAACTTGAATCAGCAGACTCATTTTCAAAGAAAAACCTTGGCCACTAAGGTTTAACAGTTAAATGAGACATTCATTATGTTTTAATTATACATATATAATCTTGTTTTAAAGCCACTTTTTCTATACTCTGGTTTCTCTGCAGAACGCACAAATCTTTCGCCTTTTAAAACTGCTTTTTCTACTGCACTCTCAGTTGCAGCTTTGATTTCCTTGGTTAAGAAGACAGAGTGGTTTAGAGCACAGGCTCTGGAACCAGATTGCCTGGGCTGACTTATGGCTCTACAACTTATGAGCTATGTGACCTCAGGCAAATTAATCTCTTTGTGCTTTAGTTTTATCATCTACGAAATGGGGATAATAAGAGCACCTATCTATGAAATTTGCCTTAAGAATTAACTGATTTAGTGTATGTAAAGCACTGAGAAGTGCCTGACACAGTAAGTGTTGTGCAAGTGTTAGCTCTTATGTACTAGCAATGGTACTGATACTATTATTACTAACTGGATTTTGCCAGGGAGAGAGGAGTGGGAAGAACGATGACGAGGAGACCATGTGCCTTTGGAGAGGGAACACCTGCGAGCCCTGGAGCAGTGATCATGCCAACTGGAGGGGTAGTACCTGTGGGAAAGGTGACTGATGAGGGGGTCTCAGGTGCAGGCATTGATGGTGTTTTTTTGTCGTCCCGCTTCTAGCCCACCCCACACCTCTGATTCTCTCTGCTCTCTTGGCCACTTTTTACATGGCAAGTTTGAAATACTCCTGAACATAGAGGCTCAGTGGTCTCAAATCCTATTGAATTTACAATTCAGCAAGAGATTCTGATGCACGTTAAGAATATATTACATATTCTGCATGTAAAAATATGTTACTGATGCAGAGAAGAGGGTGCAACAAATTGACCTGAGAGGATATGACAGAAAATGATAATTGAGCTGGATATTAATGAGCAAGAGTTAATCTATAAATGATAGAATCCAGCATGTGTAATTGCCATCACTAAAATTAACAGACAGGATGATCAAAGTGCCCTTTCCAAGCAGTTACAGCAACAAAGAAACCTTCTGCCCAACACTAAAAGATTTGGAAAGTATAACATCTGTATCACAAGGTCACAGCTATTTTCTATTTGACTTGTCCTTGATAAAACTCTGAAATATGTTATTGAGCCTATCTACGATTAAGTCAGATGACTTCTGAAGTATTCCTTTCTTCCATCTTCCTGTATTTTAGCTCTCTGGCTTAGACGACTGGCAAGATAAAAATGAACATGAAATGTTGAGTACAACCCAGAAAAAGCTATAACCATCGTTCACTGCCTTTCCCTTCAATACAATACAATAAAAGGAGATCGTGAAAAACCATTCCACTTGGTATCATCTATTATGGGCAATGTCACTCTGGCATTTTTGTTCTGTGCCTCGTGTTGATATTATAGATGTGGGGAGGGGGGGAACTACCTTCTTCCAGAATGCTCACTGAAGATTAGAAATGGGCGATGGAGAGATCAAGCACTAGACGGTGGGATTCAGCACAGCAGGTACAACGGAGGTGCTGACGTCAGCCATTCTCCTACCCCGCGGTGCACCCACTGACACCGGAAAAGTCACTGAACTTTGTAAAATGTGGACGCTAATTCTCATCCTCTGGCATTTCTGGAAGATTAAATAAAATAATTAGTCTAGAATACCCAGCACATGAGAGACATTTAGTATATGTTTCTTGAATGAATAGATTTATAAATACAATTCATTTTTCACCTTTTTCAAAAATACTGTATTGGTTTTTAATTTCCACAGTAGTTGTATTCGTTTGTTTGGGCTGCTGTAACAAAGGACCACCAACTGGGTGGCCTGGACAGCAGAAATTTGTCTCAGAGTTCCGGGGGCCCTTTGCTGGGCTGTCAGGCCAGGACCTCTTCCAGGCTCTCCTCCTCGGCTCTGGGTGAGTGCCTGTGTGTCTCAGGTTCCCCACTGTAAGGACTCCGGTCAAAAGGAAACCTACTCTAGAAGGGTCTCGCCTTAGCTTAACTAATTACATCTGCACCTAATTTCAAGTAAGGTCACGTTCTGAGATACTGGGTGTTAAGACTTCAACATGTGAATTTGTGGGGGACACAGTTTACCCATAAGAGTAATGAAGACTTTGTGTAATAATTCAAGCAATCTAGATAGAAGAAATCAATGGTCTCCTCCCCTAAACCAATCCCATTTCTCTGCTTTTAACATTTTGAAATGAGTCCTTCTATACCTGCACACACACCACAATTACATTGTGTAGTCTTATATTTAGACACACACACATAGTTTTTTTCTTTTTACTAAATTCAATCATATTATACATATTACTTACCCCCTTTCTTTTTTATTTCACAGTATATCATAGATATTTGTCTAAATCAATGACTATTGACCTATGTAAATATTTGCATAATATTCTATAGTATGAATAAATAATAATCTAGTCAATACTTGTCCTATTGGTGGATATTCAGGGTAATTCCAAGGTTTGGGGTGTTCATTTTTTAAATGCAGCAATATATAATTTTACTCAACTTTTTTCATAAGACTAGTGCTTTTCTTTATGTAAGTTAGATTCCTAGACATGACATTTCTAGGTCAAAGATATACACATTTAAATTTAATATTACCAGGTGACTTTCAAAAATGTTTTAGCTAAGCACACATTCATCAATAAATAGCACCTCAGAGGTATCAGTTTTCCCCACACTTTAGCCAAAGTAGATTTCATTGGGTGGTTTTTTTTAATTTCTGCCTCACGGATACATGAAAAATAATATCTTTTTATCTCTTTAATATACATACCCCTAACTACCACTTAGGTACAGCATCTTTCCAATATTTACTGGCTGCTTGTGCCCCTTATCTGAGAACTGCTGGATCATCTCCTGTACCATTCTGCCATCACATTTCCTTTATTTTACCCATTTACAGGACCCACCGTATTTAGGGGCAATGAACACTTGTCATGTATGCTGCAAATATTCTTTCTCAACTGCCAGCTCTCTTTTAACTTTGTATTGGTGTCTTTTGCTATCCAGAAATTTTAGGTTTTTATGGAGGTTTTTTTTTTTAATAATTTGTGGGTTTTTCTGTCTTGCCCGTGAATGCCAGTACCCTGCCCCTAAGATTCTTAATCTCGTTCATTATATTCTAATATTCTGTTTGCATGTGTTGTAAATTAAAGATCTGTTTTTTTTTTTTTCTTTCAGGTGCACATTCCATCACTTTAACAATGAAGATGAGGTGATTCTTCCTTTTCTCACTAAACTGAAGTGTAAGCATCACCACTCACCAATTTCCGGTTTTAAAGAGTGCTCAAGTCCGTTTCTGCGCTGTGTGCTGTTCCCTGGTCAGTCTGTTCAGCCTTGAGCCAAGCAGCCGTGTTATTTGACTGTAGCAGCCATATACAAAGTTTTAATAAGGCAAGTGCCCCTTCACTGTTTGTTTTCTTTCGCAATTTTCTTGAAACAGTTTACACTTTTTCTTTCGTATTAGATTTCAAATTATCTTGACCCGGTAAAATAACAATGGGACTCTACTCCAAATTGCTTTAAATTTCTATACATATTTGAGAGTTTAACAATTTTTTTCCTATTCTTACATCAACCACATGAGTTTAATATGAAAGCTGTAGCTTAGAAAGGTTCGTAACTTGTCCAAGACCATGCAGCTGGAAAAAGACAGAGACTGCCTTTATATCTCTCCGATGCAAAGTCCACGACATTAATTACCTTCTCTGTTCATGTCAGAGGAGGAAGGTGATACACTGAAGTATCAAAATTATCCTGACGACGCTACGCTACGTTGCAGCAGAACCACTGACGAGGCTGTCAGACGCAGGCAGAGCCTGACCGAGCCTGGCACCAGTTTATCAGCAAACCATTAGCTTTTATCCCAGTAAACTGTTTTTTCTTTCTTCAGAAAATCTAGGTAGAGTAAGAATGAGAATAAACTTCCGCTGAATAAGTACCTGGACAATTCCTGGTTGAAACATATCTTTCTTTACTGATATGAAATTGTCATTATATTGTAACTTCATTTTTAGGTTTAAAAACTTATTCTTAAAAATAGATCTACCTTTTGACCCAGTGATCCCACTTCTGAGACTATATCTGAAGGAACCCAAAACACTAATTCGAAAGAACATAAGCTCCCCTGTGTTCATTACAGTGTTGTTTATAATCGCCAAGATACGCAAGCAGCCCAAGTGTCCATCAGTAGATGAGTGGATAAAACAACTATGGGATATTTACACAATGGAATACTGCTTGGCTGTAAAAAAAGAAGAAGAAGAAGAAAGTTTTACTCTTTGTGACAATATGGATGTTCCTGGAGAACATTATGCTAAGTGAAATAAGCCAGGCAGAGAAAGAAAAATACCATATGATCTCACTCATATGTGGAATCTAATGGACAAACTGAACTAACAAGCAAGACAGAGACATACTCATAGATAGAGAGCAGGTGACAGCTAAGGGAGGGGGAGGTAGGAGGTGGAGGGACTGAGCACAAACGAAAAAGGACTCATGGACACAGACAGCAGTGTGGGGATGGCAGGGAAGAGGGGGTGTAAGGGGACTAAATGGCAATGAAAATACAATAAAATTATTAAATAAAAAATAGTAAAAATAAAATGCAAATACCCTTAGAAAGATTACTGCACTATTGATGTGAATTGATTTAATTGCTACTCTTAACAACTAACTGGTCAACTCCCTATCGAAATAGAATTGTGACCTTGGGTGATGGGGCATGGAGATGGCAATGGATCTGGAAAATGGGTCACCACCTCAGGGTGGCCAAGGTTAAATAGAATGCTGGTGGCCAGGAGCCCGGAACGGTGGACAGACTGACAAGCAGATAGTTCAAAAGCACCTCAGATCTGGGGGACAGGGCAGTGTGAGAGGCCCAGGGCCACACCAGTCACTCCACACTTTCCTTTGGGCAGATAAGTTCTGCCCAGCCACCAGGGCACAAATGAAGCGAGTGCCCCCTAAAGAAACCCGCAGGCCGGCCTTGCCCTGCTCTGCCTTCCTGTGTTGATGGCACTACTGTCCCTCTTCTCAGGGCAGTCGCCACTTTCCTTAACACAAAGTCTGGGCACAATTTGCCATCTCTGCTCCTCAAAAATAAAGTTGTTTTAAGGACATTTCAAAAAATGACACAAAAGAGCAGCCAGAAGTTTATTTTTCAGTGAAAAGCTAGCCTGAAGGTGGTAGCTAGTTTAAGAGACGGACCCACCAGGCAGCAATAGGAGAACAGATAAGGACTAAACCGGCCAACTCAAAAGCTTAGTAAAGTCCGTTAACTGACCAGTCAGTACTGTTGAGCACCGGCCATGTGCAAAGTGCTAGAGAAACCGAGTTTTTAAAAATTACTCAGTTTCACGGACAGATGTTGTAGACACATCACCAGAATGCCCAATGCGTTTCTCCATCTCCTTTTTATTCTTGGCAGAATAAAATTATATTCTGCTCCTCTTATTAAATCAAAGTGATGATGTTGACCATAAATTTTTCTTCTCATTCTGCTTGTGTATTATGCATATGTCTTTAAACTACTGGAACAAAAGCATGCTTATAGTATTTCCTCAAAAAAAATCAATGGGCATGGCTTGAACTGATGAGGGAATAATTTTCATTATAGAGAGAAGTAATGTCAAATTACTACTCCATGATGTAGGATGAAATGTCAGCCAGATATTCATTAACTTATTCAAAAGATTTACATCCATTCCAAATTTACTGTATGAAAGTATAATAGATCAGCTTAAAATATTTTCAAATAAAAAATATTTTTAAATGTGATGCAAAATATCCATTATTTAAGAGTAAAAGAGAACCCTGGCCAGTGTGACTCAGTTGGTTAGAACATTGTCCCATAACCAAAAGTGTGAGGGTTCGATCCTCTGTCCAGGCACATATGGGAGGCAAGCAGTCAGTGTTTCTCTCTCTCCCTTCCTTTCTCTCTAAAAAGCAATGAAAAAATGCCCTCAGATGAGGGTTTATTTTAAAAAGAGTTTAAAAGATATATCTCAATATTCTGAACTAAATGCAATAATATTTCAATACAGTCAGGTGTCTAAACAATTACATGTTATTTGCAATAGACATGCCTCTACTAAAGAAATAAACAAAACAAAGAACACCCTGGTAGGAAAGGAGTTTTGTGAACACGGTGCTGGAATGGAAGTCACAGGCTCCATGCTAGGTTATCTTCCCTCTCCTAGGGAAGTTGCAGGTGGTTGGTAGAAGATGCAAATGACAGGAGGCACAGGAAGAGGCTCTGAGAACTGCAAAAACCCACCAAATGCAAAACATCCTACTCTCCTACAGAAAGTGGTACGCTTCACTGTGGTGTGCCTAAATTAAAATTCTACATGTCAATATCAAAATTCAATAGACTATTTAGATTCAATATTTAGATTCAATTGAAAATCTCACTACTTGAAGGATTTTGCAATTTTTTAATGCAAATACAGCATCCCAAATCAATTTGTTTTTTGTGACTCTATTTGGTTTTCTTAAAATGAGGTTGCTGTATTGTACATATACATGATAATTTCATGTTTGTTCACCCAGTTGGTTCAAAGCAGTCTGTACTCAAAGGTCTCCTCAGTGCTCGGTTTGGCGGCGATCCGCCTGTGTGGGCCCAGAAAGCAAGGCAGTGCTGCCACCAGCAGGAGCGTGGGAGTCCCAGTGTCTCCACTGAAACCCAGAGTCTCCATTTTCTCCACTTAGAACTCTCGCGAAATACCCTTAGGCACAGTGTGGACAACAGAAAAAAAAAATGGAAAAAAGCTCTTTAGATGAATGAAACTTAAATTTCAAACCAGAAAAAATTACATCCTCTCATAGCAAAAACAAAATCCTGGAATAATAAACTGAAAGGCAAGTGTTCTGGGTGTAAAGCGTAGTACAGTCAGGATTGATTTCTGTAAAGTATTTTGTAAGAAGTCTCCATGAAAATATTCTTCCTTGTCTACATGACTAAGATGCAAATTTTTAAGAAACCAAAGAAAATACTAACATGCATTTAGTGAAGAATTTGGTTGGCATAACATAGTTTCATTACTGTACTGTTGTATAAGAGTACAGATGTCTACATTGCATTCCACTTGCTGCAAACTTTTACTTTTATTGTAAAAATAAAGGTTTTATGTTACAAAAGCATTACTCAAAATGAGTAGGAAAAATAGATATTGACATCTAAAAACTATACAATATGATTTTTCTTAAAACTAAAATGTTTACACAATTATAAGTTATAATTATATACACATACATTATAATCGATGTCTTAGAGTTTGGACACAATTGATGGTTAGGTGTATATATCCAAATAAGATTTTCCAACTATGACATTCGAAGTCTGTCACTATCCCTGATCTAGAGTCATCTCTGTGATTATTAGAAGTTAGAAAAGGTTCTTGCAATAGTCCCAACCCTGAGAAGGATATTGTGGGGTGCCATTAAACCCTCTGCTCCTGTCCTCCCTGTTTTAAAACGACTCAGCTCTTTGCATTTCAACTAGCTCTAATTACAAAAGGACAAATACCCCACTCAGTTATGCCCATACAATTCCCACTGGGTTTTTTTGTTTGTTTGTTTGTTTGTTTGTTTTGGTAAATTGTAAAAACACATCTGAAGCTACATTCATCCCAAGTGAATATCAGTATTTATTTATTTATTTTACTTCCAGTTAATATTTCTTTGATGTTCAAGAAACTTCTTAGAACTTTTATGAAAATCAACAAAGGTTCACCCTGGCTGGTGTGGCTCGGTGGCTTGAGTGCTGGCCTGTGAACCAAAGTGTCGACGGTTCAGTTCCCAGTCAGAGCACATGCCTGGGTTGCCAGCCAGGTCCCCAGGAGGGGGCACACGAGAGGCAACCACACATTGATGTTTCTCTCCCTATTTCTCCCTCCCTTCACCTCTATAAAAGTAAATAAATAAAATCTTTTAAAAAACCAACAAAGGTCCTAGAAAATCAATGTTGGTCGGTATGGTTTTTAAATTTTATTTTTCAACTACAGTTTACATTCAATAATATTTTTATTAGTTTCAAGTGCATAGCATAGTGGTTAGACAATCATATACTTTATAAAGTGTTCCTCCTGATATTTCTAGTACCTACTTGGCACCATACGTAGTTATTACAATATTATTTTTTAACTTCTTTTTAAGATTTCATTTATTTATTTTTAGAGAGAGGGGAAAGGAAGGAGAAAGAGAGGGAGAGAGACATGAAAGCGTGGTTGCCTTTCATACATCCCCTACTGGAGACCTGGCCCATAACCCAGGCATGTGCCCTAGACTGGGAATCGAACCAGCAACCCTTTGGTTCACAGGACTGCACTCAATCCACTGACCTACACCAGCCAGGGCAATTATTACAATATTATTGACTATATTTCCTGTGCTGTAGTTTACATCCCCATGACTATTTTATAACTACTAATTTGTACTCAATCGCTTCACCTTTTCACCCACTGCCCCAACCCTCTCCCCTCTGGTAACTATCAATCTGTTCTCTGTATCTATGAGTCTATTTCTGTTTTGTCTGTTCATTTATATTGCTCTTTAGAGTTCACATATAAGTAAAATCATATGGTATTTGTCTTTCTCTGACTGACTCACTTCACTTAGTATAATACCCTCTAGGTCTATCCACACTCATTGCAAATGTTAAGATTTTGTTCTTTTTTATGGCCAAGTAACATTTCATTGTATATATGTACCACCACTTTTTTTATCTACTTGTCTATCGATAGGCATTTGGGCTGCTTCCATAGCTTGGTTATTGTAAATAACTCTGCAATGAACTCAGGGTGCATATATTCTTTCAAATTACCGTTTTAGGATTCTTCATATATATATATATATATATATACACACATATATATATATATATATATACCCAGAAGTAGAATCACTGGGTCATAAGGCATTTCCATTTTTAATTTTTTGAGAAACCTCTGTATTGTTTTTCCGTAGTAGCTGCACAACTTAACAACAAAACAAAAAAAAAATCCAATTAAAAATGGTCAAAAGATCTGAATAAACAGTTCTCCAAAGAGGATGTACAGATGGCCAATAGACATATGAAAAGATGCTCAACATCGACTATCAGAAAAATGCAAATTAAAACCACAATGAGGTATCACCTCACACCTGCCAGAATGGGAATTACCATCAATAAATTGACAAACAACAAGCGTTGGCAAGGACGTGGAGAAAAGGGAACCCTCACTGACTGTTGGTGGGAATGCAGATTAGTGTGTTTTTCACTCCTGACTTTAAACCACGTGTGACGCATTTGCCATATGACAGTCCTTGGCTGAAGTATTGGGCATGCCAAAAAGAAGCAGGATACAGTCTTCTTATTTCTAAAACTGAGAACTAATAAAGGGACAATTTTTTAGCTCTAGTCTATGAATATATTTATTTGTAGATATCCCATGCAGAATTCACAAGATGAACATGAAGGTTAGAATAGCAATCACTGGGGAAAGTTGGCAGCTCTGATCTTTTCCCTAACTTTTTTCATCCACCTCTCAGGTACTCGGGTGTCAGTATTGAGTGTTCCAGTGTCAAGTGATGTTTTCCTTCTATCAAATCACACGATTTAGATCACACCACTCTGAGTGGTCTTTAAAAATGAAGATGACATGATTTAACAATTCCTAAAAGGGCAGAGGGCCCAGATCAGTTCAAAATTTCCCCACCTCCTCTCTTCTCTTCCAGGAAACTTTGGGCCCACAATCACTACTGTGAGAAGGCTCACTACGTTGGTGATTTGACTGGTGGCCCTCCAGCCCACCATGCTTTCTCAGCTGGCATTTTTCCAATAGTCCCTCAGCTAGTGTCCTTGCCTCAGACTTACCCACATGCCAATTTATTCCCTGTACACTCAGTTATTTTATGTCTGTTTAAAACCCTTTGTGTTGTTTTTTAACCATCTGTATAAAATCCAAACTTTTGGGGATGGCATTTGAGGACCTTCATGATCTGGCTCTTCTTCCTGAACTCCAGCTATACCAACTTCTTGCAGTCCCCCAAATCTTTTCTGCTGTCTTTTGTGTCCTGGCCTTTGCGTATTTTAGTCCCTCTACCTGGAATTCCCTTCTTCCCTTCTGATCATTCACTCTGGCTAAACTTAGTGTACTTCAGTGCTCTGCTTAACTGTCTTATTCCCCGGAGCCATCCATGATGTGCAAAGTGGTCAAGTGACTATCGTAGAATAGGTGAGGAATCTATCAAAAATTGTCCATAGAACCTCGTGCTCACCGATCCTATCCTTGTGCATATCATTGCTTTTAATAATCATTTGTTTAATTATCCATTTCTTCGATTATGAAAGCAGAGTCTCATTCACCTTTAAATCTCCAATCCATGGCACACAGTAGGTGCTCAATAAAAAATACTGAAGAATTCAGGAATAAATTTGCTCTCCCTAAAATGAAGCCTGTAGGCTTGTCTGCTCACATTAGCATGAGGTTTTAATCTACCAAACTGAGCACTCATGGAGAATTAATAACTCACAAGAGAAGATTCTCTTGCTATAAATTATGCACATGCAAATCTGTATGAGGATAACTCTTAAAAACATTTTCTTTTATCTAAGCATTCAGAATCAACTGGCATCTGGCTTTTAATGTACTGACAAGCCAGGAAATACAACATGTCAGAGAAGGGATGGGGAGCTGAACGCAGACTGGGGAGTCGTAAGTCATGTCTGTGTCCCAGGGGACTGCTCACCGGTGGTTAACAAGCAGCAATCACTTGTCTAATCAGCTTTCACACTTTGTCAAAGGGCCAGCTCTCCTCCCCAGATGACACCTTTGTCATTTCCCAACTGTAACACCCCCCCTCTGCACATGGGCATCAAGAATTAGATTCATTACTCACATAATAAAAGATAGGTCGATACAGGCGGACTAAAGAACCAGTCCTGAAGGTGGGCAAGACCGAAAGGCTTCCCCAGGGCCCCCACTGACAGTAGGGTTTCTCATCCCCCAGACAGGGCCACTCAGACCAGGAAATCCTTCCCAGCACCAGCAGTTCAGGCTTCTGTCCTCATTCTTTGCACTTCTGTTCTTCATATATGTGCTGCTGTTGCTTTTGTTTAATGTAACATATTGCGCTTTAAAAATAAGTTCAGCAAATGTCAAAAAATACTTGGCACTGATTAAAACCAAGAGGAATAATAACCAGTTCCAAGAAACCATTCCTGCTGCTCGTAACGCTCTCTAGAATTTTCAATGTAAATGCTGAAAATGAAGCTGGAAAAAATCTGAAAATGAAAAATAAAAAAAAATCGAAGTGCTCAAAATAACAATACACAAAATTGTATGTTATGGAGGGGCAAGGTTGCCACCAAAAATAAGCAGTATAGATATCTTGATGACTTCTTCATTCTCATGTAGAAGCAAAATGTCTTAATAAAATAATCATTTGTAGTAGATTAAATAGTATCACTTGTAAAAAACAAATATATTGGAGTTTCATTCCAAGGGTAGTCTTACTCTTCTAGGATTTGATTAACGTTTTTTTCCACTGCTACTTCTCTTAGCTATGGGATGATAAATGGCATACATAAAAGTTAGCCTAAGGCACTGTGAAATTATGTGACTTGAGAATCATCAAAGAGTGATTAAATAATTTAATAAGAGTAATTAAATAATGGTTAATCCTGGCCTAAAATGTAAGCGTGTTTTACGGCACTCGGTAGCTGCCCAGAAGTGAAAAGCTGCGGAGCCCTGAGTCTCGGTCCCGCCTGCTCGACTCCAGGTTCCTGACTCAGGGCGAGTCAGGTCATTGCCGCTGCCCTTCTTCCTTTGTTCGCTGGGCTAGGCCATGGGCGTCCAAAGGTGACTTAGCTGAGGCCTCAGAGAAAGTCTCTGATTCTCATTTTCCTTATCTGTCACATGGGGCTTTCATAGTGATAATTAAATAAAATATGGTAAAGTAATTTGTAAATGTTTAGGAGTCATGCAGGTGTTAAATGTTATAATAACTAAAATGATGAGAATGTTTAATACATAGGGGACCTCATTAAAGTATTTGCTTCACTTTTGAAAAATTTTGTTATGAGGAAATAAGATCAAATCTACAGAAAGTCACACAGATAAGAGTGGCACAAGCAACATTCATATACCTTTAATCCAGATAACTTATTTATACTATTTTACCTCCTTTGCTCACCCTCTCCTTCCCTCCCCATCTCTTCCTTTCCTGAACGATTGAGACATAAATCACGAGCATCATGGCCCATCACTCCTAAATATTGCGTGTTTCCTGAGAATAGGGGGATTTGCTTAGATAACCAAACTATAATTTTACACTTTTGTAAATTTAGCATTGTTATAGTACTTTCATCCCACTTGCCACTCATATTCCACTCTGTCTGTCGATGGACCCAATTACATCATTTTTGGTCTTCTCTAGTCCAGGCGTCAGCTTGGATCAAAAATGCACTCAGTTGTCATGTCTCTTCAGCCTCCTTTAATGTGGGACATCTCTGCGCCCTTCCTTTGTCTGGGATGGTGTGAAGAAATTTTAAGTATACAGTCCTGTTTTTTTAGTGGTAAGATTTCTCACTCTTGAGTTGTTTCACCTTTTTAATGATTATTTTATACTAATCGATTGAAGGTTCTATTCCTACCACTGGAACGCAGAAGCCATCCTTGCGTGTAGAACGATAGCGTGCACGCGGTGTCTGGCTCGCCCCACGTGACATTGGAGTGTTAATTTCAGCCCCTCCTCTTCTGCCCCATTTCTTCCTTTCCTTCTTCTATTTTTCTACGGATCCTTAGACTGTGACATCCAGCTTCCTCTCCCTTCCTGTTATCTGTACTGAATGTTATCTGTACGGAATGTCAAGTCCGTTCATACCAATCCCGCAAGCGGGAGAGGGACCAGAAAGAGCTGACAGTCCTCCCAGCTGCACGGGAGGCACCATCAGTGTTGCTCCTGGTTCCCAGTCACCCTTGATTCCTCTCCTGTGTCCCTCACCTTCCTCGCCTCCTTAGCTCTTCTTACTAAACGACAGATTCCCATCACATTGCCCTTTCAAGTCTCCAGCATGTTACCTTGAACCTTATTTCACTTGAACTTTTGAGCAACCAAATGTGTTTGGCAGAATTATTATCACCATTTTGTAGATAACAAAGCAGAAGCTGAGGCTCATGGAGTGTTTTCTCCCACAACCAGGTGCTTAGAGGGGGATAGTTTGGGGCTGAAATCCAAGGGTTTGTGTTGCTGTCCAGTTCTTCCCCATTGCGTTTTGACGATTCCTCACGGAAACTTCATACCCACAGGTCCTGTGTGATCCCATGGCATGGTGGCCAAAGACAGAGCACACTGAGGCTTGCTTACGCAGAACTAAATGGTAGAGGTCGTTACAGATGGCACGTTTAGGACATGCGGTGCTTAAACTCTTATTTAAACAGATTGAAATTTGAACAAATTATAGAACTATATTTGTTGTCATAGGCACTTAGCAAATTTGAAATATATAGCTCAGAAGTTTTCCATAAGTGTTCACTAAAATTAATGTGATATCTCAAGAATAATAGCTTTTGAATGAGGAGTTCACATTTCAAGGATACTAACTTGCATATACACACAATCGTGAAAAACATCCAACAAGAGACAGGGTGGGAACCCAAGGGATCCTGCCCAACTCGCTCATTAAAAGTACATAACACATGCTCCTTAAAGAAAATTTAGAAATACACAAAATTTTTAAAGGAGGGGGGTACTAACTACCTCATCATACAAATGTGGAAACTAAGGAAGCCACACCTGGGCTCAGACCTTGGATTTCCCGTTGGCAGTCCAGTGCACTGGCCCACACTTTGTGAGTTATTCATGACACATGAATTTGAAAATGTTTTAATCCTCTCATATAGAACAAAACTATGCACTGACCTAAGCTGTATGGAACCAGGGTAGACTTTTGGAAAAATTAAACATTAAATTGATCGAATATTATTTTTAAAGAAAGAAGGTGCCTCTGCTGAGCAAAATGCAGGTGAGCTACCTTCAGCCTCAGGTAAGGAGGAGAGGAAGGTGTGCCAGGGCTGTCTTGTCTCTTCCAGGACTTTCTCCAACTGAGCGGTCAGCTGAGGCTCGGGGTAGATGTGATTTGTGCTAATCGCATCTATGTTAAGCGAATTTTTGCATGTGCTTCAAGGTAAGTGTTGAGGCTCACTTTTTGGTATAAGGATGCCCATTTGTCCCAGCACCATTTGTTGGATGTTCTGAATAGTAAGATACGAGATTAACTTCAGAAAATCTCCAACATCAAAACTGCACATAGGCAACATGCATATTGCAGAAGCAAGCTTTTTCCCCTTTTAAATAGACCTCTCTAGGAAAGAGAATTAATCTTTTAAAAGTGCACACAGATAAAATGAAGGAACCTGCTTTCTCTCAGAATATTGTAAAATAAAAGGTAAGTGCCCATATTGTATGTCATAAATGCTGTCATTGGGAGTTTTCTTAAAGAAAAATCGCAACTAGGCGTCAAAGAGGATGAAAGTTCAAGAAGCATCAGTGAAGCAATTATTAGAATTCACCAAGCGTCCAAGGTATACGAACGCAGAGCGTCAAGCCTGCAATTCTGTGTGTGAGCTTCAGTTCCGGAACGATTTGTCATTTCATGGTGAGTTGAATTTTTTCAGAAACTGTCCACTTGGTGGCACCGTGGTGCTGCTTCAGGAACGAGCCTGTTGATTTGGGTTAAAGGTTCAGTCAGGGGCCGAATTCTTATGGACAGTTTTGAGATTCTTAAACATGTGGTCATACCACAGTACGTGCCAACAACAGACAATTGCCGTAGTCATCTGTGCTAATGAAGAAAAGGAAAAAATATTTGCAGGCTGTTCAAGTGAAGACAGGGCCGGGTTTAAGGGGACTTGCCGGGCAGGTTGAACAAGTGGATGGATGAAAGTCTACCCGACCTCTTTCATCTATGTTCTTAAACAGAAATGCCTCTGAAGGTCTTGTGTTTTTCCTCTCTCTTTTTATGACTTAATTTTGAGCAGGAAAATCAACATGAATAACTTCAGCCCAAATGCAAACTCAAGCGCAACTTCATTTGCTCCACCATGTATATTTAGAACCAGCTGTGCCATCTTTATTGGGCACCATGAGTTACATAGCAGAAGGCAAAACACAGTCTAACCCTCGCTGTTCCTGCAGCCTACCTGAGAAGACAAGATGTACTCGTGAATTCTGTGCTGGAGAGAGAGAGCCAAGTGGCAGCCTTCCCTGAGCAGGTGGAACTATAGCTGGTCTTGAATGGTTCCGTTGTGGCAGCCAGCCTGTGGCTGCGCAGCTGAGTGGACACTGTGCAGGAGGGGGCAGGGCCTGGTTGGGGCAGGGGGTGCAGAGCCTCCTGCTCTGCAGCGGTCAGTTGGAGAAGCAGCCATCCTGGCTGCATTTCCTTGCTTTCCATCCAGCTGGTCCCTTCCTCAGTGGATCCACTGACTCACTGATCCATTTTTTAAAATTATGTAGAGTTATTTCTTCCAGAAATTGGGGTGAACGCAAACTATCGATTCATTTAATTTCCATTTTACATAGATGAATTAGACATTTGAATACCAAATGTGTGCGATTACTGCGGAATAATTTGGTAAGCAGTGAACCTGGAGAATAAGTCCAAACTTTCTAGGAAAGCACGGATGGCACTAAACAGCTCGACCTCAATCCATACTGAAGGACACAGGGGCAAGAGGATATGGAGCCTGGGTTGTATTTTTAAATATTTCAGCAAAGAAAACACCACCACATATCGTAGTGTTGTGTCATTTTGCTAATTATTGATTCTGGATGATGGGTAGGTAGGGATTTATTGTACTATTTTATCTTTGTGTATGTTTGGAATGTTTTATAATCCCTTTTTCTTACACACTAGTTGATGGTTTGAAAAGATAATTCTGGGCAACACTGAGTCTGCAGGTCGGTGGGTCCAGGTGAGGGGGCGGGTGCCGAGGAAATGAAGCAGAAGGTTGCGCTAAGACCCTCCAGCTGAGAAAACCACATGTCGATTTATTCTACTCAAAATGTGATGGAAATACTGTGTTTCCGCTCAGACACAGACTTGCCAGTTAAAAAAGAATCTGCAGGAAATGGACTGCTGCTTCTCGCTTTGGGTCACTTGCCCTAATGTCACAGGTAGGAGTTCAAGGGGAATCGGTCCAAGGCAGATTATCGGGGACTGTGCACTCGTAACAGAACAGCACCTGCTGAAGAAGGATGGTGTACACTCTTCACTGTTAAAGTGTTTTCACGCAAATTCTCTCAAACGTATGAGCAAAGCCATTCTCATCTATGTCTGTGCTCTAGAATTACTCTAGCCCTCTTCTCTCTCATCTGTGGGCCAAACAGGCTGGCAAATCACGAAACAGTGAGAAAGAAAAACATTTTTTCACAAATAAACCATTATGGCATTGCGGACAGAACATAGGGCCAAAAGTAAGAAGGGAAAAAATGAAGACAACTGTCACTGAACAACAATTAATTTTTTAAAAAAAGAATTCTGGTTCTTCTACTTCTGACTTGTGGGATTGAAGGCAATTTATTTAATGTTTCTAAAATTCAGGTTATGCCCCTATAAAATCGGGGTGCTAACAACTTCACAAGTCTGCCATGAGGAATGGACAGTATAATGAAGGGTCTTTTTTTATTTTATTTTATTGATTATTCTATTACAGTTGTCCCACTTCCCCCTCTTCATTTCCCTCCACCCTGCACACACCCCCTCCCACCCACATTCCCCCCTTTAGTTCATGTCCATGTGTCATAAGTTCTTAGCTTCTACATTTCCCACACTATTCTTTCCCTCCCCCTTTCTATTTTCTACCCACCGTCTATGCTACTTATTCTCTGTACCTTTCCCCACTCTCTCCTCCTCCCATGCCCCTGTTGCTAACCCTCCATATGATCTCTATTTCTGTGTTTCTGTTCCTGTTCTAGCTGTTTGCTTATTTTGCTTTTGTTTTAGGTGTGGTTGTTAATAACTGTGAGTTTGCTGTCTTTTTACTGTCATATTTTTTGTCTTCTTTTTCTTAGATAAGTCCCTTTAACATTTCATATAAGGACTTGGTGGTGATGAACTCCTTGAACTTGACCTTATCTGAGAAACAGTTTATCTGTCCTTCCATTCTAAATGAAAGCTTTGATGGATAGAGCAATCTTGGATGTATGTCCTTGCCTTTCATGACTTGGAATACTTCTCTTCAGCCCCTTCTTGCCTGTAAGGTAAGTCTCTTTTGAGAAATCAGCTGACAGTCTGATGGGAACTCCCTTGTAGGTGACTGTCCCCTTATCCCTTGCTGCTTCTAGAATTCTCTCCTTCATTTGAATCTTGCCTAATGTAATTAAGATGTGCCTTGGTGTGTTCCTCCTTGGGTCCAACTTCTTTGGGACTCTCTGAGCTTCCTGGACTTCCCGGTAGTCTATTTCCTTTGCCAGATTGGGGAAGTTCTCCTTTATTATTTGTTCAAATAAGTTTTCCACTTGTTGCTCTTCCTCTTCCCCTTCTGGGACCCCTATAATTTGGATGTTGGGACGTTTAAAGATGTCGTGGAGGTTCCTAAGCCTCTCCTCATTTTTTTGAATTCTCGTTTCTTCCTTGTTTTCTGTTTGGTTGTTTGTTTCTTCCTTCTGGTCCACTCCATTGATTTGAGTCCCAGTTTCCTTCCCATCACTATTGGTTCCCTGTGTGTTTTCCTTCATTTCACTTAGTGTAGCCTTCATTTTTTCATCTAATTTGCAACCAAAATCAACCAATTCTGTGAGCATCCTGATCACCAGTACTTTGAACTGTGCATCTGTTAGGTTGGCCATCTCATGGTCACTTAGATGTATTGGCTCTGGGGCTTTGATCTGTTCTGCTTGAGCCATTTTGGGGTGGCGGAGGGTCTGGTTGTGCCTGTTATGTAGTGAGGGGCAGAGCCTTAGGTGTTCACCAAGGCGGGGCAACCCAGTCGCTGGGTTGTGACGCTGTATGTGGGGGTGGGGTCCGAGAGGGAACAATGGCGCTTGTTCCTCTCTCTCAGATTGTAGTCCCCTCTGCCACTTCCCACAAGCAAATTGGGCCCTTCTGGTGTTGGTTCCCAAGTGGGTGGGCTTGTGTCCATTCTAGGACCCTGTGGGTCTCTCCAACGAACTCTTCTGTGAGGTTGGGAGTCTCTCCTAGCACCTCAACCCCCACAAGTGTTTTCAATCAGTGCTTTTAGGCTTTATTTCCCGGCGCTGCGGCCCTGGGTTGTGCGGTCTGTCTCCTGGTTTTCGCCTGGTTTATCTGCGTGCGAGTGTGTGTCCGCAGTCTGCCAGCCACCACGTACGTGCCCAGGACCACCAACCACCACTTTTTCCTGCTGCAACCCCTCTCTGCCGGCTGCCGACTCCGCCCCTCTTACCCGTCTGGATGAATGGTTGTCAGACTTCCTTACAGTTCAATTTTCTGTCAGATCTGATTCTTTTTTTTTGTTTCTAAATTTTTGTTGTCCTTAATTTTGGTTGTGCGAGGAGGCACAATGTGTCTACCTACGCTTCTATCTTGGCCGGAAGTTCAATGAGGTGTCTTAAAGAGTTTGCTTGTGGCCATAATTTGAACGGCAAAGGCTCTCTCCTCCAGCTTCCCATGTGGGCTCCCAATGACTCCTCAAGTCCACAGCAGACGAGGATAAACCCACAAGACTACGCGTCTTAGGTTCAAGGGAGAACCAGCCAGGTATGAGATGAAAGCCATTTGGGAATGGTAAGAAAAGCCAAAGAACCTAGTTGGTCCCCCAGGTGGAAGGCAGGATAGAAGAGCAAGCCAGAAGACTGGAGAGGCAAGGAAAATGTGGGAAACACTTAACACTTAAGAAGGCGAATGATTTAAGGGAGAGCACTTCTTACTCCCAGTGCCTCCTTCCCGGTGGAGGAAGTTTTCCTGCAGTAACACTGCTGGAGACTGGTCCTCTCATTCCCTCCTCCACCTGGAAGGTGTGCGTCTGATCAGTGAGTTTAGAATAAGACACAGAACAAGCGTAACCTAGCCCATTCCTCTTCCTTTCTCTTGTGGCATGCCTGCCTGCCTCCCACGAGTGCGATTTCTGGTCTGCTTTGTCACTTATAGCACTGCTGTAAAGATAGCATGGGTACACGGCCAAAAAGTGGCTTTCCAAAACTAAAAGTCAGTATTGGACAGAATTACCCACATATCCCACCAATACTAGAAACTTGGAGGCCTACTCCACCGAGGGCAAGTCCCCAATTACAGCTGCATTTAGCAGATGGCATACCCAATCTGCCATGAGATATATTTATATAATTGTAATATGTATTATAAATGGTGTTGATTGATTGCACTTTTCATATCAACCTACAGATAACGCATAGTGATATATGTAGTTATAAAATAGAATGTAAGTGCTATCAGTCTTGATGGTAAAAAAATAATATTATTGACCAGTGATTGGGGAGGTATAGAGGAGAGAGATGGTGTTATGGACTTAATGTTTGTGCTCCCCCAAATTCATGGGGCAAAACCCTAATCCCCAAAGTGATGGTTTCTGGAGGTGGGGCCTTTGGGGGTTACTTGGGTCATGAGGGTGGAGTTCTCCTGAATGCCATTAGTGCCCTTATAAAAGGGACCCCCGAGAGCTCCCTGCTCTGCTTTCCGCCATGTGAGGACATGGGGACAGTGTGGCCATCTGCAAATCAAGAAGAGGACACACAGACACTGACTCTGCTGGGGCTTTGATCTTGGACTTGCCAGCCTCCAAAGCTGTAAGAACTAAATTTCTGTCGTTCACGCCACCTAATCTATAGTAGTTTGTTATAGCAACCTGAACTGACTAAAACAGAGGGTGATCTTTTAAAAACACAAAGCACTCACCTCTCCCCTGCCTGAAGCCTCCAACGCTCTCCACTTCCCCCAGAATAAAAGTCAGGCGCTTTACTATGGTCTCCTAGGCCCCACGGGACCTGCCCCTGCTGTCCTCCTGTCTCTTCCAGTGCTCACTCAAACCTTCGTTCCCACCCTAACCGTTCTGGCCCAGACACAGCTCCTCAAAAGTAAACAGCTTTCCTCTTCTCTTCTACCTGCCACGACGTCCTGGCTCCCTCAACAACATACACACACACTGCTCCTTCTCACTCACCTTTTCAAGAGCTGTCTCTGCGGATCATGCCACTTAACTGCTTTATAGTGTCCCGCTGTGCGAATAAGCACAGCACTTCATTTGCTTCTGTATGGCCCCCCCCAATTGATGAGCATTTAAATTGTTTCAAATGTTTCGCAGATTCTAGTAGAATTTTAGTGAACACCCTTCACTGAATTCAAGAATACTGTTTATACTTATCATCTGACAGGATGTTTCTATAATAACTAAATCTTAAGTTTTCTCAAATATTTTTATTATAATTATCTACTGAGATGTTTATATATTTTTACTCTTTCAATAAGTCAATGCATTAATTAAATTTACTTGGATAGATTTTTCCAAGTAAATTTACTTGGATAGATATTAAACTGTCCTTGATTTGTAAATAAACTCAATATAACCATGATTACTGTTTTTAAATACTGCTACCTGGATTTACTAGTAATATACTTCTTAATTTTGCATCTATACCCATAGGTGAGATTTATCAGTAAATTGGTTGCTTAGTTTTAGTGTCTAAGGTAATGCTGGTCTCATACGATGAGTTGAATATTTTTTCTTCTTGTCTGAGAAAGTGTATCTACCTGTTCCCTGAAACTTCCACGCAGCTCATCTTCTGTTACGTGAAAGATGTTCTTTAGGAAGAGTAGAGCTGTTCAAACTGACACCATTTATTTCATGACTATTCATTTACTTGGATTTTCTATTTCTTCTGAGTTTATTTTAATATTTACATTTTTTTCTAGAAAATAGTCCATTTTATTTGTTTTTAAATTCATTGGCAGAAAAAATATTGGTTATTCTGTACCAAGATATAGTTTTCTGCATTTGAATTTGATCAGTTTTTTTAAAGTTCTATATTTTTATTGATGTTTTCAAAAATGGGTTTTGAGTTTGTTAATTATTGCTATTGGTAACTTTCCTTTTAAAAGATATTATTTATTGATTTCAGAAAAAGAAGAAAAGAGGAGAGGAAGAGAAACATTGATTTGTTATTCCACTTATGCATGCATTCATTGATTGATTCTTTTTATTTTATTTTATTTCTTTTTTCATAGGTTAATTCTTGTGCATGTCCTGACCAGGATTGAACCTGAAACTTTGATGTATTGGGATGACACTCTAACCCACTGAGCTAGCCAGCCAGGACCTGGTGATTTTTCTTTGCATATTTTCTCTGTTCATTTTTTCTTTTATTGTTATGAATTTATATTTTTTCCATAGGTTTAATGCTTCATTTTTACAGATTCTTTAATTGAACCATGAAGTCAGTTAATGAAAATATTTATTGTTATAAGTTAATACATTAAGATATAAATTTCCTCCTAAATATTTTAGCTGTATAATACAAATTTTGAAATGTAGTAAGTTTGGGGTTTTTTTAGTCTTAAATATTTTATCATTTTCTTTGTAGTTTCCTCTTTAACCCATGGGTTATTGTTTAGCGTTGGAGTTTTTTAAAACTATCATTTGTTATTACTCTCTAATTTAACTACATTATAGTTTAAAAACACATGGTGTGTGATAATAATTCTTTGAAATTTGTTGAAACATGTTTAATTTTTAGAAATGTTTTAACTATGCTTGAAAAGAACATCTTTCATATATTGGGCAAAAGATCTTGTGTGTGGTTTGTATGTCTGTATGATAAACCCTTAATTAAATGAACCATATATTTTTTTAATTTTGTCTGTTTTATATAGCTGTTTTTGATCAAGTTTTTAAAAATTATTCAACTACCATTGTGGATTTTTCTACCTCTCTTTGTGGTTTGTTTTCTTTCTACGCTGGGGGCTGTAATGTCACGCCTGTGCTTGCTCCTGATCGTGGTGCTCTCCTGCGGACCATCTTTCATAGAGTGCCGGTCTGCTTCAGTCCTGCTGGCGCGCTCTCCTTTGCGTGTCCTTAACGTCCCGGTAACGGGTTCTGTTTTGATTATGATCTTAGGGTGCTTTACTTCGTGGTTTTATTTTACAGGTATGTCTGTGTGCAGTAAGTAGCTTGATTTTCTGAAATTCTTTATTGGTGTTTTAATAGCTGAGTTTAATCCAGTGGTACTGATTGTGATTATTGAAACATTTGGAATTGCTTTCAATAGGACAGAGTAACTGGTGGCTGTCCACTGGAAGTAGGAGCTCCCTGTACTTCGTTGTCCTAGCGGCCAGCTGTGTGCCTCCCATGTCAGAAGGCCCACTCAGCTCTGTAGGGTTTATGCTGGGAGGACACACTGAAGTCTCTTGTTCCCTTTCCTCTTTCCTCCCCCTAATGGTCATAGAGTCCCAGACAACTCTGATTCCTTCTCTAGACTCACAGCTCATGCTAGACCAGCACCGTGAACTTCATTCACTTTATTTAGGCAGAGGTTATCACCCCTTTAATCTAGAGCAACAATTTTCAAACTTTTCATCTCATGACACACATACATGAGCTAATTACTAAAATTCTGTGGCTGACAAAAAAATGGGTATACTTTTGATTCATTCACACCAGAAGGTTATTGTTGTGTTGGCTGCTGTCATTTTTTTTTTTTTTTTTTTATTGGACAATCCAAGGGAAAGAGGTCAGTGCCACTGACTAAAAAGTTAGGTACTGCATGTTATAAAAAATTCATGTGGCACACCAGCATGCCTCTTGCAGAACACCGGTTGAAAATTGCTAATCTAGAGGCAAGCAACCTGCTTGCTACTGGCTGCCCAGTGGCAGGGGAGGAAGGGGTCCAGCACCATCACATACGATGAATTGTCCTGATCATTGGCCCAAACACCCTCCCCTTCACGCTCTGTGTTGGTTGGCCCTGAGCTGGAGTGTGTCTGAGGCTTCCCGAGGAAGGAGCCTGACTTGCCTGTGGGTCGCTCCTGTGAGAATTTTGAGGTTTGTTTCTTCTTTTCTTGGCCCCAGCAGAAGCGAAGGAGCCAGCAGAAAGGTGACTGGCAATAAACAAGGGAAGAAATAATTGACAAAACAAGTTCTCTGGGGTCTGGAAAGGGTAGAATTGAGAACACAGGTAGAACAGAAATAGCAACACTTTTCCTTCTGTTAAATGGAGAGAAGATGGGAAAGCAAGGAGCAAAGAGAAACTTAGATCAATTATTCAAGTGCCTTGTAAGTAAGAGGGACTCAATATTTACTGAATTCAATGGATGTTAACTAGTTATAAACTACCAGCTCCTGGTCAGTAAGGAAAGCTGTCATCGAAACAGTGTATCCAGTAGTGAGCCACATGGAAATTTAATATAGAAATTTAAAGTAGGACACTGGGCTGCATAGGCCATGTAGTGGACCTAACAGAGCAAATGGTATACTTAGTAGTCACCTATTCTCGTAATTATGATGATGATCAAACGTGCATTGTTTGTTAATGTACCAGGACTGACCTGCACCGAAGCATAAATCCTCTCCACCTTTAAACACTTCCAAAAGATTAAAGAAAGAAGGTAACAAAGAGCTGAGCCCTTAAATGTCAGGCTCTGTGCAGAATACCCAATACATTGTTTCATTTAACTCCTCACAGTAACGTTATGGAAGGAAATGACTTCGCCAAGTCACAGGTCTCAGATGCAGAGGTGGGATTCAAATTCAGATCTACCTGATTTAAAAGCCCACTCTTTCCACATTCAATAATGCAACAACGCAAAAATAAAAAATAAAAGTAAAAGAAAATGTAATCTCCAGTAGAATCATTTTATGCCAGAAAGACGATTCAAGCACCTAACAGAAAATGTCCAGCCGAAAAACATTCTCACTTAACCTGACCCTTTTCTGCAGC
This sequence comes from Glossophaga mutica, assembly GCA_039655065.1. Taxonomy (NCBI): domain Eukaryota; kingdom Metazoa; phylum Chordata; class Mammalia; order Chiroptera; family Phyllostomidae; genus Glossophaga; species Glossophaga mutica. The sequence goes on from CM077304.1 coordinate 46,233,862, forward strand.
TCTATAAAGTGTCGTAGATTTGTGGGTATTTTCAGGAAATTGACAACTTGTAGATGGAACATAACTTTTGGTTTATCTGTAGACTTCCCCTATTCCAGTGAGAAAACAATTCGAAATGCCTTCTATTTTTCTACCTCCGAATTGGAGGTCCTCTATTATTTTCTGTTGTCAAAACTCAGACAAACCTTATTACTTTATTAGGTCATTGGCTATGATTTATATGTCTCCTAAGAGGAGTGGCTGTAGACAGGGAGAGTGATAGGACTTATCAGCCCCGAGTGGACTGAGATCACCCATTAAGTTAGCCTGTCTGCCCTGCTCGTGACAGTTATTAATGCTCCCACCTCCTGCCGCTCCCACTGCTTTTTCTTCTGGGGTGCCAATTCCAGACGCTGTTGTTACACCGTGGTGGCGCTGATAGCCCAGATGTGCCAGAGGTTCTGTGTCTTGGGCATGGTCCTGCCGTAACCGTTCCCTGGGTGGCCCCCTTCCCAGGCATTATCCAGGGAACACAAAATGACCAACATGAGCCAGTCAGACCTGAAACAACCTGAAACAACCAGCATATCTTCGCTCAGGCCACTTTCAAGTTGAAGTTGTTTCTCAGTAAAGAAAGCATTGCATGTTGCTAACTTCCTGGCCTTCATTATGTTTATAACTTTAGTGGCTCATGAGCCCTGCAAGCCAGCTCTTTGCTCAGAGGAACAGCTGTTTCCTGTTGCAGGCTGGGCGAATGGGGACAGTGAGAGATGCGATTGCCCTGTATCGGTCAGATATACTTGGTTATGCTGTGGTAACAAATGATCCCCAAATCTCAGTGGCTCACAATAATAATAGCTCCATTTCGCATGTATAGATATATCCATTGTGGGCTGGCCTGAGCCCTACTCTGTTGTCTTCACTCCAGGACCCAGGCTAATGGAGCAGCCTCTCTGGGGAACATTAAGTCTGTGGCAGAGACAAATGAAGCGTGACAAAACCCAAGCTTGTTCTTAAAGCTTCTGTTCCCACTTCATCAACAAAGCAAGTCATATGGCCTTTCCTGATATCAACAGCAGGCGACGTGAACTCTTCCTTCAGGGAGCAGTAGCCCAGGGAGGGGCGGCCAACAGCTTGAGCATTAATACAACCTACCACCCTCACTTTGGTGGACATCTCTCAATACAGCACCCAATTGCCTTAACCAGAGTCCCATGTATGGAGCCCAAGTCTCAAGACCTCATAAGATTCTGCCAGGGGAGGGGAGACCTCCTCAGTTTCTCAGCCACACCTGCCATGTTGCATTGAGCTCCTCAGACGTTGACAGACGGTGCTGGTGTCCTGGAGACTCCCCAAGGTGAGTCAAGGTGCTGCTCCTGGTCTTTGCAGTCCCTAGGCTGTGCGATCCCAATGCCTGACGAAGCAGACCTCAGCCCATGCCCAGCCCCTGGGGCAGGGCAGGGAGAGAAAGCCTTCCATCAGAGCCCACATATGTGTCAGTGAAGGACACGCTACTCTGAGTCACTTATTTTTACAGCCTGTCAGAGACCAAATTAGATCACTTTGAAGGAATACATCATGACCCATCTGTCCGTTCGAATAAATCACTGACCTTCCTTTTTCTTTTGCCCTAGCAGTAGGGTGTTCAAAACAGTTGTCTCCGTGATAAATCTTTACCAGTTTGGTAGTATAAATGCTGTTGTGCTTGATGTTTTATTCTCTGATTATCTCTGTGTTGAAATATGTAGGACTTAGGGAGATAATGAGGTCTTCAACATCATAAGCCACACATGAAATAAAGATGATTTAATGGTCTGAATTATGTTAATATGCATAAAATGCTTCACATGAAGTTCTTCTAAATACAGTTACTCAAAATCTGGTTGAAAATAATTTCAAAAGTGTTAATAATAGCCCTGGCCAATTTGGATGCGTTGGTTGGAGGACCGTTCCATTCACCAAAAGGCCCCGGGTTCAATTCTTAGTCAGAGCACATACCTGGTTCACAGGTTCAGCCCCTAGTCAGAGCACATACGGTAGTCAACCAATCGATGCTTCTCTCTCAAATAAATGTTTCTCTCTCTCTCTTTCTCTCTCTCTCTAAAAATCAGTGAACATGTCCTTGAATGAGAATTTTTTTAAAAGTTTTTCATGTTAATAAAATAGCAATTTTTAAATATATCATTTGGGGGCTACGTATATGCAGGCACACAAACATATCTATCTTTATATATAAAATTTATTGACTCTCAAGCCCTTATTGCTCACATAAGTCAGGAAGACAAAGAGAACCAAGGTAAAAAGTGTCTCCCATGATGATATAGATAGCCTATAATTGCTATACCACTGTTGGCTTCTTTAAACTCACATTAAAACAACTGATATTTCTTCACTCCCAAAAAACATTTTGATCGAGCACCAATCCTGAGCCAGGCACGGGGGACACCGAAGAGAATGAAGCAGATGAAAAGCCCAGGCCTTGTGGAACTTGGGTTCTAGCTGGAGGAGGAAGACGGCGAAGGGAGCATCGTGGCAACCTTCTGTGCGCTCCCCCACCCGATCCCCCGGCCTTCTCCGCCTGAGCTGTGCCTCCCTGCGGCCCACGCCAACGAACTCGCTGGGCTTCTTATCTCCAGTGGGGCTTGGCCGATGGCAGGAGGCCCTTGAGGCACACGAGGAGAATCAGGCTGTGGTGTTTGTTCAAAGGCAGCCCTCTCCGCGCCGCTGTGTTCTCCAGGCTCCTCTCTCAATCCCAGTCACAGCTCTTTGACTTTCCTCCCGCAGGCCTGGGGTGTCAATGGCTCCCCACCATCACCGCCGTTGCCGCTAGCCCCCCTGGGCACTACACTAGCCCCTGCCGGTCTCCGTAACCCTTGCCCGCACCTTCGTTAATCATCCGTTTAGTACAGTATCCTGAGATCACCCAGTTCAAGGATACTGTTTCTCTTCTAACCCGGACCAACACAAAAATGAAGAAATTACATAGTAACTTAGATCTTGGTAACTGCTGCTGAGAAAAACAAGGCAGAAAGAGGGTAAAGCATGCTGGGGCAGGGCCGGGGGCTGCTTTTTAAGCACCGTGGTCAGAGAAGGCTTCATCAGCGAAAGTGTATCACACTACATATTTGCATATCTTCTAACAGCTCTTCGCTTTCAAAGGACAGGAAAAGGGAGCAAGCCCATCAGAGTGGAGGAGCATCACTGATTGAAGCAGAGACAGGAGCAGAGGTGGAGGCTCAGGGGCCTCCCACTCCGGCGGCTGAGTCCGGCCGCCCCCCCCACCACCACCCCCCCCCCCCCCCCCCGCGCTGCTCCCCAGGCTGCACAGTCACCCTCTGCCCCACCGGCCGCTTCTGGCGCACCCCTGCTGCCCTAGGGCTCTGCGACACACAGACCCCAGGCTGCTACCCAATATTCAGTTCGGAATCCCCTCCAAGTTCTGTGTCACACCGTTCCAGAGAAACATAAAACTCTTCATCTCACCCTCAGGAACAGCTTTTACAGAACCATGATTTAGTGCTATGTCCTCATCTTTCACCCACTGCTGAAAAGAGAAAAAAGAAAAAAAGATGTGGCCTCATATATATTTGCCTTTTCATTGTTATTTGTAAAATTGACGTGAAGCATCTTGTCCCAATTTTTTTCCATTGTCTTCTTTACAAAGGTCCATGTGATAAATGACCTCAGGTCCCAGGGCCAGGGAAATGTTGCCCTCTCCTGATGGACTTAGATGTTCTTTCTACTGGACAGTGAGAAGTTTGTATTCCTTCATGTCTTCCCCTTGCCATTGACAAGCAGAAATTGGGAGCTACCGTATCTTTCAGACTATAAGACACACCTAGGTTTTAGAGGAAAATAGGGGGAAAAAATTGAAGCAAAAAACATCAAGATCAAAATTAAAATAAAAATTTTTAAAAAGTGGCAAAATATTTAATAACATAAATAACATAATATTTCACCAATGTAAATGTAAACAGAATTAATAGCAGCATTAACAACCATTATTCCTCTCAAATTTGGCAGGGAAGGTGGGAGGGGGTGTCTGTCTTATAGTCCAAAAAATACGGTAAATGTCATGCTAAATGGCTGTAACTTCTCAAAAATGTTTTCTTAATGTAATTTTTTCTTTTCTAATTTCTCTTCTGTTTTTTGTTATATATGTTTTATTTTATTGTATGTATGATTTTCTTATAGAAGTAGGTACACTAAATCAATATTATAATGGCCCTGATCAGGTGGCTTGGTTGGATCGTCATCCTGTAAACCAAAAAGTTTCGGGTTCGGCCCCTGGTCAGGGCACATACAGGAGACAACCAGTCATTGTTTCTCTCTCACATCACTGTCTCTCTCTCTCTCTCTCCCCCCCCCACCTGCTTCACCCTCCTCCCTTCACCTCTCTCTAAAATCAATAAACATATCCTCAGGTGAGGATTAAGATAAACAAACAAACAAATATTATAATGCAATTAAAATGTTTTATTTTGATTTTGGTTAACTATTTTTCCTAACTATATCCATATCAAAATATCTATAAATTATGAAAACTTCAGCCAATTAAATCATTTTTGTTTGTATGCTAACCAAAGTTACCAATTTGACTGATTTTTTTCTTTCCCACTCTAGAGACTGTGCTTCTTCATTCAAGAAAGGAAAAACAAGACTTCCAGGTAATTTTTTATTGCCAGAATTGGTGCTTAGTACTGAGGGCTAAAAGATGAGCATGATACAGACCCTGTCCTCAGGGAATTTACTGTCTAGAATTAAAGTTATTTTTCTTAAACATCCCATTTAGAACCAGTACTTATTCATAATTAAAAACAAATTTGCAAAAGAATGCATTTTTGAAGGCACCATTAGTTTTCCCACTTAGTTCTCTCCTGCCAACAGAGAGGGAGATAAAAGAAATAAAAATTCTAAACCTTCTACAACTGTAGCTTGCCCCCGCAGAAGCATGAGACTGTGTTTAAAATACTTCCTGCACTAAGGATTTATGGAGGCCGGCCAAGGCCTCTGACAAGCCCCTGGGGGCCATGCGGCTTCTGCTCTGGATCCATCCTACTTCCTTCAACATCAAATCCTCTTAAAACATTTAAAATCAATATTTGGCTTTGAAAGCCTGAAATGTATCTGCCTAACAGGTCAAGCTACATTTTTATATCAATCGTAATTCCTAGCAAGTTCTGTACCTTTCCAAGTTTGACAAATCACTTTATGCCATTGATAATGCAACAACTAACGACCAAGGTACTTCACAACCTCCAGGTTACCAATATGATCAGCCCCGCACACCTCCAACTTCTATACCATTCTTTCGTTTGATGAATATTTGCTAAGCACCTACAGTGTTCCAGGCTCAATACTATATGCTGGGATAAAGATGGTAAACAAGATAGATGTATCCTCTGCCCTCCTGGACCTGAGTTTAATAGAAAACACAAACAGTGAACAAATAACTTCCAAGTGTGATGAGGGCAAGGATTTTTGTCTGATGCCATCACTGCTGTATCTCTCATGCACATAACGATGCCAGACTCAATAAGCATTTGCTGCATGAACAGTGGGAAAGAGGAAGCAGAGGGATGCACAGGAATGTGTGCTGGGCGGGGGGTGGCGGGTGAGGGGGCCTCATCCAGTCTGGGTTGCTGAAGCAAATCATCCTAAAGAAGTGGCATTTCATCCGATACTTAAATGATGAACAGAAAAGGCAAAGGAAGAGTGATGGCAGGTGAAGAAGACTTTGTTCAAAGGTCCAGATGTAAAAGAACTAAAGTTTTATAAATGCATACAAACATACATACACAAAGTGGCTAATGTGGAAAAAGCTTAGAGTAGAGTGGCAAGAGATGGGCTTGAAAAGTTTTGTGGGGGTGCTCCACCCACAGGGCCGCCCCAGCCACCACGGATGAGAATAAGTCTACGCAGATATGATCTGCTTGGGGAGGAGAGGTGGCGGATCTCTCAAAGGAGAAGGGCCAGGAGCCTGTTCCTCAGTGGGCTTTTATTGGGTTTATTTGCATAGGAATACAGGGCGTATATGTAAAGCTCATCAATCATTGTCAGGCAGTAATAATCAAACAGTAGATAACATTCAAAGAACTCTGAGGGCTTATTTTGAGTCAGGGTCAGATAGTTAAAGCGCCATAAAACTTTGGGGAAGCAAACTCATTCTATGCTTGGACCTATATCATTTAAATTGAGGGTATTAGCAAAGCAGGTTTCATTGGATTTTATGCATTCTTTCTTAGGCCTGATTGCCCCAGGGAACCCACCCTTTCCAGCACAGGGCCACACTCACCTCTGGCATTGTTTCAGGCTTAAGTCAAGCAGGGGAAGTAAACCAACCAAGAGATTAGGAGACTTCTTGCAGACAGAATGAGGACTCAGGTAATGTCAAATGTGAGGGTCCATCATCCCTTTTTTCTATAGCTCCCCAAGTCCTTCCCTGAGGGACCCTTCATGACCATGCCTGTCTTAGGTCGTCCCTCCTTTGAGGAATCTTACCCATCATTGGCTAACTAGTCATCTGCCTGGGGCCAAGCAGGGTAAAGTAAAAGGGGGCAGAAGTGGTGCCCCTACAAGGAAGATAAGCTTTGTCTCCTTAATGGCTTATGGTCCCAAGGTCTTTTTACTTAGCCTTAGCCATGAGGGGTTACAGTTTCTAAAACCAGGCAGGGAGGTTCCCAGCAAAGTTCGATGTAAGTGGCAGCTCAGACGATCTCACCAGGCAAGTTATGAATTCTGTACTTTATCTTACAGGCAATGGGAAGGTACTGAAGTGCTTCAAGTAGATGGGTGATATGGTCAGATGTATTATTATTATTATTTTAAAGATTTTATTTATTTATTTTTAGGGAGAGGGAAAGGGAGGAAGAAAGAGGGAGAGAAACATCAATGTGTGGTTGCCTCTTGTGCACCCCCTACTGGGGACCTGGCCTGCAACGCAGACATGTGCCCTGACTGGGAATCCAATCTGTGACCCTTTGGTTCACAGGGCAGTGCTCAGTCCACTGAGCCACACCAGCCAGGGCAGACTTACTATTTTTAAAGATCCCACTATGTATAGAGAGAAGTCCTTGTAGCTGATGTTAGAAAGTTTTGTGATCATTTTCATCATCTTCCTGTTGATCTACAGACCATTTCCCCTTACTGCCTGCTCTATAGTGTTCAGTTTATAAGACATCTTTGTAGGAATCCTGCATCCCTCCTGTGTCCCCAGCTTCTCCCTCCAAGAGGGCAGAATTACTGTCTCCCAGACAGAGACTTCACTCACTCTTCCATGGCTTCTTACTCCACGCACCCTTTCAGTCACACATATCACATGTTGATCCACAGTACCATACACCTGTAACTTATATCCCAAGGTTCTCCTTTCTTCTGTGATGACTCAGTACCTATAATACACAAACCAGTAAGTTTAAACTCCTCTGCCTCAGAAAATATGGAGCCCTGCACAATTCTGAGAATACCCAGAAAATGCTCCCATTCCTCTGTTGTACTTTGCTCTCTCGTTCCAATCTGCTGCTCCCCAAATTTCCCTGATCATTTTTGGTGGCTCTTCATCATTTTATATGTTGTCCCAAAATTCTTTCAGTTGCAGGGGCACATTGCCCCCAAACACAGACCTCTCTTCATCCCCCAAAGCACAGCAGAAGACTTGGGGACAGAGGAGAGCTTCAGGGAAGAAAGGCAGAGCCAGCATTTGGTAATCAGCTCACTGTCACCACGCCCTTTGAGTGGGGGTCCGCCTTTGGCACCTCCTTCACACCCCCGCGCCAGCTCTCTGCTGTTGGAACCAGTGTCGGTTCAAACGAGTCTGGCTGTTGCCCAACCTCTCTCCATGTGTCTAAAGCCAAACATTCTTTTTTCTTAACACCAACCAGTGGGGGCTAAACCAGGAAGCCTATAATAACCTACAAGAGTTGCCAACCTATGCAGAATGATGATAGCTATTAACCCTGCTGAAGGAAGGAGTTTCACTCCTCTGTGACTCAACATTTCCCTTCCAGACTGGCCCTGGGATTTACTTAACTTGGCAAACCAAAGGCCTACCAAAGTGTTTCCTTCCAGACTGAGAAACAATCTTCCACTGAAAGACGCCTCTGCTACATCCCCCTAGAACACGGATGGGGGCATTGTTGAAATAACATTTTTATTTACTTTATAGATGTACAAATACGTTTATATATCAAAGAATACATACCCCCATACAATGTTTCTCAAATTTCCCAAACTAATTATTGCTAACAAGTGAAAATTCCCGGAGGAATAGGGAATGTTATCTCAAAGCAGCTTATGGCAAACAACATATTATTCATCTTCTAAAATTTACATTCTGCATGTTACTATAGTATGTTCATTTATATTTCAGTATATAACAATAGAAGGAAATACATTTAAACCCAGCCATAATATTATAAGCAAGATCCACAGAATTTTATTAAGAGTAACAAGAGGAAACCACAGGTTAGAGTAGTTGATGGGAGAGAGAAAAGAGAGAATTGGTCTGTCTCCTGTCTTCCAGGTGTTTTTCACTGGGATCTATCTCCTCCACTTCCACTGCCTGGGCAACTGCTCAGGACAATAGAGTCCATGCTCAATGGTGAGGGGCTTCTTTGAAGTCCAAAGTGGATGGAACCCCAGTGTATGTGGAATGCTGAGCAAGAAAAAGAAGGAAGTCATCAAGACACTCTGAGAAGTGTCACAAGGTTTGTGTCCCCAACAAGCAAGTTATACAAAAAGGTCAAAGTTCTACCATATTCAATGGGATGAAGGGGGTAAGTTCTACCCTTATAAGATGTCCAACAAAAAAGATTATCATCTTGATCCTAAAATGAACGGATTTCACATCAAGCCAACATTATTGTTTCTATAATTTGAATTCTCCAATTTATACAATTTTATAGCAGTTTCTAGACTGCAACTCCCAAACTTAGTATTTAAATATGTTTTCCTATATAGTTTCTAAGACGTTGTGCAATACTTTCCCTTCCCATTATGTTTTTGGGTGTTCTAAGTCAGGGACCAAAATAATACAGGGTCCAGCAGAAGTAACCCCTGCTTGAGGGTGGTTGGCATGGTAATAACATAGGTGTGATCATTTATAGTTTTTATTTGAACATTTCACCTAAATTGTCGTATGGTGTGCTTGAGTGTGATATTGCTATGTCACAGAATTACATACTTATCAGTTTGTAATAAAAGATTTTATAATAAAAGGTGGGCATTATTTATGCTGGACCCTGTATAATAGGTAAGAAAATGGACACTGGACAATTTACTAACCATTACAAGTCTCAGTTTCTTCATAAACCCCTTCTTTTATAATTAATAAATGAGATAATGCATTAAAAATGTCTTTTTGGCTCTTGCTGGTGTGGCTCAGTGGATTGAGTGGCACCCTGTGAACCAAGGGGTTACTGGTTCGATTCCCAGTCAGGGCACATGCCTGGGTTGCAGGCCAGGTCCCCGGTATGCATGCACAAGACGCAACCACACATTAGTGTTTCTCTCCCTCTCTTTCTCTCTTCGTTCACCTCTGTCTAAAAATAAATAAAATTTTAAATGTTTTTTTGGTAAATGCCTGGCATGTAGCACTTAAGAAATATTTTATATTGCACTGCCATAATTGTTATTATTAATTATTTTTCATGCCACAAATCAATTAATAAAGTATAGAATATACCATAAATGTTTAATAAGAAATGTATTGAGTGATCCATATAGGCTATGCTTTTGAAAATAATGCTTCTATACAAAAAGGAACACTTCTCTGGGTCTTTTTTGATTTATTTGTCAACAAAAGGGATTAGACTCAATTATCTCAAAACTCATAATGTTATTTTTATTAAAGTTATTGTTTTGTTGAAAAATCTACTTGCAGCTTCTTCTAGTTACTCGCGGACATAAATACAACAGCATGTACTATTATGGAGAAATTATGAAAATAAGCACTGGGTGTGTAAGATATGATTCATAGTTGTGACATAGATGATGCTCGCGTAGCTATCTAACTGCCATACCAAAATTGAATAGACAAAACTAAATCATCATCTTCTCCCATAAAACTTCTCTTTTTGTTTCTATCCCAATGACTAGTACATCCATCCATGGCAAATACCAGGGTGTTGGTCTTATCATTTTCATTAATCTCAGTGCATTTTGTTATTTCTATCATATATGTGTGTGTATCAGAATCCATCTAATTAGTCTCCATTAGTACCACTTAGTTCAAACTACAATCATGTTTCTCTTATAAGAACACAATAATCTCCTTCCTGTTTCCCTACAATTATTCTTGAATCCTCTAATTCATTCTCCAAATACCACAATATGCCCATTTTAAAATTAAATCTATCTCCCCCACTTCTGGGTTATAATCCCTCATTATCTTCTGTGGTCCATTTGATTATGGAAGAAAAAGTGCTCCCTCCCTCCCTCACCTGCTCCATGAGAAGTTTATCCTTCTGTGCCCCACTGATGCTGGGCATGGCCATGTGACTTGCTTTGATCAATGGAATGTTAGTTCATCTGACCCAAGCAGAAGCTGTGCCTGTTGCTTGCTCTCGGGCTTGCTGTTTTGTGCTTCTGCTATCAGAATGAGAAGAGCTTCCTTGGGCAGCCACCAGCCCTTAGGCCTGTGCTCCAGAGTGGTACAGGTGGGACCTCTTTAGCCCACCCTTAGACCTGCAGCCTGAAGCCAAGCCAGTCCATTCGACTTGTGTAACAAAGAAATAAATGCCCATTGTCTTGTGCTCTTGAGATTTAGTGGTTGTTTGCTATGCAGCAATAGCCAACTGATGTAGTTTCATGTAAAGTCAACTTAAAAATTCTTAATGTGACCTAAAAGCCTGAAATGGGTTTCCAGCCTCACCACGCAGCATGCTCTCTCTTCTTCGTCCCCATGCCAGACTGCAACCACTCTCTCAGTTCTTAAATATGCAGAGCCCATTCCCAGCCTGGACTCTTTACACATGTTGTTTTGTTGGCCTGGATGTTATTTGTCTGTCTCTTGGCCTAGCCAACTTCTGACTCACATTCTACCTCTCCTTCTATGTTCCTGCCTCAGGGAAACCAGCCCGAAAACTTCTCTTCACCCAAGTACCAGACGAGGAAGCATCCCTGTATTACCTATTTCCACCTCCCTCTATATCTTTCTTTCATAGCGTTCATGAAAAAATTGTAATTTATTAACTTGGGAAAACATAATACTTACTTAATGGCTCTTACACTAAATACTTAGCTCCATCACGTCAGGACAGTGTCAGTCTTATTTGCTTCTGCACCTTTATGACTAGCACATGCCTGGCACGATAAGTACTTGAGTAAACAATTTGAGTCACTCATACTTCCTTGATTGGAACAGACTAAAATAGTTTTTACACACTGTTTATCTTATATCAAGTGATGCCAATAAAACTATTATATTTTAGAGCCCTTCAATGTCAGGTTGTTTTGGTTGAGCAGACAATTTTCTTCTGTTTCAAGAATCCAGTCTATTGCTCATATTCTTGTTATTGCAATATGTTTAAGTATGTCACCAGTCTGAAATGACAGCTAACAATCTACCTTTTCCTTGTTCTATCTCTAGCAGAATATTTGACAAATTGGAGTGTGGTATCCCACATGTAAACAAAAATATTAAAAGAAATTATAACATGTCAGAACTTATTTTTTAATGTTAAGAGAATTTTCAAATTAAAATGTCACTAAGGGAGAAGGGTAAAGTGAAAATATCTTGAGTCCAAAATTGTGATAGAGGAGGAAAGGGCATATCAGGTAACTTAAAAAAAATCAACCTGTTATCCCATATGTGCAAGACATCATCGTTGCGAGAAAAAGAAAGGAGGTGGGGAGCAAAAGAAGGAAGAAAGAAAGGGGAGAAAAGGGAAAGAGGAAGGGAAGGGGAGGGAGAGAGAAAGAGAAAGACAGGAGGGGGCGGGGAAGACGACTTTCAGTATCATCAGGCCCACTGGTCAAAACGGAATAGGAACAGAAGCTCCTGTCTATAAAATAATGTCCCTCACAGGCCTCCAAAATTGCTGTTAAGGGGTTAACGAACAGTCTGAAGGCTGGAACTCTGCCGGCCAGGGCCAGCCGGCTTTCTGCTAAAGCAGCTGTGTAAGCAACAGAGTCTGTAACCTTCAGAGCAGCTGCTAGGAGCAGCAGAGAATGAGGGTCAGCCCACATGGGGAGAAGAGGTCAGATCAGCATTTTTATGCAGGAAAAGCCAAGGTAAACCTTCTCACAAGAGTTTTTTGAGGGCCTTCTATAGTATCTAAAACTCTGTCTTCCTATCACTATAAATAATTAGAAAATAAGACCAGGAAGGTAAATTTTATCAGGCTTCTTTTCAAGAATGACCCACTTAAATGTGCCTCAAAGCACCTGAGTTTCTATACCTGGGAACAAAGCCATCAGATGATAAACTAAGCTGAATCTTAAGGATTATTTGCATACTATGGCCAGATTCTTCTTCTTCTTTTTTAAGATTTTATTTTTAGAGAGAGGGGAAGGGAGGGAGAAAGAGAGGGAGAGAAACATCCATGTGTAGTTGCCTTTTGCACATCCCCTACAGGGGACCTGGCCCGTATGTAACCCAGGCCTGCCCCAACTGGGAATCAAACCAGTGACCCTTTGGTTTGCAGGACTGTACTCAATTCACTGAGCTACACCAGCCAGGGCTGACCAGATTCTTTTAAGTAATACATGTAAGATACTTAACACAGCACCTATGTAGTGAACACTTATGGTCTGGTCCACCCAAAATAACATCTGTTCCTGGGATGTGTTATTGCCTCTCCTTAGTCATAAGATTAAAAGAGAAATCACCATTTTCTTATAATTCTCCACTAGTCATCACCACTGATTGGGCCAAGGTTGTTTATCCAACAGAAACAAGATTAGTAAACATCCCACATCCTGGACTCAAGTTATTGGTCTGGGGTAGGATGGCCTGACATCTGTTGAAGTAATTTGAACTTTACCTTAGGCTGCAGTTTGTTTGTTTCTTTGTTTGCTAACTTGAGACAAGAGAGAGTTTTGGTCCCTCTTCAGTGGCACGTTGAGAAGAGAAGAGCAGAAAAGCTGCGACATCTGTCTCCTGCTACTTGGGTGGAAGTCGGTGTGGGAGAATGAAAGCGGCATGCCAAGAAAAGCCCGGAGGAGAAAGATGGACCGGCCGAGGGGCTGTGCAGTCCGGGTTCCAGCTGCCTCCAACACCAGCTGGATCCCGATTTCTGTCACCTGCAACCTGAAGCTCTGACTAACACACACTGATATCTGGTAATGACTCAGTAAATGATGAATGCTATTGTTGACTCTACTGACCGTATTTTACTTTTTTAATGTTTTCAGTGTCAACATTTCATTCATTTAATTAAGTTATTTATTTATTAATGTTTTGTTGTCGATGCTGTTACAGTTGTCCCAATGTTTCCCCCTTTGCCCTCCTCCACCCAGCCTGCCCCGCTTCCATAGGCAACTCTCCACACCTTTGACCATGTCCATGGGTCCTTTGTATATGTTCCTTGACTAATCCCTTCACCTTCTTTCACACGGTCCCCACCTCTGTCCTCCTCTCTTACAGTTGTCAGCCTGTTTCATGATTCTATGCCTCTGGTTCTATTTTGTTTGCCAGTTTATTTTGTTCATTAGATTCCACATGTAAGTGAGATCATATGGTATTTGTCTTTCACTGACTGGCTTATTTCACTTAGCATAATAGTCTTCAGTTCTATCCATGGTGTCTCAAAAGCTAAGAATTCCTTTTATGTAAATGTACCACAGTTTTTGAATCCGTTCATCTACTGATAGGCACTTAGGCTGTTTCCAAATCTTGACTATTGTGAGTAACTCTGCTGTGAACATAGAGATGCATAAATTCTTTTGATTTGGTGTTTTGGGAATCTTAGGGCATATTCCCAGCAGTGGAATTGCTGGGTCAAAAGGTAGTTTCATTTTTCATTTTTTTGAGGAAATTTTATACTGTTTTCCAAAATTAAATGACATAGAGACTAAAAAAGCAATTCAATGGATCAATGAATCCAAGAGCTGGTTCTTTGAAGAGATAAACAAAATGGACAAACCTTTAACTGGACTCATCAAGAAAAAGAGAGGACCTAAATAAATAAAATGAGAAATGAAAAAGGAGAAGTAACAACTGATACTACAGAAATACAAAGGTTTGTAAGAAATTACTATCTATATGCCAAGAAATTGGACAACCTGGGCAAAATGAGTAAGTGTCTAGAAACGTACAATCTTCCAAAACTGAATTAGGAAGAAGCAGAAAAATTGAATAGACTGGTAACAACGGGTGAGATTGAAGCAGTAATAAAAAAAAACTCCCGCCACACAAAAGCCCTGGACGAGATGGCTTCACAGGAGAATCTTACCAAACACTCAAAGAACTGATACCTATCCTTCTCAAACTATTCCAAAAAAATTCAAGAGAGGGAGGACTCCCAAACTTTTTTTTTATGAGGACAGTATTATCCTAATTCCAAAACCAGGTAAAGACATGACAAAGAAAGAAAATTATAGTCCAGTATCTCTGATGAACATAGATGCTAAAATCCTCAACAAAATATTAGCAAACTGGATCCAGAAATACATGAAAGAGATCATACACTGTGATCCAGTGGGCTTTATTCTGGGGATGCAAGGCTGGTATGATATTTGCAAACCAATAAACATGATACCTCACATAATCAAAATGAAATACAAAAAAACCACATGACCTTACAATAGATGCAGAAAAAGCATTTGATAAGGTGCAGCACCCATTTATGATAAAAACACTCAGCAAAGAGGGAATAGAGGGAACATTCCTCAACATAATAAAGGCCAAGTACGAAAAACCTACTGACCTTATTTTAGAGAACCCCCATCAAGATTCTTAATTTAAAAAGGGATTTCTCACATTTGTGATTTTTCTATATTGAATTCTTACAAATGTGTAAATGGCCAGTGATACTTTATGAAATATTTAATATAGCATCTTTTTTTGAAGGAGTGTATTTATATGCCTGGAATATCTAGTAAGTATGGGTGCCATAATCTGAGGTGATAATAGGCATAATATGGGAAGACACAAATTGGACTACTCCTTCATAAATGACAACAATTCTGAATTGAAAAAAATGAGTTATAGTGCCTGAAATTTAGACTGAGATTGTTGTTATATCCCTACAAGTGCCACGACAAGTTATTTATTATCTGATTATTCGTGTGGAGAATTTCACATACAGAATTATGAAGAAAGAATATATATGGCATATATGCTATTCAAATGCATCTAAATGTTGTCAAGCTCTAAGCAAAATAGCTTTGGTAGCAAAGAGTCCAAAACTGTTCCTCCACCTAGGCTGGGGCTAATCAAAAGTGTGAACCAGACAAAACTTACCTTCAGTGTTTTTCTCATGAGTACTAACTAGGTACGTGCATCTCCCAAATCTAACTGTGAACATATTTCTTAGGGAACTCGACTGTCAAAATTAATGGCTTCCTGCTCTGGACTCGGGTAAGACTGCGTTCCCATACTGCACAATACTTCTACTTTTCCTGCTGGGACACGAGCCTTTCAAGAGGAAAGATGTCTTTGAAAAACAATGTGCTACCCAAATTGATTGTTCTCTCCTCGAAAGAACTGAACTGAAATGAGTGAAAATTCAACAGCCAAAAAAATTACATTTAGATAAGCTCCTTGTATTTCTGTTCCCTGAGGACAAAAGCAGTTGCTGGTTTTGACCACGACCTAAAGTAAGAAATACATTTTACTTGGTAACACAGTAACATGTACATAGACACACAAAACTGAAACAGAAATTTCACAAAACAACATTTATTCTTAAAACAACTGACAAGCTCTAACATCTAGTCATTTTTTTATCTTTAATAATAATGGTTCTAATCCATTAAATTAATTTTATGGTCCCTAATGAGTCATGCCCCATAGTTTGAATACATTGTGCTAATGAAAACCTATGGCTTGGTGCATCTTTATCAGAGAAGGTGGGACTATTCAGTGGAATCCTCAAACCAGGAGAAGCCTCAAAAATGACCACTATGTCTCTTTGCTTACTTAACATACAGGTTGCGGAATTATAAAGTCACAGAAATATCAGCCCAGAAGCAAAATTTAGAGGAGTCAATTACTCCCTCTCAAAATATTTTTCTTGTACAGATTAAGAGATCTGTGTAAAATAAAATCTCGAAGGATCTATTCATTTCTTCCATAATTCATTGAGCACTGTGTCTAGGTGTTGGAGCTACAGAGGTAAGTAAAATATGCAAAGTCCCCACTCTCCTGGAGTTTACATTTTGGTGAGGGATACCGGGAATAAACATAGACATATCTAACACAAGTTCAGACAGTGATAAGTGTTGTGAAAGAAAAACAAAACATGGGAGGAGGCTAGGAAATAACGGGGGAGGGGAAGGGCTGTTTTAGGCAAAGGGGCCCGGGGAAGACTTCTCTGCAAAGGCGATATGTGAACAGAATCTGAGTTTGCCACTTGAATGTCTAGAAAGATGTATGAAGCAGAGCAAGCAGCAAGTGTTATAAGTATTTTCACTAAAGTGAGGGGGCTGTTAGGCAGGTGGCATGGTCAGTAGACTTAGAAACCGTACTTATGATACATAGATGAGCCCAAGCATAGCCCCTTCCAAGGGAAGCCACCTTGAACATAATCACTGGCCATCTGGTGGACATGGCAGCCATGAGTGTGACGTGTCCCACCCTCGCCTTCCAGCACGCCAGCCACAGCTACTTGGACCAGGTATGGTAGATCGGGAATTGGTTCCAATAACTGAATAGAAAATAGGGGTAATCGTTTGTTATGGCTTCAATCGTGTCCCCTTCCAAATTCACATGTTGAAGTCCTAACCTCTAATACCTCAGAATGTGACCTTATTTGGAAGTAGTGTCATTGAAGATGTAGTTCATTTAGATGAGGACCTACTGGAGTTGAGTGGGCCCCTAATCCACTATGACTGGTGTGTTCTTACGAAAGGGGGGCATTTGGACAGGGTATGCATCCAGGGAAGACACCATGTGAACATGAAGACGATCATCTACAAACCAAGGAGGCAGACCTGGAACAATTCTTTCCCTCATAGCCCTCAGAAGAGACTCACTCTACCAACCCCTTGATCTTGGCCTCCAGAGCTGTGAGATAATAAATGTCTGTTGTTTAAGCCACCCAGCTGTGGTACTTTGTTACAGCAGGCCTAGCACCCTAATACTTCTCCCTTGGGGAGGAGTCGAGTGTATTCTGTGTGTAGTACGATGGCTAACATGTGGATGAACTATGGACGCGTGGCTAGTCGACTGCTAGTTGACCTACTTCTATAACACTATAGCCCCTTTTTAGCTGAGCCAAATAACACCGTTTACTCTAGTACAACTGTGTGTGGCTGAGTCACTGAGTTCTGGCTAATGAGCTATAATCACATGTATCTGGTGGCAGCTTCCAGCAGCCTTCCTTAAAAGATAGCTGGCAGCTGTCTTTTGTCCTTTTTCCTGCACCCGCTCCTCCTCCCTGGTGGCTGTAGTACAGAAGTGACACTGGGAGTGGGTGCCATGAGGGATGGAGGGCCAGCATGTAAGGGCTGTGGGTAGGTGAAAGCTTTGTGGAGCAAAGTCATCGCACCAACACTAGGCTGCCCGTAGCTGGACTTCGATGGAGCAAGAAATGGCCTTGTAGCTTGTCCAAACCACAGTTTTGTTGTGTTGTGTTGTGTTTTTGCAGGGGGCATTATTACTACTTGCTGTAGAATCTAATCTTAACCAATACAAGCATGCAAAGTGCACACGGAAGAAAAACAGAACCCGAGGAAGGATATTAGTATAGAGGCAGAAAAGTCAGATTGAGAAGGAATAATCAAAGAGACAGGAGGAAACCAGGAGAAAACTGAATCTGGAAAGTAAAAGGAATATCTAAAAGAAAAGAGAAATAAAGCATCAGATATTACTGATTTGACTGGTATAAGGACCAAGAAACACCAAACGGCAGGCCTTGGTTTCTCAAACCTTCGTGTGCGTGATGATCTAGTGTCTCGTGAACGTACAGAATGAGATCTGGCGGTCCGGGGCACGCAGTCCTGGAAAGCTCTCAGGTGATGTATGTGCACGCTGCTGACACACACAGAGTGGCAAAGGTCTAGGCTACAGTAGGTCCCAATGTGGGGCTCTTGACCAGCAGCATCCATGTCACCATGGAATTTGTCAGACACGCACATTCTCAGCCCGGCCCCAGACCCAGAGCATGAGAAGCCCTGGGGCTGGGGCCCAGCAGTTTGTTCTAACAAGCCTACCAGGTGATTCGGATGCACCCTGAAGTCTGACAGCCACGGGTGAGAGCAATAATAATAACACCTGCCGCAGACGCTGCTCGCCAACTGTGGGCCAGGCCTATCAACACTCGTTTTAATGTTACTTTATTTGGTCCTCACAACGATCTCTTCATCAATGAGGAAACTAAAACTGAGAAGATGTTAAGTGCATTGCCAAGGTTACACAATGAACAAGTGGAGGATCCAAGAATCCACGTCAGTCTGACACCTGGGCCCATTCTCGGGCCACTTTGCCAGTTTACCCTTGAGGGTCAACAGTGATATCGCCATGAACAATTTCAGCAGAGCGTGAAGACGGAAGCCGGGCTGCAGTGGCTTTGGAAGGGAAGATGTGGGAAAAGTGAGTGTAAAGTCCTTTTCTAAAACTGACTTGGAAAGAGAAAAGAAAATGAAAACTAGAAGGTAATGAAGAGAGAGAGTATTTGCTAGCTTGCTTGTTTTAAGAAGGGAAACAGATAAAAGAAGAAAAGGGTTTGAGGATACAGGAACATGTTTGAGATTTCAAAAGATCGAACTGAGCACAATCAAGGGAGGGTGAATGAGGGAGGGAAGGTTATTGATTATGTTATACATGCTTTGAGGAAATAGGCTATTTAACCTGGAAAAGAGAGAGACTTCCTTAGGCAGAATATAAGAGTGAACTCTGAAGAGCTAGTAGGCCATCCTATAGAAAGGGAACAAATCTCATTTTTATAGCTCCAGAGAGTAGACCAGGGGATGGAAGTTAGAGGGGATAGATTTCACCTTAAAATGAGAAAGAATAGTCTAATGATTCAAGTTATTTGAAAACAGAATTACTTGCCCTTTGAGATGGTGATTTTCTTATTACTGAAAGCAGTTGGGGAAAAACTATTTGACACCCACGAGGCAAGTTGTATAAGGAATTCCTGTGAATTCACCAGGGGGTATTAACTCTACTAAAATCCTATGCTATGTTCCTACACTCCTGTTCCGTTAGGAAACCAATGAAGGATGGCGCAGCTTATGGTAAGGGAGGTTTTTCTTTGTGAAGTTCACGTCTTAGAGCCTTCCTGTTATAATTTTGAAGCAATGGAGATGGAAAAATAGGTGATTGCCTACATTTCTGACATTATCAAAACACTTCATGTATTTGAAGTAATTTAAGTCACCATTTGAACTTCAAGTTGGGGATTCTAATTTTTCACATTTTTACAGACCTTGTTTCTAAGCCTCCACTGACTTTTCCTAGATAATTTTGACTACATAAATAAGTAACTGGATTTTTCTACACTATACTGGAGCCCCTTCATTGTATATTTTCAGCATTTCTGCCTTTAGCAGATTTTGTTCGGAGCATTCTGCGACCACCACCCTGACTTCTAGGTAGGATGTCCCTGCTCCCATGTGAAAGGCCATTATTTCCAAATCAGAGGAAATCATATTTTGACAAATTTATGAGAAGAAAACCACAAGACCCGCATATCTCAACAGATCCTAAATCGAACCTGCAGAGGCTTAATTCGTTCCTTTTTTCTTTCCCACAGCCTAAAGACAGTGGTGTGACCTGAAAACTTCCTGCTGTCTTCACCATGGACACCCAAGCCATTGGAGAAGAGCCAAATCTAAAGCCCCTGCCCTCCTGGAAGATGAACATAACTCATCAAAGTAAGTGGTAGCTTTTGCGCCCACTGGTAAAAGGGCAAGACAAAGGCATCTGGGGCCAGTGCTGGAGAGTGACGCCATGGGCTGCACCTGGCGTGAAGAGCAGTTGGTCCCCAGACCACGCTGTAGATCGCAATCAGGAGTCGGCGTCGACGGAAGTGCTGTTTCCTCTGGGGTTCCAATGCACTGCTGCAGCGAGTGCTTTGTAAAACTTGACTTAAACTTAGATTTTGCAAAATTTTAGGGGACCAGAAACCGCCATCTCTCAGGGTAAACTGAAGAAATGGGGCATCAAGCCTTTGCTCTTGGCTTGTGGACTTGGAAAGATGGTTTCTAAGGTTACACTCAGGTTTTTAACTTGAATCACAATGTGTGGGTTTCCTTTTGAGAAGGTCCTTACTTTCACGTACCTTCATGATATTTGTTAGAATACAGCATACTTAATTGCATATACAAGTGTATGTAGATATGTGTGAGAGCGAATATATTATATATGTGAAATTTTGGACACTTATCTCTGAAGCTTCAGGTTGAAAGTGGGAATTTCATTTGATATATTGTCATATGATATTTACACACATAATATTATTAGTGACGTAGGAGAGAATGACAAGAACATGTGCCAAGTACTGTCCACTCCTTTGAAAGACTTCAAAGAGAAACAGTATTGTTAAATGGCGGTAATATATTGCCAATATGTGGGAGTTTTTCACACAGACTTTAAGGTCAATAAAGTTAACAAATAATATAGTCTAGAAAGGCAGAATTCTAGGATGTCCCTTGAAAATAATTGGTCAGTGAACACATACCGCAGTGTTCTCAAATGCTACTATACTTATATTTTCATCTTTGGAAGCACCAAATAATCTTCAAATGGGCCTTTTAAATTTAACGCCATCATGGCATTTTAGCTAAATTAGAAGAATTTTTGATGGGGTCATTATTCCTAAAAAGTTTCAAAAGAAACTAGTTTGAAAACTAGTGTAAAATATATACAAGATTTCTTTCTGATTCGACTTCTGAGTTGTTCTGTGAATCAGTTAGTTTATGCATTCCGTTTCTTCTTCTGAAGAAAGGGAGAGAAGGAAACATTTCTGTGTCCTGCCTTTGGAAGTAGGGCTATTAACAGGAGACCACTAGGCGGCAGCACTGAACTAGGAATCAAGAGCCTTGGGTTTGGTCTGGCTGGTCAGCAGCTGTGCCTCCTCCATTGTCATCTAAACCCGGGGTCCCCAACCTCCAGGTACCGTTGGACCTGTTAGGAACCCAGTTGCACAGCAGAAGGTAAGCTTGAATGTAATGCGCTTGAATCACCCCGAAACCATCCTCCTCACCCCAGTCTGTGGAAAAATTGTCTTCTACTAACTGGTCCCTGGTGCCATAAGGGTTGGGGACCACTGATCTCAACACTGAGCTTCAGTTTCCTCCTCATGGCCACAACAGACTTTTGATATATCTACTGTTGTTTTTAGGATTTTGCTGTGACTATGACCCACTTGGAGGGCCTCAAGTGCTGGGGGACATGGGGTGGGAATCCAAGGGTGGGCCACCCCAAGTCTGTTTGTTTGAGGGCAAGTGGAGCCTCCTGGGAACACTCCACTCTAAGGCACAATGGTATGGTCCGCGTGCAGGGAGACGCTCGGGAATGGGAGGGACTTGGAGTCCAGTCAGGGGTGTGCTACTTCCCCTTACATATAATG
The DNA here is from genome assembly GCA_039655065.1 of Glossophaga mutica. Taxonomy (NCBI): domain Eukaryota; kingdom Metazoa; phylum Chordata; class Mammalia; order Chiroptera; family Phyllostomidae; genus Glossophaga; species Glossophaga mutica. The sequence continues at coordinate 46,255,518 of CM077304.1, forward strand.
CAGGACATCATATGTTCAATTCTTAGGGCAGAGCATGTGAAGATAAATATCAGTCTGTTAATTTGTAAGAAAGAGGACGTTACTGTATTAGGGATCAGAATATTCCTATCTCTGCAATCAGAGCATTCTCACCCTTTGGGCAGCCTGACTCGGAAAGCCGAACAACAGTCAGAAGGCTGCTGGTGGACAACTGGCGAAGAGCATCTGGGTATGGTGCAACTGTCTCCCCCCAGACACTGTCCTGTGGGGACCAGAACTTTTGAAGTAGGATAGCTAAAGCCCCCTTTCTGTTCTTTGCGTGGCACACACGCGCCCACCACTGCTGTTTTGTGACATTAGTTTCATTCACACACTGTGAAAAACAATGGCCATGTGTCTTTAAAAGAAACTTGAATCAGTGATGACATCTCATGTTGGAATCCTGGGGTATCAGCAAGCAATGGCATAGATTAATGGAGCCGGACTGCCTGGGTTCAGCCAGGCCAGATGGGCAAATTACTCAATCATTCTATGGCTCCACCTTCTTTATCTCTAAAACGGAGAGAATAATAGTATGCGGTTCCAAAGTCGTCTTGAAGACTGAACCAGTTAACACATGAGGCATTGGACAAACTTCTTGCCATGTGATGAATACTTAGATTTTAGCTATTTTGAGAAGGTACTTGCCTTTTTCTTTGCAATTTGTTGTGGTCATAATGAACTTGATATAAGTAATTATTCATTGTGTTTCACAGCAAGGTAGTTTTATAACACAGTCAAGTAGTTACTATTACATGACAGTTAATGAGTTGATAGAGGCAATTTTTAACAGTGGTATTATTACTATTATCATTGTAATGAATCATCATACTAAAACAAAACTTTTTAAAAAGTTAATGAGCATGCATTTCTTAGGCACAAGGAAAAAACAGTAGTTCCCCCACCCCACCCTTATTTGTGGTTTCCTTTCTACATGTTCAGTTACCCACAGTCAACTGCAGTCTGAAAATGGTAAGTGAAAAAAATTGCAGAAACAAAGAATTCACGAGATTTAAATTTTGGGTCATTCTGAATACACGATGACATCCTGTGTTGCCTGCTCCAGCCACCCCCACCCCCCAATGGCGATTCGGCCCTTTGCCCAGCATCTCCACGCCAGAGACACTCCTGCCTGTGAGTGGCCATCTTGGTTTTCCAATCAGTTGTGCTATTGAGTGTTTGTGTTCAAATAGCTCTTATTTTACTTAATAAATGACCCAACGTGCAAGAATAGTGATGTTGGCAATTTGGAAATGCCAAAGAGGAGCCATAAAGTGCTTCCTTCAACTGAAAAGGTGGGTACAGCACAATGAGATTTTGAGGAGAGACCACCCACATTCACGTAACTTTTATTATAGTCCATTGTTATAACTGTTCTGTTTGATTATTAGTTATTGTTGTTAATCTCTTACTATGTCTAATATAACAAATTACATTCTATCATAGATGTGTATGTTTAAGAAAAAACACAGTCTATTTAGGGTTCAATATTATCAGTAGTTTCAGGCGTCCACTGGGGGTCTTGGAACATACCCCCATGGATACGTAGGACGACTGTCTCTACACCTGGGTTGAGTCTTTTTCAACAAGAGTCATGGTCTTCAAAGGGAGACAATATTGGTCACTGCCAGAGCTGTGCCAAGGGAAAAAAAGCTATGGGGACACATGTCGCACGCATCAGCAAAGTGCAGGGTGAGCCTTTTTGCATAGGTGTGTCCAGATGTGTCTGTGCTATCTTATTCCTATTTGCATTGTAGGATCAGAGTAATTAGGGAAAACAAATAGTTCCAAAGTGCTGGGTCGAAGTTACAAAATAAAAAGCAGAGGACAATTTTAAGCCCCATAAACGGAGCTTATTTAGCAATTTTAAGTAGATGCAATTGAATTTGCTTCTTTTGCAGTTGTTTTTGAATCATTTAATTCATGTAAAATATATTATTCGAAGCAATTTTTAATCTCATCTTTTAAGGGCTTAAGACTTAATAAGCAGAAAGCTAAAAATATAGTTAATGTGTAAATCACTGGTACAAATAATCGATAATAGGATTTATTAGAGAATATAATAGCCAGCATAACACTTAATCTTGAGTAACCGAGTAATTTGTAAAGGACTTCATGACTTTTAAAGAAATTTATAATCACATGGTTAGATTTAGATCATTGCTCTGGGTAATTTCAGGATATAAACTAATAAAAATATTATAGAATGAATTCTTGGTATTTGGAATATAAAGAGCTTGATTGATGCTGTGAAATCATTGTTTTAATTACACTTTCTTTAGCTGTTGGATTGTATCCACTGCCTTTTAGTGCCAAGCTTTGGGATTTGAGAAACCCTCTCCGCGTTCCCCTCTGCTCCTCGCACCCTCTCCCCGCAGTCTTGCCCTCCCAGCGCTGCACTCGCCCACCGCAGGGCGTGTCAGGGGCAGGTCAGGGGCAGGTCAGGACGCACTGCCACTAGAAACAAAACCAAAAGTCAACATTTGCTTTTCACATTTTTCAAAACAAGGATGTTTGGACGATGGTATGTATGAATTGGTATAAGAACCAATTCCTTTCCTGGGGAAAGGAATGAGAATGGGCTCCAGTTCCCCGAGAAACAGGCCCGCTGAGCACCCAGAGGCAATGCCCAGGGTCACTGTGCCTTCGGTGTGTCCCCACAGGTGACGGTTGGCTCTGGACTTAGCAGGTTTAGAAACTCAGTTTGGCCCATGTATCTAATCAGCCTCTTAGGGACTCACGTGAACCAAACCTTATTTCAGACTGTGCCATAAATCAAAACCTCAATTAATTAGGTTTCAGTGAAGAATCTGTAGCCTTTCCCTGCTACCGTAATATCTAAGCTGGCCAGCACAGTGTCACATTTTGCTCCCTGTTGGTGACCCAGGTCCCTAGCACAGTATTTTGCATATAGGTATTAAATTTCAAAAGAAAGGAAGAAAAAGAGAGAGAAAAGGAGTAAGACTAAGGAAGGGGTATAATTCTGAGTGAAACGTCATCCAGGTCATAAAAGCTTAGTATTCCATCTAGTATCCTCAGAAAACACTGTTGTGATGCACTAGTTTATGCTAGTTTCTCAGATTCCATTTTTCCCCTTGAGAAAAATAAAATTAATTGAATTATGTTAACCATTCAGCCTTGTTCTTCGGCCTTACTCCTTCTCTTTATAACTCAGTCTCTCTTCCTAGAGATTGCATGATAACTGATGAAGTCTCACCTTTTCCAGCCCTCCCTCTCAGGGAGTCCACGCTGGCCAGCTTGCTCAGACGTCCAGAACCTTCCCGGGAACTTGTTAATAAACAGTCCCTTTGCTCTTCCAATTTCAGGGTCCCCTTCCTCCCCTGTTTGTATAACCCACAAAAAGCATCTGAAGCAGGAGCTAAAGCTCCACTAGCAGATGACATATTTCACACATCCCCACCCCCCACCACACAATGGTAGTGATGGTACCGGCAAAAAAAGGGGGGGGATTTTTTTATATCCAATTTGTAAATTTCTATATTTGAAAGAAATTGCTCCTTGTTACTTCAGAATTATACACATGTATTAACAATACAAATCTCATCCTATCTGATTTTTGGGGTTCAGGGATGTGTAACAGTTTTCTATGTGAAAAAGTTAAAAAGTCCAACAATTCCCTTATTCTAACTCTTGATCCAAATCAGAACTATGCATACTTGAAACAAAGAGCCTCTTCACGGAGATCTCACGGCTTCCATTGGCTGATCAGTTTCCTGAATAGCTCTGAATTCTGCTCAGAAAGTAAGTGTGCAGGAGGCACAGACCAGATGGTGTCCCCTGGGTGAGGCCAAGGAACCCTGCAGGCATTTCCCTGCCCCAGGTCACAGCCTCAGACACGGTGTGCGTTGAATTGGGAGGGAGCATGCACAGAGTCAGACTTCTTCTTTTGCCTTTCCTTCCCAGCGAATGCCCAGGGAAGGTTTCCTTGTAATGGCTGTGACTATTATCGTTACTGTTAATGCTAAAAGTTAGAAGATAATGTTGAGAATTGTAACCATTGTGATGACACTCATAACGACTCGTATTAATCAAATTAATTAGTCCGTTCTGGTCAAGCCTTCTTCTAGAATTTTACAGACATTGTCTCATTTAATCTTCGGAACAATGCTGTGAAGTTTTTTCTCATTAAACAGTTGAGGAAATCAAGGCCCAGAGGGCTCAAAAACTTGCTTAAGATCACATGACAGTAAGTGGCATAACCAGTAGTGTCTGACGCCAGAGCCTACTTTCTTCACTGGAACTTTTGGCCTCTCCTAGCTTAATCCCGGGAAGGTAATTAGTTGCATGACGCATACCAGCAAGAGAAATCTGATTTCTAAAAATCTCCTTAGATTGCTTTTTACATTGACCCTTTGGTCAACCTTGACTTATCTAAGGGAATCTATATCTATATCTAATACACTTACTCACACACATATTCACAGTCTACCTTTATGCTCTGCTAAACTTTATCCCTTTAGGATTTACATCCCATCCTATCAAAGGGAAGGAGGAAAACTAGGAGAGGTAGAAGATAGATCAGTTACTTGTGTTACCGTAACAGCTTTGGGTGCAGCTGAGAGCCTTTGAAACTGTTGTATAAAATTAAGCTTCAGGATTATCTACTTCTTTAGTACTTCATTCATCTGGATATGATGAGATGAGTCAGCCAGTAGCCAAATCCCACTTACAATTGTTTGTAAGTATTAGGAAGAAAAACTTCATATATCCTACTACTGCCAGTTGCCCTAAGAACATTTGCTTTATCTTTTCTTTTTATGGTTGGAATTCTGTAAATAGAATTTATGAATAGCATTTAATCACTAGGAAATCATAGCTTTCCAATTTCTTATTATTGACTCAATTCTTATAAATATTTATAAAGGCCATGGCCGGTATGGCTTGGTTGGTTGAAGCATCCTCCCATGCACCAAAATGCTGCGGGTTGGATTCCTGCTCAGGGCACATACCTAGGCTGCAGGTTTGGTCCCCAGCTGGGGCTCATACAGGAGGCAACTGATTGATGTTTCTATCTCACACAGACACTTCTCTCTCTCCCCTCCCCTCCCTTCCTCTCTCTAAAATCAATAAATATACCCTTGGGTGATATATAATATATAATATATTATAATATTATAAATTTATAAATATATGCAATGTATTTGTATATAAATATCATATATAATAATATGGTATGTAATATATAACATATCACCCAAGGATATATTTATTGATTTTAGAGAGAAAGGAAGGGAGGGGGGAGAGAGAAAGAAATATATATCTCACCTAAGGATGGAGGATGGAGATATGTGTGTGTGTGTGTGTGTGTGTGTGCATCAGCTTTCATTATCTATTTTTTCCTACTTTGCTTTTGTATAACTTTCCAGAAATGGTCAACATTAACAGAAAAGTATGCTGTCAAATGAGGGTCCATCTATTTTTAATGATGCCTAGAGAAGATGATATTTCTTTCCCAACATTTTCAGTGTTCATTGAAGGAATTACTCTTTAATATCTAATTCCTATTCCTGTGGGTAACTTGCATTTCCTCCTGCTTCATCCCCTTGAAGATGGAGAATAATTTGTCATAGGAACAGGGAAGGGTTAACTTACATGCTATGAAATTTTCTGGGTTTTAGACATATGGAGAAGACCCAGAAGTTAAAGTTTAATAGGCCTCCAGATTTGGACAGCAATCAAAGATTTTCTCTATGGTAACAATTACACACACCAATGATCTGAGATCAAATATTTATGTCTTCCCCTACATGCTAGAGAACTAGCATTTTGCTAGTTACTGTTATTACCAGGGCAATTCAATGGATGGCAAAAGATTCTAAAAATGTCATTTCACAGTGGAAACTGTAAGAGAAAGCAATAACAAGCCTGGAACAGATTAAGTACAATTGGAAATGAGTCTAAACTGAAATAAAATACTGTATTTGAGTGAATTTCTTTTAGGGCTGAGATTTTAACTTCTACTGAAGAACTGTCATCTTGCCTATCACTGAAACACAACAAAAAAGACAAAGAAGCCTGATGCTGGCAGGAAACAAAAGCTCTTCTTCATTTCCTAAAAGTACTTTCTTTTCCAGAAGTATAGTTTGACGAAGACTCTTTCATTATGCCTTAGGGGAAATGTAAGCATTTTAAAAATAAAGTATAAATCATACTTTCCTTTGGAAAAACTGTCTCCTTTGTCGTTGCAACCTAGAAAGCACTAACAGTAACTTCTGCTCATGCAGGACCCCACCAAACACCACCAATGTCTCATCTACCTTCAAGGGCTAGAGCTTTCTTCACATTGCCATCATTAATCACCACAACTGTGGTCACCACATTACTAATTGCTATACTGTAATATCTTTGGGGGTACAATCTTTCAGCCAATTCCCCCAAACTAGATCCTTTTCAGGAACTATTATAGAGATGTCCATGGTTTAAAGACTTCCATTAAAGTGTTATATTACCATTCTTTCATGACTTCATTTCTTTTCTGTTCACATTTCTGGTTGTTTTGTTTGGTTCCATGGAAGCTGTGAAATTGTTATTTCTTCCCATTTGGCTCCAAATATACAACCCAACAGACCTCTCTAGGATCTCTTCAATCTCCACTGGGACCTCTAAACTGAGGATGGCTCCAATGAAGACATGGTCCCTTGGAAAAGTGCTTGTATAGTCCAGAAGGGCGCACAGGACCAAAGACAAGAGAAGATAACTAGTAATAGAAGTCAGCTCTGAATGAATAGTGTGCCTGGACAGAGTTCAAAGGAAGGAGAGGATGCTGGGTCTGCTGGAGTCTGGGGAGGCTTTGTAGAGAAGGTTCTTGTAGGGATAAGGTTCCCTGGTAGCAGAGGCTGGGGGAAAGTTGATCTCTAGATGATGTAAATAGCTAATGTGAAGGCTGGGAGGATGGATGAAATAAGGATGCTCATGGAGCAGTGAATAGATCTGTCTGTCTGTGATGGGGTGATTTTGAAGACAAGAAGTAGGACATAAGGATGAAAAAGGTTACGGCAGGCCTTGAATGACAGGTAGGAGATTTGAACTGGATTCTCCACCCCTATGGGAGTTGTTAAGATCTCTGGAATAGGGAAGTGACAGGATGAAGGTGGAATTTTAGGAAAATTGATGTGGAAGAGACATGCAACACAGGTGTGAGAGGAACAGGAATTCCCTCCCTAGAATGGGAAGATACATTAGGAATTCCTATAAAGTGTCAGGCACCATTCATTCATTAGCAAGCATTTTTTGAGTATTTATTGTGCGATGGGTACTATCCCTAGGGCCCAGGAATACAGTAATTAACAAGGTGGGTCCAGATTTAGTAGGGCCTGAAGTTCAAACAATTTGGGGAGCCTTCTTTTAGAGAAAATATATACAAAATTAAGTATGGGGTTTTAAATTTTACTTTGAAAATGAAAAAATATATAAAACAAAAATTGCCACATTATAGAGACAGTGGTTTTAAATGGACGTGATAGTTTTTATCCCTTTTAAAATTAATTAATCATTATTTCTTTCTTTGCCAAGAATATGCAAACATGATTTATTCCTTTTTCATCCTAAGATATAATTTCAAGAATCTCTGTTTATAGGAGTGATGGAGGAAAAGAAACCTTTTTTTTTTTTTTAAGGCATTTCACTCAGTGTTCCTGACAGACTCTTCCTGCATTAGCCAACTTTAACCAAATCTATAGTGTGCTGCACTCTGCTGCCTCTTAAATATCTTCTCTTAAGGATTTGGCAAGGAGATGGCATTTTTTTGAAGTGGCTGAATCACAAGATCAGGCTGCCAGAAGGTTGAGATGTTCCCAGGAAAACTGGTGTGGGGTATGGGGTAAATATCAGAATCTATAGGAATAAAGGTTAAAAAATAATACCCCTATGTTTCCAAAAAGTTGAACAACAATTCAAATTGCTTACTCCTAAACTATAATAATAAAATGTTGCTATTCTGCACTGCAGACAAATGGATGGAGATCCAGAGCCAGAGTTCTCTATCTTGTGTGTAAGAGGCAGTGGCATGAAATTGGATTCAAGCAAATCTGAGTTTTAATTTCTGCTTCATCATTTACTAGTTGTGCCAGAGACTACCAACTGCTCTACTCACTCATCACCAATTTATTGTTTAGCAGGGCACATGTCTGCCCAGGCATAGGCTACATTTATCAGCCTCCCTTGCAGCTAGGTTTGGCCATACAACCAGGTTCAGGTCAGTGGGATGTAAGCAGAAAGGATTTCTACATCTTCAGGCTTGAATATGCATATGGTAGTGACCAACCTTTGGCCATGCAGGACATGTCAGTGGTGAGATGAAGGGAAACTGGATCCTGGAATGACTGCATGGAGTAGAGCTGCTCTGACAACCTACAATGCTCACACTGGGGCTATTAAGAGAAAAGCATTAATTTAGTTAATTAAGCCACTGTACTTTATGGTCTTTTTATTATTGTAGTTTGAAACTATAACCTCAAAAATATACTCGTTAAGTGCCCTTTTTGTTTTACCCTTCTGGATCTCCATTTCTTTTCTTTTAAACTGAGCATAACGTCTATTTCACATCCTTGTTGTGAGGATTAAATGGGAAAATGCATGGGAGAACCACATGAGAAGTGCTTGATACATATTTGTTGTCTTCCCTTCATTCATTTAGGAGTATGCATTTTATGTTCCTTTTCAGTGGACATAGAGAATACAGAGATTTAATGTCAAGTTGCTGAATAAAATGATCCACACTGTACAGGAGATACTCACTCTAAGATACTTGAAGTGTTCTTTGAATAAACTCAGGAAATAACCATATTAATCAGATGAAATCCTGTTGATCCATCAACAGGTACTCAATTAAATCTGAAGTATATAGCACAAAGCCTGGTAAAAAGCAGGCCTTTGATAAATATTGATTGAAAGAACAACTAGTCAGCCATAAACCATTGGGAGAGGAAGCTGGAAGTGCTCAGGATTCTGAGTGACAACACTCCCATTGTGAGGGCTGGTTGACGTTAATCCCTGTGAAAATACCTAACAAATGCATGACATACATATAATGGTGCTCAATAGTTTTGATGAGACTATAATGTTCTTGTGGACCAGTTCTCTGTCTTGTTTTCTGCTGTATTCCAAGTACACAGCACGTAGTAAGACTAAGTAAATATTTGTTGTGTGAGAAAAACATTCATATGAAATATGAGTTAGCCATTTTCACTTCCCTCTTCAACCCTTACCCCTGCCCCAGTGAATAAGGAACTGGCATGCAAAAGTGAAGCAAGTCGCCCAAGTTGGCCCAGTTAATAAGTAGCAGAATCAAGATTTGAAGCACACCCAGACCTTACTGGGTTCTCATTTTGAAGTCTTTCCACTTTAAACCTAGGTAGATACTCCTCTTAAGAGCAGTCTTTGAGACCACCAAGATATTTGTGTACCAATGGATGAAGAAAAGCAACTTGAAGGAGAAAGGGAAATTAGGTAGTTGGAATACTTTCTTTTCTCTCTTTCTTTTTTTTTTTCTTACAGATTTGCCTAGGTCTTAGATAACACTATAACAGTGGTCATTCTTTCATTCTTTGCTTCTTATGTGATATAAACAGTTCTAAAGGACCCCCTCCCATTTTCTTTCACCAATCTATGGTATAACTAGAAGTTTTGAATCCCTATGGGAAAAAAGGTTTCTGATAAGTGGCCAGATTAAAAACCCCCCAGCCTTCAACCCTGGGTGGGATTTACACTAGTGAGGAGAAAAAGGAGAAGCCACCAGCAGGGCTATCGTGTTCTAACTCTAGCTGATTCGCAATGCCCTTGGCATTGCATCATAGATATCAGAGCAACAGATGAGCCACTGATCCTGACAAGAAAAGTTACTACTCTTCAGCAAGGGAATAAACAGAACTAGTTCCCCTCTGCCTAAGTTGGGTGATGAGTTGATTATGAATGGTTTGGTTAGGACTGGCTTAAGATGAAATTCTAAAGAGGACAAGGTTTTTCTCTTCAATGTACCTCCCCTCCCAATGTATTTACACTCCAACTGTTTCTAGAGACGTACGGTTTTTAGCAACTATCTGATAAGAAAGATATTGGCCAACTAGGTCTTAGTTGGATGCTTTTGCAGGAATATTTGTATATTTAAAAAGCTGGTGAGGATGAAGCCTACCAGATGGGAGAGAAAGGGCCCTGTTGAAAGGGCCCTGTTACAGCCCTTTCTCTCTGTTTATATTCCGAAATGCTTCTTCCATGATATCTCTGGACTGTTAGCTAACTTGAAAAATAGAAATGTGTAATTGAGCATCCTTCCATATTTCTTCTCAGGACCTACTCACCCACAATAAGATAACTTAATAGTTATTTGTATTAAATAGTGCATGTGTGTGTGCGTTCCCATGTTTAGAAAATTTCTACAAGTATTTTGTGTTTGGTCTAAGATATCCATGATGACATTTACTTACTTAATACTTTTTTAAATCCTCACCTGAGGATATGTCTATTAATTTTAGAGAGAGAAGAAGTGGGGGCAGGGAGAGAGAGAGAGAGAAAGAGAGGATGATGTGAGAAACATTGATTGGCTGCCTCCCATACACGATATGCACCCTGGCCAGGAAACGAACCTGCAACCTAGGTATGTGCCCTGAATGGGAATAGAACCTGCAAACTTTGGGTATAGGGGATGATGCTCCAACCAAGTGAGCCACCTGGCCAGGGCTACTTAATTAATAATTTTAGTTAATTAATACATTTTTCTTCCTGACTTTATTCTTTATTTTTAACCCCTTCCTTTCCCTATCACTTGTTCCTCTTTTCCTCTAACTTGAATCACAAAGATGGACACTGTTCAGGGTTGGCATTTGAAACCATATGAGTTCCCTTCCAATTCTGCCCCTGGATGTGGAGAAGGAAGATCCTCTTAAGATTTTACTATTCTGGGTCTAAACTTGCAGACACTGTTTTGTGAGAAGCTGTAGCCACAAAGGATAGTAGTAGAATCTGCCTTCAATCTAACTTGGTTCTCTGGGCCATGATTACTTATGCACATGAATGCTTTGCATCCACGTAGTAATCAAGGTGGTGAGATATACAGACAAGGAAGACTCTGCCCTCACCTAAACTCTGTGCCTTTGAGGTTTGGATTAGATCCTGATAGGAAAAAAAAATTGGTCTCAAATTAGAATTTATCAGGAAATATAATGGAACAGAAATGCATTTGGGGAGGGGGAGAACTTGGGGTGGACTGAAGTTTAAATAGTTGACTTGGTGAACAAGGGAGAAAAAAACATGAAGCCAGTGATATTTTGAAACTTACAGGCCTTTGGTAAAAAACGCTAAACCTCTGTTTTGTTGTCTCGCTGCTCTGTGTATGGGAGACCGGGGTGCGGCTGGCAGGGAAGTGCGCGCCGGGCAGGTTGGCAGCACCCCAGGGGAGGGGAAGCAGACTTCGGTCACAGAAGTTCCTCGTAAAAAAGAAACTAGGTTACTTCTTTTCACACCCCATTTTAAGAATGTAGTCCACTTTCTACAGTTTTGGAGGGCGGAGGGCGGAGGGTGGAGGAGGTGTGGCGGCAGCAAGTGGCTGGCAGGACCAGGCGACACTAAACACGGCACTGAACAGGCGTGCGCGTCCTTAGTAAAATAATAACCCACAGGTAGAAAGATAACGAACATTCTTGAAAGTCACCCCAAAGTATAAAAATGATGCATTTATGACTATTTAGGAACACTATAACTTACATACATTACCGGACACAAAATTTATTATTGATTTAAAACCTTTTTATTATTGTTACGGTGCTTAGCTGATCTCTCATTTCTGGGATCCAAGAGATACCCGACAATCCTTTATTGACCACACTGTTCTTCCCCCAGTGTCAACAGCAGGCGGGAAGCCGCAGCATGTTCTCAGGCCCCTTTGGCACAGCAACCAGCGGGAGCTTCCCACGGGAGGGAGGGTCATGTCACGTCAAGAATGAGGCTGCTTCGCTTTGCAGTAAACACTGTCGGGCCAAACAAGAGATAACACCTTCTGAGACATTTCGAGACTTTTTAATTGTTATATAGCTATATCTGGATATCTATAGAGATATAGATATATAGATATACACACACATATAGATATCACAGTGTTGGTTTGTTTTATGCCTTTACTATTGGAACATAGACTATAGAAAGATACTAATGCAGTGTTTTACATTCTCAAATTAAGGAGGATCCCATTTTCCAACACAGTTAAGGCCTGCTTTGTGAAATAAAGATAAGCAAAATTCATTTTAGGAGGGCCTCTGAGAGGCTTCATGAATCTGCAGGAGGGAGCGCAGTGCAGAACATTTCCCTAATGCATTTCACCACCAAGCTCTATTCTCTTTTTCAATTTTTTTCTTTAACCGAGTCCTAGCAAAGTCCTAAAATACTAAACTAAAAGACTTCCTTGGAAGCTCAACATGTCATTAATTGAACACATATTTTGAAACCAGTCAAACAGCAATACTTAACAAGCACCATGCACCATGCACTGTCTTAGCTGTTGGATATATTGGGGTGAAAGACAAAATTCTTGTCTTAGGTAAGCTTACATTTACTGAAGAAAGACAGGCAACAAATGAGTGAACAAATAAGAAAGTACCACAAGTGCAGTGGAGAAAATAAACTAGCCCAATGTGACCCACTTGAGCTGAGAGCTGAATGAAAAGGAGGAGGGAGCCTTGTGAAGACTAGGTGGAATCCTTTGAGGAAGGAAGAAGAGCAAATGCAGACGTAGGTGTGGAAAACCGCTTGGCTGTGTGATTCATAGAAGTGGAAGAAGATGGGGCGGCTGGAGAGGCTCCAACAAGGGGACAGAATGCAGGGAGGTGCAGGCAGGCGCTGGCAGAGCCTGGTGCAGGAGCATGCTTTCTCGAGCTGGAGTCAGTGGTAAGCCACTGGAGCCTCTTGTTTGGGGTTTATTTGTTTTTCATGTTTTGTTTTACTTGTTATTTTGAAGTACTTTCAAATTTACAGAGAAGATGCAAAAACATACAAAGAAGTCTCATATATCTTCTACCCAAGTTCCCCTACAAATCCATGGTGCAAGCATATAAATTAGGGAATTAATATTGCTATCAGCTAAGAGATCCAATTTAATTTCTGCAGTTACCCTAATAATATCCTCTATAGCAAGGTGTTTTTTTTTTTCTTTTGGCACAGGATCCAATATAGAATTATGGGTTGCACAAATCTTGTATCTTTTTAATCTACTTTGATCTGGGATAGTTCTTCTGAGACCTAGACATTTTAAAAGATCGCAGGGCGATTATTTTGTAGAATGCCCTTCAGTGTGGGTTTCTTTGATGTCTCTTCATAATTAGATTTATTCTCTGCCTTTTTGGTGGGAACGTCACAGAGGTTATGCCTTATTCTTCTTAGTATGACATCGAAAGTCACACGGAAGATCAGCTGGGAGTTTGCTGATTGCTTTAGCCATAGATAAAGGTTACTTGGATCAGGAGTATCATGGAAGATTAAAAAAAGGTGGGGGTTAAATGCATATGTGTTTGGAGATAGGGTAAACTAGACTTCTTGAATAGACTGGATATTGATATGAGAGAAAAAGAGGAGCAAAGATTGACTTTAAAATTTTTGACCTAAGCAAGTGACTAGCTGTTACACTGTATTATCTAGTGCCATGTAACAAATTACCTCAAAACATAATCACTTATTATGTCTTCTGGTTTCGGAGAGTCAGGAATTCAGACAGGTCACAGCAGAGACGGCTTATTTCTGTCCCATGCTTGGAGTCTCCATTGGAAGGCTCAATGCTTGAAGGCTGAAACAGCATGTATAATGGTTAATGATGGCTATCAGCTGATTACCTGTGGCAGTCAGCTGAAATGTACACATGGCCATTCCATGTGATCTGAGCCTTTTCATAACATGGTGTTTGGCTTCAAAAGTTGGGCATCTTGAGAGGGAGGGCCAAGCTCCACCCTTTCTATGGCTCAGTCTCAGAAGTCACATAGCATCGCTTCTTCTGTACCTTATTGAACATGGCAGTCACAAACCCTGGCCAGATGCAAAGGAAAAAAATGCAGAACCTACCTTTCAGTGGGAACAGTGTTAGCCACACTGTAAGAAGAGCATGGGAAATGGGGTAAGTATTTTGGTGCAACTATCTTTATAAAATACAATCTGCCCTAGGTGCCATACACTAAAAGGAGACAACATGGCTAATGGTGTTTGGGTGGTGATAATAAACCTATTTTCACCCAAGTAAGACTGTAGACTAGATATTTGGGTATAAGAATTTGGAATCCCCATGAGATGTCCAGGTTAGGGATACAGAGTTAAAGGTCATCAAGGTATAGATGGCAGTTGGAAATCGTAAGACTGGGTAAAATAACCCTAAGAAAGGGTGTGGGGTTGAACAGAGAGCTGGAGGGCTGGTAGCAGAGGAGAGGCTGTTGGGTGTGCGGGGAATCCGATGCCTGAGATGTCCTAGAAGCTCAGAGAAGAGTTTCAAGAAGGAGGAAGTAGAATCATTTTTATGAAATACCTCCCATGCTAGGATTTTAATTTTTTTAATTAAATTTATTGTGATATTAGGTTAATAAGATTATGTTTCAAGTGTACAGTTCTATGCTACATCATCTGTATATTGCATTGTGTGCCCCCCACCCAAAGTCCCTCCATCACCATATCCTTGACCCCCTTTACCTTTTACTACCCACTACTCCTCTTCCCTCTGGTAACTGCCATACTGTTGTCTGTGTCTGTGAGTTTTTGATTATTTTTCTTGTTTGTCCATTTGTTGCTTTCAGTTTTATACCCCACATATGAGTGAAATCATATGGTTCTTAGCATTTTCTGTGACTTATTTCACTTAGTATGATATTCTCGAGATCCATCCATGTTTTCAAAAATGGCAGTATAACATCCGTTCTCATAGCTGAGTAGTTTTCCATTGTGTATATGTACCACATCTTCTTTATCCAATCATCTATAAAATTTCAGAGGCTTCATATATAGCGTAAGTTATCCATACAAGGTCCCTCTCCCAATACAAATAATTAAAATATGACTAAAGAATTAAACAAACATTAACAGTAAGGTATATTAAATGCTAGCATGGGAAAATAAAGGATGCTTTGCAAGCATGTATCAGAGGCATTCAATATAGACTGGGAAACATCAGGGAAGCCTTTTGGGAGGAAGCAAAATTTAAGCTGACACCTGATGGATAGGTGAAAGTCAGTTTAGTATGGGGGAGAAGTGGTCCAAGTAAAGACAACAGCATGTGCAAAGTCTTGAAGGTATGATAAAGAGCACAACCTCAACTGAAGGCTCTGAAGATGCTGAAGAAGTGTGGAAAATGAGGCTTAAGATATGGACAAGCTCAAGACTGATTTGAAGTCATTTCATCCAATTTTCATGTCAAGATCAGAGCAGGAAAAGTGGATTGGAAAGGATAAGAAAAGAAGTCAGGAGGCTTCAGCAGCAATCCAGGTGAGAAATAGCTCCAGTGATCTCAGTAATTCCACACCACCAGAATATACAGCTTTCTGGTCTTACCACTTTTTTGAGTCATGTCCTTACTGCTCTATCCTTTGGATCCCGTTAAAAGCATCCTTTTGCTTACACCATCAGCTCCCACCTCTTCTTTCCCTCTGTCAAACTTACCTGATATAACTAGGAATATAACCTTAGTTATAGCCATGTTTCTCTTTTTAATACATGGACCTGAGTAACAGAATGTGACTGGAAAAAATATGTGACAATGCTGACCGGTTTCACTTTAAATTCATGACCTCATGTGGGTCCTTGGTGTGATCCTATGTATTTCTCTAGTCCATTTACTTTGCAGCTGTCGTAGGTAACTATTCCAAACCTTCCTTTCGCACAAACCTCCCTCCACATTCTCATCTCCTACTAGTGACCTTTGTTTTCTATTTTACTAACAAAATAGAAATTATCCAAAGATAGTTTCTGGGCCTTGAGAACATTTTGTTAATAAAATAAGCCAGTCATAAAAATACAAATACTGTATGATTTCATGTATATGAGATATCTATCGAACTTGTAGAAACAGGAAGTAGGATGGTGGTTTCCAGGGGCTGAAGGGAGGGGAAATTGGCACTTGTTCAATGAGTAGAGAGTTTCAACTTTTCAAGATGAAAAAGTTCTAGAGATCTGTTGCACAGCAATGTGAATATATGTAACACTACTGAACCATACACTTAGAAATAGTTAAGATGCTACAATTTATGTTATATGTTTTTTACCACAATTTAAAAAAACAGCTTTCAGACTTCTGGCCAAAATAGAGGCATAGGTAGATATGCTTTGCTTCCTTGCACAACCAAAAGAATGATAACAACAAATTTAAAAAAAAAAAAATAGAACTTCCAGAAAAGTGAGCTGTATGGAAGCCTAAGAACCAAGGAGTTAAAGGAGAAACATTCACCCAGACTGGTGGGGGGACAGAGACAGGCAGCTGGGATGGAGAGGACCCATCACAAGGTGGTAGCTGGTGGACCAGATGGTACCACATTTGCATGCAGATAAGCCAGCAGGAACAACTGGGGAGCAAGACAGACTGTGCAACTAAGGGTTCCAGTGTGGGAAACTAAAGCCTCAGAACCTCTGGCTGTAAAAACCTGTGAGGAGTGGAGTGGGAGAAACTCCCAGTCTCATAGGAGAGTTCATTGGAGAGACCCACCCACCCAGGAATCAGAACAAGAAGGGCCCAATTTGCTTGGGGGTAGCGGGGGAAGTGACTAAAAGTGGGTGAGAGCAAGCAAGTGTCATTGTTCCCTTTTTGACCCTTGCCCCACATACAGCACTGTAAGGCAGCCAAGTAGGTTGCCCTGCCCTGGCAAATACCTAAGGCTCTGCCCCTTACAACATAAAAGGTGAGCTGACACAAAGAAATATGGCCTAAATGAAAGAACAGATCAAAACTCCAGAAAAAGAACTAAGCAACAAGGAGATAGACAACCCATCAGATGCAGAGTTCAAAACACTGGTAATCAGGATGCTTACAGACATTGAGTATGGCCACAACATAAAGGAAGAAGGGAAGCTATATAAACTGAAATAAAGAAAAATATACAGGGAACCAACAGTGAAGGTAAAGAAACCAGGACTGAAATCAAAGGTTTGGAACAGAAGGAAGAAATAAACATTCAACTAGAAAAGAATGAAGAAACAGGAATTTTAAAAAATGAGGAGAGGCTTAGGAACCTCTGGGACAACTTTAAACATTCCAACATCCGAATAATAGGGGTGCCAGAAGGAGAAGAGGAAGAGCAAGAAACTGAAAACTTATCTGAAAAAATATTAAAGAAAACTTCCCCATTTCCATGAAGGAAATAGGTTTGCAAGTCCAGGAAGTTCAGAGAGTCCCAAAGAAGATGGACCCAAGGAGGAACACACCAAGATACATCATAATTAAGTTACCTAAGATTAAAGATAAGGAGAGAATCTTAAAAGCAGCAAGAAAAAAGGAGATAGTTACCTACAAAGGAGTTCCCATAAGACTATCAGCTGATTTCTCAGAAGAAACCTCACAGGCAAGAAGGGGCTGGAAAGAAGTATTCAAAGTCATGAAAAGCGAGGACCTATATCCAAGGTTACTCTATCCTGCAAAGCTATCATTTAGAATGGAAGGGCAGAGAAAGTCCTTCCCAGATAACGTCAAGTCAAAGGAGTTCATCACCAAGCCCTTATTATATGAAATGTTAAAGGGACTTATCTAAGAAAAAGAAGGTGATAAAAAATATGAACAGTTAAATGACAGCAAACTCACAACTAGCAACCACTGAACCTAAAACAAAAATGAATTAAACAAATAACTAGAACAGGAATAGAATCACAGAAATTGGAGATCACATGGAGGGTTATCAATGGGGAGAGGGAAGAGGGAGAATGGGGGAAGAGGTACAGGGAATATGAAGCATAAATGGTAGGTACAAAATAGACAGAGGGAGGTTAAGAATAGTATAGGAAATGGAGAAGCCAAAGAACTTATATGTATGACCCATGGACATGAACTAAGGGGGGAATGCTGATTGGAGGGGGGCTGCAGGGTGGAGGGGGGTAAGGGAGGAAAAATGGGAGAACTGTAATAGTATAATTAATAAAATATACTTTAAATAAATAAATAACGTTCAATTTTTCAATCTGGCTTACCTTCAGCTAGGTGCACCATACCCTCCCCAGGCCCCCTGTCTCTGCCACCACTTCCCCTAATGGTCATGGGGCCTGAAGCCCTTTCGTATTCATGCAGAGGTGCCAATGAAAACAAGCCAGAGATTTATGCTGAGTTGCTGCCCTAGTAAAACCCCAAGGCAGAAAAGTGTAGAGCATATCTAGTGTAGAATATTAGAGCTTTTAAAGACTGCAGTCCAGAGCCACGGAAGTTGCTATGTGAGGCCATCACTAACGAAAAGCTGATGGGTCCCCTGAACAAGGAGTGGAAGATACAGAACAGAACACACCCGAAGGTGGACTGGCCCAATACTGCACACAGAGTAACGAAGATCAGTGTCACCGACCGGAATCTATGCCAGGAAACTGAGTGAGAGGAGGAAAGGTGACATGCATGCCGCCAGGGTGGGTAAGAACTGACCTGGTGGGACCCAATGCCACCAAGGCCCGAAGAAAGAGCAGAGACCCTAGTACTTGGCCCTTTTGCCTCAGAGTATTGAGTAGCCTCGGGGACAGTTTAGAAGAAAATTTTAATGTTGAGCTGGACTCACAGCTCCATTCTTGGGCACCATTTTGTTGTATGTTCTGACTCATCCAAAGGAATATTTCATATTCGTAAAAAACATTCTGCCCTGGCCAAGTAGCTCAGTTGGTCGGAGCATTGTCCCAATATGCCAAGGTTGTGGGTTCAGCCCCCAGGCGGGGCACACACAGGAGTCAACCAAGAGTGTGTAAATGGGCGGAGTAGCAGGTTGGTGCTTCCCACTCTCACCCCCTCCTCTCCCTCTCTCTCTTTAAAATCAATGAATAAAAAAGTTTTTTTCTTAATTTCAGAAAACAAAAAATATTTCTAGAGAACACTCACTTGCAGTGGACTGCTAATTCCATGAAATCTTTTGTGATTTCTTCCATGACAATCTATAGGGGGAAATGTGTAATTGCTGAAAATAATGAATGAAAATCAACAATAAGTGTTCTTTATATATACCCATGTGCACAGACGGTTTACCAGCTGAAACAGCTCCATCTCAGAAGTCTCATGTACTGTTTAAAAGTTAGGTCAAGGGATAGTATAACCCAGCGGTTGACAAACTTTTTTTGTAAGGGGACAGACCGTAAATATTTTCATATTTTCAGACCATACAATCTAACTAAATGAGACAAAATATGCCAAGAAGGCCTAGATAACTTAGATAAAAGTTAGATAAGGATGAGATGACCACAGTCATAAAAATATGCTCTTTCTGCTGATTAATCTAGCAATGTTCTAGAAAAGGAGATTTTATGTCATGTTCACTCACGAAGTTGGAGTTAAATGCTAGGGGAACTGAAGACATCGTGGCAAGTCGAAGCACAATGGGGAAGCAAACCTGGACGTGGTTTGTCCGCCTTCCTCAACCACTACTCTGGTTATTGTAGGGGGTTATTTCTAATCAGTCTCTTTGTAGGTGTGAGACTTTGTGCCATGTTTTTTCCTGATATCGCACCTTGCTTTGCAAAGTATTATCTACTTTACAAATGGAATTAAAATCAGAATAGCTTTGAGGTTATGTTATAGAAATCCATGCTGCCTTACCCACCAGTCTTACCCCCAGCAATGACTCAGATTCTGTAACATTGAATAGGACGCATGAACATTTAGAGGTTTTTGATATTTCCTGTCTTGTATGGCAGTCGAGGATCAGCTATTGGAAAAGCTGTGGCCTCCACTCAATTCTGTGAAAAGAATAAAAATAAGCAAACACAATAGCCAAGTAGGAAAGTCTCTTTATTAAAAAGAACCCTGCCCACAACTGACCTAGCTGTCCTGACACTGGTTCTAATCTAATCCAGCAGTATAGGTAGTTCTAATCCTAATTTTTCCATGATCTTTCTGCAAGAAAGTAAGGCAGCCATGCACCAGAGCATTGGAGACTGCTCTCAGAATAGTCACTTCATTTACTTGATTCCAAATTCTTCAACTGGATTTTGTTTGCCAACCTTCCCTAGCAAAGCAAAAACAAAAACATGAACAAAACAAAACATCTAACTGAAAATTTAGTAACCAAAAAGTTATCTGGATTAGTTAATTGCTTTCAAACAGGATTACAAGTAGTCTGGCCTAAATTCCTCCTTTAAAAAAGAAATTCTAATCTCAAATTTCTGCTGTTGCAATATTGGAACCCTCTTTCCTCAAAGCCCAGGTTATCACAGAATAAAAGAGTTGAATGCCCACATCAAAGACCACTTTCCCATTTCATTTACGCATTTTTCTGTGCATAAGAAAGAAAGGTCTTGGGGAATCAAAATGGAAACTGGAAAATCAACTATAATCTGGGTTATCTCCTTTCTATCTTTGGTACCAACTAATAAGGCAATAAATGCATTTTTCTTTTCCTCAATAAATAGATAACACAAGAAGGAGTTTGCTGTCATGAGGAAGTGTAGCAAGTTCCAAGGGTCCTTTTTATGATTCTGAACTGACAAGGCATTTTTATGAAGTGGGCAGAGCAATCAGCTTTTGAATGCTGGCATTGGTGCTTGTGTATTTGCTCCTGGGCCCTATGCCCTTTCCCGGAGAGGGGACACAAAGTGATGAGAGGCACATTCCCAGGAGTGAGACTGTCCAGGTTCAAACCATAACCTAATGGAAAGATCTGGTGTTCACCATGTAGCCTGGTGATCAAACTTAGCACCAGTAATGGGGGTATAGGCAGCCACCCTTACTACTGTGATGCCACATGAAAAACACAGCATCTTCTGGGATAGATTTTTTTTTCTGTTCGAAAATGTTTAACTTGAATCTGGCTCTGGCTTAACATACAGGTTATACGAAATACTAGACATTGAACAACAACAGCATTATGGGGAAAAATATCATCTGTACCTCTTTTGTTCGCCTAAAAAAGTAAAAGTCATTGGCGGAGAAAATAGTTGAGGAATATAATCAGTCTCAGTGTGTGAAATGTGACCGCAGTCTTGTGTGAAAATCCTTGGCCATCACAGACTCTGAAACTTGACTATGGATTGGATATTAGTTGGTATGAGGGGAATATTATTGAATCTTTTTGATGTGAACATATTATTTATATAGGGATGATATGCCATGAGGTCTGCAACATTAACATTGGTCAATGAAATACGTACAGGGAAACAAACATATGAATCAAATATAGCAAAATATTCACAACTGTTGAAGTTTGGTGGTGGATGTGTAGGTCTCTGTTATGTTATTCTTTCAATTTTTCTACATGTCTGAAAGCTTTTTAAAATAAACATTTTGGGAGGAAAATTGCTTCCATAGCTCCTACCAATACGTTTACCAATAGAGCTGCTTCTGTGCCATGTTTTCCCTACCGTTTTCACAATGGGAGATTTAGCCGCCTTTTTATGGCCAGTATCTTCATGGTGGACTGGAGCTCATCCCTCTCCCGTAACTACCCAAGGACTTCACGATGGCAGCCTTCCCTTGTCTTTGTCACACTGCAGCCTTTCCCTCTTTTGCCCCACCCCCACCCTTCTATGTGCTATTGCACTAACCTTTTTCTACTACCCTTAACCAAAAACCCAAATTCAAATAACAGGTATTGAGTACCTACTGTGTGCTGGAGATATTATCAAAAAAGAAGACAGAAGCACTGCTCTCATGGAGCTCATCTTTTTGGTGGTGGAGACAAATAATAATAAACAGAGTAAGTACACAAATGATGTCATACGTAAGAGGGGCTAGGTGATGAGAGAAAGCAAAGCAAAGTAAGAGGGATGGCGAGTACATGAAGACAGGTGTCCCACGTTGCTGATGACCTATATGGAGCCTTGTACAGACAGAGCCCTTGCACCGAGGCACATGGCTTGGGCAGCAGAGCCCAAGCTGGATTTCCTGCCTCATTTTATTCCCCTTGATCAGGCACCTGTGTAGAGTAAACACCTCATACAACAATATGGGGTTGACTCTGGTGATTTCACCAATTAAATAGAGTGGGTTCGTACGTACCTTAGATTTTCCTACAGTTAAATAGGCATCTGTTGATAGTTTGAGCAGAGAGTAGGATAATCTGACTTCTGGTGTAAAAAAATCACTTCGGTCACTGTGTTGAGAATGAACTGTAGGGGGAACAAAGGTGGAAGCAGGAAAACCAGATAAAAAATCCAGGTGAGAAAGGATGATGTCACAGATGATGTGTTAGTGGTGAAGCTGGTGTATAGAGGTCCAATTGTAGAGGTACTTTTTAACAGACTTAAAAAGATCTGCTGATGAAGTGGACTTGGAGGGTACACGAAAGAGAAAAGTCAAAGATGGCTCCAGGGTTGGGGCCTGAGCAATCATAAGGAAGGGGTTTTGATTCCCTGAGATGAAAAGATCATGAGTAGACCCCAGTCTGGGAGGAAAATAAGCAGTCTGATTTTGGATGTTAAATTTTAGCTGCCTATTAGAATCCACACAGCAATGATCTAGAGATCCAGAGTTCATGGGTCATAAGTGTTATTTATAGTCATTATCACCATTTCCTCTTCCTTCATTTTCCTGTGAACCTGTGGCATAATAGGCAATATATTTGGCCTTTGTTCCCGGTTCCTGGCACAGACTCAGAATTTTCTGAGTGACAGGAGTGTTTTTTGTTTTCCATAAGGGGTGCCTTTTGAGCTTCTGCTAATAAGGTGACTTAAGTGGTCCTGCTAGTTAGGCCCACAGTGAAGCTGGTCACCAGAGAGAACAAGAGATTAGAGGGTTGGAATTTCCAGCCCACTGACCTCTGAGAAGGGGAAGGGGAGGGGAGTGCTGCAGATTAAGTCCTATAAAAACTCTTGAACAACAAGATTTGATGAGTTCCTGGATGGTGGACATGTCCACATGCTGGAAGGGGGGTGCACCCCAGTTCCATGGGGACAGAAGCTTCTGTACTCAGGATCCTTCCAGATCTCCCCCTACGTACCTCTTCATCTCAATGTTCATCTGTATCCTTTATAATAAACTGGTCAGTTTAAGTAAATGTGTCTTTGAATTCTGAATTCTTTGAATTCTGTGAATCTTGTCTAGCAAATTAATCAAACCTGAGCTGAAGGTCGTGGAATTCTCCAGTGTGTAGTCAGTTGGTCAAAAGGACAGATGACAACCCAGATTTGTGATTGGTGTCTGCAGCGGAGGAACAGGTGCACTTTTGTGGGACTGAGCCCTTAACTTGTGGGATCTGATGCTATCTGCAAGAACATAGCGTGAGAATTGGTTCATTGTAGGACACCCAGTCAGTGTCCACTAGGAACTGGAGAATTGCTGGGTCATGTTGGGAAAACACGTTAGAGAACCCATTTCAGACTTTTGTCACCTACTCCTCCTCTGAAACTGCTAATGTCACCAATGAGCTTCCATTGCTAAGTCCAGTGGCTAATTCTCTTCCTACTTGAAGAAAACTACTCAAGCTACAAGAAAATTTGAAGCCTTTACGGAGTCACCTTATTGGATTCATTTGACACAGGACATCATTTCCCCCTTTTCTGAAAAATGTTTTACTTAATATCACCCTTTTCTGTTATTTTTCATTCCTCACTGAACACTTCTTCCTCCTCAGTCTCGTTTGCTGGTTTTTCCTTATTTTCCCAATGCAAGTGTTGGAATAGAGTTCCTAGAGCTCAGTCCTTGGGCCTTATCATTTTATACAGATCAACTTTTCAAGGAATCTTATCCAGTCCTAAGCTTATATCTCCAGTGCTGATCTTCCCTCCAAACTCCAGACTCAAGACTACTGGACATCTGCACATGGATGTCTAATCTTGAATTCAAATATATGGGTCCAAAAGCCAAAATCCCCCACTTCCTTACTCTCTTGTATGCTTCCATATTTCAAAAATAGCAACTCCATTCTCCCAATTACTCAGGTCAAAGCCTTGGAGTCATCTTCAGCTCCCTCTTTTTCTCATTCTCATATCCAGAACATCAGAAACTCTTTTCAGGTATACTTCAAAACATAACAGAATGCACATCTACAAATACCACTCTGGTTCAAGACTATCATCCCTTGTCTGAATGAAAATGAGCCTTTCAACTGGCCCCCTTCCTTCTACACTTGCTGTTCTACAGTCTAGTGTATTTTTCATAAAACAGACAGATCATTTTAAAAATGTTAAGTTATGTCACCCACTTATTCAAAACTTTCCAAAAGCTTTCCATGTCATTCAGAGTAAAAGCCCAAGTCCTCCTGAGGGCCCACAGTGATGAGCAACACTCACCCTCCCTACCAACCCTGACCTCCTACCACTCTTCTCCTCTATCTTGGGGCCACACTAACCATGGCCTCTCTGCTTTTCTTGAAGACCCTATGCTCACTTATTCTCAAGGCTTTTGCACTGTACTTCCCTCTTCTTAAAATTCTGTTCCCTCAAGGACTTCCTGCATTTGTCTTATTCCCTTACTTCCTTCAGATCTCTACTAAAATGTCACCTTATCAGAAAGACTTTCCCTGACTACTCCATATAAAGCCCCCCACCCAACCACTGTTCTCCCTTGCTCTTGCTCTGCTTCATTCTTCTCACTAGTACCTCCCGTCATATTCTGACATGTACTTATTTATTTGTCTCTCTCCACTAGAATGGAAAGTCATAAGGGCGGTGTTTTCTATCTTTGTTCTTTGATTACTATTGAGTCCCCAACACCCAGAAAAGTGTCCAGTATATAGTTTCTTTTTAGTAGCTAAGAACAAAGAACGATGGTAGCGTTCAAGAACAAAACTTAACCAAGTAAATTTGAAGATACGATTGGCTTTATTAAATAATTCATGAATCAGGGAACATCCTGATACACCTTACCAACTAGGAAAGTGCCCCAAAGGGTTGTACAAGATGAAAGATTTTTACATGCAGGAAGAAGGAAGGATACAAAGTTAAAAGAGTGGGTTATTTCAGGCAAGGACACCTTTTGTTAGAAGTCAAGGGGCTCTCTCTAATCAGGCAGACTGCCTCACTAGTGTTGATCAGGAAATTCCAGACTGGTTTAAAATTTCACTCCTGGAAGAGGCTGAAACTGCATTTGGGTTAGTGACTAAGTTTTGGTTTGGTGATATGGCTTACCAAAGGTGACTCCATTTTGGCCTGCTGTTTAACAGTGCTGTGTATGGGAACAGGGATAGGGGAGATGTGTGGCAGCCAGCCTCCAAGACGGATCCCAGTGATCCCTGGCCCTGGTATTCACATTCCTGTATAAGCCCCTCCCACAGCAAGCAGAGTTGCCTGATCTGCGTGACCAAAGGCAGAAATGACAGCCTGTGATTTCCAAATCTAGGTCATAAAGAATGCTGTGGCTTCCACCTCACCCACTCTCCTGGATTGCTCCTTGTGGGGAAAGTCAGCATGGTGTCATGAGGATGCTCAAGCAGCCTGCAGACAGGTGCATGTAGGAGGAACAGTGCTCCTGCTAACAAGAAGCACCACTTGAGAGTGAACTGCCTTGAGAGTGAACTGTCTCAGGAGCAGACCTCAAACCCATCAAGCTTTCAGCCAGAACCCCTTGACTATGCTGCTCCCAAATTCCTGACCCACAGAAACTGTGTGATAGTTATTTGTTTATTATTGCTCCAAGCTGCTAAATTCTGAGGAAGCCTATTATCCTACAGTTGCTATGACCTCTGCCTGTTCTCCTTGGGACTTTTGCATTTGCTTTCTCTTCTCCCTAAAACTCTATTTCTTCAGATAGTTGCATGTCTTAATCTCTTCCTTCAGGTCTCCCCCAAAATGTCATGCTATGCAGTCATACAGCAATGCAACAATAGATAACAAATATGAGAGGTGTTTGAGATATCCAGGAGGTAGATGTAACCAGATTTAGCAACTGATTGGATCTAAAAAATAAGAGAGAGTAGAAGGAGTCAAATGATTCTCAAATTATTGGCGTGTGTAACTAGTTCCTACCATTCCTGGATTTAGGGAAACAGGTTTTCTGAAGAAATTATAAGCAGAGTTTGAAATGTCTAGCATGCAGGCAGATATACTATTTGTTAACACAGAAGACAAATCTGGTCTAGAAATAAAAATCTTTGCATTAGGGTTGGTTATACAATTTGCAGGGTCCAATGCAAAATGAAAATGGAGGGTCTCTTGTTCAAAGACCGCATGGTGTCCACCAGCTGCCAGGCCCCCTCCCACCATTTTGTAGGACTGACAGACCATGCTCTGGTTGAGGGTGGGGAAGGTGAGCCAGGTATCTCCTCTTCCCATGGACTTTATGCTCCAGACTACACTGGAGGCTCGAAGTGCAAGAGATTGCAACTTCCCTGCCAGGGTGCACTGTAATAGGGGATGGGCAAGAGACTCACCCCCAGAGTCACCCACTGGGTGCACTGTGGCACTGCCAGTCTAGGGCAGAGACAGCTGCCACTATGCTCTGCCCTAAGATACCATGGGTATATACACATGATCCTGACCTTCCCTGTGCCCTTGTCCAGGTCCCCCCAGGTCCTGGTCCTGAGAGGGGAAGTGGGGAGGATGGGCAGGGCTGAGATTCCAGGGAATGGGGGAGTTGGCACCAAGAACCTACCCCAAGGGAGCAGGACTGCATGTGAACTCAGACAAGCTCCACTATCTCTTTGAACTTCACTCACAAAAGTTCAAAGGTAACATTATTAAGAATTTCAAGCCAGCAAGCAACCACAGAGCATTAAGACCTCAAGCACCCTGTGTGAATTAACTGTTTGAATGCCTATGAATCTGACCCTGTTTGGAACAGTTTGTGTAGTTATAGGGGAGATGAAAGGAAAAGAGGCCTGAGGACTGAAGTCAGAGAAGCACCCAGATCTAAGGGATGGGCAGAGAAAGAATATCCTGTGGCCAGTCAAAGGTTGTAACTAATCAGAAGACCAATGAAGGGGAAAATACTTGGTCTGTGATCTCTGACTTGCCCACATGTTTTTAAGCACATTTTATTCCACCAACTATTCATGATATCGATGATAATTTTTCAGGGTCATAGGTGTGGTCCTTACAAAAAGCCTATTACCTTGATTATTTTTGAAGCATATATTATTCAGTTGGAAAAAAAATTGCATGAGAGAAGCTACAAGAAATAAAGTGGGTTAAATGAAATAATGGAGTTTACTAATAATAGACTCACAGCTACCGAAGTAAATAATTCATTTCCCTTCCAGCCACAGTCACCTTTTCACAAGGCCAGCAGTGTCTTTCTGCAACATTTATCAAGCAAGAAAAATGTAAGCTGTAAGATCTGTGAAGAATTTTAGATGACTCATTGAAACATTTTGCAAAATCAACCACAAGCGTTTTCTAACTACTAATTAACTTTGAGAAAAGTCTTAGGCCATGAAAATCAGATCACTTGGTGAGAGAACTGTGGCAGGGAGTTGATGAGACTTTGAAAGTTTAGAATTGGTGGGGGAGAAAAGGTGTTTTGTTGTCGTCGTTTTTAATGGATTCAGAAACGTCTCTGGAGGTGGCTTATTACATGACTAAGAATACAGATTCTGCCACAAGCTGTTTGGGTTTGAATCCCGGCCCTGCCACTTATTTCCTGTGATTTTGGATGTTACTCAACTGCCCTGTGCATGAGTAAGAGTGGTAACAACTCCTTGGGTTGTTATGAGAATTAAATAACTAAACGTAAAACATCTAAAACTGTGCCTGGCATGTAAAAAGCACTGTGTACTTACTTGTTAAATGAAAACTGGGAAAATGGATCACGTAACCAAAACAGCTCTGCAATTCCTATTATAGTAGGTCCCACAAGCACTGGGGAGAGAGTTCACTAAAAGAAAACATTTTTTTTCTCTCCTCATTTTTTTCTTCTGTATTCTTCCATCTTCACTCCCCACACCCCCACCTATCTTCGGAGTTGTGTTTTCTCTTTATCCTAAAAGCAATTTTCTTTATTCAGAAAGATTCCTTAAGAAGTATGTATAGTGTTTCCTGGATATTTTCTTAAAAGTAACTTCCTCATGTCTTAAAATGCATATTCATGGCTGTATCCCACTTATAATAAATCCCAATGTGTTATTTCCTTCACATAAAAAACATCAAAAATATGTGTATGGGAAAACAAAATGCGCAGTACCTCTAGTGTCATCTTAATTATCATAATAATTCTGGTACTTCAGTGGGAAACATGTAAAAAGTTTCAATGAGAAGTGTTAGACAGTGAATATAACAAGAATCTCAAATATACCTCTATCCCTTTTGAGAAGTAAAAACTGACCCATCTAAATTCACCAGCCTTTTTGAGAAAAGCTCTGCAAATGCACGAACCTAGGAACCTGCAGTTCAAACCATCCCATGTCCGTTAAATACAGAATCCGCTTTGAATTTGTCCTATTGTTCCTGTAGGTCTTCAGGAATGCATTCTTTTACTGTGCCTCAATATTATTGCAGTACTTTCTTTGTTTCGGTTTTATAGTTTTTCACAGTGCTTTTTCACACGGTGGAGGTCTCGGGTTTCTTTGGCTGTTCGGTTGCGTAGGACTAGGCGTTATTTACAAGGTCCAAACGCGCTGCGCACTCGGTGACCCTGTTCGACCACTCCCTGTGTGTGCTCGGCGGGCGGAGGGTAGGGGGCGCTTCTCTCTCTTCAACCTCACTTTATGCGGAAATCCTCCTGCCTTTTGTGAACGTGTTTCTTTAGATCTCGCTCTTCTTTCTTTTTAAAAAACTACTTACGAGTTTTGCCTCTTTTCTCTGTAATCTCTTCCCCCTTTTCCCTCCAGAATACTCGTTCGCCCCCTGAGTCAGAGATATTGATATTTTGAGATTCTCCATTGGCTCCACGTAGCCTTTAAGCACGGTTCTAATGGGCTCGACTTCAGGGTTCTTAGCGTGAGCCAGAGCAGCGTTTTCTTCTCTCCAATAACAGATTTCAAAGAAAGCAAGCTCCATACATATGTCTACACTGGTGGTAGAACAGAAAGCTCCCTCGGCTGGGGAGGCAGCATTTGGGGAGCCCCGTCCACTCCCACCCTCCCCTGCTCACGCCTCGCCCTTCTGCGAGGTCACTCGCGTGCAGAAGGCGAGCGCCCAGCCCTCTCTTCGCTCTCCCGACTTCCTTCTGAGCCGCTCACCAGCCGGGGGAAGTTCATCGTTCCGCAGCCAGCCTCGCCGCGCACTGGGCATGCTCAGTGGCGAGTGGTAGCCCTGGGCGCGGGGTTTGGGTCGGCGGCTGCGTCCCCTGGGCTACCCCGAGCTCGGGCCGAGCCCTGCGGCCCCTAAGCCGGGAGCGAGACCCGCCCCGCGGCCCCCACCGGGCCGGCAGGCCCGCTAGAGCCGCGCCGTTCCGGACCCCGGGAGCCCCAACTTCGCGCCAAGTTCGAAGCCGCCTCCGGGAGAGCCATGCAAATGATGACCAGGGACATTTTGTTGGACATGGAGATGGAGGAGGACGACGACGAGGATGGAGACATCGGTGAGCAGGGAGTCCCCTGGGTTGGGCCGGTGCGGGTCCCCACGTCCACACCCAAAGCCCCAGACCACGCGGGAGGAAGTTGGTTATTGCGCGTGGGCGCCGCACTGGCCGCGGGGCAGGTTTGCGGGGACCCTCGGCCGATCGGCGGAGCGCGGAAGGGCTCCCCAGGCCAGGAGGAGGAAGCCCGCGCCACCGTCCGGGGGCCGCAATGCGGCCGCCGCGGGCCAAGGACCCGCGCCGCCTCCCGGGCGGGGCTCGCCCCGGGGAAGGCCAGGGAGGCCTGGGGCGCGCGGGGCCCCGAGGACTGTTTCTGGACGGGGAGGGACGCAGGCCCTGAACATTCTTTGGGGACAACTGGGTCGCCACCGCGCGGGAAGTCTTGACTCAGACAACTCTTGGGTCATTTTCTCCGCCTCGAACCAGCGCCCGGGATCCCGGAGAGCCGGCGTGGGCGGCGCGCTCGCCCGCTGGGTTGGGGGAGCGGGCTGAGGTCGGAGAGCAGGGGTGTGACCCACCTGAGTCCTCTCCAGGTGAAAGCCGCTCTGGGAGGCAGGATTGGGACCGGGTGGGGCGGAGCGGGAACTGATTTGTGGCCGCGGGCCGGCAGCCTTTTTTCTTCCGCAGAGCCCGCGAGGCGGTGAGCAGAGGAGGAAGCCCTTAGGTGGGGTGGACCGCAGGCATTTCCTACGAGTCCAGAGGCCTCTGGAGCTTGGGGGCGGGGATGCCCATTCCTAATTAGAGTTAAAAAGGCATAAAAATTGTAAAAGGAACGGAGGGAGAGATGTTTCACAGTAAAAAAGCAAAGCAGAAGGGTGGGAGGAGGCCAGGAAGGGGAAAACAATGACAGGAGTAGTGAGAAAATTAGGTCTCTAAAGAGAACACTAAGGAACAGATGACACTGGCCCCTCCGAAAGACTGAAAATTAAATTACCACGATTACCACGCTGGTCTGTTTCACAGACTCCGCCTCAGTTTCCTGGGTGACGGAGCAGTTTAAAATGTAACAGTTCCTGTTCATGTTCTAAAGCCCTATTCTCTAATAACATTAGAAAGTAACTTACTATTAGGGGTTAGCTGTGGTTTTTCTTCCTTTCACAGTCCAGGCACTGCTTATTTACTTCGTTATTTTTTTCCATCTCTGCTGAGATAGCGTTGACATGTAACACTGTGTAAGTTTCAAGTGCGCCATGTGTTGATTTGATACTCTTCTGTATCGCAAAGTGATTACTTCTGTAGCCTTAGCTAAATAGCCTTGCGTGTATGTGGTGAGAACATTTAAGATCTACTCTCTTAGCATCTTTAAAGTGTATATGACACAGTTATAATCACTGTCCCATGCATTAGATCCCAAAAAACTTACTCATAACTAGAACTTTGACCAACATTTCCCAATCCACTCATTCTGTTTTTACGAGTTCATCTCTTTTAGATTTCACATATAAGTGTGATCATGCAGGATTTATATTTCTATGTCTGATTTATTTCACTTAGCATATGGCCTCAAGTTTCATCCGTGGTGTTACAAGTGGCAGGATTTCCTTCTTTGTCGTGGCTAAATACTATTACACCAAATGTGTGTGTGTTTGTGTGTGTGTGTGTGTGTGTGTGTGTGTGTGTAGGCATACATATATCTCATATCTCCATTCATCTGTAGCCAGACAATTAAATTGTTTTTATATCTTGGCTATTGTAGTCATGGCTCATTTAAGTTCCTAGTACTTCATAACTTCCTTGTTGACCAGGGACAAATCGAATAGAGGGGATTTTACTCCATGATTCAAGTGTATTTGTCACCCCGTTAAGAACAACTTACTAGGTATCCATCCTTATGGAGGGAGCAAATAGTGTTTTTCTTTTGCATAGGAAGGAAAACTTAAACTCACAGGCTGATCTGCCAGCTTCTCACACAGCTAGTTAAGGTTCAAACCCAGGTTTTCTGATTTGCAAGACCTGCGCAGATTAGTGCACCTTCCACCTGGTGACTCCAGCTGTCAGGTAATGCAAAATGCTACTGACAGGCTTTAGTAGTAAATCACAATTACATAAAAATATAAGTCATAGGAGCAAACTTTAAAAAGTTATGATAAAATTAGCAGTCTGTTTCATTTGAAAATAGTCTTGTCGGTTATGGTGAGGTGTCACTATTTATATTGAGTATGGTAAATAAATAATGGTGAAAACCCAAATGGAAATTAAACAGTCTGAGCTTCGTTTGTCTCCCTGTGCCTTCAATAGATCTCAGTTTAGAAAGAAAACTAGCTTGGTCTGGTCTGTGCTGACATGATGAGGCATCATAAAATTTTTCTTAAGTGTGTGGCAGTAGGCTCTTTTTATTTATAATTACCCATGTAATCTATGCTAGTTCTGTGAAGTCAAATGGTGTAGATGTATTTAAGAAAAAATGAAATATCTCTGCTCCTCCTTCTTCCCACCCTCCATTGGCTACTGATATGAATATTTTATTGTGTCTGGGGGTCAATTCAACATATTTTCTATCAGGCAACAAATATCACTGTTTCAGCAGTGTTTGGTTGTTACATAAATTTAATGTGGGTTGTAGTGATTTTATATCAAGAGAAAATCTTTACCATGCCAATGGAAAGTTTATGTCATTGTAACATTTTTTAAAGACTTTTAAAAGGTTATCAGAAGTAGGCTGATGCTGTACAGCCTTTTATGAAGTGATTATAATTTCCAATCATGGGACAGGAAACTCTGGTGAAATGAAGATTATAATTTTAACCTCTGCCTCTAGTTTTGTAACGCAGGGCTGTGTTAAAGCTGTTGACTAATGTACTTCTTTCTCCCAGTGCTTGGTGGTCACTACGAATAGTTGTGTAATCAGTTAAAACCCACTCGGGTGCTGAAGCTTTCTATGAAATCTCTGTAAATATTAACTTTATAATTCAGAGCAGGAAAGTTATTTGACATAAGTTCTGGGATAAAACATCTATTACTAGCTAATTTGCAAGAGATAGACAAGAAAAACTTTTTAAACTAGATGTGGTTCCTGGTTGTCATAGAGATGTTTTACATCCACATAAGGAAGCGTGCCCTCTACTAGACTGGGATTTGCGGCTTTTTTACTAGTGAGTTTCTGCCTACTTGTGAAGAACTGTTTCGTACTTGAAGCAAAAAGATTGCCTCCTTGTTCGGCATGATCCAATCTAGAGAATCAAAGATGGTAAATCTCACCATGGGCATCTTTTCCATATTTGCTTAACTCAATGGCCACCAGAAATTATGCCCAAAGGTTTGTGAATGAGGCAACCTGTTGGCCTGAGAGCATTTTTGCAAAAGGCCACCTATTTTCTCCATGAGCTTCAACAACCAACCACAGATGTAGTTGCAGGAACTATTTGGCCTGCAGCCCTGCGGCAGTGGTGCTAGTGGAGATCTCGTGCCGAGGCAGGTGCTGTGTGCAAAAGAGGGTCCTTAGTGCCTCCAGGAGCACACTCTGCCTCCCCCAAATTAATCAGTGCATTGCATTCAACATCTCTTCTTGTTGACGTACAAAGTGATGGAAACATCTTTTGTAGCCAGCATGTAGCTATTATGTTTAGTATGTTGTTTTATTTTGTTTCTTTTATTTCCACCTTCAAGCTTTACTGAGGGAGGAAAAGTGTTCTTACAAAAGAAGGGGGTTGCAGAAACAAGTCAGTTCAGGCAAAAAGCTTTTGGTTTAGGTGATTGGTTGTTTTCCATTCCCACCTGTTTAGAGAAGAATTTACTGTCTGATTCCCCCCAGTTTATGGTCATATCACTGGGGTGGGAGGTGGGGGTGGGCAGAGGCCTATTATCTCTGAGAGTTAATGGTTCAGCTGTACCTTTCAGTTGTTTTAATTGGCTGTTTTCGCTGTCTTCCTGCACAGTCTCTATTACCTCAATGCCTGCTTTATGTTTAGTCACGTGCAAATCTTCTCCTAGCCCCAGCTTTGTTTTATCAACATTAATTGAGCAAATGTACTGTGCCTCGTACAGGATTAGGTGCTGGGCTGAGTATTGGGTGACTAAGAATGAGCAGCTCTTGGCCATGGAGAGGTAGGTTCCATGGAACCAGGTATTTGCAGTAAGTGCCATTATTGAGGTATGTACACAACTGTGGGTGGAGAATGGCAGGCAGCTTCTGAGAAGGGATTGAGTGGGCCAGGTGTTGAAGGACTAGACGCAGTGAGATCAGGAGAATCTGGAATTCATCTGTGGTGGAAGGGAGAGGTCACCAGGCTGGGAAGGCAGGGAGGGCTTGCGCCATGAAGCCTGTTAGCATGATTTAAGGATTTTAGATTTAACTGTGTATGTGATTGGGAGCTCTTGAAAGATTTCAAGGAAAAGAGTGGTAGGATTGAATTTGCTTTTGGAAAGATCTCCCTGATAGCATGTTGGAAAATAGGTTGAAGAGAGGAGATGGTAGAGGTGAGCCTTGCCAGTAGTCAGGCTCAGAAATGCCTGCAGTGACTGCAAGATTGGAGATGTGTGAGTCTGATAGCGTCTGAAAGAGTCATCATCTGTGAGGTCTGAAGAGACTGATTGCTTCCAGGAAGCAGAGAGGAGCTCTGG
This sequence comes from Glossophaga mutica, assembly GCA_039655065.1. Taxonomy (NCBI): domain Eukaryota; kingdom Metazoa; phylum Chordata; class Mammalia; order Chiroptera; family Phyllostomidae; genus Glossophaga; species Glossophaga mutica. The sequence goes on from CM077304.1 coordinate 46,289,626, forward strand.
ATGAGTCTCGAACTTGAATTGGGTGATTATTAGGTGGAAAGTGGTGGCACAAGGAGAACAGGTTTGCAGGAGGTGAGAATTTTCTATTCTTCCAACAAGTCTTACACATTTCTCCTCTGTTTTGGCTCAGACTATCCCCCTTCCTAGTAATTCCAGACTCGCGTCCTCTTTTCCCTAGCCTGTGCCAAACCCAGAAAGCGGTTCCTGATCTTCCGAGCCAGAAGTGCCCACCAATGAATTCTCACACCCCTTCTTTTCCTCTTCTCACCAGTCAGCATTCACCTTGTATTTTTGTCTTTGTCGTTCATTATCTTTGCATTAATTATCCCCATAACTAGAGTGTAAGTTTCTTGGGGACTGGGACTAGGTCATTTGGATCTTCTAGAAAACATACAAAATAGCCTTAATGTTGTAGACATTTCATTGCTATAATTAAAAAAAAAGCAACACACCTCTCTTCCTCACTGTCCTCTGAAACGTCAGTTCCCTGAAGGCAGATGTCTTCCGTGCTTCCTATTCTATGTCCCTTGTGCCTAGAATGGTGCTTGATATTCAGCAGAAGCCAAGCAAATCATTGTTGAAAGAATGAATACACGAATTACTCTTTTTAATTTTTTTAAATTATGTTTTATACACTATGATATTACAGTTGTCCTGATTTTTCTCCCTTTGCCCCCCTCCACCCAGCCCTCCCTATTCCATCTGGCAATCCCCTCACCATTGTTCATGTTTATGGGTCATGCATTTTAGTTCTTTGGCTACTCCATTTCCTATACTGTATTTTACATCCCCATGGCTAATCTGTAACTACCTATTTGTACTTCATGATCCCCTCACCTCTTCACCTGTTCTCTCCCACCCCGCTTCCATCTGGCAACCGTCCAGTAACTAACTTATTTTCTCTTGCTTTTAAGAGTCTTTCTTTATCTTTAATCTTCGGCCGTTTAAAAACGGTATGTCTTAGAGTGGGCCTCTTTGCATCCATCATAATTGGGACTCTCTGTGCTTCCTGGACTTGCACGTCTGTTTTCTTCACCAAATTAGGGAAGTTTTCTTTCACTTTTTTCAGATAGATTTCCAATTTCTTGCTCTTTCTCTCCTTCTGGCACCCCTATGAAGTGAGTGTTGGACCTCTTAAAGCTGTCCCAGAGGCTGTTTATAGTATCCTCATTTTTTTGGGATTCTTTTTTTCTTGTTCTGATTGGTTGTTTTTTGGTTCCTTATGTTCCAAATCATTGATCTGATTTTTGGCTTCATCCACTCTACTGTTGTTTCCCTGTAAACTGTTCTTTATTTCAATTAGTGTATCCTTCGTTTCTGACTGGATGTTTTCTATGCTGTTGAGGTCCTCACTAGGTTCCTTGAGCATTCTTATAACCAGTGTTCTGACCTCTGCATCTGGTAGATTGCTTATCTCCCATTTCATTTAGCTCTTTTTCTGCTGTTTTGATCTGTTCTTTCATTTGGGCCATGTTTCTTTGTCTCCTTGTTTTGGCAGCCTCCCTATGTTTGTTTCTATGTATTAGGTAGAGGTGCTTTGACTCTGTGTCTTGGTAGTGTGGCCTAATGTAGTAGATGTCCTATAGGGTCCAGTGGCACAGCTTCCCCTATCACCCAAGCTGGATACTCAAGGTACGCCCTTGGTGTGGGCTGAGTACACCCTCCTCTTGTAGTTGAGCCTTGGTTGCTGTTGGCAAATCAATGGGAGGGATTTACCCAGGCCACTCAGCTGCAAGGATTGGCTGTGACCACTGACCACCAACCTCTGCCCTGTGTGGAGAGGATCAGCTGTGCAGGGGCAGGGTGGTGGTGCTCTGACATGGTCTGTGACTGTCCACTGGGGTGTGCTAGCCCTGAGGTTTCCTGGGTGGTGCAGGCCAAGGTCAGCCCCCACCTGTGTTTTGCCTGGTGTACCCTGCCTGAGCTGTAAAGCAATCTGAGATGGCTGCTACTTGTGCTGGACTTGGAGATTCCCAAGCAAAGCCAAGCTGCGACTCTAATCGGGCTACTGCTGGGGCTCACTGAAGCCAGCTGTCGCTTGTTTGGTAAGATTTAGGAGCCGAGACCAGCCATTCTTGTGGAAAAGCAGCTTGGGTGGGCCCATAAGTTGGGTGGGGTAGAGCCTCTTTGGGTCTTCAAGATGGGTCACACATTGTTATTCAGGTTGATAGAGTCTCAGATGGCACCATACTATGGCTCTCTGGGGAAGATGGCGCAGCAAGGGGACAATGGCCTGTACTTGCTCCAGTGAAAGACACTTCTCCCTGTATATCACTGGTGCCCTTCAAGATGCCAGCCTGGTGCTGGAGCTCAGATGGAGGGAGTCTGGGTTCCCTAAGAGGAACTGATTAGGGCTCTAGCAGCCTCCTCTACCAATCAGTCCCCAGAAGTTGCCTGCCAGAAATTGTGGGGACTTATCTTTCCGGCATTGGAATTCTGGGCTGGGGGGTCTGGTGCGGGACCGGGACTCCTCGCTCCTGACATATCCCTCCTGGATTTTTATCCATGTGGTTGTGGGCCCAGCCTGTTCCACATCTGCGCCGGTCCTACCAGTCTGGATGGATGTGGTTTCTTCAATTCTATGCTTGTCAGACTTCCATTCAACTCGATTTCTGACATTCCTGAGTGATGGTTGTTTTATATTTTAGTTGTAATTTTGATGTGTTTGTGCAAAGAGGCTAACCATGTCTGCCTACATTGCCATCTTGGCCAGAAGCCAAATTACTCTTTTAGAGTAACTTGATTAACATAACGCTTAGTGGTTTTATGGCCCTAGCAGAATTCTCTTTTATGGCTTTTGAAATTCCCTCAGTTATTTGTTATAAAAATATTGATTGTATGTACTCTATGAGGCACTCAGCTAGGTTCCAGTCCTAGCTGACCTCCAGTATCTTACTGTCTAGGAAGGAAGCAGTGAATAGAGAATTGCAGTAATCTGTGATTAATGCTATAATCAAGATGTGTACCAGGGCCAGTCCTGGGACCACGGAGAGTGCATGTGACCTTGCTTTGGGGAATCCAAGATGGTTCCGTAGAGGCAGTTCCTGAGCCAGCCCTAGGAGGGGTGAGAAGATAAATGAAGGAATGGGGCTAGGACAAGGGAGTGTCCGGAGCATATCAGAATGTGCCATGGTTTCTCAAAGGATAAACCTTGATGCTGACCTTGCCTTATTTGCTGTGGCAAGGGGATCATTCATATACACATGTCTATTCTATATCTATATTTATATCTATGTCTAATGTATTTTTCTATGAGGGTGATGACAACCGAAAAACCAAGCAAACTGTCCTTAAAGGGTTTCTTTATGAACATAGTCAGTTTGGCTCTTTCCCATAAACCTTTTGTTATTTTCAGTTTCAAATCCACAGCCACAATTTATCTCCCAGATTCTAACTCACAGGTCAAATAATTACTTTCCAAAAGGTTCCCCAGTCTCCTCTTACAATTCTTATTATTGTTTGGATCTAACACAAACTCAGCTTGGAAAGAGTAAACAAGTTCCATACGCCCCTTTCTTTTTTCTCAAATGGATGAAATAGTCACATATGTTGATTGCTGTACATTTTATTTGTCCTTTAGAAACCAAGAAATTCACATTAAAACCTGGGAAGATTTACATCAGAGATATTAAATTCTGAAATTATCAAGGGAAGATTAAATTACTAAGAATCCCACAATCTAGCTTTAAAGGACAGTCTTGAACTCTCAAAGTGTTATTTGTGACACATTAAATTAAAATGATTGTATTTTAATAAAAGTTTTCATTCTAGCTGGTAAAACTTTAGATTTTCTTCTGTTATTCTACTTCTCAGTTGTGTTTTGTATTGTGGCCAATCGAATACATCTTAACAAAAAGCTAATAGTCTTGGAGGGTCAGTGGGCTGTCTCATTGACCTCTGTACCCACAGCCGGCCTATAGCAATGCTTTTCATGTAGTCGATGCTCAACAAGTATTTGTTAAGGGACTGTGTTTTTAAAGATACATAATTTTATTACAATTAAAAAAAAAAACAAAATGCAACATTCTAAAAAAAACCCAAAATTTACTGTTGATACTGATTTCGATGAGTTTGCTGTGCTACCACATGCAAGTCAAGAAATTAAGGAAACTATGAAATAGTCAGAGTCATTTGACATCAGAAGCCTTAAAATCTAACTGTGGTAACCCCTCAAAAAGCTGCAACCTGCATTTTTTAAACAGTACTTCCTCTACCATGGATCTGACCAGCTATACAACAATCTGTAGTGTTTTTGTACTGAAGCTAATACGGAGCTGCACTTGAATTCACGTTTTAAGCAAAAACAACTGCCTGAGCGCACATACTACTCCACACACATCATCCCAGGATGCCATTTATTCTTCATTTTTATCCTCTTTCTCTTCCTCACCATCTTCGTACTCTTCCTCCTCTTTATCTTACATCGTAATGGAGGCTTTGCATGCTGGAAAATTTACACTTCTTGATCTGCTTTTGATACAGTGCATTCAGGGCTGGGTGTGTGGAAAAATCACTACTTTTAGAACAGAAAAGCATCTTTCCCAGTTCCCTTCAACCAAGGAAATGTACTTCTTGGCTGATTGGTAACTCTTGTGAAAAGATAGAGACTCTGAGAATTTAATACAATCGAGTGATTGTCTTAAGTCATTGTCATTACTGCCTTTCTTTTATAGTTTCATCTTGCTTTTTAATACTGCAAGTAAAATTAATTAGCCTCCATTTTAAGAAGCAGCCAGTGTAAAGAATACTAGCTGAAAAAGTCAATAAAATATTTTGGATATGTACCAAAGAGCCATTCAAATACTATCCAGCCAAAGCATCAGATGGAATGTTTGCATAGAAGACAAGTGGAAGGGTTAATAGGCACCTTTTTCTGCCATGGTACTTATGACTGCCCTGGCTAAATCACTGAATACTAATTGAAAAAACTTGCTGCAGTGAGTTATTCAGTAGCCAAAAATACAAATGAAAGAAAATATATTCTTTTGTGAAGTCCAGATGTTGCTTTTATATTTAATGCTTTCAATCTAGGACATTGAAACTCTACTATTTCCCACATTTTAAAATACAAACACTTGAAATTGGGGGGGAAAGGTTAAAGGTTTTTAAAATTCTCTTTTCTATAATTTTTATTTTAACTTTGGCAGAACTTTAGCCGCAGGTCATAGTCATGTAAATAGATGTTCTTTCACAAAGTATAATTATGCAAATTGTAGGTTTGTTTATAAAGCTTGTTTTATATAAACTAAGATTGTGTTTACATAATTGAATTTGTTATGATTTCTCCAGACGTTATTACATCTAGATGTTTGAAAAGCAGTCTTTGAACAGACAGCATGATGCTGGCCTGTCTTGTGGCGTCACACACACACACACACACACCTTAAGCACTGCTCCCCCCACCCCCTCCCCCAGCCTGTGCTAAGTTTTTAGGACAGATTACTTCCCACTAAATTCTAGACAAAAATGATGCACCCTTCCCACATGGAAAACTCGACATTATTTTCAGTTTTTGTTATTTATATTAGGATTGGAAACAGTTGCGTTCATTTGTTATTTTATTTCCTTCTGTTACTTATTAAACTCTGAGTGCTTAATTTGTATAAAACGTAAGATACTCTTTTTCAAAAAGAAAAAAGAAAAACCAACAAAGGACATCTACCATTGTTTCTAAGTGATACAAGTAGTAAAGAAACAGTACAAATTTATTGATCTGAGATGTTACCTAGGAAAAGAGATTTTAAACAGAGCTTCTTGGTTTCTTAGAGGGAAGTTAATCCCTACAAGGACAGCAAAAATAAATTAAATGAATGAATGAATAAATAAATAAAAGGAAGAAAGCAGGGGTGACGGCTGTGTTGATGGAGAGTGGTGAGGAGGGAAAAGGAACTTCTTGCTGTCAGAAGACCTGAGTTTGCATTGGGCTTTGTCACCTAGAATCTCACCTGGGGCAAGTTTCTAGGCTTTTCTGTACAGTGCTGGGTGGAGCTTTTCCACTCACGTTCCATAAGGGGCAGTTGCAGTTTTACCATCTTAATTAATTCTTGTATTTAAAAGCAGTCACGGGAGCACTGGCTGGGTAGCTCAGTTGGTTGGAGCGTCATCCCTATACACCAAGGTTGTGGGTTCGACTGGTGGCCAGGGCGCATACGAGAATCAACCAATGAGTGCATAAATAAGTGAAACAACAGATCTGTTTCTCTCTCTCCCCATAAAAAAAGTCCATAAGTAAAAATTAAAAGCAGTCATGGGAACTGCTACTCTTAACCTCAGAGAGCTCAAAGTCCTCCCTGTTGCCGAGCTGTGTTGCTCTGCGGCACGCCATGTGCAGGAACTCAGGGTGGGGGGCGGGGATCATGACAGCAGCTGCGCTGCAGACACATGTATTTAAAGATAAAGGAGTTGAAGAACAGCATGTCATTTCTGCAAAGAGATCATTACTGTGTGTGCATTTTTTCCTATACTATCACAGATCTTCAGACTGACTGAGCTCTCCAGATTCCAGGAAACCTATTTCAGGGGAATCTCAGGAAATCTTAGCAAAAGGTCCTAGGGTTGGCCCCCCAATAAATGGCTCATGAATGTAAGGATTGTAGTTCACATTCTCCCTATTGCTGCCAGGCCATTGTAACCAATCTGTGTGCTCGTGTGTGTGTGTGTGTGTCGCTGTAGCAGCGTATGCGCAAGAATGAGCAAGGAGACAAGTAAGCAGTAAATAGCTTTTATTACAAATTGAGCCTTTAGAATATGGCAGGAGCACAGTGGAGGGGAAGAGTAATGATGATTCTCTCAGTGCTCAGGGTTGTACATGACTCCGTAGTCACTGCTGGGTTGTGGAAGCATGGGGGATCACTCAGAGAGTTCACCATTCACGGGAGGGGAGGCAGTCCTGAGGCAGGTGAGGGGAGTGATCGCTGACCTGCGAAAAACCCATTTGCCTTTGATGTCCTTCCCACCAGCCCCTTCCAGTTGTTGACCATTGTGAATACTGGCAGCTAAGTTTTGGCACCTCATTCTCTAAATGTCTTCAGAATTGGAGATTATCCTGGATCTCTAAGAGAGGACCTTCTCAGCTACCTCATTACCCTGCACACCGAAACCCCACTCTCAGAGGGCTGTGGGTGCTTTGGGAATATGCATACACCTGGATCTGGAGAGGTGAAGGAGAGACTAGGTCCTTTGTCTTTCTCCCTGAGGGGATATACCTGCCCTGTCCCCTTCCTGAGAGCCCTAGGTAAGTGTAGGTACTAGGGACCAGGTGAAATCAATCTTAAGGTTTGGATTTGCAAATGAAAACCTTGAGTTTGATTAGCAGTGCTTTCAGTGGAACCTGAAATAAAAGGATGACTCCTCCCTGTGTTGAAGATGATCTCTGCCACCTGTTACAGACAGCTTCACCTTGACTTGGCCAAGGATGTGGGCCAGCATCCTGGGGTACTGGGGCTGACTGTGGTGTGGAGGAAGTGGGCCCCTCTGCTGGCCTGTGGTCCTTTTTGTTTATCCCACACCAGCTCCTTTTCCTGCCCTTCGCTTGCCCATCATTCTCAGAGTCCTTTATCCTTCCTCTGTCCCAAGTATTTTCATCAGACACTAGCCTGGCTCTTCACAGAGACAGAGACCAGCACTATTGAAACTTTGTTTTAAGCCCAGACAGTCACTGGCTGTGTGACCTTGAATGATTAATATAACTTTCCCTTGGTAAAATGCAGCTAATATTAGAACCTACTTCAAGGGTGATTGTATCAAATTTGATATAGTTTTTAAAAATCTTACTTTGCAGGATTATATGCCCAGTACACTAAAAGCTTTCAGTAATTGTGAGCTAATGTTGTTAATATTATAAGTAGCTGTTTTTACCTATGTCTTAACCGAGACTTAACTTTAAAAAAAAAATTTGTCCTCACCAGAAGACATTTTTTTTCATTGCTTTTTGAGAGAGAGGAAGGGAGAGAGAGAGAAACATCAATGCAAGAGAGAAGCATCTGTTGGTTACCTCCTGTATGTGCCTGGGCCGGGGACCAAACCTGCAACTTAGGTGCATGCCTTGACCAGCAATCAAACCTATAACCCTTCGGTTATGGGATGATGCTCCAGCCAACTGAGCTGCATCGGCCAGGGCCAGACTTACTGCTGTTCTTTTTTATTAGAACTTTTGCCTTTCTTCCACAGCTGTATCTTTCATTTATATGGGTCATTAAATTTTTTTCTTTTTTATTAAACTGAGCATCTGAGGGGAACTATCCCCTCAGTGATAACATGTAGTGCTAGATAGCATGTAGATCCCAGTGCCTGGCATGTAGAAGGTGATCAATAAATCCGTGTTGAATGAGTGAATGAAAGATATTGATTATTGAAAAGCTATGTGGTATGCTTGGAAAGCTAGGACTTTGGATGTAGATCAACCCTCGGGCAGGTTATTATAACTTTGGATCACTGTTTTTCCATATCAAAAAATGTAGTAGTAGGGGTAATACAGAAATACAGAAGGGGTAATGACATGTTACAGGATTGTTATAAGTTTAACGTGTTAATATATAAAAGGATGAGGGACAGTTCCTGGCACACAGTCTACCAGTGAATGAGTAGTGGTGGTCATTAAAACAACTAAAATGGAGAAATGAAAATCCAATAATTAAATTGGACTTTCCAGTGGATGCATTTTACAATAGAATTGTACCATCCCTTTGAAGTTTTGAAAGAAAGGTAAGAGAATGTAGTGTAAAGGTTTATAATAAAATTGAAATGATATTTTGATAGCTTTTACACTGAAGAAATGTGTAATAAATAAGAACATTAATCTAGACAATAGAAGATATTGAAAGTATCTTATGTTAAAGTCTAAGGAATAGTATTTTTGGCATCGATCATGTAAATTTTTAGTAAAATATGTAGTTTTTAAATATGTATCTTTTACTTGTCATTTGGATGGGCAGTTATTTTAAACAAAATTTTTCAGATGTTCAGTTTGTCCACAAGAATAAAATTTGTTCACTGAATATTATCTAAAAGTTTGAAGTAAAATCTCTGTTAAAAGAGATGACTGTGTTACAGAGAAAAATTATAAAACTGAAATATGAACACAAAAAAAATCACTACCGTTACAGTTTGAATTGTTTTGAATTTAGTGGTGTAAAAATAACATAATCTCTACCTAATTTGTACAATAGATGTATGAAATAACGTTTCTCATTTTGTGTGTTTGAAGCTTGGGAATGATTCAGCCTCTATCCAATTGCTTAAACTTAACCCTGCCAGGCCGGCCCCCTTTGGGAGTAGCAGACCTAAGAAAAATCACTCTTCCCATTGGGTAGATGATGGATAAAATGAGAGGAAGGAGGTGGGTCTTATCCCCAAATCAGGTAGACATGAAGACATTTGCTCTAAGCCTTTCATTGAAGAGACGTTTCTGTACAAGCCAAAATTCCATTCTCCAGTTACTGCACTTAGAATTGCAGTTCTTGTCATCCATGGGTTTCAGCCTACACGCCGTTCAGAAGATTGCCAGCCAGGCTGTCTCACATCTGCTGCCTCCATTTAAATTTAAATAGTATTTAGTACCCACTGGGTACATGCTTCTACCACATTGCAGCTTACAAAACATAAAGGAGACATGAACATTTCTAACAGGCCTTGTCATGCACTCCAAGGTAAGCAACACAGCAAATGGTTTTGGGCAACGCGGTAATCATGGTTTTCCTGAGAGTTACAGTTCCCTAAACTGCGGCTAGTGGCTTGCTTTATCCTCCACAATACTTATTTTGAAGCATTCAATCACAATCTTAACTTGTTTGGCACACACAGAAACATCCCTTGGAAAGCTGACTATGGAATTTGCTAGCAGTGGCCTTCATAAATCAAGTTTATTGCCCTTTTAAAAAGTCATGTGCATAGAGATTTAATTTAGTTCAGAGCCCTGGGTTTTTCTTGTCTCAAAATCTTTGTTAATTCAGTAAGCATTTACTGAAGACCTCCTGTGGGTCATTTAAGGTCTGAGGATACCAAGCCAAGTGTAGAGGATCCCATCTTCATTGGAGCTCGTAGTCTAGTAAGTGACAAAATAAAAATGCGTGCAGAAATTCATTCGATTTCCCAGTGTCTATTAGCATCTTCTATGTGCCAGGCTGAGCAACACATGAGACAGCACTAGGGGTTGAGCAATACATGAGACAGAAACAGCCTCTGCCTTTGATGAGTAGGCAGACTGGCAGGGAAGACAAACATGCCAACAGACTCTATTTAAAGGTTATGGGGAAAAAGAGAGACTGAACCAGGAGGATAGCACTGCCGAGAACGGAACTTGGGTGTATCTAAAGCCATGAGGGATGGGCCCTCACCAGAGGATGGCTAACAAGTGCAGCTGTTATTTTCATAATTCTAAAAATAACATGACCTGAGACTCTTGAAAAAGCAGGTCTATGAGAAGGCTCAAGGTGTACATTAGATTAGTGTGTAAAACACCACAAATGTTTTCAGGCCTACACTTCCAACTGTACTGGGGGAATCCCCCATGGGGAGCTTTGCTTGTATTACTGTCTGCAGCTGTTAATGCACTTTGTAAAGGTGAGCAAGTGGCATTGTTGCTGTATGGTCCTATGCCCCTTTATTTTTTGCTAGACGGGCTAAAACATTAGTACTGGGTTGGGAAGGAACAAAACTTGGTAGGTCACTCCTAGTTCTCTTTCTTTTTTCTTTGTAGCACAGTTTCCTTTGTAGCTCCTTAAGTTAGAGGAGAAGGAGCTGAGAGGCTGGGCCTAAGCAATCTGTGCAGTGTCCTTGAGTTGAAAGAGGAGGAGGAAAGAGGAGTGGAGCAGGTACACCTGTGCCCTGCGCTCCAGCCCCGCCCCCCCCCCCCCCCCCCCCCCCCCCCCCCCGCTTAACTTGAAAGGGGCAGGGACCTAGTAAGGAGCCCATTTCCTAGCCTTCTGGTCATGCTAGCTGAGGGATGTGACTCATTCCTGTCTGGAAGTGACTGACTTTGGCCAGGAGTCATAACCAAACCCCTGTGAGGCATGAATCAGTATTTGTGTGCGGGTGGAAAAGTGTCACAGGGGCTCTGATACGCCCCATCAAGGATTTTCCCTTTGAGGCATTCTCATATTAACGGCCCCCTCCCCTTATCTGCATTTTTGCTTTCCACGTTTTTAGTAACCCACTGTCAGCCACGGTCTAAAAATAGTAAATGGAAAATTCCAGAAATAAACAGTTCGTCAGTTTTAAGTTGTGCGCCCTTCTGAGCAGCATGAGATCGTGCTCCGTCCCACGCAGGACGGGAATCATCCCTTTGTCCAGCGTCTCCACCCTGTATACACTCCCCGTGTTTCAGTCACTGAGTAGCCATCTCGGTTATTGGTTGGTTATCAGAGAGAGAACATACACATACTTTTTATGACAGTATATTATAATTTTAAAATTTTATTAGTTATTGTTGTTAATCTCGTACTGTGCCTAACTTGTAAATTAAACTATTGTAGATATGTGTATGCAGGGAGAAAATGGTGTACGAATATATAGGGTTCAGTGCTGTCTGTGGTTTCAGGCATCCGTTGGGGGTCTTAGAACACGCCCCTCATGGAACAAGGGGCTGGGGCAGGGGCTGCTGCTCTAGACAGTTACTCTCTGGAATTCCTTCCCTGTGAGTAGCCGGAGGTACCCTAGTAATAGAATGTGGGCGATGCAGATTAAAACTTCTTTTGTTTTTGGTTGATGGGGCAGAAGGAAATGGATGCAAATTCTGATTTTATTACTATTTTAAAGTCCCGTAATTTTTCCATGTGAGGATCTTTGATACGTTACTGAAATCTGTCAGGCAATACGACTATATTATTAAACTTCTGGTCGTAGCCATTAGATTCCTTCCTAATTGGAACTATTTTCTTTATAAATGCTATTGGGATCAAGTATCCAATATGCTGCCATTAACCCTTTGCCATGATTTTATCTGAACACTCTATTCCTAGTAATATTTTTTAGTCTAGTGGTATATATTACTATTTAGAAGTCATATTTTACATACAATAAAATCAACAGTTAATTGTTCAGTTTGATAAACTTTGACAACTGCATAACTGCCACCCCAAACAAGATAGAAGACACTTCCATTGGCCTCTCAAGTCCGGCCTTCTCCTCACAGTCCAGATGTCACATAACGACTTCTACTCTCATGAATTGGTTTGGCCTGTTCTTGAACTTCATGTAAATGGAATCATATAAAATGTCATCTTTTGTGTGCCTGGCTTCTTTCACGTAGTTTGATATTTTTGGAGATCCATCCATGTTGATGTCATTATGTCTAGTAGTTCAGGCTATTTTATCTGTAAGAATATCTGGAAAAATATTTTGAATTAGATCTTAAAGTATTATATTACTCATAAATAAATAACCTTTCAATTCTATTTTTACTTTAAAGTCAAGTATTCTTTTGGTCTTAGTTACTTTTGTAGTCCCTTTAGCAGTTTACACAATGCCTTGCCTATAATAGGAAGTTAGCAAATGTTTTCCTAAGTCGGAAGAAGTGTGGGAGAGATGAACTCATCTCACTTCACAGAGATTCAGATTTTAATTGCCCTGCCGTGATTGTGAAACCAAACCGCACGTGCATTCTGAGCGTTCGTCCACCGACGATTTCTCTGGTGTGTGGGATACCAGTGCAGAGTGGATGGTTCATGGATGCCTTCCTTCAGTGTGAGGAGTGCAAGTGTAGTAATTCATTTTCCCCAGAAGGTCAGCTCTCGTTGCTAGTTTTTACCGGTAAAAACATTCTAGCCTTATATGGAAACTGAAGAGCTCTGAGGACAGAAAAGAGTGACAGCGACCCATCTAGAACGAAGGAGTGACTCTGTGTTGATGCAGGGTGTTAGATTCCAAATATTTGTTCAAGCACATGAGTTCCACGTTCCCAGAGAAGTTACTGACACTGAGCATGGTTTCCTTTAAGGGTGACTCATGATTTCTTGAGTTTGCTTTCCACTACATGTTAGTCATCTTCACTGCTTGGGCCTAAGCGGGCTTTTAGACTCTGCCTGGGTTCCAGCCTTCCCAGACCCGCCCCCTTCCCCCAGCCCAGCCCTGTTTCTTGATTCCCACTTCTTGGCTTAGTCACACAGCAGTCTCTGGAACTAATTCTGACTCCAGGCAAGAAGGATTCTAAAATTCAGCATTTAGTTATCAGTTCAGCATGAACCTTGTGTTGTTTCAGTTTTGATCATTTGGCTTGTCCCTTTTTTCCACCAAGTTGCCCAGATTGGTTTCTCAGAACACAGGACCCCAGTCTCTTTATTCTCCAGGTTCTCTCTCTCTCTCTCTCTCTCTCTCTCTCTCTCTCTCTCTCTCTCTCTCTCTTGCGCGCGCGCGCTTCCTAATTGCTCTCAAGTCCTCCCCTGCATGGTGCTACCTGCCCCTGCCTGTGGCAGACGCAGGTAGTGGTCACCTTGTGTCCCCAGATGTAATAAATGAACTGTACTCTCTTTCCTTCTTTAGCTGTTATGGCAGTGTTACCCTAAGTCTGGGGCCCTGCATTGTGATCAGAGTGTCGTGTTTATTTTCACTCCACTTCATTAGTCATGCCCTGCAGGCTGCTGTGAGTGGGTCTGTGAGTAAGAGTGGGATTCAGTTTCCTTGCAGTAAGGGAGAGGAGACTTAACTTCATCCTGGCCCCTAAAAAGGATCAAGTGTTTACTGGAATGTGGGAAAACCACCTCATGGGCACAGTAGAAATTGGTGCTTGGCAGTGAACATTCTGTCCTAAATCAGCTCCCGGATCCTGAGAAGTGACCTATTTGAGCAGCGGGATATCTGAGCAGAGCCGGTGCTCAGCAGCACTTGTAACACTTAACGGTTGTAGCTGTCATCCACCCCTCCCTATTTTTCCCTATGGAAACTGGATATTGTCCTCAGTCGTGTGCACATACAGCTTTAAGAAAGGTCCCTTAGTCAGAATTTCCAGTGTTTGAAAATGTGTTGGGAATCCAAAAAGTTGAGAACCACTCTTGGCTTTTTCCTTCCCTCCCTGACGCTGATGGCGTTCCTGAACGAGCATGCCCGTCTGTCCCCACATTTCTTGGTGACCGTGTCCTCTCTCAGGTGGCCTTCCTCCTGGCTCCCGCACTGCATTTTTTCCCCAGGCACTTGACCCACTCTGGAGGCAGGCCTCATTCCTCCCAGGCAGACTCCGAAGCCTCGACCTGGTCCTGGATCTTTACCCAGCCAGGCTTGACTATATTTGGTAGTGGAAGAGGTTGTATTGAAGAGAAGGAGGGAAGAAGGATCTTGTCTGCCTTATGAGAGAGAGAAATTAGCTGTGGTGAATGAGCAGATAAAAACAGACCTAGCCTTGTGACAGAACTTAGAAGACATCTGGTTCAAGGTTTAACTTGGAAAAATTAAAAGTGATAAATGCTATAAATAGGTTAAGTGTAAGGTTTATTGACCAACTTCTGATAGAGCTAGGGATGCCACTGAGATTTGTTTTATTAAGCTTTTGAGCTCTCATACGAAGTTCAACATGGATTGAGAAACGTTCCCTTCTGAACTTATTTTATAAAACGAGTAAGGTTACAGTGTTCCACATGCCTTTTTAAAAGTTTGTGATTTCTGACTTTTATTCTGCAACTGGAATAGGAAAGTACGTATTAGTCACTGTTTCACACATGCAGTCAATCCTTGAGTGACGCAGGGCTTTGGGACTTGACTCTCTCTTAGCACGATTGGAAGTCCGCATGTAACTTCTGACTCCCACCAAATTGAAGTAGACTGCAATAGTCTGCTGTTGACTAGAAGCCTCATCGATAACACAAACAGTCAATTAACACCCATTTTGTTATATATTATGTACTGTAATCTTACAATAAAGTGAGCTAGAGGAAAGGAAACATTATCAAAAAAATTACAAGGAAGATAAAAAACACTCCACATAGTTCAAACCTGTTTTGTTCAAGAGTCAACTGTATGTGTTGAAAAGCCATTATCTGTGATTTCTGCTGTATACCATGGTAGTTTATTTGCCACTTCATTTGTCCACAATTAGTGAGGAATTATTTGAATAATAAAATAACAATTGTAATAAATTGTGTTGTAGCTTTTTGAAGTATAAATGTGTTTATTGTACATAGGAATCACCTTGGCCATGCATTCTGAACTTTTAAAAGCACCACTTTCTTAATATTATTCAGTTGTGACAACCTGGAATAAAGCATTTAATTTTTCTTCATAGCTCTGTTTCCTGATATATATCAGTGATTGAATTTACCCGCTTCTTGGTCATGTTAGAGATGTTTTTAGATATATTTTTTAGTGTAATTAATTACTACCAGGCTAAATGGGAGAGATTCAGATAGAATTCTGATTGTCTTCTCTTATAGAAAGTTACCTCCTGGAAGTGTGCATTACAGAGAAAATGAATTGAAGCTCATTTCCTCAAAGGAATAGTGTAGAAAGGGAGATTACACTAAGGGCTTTTTATCCTGTGTTTTACAGAAATAATTACAAATACTTTAATGTGCTTACATAAAGCTTCCCCAGTAACTTAAAAATTGATTGGACAGGGAAATATAGTAGCAACAAAAAAATCATATTTGATTTTTGATGATAGAATATGAAAAGTTTCTTTTCATGTTTTTCATGATTCCTGCCTTATTTTATTGTAATCATTAGAAGATGAGTGAATGAAACCTTCCCAGTTTAGGGGGGTTGAGAGTGGCTCTTTGAAGGAGAACATCTGTCAGGCCTCTTTGAGGGGGGTGTGGGCGTCTCCTGCAAAGAGGGTAATCCCTTTGAGAAACTGACCAGGAAGATACTGGCTGCTCCATTTCTGTTTATCAAATTGCCCAAGCATTTGGTACTATGTGAGTTTTTGCCTGAGGTCTTTGGATCTGTGGGTCTGGGCTTGAGGTGAGGGAGTTCTTCAGTCCCTTAAACTGCCTGGGAAATGGGTTTATTTGCATATTTTCAGATCTCTGGTAAAAAGAATCCTTAACTTTCATCGGATTCTTAAGGGGATCCTTGATCCAGAAGGACTGAATTGCCAGCTCAGTAAAACTGGGGTAATTTGATACAGAACTGTAAGTGAAGGTTTGTCAGCTGCACAGTGCTGTAAAATTGTTAACCAACACTGCTACTTTTTGAAACTGAACATCTGTTTTCCTGTGCTGTCATCGTTAGCTCCCACACTGACATTTCTTCAGGACCACCTGCTTTAAAAAAATGTGCACTACAATGGATTCTCTTAGGTGGTTTTAGTGGCAGAAAACCAGAGAAGGAATAGGTGATATTTTAAAAATGTATTTCTTGACTTCTGACTGCCTGTTTTAATTAGGAATCTTTGGTCATAGGGGGCAGGGAACTGAACAAATATCCTGACTAATAAACAGAACTTAATTAGGTGCCTGAACCGAAAGGGTCAGAGGTAGTTCTCCCCGCAGAAGCCAGCCTTGCCCTCAGGTTGCATGGAGGGATGCCCAGCAGCTGCAGCTCTTCCCTGGTAGCCGAGGGGCGGTGGCGTTTCCCATGTGTCCATCCCCCTGCGCCATGTCATCCCCAGGAAGAGTTCTGGTGACCTCTTCCCTGGAAATTGCAGCAGATGGCTCTGACGGGATTGCACACTCATCCCTGAAGCCCCCATTGCAGACATGAGTTGTAGGGTATGTTGATCAGCCCTAGATGAGAGTGGAGTTACTTAAGGCACATAAAGGAAATTGGAGAGTGTGTACACTTCTTTTGAACTTTTACGTTATTACCTTCTAAATCTAAAACCGCAGAGAAATCATTAGTTCAGCGTACTGAAATATAATTTTTATTATTCATAATAATCTAATTCATGTTTGCTTTTCTTAATATAAAGTTTAGAGACATAAGGTATTTGTATTACTCTATCTTAAAGTAAAAACAGAAAAGTTAGAACTGGTTTTATTGGGGCCTTTCATTAGAGCTCCTTTCTCTCTCCCCTTGGGTTGGTGGTATGACAGCTCTTTGCAGAAAAGGTATTTCCCTCTTCACTGCTTTTTCACTGTTTTACCGCAAATGTTGCTCAAATACCTTTGCAGTATAAAGGCGTAGAAAAGGCTCACTGGGAAGTGTTTTCTGATGTCCAAATGACTGAATTAAAATTTTTACTCTGTTACTTGCTGGTAGTACAACCTTAAGTTGTTGAATCTCTAAGCTGTTTTTTTTTTTCCCTCATTATAAAGATAAAATACATAAAGGATTTAGTGTAGTTCCCTGAACTGGTAGTTGTGTACATTAGCCAAATTATGCAAATCTCATCATTTCAAATAAAATTATTATAATATGTACAAGAACTTAATTACAGGCATTCATGAGTGGGCCCATGGCTAAATACCACGTCTACACAATCAGTCTGTTCATTGTAATTTTGCATAGATTCTCCTGGGTAGGAGTCTAGAAGTTAGATTGACATTTTAGTAAAAAAAAAAAAAAAACACAAAACCCAAGAAGATTAAGTTGACAGAGATAGAATATGGTATATTAATATTATTAATAAGCATTACTTGTGTTACTGAATTAAATCTGAAAATATCAAGAGGGAAATTAGCTTAAAGCACTGAATTTCCAAGTCGGCCTGAGTGTAAGTGTACAGTACATCTTTAATTGATTTTATTCCTTGGGTGACTTTTTTTCAGTTTACTCAGGGGCTCATGTTCCATCATATTATAATAGGAATGAATAAAGATGAATATATTCATTCACCTTCTACAGTAAATTGTTCCTGTGAGAATTGTTGAATTAGTGACATTCCTTGGAGCCAATGAGCACAAGACTGAAACCTGCAGCAAGTTTGCTCTGTGGTTTTTGGTTTTCTCACACTTCCCAGTGTAATCCTTTTTGAGTTCGTCAGGGTTTTTTTAACCCGGGTCAGTATAGTGCCTGAAATTTTTCTACACTTGGGAATTCAAGTCAAAGTAAACATTGCTGGCTGCGAGGAAGGAGTAATGAGGCCAAGGTTGTTGGGCTTTGGAAGAGAACGCTGACCAGTAACCTGTAATAATGTGGGGAGGCCAGCTGTGGGAATGGATATAGAGAGAATCCTGCTGGATTTACGGAATTCATCCTTATAATTAACCTGATGGTGTAGATTGTTAAACACTTAATGAGGTCCAAATATAGACTTTTCCCCTGAAAATGTTCAAAAATAGACAAGGCAAGGGTTGGCCTGGTTGTTTCAATCTAGCCTTGCTTCAAATGAAGTCATCTGGGAGCAGACCAGACGACTTCCTGAGTCATTTCCATCCTACTTTCTAATGAATTCCATCAACCCAGGATTTATTAAGTTAGTGTCTGCTGTGTGCCTATCAGTATTAAAGGCTAGGAAGGTGCATTAAAGAAATAATGTTTTAAGTGCCAATATGAATACTTTATATGTATTAACACATTTAATAGTTATAACAATGCTATTAGGTAGGTAGGTGCTATTATAATGCCCACTTTGTGGATGATGAAATTGAGGGTCAGGAAAGTTAAGTAATTCTCTGAAGTCACACAGCAAGTAAATGGTGAAGGCAGGATCGGAATGTAGGCACAATTATTCAGCAGACTCAGTCTAATGATGGGTACAAGAATGAAAAATAAAATAAAAACAATATATGTATTTGATTAGCTAATGTACTGGGGGATTATGAATGTTTTTCTGTAGAATCTCATTGCCATTAATTTTGTTTCATCCACTTGAGAATCCTGCTAGTTTCCACTTAAGTGGAAGGTTGATCTGGACACGACAGCGAGTCCTTGAAATTAATGGAAGGAAAAATATGATAAATATTAATGTAGAGTTAATTTTTTCCTAGCATGCATATGTAATGGTAATAGCTTCATTTTATGTAGCTGTGGCACTTTACAGTTAACAAAGCACTTGTATCTCACTTGATTCCCACAACAGACATGTCAAGTTGGCAGGACACCCATTTTATGGATGAGCCAACTGAAACACCAAGTCACCCTGAACTTTGGCCAGGATACTGTTCTGTTACTCCGTTTAGAAAGCTTCCACCAAGGAACATGGCTGATTTTGTGTGTGTGTGTCTATAGGGACTATACATGAGATTGTAAAGAAAACGTATTAGATGGCAAGTAAACTTAAAAAAAGAAATGAAACCAGACCTTTGGAGTTAGTTGACCTGAGGGAACATGGAGTTGAGACACTAGCAAAAGTCACTGAAACCAAGGGTTGGTTGTCTCACTAACGAGGAGACGTTGGCCTCACTGGGTCAGTCTTAGAATGCTTCTCCGATTCCAGGACATCTGGCCTGGGCCCGTGTGGTCAGCCTTAGCTCAAAGGAAGACCTGCTGACTTATGCTTCCCTGTTGGAGGGTGGGTCCGCTGTGGAAATGGGAGGTGTTACCCTGAGTAAGGATTGCAGCCCAGTGACATGGCTCAAACTCTCTGGGAGTCCTCATTGTCTCTTCTGTCTCTCTCTCTTTTTTTTTTTTTTTTTTTTTTTTTTGCCCCTGCAAGGGTGGGGTAATATTCTTAATTTATTTTATTTAAGTTTAATGACAGTCTAAAGTTTTGTGCCAGGTACTTAATCTGTTCAGACAAATGTGTTAAATATTTGAAACTTTGGAGGGCATAAAAATATTTGTTCTTAAGACCTACAGGTTTTCTAGGGGATTATTGGGTTTGATTATTTTTTAAAAAAATGGTTAGTTTTCTCTCTTCAATTATAGTTGACATTAAATATTTTATTAGGTGCAGGTATACAGTGTAGTGGTTAGGCATTTATGTAATTAATGAAGCAGTACTCCCCTCAGTACATCTAGTACCCAATGACACCGTACATATTTTGTATAATATTATTGACTATGTACCCTAGGCCGTACTTTACATACGTACATCCCTGTGACTGTTTTGTAACTGCCCAAGTGTTCTTAATCCCTTCGCTTTTTCCACCCAGCCACCCAGCTTCCCTCTCATTTGGCAACCACCAGTTGGTCTCTGAAACTATGAGTGTGTTTCTATTTGTTCATTTATTTTGTTTTTTAGATTCCACATATAAGTGAACTCACACGGTATTTGTATTTGTCTTTCTCTGTCTCATGTATTTTACTTAGCATCATACCCTCTAGGCCTTTCCATGTTGTCGCACATGAAAAGATTTCATTCTTTTTTATGGTGAAGTAATTTTTATTTATGTACACACACACACACACACACACACACACTACTTATATATTTATATATGTAAACATATACTACATTTTATTCATTTTTCTATGGATGGACACTTAGGTTGCTTTCATATCTTGGCTATTATAAATAATACTGCAGTGAACATAGGGGTGCATATATCTTTTTGAATTACTGTTTTGGTTTTCTTTGGATAAGTACCCAGAAGTGGAATTACTGGGTCATAAGGTAGTTTTGTTTTTAAGTTTTTGAGAAACCTTCATGCTGTTTTCTGTAGTGGCAGCCCCAATTTGCAGTTGCACCAACAGTGTATGAGGGCACATACATACACATACAGTGTATGAGGGCTCCCCTTTCTCCACATCCTCACCAGCACTTGTTCTTTGTTGATCTATTGATGACAGCCATTCTGACAGGTGTGAGATGACATCTCATTGTGGTTTTAATTTGCACTTCTCTGATGATTAGTGCCATTGAGCACCTTTTTATATGTCTATTGGCCATCTATATGTCCCCTTTGGAGAAATGTCTATTCATGTCCTCTGAGTATATTTTAGTTGAATTGTTTTCTTCTGGGGGGCATTGCCGTTGTATTAGTTCTTTATAAATTTTGAATATAACTCCTAATTGAATATATTATTGACCAATATCTTCCCCCCTCAGTAGGTTGTCTTTTTGTTTTGTTGATGGTTTCCTTTGCTGTGCAAATACTTTTTCGTTTGATGTAGTCTCATTTGTTTATTTTTTCTTTTGTTTCCCTTGCCTGAGGAGATAATCCAAAAGGATATTACTAAGAGCAGTGTCAAAAGTTTACTGCCTGTCTTGTCTTATAGGAGATTTGTAACTTTGGTTCTTACATGTAAGTCTTTAATCCATTTCAAGTTTATTTTCTATATCATGTAAGAAAGTGGTCTAGTTTCTTTTTCTTTATTTTTGCATGTACCTGTTCAGCTTTTCTGTCACCATTTATTTAAGAGACTGTTTTTATCTCACTGTGTATTCTTGCCTCCTTTGTCACAGATTAATTGACCATAATATAGGTGTGGGTTTATTTCTGGGCTCTCTGTTCTGTTCCATTGATCATGTCTGTTGTTATGCCAGTACCATGCTGCTATGATTACTGTAGCCTTGTAGTATAGTTTGATATTGATAGTGTTGTATGGCCAACTTTGTTCTTTCTCAAGATTGCTGTGGTTCTTGGAGGTTTTCTGTGATTCCGCATAAATTTTTGGATTATTTGCTCTAGTTCTGTGAAAGGTGCTATTGGTATTTAGATATGGATTGCATTGAATCTATAGATTGCTTTGGGTAGTCTCAGGTTGTCTTAAAATCAGCATAATATTTATCAGTGGTACTATGTCAGACTTTTTGTGAGAATGAAATGATAGAGTAGATGTTGAAGTGATTTGAAAGATTCTGGATTGCAAGCTGACATGAAGCCTTGTCCTAGCTGCTACAATGTCCTGGATTAGGAATGCCTTGCAAAGACAGTAACTTAGTTTGAACTGAAGTTGCAATTTTCACTTCAAAGAAGCAGAACAGCAAAATGCATAGTTAAAAACTATTATTTGATAACTGGGATGAGTATATTCATAGGAAAAGGTCCTAGTTTATTTCATGTTCATTAGATATTCACAAATATTTTTAAAGTTGCGATTAGCATTTCACCTTGAGTAATTCTTTTGAGATGTCTATTCCTTTGTGTTACAATCTGCCATTTTGAATTTGGTTTATTATATATCCTGCAAGTTTATAAAGGTTTTCAAATTTGGAAAACCCTTTGTAGCATGATAGAACTTTTCTGATTCTTGAGGTGAGGTCATGCGTTTGAAAATCGGCATTTTTCTGAGGACAAATTAATTGGCAGGGCAAGGCGTTCCCATTTTAAGGCATTTGAGGAATCTCTTTTTGTGTTGAGGATAGAATATGGAGAATACGAGGGAAGAAGAGGACATATATGAGGTATTAAACTTGATTTTCAGAAGTCTTGGTAATATTTCATGTAAATTTAGAGTAAAGCTTCTTCAGGAGAAGGTTAGATGCTGATGATTCTCAGAATCGTTCAGCCACTTACAGCCATACAACCTCTAGGGACTCAGGTGGGTGCCAGTGGCTTGCATGCCAGTATCTCACCTGCTTTGCTTTTAAACGGCTGCCAGAGCGTGTGTGTCTTTGGAATTCTTTTCCTTACTAGTTAACAGTTTAATGAAAACAGTTGCTAAAAAACTAAAATGCTTAATGAAATAACTTACTGAGTAGATCATTAGTCTGCAATTTCAGGGTCATATGGAGCCCAAAGAACACCCGAAATGCCTAAAATGTTTCCTGTAAACTGCTCATATAGAAAAAGCTAACCTTGATATTAGCAAAAAAAAAAAAAAAAAAAAAGTGCTAACCTGCAGAAGCTCAGTGTTACCTTCTCATATGTTTTCAGATAACTGAAGAAGTAAACTTATGAGCTGTATTACTAGATCTGATAAAAGGTCATAATTGTCTTAACAAGTTGGAGCAAAACATTGACTGTATTAGGATTACAGGTGTAGTTTACTTGAAGGTATTTCACGTGAAATGGGAATAAAGAGGCAAAATTGTATGTATACTATTTGGAGTTAACATTTCTGTCACATACTGAAGCAAATTTTTGTCAGAGGTTTTATTTCATATTCTCCAAATAGTAATTCTTTCGCATTTTCACCTAAGGAAACTATTTTGAAGATAAAGGCATAAGAAAGAAAATATGTCAGAATTATTCTTAACTTTCAAAGAAAGGTAGAAGATACGACGTCTAAGATCGTGGCCTGATGCTTTTTGAACTCGCACAATACCGGCATGGAAAGTGGAGGTGGGATGGGATGAAACGAAGACGAGCTCTTTGAAGAAGCAGAGCTGGGAGCCTTGGAGACCTGGCTTCTAGTTTGAGCTAGTGACCTTGGACACTCACCCCGTCTGGATGTCAGTTTCCTCAAAAGCTGTGTTTCGGCAGCAGATCTTTAAAGTCCCTTCCAAATTCTGTGATTCCCTGTGCTGCAAAGCAAATTATCCTAAAGCTTAGTGACTTAACACAGCAACTGTTTTATTATATCCTGTGATTCTGCCCAGAGATTCAGCCAGGGCTTGGCCGGGAAGTGTTAACCTGTCAGACGGTCTTGTCCAGTGCGCCCCTCCTTTTTCTCTGACCTTGGCAGGGATGTCTGAAAGGCCGGGCCCAGTTGGGGCTGTTCATCAGAGTGACTACATGTGGCTCCAGGGTGGTGGGAGTTGTTACAGGGCGAACAGGCTCAGAGACTAGTGTTCCAGTGGACAAAACAGAAGCTGTGTGATCTCTTAGGGCTTAGCCCTTGAAATCAGAAGGATCATTTGCATCCTGTTCTATTAGAGGAAGCAGTGTAAGCCTGCCCAGATTCAAGAGGCGGGGACACAGCCTCCACCATCCAGTGAGAGGGGTTTCAGAGAATTGATGGCCAGATTTTAAAGTTGCTGTAATCCCATTCACCATGTATGGTAAAAGTATGTTCAAGTGTGGTAAAACTTGCTGTTTTAAATTTAGCTTTCTCGAACTCTTGACAAGGTGGCGAAGTCATCCTGAGGCCCTTGGAGAGAGTGCCGCTGACCAAAATTAACGCCCTGTTCTCCGGTAATAATTGCTTACTCATGTGTTTTTTTTTTTTTTTTTTTTTTTTAGACTTAGGTTTTGCTTGTTCAGCCTGTACCTCAACCACTGCTTCAGCTTTTTATTTGATTATTATTATTTAATCTTAAGACTACTGATTCCTTGAAAAGTAGAGTTTGAGAGTATTTTCTGTGGGCTCGACTGGGGGTGGAGCTCACTGGATGTTGCTCGACTGTGCTGTTTCCAGTATGTGATCGCTTCAGGTAAAGAAGCTGTTGGTAGTGCTGTCTTCAATAA
Organism: Glossophaga mutica; assembly: GCA_039655065.1. Classification (NCBI taxonomy): domain Eukaryota; kingdom Metazoa; phylum Chordata; class Mammalia; order Chiroptera; family Phyllostomidae; genus Glossophaga; species Glossophaga mutica. The sequence continues at coordinate 46,313,667 of CM077304.1, forward strand.
GCAGAGCACACAGACAATCTCAAAAAAAAAAAAAAAAAAAAATGCAGTCCAGCAGTTGGAAAATATAATTTGTGATTAAACAGCCAAGCTGCCTAATTTGATTCATCTTGTTTCCATAATTTTGAAGTTAAGGGAAATAATTTGAACTCATTTCTCCTGGAGTCCCATATCTATCCTGAATATAACAGGTGGTGTCATAGAGAAATTATTTAAGCAAATATTACAAAAAAGCCTAAACACAAACACATCTGTGTCTCCAAAGATGCTTAATCATTTTTTTTAAAGTCTAGGTGATTTTTTTTTTAACAACTACCATTTTTATTAGCTATAGTTTAATAGGAAATGACATCTCTCCATTGTTTCTTAGAAGGAGCACATGTTAAAATTTGGCGGACAGCGTGTTCTCATTAAGTACTCATTTCACTGCCGTGAAGGAGTTTTGTTACCCAGGCCCATGAAGCGTGGTGTTGCTGGAGCGCCAAGCCATGAAAGTGGTGCCCGGGACACAGGCTGCAGCGGTCGGCAGTTTATCCTTCTGCTGAGCCAAATCAGTTCTCCCGTTTTGCTGAGGTTCACAGTTAACCAGAAGGAGGTGGTGGGAAGGCATTTATTTTAATTTAACTTTAAAAAGATTACGATGTGTTATATCTTTTCATTATATTTTGTATATAATGGTTTGCTCATCAACATAACTATAAATATTGGCTCTGAGGGCCAAATTACAGAAAGGATATAATCTTAATCTCTGTCTCTAAATTAGCTTTGGAAGTTGTGGAAACCTTCATACAACAGGGAATTGTCATGGTTCCTGACTTGTTTGGATGTTGATATCTTTGTTTTGAGACTTCTTCGGGGAAAATAGTTACCACTGTGTTTTTATTGCTTCCTCTTTGCAGATGCTGATATAATTAACACTGTTTTATTAAAAGCTTATGTCACATCAGCTTTTTAAACTGGCATCCCTGCCTTGTCTCTCAGTAAATTTCTTTGTTTTAAGCATAGCGAGATGCTCTGTAGACTGGCATAACTTATATAAACATCCTTATGGGCAGTAGGAAGCATTCTGTAATTCACATTTAACATCACATTTAGTTAATTGCATAAGTATTATATGGTCACTGGAAGAAAATGGATATACAAAGGAAGAAAAAAATGATAGTACCTGATAATGCCTGTCAACATTTTGGTTTATTTCAGAAGTGAAATAAAACATATTTAACAGCCAACATGGCATAGGAGCCGACTACACAATCAAAATAGACTCCAGCCACACACACACTTGCCTTCTGGTTAAAATTGTCTTGGGTTGTGTTCCTTTGAGTATTTTCTCATACATACATAAACATGCGACACATTTTAAACTGTTAGCTTTCTTACCCTGGCCACTCAAAAGCATCTGGAGTGTTTCATAGACTGATTCTACCAGCTTAAATCTATGTATAAGAAATAGAAGCCGAGTCCACAGAATTGAAAAAGTATTGTTTATTTATGAATTTACTTTGGACTTGGCTCTTTAAACATAATAACAGAATAGTTTTGATCAGTATGTGTACAATGATATCTACACCCTTCTAGAAGCAGAGCACATCTTAGCAAAGGCAGTGCGGCCTTGCAGATGGCCTGCATCCCTGCTCACTCCCCCTGGGCTTGCCCCTTGGAAGTCCGTGGGAGTCGACTTCTCATCCCTCTCCAAGCCCCTTGCCACCAATTCAGTTGCAGAGAAGAGAAAAAAAGAATTCAGAAATCTTTATCATATATAAAATTGTTCAAAAATAATTTATGAGAGGCATGTTGATGTCATTAATAACAACCACATGCGGAATTGGGGTCCATGGAAGAAGCACATGATTTAAATAGTTTAAGTATTACTCTAAACCTGCACATGATTATAATTGAAGAGATATACAGTATCATTAGCATCCTGGGTTTAGATGATTAACCTCTTACAACATTAAAACGTATAATTAAAGTGTGCCTTAATGAATGTTTTAGAGATTATATGAAAGCGTTAGATAACTTTGAGTGAGTTGTTATTTTGTTTATAGGTGAACACCAGAATCAAAGTTCCCTTATCTGTAAAATGAAGAGTTTAGACTAAAATATATCCCAAGATTTCCCCCAGCTTGCTGATTTCAAGTTGTATGTCAGTAGCCCCTATAATGAAGTTGGTAGTGTTTGGTTTATACTTTAGATTTTCAAAAGCTTTTCAGAACTCTCCATGTAGTAGTTCCAGAAAGTTCGCCAATCTTATGAGGAGGTTGATTGGTGCCGAGAGGTGCAGGGAGGAGAAGGCAGGAGGGAGAGGCGTGTGAGTTATCATCGGGTTAGCCAGAGGAAGGTTGCTCCAGGAGTCTGGAAACCCACATGCGTCCCAACTTCTGAAGGTGGGCCAAGGTGCAGGGGGAGGAGGAGGAGGATGGGGTGTTGGTGATTACTGCTGGGGCGGCAGTAGCTGGTAGGTCACAGCTTTGGCCCAGTGACGGCTGGCTTTCCTGTCATCTTTTCACACACCCTCACATGTGGCCACAAAACTGTGCAACTCGATGTTTTGGTTATATCTCCATTGTTTTTACTGTGTTCTGTGGGCAAATATTTAACTTGGTGCATTATTTATTTATGGTCTTATTTTTGTACCTGGTGCTGTAGTTTACTGAAAACCTACCAAGGTTAGAGGCCGCTGTGAGTGGGAGCATCACCCTGAGTCCAAATACCTGCTCCAGTCCTGTGTCCTCCCCACACTAGCTGTTGAGGAATAATTGTCTTTTCTGTTTCACCAAATCATGGACAGATCTTAAATTTTAATTATGGTGTGCTGAAAATAATGACGTTCTGTCAATTTTTGAAGAACCAGCCCAAAGTTATTTTTGGTTTATTAGTTTTATTTGTTTCTACTACTGGTGACTCCCAGTCCAGATGGCTGTTAAGAGGGGAAATTATGTCTTTGTCAGCTCCTCTTGGATGGGTTGATCTTGCAGCTCCTTCTGAAGCCGGGTCTCTCCATGATGCCCTGAAGTCACTGCATCTCTTCTTACGGCCAGGAGGCCGTCAGTTTGTGTGTGCACACACACGGTCGATAAAGATGACAAAAGGTGTAGAATTTCCATTACTTTGCCTTTCCTGGCTCTGTCAAACACTGCCAAAGTAGACATTTCAGATTCTGGTGCTTGCCTGGCTTTCCAAACCACATTTACCCAAGACGGTGAAGGTAATTTATTTTCATATCTGTCTGTTGGTACCTTGGAAGGGCTCCTGTTTTTTATTTATTTGATTGTTACCACTGTTAATCATTACAAAAGTCTTATTACTGCCCATTTATAAATCAGGAAAAGCAAATTTGATTTTTAGCATTCTAACATGGTTAAAAAATTCATGAATGAAAAAAAACTTTTTATGCAAACGTAAGCAACTGACAGAGGATAAATATGGGCATAAACTCTTGCTATTATAATAATCTTTTGACCTCATCCACCCTTTCTATAGCCTAAGTAATGACTGTTTGATATTTATTATAAAGCATATTAAATCTCTTGATTAACTGAACCTTTCATTTCTCTTTTTGTTTCATGTAGCAGTGAAAATAGATTGTTCTATTATCATTCTTGCCAGGAAATTGATAAAATGTATAAAATTATTCATAAATGTATTTTAAACTGGAGCTATATTAATGCATTATTGGGTGTACTGAGCAGAAAACACTTCTTTTCACATTTGAATGGCAGGCACATGATTAAAAATTAACTTCCTACCAAATAGTAATCATCAACTCCAAATGGCTGGTAGGTAAAGCTCAGAGAGGCAGCCAGGAGATGTAAATTCTTACCCTCACCATGGACTTTTTATGTGATTTTGTTTAATATTTAAAATTGAGCCCTAGCTGGTGTAGCTCAGTGGATTGAGCTCGGGCCTGCGAACCAGAGGATCGCGGTTCGATTCCCAGTCAGGGCACATGCCTGGGTTGCAGGCCAGTTCCCAGCATGGAACGCACGAGAGGCAACCGTACATTGATATTTCTCTCCCTCTCCCCTACCCCTCTATAGACAAAAAAAAAAAAAAAAAAAAAAAAAAAAAAAAAAAAAAAAAAATCTTAAAATTGAGTGACCTCTGAATTTAAAAAGGAAAAAAAATTTTTTTCCGAGAAGTCCAAGGGGGCAGGATGGTGTCAAGATGGGTTGCTATTCCTTCTGCTCCCCCTTGGCTGACTGCTGTTCCTCGGTCCCTTGCTTCCTCTTCTCAAAACACTGGTGTTACTTGGAGTGCCAGCCTCGGTCCACTTCAGTTCTCACCCCACTGTGCATGTTTTCTGAGGGCATTCGTGTTCAGACCTGTCCACAGTTTACAGATTCTGACCTGTCCGCGGGCTTCAGACCCCTCTCCAGGCCATCTCTACCAGGGCAACCCCTCTCCTCGCTTCCTTCGCTTTCATTCACTTTGTTACCTTCATTCCACTGTGCTGTGACCTCCTCATTCTGGTTGAGCACTGACTCCCAGCACTCAGCAAGGCCCCTGGCATGGAGTAGGCACCTGGAATGTGTCCGCTGTTTCAGTGCTCATAATTGAACTCATTATTCTCCCCACTCCCAACTCTGACACACACAGACCCACCCACTCACTCTGAACAAGGCGTCTCTTTCCTGAGTTCTCGCTCTCTCAATGAATGACATCCACCATCCACTCTCCCCTACTTCTCTTTCCCAACACCACTCAGCTGCTTCCTTTTGCTCCACATCCAGTCTTTTAAAGTCTGTCTTCTGTGTGAAGTCCCTCCCCTTCATCCCAAATTTCACTGCTTTGGTCCTAGGCTTCCTAGTCTCCACCTGGATTGTGGCCATATCTCTCAGGTTGCACTTCAGCCTTCCAATCTGGTTTTCTTAGATTCATCCTTCTTCATACTGTTGCTAGGTCAGCCTGCCCAAAGTACCCATCTGAACACATCGTCCTCCTAAATTTACAAGGAAACTGCAAACATTACCAGGACGGCAAAAAGATCGAAATAAGTGCCAGGGGTTTTCTGTGCTCCCTGTATCAGACACAACGCTGATGTGTTCATGCTTTCCAAGTTTATTTTTTTGGTTTATTATAATGCTAATCAAGATCACAAAGCATTTTTCTGAGAAAATTGGATAAAATGGTGTACTCATCTTCTAAATTAAATGAATGAGAATAAATAAAACCTAAAATGTAAGAGTATGGTCTTCGCAGTAAGAAAACTTGGTGTTGAACCTCAGCTTGGCTGTGGAGCCCTGCACAGTAGTACCAGCCCCACCCCACCCTTCCCTGTGTCTGTCTCTTTAAAACGGGATTACAACAGAAACTTCCCCTTAAGAATTTCTGTGAGGACTAAATAACAGGACAGGGTGCCTGTGTATTTATATATTTAGCACAATGTCTCATACCTAGTAAATGTTTAATAAATGTTAGCAGAATTAAAACAACATGAAAATCATAGTCACATACATACATACATACATACATGTTTATATAACACATGAAGGATTAGTAATAGTGGTTGTTGCTGTATGATAAAATTATATTTTCTCATTTGTGCCTTTTCTCCTTTTTCAGTAGAAATTTATTTTTTATTTTTTAATATATTTTATTGATTATGCTATTACAGTTGTCCCATTTCCTCCCCTTCATTCCCCTCCACCCTGCGCACCCCCTCCCACCCACATTCCCCTGCTTTAGTTCATGTCCATGTGTCATAAGTTCTTTAGCTTCTACATTTCCCACACTATTTTTGCCCTCCTCCATCTATTTTCTACCCACCGTCTATGCTTCTTATTCTCTGTACCTTTTCCCCCTCTCTCCTTCTCCCACTCCCGTTGCTAACCCTCCATGCGATCTCCATTTCTGTGTTTCTTTTCCTGTTCTAGCTGTTTGCTTAGTTTGCTTTTGTTTCAGGTGTGGTTGTTAATATCTGAGTTTGCTGTCTTCTTACTGTCATATTTTTGATCTTCTTTTCCTTAGATAAGTCCCTTTAACATTTCATATAATAAGGGCTTGGTGATGATGAACTCCTTGAACTTGACCTTATCTGAGAAGCACTTTCTCTTCCCTTCCATTCTAAACGAAAGCTTCCCTGGATAGAGCAATCTTGGATGTAGGTCCTTGACTTTCATGACTTGGAATACTTCTTTCCAGCCCCTTCTTGCCTGTAAGGTAAGTCTCTTTTGAGAAATCAGCTGACAGTCTGATGGGAGCTCCTTTGTAGGTGACTGTCCCCGTATCCCTTGCTGCTTCTAGAATTCTCTCCTTCATTTTAATCTTGGCTAATGTAATTATGATGAGCCTTGGTGTGTTCCTCTTTGGGTCCCACTTCTTTGGGACTCTCTGAGCTTCCTGGACTTCCTGGAAGTCTATTTCCTTTGCCAGAATGGGGAAGTTTCTTTATTATTTGTTCAAATAAGTTTTCCACTTGTTGCTCCTCCTCTTCCCCTTCTGGGACCCCTATAATTCGGGCGTTGGGACGTTTAAAGATGTCTTGGAGGTTCCTAAGCCTCTCCTCATTTTTTTGAATTCTTGTTTCTTCCTTGTTTTCTGTTTGGTTGTTTCTTTCTTCCTTCTGGTCTACTCCATTGATTTGAGTCCCAGTTTCCCTCCTATCACTATTGGTTCCCTGCGCGTTTTCCTTCATTTCACTTAGTGTAGCCTTCATTTTTTCATGTAATTTGCAACCAAAATCAACCAATTCTGTGAGCATCCTGATCACCAGTGCTTTGAACTGTGCATCTGATAGGTTGACTATCTCTTGATCGCTTAGATGTATTGGCTCTGGGCTTTGATCTGTTCTTCCACTTGAGCCAATTTTTTTCAGGGGGGGTCTGGTCACTCCTGTTATGTGGTGAGTGGTGGAGCCTTAGGTGTTCACCAGGACGGGGCAGCCCAGTCCCTGGGTTGTGACTCTATATGTGTGGGTGGGGTCCGAAAGGGAACAATGGCGCTTGCTCCTCTCTCTTCCATATTTCAGTCCCTTCCGCCGCTTTCCACAAGCAAATTGCGCCCTTTTGGTGCTGATTTCATGTGGGTGGGCTTGTGTAATTCTAGGGCCCTGTGGGTCTCTCCAACAAACTCTCCTGTGAGGGTGGGTGTCTCTCCCAGCACCTCAACCTCCACAAGTGTTTTCAATTGGTGTTTGTAGATTTTATTTCCTGGTGCTGGGGCCCTGGATTTCGAGGTCTGTCTTGTTCCCCACTTTTGCCTGGATTAACTGCGTGCGAATGTGGGACTGCCTGGTCAGCTAGCTGCCTTGTGTGGCCTCACTGGGTCTGCCTGTTGCCACCCTGTGCCTGGGTCTGCTAGCTGCCACCTGCACACCTGGGGCTCCTGCGTGCCAGGGTCCGCCAACCTCTGCTTTTTCCTGCCGTGGCTCTGCCCCTCTTACTGGTCTGGATGAATGGTTGTCGGACTTCCATACAATTTAATTTTCTGTTAGTTCCGGTTGTTTTCTTGTTTCTAAGTCTTTGTTGTCCTTAATTTTGGTTGTGTGAGGAGACACAGTGTGTCCACCTATGCCTCCATCTTGGCCGGAAGTCTTTTTCAGTAGAATTTAAAAAAATAATCTTTCAATAACTTCCCACCTTTATGCAATAATGCAATAAATTCTAGCTCCCTTATACCTCATTCAGTGCCCTCCATAACCTCATCTCTCCAAAACCTGTCTTCAAAATCCTGCCTACCTGTGTTGTCATCACGAATCCTGAATTATTTACCTTATCCCCTGCTCACGCTGTTTCCTCCCTACATGCTCACCATCCCCTCTGCCTGTTGTGTCCATTCCTCACTTTGTCTTACTTATCGTCACTCCTCTGTATAAGATTTAGCTTAAAATCACTCATCCCATCAGATTCAGCATTAGGATTTTTGTGTTAAAATTATTTGATTTTTGTATCTATCACCCTCAATAGAATGTTTTCCTCCAGAATGAAGGCTTAATTAGAAACTGGAAATAAAGTATGATTAAGTTATAGTCCATGACCTCAGTTTGCTTCTAGCAAAAGGAGAGAGGCAGGTAAATACACAGAGGTAATAAATATTGCAGAATCTCTGGTGCTGGCACCTGTAGCATAGGGCAGAAGGAAGGGTGCAGTTTATTCTTCTGGGGGGTGAGTTAGGGTAAAGGTTCAGAATGTTTTTATTCAAGAGGTGAGAAGCTGCTGAATAGATGTTTCCAGGGCAAAAAACTTCCCAGCAGCATGTGGGAAAATGCTCCAACCTTCAGTATGGTGAGATGAGTTTGAGGAGGGGCCTCCATGCTGCTTGGCACACAGTAGAAGCTCATACCGAAATGAACAGTATCCTGTCTTGGTACTTGTGTATGGGCCGCAGGGGTTTGTGAATCCCCAGAGGTTATGTTCAATACTTCATGTTTTTGTGATTCTGAGAATTTTTCTAGGAGAGGATCCTTAAATTTCACCAGATTTTTCTCAAAGTGTTGCATGGCTTATGAAAGGTTAAAAGCACTCTGTTGACAAATATAAGTCCCCTAGAAACGGGTGAGGCAAGGTGGGAAGGATAGAAAATGGTTTGAAGATAAACTGTCCCCAGCTGTACCTGGGCACCCATAGGGCTCTTACCTGCTGGAGCCACTGAGGGTCTGGTCACAATGGGCAGTTCTGTTCGTGGTTCCATGCCCCATTTTCTAGCTCCTTGCAGCAAGCAGGCTCATTTGTGCATCTTTTGTTTGCTCCAGCTAAGCCAATTACAGTGTTCTTTCCCTGATAGTCAAAGCAACTCTCTAGGGCAGGAAACATTGTGGGGTTGAAAGAGTGGAGAGAGAATGGGAAGCACCATGTGTTTTATTCTGAAAATAAAGTGAGGAGGTGAATATGTGAGGCGAAGAAAGCAAATACAGTGATCGCAGCAAGTCAGTGGCAACGGTATTAAATAGACTACGTTGAAAGACGGAAACAGCATTAACCCAGAGACTCTATAGGTCAGGTCATTCATTCCTCAGCCCCTGCTACAGAGATGTGTGAAGTAACCAGCTCTTAGACTCCTGCCCAGGCAGATCCTCTGCCTGGCTGTGCTGCTGTAATCATACTCTGTACATAATACCTTTGTTCTAGAACACATTGCACTGTGGCTTGACTGTTGATATGCTTTTCTTCCATAAGGAAGACTGGCTTGTTTTTGAATGTCCAGCATTTAGTGCTGGGCTCAGTATATGTTTATCAAAAGAATGAGCTCAAGCTTTCTAGCCTGAAGGTAGTGGAATTCATAGTTCAGCCTGCACAAAGGAAACCCCAATCTACTGAAGATTTCCATTATCCCTTGCCCCAGTGAGGCACTCAAGTAAAAGAGCCAATCAAGGAAGGGAGCAGATCTTCTGCAGAGATAGGGACTGCTCTTTTGAAGGGAGGGATTTGGCACTGTGTGGAATCTTGATGCAATCAGACACTATCAGCTTGCTAAACAAACGTTGATAACTACAAGGCAAACCAGAGGACAACGATTACAGGGGCAGAAGTGGAGGGTGATATTGGTTACACTTGGATCTAGCATCTGGCTCAGAAGCACCCACACGCCCACCCCTCCATCTGTCATCCAAAGGCAAGTAACCTTCAGAACTATGACGATGAGTTGTATTTTCCAAAGCCCTGCTCTGAGATGCATGACTCAGGCGCCTGGCTGGCAGGATGCTCAGCTCTCACAGGGCTGTCCAGCCTGTGGCCTGCAGGCCACATGTGGCTCAGGATAGCTATGAATGTGGCCCAAGACAAAATCATGAATTTACTTAAAACATTATGAGGTTTTTTTGTGACTGTGTGTTGCAATGTATTTAATGTGTGGCCCAAGACAACTTTTCTTCTTACAGTGTGGTGCAGAGATACCAAATGGTTGGACACCCCTGATAGAGGAAATTGGAGGACCCCCAGCTAACTGAATGCTGGGAGAGCTTGCAGAGGGCTCACAGGAGCCACAAACATAAAGATTTAAAAATGGGAAAGTTGAAGAAGAAACTGAAGGGTGGCTTCATGGTCTTGGGTACATGAAATACACAGAGAGTAATGATTAGTCTTTTTAATTATTGAGGAACAGGGAACAGGAACATTGTTTTGAACTGTATCATAAAGACTTCTGAATTGATGGAGTGAATTATAAGATTGTTGAAAATACCTATACGCCTGTCATGTTAACTGTTAGTGACGTAGTTGGTCACTTGAGCATTCAAGTCCTGTATGCTGTCGTTTTCCCAGATTAGATACTTGGTCTAAAGAAGGAAGGGGAAGAAAGCTAGTGATGCTGATGGGACACCTGCTGATGGCGGGCTCTGGGTTTTCTTACGTCATCCTGTTTAACACCCAAGGGGTTGGTTCAAGTGTCCCCATTCATTTGTGGGGAAACAGACCAGGAGCACTCAGGATGGCAGTCATACGTGGTAATCCTAGGTCTCCATTAAATGTTACTTCAGTCCTGAGTCTGTGTGACTGCAAAGGTCTTGCTTCTTCTAATTTAGCCATAAATGTCATGAACCTTGTGTTTACTGAGGCCGGCTGGATGCCCCATTCTCTATAAGGCCTGTCAGATTGGCCTGTCCCAGGCCCTGAAAGCCTTCACCTCTAGAACAAGTGCACATTCGATCCAGTGTGGCACTTGTATGTCCAAAACAGCCATCTGCTACTTCTCAGTCTCCATGCAACGTACTTACGAGGCAGCACATCTGTAATGTGTGCTTTCTGGTGTAGCAAAGGGACAAAGAAGAAAAATACATTCTAATATAATGATAACATTTTGAGCTCCTGCGGCATGCTTTGGATTGTCTGCACAGCGAAGGCAAGGGCAGACGGGCGGTAGTGTGCTGGCACATCAGGACCAGAGCGAGGCGGTCCCCGTCCAGATCAAACCCGTTGGCCTTCCTGTCCCTGACGTCCGTTGTGTCTCGTCTTTTTTCTGATTATAAGTATTATGCACAGGCCATTGTGGATATTTTGGAAAATACAGAAATTGCAAATAAAACAAAAATTAGCTCTGATGCTACTGCCCAAACACAAACCAAACACGACAACCTTAGTGTGCCTCTTTCCAACCTTGTAAAAATGCAGATCGAATTTTATGCAGTTTAGACATGCAGTCTGCCTTTTCATTTACTTGCCTCATAAGCATTCCTTAATACTTACTTTATTTTTTCATTGTAAAATATACACAACACAAAATTGACCATTTTACCTATTTTCAAATGTTCAGTTCAGTGGCATTACGCACATTCACAGGCTGTACAGCTGTCGCTGCTCTCCACCTCCAGAACTTTTTCATCATCCACATTCCCCGTATTTAAAAATGCTTCACAAACCACACTTCATAGTGGCGTAACATTTCCCCATATAGTATTGATTTGAAAGCGTTTCTCACAGACATTCAGCAGATAACTTATTTTGTGTTCACTAGGATGTAGCGTTGATGGCTAAGGCAGTGAACAAAACATGGTTTTTGCCTTCCAGGACCTTAAATCTGGTGGAGAAAAGTGGCCACGAGTAGGCAGTTTGAGTCTTGTAGAGCTGTCGGAGAATCCTGAGGTATAACTTACATGGTCTTTTCTTGATTATTGTGCATCTAGTGTGTAGCAGATTTTCTTTTCCTATTATAAGTAATATTGTGAGATCTTTGTAGGTATAAAATACCTGTTCACATTCAGATTATTTTATGAAGATTTTGAAAAGTGGAATTACTGGACGAATTGTAAAGCGGAGTAAGAATGTTCTTTCAGAATGCTGATTATTGTTTTCCACTGTGCCATTCTCCAGATTAGGAGCTGCCTCCAAATATCTTCATCGCCTATTACTCCTTAGGAGCCCTACTAACTTCTTTTTATAAGTGTGTATTTAACTTGCATTTGGAAAGATTGTGTGAAGAGTTGGGGCTGAGAAATGAGTATATTCAACTGGGAAGAGCTATGGAGGGAAGAGAAAAGGGATCATGGCTGAGGTTGACACACGTCACAGGTGTCATGCAAACTGTCTGGCTGTTGGTACTCAGTGCAGAAGCTGTGGTTTGACTCATGCTTTAGGGCTATGCTCCAAGTGCATGCTGACAGAGCTTGGCTCCCTTCTGTGAAATTCCGTACTTGGGAACTTGAAGCCCACTGTGAACTAAAAGTAACCTTTAAAAAAAAAAAAGTATGTTTGGCCCTGGGCAAACAGCTCAATTGGTTAGAGTATTATTCTGATATGCCAAGGTTGCGGGTTCAATCTTCTATCAGGGCACAGACAAGAATCAACCAATGAATACCTAAGTAAGTGGAACAACAGATCTCTCTCTCAGTCTCTCTGTTTCTCTCCCCCACTCCCCCTCCCTCTTTCTGTTCTTCTCCCTTCCTTTCTCCCTCTAAAAATCAATAAATAAATTTAAAAAATCAATCAATAAATTTACTTATCTAAATAGAAACCCCTGATCTATTCTCAGAGCAAAAAGAGACCTTCGAATATTACATAATCTAAGTTAAGAAATACTCAGAAAACAGCCCTGGCTGGTGTGACTCAGTGGATTGCATGCTGGCCTGTGAACCAAAGGTCGCAGGTTCGATTCCCAGTCAGGGCACATGCCTGGGTTGTGGGCCAGGTCCTTAGTAGGGGGCCTGCAAGGGCAACCACATGTTGATGTTTCTCTCCCTCCTTTCCCCCTTCTCTAAAAATAAATAAATCTTTAAAAAAATATTCAGAAAATCAGTTGGATAAACATTGAAGATGGATTAAAACTCATGTCTCTTGATTTATCTGGTGGTCACCCCATGACCTGGCCAAGGTTGTCTTAGCCTTTGTTGTTCTTTGTATGGGAATTCTTTTCTTCCTTTCACTTTTAAATTCCCAATTTTATTCTCTGTTGTTGGGTTCTAAGATGTTGTTCATTTTCAGTGTTGAGTACCATGCTTGTGCTGGCTGACCTCTATCAGCAGTCACCGTGTTACGCTGGAGTGTTTGCATGCCTTATTTTACCTTGTTCCTTCTTGGTCCTTAGACTACTAGTTTGTTTGACTGCTGTCTGCTCTCTTCTTCTTGGCCTCATCGATGATTGGGAAGTTTCCATTGACTCTGGCAGAAGTAATCAGTTGTATATTTTGCTTTGTTTGGATTAATCAGTAATGTCTTATTTTTCTCCCTTTGCCCTCTTTGTGTTAGTCCCTTTGGGTAATTTTGTTGGGTTTGGGTTTTTTTAATTTATTTTAAGAAATAATACACCTTCCTGTGATGCAGTAAATGTGGAAACCTGGTCCAGGGCCAGAGAGGAAACAGTTTTTATTTATTTAACCATTTATTTTTAATTTTTTAATTGTATTTTTCCATTACCATTTAACCTGTTAGTACCTCCATACCCCCTGCAGTCACCACACTATTGTCCACATGCATGAGTCTTTTTTTCCTCTTTGCTCAATCCCTTCATTCCCTAACCTCCACCCTCCCATCCCCCACCAGTAGCTGTCATCCTGCTCTTTATGCAAGAGTCTGGCTCTGTTTTGGTTGTTAGTTCAGTTTGTTCAGTAAATTCCATATATAAGTCAAATCATACGGTATTTGTCTCCCTGTGCCTGGCTTATTTCACTGGCATAATGTTCAGGTCCATCTGTACTATCACAAAGGGTAAAATTTTCTTCTTTTTTATGGCTGAGTAGTATTCCATTGTGTAAATGTCCCACAGTCATTTTATCCACTCATCTACTGATGGACACTTGGGCTGCTTCCATATTTTAGCGATTGTAAGTAACACTGTAATGAATATTGGGGTGTTTATGTTCTTTTATATTAGTGTTTTGGGTTTTTTCAGATATGTTCCCAGAAGCTGAATCACTGGGTCACAAGGTAGATCCATTTTTAATTTTTTGCGGTATCCCATACTGCTTTCCATAGTTGTTGTACCAGTCTGCATTCCCACTAACGATGCAAAAGGGTTCCCTTTTCTCCACATCCTTGCCAGCACTTCTTGTTTGTTGACTTATTAATGATGGCCATTCAGACAGGTGTGAGGTGATAATCTCATTTGGTTTTAACTTCTATCTCTCTCATGATTAGTGACGTTGAACATCTTTTCATATGTCTCTTGGCCATCTGTATGTCCTCTTTGGAGAAGTGTCTATTCAGGTCCTTTGCCCATTGTTTAATTGGGTTGTTTGTTTTTTTGGTGTTGAGTTTTGTAGGTTCTTTATACATTTTGGATATTAACCCCTTATCAGATGTATGGGCAGATATGTTCTCCCATTCTGTGGGTTGTCTTTTTATTTTGTTGATGGTCTCCTTTGCTGTGCAAAAACTTTTTACATATAAAATTTAGTTTGATATAGATTGATATAGTCCCATTTGTTTTTATTTTCTTCTGTTTCCCTTGCCTGAGGAGATATAGCCAATAAAATATTACTACAAGCAGTGTCTGAGATTTTACTGCCTATGTTTTCTTCTAGGATTTTTATGGTTTCGGCTAATATTTAAGTCTTTAATCCATTTTAAATTTGTTTTTGTGTGTGGTGTAAGAAGTTGGTCTAGTTTCATCTTTCTGCACGTATCTGTCCAATTTTCCCAACACCATTTATTGAATAAACTGTCTTTAGCCCCTCACATGTGCTTGTTTTCTGTCGAGTATCAATTGACTATAAACGTGGGTTTATTTCTGGGCTCTCTGTTCTGTTCCATTGATCTGTGTGTCTGTTTTATGCCAATACCATGCTATTTTGATTACTGTGGCCTTATAGTATAGTTTCATATTAGGTAGCATGATTCTTTGTTCTTCTTTCTCAGGATCTCTGTTGCTATGCTGGGCCTTTTGTGGTTTCATATAAATTTTTGAAATATTCTAGTTCTGTGAAATATGACATTGGTATCTTGATAGGAATTGCATTGAATCTATAGATTGCTTTGGGTAGCATGGATGCTTTAATGATGTTAATTCTTCCCATCTATGAACATGGTATGTGCTTCCACTTATTTCTATCTTCTTTAATTTCTTTCTTCAGTGTCTTAGAATTTTTCAAGTAGAGGTCTTTTATATCCTTGGTTAGATTTGTTCCTAGGTATTTTATTCTTTTTGAAGCAATTGTGAATGGGATTGTTTTCTTAATTTCCTTTTCTGTTAGTTCATTATTGGCATATAAAAATGCAACTGACTTCTGCCCTGGCTGGTAGCTCAGTGGATTGAGCACGGGCCTGCGAACCAAAGGATCACGGTTTGATTCCCAGTCAGGGCACATGCCTGGGTTGCACGCCAGTTCCCATTAGGGAACGCACGAGAAGCAACCATACATTGATATTTCTCTCCCTCTCCCTCTCTCCCTCTCTCCTTCCCTTCCCCTCTAAAGATAAATAAATAAAATCTTTTAAAAAAATAAGCCATTTAAAAAAATATGCTTTATTAAAAAAATGCAACTGATTTCTGAGAGAAAGCTCCCAAGCTCATTTTACAAGGCCAGCATTATCCTAATTATAAAACCAGATAAAGATACTAAAGAAAAAGAAAATTACAGGCCAATATCCCTGATGAACATAGATGCTAAAATCTCCAACAAAACATTAGCAAACTGAACACAGCAATACATCAAAAAGGTCATACGCCATGATCAAGTGGGATTTATTCCAGGAATGCAAGGTTGGTAGAACATTTGCAAATTAATAAATGTGATTCGACACACAAACAAAATGAAGGGTGAAAACCACATTATATTAATAGGTGCAGAAAAGCATTTGTTAAAATTCAGCACCCATTTATGATAAAAACTCTCAGCAAAGTGGGAATACAGGGAACATACCTAAACATAATAAAGGCCATATATGACAAACCCACTGTCAGCATCATACTCAACAGGCAAAAACTACAAGCATTCTCCTTTAAGATTGGGTACAAGACAGGGATGTCCACTTTCACCTCTTTTATTCAACATAGTACTGGAAGTCCTAGCTATAGCAGTCAGACAAGAAAAAATAAAAGGCATCCAAATTGGAAAGGAAGAAGTAAAACCATTTTTATTTGCAGGTGACATGATACTGTACATAGAGAACCCCAAAGATTCCACCAAGAAACTACTGGAACTGATCAATGTGCAGTGAAGGACCAGGAAACTTTTTAAGGAGATCATTGATGTTGAGAATAGGAATATTATCTCAGATTTCTGAGATATTAATTTAATTATGGCTGGTAGATAATAGTTAGTTGGTACAGCTTTACCATGTGTACACATGTGTATAGTTATGTAAATGTACATAAACTTTTTTATATATAATAATAACTCTTCCAAGGTCAAATTTATGAAAGGAAAAGAATTAACATTGCTTTGTGTTAGACAAAGTGCTATTACCTTCAGTAAACTTTATGTCTACGCAGTGACTCTAAATATAGGACCATGGGTCCACTGATAGCAACTAGATGAAGGAGCTTAAAAAACAGAGCACGAAATTTGTTCTGAGGCTGCCAGCCCCAATACGAAGTGACTATTAGGCAGTTGAAAAATCCTATAGCTTAGATACTATATAAATTTCTGGTAATCAGTATCTTGAAATACTTCACAGAGTTTTCAGGTCCTTTCATTTATGAGAAGAAGTAACGATTCTTCATTTATCTTAAATCTTTTATGTTGACAATTTTATCCTTAATTAACAAGGCATTGGCATTTTCACTGTGAAAATGGTTTTCCTGGATTTATAGCTTAGTCCATTAATGTAGTGTCTTAAAACTGACTAGTATTAGCCTGGATAGTTATTTTTATACAAAATCAACTTAAAAATTGATTTTGGAGTGTCTTAATTTTAAAGATCATATCAGACATCTGTTCTTCCTGTGTGGAGTCTACTCTATCAAAGTATTAACTTCTAACTTCTGGAGATCTAAGAAATAAATATAGCACACTCCACTTCCAAGACAGATGGATAGCCATTGCCATTCCCTGTTTGGGACTTGAGGAAAGCCCAGAGAGGCACACCCTGGCTATTATAATAATAATGGTTATATTTTCTTAAGTGCTTACTGTTAGGCTGTATGTAAAGTTCCATTTAGTTTTCATAACAGCCCTACTAAGATAGGTTAGGGTGATGCCCATTTTGCAGATTTGGAAGCTGAGAGTTTCCTCAACTAAACATTATCTGATTGACCTCCTAATGCCCCTTGATTGATTGATTCTTGTTGTTCCTATAACCTCTGATCCGTTCTGTACATCACTACTGGTCCCACCCGTGTTCTCTACAACATTCTCCTTCAGAACCACTTTAAAAGACTCCATCCACATAGGGCTAAACCCCACACTTCAGTATTTACAGATTGGCCCCATTTCTTTAACCCTACATTTCACAACCTCCTTACCAGAACTTACTGTACATACCTACCCCAAGATGATCCGGCCTGTTCTCCTGCCCCAGCATTGGCAAATGCCTACTCTTTGCCAGACACTCGGTTAAAATCTGAAGTACGCAGTTCCTGCCTTCAAAACTTCATAGTTAGTAGCAAGACAGACCTGAGCATAAATCACTTCTCTTTACATTGTTATTACAATATTATTGACTGTATTTCGTATGCTGTGCTTTACATGACCTTGACTATTTTGTAACTACCAATCTGTACTTCTCAATCCCTTCATCTTTTCACCCAGTCCCCCACCCCCTCTCCCCATCAGCAACTATCAGTCTGATCTCTGTGAGTCTGTTTCTGTTTTGTTTGTTTGTTTATAGTATTCTTTAGATTCCATATGTAACTGAAATCATATGGTATTTGTCTCTTGACTTACTTCACTTAGCATAATATCCTCTAGGTCCATCCATGTTGTAACAAATGGTAAGATTTTGTTCTTTTTTTATAGCTAAGTAATATTCCATTGTATACGTGTACCACACCTTTTTTTATCCACTCGTCTACCGATGGGCACTTGGGTTGCTTCCACAGCTTGGTTATTGTAAGTAATGCTGCAGTGAATGTAGGATGGGGTGCATATGTTTTGGTTTTCTTTGGATATATACACAAAATTGGAATTACTAGGTTATAAGGCAATTCCAGTTTTAACTTTTTGAGGAAACTATCCTGTTTTCCACACTGGCTGTACCAATATGCATTCCCACCCACAGTACATTAGGGTTCTCTAATGTACTCCACATCCTTGCCAATGCTTGTTTGTTGATTATTGATTATAGTCATTCTGACAGGTGTGAGGTGATACCTGATTGTGGTTTTAATTTGCATTTCTCTGATTAACATATTAAACATGTTAATATGTCTTCTCTAATAGACATTAAAAGATGTCTATTGGCCATCTTTAATGCTCTCTGGAGAAGTGTTTGTTTAGATCTTTTCCCATATTTTTAACTGGGGTTTATTTTTTGTTTTTGTTTTTTGGTGGGGGGGATTTGGTGTTGAGTTGTATTAGCTCTTTATAATTTGTGGATATTAACCCCTTGTCAGATGTATCAATGATGAATATGTTTTCCCATTCAGTAGATTGCCTTTTCATTTTGTTGATGGTTTCCTTTGCTGCAAAAACTTTTTAGGGGGCACACTCTGTAAAGTATATAATTTTCTAACCACTATTCTGGATACCTGAAACTAATACAAAATAATATTGAATGTAAGCTGTAATGGAAAAAAAATAATTAAAAAAACTTTAATTAAAAATTGAATGGGATATTAAGCAAAAATGAGTTCAAAAAGAAAAGGAATGGTACAAAATTTCTATTAAAATAATCTTACATATTTTTAAAAAATCATTTCTTTACATTTGTGTACCTAATTCCAGATTGGCTTAGAGCTCTTGCCCTTGGTGAGACTGTCTCAAGTCATTCAAGACACAAATGATTCTGCCTGCCTCTGAAGACAGCCTGAGCTATCAAATGTTTATCTTCAAGTTTGGACCTTTTTTTCTGGGTCATGATTGGGTTATGATTGGATCTTAACCCAATTTTGGGCTACAGATTTCATAGGCAAAGTCAGGATTTTAATGTGTCTTTGATGTCTAAATTCTAATATTTAAAGGGAAGGTTGATTAATTGGTAAAAAATATAAAATTTTATAAAGAAAATTTTGGCCTGGGACTGTGATACTTTTAATATATTGTGTCCTGAAACCAACATGTATTAAAGTATAAAAATTAGTTTGGCACACAAATATGACATATCATTTGTTATTCTGAATTTTTAAACCCTGTGCCAAGTCCTTTTTTGAATTAAATTAATAACATTCTGTGATACCTTCCTTTCCATTAGTTATCAGCACAGGAAGAAAGCCTTTTGCATATGAGCCAAGCCTTAAAAAGACACTAATAAATAAAATATCCTGGGCTCCAGTCCTTTGAGTTGGGTGATTTGTTAAAATTACCATAAAAGATAAATGGTGTGAGCAGAAACAGTCAGTCCTGAGTCAGGACGTAGGAAACCTGTTTTAGTCCTGGCTCCAGTCACTTAATGGGCGACCCGGATGTGGTCAGAAGCACCGTGAGCTGCCGTTGGGCTTCACTTGCCCGATGAAGCCGTCTGCATCATAGCAGAGTTAACATAGTGGGGTTTTGACCCACCAACTGTGGTGCCTCTCTCTGTGTTGTTAGATGAATTTTATATATGTACTTATATGTTGTATTAATTTGCTAGGGCTACCATAACAAAACACTCATAGACTGGGTGGCTTAAACAACAGACATTTATTCCCCCGCTATTCTTGAGGCATTAAGTCCAAGGTGCTAGTACATTTGGTTTCTTCTGAGCCCTCTTTCCTTGGCTTGCATATGTCGCCTTCTTGCTGCGTCCTCACATGGTTTTTCCTGTGTGTGCAGATCCCTGGCGTCTTTCCGTGTGTCCGTGTTTCGCATTCTTACAAGGACACCAGTCTGACTGGGTTAGGGCCCATGCTATGGTTTTATTTTAACGTCATCACCTCTCCGAAGACCTCATCTCCAAATATAGTTGCATTCTGAGGTACTGGCAGTTAGGGCTTCCACTTTTGAATTTCGAGGCAACGCAGTTCAGCCTATAATATCTATTTAAAATAACACTCTTTGTTTTCATTGTATGTAGAAAAACTGGTATAAAGGAGATACCAAAAATAGCCTTCTACACACTTATTGCCTATTATTAAAAAGGGGAGGGTATAAGTACATAAAAAGAGAATTCAAATTGTATAAAAGAGTATAAAAGGGAAAATAATACTCTCCTGGCCCCTCCCTTCTGCTCTAAGGGAACTTCTTTCAATACAGTTACATAGATGTTTGCTATATAGACGCCAGGTGCCTTTTTTCCATGTCTTAATACATCAGACAGAATACAGACATCTCTATCCGCACACACTCTGTATTGGCCTTCTTTCAAAAGGCTACATAGTACTCCATTGTGTATGTACCAGATTTTAATTTAATTGGACACCTGCTAATGGGCATTTAGATTATTTCCAGGGTTCCTCATCTGCTCCCCCATCTTCCTCACCCCCCACTGCAAGCAATAAAGTTGAACTCCTTTTAAAAACCCATGATGGAAAAAAATAGTAACAAGCCAATTAACAAAAATACCTAGCATCCAATGCTGGTGAAGACAGCCTCCGCTTTTCCCCCGTCTGTTTATTGGTCCTTACTAGAGGTGCTGTGAAAGGTGTTTCGGTCTGTCTTACCTTCCCGAACCCGACCGTATGCCAGTTACCTCTCCTTCCTCTCTTCCTTTAACAGCATCAGCCTGTCTCTATACAGCGGTTCTTCTTCCTCAGGAAGCAAGGTCTATTCAAATCATTAACAGGCGTAGACTATTTTTAGTTGAATTAAACAGTTTTTCTTCTAAGAATTGCTGTTCCCATGCCTATGGCTGCACAGGAATCCTTTCTGGCTGTGTCCACCATTTGGAGAGGGACCAGCTTTCTTGTGGACCGTGAGCAGCCTTGCTGCTAATCAAGAGTTACAGTTGAGACAGGGGTGCCCGGCGCTCGTTGGGTTTGCAGACCCTCCAAACAAGGGGTGCATCTCTGAGATGGAGTATCGTGAGGAGGCCCCAGTGCTATTGTTCTCCAGGCCCAGCTGCTTAGCCACAGGTTGCATCTGGCATTATTTTACAAGCTGTGCCACGATGCAGATGTTCTTCGCTGAGGAATTACTTTCATTTCTAACTCATTTTAGGAAATGAGGCAGTCTATCAGAGGTGTTTCTTCATTTCCATACCCCTGGAGAGTTCATTTTCTCCTGGGATTTCTAACCACACGTGGGCAGTGCTTTACTTACCCAGATGTGAGAAACATGAACAGCCCTCTTCTAAAGCAGCCCTTACTTCCCTGCAGAATCCAGTGTGAGAGCCCAGAGGTAGCTTGTGCTCTTATTGACGTAAATATTTCTGAGGCTTTGGTCTCATGATGCTTGTGGACATGCTGTGTGTGTGGGCTTTGGTGCAGGAAAAATGTAATTTAGTAACAGATTTAAAAGGTCGTCTGGAGTGTTTCTAATTACTGTTTGTTTAGTTCACCATTGCCTAATAAGTGGATTTAAGTAACCTTGGGGGCAGGGAATGTAATGTTCATATTATAGTCAACCATGCAAATCAAATTCTGACTAAGCATTGCATAGAACACACCATGGAGTCAGTTCATAGATTTACGCCATTGAATTTAAAATTTAGAACTGACAGCACTTTGGACTGGGCATTTTTCACCTGTCATTCACCACCATGAATTATGCAAATGTCCAAAAATCAACCTTACTGTGAGGTACAACATCCTTTAAAATGCATCAGTGACCTTTGGCATTCAGTTCATAAAAATATGTTATGGATAAAATTATTTCCTTTACCATATTGCATATATAACTCTAAACAGCCACATTTCATTAGCATAGTTGAATTAAATCCTTGGGCTTCTCTGGATCAATATGTTAAAGTCCTTTCAGTTGGTTAAAAAAACTATTTAAGATAAGAATGAGAGAGGGAGAACTTACGAGTTTTCCTTTGCCTCTGTTTTTCATCCTCCTTCAGTGACTGTGATAGGAAACCAAAGTATCCAAAGGGCCTAGAACAGTGGTTCTCAACCTTGGCTGCACCTTGGACTCAGCCTGGGAACTTTAAAAAATACTGATGCCTGGGTCCCAACTCCAGAGATTCTGGTTTAATTGTCTAGAATGCAGCCTGCACTGGGATTTTTAAAAGCTCTGCAGAGGATGTTACTGCGCACTGTGAGTTGAGAACCAGAGACCTAAGATATCTGGCACTTAAGAGGTCATCACCTTCAGCAGCTCTCAGTCTTGGTTGCAGACTGGTTTTACCTTAAAAGCTTCTCAAATAAACACCAAGTCCCTTACTCATTGAAACCACGTTTCTGGGGAAGGGAGCCAGTGTTTTTAGAAAGTTTCTAGATGATGCTTATGCCCAGCAAGGATTAAGGTCAACTGACATAATCTAACCATCCCATATCACAGGTAAGGGAAAAGGAGAGCTAGAAAGGTCAAAGGTTGCAGAGGCAGGTCTTGGACTCAGGTCTGATGCCTCCCACCAGTCTCTGCTGTCTGACACTGCCTCCGTATGTTACATGTCCGTTGTATTTATTAATGCCTCCTCATCCTTCAGGTGATGCTCCTGCCTCCAAGAGGCCTTTACTGAGAACTCACACTCTCGCATCCGGTCTGGGTAAGATGCCCTTTATTTGTACCTGAGCAGCACCCTTACTTACCTTTCCCCTCGGATGGTCAGCTCCAGGAGGACAGAGCCCGTACCTTTCTTGTCCTTTCTGTAACTTGCTGGCATGCCACTGAGTGACAGATACTATTGATTGTATTGAAATTCCCTTTTTATTTATCAATTAGTCCACATGGATTGCTAAATAAAAAAACAAACAAACATCCATTCCCATGTGTTAGCTTCTGAAAATGGTTTCTGAAAGCAAAAGTTATTTCTTACCTGTCAACAGCCAAAATCTCACACACAAGGGCTTCCTACCCCTGCCTTCCAGAAGAGGGCTTTTGGGCCGAACAGAAAAAAAAAAAGTTTGTCAAGGGGGTTTTGATGACAAAATAATGAAAAGAAATTTTTAGTAACTGTACTTGTTGCTCAAGATACTTAGAACAACCAGGATCTTTTGAATAACATACTTACAAGTATGTATGTCATACACGAAAGGGAGGGAGTGTGTAGCATTACCTTAGGGTAAAAATTTGAAGACAAATAATGCTATTTTATGAAAATATGTGTTAAGGACTAAATTATTTCCTTTACCATATTGCATATATAACTCTGAGCAGCCGTAGTTGAATTAAATCCTTTTCAGTGATTTAAAAAACTATGAGTCTGTCATCCCAGTTTACTTAACGTTTTGCTTGGCCGGGGTCTTATTTTTGTTTGAAAGTATAGCGTTATGTTTACTCCTGTAGCTGTGACGGCAAGCAGATTGCAACCAGTGCCTCTTCACTTTACAGGTGGCCGTGAGGCTCCACAAAGGAGTAACAGAAAATACCTGTTTTCTTGTTTGGAGAATTCAGAGTTCAGAGTTTTGGGAGCAAACACTGCAAGCTCAGCAGTATTGTAGGGTGGATATTAAGAGGTTGCAGACAGGAGAGAATAATGACCAGAGTGGGTGAAAGCATTACAAAGTCTTACTAAGACTTCATAGGTTCATGCTTTGTAAATGGGAATCTTCATGTGCAGGAAAGTGGTCAGGGTGGCAGCGTATAAGTAAAGCTACCATTTACCGGGGGAAATCTTCCTAAAAGAAATATTCTTAAGAATTTCAGGGAAAGGTAAGTCACTGAGCTGGAGGTATGGACACAACATTTTTATATCAAAATAACTTTGAACGTAAGACCTGAAATTGTAAAATTCCTGGAAGAAAAAAGGTGGTAAGCTCCTTGTTAGAGGTCTTGGTGATGCTTTTTGGAATGTGACATGAAGAGCAAAAGCAACAAAAGCAAAAATAAGTAAGTGGGACTGCATCATACTATAAAACTTCTGCACAGCAAAGGAAACTGACCTACCAAATGGGAGAAAATATTCACAAATCATATAGCTAATAAGAGGCTAATCTCTGAAATATATGAAGAACTCATACAACTCAATAGCAAAAAAATGCAATTAAAAATCTGAAGTGACACTCTTTCAAAGAAGACATGCAGGTGGCCAACAGGTACATGGAAAAATGCTCAGCATCATTAATCATCAGGGAGATGCAAATCAAAACCACAATGAGCTATCACCTCACACCTGACAGGATGGCTGTTACCAAGAAAACAAGATATAAGAGTTGACACAGATGTGGAGAAAAGCAAACCCCTGTGTACTGTTGGTGGGATTGTAAACTGGTGCAGCCACGGTGGAAGAAAGCACGGAGATGCCTCAGAAAGTTAAAAATAGAACTACCATATGATCCAGCAGTTCCACTTTTGGGTATTTATTGAAGAAAGCGAAAACGCTAACTACAAAAGAGTCTGGAAAAAAAGTCCAACCATTGTTAATATAATAAGAACGGTTTGTGGGATATCGATATAACCTGGCAGCCAAGGAGAGTGGACTGGAATGTGCATGCGTGAACAGTGACGACTTCACTGTACTAGTCAGTGGGGGCGGTAGACGCCACCCCCATTTTGAGACGCCTCACTCAAAATGAGTGAGTCATTGCAGCATTATTTACATTATTTAAGAAGCCAAGTGTCTATTAATGGATGAATAAAGAAAGAAAAAATACATACATATATATATATATATATATATATATATATATATATATATATATATATATAATGGAATATTACTCAGTCATAAAAAAGAATGAAATCTTGCCATTTGTGACAACATGGATGGAACTCAAAGGCATTATGCTAAGTGAAATAAGTCAGAGGGAGACTAATATTGTATGTCTCTTACAATGTGAAAGCTAAGCCACAAACCAAGCTTATAGATACAGGGAACAGATTGGTGGTGGCTGGAGGCAGGGGGTGGAGTGTTGGGAGGAGTGGGTGAAGGGGATATTACTTTCTTTTAAAAATCTATTACAGGTATGTGACATAACAAAAATAACTCTAATTATATTGTAAAATAAAGTGCAAAGTGTTCATGATTTTTTTTTAAGATAAAATATGAAATTGTAAAGAACCACCTCCTTCCAGTGTCTCCTTTGCTGCTACTTGGATGAAAAACTAACAAACCAATACAAGTTATTGTTAAGTAGCCTATTTCTCGTATACTAATTTCAGAGGCTCAGGAGTACAGTCTGGAAGAGGAGGAGGAGGGAAAGGAAGAGAGTTTATTAACTAAGTAAGGCTTCATTCATGCTGTGCCATGGAATTTGTATGACTGCCTGGCACATTGGGCTTCATTCACAGCAATTTTAACATGGGAGGAGGTATATGAGGTCTGTCCTAAAAATGTCCAGCCATTGGTAATAAAACAAGAACAAGTTTGTTTGACATTGGTGTAACGTGGAAGCCAAGAAGGGAGACTGGAACATGCATGCATGAACATTGGCAACTTCACTGTGCTAGTCAGAGGGAGCGGTACGCCGTTGAGTGAGCATGCGTACTCCGTGGCCATCACGTTCAAAATGAGCGTGGAAAGGAATGAATCTGCATCAAATTTTACATTAAGCTGAACATTCCTCCACAGAAACTATTTGCGTGATTCAGAAGGCTGCACCAGTAAGGGACACTGGTGATTGGCAGCTTCATCATGGCAACACATACGCCCACTCATGCATCACGTCTCATGCAGAGTTTTTTGGCTAAATATCAAGTCACCCAGGTGACTCAACCCCTCCACAGCCCAGATTTGGCACCCTGTGACTTTGGCTGTTCCCAAAACTAAAATCACCTTTGAAAGAAGAGATTTTAGACTGTCAGTGAGATTCAGGAAAATATGACCAGGCAGCTGATGGTGACTGGGAGAACTGTGTGAGGTCCCAAGGTGCCTACTTTGAAAGGGACTGAAGTGTCATTGTCCTATGTACAGTGTTTCTTGTATCTGGTATCTTCTTCAATAAATGTGTATCTTTTTCATATTATATGGCCAGATACCTTCTGGACAGACCTTGTATATGCACCTGTCCACGAGGGAGCAGACCTAAAATTTGAATACAGATCCGTCTCATTCCAGAAGCCTTGTATTTTTCACCGAACTTGACCTCTTCTGTCATGAGAGTTAGAGAGGTCTCTAGAAGAGGTTGTTATTAACTATGAGTATTTACCATGCTGATAGAACAGGGATGACTCTTGCCTCCCTTAGAGTTGTTATTTAACACCAGTAAATTTATAACATTTATAAACTTCTACCAAACAGTTAAAAGCATTTCTGCATAATGTCCTATAAAGTTCTGACTTTAAAAATGACATGTTGTTATTGCAGTGGTCCTCCAAGTCCTAGTGATACAGTCATTGTCATGACTTGAAAAGGAGGAAAGGAATAATCAAGCAGTGTCCAGTTTTGTTCAAAACGCATAGAGCATCACGTAGGATCTTGTGCTGTCTCCGACATCAGGCATTTGACTTGGGGGGTGGGGGCGGGGAGACAGCAAAGCAAAATGCTTGATAACTGCACTTCGCCATGTGGTTGCTGGGTTTGAGAATCCTGACTCTGCTGCCCCTGCTAGCTGTGTGATCTCAGGCAAGAGACCTGAGCTCTTTGTGCATTAGTTCCTTTTTAGTAAGATGGGAACAATAATAACTTGATTGTCATTTTAAGAATTGGAATACCAGGAAGTGTACCAACAGTTAACATTGTGTGCCACAAAGTAAGTGCTCGGTAAATGTTTACCTGTTCTTGGTGGAGAAAAGCTATATGCCACATGACCCGGCGACCCCACTCCCATGTATTGACTGAAGAGAAATGAAAACCTGTGTTCATCTAAGCCCTTTTAGCAAAAGTTTATAGAAGTTTTCTTCATAATAGCTAAAACCTGGAAAGAACTCAAACATTCATCAAATGGAGAATGAATAAACTGTGGTACATTCATACTACAGGAGCAAAAAGGAACAAATTACTGATCCAGGCAACACCGTGGATAAATCTCAAAAGCATTATGCCAGGTAAAAGAAGCCAGATATAAAGGCTGTGTACTCTTTGATTCCATTTATATAACGTTCTGAAAAGGCAGAACCGTAGGACAGAAATCCTGTCGGCACTTGCCAAAGACTGCATTCGGGTGGGAGAGAGTGACTGCGAGAGGGAACTTTGGGGAGTGACAGGAATAGATGGAGTCGGTATCTTCATTGTCGTGGACCTCACATGATTGTGTTCATTTGTCAGACGCACCAAGCTTAACACAGGTAAATTTGCACTGCATATACGTTAAACCCCAATAAATATGACTTTTTTTAAGTCAGGTGCTACAACATGAACAAAAACTAGTGGAAGAAAATGGGGTTAGAGACAACGAACAGCCAGAAGTTTCAGAAACTGCAGCTGTTCTTTGTTTTCAGTGATTGTCTAAGACAGAGGGAATGAATCCACTAATTTTTCTCTCACAGGCTGTGACTTAGAAAAATGTAGTGAATTCCCAGTCAGAGCACATGCCTGGGTTGAAAAAAAAAAGAAAAAAAAGAATAGTGACCTGTGAAATAGTTCTGTCCTGCCCTGCCCTATCTGATTCTCTGCTGTGAGCACTGGTCTGCCTCCCATCTCCTGAGCCCACGTGTTGGGAGCTGTTTCTGTTTCGCAGGCACAGGGCCCTCCTGGGTTGCTTCCTGGGAGAATCCTGCAGGAGGGCTCGCTGTGTGGAAAGGTATTCATGGAAACAGCGCACCGGTGTTGTGGCTGAACTGAGGGTTGCTTTTCCAGATTACTAAGTAGTCTGAGCACACTTACGAGTAAGGAATGCTATCTCAGAGCATTGTTCTTTCATCGTGAGTCACAGAGATCCTTGGCACTTTCTCAGGTAGTTCCTATCAGCAGTATGGGGCACAGCTGACCACTCCCTCCTTCTTGAAATTCTTTCTTCACTTGGCATCTGTGATGTCATTCCCTTTTGCCTCTGCTTACAACTCACTCGTTCTTTCTCAGCCTCCCCTGCTGGATCCTCTCCTCCTGTTCCTGGCCCCTAAACTTTAGAATGCCAAGGGCTTTGTTCTCTGACCACTTCTTCATCTCCACTCATTCCTGAAACGATCTCATTTATTTCCAGGGCCTTAAATACCGTATATGTTGATGACTTCCACATACTCATCTTCAGCCCCTGTCTCTCCGTTGCTTTTCAGATGCCCACTTTATCTCTCCACGTGGTGGTTTAATAGACATCTCAGACATAACATGTCCAAAACCAATTTCTTGATTTATTTTCTGAACCTGCACTTCTTCCATGGTTCCTTATCTCACCAGTGACTCCACCAGCCGCTCAGTGCAAAAACCTGAAGCCATCCTTGATTCTTTCCTTTCTCTCATGCTCATATTTGATCCATTAGCATCTATCTGCAATCCAGCCACCCCAAATCTCCCACTCCTGCACCTAAATCCCAGCCCTGGCCACCCGCTAGTCTTCCTGGAGTTTCTGCAGTGGCTTCCTAAGCCATCTTCCTGTGTCCACCTGCGTACCTCCTGGTCTGAGTTCATGCAACAGCCACAGCGACTCTTCTGCTTTATGTTTGTATATACTACTTGCAATGGCTTCTCTACAAACAGTGTAAAGTCCAGACTCTTTGCCATGTACTGCAAGGCCCCTGCTACCTCTCTGTCCCCATCTCTTCCTTCTCTGCCTGTCTCTCAAGGTGCTCCAGCTACACCGGTCTCTCACTGTCCCTTGACACACCATCCTCCTGCCTGAACACTGTTCTCTTCCTCTTCTCCACCTCCCAACCCCCTCCTGTCTAGAATTCTTGACCCGCACTTCACTCAATTCTCCTTCAAATGCCACCCTGTCAGAACTGGCATCCCTGACTCAGCCGTCTGAAATATCACTATTATTCTCCATCCCCTTAACATGCTTTACTTGACTTCAGAGCATATATCTCCGCTTGAAATTAGTATTATGTGTATTTGTTTATTTCCTCTGTCCCCTGGTAGATGGTAAGCTCCATAAGGACATTGGTTTGGTGCTCAATAAGTGTTTGTTGAACAATTGAAAGAATACGTGAGTTAGTGCTCTGGTACCCTAACATTAAAAATCAAAGAACCATGTACCCTCCTGGATCCTGACATACCTCTCCATCTGTCACCCAGCTTCATTGTCCCTTTTAAAAAATAAGTTTTATATTTTATAAAAGATTTTATTTACTTATTTTTGGAGAGTAGGGGAAAGAGAGGGAAAGAAACATCAATGTGTGGTTGTCTCTTGCGCAACCTCTACTGGGGACCTGGCCTGCAACGCAGGCATGTGCCCTGACTGGGAATCAAACTGGTGACCCTTTGGTTCACAGGCCAGCACTCAGTCCACTGAGCCACACCAGCCAGGGCGCATTGTCCCTTTTTAAGGCAGAATTTCTAAAATGTTATCTAGGTGTGCTCTAGCTATTTAATACTCCTTTATTCTTTACTGTGTTATAGTTTGGTGTCTTTTGCTGTCACTCTTGTGAAATTTCTCAGGGTCATTCAAGATCTATGTGTTGCTGCTTCTGATACATTCTTATCCTGTCTTACTGGGTCTCTGAGTAGCTTTAAGAACAATTTTCTGTTGTTTGAAATTCCTTCCTAACTTGGCTTCCCCCTTCCCAGCTAGTCATTTCTTGATCCTTTCCTGACATTCCGTCCTTTTTGGGAACTCAGAATACTGAGAAGTGCTCAGGGTGTGGCTTGGGCCCTCTTTTCTCTCTCTATTCTCACCTGTTCCCTGGGCTTCAAATACCAGCATTGAGCTGATGGCTCCCCAGTGTTCAGCCCTCACCTCTTCTGAGCGCCAGACCCTGCGTCTACTGCCTCCTTGACATCTCTTTGGGTGCCTCATGCCCAAGGAAGGACTCTTTTAAAAAATTTTAAAATTTTTCTCAACTACAGTTGACACACAGTATTATGTTAGTTTCAGGTGTACAACATGGCAATTAGACATTTATGTAACCTATGAAGTGATCACCCTGATAAATCTAGTACCATCCATAATTATTATGTCATTGACCATATTCCTTACACTGTACTTTACATCCCTGTGACTATTTTATTTATTTATTTATTTGTTTGTTTGTTTGTTTATATTGTTGTTCAAGTACAGGTGTCTCCATTTTCCCGCCACAGGTTTGTCCCACCTTCAATCCCGTCCCCCTTTGGCTTTGCCCGTGTGTCCTTTATACATGTTCCTTGATGACCCTTCCCCTTCTTTCCCCCATTATCCCCTCTTCCCTCTCCCCTCTGGTTACAGTCAGTTTGCTCTTTATTTCAGTGTCTCTGATTCTGTTTTGCTTGCTTGTTTGTTTTGTCGATTAGGTTCCACTTAAAGGTGAGAGCATATGGTATTTGTCTTTCACTGCCTGGCTTATTTCACTTAGCATAATGCTCTCCAGTTCCATCCATGCTGTCCCAAAAGGTAGGAGCTCCTTTTTTCTTTCTACTATATAGTATTTGTACAAACTGATAATTTGCACATCACAATTCCCAAGGAGGAACTCTTGGTTCTCTTCTCTATCCCATCTACCCAGATCTGCCTTTCCACATTCTGTCTTTGCTCTGTCAGTCAGTGGTACCACCGTCCTCCCAATCTCCAGCATCAGAAACCTGGATGTCATTCATCTTTAGTTTCTTCCTCATTGTCACCCCTTCCCCAGCACTTTCAGTTCTACCTTCAAAATAAATTTTGTATTTGTCTTGTCTGTGTCCACAATGACTATCTTAGGCCAACATTGTTGCCTGGACCTCAGCGATATTTAGTGACAGGTCTGCTGTCACTGCTCTCACCACAGTGGAGTGCTCTGCTGTGCTCCGATGGCACATGCTGCTTTCCTGTCAGCGCATGGTGGCACCTGGCACCTGCCTCCTCTTCCACCTCATTGTGTTCCCAGCCTCTCCTTTCTCCACTCCCTTTCAGTCCCCCTGACCGCTTTTGGTCATATCCTTGAGCACAGCACGGTATTTTCTGCTTCAGAACCATTGGCTCACTTTTCTTTCTCTAGCCCTGCACGGCCAGCTCCTTCTTATCTTCCAGGTCTCAAGTTAAATACCACCCCTCAGGGAGCCTCCTCGGACCACACTGCCCAAAATACTCCCTTCTCTTACGCTCTGTCATAAGAACCTATTTGTTCCCTCTTATCCACTAAGCAGAGTCAGTTATTTTTAGAGTATGTATAGTTAGTTTTTATTACAGAATATGAGCTCTGGGAGAGGGGACTTTCTCTGTTTTGCTCACTCTCTTCTGCACGCAGCACAGTGCTCAGCTGTCGTAGCTGCTGCTGCAGCCGTGCATGCGTGTGCATGCGTGTCACGTGGTGATGTGTTTGACATGAGTCCTTGTCTCCATTTTATTAAATAGGGAAAAATCGCTTTTATTTTACCAAAGTTTTGTATAGTTAATAGATTTTGCATAATTAGAAAATTAAGTAGTGCTATAAGATTTGTCACAAAAAAATAGCATCTCTCCATTTTTTGTTTGCCAGAGGCAAGTGTTTTCAACCTTAGCTGATTATTTTAGTAATAGCTTCTGTATTTTTAATGAACATACTTGTATTGTTACCTACCTACTTTTCAGTCTGGGGGATTACCTGTTGATGAAACAACGTGTACTTAGCTCGCTGTCATCCACCCTGCCCGCCACACCTTCGCACACGGACGTTCCCAACCCTCACCATCCGGCTGCGGTTGAGCTGGGACCTGGCAAGGTCGGCACACAGCGTTTGCTTTATCATTTCCGAGCAACACTTTCCACACAAAGCTCCCTAACACAGTTTCGTGACTTTTCCTCTTAAGACTACTCAGCAGATATTAATTTTCTTTTCATTTTTGATGCCCTTATTAGTATTCAGCCTCAGACTTGACCCCAGTTGTAAATCTCTTAATATAGCCAACTACACAGAGAATCTATCCAGTTCATCCTTTTCGAGGAAATTTCTCCTGGAGCCTTCTGATCCTCACTCCGTCTAGGCTGCTTTCTCAGCCCCTAAAAACCTAGGGCTCCCCCTTCTGCCCTGCCCCTGAGGACTCCGTTTGCTGTTCATATTGGAGCTGTCAGTCTCTGGAATGCAAGGTTCACTCTTCGCTGGTTTACGGCTTCATTTTGGTGGAGCATATTCTCCGGTTTCTTATGGAGAAAGGGCGTAAGAGAGGTGATTTGGGGGGACTTATAAATCTGACCGTTCCTTTGTTCATGCTGGCCATTAAAAAAATTTTTTTAATCCAACCTGAGGATGTATTTATTGATTTTAGAGAGGGGGTGGGGGAGGCAGAGAGAGAGAGAGAGAGAGAGAGAGAGAGGGAGAAATGGATGTGAAAGAGAAACATCAGTCAGCCGCCTCCTATACATGCCCCAACCAGGGATCAAAGCCACAACCCAGATATGTGCCCTGACTGGGAATTGAGCCCACTCCAACCAATTGTGCCACCTGGCCAGGACTCACTCTGGCTTTTAATTGATGGCTTTGATGAAGTTTGTAATTCTAAGGCAGTCATCATCTGTTCTCAGAATTTTGAAGCCTCTGCCTTCTAGAGTTGTTCTTGATAAGTTTCTGCCATTCTAACTTGAAATCGTTTGTATGAAACTATTTTTCTCTCTGGAAATTCCACAATGATAAACCTTGGTGGAGGTCCATGTGCACTTAATATGTTAGAAACTTGATTGGCCTTTTCACTGCGGAAGCTCCATTCTCCACTCCTCCTGTAGCCTCACCTCTGTCCTTTCTTTAAGTAGAAATAGCGTCCGTCCGATCTCAGGGAAAGATCTCCTTCAGTTCTCGGAAATTTCTCCCCTTGACAGTTACATCTCCAACATTTTCTTTGAGAATGGACATTCTATTATACTGGCTGTCCTGAATTGGCCCCTAAACTCTTCATCTCTGCTGTTTTATTTCTCCGTCTGTTTGTTCAACTTTCTTGGACATTTTCTAAATTATATCTCACATTGAATTTTTAATCTGCCGTCATTTTATTCTAAGAGCTCCTTTTTATTCTCTGAATATTTCTGTCTCCAATCACATCTTGTCCTTATTTCATGGATGTGCTTTTCTCAGAACTCTGAAGCTGCTAGAATTTTTATTTTTGTTTCTTTAAATTTCTTCTTCCCGTGATTTTTTTCTCTCCTCTAATTTGCTTTGCTGTTTCTCTGTTAGATGCTTTCTTTAATATCGGAAAGTCTTGCTGTTCCCTCCTGTTTTAGAGGAACTATCTAAAAAAAGGATGGGAAGTTCTTTAAATAGTGGATGGGTTCTGCAGTTCTGGGTTTCATTCTAGGGTGAGCTGGCTGTTTTGTTTAGGAAACCCTGATGTTACTATTTTTAGGTTCCTTTTAAAAAACTTTTAGCTGATCAGACTCCCCAGAAAGGATATAAAAATATGACTAGTCAGAAAACTAAGTAGAAGGCTGGGGGTTCTCAACATTCAGCTGCGATCTTTTTTGTGCAGCCTCTCTTCGGGGTGGGGTCCTCTAGTCCAAAGATCCTTGGTGGACTCTTTTCAGAGAGTACGTGGCCAGTCTCCTCCTAGGTGGGGTCTGGGGCCTTGGAGGCAGTCACTTGCCCATAAGAAGTGAGGGAGAAATTCTGGGGGTCTAACTAGTTGAAAGGCCTTTCAGCTAGTTCTCCAACCCACATTCACCCCAATGTCCAGAGGAACCTGGTGCTACCAGTCCTTCAACCTTGTGGGGGTTTTATAATGAAATTGCTTCTACAAGGTCCTAGTTTTGGACTGAGTTTTTGCCAGTCTGCTAAGCCACTTGCCACTCATCTGTTTCACTCATCTGCTCTCCATCTTCCCAAATTGTGTTACTGTCTCTTCTGTGCTCTCTTTCTTTATCTGTTTATGTTCTAGTAGTAGTTGAGGGGGCAGCAGAACTAAATGCATGTGCTCAGTGCTCCATCTTCAAATAAAAGTTCCTCTTGACCTAAGGGTTGTTTTTTTTTTTTTTTTAATCCTCACCTGAGGATATATTTATTGATTAGAGAGAGAGAGGAGGGGCAGGGTGGGGGGTGGGAGGGAGAGAGAGAAACATCGAACTGTTGCCTCCCATACATGCCCCGACCGAGGCATGTGCCCTGACCAGGGGTCAAACCTGCACCTTTTTGGTATACTGGACAGTGCTCCAACCCAACGGAGCCACCCAGCCAGGGCTTGATGCCAGTTTTTAGTTGTTGTTTGTGAAGCACGTGATCACTTGTGCGAAGTGGATTTCTGCGTAAGCTGCGAATCTCCATTTCCCCTGCTTCATTTCTTTTCTTACCGACAGCGGGGCGGGGTATGGGGGACAGTTCCCTGCTACAGAGCAAGATGGGCATTCCCTTCTTCGCATTCTTTCCTCGTGTCTGAGGCCATGGAATCAGAGTATTTTAAAGTCTCTTCGTATCCACAGACTGGTTTCACTTCCTGGAAATGAAGATGCTCCCGCGTCACCCATCTGCAGACTGGGGGGTAGAGCCCTGGCAGCCGCCTGGAGCAACGCAGAGTGTAAACTCCTCCTGGAGTCCGTCTGTCAGGCTCTGTCACTCTCACATCTTGGAAGTCCCGCGTAAAATTGC
This sequence comes from Glossophaga mutica, assembly GCA_039655065.1. NCBI lineage: Eukaryota > Metazoa > Chordata > Mammalia > Chiroptera > Phyllostomidae > Glossophaga > Glossophaga mutica. The sequence continues at coordinate 46,348,126 of CM077304.1, forward strand.
AACCCACAGTCCATGAACAAAAACTGTTAACAGGTTAAAATTTCTGAATTCTTTTCCTCTGGGCTATTTTCAACTGTTAATAAGTTCAGCTCCCAAGCATAATTGGATTCACATTTTCAATAGCTCAAGTGTTAGTTTTGAGCCAGAAAACAGGAGAGAGCATAGAGAAGGAGGTCTCTTTTATCCCCTCCCACCCTCTGGCAGGGATGGCCATCCTGGTAGCAGTCCACCAGGAAACGCGTCCTTCCCCTCCAGGCTGTGCGGGAGGAGATAATAGCCCCTCTGTACTTTCTCTTTCCTCCACATCGCTGTCTCAGTTGGACGGAAAGACAGTGGACATTGCATGTCACTGTGGTTTTGACTGGCGGGTTTGATCACTAGCCCAGTGTGCTCAGTAGTGGTTTGTGTGATGACTGAGGAGAAAATTCGATCTGTGAAGCCAGTGACCTTGTGGCTCAGAGACCAAGGTGAGGTTCCTCAGGCTGGTGCTTCACAAATGGAGTTGAACTAGAGCCACTCCCACCCCCAGCTGCTCAAACAATCTCCACGGGTTGGGGTGGGGAACCAATTTGTCAAAGTTCCCCAGGTTATTACGATGCTGACTGGGGAACTGTTGTCTTAGGGACCAGAGGCCAAAAAGGAAAATCGGAGTCTGGAGCACTTGCAGAGCTCAGGAAAAAAAAAACTAATAGAACAGAAACTGCACCTGGCACTCCTAGCCAGCTGATGCTTCTATCAGTCACAGAAGCTATTTCAAACTCCCTTGGCTTTTCTCATATCTCTACACTACACCCTTTCTCCTCATTCTTAGATAATCTTGCTTCTGAAACCAGAGAGGAAATGGAAACCTTCAGGGGGTACTGCCCCAACTTCTTTTCTTTCCTTCAGAAAAAGTGTGTGCGTGTGTGTGTGTGTACAGTGCGTCTGTAAACGTATATTTGCGCTCATCTTTGCTTTTCTAATTAAGGTTAACCCTTTACCTATGCCTCCCTTTAGCAATGACCCCTCCTATGATTTTTTCACCGTCGAGTCAGGAAGAGACATCTCAAATAGAGTGAATGCATCTGGAACCCTTACCCCAAAGATGTTAGCAGGTGCCATGGGATGGATGACGGAGGAGCAGGCCCTGGCCGGGGCCCTGAATACCTTCAGAAGGAAAGGTCTAGTCAGGGAGGAGGCACCAACAGGGGAGACCAGAGAAGTAGAAGAACCTCTGAGAGAAGGAAAGCAAGAGAAGAGAGTCTTCAAAAGAAGTCATGGTCGGCTGTGTCAAAGATTGTTGAGATGTCGAATAAGGCGGCCATGCGACGTGGACATTCGGTTTGGCAGTGTGCGAGTCATGGACGCCCTGAGCCAGAGCTGGTGGTGGAGGGTGGAGGCCGAACCCGCTGGAGAGGCGCCAGCTGCCCTGCGGCAGCCGTGGTGATGGGTCTGTGCAGTGGACAGGGCTAATCAGGTTGTCATTTTTCCTTCTTATGGTAGCCTGCTGTATTTGCTATTTTATTCTGATCACCAAAGTGGCATGTACTCATTATAAACGTTTTAAACATTAAAAAATTTGACTGACGGTAATCTTCATAATCATATTCCCTCATATGTAACCATGGTCAATCATTTAACATATATCCTTCAAGATTTTTTTGTGCACATGCCACCACATGCACACACTTTTACACGTCTACTTTACAAAAATTGGTTTATTGCCAGATAGTCCGTTAAAGCTTGTATTTTGATGCATGTGTTGCAGACATCTCACTACGTAAGCAGATGTCTTCTCCTGTTCTGTGTTCTCCTGTGCTAAATGTCCAGTACATTCACTGGACATTTGAGTTTTATTTAGACATTTTTGCGGTCTCACACAGAGCTGCCCTGAACATGCTTGTGCATACATATTTACGCATCTCTTTCATATGAGGACAGGAATTTCTGTGTGACAAGTTCCTAAAGTGGAATTCTGGGGTCACAGGGCAAGTACATTTGACATTTTGTTACTGCTACAGTACCCAAAGAAAAGGGCTTTTTCTTTCTTTTTTTTAGAATGGAAGAACTTTGAGCATGGAAAATGTCAATGAGGGGCAAATAAAGAGTAGGTTGAAGTCACAGAAAAGTGCTGAATGTTCGTGGTGAGAAGGCCAGTGGCAATGGAAACCAAGACATGGGAGGAGCGTTTAGGCTGAGCGGGTGGATAGGATGAGAGGGGGCAGGGGCCTCAGTCACTGCTGCATCCCAGAGCCTTGCCCAGCACTGGCACAGGCCAGGCACTCAACACATGCTGGTTGGTTGAATGAATAAACGACTGTTGTTTGGTCAGTTCAGCAATGGAACTTCATGATGTTTCCATCAGACAATGTGAAGCTTCCCACCTTCTCCACACAAAGAAGGTTAAGATTTCCTACTGAAACTGGTGGAGGAGGAGGTGGAGGTTTAAAAGGCCCTTCTTACTTAGTGAACCCGGTTGTGCAGGTCAGACAGGACTCCAAGTCTAGGCATCTCTTACCTTCCTCTCCAGTCAGCCTCCAAGTCTAAGGCCTTAATATCACTGGGTTCCATCTAGTTCTGTTCATCCCCATGATTGCGACCATTACGTTAGTTCCAGCCTGGATTTTCTTGTAAGAGCTGCCTCTTGGTCTCCCGTTTCCTCTTGTGTGTGAATGGCTTAGGACTCTCTTTCAGCTCCCAGCCCTGTGCAGCCAGGCTTCTGTTCTCCCTGGAGGGCTACATGAATGCTGATTGACCTAAAGCCTTCCCGAGTAAATACCTTGGTGGTCACTTTTCTATTTCTAAGACCTACTGTATTACTTAGATCACTTTGCATGCTAAATAAATGTTAGATACTATTTTACGTAGGAAAGTCTGATGCTTATCTAAACTTGGTACATGAAAAGGACTAGGACAAAAGCAGGCACGTTGAGATGAACTTACAAGAATTTAAGGCCAAGAATTTAAGACCAAGAATTTAAGGCATTTAATCCGTGAACAAGCTTCAGGATTATTATTCTCTCCCTAGGGAGAGGCAATCTGATTTCAGTGTCATTTGTATTATTATTTTGTAATTAGCATGTTAAATGCATATTTCGAGAAAATATAAACCTTGCATTTCTCAGGTGATTTGACTATTTTCAGGTAGTCTGTTTATTTTTAAAAAATTTCAACTAAAGAACTGTACTTTGTGGTATTTTCTAGAGTAGAAATGCCTGAACCTTCTTAGCTGCATCTGGTCAGCTAGAGAATAATCACATGATTGAAATCCCTGATGGGATTCTAAAAGAAATGGCCTTCCAATCCATTAAATAAAGAGCTCCCAAATTGGCCTGGCGTGTTCCCATCTGGATCTGCCTTGCATCATCATGCCCCGCCCCTGTCTCCTGGGGCCCATGTAGCAGGTCCTTACCAGCTAGCAACTGAACTGGAATTTCAAGTTTCAGAGTGGAATGAAAGAAGAGACAGGAGGAGTTGCTTTTTTTTTTTTCTTTTTGGAGCAAACAGCAGGGTTCAAACCTTCTAAAGCATTCTATTCACAACTAAGAAGAGCTATGGTCAGAAGGCTACGAGAATCATTTACATCCGTGGGACCTTCTAGAGTGGTGCGTTGGCCTGGTGGGAGGGCTGCAGTCTTGGGGCACGTGGCACCAGGTCAGAGGTTGCTTGCTCTGGCTGCTCCCTCCCCAGCCGGATCTAAGATTCCCTCAAACGGCTGCCTGTACACACAGCACTGTTGATGTGTCCTCAGCAGTGAGCGTGGCCATCACCCTGGGCACTTCTTCAGCAGAAAGGACTAACTGGGGTCGGGTCTGGATGCCCCACTTCAGAACACTTCCCTGAGGCTATTGGGCTCCTAAAGGATGAGTGAAAGAGAAGGCCTCGCTGCCAAGGTGGAACTCGACTTGCGGAGTTTCTGCTGAGTAGCACCAGAGCAAAGGGTGATGGCTGAATATAGGCGTTCAGTAATATTTAGCCTAAACTAATATTCTGAACTACTCAAACTGATTCATTTGGAAGGGCTTTTTGTCATACCAGTCTTTTACTTAACTGGTGGCTTAAAAAAGTGTGCCAATACATTCAAAGTTTAAGGAATGGGAGTGATTTAGAAATATCTAAGTAATACAGTAGAAAATGCATAAAAATAGGATTTACATGTTTCTTGAGTTTTTAATGTTAGACTAAATTTATATGCACTTTCCCAATTTCTGTGGTTACACAACATTAATAAACTGTCATTAGCATCTTTATTATTTGACATACTCCAAAGGCTAAATATATACCCCTTTTTAAAAAAAGCCTTTCCGGAGGGGGCAAGCACAACATTTTTTCTCATTACATAATACTTGTAGCTAATATTTAGTGTTTACTGTGTGCAGGGGCCATGCTAACCACGTCATTTGCCACAGCTCATTTAGTCTTCAAAACAGCCCTGAGGGGCGTGCTGTTTTTCAGGTGCGGACGCCAAGTAGCGTGAGCTGCCCAAGGTCACGTGGGTGGGCAGTGCTGGTTCTGGGGTTTGAATTAAGGTCTGTCTGACGTCAGCAGCTGGCCTTGTTGAAAGAAGGCATTCTCTCAGCAGGTAATTACGGAGTGCCTGACATGGCCTAGGCACTATATTCTAGGTGCTTGGGATTCACCTACGAACAAGGTGAAATCCCCGCCCTCATGGGACTCAAATGGTATATAACAAGTAATTGTTAATTATGTGCTAAAGAAAACCATAGCAGAGCAAGGTGACAGAATGGCGGCTCTATTCTGAGCCTCAATTAGGATTTCAAGGATATTCTTGCCGGCAGGAATAATGAACAGAAACCTGAATAATGCAGGAGAGCAAACTACCTGAGACCAAGAAGCAGCACCACACAGTGGTTACAAACATAGCCAGCATATAGGCTGCCAGGTCCAGTGCCCATCCTCCTGCTTGATGCTGTGTGATCCTGGGCAAAATGCTTGACTTCTCTGTGCCTCTTCACTGGTGATGCAAAGCTAACAACAATACTTATCTTTATAGGGCTGTTGTGAGGATGAAATGGGTTCACATATGAAAAGAACTTAAGGTATAAAACAGGCACTAAAATTTGTTAAGCACTCTTAACATATTAGTGTTGAGTGCTAGTTATTATCTAAGCCCTATGGAGTGGTGAGAAATAAGTAGCTGGTTTCTGAGTAGATTTTGAAAAGCCAGCTGCCCAGATTTACTGAGGAATTGGGGGTCAGTCAGTATATGAGGGAAAGGAGTCAGGGATAATGCTAGGAATTTTGGTCTGGTTAATTTGGAGGATCTGAAGGCTATCTATCAAAATGGGGAAGACTAGGGCTGTAGTACAGTTCAGTGTCCGTATTGAACACTCTGATTGTTGTGCAACCACCACCATCAACCATCTCCTGAACTTTTTTGCAGAGTAAAACTGCACCCATTAAACAAGAGCCCTCCATTCTTCCCTCCCTCTAGTTTTGGCAACCACCATTCTGTGTTCTGTCTCTGAATTTGACTACTCTAGGGGCCTCATAGGAGTGAACTCATACAGAATTTGTCCTTTTTTGACTGGTTTATTTCACTTAGCATAATGCCCTCAGGATCCATCCACGTTAGAGCATGGTCAGACTTTCCTTTTTAAGGCTAAATAATACTCCATTGTATGTTTTGTGTATCCATTCACCAGTTGATGGAAACCTGGATTCCTCCTACCTTTTGGCTTTTGAGAATAATATTGCTATGAATATGGGTATGCAAATATTTGTTCAAGTTCCTCCTTTTCCTTCGTTTGGTATATATTGTGTAGTTTTCTAATCTATTTTTTCACTTTGAAATCTATTGTTAGAATTTTCAAGGTCATAAATATTATCCTGCAAAATGATTTTTAAGTGTTTGCATTATACAGTGCCATATAGTTGAATTTAAGCAAGCAACTATTTCTGTTTCCTAGAAATAAAATTTATAAGATGAAAGGATGTGACTGGTAGTAAAGCTTTAGCTGCATTTGCCAAATTGCCACCCAGAAAGTTCGTACTGCCTGGCACTGGGGATCTCTGTGTGTTCCCTGCACCTCTGCTAATTAGACAGTGTTAACTATTTTCTGTCAAGTTGATAGCTAAAAATGGTATATCAATCCTGGTTTTCCTTTTATGCAAACGTAGGGTTCGCTTTCTGGGTTAGAGATGGTTTGTAGCTGGTTACGAGGGGAAATACTGATTTGGTAAACACTCAGCTTGTGAGACGATGAGAAAAATGGCAGTTCCTGGGGTTCTTCTCTCTTAGACTTTCCCTCCAAGGCAGTCAGTCGCAGGCCTTTTTCTCTGTGTGCATGTGACCAGCTGCTATAGTAGGGTTTCAGTTCTTCTGCAGTTGTGTGCTGAATGCATTCTTAGTTACTTTCACAATTTCTTACGTAAAATTCAAAAATCCAGAAATCTGATCATTCATTTGGTGATAGAGCCTGACAAATCTGAACTCATTTGATAGAAAAACCTGACCTCAACCAACATGAAACTATATTTTTTTATTTGTCTTACTTAAAGTGACTGTTCACATTTTTTGGCTGTATAATAGAAAGGTGTTTGAGTAAGGGGTGCTATCCCAGCCCTTACTAGGGGTGCACAGTAATATATAATATAGACGTATGAGTATCTTTATTTTTTGAGTAATTTTTTATTTTTCAGTTACAGTTGGCAAACAATATTATATTAGCTTCAGGTGTACAACACAGTGATTGCACATTTTTATAACCTCCTTAGTGATCACCTGACAGACCTAGCACCCAGCTGGCACCACACACAGTTGTTACAACAGTACTGAGCGTGTTCCCTGGGCTGTACTGCACATCCCAGGGCTACTTCGTAATGAGCAATTTGTACTTCTTAATCGCTTCACCTTTGTCACCCATCCCCCAACCCCCCTCCCATCTGACAACTGTCAAAAAATGTTCTCTATGAGTTTGTTTCTGCTTTGTTTCTTTGGTTTTTTTTTTAAGGTTCCATATAAAAGTGAAATCAGCTGGCATTTGTCTTTCTCTGTCTGACTTACTTCATTCAACACAGTTCCCTCTGGGTCCCTCCATGTCGTTGCAGGTGGCAAGTTTTCATTTTTCTGGATCGCTGAGTCGTGTTCCATTGTACTTATGCACCACTTCTTCTTTATCCACTTCTGTATTGATGGGCCTTGGGTTGTTTCTATGTCTTGGCCATTGTAAATAATGCTGCAGTGAATATGTGGATGCACATGTCTTTTTGAATTAGTAATTTGGGTTTCTTCAGGTAAATACCCAGAGGTGGAATTCCTGGGTCCCACTTGTCTCATGTTATAGCCTTTGTTTTAAAAACTATTTCGTTTAGTATAAGTATGGCTTCCCCAGCTTTTTGTTTGTTTGTTTTTTCATCCTTTCACTTTTAGTTTGTGTGTGTCTTTTGATTTGAAGTGAGTCTCTTGTAGACAGCATATGCAAGGAAGGGTCTTGTTTTGTTATCCATTCAATCACTGTATGTCTTTTTATTGGAGCATTTAATCCATTTACACTTAAAGTAATTGTAGATAGATGTTCAGTTATTGCTACTTTATTACTTATATTTTTTATTATTTTTTCTTCTACTTAAAGAAGACTCTTTAACATTTCTTGTAATATTGATTTGGTGGTGATGAACTCCTTTAGCTTTTTCTTGTCTGGCATTCTGTCCTTTGATTCTAAAAGATAGCTTTGCTAGGTAGAGTAATCTTGGTTTTTGTCACTTTAGGTGTTTTTTGCCAGTCCTTCAACCTACAAAGTTTCTGTTGAGAAATCAACTGACAGCCTTATGGGAGCTCCAGTGTAGGTAACTAACTGCTTTTCTTTTACTGCTTTTAAGATTCTCTCATTGTCTTCAATCTTTTGCATTTTATGTGTCTTGGTGTGGGCCCCTTTGGGTACATCTTGTTTGAGACTCTGTGCATCCTGGTTTGTATGTGTGTTCCCTTCACTGGGTTATGGAAGTATTCCTCATTATTTCTTCAATTCCTTGCTGTCTCTTCTCCTGCTCGTACCCCTATGATGCGAATGTTGACATGCTTGATATTGTCCCAGAGACCCCCTAAACTATCCTCGTTATGTTGAATTCTTTTTTTCTTTCTGTTGTTTTGATTGGGTATTCTCTGCTACCTTGCCATCCAAATTGCAGATTCAGTCCTCTGCTTCATCTAATCTACTGTTGATTCTCTTGAATGTATTCCTTCATGTCAGTTATTATATTCCTTATATCCGACTGGTCCTTTATTATAGTTTCTGTGTCCTTTTTTATGCTGTTGAAGTTCTCACTAAGTTCCTTGAATATCCTTATAACCATTGTTTTGAACTCTGTGTGTGATAAGTTGCTTTCCTTTCATTAAGGTTTTTTTGGGGCGGGGGGTGGATTTCTCCTGTTCTTTTATTTGGGGGCCTGTTTCATTTTGGCTGCCTCCCTATGAGTGTTTCCATGTATTAGGTAAAGCTGTTACATCTCCCAGTCTTGGTAGAGTAGTCTCATGTAGTAGATGTCCTGTGGGGCCCAGTGGTGGACTCTTCCTTCTCACCTGACCTGGGTGCTCCTGGTGTGTTCCTTGTGTGGGTTGTACATACCCTCCTGTTGTGGTTGAGCCTTGATTGCTATTTGGAGAGATTGACCCTTAGGCTGACTGGTTGTCAGGACTGGCCATAACTACAGTGGAGGAGCTGTTGTGTGGGTGCTGACCCTCTGTACCACAGTTCACTTTAGCAGGGTTCTAGTTTCTTCCTAATTCTCCCCTTGAGCGTGTCATTGGTGGAGGTGGTTGGGTGGTACTCTGGTGTGGTCTGAAGCTGCCCTCCCATAGGGTGTATTGGCTCAGGAAGAGGTCAGCTGCTGCCTGTGCCCTGCCCAGGGCCAGCTGGTATGAGCTACAAAGTGATCTGCAGATGGCTGCTACTTGTGCTGGGCTTGGAGGTACCTGGGAGAGGCTAATCTGAGAACTAGGCCAACTGCTGCTAGTCCTGGAGTTGGGGTTGCTTAGCAAGAGGCACAGAACATGCTGAGGTCAGATATCTCTTGTTCAGGGTTTGTAAATCTTTTAGAGATTTTAGAAGAGTCTGTAGCATGAGCCAAGACAGGGCATTTGTATGGAAAAGCCACTGGACAGGGCTTGAGCGGGCCAGAAAATTGGGTGGGGTAGGGTCTCAGAGACTCACTCGTTGAAGCCAACAGTGTTAGCCAGGTTGATGGAAACTCAGAAATGATGCCAGTCTGGACCTGCAGGGGCAGGGCTGGTGGTACTCAGCAAAGGTCAATGGCTTCTGTTAGTAATTATTTCTGGGAGAAAACTACCCTTCCTGCCCTCTTCCTGCAGCCAGATAATTCAGTTCCTCCCAGTAGGTCCCTGGTGCCTTTCAAGCTGCTGCCCCAGCCCTGGAGTTCAGAGTGAGTAAGTGCATCAGAAGGTAAATCCATGTGGGCCCTTTAAGAGGATGGGAACCTCCAGAAACCCTCAGTCTTACCCACTATTCCTACTGGTTTTCAAGCCAGGAATTATGGCTACTTCTCTTCCTGGCACCGGAACCCTGGGCTGGGGCACCTCATTCTTCTTTGCAGTTGAGATATCTCTCCCAATTTTCAACCTGCCATGTGTGTGTGCATCTGTGCACATGTATGTGTGTGCATGTATGTGGCACCAGTCCATTCCATACCTCTGCCCCTCCTACCAGTCTCAGTGTGGCTTCTTCTGTATTTCCTTAGTTACAGGACTGCCATTCAGCCGGACTGCAGGTGGTTCTCAATGATGGTTATTCTGTCATTTGGTGTAATTTTGAAGTGGTCATGGGAGTAGGCAAGTACAATGTTTACCTACTTTGCCATCTTGACCAGAAGCCTCAAGATTTTTTTCTGAATTCTGAAAAATGCTGAATTCTGAAACACAAAAGGCTTGCCATCAGAGGTGTTAGAAAAGGGAGTGTGGACTTACATTGTTTTTCCCTCTTGCATTTCTATGTTCTCATCTCTCCCAGGCTTCAGAAACCAACTTTGAAATCAGGCCTGCTCTTACAGTTAAGCATGACTCACATGTGCTCTGAATTTAAAGACAATAGAAATTTAAGAGTGGTGTCTTCTTTCACCCCCAGAACATGTATAATCAGTATAATCTGGGAACTGACAGGTCAGTAACTAGAACCAGTTTCAGCTGAGCTGTAGCCAACTGCAGATTTGGGGTAGTGTTCAAGAGGGAACCCTGAGGGTCTGAGGAGACCTGAACCAGTTGAACTGTGAAGTGATAGTGATAGCTTTCCAAGTCGTTTTTGGGACATATTTCTATAATTAATACCATTTGTCCTTTTTAGAACATCAACTGTCTTAGCTAAGCTTTTAAAAAGCAACACCAAATTAGTTAAATGAAATAAAATCACTGTTTAATCATATGATTGGTTATCATTAATGTTATTAAATTTAAATAAATACTGTTTATTAAAATAATAATGGAAATGGAAAAGTTGACTCAAACTCATGTGGAATTGCAGGGGGCCCTGAGTAGCCAAAACAACTTTGGAAAAGATGAACAAAGTCGGAGGACTCACATTTCCTGCTTTCAAAACTTCGATCAAACCACAGTCATTAAAACACTGCCGTGCTGGCGTGCGGATAAACATACAGACCAAGAGAGTAGAGCTGAGAGTCCAGGAGCAAATCTACATTTCTATAGCCTTTTGATTTTTGAAAGGGTGCCCAGTGCATTCAGTGAAGCAATGAGTCTTTTTAACTAACGGTGCTCTGACAACTGCATTTGCACGTGCTAAAAAGAATGACATTGGGCCTCTATCTCACATTACGTACAAAAGTTAACTCAAAATGAATCGACAACCTAACTATAAGAGTTTACCATAAAACTCTTAGAAGAAAATTTAGAGGTAAATCTTCATAACTGTGAATTTGGCAATGATTTTTAGATAACACCAAAAGCATGAGCAACAACAATAGGTAAGTTGGACTTTATCAAAATTAAAAACTTTTGTTCATCAAAGGACATTCTCAAGAAAATGAAAAGACAGCAGAGTGGGGAAAATATTTGGAAATTACACAGCTATAAGGTTTTAATATCTAGAGTATAAAGAACTTATACAACTCAACAAAAAGACATTCTTGTTGAAAAATGGACTAAGGATTTGATTAGACATTTCTCTAGGAAGATACACAAATGGCCAGTAGCACCTGAAAAGTTGCTTAACATTATTTGTGGTTAAGGAAATGCAAATCAGAACCAAAACACCACTTCCTACCTGCTAGAATAGCTAAAAAAAATTTTTAGATCAGAAAACAAGTGTCAACAAGGATCTTAAGAAACTGGAATCCTTATACCTTGCTGATGGGAACGTAAAATGGTGCAGCCATTATGGAAAGTAATTTGACTGTTCCTCAAAAACTACACGTAAAATTACTGTATGACTCAGCAATTCTGTTCCTTGGTTTATACCCCCCAAAGTTGAAAACAGGGCCTCAGATATCTGCATGCCATTGTTCACTGCAGCATTATTCACAGTAGCGAAAAGGTGAAAACAACCTGAGTGTCCCACCGATAGATGAATGAATAAACAAAATGTGGTATATACATGCAATGGAATATTACTCAGCCATCAGGAAGGATGCATGCTTGATACCATCATGCTATGTAAAATAAGCCAGAAACAAAGGGACAAATATTGTATGATTCTACTTACATAAAATAGCTAGAATAGGCAAATTCATAGAGACAGAAAGTAGGCTAATGGATTGAGGGGTGAGGAATTTGGGGAGTTACTGCTTAATGGGTTACAGAGTCTCCGAGGTGATACAAAAAATTTAGATGTCGTGGTGATGGTTGCACAACAGCATGAGTGGAACTAATTTTTCAATAATTGCACACAATTATTGAAGAAGGGCATGGGTTAAGGGAAAAGGGAAGAACAGTGCATAAAAGGAATTAAAACAACACTAAACATCACTGGAAATGTAATAAGATGAAGAAAAGTGTGCTTACCAGAGATCTTCTCAGGCGTGTTCATATTATTTGTAGATGGAAGAAATCCTTAGAGTAATCACATAGGGTAGGGCTGGGAAGGTGAGATGCCAAAGGGACTCACTGTGCCCCTTCAGTTCTGCTGTGGAGTCATTTGTACTTGGGTGGGAGCCTGTGTCTGTTTGAGGTGCTGCTGGAGTAGTAGTGGGCAGGGTGGAGGAGAGACTGAGTCCCTTCTTTTTGTAAACGTTGTCCAAGTATTTGAAGAATACAATCATGGAGGAACACTATATTACTAGCCTGCTTGGTGTGTGGACGTTATCTCAGTGTGGCCCAGTGCAGTGGGTTTCTGGAAACATAAAAGCTCTCATTATTATGTAGGTAATTAAATTGCATTCTGAGGAAATGAAGAGCACTAGTAGCTTTTCAGGAGTGACAAAGAGCACTTTTGTCTTTTCTCAAGATGGAAAAAACAGAATTCTAATGGAAATCATCAGCTTGAATTTGGAGTTTGCACTCCAGAAATGATTAGAGGAGAATGCATCATTTTTGTTTTTGTTTTTGTTTTTTTTCTTCATTTAAGTATTATGGTCACTTAGTTTATATGCCAGTAACAAGCGGGGGTCAGAAATTGATCCATCCAGATTCAGAAAAGAGGAAACATTTCCTGATTCACATTTGTTTTTATTGAAAGTATTAGCCAAGAGTGCTTAGGACATTGAGGTCATTCAAAAATATTGGCTGAATAAATGTTATCTTTTTCTGTGTTTTAATTTATTTCATTATTTTTTAAAAAGGGGTAAATGACAGGGATAGTCAAAGTAAAAAGTAGCATAGAAAAATTGGTACCTAGCAATATTAAGGATGCCAAAATATATTCAAGATTGAAGTAAAAAGTAATATTAGCCAATAGTTATATAGTACTTAACAGTTTTCAAGTCATGTTTTACATGTGTGTCCACAATTTATTCTCCACAATGACTTTCTGATGTAGGTACTATAACATACAATTTATTGATGAGGTAACTGAGACTTAGGGTTAAGTCATCTGTCTGAAGCCACGGGGTTATGCTGTATAGAGGCCTTATAATTCAGATCCACTGCCCTGTGTGGTAAAATACAGCCATCTTAGCATTGACAGAAAGTCTTCTGTGTTTTATGTTTCATTATTAACTTTCTTTGTGTTAATAAGAACTCTTTGGCCCCATTTTATAATTTAGTATCTCATTTAATGTTTTGGGACCTATAGATTTACAACCTCTCTATGATAGACTTTTTCCTACCCATCACCAAAATACCGTAGATCGTGTTAAACTGAGGCCAGAGAAAGAGATGTTGGAACCTGGGAACTGAACATGACTACCACAGGCCCTAGCCAGGTAGCTCAGTTGGTTAGGGTGTCCTCCCGATACACCAGGGTTGTGGGTTTGACCTCTGGTCAGGGCGCATACAAGAAGCAACCAATAAATGCATAAATAAGTGGAACAACACATTGGTATTTCTCTCTCATTCTCTCAAATCAATAAATTAAAAAATTAAAAAAATTAGACTACTGCAGTATAATGTGAGGCCTTGAGGGACAGACTCAGCTGTAAGTAAGGTGGGGGGCGAGCCTGGGCAGACCTGCATAACATCGGGCAGGTATGGAGTGATGGGAAATGGTGGCTCAAGTGCATGGTTGTTTTTAGAATAGTGGTCGGAGTGTTGGCATTCAAGTCAAACATTGCACATACTCAGTTTTCAGAGTCTTCTAGTCACATGGGCCAAGAGAGTTTCAGGTACAGGACTGTTTGGCAGATCATTAGACATCCTGCCCAATCTGGATATGTGAAGACATCCTTATTCCCAAGGCGATACGGGCCGTTCCTTTGATATTTCTTCAGTTGTACGTTCACTAGACCGTGGAAGTCCTGAGAACAGTTTTCTACACTTTCTTCATCTTGGTGTTTGTACTCATATCACCTAGCTCATATCCATTTATTTATTTTGTGAAACTTTTTTGTTCTAATTGTCACCACTATATCAATAAATTTCACTGCTTTGTACTATCATTTGTTTTTCAAGATATGTTAGTCTGTTATTTGATAATTTTTTTGACTTATACTTACAGTACTATCTTAATTCTTTATCAACTTAGATTTAGCATTGGAGGCCCCTTAGATTATTCACAGCAGCTCAAGAGACAAATTATTGTATTAAAAAAATTTAGAATGGGACAGATTCAGATTCCTATTGTATCAGTTCTTGTGGTTGACTTTAGGTAACTAATAATCTTGACTTTTTACCATTTGTGAAAACAAGGATGCAAACAGGATTAGATAAGATCAGACATTTGGAAGTGCCAGGCACAAAAAACCACTTAGGAAATTACTTACTTTTTTCCCTATCTCTGGGTCTGTGTACATTAATTTATATTTATATAGTGTTTTATGTTTTTACAGCATGTTTTTGAATTGTCATTTATATCCTTTACACAACCCTGTCAGATAAACCAGGAGAGTAATTTTATTACCAACTTCAGATAAATAAACTGAGAATAAGTTATTGCCTAGGATCATGCAGCTAAATTGCAGAATCAGCCCCTTAGTGAAGCCAGCCCCTTAATCCACGCCTCAGTCTGTTCTCCACAGATGCTCCTCACATGTTCACCACACCTCTGGTCTTGCCAGTGGCCACCAGCCACCAGGATGAATATGTCAGTCGGACCCAACCACCACCATGCCAGCGCCGTCAGTCAGGTGACGTGCGGATGTGTAACTCTAATTGCTTTTATCGCTAGGGCACTCCTTATTAGGCACCTTGGTTTTTACCCATGAATTTTGAAAGGTCATTTTGTGTTTCCTGGTAGATAATAAATTGTCTTTGCTATAAAATTATAGATAGTGGGTTTTTTAAATAGGCTGTTTCCTGATATACACTAGGCATTGGGTGTTTGTCAAACCTGACTTTGAACCGTGCTGTCGTTGTGCAGCCACACAAAGTTCCAGTGACATGTCAGTACCGAAGCTTGCTTTCATCATGTTAGAGCAGCTAGTTTTGGGTTCTCTAGTCAGTTTCTTGATGGCCAGATAACATAGAGGTCCCAAATATTCTTTTATATTCCAAGTACCCAAATTAAATGAACTAATTGGGATGTCATTCAGGGTGGTACCTCTGTTGTATAAAGCAAGGCATTGTGACAATACTAAAAATACATTTAAAACATTTTTAAATATGTTTATTGATTTTAGAGAGAGAGGAAGAGAGAAACATCGATGTGAAAAACATCGATTCGGTTGCCTCCCATACACGCCCCAACCAGGGACCAAACCCACACAACCTGGGCATGTGCCCTGACTGGGGATTGAACCTGCAACCTCTCAGTGTGTGGGATGGTGCAATAACCAACTGAGCCACACCAGCCGGGGCTCTAAAAGTATATTCTAAAATAGTACATTAAAAAATGATTTATGTGAAGAAATAACATGTTTGCCTTCTTTAAATTTTTCCCCTTGATTCTATCTCTCTTTTAATAAAAAGCCCTCAAAGTATCACCTTGATTTTGACTATTTTATTTTTGCTGAGAAATGAACTCTTCGGCTGTGCTAGATTACCAGAAATGAGAATATCTGAACGTAACTAGGGCCCTTTGGTGGTGGAAGTATGATGATCACGTTAGCATCGTATATCCTGCGATTCCCCATTCTGTATTAGGTCACGAGAGCAACAGTTGCAGCTTTTTTTTCTGCCTGGATGATGTTTCGATTAAGCTGTTTCTGTTTTTATTCACAAATTTACATTTCTCCTCTGTGTTGACATTAACCAGTGAATCTATTAGTTCCCATTACCAGCAGAATAACTAACACTATGGTTTTATAGTTTCTCTCACAAATCCTTTCAAGCTGCATATATGCCATTAATTTGATAGACTATCTGAGAGATAGATCTTGCTTCTCAACTCTGTCTTTAGGCAAAACTTATACTTTTTAAAGCTGTCCTTTCACTAAAAAAATAATAAAATAAAGCAATGGAAACTTTGTTTTATCAATTGACCCTAGATACATAATAGATAAATTGGGTATTTAATTATAAAATGAAACAAAGGTAAAATGCCAAAGTCAAGTCACTCCATCAGATTTACAGTACTCATTTAAAAAAAAATCAGCAGAATTGTAGTATTGTTTCATTGACTCACCAGTTCTGCCAGAAAACCTCACTGTGTCATAAACACCACAGATATAATTTTTTCAATATCTTAAGTGCAATAAAATGGTTAGGTCTTTTCTTCCTAATGTAAGCCGAGCTGCAAAACACCAATTTAAAACACACCCTCATAGCCACTAGTATAAACACATGTTAGCAAGTTTTAAAGGTGGTCTGCAAGGACGTAATTATCTTGGACAACTGTTGCTCCATGTTGGAAACAACCAGCCTGTTACACATTGCGGTTCTCTCGGTGTAACAGGCTGTGCAGTAATTGCTGTCTCCCTCCTGGGGTTCTCAGAGGCAAGCACCTCAATGCTGGCTTTGGTGGCCACTCTGCAAGGCTTGGCTCCGGGGACCGGCTTCCTGTTTCTGCATTGGTTCGCATGTTGGGGTCCTGTGATGAGCTCAGTTTTTCGAAGGAGTTAGAATCACTTGTTTGTGTTGTCCTTGGTATGAGTATAGCAGACGAGACTCTTGAGTGAACCTAATCCATCTAATCCAGATACTGCGAGGTTTTGTAGTGATGTGCCAGATCTAAGCATTCAGTAGCTGAATTGTTGGTGGACATTTTGGTTTTGTTAAACAGTCACTTCGAGGTCTCTTGTGAATCTGTCCTGTATATGTCCAGCTTTCTTTGGGGCCATTGTAGGGAATTTTTCTGGATCAATAGGAACCCAGCCTTTTCTTTTACAAAACCTTTAGTGGGTTAAAAAAATAATTTTCATTAAAAGAAGTCACTACAAAGTCAAAATAACACCATATTTTATAAAATTAAAAGTAATTTCTTTCTATAATTTTTCTTATTCCATGCTCAATCTTCCTGGTTTTGATAAATATGTTCTTCACACCAGGTTTGTTCAAATAAGATCCAGTTGAGTGCTATACATTGTTAATGATTGTTTTGGTATTGTGATTTATAATGAGAAATACAAGAGCAATAAATGTGCCCTTTGTTTTGTTAATGAGGTGACTTTTAGAGAGCCCTTTGGTAACCAAATTTGGGGACTGGTTGCCAGAAGAACCCACCAGGTGATTAGAGGGTTGAAACTTTCAGCCCCACCCCCTGACCTGGAGGGGTGTCGTGGGGGGTGAGATTAAATCCATTGCCAGTGGCCAGTGACCATCAGTCAATCATCTTCTGTAATGAAGCCTCCATAAAAGCCCGAAGGACAGAGTTTGGAGAGCTTCACCTTGGCGAACACATAGAGATGTGGGGAGAGTGGCACCCTCAAAAGGCTGAGGAGGCTCTGCGCCCCTTCCCGCCTGTGTCTCGCCTGCATTGTGCTGTGTACCTCTGTCTGGCTCTTCATCTGGGTCCTTTTAATACCTTTTGGGGAGGAATCATTTTTCCTCCTCCATACACAGGTTTTTGTGTGGTTAGTCTAATAAAATCAAATACGAAACAGGAGAAAAACAAATTTAATTTTGTATACACTAGAACCCCACATGTATGAGAGGTTCGAAAATGCAAAGGTAAAATGGGGTATAAGTGTGCCCCATTACTCTAAATTGAGTAAACTTCAACAAATATTCTTAAATATTTAAGCTTAATTAGCCATTATTAAACATTTAAATAACTTTAAATAAATATTATTTATCAACAGGCTCAGCCTCTTAAATCAGTGACGTGAAAAGGGCAGATGGAAATTTAAAGAGCCCTGAGGAACGTAACTCCAATGTGTGTTTTTCCCACGCCACCAAACAGTTCACTCAGTTCTGACGCTCTCTTCAGAGAGCCTCGGACTCCACAGGTTAAGGCCTCAGTCCCACAAGACTGGCCCTACTGAGCCCAGGAATGGGGGTAGGGGTTTGGGGCTTCAGAGGGGAAGACGGTCATTCACAGCATGATAAGGAGAGCAGATGTTCAGTGGTTAGATATTTGCCCTGCCACACAGATAGGTCATAAAAATTTATTTCTGGTGATAGCGCTTATTATGGGCAAGGCTTCCAATTTACATTTTTTTACAGAAGACAGGAAAGTTACTCTGAGCCCACTGGGTCTTGAGTGCCTTTAGCTCAAAGTGGTCCACATGCACATCTTGGGGAGGCCTGTTCTGAACTCCTTCAAACCCTTCATAATAAACTGGTAAATGTAAGCAAATGTTTCTCTGGCTTCTGTGAACTGCTCTAGCAAATTAATAAAACCCACGGAGAGGGTGGTGGGAACCTCTGATTTATAGCCAGCAGTGAGAGGCTGGACTTGCTACAGCGAAACCACACTGCAAATAGTGGCTTTGTTCTCTCAGTATCTTTTAATCTGGAACAATACCTTGTATTCACGTCAGGAACTTGTTGATGGAGTGATATCTTGTATAGTGGCACACCTTCTGGAGTTGGTTCCCTTATCCCTCCAACACTGTGCTGTTCAGTACAGTAACCACTAACCACACATGGCTGTTCAGCTTTTGAAATGTGGTTAGTCCAAATTGAGATGTGTTGTGAGTATAACACATCTCTAAGACTTAGTACCAAAAAAATGGTAAAATATTTCACTCGTAATTTTTACATTGAATACATATTCAAATGATAATCTGAACATATATTATCAATAGGTCATGTTACTGAAATTAATTTTCTTTTTCATTTTCTTAATGTACCTAATAGAAAAATTTGTTTTCCAGGATATTTCTACCAGATAGTGCTATTCAACATAGTTTAAAACAAAATTGCTACCCCAGAATGACTTCACATCAGTTCTCTGAATTGTAGTAGAAAGAGACCATTGGTAGACTAAAATGTTTTTTTTAGCTACAATTTTATAACATATAGTTGCTCTGACCTTCTGTGTAGAAGTCAAAAGGCTTTCCATGGTGGATCTAGCCTAGAGCATCTTGAGAACTAACATCCTCCAAGCATGGCATTGTCTAATAGATATAGCAGCTGCTGCGGACAGAGCACCCCTGATAGCTGAAAGTGTTAAATAATGTAAGCCTGTAAGTGTGCCACAAATGCTAAATATAGCTGGTAAGCCAGTGCTGCTGATTTAAAAGCAAAAAAAGTATGTGAGCCGATGAAACCTCATGCTTTATTTATTTATGTGTCTGTTGTTTATTTTTAGCCTTGGAAAACCTTGACCAGATGAATGCTTCCAGTTTTGGAACCCTGGGAAATCAGCATGATTTCCAATCCCCGGAGTTTGTGAGTATTACTACCCTGTCTTCAATTTGTAATGGTCAGCCAGAGATTTCTCACAAAGTGGAGAAAAAAGGTGCCTTTTCTTTTTAATGGATTCTTGCCTTCAGTGGCTCTACATCTAGCGAAGTCTCGCTGGCAGTGACCGTGTGTTCAGAGCTGTGGTTTTTTGGGGAACAGGTTGCTATAGAACTGTAGTGTCTTGCTTGGCATCATGCTCTGTAGGCTTGTTCTTCGTGCTGTTTGTAATCATCAGTGGGAGCTCATTCTGCAGTAAAATAGCATCATGTTTCCAAAGCTCCCCCATTGATACCTTTGCTTTCAGTTTCTGCTGTTAGTAACTCTGGAAACCGCTCTTTACTGAGCACGTACAGGTCCATTAGCCAGTCTGGCTCCCATTGCATTCTGGAGCCTTGGGTGATACAGCCTATAATGGTGTATCTTGGTGGGCTAGGAATATTCTATTGGTTATTCCTGCCAACGGGGGAACTAAATACTTCTACTAAATTGAACTCATTAAAGGGTAGTCATGATTCCTAAACTTAAGGAATTAAAAATCTTATTAGATGCTACTGTGATTGTATTAATGCCTTGTTTAAAGAAAATTAAGCAATAGGATGCCGTATGCAGAATGTCCTCACTAAATAGGGTTTATATTAGATTTATTTGAAGAGAGGGATGGGAAGAAGTGTTTCTGACTCCTGTACCATATTATTTCACCAGATGTGTAGAAAAAGCCAGGATCCACCTACATTTACTGATTTTTCCCCTTCTGCAAATGGCTTGTCTACCACTTTAGCAATGCAAAAATCTTTTTTTGATTTATTTTCAAAGTGTGATATACAGTCAACACTCTGGCAATTGGCAGAGCACCGTTATATTATTGATAAAGAAAAAAAAAGAACCCATTATGTGTTTTTCCTCTTCTCACTCACTTTTTATGGATTTCCCACTCAGTACAGCCAAGAGGAAGGAAACTAGGCAGTGCTCTGGATTGAAAAGAGTTCGTACAAAAGCCGTACCCACAATGCCATTTCATTTCCAAGTGTGGACTCCTGTGGTGTACTAGCAGATTGCCTACTGTGAAAATCACTTGGCTATAATAGAAAGACATGGTATTCGATGGCTTCCCTATTATATTCAATGAGATTTTCAGTGAGGGAAAATCGTGAATGCTCACCAATATTCCTGCATCTTGAAGTAGCAGAGCAGTTTGGTGCTTTTCTAATTTCTGCAGTTAGAGCCCCTGAAGCAGAATTGACACAGATATTTTGCATTTGAGTATGATACTGGTACAGACTTGTGGAATGGTGGCCCATTTTGGCTTTGTTATTTTCTAACTGTGTTTTTCCTGATATCCTGTAAGCAACATATCTAATCTAAGAGGAGTTCTGTGCGACAAGGTGGTATTGTGCTTGGTAAAAACATGCAGTTCGTACCAATTTCCTGTGTGAAAACAAAAGTATTTTTCTCAAGAACAGTCTGAGTAGACAATGACATTGGAGATCAGTGTGCCTCAGTGTTTTCTGTGCCACCGTCTACACTGGTCATTACACTGGTGATCTTCTTCTGCCTTTAGTGTTAACTTCTCAGCTACCGCATGTCCCTTTTCAAAGTGTGGGGACGCGCCAGTCCAAGCTAGAATGACCAGGAGTGGAACGCGAGGACCCCAGAATATACTTATTGTGACTTGCCTTAACAATGAGCCTGAGAACCTCCAGGCTCAAAGGAGGTTGTTAGGTTTTTATTTCCCACTCAAAGACTATGGAGTCACTTCTTGAGACCACATTAGTGGAGATGAGGTTGTTAATCACAGTTCCCTTAGATGCGTGGTTGTTATCGATGCCTGTAGATGGGCTGTTATCTTTCTCTAATTGTGCGTTCACACCATTTTCAAGAAAGGATCTGTGAGTTTTCTTGTGCTTTATAGATTTTCACACATCCGACACTCACTGCATGCCACATCTCCATGTGGCACGTATGTAGCTGCTTATGTTTTCTCCTCAGCGTCACTGTAGCCTGTGTGCTTCCCGCTCCATAGTAAACATCTATTTCCCAAACTGCTGTCTCCATGGTAAACAAACAGGAGGTGTATAAGGTCCCTCGAGAATAAGGTACTCGAGGGAATGGGGCGTGATATTTAATGTAGCCTTTTTGTAGGCAGAATGTTATACAGCATCAGTGAAAACAGAGGGCTCTCAGGTGGTGTGGGCAGATGGATTGGGCAAATGCCTGGGCAAAATCAGGTAAGTCAATCCAGCCCCAAATTTAAAATCAGAAACAGGTGATAATATGAACCTGGGAGCAAACAGAACCCAAGAGCAAAGCAGAATCTGCAAGCAGGAAGAAGAAGACAGAGAAGAGTAAAAGGAGCTGTGGAATCAGTCTTCTGTCTCCCTCTTGCTGAGCTGAACTGGAATAAGGCACAGACCATGTTTACTCAGGCCTTATCCTCAAATAGTTCAGATTTTAGAAGGATCAAGAGCCTAGTGTTTTTATACAACAGAGTGTATTTATATAGTTTGGCCAACAGGGAGAACAAAAATGCTTATCGTTCATTCGTTTCCTTCAGAATTTGTTTTTCTTTCCTTTGAAACCAGGCCTAAGAGGGTGGTGCGAGTTCAGTAGCCCTGTTTCCCGGCGTGATAAGCACGTTGAAGGTTCCTTCACAGCTCAGGTGTCTCTAACGGGACTCCTTGGCAAAGCCTGTGTTGCCAGCTAGTCTGTGTAAATGACCGGTAAACAAGTGTTGTGGTGAAAGCCCTCACCCCCCGCTGTGTGGCGGCTTGAAGGCAGCGGCCCAGCTGGTGCGCAGCAGGGTCCACTGATTCTCACTGGCTGCAGAGTGTCCGTCTGTGATCTGTCACCTGTGCATCTGTGCCGCCTCTCCACCTCACACCCCACTTTGCAGACTGAGGCCAGTGTAGCCAATCCATGCTGAAATGGAAAGGGGTGACTGGAGAGGTGGACATGAGGTTTACATGTGTGTGCTACTCCGAAGCTTGTGAGGAGCTGGGAACATGCGGAAACCAGACATGGACCCACTCAGAGGGGAGGCAGGCGTGTGAGTGCGGTGAAAGGGACCTGCTGAATGCCAGCCTCACCAGGAGGAACTTGGTGATCTCGCTGTGCTGGGAAACCCGCTCAGCCCAGTTCAGTTTTTGTTTAAGCACAATGCAGATTGGTTTTATAACATGCTTTATTAACTTACCATTTTATTCTGAATGTTTCCCATATGTTTTTTCCCAGTTTTATTGAGATAATTGACATGTAGCATGTGTCCCTTTAAGGTACACAGTACCATGCTGGTTTTTTAAACATTATTATGTCTCTGACATTATTCCTTCTAACAGTGTTCCCTTTTGTCAATAAACTGTAATCACATTATAATTTTCAAAACAGTTCAAGGGGGACCTAACCAAGGAAATGGTGGTATGGCTAGGTGCTCTGGAACCAGGTGGTTGGTGACCATCGTTTTGGGACATGGTCCCCCAAAATAGACTAGGTGCGTGATGACAGGTGTCAGACTCAGTTGGCCAGAATGAGGCAGGGGATTGAATATCCCCGATAACCTTGTAGCTTTCAGACTCTGAAGTAGAGTTCCTGGCCCAAGTAGGCAGTCTCTTTGGAGCTGGGGATGGAAGCCATCCGTCTGGCTGTGGAGCAGGTAAAGGTCGTTCTGCGATATGGTACCATGGGGATGTGCGGCGCCCAAGCTCCCCCGAGTGCTCTCAGTTTCAGGTTTGGTTAGGAGCAAAGGTGTTCTGAGGGTTCAGGCCAGGGGCCCCCAGGCCATCATGGCTCCCCAGCAGACCTTAGGTTTATTCCAAGCCTCAAGGAGTGGGGGGGTTAATAGAGGAAAAGTTTTGTGTAATGCAGGAGCTCCAAGCTGGGGAGCTGCACTTTTGTTCATTATAATTCTGGAAAAAACCACCTGGAGGACCGGCAGATACGGACATGCCATTCATTACTCACTTTGCAGGGGGGTGCACCAACGGGCAGTGGATTGGATGAGAAACCATGCCCCACCTGTGGCCTTGGCAGTATTCATCGGGTGAGGGAGGGACCAGCAGTGGGGAGGGAGCCACTGTCGTGTGTGAAAATGCTACAGGGTGTGATAAACTCAGGGACCTTGAGAAGGCTGGGACTCCAGATGCACACTGTTTTTCTCACTCCTTATGGCTGCTGGCCAGGTGGCCACCTGCTCTCTGAGGTCGTGGGAGGGCCATGTCTTGAGCTACCCCACAGTTGGGTAGTGGTCAAGTGTCTTTCTAGAAACCCTGTCTCTGTTGGTATTGGCCGTGGACCTCACACAGGCCTGAGTGCCTGAGTGCACACGGAGTGAGGGGCAGGGGGTGGGGAAGAACTCTGAACAAGCAGTGGTGAATCTGCTTGCAGCAAGCTGGATAGAAACCAGGCTGGGGTCAACAGGAAAACACGTGGAAGAAAAGAGAAGGCTAAGAAATTATGTTTTATGATTTGTGTCTCACTAGTAATATCCCCATTTCCGGCCTGTTTTACTTAAGATTTATGTATCATTCTCCTGGCTTTTTGGAGGCAGGAAGATTCTTATCACCTCTTGTCTCATGCTCTTAGTGATGTTTTCCTTTGTTTAGCTTCTACCAAATTTGGAGTAAATAATGATGAGCGTGGGCTGGCAAAAGAGTATTAGGATTACAATAGGATAAACCAGGGAACATGATGAGAAACCAGGATTTAGAGAGACTAGACTAGAACCAGGAAGACAGTGATTGCAGTGGAGGGAACGCGTGTCCCCTTCAGTCAGCAGTCGCGGCTCTGCAGCGAAGGGGCGGCCTGAGGAGTGTCCCGTTTCATTTAACAAATATGTGTTTGAAATCTATGATTTTAGGCATTATAGTGAACAAACAACAAATAGCCCTTCACTGGTAGAGCCTACATTTTGGTGGAGGAGACACAAAATAAACAAAATACATCACATGTCAAATGATAGTAAATCCTTCAGGAAAAAATATAGCAAGGATTGTATGTGGGTACTGTAGGGGGAGGGTGACAGTTTTAAATAGTGTTCGGAGCATGTCTCCCTGAGGGAGGTGGCACGTAGGAAGACCTGAGAGCAGGGACGCAAACTATTTGGAAATCTAGAGGAAGCACTTTCCAGGCAGATGGAATAACACAGACAAAAGTCTTGAGGTGGGAGTTCATAATATGTTTGAGGAAATGGAGGAACTCAATCTGATTAGAATAGAGTGAAGGATGGTGAGAGTGGCAGACAGCGGGACTTTACAGGCCATTCTAAACACTTTGGTTTTACCCCAAGTGGGTTGGGAAGTTACTGGAGCGTGAACTAGGGGTTTTGAGCAGAGAAGTGACTTGGCCTGACCTGTGTTTTAACAGGATCACTTTGTCTGTGTTGAGTATAGACTAGAGGAACAGGAGCAGAAGCTGAGACCTGTTGGACTTTCCAGGACTCTAAGTGAGAGATGATGGTGGCTTGGTCCTGAGTGTTAATTATGGCAGTAGTGAATTAGACATATGCTAATTCGTGGTGCGTTTTGAAGATAGAACCAAGAGGATTTGTTGACAGATCGGATGTGAGGTGTGCAAGAAAGAGCAGTCAAGGATGACCTTAAGGTGTTTGACCTAGACCACTGCAGGAGAAGCAGTTGGAGGGAAGAGTATGAAGAGGAAAGTCATGTTTCCGTTTTGTGTATGGAAAGTTTGAGACATCGAAGTTTAGGTGTTAATATACAACTGGATGTATGAGTCAGGAGTTAGAGAGGGGTCAAGCTAGAGATGTCAGCACAAAAATGGTGTTTAAATCTATGGGAGTGAGTGAGAGCAACAACGGGAAGAATGAGATAGGGTAAAAAAGGGATGCCGGGGTGAGCCCTGGCAGCTCCAGTGTCTACTTATCAGGGTGATGAAGAAGAATCAGCAGAGGAGACTGGGAAGTTAGAGCCAGTGAGGTAGGAGAGCGGGGAGAGTTCTGGAAGCCAGTGAAGACAGAACAGATAGGAGGGAGACGGCTCGGGAGGATGGGACACTGGAGGTAATACTATGGAAGAGACCTAGACAAAGAGAAGTCTTAGCTAAGTGGGGGGATCCAAAATCTCATTAGAGAGAATTCAAAATAGAATGGAGGAAGAGGACTTGGATACAAGGAGTTTAGATAACACTTTCCAAAAGAATTTGCTAAACAAGATTACAGAGATAGGAAGTATTATCTGAAATGGGATTAGGGAGAAAAGAGTTTTTTCCCTCATTTAGGTAGTTCTAAGATGGCAGGAATGACCTTTCTTTGTAAGATAATAGAAATAATTCAGTAAGGAGAGAAAATCTGATGATGCAGGAGTGAAAGGGAAGAATTGCTGAAATGCCCTCTGAGAGGGAGGAAGGGGGTGGAATCTGCCCCATCAGTGGAGGGGTTGGCCTCCCCCTATAGCTATAGAGACAGTTCATTTTTAGAATGGGAGGGAAGCCAGTATGGGAACTTAGGTGGAAGGAATGACTTCCTTAGACTTGCTAGTAGAAGCTTATTGAAGTTTTTTATTGATTGATTTTTATTTACCAATGACATGGGAAGCAAGGATAGCTAAGACTGAGAAAGGAAAAGAGATAAGAGATCTGAAGAGAGGAGAAGGATAAGATCACCTGAGAGTGAAGTGATACAACTGCCTGGCAGCCCTAAGAGCCCACTTGGAGTGGGTACGATGGTTGTGTGCTTTTCCCATTCAAGTCCAGCTTTGGGGAGCAGGTGTGAAATAGGCGAAGAGTTTGGTTTAACTTACTTGGGGGTTTTACCAAGTCAGTTCAATGAAGCAAGACAAGGCTAAGAGAGTTACCAGGTATTTGCAAGACAGTATAGGACTGGGGATAAGAGCGGAGTGAGGCAGTAGGATCAGTAGATTTAGACTCTAGTGGGGTGTGATCATTTTTGGAGTTGGGTTATTGGAGAAAGTGAACTGGAGTAATAATAGGCGGTAGTTGGAGAGTCAGATATTTGCAGTTGAGGGAGGAGTTACAGTAACTAGTACAGACAAGGTCTGGTCTAGAATTTGAATATGGGAATGAACTGTTGAGGCAAGGTGGAGTTGCAGGGACAGGGTGTTGGGGTGATCACATATGTGGATATGAAAATCCCCAAGAATTATATCAGGAGTAATGCATTAAAAAAAGTAACAGTGAGCCAAAGCTTAAATCTTCAAGGAATGAGAGGCAGTGACTCAGGGATCAGTATATGGCAGCAAAAGGAAATGACCAGAAAGACAGGAAGAAGATCTGGAGAATGGCAGGACAGCAGCTGAGAAGCAGATGGAGTATTGAGTAGGTCTGGATGCTGTGTAGGGGCGGGGGGGCTCAGCCGTAACAGGATTGCCCAGCCTCAGGAGCACTGGCATGTTGGGCTGGATTAGTCTTTGCTGTGGGGAGCTGTCCTGTGCATCGTAGGATGGTTAGCTGCATTCCTGGCCTCCACACAAGATGCAAAGGACTCTCTCTCCCCAGTTGTGACAACCAGATATCTCCAGACATTGCCAAATGTCCCCTGGGGGGCAAAACCATTCCTATTTGAGAACCACTGAGTTATATGACCATGGAGAAGGTATTGAGGTCACTGGTGTGCTTCCATAGAGCTGTTTCTAGGGAGTGTTGGGGAGTCATGGGACCTCTGAGGATTATGGAATGAGCAGGAAGAAAAAAAAGAGAAAATGTTGACCTATCTTTCGAGGAGTTCAACTATGAAGAGCTGGAAGATGAGAGAGGTATAACTGGAGGAGAATATGAGAGCCAAGGATGATCTCCTCCTGTCAGATGGAGAGATTTGCACAAGTTCAAAGACCAATAAGAAGGATCCGTGTGAGAGGAACAGCCAGATCTAGAGCAGAGTGGCTCTGAAAGGCTGTGGGTGATGAGCATGGGGCTGCAGAGCGGTCCACACTATGTAGGAGGGGCAGTGTCTCCGAAGGAACAGGTGTAAGAGGACCCATGCTGTTTGTTTGTGGGTTTGATGGAGAGAAGCGGAGGGAATTCCCATAAGACAGCTTCAGTTTTTAGCTGCGGAGAGGGAGAACACCGAGGAGGAGGAGTTGGCACTTTGAAGTCGTGGAGAGCAAGGGAGCAAGCTGACCTGGAAAAACCTAGAAATGCTCTAGGTTGTCTGGGCTGTGGTCAGGGCCCGTGGGAGGCCAGTGAGCCTGAATTTACAGTGATACCCAAATGCCCTACTGTGGTTTCTCCAGCATCACTCAGACAGCGAGGAAGCAAATAGCAGGCTTCAGCCTCAGAGCTTTGCTAAATGGACATGATGAGAAGAGTGGTACTGAATTGATGAGCTGGGAAGTGTAACCTTAAGCAAGGAAAGGGGGAGAAAAAGAGGAATTACAGATCGATTAAAAAATATCATGAGCCCTGGCTGGGTAGCTAAGTTGGTTGTAGTGTCTCCCCCAATATGCCAAGGTTGAGGGTTCGATACCCAGTCAGGGCACAAAAATCGACTGATGAATGCATAACTAAGTAGACCTACAGATCAGTGTTTCTCTCTCTCTCTCTCTCTCAATCTAAAACAGTCACTCAGTAAATAAAAATCACGGGCCCTCTGAAGTCACTGTGAAATTAGAGGGGGAGATGCAAGTTGTGATCAGAAAGAGGGCTCCTTGAGTAAGTGCTTTTAGAAAGAGAATTTTTCAAGTGATGACAGGGTCCAGGGTGGGACTGTGGCAGGTAGTGCATGAAAGGGAGGGAGATCATTGGCGATAAGAAGTCAGTTACCTCGATGCCGCTGTACATCTGTCATGACTGGATGCGATGTCCTTGTGGTACGATGGAAGGCTCAGAACGGAGAGGGAAAGGGGAGCCAGTGGCCAGTTTCAGTGAACCAGGAGTTGCAGCTGAGAGCAGGGGATGATAGACTCTGGAAAACTCGGAGTATATTCTACTTGCACGGACCTGAAAGTTTCTTCCCCCAAGCACACTGGGAGGAATGGTCTGAAAGTGACGCATGGAACAAAGAGAATGTCAGTCCTAATTCCTTGCTCTGCTGTGTGAAAGGTGTGAGAGGAAAATCAAAACCAGCTGCCTGCAGCGCTGCAGGTTTTTGTTTGCAGGTTTTGTTTCAAGGTGCTCAGTCGGGTTTCTTTCAAAGTGGATTCAATTTCATCATTTCCCCCCCTAGAAATCTAGCAGTCTAAGTATCCCTAAGGCAAGTAAATGAGTGCTGAGGCTATTGAGAGAGATTATGGTTTATTTTATGGTCAGTCTAAGGTCTTTCTGGCCCATCCCAGAAACCCACATAAGTCCCAGGCCTGCCTCAAGCCAGGATCTTCAGGATCTGGAGCACTGGGCGTAAGGCAGGACTCTTCCATTCAGGCACTTCTTTACGTGGACTTACACTCTTGGGCCTCTCTGAACAGAGAAATAGGGTGGTTCGCCTTACAGCTTTTGGCACAATTTCACCAAACTAAAAAAAGAAAAGAAACTCAACTGCAGAAGGAAGCCAGACAAAAGAACATTATTTTCGAAAAAACAACTCTCAAAAGGAAAAATGAGATCAAAGATAAACTAGCTAGTAAGGACAGCTAAATTGGCCCATTTGCTTTGAGAGATATTCACCTGGCATTCCAACATTGAGAGCTTTTTGTGCATTCAAGAGCAAAAGATCCTGGAATGTGTGTTTTGCCCGAATGGAGGAAAGGGGACCTACTTACTTGCTTTCTGTGGCTGATTCAGGAGCTACATTTGTTAGGATTGGAGGGAGGAGCAAAAGTAAGCAGTCCAACATGCACAGATCTGGGTCAGAAATTTCTTTCTGAGTCACCTCTTTGGAATGCAGAATGCATTTTCCCAGAGAAATGGTCGTAAATGGTGATTAGGCTTTTGGGCCCAGCCAGGACAGGCCTGCTAAAGCCAATTTAACTCAGAGAGCTAGCACATTATCATTCTGTACTAATAATTTTCTGGAACACCCCAATCTTATTTTTTCTGTTGTGACTAAAAAGTGTGAGTAAACCTCAAGTCCAGAGTGACTGAGTGAGTTGAGGCTTGTTTAAAAAAAAAAAAAAAAAAAGTGCTTAACGTGCCCTGGCCAGGTAGCTCCGTTGGTTAGAGTGTCTTCCCAATATGCCAAGGTTGCAGGTTTGATCCCCGGTCAGGGCACATACAGGAATCAACCAAAGAATGCATAAATAAGTAGAACAACAAATCCATGTCTCTCCCCAACCCCTTCCTCCCTCTTCCTAAAGTCAATAAATAAAAATTAAAAAAAAAAAAAAACGTGTAAATGCTTAACATGAGCAGAGAGAGGTTGATTTTGAGTTATGTTAGACCCTGAAGAGGCTGTGATGGTCGAAAATTTAAGGAAGACAGTTTAGTGGTTCAAGATGATAGGCGGGAGAGCTCATCAGCTTCTGTAGTACCTTTGCCTCTTCTGCTACTGAAGGTGAACTTTAGATTGAAATGGTCCAAGCCCTTTCCAGGAGGGGCTACAGAAGCCCATGCTGCACAAGACTGTTTTAGAAAGGAATATAATTATCCCAAGTGAGTTTAAGTATCCTGACTAGAAAAATTATGTATCAACCAGGGCGTTAAAAGAGCTCGTAGATTTGCTCACAGAACCACAATGAGCACTCTTGGGGTGATAGGGAGACTAGGGCAAGTTCCACAATAGTAGATGGACAAATGTGGCAACTTTCCCAAAGGGGTGGGGTTAGGGTGGAAGCTGGGCATAGACTACACTCTGATCAGTGGGGACATGGAAGCTGGAGCAATTAGTCTCCAGGAGTATTGGAGAATTAAGGTTTTTAAAGACATGGTTTGTGAAGGTTAGAAAAAGAAAGGGTCATCAGGAGCCAACATGAGTTCAATAAGAATAAGTCATGTCAAAGGGAGCACATCACCCCTGCCTTTTAAAATAGCCAGGGTGGGGGGGGTGTTATTAGATGGGGAAGAAGGAGAAAGCCACAGGCATTTTTGTGTGTTTTGGTTTTAGCAAGGTATATGGAAAAATGCATTTAAATACAGAATGAAGAAATGCAGGGCTAGTGAGTGTGTGCTTGTCTAGGCAATTGATCTTACCAAGACGGGTTAGGGCATGGAAACCAGTGTCTAGGGGAGACAAAAATCAATATGAATTAAAAGTAAGCTCTTGCTCCTAATTCATAAATATCAACTGCCTAAGGAAATATCACAAGGGCTGAGCCTAATGACTGATCACATGAAAAGGTTCAGTATTTGGCTAATTAAACAAACTATGAATTGAGCATGTAATAATAATACCTCTAGGTTTTATCTGTGCCTATGTATCCAGAACAAGAAAAGTCCCAGGCTTCTCCCATTCAGTATTGGTAAATCCACCTCCTGTTACGGGTGCTCCATTTTAAAAGGAAGCCTGTTGAACGGAGAAGGGTCAACATGGTGGTGGCAAAAACGTGGTGACAAGTGTAAATATTTGACAGTACTAATTGGTGGTAATACAAAATATACAATATTAAGACCCATGAATGGGAAGTACATGTGGGCAGACAGATTTTATTTCAGCAAAATATTCTTGTGACTAGAACACCTCAGTTCCTTGGAGTAGTTCAAACACAGACAGACAGGGTAACAGCGTAGGTGGGAGGTGATGAGTGCCTGACCAGGATGCGTCCGTGGTGATGGAGCAGGAGGGTGTGCATGTGTGCCGTGCAGCTGGACTGGGTAGTCGATGGGAGGTGGGGAATGAGGAAAAGAGAGGATGTGTCTGGGACGGTACTACTCCAGTAGGATATATGTGGCTCACTGATGTTTGAATTGCTTTCTTTTTTATTTTTACCTTCATTCAACCTATTAGCAGCAGCAGCCAACTTGTGTAATTGATTAAAACCCTTCCCCCCATGCAGCAGTATTCATTCAACCTGGTTTTTTTCTCCAGTTTTAAGAAACCCTTGACTGTAAAGTGCTCTGTGAATTCCTGCCCCACAAAGTAGCCCATTTGAAATTCAGCAAGCTCTGTACTATCTGGCGAATGTCAAAATTAATTTGACAGAAACATGCATGAGGAAAGCAGGGAGCCCTGGGCATTCTGGGGGCATTTTCAACAAAGATGTGATATCACATTTACCATAGAATTCATTTGATTATAAGTCATCTAGAAAGATATCACAATAATGGCCAAAAAAGCCCACAGAGGCAAAAGAATTGAGTTAAATTTGAGAGTCTGCTGGTAAATAACCTGACCGTAACATGACCTTAAAAAAATCCACATTAAATTAAAATTTAAAGAGAAATACAGAACTTGGTGGAAATGTATATACAACATGAATTCACAGGATTCCTGGAAAATTGGAGAGGGAAACCAGAGGGATTTCACCTGCAGCTGTCCATCCCATTGTTTGAACTCTTAATTTGGAAGTATTAAGGGTTTTGGAAAGATAACTTAAAATCCTTCTATTTCTGAACTTCAAATAGTTACTGTAGTTTTTCTTAATTCAACAAATAATAATAAAAAGTACATTTTTTACTGTAAGTCTCAAATGTATTCCTTAAGTGAGTTTCTGGCCAAAAAAAAAAAAAGTATAAATATGCTTTTACCCAGAAAACCCTAACAGCTCCTTCAAAAAGGAAAAAGTGTATTTAAAGTTCCTTCTCCCAAGCCACTTTGTGAAATGGAGATTGGCGTGACTTAACAGATTGAAATAGCTACCAAACAGCGTTTTCATTCCTTGTAACGGGCTGTCCAGTCATACGGATCTTTACATGATGCTAATATGCTTTAGACTGTATCCAGTCAGGGACATACTTGTAGCTGGAGTAAAAATTTGGCTGTTAAGGCCAACTCCCTTTCAACAAAAACACATGGTGAAAATCTGGACAGGTCATTCAGTGAAACGAATGGTATCGCCACCATTTCATGTACTTCTGTTAGTCTGAAGTGTTTTTCAAAAGGAAACAGGCCGAGTGGAGCACCCGGATGGAGCACGGGAAAACCACGTGCGTTCGCTTCGTGCCTTGCCGTGCGCGTCTCTTCCATTTGGCTGTTCCTGAGCTACCTCCTTTTATAACAAACTGGTGATCCACAGCTCAAATGATCTCCAGTCCATTTCTGTTACCACTCTTTTTCTGCAGGCTAAGACCTGTCAGCAGTAAAGGCCCAGGGAATGTCGATAACTTGCCCAAAGCGCACACCGGCCACAAACATCGCTTCCACAGCATTTTCAGACGAGCAGCGGGCGCACCAGGGGCTGGGCAGGGGCGGGCAGGGGCTGGCAGGGGGAGGGTCTGCACAGCAGAGAAACCTTCTAGAGAATGTGTATTTATTTTTGGTAGTCAAAGTCACATTTTAAAGTATTTATATTTTATTACAAAGGCAGTTCCTGTGTGTTTCGGAAATGTTAGAAAGTTTTAAAATCATAAGTAAGAAAATAAATCACTTCTATTTCCACTAAAAACAAAAACAGAAAAGTAAGTATACTGTCTTGTGAAATAGAAAGTAGGAAGGTTGAAGAGAGAAGTGAATGAAAGGAGATACTTCTGAGATTTTCAGAAGTGTGTTTACTTAAAAAAAAAATTTTTTTTTTCAGTAAGGGAAAGTTGTTCTAAAATAGTCACTCCCCCAGGCATCTGCCCCAGGCTGAGCGGGAGCTGGAATTTCAGGGGGATTGCAAGCCCGCTGTCCCTGCGCAGCTCTGCCCTGCGTCCCCTGTGGGCAAGTCGCTTTTCCTTTCTGGACCTCAGTCTCCTCCTGTATAAAAAGCAGAAAAATCAGCCTTAGATTTACTCACCAGGGTGTCATTCAGTGACTGCGCCATCATTGAAAAGCATTTTATCTATCTTAAAAGCATGTTCATAAAATAATCATAGAGTGAGAAGTCTTATCTAACATTTATAGCTGGCAGTGCACCGTGCAGGACAGGGCGAGCCAGCCTTGAAATGGCCGCAGCCCTCCCTTGCCCAGCCCAGCCCAGCCGCCTGCTCGTTTCCTTCCACATGAAATCAGATTGTGTTGGCTTCAGGGATTGGTTCTTAAGAGCACACAGGAGCATTTGTGACTTAGGCTCCTGAAAAAGTGGTTCCAGGCCCGTGGGTGCCGACCAGATCATCAGTGGGTTGAGAATTAATCATATCCAGAGATATTGTAAAATACCAACAGTAAAGTCTATCAATAAATAAATAGGTCAAGCACTTAACTAACACTTGCTAATGTCATTTTCAATTGAAGTAGAAATGAGACCTATTTAAGTTAGGCACTATTTTGAATGAGCCATTATCAGCGTCATTAAAATTTGCAGTAAATTTTTCATTTACTCTATCACATTGTCTTATTATCTGACTATTAACAGTAGTCATGCAGCTGATGCCGGGTGGTGGCTGGCTACGTGGACACTGCCAGGCAGCTCGCAGCGTTGGGTTAGTGCCGCGGCACTTCCACGGGCTAGAGGGGTCCACTTAGGGCTGTAGTTCTCAGCCCCCGAGGTGCGTCAGAATTGCCTGGCCAGCTCTTTGAAAAGCGAAGGCCCACCCTCCCCCTTCATGAGCCCGTCTTGCTCTTTGTTAGCACCCATATATACTGATACAAAGTTTACAAAGGGAACTTTATTGTGCTGCCAGGTTTAAGAAACACTGTCAAAAACACGGGTGTATATTTTTGAAGGACAGGTCTATATCTCAGCTTTGAAGGGTACATTTCAGTAAGTGCAGAAATCTGTACCAAAATCTATATCAATCAAGGTTTTACCAGAGAACAGCAGCAGTACGATATATACCCACATACACACTTGTGTGTACATATATGTAGATATGTGTGTGTGTACTTATGTGTGTGGGTATGTGTATACTTATACCTGTTACCCACACATGGCACAGAAAGAAAGAGATTTATTAAAGAATTTATCTCAAAGGATTGGCTACTGTGGTTGTGGGGTCTAATCCATGGGGTGCTCCAGGAGGAAGCGAAGGCTAGAAACTCTCAGGCAGGGGCTGGCACTGCAGTCTGTAGATGGAATTTTTCTCAGAGAAGCTTGTTTTTCTCTTAAGATCATTCAACCGACTGGCTGAGTCCCACCCATGTCATTGAGAATGATCTCCTGATGGTAGATATTAACCACATCTACCAGATACGTTCACAGCAACACCCGAATCGGTGTTTCATTGCATAACTGGGAGTGCCTAGCCAAGATGACACGCACCTGGTACCCTGATAGCATTCCGTGCTAACAGTGTGCCCCATTTGCAGACTTGATCTAGGGGCGTGGGAAGAGATAAAGTGAGAAAGACAGCTTAGGGCCGAATGGAGAAGCCTTGAACTCTGGGTTTGGACTTCTGAGCTGAAACGACAAAGCAGTGCTATGGCAGCACTGCCCAACAGAACTTTCTCAGGTGCTGGAAATGTTCCAACTCTGGGCTTCCCACCACGATTGTTGCTTAAGCCACATGTGGCTGCAGAGACCCTTGAAATAATAAAACAGAGGAACTGAATTTTTAGTTTTGCTTAATTCATGTAGGTAAAACAGACACACGTGGAGAGTGCAACTATAGAGAGATCAGTCTGGCAGGAGATGCAGGATTCGTTGGAAGGGAAAACAAAGCAAGCAATCCAGCTAGACTGCTCTTACAGTCCCCCACCCCCTCCCCTCCCCCAGTGTAGGGTGGGGCAGAAGCAGGGAGTGCAGAAAGGAAGAGAGAGATGAGAAGTGAGGGGGAAGGAAATAAAAAATGATCCTATGGTTGGCCACTTCTCTGTCTTTCCAGACACTTCTGTACCTTCTTGCTTGCCCTTCCCCTTCCACCCTGGAGCTTCCTGTCCGTCAGATGTCCTCAGCCCATCCCGCTGTCTTTTCTGACTTGCTCTTCTCATGCTCCCTTCTGTAGTTTCAGTTACAAGCTCTGTGTTCACAACTCCCGGGTTCATTCTTGCAGTGTTAGATCTTTCCTTCCCCCCCACCCCTTGATATCTCCACTCGGAAATCTCACAAACCCTTACTTAGTCTTCCCCTCCTACTCGTATTTTTCTCAGTTTTCTGAGTTCAGGTAAATGGAATCATCATCCTCTCAGCTGCTCAAGCCAGTCCCCAAGAATTTTCCAGATACCTTGTTTCTGACCTGCTGATGCTGAGTGTAAGTTACAGCCTCAACCTGCCCCTTTCTCCGCCCCCCACCACGCCCCCAGGAGGTTGCCACCGTCCTTCTCTGGGCCCTCAGGGTCTCCCCATGGTCACTTTTGTTTACCCACTAGCCTCTAAATAATTTCATTTAAAGAGAGAAACCAGACTATTTTATTTTATTTATTTATTTATTTTTTAATTTTTGTGATATGTCATGGAATTTCCCCCTGTGGCTTAGTCTGTTATACCACAGTGTCACAGGACAAAGGGTTAATTAATTTCAGTTGATTAATTTAATAATATTTATCCATTTAATATTTCTATGACCCTGTTGAGCAGGGACAGTTGGGAAGTACAACTGAAATATTCCTTGGGACATAGGTTCTATTGAGAAAGATAGACATTAATCAAATAATTACACAGATAGCTAGACAATTAAAATTGTGAGACGTGACATTGAAGAGAAGTACGTGGTGATCTGAGAGTCCCTAAGGAGGAGACCTAAGGCCCCCAGGAAGGTGAGGAAAGTGCTCCGTGAAGAGGAGTTAGCCAGGGAAAGGGAGAGGAGATTCTTGGAGGTGAGAACTGCGTGTGCAGAGACCGCTGGGAAGTACTTGACTTGGGTGGAATGCAGTGCCGTCAATAGAAACGTTAAACGGTATAATACAGAGACTGACAACTGCGTTGGGATGAAATGCGGTCTTAAGTTTTCCAAGCCATCTGGAGCATTTGGAAACTAATGATACTGAACCTTTGTCAAGCTTGAAGAAGATGTTTCTAGTAAACACCTTGACTTGAATGTGTTATCTCAAATTAATTCAGTCAGTTTCTCTCTTGGCTTACTTTCCTAAAAACAAAAAGTAGGGTTGTTTTCCTTTGCTGTTATAATCCAATTAAAATGATAGTATGTATGCATAGAAAGAGCTGACGTTATAATATATATGTATTGTATCTTGCTACTATAATTTGTATAATGCAAATTAAGAGCCAAATGAATGGTGTAGAACAACAGTTCTAAACTTTATGTATTCCTACAGTTTATGCTCTCAAAGTATGGACACCAAAGAACTTTTTTATGAGTGTAGCTATCAAGATTTACTGTATTAGAACTTAAAACTGAAAACTTTAAATATTTATTATTTAAACATAACCAATAATAAATTAAACACACATTAACATAATTACAGCATTTTATGAAAAATAATTATTTTCTAAAACAAAATTTAGTAGGAAAGAAGGCATTATTTTGTATATTTCACAGGTCTCTTTAAGAGAAGACAGCTGGATTATTTTTTTTGTTGTTTTTTGTTGCAGTAACATTGGTTAATAACATTATATAAGTTTTAGGTGCATAGCATTATAATTCACTTTCTGTGTGCGCTACAGTGTGATCACCCCAGAAGTCCAGAGTCTACCCATCACCATACATTTGACCCCCTTTTACCCCCTCCCCCCGGCAGCCGACTCCTTTCCTCCGATAACTACCCATCTGTGGTCTGTGTCTATGAGCTTTATTTACTTATTTATTTATTTACTAAATTTACTTGAGTGACATGGGTTAATAAAGTTACATGGGTTCCAAGTGTACATTTCTGTGACACATCAGCTGTATGTTGCATGGTGTGCCCACCACCCAAAGTCCTGTCTTCTTCCGTCACCTCGTATTTGACCCCCTCTACCCTTTACTGCCCCCCAATTCCTTCCTTCTGGTCAGCACCGCACTGTGTCTGTGTCTGTGAGTTTGTTTTGTATCCCACATGTGTGCATCTGTCTCTTTTTTGTTTTGTATTTCATATACGAGTGAAATCATATGGTTTTTGTTTTTCCACCTGACTTATTTCATTTAGCATAATACCTCAGAGTCCATCCATGTTGGCACAAATAGCAAGATTCCATCGTTTTATGGCTGAGTGGTGTTCCGTTGTATCTTCTTTATTCACGTGTGAGTCGGTAACAACTTAGGTTGTTTCCATATCCTGACTATTAAAAATAATGCCAGAATGAACTTTGGGGTGCATATATCTTTTTAAATTGGTGTTTTTATTCTTTGGATAAATACCTAGAAGTAGAATTGCTGATTCATATGGTAATTCTGTTTTTAAATTTTTGAGGAGCCTCCATACTCCTTTCCATAGTGGTTTCACCAATTCACAATCCCACCGACAGTACACAGGGTTTCTCTTTACATACCCACAAGCACTTGCTATTTGTTGACTTTGTGATAATAGCCATCCTGACAGGTATAAGGTGATATCTCATTGTGGTTGTGGTTGGCATTTTCTGGTGGTTAGTGATGTGGAGCATCTTTTCATGTGTCTATTGGCTATCAACATGTCTTCTTAGGGGACATGTCTATTGTGGTCTTCTACCCATTTTCTAATCTGAGTTGTTTTTTGTGGTTGTTGGGTTGTATGAGTTTTTCTTAATACTTTGAATATTAACCCCTTATCACATACTTCATTTGCAAATATTTTCTTCCATTCAGTAGATTGTATTTTCATTTTGTTGTTGGTTTCCTTTGAAGAGTTGGATTCTTATATCTGCTTCTGCAGTTAAAAGTTGGAATATGTTGTTTTGGTTGAAGTATATGATGTAAAGTATTGGATTGGCCAAAAAGTCTGTTCAGTTTTTTCCATAAAATAAAAGACACATGTTTCATTTTTACCAATAACTTTATTGATTTGCATATTTTGAGTATGTTGGCTCTCTCTGCTATTGGCTTCTAGTGGGCAGAGGTGAGGGGTGCTGCTGAACACCTTCCAATGCGTAAGACAGCTCCACGGCAAAGAATTATTTGGCCAAAATGTCAGTAGCACCAAGAAACTTCACAAACCACTTTTGACATGTTCGATCAGTCACAGCACCTCCTCCATACACTGCACAGATTTTTTTATGTGTTTCAGTTGCATTTTTACTTTTCTTGAAATAATAAAGCAAAATACACTGAAAATCTTGCACATCTTCTTCTATCTTCAATATTAAAATGGTGCAGAAAAATTCACCAGTTTTAATAAAGTTTTTTAAAGATGCTTGCTGATATGACAGCAGTCACAATATAATCTAAAAAAATTGTTTCAAGTGAAGTTAAAGACAGCTAAGCACTACTAGAGCCATTGTACAGAAAAATTAAATGAACTTTCTGGCCAACCTGATAGATCCAGCATTACACAGGTAGACAGAAAAGAGAGGAGCATTTTAAAGTTTTTTTAGGTAATTGTGGATATTCTTCTTTGATACCACATTAAAACTCAGTAAGTGGTAGTTTCTTAAAGGTTGATTGCAATGTGGGTTGTAAAACCATATAAATGGCCTTTGTGTTCATTAAAAATCTGTGTTCCATTTTGAAGCCCAAGCACGACTTTTATCACCATGCATAGAGCAGTTGGAAAACGTAGGCTCACCGAGTTAAGTAGCTGTTATAAATATTGACTGACTTTATTATACAATGTGAAAAAATACATTTGTTAACACACATCCAACCTCATCAGAAAGCCATTGAATATTGAGAAACTATCAAGTTCACAGTGGTTGACTACAAATTGTCCTAAATTCTAATACTTGCTGGAAAGCTCAGATTTTATCATTAGCAATAAATATTGTCAGTTGTTTTCCTTGAAATGATAGTTTCACTGTTCATTTCCAGGAAAATATCTGCCAAATACCCAAGACTGTACAACTGAATTTTGTTTCAGTCATCTGTCAAGTAAAAGTACTGTCTGTGAAAAAAATTGGCAACTCAAAAATTGTACATTTTTCCTCAAGACGACCATCATACTTGCTGTGTGACAGAAGTGCTTTATGGGTACTTCCATTTCTACACAC
Source organism: Glossophaga mutica (assembly GCA_039655065.1). Lineage (NCBI taxonomy): Eukaryota > Metazoa > Chordata > Mammalia > Chiroptera > Phyllostomidae > Glossophaga > Glossophaga mutica. The sequence goes on from CM077304.1 coordinate 46,387,261, forward strand.
AACCGTGTACTCAGGATCAAGATTTAATAAAGCTAGCAACTGCTACAGCTTCATCAAGAACATCCTTACATGAAGTGACTTTCTTTCTTTCTTTCTTTCTTTCTTTCTTTCTTTCTTTCTTTCTTTCTTTCTTTCTTTCTTTCTTTCTTTCCTTTAACTGTATGTGGTTGTGAAGAATACAGTAATGACTCTTAAGGTTTGGTACCACTGCTGAATTGTGCTAAGGTGCTGGCACAATTGCTTTTGCACTATCACTGCAGGTGTTAACACAATGAGAAAGACGGATAACATCTTAGTATTATCATGAGAATGCTTGTGACCTCATATGCCCCCAGAAAGGGTCTTGGGAATCTCCAGAAGTCCAGGAACACATTGATTGACATAAATAGTGGTATAGTGAGAGAGGAAGAAACATGAACCAAAGTTGTTAAGAAGGTTTCATGGAAGAAGAACTGAGCTGGACCTTGAGCAGTTAAGGTTTGGATAGTTGGGAAGGAGAAGGAAAAGGATTTCAGGAGGGCAAATCATGTGAAGAAAGAACAGGGAGCAGGAAGCAGCGTGACATAGCCAAATACTGATTGGAAAGGATGGTTGGACGCGGGCTATAATCAGATTATGGGAAATATTGAATACCCATTTGAAAAGTTGGCACTTTCTCCATAGGTCACTGGGAGTAGCAGAAGGGGTTTGAATCCTGTGACTTGGCCAAGGTGGTGGTGTGAGAACACCCACGCCCTGACAATGCATGAGGCAAATTGGCAAACAGGACAACTGGATGCAAGGAGACCGACCGATTGGGGTGGTAATTATGACCTGGTTAGTGAGAGTTAAGTGTGCAGACTGCAGTGAAGGCAGTAGTAGGTGGAACAGAGTGAAATGTAGACTGATTGCTTCAAGGGTAGCAGTGATATGAGAAGTAAAGAGGAAAAAATCAGAGGTCAGTAGTTTATTACATTTTATAACCCTAAGTCCAGGCCAAGGACATTGTTAGGGAAGTAGATGAAAACTGGGTGTTTCCATATAAGGTCTAACATGAGACTTTTTCCTTCCCCCTCCAAATCAGAATGCTTGCTTTTTTTTTCCCCCCCTGATAACAGACTGAATCATGGAACACATTTCCTTTCTGCCCTGCCTCCAGAAGGCTTTGTGCCAAATGTCATGTTAAAAATCACAACAATTACAATTGTCCTGATGGTTAGTACATTTTCCTCCTCCTCCTTCCTCTGGCTCTGATTCTCTATCCCTATTTATAATTCATTAATCTTACTTGTTTTCATTCTGTTTAATGCCAGATGCCACAAGACCTCATTTGAAACAGACCGAGGGGATGAGAAAATATAATTTAATGATAATAAACTTTCACATATTTTATTCATTTGTGGGATGGGGCCCTCTACTTCAATCACATTTTACTCAGAACTTTTTTTAAAAAGCTAAAAAAGACCTCTGGTGTCCAAAACTAAAGCTTAATTTCAAAGAATTCAACAAATTTAGCTAATGTGACAGTTTAGTTTAAAGCAGCAAATGAAAAGGTAGTGGGATACCTACTAAAAACAGGTAGAGTGGTAGCAGAAGAAGTGACCCTCATACTTGGAATATGACAAAGAAGAAAACACAAGATGCAGGCGGAAGTTCCTAGAGGTTGTAAAGTAGGCGAATACCCCCAGCCGAGCTAGAGGTCAATAAAGAACTGTTACATGTTAACACAGCAAACACTGGCGGCTCATATTTGGGCTTTTACTGTATTTCAGGATTTGTATTACTGCGTTGCATGCATCTTCTCACTCTTCCCTGCAACCCTGCATTTCTTTCCATGACTTCCCCCCTTTTAGAGAAGAATAAATTTCGTTATAAAGAGATCGAAGATATGTACCAATGCAGATGGCTGGTTGTATGGGGCAGAGTTGTGATTTGAACCCAGCTCTGCCAGATGCCAAAGCCTATGTTTTGTTTTTTTAAATGTTTTTCTATTACACTTGACATACCATCTTATATTAGTTCAGGTGTGCAACATAGTGATTAGACATTTATATAACTTACAGACTGGTCACCCCAGTAAATCTAGTCCCGTCTGACACCACGTGTTGTTATTACAGTGTTATTGACTACATTCCCTTAAATGCTGTGCTTCATAATCTTGTGGCTGTTTTGGTAAGTGGTGATTTATACTTCTTAATCCCTTCACCTGTTCACCCATCTCCCCAAACCCTCCAACTCCTGCCCATCTGGCAACAAGCAGTGTGTTCTCTGATTCTGTTTTGTTTGTTTAATTTATTTTGTTTTTTAGATCCCAAGTATAAGTGAAGCCATATGGTATTTGTCTTTCTCTCTAACTTATTTCACTTAGCATAATACCCTATAGGTCCATCCACGTCATCACAAATAGCAAGATTTTATTCTTTTTTATGGTTGAGTAATGTGCGATTGTACCTACACACCACGTCTTCCTTATCTGGTTGTCTGTCCACGGACACAGGTTGCTTCCACTTCTGGACCATTGTACATGATGCAGCCTGCAGTGAACATAGGGGCACATACCTCTTTTTTGAATTAGTATTTTGGATTTCTAAAAATATATGCCTGGAAGTGGAGTGTATCAGTACCAGGCTGGGTTGTAAGGTAGTTCTATTATTAACTTTTGAGGACCACTGATACCGGTTTTGATAGTAGCTGCATCAGTTTGCAATCTCACCAACAGTGCATGAAGGTTCCCTTTCCCCACATCCTCGCCAACATGTGTTTGTTGATTTACTGATCATAGCTTTTCTGACAGGTGTTAGGTGATACTTCGTGGTTTCAGTTTCCATTTCCCTGATGATTAGTGGCATTGAGCGTCTTTTCATGTCTATTGGCCATCTGTATGTCTTCTTTGAAGAAATGTCCATCCAGTTCCTCTGCCCATTTTTAAAAGTGTTGTTTGTCTTTTTGGTGTTAAGTTGTATGAGTTCTTTATGTAGTTTGGATAGTAAGCTCTTATGGAGTGTATCATTGGCCAATATAGTCTCATATTCGGTAGATTGTCTTTTCATTTTGTTGGTGATTTCCTTTGCTGTGCAAACAATTTTTAGTTTGACATAGATTGATTTTTGTTCTCCTTGCCCAAGGAGACACAGACAAAATATTACTACGTGCAGTGTCAAAGAATTTACTGCCTATTTTATCGCCTAGGAGTTTGATGGTTTTGGGTCTTTAATACATTTATTCTTGTGTATGGTGAAAGAAAGTGGTCTAGTTTCTTTTTCTTTTTTTCTTTTTGCATGTAACTGTTCAGTTTTTCCAACACCATTTATTGAAGAGACTGTCTTTACCCTATTGTATATTCTTACCTCCTTCGTCAGAGATTTATTGACCATATAGGTGTAAGTTTATTTCTGGGCTCTCTAGTTTGTTCCATTGATCTGTGTGTCTGTTTTTATGCCAGTACCAGGCTGTTTTAATTACCATAGCCTTGAGTATAGTTTGATGGCAGGTGACGTAATACCTCCAACTTTGTTGTTCTTTCTCAAGAAAGCTTTGGCTATTTGAAATCTTTTATGGTTTCATATAAATTTTAGAATTATTCTCGTTCTGTGAAAAATGCCATTAGTATTTTGATAGGGATTGCATCAAAATATAGATTGCTTTGGGTAGTATGGATATTTTCACAATGTTAGTTCTTCCTTGAATATGGTATATATTTCCATTTATTTGTATCTTTCTCAGTTTCTTTCTTCACTGTCTTGTAATTTTCTGAGTATAGGTCTTTTACCTTCTTAAATAAATTTATTCCTGGGTATTTTATGTTTTTTGATGCAATTGTAAATTGGACTGTTTCCGTAATTTCTTTTTCTGATATTTCATAATTGGTGTATAAAAATACAACTGATTTCTAAATATTAATTCTTCATCTTGTTATTTTATTGAATTAATTTATCAGATCTGATAGTTTTATGGTAGAATCTTTAAGGTTGTCTCCCTATAGTATCCCGTCAAGTGCAAAAATTGACAATTTCACTTCTTTTTTTCCAATTAGATGCTTTTTATTTCTTTTTCTCATCTGATTGCTGTGGCTAGTACTTTCAGTACTATGTTGAATAAAAGTGGTGAATGTGGACATCCTTCTCTTGTTTCTGATCTTAACATCATACGTTGAGTTTGTCATAAATGGCCTTTATTATGTTGGTGTATTCCCTCTATTCCCACTTTGCATTTATCGAATGCTGGAATTTATCAAATGTTTTTTTCTGTGTCTATTGATATCAAATGTTTCATTTTGTTTATATGGTGTATCATTTTAATTGGTTTTCAGATATTAAACCAGCCTTGCATCCCAGGAGTAAATCTTACTTGATCGTGATGCATGATCTTTATTTTATGTATTGTTGAATTCAGTTTGCTAACATTTTGTTGAGGATTTTTGCATCTATGTTCATCAGGGATATTGGCCTACAATTTTCTTTTCTGGTTCTGTCTTTGTCTGGTTTTAGAATTAGGATAATGGTGGCCTCCTAAAATGGTCTTGGGAGTCTTTATGCCTCTTGAATTTTTTGGAATAGTTTGCCAAGGATAGGTGTTAATTCTTCTTTAAATATTTAGTAAAATTTATGTGTGAAGCCCATGCTTTTGGTCTGTTAAGAGTTTTTTTGTTTTTCTTTTTTTTTTTTTTTGTTATTAATTCAGTTTTGTAGTGGTCGTCCATTCAGATTTTGTGTTTCTGTCTTATTCAGTCTTGGAAGATTGTATGTTTCTAGGATGTTACTCATTTCTTCCAGGTTGTCCAATATGTTAGCATATAATTGTTCATTGTTTCTTCTTACGATCCTTTGTATTTCTGTGAGATTGGTTGTTACTTCTCTTTTATGTATGATTGTATTTATTTGGGTGTTCTCTCTTTCTTCTTTTCTTTTCTTTTCTTTTAATGAGGCTTGCTAAAGGTTTATTAATTTTACCTTTTTAAAGATCCAGCTTTTGGTTTCCTTGATCTTTTGTATCAGTTTTTTTAAGACTCTTTTGTGTTTTTCTGGTCTTTATTACTTCCTTCCTTCTACTCACTTTGGGTTTTGTTCTTTTTCTAGGTCCTTTAGGTGTAAGGTTAGCTTGTTTGTTTGAGATTTTTCTTGTTTCTTGAGGTAGATCTGTATTGCTGTGACTTTCCTTCTTAACTGCATTGGCTGTGTCCCACAGATTTTGGCATTGCGTTTTCATTTTTACTTGTTTCAAGGTATGTTTTTATTTAGTTCTCAATCTTGTTAATGCACTAATTGTGTGTTTTTCAGTTTTCTTTTTATAACTGATTTCTTGTTTCATACTGTTGTGATTGGAACTGATGTTTGGTCTGATTTCAGTCTTCTGAAATTTACTGAGACTTGTTTTGCGTCCTAATATGTGGTCTGTTCTGGAGCATGTTCCATGTGCACCTGAAAAGAATGTACATCCTGCTGCTTTGGGGTGAAATGTTTTAAAAATATCCATTGAGGCATCTGGTTGTATGTCTCACTTAAGATGTTTTCTTGCTGATTTGCTGTCTAAAAGATTTCTCCATTAATTTTAGTGGGATGTTAAAGTCTCCTGTTGGGACTGTATTACTGTAGATCTCTCTTTGTATGTCTGTCAATATTTGCTTAAATATTTAGGTGCTTCTGTGTTAGTTACATAAATGTATACTAGAATTATATCCGTTTTGGATTGATCCCTTTATTATAATGAAATCACTTATTTGTCTCTTATTACAGCCCCCTTTCAAGTATGTTTTGTTTGATACAAGTATTGCTACTCCAAATTCATTTTCCATTTTCAGTTGCATGAAATATCTTTTTCTATCCCTATACTTTCAGTCTATGAGTGTCTTCAGATCTGAAGTGAGTCTGCTATAGGCAGCTTATGTATGGGTCTTGTTTTTTAACTGATGATTCAGCCACTCTTTGTCTTTTGATTGGAGCATTTCATCCATTTACATTTAAAGTAATTATTAATAGATACATCATTCTTGCCATCAATTGTTTTTAATAGTTTTTGCAGTTTTTTTTCTTTTCCTTTCTTACTCTCTTGTTCTCTGCTCTTCTATATTGATGACTTTCTATAATATTGCGTTTGGTTTCCTTTCTTTTTATTTCTTGTGTACTTTGGCTTTGTAGTTACCACATGCTTCATATATACTAAGCTATGTTTATATCAGTTGATATGTTTATATTAAGTTGATGGTTGCGTAAGTTGGAACACATTCTAAAATCACTGCAACTTTTATTAATCCCTCCATGTTTATGTTTTTGTCATTTTTTACTTTTTTTGTCTGTGTGTATGCTTTAGTTTAAAATTTTAATTACATGATTTTTGTACTTTTGTCTTTTAAACTTTGTACTGACTTTATAGTTGATTGATCCTCTGCTTTACTGTTTGCCTTTGTCAGTGAGCACCTTTTCTTTCCTATATTTCCTTTTTTATATTTTTGATTTTTTTCTTTTCTATTTAAAGAAGTCCTTTTAACGTTTCCTATAATATTGGCTTAGTGGTAATGAATTTCTTTAGCTTTTTCTTGTTTGGGAAACTCTTTACCTCTCATAAATTCTAAATGATAGCCTTGCTGGTTAGCCTTGGTTGTAGGTCTTTGCATTTCATCACTTTGAATATCTACCACCAGTCATTTCTGTCATTCCAAGTTCCTGTTGAGAAATCATCTGACAGTGTGATGGAAGCTCACTTGTATGTAACTAACTGCTTTTTCCTTGTTACTTATAAAATTCTCTCTGTCTTCAACTTTTGGTGTTTTAATTATGATGTGTCTTAGTGTGTGATTCTTTGGATTTGTCTTTTTTGAGATACTCTATGCTTCCTGGGCTTGTTCCTTCACCACGTTAAGAAGTTTTCTGTCATTATTTCTTCAAATAGGTTTTCAGTCCCTTGCTGTCTTCTCTTTCTGGTATCCAATGATGCAGATGTTGGCACACTTGATGTCCCAAAGGTCTCTTAAACTATCCTCATTTTTTGAAAATTCTGTTTTCTTTTTGTCTTTGCATGTAGATGTTTTCTGCTACCTCATCTTCCAGATTGGTTATTCATTTCTTTGCTTCATCTAATCCGATGTTGATTCCCTCTAATGTATTTGTCATTTTCATTTTTATATTCTTCATTTCTGGATTTTTTTATGGTTTCTTTCCCTTGTTTAGGTTCTCACTGAGTTCATTTATTCTTCCACTAAGTTTATTCAACATTGTTATAACCAGTAGTTTGAACTCTGTATCTGTTAGATTGCTTGTTTCCATTTTGTTATTTTTCTGGGGTCTTGTTCTGTTCTTGTGTTTGGGGCATGTTTCTTTGTCTCCTCATTTTGGCTGCCTCCCTGTGTTTCTGTGTATCAGGTAGAGCTGTTATGTCTTTTAGTCTGAGCAGAGAGGCCTTAGGTAGTAGGTGTTCTATGGGGCCCAGTGGCACAGTCTCCCTGGTCACCTGAGCTGGGTGCTCCAGGGGTGCCCTTCGTGTGGGTTGTATGCCCTCCTATTGTAGTTGAATTTTGATTGCCGTTGACACATCAGTAGATGGGATTGACCTCAGGCCGTCTACCTGTGAGGGCTAGCTGTGACTACAGCAGATAAGCTATGGTATGTGGGCTGATCCCACTGAGCAGATGTCTCTTTAGCAGAGCCCTGGTGCTAGCTGAGTCAGATGTGTTATTTGTAGAGGGAGTTGAATGGTGCTCTTGTGTTCTGAAGCTGTCCTCCAGGTGTGTTAGTTCTGTCACCTTCTAGGAGGTGTTCAAGTGCAGGATAAGTTCAGCTTCCGTTTGTGGCAGCTTTGGGCCACCTGGTGGGAGCTTCAAAATGATCTGCAGTTGGTTGCTGCTTGGAGGGACTTGGGAGAGGCTGTGCTGTGAACCAAGGCCAGTTTCCACTAGTGCCAGGGCTTGGGACCCTTAGATGGGCACCACAATGTGAGCTGAGGCCAGCTACCACTTGTGCTGGGCTTGTGGCCCTTTAGTTGAAGCAGTGTTCGAAGCCAGCACAGGCCTCAGCTTATACCAGGCTCGGGGCCACCTGATGAAAGTTACAGTGCAAGTCAAGACTGGTCACTGCTTGTGCCAGGCTTGGGGTCTCTTAGCAAGAGGTACAGGGCATGCCAAGGGCAGCCACTGCTTGTGTGGGATTTGCAGATCTTTGAGAGTTTGGGGGAAGAGTACATCATAGGGCAATACAGGATTTTAGGGATTCACCAGGGTGGGGTGAATGTGTTAGGTTGATGGAGAGCTCCACTTCCATTTGGCAACAGCCTGTGCCAGTGTGACTGGGTGGGGAAGGAACATTGGTGCCTGCCTGTGCGTCCTTCCCTGGAGAGAGCTACCCTAGCCCCTCCCCCTCCAGCCCTTGCCCTGAAGCTAGTCAATTCACTTTTCTCTCTGTACAGTATTTCCCTGGTGCTTTAGGAGCTGTGACCCCTGTAAGCTTAGAGCAAGTGTATTTGTAAGTGAGCAAATCCATGCTCATTCTTCTCAAGAGGGATGCCTGGGACTCCAGCAGCCTTTCATCTCTCTGAGGTGATCCCCACTGGTTTTCACAGACAGATGTTGTGGGGACTCCTCTTCCCAGCACTGGTGCCCCTGACTGGTGAGCTTGATGTGCGGCCATGTCCCCTCGTTTCTTAGCCGGGACCTCAACAGCCAACATGGCCTTCCTGGTTTTAATTACCACATGTGGGTGTGGGACCAGTCGGTACCACATATCTGCTGCTCCTACCAGTCTCCTACTGGGTTCCTCTATGTAGCCCTTCTGTTCAACTAGTCTTTAGGTGTTTCTCGGTGATGGTGGCTCAGTTGCTTAGTTGCGGTTTTGATGTGGTTGTGGGAGGAGGTGAGCACAGTGTTTACCTCTTCTGCCATTTTTGACTTTTCTTATTTTGGGGTTCCCTTCATTTTAATCTCCATGGTAATGATAATAACAGGAAGAAGAAGAACAGTAGTAGTAATGGTAGTAGTAATAACTATGTTCAATATCCTCTCTTTGCAAAATCAAAAAAATCCTATGTCCCATATTTGAGAAAATTTTGAGCACAAAAAGATTAAAGTAACCTTTTTAAAATTTGTATAGTTTATTGGAAAAATTCATTTTTTCAGAGTACTTTATTTCTTGAAAATTTCTAATAATTGATGGGAGAAATATTTTTGTACGGTTATTTATCACCTGTAGTCAGTTTAAAACACTTTTGTGCCATTGTTTTCAATGAGTCATTTGGTTTTCTTAAATTTTGTTTTGGAGCCCTATCTGCACCATCTTTTTCATACCACAAAGAACAGCCATTCCTGTGTACTACTTCTTCCGTTGAAGGAAGAAAGTGTTATCTATTAAAAACAGTAAGCAGCTGATAGGAGTTGTCCCAGTCCTCTGCTTGGCTGGGCACAGGATGCTCTGATTTGTTTTTCTTCCTCTTGCACTGAATGAGGGTGCAGCCATCAGTTCCCAGATAAGTGGTATGAGGAGACTGTGGCCAAGGGATACACGTGACAGGACAGTTCGACAAGGGAGTTACAGTCGATGACGGGGCCCTTGTGTTGTAAACCCTGAGCAGCTGAAAAGCTGAAAATAACTCAGGGTAGTTCTTAAACCGGAAATGGAAACCTCCTGTGAAAGACGAAGGGCTTTCCGGCAATGATGGGTTGTAATTACAAGGCCATCTGCTGAAGAAGAGCTATACAGGAACCTGGTAAAGAGCGTGAAGCTTGCCACCTTGCACCCTCGGTTGCCGCTTGTGTATCTTCTTCAGTTCAACAGTCTGAATAGCTGTAGCTTGAAAAACACCCCTCTGTTTTTTCTCAGATTATAGTCGCCATCTGTGAGATTGGCTCTCCACTCAAAAGCATAAAATTTCAGGGACTACAGCTATGGATTTGGTGAATGGGAACTACCAGTAAATATTTTTGAGTCATAATAAGTTACTTTTTCAGAAATTGAACGCAGATGTGCAGGGACAGTTGAAGTATGATGAAGAGGAACAAGAGGCTCGGTGGTGTGGGGGGGGGGAACCTGTGGTTTTGAAGTGGGGCTGAAATTACTGTTTAAGTCTTAGGATCTTAAAGTTGTAGATAGAACATATCGAAAGTCTGTTAAGTCATGGAGGATCTTTTCATAGCAATATTATTTTGGTTCTAACCAGTTCCAGAATATGAGATTGGGAGCTATTTCCTAAAGGTCCAAAAAATGCAATTTAGGACAACCATCTTATGTGGGTAGAAACCTACAAATCATTCTTCCCCAGGAGGGGGTGCCACCTGAAAATACTAAGAGGTTCAAACAAGTTTGAAGTAAATGGTTGGATGTTAAATGGTTTATGGGACTATTAAAGCAAGACATTTGGAAACCTTCAGAGGTTAGCCTCCAGGTGGATACTCATTCTCACAGATGTTTGCTGCGTCATTCTGAGACTTTGGTGGGAATATCTGAGAGCTTAGTCTCACCCCCACGCCTTCCACCAGTGTTACCGCTGCCGAAGACAGCCGTGCAAACCCATGATGGCGTCTCCTAGAAAAGTATGAACATAACCACCAGAGGCATTTCTACATGTTTTTCTTTTCCTTTTTTGACTTTTCTTTACTTGTTCCCCTTTACTACAGATCATCTTGATAGTCTATAGAAAATCTTTTGATATAATATTTTATAAAATATTTTAAAATATAATATTTTGATAAAATTTGAGTCAAAAGATGTGACTGGCATTTGGTAGTTAACACAGGTGCCACATAAACTGCAGGGAAAGTTCATCCTGGGCAGGTGGAAGGCAGGGGTGCTGACGTCCAACACCGGCATGGCACAGTCCAGTTACATTGCACATTTTCGGGAACATGTCCACATTGTTGAACCCAGGGCTGGCTGTCAGCGCCCTAGCCTATTTCTTGCTTTTTCTTTGGGGACTGACTTGGCATTTCTGTGGGCTTCTTTATTACCATTTGCCCACGTGTCCCTTTTGCCTATCTGGTCTTTGAGATCTCATCAGTAAAACTCAAGAGAATCTACTGGGAAGTGGTTACATAACAAGAGAGCTCAATTAAGTCATGAATAGTCAGTCGTTGGCACTTCACAAGAACGGTAATTCAATTGGGCTCTCCAGTTAATGTTAGAGCTCTCTAGTTAAAAAGGACAAACGAGACACAAATTGAGTATCATGGGAAAAGCACAAAAGATTGAGATCTAGTGATGGTGAGCAAAGACGCTTTCATGCTCCACTGGTGGAAGTGTTCGTTTTTACAAATATTTTGAATGACAGTTTTGCAACCTCTGTATCAGAAGCTTTTAAGAAAGCCATGCTCGTTCAAATCTGCTTCTAGAACCCCGCCTGAGGGAATTGTAACTGGACATGCGCACAGATGCGCATGTGCAGAGACGCCCTTGCAGCAGTGTTTATGAAAGCGGCAAATTGGAGAAACTTACGTGCTCCCCAGGGGAGGAGCTGTTTAAATTACATGGCAGCTATTAAACAGGGTGATGCAGAGTTTATCTCAAGCTAGAAGAATGTCCATGATGGATGTTTTTAAAACAGCATAGTATGTCTAGTACAGTACCATTCTGGTTAATGTGTGCACATGTGTGTGTGTGTGTGTGTGTGTGTGTGTGTGTTAAAACCTAAAAAGATGTATTCCAAAATAAGTTCTACTCATCTCTGGGAAATGGGATTACATATGACTTTTAGTATTTGCTTTATACTTTTTCCTGTCTGCAGACTTTTTTTGTATTAAGTATATATCACTTTTATCATCAGGGGTAAAGAAGCTATTTTTATTCTGAGATAAAAGTAAAACAGGCTCCTGCTACATGCAAAGGATCAGCAGAGAACTCAGGGTGAGGGAGGAGAACATGTGATTTGTACAAAAATCAGTCTGGGTCACTCCTGAGTGCATCTTGATTATCAGAGTCACCACCAACGAACTTTCTTGGAACATCCTGAACTTGACCCTAAGAGATCTGGAGCCCTCACTTCTCGATGCACCCTCCTCCTTGAATGGGCCCCTTGCCCACCACACTTCGCTTCCATCAGCACTGCCCTGAGTGCCTGGGTCCCATCCAAAACACGCTCCCTCCTCCCCCACAGTGTGCCATGCACTGAGCTGCCTTCCTGTGTGGCTCCCCCGCGTGTCCCCGAACTTCTCCTTATCCCTGCCGTTAATATCTGACTTCTTTTTCTCTCAGCCCTGCTTCTCACGGTGCTCGTCTTTCCACCTTCCCCATCTGGCCTTTCCTACAACCTGTGGTTCTTGGCACTTTGCATTTTCTCAGTCTTGGGTGTTCTTAGTCTGAGGAGGTGATCTAAGTGTAGGGAATAAAATTTAACCTACAGTAATCTTGCACAGTTGTGTAAAGGGAAAAAATTTTTTACCAAGACTTATGCCTTGAGTCTGCCTAAACTGTGCTGCACTCGGAGGGAACATTTCATAATAGGTCTCATCCATAACTGCATGGCATGTAAATAAAATTTCATTAGGTTTCATATTTTGTGAGACCTAAATATTTACCTAAAGGCTTTTGCCTCTAAACATTTGTTCGCCTAGAACTTGCTATATGCATGGATCGGGTCTAATTAGAAATAGAAGATCCTGTATTTTTACTTTCATTCTCTGCTATGATTAAAGTTTGTTTTTCTTTCTGTTGTGTTCGTCTTGTAATTAATTATTTTGTTTTGCTAGTCTTAAAGACTGCAGACAGCCACATGTTTTTTTTCCCACGTTCACCTATCAGTTGCTCTTTAATTGTGTTTTAATATTGTTTTCCATAATGTAATCCCCAACTGTTACTGTTACACAATAAGCCTTTCTTGCATGCTGCTTTGCGCAGAGGTTGAGACCATTAACCCAAATAATCCTGGAAGGCTCTCCAAGCTCACAATCAATGACAGCCATATCAGGGCAGGAACAGGCTGTTTGGAAATTTGAGACATACAGTCAGATAATATCACTTGTTGCCCAAGGCAAGTTTCCAATGCCCTTATGCCAAAACAAAAGGTTGAGCAAAGATCCTAGTCTGACTGCTTTTTATTCAGATCTTGGACAAATAACTTAAACTCAGCATTTTAAACTCTAGGAGTAGAGGTCTCTATTGTGAAGTGGGGTTATATGAAACACTTGAGAAGTGCTGGACAAATGTTAAGCAGCAGGTTATTTCGAGGACTCACCAAGTGTCGATAATGCCAGGGATTTGAGGAGGGTGTTTCACCTGTAACCGACCTACATGCACCGACCTGTGCCCTTGCACATGCCCCAGTGCAAGGGCATTCAGGCAGCGGTTTCCCCAGGTTCTCCCTTCCACCATTCCTCCTCTGCCCAGAAAACAGACCTCACCATTGTGTAATCCTGTGTCCCTTCATATACCATCCTATTCGAGAAGAAATCCAGTGCTTTATTTCATTCAGAGAATGCTTAGGAGAAATTTTCCTATCAAGTAACTACTGGAAAATGCTCATCTTTAGACTTGCCTATGTGTCCTCTAGGACATTCTTTCTCAACCACTTGTCTCATAGTATAAAGTTTTTAACCACTGCCAGGACAAAACCACTACCCACACGTAGTTCCTAGCCAGTGCTACAGAACAGAAAGAGTTCCTCCACCCAGTGCTAGCAGAGCCAAATGCTGGACACCGAGAACTGCAGTGGAGAAATATCGCCTATTTTATAGCGAATGGAGCCACCCAGGACAGCTGGAAGGTACCGCTCAAAAGCCTGAACTCCCCAACAGCATGTAGGTTACAGATTATATAGGGCAAGATCACAAGACACTAGGCTAGGGTTTTGGGTCGTGTTGGGAGCTGCTTGGTTGGTGGTGAGTTCAGGTTGGTAAATAACTTTTTCACATCCTGAGGACAGCTCTGAAGTCTGTTTTGATGTTCCTCTGTCTGGTTTTATGGGATAGTAGCTAGGAGGTCATTCCACCTTAGCACTCAGGAATGAAAACATACTAGGTTACGACGTTATTTTTAGCCTTCCAAAGAGGGTGGGAGTGCGAGGAGGGAGAAGAAGAGAGGAGGAGAGGGAGAGAGATTATTCCTAGAGCTAGGATTTAAACCTAAATTTAATCAAAGTCATGAGGCCCCCTGGTTTTACCAATAGCAAAAAAAAAAAAAAAAAATCATATTTTTTTTCATGTCCTCAAACTCACAACTCTAGCTTGAAAGCACTGGGCAGAGTAATTTTGTTGCTTGCATTTTTTATCCTGATTTGGTTAAGGAGGATCCTGCCTTTTCAGCTCTTTTGTTGAAGTAGCTGCCCACAATTGAAAGGTGGACAGAAGCCAGCTGAGAGGAGGGAGGCCTGGAAACCATCACTTGAGTAAATCACATGAGATCTCCTTTCTTACTCTCGCCTACATTGCTTGGCTAAGCTCTCATTTCTCATATCCCTCCTTGCCGCACAGACCAAGCGTGTCTCCTCTTTATCCCAGGCATGAGATAAATGTCAATGCCAACAGCCATTGTTTTGCTTTGTTTTGATGTAATGCCAAATGAACACAGCTAATGCCTTTTAACCACTGGAGCCTTTAACTTTTAGTACAATGTTAGGTCAGTTCACTGCAGATGAGTAAATGAAGGCTGGGTTGGTGGGATTTCGCATCCTTGGGACCAGAGAGAGCAATGGATGTGATCAGATGTAATGTCTAATGGACTCCAAGCTGCAATTAGAAATTTGCTTGATATTTTTTCCAAGGAGGAAGAAGTATTAGCAGCTAGAGACTCTGTTGACTTCCTTGGCATTGAAGACATTTGTCTTAGACCCCCAGGGTGACAATAAGTAAGTTACCTTGATGAGTAGAAGAACTGATACATTTCCCAGTTGGAAAGTCAGTAACCATACATAAACTCTGATCTCTAAAATGATTTTACCTGATACATTTTAAGTCATCTCTTCAAGTATTTTTTTAAATTTAAGATGCTGAACAGGAAAAGCTGGGTTTCAGGGCTTTTTGTATTTCATCTCGGTGCCATTTGGCTTGTTAGAAAAGACTAAAGATTAAATTTTTGAGTAGACTCCAAGACAAGGTACAGAAGCCAAGACTTGAATAACCTCCCTCTAAATAACCAGTCATTTAAAGAAGACTCTTTATATTTACCCTGAGAAATTATTAAAATTTTACTTCATATAAAGCAAACACTTCAGGAGATGAATTAATTTTTTAGTTCTTTGTCATTTCACTCCTGTCAGGTGGGTGAGTTAGGCCTGTAATAGAACTTATTACCGGAAAATCTGGCTTTTCTTTTCTCTTTCTTTCTCTTTCTCTCTTTCTCTCTTTCTCTCTCTCTCTCTCTCTCTCTCTCTCTCTCTCTCTCTCTCTCTCTTTCTTTCTTTCTTTCTTTCTTTCTCACAGTTTTGTTCATAAATCAGTCTTCTGTATTTAGGCCAGTTCCCTTGTTTTTTACACATTCTTTCCAGGCCAGCATTTAGTTTCTCTCTTCTTTCCACTTGTTGAGTAGAATGTCTTCTGCCAAGAGATGGGAAACCTGGATTGCACAGCAGCAGAAAATTGGCACCCTTTTCCCTGGCAGTGCATTCTAATAATACTGCATCAGAATGTGACCTAGTTACTTCTCACGGACGCCTGTCGCCAAGTCCGTAGGGGGTTTCCTCCAAAGGGTCATAGTCTTCTAAAACATGAACAGAGACCTGTGTGCAGACCAGGTTACCTAGGACCCAGCTGCCCACCTGTGCAACCAGTGGCCGTGCAGGGAAGAGTGCCTGGAGTCGTGTGCGGTGACTCCAGTTCAGAACTTAACCTCAGCGGGCTCCTGCCGGGCACCACCAAGAGCAACATGACGTGGGCAACAGAGAGCAAGTTGCTTTTGTGCACTTCGCAGGCGTCGCAGCCAGGTTTTCGTGACTCTAGTCCACCCCACCTCACCTCCTCTTTGCCATTCTGAGAAACTATTCATTTCTTTTTTTTCTCTACATAAAATTTTCCTCTCACAGCCACCCTGGTTGTCACCAATGGTAACATCTTCACTGAAAGGAAAAAAAATTGAAGGGGCCTCAAGGACTCTGAGACTGAGATGAAAAGGACAGGGCCTAGCATTTTTGTATAGCATTGAAAACTCTTAAAGTTTATTGGTTTTAAATAGCTGAAATTGCAAATAAAAGAATGGGATAGTGGCCTGTGGCACGGATGTGTCTGTTTTCCCGGCCCTTTGATGCCCTGGCTAGGAAGGAGAGGGTTGAAGGCGAGTCACACTGTTCGGTCAGATGAGGCTGAGATGAAGGTGCTTTGAACTGGGCCACCTCGGCGGCAGCGTGCGTTCTACAGGTGGAATAACCTGCTGACTGGGAGGCGCTCTGGACACTGATAAACCTTCGCATGCTCCCTGGTGGAAAAGAGGAAAGGAATCAAAAGTGTCAGGTTGGATAGGCTCCGCACAAAACACATCTCAGAAGTGTGAAGAAAAGGAGGAAGTGTTGATGAAATTAGGTGGTTTTTATACTAATTGATGCTGAATGCAGAGGCGAATTAATCATATTTAATGATTAAGTGGTTCTACCAAGTAACTGCAAAATGCAGTCTCCCCAGGAGTTTCTAATTTAAAAAACTGAAAAATTAGAAAGTGTTACTCAGTGAAAAGCAGTCTGATTCTCAACAGCAAAACTAACATGAGCATCCTGACAAGCTGTGTGAGAACACAAATCCAAGCCTTTTAAAACAGTTCTATTCAAATCCATATGTCGTAGATATTGTTTTAAATTGTATCAGGTCTGTGTTTTGCCCTTTTTACTTTTTTTTTTTAACCCATAAGGCTTTTAAGATCTAAATTAAAAGCTCATTTATTTTATTATCATCGGCTGGTTTTTGGTTTTGTTTGTTTTTCCCTGGGGGTGAGAGAGTATCTTTTTTGGTTTGGGGAACAAATAGTAGAAGACCATTGTAGCTTTTGTGTATGTTGAAGCATCTCTGTATATTTTTAATTGAATTTATTAATGTTATAAAATGATACCTTCTATAATGTAGTAAAGTCAAGAGGGGTCAGGAAAACTGATTGGAAAAATTAAAAGATACGACATAGGAAGGATGAGATTTTCATCCACAGTGCCTTGTCTTAGATTTTTCTCCTCATTAAATAAACTTTAGTCCTTCAGATAAGTATCTCTGGCTGCTGTGGTCATACACAAACCTGATACTCCTTTTCCTGTTTGAAGTGGGAATAACTCTGGGATGAGTGTGTCACATACACAATGCTGGTATTTTCTGATGCACTTGTGGAATAATGCTAAACTGCGCACCTCAGGGATTGGCTTTCATCAAGAATAAACTATGCTTGCGAAGGTCACGGTGACCATGACCTTTGTCAAGTAACTAGTAATAGATGTATTTTTCTTTCTCTCAAAATGTCAGTGTGCCCATTGAAGCTGGAAAATAAACATGTATAAATTAGTGATTTCTCAAAAATTGATATTAAAATTAGATTTTTGTTCCACACAGGAAGAATTTAATGGAAAACCTGACTCACTCTTTTTTAATGATGGCCAGCGAAGAATCGACTTTGTGTTAGTGTATGAAGATGAAAGTAGAAAAGAGAACAGTAAAAAGGGTTCAAATGAAAAACAAAGGGTAAGTTCTTTTTATGCTATTTCCTTTCTTTTTATTTCTGATAATATTGTGAAACGACAGATAAAGTGTTATTTTTGTGTAAACAATAAAGTGAAACTGGTGTTTAAAAAGATCATACACTTGCCCTGGCTGGTGCAGCTCAGTGGATTGAGTGCTGGCCTGCGAACCAAAGCATCACTGGTTTGATTCCCAGGCAGGGCATGTGCCTGGGTTGTGGGCCCGGTCCCCAGTAGAGGGTATGCAAGAGGCAACCACACATTGATGTTTCTCTTCCTTTCTTTCTCCCACCCTTCCCCTCTCTCTAAAAATAAATA
The DNA here is from genome assembly GCA_039655065.1 of Glossophaga mutica. NCBI lineage: Eukaryota > Metazoa > Chordata > Mammalia > Chiroptera > Phyllostomidae > Glossophaga > Glossophaga mutica. Next base: position 46,405,105 of record CM077304.1, read on the forward strand.
AATGAAAAGTCTTTAAAAAAAACATACACCATACATACCTTCATATATTCTCTGTTCATCATTTCCTCAAGGCATGTTAACAAATTGTTTATTTTTCATTTGAAATAGAAGTTTCCACAGGCTCTTAATGTCACTCGGTTTTACAGCTGAAGGCAGACTCTCTTCTATGGAATTATACCTTCCATCTGTAGTAAAGATTTACGTTAAAAGCACACTTGGCTATTTGCAATTAGGTGGGAAAAGATGCTAATGGTTAATAATGACAGCAAGTATAATAATGACTAGCATTCAGTGTGCATTCTCTCACAAATAGCACATGCCTTTTGCATGTATTCTTCTCATTTAACTCTCATAATCTATGAAGTGCATTCTGTTACCTTACTGTCACAGATGAACGAGTTGACCCTTGGCAAGGTTAAATGATTGGCCAAAGTCACAAACTGAAGTATAAGAAATAGTAGAGCCAAGGTTCAAAATCTTCTCTTGAATCTAGAACTTGTGCTCTTGACCTCACCCATATTCTGTCACCTCCCTTCCTTCCCTTTCATTCTTTGCCAGTCACTCTGCTTCTTCCTCCCTTTCCTCAGGTAACAGGGCCATATTTATGTTGAGATCTTGAGGCATCGAGTAGGCTAGGGTTGTAACACCTGCCCGGATCCTCTTAACCTGAGCCCAAACTGTATTGGACTAAATCAAGAAAAAAAACAGCATGCATGTTAGTGTTGCTCTTACCCACTTTGAAAGTCACTCCCTCCTTGTTTGTTTGTTTTTTCTCACATTGGTGCTGTCACACGCCCAACTGTAGTTGTCCCTGTCTGGACACACTCTCTGAAATACATCATTCTTAAATCTATTTACGTCTGCCAATTCTTTCAAACCACGTGATGAAGCCTGCTTAAAATGTTGCAATTGGTCCTGCTTTATTTGGGGATTTTGTTTGTTCATTTGTTTTGGAGGTTTGTGTTTGCATGGTGTCACAGGATGAGCCCAGGCTTTGGAACCTGACATCCAAATTCTAACTCTGCTACTACAGTATTGGAGCGATCCTAGTTGATGTAAGAAACAAGCCCCAAATGACAGTGACTTAACAAACGTGTATTTATTGCTCATGCAAATCAAATGTGGCATCCCTGTTTGGCACAACGGTTGGAGGGCACAGGCAGGGCTTTGTCCTTGCAGTCACTCAGGAACCCACAGTGACACAAGGGCTTTGCCCGTGTTCAAGAGGTAGTCTCTAACATCTTCGTGAGCATCAGCATAAATGGTAGATGAGAGAATGGGAGGAGGCAGTTGTTCATGCTTCTTTACTTCTTTGGCCCACAAGTGACTACCTCAGCTGTGTTCCTATTTTGCTGATCAGAATTCAGGGAGGTGGAAAGGGCAGTTCCTGGCTGGACTGCCATTTCTCAGTCGGAGCGCCGCACTATGGAAGTTGCCACCACGACTCACTAGCTGTGTGACATCAGTGGATTTCCTTATCAATGTCTTCTTTTGAGATGTCCGTTATTTTTTACATTTTGACATCTCTGACATTGGGGTACATATTACAAATGGAGCATCATAATTTCATTGGCTGAATTTTTTCTTCTTGGTACATAGAGTATTGGCCCACTGTATAACTGCTGGCATCTTAGATTCAGGAAAATGGGGGGAATTCCAATACCTCATCCATAGGATTATGGGTAGGATTAAATAAAATAGTATATAGAGCTGTTATGTAAATTTTTAGCACATATTAGATAACAGGTGTTAATTCCTATCCCTTCACTTTTATTTGGGGTTTTCTTTTTTATATAAAATTTTAGTTTTCAGTTACTGTTTACATTCAGTATTATTTTATCTCAATTTTAGGCGTACAGCATAGTGGGTAGACAGTCATGTACTTGACAGAGTGTTCTCCCAATATTTCCAGGACCCACCTGGTCCCATACATATTATTACAGTATTATTGACTGTATTGCCTATGCTGCGTTTTACATCCCTGTGACTGTTTTGGAACTACCAATTTGCACTTCTCAGTCCTTTTACCTTTTTCATATTTGGGGTTTTCTTAAAACAGTGTACTAATATGAAAAGGCATGATTCTCCTTTTGTTATTATATAATTTTATCACTAAAGTTAAATAGCTTAGAGTACTTTATCATGTTCCTGTGGACACTTAAGATATCTTCTATGCAGTCGTAGTCACCATCATCAAATATTCATTAAGCATGCATATGCCAGTGGAGCTGGACCGAGTACTACATAAAGTAAGTTAAACAAATCTAATCCATTAAAGTATAAAGGAAACAGTTCTGGTTTTAGACAAGAGCTTCACAGCCATGGAGAAGAAGCCCCAGAGCTGCTTGCATTATTAATAAGTTCTGCATTTGCTTTACATAGAAACATAAGCCCCGGGGTAACGCTTATAAATCAGAGGGAAAAAGTTATCATTAATCTTGGCGGTCCCTGAACTCATGGATTGATATCCAGTGATGTGGTTTTAATAAGCTGTGCTTTGAAGTGTTTTGAGTTTCTATTTGTACACATTACTTAATTTAGACTCCACCAGAATGCAGAGGTCAGCTTCAGAATCACATTTTCATTAATTTGAACAACATCTGCGAGTTCTGTCATGCTCCCTATCAGGCCTTATTCAGGATTTAAGACAACACCAAGGAAGATATTTTTTAAATCCTGTTTTCTTCAAGAAGGAAAAAAATGTCTACATCATAGTGGTTTCCTAAAACAACACCAAGGTTGACTTTGCCAGGGACTGGTCTAAAGGGTGCTGTTAAATTCCTTTTTGATGAAGATGGAGACAGAGCAACTTGATAGGGCCGCAACGGTCAGAAACACGGAGGAGCACGAGGCTGCGTTTCCTGTGAGCAGAAGAGAAACTGTTTTTCTATCCAGACCTCCAAATAGCCTGTTACTTTCTCCCCTCACATCAGTGCAAATACCTCGCACCTTCCTTTTAAAAGCATAAACGATTTGCATTTAGATTTTGCAAGGGGATGATTGTAAGTGGTTTCGATAATAAATGTTCATTCAGCCAGTACAGTTCTTACCATAGAATCAGTTGGAATTTCTTTTTTACTGCAAGTAACAGGAAAATCAAACTCAAAATGGCTTAAATGCTAACAGGAAATAATACTTTTCTCATTTAAGAAGTAGCCTGGAGGTAGGACCATGTCTAGTTTAGTTAATTTATTGGCTTAACAAGGACATCATTCCTTCCTTCTGTCTGGCTTTTCCTAAACTGGCTTCACTTTGTTACAAGTTGGCTGCTGCAGTTCCTGGCACCCAGAGGCAGGAGGGGGAGATGCTCGTTCTCATGGCCCTTTTGTAAGGGGGAAGAAAGCTCCCCCAGGACAGCCTTAAGCAGACTTCCTACTACAGTGTATTGTCTGTTACAAATCTATCTCTAAACCAACTACTGGCAAGATGATGGAAGTACTGTCATTAGCATAGACTAATCAAGAGGAGTCTTTGATCTCTTCAATCACCTGACTACCCAAGTATCTGAAAAACCAGTTGGCTCTTCCTAGTAACGAAGACTGTTCAGTGGGCAGCCAGCAGCTTCTGGCAGAGTAAATGATTAAGTGTATCTAAATATATTTGATCTAGACTGTGAAGAGCAAAAGTGTTTCAAATAAAACAAGTTTCCATGTACTTTTCCTACACTCCTTGCTCATTTTTGTTAGTAATGCTTCTTCCATTTCATGTTTAGAGCACTTGGCACAAGTGGCAGAATTAATCTATTTTGTATTTCATTTGGTCTGACACCTGGCCTCCCTTCAAACAGATGTGTTCATGACAAGTGCTAGTAGAATTCAAATGATGGGAAGGAGGGTGGAGGGGTCTAGATGCCACAAAAATAGCGTGAGCAGTACTGAGTATATGTTTTACGTATTTATCTTTTTTATCAGTGGAATTCATTTCTAAAATTAATGGGAAATTTATTTCTTTAAAGTTGATGAAAAGTTTATATATGGAAGTAAAAATTGGTATCAGACCTTAAAAATTCTCCTGTGTATGGCAGAAGGATCTTTCCAATAGAGACCATAGAAAAAGAGATTTTTGAAAATAAGTGATCAAACTAAATCATATCCAGAATTTCAAGTAATGTGAGACAGCTAACTAATTGGTTATAGATTCTGTAAGCTTTTAAAACTGTTACACATTGTTTTAGATGAGTTGTTATGAGGCTGCAAGGGTTGGCTAGAATCTGGATGAGATCTCTTTGGGTGTTTCAAAGTTCATCAAAGTTTTTAGTGTGATAAAAACAGTACATCATTCCATTTATTGAAGTCTTACATTCTTTAAAAAAGTTTTATAACAATGTCCATGAATATCTTGTACATTTTTACTACTTTAAATTTTTGTTGCTGTTGTCAGAAGGATTTAAAATGCAGTTTGATTTATTGTTGTATGTTTAAAAAATCTATTGTAAGTTCTATGTAGGGACCTTGCTAAGCTCTTTTTAGTTCTAGTACTTTTTAATAGTTGTTCTAAGTTTTCTCAGAAGACCATATTTTCTGCAACTGACAATTTTGCTCTATTTCCATCTTTATATGTCTTTCTTTTTCTTGTCCAAGTGCAACAGCTAAGACATAGAACCAGTAACACACAGTGATCATCATTGTATTGCTCCTTATTTCAGTTAGAATATTTCTGAAATTTCACCATTAAATATCAAACTTACTATAAATTTTTGGTAGTTTTCTTTTAAAAAGTTAAAAAGTTCCCTTTTAGTTCTAGATTGCTAAAAGATTTTATAATTGAGTTTTAAATCTTATCAAATGCTTTTTAATTTTTTCGTATCTATTGAAGTGATGATATAGCTTGATTTCTCATGTGCATTAAGTATAGAGTTATTTGTGGCTAATGAGATGGTAATTCAAAAGTCATTTGTTATTGGCTTCAACATGCAATGTAAAATTTCTGTAGACATTAGCTCTCTGCTTATGCTAATACTATATTAACATCATTTACTTACAATTCATTAAAAAGTATTTGAGATCAGTTACAGGAATATATCAAGAGTAAAAATAATTACTATGTAAATCAGGGTAACAGAATTATAAAAGCTAGAAAATAAAATAAAGCCACATGTCAGAGTAATAAACAAAATGATTTGTTATTAACCATAAAGTCCTGTTCAAAAATTAGAGTTCAGCTGCAAATCTGCCTGAGATTCCTCATAGCCAAAGAGAATAGGAATGTTATCAATAATTTGGTCTAAAGTGTGAACCCAGTGAAAACCAGACTGGTTGTTCAAAAGAAATATGATGTTCTGGTGTGAGGATGCCCCGGAAAGAAATTTGTCCCGTGGGTCCTCGTAAAGAGGAGGGCCTGACTGAACGGACTTAGCATTGGCATTGCCTTCTCCAAGTTGAAATTAAGGGGTGGCAGAGGGGAACTGTGACGAGTCGGAACATTTCCTGGAAATGACTTATTTGCCACAGATTGTCCAGGCAGTGGAAACTTGACACTCATATTAGGACAAGTTAAGAAGAGATGATGACAACCAGTGTTGGGTGGTGTCACCTTCACACGTAACTTTGGGTAGGTGTTCTCTCTCGTTTTAGGAAGTGAAATCAGCCTAGTTTCAACTCCTCCATATTTTAGACTAAGGCAGAGACTTGGTCTTTATATTTTTATCTCCTTCCTTCACACCCTACTTGCTTGTCGTAAGATTGTAGGTTAAAAGGAATAAATTAAATTAGAATCAGCAGTGTCAAATTACAGCTACAAAATGTGTTGTTGGTATAAGTACGTTTGGTTTTAGTTTTGAGTACTCAGCACAAGAGCAGTGAATCCAAATCTTGATTTTTATTTCCAAAATGGGAAGTGTTCTTGGACCTACTCCTTAAAAACAAAGAGAGGAGAGTGAAATCCTGAAAAGTAAAATCTGATTATTCCATTTCATCTCACAAAGATGTGGAGAAGAGAAAACCCTTCTCCTGATTGGGCCTTCTGAGGTCTGGCCTGAGATTTGAATGAGGAAGCTGTCATTTGCTTCTTCGTTTGGGTACACCGGTCCCCAAAGTTACCAGTTTCTTACTTTTTAAAGGGTCATCTGCAAAAGAGTAAAGGGTTTGGAAAAATTAAGTATCCTAATTCTCACATAGAATAGGCTTGAGGGGACTAAATAATAAAAAAAAATAGCTGCTTGGACACACAGAAAAGATGTGTCCTAAAAACCAATATTTCTTAAGCTTATCAGATGGTAAGAGTCATCCGCTTTGCTTATTAACACCAGATTATTTCAGGCCCCCTCCTGTACCCTGCAGAGTCAGAATGTTCAGGAGAGGGGCTCAAGAATGTGCCTTTTAAGCAGTGCTCCAAGTTGTTTGTATAAGAAGACAACTGGACAACAGTGCCCTAAAATGCTCACAGGTGCTATCTCAGCAGTGGGTGACAGGTAATTTTTTTTTTTTCCTTCTTGGACAATTTCTGTTTCCTAAGTTACCATTTATGTATTTATTTTTGTAATTACACCAGAAGTGTGCATTTGAAAGAAAAGTTGGTGAACATAATGTGAATAATCACTTCCGTTCTGGCTCACCCCCTGGACGCCCATCTGTTTTCCGTCCTGTAGCGAACACACGTCACCACTTGAGTGGGTCCCTCACCAGATCCGTCCACTCATGTTGAACGGTTTGCCTTCAACATGTGAGTTTAAATTAAGTCCTGATTAAATAATTTATTCTGCTTACCAAACCTTCTTGAGCACATGATTATTATAAGCCAAACTTATAACTAATAAATAGCACTTAGAGTAATTAGACAGTAATTTTTTGCACAAATTAAGTACCTTTGACTTTTTCCTCCTTCATCTTTGTAGGTTTAACAGAGATTGGCAAGTTGAAAAATACACTGACAGCACCATCATACTTTGCCTAAAAAAGCTGTAAGAATATTTGAAATTAATCTATGTGTGTATTTCATTAATCCCAAATGATTTGCGCTTTATCATCATCACAGTAAAATTCAGTAAATTTTACTTCCTAGACATCACAACCCCTGCTTTTTATGCTGAAAAAGCTGGGTGACATAAAGAAAAGGGTAGATTGGTGTTTGTAGTCAGCATTATTACTATGTGATTCACAAGCAAGTCCTTCCCAACAATGACTTTATTAAGCCAAATGAGATGTGTAATCTAAGGTGCTTAGGGACAGAAAGCTTCCTTAATTAAGCCAGTCCGTCCTTTGTGATTTTGATTGTGTTGTTCTTTATTTCTCTGACAGCTTTACTAACCTCTAAAAAGAGTTATGAATAAAATATCAGTGCATGGAGTGAGATGGGTGCTCTTGTCTTTTTTCGCTCTGAACCCCCAGCACTGTCCTCCACCAATAGTAGTAGAGTACCGTGCATCTTTTTGTGATGTGCATAGCTCCTCGAAGGTTCTAGTCAGTTTGGCTTTGCTAGAAGTAGGTTAAAAAAAAATCCAGGTTGCAATGCCAATAAATTTGCTTCCCTAGACAAAGAGTAATTTATAGCACAATTTAATGTACAACTGGGCTTTTTTTTTTTTCAGAGCCAGTAGTCTAGTTTAATCATTTTGTGCTGCCAAATAAAGATCATAGACTAGAAAATAGTTTAGTTTTTTATATGTAAGGTTTTCCAACAAGGCACATAGATAATGTTTAGTGAAAGATTGTGTGGCCTCCGATACTCATTTACTCAGCAAATATTTATTGAACAGTGGCTGTGTCAGGCAATATACAATATTAATTTTCTATCATTTTTAACATGGAAGGCAGCTCTAACCAATTTTTTTAAATGTCAAGAACACAGTTACTTATCTAAGTGTAAATTCTACAGAGAAGTAAAGATGATGATTTCATATTAAACGTGCCTGAGCAATCTTTTCTTAAGTAAGTGCTCTTTTCCTGTTACGCGCTTGTTTGACAAATATAGCATATATGCTAATTTACGATAGCTACCTGACAAACCTGGAAAACTGGTTTGATCAACTTTTAAAATATTCCACTAGTTCTTTGTGAATTACCTTGCCAAAGTAAAATAACAAGAACTGTTGGCAGGATGCGCTCTCAGTTATTGACTTCATGCAAGGAAGATTTCACAAGAGTCCAGGCAATTTTAAGAATACGTTTATTAAAGTTGAGGACAGTAAAACAAAGGAAGGTCTTAAGATAGAAGCATGATCATAGCAGAAGGAGTGAGCCTAGGTGGAGCTGTCTTGGTCCTTTGAAACGTGAGGAAGAGTCAAACCTAGGAAACTCGACCTTGGCTCTTTAGAAAGAAAGTCACAGAGGCAGAAGTGAGCCAGCTGGGCTGCATGGACTCAGAAAACAAGTTACCGCGGCAAAAGAAGGACCCTTGGAAAAAGAAAGTAAAGATACTCACCTTAGGAAAGAAGGCGGGGAAGGGCTCAGGGGTACTCCCTAGTGATTTTCTTTCTTTTCTTTTTTATTGTATTTTTTCCATTACCAATTATCTCCCTTACATGCCCCCCCACCCCGCCTGCAATCGTCACACTGTTGTCCATGCCTGTGAGTCTTTTTTCCTTTTTGCTCAATCCCCTCTCTCCCCAATCTCCCTCCGATCCCGGAGCTGTCAGCCTGCTCTCTATCTATGAGTCTGTCTCTATTTTGCATGTTAGTTCACTTTGTTCATTAGATTCGACATATGAGTGAAATCATATGGCATGTGTCTTTCTCTGACTGGCTTATTTCACTTAGCATAATGTTCTCCAGGCCCATCCATGCTGTCACAAAGGGTAATTTTTTTTCTTTTTTTACAGCCAAGTAGTATTCCATTGTGTAAATCTCCTATAGTTGTTTTATCCATTCATCTACTGAAGGACACTTGGGCTGCTTCCATATCTTGGCAATTGTAAATAACACTGCAATGAACACAGGGGTACTAAATGTTCTTATGAACTAGTGTTTCAGGTTTCTTTGGATAAATGCACAGAAGTGGAATTACAGGGTCATAAGGCAGTTCCATTTTTAATTTTTTGAGGTATCTCCATACTGCTTTCCACAGTGGCTGCACCAATCTGGATTCCCACCAACAGTGCAAAAGGGTCCCCTTTCTCCACATCTTCACCAGCACTTGTTTGTTCATTTATTGCTAATAGCCATTCTGACAGGTATAAGATGATATTTCATTGTGGTTTTAATTTGCATTTCTCTCATGATTAGTGATGTTCATATGTCTATTGGCCATTTGTATGTCCTCTTTGGAGAAGTGTCTATTCAGGTCCTTTGCCCATTTTTTAATTGGATTGTTTGTTTTTCTGGTGTTGAGTTTTATAAGTTCTTTATAAATTTTGGATATTAATCCTTTTTCAGATGTATTGGTGAATATGTTCCCCCATTCAGTGGGTTGTCTTTTTATTTTATTGATGGTCTCTTTAATGTACAAAACCTTTTTAAATCTGATGTAGTCCCAGTTGTTTATTTTTTCTTTTGTCTCCCTTCACTGAGTAGATACATCAAAAAAATATTGCTACAAGCGATATCCAAGATTTTATGATCTGTGTTTTCTTCTAGGATTTTTATGACTTTAGGTCTAACATTTAAGTCTCTAATCCATTTTGAATTTAGTCTTATGTGTGTGGCATTAGAAGGTGGTCTAGTTTACAAAACCCAAACTGAATAGAAGGAAGGACATAAAAAATATCAGAGCACTGATAAACCAAATAGAACCCAAAGAAATAATACAAAAGATCAATGAATCCAAGAGCTGGTTCTTTAAAAAGATAAACAGGATTGATAAGATTTTAACCAGACTCATCAAGATAAAAAGAGAGAGGACCCAAATAAATGAAATCAGAAATGAAACAGGAGAAATAACAACTGACACCAAAGAAACACAAAGGATTGTAAGAAAATATTATGAACAACTATATGCCAACAAATTGGACAACCTGGACAAAATGGATAAGTTCCTAGAAATGGACAGATTTCACCTATGAAATCGAAGCAGTAATCAAGAAAACTCCCAACAAACAAAAGCCCTGGGCCAGATGGCTTCACATGTTTTACCAAACATTCCAAGAAGAACTAATAATACCTCTCCTTCTCAAACTATTTCATAAAATTCAAGAGGAGGGAAGATTCCCAAACTCATTTTATGAGGGCAGCATTATCCTAATTCCAAAACCAGGAAAATACACTACGAAAAAAGGCCAGTGATGAACATAGATGCTAAAATCCTCAACAAAATATTAGCAAACTGAATACAGCAGTGCAAAAAGATCATACACCGTGATCAAGTGGGATTTATTCTGGGAATGCAAGGCTGGTACAACATTTACAAATCAATAAATATGATTCACCACATTAACAGAATGAAGGATAAAAACCACAGGATCATATCGATAGATCAGAAAAAAGCTTTTGATAAAGTCCAGCACTCATTTATGATAAAAACTCTCAGGTGGGAACAGAGGGAACATACCTCAACATAGTGAAAGCCATATAAGACAAACCCACTGCCAGCATCATACTCAACAGGCAAAAACTAGAAGCATTCCCTTTAAGATTGAAAACAAGACAAGGATGTCTGCTTTCACCTCTTTCATTCAACATAGTACTAGAAGTCCTAGCCATAGCAGTCAGACACAAAGAAAAAATAAAAGGTATACAAAGTGGAAAGGAAAAAGTAAAACTGTCTTTAATTGCAGGTGACATGATACTGTACATAGACTCCTAAATATTTCACCAAGAAACTACTAGAACTGATAAATGAATTCAATAAAATAGCAGGATACAAAATTAATATCCAGAAATCAGTTTCATTTTTGTATGTGAATAATGAATGATCAGAAGGAGAAATTAAGAAAACAGTCCCATTCACAGTTGCTTCAAAAAGAATAAAGTACCTAGCAATAAATCTAACCAAGGATGTAAAAGAACTATACTTGGAAAATTATGAGACACTGAAAAAATAAACTGAAGAAGATACAAATAAGTGGAAGCATGTACCATGTTCATGGATGGGAAGAATTAACATCATTAAAGTGTCCATGCTACCCAGAGCAATCTGTAGATTCCTATCAAGATACCAATGATGGGTTTCACAGAATTAGACCAAATATTTGAAAAGTTTATATGGAACCACAAATGACCCCAAATAGCAACACCAATCTTGAAAAGGAAGTACAAAGTTGGAGGAATCACATTACCTAATATCAAACTATACTATGAGGCCATAGTCATCAAAACAGCATGGTACTGGAATAAAAACAGACAACAGACACATAGATCAATGGAACAGAATAGAGAGCCCAGAAATAAATACACACTTTTATAGTCAATATTTGACAAAAGAAGCAAGCACATACAGTAGACTAAGGATAGTTTATTCAACAAATGGTGTTGGGAAAATTGAGCAGAAGAATGTAACTTTTTTATCTGATTTATATCTTATTTTTTAAAATATATTTTATTGATTGTGCTATTACAGTTGGCCCATTTTCCCTCCTTTATTCCCCTCCATTCCCCTCCTCCCTGTACACCCCTCCCACCTACATTCCCCCGCTTTAGTTTATGTCCATGGGTCATACATATAAGTTCTTTGGCTTCTACATTTCCTATACTATTCTTAACCTCCCCCTGTTTATTTTCTACCCACCATCTATGCTACTTATTCTCTGTACCTTTTCCCCGCTTCTCTCTCTCCCATGCCCCTGCCAATAACCCTCCATGTGATCTCTATTTCTGTGATTCTGTTCCTGTTCTGGTTGTTTGCTTAGTTTGGTTTTATTTTTGTTTTTTAGGTGTGGTTGTTGATAACTGTGAGTTTGCTGTCATTTTACTGTCATATTTTTGATCTTCTTTTTCTTAGATAAATCCCTTTAACATTTCATATAATAAGGGTTTGGTGATGATGAATTCCTTTAACTTGACCTCATCTGAGAAGCACTTTATCTGCCCTTCCAGAATGTAACTTTTTTTTTTAAAGGGCCAAGACAGCTCTCCTAGGCTCACTCCTGTCGCTGTGATCTTGCCTCTTCTATCTTAAGACCATCCTTTGTTCACTGTCCCCAGCTTTAATAAATGTACTCTCAAAATCACCTAGATTCTTGTTGTGAAATCTTACTTGCCTGAAGTCAAGGACTGAGAGCCCACATGACTACCAACAGAACTTTCTTACTAAAATAAAATCAAAGTGATATGTTAACATGTTTAAGCAAATAAAAATGTTCTATCCTTGATTAAGCCTGTGTAAGTATTTATAGTTAGTGGTAAAATACAGAGTATTATAGAAACCAACTCCAGGGTCTACCAATTATCTTGAGAAAAATCAGGCAAATATCTCAGAAGTTCTTTGTAAAGAAATAGATAAAAACTAAATAAGATAAATTAGTAGACCCTTTCTGGAGGGCAGTGTGACAACACATATTAACTTAAAGTTATGTTCACTCCGATTAACAATTCTGCTTCTAAGACTTTATCTTGAGGAAGGAATAATGGATACACAAAGAATATTCTACAAAGTTTTTCATAGTAGTGAAAATTGGAAACAACCTAAATATCCAACAATTTGAGATTGGTTAATAAATAAAAAAGCCCATCTGTCGGAGAGAATATTACGACGTTACAATGAGGTGGAAGAGAAATATGCCTAGTTTTTCTGCATCTGTGATATCCACATGTTCCATATACTCTTATTAGTGACTTCCCTCAATGGGTGAAAAGAGAGGAGATGTAAAGGTGTGCATGTTCTTTGGAGAATGAAACGGCTGTGCATCCGTTGGATTGCAGAGAAGGTAGTCCAGGAACCAGGGTGACCGAGTGGCATGGAAGAGGTGAGACCAGGGGGCGCTGAGTGGCTCAGCATCAAGATGCGTCTCCTGGAGCCCTAGCAGAATGGCATCACTGGTATCCCACTGCAGGGATTAAGATGTCCTTGGCTGCCTAGTGTAAAGGCCAAGTGGGAATTACCTATTCTTGTCCAGATGTTTGACTTTAAAAAGTACAGATGAGACTGTAAGATCTACAGAATAGACAGGATTTTTTTTTTTTAAAGGAATAAGGTAAGTTGAGCATGTTTGAAGGGGATGACGTTGGGTATTTTATGTCCATGATCACATTTAACCCTTAAGAAAACCCAAAGATGAAGCCATTTCTCTTCTCACTTTTGAGATGATGCCACGGATGCTTGTAGAGTTTGTCTGCCCATCACAGAGCTAGCAAATTGCAGAACCAGGATTTGAGTTTTGACTCCTAATCTAACCACAATGCCCAGGAGTAAAAAGCAAACCAAAACTGCAAGGACTAAAAGAAACAATGTAGTATACTGAAATCTGAGAGGAGAGAATCCCATGAAAGGGATGAGAAGTTCCAGCCTCAGTTCAGAAGTTCCGTAAAGGAGGAACCCTGTCTAGCTTCACCATGCAGCATGTCACAGTCGCAGCTGATTGATACGACCAAGGCGGGAGTGGTTTGTGTTTGCTACGTGTGATGACACAGCTGCCTGCCTGTAGAGCTGGTTCATCACCAGCTCTCCAAACAGTCCCCCTTTTGTCAGGTAGTCATTCAGAGTCCACAGTGACTGAAAATCACTTCAGGCTCTCCCTGGATGCCTTGAGCTATCTGGCGGCCATACACCTCAGAATTAAACTGAATCTCTCCTTCTTTGTCATGTTCTGTAATGCCCATAAGTCAAAGTTTGTGGAACATTTTGCAGGCTCGTGACAGGGGAGCTCAGTTGTTACACTGCAGTAATTTGTTTTCCTCAGCCCAGTCCATTTCCACAAACAACCATCGATCCACCGTCCACTCAATTTATTCATTCATTCATTAGACATTTAATGCATGTTTCTTCTGTTAGAGGCCTCAGTGCCAAGGATATCAAGATTAAAAGACAAACATCTCTAGGGGTGGGATGGTAATTGAAGAGCAGGCAGGACTGTGGAAGGATTGAATATTCTTAAAGATGAGAAACCTTTGAGGGTGTGTGTCAGCTGAGTAAGAGCAATGAAGAACAAAGAGTGAAGGGAAGGGACTACCAAACCAAGCTGAAGGTGAGTTAGGAAAAGGATCTTCTGACACCGAGAAGCGACCTGGCAGCCAGCGGTTGATGGGTATAAAGACACCTGCAGGAGGTCACTGCAGGTGAGTGGCTGCCATTTCCCCTGTGACGAAGGAGGCAGGGTCGCTCACAGAGTCTGCTGGTCTGGGAAATAGGTGTGGAGTCTGTAGGTTTGGAACAGCTCCCTGGTGGGTGAGTAATAGCCCTCAGGCAGACGGCTGAGCATCACAGAGAACCTAACTGTGACAGGAGCGTAATTTTCTAATAAGGCCAGTTAACAGAACTGTGTGATTTCTTTATACCAGCACTCAATTGGTAACATACCCATTCTGCCACTGGAGAAGCTCCTCTGACTGAGTTTTCTACTCTTCTAACTGGAAGGACGTTTGCCCACAGAGCTAAAATCCTTGAGTCTGAGCTTTCCCACCCTAATTGAAATGATATAGGGGATCCAGAAGACACGGTCATGGATCCTGCGTATGGCCTGCTAGCGAGACAATTTGGGTGTCCCCCTGCCCAAACTCGGGGTGAGTCGTCATCTCTGAAGGAACGGAAGTCAGAGTGTCTGTTCTACTCAGAACACCTGCCACCTTCACTGTGCAGTGATTTAGGTTTTAGGCTAACAAGTTTTCCCTAGTTTATGGCTTCTCTGTCAGGATTCTTGCTGGCAAATAACAGAAATGAGCTCTAATTTAAGCAGTTGAGGTGTTTATCAGAAGAATGTTAGAGAGCTCACAGGTTCCCCTGAAGAATTGGGCAGACAAGCCTGGAGATGAGGTAGCCAGAAGTGGTGCCCCAAATCCCCCTGCAGAGCCAGTGTGGGAGAGAAAGCGTGGTTGCTAGCCTGGGCCCGGAGCAACTGCTGGCACCACTGACCTGCAGTGGTCCCCAAAAGCTCTTACCAAAACCTCTACTATCTCTGGAACTGGCATTTGCTCTCCCAACCACCAGAATGGTTTCTGCTTGACCAGACTTCTTTGCATTGCTAGCTTCTGATGCACAGTGCAGAGTGGGTGGTCTGGTTAGTGCAGTCTAGTTCATGTGCCAATTATGGAACCTCACAGGAGACAAGAACAGGAGTGTCCGAGTTTTTATCTGTCATGGATATAGACTCTGGCAGGAGTTGAAATGTGGGGTGGCCACAAAGAGTGACATGTCCATTTCAGTGCCATGAAACACATGAATAAATATTCTAGTCCTTCTGCATTAGGAGCCTCTGAGATCACTAGACACTGAGTTTCTCTGTAGTTCCTCTACAGTAGACTATTTTAAATTCTTTGAATCATCAGCACTTTGTAGCATGCTCTCAGACAATGTTTGTAGAATGAATCAGTAACTTGCTGAGTATATTCTTTGAACAACCATGCATGGGGCATGTACTCTTTGCCAACTGTGTTGGACATTAGTTGCAGGATCCACAATGCTTGTACGCAATAGCAAAAAAGCAATCTGGCACTAGGAGTGGGCTACTATGCAAGGATCAAAATAGGAGAATTAGGATCCAGTGAAGAAATACTGCCTAGGTATGACGCTGGATGAGTCCGAGTCAACTTTCCAAGTTGAAGTTGGGGATATGGTGGACCAGGGGTGGAAACCTGGGCAGGGCGGACTGCAGAGATGTCAGGGTTGGGAGGCTGGCAGGGTGGACAGTCGCCTGCTGGGAACAGTGCAAAAGCTGCGCCTCGAGCTCTCACTGTCCCTGGACTGGCATCTCTAGGCAAGTTGCTTATTTATTAATAAGGGAGCTGTAGTACATGCTGGTTTTTCTCTAAGTGACTATTGAATGCTCAAATTGTAACAAGCAATTAAATCTGTTATATTTGCAAAGCTCTGGTACAGTGTGTGGCATGTTGTAAGGACTATATAACCATTTATTAAATATAAAAATAAAGCAGTGTTTCGTTTCTGATAATTCCATGAAATGTTAGGGATTCCACTTGGACTCACATATGGCCAAGTGCCCAGTGCATTCTTTCCACCTTTTACTGTCAGTCTTTTTCATGCAGTATCTGCTTTACCTTCGTTAGGTGCTTTGCATGTCTAGGCACTGCCTGTAGCACAGCTGGCAAATCGTGCTGGTGTTCCCTGGGCCATGTGGCCTGACCACCAGGCCCACTGGTTACCTTGGCCTGGGCTCAGTAACTTTTCTTTGTCTTAGCAGCTAAAATTAAAAACAATCTTTTTAAACTAGATTTTTCAGTTTTCCCCAGTGGGAGAATTGGCCTGTTTACCTCAGGTGATGACTAGAGATGCAAGTTCTCATTCATGTGCTTTCTGTGGTTTAAATCATATTAAACCACACGAGAACCTCAGAAGAAAACTGGTGAGGTTTTCTCCATTGCACAGATGAGAAGAATGAGGCAAGAGAGTGGTTTGTTTCCCGCCAAGGGTCATAGCGCTGCCAGGTCACGGCCGTAGAACTTGAGCACCGGCAGTCTGTTTTCAGAGCTCTGTGCACTTCACCCCAGTGTGCGCTCCCCTTCTCTTCCGTCCGTCAAGCAGTACTCCTACCTCATCATCAAGAGCATTCTTTTAAAAAATTAAACAAATCTCTGCCTTTAGCTACTTAACCTTACAACTTAGGGCACAGTTGGCTAAAACTCTAGCCAAATACATAATTTAATGTCAATAAACAGTACTATATTCTGTATCTTTTCAAATGGCCATGTAACATGGACAGATATATTATTAATTAATTGTTCTCTATTTTTGTAGACTTTGATGCTTTTTACAGCTTCAAAAACATTTCACTCTTGCAGAGAGAAAAATTCCTTTGTTTTGCCAACATTTTCTGTGTTGTTTTATTAAATTTGGTCAAGGCATGCTGAGATCAAATACACATGTCCAAATTGAACCATTTGAATATTTAGTATGAAAATAAAATTTTAAAAATTTAGGATGTCAATTCTGGGCTATAACTGCTATATGACATCAGTGGATGGTGCTAAAAATGTGTATGAAAATTCTTATAAGCCAAAAAAAAAAAATCATTGGAATTGTGCCCAAATTAGAGGTGTTTGTGTACCTCAAATGGCTGAAACCCACGGGGAGGCCCGAGGGCTTTCCAGGGCGCTAAGACAGAAATCCAGGTGTCCTCTGCCACACTCTCTCGAGGAGCCGGCACCCACTGGTCGCCAACAGCCAGGGCACCTCCACTGCTTCTGTGCCATTTTGAGCAAATATCTCCAGATTCAAACTGGTTTGTTGTTTCTATTTTCTTTGGTTGGGGGCAGAGGCCGGTAACCTTTTCTGTCTTTAGTAAAACTAAAGACCTAACATATTTTTCAATTTCTTTTGACAGAGAAAAAGACAAGCATATGAATCTAACCTCATCCATGATGGCCTGCAGCTAGAAGCAACAAGATCGGTGAGTGGCGGTCACTTTCCAACCTGTGGCTGACTGTGGCTGACCGTGGCTCTTGGGGACCTGTGTGCCACTGCGAATGCTGGGATGGCATTTCCAACAAGCAGCCCCAGCCGCGCCTCAGTTGCAGGCTGGGGTGGGGGGCATCAGTCATAATCTGTGTTATGGGATGTGTTTGCTCCTGATCGAAGCCGGCAGATATTTCGTAGGAGCTGACGAATGAAGCAGTAGATCATTTTCTTCTCTAAGAATCTTTGAAGGATTTCTCTTGTTGTATAAGCTTACCAAAAAATAGAAACTGTAAGAATAGCGAAAATAAAAATGATCTGTATCTTAATTATCTATAAATAAACTTGTAGTCCTTCTAAACTCTTTGCTCACATTTATACATTTTTCTCTTCCAAAAAGAGAAATTATTATATCATAGGGATTTGATTTACTTTTTTCCCTTTCGTATATCATAAATGCATTTCTGTATTAATAAACATTCTTTTACATCCTTTATAATTACTACATAACTGACATTGAACAGATATATAATAAACTAAATAGCCCTAAGTTTAAGAAATTAAAAAATTGTTATTACAATAACATTGCAATGAATATTCTGGTGTTTTTATTTTTACTCACTAATTTGGATGGAGTGATGGGCAAGCTAACAAATTTACTTTTCTTCATTTAAAATATTAGTAATTTTATAACAGAATTGGGATAAAACTTAAATTACTTTCTTAGTAATTCCAACCAAGAGATAATCTCTAACTCAAAGAGTTTACAATGGTTTGCAAGTCTTTTTTTATTGTATCTTCACTTTTACTGGCATCTATGTGTGTGTTTGTGTACACAAGTGTTTTAACTACCAGCAACATAAGAAAAATCTGTGTGTTTTAAAGTTGTGGAAATAGTTGATTTGGTTTCCTCAATTGCGGTTTTGTTCTTCCAATATAGGTTCTGGATGACAGGCTTGTATTTGTGAAGGTGCATGCCCCCTGGGAGGTGTTATGTACGTACGCTGAGATAATGCACATCAAATTGCCTCTGAAACCCAGTGATCTGAAAACCCGGACTTCAGCCTTCGGGAATTTCAACTGGTTTACGAAAGTCCTCCAAGTGGATGAAAGTATCATCAAGCCAGAGCAAGAGTTTTTCACTGCCCCATTTGAGAAGAACCGGATGAATGATTTTTATATTCATGATCAAGATACCTTCTTTAATCCAGCCACCAGAAGCCGCATTGTAAGTCTAAATGAAATTGAGTGGCTGTCTTGGGGTGATTTGCAACCTGCTATTGAAAAATTACTGGTTTGGTTTGATTGGCTTAGTTTTAATTTTGGAAGCTGCCACACACAGAAAAGAAAAGCAGTGCGCCTACAGATTCCTGTTACAACAGTAAACACTGATTGGTTAGTTACACTGTGTGAACCATACACTCTATTTTGGAATCCTTTTAGGTTTACTTCATCCTCTCTCGAATCAAGTATCAAGTAAGAGACAACGTCAAAAAGTTTGGGATTAACAAACTTGTAAACTCCGGGATCTACAAGGCAGCTTTCCCTCTCCATGATGTAAGTCAAATAGCAAAAATTAAGTAAAAGACCTAATGTAAACTCCAGTGTTAATAGGGAAGAGCTAATCTGGTTGACCTCACTTAAATTTTTTTTTTTGGTAAAACAAAGATAATATGTCAACAGATTACAAGCTTTATCCAGAATGGGAACCAGGTTGCATTGTTCACTGCTACATCTAACCTATCGAGAAGGCCCTCAGTTTAAATGAGGGAATGAATGAACTAACAGTTGTAAGCGCTCTCGTAGTTAATGTGTCAAGCATTGCAGATCAGTAGTTAAGAACATGTGCTCAGGGGCCAAAATGCCTGCTCCGCCATTTTCTAGCTGATAACCTTGTGAAAGTCATTTAGTCTCTCCTTTCCTCAATTTCTTCATCAATAAAATGGGAATAATAATAGTTCCTACCTCAGCATTGCAATGTGGATTAATTAATCCATGTCAAATGTTAGAACAGTTCCTTGCATGTAGTAAGTACTATGTATTAGCTATTTTCATAATTACCAGCAGATGTTATCATCAACCAGAAAAGTGCTAGTTCTCTGTAACCAAAAATCACATGTTAGAACTTTTCATCGATCATGTTTTGTGACATTGGCTTTTTTAATTTCCCGCCGAAATACCATTTCAGATTGGGCTCTGGAACATCACAGGACTTTTAAAAAGGCATCTCTTGGGGTTCCTGTTGTAATGGCAGTGTGGCAGGGTGCTGACATTTTTAAGGACTGTGTTCTGAGATGATAGCAACTCCTCCAATTCAAAAGCCCTTCTCTAGCTGATAACATCTCCCATGAAATGAAAATTTTTAAATGTGACTGCTTCAGACCCTTAGTGATTCCATCCACGCAAGGAAATGATATCTAAGTGCTTTAAATAAATTCTGCCATTGAAATAAGTGAAATGCTGTATCATATTGTACTGCTACTTTGTTATATTCACCATCAATTTTTCTGAGTCTCTAAGAGCAAAGAAAGCAAACACTGAGACTGATAATTGCTACCGTGCAGTACATGTATTTGTGGATGAAGGCAATATTGAAATGTACAGTGTGAGATAATAACGCTGGGGCACTGCACAGCTACGTGATGTTCATGCACATGCAGAAAACAGAGAGGAGGGTAGGGAAGCAGGTGCTGAGCTTCCTGGCTAAGAGACCAGCCCAGCAGCCCAGCCACATGCTTTATATTTGTGCCCCAGCAAAATTAGCAATAACGGCATAACATGAACTTTGGGGACACTTGCAGAGAGCCCACATAAATATAATCTGGGATGCCACGGTTCTGTAGATTCAATTGGTGTCTGGCCGTGCCCAATCCTTTTTTGTTTTAAAAGGCTTGTGTGGCTGCAGAGGTGCCATATCCAGGCTGAGGAATGAGCTCAGGTGGCATTTAGAAGGGAGGTGAACGGGGGTCAGGACCCATGCTGAGGGCTGGCTAGGTGGTAATCAGGCTCTAGTTGCAGGGAGAAGGAAAACCAGTCAGGTGGAGAGAAGAGTGACTGAATTTAAGCAGAGGCAGGGGGTTTCTTTCTTGAATAAACTAAGTATGTATAACATGGCATCAAGCTTTTTTATTTGCGTTCTATGTGTTGTCACTGAATGACTGTTGAATTGAGGGGAAAGAAGTCTGGCTTTTAGAAGCCCTGCATCCTCTGGGTGTCCAGGGCGTGGGCCGTGCTATCAGGTGTGCCTCCATGGTGGCAGCTTTGGCGCTTGAGTGGCCCAGTTTTTCGCTGGTTAGGACTGACCCCCTGGTGGGACATCAGCATCTCCGAGGCTCCCACCAAGCACCTGCTGCATTCCCCAGGGTCGTGACAACCCAGTACGCCTCCCCACCCACATTTGCAAATGGCCCTCCTGGGGTTAGTAATGACCATGGTCGAGAATCAGTGAAAATTACATGGCATTTCCATCCATTTTAGCAAATGAGGTCCCCTTATTCACAAATGACGTGGAGTATTAGCACCACATTTAATAAACAGATTTGTGAACAGGTGGTGACTGTGACGCTCACCTGTTTGATTCTGTTTCCCAGTGCAACTTCAGCCATCCGTCGGCGGACTCCAGCTGCCCGAACGAACGGTATCTTCTGTACAGGGAGTGGGCTCATCCCCGAAGCATATACAAGAAGCAGCCTTTGGATCTTATCAGGTAAGGCAGCGATTTTCAACCCGTGTGCCACGAGAATTTTTAAAACATGCAGTACCTGAGCACTTAGCCAGGGGCACTGACCTCTTTTCCCTTAGATTGTCAAATAAAAAAAAAATGACAACAGCCAACACAACAAAACCATCCATTGTGATGGAACTGGAAAGAATTATGCTGAGTGAAATAAGCCAGGTGGTGAAAGACAAATACCATATGATGTCACCTTTAACGGAATCTAAACAATAAAACAAACAAGCAAAATATAACTAAAGACACTGAAATTGAGAACAGGCTGACAGTGACCAGAGGGGAGAGGGGAGGGAGTTTCGGGGGAAAGGGGAAGGGTTTGCAGGAACAAGTGTAAAGGACACATGGACAAAAACTAGTTGGGGAGGTGGAAATGGGAGGGAGGTGGGGAGGGCTGGAGGGGTGGGCTGGAATAGGGGTAAAAGGCAGAACACTACAAAAACAACAATTAACATAAAAATGTTTAAAAAAAAAAACCCATCCATTGTGAATGCCCTGTCTTGAACCATAAATATTATATATAGGTCATCTGATAGAGTTGCATTATTAGTCATGTATCATAATAATGTTGCATCTGATTGATTCATTCTTGGTACCAGAAATCCATATGTACAAGTATAGGCACCTGATTTTTTTTTTTTTTAAGAAGTCACTTTGGAGCAAAAAGGGTAATTACTATTATTATTTTCTTTTTGTAAACAAATCAAAAGTATAGCTCTTTTTGTCAGATCAACAAAAAATGTAGTATATTTTTGGTGTGCTGCAGAAATTCAGTCATCAGTCTGTGTGTGCCAGGACATGGCGAAGGTTGGCAATTGCTGAAGTAAGGTGTTGTGGGCTCAGGGCCGCCCTCATGGCATCAAAGTGGGGCAGTACTCAGAGCATGGCCAACCAGGCAAGCTCACCAGGGTCTCTGAGCTTTGCTGTCCAGAGATTTTACTAAGGTTTCAGTACGTAGGCACACATTACCCGTGTGGCTCAATCTCCAGCCCTCTCTCTCCCCAGAGGCTGGACCAGTATCACGTGGCTCAAAGCCCCAGTCTTCTGCTCACATGGTTGGTCTCTCTGGCAGATGGCCAGCATGTGTCCTGAGTCAGGTCATTTGCGCAAATTCTCCACGGGGCCACCATGAATTACAGAGATACTCCTATCTCAGAAACGTCCAAAGGGTTAGAAGTGACCTCCTAGGAACTGGGAATAAAGACCCACCAATATTGTTAGGTACTGTTTCTACTTTATCACATGAATATAACATCTAGCTCAACCTTTGTCTTCTCAAAGCACCAGTGTTACCTGATCTCCAGAACCTTATGTCGCTTGGGAAAGGCCGCTGGAAAGAGATAAACCAAAAACAAACAAACAAATAAACGCAATTTCTGGTAGAAATGAAGAAAATAACAATGATGAGATGGGGGTAGTGTGGAAGGGAATAAAGTTATCTTTAAATAAATGGCATTCGAGTTGAGACCCAGATAGTAAAAAGGATCCAGGACTTTGAAGAATTGGAAGAAGTCATTCCAAGAACAGGGGCAGCTGGCACAGTGGCCCTGAGGCGCAAACGCACTTGTCCGGTGTGAGGAAGGACCAAGGCCAGCGCCCGTGAGAAGAACAATGACCAGGCACAAGTGCGCAGGGCAGCGAGAGCACAGAAGGAGTTTAGACTAAGTGCTGTCATGATATTTTAAGCATTCAGGTCATTTTATCTCATTCACATTTTTCGGAGATAGTGAGGAGAATGCAGGGGCGCAGGAAGCAGAAAGAGTCTGGAGAGGAGCAGTAGAGTAGGCCCAAGGAGAGATCTGGGAACACATTTACAGCATATTTTAGGAGTGGAGTTGACAGGACCTGGTGACATTGGATGTGGAGGGTGAGGAGAAGAGGAGAGTCCCGGTATAAAACACTAAGCAGTTGTTCTTTTGTTTTATTTTACATTTTATTATGGGAAATTTCAATCATAAAAATGTAGAAGAGTACAGCAAACCCGCATGGACCTGATCACCCAGCTCCGAAGATTGCTAACCGCAGAGCCAGTCTCGTTCATCTTTATCTCCATCACCTTCCCGCCCCCTCCACAGGATTATTTTGAAGAAAATTCCAAATATCATATCATTTCATAAGTAACATGAGAAGATCTATTTTAAATACAACCAGAGTACTCTTTAATCAGTGTTCACATTTCCCTGATTGTCACAAAAAATGCTTAATAGTTTTTTGGTTCAAAAAAACGATTTTGGTTCCACCGACCAATACTGAGAGTGACGTGAATCAGTCTAGAAAGTATCAACAACAGCAGTGATTACTTAAATAGTCTTTTCATTATTTTCTCCTCATCCCTAAACCTTAGTAGTTTTTTTTTTTTTTTTCCTGCCCAACTGCATTTACCTCCCTTTCAGGAACAGTCGCCCAATTCCCAGCCTTGCTGCTTCCTGTCTGGCCTACCTGGCCCCTTCCGTTTCACCCCAGAGCGCACCATTGATAGTGTCCCAAACTTAGCGGGGAGCTGAAGTGCTAGAAGGAAGGAATACAACAGGGCGGTGAATTCCTCAACCCTCTCCACCCTGACCTCTCCCTCTCTCACAATGAGTTTTATAAATATTTGGATCAGAGGCACATTCCACTACCAATTATTATTTATATCAGTCATTGTTGTTACTTGTGATTTACATTTCATTTGCTCCAAGGAAGTTCCCTAGAGAAGCGAAAACAGGTAACTGAGCAGATTGTTCATGTTCACTTGTTTCACACATACTAAGAATCATCTTTCGGAGAAAATGTGTCAAACGTGGTTGTCTTTACTGAGAATGGCGGTGATTCTCTCTCTCTGCTTCATATGCAGTATTTTTCCTTCCTTTACTCGATCCTGATTTACTCTGCTCTAACAGGCTAACCAGTGACCAGTCCTTCCACGTTATGTGAAATACTTTTTGGTGTAGCGTGGAAATTTGGGTCTGCTGTGAGCACGAGTAGGTTTTAATGTGAGTTGAGTCAGAGTTTAAGCTCAAGGCTTCTCTATTTAAAATCAGAAATTAATATTCAGATGAAGCTACGCAGTGATTATTTGTGTCTTCTAAAACTAATTTCTGTCTTTCTTCAGGAAATACTATGGAGAGAAGATCGGAATCTATTTTGCTTGGCTGGGCTATTACACTCAGATGCTCCTCCTGGCAGCAATAGTGGGCGTGGCTTGCTTTCTCTACGGCTTTTTTAATCGAAATAACTGCACATGGAGGTAACCCCTGCTTTTTTTCCCTTATTACCCCACTGAAAGTCGATGAGACGTAAAATTATTCTCCGGGTCTTAGACTTTTTTACTAAAAGAAGACTCATCGCAGCACACTTACTGCTTTGGATGACACATCCCTTCTGTTTGGAGTATATTGATTAAGTGGAGTGGCAAATTTTTTTTGTAGATAATGCAGCCCAGTCTCTCTGACAGGATTTTTATCCTTGGGAAACACTTCAATATTTTAAGACAATACTTTGTTTGAAAAAGAACTGAGGTCTAAAGGGAGGATCATCCTTGAACTTCTGGCCTCCAGAGGAATGCTTTACTTAGCCCTACAGATGTAGGCCAGGAGCAGCGATAATTTCTTCAAAGTTTCAATGTCAAAACTGGTAAAATTGGTGTTTTTATGCATTTAGAAATGATTTCTTAATATGTATTAAGAAATACATGTTTAAGAACTTAAGTAAACAATACTTTCATTTTTGCTTTACTTTAAAAAAAAATGAGCCCTTACAAAGTGAGAGGGAAAAATAAGCAACAGAGAGCGAGTTTGTGCTTGATGTTGGACTTGAGACACCCGCCGCACTGTCTAAAGAGAAGTTCGTGGGTGCCGGCTCGCTGCGCTGCACCATCTCTGTGCGGAACTGGGCCGCTATGGCTCGGTCGTCGCCGCAGCCTTGCTTGTGCAGCATCGGTTCCCACCTTGCTGACTTGCGGGCCAGCGCTCTCACGAGTCAGCTTTCGTACATGTGGGTGTCGCTTCTGAACTCGGTTTTGTTATCTTGGTCAGTTGTTCTCCACCTCTGCCAACAGCCCCTTGTTTTTTTAGAGGTGTCTTGAATGTTCTGAGCCCTTTGGTCTTCTAATTGAATTTACAGCTCAATTGGGGGAGAAATGGCATCTTTAGATATTGATTCTTCCACATTATGCACGTGATAACTTACCCACTGACATAGGATTTGCTATGTGTATTTCACTCTTTCAGAACATTTTTATAATTTTCTTTATATAAATCTTACACCTTGAGTTAGATTTATTCTCTGGCTCTTTATATCTTTTAAGCTATTGAAAAATGGTATTTTAAAAAATTAATCCTAATTGTTGTAGGTTGGTAGGGATACAATTCCTTTTGTGACCCTCGGTATGTTTTGTGTATTAATTTTATGTCCTGCAAACTTATTTTCATAATTTATCTGCAGGTTCTGTTGAGTTCCTTATATTGTTTATATAGGCAATCATGTAATCTGCTAGAATAACTGTTTTTTTCCTTCCTTACCAATCCTCCCATCTTGGTTTTTCTTGACTTACCATGCTGTGAGTGACCTCCACTGAGAATAAGTGAGAGAAAGGCCCATCGTCTTGTTCCAGATCTGAGAAAATACTTTCAGCATTTTACCATGAAGTACAGTTTTGTATAGGCTTTATGTAGCAAGCCTTTATCAGCCAGGCTGATGAAGTACATTTCCATTCCTAGTCTTATAAGAATTTAGTTTGGTTTTGTTTTCATATGATAAATGCATGTTGGATTTTGTCATCCTGCTAGACAGTCCTATTCATTCAGTGTTTAAGATTAAATCAAAATTTTCTTTTTTCTCTAGCAAAGAAGTTTGTGACCCTAACATTGGTGGCAAAATCATAATGTGTCCTCAGTGTAACATTTGTCCATTCTGGGAACTCAATATCACTTGCGAGTCCTCACAGGTAATTTTTGTTTTTCCAAGTAATGAAAGATATTTTTTTCTTCTAATAATTTTAGTACAACATAGAAATTACATTTTTTCTCTGAGGAATTCAGAAAGGAATTTTGAACTAACCCTTCATTCTGAAAGGTAGATATGAAATGCACATGTTTATTCTCCTTTTACAGATAATAAATTGAGATTAAAAGCCTTATCTAAAAATCTCCTGGAGAGCCAGGGAGGAACTGTGGAATTGAAACCATTTGAGTGTTTCCAGTAATCAAAGCAGAAATCTCAAACTCAGCTTATCTCATGAATACTATTTGATAGGTTTACTATTATAAGTATTTTTTCTTAATTCAAGTAAGTGGAAACCTGAAATTTGCACTTGTGTTTTCCCAGTTTTAAAAGTGTGCTGAAACTGTGTTTGAATTTTTAAAGACTGCTGGTCAGATTTAGACTGTCTCTGTAAATATGCATGAACAAGGTTTTGTGTACAATATCAATGACAACAGATACTCACTTTGTCTCAAAACATTCCCACGAAACACGTCTGGTTCCCCTGATACATGCAGATGGTCTCAAGCTCTATGACATCCGAGATCCAGAAGATGTAGGATGGGCACTGGGACCGAACGGAGCTTACTGACAGGCACGCCAGGAATTGCAGACAGGAGAGAGCCTCAGCTTGCTTTGCAGAGTTTTCTTGACAACGCTGACATACTCTCTCCCTCTTCGTGTGTGATCCTTCCTCTCTTCCTTTGTCCTGCCCTGAAAGTTAGGGACCCTTCCGTGACTGCAGAATACTTTGACTCCGCCACATGAGTCTTGTTTTAACTGAGTGCAGTACCACTCTAGCGATGTCACTTTGTATTTTGTACTTTGCACAGTCTTGTACTTACCACTTTTGACACACACAGTGACTCTGAGATAGAACAGGTATTGTGTCAGTTTTACAGATTGAAACCTGGAGGATCTGAGAGATTAAAGAGTTTGCTCAAGGTGACCCACCTGTTAACTGACCAAGCTGGAAACTGACAGCAGTTCGGCAAGTCCTGCCATTACCCTGTTCCTCACAGCTGACGGGGGTACCAGGCTGCACTCGCAAACTGAGCTCTGTGTTTGAAAAATCACTCCATTGCGTAATTAGGATGATTGCAGGGTATTGTCAACACATGGATTTTTACACTTAATTTATGAATTAGAGTAAATTTCATTGCCCACCAACACAAATTCTAGACTACAAATATGTGTCATAGATAACACAAAATAAAAGACTTGGAGTAAGAGAAGCTGCGTTCCAGTGATTTTAACTCACAAGGGTCAGGAGTCAGCGTGTATCCCCAGGCTCTGGATTTAAGGCAGCTGTCAACAATAATACCAGAGGCAAATTGTGCTCCAAAGTACGATTGTAAATTCCATTTTCCTGAACAAATTCCCTTTCACACACCCCACCCCCATCTCTTTTCTCATTTCTTCTGCTCCATCTACCCATCCTTAACCATATGACTTTCAAATGTGTCCCCTGTGTATATATTTTTCCTTGTTTCGGAAAAAATGAGTCATTCTATTCCAGTTTCCTGAAGGATCCCTTGAGCCTGTCAGAGTGATTTATAAAGGGAAGGAAATATATTAAAAATGAGCAAAAGAATGGAATAAAAAATGTGTAGAGAGCCTTTTTATGCTTCTCTTCATTGGTTAATTCAGTTATTTCTTTATTTACACATTCTGCCTTTTGGGAAGAGACGGAGTGTTCACTAATTGACATGTATACTAAAAGGGTTAACAGATTACAAATAGAAATATGAGATCAGGATCAGGGAAATGAGGAAACAGTCATGGAAATAATCAGGATTAATATTTTGTGTGTGTCATTGAGCACTGAATACAGTTCTTAGCTTTTTGACCAACAGAATGGAAATATGGTAAATCATAATATTTTGTCCTTAGAAATACATTAAGCTATACAATTTTGATTTTGTTTTTTGTAGGAAGAAAGCGTAACAAATGGTCACTTTTCTAGATTGTGGTTGGTTCCTCTATAAAACTTGTCAGTCCTACATACCCAGCGCTGTCTCTTTTTTCTCCCCACCCCACGTGACGAAAGCACAATGCTGACTTGGGGCTGCTCTTCACACCGCGGACTCTCCCTCTCTGTGCCATCTGCCAGGCAGGCTAAGCCGGCTTCTTACCAAGAAAGCCTCTTGCTTACCTTGCCTCCTAACTTCCTATTTCCATGTTACTGTGGGTCACATAGAGCAGAGCGGCCAGCCATCTCATTCGTTCTCTTGGGTCCTTGATTCTTACCCATGTGGCAAGAATGGTAAGTGTATCCAAGCCACCTACCTACCTCTCATAGGAGCGCAAGGCACATTCCTTCTCTTGAACCAGGCAGTTGGTGTGATCTTGGCATCAGCAGTAAACCTGCTTTTTCAAGCTTCTCCTATTTGTTTTTCCCTCACGCTGACAGATGTGCTTCCGCTGGCTTTTTTTCCCCCCAGCATGGTAGGGTGAAGAATTCGCAGAATTTTTTCTTTGTAAAGTGGCTAGGTGGCAGTGTCGAGGCAGGGAGGGAGGTACCAGACAAAAAGGGGTGTGCATTGACTCCCAAAGGAGCAGTAGCACTGGACAGAATTGTCAATAACAGCACGATAGCACACAAAACTGTTTTTCATAAAACTTTCCTTGTAATAATTTTCAGTAAGGGATAAGGCATCACATTAAAAGACAACTTGGAGAAGATGGTCCTAAAAGAGTCAAAGCTAAAAGAATTGACATGTGTGGTGCGTGAAGTCCCAGGGCCCAAGGAGTAGGTGGAGAGCTTGCATCTCCAGGGCACACACTCATCTATTAATTGTCTCCCTTGTGTGGGAGCTGTCGAGAGGAATGATTAGATGGCAGCAGCTTGGGGTTGTGCCTTTTGACCAGGGTGCAGGGGTGTCCAGCCTGTGGCTCATGGGCTGCATGCAGTTGAGGATGGCTCTGAATGCGGCCCAACACAAAACTGTAACTTTACTTAAAACATTTGGAGATTTTTTTCTGTGTGATTATGTATTGCAATGTATGTAATGTGTGGCCCAAGACAACTCTTCTTCCAATGTGGACCAGAGACGCCAAAAGGTTGGACACCCCTGAGGATGACTGAGGGGCATCTGCCTTAGAAAACAGATGTATGAATAGAGGATTAAGTGGATAATGTCTTACGAAAATAATGTTTTTAGTTTGATGAAAGGCTACCCACTTTACAGCAGGATAAAGGGCAACCCAAAAAGTTACCTGAAATGAAGTAGAGATTTCCTTAGAAGCAGCTTAGAATTTTCGTAAGCATTTGCAAAGCTTTCTTTTTTTTTTTTTTTTCGTTTTCTTTTCCTATAGCTTCTTTTTCTACTTTGTAGTTTCTGCTTTTTATATGATCTATTGGGAAGTCAATATGATATATGTTTGCCACTGTTTCCTTTAACCTTATAGATATTTTTAGGAGATGTAAAAAAAATCTCACTAATCAAAAATTAGTAACTAACTGAACATTTTCCAGGAATTAATAGAGGGAGATGAGCTATTTATATACTAGCAAAAAGATGAAACTTAGCAGAACTAGTGGTTAGAGCTTTCTTTGAGCAGGTATGGCATTTATTCATTCATGGTCATTGTACCCTTTGCAATGTCAGCAAAAACTCCTGTGCATCCTCATTCTACCGGAAGCTTCTGTCAGTGAGGGTAGAAAGGCATCATTGGGTTTGGGGAAGCAGAGCTGTTCTGGGGGAGAGCCATCTCCGAATAGACCAGCTTTGTGCTTCTCTTATCAAGAAAGGCAGGAATTCAGAAACTTATCCTCTGACCGAGGTGGGATGATGATGAGATGCAAATCATAATCTAAAAGTTGTTTGGAATTCATTGTATTCTTAGGGCCATACTACTTCTTCAAATTCATTTTATGAAAGCTCATCGATGAGGCCATTGTTCAAAAGCCTGAGAGAGGCTTTAAACAGTGGAATCGTAGCAGCTATATCTATTTCATTATTGTGATATGGAAAGAATCCATTGCAAAGTGCACTTGTAAATACAGCAAAGGCTGTTTGTTTCCAAAAGAATGAGAAATTCCATTTATAAGTATTTAGTAAATACAGTGCCTATTAAGCTAGGTGTCAACTTTAAAGAGAAATTCAGACTGTACCATATACAAAGTATTGAATAGTTGATGAATTCTATTAAGTTGGGAGCAGGATTAATTTATGTTGTTTTTGTATTTTCCAGAAATTATGCATCTTTGACAGTTTTGGAACCCTAGTCTTTGCAGTATTTATGGGGTTATGGGGTAAGTTTTCTTTTCCCTTTTTTTTTTTTTTTTTTTTTCAGTTTACTCTTGCCTCCTAAGATTGTACGAACACCCAGTTTAGGAACATTATACAGTTTTGTGTAGGCTATCAAAGTAACACACTTTTCGGAGTGTGGATTGCCTAATCTTCGACTCCCCCAAAACTCCTTTTAGAACCCATAAAGGCCATTGTATCAGTTACTGGATAAGAGACTGCCTCAAAACGCAGTAGCTTAAAACACACAGCCATTATTCTCGTGATCCTCGGGGTCAGCTGGGAGGTTCCGCAGGCGTGGGCTGGCCCATCTGGTTTCTGTGTGGGGCCGGCAGCCCTACTGGGCCAGGTGGTCTGGCTGCCACCGGGCTGATCGGTTTGTGGGGCTCAGCTGGGCGAGCCCAGGTTCTCACATGGTGGTTTTAGGGTTCCAAAAAGGGGCAAGAGAGGACAAGCCTTAATACATACACACTTTTTAAGCCTGCGGTTGCACCAAGTTTGTAAATGTCCCATTAGCCAAAGCAAGTCATGGCCAAGCCAACAACAGTGCGAGGAGGTGTTGGCTTGGATGGAGGGAGGCTTGGTTCATTGGGAGCCATCATTGTAGCAGCCTCACAGCTGTGGGGTTGGGCTCAGGGGACTCACCGACACTGGCATCCAGGTAAGCTTTCATCTTTATAAATTTCTATATGAGCGTGTATGTAATAAGTATGTGCTATTCTTATAACAGTATTATCATACCCTATTTAATACATTGAACAAATATAATCCTAAAGAACATAATCTTATACAGAAGCTCTAACATTATATTCATGTATTTACTTTGAATAGCATTATTAACAAGGCAGTTATTTTCTTTAAATGCAGACTTTTACATGTTTAATTGATGTAAATGTTCTACCATAGAAGAAATAACTTCATTTTTAGCGGTAAACACGTGTCCAATCTCTCTCTGAAAGGCAGTGGAAACCAGGGTTCAGGTCGTAGGCAGGTGGGGGGAGAAACGGAGCTGAGTCTCCTAGTCTCACGACGACGCTTGAACACTCGCGTCACAGAAAGAGTTCTCCGCGGGCGTCCTCGGCCGTGCTTCTCCGTGGCAGTGTCGTGCCTATGAAGCGTCTCCAAATGGATCTGTGGGCAGTCTGAGAGTGGACCATTGTTTTGAACATTTTTTAGAGATACCAGCTACCCCTCCTCGATTAACTAGACCCTAAGTTGGCCAAACGTATCTGAAAATCACATCATTCAGACCCTGAGCATGTTTTGGCTGAAAACCAAACACTGGCCGCTAGTTGACGCACAGAAGAACAGGGATCAAACATGTGTAGCAAGACCCTCTGCACTGCGTGGTCATTTCCCCCGTAAGAGCACAGGTGCCAAATGCACAGGTGGTGGGCGGTTTTAACTCTTGTCTGCACCTTAGGCTCAGCACTGATTCCTAATATATGAAATTGACACTTCTGTTGAACTCCACATACTAACGGATGCTGAAAATCCTAGTTTTAAAAGGCATCGCAAGTAAAGCAAAAAATATATGTACATAAATGTTGGCACTGGAAAGACAAACCTAATTTCCTAGCTCTCCTTTGTGTCCGTGATCATGAACTACACCCTGTTTATAAAACTGACTTAAGCATATGGAGCCTCTGATTTTATTTCATCAGATTTTAGAATACCCTGCTTGTAGCATCACGTGTGTGTGTCTCTAAGGGTGTGTAAGTATGCTGAAGTCTTAATTTAAGGGCTTTATATTGCTCTTCTTCTTACCTCTGCCTTGTGAGGATGCTGCTGTGATCCTCACTACAGAAAGCCTGAAATTGTAGAACTGAAGAGGCAGGAGGAGCCTGTGAAGTTTTTCCTATCTCCATCATCATATTCCTGCACATCGTTTTTGTGCCCAGGTGTATGTGGCACTTAGAGGGTTAGACTTTTAGTGTGGCACTTAGGAGTTACACAAGTTGAGGGTAGAAAGCCTTTTATAGTAAATATAGTACAAATCATATACTTACCTTCGCCCTCCTAGGCCAGGTCAGCCCACCCATTCATACTAACTCACAGAGTCCTGACACCAACCCATGGTTGAAGTCAAGGTTCTTAACACTTTCCCTGCTCCTCTTTTTTTTGTTGCTTCTTGCCTGCTTCTATCTGATTCTCCCTGGCTCCAGGCTCTTGGCTGCATGACTGTAAGTTTTCATTTTCACCTTTGAGTTCCAGTCTAGGCCTAGTGATTTCCAGAAAAACACTGGACAACTGGCTTATAAGGGTCCAGAAGCCGAGAAGCCGTGGCCCTAACTAGCTGTGCTTGGGGGCCTCAGGAAATGGCTGTAGCAGTGGTGTTCCAGAGCTGCACTGCTCCTGTCGGGTCCACGTTGCAAAGCAACACAGCTCCTGCAACCACCCGGGCTTCCGTTCGCCTGTTTCTGATTTAAGTGACACACAAATGCATGTCATGGGCATTTTGAAAATTGCATCTGGAATTCTAGCTACAAGAGAGTCCATGAGAAATGTACTTTTCACCTTGTAGTCTTTCAGTTAGGAAGTTGAAGTAAAGGCTAAGCGAGCTCATCTACCTTATCTGCTTTTGTGAGTAAAGTGGTTTGAATAGTTTAAAGGCCTGTTAAAATGTCCCAACCCTTCAGCAGCAAACTTTTTTTAACTTTCTCTTTTTAATTTTACAAAATTTTCAATTACAGTTGATATACAATATTATATTAGTTTCAGGCTTGCAACATAGTGATTAGACATTTATTTAAATTATACAGTGATCACCCCATCTGACACCATACATAGTTATTACAATATTATTGACTGTATTCCCTTCAGCAGCAAATTTTTATAGCAGCCAGAACATTCCCATCTACCAAGGATGTGCCTCTTGTCCTCAGATATTGCTGGATGTAACACCACCAGTGCTTTAGGGATCTGAACACCGTTTTTCCTTATGGGCATCTTTATCATCTGATGCATACTCTATCTAAATGTAATAGCATTATGAGTAAGAGGACAAGCTGTTCATGGTTCCCAGGGTCCTAGGCAGCCTTCCCTCTTCTCTTGTTATCCGTTGATGAAAGAGTCCTAACCATGTCTCTCTAATCAACTAGAGCAAGGATGTCAAACTCATTTTTGCCACAGGCCACTTCTGCCTCGTGGTTGCCTTCAAAGGGCCGAATGTAATTTTAGGACCGTGTAAATGTAACTGCTCTTTAACTAGGGGCAAGGAACTCTGCACTGCCACCAGGTAGAAACAAGGTGCCGGGCTGGATAAAACAAGGCGGAGGGCCCGATTTGGCCCACGGGCCTTGTGTTTGGCACCTGGTAACTAGAGCTGCATGGTGTGTGTTTTGCCAGCGAACGTAAGTGCAGTGCCTCCCACTGGTGTCCTGCCAGTTGTTTCACTGCAGGGAGAGAACTGAAGATACAGAACAGGAAATTCCTGTGTGACATCATGCACAGTCACCCCAGGTCCTGGTGCTCGCAGTCAGGGACACACAGCAATGTGAGTCAGCAGGGATGTGGCCCAGGAGTACTCCAAAATGTTGGGTGGTTCTACCAGGTTATCGCTGTCTTCCATGAACCCTGCAAATATTTGGCTAGGTGAAATGAAGAACTAAGAAACCTCCACCCATTCCTGCAACTCTCTAGGTTTTTGCCTTCAGGGTTCAGGGTTTGCTACCAACTGTGATTTTTTTACCAGGTCATTTCTGGCTTGCACAGCAGCCCTGTCACCTCCTAGGCAGGACTCCTAAAGCTCAGGATCTGGTAAACACCAGCCTTCTTACCCCTTATGTTCACGTTCAGGGAGAACAAAGAACAGTGTCCACTCTTCCTCTGAGGTGCTGATTAGAATTTTTTATATTGCTTTTTGTAAGAAAGATAACTTTCCTTTTTGCAAATCATCTCCTGTCGATCCCATTGCTAGAGAGCAAGTAAATGGATGGCTATTGTACTCCCATTTTAAAGATGAGGAAAGTGACACTCCGGAGGATGAAGCAAATGACTCAAATCCCCCAAGACAGAAAGTGACAAGCACGGAATAAGAGCTCTGCAAATAATTTGGCTGTCTTCAGCCTTTATATCAGTGACAAAATGCAGCGTATGTAATAAAGTTGTAGGAAACTTTGAGAAAGATGCATACATATTTACGTCATTGATATAATAGCACTGTTCCGTCTGGGTCTTTGAATAATAGGAATGGGTTAGAAAATGTCGGTTGCGTATCTGTGGTTCCTCCCCACCTGACACAGGTATAACGGGAAGGAGAACGCACCAGACTTCCTGCTTCATTTTACCAGCCTCTTGAGATAAGATAGACTCATTTCATTCATGCCTGGCTCTAGGAGACACAGTGAGCAGGAGTTTAATGTTTTAATCACAATTCAATTATATGAATTGAATGATAAATTCATATAAGTAAGCTGCTTTTTTAGAAAATGAAAAATAACTTTCTTTGCAAGGGAGGAAATTGGGGATTTTCTCCATTTTTGAAAAGGAGTTTCAAAAACATCTGCATTTCTAATAGGTTAACATTGCAAAATTTGGAGGAATTACAGTAACACAAGGAAGACATTTAGAGTGGCTGTTTAGAGGGCTTTTTCCAGCCGGCTGTGTTCATATGGAGGCCGTGGCGGGGTGCACTGTCCACCCACCTGCAGTGTCTTTCCGTAGGTCGGACCGGGCCAGAGTTTCCACTGGTGCATGGTCA
Source organism: Glossophaga mutica (assembly GCA_039655065.1). NCBI lineage: Eukaryota > Metazoa > Chordata > Mammalia > Chiroptera > Phyllostomidae > Glossophaga > Glossophaga mutica. The sequence continues at coordinate 46,440,122 of CM077304.1, forward strand.
CAGTGCTTCGAGTGAGTTGTGAGGTAGGACAGGACACTTGATGATTCCTTCAGTCTGTCTTCCCTGAAAGCCTCCCAGCGGTCAAGGGGCTGGAGCCACCATGACCTCACCAATCGGCTGTCACGTTCTCTCCGGTTTGTTCTCCACCGCGGTGTGTCCAGACCTGTTGCTGGGAATGGGGTGGACTGAGGACCCAGGTGGGCTGGTAGAGCAGGGAAGGGTGGAGAGGGGTGGTCATGTGCAGAGAGGAGCAGGTGGAGCCATCTGGGCCCTCTGAGCGGATGTCCATCCTTCAGGGGTCCCAGATGGTGGGGGTCCTCCAGTTTCTGGATGGGCTCCTTACAGTACCTTCATTCAGCTAATATTTATTCAGTGCCCGCCATGCGCTAGTGCTTCAGCATGAACACAACAAGGTTCCTGCCCTCACGAAGGTGGCATTCTAGTGGGCATGATACACGATAAAGTGTAGAAGCAAATGCCAGGCAGGATCGGGAGTGCTCCCTGTTTTGAAGCACGGAAGTTGAGGTCAGCGTAGGGAATACAGTGTGCCCTTTTTGTGAGAATGCACACTACTGCAGGAGAGATTTACTAGTTTAGGTGGGAGGCAGAGTTGAGAGGACATGCAATCCCAGCAGTAGAATTCTCAAGTAAACTGAGAAGTAGCATTCTCCTATTTGATGGGCTGCATGGGTGTTTACCAGGGAGATGTTAGCCTAGGGAGCTTTGATAAGGGGGTGGCATATACTGTGTTATTTCAGATGAAGCACCAGGAGGGTTGACTCATGGGTGATTCACTTGCCCCACTAGGGGTGAGTTTTGGGAGTTTCTGTCACATGAGGCTAGCATGGATAGGGACGGAGCAGGACCAGCGAGTCACGGCATGGTCCACAGACTGACTTAGTGCTCTCCAGACTTTCATCCCATTAATACCTCATTCCCTAATGTTTGGAGACAAGGACACAAATGGCTGGGCACTTTCTCAGTGGTAGAGGCATCAGTCAACAGCATTGGCCCCTTGCCTTGGCTTTGACCTTAGGCAGACGAAACAGCGGGGTAGCTGAATTTCTGAGATGTAGACACCACACTTCCGTTCTCACACAGAGGTCTGTTTTTGAAAGTTCTGACCAGGGAGCACGGTTGCTGTCTGACCTGTAAACAAGGAACAGGTTCTTTCAGGCTGGGAATTAAGTACTAAGTGCAAGCACACGTGCTCAGGAGAGGGACACAGCAGAAAGAGGGCCTTCCTGAGAGCAGGAGCATCCAGATCAGTCCTGCTGCCCAGGGTCTGACCGGCGAACCAGCTGAATTTCACTCACAAGTTACTCACTTACAGGCTTTGGGGCATTTGAGTAACCCGAGAGTGTCAGGAAATACTACCCAAGGGCTTTGTAGATTTCGCCCTCCAATGTTAACTCGTCCAGTGTAACTGTTGTACCAGGAGATGGAATTTGGTGGACTGTTGGCCCCTTGCCTGTGCTCCCTGATGGGGCCAACGGATTACAAGAAAGACTACAACTTGGTGGCAGGGAAAAGGGAGGCATCGTTCCTACTCAGAGAGGCTGGAAGGCCTTACATAACTCCTGCTCTGGGTTTGGAAGCTTCATAAGAAAAACTAGCCTCCTTTCAGCTCCCCAGCCAAGTAGGAGACAAGAAATGGTCTTCTCCATTGACTGAGCTCTATGCCTCCATTAACAATAGCACCCAGAGCAAAGAGCTGGACCACCACCTCCATTCCCTTGTAAACATTCCAGTAGCCACAGCAGTGGCTGCTGAGGGTCGGTGTGTCCATGGAGGCCTATGTGAGAACAGGACAGTCACTGGCAGTATGTCCCAGAGGGGTGCCAGAGTCAGAAGCTGGAAAAGCAAGCAGCGACAACATCTTAGCAAAGAGTGGGTGCCATGCGCTGACTAATGTGGCTCAGTGGGTTGGGCATCCTCCCACAGACTGAAAGGTCGCTGATTCAATTCCTGGTCAGAACACATGCCTGGTTTGCAGGCCAGGTCCCCAGTTGGGGCCATGTGAGAGGCAGCCCATTGATGTTTCTCTTGCACATCAATATTTCTCTCTCTCTCTCTTTCTCCCTCCCTTCCCCTCTCTCTAAAAGTAAATAAATCTTTTAAAAATTATTTTTAAAAAGAGTGAGTGCCATGAGCCAGATCTAAAGGGAGGCGGGCTGGAGAGCACAACTTGGGCTCTGGAGCCCAGAATGCCTGGGTTTGACTCCTGGCGCCAACCCAGTCACCGCAGGCAACTAGTTGAATTCCCTGTGCCTCTGCTTCCTGGTGCCTAAAATGGGGAGAGCAGGCACTGTGACCTCAGAGGGCTCTGAAGGCCTTTACAGAGATTGTGTCAAGAAGTTCACAGTAGCCTGTAAAGTAGGTTCTGTTTCCCCCATTTTCCTGCCATCCCCACCTGGCTGCCCCACCCTGCTTATCACACGGAGTGCTCACTTCCAGACTAGTTGCAGCTCCTGGGAAGTACCTGGCTCTCTCCGTCTCCTTGCCCTTACACGCACAGCTCCCTTGGGGGATATGACCTCAACCTGATCAGTGCTAAGCCATGGCAAAACTCACCGTGGTGGTCCCCGCCTCTGGGAGAGCCCTGGTCACACGTTCTGGCTCTGTGTGCCCAGAGCAACCTGCACTCACCTTCATCAAAGACCTCCTGAGAGTCTGCAGTCGCTATCACTTCGCTACAATCCCTACATGCCAAGGAGCCCCTTACAGTGAGGTTGTATCTTTTTTTCTCTTCTCAGCACATAGTACACTCTCAAAAAACGTTTATGGATGGAATAGTGGTAACTCCAGAATTTCTGCACAGGAAGGGCTTAGTGGTCGCAGTCTGGGAGAGGGGCCTAGGGGACTTACCCTGAAACCACTTTTTAAATTAACATTTAATGTTGTCTTTATTTAGTATTTTAAGTTACAAATCTTAAAAAAGTAATAAAGGTTTCTAAAAATTATATTTTGTGCAAGATAAAGAAAAATATCAATTTTCTGTATTAAGAATACATAATATAATATAATACAGGGGTGGCTTGGGTGACAGTAAACAGATTCGGGAACTCCTCCCCACCACCAGGCCCTTAGGAAGGAAGCAAGGGGGAGGGTTAGGGTTAGTGAGGAGGAGCAGCCTGAAGGATGGCCCGTGAACTGCTGTGAACTACACTAGTCATTTGTGTTGCTTAGTTGGCAACAAAGTGCTAGTTAGCAGATGCTTTAGCCTTAGACACACTGACACACCTTCTGATCATCCCAGTATTACCTATCCCATAAGCTGGAGTCCATTTTCACAAGTTGAATTATCAGTTTTCTAAAACAAAGAGCATTAACTTTTTTTTGCTCTCTTAAATATTAATACTGCCTATAAACTAGATTCTGTTGGTCATATACAGAGGTGTTATGGATAATTAATATTATTTAGTTCAGATTTCTTAGACATCACCCATCACTGAAGATCCACATGATCCTGTTCTCTCTCTCTCTGTGTTAGTTACCTTGTTTTTGGAGTTTTGGAAGCGGCGCCAGGCAGAACTTGAGTATGAATGGGACACGGTTGAGTTACAACAGGAAGAACAACCCCGGCCCGAATATGAGGCGCGGTGTACTCACATGGTAATAAATGAGATCACTCAGGTAAGGAGGATGTTACTAGATGCAGGGGTTACTGATTGCAGGGCTTCTCAGCCTTGGCTGCACATTGGGATCCCTGGGGACCTTAGACAATGTGGATGCCTGGTCCCGTCACTACATCCTCTGATGGTGCTTGGTACCCTGCCATGTATTCTGGGCACGGAGTTTTTGAAGCTCCTCTGGTAATTCTAATGTACACCCAAGGTAAAGAAGCTATGCCTAAACAATGGGCGTGGGAGGTAAATGTGCTTCTTCCAGAAAAAACATAGACTCTGACATAAATGTACAGTAAGTCCTCACTTGATGTCATCAATAGGTTCTGCAGCTTTAAGCAAAATGGTATATAATGGAACTAATTCTACCATCGGCTTATGGTTCCTACATCATCTCATCAACATTATAACAAAATGACATTGAACGAAACGGTTATTTGAGGACCTACTATATAAGAAAAAGATGGATTGGTTTGTGTAAAATGTACCAGAAAAATAGACTGTCTGACCAAGGAAAGGCACATAGGTTATTACAGTTGATTCTCAGTTTTTCACATGCCCTTTCACTATTTCAGCCCCCTTCATCCTAGATTTATCTGTCCCTTTGTCTTGCACTAAAGCCTCAGTCACTGCTCCCCCTACTGGTTGGGATGTGCACAAAATAGTGTGGCTCTTACCCTAAATTCGGGGAAGGATGGAGAAAAGCATTTGTTGAGGTCCGACTATATTCAGTCGCTGTAGGAAGCATTTTATATAATTGGAAAGGTAAATTTGCTGCTGCTACTGCTGCTGCAAAATAAAAACAACTGTACATCTCTCTGTAAAGTATTCCAAAGCCAGTGCAAGATGATTTTTGAATTATCTGCATTGTTGTTTCTTTCCATCAACACAGAAAATTTGGAGCCGATTGTCCTTGCAGTCATCAGCATAAGGACAGTAGCTCCTGAATATGAGTAACTCTTGGAAAAAATGCTTTTATCAAGAGCATCTGAAAATGTCCTCAACTCTAGATTTCCTAAATTGAAGCACAGATTTACGGAATGTCAGCACTGAAAGGGACTGGAGGGAGCAGTTCAACCTCCTCGTTTTATACATGGGACAAAAGTGGTTCAGTTATTACGAGAAGGTGACATTTTTGAGTACTGAAAAACAGAAGCTTATGTTGGCAACATAAGGAAAACACCAAAGAAAAAAACAATTTGGTGATTTAAACCTGCCAATTTTAAATTTAAGATTGCTAACTAATAGATTTAAATTTCCACTGAAATGTTGCTTGTTTGAAGGTGAAATTTGATTTTACCTTTCTCATTTTTATTTCTGTTGCTAGCACAATCTCCATTGGTTTAGAGAAGCAGACAGTGTGAATGAAGGTCAGGTCTTGGGAATGAGGCCGCCTGAGTTCAAATCCAACATGACAACGTAATAGCTGAGTGATTCTGGACACATTATTTAACTTCTCTGTCCCGTTGTTTCCTCAATTAAGGGATGGAAGGAAATTTAGTTGCTTCCTCCTATGATTGTAGTAAGGATTAATCTACTTAATGTATAGAACCTACTTATGTAGTACCTGGCACAAAGTAAATCGCATAAAGTGTTTGCAGCTATTATTATACTGCAGCTGCTTTTGCTAGCCAGACAAATCTAGAGAAGTCTTGATTTCTTCTCTTATTTTTAAATATAGTCATGTAAAGTAAAAAGTAAAAACTTTAAAAATTCAGTTAGGACAAATGAATGTGTAAAGCTCAACCAAGAAACACGTACTGGACACCTAGTACTTGCAGACACCTGTGAAACGTTTTGTCTGGCGTGGGCTCTCTACCGCCGTAGCTTCACCTCTCAAGTCTAAGGCAGGACATGCAGCTTTACAGCCTGCCATGGTTGGGTACCCAACTCCTGAGCTCAGGTTGTGGCGGATGAGTTTTTATTCACACTTGCATTTTCAAAAAGTATTATTAAAATGGACACTGCACATGTTTTGTTGTATGTACATTTGAAATTGTTAACAAAAACATGCAATTATGAGTAAGGAAGCAATATTTGAAAACTAATTTTTAGAAAAATTATCTTAAGCCTAGGAGTTAGTGACTGATCAAGAAAAAAATCATTTCATTGGAGTTATCTCTTGATTGTCTAAATTTCTTCTTCATTTTTTTTTAAATTAGGAAGAAGAACGTGTTCCTTTTACTGCCTGGGGGAAATGTATACGTGTAGTCCTATGTACAAGTGCTGTCTTATTCTGGGTAAGAGTCACAAAATTTAATATGGAATATTAAATGTTGAGGAAACTAAAATCTGAGCTGGAAACTATGTAATCCCATTTGTTTAAATCTGATCAGTGGTCCAGGACTTTGCAGTTCCTAGTGAAAAAACCAAATTGGAGGCATTAGAATTCTAAAATTTTTCAGTGGTAACAACTAAAAATGGCTAGAAATGGTCTTAAAAAAATAGGAACTACCAAAGAGAAGGCATAAAAGCTACTGAAAGATGTAAAAGCCTTAAACAAATGATTCTAGATCAAAAGACAATATTTCTAAAATATTTGAACTTAAATTAATTTTGAGTATATTATTAATAAAATCATAATAGTATTGTAATAATCAATAACATGAAGTTTTATTGGCTCAAAAATAGCCAGGTAGGACATGAAGCCCAGTATGGGCCCTGATATCAATAGTAAAATAACGTAAGTGAAGGGAGACCTAAATCAGCGGGATAAGTCAAAGTTATTCAACAAATAGTAACGGAACACTTGTTAGCTGTTTTGTAAAAAAATTAAAGGTTGACACAAATTATGAACCACGTACTATAATAAATTCCAGAAACCTTAAAAATAAATAACACCAAAAATAACTAGAAATAAATATTGATGGGTATATGGTCTCTAGCTGTAAAACAATTGTCTAAACTTAATAACAATGGGAGAAGCTTTAGAAGAAAATATTTAAAGATTTCCATACATCAAAAGCATCCTAAGTTTCAACAAAACACTAAAAGTAATGTTGTTAACAAACAGGGCAAAGAATTAATAACTTCAAACATAAGAAGTTGAGATCACTTCTAATTAACACCCAAGATCTCAGGACTTAGGAGGCAGAGAATATGAGTGCACATTCACAGAAGAAATAGCATCGTGGAAGATGTCAAACCTCAGTAGTAATTAGGTCAGTGCGTGTTAAAATGAGGTCCAGTGTTTCACCTCTCAGTTGGTAAGACTGAGTGTGGGAGAGGATGAAATGCAGGGATCAGTACTCTCATACCTAGTCTGTTAGAATTTTACACTGCTCTGGCCTTCTTGGAAAGCAGTGTGGCAGTACGGATCAAGAGTCAAATATATTCATATGCTTTTATCCACTAATTCAGATTTTAAAAACTTTTAATCAGGAAGTATTTCAAAACGGTAAGTGAAAGTCAGGAATTAGTCACAGACGTAAATATAACAGCCAAAATATTCTACTTCCAACTCTTTTTTTATTAATTTTTTACTGTTTATTTCCCTTTTGCCCTCCTCTGCTCAGTGCACCCCTCTCACCCCCAGTCACACCCCTCTTCGTTGTCCATGTCCATGGGTCATTCATACATGTTCTTTGACTAATCCCTTCCCCTCCTTCCACCATTCCCCGCTCCCTCCTCCATTCCCTCCTCCCATTATCAGTCTGTTCCATGTTTCCATGTCTCTAGTTATATTTTTGTCATTAGTTTATTTCGTTCATTAGATTCTAGCTATAATTGAGGTCATATGGTATTTGTCTTTCACCACCTGGATTATTTCACCTAGCATAAAACTTTCCAGTTCCATCCATGCTGTTGCAAAAGGTAGGACTTCCTTCTTTCTTTCTGCTGCGTAGTATTCCACTGTGTAAATGTACCACAGTTTTTTAATCCACTCATCTACTGATGGCCACTTGGGCTGTTTCCAGCACTTGGCTATTGTAAAGAGCACTGCCATGAACATAGGGGTGCCTAAGTTCTTTTGAATTGGTGTTTCAGGATTCTTACAGTATGTTCCCAGCCATGGAATTGCTGGATTGTAAGGCAGTTCCATGTTTAATTTTTTGAGGAAATTCTGTACTGCTTTCCACTGTGGCTGCACCAGTCTATAATCCCACCAACAGTGCACTAGGGTTCACTTTTCCCCACATCCTCACCAGCACTTGTTGTTTGTTGATTTATTAATGATGGCCATTCTGACAGGTGTGAGGTGGTATCTCATTGTGGTTTTAATTTGCATCTCTCTGATGGCTAGTGATGTTGAACGTATTTTTTCATATGTCTATGGGCCATCTGTATGTCCTCTTTGGAGAAGTGCCTATTCAGGTCCTTTGCCCATTTTAAAATTGGATTGTTCATTTTCCTGGTGTTGAATTGTATGAGTTCTTTATATATTGTGGAGATTAAACTCTTGTCTGATGTATCAGAGGCAAATATGTTCTCCCATAGAATCGGTTCCCTTTAATTTTGATGATGGTTTATTTAGTCGAGCAGAAACTTTTTAATTTGATGGAGTCCCATTTGTTTGCTTTTTCCTTTGTTTCATTTACCCTAGAAGATATATCAGCAAAAATATTGCTACATGGGACATCTGAAATTTAACTGCCTAAGTTTTCCCCTAGGACTTTTATAGTATCACAACTTACTGCATATTTAAGTCTTTTATCTATTTTGAGTTTATTCTGGTATATGGTGTAAGTGGGTGGTCTCATTTCATTTTTTTTGTATGTACCAGTCCAGTTCTCCCAACACCATTTATTGAAGAAATTGTCTTAACTCCATTGTAGACTCATGCCCTACTTCCAGCTCTTTATGCAGTAAAATATTGTGCAGCTGTGAAAAGGTGTGTCCATGAAAATACATCGTGGTACGTAAAAATGTTATGGTAGGTTTAAGGAAAAGATACAATTATTGAAATGATTTTGAATATACAAACTACGTAGTTCTGAAGGAATTGTGCCTATATTAGATAGTAGATACATTTTTTCCTATTTTTATTTTTAGTTCAGTGTCTTTCGATTGCGGGCAACAGAAAATCAATCAACAACAAAAAAGTGGGGGTGGGTGGGATTTATTGGTTCCTGTAACTGGAAACCCCGGTCTGAGATGTGGTGTAGGTCCAGGATAGACACTGTAGCCCGGGTGATGGCAAGGGCTGTGTCTTGTTCTGTCCTCACTCTGCATCCGGCGGTCTCCCAGTGTGGAGATTCTGGGCACCCTCCCATACGGTTGCAGCAGTCCCTATATCATAGCCCAGGAAGCCAAGCCAGGTCTCTTTTAACAGCTTCCCCTAAAAGAAGCTTCTCTTTCCCGTGGGCACTAGGCGGTGTCTCTTCACATCTCAATAGCTCGTAGTAGGTTATTTGTCAATTCTTGAGTCAGTTGCTGAGGCCAACAGGATGAGATACCTGTTCATCTCAAATGAATCAGGATCTACCACTGGAGCCCAGAGCAGGGCGGGTGATCTAGCCTGTACCACAGGACTGAAAATAAAGAGGTTAATTCCCTCAAAAGCAAAATCCAGGTCCTTTTCTAAGACTAAAAACAGATCCGGGCAGCAAAAGCAGCTCTTGTTCACTACAGGGTACTTTCAAATTTTCTATGATGAGCATATATTAGAAGTTACAAGAAAAGTATATTAAAGTTAGAGTGAGAAACAGATATGCAAGAATCTTGAGGAAGGAGAATGAAAAGCTTCCCTGACTCCTGTGAAGAAATAGTGAACCTATCAAGTGCCCTGAAGAAGTGTGGAAACATTGAGTTTGTAAAAGCTCTTGAATGAAGTAGAATTCATTTCAGAAACCAGCACCATGTAGAGGGCGGTACGTCTTTGGAGTCCTCGAGTGCGCCAGTTCTTTCACTTACTAGTTGCTTAATTTGGGCAAATCACTTAATCTCTGCGTGGCTCTGTTTCCTCATCTGTGCAAGGCATCCAGTACGCCCTGCCTCACAGGGCTGTAGATTTATGTGTGCTGAGGTGAATAGTAGGCATTTCAAGAATCTTAACTCTTATAATTAATAGCTTTAACAATTATTATGGTGATAACTTTTAAAAATACATAGAATTTAAAGGGTCTATATGTGTTATGCTGAGAGAGAAATACACATTTCTCAGCCTTATCTAACATTCTCACATACTGCACATATTTTTTTTAAAAAGTTTTCCTTTCACAAGTGTTAAACCTTAACTGTGAAGGAAAGGAGGTAATGAGAGAGATTAGAGGAGGAAGTGTAATGCCTTCTCTACAATTGATGGCTTAAAAGGTAAGAAAAACATCTTGTTAACACTGTAGTTGCCGTAGCCATGGCTGGTGTTCATATAATACTGTTCACACGCCTGGACTCAATGTTCTCAGTGTTTGCACTTGGAGCAGCTTGCTGAGTCTGGCCACAGCCCTGTTAATTAGTTGCTGTTATTACCACCCTGCCGCCCCCCCCCCCCCCCCCCCCCGCCCCGTGCTGTTGGTGAGGAAGTTGAAGCTCCCAAAGGTTGCATGACTTGTACCAGGCCCCACTGCTGGTGGCAGAGCTGGGCTCCAGTGCAGGAGCCTGTGCTGGTCACCCCTCCCTGGACTGCTCTCCACGGGGAACGCCAGCCTCCTCCTGTTACTGCAGACAGCACGACATGATTGGCTGGGTCCTGAAATTCACATTCTTGGTAGCTTTCTCTCTCATGGCACACAGGCAGTCAGACACAGTGAGTGCCTGCTTCTGGAGTATGTCCACGCGGTCGATGTAGGAAAAACACCTTTAAAGTGGGACCTTGAATGCGAGTTGTTCAGCAGCAGAGAAAACCTGCCTAGTGAGGAAGTGAAATCCTACCAACCACTTGCACGCCGTGGCTTCAGACAACCCCCGCCGGCACTGGGTCTGTGCAGTCAGGAGTGCAGTGGATTCGTGAAATGAATCTTGTGCAAATGCAGGTTACGAATAACTGCCAATTTAAGGTCTTAAGATACGAGTATGAAAGGCCTGTGAAGCTTTTATAAGCAGAGACCTGCTGCCATTCCCAGTAGCTGCCTTGGGGCACCTGTGCAGCTTCTGAACACGTCTCGTTCAGCATCTCCCTCGGTACAGTAACTAAGACAGAGGCTGGCACCTGCCAACCCCTGAACCAGTAATAGGTTCTCTGGTCGAATGACCCATACCCACTTAATGGAGCAAAAGCACCAATAATTCATAACCAAAATAATTTCATAATTGTAGAAGGATGTTTTCTCTGGTTCTGCTCTCACAAAGGCTTTTTCTTTCTACCAGAACAGCTGCTAGTTACCCCCTTTCTACCCCATCTGAAGATGTGCACTCTTGTCTTTTCCTTTTTTCTTTCTCATGGAACATGCATCTTCATTGTCTCGCAAGTCATTAACACTTTTCCGTAGCAGTACACATTTTCTTTCTTCTTTATTTGTATTGTTGACGCTATTACAGACGTCCCCGTCCCTCTCCCCACTTCCCCCACCTCCGTCCGCTTCCCCCCGGCCATCCCCACACTGCTGTCTGTGTCCACAGGTGAGACATGCGTGTCCTCTGTGGACCTTTCCTTCAAGCAGTTTTACATTCACAGACAACAGAGTTCCCCTACTCCCCTCACTCCCCACACACAGCTTCTCCCACTGCTGTCGTCTCACTGTAGCAGACGTGCACCCCTTTGTGACTTCCACCATTCCCTTTCCTCTCTTTGACATTGAACGTGCTTGATTTCCACCTCTCTTGTGGCCGTTCAGTGAGCTTTAACGTCACTTCACCCATGCACCATGTCCATTTAAAGCATGGGGCCAGTATTTCAGTGTAAAAACGTGCTTGTTGGTGCGTCTCATGCTGCTGTGCTTATGGTGTTCTCAGATCCTGCTGATCATCGCCTCAGTCATCGGCATCATCGTGTACAGGGTGTCGGTGTTCTTCACCCTCTCCAAGGAGTTGCGCCCGAGCGAGAACGGCACCGACCCCATCCAGAAGTACCTGACCCCACACCTGGCCACATCCATCACCGCCTCCGTCATCAACTTTGTCATCATCATGATCCTGAACATCATCTATGAAAAAGTGGCAATCATGATTACTGATTTTGGTAAGTTCCCACCAGAGCTGAGGTCATTCCTAGGACATTCGAGAACCTGGTAAAATTGGAGACTGTATCTTTCATGCATTTCAATTCCGGTATGTTACAATTGTTAGAAAATTTTAAGTGCAAATATATTTTCTCTAGCCCGTATGGGAAATGAATTATCTACAGCTCTGCATTTAGTACAAGGGACAAAGCAAAGACAATCATTAGAATACCCAAGCTTTGTATAAACAGATCAGTGCTGAATAATATTGTCAATTACATGACATCATGTACCCTATTGTTGAAAGAAAATAGTGTCTTTATTGCAAATAAGTGGAGTGGGGTCATGGTTCCAGTGGCCAGCATGTCCCTCTGTTGCTGAGAGGACAGGCAGTCTTGCTGTTACATGTCCTCCCCCATTCTGTTCATATTAATAAAGCTCTGTCCTCATCAGCTCTGGCTTTCGTAATAAATGTTGCTTCTCTCTGGCTTGTATCCCAGGCAGCTGCTTTGTGGCCAAGGAAGTGCCTCCCACACGCTGCATATGCCTGGGTCATTCTCCGAACGGCCTGCTCAGTGGTCATGTTCTGAGAATGGTCAGCCCAGTCTGAATTCTCAGTCAGGAGGCTGGCCTGTTTTGTCTCCCCCAAATGCTTCTAACAAGAAGCATTTGTTGCCCCTCGTTTGTTCTCTTCAACATCTACCCTCAAAAAGACAGGAGAAACCCATTCTTGCCCATTTGATAACATTGTGCTTGTAAATTTTAAGGAACAGTGACTATTTTTTGCCATGTGGGATAGTATTTATGGAGGAAAAGCTCTTATAACAATGTGTAAGCTTGAATTAACACAGTAGCTATATTAAGGAGCTCAAAACAACTTAAATGGAAACTGTGAATTGTATTTTTTAAGCATTTTAACGCATGTATGTATCAGTGTATTTGACTAGGATCTCATAGCTATTCAGTTTTTTAAACTTAATTTTCTTTGCTTCAACTACAGAACTCCCAAGGACCCAGACTGATTATGAGAACAGCCTCACCATGAAGATGTTCTTATTCCAGTTTGTGAACTACTACTCTTCGTGTTTCTACATCGCATTCTTTAAGGGCAAATTTGTAGGTCATCCCGGAGACCTAGTTTATTGGCTGGGAAAATACAGAAATGAAGAGGTACGAATACAGACTTGAATTCTCTTGACAATTTAAGCTTCTTTGTGCTTTCTCCCGGTTGCCCAGTGAACAGTTTCTTCTTTGTGCTTTCTCCAATTGTTTTTTAGTCTAAAAAGAGTATCAGGTAAATTAAAATTAGTGATTCTCTTTCATGTTAGCGCCATCTAAACTTTAAATGAGACGTCCTCTTTAATATTCCAGTGTGACCCAGGTGGCTGTCTCCTTGAACTGACGACGCAGCTGACAATAATCATGGGCGGAAAAGCAATCTGGAATAACATACAAGAGGTGCTACTTCCGTGAGTACCAGTTGTGTGACCTGGGAGACAGGACAGAGGGTAACACCGCCCACCTGTCCAAGTCATTTGCCTCCATGTCCACCTCTCAGGTGGAGTAGGCTCCGTGCTTGTGAAAGGCTCCACAGAAGGCGGTCCCACCGACAATGTAAACGAGGCTGTGTTTACCCCAAGTGAGCCCATCGCTACAAATGGTAGTAGCCCGAGCTTTGCCTTCCGATATTTCTGCTCCTGGTCTAGAATAGTTAAGCAGCGTTTTGAATGATCTTTCCCTTGTTTGAAAACTGGGAATGCGCAGCGTTAGCCGAATTAGAGAGGGACTCAGGTTCTCCGCGCTGCTGCTGCTTTGTGCGTAGGGGGCAGTTCCCCTCTAACTCTTTGTGCAAGCCTCTAACATGCCGAAGGGACGTTCCTTACTCTAGCTACCCAAGGCTGCACCCATCCCAAAAGTATGTAGGAAGGGGAGAGAAAAGCCTTGTAAGCCGGCAGCTGTGTTCAGGCCATTTAAGTATGTCCGAAGGAACATAGTGAAATGAATTTCACTGTAAACGTACCTTCTTCCACCGCAGCCCCACTCGGAGTCTGGGCGTGGATTTTTGGAGTCAGTGAAGCTCAGCACACCCAGCGCGGTTCTGTGGGGCCTGTCCCCCCTCCAGATCAGCATGTGGCATTCAGTCGGCCCTCTCAGCGCCAGTTGGGTGAATGCATGTATCATGTGCTGCAAATCCATAACATTAGTAAATTAATAGTTTGTTTGTTGGATTCAGACAACAAGCTCAGAGGTCTTGGGCCTTCTTAGCCTCATTTAGTATTTGAGGCATCCCTGGGGATTTTATTCTATACATACTTGACAAAAGGCTAGCACGATCTCTGCATGAAGCAACTCTGGGGAAATTAAGGCAAAATGTTAAAATAATTAAAATTAAATATCCAAAATGCCAACAGCATTGTCCTTTGGTCAAAATTTAGATAATGAATGGCTGCCATTTTCTTCCTTTATGTGTTTTCTATATTTCCCACAATGGGTATGCACTACTTTCAAGAAAAGTGAACTGTTATTTTGAGAAGGGATTTTTTACATGATTTGGTGAGAGGATGAAGCCGAGACCTATAGTAAGAGAACCCTCACTACTGGTCATGCTTGCTTTTTAAATTCAGGAACAGTAAACTCAGGACTGAAATGGATCCTGGTAGTAGAAGATGCTTGTGTTTAAAATTAGCACGTGGGAATACTGTAGAATATTCTAAAGAAATTGAGATTATCTGCAGTATGTGGATTAAATACAATAATGAAAATATAAAGAGAAGACGAGGTATAAAAGACTTCACACCGTGCTTCCAGGGGTGTCCAACCCATGGCCCAGGATGGCTCTGAATGTGGCCCAACACGAAATTGTGAATTGACTTAAAACCTTTTTTTCACTCATCAGTTTTTGTTAGTGTTTGTGTATTTAATATGTGGCCTAAGACAACTCTTCTTTCAGTGTGGCCCAGAGATGCCAAAAGGTTGGACACCCCTGCTACACCTAATAAGGACCTAGTGAAGGGCAACTCATTATGGTGCTGTTTTGCTAATATGCATGGTAAATCGCTAAGACAGTTATTTTGTAAGACCCGCTAGAGGGAAAGAGCTTTCAGCCTTGCCCAGGAGGTGTGGTGTCTGGTGTCTGCATTTTAAAAAATTTCTCTAGGCAGTTCTTATGTGCAGTTAAGATTGCTGTCCCTGCACTAGAATCATAGCCCAGCAGAAAAGCATAAAGACCAAGGACAATGGACTACAACCTAAGATTTCCTTCTACAGATCAGTGGTTCCATTCAGAAAGACTGAGCAAGAGGCTCAGAGTCTGTAGCTCAGGAAGGAAAGCTTTCTGTAGTTCAGAAAGACTTCCACATGACCTGTTCTGCATCCGGGAGCCCAGTATAGTACTTGAGGGAGGCGCAACTGGCGCCACCTGAATGGAACCTGAGGGTGGATGGAAGTTTCTCCCTGAATCCAAATTGTGATGGACTTGGGGCCCCAAAAGGAAAAAGCCTACTTCTCTGGGCCATGGAGAGGATTCAGCAAGAGGCTGAGGCTGGAAGTATAAGGCAGAGCAAAATGTAAACCAGTTGAAACCAGTGGTCTCGAATTTGGAGATCGTGAGGGTGATGGACATGTTTGGTCCTCGATGCCATCTGCATCACAAGACCCCACAAGCCCCCTGTAATATCCGTAAAACTCCAGATTCATGGACTTGACTGACTACAGAGCTTTGGGTTGAAGCCTAGGAGGTAGCACTAGCAGCTAGCGTTTTGCAGTATTCTTGCAAGTTCTGGAGTCAGACCCACCGATACAGATGGCCCTGAGCCAAGGTTCTACATAACTTCGGCCAGGATTAGTCAAAAAAATAATCTCATACAGTGGCGTTCAGTATGTGAGGAAGTGTGCTAAGTAAGTGTGCTTTCCCTGTTTTGAGTCATTTAATCCTGACAGCAACCCTGGGCAGTATAGGTTTCTTCATCCCATTGTATTTGAAGTTGACCAGAGTCAAACACTGAGTAAGCGATGAAGTGTGAATTCAGATTCAGGGGGTGTCTGAGTCCATATCCCTCTGCTTTCCACAGCCTCCCGCTACGTCCCTAATGTAGAAGAGACAGAAGTGGGGAAAGAGTGTGAAGCCAGTGGCATGTTGTGTTTAGACAACTCTCCCCTTAGTAGACCTTGGGGAGCGGTTGGCGTAAAGTTAATGCTGCGGCCAGTGGCGGTGGGAAACCCAGCCTGGTGAGCCAGTTGTGAGCTGGTCACGTCCGACACCACGTGTTCTGTGCGCGCACAATACCTACAACTGTCCGCACCGCAGTGTGAGGCCTTCTCATTTTCCGAATGGGAAATCCATGCAAACGTGCTGTTCCATCAGCCACAGTTGTGTCAGGTATTCGAGTCTGTAGTTGAAGTTGTTTGTTGTTGTGGCACCGCCTCTGATGAGCTCCACGAGGAAACCACAAGCCGCTGCTGCCCTAGGGACAACGGTCCTCCGTGCACGCCTCATGTCACTGCCAACTCCGATTGCTTTTCTGGACAAATTGCCATAAAAATGGGGGAAGCATTTATCTGGGCCACAAGACTTTGAGAAAGACAAAAACATAGCAGAAAAGAAGAGACAACAGACAGCCCTGCGGGCGCAGGACCCAGTAGATGGTGACTGAGAGGAAGCGTACGTGTCTCTGGCCCTTGACCTGCGCAGCGTAGGGTAGGGTCTTGGACCTGTCACCCCTCTGACGAACCAAGGTGCTTCGTCTGTACTGTTCTCCAAAGTAGGGTCCAGCACAAATAACACCCTTTTTAATTACAAAATCTTTTATCACAAAATCATAAGCGTGTGATTCTGTAACATAACAATATCACACCCAAGGACACCGTATGACATTTTAGGTGAAGTGTTCAAATTAAAACTCTGAATGATCACACCTGTATTGTTACCCTGCCAGCCACACTCAAGCAGGTGTTTCTTCTGCTGGACCCTGTGTTTTGGGGCAGGGGTCAGAAGTAAACAATTTAGTGTGAAATGCAAAATGAATTTATTGGGAAGATCATGTATTCAGCTTGAGATATCACTAAATACTTTTATGACCTTGGTCTGATAATGTTCTAATTTATAATTTCATCTTTTTGGCAGCTGGGTCAAGAATCTATTTGGACGCTATTGCACAGTTTCGGGCTCAGAAAAGATAGCCCCACGATGGGAACAGGACTACCATCTGCAACTCATGGGCAGACTGGGATTATTTTATGAATATCTTGAAATGAGTAAGTCATAAGTGAAATTGTAGGTGGCATATATTATATTGGGGCATGTTAAGGGTCCCAAAAGTCGTGATTATCAAGCCAAATAATTATTTAACATTGAAATGGGGCATGTTTTTCTCCACTAGATAATATGACACAATCAGGCTTTCAAATAAGGTGACTGTGTGTATCTTCGTCAGTGTTTATGTTGTACGCAGCTAAAGGTTTACTGCTGATGAAATGGAGTAGTCACTGAGGTGCATCTTCCCCGTTGCCTCTCAGAGCGTTCTAACCATGCTGTCGAAGAATGAACTCAGGACTATTATTAGAGGTGACTCAGCGTGAGCTGGAGGCCACACAGGCACAGCTGTTGGCCAGAACACTTGCGAACCAAGTCCTGTAAGAGCAAGCCTGAATAGAGAGCCTGTAGGAGGAGCACATTGCTTCTAGTCACAGGGGTGATCACAAGGCCCCCCACCTTCCACACCTGCCTTTGACAGCATCTCTCTTTCTTCTGGCCTCTTGAGTGACCTCATGACTAATCACTGGCTTGAATTCAGAACCATTTTGCTGGTCTGGAATTAAGATTTAGCACAGGTCTCCTCTTCCTTGATGATCTTTGTTCATGTGTGGAGTGTTTGCTTGGGCTCTGTTTCTCTTTTCAGTTGAACTTGATTTTGAGCTCTCAGTTGTCTTTAAGTTGTATCTACTTTAAGAGGTATCTCAAAGTCGATTTCCATGGGAAACACCATCTTTTCTATTATGGATGACACTCTTATCTAATAGAAAGCTAACAATGTACATGTTTTGTATCTGTGTCCTCTCAGTAACCATTGCATCGAATTACAGTTTTTTTTTTAAGCTTAGCAGAGTAGAAAAGGAGGCACAACATTTGGTTGACAGACCTTGCATTTATGCAAAGGGGTTTGTGTGTTTGCAGAGACACCCTTTTGTGTTTCCTGTTCACAAGTCTGCAGAGAGAGAGGGTGGCTTTTATTAAATCACATTCTATATATAAAATAATTGCTTTTAAAAATATACATTATACATGGAAACACATCTGCTTCCTTTGGTGACTGAAAGGTCCATCTTGTAGCTTCTTCAGTCAACAGTGCTTTGCAGCCTGGAGGCTGATTTGAATTTCCTTTTTGCTTGTGTTATGTTTTGCAACCAGGTTCAGTTAACAGTGTAGCTGCTGTACATAGCGCAGAGGTTGTATGTATTGTTTATTTTCAAAAGAACTTTCGAGATAATTGCCTGTTAGTTTAAAATAGTCATAATTATAAATATTTCTTACGGAGCTATTATCAGCATTAGTAATAGCATTCTGGGGCAGAATATCATTTGTTATTTTAGCACCAAAAAAACTTGGGAAAAGAAGTTATTTTCCTGTAGTTGATTAGTCAAAACAATGACATTGAGAGGAAAAGTTATGTGGTTGTGTTTTGGGGAGAAGTTGATCTGACTTTTAGAGGTTCCTAGTCTCATTAAAATAATTTCCAACTAAGTAATTCAGCCTCCCCCTACCTTATAAGAAGAGGTGGGCTAACAAGTGTTATAAACAGATCTTTTTAGATTTATTGTTATTTTCCTATTATCCAAATAATACCTAATGAATTAGAATAATCAGTCAACTTCTAAGAGTAGGCAGTCTGTTATTCTATATCAACTCCAGAATGAAATCTTTTTGTTGTTGTTGTTCTTTTAGTTTGTGATAGGATTTCCAAGTGCCTTTTGAATTATTTTTGTTTTCTAAAATAAATAATATAGGGTGTCTTTGGGGGTGGTCCACCACCCGTTTCTCCTCTCTTTCCATTTTCCCACATCCATTCGATGCCACCATCTCCCTTTTTAATTATGAAGAGAAGCCTCTTCCAACAAACAGCCCTGGCACTGCTCCCCTCCCTCTGCTTAGGCCCTGCTCCCGGCCACCCGCTCTGTTCCCCTCTGCCAGAAATTCCTTTCTTCTTTTCTATTCGAGGAATTCCTGCCAGGCCTCAGCAGTAACCCTCAACTTTTCACGCAGACTAGCTGCTCTTTTCTCCAGGTGTCCCCCCGACTCCTGTGTCGGTGCTGCATGCTCGTGTGCGCGCCTCTCTCCCTGGCTGCACTGGTCCTACTGGGTGGGGGGGCGCGGAGCTAGCGACGCCTTTGCATCTTTCAGTCCTCAGCTGGAGCTCCACTGCCTGGACCTGGCCCTCATAAATACTTATCTGAGTGACTCCAGCTTGGAGTTTCAACACACACACACCACTGTGAGTTGAATTTACATTAAGATTGCCCCAGCCACCCCCACCAAGTTCCGTATGGCGTGCGTGGCATATGTTTGGGGGGAGAATTTTTGAGTGAAATTTCTTTTTATTTAGCAAATTCCCCACCATCCTTTGAGATGGTTAGAAAAACCCTGGGGTGTTAACCAAAGCTGCCTCCCCAAATGTATGGTCCTGACTTCAGAAATCTCAGGCATGAGGCATAAGAGAAATAGTCCATCCGTCTTAAAATCCAGAGGCTGTAAGATAGCATTTTGTGCACGGAGCACCGCATGGCACAGACACCAGCATCTGGGGGACTCGGAGAGGTGCCCCAGATGAAATGCAGGAAAGTGATGGAGTAGCCCTCCTCGACCTTACCTTCCCCTATCCCTTAGTTTTTAAAAATCTGCTACAACAACGACCTCTATCTGTCATTTTCTCCGTTTGATTTCCTGCACTGTCTGCTTGCACCACCCTCTTTCCTTTCCTCTCTCTGCAGGACCACCTTCCCCGCTCCCTCACCTCGGCTCCCTTTCCACCCACCACCTACACTGACACCTCCTCGTCTTTGCAGGATGGGCTTTCCAAAGTAGAAAAAACACTGTAGCTAGGGAGTTTTTTTTTGTTTTTTTTTTTTAAAGCTCATTTATATATAAATGTTTATTTTTATGTTTATATACATACGCACAGAGAGATATACACAGAGATACGCACATACCCGTTGGCTTTTTAAAATTTAAGGTAAACGAAAAGCAAGGGGAAAACCATTCCAGAGAAGGAAATGTTCAGCTGCATCCAAAGCTGCCTGGTGATCAAACAAGAGCTGAAATGTCCCGTGGCCCTGCATTACACAGCCGCTGGCAGAGTGAGCAGGGGGAGTCTTGCTCGGCGCTGTGCGAGGGCTGCCGATGGATGGGAGACGCCCCGGAGGCTCCTCAGGGAGCCTGACTCGCAGGGGAAGGAGCAAGCATGGCGCAGGTCATGAAGGCGTTCCGGCGAGGGATATTTTTATTTTTCCGATGGGTGCTTTTTGCCTTGCTGAATTGAATTCATAGGTCCTTCCTTTCTTGTGTCCTTGCTTGCTTTCAAAAGTTGTTTAGAAAGTTCTTACTTGACTACCAGAACAGATTCTACCATCTGGAATTTATTTCACTGTCAAAAGTGAGGGCTCCATACTTGAATCTACTGATTGGAAGTATCACTGTTACAATGCATGAAAATCCGCATCTCTTCTTGAAATCTGTTCTGTTTAATTCATACTCTCTATTAATGCACCTGCTAGAAACTGTGTCAATTGTCACAGCATAATAATATATACGTTGATATATCATAGAGCTGGTCCCATTTTATTGTTTTTCAGAATGTCCCTAATCTTGTCAGTTCATACATCCCTTGTCATTATTGTACTTGTGTATATTTATTGAAGAATTTTAGTATCACCTTTTAGCTTTTTTTTCTTAAATTCATTTGGGATTATTAACTACCTTTGCCTTAAAATATAAATTAGAATTTGAGAGAAAAAATTTGGTATGTCCCCAAAGTTGAGTCTGCTCAAACCATCCACCATTTATTCATTCAGCATTGTTTTACTTTAAGTCATCATTAACAGTCTTAACATCTCTCACTGATGTATTTCTAAATAGTCTGTGCCTTTGTTGTCATTATAAATGGTATCTTTCCTTTTTTCGATTTTTAGCTGAGTTTATTGCTAATCTAGTTCTAATTTCTGGCTTCTCTTGAATAGTGAGGTCTGACAGCAGCAAGTGGCCCCTCTAATTAAGATGCGCACTCACCAGCCTGCCACAGTGGACTGCACCCGCCCCTGGCCCTGGAGGTAGATGAGCTCTTGTAGGGTCGGATGAGTCGTAGATACAGATAGTGATGTCACTGCTTGATGCCATGCTGCTGACTCGATGACATCGCCAACTCTGGTCCTTGCTTATCTGATTTCCCCGAATATGACCACACCTGTCTGCTCTTCTATAACACATCCTGGCCTCTGAGACCAGAAGCAATTTCCAGCTCCTCCTACCCAGCCACCCCTCCACCGTCTTGCTTTTCCTGGCTGGCTCGGGCCTGCCCCACCCCTAAGCAGTGGCCCTAAAAGCTGTACATTTTCCTCTCATCCACAGCTTTAGTTACATACCTGTACTTGTTTAAAGGTCTGCCAGTTTGGAGGGAAGGGTCTCAAACTGAAAAGTATAATATAGTACACACATCACATATACTAGGAGAAGAAACTGCTAAGCCACCATTCAAATGCTGACTTAGCGTGACCACATGGACTACAACAGCTTTAAGATCCAGACTCCTAAAGGAGGGTTATATTTTTACTTAAGACCCTTCTATCATGTGCATGTCTGATGTGTAGTAACGCCTCCAGTTCCCTGAGTGTGCTTTGCTTGCTCATGTGCCCAGTTTCAGTGTATTTCCTCAACATTCTCTAAGTGTAGTTTTCCCAAAGGTGCATGTCTTACGTCTTTTTAACTTGATACTTCCACAGTATTTTCTTTTTTTAATCCTAAATCACAAATCATCTTCCAATATTCTATTATTTCAACATGGAGAATGAATATATGCTTTGAGTGTCCCAAGTACTTTACCAGCAAATACCTTTGGCTAATTGTTTTTAAATATATTATCTCTATTAAGTGTATATATGTAAAAAAGTCATAATTCATCTTTTTCCTAGAGATCTCAGCGTATTTGTGTTTTGTTTGAATTCTTTCACTGTTGAACATTTTTAGTGCTGTAGATGTCTGTTCTCTGTGGGGGTTTGCTGTGTGCCTTCCTCTTCCTGTGTGAGAGCGAAGGAAAATGTGCTGTCTTCTCATCCACCCACCACTCCATGATGTGTGTCCATTTCATTGACAGTTATTCAGTTTGGGTTTGTCACCTTATTTGTGGCCTCTTTTCCACTGGCCCCCCTCTTGGCACTGGTGAACAATATATTGGAAATAAGAGTGGACGCGTGGAAAATGACTACCCAGTATAGACGCATGGTGCCAGAAAAAGCCCAGGACATCGGAGCGTGGCAGCCCATCATGCAAGGAATAGCAATTCTGGCTGTGGTGACCAATGTGAGTAGAACTGAGGCTTCACAGGGTGAACACCTGGAAAAGGCCGGCAGGGCATTAGCCTTGCTACCTGAGGAATCAGATGTTTGGGATTCCTGAAAACGGGAGAAAGGTGTCAAGACTCTCATCTGTATAAACAACATGGTTGTACTACTTGTATTTGTTTGTTTATAATCATTACTCGTGACCTCTTACAGAGGCAGTTAAGAAGAGTAACCATTATATTATTGTTGCACGTTTGCTCCAGTTAGTAACAAGAGTAGGTCCTGACTTTTAATCCTCACATGACTGTAAAAGGCGTTATCCAAGAGGGCTTTTCTACTGGAGATAGAAATCGATCCCTTTAGGGTGTGAGGACCCTGAAAGGACAGCTATCATCATTCCAGCATGTTTTAGCATCTATACCAGATTATCAGCTTAACATATTAACTATTTGGTGATGAGGTATAAATACTTTATGCATTTGCAGCCAGTATTACCTTCCTTATCTCCTAGGGCAGGGGTTCTTTAAGGAGGTGGGTTTAGGGAGGGTCTCATCTCTTGTCCCTACTCCCCACCCCTTAATTCACTGCTAGCCACTCTGGTTATTAGCTGCGCAGCCTCATGCCCTGGGTGCATCCCAGCTGTGAGGGAACAGAACTCAGTTGTTCACTGACTGTACTGATTGTGGACCTGCCCAAACAGTCATTCTCTTTTTCTCCCCCAGCCAACAGGGAGCTAGCTCTCAGGTGGACCAGCTCCTGTGCCAGCTCATCAGGGCGCCTCCTGCCCTCGCAGTACCGTAACCACCAGGGATGCTTCTTCCCTTATTGCACTCCTAGGCCACAGTTCCCAACAGCATCATATCCCAGTTCTACTTCTTCACCAAGCCCTGAGTCCCTAGCCTTTTCCCCCAAGCACGTGCCAAAACAGAAGAGAATCCGGCAGAGCCCATGAGTCAGGTTCCGGGATGGGGAGGCTGCTGAGTGCTGCCAACTCTGGGGTCAGCTGGGGGTGCCAGCATCCCGCTGCACGACCGTGGCCAGGCCTTAACACACAGAGCTCATTTCGTCATTTGTGCATTGATGAATTCTCCATCACGCACTTTGAGAATATCATGTACCACAAAGGGTGATTAGGGAATCCAGTGAGCTAATGCGGGAAAGCACAGAGCCTGGCCCTCATGGGATGTTAGCTGCCGCTGCC
This sequence comes from Glossophaga mutica, assembly GCA_039655065.1. Classification (NCBI taxonomy): domain Eukaryota; kingdom Metazoa; phylum Chordata; class Mammalia; order Chiroptera; family Phyllostomidae; genus Glossophaga; species Glossophaga mutica. The sequence goes on from CM077304.1 coordinate 46,463,530, forward strand.
TATCCTCTTGGTCAGTCGCCATCGTCAGCAGTGACTGTGTCGGCTTTGACAGGTGTCTAAACTAAGGCACAAGAATTTCACAGTGTGTCACTGTCTGGACGATGGTTGGTTACGGCTTTACACAGTAAAGCAAGTTATCTGGAACCCAGCTATCACCCCAAGAACCCTCAATTTATCTGAATTCCACGTCATTCCTCCTCTTTTGGAGAAAGTTCCAGATCACACACAAAAAGCAACTGTTAGGTTATATCAGTTTCCATTCATCCAGATAGCCCACACCTTCAGCATCCACTGTGCTGCAAAATGAAGACTGATATTTAGAAATATGTCAGTGAGGCCTTTCCAGTTCCACAGGCATAAGAGAATGAGTCTGTCATGTCCAATATGCTGTACAACACTAAGTGTGGCAGGAACGTGGACTTGGGCGCTGTAGGAAGATTTTCAGCAACAAGGTTTGAAACTAAAAGAGTTTTTGTCTGACCTTCAGCTAACCAGAAAATTCAATTGAGTCATACTCCCTATTCCTCAAGCGTCTGGTTTGATTGTGTTAGGCACCTTTCCCTAGTATCCGCAGCCTGGCTCCACTCCATTAGCACAGATGGAGTGTCGGCAGTGTTGCCAGGGCTGCTGTGTGTGTGTGTGTCTGAGGGTGTGCACACACAGGCGCACACGTGCCCGCTCGCTGGTGCCGCTGCGCTGCCTCTTACCCAAGTAAACGAGGCCTCGTTTTCTTATACGTGGACATTGTCCCCTCGCCTGCCTACTGTGTGCCTCCCCCGTCCAATGGGCACTGCGAAGGCTCCCTTTCCGCAATGGGAGCACTTCGAACTGTAGGGAGAAGGGAGTAGCTTCCAGGGATGAGAACACACAGTAAGCAGGAGTCTGGTTTACAGTCATTCATTTTAAAGCTGCTAGTTCAATAATAAGCTGAATTGACATTATTGTACCATGCCAGAGCATCAGCCATTGAAGACCAATTTTAATTTATTTCGATATAAATGGAAAATGGTGTTTGGAACAGCATGGGAAATGAAGCACACTGAATTTATTTGTACTCTTGCAGCATGTCTCAAAGCAGCTCAATTCAGGAGGAAAGAGTATCTTGTCAGAAGATAATAGAATTAACTTCCTTGTCAGAATTTTTGTAGCTTCCTAAAGCACATCTGGTGATTCTATAAAAAGCTATCGTTGAGTAAATTAACAAAAAATGTTAATCTGTTGAAATCTGGAAAAAATATTCTTGTATTACAGCACCCCCCGCCCACCCATCACTGACAGGCACGCACACACACACAGATATTTCATGGCAGAGGAAATGGGGAAGCTAGTTCTATAGGGGATATCTTGCAATAGAAAAGCCTCTTAGTTGTTTTTCTTGCTCTGCCTGAGATATTGTTTGTTGGCTTGTGGTCTCACTGTTTCTATCCCATATGTTCAGCAGAATACTATTAAAAACCATATTGTGCCAAAAAGATGTCTGTTCTTCTGCTTCAATAAATGACTAAATCAGTGAGCTTTGTTTATTCACATAGAATTTAGACTGAAATACACTCTTTCTTCCTGTACACCAGTTTCACGCATTGGAAAGATTAAAGCCAAACCCAAAAATTCTTAGAGAGAATTCATGTGACGTGTAATGATTTACAGCCGAACGGATGGCTGCGTAGTTTAGACCCAGGTTTAGGTCTGACCCGCATTTATTCCCTTAATCTGGAAACACATTAAACTTCGTTACTTGATAATTTATGATGTTCATAACTTTATCCGTTTAAACTTTTGAAAGTGTAGAGGCTTAGATACTAGATCTAACAATACAGACATCATTGCTTGATTATGTGAATGGAGCAACCCCAAATATTTTTTATTGCTATGTACCTTTTAACAAAATTTACAGGTTATTGCTCTTTAACTAAGCAGCATACACAAGTATACACTGACAGTTTAAAATAAACCAGGCTATAGGCTGACTTGTCTAAACAAGTGTGTAGAGCCCTGGCTGGTGTGGCTCAGTGGACTGAGCACTGGCCTGCGAACCAAAGGGTCGCCAGTTCCATTCCCAGTCAGGCATTTGCCTGGGCTATGGTCCAGGTCCCCAGTAGGGGATGTGCAAGAGGCAACCACACACTGATGTTTTTCCCTCTTTTCCCCTCTATTTTTTTAAAGAGTTAATTTATTTTTAAAGTGTGTAGATTCTATAAAGTAAAAAGTATGAATTTATAGGCTATTATTAACTTAGATCAAGGAAAATGCATTTTATGCAGTTTATAGTCTAAAGTGGCAAATGATTAAAAATCAGTTTTGTATTAACTATTTAAAAAGGAATTATATAAAGCCAAATTATTTTTGGAATATTGATTTTGGTATTATATATACAAAAGGGTCTTCTACATTGAAATCATAAAAGATTTAAATTATATTGACTAGAGCTCTAAGGTTGATTGAATTTTGTTATATTCTAATTTTTTTAAATAAAATTATATACATTGTATGCAAACAACTCTTGAATTATCTACAATACCAGAATCCACAATTATTCTTACTGAAGAAACATAACAGATTGCTTTTGAACTGCAGAAAGACTTCTAGATATTTCTTAGAATTGAAGACCAAATGGAAAGTATTCTACTTTCAAGCAGCTGCTCAAAGATTCTAGGATAGTCACTGTCTGTATCCATTTGTTATAGTTAGGAAAGAATTAAGATTTCTGAATCTTTAATTTTAAAAACAACCAACTGACGAAAATGTGACTCTGGCCTGTTCGCTGACATAGCTGTAAAGGCACTAATTTAATGCCCCTCTCTGGTTTTCCTCCCAACACAGGCCATGATTATTGCTTTCACGTCGGACATGATCCCCCGCCTGGTGTACTACTGGTCCTTCTCGGTCCCTCCCTATGGGACCCACGCCCACCATACCATGGAGGGGTACATCAACAACTCTCTCTCCATCTTCAATGTCGCAGACTTCCAAAACAGAAGCTTGGAAAACCCATACTCTAGGCGTGGCAACTATACCACATGCAGGCAAGTTCCACTTAGGTGTTTAGGAGAAAAGTCTTAGAAATGAGGAGACTCCAAGAATTCCAAAAAGCAAAATAATTCATTTGTTAAGGCTGTGTTATTCAAGCACAACCTGACAACATTGAGTGATGACAAACTAGCACCCTCAGTTACCAAAGAAATGCGAATACCTCTGTCTACCCACCGAAGCATTCTGCAGTGATTTTAATAGCTGGTTATATCAGCTGTGGACAGTATACTTGAACTAAATTGCCAGCTGATGAAGTTTGTTGACAATAGGTCGAGTGTTTTTGTTCACTCAGAGTCTTAAACCTAAAGGAGGATTTAAAATTTATTTAGTTCCACTCTTCAAAGCGTTCTTTGATTCAGATTCCTAACAACATAACCAAGAAACCAGAAATAAGCCCCAAATAAATGTTTCAAAGTTACACATTGTAGAGCCTCTTTAGAATTCCATACTGAATCTGCTTTATATAACTCCCAAGAGTAATTACACTCTTCTAGGTCTAATAGGTTACAGGAAGAAAATGGGAGATATGCTACCTGAGGGAGAGACACTAACAGCAGTAGCTCATGACATCTGACAACAAGGAAATTAGCGAGAAAATTTTAACAAGTAGATAGTATTCTCCATAGGGGAGAGAGCCCCAAGTGAGCCCTGATGACACCATTATATAAATTTATAAACATGTTTCTGAAAATACACTCAATTGTTTTAGCTGTACTCTTGAGAAAGCAAGGATAAAACTCTGGCAAAAAAATTTTAAGATTCCCTTGTTTTCTTTTTACAAAGATGAAATCTGTCATTACCATCATTTTCCTATTGCATGTTAAGTTTTACTGGAATAGTATTTCAGGGTTTTGTTACCCTGAATTAAACTCTTGGAGATCATTTATGTGATGTCCAATTTTAAGAAAAATCATTGTATGAAATATGACCTGTCTTTTAATGAGCCCCTTTTTTACAGAATTTGATCAAAAAGAATGATCTCCTGATCTGCCTCCGTTTCATCCCCAGGTATCGTGATTTCCGGAACCCTCCTGGACACCCGCAGGAATATAAACACAACATCTACTATTGGCATGTGATCGCCGCCAAGCTGGCTTTTATCATTGTCATGGAGGTAGGAGAAGTGTACATACTTTGAAATAGTTCGTAAAGCAGTGTATTTGCATACCTTTTATCAGCTTTATGCATTGCCAGCCCTAACTTAAAATGTACAATACGTTCTTATCTCATGCTAATAATTACTTTAGGACATTTATTAATTAAATTTGACCTGAGAATACCCATAAAGCTTGCATTAATTAAACAGAGTTGCTTATCTGCTTTAAAAGTTAAAGGCATGTTGTGTGATAAAGGGATCCTGTTCTTTCCAGTTTTGTATTAATTGTTGGTAGTCGGGGCGCTGGGCTACATGTTAGGCAGAGAAGGACTTTATTCAAAATTGAGAAACTTATTGCTCTCATAGTATTATTTTTATTGATTTTCATAATAAACCTTTTTATATTTTTTATATTCCTAAAACATATAAAAGTACTCCTGAAGTACAGTATCTGGTACACAGCAAGAGTCACTGGTTATATTCGGACAGATAATTACCAAAGTGCTTAGACTGCTTTTGAGGTCATGCTAGACTAGATCCTGTGAGGGCGATCACACTATAAAACATTTAGAATCAGCTTAAAACATAGTTTCCTTTGCATTTTTGAGCTCACTAAAAGGGAGGAGAATCTACGAAGAGGAAAGAGAGAAACAGGTGATGAGCTAAAATGAAGTGGTGGGCCTCAGGCACTGCTGGAGTTCAGGAGCGCTTGGAGAACAAGTGCTGTTAACAGTGTCTCCCGCAAAAATCTCAGGGAGACCAGGATGAGGGGGTGGAAGCAGGCGGAAGAGCTGAGCTTGAGACTCTAGGATTCAGCTAGGGGTCCCGAAAAAACATCTCAGGCAGAAGTAAACGTATCTCTTCTTTGGAGAAAGGTGTCCTCAATGTAGATCCCAGATGTTTCTCAAATTGAAATCATCAAAAACAAGCAGGCATTCCAGTCACTATGGCAACAGATGTAAATGCAGTAGTCTCCTCCCCACAACCACTTCAAAACTATAACTAAAACTACAGAACAACCATCACTGGGGACCACCTGAAGTCTAGCTGAACAGAAGTCCTATAACTAGAGCTGCAGAGAAAAGGCCTCCGTGAGGCTGGTAGGAGGGGCAGAGACATGGAATCCGCTGGTCCTGCACCCATGTGCAGCAGATAAAAATAAGGAGGAATACCTCAACTGTGAAACTCTGAGGAGCCAGGGATGCCAGTCCCACACTGGGCATCCCTGTCCAGTGTTCCAGTGCCAGGTAGAGAAGTCCCCAAAACTTTCGGCTGTAAAAACCAGCAGGGATTGTGGCTGAGTGACATGGAGGGCTGCTCGTCTCAAGCGTGTCTCTTAATGGGCGAACATGAACTCACTTGCTTTGAGATCCAGCACTGGGGAAATAGCTCAAAGGCATCAAAGACATACCCAGAGGAACTGAATTGTCTAGCATCAGGGCAAGAGCTGAAAGGCAGCTGTCTCCCAAACTGAATTGTTAACAAAAGCCACCATGCCTTTGCTGAGCCCACCCCGCCTCAGGTGCAGACTGATGACTGATGCCATGAGTTTCCATGAACCTGGCTAACACTGTTCCTCTCTGCTGACTCCCTGAGACCTACCCCCACCCCATTGTCAGCCCCGCCCTGCCCCCAGACTGAGTCTAGTGGCTTTTCCATACAAGTGGCCTGTTTTGGTTCACGCTGCAAACTTTCCTAAAATCTCTTAAAGCTTCACAAATCCCAAATAAGTAGCACCTGGCCTCGGTGTACCCCATACATACATTGTGCTAAGTGGCCCTGGGCACAAGCAGCAGTTGACTTTGGCTTGCACCCTCCCAAGAGACCGCAGAAGCAACACACCCCATGGCCAGCCTCAGATGACACCAGAACACCACCCATCCACCTCCACAGATGACACACTTAAAAGTCAGACCCTGCAGGCACCAGAACCCCACTAAAGTGAATCCTGGTATGTAGGGTCGGCCCCCGCACAACAGCTCCTCTACTGTAGTCACGGCCGGTCCTTACAACCAGTCAGCCTGGAGGTTAGTCCATCCAAAGAGCAGACAAGGCTCACCTACAACAGGAGGGTGCACACAACCCCACAAGGAACACACCCAGGTCAGGTTACAAGGGAGACTGTGCCCCATAGGACCCCAACTACATAAGGCCACTCTACCAAGATGGGGAGATGTAACAGCTCTACCTAATACATAGAAAAAAAATGCGGGGAGTCAGCCAAAATGAGGAGACAAAAAAAAAAATATGCCCCAAATGATAGAACAGGAGATAGTTCCAGAAAAAGAACTAAATGAAATGGAGGCAAGCAATCTACCTTACACAGAATTTAAAACAATGGCCACAAGAATGCTCAAGGAATGTAGTGAGAACTTACACAGCATAAAAGAGGACATAGAAACCACCAAAAATAACCAGTCAGAAATGAAGAATATAATAACTACAATGAAGAATACATTAGAGGAAATCAAAAGTAGAATACATGAAGCAGAGGTTTGATTCAGTGATTTGGAAGATAAGGTAGCGGAAAACACCCAATCTGAATAGCAAAAAGAAAAAAGAATCTAAAAAATAAGGATACTTTAAGGAGCCTCTGTGACAACATCAAGCACACCAACATTCACATCAGGGTGCCAGAAGAAGAGAAAGAGCAAGGAATTGAAAACCCATTTGAAGTAATAATGACAGAAAACTTCCCTAATCTGGTGAAGAAAATAGACAAGCCCAGGAAGCGCAGAGGGTCTCAACAAGATGAACCCATAGAGGCCCACACCAAGACACATCATAATTAAAATGCCAGTGGTTAAAGACAGAGAAAGAATCTTAAAATGAGCAAGAGAAAAGCAGTTAGGTTACCTACAAGGGCGCTCCCAGAAGACTGTCAGCTGATTTCTCAACAGAAACTGCAGGCTATAGAGATGGCATGAGAATCAGAGTTGTTCATAAGATACTCAAGACATCCTTGCATGAGGAAAAGCAAGGACCTACCACCAAGATTACACAGCAAAACTACCATTTTGATTGAAGGACAAACAAAGAGCTTCCTAAACAAGGAAAAACTAAAGGAGTTCACCATTAACAAATCATTATTTAAAAGAAAAAAAAAACTTAAAGTGACTTCTTTAAGTGAAAGAAGAAAACAAGATAAACTATGAGTAATAGAATGGTCATAACTTCATATCTATCAACAACTACTTTAAACATAAATGGATTGAATGTTCCAATCAAAAGACATACAGTGGCTGAACAAATAACCAAATAAGACCCTCACATATGCTGCCTACAAGAGACTCACTTCAGTTCATAAGACACACACAAAGCCTGAAAATACAGGAATGGAAAAAAGATACTTCATTTATGTCCTTTGCTTTAGGGGACATATCAGTAAAAATGTTGCTGCGTGGAATATTTGAGATTTTTCTGCCTATGTTCTCCTCTAGGACTTTAATGGTGTCATGGCTTATATTTAAATCTTTTATCCACCTTGAATTTATTTTTGTGTATGGTGTAAGTAAATAAGTGGATCAAAAAACTGTGATATATTTCCACAGTGGAATGCTATGCAGCAGAAAGAAAGAAGGAGCTCCTACCCTTTGCAACAGCATGGATGGAACTGGAGAGTATCATGCTAAGTGAAATAAGCCAGGCAGTGAAAGACAAATACCATATGATCTCACCTTTAACAGGAACCTAATCAACAAAACTAATCAACAAAACAAACAAACAAGCATAATATAACCAAAGACACTGAAATTGAGAACAGGCTGACAGTCACTAGAGGGGAGAGGGGAGGGAATTTCAGGGGAAAAGGGGAAAGTTTACAGGAACAAGTATAAAGGACACATGGACAAAATCTATGGGGGGTGGAAATGGGAGGGAGGTGGGGAGGGCTGGGGAGGTGGGCTGGGGTGGGAGTAAAAGACAGAAAACTGTACAAGATCAACAATTAAAATAAACCTTAAAAAAATATATTTCATGACCATGGAAACAAAATGCTGAGGTAGCAATACTTGTACCATGCAAATTAGACTTTAAAACAGAGGCTATAACAAAAGAGAAAGAAGGACCCAGCAATTTCACTTATCGGTATTTATCTGAAGAAACCCAAAATGCTAAATCTCAAAAACATGAGCATTCATATGTTTATTGCAGCCTTATTTATAATAGCCAAGGTATAGCAGCAACCTAAGGGTCCATCAGTAGATGAGTGGATAAAGAAGTGGTATATATGGACAATGGACTATGAGTCAGCCATAAAAAAGAATGAAATTTTGCCATCTGCAAAAATATGGACAGACCTAGAGTATAGGTGGCAGACACAAGGCCCACAGGCAGAATCTGGCCCTCCACCTTGTCTCTACCTGGCGGCAGCGCCAAGCTCTCATTTAACTGTTAAGGAGCAGTTACATTTATACAGTCCTAAAATTACATTCGGCCCTTTGAAGGCAACCATGAGACTGATGTGGCCCCCGGTGAAAATGAGTTTCACAGCCCTGACCTAGAGGTTATTTTGCTGAGTGAAATAAGTCAAACAGAGGAAGATATATGCCATATGATTTCACTTATATGTAGAATCTAAAAAAACAAAACAAACAAGTAGAACAGAAAGACACATAGATACAGAGAATATTTTGATGGTTGCCAGATGGGAGGGTGAAAAAGGTGAAGGGATTGAGTCCAAACTGGTGGCTACCAGAAGTCATGGGGATGTAAAGTACAGCACTGGGAGTATAGCAAATAATGTTGTAAAACTATGTGTGGTGTCCAGTGGGTACTAGATTTATCAGAGTGATTATGTTATATAAATGTCTAATCAATGTTGTGCACCTGAAACTAATATAATATTGTATGTCAAATGTAACTGAAAATTTTAAAAAATATTTAAAGAAAATAATGCATCTCTACAAGAAGAGAAAAAAGACAAAAAGCAAAATAAAAAATTAATAATTATTGGAAATAGAAAAAGACGTAAGGTTCAGCAAAAAAACTGATTTAAACCATTAATAACTTAAAAGTTTGAATTACAGATAAGGAATATAAGTTAACTGTACATGAAAATGTTTAAAGCAAATAAACAACATAGTTAAAAATGATCAAACACGAAGAAACTAAAAAAATAACTGCATTTTTTCAAAAATAATTCCATAGAACTTTTAATAAAAATATATAGTGGTTGAAATGAGAAATTAACATAAAGATTAAACAGAAGTTTAGGCAAATCAGAAGAAAGAATTAGTGAACTGGAAAATAGGTCTGAACAAAATTACCCCTAACACGTGGCAGGGAGATAAGAAAATGGAAACTATGAAAGAGAAATTAAGCAATACGGAAGATAAAATGAAAAGAGCAAACTTTCAAAAAAATCGTAGGAGGAAAAAAATGGATAGTGGAGGAGAGGCAATATTCAAAGAGTTAATGACTAAAATTTTTTTAGAACAAATGAAAGACATCTGTTCACAGAACAGAAGGCAAAAAAAAAAAAATACTGAGCAGAACAGATAAAGAAATTCACACTGACGCTCATTGTAAAGAAAATGGAGCGCACCAAACTTAAGATCTTAAATGTAACAACAAATAGATGACTGATGAAGAAAATTAGAATGGAAGAATGCTTTTTAACAGCAACATGGAAGCCATAAAATAATCTAATATCTTCAAAATGCTAATAGTCACTATAAATCTAGAATTAAGTGAAACTTTGAGTAATTGAAAAATCTTTCTGCAGTGAAAACTCCAGGCCATATGGTTTTGTACAAGAGTGATACCAAACTTTCTAGAACAAATTACTTCAACCTTATACAAACTCCTGCAGAGATCACTAAAGGGAAATACTCTCCACCTCCTTTTAGATCCTAAAATCAGACAAGAGAAAGAAAAATTGTAAGCCAGTCTCATTCATTACATAGATACAAAAAGTCAATCTTTTTAAAATGTACAGACTGACTCAAGCAATGTATTTTTAAAAGATGACATCAAACCACGTTAACTTTATCACAGGGACGCAAGGGTGGTGTAACAGAAAATCCACGTATCTATGAACATCACCTACCTTGGAAACAGATGGGAAAAGAACCTCTTTCCTCCAACATCAACTTCTGCCTCTTATTGTATAATTTCCAACGCTGATCTCTCTCTCATCTCAAAATATTCTCCACCCTCCCATTATCTAACTGATCAGAAGCATTTGGCACTGCCAATTACTCTTTCCTCCTTGAAATTCTTCCTCACTTGGCTCCCAGGAAAATATTTTTATGCCTTTCCTCCTACCCCACTAAGCAGTCTCTTCTTAATTTCTTTACAAGCCCCTCCCTTCTCTTCTCCTGAGTGATCCTGGGGCTCATTCCTTGCCTGCTTTTCTCTCCACGCACAGCCTTGGTGATCTCACGTAGTCCATTGGCTTTAACTGCCACATACATGCCAGTTCCTCACAAGTAGGTATCTTCAAAACTCCTCTCTCCTGAACTCAGCCTATGAATCCAACTGCCTGCTTGGCTGTCTAACAGATACCTTAAATATATTGCCCCAAATTCCTCTCTCTGCTTAAATTTGTTTCTAATGTTCTCCTCCCTACCCTAAATCTGTTCTGTCCACAGAACAGTGACATTATACCGTGAATTGTGGTAGTTCTGTCTCACTAGTTGCTCAGGCCAGAATTCTTGGAACCCTCTTTACTTTTTCTCTATTTACCCCACATCCATTGCTGTTGGCTTTTCCTTTGACAATACACCACAGATATGACCACTTCTTACCAACTCTGCTTACCAACTCTACCACCCAAATCAAAGCCACCATTATTTTTTGGCCTGACTTAGCCCAGCATTCTCCTAGCTGGGCTCCTTACTGTCGTCGTATCTCACTCAGAATGAAAACCAAAGGCCTTGCACAGCGTAGCCACACTCTGTTACTTCCCTATTTTCACTCCTCTCCTCCTCACTCATTCACTTCAGCCTTGCCCGTCCTGGACCACATCCTGCGGGCTCCACAGTGTAGAGTCTGCACTGGCTGTTCCCTTTACCCACAGGTCTTTCCTCCCAACATCTGCAGGGCTCATCCCCTCCCCCTCATTAAAGTCTTTGCTCAGTGAAGCATATCCAGCTAATCTACATAAAATCTTCATAAAATACGCCTCCCCCCATTACACTCCGATTCACTCCTATTCCGCTTTACTATTTACCCATAGCTCTTACCACTCTCTAATACCATGTACCATTCATTTATCTTTAATTATGTTTGTTGTATATTATCTCTGTCGCCTTACTAGGTCAGAGATTTTTGAATAGTGAATAAATAAAAAGGTGTTCAACCTCATTTGTCACCAGGGAAAAGCAAAGACAGACCAAAGTGAAAGTCCATTGCGTAATCACTGTGTTGGTTAAAGAAAAGAGAGGCCTGATAACATGTGCAGCCAAAGATGTGGAGCAACTGAAGCCACCGGACACTGCTGGCGGAGTGCAAGCTGGGGCAGAGGGCTGCTTTGGGAGGTCCCTGCAGCCCCCTTGTGGCACGGAGCGAGCGCATACTGTGGGGGCCTCAGCAGTTCCACTCCCAGGCGCGCGCCCTTGGGAAACTCGCCCAGTTAAGCTCCAGGATCCCAGCACAGTTCCAACATCAGTGTTTCTAATACAAAGTCTAGAAACAAGCCCAATACCTTCGTAGGGAAACGAATAATTTATAGTGTATTCCAACAGTAGAATATTATACGGAAGTGGAAATGGACCACAGTTATACACAGTAACATGGATGAATCTTAGAAACTAGTTTTGAATGGAAAAAATTTTTCAAAACACTGTATACAATATCATTATGAGATTTATAAAGCTCAAATCAAGCAAGACTAAACAATGTATTATTTGGGTATGTGTATGATACACACACACCCTTTCAAAAGTAAAAAAAAAATGATATACTTGCACAGACAGAGTGTTTACCTTTGGGGAAGAGGTTTGGGAACGAGACAAGGAAGGAACGCACCACAGCAAAACGACTACAGCACTTGTTAGTGTTGTGGTGAGAGTTACAGATACTAGACACATTCTTTCCTACACGTCAGATAGTATTCTGAAATAGGTAAAGTAACAACACACAGCTCCTTGGCAGCCCCCTCACAGGGGAGAGACCGGATGTACACGTGGAATGCCCACCACCTGGTCCAGATGTCCTGCCATAGCAACCTGCAGAAAGCAATGTAATGGCCTCCATGTTCCCCTCCATGTCTTTGTGACTGACTTTTTTCTTCTTCTCTCCTTCAGCACATCATCTACTCTGTGAAATTTTTCATTTCGTATGCAATTCCAGACGTATCAAAAAGCACGCAGAGCAAGATCAAGAGAGAAAAATACCTCACCCAAAAGCTTCTTCATGAGAACCACCTCAAAGACATGACCAAAAATATGGGGGTCCTAGCTGAGAGCATAATAGGAGTCGTAGATAACAATATGCGACCAAAATTAGAATAAGAGCCTTAGGTTCTGAGAAGCACTTTAAAGAACTTTGTCCAAAAATATTAATCTCTAATGAAAATGCTTAAAACCAGCTTCCTAAAGGAAAATGTATTCTATTTCTTTGATGATTTTTAGGGAGTGTTTCATTTTTTCACTTTGCCAGCTCTGTTCCAGAGTTATCTTTCCCTTCCATGTCATCATTAAAGACAAGATATGCTAGATTTTGCATGATTAAAAAACGCTAACATGGAATTCAGCTAGTAAGTGGCAAACAGACTCCAAAATTCACCCTATATAGGTGTATTATCGCATCCCCACGGAAAAGGAAACCTCAGTCTACAGGAAACACTGTCGGTCTCCATTTTGGCCTCTCTTTCCACATCGAAGAAGTGCCCTGAACGGCGTGCAGTGAAGATAGCGAGTTTCCGAAGCGCGTTGTGCTAATCCACAGTGACACTTGTATCTCCCAGGAGCCATCCTAGAATGTTCCGTGCCAGTCAGTGTTGGCTGCTCCCCAAGTCTGAAGGGAGTAAAATGACGAAAGCAGGGAAGTTACAGATTCAATAGAATTGTGACTCCTATTGATCAGGATACTTAATTTAGCTCTTGTAAAGATGTGTAGTTTCTTGAAAAAGAAATGAAATCAAGTAATTAAAATTGCATTTCTATCAACATACTGGTCTGGAAAAGATGAGCCTATCGGTTTCCCTCCAGTGGCCCTTTGCTCCCGAGCTACAGCATGCAGGTCAGGCCGCACGCGCACGGCCCACTGCACAGCCACTGTGACACGACGGTTTAGGGAACCCCAGGTCCCCTGATGGGGAGGGAGCCACACTTCGTCCCGGTATGGGGGCCACCTTTCGGCAGGCACTCTGCGTGTCCTGGTGGTCAGCACACCGATGCATCTGCCCTGCTGGCTAGCGCCTTGCACCCTCCACTCTCCTAGTTCCGACCCAGCAGCTTGTTAGCGATTGCGTGTTTGCCCCCGGGAGCATTGTGAGGGGGGCGGGGAAAGACGGGAGTGGACCCAGATCATTCCCAGTCAAGACAAGACTGGATGTGATTTGTGCTTCCAGCCTCCCTAAGTCCAATCAAGTATTTAGGGTAAGAAAAAAGTGGCTTGGTCACAAACTGTGCCATCAGCTGGAGGTCCTTCCTGCTGAGCTCCTGACCACTCCCGTCTTGCCTTTGATTTGTTCATCTGAGCAGCCTTTACAGTGCTTTACTGCCTTTCAGGTGCTAGGCCCTCTGGGAAACTCGAGAGAAGATGTGGGGCCCTCACTCGTCACCCTTGACTGGTGACGGGAATGCTGGGTGCAGGAGAGGGTGTCTGGCACAGGGTTTTTGCTGGACGGGCCGCCACTCACTGGGGTGCTGCTGAATGCCCAGGTGCCATAGGAGCCGAGCCACTCCGAATCACAGCAGCCAAAGACAAGGTAACATGGTTAGCATTTAAGGCTTGTTATAACAGTAGTCTAACTCCAGTATTTGTGTACAATTCATCAGAGCAGTATCTGCACTTTTGAATTGTCCCAACGGAGCAAGGACAGCATTTCACTGACTTTCTTGATAGTGGTAACAATGTGATCAGAAAGTGTTCGTGACAGGCTGTGTGAGGTCTGACTGCTCACCTGTGACACCGCTGCTCCTGGAAGTGGCGTTGCTTCCTCTCAAATTACCTCTGCTCTTCTCTGAACTCAGTGACTATCTCCTACTGTTGGACTTGGCAATTACTCATTGCGTATGGAAGCATGGAAAAGGAAATGTTTTTGCCTTATCTCCTTGTGTATAAAACTCTAAAAGAATTGTGCACTTATGTTTTCATAAGCCATCTTTCATACATTGTCTTCATGGTCTAAAATGAGCTTCTGTGGACAGGAGGGACAGAACCTACACTTTTTGAGGCAGCGGATGATGGATGACACTGCCTGTATTCCCCACGCGGCTGAGCAGCAGCAGGGCCAAGCGTCGCCTGTGACGCAGCACTGTTCACGTCAGCCTAGTGCCGACTTGTCGGTGGTGGAAGGGCAGGGCCACATCTGCAGCAGTCAGGGCTGGCTCTGTCACCCCGCACGCAGTGCCCCAGGGAAAAGGACGGTGTGGCCGTGGGCCCATGAAGGGAAAATCGGGCCCACGCCTGCCCAGCGTCAACCACTAGAGACATTTTCATGTTATACCCTTTTGTAATGCCTGTGAATTTTAATAGCGTGAAGCCTTAGACCAAAACACTCAGGGGATTTTTTTTTTCTTTAAATACCCCTCATATTTTAAGTTTGTCAGTAGAAGGGGAAAGCTATTATTTTTTGTTTGGAAACTAAACAAGGCCACCTTGTACATGACCGTCACCAGAGCCTTCCCTTTTGGTTGCATATGCATCTTGCGTTTCAGAAAACATTAATTCCCGGGGCAGGGGGCAGGGGGTGGGCAGAATGTGCTGTTTCTGAAACACTTCTTGTACCATTTTGTCATGTTTCTATTATATTTGAAGATGTTTAATAAGTTAAAATGTATGAGTAGCTTAACTAAAGTAGAACTGAAACATTAATAGTGCTCTTCATATGCTGTGGCAAAGGATGTAAAGTTTGTAATGTTTTGTGATTTCTGTGCATTTTAATATCCTTTTATAATAACGAGCATTTTAATAAAATCATTGAAAAAACAATACTGTGGTTTATTCTCTTTGTCTTAATGTTTTTAAGAGAGCCAATATATACCTGCTACTTATCAATTATCACTCAAATAACAAATGTGCACTTTTAGATAGATTACATCTAAGATATTTTTCACAGCCTGCACTTCCTTTGAAACGTGGTTTTCCTAGAAAAGTTAGGGGTGGGGACTCAACCAGCGCTGCTGCACGCAGCTGTTGGGACCGAACCCCACACGGGGCACCAAGCCTGGAGACAAGGCGGGAGCGGAAACCAGCCCACCTCAGCTCCCCACACCGGGGGCACCAGTGTGCGGCTGCACCGACTTGGGCGGGGGGGTCACGTGCTTCTTCTGACTACACATAAAGAGGCCTTCTGATTGCCCAGCCATGGTCGTGGGGCCAGTGTCACCAGAGGGGGCAAGTCTCTGCGTCTCAGAAAGGTTCTGTTCATACCAGCCATGGCCCTGGGTGCAGGAAGGGGAATTATGGAGAATATAGAAAATAAAGGATAATCTCACTACAAAAATTAAGTTTTTTAAAAAAATTCTAGACAGTAAAAAATCCAGATTTTAACTCATTTCATCCTTTGATTTTTTTTTTTACCAACTTGAATTTTATTAGGCTTCCAATCAAACCATAAGTCCAATATAGTCCATAACTGAATAAGCAGTAAGAAGCCATTTCTGATCCCTACATAATGTTTTTGGGGCCGGTACTAATAATGATACTAGCCGGTACTAATGCTTCCCTTCAAGCATTTTAAGTCCAGCAGGGGGACAACTAGTAGTTCATTCCTTAAGCGCAGTGCTCCCCTCTCGTGTGGGGGCATGATGAGATCTTAAATACCGTGGTTCCCCTTTATCCACCGTTTCATTTTCCGTGGTTTCAGTTACCCACAGCCAACTGTGATCTGAAAACATTAAATGGAAAATTCCAGAAATAAACAGTTCATAAGATTTAAATCAAGTGCCCGGGACATGAATCATTCCTTTGTCCGGTGCCTTTGTGCCGTACGTGCTGCCCACCCGTTAATCACCAGTTATCAGATCGAATGCCGAGGCATCGCAGTGCCTGTGCTCAGCTCAGCCTTATTTTACTGACAGCCCAAGCAGAGTGATGCTGGCAGTTCAGATCTGCCAGAGAGAATCCTTGAAGTGCTGCCTTTCGATGAGAAGGGGGAAGTTCTCAATGAAGAAAGGCAAAAACGTACACTGAGGTTACTAAAATCCATGGTAAAAATGAACCTTCTATGCATGAGATTGTGAGCAAGGAAAAAAAACTTGTGCTAGTTTGCTGAGAGAGACCATAGCCACATACTTATTACAGTATTTTGTTCATTGTTCTATTTGATTCTTTGTTAGTGTTGTTAACCTCTTACTGTGCCTAATTTACAAATTAAACTTTACCATAGGTATGTATAGGAAAAAACATAGGGTTCAGTACTAAAAAAACACAGTATGTATGTGCAGGGTTCGATGCGACCCACGGTTTCACGTGCCCACTGAGGGGTTTGGAACGTACCCCTTGCAGATGAGGGGGGACAACTGTAATTGGTATCATCTGCCCCCTACCCAGCACCATGTTAGATGGCTCCTTACACACTGTTATCACTGTTACCACTATTAACATGATTTTTTTTGTAGAGAAATATTAAGTCGCTTTAAAAGAAAAGGATTATAAAAGAAGTGTATGATTATAAAAGAAATGCAACATGTTAAAAAGTCCCAAGCTGCACAAAAAAGCTGTGCGGGAACCCTAGGTCCTGCCCCTGCCCCCCCGCAGCCCAGCCCAGCCACTCCTGGGGGTCCCTGGAGGTATGAGTTGGGTCCATGAAGGGCTGTCTTTGCCCCAAGCAACTCCTGAGATTTGCTTGGGTTTTGAAAAATTACATTCAATATATTAAAGTTGCAGATTGGAAAAGTTAGTTCTTTCCTTCAGTTTTTCAGTTGAGCCCAAATCCTATTCTTTTCATAAATTTAGCAAATTTTCTCACTTTTTAAGGAAACTTTGTCTCTACTTGAAAACTTAATGAAATGCTTTACAATGTCTGAAATAGCAATTACACATTTTTCTGTTCCTTTTCCTTTCTAAGCACTCCAGTTTTCCAACCAACTGTGGCCAAGAAGCCATAAGTGAGGAGACTGCAAACTTCCTTCTCCTGCACCTCTCTTTAGGGGACACCTTTCACAAAGCCGTGTAGCCTATGTTGTCCTTTGTCACCCTGTCACTGGGAGACTGAATATACACACGTGGACGATGGCCAGACCATATAGAAAAATAAAACTCTGACCCACAACCTGTAGCAACCATATCAGGAAACCAGCCCCTTGCCTACAATAATCAGACCAGGAAGTCAGCCAGACTTACAGGAAGTCAGACTGTTCTATCTTCAGTGAAAGTCTAGGAAGCCAAACAACCGGAAACAAGCAGCCCCAAATGGCCAGGGCCTGATTAATACTGACCGCTTTCGTAATTTTTATCCCTACTTCAACTTCAAACCAAGCAGGGGTTGCCAAATGAGACTCCCTAAACAGTTCCATAGGGCACACCACCTGGAGGCAGCCCACTCACACCTGCCCTGGGTCCACCCCTCCCATCAGGAAGCTTTCCCTTTTCCACTGTAAAGCTTTCCTGCTTCTATTTCTGCCTTTGAGTCTCTGCCAAAATGCAATTGATGGTGGCTGACTGTTGCTATAGAGAGCTCAAAATAAACAGCCTTTGGTTGTTCTCATTTAGTTGGTTTTCACTTATTTCACATTACTGTCTGATACAAGGTGGAGGGGGGTTACTGGGTGGGTAGGGCAAACATTGCGAGTTGGTAACTATGGCACAAGAATCTTCGGGAAACATAGATTGGACCATCAGGAGAGACGCTGTGAACTTAACACAGAGTTTGGCCTTTGATAGGCAATGGAAAACCCATGAAAGATGTCAGAAGGGAAAACTGGAAGCAAGAATCTCATCTTTGTCCCTGGTGAAGATTCATTTCCCTTCTGTCTAAACTCTCGCTCCTCTGAGATGTTCAGAAGGTGCCTGGACACCTTCAGACTCAAGAAGGAGTTTAACTCAGTTCTCAGACAGGAAGGCTGCTTTGCAACGTGCCCGAGGCAAGTGGTTTGCCTCACTTGGGGCCCTTCTCATTGCACAGGGCATTCAAGCATAAATCGGAGGGGAAGCAATCCTGGGATAACCAACTGTGGCCATGACCCTTTCACTTTATTTGCGGAGATGTTTTCCTTTGCGTGTATGAAGCAGAAGATTTTGCAAATGTTCTTTTAAAAAAAAAACAGCATTTCCATTTCCTACCAGAAAACAAAGTAGATGGCCCTTTAAACCCCCTGCTTCATTTCCTTAAACTGTTCAGCACATGGGATCTTTTGCAATGCTGGAGTGATTTTATTTTATTTTTGTCATTTAACCTATTAGAAGCAAGCCCCGCCCCCCAACCCCCATCAAAGCCCTGGCCCTACACTTCATTTTTCATTCCCTCATCTGGGTTGACCACACCTAGTTCTCACAGTTAGAACGAATCCACACAAGAACTCTGATCTGAGTATGCCGTGATCCCTAATATTGTTCAGCATAGATAAGCATGTTTATGGTTATAAAGTACCCTGTCCTCTACTTCCTCTTCTCTCGGTGTCATTTGTGGTGGCTCAGAGGGATGAGCCTCTGTGACCAACAAGAAAACCACAGAGAAGTTTACAGGGTGGACCTCACCACTGGGCCCTTTCACTTCTACTTTGTTTTTGAATGGACGAATCAAATTTTACCTTCAAGTGTGTGGCTCCTTTGGTGCAGTCAGTGTCTGCTAACTCAGTGCAGACAAAATGAAAAGTGATAGATCAACCCCGTCTGCAAGGCTGGCTAGAAAAGGAAGGTGGGAAGCAGTGTAGAGTCCAGGGAAAGCGCCAATCTCTTAGAGGAAAAAGAACAAATCTCTTAGCAGATGCAACAAAGAGTGGGAGGTTCCAGGTCCCTCCTTTCTGCTGTGAACTGTAACTACCAAAGCGTACTTCATCTTGGTTGCACCCCAAAATACTTAAAAACAAACACTGTAAGGATCAGCTCCCAGGAAGTTGTCTCAACTGCCCCTTTCATGGGTGGCGGTGGGTCTCTGCAGCCCCCGGAGCCTCACTAAAAAGTCCAGAGAGAGCCATCGTGCTAATGCTCACCCTTCACTTACAATGAAGCGGGGCGATGCACTTTGGGGACTCCCTTTGCAAGGATATGAATCATTACCTTTATTGTTTCAATCTAGGAGATTGTTCTGAAAACCTTGAATAGCACTTTTCCCAGATAACATTCATTTACATCACTGTCTGAAGCTCCAGCACCCAATCAGTGGGAACTGTGTAATCCCAAACACTGGTGGTGCCATCCAACATGAGAAAAGGGACAGGCCCCTCCCTGGCTCTTTAGGGCTCTCTTCCCCGGGTTTTCCTGAGCTCCAACCCTTTGTTGCTGTGAGCCCCGATAATTACCACAGTATCATTGTTTTCCAAACCCTGTCCTGATTAACATCTCCATCCATTCACGACCACCTAATTACTTAATATTCGTACTCCTGCTTTCTGCCACCTGCTGCACCTAACGGTAAGAGAGAGCTCACCAGTTTCCTGCTCACAGGCCACCACTCACAGCCCACAGATGCATCCCAGATGACTCGTCTGGTACAACCCCCTCTTTTCTTTAGCCCTCCATTTTCTTAGGGATTTTCTGGCCATGCTGCACCATCCCAACTAATTCAAATCTTTGTATTCTGTGAACCGCACTTGGGGCCAATGTACTCCCACCTCCCTCTTCGCCAACCTATATATTGTAAGTGATGAGAGGAAAGGAACAGAAACTTTGCCTGGGGTAAAGAGTGAGGATTTTAATTTATTTACCTAAGTATCTTAAGATAGTTGGCCTTACTAAAAATGTATCCTGTTTTGATTGGAGTCAACAGGTACATTTAGAATATAACAGTCACTGAAAAAAATGAGGGCAATTTTTGGGTAGAAAAACAGTGTTGATAATTATTTTATTGAGATTCCAGGCAGTCTGTCTGGAGGATGGGAAAGCAAACAAAATTTAGGAATGGAAGATCTTGGTTCAAGTCCTGGATCTTCCACTGACTGGCCCCATAACCTGTAGCAAGCTGAGACAGTGAATATACAGAGACGCAATGTCCAGACCATATATGAAAACATAACTGATCCACGACCTACAGCAACCCGCCCAGGAAACCAACCCTTTACAGCAGTCAGACCGGGACGCCAGCCTGCTGTGAGTCAGACGGGTAGGAAGTCACATCGGAATCGCGAGTGACAGTCCAAGAAGCCAAATCATACCCGCTGAAACAATCAGCTCCAAAAGGTCAAGACTTGGTTAACAATGATCTAATTGCCCTAATTTTTGTCCCTGTTTCCAACTTAAGACCAACCAGAGAAAGTCAAATGCGTACCCCTAACCAGTCACATAGGACATCCCACTTCTTGGAGGTTAGCCCACCTCCAGCTTCCCTGTGCCAGCGCCCTCCACTCAGGGCAAACAGAAAGCCTCTTTCTTTACCATAAAGCTTCCTCACGCCTCTGCCTGCCATCGAGACTCTGCCAAAATGCACGTGATGATGGCTGACTCCTTTGCTACCTCGAGCTCACAATAAATAGCCTCTGCTTGTTCTCACTTGGTGGGTCTTTGCTTATTTCCACAAAGCTGTTAACGTCTCTGGGCTCTAGCTTTCCAATCCATCAAATGGGGCCAAACAGTTTCCACCATGCAATGTCATTCAATGTCCCTGATGCCTCACACTGGATTCTATGTGCCACGAAGTATGAGAAACCACAGGACAAACACGAGGCATCCTCTGGGAGGTGTTTCAATGATTGGGGAAGAAATGGCCGAATTAAAATAATCATGTATATATTGTGGAATTAAATTTTGATATAAAATAACAATATTCAAAGCAATTGCTTGCTCTGGTGAGCTGCTGCATTCAAAACCCTGCTTTTGCTTTCCTCTCTCCATTTGGAACTTGGGTAGAACATTTTCAGATGTATTAACACAGGCTGAAAACATTCTGTCAGCCATGAGATTCTAGGACAATTGTCATCAGAGTGTGATCTAAGTTCCCCCGGGAGGGTCTGGGACCATCTCGGGACGTCCACAAAGGCAAAACTGCGTTCATAATAATATGAAGACGTTATTTGCCTTTTTCACTTTCTTCCCCTTGTGAGCACACAGGGGAGTTTCAGAGGCTACATAACACTGAATATGGCCACAGATTGATAACTGCGTCTGTGTTCAGCATCCAGCTGTTTTCTATTAAGTCAACATTAAAACAAAATGCACTCTTCTAACATTCTGAAAAATACAGTTTCTTTTTCATTAGACAGTTTGTTTCGCACGCAATGGATTTATTGTTGTTATTTTAAACTAATTTATAAGTAAATTTTTTAAATGTCTGTTTTAGTTTCTATTACACTAAATATTAATAGATATTATTCACATAAATGAATGTGTTTGGGGGGGTTCTCAATGCTTTAAGAGTATAAAGTGAGGTTGGTGACCAAAAACCATGAGAACCACTGCTTTAATAATAATGAAAATTTAAACCAGAGCCAAATATGGCATTCACATTTGATTTAACAATGAAACTTCAAGTGTGAGGGTGACAGAAGAGACCAATACTGCCGGTCCACTCTCAATGCACGTGAAATCCATCTTCTGGTTAACGACAACGACCTCTGTTGAAACTCAGGCTCCTACACAAGGGGCTGCATTTGTGCTTCCGTTCAAACACGCCCATCATCCTGCCTGATGCTCTTCATTTCCCAGGTGTCTCTCCTGGGCTGCATGGTCTGATGAGCCCTGCTGCAGTTTATTTCGTGTTTCTGTTGCCACACTTGGCACATGTTTGTGTATATATTTTGGATTCTAGGCTCTGTTTTGCTTGGAAACCTTGGGGCTCCAGAGAAGGAAATGTGACCAGCAATATGCAGTAGACTAGCATGCAAAAAGTGGTCAAATCTAGGAGCCATGTAAAAGCCCAGTGCAAAAGCATGGGTGCACACTGATCCTGCAAATCAGAGACAGGAAGTAATCCCATTAAAGGTATTTCTTTCAAACAAGGAAGACAGTGTGTTTAGTATCCAGAGAAGACCTGGCAGTGAGTAGATGTTCAATAAATACTTGTTGAATGAATGAATGAATGAATGAATGAATGAATGCCACTAAAGGATTTAGGAAGCATACCCAGGAAAGTAGAATAGGTTAAAATGGAAGGTGACAGCTGGTGACACCAAATCAAGATCCGTAAAGCCAGAGGTGTTGGTGTGGAGCAACACTGAGGGGTCAGGAGTCCTGCTGTGGGCTGTGAGGAAGTGTCCTATGCATCTTTACTACATATGCTGCTGCTTCTCCAAACACTACTGACAATTCTCTGTGGGCCAGCACCCAGCCACCAGCCACCAAAGTGAGTCTCATTCTAATGTGCAGCTACAATAGCCTTCTGAGGTGGGCTGACAACAATGATTTTGTTACAGGACTTATAGAGGACGATGAAAAAGACAAACAAAGTGGGTCTGGGACTCCGAAGCCCTCAATCCCCACCTCCAAACACTGCATCAATAAACTCCTGAGCATATCTGCTCTGTGCTTCTCATGATGGATTCCCACTTGGTCTGTCCTATGGGAGACAGACCCAGCTCGAAGGTGGTCCAAGTAGGCTATCATGATATTCTAATTCGGTTACTCCTCTTCCATTGAATGGTAAACAGGAGTCTGTCTGGGCATATGAACATTTGAATCTGGGCACTTAAACAAACACTCAAAGGTAAATGCTGGCTCTCATTTTCATTCAGCCTAGCTGGAAACAATAAGTAGTATATATATAATTTGACTGCCACATTTCACACAGGTTTGCCTATGAAATTAGACTTTCAAAAGAACCAACTATTGACTTTGTTGACTTACTATATTATAGTTTATTTTTTATTCAATACATCTGTTTCATTCTTTGCTATTTTCTTGCAGTTTATTCTGTATTCTTTTCTAATTCTTTAAAATTAGATTCATTCAACAAATATTTATATGGCTATTGTATAACAGGCATTTCTTAACTTGCTGGAGTGGATTTACAGTAGTGTTGCTTGGCTCATTTTCTAATATTGACATTTAAGACCATTATTTCCCTTTAAATCCCATTTTATCTATAATTCACAAGCTCTTATGTATACAGTCATTTGTTGTGGTGATGTGATTAAATTCTAAATACTTTTAATTATTTATTTTGTTTTGCTTTTATTTTTTAAATATCTTTCTTAAAGATTATTTATTTTTAGAGAGAGGAGAAGGGAAGGAGAAAGAGAGAAACACTGATATGTGAGCGAAACATCAATCTGTTCCCCCTCTCACAGCCCCAGCTGGGTACCAGGCCCACAACCCAGGCATATGCCTGGCTGCAAATGGAACAGAGAACCTTTTGGTTTGTGGGACAATACCCAACACACTGAGCCACCCCAGTCAGGTCTTGTTTTGCTTTTTAAATTGAAATGTCTTTATTCCACTTCCATTCTTTTTTAATGAAGATTTTATTTATTTATTCTTAGAGGGAGGGAAAGGAAAAGAGAAAGAGAGGGAGAGAAACATCAATGTGTGAGAGATACATTGATCAGTTGTCTGTCGAAACCCAGGCATGCAACCCATGTGCCCTAATCGAGAATCAAACCAGTGAACGTTTGCTTTGCAGGACAACACCCAACCAACTGAGCCACACCAGTCAGGGCACAACTTTCACTCTTAGTTTCATTTCTTTTTTTCCCCAAGATACAGTGTTGTGAGATTTGAAATTTGTAATAGTTCCTTTATATGATTAAGTCTAACCTTACTGAATCTGTATCTGTAATACTTTTTTACATTTGTTGAAACCTGATTTTTGAACTGCTATACAACCTGTTTTTATAAATATTTCATGTGTGCTTAAAAATCTATTTCTCAAATGATGTCAGCAAGACGGTGGAATAGGAAGCTCCAAATCCTTATTTCCCCAAGGAAACACCGAGGAAACAATTACGGATTCACTATGATAGCTTTGGCAGGGCTCTGGAAACTAGTCAAGGATCTGCAGCAACCAAGTGCACATCTGAATCAAGAAAAAGCCACATTCAAAATGGCAGGAGATTTGGAGGTGTTTTTATTTGACCTCATCTGACGTGGCACGGCATGGTCAGAAAGAGGTACCCAATTCCTGGTTCCCTCCCACTGGGTGGCAGGAAAAGGAAAAATGTTTGCAACATTCTAGCCTATCTGTTGGCTGCCAAAGGGACTAGTTTCTGTTGTACCTGACCCAGAGCTCAGATGTGAATGGCAGCATAGTTTGGATATTAGGTTGAAAGCCATGGGTGGCAGGGGTAGGTACCTGGGCATGTGAACAACTACAAGGGGACTCCAGACCATGAATACAAGGGGGCAAGAGAGAACAGGTGAAAGAACACAACAGAGTGATTAGGGCACCAAGGAGAAGCAGGTATGAGACTCAGGGAAATTAAGACAATTAAAAGCAGTTGTATATATGAGACAAGACTACTGGGGAGAAAGCACACCCAGAGAAGAACACCTTGACCCTTCACATTGGCCTGATTAAGGGGCACCTTCCCCCTCATGGGCCCAGGCAATACAGCCTGAAAGAAGTGGATGTTTTTTCACAATGCTCAATTTTCAATAAAAGATCACAAGACATACAAAGAAATAGGGAGGTGACATCACCATGATGGTGACATAGGAAAACCTAGCCCACCTCCATCCCCACAACTAAGATCAACAATTAGACAGCTCCCCGTGGTCAAAACCAGCTCTGGGGGAGGTCTGGAGTCCACTTAAGGAACTTCAGCAACACAGTAGAACAAAAAAACTGAGAGTGACTTCACAAATGGTGCTGGGAAAATTGGATAACCACAAGCATAAGAATGAAATTAGCCCCCCTGCCCCGCCATTTTACAACCACCCACAAAAATTAACTTCAGCTGAATTAGAGACTTAACCATAAGAACCAAAAACTAGAAAATTGTTAGGAGAAAAACTGAGAAAACGTTCCTTGATATTAATATTAGCAATGATTTTTGTATATGAAAGCAAAAGCACAAGCTACAAAAGCAAAAATTAATAAGTGGGGCTGCATCAAACTAAAAGGCTTTGAACAACAAAATAAATTCGCAACAAAATAAAAAGGCAACCTATGGAATGAAAGGAAGTTCATTCCTTGGCTGGAACTTCCGGCCAAGATGGAGGCATATGTGGACACACTGTGCCTCCTCTCACAACCAAAATTAAGGACAACAAAAATTTAGGGGAAAAAAACCAGAACAGATAGAAAATTGAACTGTACAGAAGTCCGACAACGACTCACCCATACCAGTAAGAGGGGTGGAGTTTGCGGCTAGCGGAGAGGGATCACTGCAGGAAAAAGCAGTGTCTAGTGCTCCCGGATGCACAAGCAGCGGTTGGCACACCCCAGGTGCACAGGCGGTGGTTACCGGGCACAAGGAGGCAATGAACAAACCCAGCGAGGCGCACAAGGTGGCTGACCATGGTCATACATTCACGTGCAGATAAACCAGGCAGCAAGACAGACTGCACAACCCAGGGCCCCAGCACCAGGAAATAAAGCCTAAAAACACCGATTGAAAACACTTGTGGGGTTGAAGTGCGGGGAGAGGCTTCCAGCCTCACAGAGAGGACTGAAATCCGAAAGAGAGTGGAGCAAGCGTCATTGTTCCCTCTCGGACCCCACCTCCACATACAGTGTCACAACTCTGCAACTGGGTTACCTTGCCCTGGCAAACACCTAAGGCTCTGCCCCTCATACAACAGGCTGGACCAGACCCCCCCCCCCCAAAAAAAGGCTCAAACAAAAGAACAAATCAAAGCACCAGAGCCAATACTTTTAAGCGACAAAGAGATAGCCAACCTATCAGATGCACAGTTCAAGGCACCGGTGATCAGGATGCTCACAGAATTGGTTGATTTTGGTCGCAAATTAGATGAACAAATGAAGGCTACACTAAGTGAAATGAAGGAAAATGCACAGGGAACCAATAGTGGTGGGAAGAAAACTGGAACTCAAATCAATGGTGTGGACCAGAAGGAAGAAATAAACAAACAGAAAAGAATGAAGAAATAGGATTCAAAAAAATGAGAGGCTTAGGAACCTCCAGAACATCTTTAAAAGTTCCAGCATCCAAATTATAGGGGTGCCAGAAGGGGAAGAGGAAGAGCAACAAGTGGAAAACTTATTTGAACAAATAATAAAGGAGAATTTCCCCAATCTGGCAAAGGAAATAGATTTCCAGGAAGTCCAGGAAGCTCAGAGAGTCCCAAAGAAGTTGGACCCAAGGAGGAACACACCAAGGCACATCATAATTACATTAGCCAAGATTCAAATGAAGAAGAGAATTCTAGAAGCAACAAGGGATAAGGGGACAGTTGCCTCCAAAGGAGTTCCCATCAGACTGTCAGCTGATTTCTCAAAAGAGACCTTACAGGCAAGAAGGGGCTGGAAAGAAGTAGTCCAAGTCATGAAAGTCAAGGACCTATATCCAAGATTGCTCTATCCAGCAAAGCTGTCATTTAGAACAGAAGGGAAGATAAAGTGCTTCTCAGATAAGGTCAAGTTAAAGGAGTTCATCATCACCAAGCCCTTATTATATGAAATGTTAAAGGGACTTATCTAAGAAAAAAATAAAAAATATGACAGCAAACTCACAGATATTAACAACCACACCTAAAACAAAAGCAAACTAAGCAAACAACAGAACAGGAACAGAACCACAGAAATGGAAATCACATGGAGGGTTAGCAACAGGGAGTGGGAGGAGGAAAGAGGGGGAAAAGGTACAGAGAATAAATAGCATAGACAGTGGGTAGAAAATAGACAGGGGGAGGGCAAGAATAGTATGGGAAATGTAGGAGCTAAAGAACTTATGACACATGGACATGAACTAAAGGGGGGAATGTGGGTGGGAGGGTGTGTACATGGTGGAGGGGAATGAAGGGGGGGAAATGGGACCACTGTAATAACAGTCGATAAAATATATTAAAGAAAGGAAATATCTGTAAATCATAACTGATTAAGGATTAATATCCAAATGTATAAAGAACTCATACAACTCAATAGACTAGAAACAAATAATCTGATTTTAAAATGGGCAGATGATCTGAATTATTTGAGAGAAGACATACAAAAAGTCAACAGGGGCATGAAAAAAAGAAACTTTATATTTTTCTAACCAAGTACATGAATATAGAAAAGAGTATTATCATAATTTTGTTTCATACCCCATTTTTATTCTACAGATTTAAAAGAAACTACACAAAAATAATCATAAATCTATGTTAATGGACACACATTATATGAAGATTTAATTTCCAACATAAATAATAAAGCAAGGCAGAGATAGAAAGGAATAGAGTTTTAAGCTGGTAACAGCTTAAAATAAGTTGTTGTAATGTTAGGATGTTGTAAGTAATCCTCATGGTAAACAAAAAGAAAATACCTATAAAATATAACACAAAAGAAAGTGAGAAGGAAATCAAAGTATGTCACTGAAAAAAGATCAACTAAACAGAGAGACAAAAAAAAGCAATAAGACATACAGAAAACAAGAAAATGGCAATAATAAATCCTTATCAGTAGTTACTTTAAAACTAAATGGATTGAATTCCCCAATCAAAAGACATACATCATAAATATAGGCCCAAGGCAGGTGGCACTGGCCTCAGTGTACCCTGAGACTCTCGCTGAGTGGCCTCAGACCCAGCACTTGCACCAAGTTTGAATCTGTATTTACCTGGTGAACACCACTCACCCTTACCTGGTGACTCCCTGAGCGTCTGCCTCACACAACTCACATACTGCCAAGGCTCTTTCAGTGCCTGAGTCTATCGGACAGGGGGCAGTGGCTACTGGGGTGCCTTGGGCCTTTCGCTGACCTGCCCCAGGCTAGGTACTGGCGGTAAGCAGCCTCAGTACACAGCTTGGGCACTCCCACATGCATCCAAACCCAGCACAGGCAGCTGCCAACTATGGGTCATTTTGTGCAAACTAATAGGTAGCCCAGGGTGGGTCACAGTATTGTCAGTCATTGATCTAAATGGAAGTACCTCCCAAGAGGCCATGAACCAACACACCCAGTGGCTGGCTTCAGACCATAGCAGAGTACGACACGCTTATCTTCCTAAGTGACATGCCCAAAAGGCAGGTCTCAGCTGGCACCAGACCCTGCTGGTGTCACACGCCTCCACCAGCAGCTTATAGTTTGTGGCCAATCATCTCAGCAAGCTAGGCTGAAGGTCAACCCTCCGCCCCACAGACATGCCAACAGCAATCAGGGATCAAATCCAACAGAAGGACAAACATAATCCACACAAGGGACATTCCTGGAGTGCTCAGCTCATGGAATAAGGGAGATTGCACCATTGGGTGCAACAGGACACCAACTACAATAGGCCATCCTATCAAGACTGAATACATAGCAGATCTACCTAATACAAAAAAACACAGTCGGCAAATATGGTGACACAAAGGACATGGAGGCAAGCCATCTACCTGGTGCAGAGTAAAACAATGGTTATAAGGATGCCCAAGGAACTTAGAACTTCGAAAGCATAAAAAGGGACATTTAAAGGCCACCATTAAAAAGAACCAGTCGGAAATAAAGAATACAGTAACGAAAATGAACAACACACAGGATGGAATCAACAGCAGATTAGATGATGCAGAGAATCAAATCAGTAATTTGAAAGATGAGGTGGCAGAAAACACCCAATGAGAACAGCAAAAGTATTTTTAAAAACCAAACCAATGAGGATAGAATAAGGGACCTCTGGGACAACATCAAATGCAACATTATCCACACTATAAGGGTACAAGAAAGAGAAGAGAGTGAGAAAGAAGAGATTGAGAACTTGTTTGAAGAAATAATAATTGCAAACTTCCATAAACTGGTGAAGGAAAAAGACACACAAGTCCAGAAAGCACAAAGAGTCCCAAACAAGGTGACCCCAAAGAAACTCATACCAAGACACATCATAATTAAAATAGCAAAGGTTCAAGACAAAGAGAGAATCTTAAAAGCAGCAAGAGAAAGACAGTTACCTACAAGGGAGCATCAATAAGACTGTCATCTGATTTCTCAACAGAAACTATTCAGACCAGAAGGGACTGGCACAAAATAGTTAAAGTAATGAAAAGCAAGGATCTATAACCACAACTACTTTACTGGCAAGGCTATCATTTAAAATTAAAAAAAGAAATAAAGAGCTTCCCAGACAAGAAAAAGCTAAAAGAGTTTATCACTACCAAGCCAGGATTACAAATAATGTTAAAGGAAACTCTTTAAGGGGAGAAAAAAGGACATAAATATGAAAATTAAATTGGCAATACATATGCACCTATCAATAATCATTTTGTCTTACATCATACACAAGAATAAATTTAAAATAGATTAAAGACTTAATGTTAGACCCCAAACCATAAAAATTATAGAAAAAACCATAGGCAGAAAAATCTTGGACATTGCTCATAACAATATTTTATCAGCTATAACTCCGCAGGCAAGGGAGACAAAAGAAAAAATAAACAGCTGCAAGTACATCAAACTAAAAGAGTTTTTCACAGCAAAGGAAAATATCAACAAAATAAAAAGACAACTCACAGAATAGGAGAACATATTCACCAATACATCTGATAAGGGGTTAATACCCAAAATTAATAAATAACTTTCAAAATTCAACACCAAAAAAGGAAACAATCCAATTAAAAACATGGGCAAAGAACTTGAATAGACACTTCTCCAAAGATGACATACAGATGGCCAATAGACATATGAATAGATGCTCCATGTCACTAATCATCACAGAAATGCAAATTAAAACCACAGTGAGATATTATCTCATATCTTTCAGAATGGCTATCATCAATAACTCAACAAACAAGTTCTGGTGAGGATGTGGAGAAAAGGGAACCCTTTTGCACTGTTGGTGGGAATGCAGATTGGTAAACAGTATGGAGATACCTCAGAAAATTAAAAGTGGATCTGCCTCTTGACCCGCTGATCCCACTTCTGGGAATATATCTGAAGGAACCCAAAACACTAATTCAAAAGAATGTAAAGCACCCCTAAGTTCATTGCAACATTATTTACAATCGCCAAGGTATGAAAGCAGCCCAAGTGTCCATCAGTAGATGAGTGGATAAAACAACTATGGGACATTTACACAATGGAATACTACTCAGCCATAAAAAAGAAGAAAATTTTACTCTTTGCAATAGTATGAATGGACCTGGAGAACATTCTGCTAAGTGAAGTATGCCATTCAGAGAAAGACAAATACCATATGATTTCACTCATATGTGAAATCTAATGAAAAATTGAAATAATAAGCATAATAGAGACAGACTCATAGATGGAGAGCAGCATGACAGCTAATGGTGGTGTGGGCAGGAGGTTAGGGGTGGAGAGATTGAGCAAAAAGGGAAAAGGACTTATGGACATGGACAACAGTGTGGGGTAGTGGCTATCAGGAGACTAAATAATGATGGAGAAAAAATACAATAAGAAATCAATAATCACTTTACATGTAAATGAATTAAATGCGCCAATCAAAAGACATAAGGTTGCAATTGGATAATAAAACAAGATCCCCATATGTATATGTGCTATCCACAAGGGACCCACTTTAGACATACACGCAGACTGAAAGTAAAGGGATAGAAAAGATATTTCATACAAATGGAAACTAAAAGAAAAGTTGTAGTAGCAAACTTATATCTGAGAAAATAGACTTTTAAAAAAGGCTATCCTAAGACACTACAAGGATATTACATAATTATAAAGGATCAATATAACAAGAGAAAATAACCCTTGTACACATTTATAAACCCAACATAGGAATAACTAAATACGTAAAGCAATTATTGATGAGAATAAAGGGTGAGATCTACAGTAATACAGTTAGAGTAGGAGACTTTAACACCCCACCGACATCAATGGATAGATCTTCTAGACAGAAAGTGAACAAGGAATCAGCAGTCTAAAATGAAACATTCAATCAAGTGGATTTGATTGATATTTTTATCCCAAAGCTGCAGAAGTGCACATGGGACATATTCCAGGATAGACAACAGGTTAGATCACAAAACAAGTCTCAATCATTCTCTGACCACAATGAAACTAAAAATCAATTACAAGAAAAAACAAAACACACAAACATGGGGGCTTAATAACATGTTACTGAACAATAAATGGGTTAACAATGAGATCTAAGAAGAAATAAAAAGATACCTTGAGGCAAATGAAAATGAAAACACAACAACCCAAAATCTATGGGACACAGTGAAAACTGTTTTAAGAGGGAAATTCATAGCAATACTGGCCTACCTCAAGAAATGAGAAAAATCTCAAACAATCTAACCTTACACCTAAAGGAACTACAAAAAGAAAAAGAGCAAGTGAGTAGAAGAAAGAAAATAATAAAGATCAGTGCAGAAATTTTTTAAAAATAGAGTTTAAAAAATACGAAGGATCAATGAAACCAAGAGCTGGTTCTTTGATAAGACAAACAAGATTGACAGACCTTTAACCAGACTCATCATTAAAAAAGAGAGAGAGGGCCCAAATAAATAAAGTCAGAAATGACAGAGAAGTAACAGCAGTAACAACTGACACCACAGAAATACAAAGGAGTATAAGAAAACACTATGAACAATTACATGCCAACAAATTGGACAACCTGGAAAAAATGGATAAATTCCTAGAAACATACAATATTCTAAGACTGAATCAAGAAGAAACAGCGACACTGAACAGATTAATTACAACCAACGAAATTGAAGCAGGAAGCAAAATACTCCCAACTAACAAGTCCTGGACTAGATGGCTACACTGGTCAATTTTACCAAACATTCTAAGAAGAATTAACACCTATTCTTCTCAAGTTATTCCAAAAAATTCAAGAGGGGAAGATGCTCAAGATCATTTTATGAGGCCAACGTTATCCCGATTCCAAAACCAGATAAAGACACTACAAAGAGAGAAAATTATAGGTCAATATCCTTAATGAACACAGATGCTAAAATCCTCAACAAAATATTAGCAAACTGAATTCAGCAATACATTAAAAAAAATCACACATCATGATTAAGTGGAATTTGTTCCTGGAATGCAAGGTTGGTTCAATATCTGAAAATTAATTAACATAGCCACCAAATAAAGGATAGAAATTATATAATCATGAAATCAACGCAGAAAAAGCAATTGACTAAATTCAGCACCCATTTATAATTAAAAAAAGAAAAACCTCTCAGCTAAATGAGAATAGAAAACACACCTACACATAATAAAGGCTATATATGACAAACCCACTGCCAGTATCACACTCATAGGGCAAAAATTACAAGAGTTCCCCTTAAGATCAAGAATAAGATAGGGGTGTCCACTTTCTCCTCTTGAATTCAACATAGTACTGGAAGTCATAGCCCCAGCAATCAAACCAGAAGAAATAATAGGCCTCCAAATCAGAAAGAAGTAAAACTGTCATTATTTGCCAATGGCATGACACTATAAAGAGAACCCTAAAGACTGCACCAAAAACTACAAAAACTAATAAGTTCAGTAAAGTAGAATATAAAATAATATTCAGAAATAAGTTGTACTTTTGTACATCAATAAAGAGCTATTAGGAAGAGGAACTAAGAAAACAATCCCATTACAATTACATTAAAAAATATCTAACAATGAATTTAACCAAAAAGTTATTCTTCTAGACTTGGGAAAACTATAAGATATTGAAAAAAAATGTAGAATATACAAATGAATGGAAGCATATACAGCAGCTCATGGATAGGAAGAATTAACATCATTAAATGACCATGCTACCCAAAGCAATCTACAGATTCAACACAATAGATAGCAAAACATCAGTGTCAATTTTCAACAGAGCTAGAGCAAATAATCCAAAAATTTGTATGGATCCACAAAAGACCACAAACAGCCACAGCAATCTTGTAAAAGAAAAACAAAGTGGGTGGTATCATGCTACCCGATACCAAACTATACTACAAGTCTACAGTAATCCAAACAGCATGGTACTGGCATAAAAAAGACACATAAATCAATGAGACAGAATAGAGAGCCCAGAAACAACTCCATGCCTACATGGTCAATTAATATATGACAAAGGAGGCAAGAAAATACAGCAGGATACAGAAAGTCCATTCAATAAATGGTGTTGAGAAAATTGGACAGTTACAAGCAAAAAAATTAAACTAGACCACTTTCTTATATGATCAATAAGAATAAATTCAAAATGGATTAAATACTAAATATAAGACCTGAAACCATAAAACTTCTAGAAGAAAACATAGGCAGTACAATCCCTGACATTGCTCTTAGTAATATTTTTCTGATCTCCCTCTTCAAACAAGGAAAACAAAATATAAACAAATGCGACTACATTAAACTAAAAAGATTTTTCACAGCAAAGGAAACCACCAACAAAAAGACAACCTATTGAATGAAAGATATTCAGCAATGATACATTTGATAAGAGATTAATATTCAAAATTCACAAAGAACTCATATAACTCAAACCAAAAAAATCCAAACAATTTATTTAAAAAGTGGGCAGAGAACCTGAATAGTCATTCCTCCAAAGAGGACATACAGATGGCCAATAAGCATATGAAATGATGTTAAATACCACTAATCATCAGAAGAATGCAAATTAAAACAAATAAATGAATAAATCAACAAACGACAAGTGTTGTTATGCACTGTTGGTGGGACTGCAAATGGTTATAGCCACTATCAAAAACAGTATGAACATTCCTCAAAAAATTAAAAACAGAACTACCTTATAACCCAGCTATTCCACTTTTGAGCACATATTTTTAGAAATTGAAAACACTAATTCAAAAAGAGATGTGCGAACTTATGTTAATTGTACTATTATTTATAATAACCAAGATATGGAAGCAACCCAAATGCCCATCAATAGATGGTTCAATAAAGAAGTGGTACATATATACAATGAAATATTACCAGGCCATAAGAAAGAATGAACTTGTACCATTTGCAACAGCATGGAATAACCTAGGGAGTATTATGCTAAGTGAAATAAGTCAGAGAAAGAGAAATAACATATGACATTACTTATATGTGGGACTGAATGAACAAAACAGGCAAAACAGAAACAGAGTCATAGATACAGGGAACAAACTGAGGGTTGCCAGATGGGAGCAAGGTTGGCAGGGGGCGGGTGCTGGGAGAAAAAGGTGAAGGGATTCCAAAGTACGAATTAGTAGTTACAAAAAGTCATGGGGATTTAAAGTTTAGCATGGTATTATAATCAATAATATTGTAATGATTATGGATAGTGCCAGGTGGGTACTAGAATTATTAGGAAGATCACTTTGTAGATTATATAATTGTGTAATGACTATGTGGTACACCTGAAACTAATGTAAAAATGTCAACTGTAATTGAAAAATAAAAAGTAAAATAAAATATACTACATTTTTAACAATAACAAAATATATGGTATTTATATACAATGGAATATCACCAGCCATAAAAAAGACTGAAATCTTGCCATTTGTAAAAACATGGGTGGACCTAAAATGTATTATGCTAAGGCATAAGACAGAAAAAAAAAATGCTATACGATTTCACTTATATGTGAAATATAAAACAAAACAAAACAAATGAATACACAAAACAAACCAGAAACAGAACCATAGATCAAGAGAACAAGCTGATGGTTGCCGAAGAGGAAAAAGGTGGTGGGTAGGTGAAACAAAATCCTCATAAAAACAGTGCTTTGTGTGCTATAATACAATGCTAAATAAGTATCTAGAAAGATAATAATAGAATACCTGTGAAGATAAAAAACAAATAGAGGACCTGCATAATATTATATATTATATTAACATACAGCAGAATACAATTTTCCTCAAGTACACATGGTATAGTCTCCAGAATAGACCGTATATTAAGCCAAAAAACAAATCTTAACGAACTTCAGACTGAAATTATACAAAGTATCTATTCTGATAACAAAGAAATAAAATTTGAAGTCAATAGAAGGAAAGCTAAAAAAAAATCCCTAAACATGGAAATTAAACAACATACTCTTAACCTTTGGATCAATGATGAAATCACAAGGAAAATTGGAAAATATTATGAGACAAATGAAAACAGATGCCCATATCTATGGGATTCAGTAAAAGCAGTGCTGAGTGAGTGATTCACAGCAGTAAATGCTTATATTTTAAAAAAAAAAGACAATCTCAAAACAACAATCTAAGCACCTTAAGGAACTTTAAAAGAAGAAGAAAGTAAACCCAAAGCTAGCAGGGGGATAAAATGATAAGAATTAGAACAGAGATAAACAAAATTGATAATTAAAAAATAGAGAAAAATCAATGAAACAAAGAGTTATTCAAAAATATTAACAAGCTTGGCAAAACTTTAGCTAGAGTAACTAAAAAAGACTCATATCAGAAATGAAAGAGGAGACATTACAATAAACTTTACAAATATAAAAAGGATAAGAGAGGACTATAAGCAATTGTACATCAAATTCCTAGAAACACACAGAATTACCACCAGTCCCCCTCGAATGTTTCCAAAAAAATTGAAGAGGGAATATTTCCAAACTCATTGTACAACATCGGCATCACACTGCTACCAAACCCTGACAAGCACACTACAAGAGAAGAAAACTGCAGACAAATATCCCTGATAAAAATTACAGCTAAAATCCTCAAGAAAATAGTAGCTGACAGAATTTAACAGCACATTAAAAAGATTATACACCATGACCAAAGGGGAGTTATTTCTGGAATGCAAGGATGGCTCAACACACAAATAGTAATCTGTGTAACAGAATTAAGAGAATGAAGGTAGTAGGACCCTCATCATCTCAGCTGATACATAAAAGGCATTTGGCAAAATTTAACACCTTTTATGACATAAACACTCAACAGACAGGAAATAAAAGGTAACTACCTTAACATAATAAAGGCTATGTGCGACAAGCCCACAGCTAACATCATACTCATTGGTGAAAGACAAAGGGTTCCCTCTAAGCTCAGTAAACAAGACAAGGGGGGCTACTTTCATCACTTCCATTCAACATAGTTCTGGAAGTCCTAGTTAGAGTAATTAGGCAAGAAAAAAGAAATAAAGTACATTCAAACTGGAAAGGGAGAAGTGAAATTATATCTGTTCACAGACAATGTTTTTATATGTAGAAAATGCTAAATATTCCACACCAGAATATCTTAGAACTGATAATTTAGTAAAGTTCCAGGATACAAAATCAACACACAAAAATAAGTTGCCTCTTTATTCATTCACAATGAAAAATTCAAAAAGGAAATAAAGAAAACAATTTCATTTGCAGTAACATCAAAATGAATTACATACTTAGGAATAAACTGAGAAGGTAAAAACCTTGCAAACCGAGCTTTACCGGCAGCGTTTGGTGGTGGGATGTCTTACAGAAAGTTCTCCACTCCCAGGCATGGGTCCCTGGGCTTCTTGCCTTAGAAGCGCAACAGCCGGCACCGTGGGAAGGTGAAGACCTTCCCCAAGGATGACTTCTCCAAGCCTGTCCACCTCACAGCCTTTCTGGGCTACAAGGCTGGCATGACCCACATTGTGCATGAGGTCGACAGGCCAGGATCCAAGGTGAACAAGAAGGAAGTTGTGGAGGCTGTGACCATTGTAGAGACACCGCCCATGGTGATCGTGGGCATTGTGGGCTATGTGGAGACCCCTTGAGGCCTCCGCACCTTCAAAACCATCTTCGCAGAGCACATCAGTGATGAATGCAACAGGTGCTTCTATAAGAACTGGCATAAACCTAAGAAGAAGGCCTTCATCGAGTACTGCAAGAAGTGGCAGGATAACAATGGCAAGAAGCAGCTGGAGAAGGACTTGAGCAACATGAAGTAGTAGTACTGCCAGGTCATCCACATCATCGTCCACACCCAGAGCTGCCTGCTTCCTCTGCTCCAGAAGAAGGCTCACCTCATGGAGATGCAGGTGAATGGAGGCATGGTGGCTGAAAAACTGGACTGGGCCTGTGAGAGGCTGGAGCAGCAGGTCCCTGTGAGCCAGGTGTTTGGACAGAACAAGATGATCAATGCCATTGGGGTGACCAAGGGCAAAGGCTACAAAGGGGTTACCAGCCGCTGGCACGCCAAGAAGCTTCCCCAAAAGACCCACCGAGGGCTGTGCAAGGTGGTCTGTATCACGGCATGGCATCCTGCCTGGGGGGTCCTTCTCTGTAGCTCAGGCTGGGCAGAAGGGCTACCACCACCACACTGAGATCAACAAGAATATCTACAAGATTGGCCAGGGCTACCTCATCAAGGATGACAAACTGATCAAGAACAATGCCTCTACTGATTACAATCTGTCTGACAAGAGCATCGACCCTCTGGGTGGCTTCGTGCAGTACGGTGAAGTGACCAATGACTTTGTCATGCTGAAAGGCTGTGTGGTGGGAACCAAGAAATGAGTGCTCACCCTTCGCAAATCCTTGCCGGTGCAGACCAAATGGCAGGCCCTGGAGAAGATTGACCTGAAGTTTATCGACACCACCTCCCAGTTTGGCTGTGGCCACTTCCAGATGATGGAGGAAAAGAAAGCATTCATGGGTCCACTTAAGAAAGACCGAATTGCCAAGGAAGAAGGAGCCTAATGTCAGGAGCAAATTGTGCAGCGGATGGGATCTCAATAAAATTATTTTCCAGTGCGGGGGGCAGGGGAGGACTTGTACACGGAAAACCAGAAATCATTGCTAAAAAATTTTTTTAAAGACACCAACACACAAAAAGGCACCCTGTGCTCACGGATTCAAAGACTAAATGTTGTTAAAATGTCAATACTACCTAAAACAACCTACAGCTTTAATACAATCTCTAACATAATCTCAATGAGATTTTTGGCAGATTTTGGAAATTTATCCCAAATTCATACAAATCTCAAGGAACCCCAAATAGCCAAAACAATCTTGAAAAAGAACAAAGCTGGACTTCAAAACTGAACTGTAAAGGTGTAGTAATCCATGTGGTACTGAAAAAAAGACATTAAAACTATTTATATTACATCTTGAGTCGGATGATTCAACACCAGAACACCCTCCACATCTAATTTTGTTTTTTATTGTTTTGGCTAACATTGCCGTGCACAATGATTTGCTCCCCCTGTATTTTGAAATTTTGAACTGTGAAGTAGTATTTGGAGTGTCACGTATAAGAATCTTGCAGAGCCTGAGTAAGGACATAAACCTCCTGGAAGATGTGTGTTTGCTTTTCCCAGGTCCTCTCCTTTTTGCCCTGAGGGGCTGGGGGTCAGGGGTTCTCTTCAACAAGATCCACTTTAATTCCTCAGACAAAGGTTTCCTAGACATTCAGGTTATATAGGCTCAAATCCAAGCCCACGCATAGGAAGGCCTTGTTTACATCAGGGAAGACTTTTTTTTTTTTTTTTTTTTTTTAACACACACACCCTGGAGCTAAGGCCATGATATAAGCAGGTGTCCTTGTCCTTTCTCTTGGACAGCAGGTGGATTTCTTTTCTAGTCCATTCCTTTATTCACAATGTACTCCTTGAGGTTCTGGCTGTGGAGCAGTCTCTAAGGTCCATTCCCCATCCTGCGTGAGTCTAAAGCCTCCTCTTCTGTCTCCTGCTCAACGTTAAAACGGAAGCCTCTTTGTTTTAGAAATGATAGATGTTCCCTGGGAAGTCAGTGCGTCAGGGCAAATGGCCACACAGGTTTCCAGCTCTCTCTCGGTTTATGTTCCCTAGAGATTTCTCTTATATTCTTAGATTTCAGCTATATATTTAAAGGATGTTTGTTATATGTTATCTAGCATTTGTAGGTGTTTTGTTTTAGGATAATTTTAGGATATTTAGGCCTTTTAGATATCTAGTCCACCACATTGCAAAATGTATGTGTTACTGTTGGAATAAGGTAAAAAATAGTTTTCTTTCTCCTTAAAAAAAAGAACATGAAAACATGGAGGAGTCTCAGATCAGGGTTCACTATTGCAAAACCATTATCATGTGTCTAACTCCCAGGTTCATTTCTGTTGTCACTGGTTCCCCACATTGTTTTTGTAATGAACCGCTTAAAATGAGATACAGGTCCATGGGGCCCCGCTTTTGGGCATGGAGGGTGGGGCAGATGGGGAGCTCCGTCTGGCTCAGAGTCTAGATGCAAAAAAAGAAAAAAATCCAAGGACGACATCAGGGCAGGGGCAGATTGTGAGAAGAGGGAAAAAAAAAAAAAAAATCACACTGAGCCCTTCAGGCCTGTAGTCAGAAAAAAAAAATACAAGAAGCTCACAAGGTGTGGCATTCTTGTGTAGGGCCTTCTGCACCGGCCCATCGCCAGATGCAAAGGAGCCAGGAGAAAGCGCCGCGCGGAGCCCTTGGCACGTTGGAAACATTCAGTTAATGGCAGCTGTGAGGAACATGCATCTATTCTTCTAGAACAGGGACTCACAAGTTGAAAATACATAAATATTCAGGCAACAAGGGAGAATTCTTCAGCAC
This sequence comes from Glossophaga mutica, assembly GCA_039655065.1. Classification (NCBI taxonomy): domain Eukaryota; kingdom Metazoa; phylum Chordata; class Mammalia; order Chiroptera; family Phyllostomidae; genus Glossophaga; species Glossophaga mutica. The sequence goes on from CM077304.1 coordinate 46,503,358, forward strand.
CTCTACCTCAGGTTACTCTTACCCTTCCTATTTATGAGTTATATGTACCCAGATTACCTCCAAGGTTTAGTAAGGACTATAGTCATAGATAAATAAGATTTGTTCTGTAATCTCACCAGGAAAGAAAACAACTCACAGAGAATTGAAATAACTGGCACCAACGCCACCTGTTTGTCCATCTCTCAGCCAGAAATGAAACTCAGGTTTGTTCGGCTTTGCACCTGTCCCTTTATTTCTCCTCTGTCCCCATAGCTCTCCTGCACCATCGCCGGGGAAATCAGTTGACTCTGTCACAGGAGGTGCCGAGGACTTTCCCGGAGGAGAGAACATGGCAGAGGACAGTTGTGGACTTTCCCGGGTCTGGGGCAGTTTACAACAACCCTCTCTACCAGAGGGAAGTAAATGCCGTGCATCTCAAAGACAGCAGGTCAACACAGTTTTTTAAAATTTATAAAAATTAATTTACATCAAGGAAAACCACAGGAATTAAAATCGGAGAGAAAATTTCCTGAAACCAGGATTTAACAATCTGTGGCCTCTGGGCCAAATCTGGGGAACCACCGGCTTTTGTAAATAAAGTTTTATTTGGGACACAGCCACAGCCATTTATTTGTGTATTATCTATGGCTGCTTCATACTGCAATGGCAGAGACCGTGCAACTCGAAAGCCTAAAATAAGTGTTTTACAGAAATCAGTTTGCTGACCCCTGTCAAAACTCTCTATTTCAGTCTTCTTGTCTAATCATGATCCGGTGTGACCAAAGACAACGAAAATGTCCATTGTCCTCACTATTTTGAGGGAGACATTCCTGCCTTTATTTTCTTCCTTCCCTCCACTATCCTGTATTACTACTCACTATATCTCTAGCTATGGTTTTCTCAGTTCTGAAAGAGAATATATGTAGCATTATTGTGAGAATTTCAGGAAGCAGTATAAAGTGCTTCATGTAGATGGTGGCTATGATTAAAACTCATCCATTCATTTTGCACCTACTTATTGAGTTTGTTATGGGTTCAATTGTGCCCTCTTCCCGATTCCTATGTTGAATTAGTAACCCTTAGCACCTGAGCACATGACCTTATTTGGAGATTGGGGCTTCACAGACGTAATCAAGTTAAAATGAAGTCATTGAGGTGAAATTTAGATACAGACACATACACAAAGCAAAGACAAGGGAAGACACGGGGAGAAGATGACCATCTACAAGCCAAGGAGAGGCCTGGAACAGCTCCTTCCCTCACAGCCCTGAGAAGGTACCAATCTTCATTTCAGACTCCAAACGAAGGGACAGGAAGTTTCTGTGGTTTAAGGGTTACGGCCTGAATATGCCCCACCTCCCAGTTTGTAGGTTGAACCCCTACACCCCCAGGTGATGGTATTTGGAGATGGGACCTTTGGGAGGTGATTAGGTCATGAGAGTAGAGCTTCCACGATGGAATTAGTGCTGTCATAAAAAGAGCCACAAGAGGGCCTGCTTCCTCCCCCCCTCTGTCCTGTGAGGACACAGCAAGAAGGTGGCCATCTGCAAACCAGGAGGAAGGTTCCCACCAGGAACTGAACCAACAGGCACCTAGACTTTGAACTTCCCAGCCTCTAGAACAGTGAGAAATAGATTTCTGTTGCTTCAGCCACTCACTATATGGTATTTTTGTTATGGCAGCCAGAAATGACCAAGACATTAAGCCAGCAAGTCTGTGCTACTTTCTGGCAGCATCCCTAGCACCATGATACAGATTTCTATGAGGAAAAAAATACATATGGTTATAGTGAACAACTAGGAGATTTCAGTTTGGATAAGTACCTCATCTCTGATACATAACATTTGTGCTGAGACCTGAATAGTTACAGGGAGCAAACCATATGGAAATCTGAGGAAAACGCATTCCTAGAAGTGATAAGGGCAAAGGCCTTGGAGCAGGAATAATTTTGCTTTTACAGCTCTCACCTGTTCTACCTTTTTCTTATCTTGCACACAGATGATACCAACGTGATGCCTGTAGCTGTAAGAGCCGCCTCAGGACCACGAGGCACCAAACTTAAGGTCACATGCCCACATACGAAGGACGGCAGAGACAAAGAAAAGCATCTGAGCGCTTTATGGAATCATTTCAGAACTGCACCAATACCACCAACCGCTACTCAGGATTTCTCGTTCTGTGAGAAAAATTAATCCTTTTTGCCTAAGGCACCATTAGTTTTTCCATTACTTGGTGCCAAAAATACTCTTAACAGACATAACATTTCACAGTGTGGTAAGAATTACTAGACTTTGAAGGTTTTTAATCTAAGGAATGACAAAATCTGATTTAAGTTTTTAAAAGAACATTCTGTAGAATTAAGAATTGTAGAAAATGTGGCCACAGAATTCAGGAACAGATCTTTTAAGGATTTTCAGGTCATGATAAGCTCAAATTTTATCTAAATAAGAGGAAGTTACGAGAGGATGTGTCAAATCTGATTTGTATTTTCATAGGACTCTTTGGTTGCAGAGTTAGGGCACCCATTAAAAGGCAAATGTAGAATTCAGGAAAAATATGATGGTGGATTGATGAGGTGACATCAGTAAAGACAGAAAACTGGGGGAAAGAATGTTCTGGCTACGACTAGGAAAGAGCCTGTCAGACAGCTCTCAGTCATCCAGATGAAGGATAATGGCTGATGGCCCCTGATGGATTTGGGAAACATTTTGGGTTGGATGTAGGATGAAGAGAGGGAAAGACAGGAGTTGAAAATAACTTGTATTTTTTGACTGAGTAACAAGGTAGGTGGAGATGACATTGTTTAGAAGAGGTCTGTATAAAATGCAGAGATCTGTGTTTTCCGTGTTAAGTTTCAGATCTTAATAAGACTTCCAAGTCAGAATATCAAGTAAGCATTGGGTATATAAATGTGTTCAGGGATGCTTCAGACTTAGATATATAAATTTAGATTCAAAAAAATAAATAAATAAATAAATATAGATTCATTTGTGTGCATGTGTAAGCCTGTATATGAGCCTCTGGAGAGAGAAAAGGTGATCGTATAAACCAGACTGTGGCATTTGTCAATTATTTAAACATTGAACAGGGAAGGAAGAGGAGGAGACTCAGAAGACATTGTCATGAGAGAGGAGGAGAAATGGAACACTGTATTATTGTAAAAGGCAAGGGAAGATGTTTCAGGTAGAAGGCAGGTAGGGAAGGATCCTCCATTTCAAAAGCTGACAGATCAAGAAAGGTAAGGAAGCCTGGCTGGTGTGGCTCTGTGGATGGAGTGCTGGCTGGCAAACCAAAGGGTCACTAGTTCGATTCCCAGTCAGGGCACATGCTTGGGTTGCAGGCCAGCTCCCCAGTGCAGGGCGCACAAGAGACAACCACACATTGATACTTCTCTCCCTCTCTTGCTCCTTCTCTTCCCCTCTCTCTAAAAATAAATAAATAAAATCTTAAAAAAAGAAAGGTAAGGAAGGCAGGCACATTTGGATTTGAAATGAGGATAAACCTGAAAACAATTTCAGTGGATTGATGGGGGCAGAATCCCCATTCACGTGGGCTGTAGAAATCATTAGCCATAGGGGAAAAAATAAAGAGACAGAATCCATAATGGCAGAGCTGGGAAAAACACATGTACTTCCCCTGAGGACTACATTCCTTCCATTTGCCCCTTTTTTCCTTCTCAGTGTTTGCCTTTGCGTTCCATGACCCTCTGCGCTCCACAACCCTCTGCACTAGTGCCTGAAGCCCAGGGAGAAGGAGGCCCGGGTGTGGTGGTCCAGAGCTGGGAAGAGACACCCTCCTTCCTTTTGCTGCCTTTCAAACTACACACCAGCACTGAAAGTCACTTGATCAGAGTCCAACACAAAATTCTAAATTCCTGGACTCTATTGTATGGCAAATTTTTAGCCAAGTATCATCTTCATTTTAGTCTCTCATTTAATTTACTTGGTTTCTCGAAAGCAGCTGAGAACAAGTTGTGTTTGTGTCAGTTTATTTTAATGTATAATGAGCGATTCAAATGATTGCACACCACACATTCAAATTTCATTGAATGTGTAATCACCTAAATGAACACAGGTGCCAAGTGCCTGTGCGCCTGGCACACCACCCTCTGTGCTTCGTGTGGAAAGAAGATGATGTACTTGGCTGTACAAAGCTCATATCTTAATTTCTTTTTAATTTCATTCTTCCTCAACTGCTTTTTCCCCCATCCGATAAAACGTGCTGAGCCCTGGGTGCTATAAGGGAGATTCTTGGCCCAACAGCAAACTAAAATCATTCTTAAACATGTATGAAACAGCAAGCTTGCAAGTGTGGAGTGTATTTTTAACTTTGGGGATGAGAAATTATAAATCTGTACCCTTTAAAATGAGCATTTTTAGGAAGACATGAAGCCCTGGAAACAAGGCTGAAAGAAGTTCAGTTATCCCCCGTGATGATGTTCCGGTGAGGTAGGAACAATGGCGCTGCAACTTCTTTCATGTCACGCCTGACAGCTTAGTTTCAATCCTCCCGGGCGAGTGAACGGAATCAACTCTGGCATGTTTCACTGCAGCGCTGACTGGTATGGCATTATTAATACAACCACGTTATTTTATAATTAAAGTACATCTAGTAAAATGAAAGCACTTGGGGTTTCTGTGAATAGGCTCCTAAACTGTTTAATACACGCACATCACTAAATCCCAGTCGAAGCTTAGATATAGGACGCAATTCATTCTCACTGCCTAACCTGTTCCAGGCAGGGGCAGGGGTGGAGTCCGAAGTCCCTGTCCACTACCATAACTGTCACCAAAGAAGTTCTTCACCACTAATTACTTGTTATCCCTGAACACACATTAAGAATCAGCTGAGAAAGCGGGGCTTCTCAAAATGCATATGTGGACCACTTTTATTCAACGCACCTGAAGGGCTGATTAACAAGCACTGATTCCTGTTTGCCGCCCACTCAGTCAGGATCTCTGAAGGAAACCCCCGCTGGCATCTGCATGTTCAATAAGCCCTACGAGGGCATTTATGCCCTCTAATATTTAAGAGCCATTGAATTAGATTATTTTCACATATGACACCACTTGCCTGTCATGAAGCCACTTCTAGTGTGTGTGCGTGTGTGTGTGCTTTTATGTGCGCATGTATAACCTTGAGTCTTATTATATCGCAGTTGGCCTGGGTGCCCAGGTGCCCAGCCAAAACCCTCTTCTTTAACAATATTCCTGTCATAGACTCCACACAAGTCACGATCTAGTGTTCATGGTGCCATCATGCCTATCAAAACTGATTTGGCCTAGGCTAGACATGGGCTCATGCTGATAAAAAAATCAAGCTGGAAGCAACCTAAGTGCCCATCAGTAAATGAGTGGATCAACAAACTGTGGTACATTTACACAATGGAATACCACACAGCAGAAAGAAAGGAGGAGCTCCTACCCTTTGTGACAGCATGGATGGAACTGGAGAACATTATGCTAAGTGAAATAAGCCAGGCGATGAAAGACAAGTACCACATGATCTCACCTATAAGTGGAACCTAATCAACAAAACAAACAAGCAAGCAAACTATAAGCAGGAACTTTGAAATGAACAACAAACTGACAGTAACCAGAGGGGAGGTGAGAGGGGATAGATAATGGGGGGGAGGGGAGGGTCAAGTGAAAGGACATGTATAAAGGACCTATGGACAGAGCCAAAGGGGTGTAGGATTGAGAGTGGAAGGTGGGGATGGGTGGGAAGTGGGGATGCATGGAGTATGGGGAGTGGCAGCGGAGGGGGATGGAGATAACTGTACTTGAACAACAATACAAAAAATAAAATTACAGGTATTTACAAAAACACTAAAAATGCAAGCCTCTCTCAATAATTGAAACTGAGATAGCAAAACTGTAGCAGCCGTGGTTGTCATTGGAACTGGAGAGTGACATAGACCCCACCAGCGGGAAGCTTGGGGGCTATATGGATAGATGAGCAAGAAGAGAGGACCAGACCACAGTGAGAAGCAGGTGTCCTAACAGAGGTGCAAATGAAATACACAGTGGGGAGGAAGAGAAGCTGAATGTGGGCAAGAGAGAGAGAGAAATGAGAGGAGTGGCAATCTTTGTCCCTGAAGACTTCCCAGTTTACAATTCCAGACTTGCATAAGGTTCAGCTGTGCTTCCAGCTCTCGGATGCCATTTACTGAAACTGGAGTTCATGGTTTCTGCTCCTCGTGCCCAATGGCCCTGAATTCAACAGGGATAATGTGCTTTTTAACGTTCACGATGAGCTAAAGGTGTTCCTGCTCTACTGCCATGACCTTCCTGGTAAACAAGTTAAAAAAAAAAAAACGAAAGTAGGTGACATTCTCTCATTTTTACTTTGGAAAACTGCTTTTTCATGCTCCTAGGCCAAGTTCAATTAAACCCACAAAGCAGAAAGCTGAATACATGTGTTGCAAGGCCATGGGCCAGAGTCACCGTCTTACAGTTCCCTGCCTTCCCTCTGGAAAAGGCAAGGGGCAAGCTGGCAGGAAAAAGTCCAGTTGCCTTCGTGGGTCATCCATCTGCTTCTCAGCCAACAAATACATCCTTGAAAATCCACATCTGAAATCTACTAAAAACAAACCAAAAGCCTTGCAATCTTTGCTTAAAATAATAACCAAGGGGAAAAGCTGCCAGCGTTGACAGCGGCCAACATCTGGCTGGCTTGCTAACGGAGTGAGGGGAACTCAGGGCTCCGCCCACTTGCTGTGTGCATTAGGCAGAAAAGAATGTTCATTTTCCCTCCAGACAGGTTCCAGGGGAGGTGGGAAAGCTCCGAGAAAGGGATGGCATTTTCCTCTCCCCCATCCATCCTCCTTTTACCTCCCCTCTTCCACTCCTCACTCCTCTCCCCTGGCATCCGGGCCAGAAAAAGGAGCCTGGAGCTGGAGGAGGGGCCCAGGCTGGTCTGTATAAGAACAGCCTGTGCCAGGTTTTCAACTGCAATTAATTTTCCAGATAAGCTCCAAACCTCTGAAACACATTTGAAATTGAAATGCTGATACAGTCATCAACCACCACAGTGCACAACCATAAATCTTGAGTACAGCTAGTTGTTTGTTGGTAATAATGAAGTACAATATGCATTTAATTAGTGTGAGATTTAGAAAATGTGCAGAGTAGTAAAACAATATTCTAATTAGGGCTGGAGAAACTTGTTTGATTACGATTTGTACAGTACCACCAAAGAAGTTACCGAATACACGGAAATCTGCTTTCATTAAGAAAAAAAAATCGAACAGAAAACGCAAGGTTTTGATGCCACTCACTGTTATCCCAGAGACAGCTCCACGTTGAAAACAGACGCTTGGTGGAAGGGAAGCGGTCCACCCAGGGAGCAAATGGAACCTCTGTGCGGAAGCCCCGGCTGGACTGTTAGTAACAATCCAGGCTCTCCTCCCACCTTAGTTTCTTTACTTGTGAATTTATCCTCTGAGCTCCCTAACTTCCCGTTCAAAACCCATCAGTCTTTACCTGGAATGCCACCTGTGTCCACATCCAAGGATGCAGTGATTATTCACGATGCATTTCCAAAGCGTCCCCAAATCCTGCGGAGGAATCTGTAACCTCAACTGACTCTGTGAGGGAAACACAGTCTAATGGAAGAAGAGCACGGGGTCAGGAAATTTAAGGTTCTAATCTGGCTTTGATTGCAACTTTCTGTGTGACTTAGAGAAAGCCAATTAACACCTCTAGGCTGTAATCTTATCTGAAAACTGAGGCCAGCAGAGTCTCACCTGGGCAATTGTTTCACTGATCTCAGCTAATTCTTATATAATGATAAATGTGAGTAAAAAGTGGTGGGAGAAAATAAGATTGTACTAACCTCTCCCTCTGTTATGTGTACACAGGCACACACATGCACACACGTACATGTGACAACAATTGAGATAAAAGGAATAGTTTCTTAACTCATTGAACTGGTTTTTACTTATCTTTTATAGGCAAGATATAAAGACCTTTTAAAGTCAGAGCACTTAGTATTTAGAAGTAGTTCATTTTAATTGCAAATCAAAACATTTCTCCTGGATCTAACAATCCACTTTAAAGGGGTAAAATAATTTTATTATCTGCCTAAAGTAAAATCTAGGTAATAGGTATTTTTTAAAAGCTGCTCTTGGAAAACAATAGAGCTACACATATTTTAAAGTTCTGGATTCAAAAGATCACATGCAAAGTTTTCCTGTGATTTGGGACAAGTTACTTAACCCTTGTATGGGTCTGTTTCCTCATTTGCAAAAACATAGCCTTGCTACGAAAGTCATGAGGAACAAGTTGGCCAAACCAACCTTATTTTTTCTCTTCACTTGGGAATGTTACTATACAAGTATAAATAATAGCATAGAATGTCATAGCTGGTAGAGTCCTTTAAAAAAATCTAATCCAACCCCTTCCTTTTATGGGTAAACTTGAGGCCCAGAAAGACTGAACAAGTTGTCCCAGGTCACACAGGTGGCCCGGTCTTGCTGTCCCTGTGCAGTGTGTTTCTGCCACCTCACAGCCACCTTGTGGGCTTGAAGGAGCTCCTGCCCCCCAGACAATAAACAGGTTCACGGCCAGCTGGTACAATTTCTCTCAATTCTGCAGTTGTGCTATTTGTGAAGATGTTGCCAATCTTTGTTTTTTTAATATTGAAAATATATCAGGTGATGTTGCCATTATTCTGACAGCCAGCTACACATCCCAGAAAGAGGAATTAACACCTTATCATTTTAGAACACCTCATAATGCTATTAGGAAGAATGATTTTGACATTTTTATATGCTTAGGTGTGGTTTATTATAAAGTCTGAATCTGCTTAGCTAACATCTATTTTACTCATCCCAGGTTTCCACGGAGCATCTTCACGAATTAAGATGAAGTTTAAAAAAAAAAAAAAAACAATGGCAAAATATGGCCCTAAGGTATAGCACCTAATTATATCGTATGGGTTTATTTATGGCATATTTTGCTTGTCCTATCAGCCACTGGGAAGGACCCTTGACTACTGATTGGTTTAATGCTCAGCTAATATTCTTCTTCTCCCAAGCTTATTTTTCACACTGAGTGAAATTAATGGACTGTAAAGGTAGTTTCCTAGTTTTGGATTTATATATCATGATGGTTCTGCACCCCATCGAAATTAGGGACATACATAAGATCTCTTACTTTCAATTTCCAACTTTTTATTTTGCTAAGAAAAGAAAGCATAGCTAACCAATTATCATCATTTCATAAAAGAAAATGTGTTTTAAAGATATTTTCATTTATTTTTAGAGAGAGGAAGGGAGGAAGAGTGAGAGGGAGGGAAACATCCATTGGTTGCCTCTCTCACGCCCCCAACCCAGGACCTGGCCTGCAACCCAGGCATGTGCCCTGACTGGGAATTGAACTGGTGACCTTTTGGTTTGTAGGCGGACACCCAGCCCACTGAGCCATACCAGTCAGGGTGATAAAAGAAAGCATTTAAACAAAAAAGAGAAAATATCATATTCTCAAAATAAAGTATTTAAATGGAATCTTTGACTTTATGAAATAGTAACCATTGTGTCCTTAATTTCCAATTAAACAGTGACAACTCCATCATACAAATCATTATATGAGGTATATTTCACATATTTAATTGATTGCAAGAACTTAAATGTATTGAACGAAATGCATGTACATTATCTGTTTTACCTTCCAATCCCTTAAACCAGGAGGTCAGCAAACTACCTGCGTTTAATATGGAACGAATGTAGATGTTGGAGCTGCATGCCAGATCTTTGGGGGGTAAGTCAGAGCCTCTGCTACCCTTGGTGTGAGCTCATTGAGGAACGGCAGCGGTGACAAGCAAAATCACTCAAGAACATTTAATGTCTCTGCATCGCGACATTCCATGGACCCAGCACAACATCAATGAGACAAGAAAATGTGCTCTCCCTGCTCGGGTGGGAGGCACTGAAAAGTCACATAGCAAGAAAATGGGTGTCTCATAACTTCATAACAAGGGAGGGAATGAAGGACTGGAACGTAACCCAAAATGCCACACCTTAACATCTGCAAATGTGCCATATGACACAAAAAATGATCATCTAGGCAGGTCGGCGAGAGTTCTGTCCTTCCAAATTACTTCCTCAGGAGTGTTTCCAGGAACGGGCCACAGAGTAGCAGGCCTACTCTTTGGTTTCCATCTTAAGCAGTAGGTGGTCTGTCATATTTTATATCAAAAATAAGGTTAGGTTTTCATTTTTTCCTTTTAATAGTGTTAATGTTAAATCCTAATTAATATGCATTGTGTCATCTTATCATTTAAATGAAAAACTTCTCAAGGGCAAACATTTCATAGGTCCTCTCTGAGGAACATAACAGCAATTTATGCACCTGTTTCACTTTATTGTCCAGGGCTGGGGGTCATTAGAGCCTGTCTCAGAGCGTAGAGCCTGGGCACTGGTATTTTTTAAAAGCACATCCAGGTGACACAGAAGTGCAGCCAGGGTTGAGAACTGTTGGCCAGGCCCTTTGACCCATGCGTGAATAAAAATGCCACAAAGAAGTTGTACCTCATACTAAATCTCCCTGTGCCAGAAGCAGCTACAAAGCCAGTTTGCAAGATGATAGGTCGTTTGTAAAATTTTCTTTGGGGACCACTCATACCAGCAGCATCAGCACCACCTGGGAGCTTGTGTGACACTCAGACTCCCCGGCCCCTCCGAAGACCTACTGACTCAGGAATCTACAGTTTAGAAAGATCCCAGGTGATTCGTATTCCTGTTGAAGGCTGAGAAGCAGACCTAAAAATCCTAAATCCTAACTAGGAAAAACAAGTTAGTCACACCTTAAAACACATTCTTCTCATCAGGTTCCTGAGATTTGAGTCCAGGATCATTACTGAGACTGTTGCAGGTGAATTAATTACTATAGTGAAAATATATACATGACAATATAGTATAATTAATGTATAATATAACCTAATATATTATAATATATTCAGATAAATTTATTTGCAGAGGAGGAAATCTCAAATTTTGTTATGAAATGAAGGAGCAGCATCAACTAGCCACAACCACCCAGTATTTCACTGCCACTTTATTTCACTGCGGTGGAAATGAAATAAGATTGGGTTCCGGTCTTCAGGCTACTTACATTCTAATAAGGGATACTGAGAAATAAACAATTAACTAGAATGTAATGCTGTCTCAGGTAAAATTAAAAATCCTAAACTAGAAATACAGCGATGCGCTCCTTAAGTGACTCAAATGTTAATGTGGTTTAGAATCACCTAGAAGGCTTGTTCAACACAGATTATTATCCCACCCCCAGTTTTTCAGTACGTCTCTGGTGAGACCTGAGATTTTCCGTGTCTACCAAGTCTGTTGCTGGTCAGGGACCACACCTGGGGAACCACTGGGCTATGGAAACAGAGTGAAAAGAACAGAATGCTGGGATCCAGGTGGGTGGCAAAGGATGAGCCAAATGTTGCCAGGCAGCGAAGAAAGAGAGATGGGCCTTCCTGCCTGGCACGGACACCAGAGTGGGGCACGTCTGAGCATCTGATATGCTGGGGGAGGCTGCTGGATTGGCGCTCAGCATGTGTGAAATGAGGAATGGGTGAGACTGGAAAGGTAAGTCATGGCCAGTTCATGGAGGGTCTAAGACAGCAGCAAAGGAGTTGGCATTTTGTTTTGTGGGCAATGAGGAATGATGGAGGGTACCTGAGGGTAAAAAAGTATTTCTAAAGACATGATCCAAATTCTTCTTTAGGATAGTAGTTTAGGCAGTAGTGAGGAGAATGGACTGGAGAGGCAAGAGAATAGAAGTCAGAAGAGTAGGTGAGAGGCTGTCTCAATGATCAAAGAGAATGTCCCGCAGATAAGGCCACTGCCAGAACATCTGGTTACCTTCATACTTCTGGAAAGTATTAGGAGAGCCCATGATTAGACAATAACAGAAAAGAAAAAGGGTCATTCATTTATTCAATATGTGTATATGGAGCTCTTATATTACTAGCACAGCTCTAGGCACAGAGGAAACAGTGATGAAGGAGATGGACAAGGTTCTTGGCCCTCATGCCCTTGGACTAGCAGGGAAAACAGACAAGGCAATATGGCCAGCAGAAGACAGGCTATGGAATGATGTGTGTGTGATGTCAGAGCTAGGAAGGGGAGCTGGTTCCCTCCTGTTTGGAGAAAGGAGGAAGGCTTCTTGGAGGAAGGGACACTTAAGCCTAAATTTCTCAATGACCAAATGCTTAACAGGGTTGAGACCCTGCATAATCGAGGACCTCCCTTTTTTAGATTCTTGTAAGTAATTTTCTCTCTTACTCTTCATGCTCTGGAACAGGACCTCTTTCAATTCTTTTCAGCCTCAGGATCTTTGTACATGCTTTCCCCTTGGCTTTGAATTCTCTTATCTCCCTTACCTAGACATTCATGAGTCTGAGGTTCACATTAAATACCACTTTCTCAAAGGTTTCCCTGTGTCCCCAAGATTAGATCAATACCCTGTTTTACTCTCAAAAATATTCCTGTATTTCAGCTTCCTAGCACTTATTACAATTGTAATTAACTCATCCTTTGAGGACTATTTCTTTCATGCCAGTATCCCCTGTTGGAATACGAAGTCTGTGGGACAGCATTCTGTTTTCTCCATACCTGTATTCTGAGCTCTTCCACAGTATCAGGAACATACTAGGTACTTAGTACTTCATTTTATAAATGAAAACTGAGAACTAAAACATAAAAAGGAATAGTTAGGCAAAGGGAAAGGGGGTGGAGAAGGCAAGAAATAGCAGGCATGCAGGGCCTGAGGTAGAACAGAACACTACTCAGTAAAGGAGCTGAAGGGAGACCCAGGAGGCTGGGTCCTAGGCCGGGAAAGGTGAGAGATGGGCCTGAAAAGGCTGTCAATGGGAAGGCACAGAAAGATTTGAAATCACAGGATCTCGCACCAGATCTAGGTTTGTCAAAGCCTACTCTGGCTGTCTACGTATGGAGAGTGGTGTGAGTTGAGCGAGAGTGAATAATATCACTGGAGGCATTTCCAGGAGTCCCAGTGCCAGTCACATTGGGCAGGGTGGTGGCAGAAGGTGAAAGATAAGGACACTTGGGCAAGACATTTAGGAGACAGATCTGATAGAGTTTGGTGATAGAATGAATGTGGGGATAAAGGAGAAGAACTGTTAGAATTGATGTGCAGTTTTTGATTTATAGGGATGATCAGCACCATTTACTGAGTTGAGAACAGTGAAGCTTCTGGGTCATGTAGAGCCCCTCCCAGCAATGAAACAGTCCTTCTAACTGGGAGCACGGAGGCACAGACTGTGAAATGGTGGGGGGACTGCAGAGGCAAACTTAGAGCCTCACGACTTTAGAGATGACTAGGGAGACCTCAGGGTCCAATCCAGAATATGTGTTCAGATTATTATTTTTATATTATATATAGTGGTATCTATGACTATGTCTATATCTTTCTGTCTAGTTCCACATCGAATTAATAAATTAAATAAACACTGAGAAACCAGTTCTGCTGCTACAAATGCCTGATCACCACGTGCTGCGTGATGGTGCCAATGCCCCTACTCCTCGGTTGACTGACATGTGATACATAACCCCAGGCTAGTTAGTGCAGTATATTACTGTGATTCTAGATCTCTTTTCTATGTCCAGAGGTGGAAGTTTCCTTCTAATTCAGAGGTTAGCGAAGTTTTCTGTAAAAGGTCAGACAGTAAATGTATCAGGCTTTGCAGATGATAGAAACAGTCTTTGTTGCAACTCACAGAGGCCACAGGCAGCAGGCAAACAAATGAACACGGCTGTGTTTCCTTTCAAGTTCATTTGTGGACGCTGGCTTTTGAATTTCATATAATTTTCACACATCCCACCCAAAGTCCTCCTTTTGAGTTCTTCAGCCAATTAAAAGTATAAAAACCATTCTCAATTCGCAGACTACACAACTACAGTATTCGGTCCCTGGGCTGGAGTTTGTGAACTTCTTTCTAAATGACGGACTTTTGCACAGAGACACCAAGTCACAAAGCAGGTAAAGAATCATCGGAGGGGAGAGGGGAAGGAATTAGAGCAACAAGTACAAAAGACACATGGACGGAAACTAGGGGGGGTGGAAATGGGAGGGTGCTGGGGAGGGCTGGGGCGGTGGGCCGGGATGGGAGTAGAAGACAGAAAACTGTACAAGAACAACAATTAAAATAAATTTAAAAGAAAAAGAAAAGCAAGTGTTAATGCCATCTCCGGGCCTCTTGTAATCCACTCGGGGAAAAGGGAGAAGATTCCCAGCCAGGAAGAGGAATGAAAGTGCCTTATGATTCCAGGCAGTTGTGAGCTGCTGACGGCAGAGACGTGGAGGGGGGATCATTCCGCGTGGTCCGATTTAGAGCGGCGGATCTCAGCGGCCCTAAAACAAAGTGCCTCGGGCTGCCTGGTGCAGTTCTGATTCGTATTCCTGCTCTTACTCCAGGCCCAGTACATCAAGTGAATCAGACGCAGTAACGCACCAATTCTTTCTAGATATAAAGCTAAATGCCAATCACATTCTCAGCTTTCAAACATAGCACTAGTACCCAAATTCGAACCGCTGTGTTATCATCAGGTTGGGTAAGCCAGGCTTCTATAAAAGACCCACAGGCTTCAATGACTTTGGGGACAATATAAAGATTAAATAAAGTTAGCGTCATTACAAAGGGACATTTGCTTAAGAAAATTCACAGTATTCATAAACTAATCTTCCTGGATCTCCCAGCAAAACTGACAAACTCGAAAGATTATCCATAAAGAATATGTGTATCATCAGAACTGGATGTACAATCACTATATATGCACATCGGTGCTCTTTTGATAAATACATCATAATTGTGTGTATATAATTGTTTACACCAAAGTGTTTAACTTCTGGACTATGAACTACTACTTGAGACTAGGGATCTTATCCACCTCTGAACTATCAGCATCTACTCTAGCATACTATAATTACTATCACATAGATGATGCCTAATAAATGTTGGCGGAATAAAATGTTGGTGTTAATAAAAGTCAGAATATTGTTAGTAGTGAAAAAGTAATGTTCGCTTTGTTCCAAAATATAAAACCTCATCTAAAAATAGATACTGAGGAATGCACTTTGTGCATGCATCTCTACATCAGAATACTCTAGAGAGACTAAGAAAGTTTTTGATAAAATAAAGGCACAGAATCTCTTATTTACTTGAGGACCAAGTGGGATTTTGCTCATCAAATACCCCTGGGGAAACATGGCTGGATTCCTTCATCCAACAGCCATTCTCAGCCCCTGCTCTCTTGTGACCTTCCACAGTGCAAGCTGAAAATGTAAAGACTCACTTTCTCAGACTCTTCTGCAGCAAAGAAGGCCATGTAACCATGTCATGGCCAGTGAGCTGTAACCTGAAGTCTCTCAGGGATTCCTGAGAAATATGTGCTTTCCTAATACCTGATAACTAGCACCAACCTTGAGCCTTCACACTGAACTGTGCCATTACTTGAAGCAAAGTAGTGTAGAGAGAACCACAGCAGCAGCTGGAAGTAAATCTATCTCAAGGCAGCAAAAGGGGCCTACAGGGAATTTGAGCTGTGGTCGAAACCAGATGGTCAGCTAGAGAGACAAACCAGGATCTGTTTATTGGTGAAATATGTAAGCATAAGATTATTCTCAAAGATAAGGAAGGAAGGAAAGAAGGGAGGGAGGAAAGAAGGAAGGAAGGAAGAAAAGAAAGAAAGAAAGAAAGAAAGAAAGAAAGAAAGAAAGAAAGAAAGAAAGAAAGAAAGAAAGAAAGAAGGGAAAGTGACTAGTTTTCACAATGAAGTTTACAAAATACCATCAGAACAGGATAATATTCAAGATTCTTTATATCTCCTAACAGAACAAAACACTTATCCCAGGAACACAGTAAGTAAGAGACCCTGGTTGAACACAGTAATGAACTATAGTGGACAGGTGACTATGTTGTATGGTAGGAAATATTTGGAAATGTTACATCAAATTTATATTAATCAATAGATACATATATCATGAAACAGAATAGAGAACCCAGAAATAATCCTATTCAAGGTCATCAAACTGATTTTTGACGATGGTGCAAAAGCAATTCAAGGGAAGATAGTCAACTAGATGTGTCTAGAAAAAAATGAACCTTAACCTAAGTCTCATACCTTATGGAAAAATTAACTCAAAATAAATCAGGAACTTATATTTAAAACAAACTAAAATTTTTAGAAGATACCATATGAGAAATCTCTGAGACCTGTGGTTTAGTGATAACCTTTTACACATGATACCAAAATCATGACCCATAAAGGAAAAAAACAGATAAATTGGACTGTATCAAACCAAAAAACTTTGCTATGTGAAAGAGCTGTTAAGAGGGTGAAGGGACAAGCAAGAACCTGAACAAAAATATTGGTAAACCACACATATGACAAAGGACTTATATCTTAATATATGAAGAACTCTCAAAATTCCACAGGGGCAAAACCTATCAAATCACAAAATGGGCAAAAGACATGAAGAAACATTTCACTGATGGGAGGATACGTGGTGGGTGGGGTGGGGGGGGACAAAAGTAAGTTTACAGTTGTTCGTATGGAAAATAATGCAATAATTAATAAATAATAATACAAGAATAAACTCATGTTTTGCTTACTCACGACTGCAAACCTACTTTTGCTTCACCCAGTATGGATGGGAAATAAGCGCATGAGGAGATGTTTGACATTATGAGTCATTTATGCATTTATGGAGGAAGTAAACCTAAAGCCTGGCCTTAGAAAATTAGTACTTTATAAATTAATAGTAGGGGTGAGAAACGTAAGGTCAAGAGTGTCTTTGGATCCCAATAATATTCTTTGGTCTAATATATTTCTTTAAGTTTTTCTGCAAGTTCTATGAACCATTTCAAGTTCTGTTTTTATAAAAAAGAAAGAAAGAAACCCGACAAGTATACAGTTGGCCTTCCATAATTGCAGGTTCCACATTGGCAGTTTCAACCACACAGGGATTGAGAATATTAGTTACCTTGTTGCTATGTAGTTAGGTCTATAATGGCTGCATCAGAACTGCACAGGTAAGACTTTTTTCCTTGTCATATTCCCTAAACAATACAGTATAACAACCATTTTACATGGCATTTACATTAGATTAGGTATTATAAGCAATCTAAGATGATTTAAAGTATACAGGAGGATGTGCATAGGTTATATGCAAATATTATGCCACTTGGCACAAAGTACTTCAGCATCCTTGGATTTTGGTTTCCTGGAGGGATCCTAGAACCAATTCCCCTCAGAAACTGGGAGATGACTATATAAAATTGGGGAAATTTGAACAGCTGGTAGCTGACGTTATTTAGGGTTATTCATTTAGAAAATTTAGGGTATGGTAATGGTTTTTAAAAGTTCTTATCTTTTACAGATAAATAATAAAGTAAAATATATTTATACATATATATTTCTGTGTTCATAGGAAAACAAAATCTGAATGGATACATATCAACCATCAACCATGGGTATCCGTGGAACATAGAATTAGAGTGAAAGAAAGGGAAATTTCTATTCTTTACTTTATACAGCTTGAGATTTTTACAATGAACATGCATTATATTTAATTAGGGAGAACAATTAAAATTTAATTGTATAAGATTGCTTTTCTACAACTAATTTAATTATCTGATTACATACTATAGAAAATGTTCAAATGTATAAGACTTTAAGGAATCTCATTTATTGCAAGAAACTGACAGAAGGAGGAGATAAAAAGTATTTTGAAGCTAAACTTGAGATGCTTCTTATATACAACTTGATCCAGATCTTATGGCTTTTTTTTAAGATTTTATTTATTTTTAGGAAGAGGGGAAGGGAGGGAGAAAGAGAGGGAGAGAAACATTGATGTGTGAGAGAAACAATTGGTTGCCTCTTGCACGCCCCCTACTGGGGACCTGGCCCGCAACCCAGGTATGTGCCTGGACCAAGAATCGGACCAGTGACCTTTTGGTTTGCAGTCTGGCACTCAATCCACTGAGCCACACCAGCCAGGGCAGATCTTTTGGCCTTTTTTAAAAAATAAAATAATCCAAGTGCATGGGCTCATCCACTAGATTTACATTTATTTCTTTAAGGCATCAGAATAGAGCTGGGAAAATTACCTATTGGAAGTATTAAACAATGATCCAGAAGAGCACATTTATCTCAGGCTCAGTTCTTGAAGTTTGTCTTTGAAAAATACACTTAATTCTATTCGTAACCACTAGGGCTCAGTGTCTTCTTTAAAATGTGAAATTAATGCGTTTTAGAAAACAAAATAATTATAAAACTTAGTCTAAGTTGATGCTGTATAGAAAAAGAGACTGTCTTTGTGGTCATCATATTTAAGACAAAGTTTCAGGGAAGTCTGTGAAAGGTGGAGGTGGGTCCTCATTAAGACCGTCTTATGCCCCACTCACCTGAGGTGATTGAGGGGAATCTTGTTTGTGCATTAAAATGAAGACTATATAGCCCTTGTGATAGATTCCAATTTTAGTCATAATTTGAATTTCTTTTTCTAGAGTTTTTTTCTCTATTGTTATAGGAGAACTCATTGAGAAGAACTGAGCAGAATTGACCCCCCCATGGTATGACTGTGGGTAAACTGAGGTACGGACTTTGGGGCTCTGCATCTGCATGGCTGGCACCCTTTCTTCCTTACTGATGGGCAGCCTTTCAACATTTTTTAGATTTCCAAGGGATGTCGAGGTAAACACAACTATTGGATACGGTTTATGGAGCGTTCAAACAATTCTGCTGCCCAGTGGGAACATTTTGGTTCTCACAGTGCCTCTCTCATGTAAGCAGGTTTAAAGGTTGCTTACAGCTGTCAATAGTACTGACAACAGGGTCCTATAAATACCCGCTTCCCCTACAGTAAAGTAATTCTGTTCCTCTTTCCATATTCCTTCCTTGACCCCCACCCCCCAAGCAGGGAACATCCGCAAGCACTTTGTTACAAGGAAGTCTAGAGAAGGAGTGACCACCCCTCTCCCCTCCCCCCACCCCAACTCCTCTCCCCATAGGAGGAATTCTGGCTGCTCAGACTGGACAGTTCTCAGGCCACACTCTCCGCTAAGTGGACTTGGCTGGCTAACAGCCGCTGCACACATGACCCACGGCTTCTTGCCCTCACCACACAAGGAAGCTCATCTGGTCTCTGTCAGCACAGCGAGCAGGGCCTGCTCTGCAGGGGCCGGACGTCTCCATTCTCCCCCTCAGCAAGGACCCACGGGGCCTGTCGTCCACAGGGCTGTGTCTGCCACTGGGATGGATGCTGCGAGGCCCCAGTCTCCAAGCCGGCCATGGCCCAAAAGCCCTAGTGCTACTCCATCCCCTTTGTGAATTCCCATTTTGTCTGTTTATCAGCCAGGATCTGGGGGAATACGGAGGTAGGGGGTGAGCAAAAGGATGCACGCGCAAAATCTCATCACAAACCCTCCAAAAGTACTTTATACAGGGAATGACAACATATCCCAGGTACTCGTATAGCCTTCACATAAGTAACCAGTGCCACCACTTGGGTCAAGCTGCCCCCAGTTCTCACGTCCCCGTCTCTGGGGACACACCACCGGGGGACTTGCCTTTGCGCAGCAAGAGCTGTCCTCCCTGCGGGGTGTGTCAATAAGCACTTCTTCTTTAGTTTTCCTTCAAAGAGAGGATAAACTTACTGATATGTGTACAGTTCTAAAATTTTGAAAAATAATTACATGAGAAAAGGTTTTCAAAAGATTTTTTTTTTTTTTTTTTTTTTTAGTTTAGCCCCTCATCTCCAGAGAGGACAATAATCTTGGTTTATGAAAGAGAGCTGTAGTGTTCTACAATCTACAGATTTGTGAAAACAAAACACGATGCCCAGCTAAATTTTAATTTTGAATTTGAATACTGAGTATTTTTTTACTATAAGTATATCCTGTGCAATATTTGGTGGGACACATTTATTTTGTGGGATATACTTATACTGAAAATTATTTATCTGAAATTCATATGTAACTGAGAGTCCTGTATTTTATTTATAGGATTGTAAATAGGCAACCCTATCTATAAAAGATATTCATCATAGGAGCTAAAAGTCTTTCAAAAGTCCAGCTGTTTATTAAATTCTTTATCACCAGGCAATTAGTAGTATTCTTTCCTTCTTTTATTCCTTCCTTTAACAAATATTTAGTGAACATCTGCTGCATGCCAGATTCTGTCCTGTGTGCCAGAATGAGATAAGTTGAAGAAAACAATAAATATGCATTTTTAATGATGAAGAAAATAAAACAGATGATGTGATAAAGAATGTCTAACTGGACCTGACCACCTTAGTTCCAAGGTCGGGAAAGTCCTTCCAAAGGAGGTGGCATTGCAATTGAGTCTCAAGGAACAAGAAAGAGGCAGATATTAAAAGGTCTCAGAGAAATAAGCTACCAGCAGGAGAAACCATAAAAACTTCACAATGTACTAATTTCCAGCGGCTGCCATAACCAGTTACCACAGACTTTGTGGTTTCAGACAGCAGACCCTCATTCTCTCACAGTTCTAGAAGCCAGAGTTCTGAAAACCAGGTGCTCACAGGGTTACTGCCAGCATTTCTTGGCTTTTGTCTGGATCATTCCAATCTTCAAGGCCAGCACCTTCAAACCTTCTCCTCTGTGTGTGTCTGAATGATCTCCTTCTGCCTCACTCTTATAAGGACACTTGTGATGGCATTTAGGGCCCATTTCCCAGGATAATTGAGCTCCCTGTCTCACAACACCTAATCTAATCTTACCTGCAAAAAAATCACACTTCTCTTCCCCACCCCCATAAGATAACATCCACAGGTTCCAGGGACGAGACATGGATATATTGGCGGGGGAGCAATTTTCAGCCCACTACAGACGGGGAGGCGGGGCGTGGGCAGGCTCTGATAGTGTGAATGCGTGTGGCTGGGGCAGCCTGCGCTACTGGAGGAGCAGAGGCCTTGAGGGCTGAGGACCTGTGGACTCAGGTAAGGAGTTCAGGTTTTTGTTTAATTATTGGGAAGCCAGTGAAGGACTTTAATCAAGGAGAAGATTTTACATTTGAAAAGCATTTCTCTGGTCACCACGTTGTGGAGGCTGGAGAGTAACAGGGACCAGAGTAAAAAGAAATGGAACCCTCAGAGCCACGGCTCCTACAGAGAAGGGCAGGCTGAATGTTGGTAGGTTGGATTCAGGGGGAAGCAATGGAGAGGAAGAGACAAGATTGGACAGAGGGGAAAGATTTTGGACATAGAGCCATGAGGACTTACTGGTGGATTAGATAAGAGAGTTAAAAAAAGGGGGGGAGAGTTTCATGGAGTTCTCCTAGCTTTGTGCCTAATGTTAATTAGAAACCAAATGCTGACATTTGATGGAATTGGATGAAAATCTCCAGTCTGCTCTAGGGAGAGGATTTCTCACAACATCAAGGAAGGAGTAGGTTTTGTCTTGCCCTGAAATACGTTTGATAAAGGAAGCCTGCTCTTCAGGAGAGAAATATTCTTTTACTTCCATCCAAGATCAAGGCTTAACAAAGGCATCACACTATGGAGCAAGTTTAAAAAGAATGAGAGCAGCACCGTTACAATGACTGATGGCAACTTGATGTGCACCTGTTAATGCCGTAAACCTCTTGCCTTCTGGGTCAGGTTCACTTGGCAAACAGCATCTTTCACGTTCAGAGTGAAGAGTGGCTCAGCAAGCAGCAAATCCTGTGTACAATGATGTTTCCCCCCACATCATATTCATCAATAAAGAGTGGATGGCAACAAATCAATTGTCGTGTTGCCAGTTGGTCAGAGGTAAGAGTGATGAAGAAAACGCTGATCAGGAGGGTGGGTGGTGCAGGGTTAGTTTTAGTCTATGTTCTGTCACCAAAGACCAGTCACTAATGACCACAGCAAGTCATTCCACCCCCTCTAGGCCTCAGCTGCCTCAACTGTAAGGGATAAGCATTGTTGAGAAGATCAAGTGCGATAATGAATGTGCCAGTACTTTGGAAACAATAAAGACCTTAAAACAACTTGTCATTATTTTTACTAGGGTCCAGCACAAATAATGGCCATTTTTTATTCTATTAAAATCTTTTATTACAAAATCATAAGCATGTAATTCTGTAACATAACAATATCACACTCAAGCACAACATATGACATTTTAGGTGAAATGTTCAAACTGCTGTCCATCTCCTGCAAGACATTCATGTATCCTACCAAACACACTCAATGGTGTTACTTCTGCCAGACCCTGTATTTTATTATATTTGATTTCTCCAAAGTGCTTTGCCCTTAGTATAGATTCAATGTTTGTTTGTTTGTTTGTTTTTGTCAAATTTAATTAAGTACAACCAACATGGCCATAAAACAGGTAGATTTCTTCGGCAGGTGCAGATGGACTGATCATTAGAGATTCATAGTCCACGTATTCTATCAGGAAAAGAAAATGGCTCTGGCTGGTGTAGCTCAGTGGATTGAACACGGGCTGTGAACAAAAGGGTCGTGGTTCGATTCCCAGTCAGGGCATATGCCTGGGTTGTAGGCCAGGTCCCCAGTGGAGGCCATGTGAGAGGCAACCACACATTGATGTTTCTCTCCCTTTCTTTCTCCTTCCCTTCCCCTCTCTCTAAAAATAAAGAAATAAAATATTTTTTTTTAAAAAGAAAGAAAATGGCCAGATGCAAAAGATTCCAACCAAATCCATGATACATCAGGGTCAGGCAATCTCTCACATATTGCAAATAACTGCCATAAAATATCCAACTATTAATAAATGCCACTTGGCCCAACATTAGGGCTTGAAAGAGTAGTTATTATTTCTAAAGGCAAGTTGTTGGGTGGGTCTGTCTGACTAAAAGAATGAAAATGTTTCATATGGTTTTTGAAGATTTCATTTGTGTAAAACAACTTACTGTTTAAGGTTTCTGTCAAGTAGATTTGAGGAGGTTACTGTGACCTACTGGAGCCAGTTGTCAGCCACCTCTGTGGCTAGCCTGAGATTTCATCCGCTTGATGCTGGAGAGAAAATCATGGAATTCTGTGTCTTCCCACACACAGCATTGCTAAGAATGGTGAGACACAAATGATAAATTATAAATGCAAGCTGGTTTTCTCCCTAACCTGTCTCATCAGCTAAGATCAGTCACAAAATTAAAAAGGTACATTTACAAGCTGATTTTCTAAAAGCCACGCCACCTAAATTCACTAATTCATGAATGGGCTACCTTTTAAATATCAACCAGTTTCATGGACGAGCTGCTGTCACATCTTTTTCCATTTCTTTGCAAAAGTCTAACCTCTATCTTCCTTTTGGTTTTCATATGGTCTTCTGTTCTGATAGAAGAGATTAAATGTCATATTTAATTTAAAATCAATATTTTCTGAGCCCATGCTGCAGACAGATCTGGACTGGACATACAGGACAGTATTTAATAAGAGCACCCCCCTGAAACATGCATCTTCAATAATAATTTATCATAACCATGGCTATCATAACAGTTTTGTTAGCGTCTGTGAATATTACATGTCAAAGTCCATCAGTTTTATTAGCCAAGCCAGTATAGAATGTTATTAAAGAACTGATGAAGATATTTATTATAATTGTACCTGGTAGAAATGGCAAAGCTCAGATTCAGTCTGATCTTCATGTAAGCATGCAAAGTAGGAAGTCTGGGTCATCTTGTCTATTTCCATGGTAGGAAGGGTGGGCAATATCTGGCATTTGTTTTTTTGTATTTGTTTTAGGAGTAAGGTAGATAAGGAAATAAAAGAACAGAATAGCAGAACCAGCAGCTTTTTAAAAATTCTGTCAAGTAGCCTGAATTCAAAGGAAAGTGCCCGGTCTGGTTCAGAGACATGATCACATTCTACTTGATAAACTAGTACAGATTTTTTTTTAATCTACTTACTATGGGTGTGAAACAATTCTTTATCTACATATTCTCAGGCCCTCAGAGAAAATCAGAATGGTCTCCATGATAATCCCCTCCTCTAAAATGAATTACAGCCTGAATTTCTACACCTTCCATAAGAGTCAGTGCTGAGGCGGAACCTGGAGCATCGTCTGCAGCAGGCACACCTGCCTGGGCCCGCGTCTCGCCCTAGCTGAGAAAGGTGGTATTTATGGGGTCTGTGTCTAGGTATTTATGAGTCTGGAGTCATGTCCTTGATTCCACACGTAAATGGGCATGAGTGGAGGACATCGTTGTCTCTGACTCATGAGTCAGCACAAATTGTCCAGATATATAAGGAAAGAGGTGCCTTTCCAGAAGTTTCTCAATTTCCAGAGGCTTAGCCTATGTACATCAACATCCTCTCAAGAGAAAATCACCTTCCCCTTACAAATCCTGGGATGCCACTTTTATATTGCCATTTGTACCCAAAATCTTTCTCAAACCTCCAAACTAACCCACTCATAGCCCTCCCGGGCTCATTCCTTCCCCCACCTTCCATGTGGTCTCCAATTAGGTAGGAAAGACTGTCCTATAAAGCCTGTGCTTCTCAAACTTCAGTGTGCACCCAAATCACCGGGCAAATCAGGACCGCACCACCAGAGATTCTGGTTCATTAGGTCCAGCTTTAGATCTGAAGATGTGCATTTTCATCAGGATCACAAATCGCACTTTCAATAGCACCCCTTTAAGTCACAATAGGAGCATCTGAATTGCCGATCTTCAAATTTGCATCCTCTCAGTCACCATTTATGGTGCTACAGCAGATGAGCCTTTCTCCATCCAGAATGATTCTTGTCTTTTCTGGGCGCTAATGTTCTGATTTGCTGCAAGGCTGCCATTGCTCACCACTGCAGTTGAATACTACAGCTCCATCTGCCGCTAGTGCAAAAAAGCCTCATTCCAACTTTGACAGTTCTGTACTTGAACCGCCATGGCTCCTCAAGCCCCACACGGGACTACATTAATGGTGTTCTCCATTAGTGATATTCTTGGAGGGGCACATGTCCTTTAGCTGCAGCTAGACTCTCAGTGGGCACTAGCTCAAACTTCCACCTAAACCATTTGCTAGGGTCTGAATGTGTCCCCCCAAAATTCGTATGCTGAAAACTAGCCCCCAAGGAGATGATGATATTAGGAGGTGGGGCCTTCAGGAGATGTTTAGGTCATGAAGCAGAACCTTCATGAATGGGTTTAATGTTCTTTTAAGAGAGCTCCCTACCCCGTTCTGCCACGTGAGGACTCAACAAGTAACCTGCAACCAAGAAGAGGACCCTCACCCTGTCATGCCGGCCCCAGCCTCCAGAACTATGAGAAATACAGTTCCCCCATCTCCAGTATTTTGTTATGAGTATATAACATAATACTTCCGGGATTTGTTTTGGTGTTTCAGCCTGAACAGACTATTATATCCTTCTTTACCCATAACTGCTGCTGAATGAGCAGTGGGCTCATTACTCTTCCCACCACAGCTGATTGGGTAGGGAGGAAAGATCTGACCCCAAAAAAGAGATATCCACAGAGAAATCTGAGCCAATCAGATCCCTTCATTTTCTTGTCGTTATTGTTTTTAAAAGATTCTAGTTTTTAGAGCAGTTTTAAGTTAACAGCAAAATTGAGAGAAAGGCACAGAGATTTGCCATATACCCCCTGTCCACACTGATGCATAGCATCCCACGTTATCAATGTGCCCCACCGGAGTGGGACATGTATTACAATCGATGACCCTACAGTGACACATCAATCATCCAAAGTCCGTAGTTTGCTTTAGGTTTCACTCTTAGTGTTGAGTATTCCATGGTTTTAATAAATGGATAATGACATGTATCCACAATTATAGTATCATATAACCTATTTTCACTGCCATAAAAAGTCTCTGTCTTCCTATTCATACCTCTGCACAATCCAATCCTTGGCAACCTCTGATCTCTTAATGTCTCCACAGATTTGCCTTTCCCAGAATGTAAAAGATTTGGAGTCACACAGAGTGCAGCATTTTAAGATTGGATTATTTCACTTAGTAATATGCATTTAAGGTTCCTCCATGTCTTTCATGGCTTGATACTTCATTTCACTTTGGTGCTGGATATTCTACTATGTGGATGTACCACTGTTTATTTATTCATTCACCTCCTGGAGAATGTCTTGCCTTTTTCCAAGTTTTGGCAATTATGAACAAAGCTGCTATAAATATTTGCATACAGGTTTTGTGTGGACATAAGTATTCAACTCCTTTAGGTAAATGGCAAGGAGCATGGTTGCTGGATCACAAGGTAAGAATATATTTAGTTTTGTAAGAACCCGCCAAAATGTCTTCCAAAGTGGCTGTGCCATTTTGCATTCCCACTAGCAATGAATAAGAGTTCTTGTTGCTCCTTATCCTCACCATCATTTGGTGTTGTCAATTGGTAATTCTAATAGGTGTGCAGCAGTATTTTATCGTTGTTTTAATTTCCATTTTCCTGATGTGGAACATATTTTCACATACTTATTTTCTATCTGTGTATGTTTTTGGTGAGGCATCTGTTAAGGCCTTTGGCTTATTTCTTAATAAGGTTGTTTGTTTTCTTATAGTTGAGTTTTAAGAGTCTTTGTATATTTTCAATAACAATCCTTTAACAGATGTCTCTTTTGCAAATATGTTCTCCCAGTTTGCATCTTGTCTCTACTTCTCTTGACATTGACACTATCCTACTTCAAGAATTACTATAAAGTTACATAAATCAAGATAATGTGGTACTAACAAAAGAACAAATAGAGCAATGGAACAGAATAGAGAGCCTAGGAACAGACCCCATACATACATAGTCAACCAATGTTTGACAAAGAAGCAAGACAATGGGGTGGAGCAAAGATGGTGTTTTGAACAAATAATGCTGGAACAACTGGACATCCACATGCAAGATAAATGGATAAATCTAGACACAGTCTTTACACTCCTCACAAAAACACCTCAAATTGAATTAGAGAAGATAATGTAGGAGAAAACCTAGATCACCTTGGGTGTGGTGATGCCTTTTTGCATATAACACTGAAAGCATGATCTATGAAACAAATAACTGATAAGCTGAACTTCATTAAAATTAAAACCTTTTGCTCTATGAAAGACCATATCAGAGAATCAGAAGATGTAGACTGGGAGAAAGTATTTGCAAAATACCCCACATCCGATAAAGAGTATTACACAAGGAACTTTTAAAACAACTGCAAGAAAACAAACCCATCTGGGCTGGTGCTTTCTGTTTTGGAGGGTTGTTAATTATTTCATTTGTTTCATAGATAAAGGCCTATGAAGACTATCTATTTTTGTGTGAGTGTTAACAGATCAGGTCTTTCAAAGAATTGCCACATTTCATCTAGATTGTCAAGTTTGTGGGCATAGAGATGTTCATAGTATTTATTATTCTTTTAATGTCCATGGACTCTGTAGTGATATGCCCTCTTTCATTTCTGATATTACTGATGTATGTTCTCTTTTTCTCTCTCTCTCATCAGCCTAGCTAAAGGCTTATAATTTCATTAATCTTTTAAAAGAACCAGGTTTTGGTTTCATTGAATTTCTTTATTGATTTCCTGTTCTCAATTTCATTGGTTTCTCTTCTGGTTCTCATTATTTCTTTTCTTCTGTTTACTTTGGATTTAATTTGCTCTTTCTTTCTGGTTTCCTAAGATTAAAACTTAGACAATTTATTTTAGATCTTTCTTCTTTTCTAATACACACATGCACTACTAGTAATTTTCCTCTAACCACTGCTTTTGCTGCATAAAACAGATTTTGATGTTTTGTTTTCATTTCATTTAGTCTAATATGCTTCAAAATTTATTTTGAGATTTTTTTCCTTGACCCCTGTGTTATTTAGAAGTGTGTTGTTTAATCTTCTTTATTTTGAGGTTTTCTATTTATCTTTACATTATTGGTTTCTGGGTTAATTCCAGTGTGATCTGAAAGCAGACATTGTTTAATCTCTATTCTTTTAAATTTGTTATGGTGTATTTTATCTCCCAGAATGTGGTCTAGCTTGGTGAATGTTTCATGTGAGCTTGACAATAACATGTATTCTCTTATTATTTAATGAAGTATAAATGTCAATTATATCCCATTGATTGAGCTTTTCATTAAGTTAAACTATATCCTTACTGATTACCTGCCTGCTGTATCTGCCCATTTTTGATAAGAACTACAAAAGTCTCCAACATGCCAGTAAATTCATTTACTTCTCTTTGCAGTTTTATGAGTATATTTCCTCACATAATTTGACACTGTTATTAAGTACATCATGGTAAGGATTGTTATGTTGTCTTAGAGAATTAACCCCTTTATCCCTGACACTTTCCTTTATTTGAAGTCTGCTGTTTGAAATTAATATAGTTATTCTTGCTTCCTTTTTTTAAAGATTTTATTTATTTATTTTTGAGAAAGGGAGGGAGAAAGAGAGGGAGAGAAACACCAATGTGTAGTTGCCCCTTGTATGACCCCAGCTGGGGACCTGGCCTACAACCCAGGCATGTGCCCTGACAGGGAATTGAACCAGTGACCCTTTGGTTTTCAGGCCGGTGCTCAATCCACTGAGCCACACCAGCCAGGGCTTTCTTCCTTTTTTAAAAAATTTTTATTTATTTTTTAGAGAGATGGGAAAGGAGGGAGAAAGAGAAGGAGAAAAGCATCGATCAGTTGCCTTTCTGCCCAACCGGGGACCTGTCGTGCAACTCAAACAGGTGCCCTGACTGGGAATTGAACCAGAACCCTTTCACTTTGGAGGATGGCAGTCAACCCACTGAGCAACACCAGTCAGGGCTCTTGCTTCCTTTTGATTAATTTTAGCATGGCATATTTTTCTCCATCCTTTCACTTTTAATGTTTATGTGTCTTTATATTTAAAGGCATTTTCTTGTAGACAACATGCAGTTAAATTTTTTATATGCTCCGACAGTCGCTGTCTTTTCATTGGTGTCTTTAGACCACCGATGTACACAGTGATTACTGATATGGGTGGATTGATGTCTAACAATTACAGTTTGGGTTTCACACTGGTTCCTCTGGTAGTTTCTCCTTGAGCCTCTGCCCTAGTAAGCCATGTCCCCCTGTATCCACCTGTCTCTGTCTCCAACCTTGGGGACAGCCCTTCGCCTGTGCCTTCTCTTTTTTTATGGGTCCTAGAAGAATTGTTGATTTTTCAGTCTGTTAATTCACTCTGCTTTTTACTTGTTGTTAGAATGAAGCACTGACTTCCAAGTTCCTTACATATAAAAACAGAAACCAGAGTCTTTGTTCTGTTTTTGAACAGAAGTCCAAGTCTGTGGTAGACACTAGAGCAAATACATTATAAAAATAGGCTAAGTCAGTCATGCTAGTCAACATTCAAGATAACTAATAGTCACTTCTAATTTATTCTTAATAGTAAAAATTATTTTATAAATTAAAAGCTATTTTAAATTTATTTTTCTACTTTATTGAATGCCTACTATTTGCTAGTTTCTATTTTCTGTGCTAAAGATACAGTGAAAAATAACCTAATTTCCAATTTTGTAAATTCATTTTTTCATCACTATATAAATAATAACAGTACAGACATATTAACATTAGAAATGCTTTAGCCCATTGAATACAAGCAGCAAATACGGTATTTCTTGATTTATGTAATCATATATTTTTTCCTGATCCATATTGTCCCATTTTTTTGTTCTCCTACATTACCTAATTGTTCTAAGTTTATGCCAGCTGCTTGAGAGTGAAGTAAAAGTAAAATATAAAGCAAGTAGTCACAATCTAGCTCCCAGGTAAGCGTCATGCCCATTTGTAATTTTTCTGAAAACAACATTAGGGTTTTCATATGCTAGGTATTTAGGGTGTTCAAGAAATAAAGTAATGGCCCAGTGACATTGATAAATAGCTATTTCATACTGCCTTTACACCTCAGGAATCAAGTAACCCAGTAACTTTTTTTCTTTTGCCACAACAATGAAGAGATGCACCTAAGAATTTTGTACGGGGTAAGTTTTTAAATCTTTACAAGAACAAGGACAAAGGGAATTCCGTATTTAAAGCTTGTCAGAGAGGCAACCACAAATCATCATCACATTCTGATCACTGCACCCAGTGCCAGTCCTGCAGGTTTTAGAAAAGAGCTCTTTATGCGGAACACACTGCCAAAGACTTTCTTCCGGTCGGAGCAAATGGAGAACTTAATGTGGTTGTTTATATCATGCATTGTAAGATCACATGCTGGGAACCACCCTGCTTTGTTTCAGAAGCTGTAACCCCCCCATGGCTAAGGCTGAGTGAGAGGCCTTCAGACCATAAGCCACTAAGGAGACAAAGCTTATCCCCTTGGCAGGGGCGCCGCCTCTGCCCCCTTTACTTCACCTTGCTTGGCCTGGAGCCTGACTGGGTAGCCAGTGATGGTTAAGATTCCTCAAGGGAGGGATGACCTAAGACAGGTATGGTCACGAAGAGGTCCTCAGTGAAGGACTTGGGGGCTATAGAAAAAGTGGGTGATGGACCCTTACCCCTCAGCTTTGACATAGCCTGAGTCCTCATTCTGCCTGCAAGAAATCTCCTAATCTCTTGGCTGCCTCACTTCCCCTGCCTGACTTAAGCCTGAAACAATGCCAGAGGTGGGTGTGGCCCTGTGCTGGAAAGAGCGGGTTCCCTGGGGGTGATCAGGCCTAAGGAAGAATGCACAAAATCCTGTAAAACCTGCTTTGCTAATACTCTCAATTTAAATGATAAGGGTCCAAGCGTGAAATGAGTTTGTTTCCCCAGAGTTTTATGGCCCTTTAGCTATCTGACCCTGACTCAAAATAAGCCCTCAGAGTTCTTTGAATGTTGTCTACTGTTTGATCATTACTGCCTGACAATGATTGATGAGCTTTACGTATACAGCCTGTATTCCTATGCAAATAAACCCAGTAAAAGCCCATTGAGGAACAGGCTCCTGGCCCTTCTCCTTTGAGAGATCAGCC
This sequence comes from Glossophaga mutica, assembly GCA_039655065.1. Classification (NCBI taxonomy): domain Eukaryota; kingdom Metazoa; phylum Chordata; class Mammalia; order Chiroptera; family Phyllostomidae; genus Glossophaga; species Glossophaga mutica. The sequence continues at coordinate 46,534,247 of CM077304.1, forward strand.
ACCTTTCCTCCCCAAGCAAATCACATCTTGGTAGACTTATTCTCTTCCATGGCAGCCGGGAGCAGGTGGAGGGGCCCCCTGTGGGTGGACCCCCCCAATCACAAAGTCAAATGCCTGCAGGAGCCAGGAAGACAATGGAAAAATGTGACAAGGGCCACATAGGGACTCTGATGCGCTAGCAAGAGTGAGCCCTTTGTGAGGGCTCCACTCAGCAAGAGCAGCAGGGCCATGGGGGAACAGAGGCTCAGAGCCCCCAGCCCATCCCAGTTTTCAATTAAAGGTATGGATACTAATGTGCAGTGTCTTACTTTTAAGTGTTACAAATTATTCATGAAACTTTAAACTTTTTGCCAAACAAATCAAAAGTATTCTGCAGATCAAACATACGCCACAGCACTAGAACCATCCAGCTGCAACATCCGACCTGGTTTATTACATCAAGTTTCTGCTTTTTGTATTGCTTCCTCTCTGCAAAGGGACAATAAGCTCTGGAGGCGAAGCAGAGAAGTTGGGAAGTGGAGAGTCACACGACAAAAAAGATTTTAAAAATCCACTGTGCCTTCAGAAATGATATAAACAGAAAGGGTTTGACACCTGTTAGGAAGGTAGAGCCAGGGAAGTGTCTGCTCTGTTCTGAGACACTTTAGTTAGGCTAAAGTGGGGTGCCCACTTGATACGCTCTATCTTTTTTGAAATTTGAAATCCAAGAACTCTTTCCAGACTCCTCCAGAGCTCATCTAATTTTAACTAATCCACTGTATAGATGCTTGGTTTTTTAGGATTCTTTCCTCATAATAAACAGATAAGGAAGAATTAATATTGCATCATGTTTTTATAATTAACTTTTTATAAAGAGTGATTAAAAGAAAAGTCAGTCAAAGTTTCCCTTTCTATATACAATCTAAAAGGATCTTCCTATAGATCACTTTTCCATCTTTCCTAAAGAGTCAGCCCAAAACATGCCATTGGCCTAAGAGAAGTTTTCAGATGATCCTCATGAAAGGGATGGGGGGCAGGAGACTCCATATACTTATGACTTTTCATAATCTATTTCCTCATGCTCCAAATCATGTCGGAGCTTTATTGCCATGACATGCAATGCCCGGTGGAGACAGTTTGGTATGGCTCCCGTCACTTCCCATAACATGTCACTCAGAGCAATTATGCCTCAGCACTTAGTGTTTTTTCAAAAGCAGTTTCAGGAAAACCCTTTCTGTTTCTCCAACTCAGTCTTTCCGTTGAAAATATTGTCTGTATCCTAAACCACGACTGGCATTTGTTCACTCATTCAACATATGTTTATTGAAGGCTTCCCTATTTATTGAGGTGCTCTGCTAGGAATTAGGAACATAATGTGAGTAAAATGAACACAGTCCTGCCTTCACAGATCTGAGCCAGCAGAAATTAATCTCACAAATAAGCATGTACGTAATCACAAACTTTGATAAGTACACTGAAGGAGGATCCTGAAATGCTGAGGGAGTTTGAAACATGACCCCATCTGGCCTTGGAGGGAAAGGCTTGGCTGAGGAAGTGATGCTTGTGCTGATATCTCCGGAGTGGTTAGGTACTGACCTGGGGACGAGGAAGTGGGGAAGAATGTTCCACTCAGAGACAACTGTAGAAATAAAGGTCCAGGGAGGTAACATGCCCCTTCGAAGAGCTGGAAGCAAGCTAGTATGTCTGGGTTCTTAAAAAGAAGAGTGCAAACTGAGGTGGGCCCGGTAGGGAGGGAGGGGCCAGGTAATTCAGGGTCTTCGAGGACAGCCATGCAAAAAGCTAAGAATGGGTTTGGAACTGAGGAGTAATGTTTTCATAGTTGTATTTGTGGACTTCCTTTTTTTAAAAAATTAAACTTATTGGGGTGACAGTGGTTAATAAGATTATACAGGTTTCAAGTATACAATCCTATGATACATTATACGGATTCTTTAAGAATCTTATTCTAGTTTGAGGGACCTGTTACAGGTGTATTAACCACGTGTTTCTGATATTTTGACACCTGGGGACGCACTGACTGGAGAGACAGACGGCCTCTCCCAGGGCTAGGCGCCGACTTGTAGAGATAGTGAAGGATCTATCACAGTGCTCCTTTCACACGCAGCCCAGCCAATCCAAGGCCCAGATCCCCAACCACCTCCTCTGTCCAGGCCACTATCCGTCTGCCCCAGTCACCTCATAGCTAGGTACAAAGCAGCTAGCGACAGCCCCCATGCCCCAGAGATCACTGACATCGCTCACACTGGCCAATCCAAGTCTGCTTACCCTGCCTTGCCCATTCTTTCCCAGAGACGCCACAGTAAAGGCTCTTGCCCACATTTTCCCCTCACTCCCTCTGCCTCCAAACCAATCCTGGTGTTCCCTCGTGTGGGCCCCTTGAGTGGCCTGCCAGCCCTCCTGTATCTAGAGATCTGTGACTATAGACTCCTTCCTTCATAATGAGGCAGGACAGTTAGATATTAGGAGAATTTTTGACAAGTGGGAGAAGGGAATCTGAGACAGATGGCTAAACAAATGGGGCCAAACAGTTTGAGCAACTTACAGCTAGGTAGTAAAATACAAGATCTTATCTTCCCTAACCAAGGATACTTGAGAGCAAATGGTTTACACCTTCTTTCCCTAACCAGAGAGCAAATAGCTTAAATCACTCTGGTCACAGAGGTGGGTAACAGAGACCCAGCTAGTGCCAGCCAAACCCAAGGATGGATAAAGTCAGGGGAATGAATAACCAAAACAAACAAACAAACAAACAAACAATTAGAGCCAAATGAATCCAAGAGAGGGGTAAAGCTGACCAGAAAATGACCCTTGTCCCTCCATGTGCTCATTTTAGTACATCAAGATATTAAAAACACACCTGGAAAGCTGATGATTATTCTGCTGCATAATTCGTCCCTTCCCTGGGACCTCCCCTAAAATTTCTGCCTGCAAAAGAGAGATAAAAACCCTAAACACAAAGGATACCAGCAAGAGCTCTCTCTATACGCACTCACACCTTTCTCAGCCTTTTCTTACTCCTTTTTTTCCTGGGCACAAACTTTTTTTCTCCTAAACTCTAAGGGTCCCCACAAGACCTGCAACTAGGAAGGCAGCAGGCAGTGGCAGCTCATCCTGGGCTAACCCCCTGAACCTGTCCCCAAGGCCCCCTTCCCCCTGACTCTTCTGTGAACCAACAGCAGCCCCACCTTGGCTCACTTCTGTCACTGTGACTTTTACTTCTCAGTGGGTCCACACAGCCCCACGCAGCTCACTTCTTTCCTATAACACTTCTAGAGAAACAAAGCAGCCCTACCTAGACTGTCTCCTGTTGCTTCTTCTATCCTAAGCCCTTCCTTTGTTTCACTGTCCCCAGCTTTAGTAAACATACTCTCAAAATCACCTGGCCTCATGTTGTGAAATCTTTCTTGCAGAGTCAAGAACCTACACCCTACAGGCCGGCTGAGGCATACCTGCTCTGGGCTCGGTCCCCTGCTGGTAACAATGACAGTCATTTCATGTGTGCAGGACTTTCCATACCTGATTAAAACAAATCACAGGCCCATTTACAACACAAGACCATGGGGGTAAGACAGGTGACTTCTGACAGTGATGCATTAGGATGATGTCAGTGGAGAGGAAGAAAAGTGATGGGTTACAAAGGTTGGGATGGATTAAAGAAGGGGTGAGGAAGAAGCAGGTGTCTAGGATGATTTCTAGGTTCACGCTCTGTTCAGTTAAATGGATGATGGTGCCATATACAAAGAGGAAATGCAGGAAGAAGACCATGTTTGGGAGAGAGGATTGCGAGTAGAATGTGCTTTCAAGTCCACCAAATAGAAATGTGTGGACAGTGGAATTTAAGCTCATATTCATGGAAAGGAATTCCCACCACAGTTGTCCCCCTGTCTACAGAGGATGACTCCAGGGCAGGACTATTTATAGACTGTGAATTTTCTGCCTAACATAGCACATTTCTGGTTGATGCAAATGGCACTTTAAAATGAGAAACATTACTCTATTTATATCCCTGGTCGTGAAAAATTAATTTTCATATGCTACAGATGCTGTTTGATACATGTCTGTCTGCCTGTTGTCCTTGTCAAACTAAAATCCACTCTCATAGCGAAATGTTCTCCCAACTTGAGCCAAATTGCCGTAAAGTACCCTTCATTCCATGAACCTTAAGGATAGTCCTTCCTTTGATGTAACAAGAAATCACATTGTCAGCCTCTCCTGATTCACCCTAATAATCACACTTACTTGACTCACACCACAAGACAGGTTGTGCTGAGATTGATCCTTAAATTTATGGGGTGAAGAAGATAACAGTGACAGCGAAAATCCCAAGTTTGCTGTTATGCTTGTAACTGGCCTGCCTTCATAGCTTCAGGATGAAAATAGGGAGACCAATAGGGGGACACAAGACATTTCTCCCCTCCCTTGAAACACAAAAACTACACAGGTGCTAAACCAATGTCTCTCCTATTACTGTTATCACCTAGGAAGTTTAAGGATTGTTTTCCCTATCTGTGTTTTGAAAAGTTTTAACGAAAGTTCCTGAAGTTGTTTTTTTTCCAGCTCAATTTTGCCTAAGGGGCTAAACGGATTGAAAGAGAGAAGTCCACACCCTTTCTGAAGGAGGCAGTTCCACGGTAGCTAATCAGCCTCGAAGGATCCTGATAGTTGTCTAAACTGCCTACAAACAGCGGCTGTGACCTGGGAAGTATAGCTGCCTGAATGTGGCAGGAAAAGGAAGGACATACCAGTTTTTGTAGTGTCCTAGTGGGTATGAGCAGAAGGATGTCACAGTAACTAGTGGTCACTTTCATGATGCATTACCCACCTCACTGAAATCCTCTGACAGCTTTGAAGGTTTCAGACTCAAAAGGAACCTGCATCTAATTCATAACTGTAGAGAGAAGAAAGGAATTCCAAGCGCATTTTATCTTGTTTTTCACTTACTATTGAGAAGGTGACATCTATAACACAGTTACATTGCTTAGTATTAGTATTAGTATTAGTATTAGTATTAGTATCAGTTAGTACTATTAATAAACCCTTTAGAGCTTTTACCATGTATTGGCATTATACCAGTAAACTTACTTAAATTATCTCATTTAATCTTCATTATAACCCAGTGGGGTAATTACTGCCATTATCCCCATAAAAAATAAATCTCATGATATGTCCAAATACATATTTTCCCAAAATTATCAGGAAAATGTTGCTTCACATTCAATTCTATAGAAAGTCTTCCCATATTGTATATAGGACATTGCTTAATTACTGATTTTGGACATCAGAGTAGTACAAGAAAGACATATTTACCTAAATGATCATAATTGATTCTAGTTTCAGGTGCTCATGAAAGTAATCTGGTAGAATTTATTCATTTAATCTTAACTCAGATTTATTAATTACTTTAGGGTTGGGGGGACAACTAATAAAGTCTATGACTCGGGTCTTTTTAAATCACTCTAGAGGTCAGTTTGTAAATATAATGACTGTTTACCTGATGAGTTAAGAAATCTACTACTTAATGTTATGCTAGCATGTAGTTTTATGCCGTGGGATAAAAGTTCCAGTGGCAGCATCAAGCACAGGTTCAAAAGTCTGGACACTCACACAGTTTGGATAAACGTGACCACAGACTCCCAAACACCGCGCAGCAACTCAGAGAGCCGCCGAAGAAATGACAGGGACGCTGACGGGAGAGATGCCTGGGAAGAAAGAGCGTCAGTCAGTGTTTCATGAAGTATGAGGCTGAAAAAAAGTAATACTTCTAAACTAATATGGCTTTTCACATGTAACAGAATTTTAAATGCGTACATGTAGCTAAATGTGCAAATATTACAAGTTATGTCTTACATTTAAATCCTTTTTGTTTATATATTTAAGTTGACCAAAAAATTTTTTTGATGTTCTCTCACTGGAAAAGTAAAAGCTCACTTTATTTCCAGGTCTACCTAATTTGAAGATCTGTGGTATCCTCCCCAAAGTTTCTACCCACTTACCAAGGGGCTGAAACAGGATTTGAGTGCTAGTGTTCTGAATCTAAAACTTGCTCTTATTCACTCCTTTCTACTGCTTTGTGTGTGACTCCAAGCTTTTCTTTTCATATACTAATACTGTGATAACTTTGTATGGTACAGGGTGGGGGTGGGGGTACTAGACTTACCAGGGAGCACGTTGTCAATTTTATAAATGTCTAACCACTATACACACCTGAAACTAATATAATATTGAATGTTAATTGTAATTGAAAAAAAAATTTTGTAAAACAGAATATAGACAATTTTATGTGCAATTGTCTGGGGGCACAGTGCCCAAATATGTGGTCCAACATCACTCTGAATGTTTGTACGAGACTAACATTTTAATCGGTGGGCTGTGAGTAAAGCAGAGGCCCTTCATGATATGGGTGGGCCTCTCCCAGTCGGTTGAAGGCCTGAATAGAATGAAAGCTTGACTTCTCCTGAGCAAGAAGTAACTGAACTTGAACTGCAGCATTGACTTTTTCCTGGTTCTTCAGCCTGATGACCTTTGGACTTGAACCACAGCACTGGCCCTTTTCTGTGTCTGCAGCCTGCCAGTCCACCCTGCAGATTTTGGACTTGCTACCTCCCTAATCATGTGAGTCAATTCCTTACAATAAATCTTACTCTGCATGTGCACACCGAATTGCTTCTGTTTATCTGGAGAACACCAAGTGCTCATTTTCTTTGGGATTCTCTACGCTAATCCTTTTGTCCCATAGTGATTTCTGAACATAGGGAGTATTTAGATGCTTATCGCTAGACTTATATTCAGTAGATATTAAAAGTAAATACATTTTTTCTTAGACTACTTAAAACATTCATGATGCAACTATTGCTAGTAAATAAGTCTACTCCCCTTCTACCCAACAGGTATTTTTATTTATTTTTATTTAGTTAGGGTTTTTTTTAATATATTGATAGAATTTATTATGTTAACCTTCTTATTTATGACTTCTGATTTTCTTAATTGCTTCTGGGAGATTTTAGTTACCATCTGGATTTCTTTCCTGAGTCCAATACAGCTTTGTTTCCACCCATCTGCGTGTGCGTGTGCGTGTGTGTGCTTTTACTGAGAAATATATTTCTTTTCTCTATTATAGTCCAAAAATACATTTAAATGTATTGTTTTTTTTCTTGTTGTTCAATTACAGTTGTCCCCATTTTCCCCCCATTACTCTCCCCCACCCTTCCCTCCCTCACCTCCCACATTCAGTCCTTCCTCACCCCACCCTTGGCTTTGTCCATGGATCCTTTATACATGTTCCTTAATGATCCTTCCCCTTTCTTTCCTCCCTTCCGGTCACTGTCAGTTTGTTCTTTATTTCCATGTCTTTGGTTCTATTTTGCTTGCTTGTTTGTTTTGTTGATTAGGTTCCACTTATAGGTGAGGTCATACAGTATTTGTCTTTCACTGCCTTATTTCACTTAGTGTAATGCTCTCCAGTTCCAGCTATGCTGTCATAAAGGGTAGGAGTTCCTTCTTTCTTTCTGCTGCATAGTATTCCACCGTGTAAATGTACCACAGTTTGTTGATCCATTCATTTACTGATGGGCACTTAGGCTGTTTCCAGCACTTGGCTATTGGAAATTGTGCTGCTCTCATAGGTGTTTTTAAAAAACACTTTGGCTAATGCATACACTTGGACCACCCTAGTTTTTCTCTGCCTCTCCTAGAGTTCACCACCTCAATTCCCAAACTTTCTGGTTTCTTACAGATCCAATGGAATGCCCTAAAGTAGCCAGAGTGAGCTAAAAGGAAGGAGGTAGGCAATTTAAATCACAGGATTGGAATGGACTTTCAGGAGTTGAGCAGAGATCCAATTGCATCCTGCTCAACAAACCTTTAGGAAATTCCTCTGATGTGCAGGACACTGGGGTAGGCTTATATAGAATTCAAAGATGAATATTTATGGCATGATTATCCACTCATCCCCTTAAGTTAGAAACTTTAAAGATTTAGTGATAAAAATAATTGCAAGTATACACTTGATGTGGGGGATCATTCCATATGCTTTTTAGTTTTTAACGTCCTTTAATTTTACAAACAACCCTATGATGTATAAAATATTGTTATTATCATTCCCATTTTATAAAAACCGAGGTTAAGTAACTTGTCAACATTTACAAGGTTAGTAAATTGCCAAGTTAGGATTCAAAATCCAGAGAATGTAGTGCCCAGGTTCATACTCTTCAACACTAAGCCCCCTGCCTCTGTTCACTACCTTTGTCTTTTATTCCTCCTCCCAGAGCTAATCTGTGTCCACATTTCATTAAAAAAATAGCCACACCTCCAGGAATTATAGGTAATGCATTTGTGAAATACCAAATAGAAGTGGAAATAATTGGAGTATTAATTCTTATCTTTTCAATGAATCCAAATTTCTTTCAGTATCTGGTGAAAGCTACAAACCCTGTCAACATAGTCACAAATTTTATGTATACTTTTAGCAGAGTCACAACCTATCCAAAGATCAGAACAAAAGAACCCTTGAATCAGACAAGGAAGAGGAAATTCTGCTAGAAGACTGCCATTGGACTTGAACTGCAACATCAGTTCTTCCCTGAGTCTCCAGCCTGCCAGCCTACCTTCAGATTTCGGAATTTGCAGACTCCATAACCAATTCCTAAAAATTAATCTCCTTCTCTCTCTGATCCATTGTAAAGGTATCTTTTCCCTTTATAATTAATAAGTAATCTGTGGGCTGATACTTTGAGACTGTGTGAATAGCTAGATCCCCAATAAACTTTAACCCTGTGTAAGTTTTAGGATCTATTATTAACCCTTGCCTTTTATTTCCATTAGCATGTCTATGCATTCTTGGCATTCTTCCTTAAAGAAGAGCTTTCTTTTTCTTCCATTCCATGCCCCTTTATGACTCATGATTTTTTTTTAAATTATTCAATATATTACAACCCATTACCAACATTAAGTTTTATGGTGCTTAAAATGCCCCAAATTTGGCTTGTACTACTGCATCTCAAAGACTTTGATATTAAACCAAGAAAGAAAAATGTGGCTCTTCCCTCCTGGTCCACCATCTATGCAGATTTTTGGGAATACCTTTGTGGAAAAAACATTACTCCGGAGGTTGAATCCTCGGATACAATAGAAAATGTAAAGGCCAAGAGCCAGGATAAGGAAGAAATTAATCTGGAATTCGACAAAAAAGGATCTTTGCTGGCAAGCAAGTAGAAGATGGGCATGTTTTTTCTGACTACAGCATTCAAAGGGAGTCCACCTCCATCTTGCATTGAGACTTCAGGATGGTGCTAAGAAAAGGGAGAAGTCTCACCCCACTCCCAGAAAGAGTAAGCGTAAGACAAAGAAGGTTAAGCTGACTGTCCTGAAATACTATAAAAGGTGGATGAGCATGGCGAAATCAGTCTCCTTTGTCAAGAATGCCCTTCAGGTCAATGCGGTGCTGGAGTTTTTATGGCCAGCCACTTTGATGGACATTGTTGTGGCAAATGTTGTCAGACCCACTGGTTCCACAAACCGGAACATAAGTAACTGTATATGGGTTAATTAAAGACATGAACTAAAAAATACGCATGTGGCTGAACACGGGCTTTCAAGTCAGGAATCTGCCACTTACTAATGTGGCGATAAGGAAGTTAAATTCATGGAGCTTCTATTTCTTCACCTACAAAAGAATGCCATTAAAAATAATGCCTAGTTCACTGCTGCACCCCCAATATCTTAGTCAGCCAGCAGACACTTAATGAATAACCTGTTGACGATGTAAAGCCTCTACAACCATGCCTGCTACATAATAGTAGCACAATAAATAAGTTGTTTTTATTGTTAATTTACTGTTGTTGCTCATATTTATGTAATATAATCTGGGTTTATTAGTTAACTATCATTGAGATTTCTTTATGTGTAAATCACTGTACTAGCCATCAAGAAAGAACCACGGGGTGAGGCTACTTCCAATTCTATATACTAATAAAAATGATTACTTGTAACAAATGAAAAATTGTTATAATGATGACTAGCATTCCTATGTAATAGACAGTGTTCTAAGCTCTTAATTAACTTATCTTATTTCTCTCAATAACCGTGTGGGCTAAGTGCTAATATCATCCCCATTTTAAGATTAGAAAACCAAGACTCAGATGGATAAGTAACTTGCCACATAGTAAGAGGCAGAGCCAGGGTTCACGCAGGTAATGTGGGGTCAGAGGTGTTCCTGTACCCACTGTGCTCTGCTTAAAAAAACAACAACAACAACAAAAACACCTTTAAAAAATAAAATAAATAAAAGCAGAAGATGTTCGGTAAGCAGGACAGTGTATAATAGAGCACATGACATTTATTTGAAGAAGAACACACTCTACTCACACAGGTCTGACCACGCAGATGTCAGGTTCTTGTCCTAAACTCTATTAGAATCATAATTTGTTTAAAAAGATCACATTCTGGAAGATTTTGAGACTGTTTCCAGAACTTAAGGAACTAAAGGCAATTTAAGTTGGAAAATTAGAAGTAGATGCCAGCGCTTATCTTCATTCGGTGTTTTATGGCTGCCGCTGCATGATGCTCACTGCTATGTCTGAATAACCCAGCAGATGGTCCAGCTGTGAGAATGTTATTGTTTTCTTCCAGTCTGTATTACTCCCATGGTTTCACAAGTTCTAGTTCTTGAACCATCGAAAGATACCCTAGCCTCTTCCTTAAGCTATGACAAAATAATAGGTTTCCCAAAGTCATCACAAAAGTTTCATCAGATCTGTAGGTGAATGCACAGGTAAATCTCAGTGCTTTTTATGATCTCTTTACAGGGCTTCATGATTGGTTCACAGGCCCCCTTCCTTACAAGAGGGACTAAAGTTTAATGGGAAGTTTTCACCTGAGCAGGCCATGTGCCATTGCTACCACTGTCAATTAATTAACGCACTTTGCAAAAAACAATTCTGGTCTCTCAAAGGCCATTTTGTATGGCTCTTTACACTTTCACCTTCTTCAGGGCTACGTGAAATTGCTCGCCTGGTGTTTTCTCAGTGAGCATACTGGTCATTCACAGGCACTCTACATCCCCAGCTATCTGTTCCCTACAAGAAAGATAAGCAGTAAGAACTCACACAGTGTGAATTATAGTCTAATAATTAGTATCCTGTGCATTAGGAGATGCAGGACTGAGGGCTATGCAGCCATTCAAACAGTTAAGCATGAATTACCACACTATAATTCAGGGCCTGAAGCCTCTCCTATACACAGAAGCAGATGTCTTTTTTACTAGAAGAGGGAAACCTATAGTAATCTGAAGGGGGAAAAACGTGTTTTAAAAATGCTAGAATGACCCCATTATTCCTACTGCACCCAGAGCTCAGGTATATAGCATCCATCTAAATCCCCCTTACACTGATCCCAGCCTTCATCAGCCTCCCTGTGGTAGGCGCCAGAGCAGCAATGGATTCCTGCATTTATCCAGCTCATGTGATTTTCCCTTGGACCAGCACAAAGGAGTCCTTCTGATTATTCAAATAAACAACAAAAACACAATGTCTCCCAAGGACTCTACTGGAAGCTACATTTGAGATGTGGCCTTTCAGGGAAAGTAGGCAGCCCAGAAACTTCATACCACAGCCTGCAAGGTCCTACAGCATCTGGCTTCAGCCTGTGTGTCAGACCCGGTGTCCTCTAACACACTGCTCCCACCATACTGGCCATGTTGCTGTTTCTCACGCACGCCAAGTGTTCACACATGTACTGAGTGATCAGGGTAGGCGTCCTTCCTTCTGCCTGGAAGTCTCTTCAATCAGACCCCTGTGTGGCTGGCCACCTCACTTCATTCAGGTCTCTGCTCAAATGTCAACCCCTCAAAGATAAAGGAAAGAACAGGGGAAGATACAGAGTAAGGGCAGAACAAGAAGGCCTTAGCGAGTCTTTTCTAGACCATCACTCATAATAGCATCCCATGCCATTTTTGTTCATTTGTTTCTCTGCCTGAACTGTATTTCTTCCAAGCCCTTAGGACTACCTGGTATTAAATTACATATTTATGGGCTTGAGTCTGTCTATTTCACTACAATTTAAGTTCCATGAAGTCAGTTCTTCTGTTTTGTTCACTGCTTTTTAGCTTCATATCCTCGGCCCATAGAAGTGCCTACACATAGTAAGCCCTCAAATATTTGTTGAATGGAAGAATGATTTAGTACACTCAAGTGTCAAGGAATGGAAGAACTGGTATTTCATTTTTCCCTTTTTTTTTTTTTTTTTAGATTTTATTTATTTATCTTTAGAGGGGAAGGGAAGGAGAGAGGGAGAGAAACATCAATGTGCGGTTGCCTCTTGTATGTCCCCTGACGGGAACTGGCCTGGCAACCCAGGCATGTGCCCTGACTGGGAATCGAACCGCGATCTTTTGGTTCGCAGGCCCGAGCTCAATCCACTGAGCTACACCAGCCAGGGCTCATTTTTTACTTTTTTAAATCGTCACCTGGGGATACGTTCATTGATTTCAGAGAGAGGGAGGGAGAAAGGGAGAGAGACTGACAGACATGGGTGAGAGAGACAGTGTGGTTGCCTCCCGCACTCTCCTGGGTGGGGGATCAAACTCACACACTTCCGGTGAACGGACGATGCTCCAATCAGCTCACCCCCCAACCACGGCTCCTTTCTAAAAGAATGGGAACCTCAGTCCTTCGACGCAGCCATTCGAGCTGTCCCTACATCCAGCCCTTTCCACTTAAATGACCAATTAGTGTGCAATGTAATGCTGAAGGCACACCTCCAAGGATTTGCTCTTTTCCTCGTGGTGCTCCCCACTTACCGAGCCTGTAGGCCGGCTGAGAAGCAAAAGTACTTTAATCTGAATCCTTTTTCTAAAACATGCCCTTGAATTTTGGAAGTGTTAAAGAAAAGCTGTCATTTCAAAGCTTCCACTGATTCTTTATTGAGGTTTGTTTTATGTTCCTGAATATGGTTTACCTAGGAGAGTATTCCCATGTACAACTGAAAAGAATGTGTGTTCTGCTGTTGTTGGGTCGAGTGTACCGTAACTGTCAATTAGATCGAGTCGGTTCACCAAGATCTTCAGTTTTTATATATTCTTAGCGATTTTTCTGCCCCCATGTTTCTCCCGACAGGAGTGCTGAAGCCTTTCCGGTAGCTGTGGATTTCTCTACTTCTCCTTGCGGTTCTATCAGTTGTTGAGGCTCAGCTGTTAGATGCATCTACAGTTACTATCGTTACGTCTTCCTGGTACACTGAGCTCTTATCATCCCATAATGTCCTTCCTTATCCCTGGCAACAGTCCTTGTTCTGAAGTTTACTTATTCATATGGACACTCTATCTTTCTTTTGATTTGCGTTTGCATGGTATATCTTTTTCAATTTTCTTCACTTTCAACCTGCCTATTATTATCGACATAGGTAGGTTTGAGTTTTATACAGACAGGTCATTTTTAACCCATTCTGCCAATCCCTGTTTTTTAACTGGCATATTCAGACCATTTACATTTAATATAATTAATGATATGACTGGGCTACAGTTGACAATCTCACTAGCTGTTTTCTATTTGTTCCGTATGTCCTTTATTCCTTTTTGTATTTTTTGCCTGCTTTTTTCCTTCATGCTTTATATTTCCACAATTGGCTGCTTTTAAAAAATCTTTTAAAAACTTTTTAGTGTTTACCCTACAATTTGTAATATATTACTTCCAATAACACTGCTTTTCATGTTTAGCAGAAAAACCTAACCTGACAACTCTATATTTCCAATTTCTTCCTCCCATCTTCTGTGTTATAGTTTTCACATCTCTTGCTTCTACATGTACTTTTAAACCCAACTACATTGCTACTTCCTTACAGAATGTCATTTACCTTTTAGAACAATTCAGAATTATATATGTGGAGGCTGGCTCAGCAAGGGGAGTTTTCTCAACCTTCCTTCTCCAGCTTCAGCTTTATGCCTCACCTGTATATCTGTGCTTTAGAAAGAACCTGGCCTTTCCACAGAAGATTGATGTTGCTGTACTCAGTGCTCCCAGCTTGGTGGGAGCGAAGGCTGGGAAAAGAGTGCAGACTGTCTGTTGTCTTAGTCAGGCCTCGGCCTTAGGCAGGCTCTGTATCCCTGGGTCTCAAAGGTGAGACTTTCTTAATGATCTTACCTCTCACCCACGTAAAAGAGACATAAGAGACCTCTAATGTCCTGGGTCCCAGATGGTTTCTTGCCCATCCCTTGAAATAGAAGTCTTTTTCTTTTTCCTTTTACCCACTCCTCAGCCACATAGGTCTTCACAATGCCTCAAGGGTTTCACAGTTTCCTGCTCTTCTCCCTGTATCCTAAGGCCTTCATTCTTCAAAGAGAAAAAAATTCTGGCAAAGTTACGGCTTTTGCACAGAAGTACCTCCTTCCCTCCTATGAGCCTGCACCACTGAGGTAGGCTTCCTCTAGGCTCCTGCCCTGCCTCTTCCCTTCCTTGTGAACACTGGGGAAGAAGGGCCCATGAGTAGGCATGGATATTCCTTGCTTGGGTGGCACCTAGGTTCTGTATTTTCACACTACCCCACCCCTAGTCTTTAGCAATTTATTGAAATATTTAACCAAACTCCTTATCAGATGACTCCTTAGTTCTACCAGGGTTCATGACATCTTGCCTCTCCTTAGAGATCCTCAACTTCCCTTAGACTTGAGTCTAGTTGTTTACCCTGTGAACTCAACTTTCTGACAGATTCAAGAAAATGTATGATTCTGTCAATTACCTAAGTTTTTCCTATTGGTAGGGTGGGAGCAAACAATCCAGCTTTCTCATCCTAGCTGGAAACCAAAATTCATTCTGGAGTCGCTTCCTGTGCTGTGCTGTAGTTTCCCACTGAGTCCCTAACTTTCATTAAACATCCATTACATCCCATTGCATTGTTAAAGAGCCTTTTGCAAAGGAAGCAAGAAGAATATCCTTGGGATGAAGCAGCACAGAGATCAGTAGCTGGCAGACGATGAAGCAGCAGAGAGAACAGTAGCTGGCAGACGACCAAGAGGAGATCAAGAACTGTGTTGACAGCAGATATTTGCAATCAAGGGTGAAAGGCAATCACCAGGAAAATGCAAGCGCCTCTTCCACACTGGGGAGAGTTTGGGAAGAATCTTTGACTTTCCACAGTTGCGTGTAAAGAAGCATTCAACTTATTCTACATGGCTGTAAAAGAAAACTGGTTAGGCAGTGCCGTAGGACTTGGGCCACTCAAGTTCCAGGGATGTAGCCAAGTCATTACAACTGTCACCACACCTAAGGGAGGGAGCTGTGGTGTAAAGATGGGAGATTACACTCTTTGCATGGAGAAAGCTAACAATAAACTCATGAGTCACCTGAATCTCACCACAATAGAGAAAGAAAGGGCTCAGAACATCTGGATGCCTTTTTTCATGAAGAGAAATGATACAATTTGTTTCCTGTCTTATTTTATTTACTAAGTATTCCAATGAGGAAACTAGAGGTTTAATTTTTATCATATTACGAGCAGGGAAGGGGATCAAATTTTAGAGGCCATCTCAGCACCTGAGTAATTTTTTTTCAATCCAGCGAGATCAGATGGTCTGATTTCCTTGCTCAGTGTTTCTGGTAGAAAAGGCAATTTTCAAGACTGAAATAGCAATTTCTTAGCCATCAGTGAGGCTCTTAAAATCCATTTTTTAAACTCCAGCAGACTTCCATGTGTAAATGAAAGAAGACTCCTGGAAATACACATTTTTCTATTTTGAGAGATAACTCACTCAAGCATAAAGTTAATACAATTTATTACACCAAAAGTAAAGTTGCATTAGAGCGAGCCCATGACAGATGAGTGAACACACTTCACAAGAACGGGGCTGATGTGTCTGCTCTCCTGAATGTGTCTCCTTCAGCCTCGATGCCTCCTTCAATATCTCATTCCTACCTCGGCCCTGCTGACATAGGACAGGCCTGTCCTCCTTAGAGAAGTTTTAAAAACACCATGAGACCCTTGAACTTCAACATTAACCCTCAGACAGGTAACTAGCCTTTGTTTATTCTTAGTGAAACAACATTTTCAATCAGTCCTTTAAAATGAAAGCAACAAAATCAAATGTCAGGGCTCATGAGCCAGGCTGCTCAGGTCCACACACTAGCTTTAATAGAATAGTACCTGTACGACCTCAGTTGAGGAGGCAAATTTCTCTGAGCCTCAATTGCTTCATATTGGAATGAAAATGATACTAATAATGCCTAACTCATAGAGGTGCTGTGAGGAAGATCATATGCAAAGCACTTAGCAGAGTGTCTAGCACAGAGCAGACATGTGGTAAAGGATGAATATTTAGTGATATCATCATCATTATTACTACTACTACATCGACCACCAGGCCAACTTGCTACCCAACCTACCACCTCAGTTTATTCTTTTGACAAATTCTTGAGCACTAGCTGTGTGCCAGGCTCTGCTGTAAGAGCTTGTGGATAATAAAGTAAAAACAGGTGTTGTCTCCTCTGCTACCTTCCAGCAAGACACTTCATCTCCCTGAACCTGGGTTTCCTAGTCAACACAATGGCACTAATCAGGACCAGGGCTCAGTGAGGACTGGCACAAACCTGCGAGGGCCTCCTTGAATTTTGTACCCATGCCCCCCTGCTTGCCTCAGCATCATCCAAGCCCCCAGGAACAGTAATAACTCCCCCACATAGTTGTTGTATGAACCATGGCATTGAGGAAGCAGAGAGAGAGTAGATATTTGTCTAGCAAGGGAGTTGGATTTGGGAAGCCTTGCCCAGAAGTGGATGTTGAGCTGAGCCTTAGAAGATGGGCAGGCGTTAGGTTGTTCCCTGTAAATCAAAGAATGAATGATGGATTATCCT
The DNA here is from genome assembly GCA_039655065.1 of Glossophaga mutica. Classification (NCBI taxonomy): domain Eukaryota; kingdom Metazoa; phylum Chordata; class Mammalia; order Chiroptera; family Phyllostomidae; genus Glossophaga; species Glossophaga mutica. The sequence goes on from CM077304.1 coordinate 46,551,082, forward strand.
TGGAAATGACAATATGGCCCAGAGGAAATGATGGTAAGAGATAAGAGCTATTCCTTATTCAGTACCTACTATGGCTAAGCATTTTACAAATATTTTCTTTAATCCTCACAATAGCCTTAATAGGTTGGTATCACTTATTTCCCTTTTACAGGGTAGCCTCAAAAAAGCTAAGTCCAAAGGGGCACAAAAATAAAAGTTGTGCAGCGTATTAATTTTCTATCACCGCTATAACAAAGTACCCAAAATTTGGTGGCTTAAAACCACACAAATTACTATCTTGCCATTCTGGAGGTCAGAACTCTGACACAGATGTCACTCAGTTGAAACCAAGGTGTTAGTGGGGCAGTGCCTGCTTCCAGAGGCTCTAGGGCTGTTCTGGAATCCATTTCCTTGCCTTTCAGCTTCTAGAAGCCACTGGCGTCCTTGGCTTGTGGCCTCCCTCCTCCATCTTCAAAGCCCGGTGGTCAAGTCCTCCTCACTGTGCATCACTTGGACCTTCATCTGTGACCACATTTCCCTCTGACTCTCTCTTCTACCTTTTAAGGACTCTTGTGATTCTATTAGGCCTACCCAGATACCAAGATTAATCTCCTTATTTTAAGTCCGATTGCTTAGCAACAATAATTTCATCTGTAACCTTATTCCCCTTTGCCATGTGACCTAACCGAGTAACAGGATTAAGACATGTACATTTTGGTGGGGGGGTGGCACAGAATGTAATGATTCTGCCTACCTCACAGGGTTTGTTAGTGGCAGAGCTGTTAGAGTCAATTAGGATTTCATCCTGGGTTGATAGGGAGGCATTGAAGGTTTTTAAAGACTGAAGTGCATAAATAAGTCTGTATTTTACATAAATAATCCTTGAATTAGAATGTAACAAGGAACTTCAGGAGAAGGAAAATATACTGGCATTAGAGAAATCTGTAAGAATTAATAAAGCATTGGGTGTTGAAATGGAGAACAGGAAGGGGGTTGGAGGATATTTCAGAGAGAGTATCTTCAAGGCCTCAAGGGCAGCTGTATATGGAAAACAAAGGAGAGAGAGGGTTAAGAAATGAATCCTAATTTCTTGGTTGACAGAGGGACAGTGATTTATCTTTGCATTTCAATTTATTTGCAACTGCTTTGCAGTTCATACACTGGTCTTAATCATTCATTTGTTCACCGAACATTTGTTCAGTGCCTACTATTGTTTTAGGTGCTGAACAAACGTAGGCACTTGGGATACATCAATGAAGCCAAGACACAAAAATCCCTGCCCTGCAGGAACTTACCTCCCAGTTGGGGGAGAAATACATAGACAACAGCTGTAATGAAGAAGTAAAATACGAGTATATTCAAAGGTAGTGAGAGCTATTGAAATGCATTAAAAAGCAGGATACATGGTATCAGGAATACTGAGGGTGAGAGGGTGGGTGCAACTGGTACAGGGTGGTCAGAGTAAGCCTCAAATAGGTGGGATGGGAGGGAAGACCTGAAGGAGGTAAGGAATGAACCCAGGCACGTCTGGGGAAATGCATCCCTGGCAAAGGAAACAGCTAGTGCACAGGCCTGACTGGGAGCGTGCCTGGTGTGTCTGAGGAAAAGCAAGAAGCAGAGTGAGCGAGGCGCAAGTAGGGAGCAGATGACCCTTGCTCTATCCAATGGGGAGAAAAGGGCCTGACGGGTAAGTGGGCTTTCTCACGGCAGGAAGGGTGAGAAGGAAAGGTGGCAGTGTAGCCCCTGCGCCTGGTCACAGATGGGAAGTGTTCCATACTCCACCGACTGCTCGCCTCTTACAAACCTTAGTCATCTGTGCTCCTCTTGACATGCGTGTAACCGAAGAGCAGGTAACGTCTGTTGAGCTCTAACTGTACGGCAGGCTCTGTCTACCTGGATTCATTCACCTGATCCTCAGAATGGCTCTATGAGGCAGATAGATGATTAGCCCCAGTTCCCAGCTGAGGGAAATGCTGAAGATGACACAGTTAAAAAGGGGCCAGCTGGCACTCGGTCCCAGACAGACCCGCTCGAGAGTCGGCTCACTTCGCCTCCCCCCACACCCTGAACCGCACAAGGAGCTGAAGCGTACCTGAACGGAGTCCTTTCTATCTAAAGCAAATCTCCTCTGTGATCCCTAAAATCCATCATTGACACTTCATGCCTGCCTGAGCACTATCTGAAACTTCGGTGGGCGAGACAACAAGCCCCTTGTACCTCGCGGTGAAGGAGTCCATCCATGCAGTCACGGAGAGCTGTTAATCACCTGCCCAGGGTTAGGTCTCTGGCTGAGGACTTTTCTTCACGGCAGGAAGGACTCAGCAGCGGGAAGTGTGCACCAAGGAAAGAAAAGTGGGGCCGTAAGGACAATTTTCATTTATTTGAAATTTTGCCTCAGGAGATGTCCACATTCATCACTTAGTAACCATTAAGTCACCACGCGCGCGGCATGATGAGGCTCATCCTTGCTGCTGGATGACTCTCCCTCCGCAGCTAATTGCCCTACATCTATAGTCTACTTCTTGTCAGTTTTGTCACACTGTTATTACATACAGTAATGGTGTGTAAGATATTAGCCTGTCATTATATATAAATGTGCCTAAGGAAAACTCATTTCCAAGAATCATTTTTGAAAATGAATCCAGAAGAGAGGTAAAGCATATTTTCTGTCTCCAAGGACAATATAAAGTAGCTCTGAGGCTGGTCTGGGGATCATTTAAGGTGGACTTTAGGGGCCCCTGGAATACCAAAGCCACATGTACATTTTGAGGTGTCTGCACAGCCCAGGAAAGAGTTAAGCTGGAAAGCAGCAGCAGCTTTTGTCTCCTGTAACTGTGCCATGCCTGAGGGCGTGAGCAACCCAGCCCTTTCCCCCTCGCCATCCCACTATTTATTTTATTATGGTTAATAACACATGACCAGAAAATCATTTTTACTATTTTCCCTCTGGTGCCATTAAGTTTAATATTCTTGTTTCAATAATACAGCACCAGTGACTTGTCTGACATTAGAACTTTCTTCTTCCAGTTATCTATTAAAGTAACACTTTATTACAAAGTAAACATTTCGTACAACTCTCAAAATCGCGGGTTTGTGGTCGAGCACTATTGGTGTTCCCAGTGTATTGCCAGTTTACAACGTTCCCTGCTGAGACACAAACTCTGGGGAAGCCAGGACGACATGTCTTGCTGCGTCCCCTCACGTGGCAGGTGTTCCAGAATGCCACTGAGTGACCAACAGAACGCACGCCTTCTCCAACCTCTGCTGCCCTCTCACTTCTGACCGGTCGCAAAACAGCCAAGCCCCCTTCCACGTGAAGAGTTTGTCCACAAAATGGAATGGAAATGGGCTCTAACCACGCTAAAAGACCAATTAATATTAAATTACTTTAAATACAACAACTATGAGCCACATACCTGCTGTCTACAAGGGAAGACTCGATTCCGGGTGCTGGGTGGAAAATAAACGCACCCCAGATACTGCGCTTGCCCTACAGGGGCTCAGAGTCAGAAAGAGCCTGGCTGTCACCTGCAGAGGGAACCTGAGAGAGCTCAGCCTGTAAGTCCCCTGCACTCCGAAGCCCTCTAGTGCTCACCGAGCCCATTCACCTGGCACGTGCTCATGAAGGTTCAGCTTATGGCCTCTGAGGAATGATTGTCTGAGTTCAGGTCTTGACGCAATCAAATACTAGCTCTGCGACTTTGGACAACTTATTTACCTTTTCTGTGACTCAGTTTCCTCACTTGTAAAATAGGATTAAATATTGGATAAATCTCCTAGAGTCGCTGTGATGAGTAAATGAGTTCATGTATATAAAATGCTTAGAACCATACCAGGTACAAAGTAAGCATTTGATGAATGTTAGCTGTGATTTAGCTTATTATTTCCACTTCGTGATGAATTATACTTTGCATGGATATCTTGAGCTACTATTAATTTATATTTGCTGTATATTTTAAATAGAAATAACTTTTTTGCTCTTTAGAATGATACATGATCATGATAAAAGATTTAAGTTATGTAGAGAAAGAGAATATTAGTCTGTTATTTTATCCCCAAAGGTAACCATATTTCACAATTTGGCAAAACTTCTTCCACGTGACAATCTTTCTACTTAAGAAGGTACGGATACATTCTCAACATGAACACATTGTGCTGTGCATACTGTTTTTCACAAACAGCTTATTAATTAAACTCGCTGTATTGAGATCTATTCTAGACTTTAAATACCCATTACCTTATTAGCCAGTGTTTAGACCATTTACTAGTTGCATAGTATTTATAAAGATTTGGGCCACAGTGTTCAAGCCAGAGCTCATGTTTCTTGAAGGAAATGTTGCATTCTCGAAAAGCTCTCCAGAAAGGACCCTCTGAGTAAATATTGATTGACTGATTGATCATTTTAAGAGAATTAAATAAGGACTAGGAGTGAGCTTCAACTACAGAAAGTTCTATTTCTAAACTTTTTCCAAAAGATCTAAACAAGATTTTGACTAGCATGGTATAGTCACCAATTTTTCAGGGTTGCTGTGAAGACAAAATAAGGTCACGTGTATAAAGGGCCCACACCCGATGCGTGTGCCCAATACATACTGGCCATTGTCACTGTCAGGATGGCAACTAACAGAGGAAGAGATTCAATACCATCTGTTTTCAGTGACTGAGGCATTGACTTGAAAAAGGTGAAACAGGTATCTCTGGCAACCACCACCAGGATTCCACTCTTTAATGATGAGGTATTGTGCCAAAGATCAACAAGAGCATGGAAATAAAAACACAGACCAACTGCTCGTCCCGATCATTCCAGCAGCTAAAAATTCGCTACAAGACATTTGTTAATTAATAAGAAAGGTTAAAAATAGTGTTTATCAAATTTGCTTCCTCTGTCTAATGACCTGTAGGAGGAGTGACACTTGCAATTAGCATTTCACTACCTCATTCCGCTTGCCCACAGGAAAGGAAGATTAGTTAGGGGAGTATCTATCAGCAGAGTTAGACATGGGTGAGGAGCGGGAGAGAGGGTGATTATTGAATGAGACTCAAGTTCTGCTTTTTATATCATACTCAGGGTTTCTCAACCTTGGCATATTGACCTGTGGGGACAGATAATCCTTTCTGTCTATCACAGGATATTTAGCAGCATCGCTGGCCTGTACCTACTTGATACCAGTAGCATCTTCCCCCACCAAGTTTTGACCCCACAAAATGTCTCCAGACATGGCTAATGTTCCCTGGGGGGCAAAATCACCCCCAAGTGAGACCCACTGATAAATGTAAATGTATATATGCTTTGTATAGCACTTTACACTTTGCAAATGCATTTAATATTCACAATAGCTATGTGAGTAGGCTGGGTAGATATTCTCTGTTTTATAAATGGGAAAAACATAATCCTATAATACTAAATGTTGTGAAATTAAAATTTAAATTATGAATCACTGAGATGACATCGTGAGTCATGCCAGAAGAAAATAGCCTGTGGGTTTTTTTTTTTTTTGTAAGTATTTTAGTAAAAAGTCAGAGTTTTTCCTCCTTACTTGAAGACCACAAAAGGCATGATTATGCAGCCAGCCTCAAAGAGGACCCTCTAAACAAAAAAGAAGTGTGAGATGCAGCCATGTATTTCAGAGTTAATTTTGGGCTCAATTCATTAGCCGTAGAGATAATGGTTTTAAGAAAAATTTGCCTGCTCCTGCAGAGATGGAAATGGGATCGCATGTGAATAAATGATTCTAATAGCTGCGATGATATATCTTTAGGAGGGATGAGCATTCCATCTATAAAGAAAGTCTGCCCATTAATTAAAATTTTTATGGAGAGATGCAAAGAAGATTAAAATAGATAAAAAGCCATAGCACCAACAGGTCAAAAAAACCAATATCTTGGAAAATAAAGAAACTGCCTGAAGACAAGAATTTACAATCCACAGACATTAAAAGAAGAGAGGTTTCTAGATGCCAGGAGGAGCTGGAATCCCAAGGAGATGAGGAACAGATGAGGAACTAGAGGAAATTCACCGAGGTCATCGGCTCTCAGGCTGAACCCCTGGGGGCACAAGGAGACGTCCATTAATTTGCACATGTCACTTCACTGATTGTGTAGATCCCGCCGCTGATGCTTATTTCTGCTTCTATCTGCTGGGGTTTTTCATACTACATCAGAACTCAGGTTTGTAGACGGCGAAAATGTCATCACATTAAAAACAATCTGCTTCTCCTGTGTGAGATAATAGGATTTGGGGTTAATGTGCTCACGTCTGGGATATCGATCCAGTCATGAATAACTTGTAATTGGCCATTGCTCAATGCCAGCTTGCAGCCCATGCGGGCTGTATGAATGGCACACTTTATTCACTGAAATAACTACAGAACCACAAAATCCAAAACTTACAGGACTGGCCAAGTGCCAGACAACATCTCCCTTCCCACCCCCCTCCTGTTTCCAGTTAGATACTCAATTGCTAGGAAAATGTAAGATAATACATAGGCCCATCATAAATTACTGGCCTGGCAGGCTCCGCACATCGAATGGAAAAGCTGTGATTTAAGACACAACAAGGGGCCTTCTTTTTCACCAGCAAGCATCACTGTCATTCTTTGGCCATCACAACCCCGGGTTTTGAAAGATTTGATGACCAAATACTAAAGTTATTTAAATAATGTCCCATCCAGCTCTAATTTCCTACAATTCCATCTAAGGTACCAACCACCCTTTTGGGTGAAGATAACTTCCTAAGACTATTACCCCCAAAATGACATATTATCCATGAATGGTAACATTGACAATTTATCAGGGAGGCCCCAAAACTAGGGATACTAGGACTGGTAAGTTAACTGAAGGAAGGAAAGAATTCAAAGAAACATGAGTTGTGGGGGGTCTCTTCAGCAGAGGCTGGAATGGGTGAGTCACCCTCATGAGCTCCCGGGGAAGCCAAGGGCAGCAGGTTGAGCAGGGACTTGAAAAGAAGAGGGCATGGCCTTGAGGTTGGGCTTGAAGATTACATTTATCATGTATTCAATGTGTGATAATGGGTTAGGCCCCTAAAGCTCTCTGAGCCTCAGTCCTCACGTGCAGTCCTCACTGCCTTAAAAGTGAATATGTGAATTGAAAAGATGATGGTTGTTAAGCACCTTGTATTGAGTAGGTACCCAATGAAAGCTAGTTTCTTTTCTCTACTTACTCCAGCGTAGTTCAAGTCAACCTCGTACTAGATTGTAGAGTCATTACAATTCATCTTGAACTGATACAGGGTCAGGCATCATAAAACTAAATGATTTTTTAAAAGGGCAGGACATCTGTAAATATACATTAAGTAAAGTGTGTGGCTACGGTCATCCACAGTTTACATAAAACACTCAGTATGCTAGATATGTCCCATGTCCACTGCTGCAAAACTGGGACTCTGAACTCTTAGCTCCAAAAGTCTGACTCGCATCAAGAGAACCAGAGTAACCAAAGTAACCTTTAAAAGCCTGAAGTGGGGTTCAGATCCTTCCGCACAAAGACCAACACTAGGGGGAGACTCTCTCCCTCTCAGCAGAGAAAGACATCCGTCTCCAGGCTCTGTCACCATCCTGATGCTGTTGGAACGTTTCCCAAATGGTATCAAGTTCAATAACTCGTGACCAGAGCTGGGCAGGCAGCAAATGCCACCTATGGGATGGGGCGATGAAACCCAACTAAGTGACAAGAAATGATTTCCCAAAGTCATTCAAACAAATCTAGAAGAAAAGTCAAAATTAAAAAGCCACAGCTTTTAATTCACTAGTATTATCAATCATCCAGCAATATGCGTTTATAATCATAATATTTGACTTGTCTTGGTAGAAAAGTGACATTTAACGGTTAACAATATTAGTGGCAATATATTAATGATATTAATAACAATAAAAGTAACAATACCCAGTCTGTACAAAGCTTCATGTATATATTCTTCTCTCTGCTTTTTAATTCTTCCAACAATCCAGTGAATAGGTATGTCAATCCACTTTTTTCTGTATAAAGAGGTTAAGTGACCTAAAAAACAGCGTGGAGTACTGGTTAGGAGCACAGATTGAAGAATCAGACTGACCAGATCCAAGTCTCAGCCTCTACCACTCGCTGGCTGTGTGACCCAGCCAGTTAATTAACTGACCTTCATTTTCTTCACGTATAAAATAAAAATGGTAATAGTACCTACCTCTTTGGGTTGTTGAGAGATGTAAATGAGTTAATATATGTAAAACACCTAGAATTGTGCTTGGCATATATTTAGCCATTGCATGGCCCAAAGTCACATGTTTATTTATTAATTTATAAAACAACTGCTCAAATACCACTTGTGTCAGGCATTGTCTTAGGCATTTGGGAAAAACAATGGAAAATGGTCATATGACTTATTGGGAACGATAGACCTTATGTAATGATAGTGAGGATGTGGTGAGTTCTACCGCAGAGGAAGTGGGTGCCCTATAGTGTACAGGGGAGAGAGATCAGGGGCCAGGTAAGTGATGGGTAACACCAGAGAATGGACTAGACACCAGCTTCTTTACCCATAAGCCTTGAAAATAGCTCTATTTTCAAGGTTTATGTATAAAGAAGACTAAAAATGTTAATATCTAGTCCTAATTCTGAAACTTGCTGAGCAAATCATGTGTCCCTTTGCTTTCCATTTCCAGTCACATAAAATGTGACTCTCCACCCTGGCCGGTGTAGCTCAGGGGATTGAGTGCGGGCCTACGAACCAAAGGATTGCAGTTCGATTCCCAGTCAGGGCATATGCCTGGGTTGCAGGCCAGTTCCCAGCAGGGGACACATGAGAGGCACATACATTGATATTTCTCTCTCTCTCCCTCTCTCCTACCCTTCCCCTCTAAAGATAAATAAAGAAAAATTTTTAAAAATAATGTGACTCTCCTAGGGTTGCTCTGGACGAGAATTAACATTGCCGTGTGGGTTCCCATGGTGTGGAAAGAGTCTGCAAAGGCACAAAATCCTGGCGGTGAGATTGATGGATGCCTGCCAGATCAACCACGCACCTTTTCTTAGAGGAGATCAGGTCTGAGGGGTGCACTTAGGGGAACACTGGGGGCTCCTCCATAGAATCGGGGTGAGAAAATATCTTCTGGTTCTTATTGGTGGCTTTCAAACTCCTTACTACAAAGGACACTTTTTACTAGTTTTCTCTCATGAACTCTATGCTTTTAAAGATTTGAGCTATCGTGTTGACCATATTAAGTAAAAAATTATTAAACTCCTCACTTGGACTCATTAGAGAGAATTTCATGCATGTAAGACTGATACAATCCAATCAAAATAAAATTTTCCATTACAAACTCATTAAAAAAAATTAGGAAAACACAGAAGAGAGTAACAGAGTCGAAACACCACCCATAATTTCATCACCACCATCAAGAATTTGACATACTTCCTTTCCATCTTTATTTTAGGCACTGTTGTTTTAAAAAAATAGTTGAGATCATATTGCATACTGCCAAGGCAAAGAAAATGGAGATTTCTGTAGGTGGGGTGGAGGGCTATTGAGTATCATTTTCTTTCCCCAACTAGGCCCTCTCACCACACTCGAGACCCCACCCCACCCTGTAATACCCTGATCACGGCTTTTCCCACACGGTGCCAAGTTAATCTGTTATTAGAAGTGACTCTCCCTCTACTGTTGTCTAAGTACTTGTGTCCACCCTAAAATTCATATATTGAAACGTAACCCCCAATGCAATGGTGTTGGGAGGGTGCGGTTTGGCAGGCAATTCGGTCATGAGAATGGGGCCCTCATGAATCAGATTAGGGCCTTATAAAAGGCACCCTAGAGAGATCCTTCGCCCCCTCCACCACCTGAAGTTGCAGAGAAAAGACAGCTGTCTATGGGCCAGGAAGTGGGTCTGCACCAGACGCTGAATCTGCCAGCACCCTGATCTTGTGCTTCCAGCCACCATAACTGTGAAAAATAAATGCATGTTTTTATAAGCCACCCAGTTTATGGTATTTTTGTTATAACAGCCTGAATGGACTAAGATACTGTCTATACTCTAAAACTCTGTCTTACTCCTCTCTATTCCCCAGCACTCTGCAATCTACCTGACACATCGTACACATTCAATACTTTTTTTCTTTGCTGTACTGAATTACACTGTTGAAATTAAACTGAATTATTGAAGCCCTATGATTGCCTTTGCACATCACAGAAGCCTTGGCCGGTTCTGTTATTTCACAGATGAAAACACTGAAAACCAGAGTGAATAAGGGACAGAAGTTTTTGTCTACAGAACTGATTGCCCAAAAGCTACAGATGGCCATAGGAGCTGGCGTGTCGGGGAATTCCGCCACTTTGAGATGACCACTGCCCGTGTTTTAGCGGCCATCTCATTTGTGCACATGGGATAACATGATACCGTAATATTCTTTTTCACCACAGACACTTTTTTAAAATGTAGTCTTTTTTAAAAAATCTTATCCTACCCTCTCTTCTCCTCTACCAGATATTCCTCTGCTCCAGCCCAACTCCCACATCACCTGCATTAATGGTCTGAATGCATCATTTCATGGCATTTCTGTGCTGCTAGAATCATGAACACACATAAATACATATATGACAAGGTTGTCACTGTTTGTTTTTCAAAAATGGGAACATACTATATATGCACTTCTCTAGATCTTGCTTTTTGAACTTAACAATACACTCCAAGAATATGTCCAAGTTAACCGTGAAGTGGGGACCATGGTCAGGTGGTAAGCTATACCAGAGTCCATGGCTGTGGGTTAGGCATTCTGTAAGCTCCTGGATGAGTTTTGACTGTGGCTTTACAGATAGGAAAGGCAAACCCATAATAAGAATAGGGATCTATCCCTGTAAGGACAAACCACCAGTCCTTCCAGAATGGAAGGGACCCAATGTCGTTGAGTTGCTACCAAGGCACTGTGGTCTCCTTGAGGAATGATGCCCATCGTTTTCCTCCCTGCCCACTGAGCAGCCAGCTAGGCCACTGGCCATGGCCCCAGTTTTTAAGAACCACTCTAAGCAGCAACTTTGCCCCATCCTCTGGGATCTTTGCCAGCATTACATCCCAAGTCCTGAGAAAGTTCTCTGAAGTCAGTAAATTATTGCTTATCCAGTTTTGTGTTCTGCCTCCTTGATCAAGCCCCATCAAAATTCATCTGCAGGCATACTTCCCTGGTTCTTGCCAATATGTACTAGTTAGTGTTTGCAGTTCCCTTGAGGTGTAATCTCCCCACTCCCTTATCAGGCCTAGCTCATCCCCAGCCAGGCTCTGCTGGGAGTTAACCCTGGTTATCAGATTGGCATTCAGGGGAGGGAGCAGGGGCAACGGTTTAGAGGGTCCCCTATAGCCTTATGGAGGCAAAGCCTCTGCTGTGTCTTCCCACCGGAGGGGAGAGCTCACTCTTTGTAGACAGGAGAGGGCTGAAAGTTGTGTGGGTTCAAGGGAGTCTACAGAGCCACAATCCTGCGAGCATCCACCTAGATGTCCTCACCCCATGTAACAGGGTCCCGGGCTTTCCTAGACGGGGCCCTGCCCTCAGCACTACAGACTTGGCTCGTTGAGAAACGAAAGGTCTCTGGAGCTCTGTGGTTCTAACGGCAAAGTCCTGCACTTGCTCCTCAGCTCCATCCGTGCTCCCACTGAAGAGACAGGACCTCTCTGTAAACTCCCGAAGAGCCCCTAAGAGAGGCCCTCTACCTCTCCCACTTAGGTTTATTAACATCCCTCAGCTTCTCATTCTCTCTCTATAGGTCATTAACACCACCTCCAAACACCAACCAACACCAATGCTCTTATAAGGATTTGTTCCCCTCATTGCATTTCAAATATCTGAATCATCAAGCCTGTTTTCATCCATCCAGGTCACCAACAGTGAAGGTTTTAGCAACTGTACCAGGCGTCCTACTTGTATCTGTGTCCTACTTATTACCCAGTGTGGTAGGTAGAGTAGAGCAATGCCCCACCCCAAAGATGTCCACATCCTCATCACCAGAACCTGTAAATACGTTTTCTTACATGGCAAAAGGGAGTTTGCACTTGTGATTAAGCTAAGCATCTTGGGATGGGGAGATTACCCTTTACTACACATTGGTGAATTCAATATAATCACAAGAGTTTTTTTAAGTGAAAGATGGAGATAGGAGAGTCAGAGTCAGAAAGAGATCTGAAGATGCTATGCTACTGGCTTGAAGGTGGAGGAGGGGACCCCAGGCCAAGGAGTGCTGGTAGCCTGTAGAGGATGGAAAAGGCAAGGAAACAATTTCTCCCCCGGAGCCTCCAGAAGGTACAGGTCCCTGACAACACCTTGATTTTAGCCCAGGGAAACCCATTTTGGACTGCTAGCTTCCAGAACTTAATGATAATAAATTTGTGTGTTTTGAGTCACCAAGTGTGTGATAATTTCTTACAGCAGCCATAGAAAACTGATACAGAGAGGGTAAGGCCTTCCTTTCCAGCAGCAGATGATCCAGCCCAAACCCCGTATTACTGCCTGCTCTCGCAGACCACTCCCGGTACCAACCGTGTGTCGGGTCCTCTGAGATGCAGTCATTGAGACAGCACTGACTTGCAAACAATGTTTGGAAGAAACACTCCCGAAGCATAAAATGGAAAGCATGGAAAGCGAGAAGGAATAAGCAGGACAGCCTTCAGTTTATAATGCTGATCTGTTATGCCTGATGTACATATATGCAACGGAATATTATTCAGCCATAACAAAGAATGCAATCTTGTCATTTGTGACAACATGGATGGACTTAGAGGGTATTGTGCTGAGTGAAACAAGTCAGACAGAGAAGGACAAATACTATATGATTTCACTTATATGCGGAATCTAAAGAACAAAACAAACAAACAAAAGAGAAACAGACTCATGGATACAGAGAACAAACTGATGGTTGCCAGACGGGAGGAGATTGGAGGACTGGGTGGAAAAAGGTGAAGGGATTAATAAGTACAAATTGCTTGTTACAAAGTAGCCCTGGGATGTACAGTACAGCACAGGGAGCACAGTCAGTACTGTTGTAATAACCGTGGTGCCAGCTGGGTGCTAGACTTATCACTTCATAAATTATATAAATGTCTGACTATTATGCTGTATACCTGAAACTAATATAAAATAATATTGAATGTCAACTGCAAATGACAAATTAAAAAATTTAAAATAATACAGGTATGACACCTGTGCAAGGGAAGCAGGAAGAAAGGATTAGACAGGAAACGCCTCAGACTGCAGTGTAGCTCTGAGAAAGTCTCCTTCAGGTCATCGGAAGGCACCAGAATAAAAAGAGCCCGGACAAAGACTGTCCTACCCAGAGAGAGCGTGAGTGCTGTGGCCGATCTCAGGGTGTAGCAGCTGAAGGCTGTCAACCTGTTGTGCGTCTCACAGCAACAAGGAGACCTAAGGAACCGTCTCCATAGTCACCGCCTCACTCACCCTCCATCCAGGCTCAGGCAGTGCTAACTGACCATAGGCCTCCTGCAGGGCCAGAGACCTGACCCTGAGCTTAGCATAGGGCCAAGAAAATGTCAGAGCACGTGGTCTCTGCAGGTGGATAGATCCCCAACCGGGAAGGAGAGGGGCGGAGCTACACGTGCCCAAGTCCTGGTCCTCAATTTAACGATCACATAATTTATTGCCCCTCAGCTGCTGAAGAGAATGTGGAGGAATAAAGAGAAGCCAGGGTTGGTCCTCAGAAGGAGTTCTCGCCACGTGGGAAACGACGTCAGAAGAGAGAAATAACATGCCCTGCCATCAGCTTGCTAGAACAAACACCTCTCCATTTTACTGCCAGATTGCTTTCCACAGTTTACACGTTTATCAAGCAATGTTCAGAGAATTGTCTTCCCCTATAGACCTTACAGCATGAGGCATTCTCGCTCTTTAATTTCTGCCACTCTGATGGGTGTCAAATATTTTATTTTTATTTAATCTGCATTTGCCTCACTGCTAGGAAGATTGAACACCTTTTCATATGCCATTTGTTTTTGTATAGACTGCCTATCCATATGCCTAGTTTGTTCTACTATTGGTTTGTTTGGGTTTCTTTTGTTAATGTGTTTATAGAAGTTGTGTGTATCTTAGCGCTATTAACCCTTTATCTGCTATATGCACTGCAAATATTTTTCAGTGTTTTTTGCATATTTTATGGTATCTTTTATGACAAGACCTTTTAGGCTTTATAAAGTCAAATCCACTTTTCTTTTATACCTTCTGGGTTTCCTATCTTTGTCTGCAGGATATCTCTGTTCCTACATTTTAAATAGTCTCCTAAATTTTCTTTGAAGATTTTTACTATTTCAATTTTACATTTACTATTTCATCCATCTGAAATTTATTCTTGGATTGTTTCCATTCCTCCCATGAAAGAATACATGTTTCTAACAGACATTTTAGGAAGCTTTAGATGACAAACAAGATAAAAACTTTAATTACTCAGAATTCCCCATCACCCCAACACACGGTCTCTGTGGATGTTTCCATGTCCTTTCAGCCTTTTCTTCCTGTGCACGCATGCAATCTTAAAATTTTTAAAACAATACTTACATTGTAAATTCTGTCATACAACTTGCTTTTGGCATTTAACAATATAATCGGAACGGGTTTTCACATCATGGAATAATCTCCAATAGTTTTGAAAGCACAGGAATAATTCAATGCACAAATACACCATCATTTGTTTAATCAAATCTTTACTTTTGCACATTTACATGGTTTCCCGTGTTTTTGCCGTGAAGGAGACATGTCAGGATGTTGCCTCTCATTTGTTAGGCTGTATTTTGCACTTTGTTCAAGAGCCCACTCATTCTCAAATGTACTTGTTTAATTTTAATAACATCTAACATCATTTGCTTAAAAATCAGAAGAGGAGAGAAATAGAAGAGCCCTTTTTCCCTCCTGGACTGCTGTGCTGAGATACACCTGAACTGAACAGAAGGTTTGGAACTACCTTTAAAAAAGAACTGGGTCCCCACAGTGCAACTGATGGGATTACAAATTATGTTTCTAAAACACAGCAACTAGAAAGAGGTCAGAATTGAAGAGTTTGGAGTTAAAAAACAGTAAACAGTATTCATACACGGGGGGGGGAATCACCAGTGGAAGGAGCAGAAAATCCTGAAATACCAGCAGCCAGGTGAAGGCCGCGCAGGGTGAAAGTGCTGTTCCCTCAGCCCCAGCCCCACCTACACACCAGGAAGCCACCTCTGAACTCTGGGAAAGAGACAGACATAAATCAATATTCATTCCATTTTGGGATTTTACTAGGATCGCAAGACAAAAATAAAATGAGTAGTAGAAAGTCAGGGTGGAATTTTAAAAAATGAGCACAGAGCATATTTTAAAAATATGTAATTCAAAAACAAATATGAATATTTAAAAAACATTCTAAGTGGGGCAAAAGTGTGTACATTAATCTACTATCAAACATATTTCTATTTGGCTTTGAATTCATTACGATTAGGCGATTTCTCTGTCTCTACTCCATTCCATGACTAAGTATATCCCAAACAAGAAAAAAAAAATTCAACTGTATACAATAAACCAGGGAATGTGATGTTAAAAGGGAGTTTACCACTCAGCTACTCTAGCCTCCGTATTTACCAGTGCGGAAGTTGTGGCCAAAAACAGGGAAGTAACTTGCTAAAAAATTGACAGCTAATTAGTTACCTGCTGAGCCAGGAATGGAAATGCAGATCTCCTGCCTCTTGGCTCAGTGCTCCGCCACTAGCATCACAAATCAGCTACGTGGTCAGACTTGTTCTGGTGCCCGTGGTCATGAGTCATGTATACATCAAACCAGGAAGGAGCAAGAAGAAATGTGCACATCCATGTGTGTGATCACAATTGTTTGAGCACTATCACTCCTCTAGCTGTTCTCTGCCTTTGGTGTTTACTTGTGGAGCTTTCTGAAAAGGAGCTAGCAGGCCTGGATGCCCGTGGGGCCCACTCCACAGCACACACCTTACCTACCTAGAGCTGCACCACAGCCTGCCGTCTTGCTGCCACCGTTGAATGGGAGGGGTCTGATCTGACTGGCCCTTTCTTCGAGGCATGGTCCCCAGGGTAGAAGACCCTTCAACACTTTCCTCTGAGAAAATTTGATAGGTAAGAGCCAAGTGGAAAATGTTCAAAATGATTGGATCGAATACACTTCCTACTGGCAAATTAAAAACACATAATATTGCAAAGGACATATTTTGTCTTTTTTTTTTTTTTTTTTTTAGTTTAAGGTTAAAAAAATTAGGAAGGTGGAGCCAGAGCAAAAATCCTTGACTTTTCTCCAACACAATGCACGTCCCATCTGTAAAAGTCAGTCACAACAGAATATGGCTTGCTGAATATAACTCTACCCTCTGTTCCCTACTACCCCTGAAACACCACAACTGGGATAATATTTGTATATTTTAAGATAAAATCTGACCCAGGAGTCAGTCTCCTCTTTAATCCAGAAACTGAAGCTGTTTTGACTGCATGCATAATATGTACTTATTATTGCTAGTAATAATGACAAAAATGGCCAAATTATTTTAGTTGGGAATTAGTTGCATGTAACTGTAGTTATTTTAATAACTATAATAATGACAGTTACCTGGAGGAAATCTTTTCTTAAGATTTTATTTATTTATTTTTAGAGAGAGTGGAAGGAAAGGAGAAAGAGAGGAAAACATCAATATATGGCTGCCTCTTGCACACCCCCTGCTGGGGACCTGGCCCACAACCCAGGTATGTGTCCTGACTGGGGATCGAACCATGAACCCTTTGTTTCACAGGCCAACACTCAATCCACTGAGCTATACCAGTGAGAGCTGGAGGAAATCTTTTAAAAATCCTTACTCTTGAACTTGGTACATAGAACACTCAATAAATTTTAGATGATATTATTATTGAAAACAACTACCAACTACCAATTACATGACATATTTTATAATCAGGATAATCTATACCCCTAAAAGCAGAACTTCCATGTAGTGAATATTGTCCTTCTCATATGTTTTCTGCCCACCTCTGATGTCAGCTACAGCTGCCAGCAACCCATCTCAAATGCAATACTGCATTCAGCATGCTGTGACCCACCTTGAAGCTTACTCACCTGAGCAGGAATGCACAGCCTAAAAGTGCAGGGGAGGTAAAACCATCCATAGATGGGGAGCAGGAGCCACTATCTTTTAGGAGGACAGTTCTGGGTGTTCTGGTAGCTATTCAGGTGATCTCAGCAGAATGTCCCTCCCCACAATGCTCCCAGCAGATTACTCTTTCCTGCCTAATCATTCCCCTGTTCTCTCACTCACCTCCCAAGTCAACCACCTGCACCCAGCTCCTTGTCTCAGGCTCTGCTTTCAGAGGAACTCAAATGAAGGCATCCCATTCCCAATCTAAGTGACTTCCAGAAATATAAACTAGAAATAATTCAGATGGCTGCTCCCCAACACAAAGCAATGTCAGATTATTTTTTCTTTGCATTAAAAATATTTTAACTGGAAAAGAGAATATTATCAGACATGACCTCTTGTACATGAAGGTCATAGTATTTTATCATGGGGACAATACTTTGATGATTATTCCTGTGCTCTGCATTGATGAGCCAGGTGCTCATTGGCTCAACTCAGTTACTTCTGATGCAGGCCCTCAAGAGCATTTACTGTGTAACTACTTGGTTGTCTGGTCAATTCAAGCTTGAGCCCTTTGGCCAAATGGGGTCATGGCAACGTTCCAGAGGCTAATGGATAATTTGGAGGGGCCGTAGCATAGGTATTTGGCTGCAGGTCCAATGAAGTGGGTAATAGCCAGCATTCATTAGAACATTTTAAAGCCCTTAACAATTGTTGTGAGTGACACAACCAAATTAGAATATCATAAAACCCTAAAGAGATCAAGTAACCAGGAGAAAACACTCAAGTCTTTTTATGTAATTGCCTTGAGAGTATTGGCCTTATAAAATTTAATTCAATAGGTGCATTTAGAGCACTTACTGTGACATAACAATGGACAGTTATAGAGCAGTTTCACATCTATTATCTCATCCAAGCCCAACAAAACCTGTAAGATGGGTGTTATATAGTCTTTCCACTTCAGAGATGATGCAACTGAGACTCAGAGAAGTGATGAACACCAGGAAGGTGCTCCATGAATGTTGGTGAACTGAGTAACTTACCTCAGGTTAAACCTCACACATGAATCCTGATCTAATCCCCAATTCTTTGCTCTTTCCCCTGCTGCCTAATACCAAGTACCAAATACCTCCTCTAACACAACATGCAAATGAATAGTCCTTGTTCTCTGCCTTAAGGACTCTTACCATCGGGCAGTAAAAACAGCACTATATTTGGCCCTGGCTGGTGTGGCTCAGTGGATTGAGTGCTGGCCTGCTAACCAAATGGTGGCCAATTTAATTCCTGGTCAGGGCACATGCCTGGGTTGCAGGCCAGGCCCCCAGTAGGGGGCAAGCAAGAGGCAACCACACACTGATGTTTCTCTCCCTCTCTTTCTCCCTTCCTTCTCCTCTCTATAAAAATAAATAAATAAAATCTTTAAAAAAATAAAAATAAAAACAGGACTATATTTGAGTAAGTGAATTGACTCTGCGTCACATGAGGTTAGGGACACCTCTCTGTGGGGGACTGTGAGTAGAGCTGGGCCCTAAAGGATGATCAGGATTTTTACTGGGCAGAAGGGAAACTGGACCCATTGAATCCAGCTAGGATGACACTGAGGAGATGACAGCTTTGGGTTTTGAAAATCTCACAGGCCTTGATGGCTTATTAACTATTTAACATTCTTTAATTTCCTCAAAGTAAAGTTTTTATGGACTACAATTTTCTTAAGTTCTGTACTTAAATCACTTCTCAACATTAGGACTAATGAGCTCATTTTGGTGGTTTTCCAACATTTTTTAGCATGAGGACCTAGAATCTTACATGGAAGCCAAATACTGCAAGAGGAATGTTTGGGATGGAAGCAGAGGCGCATGTAGGTGATTAGAGACCCGAGGAAAGGGGGTTGCTCACTTCAGGCACGTTCATATCAGCCACCATTCTGCTATGTCGGACACGGTGCACCTGTCACTCAAGGTCCATCCACGAAAACAGAGAAGTACCTCTGTTACTATAATAGAGAAAATAAGACAGAAGGAACTGTATGGATGGTATTGGAGGACTGAAAGCTGGAATGGGAGCACAAAGAGAAGGTAACTTCTTCCCTGGGGCTAGGAAAACAAAGGGAAAGCGGTTGGAGTTTTTAAAACAGTGAGGTTGGAAGAAGTGTCGCACTCAGTTGGTACTCAGACATTGAGGAAGGGGGCACTGCCCAGCTGGTACTAGGACCTCTGACAGGGGACAGCGAGACTGGTCCTGGGAGAGCTGAAGATAAAAGTGCTGGGGACTGGAGCAAGCTGCCGCTGAAAGGACAAAGGGCCATTCCTGGGGTGATCTGGTGGTGGCAACCAATAACCAGGAAGAACCGAGTCCCCTTTCCTCCTCCTGTCTTCCAGTCTCCCTTTAGCATCTTCTTTTGGTGGGACTCAATGGGAGCCAGCTGGTGAAGAAAGCAGATGGAGTGCAGAGTCCCAGCCTCAGCATCACAGAGCAGATTGTCAAGATGGAGCTCAGAACAGCAGCTTCACAGCCAAGTTGGCGCCTCGGACCACAAGAAGGAGCAGACTAGAGAATACGAGTGAGAGGATAATCCTGCCCTGCATTTTCATAATTGTTGAGAAAACAACTCAGAGTTCATGCCTTACAAATAGCAGATCGGTTGCCCTCTCTTTATCTCTGAAAGACCAGATCGTGGTATGTTAAATTGAGCAGGAACCACAAGTTAGTGTGTGCAACTTACTGGCATGTTGGTGGGATGAAGGAACAAAGTAGATCCTCAACTTGTGAAATACCTCACTTTGCCATATTTCCTGGTTCAGCCTTTATTATTAAATAATGACTTATTCTCTTCTTTATACATGTTCTCTTTCTTCAGACAGATTAATTTTCTCTTCTGCAACTTATTTGGATACAGTCCATACATTAGAATGGGTAAGTGACATAGCCACTAACCACGTTCAATGAATATCTGTAGCATTTTCCCCATCTGTGAGATGGTGACCATCAAGGGATTAGATGCAGAAATGAGGATTCTCTTGATAGTGATTCATTCATTCATTCATTCATTCATTCATTCATTCAACAAATACATTTAGTATCTACCACATGCCAGGCAATGCTTTAGGGGGCAGGAGTTAAAACACTGGATAAAATAGACAAAGCATCCATATCAGTTCGGAACCTCTGTGGCTCTAATTAATGGAAAATTCCATGCCACTGGCCTCACCAAACAGGGTTTCATGATTTTCACTTAACAAGAAGTCCTGAGGGAGGCAGCCAAGGCTGGGGGGATGTGCTGCGTGGCCACCAATGGCCCATTTCTCTTCACCTTTCTGCTCATCTTCCTTAAAGGACTGCTTTTCACACTCGTATTTGTCATTTTATGATCACAAGTCACCTATTCCACTGCCAGGAGTCATATTTGCATTCCAAACAAGCAGAAGGAGAAAAAGGGAGAGGCCATGTCCGTGTCAGGGAAGCGAAGGCAACCCAGAAACCCGCCACAGACTTATGCCCACGCCGTTGCCCAGAGCCACAGCACATGGCCACCCCTACCTGCTCACCAAGTGGTGGGGCGGTGGGGGGGAGCGAGCATGTTCAGCTGCACACATTTCCACCTCAGATAACGCTGAGAATGTGTTAGTAAAGAAGGAAGGGGTCTGGGTGGTTCTCCAGCAGTCTCTGCTGTGGCCCCTGCATCATGGATCTCACACTCTGGTCTAGAGGGCTGTAA
This sequence comes from Glossophaga mutica, assembly GCA_039655065.1. Taxonomy (NCBI): domain Eukaryota; kingdom Metazoa; phylum Chordata; class Mammalia; order Chiroptera; family Phyllostomidae; genus Glossophaga; species Glossophaga mutica. The sequence continues at coordinate 46,571,881 of CM077304.1, forward strand.
CCCTAGGGCTCTACGGTTGCAGCAGCTAGACCCAACAGGAAAGGAATTTGCCGGAAGGGTGTGAACTAGCTCATGTAATCAAAGGAAAATCGGAGAGTCAGGCTGTGGAAGGTCAGGAACTGGGCAGCCTCTGAGTGGTCTTACTAGGTTAGGAAAAAAAACCCACCACAAAAGACAGGGTGCAAAGTCTTAGAGAGGAGTCCAGCTGCTGGCCTGGGTTCTAGCAATCCCAAGTCTGTACACAGTGCGAGAGGTGACTGCCCAAAAGGAAGTCAAAGAGCACTTACCAAGAAGGGAGATCAGCGTGTTGAGAATTCTAACAGGTCTTGGGCATGGACCAAGGGGCCAACATTTGTGAAATTATTTAAGTTCCCCAGATGAAAAGATCAAAGTGTTGTTAAGCACTGTAAAATTCCTAATATTGTACCTGAATCTTAAAAACACACCTTTGCTCCAATTCTTTGATACTTCAGAAAAATCCAATTTTCACTTTGCTAAACTGAATCAGAACTACAAAAAGAAAAAGTTTACACCAACAGAAAAGCAGCCAGCTGAAGGTTAGATCATTTTGTTACTGAGACTGTCTTCTGGTTACATTTTATATAGAACTTCTTCTGAACGTAGGTTAGAGAGCTATTAAAAAATTAAATAAGAGTAGAGCATCGCTTCTGCTATTTGACTTGAAGATGTTCACAGTGGGGCAACATAAAATCAGATTTTTATAGTGTTGCCTGAAAATAATACCATATACTGAACTAAAAGCCCATAGGAAGATCAGGCTGTTGAGGACTATTACCCATGTTATTACTGCTAAAATATTTATATGTATTATAATTTTATAATAAGTTATTTCCAAAAAAAATAATGTTGGCTTGAACTGCACTTATTAGTAAAGCCATTACAGGATAGCATTGTTTGAAAATCTTTGTAGGAGCAAAAGCCAGAAACATTAAACAGTCATTGTAAGTTTGGATTTTTGCCCCTCTAAATGCGTTTTTCCTGATCCTTGAAAACATTTACAGCAAATGAAGATCAATATAATCAAGCACAAGACTGAAATTTATTAAAAATAAAAAGAATTGATATACGTCCAGGTGCCACTATTGTTCACATTCTTTTTCTGCAGTAGAATTATTTTAACTGTGAATTAGTTTTAAGGTCATTTGGCTATTCAGAAAATATTGCACTTGCCTTGTAAGGTAGACATTAATACTTGTCTATTCATATATTTGTCTATTCAATACTTGTCTCCTTACTAATATATTCCATATTTTTCAAGATGTTAATGTGTTCTACTAAAATAGTAACCTCCAAGTATACATGCAGCTAGGGGATGCCCTGTGACCTAATCTGGACACAGAGATATAAAGGAAAGAGTTGTTTGTTTCAAAGGGGAGAGACTCATTTGACAGAATCTTTGGCTTTTCTGTCTGGAATGCAGATGCAATTCCTGGAACTGTGGCAGCCATTTTGCAACCATGAAGATATAGAGACAAAAAAGAAGTGGATCATAGAAATTTGATGACATTATGGAGATACTGCACCAGCCCTAGACTGCCTGTTTTCAGCATTTTTCCTGTGTGATTAAAATAAACCTCTGTTTGGTTCAGCTATTGCAATTAAATGTATTACAGCCAGATATACTACTAACTGTATATCTATGTATCAGGGGTATCAGGCACCATGGACCTAGGAGATATAGCAGTGAACAAGATGTGGCCCTCAGCTTCAGGGAGCTTGTTATTTAATGAGAGAAACATTAAACAAATAGTTACAGAATTAACTACTTAATTACAACTGCTATAAAGAGTCAGTAGTGGGGTATCTAAACTAGTGTGTATGAAGGTGGTGGTCAGAAAAATCCTTTTAAAGTAAGTAACACATAAACCGAGACTTGGACAATTAGAAATTAACGGGGCAGTAGCACTTGGAGAGAGCATTCCAGGAGGCAAGAATGCAGTGACACATGGAGACTGAGGGAAATGGTACTCCGTGAGGCGGGAGCACTAGTCGGATCAAAAATACAGGGCACTTTGGCCATGATAAAAATTTGAATACTTAATGCAATGGAAAGTCGTTGGTAGGTATGAAATGGTCAGATTTCAGTCGTGAAGAGATCATTCTGGCTGCAGTATACAGGAATGGGAGGAAGTGTGCATATGCAGAGTAAGAAGCTCATTGAAGTAGTCTAGGTTAGGGCTCAGCCAACTACTTTCAAGGGTCTGCTTTCAGGAATAAAATTTTAGTGACATTCACCTGTACCCATTTGCTTACATATTTTCTATGGCTGCTTTTGTGCTACAGTGGCAGAGTTGAGTGGTTGCTCCAGATACTATATGGCCCACATAGGCACGAATATTTACTATTGGCCCTTTTACGAAACAAGTTTGCCAACTGCTGCTCTAGACCAGAGAAGATGGTTCCATGAACATGTAAAAAAGTGGACAGACTTGAGTTATATGTGAGATTTGCTGATGTGTTAAGTTTGGGAGCTGAAGGAAAGGGGGAGGGGGAGAAGGAGGTGGGTGGAGAGAGGGATAAACAAAGACTTTTAAACATAAGCACCTGAAAAGATTAATAAGCAAGTTTTGTTCAACAATTCTGTCTGAGCAATAATGAGTTTAAGTATCTTAGACAGAGAAAGACACAATATTAATCTCACAGTCCCTCTCCTTTTAGAATATGAAAACCCTACAATATGCGGACTTTCCTTGCATTCCATGTGGTAATCAGTATTGCTCAGTAAGCATCATCCTTCAGCATACTGATTTTTACACACAGAAAGCTCTCCCAAATATAACTCAGTCCAGTCTACTTCAATTAAAAAATTAAGCAAAAGTTAAAAGAAACAGAAGCAGACAAATTGTAACTAAAGTCTGATGACTTGAGAAAAGTTCGCTAGCTGAGCAGGACAACGACATCTCCCCCAGTATTTTCACGCCATTAAATACTGTCACACTGACCTCGTGAAAGTAACACAACAACGGGCCTGTTGTGAGTGAGGCACAATTTGCTGAGAACTGATACAGAGTTTTTGGCGTTAGCCCATCTTCCACAGCTTTCTACACAAAATGACAGTTTCTCTGTCAGGATATAGGACACAAGCCTTCACAACTGGAAAAGAAAAAGTTTAGGATTGTGGAAGTCCAAGAAATAGCAGAACTACGGATGTCACATTTCTATGCCAGATCCTAAGGCATGAAACATCCAAATCTCCAGTTGTCCCCTTGAGAAAGGTCAGGCCTCAAGCACAGAAGGGAAAGTAATCAACTGTCACGGGAAATGGTGTGGCCCAGCATTTGAAACAAGACACCTTGGTGCTGTTCTTTGAATTTCCAGAAGTGTTTGGCAATATGGATATACAATATGTTTGATGAGACCTCCTACTGAGACTGTTAGAGCGGGGAAGAAAGCAAATCTTCCAAAATGTAAAAATATTCAGCACAATACTTGACCTGCACTGTCGCTCAGAACTTCTTCCCAGCTGTTCCACTGGTTGGAAGCGCTGCAGGAACGTCGAGTGCTACCTCCCGAGTCTCCAGCGTTGTGCTATTGTTCCCTGTCACACAATGAATGTTTTGTTTGGGTTTTGTTTTTTTGGCAAAACATGCTGGAAATTTTCCTTGTACCTTAAGAATAAGACTATTTATTTTGAGATGCACACATTGAAATGCTGGGAAGAAAATATGCGAAGCAGAGAACGCAGAATGTAGAGGTCTACAGAAATGTGAAAATTGGAAAAGACAGACATCCTTTCTGACGATGGCCTTAGCTCACTCACAAACTGGGTTGGTTAAAAAGTATTCAAGTCAGATAGGTCCATTTAAATTTGATAAAATGTACTTATTGCTATTTTCAAGTAGATGTTTTGTTTTGTTTTGTTTTGTTTTGTTTTGTTTTGTTTTGTTTTGTTTTTGGTGCTGTCTTCCCTGGATGAAGCAAGGCATACCCAGCCAACCAGTGACGAGCTGATGCTCAGAAAGTGGAGTTTTCCTCCTTCCCTTCTGAATCTACCTGCTCACGCAAGCCTGGCTCCAGGTGGGATAGTGTTTAGAGCAGCAGCTGGAGCAGAAGAGATGTTGGAACGGACACACTGAGCTGATTTTGATCCTAATTTTATTCTCACCCACTTTTTTAAGGAGGCCCAAAGGTGTTGTTTTTAAATTGATGTATAATTGACACACAGTAAAATTCTTCTTCTAAGATGCACAGCTCTATGTATTTTGAAAAGTTTATCCAGGCATACCTCATTTTATTGTGCTTCACTTTATTGCACTTCACAGATGTTGCATTTTTACAAATAGAAGGCAAGACCCTGCATCAGCAAAAAGACTACAGCTCACTTTATTGCAGTGGTCTGGAGCCAAACCCGCAACGTCTCCAAGGTATGCCTGCAGAGCTATGCAACCATCCCACCACTGAGGGAGAGAATACTTCCGTATCCTTAAAACGATCCTCCATGCCATTTTACAGTCCATCCCCTACCCCGACCCCAGCCCCTGGTAGCTGGCAACCACAGGTCTGATTTCTATTTCTGCTTTCCCAGAATGTAATGTTAGTGGAATCATGCAGTATGCAGCCTTCTGAATCTGATTTCTTGCACTTAGCAAAAAGTTTTTAAATTCAGCAATGTTGTGCACATATTTGTTCATTCCCTTTTATTGCTGAAGAGTATTCTATTATGATTACGTGGATGTATCACAACTTATTTTTCCATTTAGTATTTGGTTGTTTGGTTGTTTCCAGTTTTGGATAATTATGAATAATCTGCTGCACATAAACATTCACACACAGGTTTTTAGACCTATTAAAAAACTGTCAAACTCTTTTCCTAAGAAAAATATAACCAAAGACACTGAAATAGAGAACAGGCTGACAGTGACCAGAGGGGAGAGGGGAGGGAATTTCAGGGGAAAAGGGGAAGGGTTTACAGGAACAAGTATAAAAGACACATGGACAAAAACTGGGGCCGGGGGTGGGGGGTGTGGAAATGGGAGGGAGGTGGGGAGGGCTGGGGCAGTGGGCTGGGATGGGAGTAAAAGACAGAAAACTATACAAGAACAACAATTAAAATTAAAAAAAATAAAATAGAAAATAAAAGTATGAAAGTTTCAGTTACTCAACACCATCACCAGCATTTCATATTGTTGGTTTGTTGTTGTTCCTGAGCCGTGATGACAGGCGTGTGGTGGTATCCCATTGTTCTTTTAATTTCTATTTCTCTATTGACTATGATACTGAGCATTATTTCATGTGTTTATTAGCCACGTGTATTTCTTCTTTGATGAAGTACGCGTTCAAATCTTTCACCCACTTCAATGGTTTGTTGTTCTTCTCCTTGAGTTTTGAAAGTTTTGAGAGTACATGTTCTAATTATTGGTCCTTCACCAGATGGGTATTTTGCAAATATTTTCTCCTGTCTATGGCTTGTCCTTTCATTCTCTTCACAATGTCACCTCAAGTGCAGGAGTTTTAAGTTTTAATGAAATCTAATTTTATCAATGTTTTTATTCTATGCATCATGCTTTCTGTGTCCTTTCTAAGAAATCTTTGTCACAAAGATATTTTTCCTATGTTTTCTTCCAAAGATTTTATAGTTTAAATTTAAGCCTTTGATCCATTTCTAGTTAGCTTTTGACTACAGTGAGAAACACAAATTGATTTTTACTTATGGATGTCACTTTTTACAAATGGATATTCAAATTATCAGTACCATATATTGAAAATGCTCTCCTTTCTATTCTTTGCTAAAAATCAGTTAATGTGGATGGTCTATTTCTGTGCTCTCCACTCTCTTTAATTGATCTACGTGTCTGTCCTTTTGCCAATATCATGCTGTCTTGATTACTATAGCTTTATAGTAAGTCTTAAAATCAGGTAGGGTTAGTCCTCCTCCTTTGTTCTTTGAAAAATTGTTTTGGCTATTCTGTATCTTTTGATTTTTCATATAGTTTTTACAATCAGCTTGTCAATTTCTACAAAGAGCCTCCTGGGAATTTTCACTGAAATTACAGTTAGTTTATGTATCAATTTGAGGGAAATTAACATCTTGACAGTATTGAGTCTTTTGCTTCATAAAGACAGTATGCACACCATTTTTTTAGAACTCTTATTATTTCTGTCATTAATGTTTTTTAGTCTTTAGCATACAAATTTTGCAGAGATTCTGTTAGGTTTATTCGTGTTTTGGATGCTATTTGAAATGATACTTTCAAAAACTTCCTGTTTCCACTTACCCTTTACTAGTTTCTAAAAATACGATAGATTTTTTTTTGTGTGTATTGTTCTTGTATCCTGAAACTTAGCTAAACTTACTTGTAAAATCTAGTAGCTCTTTGATAGATTCTTTGGGGTCTTCTATGTAGATAATCACATCATCTGGACGTACAAAAAGTTTAAATTTTGCTTTCCAAAATACATGCCTTTTATTTGTTTTCTTGCCTTATTACACTTGCTAGGACCTCCAATCTAATGAAAACTGTTTCTTGTTTCTGCTCTTAGTGGAAAGGTCTAACAGTCAATCACCACTGAGTATGTTTGTCGATTTTTTTGGTAGATGCACTCTATCAGGTTGAGGGAATTCCTTTCTGTCCCTCATATCTAAGAGTTTTCTATTTTCTAATGAATGGATCTTGAATTTTGTCAAAGTCTTTTTTGCATCTATTGACATGATCGCATGGCTTTTTTTAGACTGTCCATATAGTGAAGTAAATTGATTTTCAAATGTTGAATCAACCTTGCATTCCTGGGATAGACCTCACTTAGTCATGTTTTATTAGTCTTTTTATATATTGCTGGATTTAATTGGTGAATACCTTGTTAAGGTCTTTTGCATCTGTGTTAATGAGGAATATTGGATATCTCTCAAGATAATGTTGATCTCACAATCGAATTGCAAAGTATCGCCTCCTCTTCAATTTTCTGCAAGACTTTCAAGTAGAACTGATATTACTTTTTATTAAATATTTGGTATAATTCACCAGTGAAATCATCTGGATCAAGAGGGGTTTTTTAAGAAGTGGGGAAGGGGGTTAATTATGGATTATATTTATTTAATATTTATTGAGGTTTTTAAGATTGTAGTTTTCTAATTTTTTCAGCTATTGGTTTGGAAGTACATGTTTAGTTTTAACAGATAGACTAAGGAAATTTGATTCTTCTATCTCACTGAAATAATTTCTTTGAGAAAGCTGAGCTTTAAAACAAAAAAACAAAAAACCCACCCCAACATTATTCTACGTGTCAAACAAGACAAAGTAAAGATTAAGAGGAGCTGTATTACAGCCTCAACATGAGCTGCTTCTTTTCGGTTTAAATGACCCTCGCTGACACAGCTGAGGCCTGGAACAAGTTATGATCAGATCAACTTTTACTTCCTAGACAGGATGAGTGAATCAGTTAATTAACTCAACAACAACTGATTAAGATTCTGCTTATCCACTTTGAACAAGGCATTTGGCAGTGCACAAAGCAAAGAAACCACCTCTAGGAAATTCTACTCTGTCCAGGTAATCAACTGGAAAATACCCATAAAGCCAGGTATTATCAAATCTAAATCGAATGAACCTTCCATTGAAATTCTGAGGAAACAGAAATAGGCATACTGGAAATTTTATTTTAAAAGGTGAGTTTTGAGCTGGATTTTCAGAAAATGGACATATGCTGGCAAGAAGAAATAGGGATGGTATCGATGGTGGAGAGAGAGGTACAGGTAGAACTATGATTTTAAGGCCTCAGCAAAAAATGAAGTTGGAAAAGTGCAGGCAGTGAGATTGCTGCAGAGAGACTCCTGGGCAATAGCCTAAGGGCAGGAAGCTGCATTACATGACAGTCTCCAGGCCGATTCTTTGAGGTCATTTGTCTTCCCTGTTAACTAATGAGAAGAGTGACATTGCAGCATTTAATAACTTGCCGGTAGTCACCCATGTGAATAGCAATCTGGCATCTGAAGGCCCAAATTAGGGCTCAAGACCTTCTCCCACTGTCCAACGTACCTTGCCAGCTTCAGCAAAGCCCCATCAGAGGCCCTCCACTGCGGTGTTCCATTCAACAGTGAAGTGAACTGTAAGTAGTTTGTATCTGCTAGGGATATGCATTCATCCACTCATTCAATAAATACAGGGGTGAGCAAAAGGAGATTTACAGTGGTCGTGCAGGTTATCATTATTGCAATCACTTTATTAATGCAGGAAGAATAAAATGCATCTTGTGTACTCACCACTGTAAACCTACTTTTGCCCACCTTGTATGTATGTATTCAATGTCTTGCTCTGTGTTAAGGCGTCACAGATACAGCCGTGAACAAAAGAAACACTCTTCCTACCTTCATGAAGCTTATTTTCTCACGATGAAAACAGATATTGAACAAATTAATAGAAATGTAAATAATAAGTGTTTTTACAAAGGGTACAGGCATTAAAAAAGGTACCTAACCCAGTCTGGAGGTCTCTACAGAGAAGTAACAGTTAAGCTGAAATTTGTAGTAGTTAGCTAAGTTAGAGTGTGTGTTTAATAAATGACATCATTTCCAGGGAAACGGAAGATTATTGTAGAGTTTTTATCAAGGGAGTAACAGATTATTCACATAACTTATCTTTAGATAACATATTCTTAGAATGTATTCTGACTGCATTGTGGAAAATATAGAGGGGCATGATTCTGGAGACCGTTAAAGGGGGGACTGTGGTACTGGGGGAGAACAGAGGGTGGGGGAGGTCAGCCTTGAGAGCCAGCTTGGAGGGTGGGTGGAATTGAGGAAAGAAAGGAATCAAGGACCACTCTCAGATTTCTGACACTTATAACCAGGTATCTGACAGTGTGCCCTTTTCCCAAATTCGAAACGATTCAGAAAGAGCCGGTGGAGTGTTAGGGGAAGGTGGTAGGCAGATGAAGAGCTCTGTTCTGGAAAAATGAATAGAACACATGCAGTGCAGCAGTTAAGTGTGTGGACTGTGAAGTCAGACCGCCTAGATTAGAATTCCAGATCCACCATTCACGGCTCTGCCACCGCATATCACTCATCCACTCTGTATCTCAGTTTCTGTAGCTATAAAATAGGGATAATAGAATTTATCTCATAAAATTATTAATAAGATTAAAATTAGTAACACATGTAAAGCTCTGTAAAGCTCTGATATATGGGCCTGGTAGGCATCAATATATTTGGACTGTATTTATTACATGTCTGTGAGATGTTCAATGTACAGCTGAATACATTGTTTTAAGTCTCAGACAAGGGATAAGGTCATCACTGGATTGAAATTCCTGGTTGCCTTGTGTTTGAGCGGGGGACATGAACCTGGGTTGGAAGCACTCAACAGGTCGTACAAGAACCCTTCGTGCTCTCCTGGCCGGTGGCAGCGAGGCTGACAGTCTTTGAGAAGAAAACTGCTCGCTCCCGGGCCCCTGCAGAGCCTCCGCACCAAGCTGGGGAGCTGTACAGCATAAGTGAGAAAGAAATCTTTGCTATTTTAAGCTACTTAAAATTTGAGGATTATCGTTGCAGTGTAACCTCGTCTGTTCTGACAAACACATCAATGAGCTGTTTAATTACGCAAAGGACGTGGGAGGTTTGAGAAGCTGTGGATCTAAAGTAACAAAATTGTGTATGTTCAAAGTAGATTTATATTCTGCAAATTATTTCCTCTGGAGATAGTTTTCCTTCTAAGTATGGGTCTAGACTGGAGCTTGCGATCCAAAGAAGAAACTGCTTGCCTTGTAGAGATGTGTGGGCTTCTGACAGAGTAGCTGCTACTGGGGTAGTAGAAGCGGAGACCACAGGAGACACCTGCAGGCACAATTTTCACTTCATCCTGGGAAGATGCATAAAGAAAAGCTGGACTGGATTTGGCAAAATGCAACGTACCTAGTGGCATTTAAAACCCCCTAAACGCAAACTTTGATTAGAAAAGGAGGAGCTGTCTTTTCTTTTGTAATTTGGAAGGCAGAAATGTAAGGAGCGGCCCTCCCACACCTGTTGATCCAGCGTAGGAAGCTGGGTGGCGGGTGCTGTCAGGGTTCCTCCGACAGCAAGGCCGCCGCTGTGCACATGTGGGACATGAGGTTCCCCCAGGGGTGGAGGGCTTTGCCACTCATGGTCGTCTGGGAAGACGCGAGCTGAGGACTGAGAGTGACAGCTGGGGACACAGACCTTAAACCAGACATGAGGAGAAATTCCTTCTTCATGGGGTTTTACTCTCCCAGTCTTGGAGCCCAAAATATCCAAGAGGCTTCGGTGGTGGTAAGGGTCGCTGGCATTCTCAGCAGGGCGGCAAGTTGGCAGATGGATAGGAAACCCCATTGCCATGGTTTCAAGAGCCTGCATATTTTAACTAGTTGTAAACTTCATTGTAAATGCCTCTGTTTTCTGACCTTTCAGTGATGTTTTGGTTAACGTCAAAGCCTGGGCTCCGTGGGGCTGGGAAGACTTAAGGAAAGGGCCTGTGTCTACACCTCGTCCAGTAATAAAGGAGTCACTGGCCTTGAAGTCAGCGTGGTGGAGGCAACATCAGTCCTTGGCCAGCCCTGAGATCGACAAGCTGGAACTGAGGAACACACTGTCGGCACACGCAGAGGGGTGGGAGCGTGTGTAAAATGCCCCTGGAGTCCCCCTAAAAGAAATTAGAAGAAACCTGAGAAAGGCACCCTGGACTTATGCCATTGGAGACTATCGGTCAGGACAGGTTAAACTCTGACCTCATTTCCACCAGCGAGGCCAGAGGGATACGGGTTACAAATACAATCCAGAGTGTGTGCTTCCTTGGGACTGTGATGCTCACCGGAGTTTGTCTGCCGCATGGAAATCATTAGGGCATGCGCTGGGTGAGAACAGTGTGAGACAATGGAGCCTCTCTGGGCTTTCCAGTAGGCAAGTGAGAGGAGAGGAAAACAAGAAGATTTTGAATTTTTACAATTTTCTAATATCATTACAGGGAACAAAGGCTGGATTTTCTATAACAATCCTATTAAGAAAGTTATAAATATTGAAAGCAAATGTGTTTTCAGTTGAAATGAGACAGTAAATCAAGCTTGAAGCCTGTGGATTTAGTTAAGTGGGAACAGGTTAAACAAAAACTCAATAAATCAAGATATCCAACCTTAATATACGCAGTTCATTAATTGAATCTCACAGCCAAGTATAAGATCTACACGATTCTGAAGTGACCGTACTGAAATAGCATCTGCTTCCAAGCATCTCCTTCCAAGGAACTTTGTTCTTGCTGAACAATGGAATAAATCTCAATCCTCCTATAATCCCTTTTGGACTGGGCGGGTTTCCCATGAAGTTTGCGAATGGCCTGGGCGTGCTCGCTTCCCTTCAGTAACAAATCTGCGGCTATGATTCGCTCAGTTTACAACTTTGAAGCAGCAATCACGCAAAGCTCCAACTGTGGATGCTGCAGAAGGAAGACTGAAAGCTGAAAGGGGGCCTGAGGAGATTGAAGAGAAGGCGAGGAAAAGAGTGGAATGCCATTTCCTATAGAGCAAGGGTGCCCGGGAGTTCCATAAGCGAGGGTGAAAAGTCACCAATACTAAAACCAGAAAGAAAAGGAAGAAAACGCCTGAGGAAGAAGCCAGCGTGCTTACAGTGCAGTTGCATTGTATGTGGCTTTAACTCACTGAAGTTCAACCACATGTGATAAAGGAAACCACATAGATAAAGGAAAAGAGAGAGCGACAACCTAAACAGGAACGGCTGATTCTGCACGCTGCTCCCACGCAACGAGCCGTGCTCTGTGGCAAAGCTGAGAGGGGTGGTGTAGTGTTTTCCCCTTAGCTCGCTAAGTGTCTCTCATGGTGTGGGCATCTTCCTGCACTGGATATGAATCTAGGGTTTTAAGATGTGTATTTTTTGAACAACGAGGTTCTTAAACTCAAGTCAAGTACTTTAGCCGGTGCCAGATGGGATGGCAGGAAACAGGGAAATCCTGTCAGCGGATTAATTCAAAGATGTAATTAGTCTCTGTATTGGTTGGAGGCAGGCAGGCCGGCAGAGCCATTATGAGAGATACAGAATAAGGAACACAGGACCTCACACGCTCATGGAAGTTGGTAAAAAGTTTATGGAAAGCTGTTGCCTGGGCATCTGGTAGGGGGCCTGAAGTTGCGGTAGATCAGCAAGACTGGTATTGAGAAGAAAACCTGGATGTGAAGTGGGGAAGGGCAGGAACAAACTGGACCCCACAGTGGCGCACTGGAACCCACAGGACAACATGGAACTTGCATCCGTCTCTTCCGACCTCCAGACTTGAGGAGGCCGGTGACTTACGGAAGTAGGCAGGGCCTTGCTTTCACCCAGGAGTTACCCATGCACTCGGTCCAGGACTTAGGGAAGCCGAGGAGCAAATCTGGCAGGAGCTGAGGGAGCCATAGGACCAGCTGCATCCTGCAGCCAGCAAGGGAAGGCAGTGGATAAGCAACAACATGCCCAAGTGAGGGTCCTTACTTGTCCTTGGACCAGCCTGAGGAGCCTAACGACCTCCCTTCCGCCTCCCAGATCACATGCAAGCTTTTCTGTGGCCGACCCTAACGCCGACCAGACACGGAAAAGATCCTAGGAAAAGCAGTTCCAATTTTACTAAGTTGACACACTACAAAAAGGCACTGCAATCTCCAGTATTAGGTTTGTCTCTAAGGGGTTTCCAAGGATAATGCTGATGAAATGTTTACCTAGGTGCTGTATGTAGAGCTCAGCCCTTGTATAAGATGTAACTGCAGTATTTATATTGACACGTACTAACATTCTAAGCGGGAAAATTGCCTCTCACTTCTGGTACCAACATTTCGGCTGGTATATTCTTCCCTCTTCCATCATTAAGGCAATTATGGTCTGCCTGCTGAGAATACAATTGAGTCTACAATATGATGTTATCAGCATTCTTCCCAGACATCCTCCGTGTTTGAAAAAGTTATTATTAAATACAAACTTTTTCCCACATGTGTTGTGATTTAAAAGTTTTTTCCCAAAAAGCCCTTATTTGTTGCCGCTGACCTGCAAACCTGATATGTAATCTTAAAAAACAAAAACAAAACACATTTCTTTTTAAGCTTAGAGAGCACTAAAAATATACATTTCCTGTTTCTTTCTGTTTACTAAAGTGTTCGTACTGGAGAAACTTTCAATATTCATAACTCTGAGACTTGACATTTTTCTGGAAAACAATTCCATTATGGGAAAATGTTATGGCACTTTATTCTCTTTAAGTAATGGTTTACACACGAAAAATGGTCCATCCCAGTCATTTCTCAGAGTGCCCAAGAGCTCAGTGATAGCTGAATTCCGAGTAAAACCATTAGCCTGGATGACCATTAACTAATAACTGCTGCTGTATGCTATTTAATGACACAGTGAGCTCATCGAGGTTGGGGCTGTACCTCACTCATATTTGTATACAAAGCACCGGACACAAACAAAGCACTCAATACACATCTATCAAAAGACCGAATTTTTTGTGTGTATGACTTTAAATGTTTAGCTTTAAAAGCCTGATTTGAGATGAGAGACTCAAACCCAGAACTGCAAAGACTAGGTGAGTAGAGAAAACACGAATCAGGTTAGCAGACAAAGAAAGGAAGTAATTTTCAATTTATTTGCCCTTATTCATTTCCATCCAAAAACTATTTATTGATTATATACTATATAGCAAGCATTGCATCAGGCAATAGAAATATAAAAATAAACAAGACACAGTCCTTGCCCTCAAGTATTTCACAGTCTTGCCTGGCCTCAAAACAAGGAGGCAAATAACTAACTTCAGGGTAAGTGCTTTGAATAGAGAAGTGAATACAGAGCAAGAAAGGAGCAAATATATTCTCTCATTAGACTCTTAAACTACCCAAAAGAGATGCCTGAAGTTCTAGGATTGAGAATGGTATGGTTCCAACTTTTTGCTGCCTAAATTTAAATGCCCATTCAGGGGCGAGAGAGGGAAGTTTACTAGGCAACACCTCGGTTAGAGTCCAGGTCCACCCACAGTTTAAGGAAATTATTGCTTATTAACCTACCTGAGCCTGTAGAACCAGAAAAGTCACCTAGATATGGTTTTGTAAACCCAGCTCAGGAGGCATCTATTCACTCCAGTAATGCACTACTCAGGTGCACAGAGTATTATATAAGTACACTGAATCTTTAAGACTTGAGTTTGAGTCTATATTGTTATTCACTTACTTAACTGATCCTTTAAGAGCACCTGCTAGGGCCTGATTGGTTGCCAGGTATGACACCAAGAACCAGTAATTGCAAATATCAAGTTGAACATCAAGGAGCCTGAGTCAGATGACAAATAATTTCAGAAACAATATGATAACATCTCAGCAGATAATTAGGGTGCTCTCTATATATCAGGAGCCACAGCATGTTGTGGGGACACTGTGGAGGAGCCATCAACTTTGCTAAATGGGGGTTTGAGAGAACTTCCGAAAAGAGATTTTTTCTACTGAATCTTGAAGAATGGCTAAAGGTCCACCAGATACAGAAAAGCAAAAGCTCTCACACATACTTAGTAAAATTTAACCAAGCATATTTTAGGCAACATTTTTAATAACTTCCTAGTCATCTTCTTGAGGTACTGACTGTCCCCAAAGGTAGCCATTGAAGCAAATTATCCAGCATTGCTCGGACACTCCTTTGGAATGTTGTGTGGCTCTAAGAGACTTAGGGACAAGTGAGACATCCAAACACACATACTGAATTGCTGTGTTAACTGACTAAATATATAAAAAGTGAAACTAAAACTAAGGGCATATGAGCAGGCCAAGCCTGACTTACCTTCAAACACTGTTCTTACTTCACTAGTAGCAAAAGGTCAGCCTCCCCAAGGATTTGCTTGGATCCAGCAAATCAACAAATATTTACATGATGGCTATTCTGTGCAAATCACTTTCCTGGGTTTGATGAGTGTGAAACTTGATAAAAGGAAGTAGTATGTTTTGTCAAACGACAAAAGTATCCATCCTTCTAGAGGGCAGGACCATTAAAAGGATGGTTCAGTTTCCAATTATGTTTCACAACTCATTCATTGATTCCCCTACATATCTTGTTCCTGACTTTGTGCTCTATAAGGCTTCCTTGTTTTTAGAAAAATCCATTGAACTTAAATCGAATAGTGAATGCTTTCATTTGGTCTAATTATGTTTTATGATTTCGTTTCTAAGCATCCTCTGGTTTTAGAAGTTCAGAAGCACAGTAAGTACGATCTGGGGAGCATTAGCTTCTCGGGAGCCCATTACCGTTAGTTACTATTTTGTTTTCATTAAAGTTTCCATTAACCTTTTCTCCATCATCATACAGATTATAAATTGCAATCAATTGTCTATTGAATAAAAAGAAATCTTGCTTGTAACTGATCAAACAACTAAATACATTATTTTGCCTTCCCTTCCATCCTGTTGGTTCTTGAGAGCTACCTTCTAATCATTTCACAAACAGTTTAGTAATTTTTTTACCAAAGGTCACTAAAAGTAACCTTCATAAAAGTAAAACTTCACAAAAAAAGTTAGGTCTTCAAATGTGTATATCAAACCCTACAGTACAGTCAACTCCCAATTATTTGTATCTCAGCACAGACCTAGGAATACCAACACACAAAATGGAGAGTGCAACTAAATCTTTTAAGTATTACCTACAATGCTTAAAAGGTTTGTTTAAAGTTCCATTTGAGATACATACACATGGAAATTATAGAAGCTATTATTTGCATAATATATTGAAAGTTGAATAGCACAATAGAGAGTATTTCAGTTCCAGTAACTCTTACATTAACAAAGGATATATATTTCAACTATTTAACCTTGTGGTCAGAGATCTTGTTACCAGAGGTAAAAGTGCTAGAAGCCTTAGAAATGCATTCCACAACATTCTTTCCCTGTGGTAGGAGTACTTCCTCCTACCCTGTACTGCACACAAAGCAAGAGAGAACACCTGAGCCCTCTTGGTCTTTTAGAAAGGTGCTCATGCCTGTCTTAGAAAAATAACTTAAGTTGCGACAATAATAACAAGAGTTGAAATTTATTGAGCTATACTTGTGTTTGAGGAACTTCATGTCTATTGTCATATTTAATCCTAACAATAACACTCCAACATAGATAATATTAATTATTCCCACTTTACAGGTGAGATGATTAAGTTTCCTAAGATCTTAAGTAATTTGCCAAAAAGCCATGGCAACAACACGGCAGAGTCAAAACTCAAACACTGGTCTGTCGAAGTCAGCAGCCCAAGTTCTCAACACTTCCCCAAATGTCAGGGACTGACATGTCACAACCCAGTCATTTCCGGTCTTCGAGTAATGCTTCTCATGGCACCCTGATTAAAATTCAAATATCTTACAGTCCCCAGAGCCTGCGTGGATCTGACCAGGTTGTCCTCTCCAGCCTGACCACAGACCATCCTCTCTTGTCCTGTCTGCCCTACCCACGTTCCTCAAGGGCCAGTTCCCTCCCGCCTCAGGGTCTCTATAAATGTGCCAATCCAAGCCCCACCTGCTTTTCACTTAGTGCCTGCAGATTTCAACCACCCCTTCCTCAGGAACTGCTCCCCACCAGCTCCCCAACATCCCATCAACATTCCGTCCCTTCGCCATCCCCCCCGCCCCCGCCACCGCTAGATCAGGCACACTTGTTATGAGCTCTCATGGTGCCCTATGATTCCCTTCTAGGCCCTTACACATTTTTTTATCCTCCCCCGAAGACATGCTGATTGATTTTAGAGAGAGGGCAAGGGAGGGAGAGAGAGGAAAAAAACATCAACATGAGAGAGAAATATCAATCAGTTGCCTCTTGTACACAATTCAACCAGGGACCAAACCCACAGGCTAGGCATGTGCCCTGACCCGGGATCAAACCCATGACCTTTTTGGTTTTCTGTGGGACAACGCCCAACCAACTGAGCCACACCAGCCAGACCTAGGCCCTCACACATTTTAAAATTCTATGTATATGTGATTATTTTTTAAGTGTCTCTTTCCCTTTTTGATCATAAGATGCATGAGGCTCAAGTCTGGGACTGTAATGATCACCGTGCATTCTTCCATGCTCCATCCAGTCCTGGCACAACACTCAGTAGATACTTGCTGAATGAACAAATGATCTTACTTAAATTCCCATCAGCTGTGCTTGATAGAAGGGGAAGTAGGGAAAGCACAGGACCTTATGTCAGAAAGCCTGAGTCAGATGGGCCTGGGCTGAGCTCCTGACTGCTCGACTACACAGACATACTTAACCCCTCAAAGCTTCCACTGCATCACATTTGAAATAATACTCGTACCCTGACTTGTGTGGCTCAGTTGGTTGGGCATCATCTGTCGAAGAGAAAGGTTACGGTTCAATTCCCTGTCAGGGCACATGCCTGGGTTGCGGGTTTGGTCCTGGTCAGAGCTTGTACAAGACACAACCAATCCGTGTTTCTCTCTCACATTGATGGCTCACTCCCTCCTTTCCCCTGTCTCTAAAAATAAAAATAAATAAATTAAATCTGTAAAATAACACTTGCTTAACAGAGCCATCATCCTGTGAGACCATTGTCCAGGCATGAGGGCCCTGTAAGCTATAAAGTGCAGGGTGCGTGTCATTGTTATTATCCCAGTTCCCAAAAGAGAAACTGTTGTTCCGATGAGCGCAAAGGGACAGACACGCCACCACACTTGCCCCCAGGAGAGCAGGAGGCGTGGTTTGAGGGAGGGCCAAGGCTTCCTGGGGTGTTTGTGAAACCAGGTGAATTTAGTCCAGAAAGATTCCATGGAGAATATGATGCAGCAGAGAACTGAACAAAGATGAGTTGGTGATTCTGTCCTGAGAGAAGAGAGGTTATTGTCTGGGAGGGGAGCGGCAAGCTGTTTAACTCGCCCAGAGCTACTGAGTCAAAGAAAGTGTTTCCCCCCCACAAATAAACACGTGCCAGGGCAACAGGATGCTGACACTTGCCTTCAATGAATTCAACTCTGACATAGGGGGAAGGATATGAGTTTTAAAAGAAACATATAATGGGGCAATGTTTGGAGATTTTTTTCCTCCTATTACCAACCCATTTTGTATCCTAGTACCCCTTGCTATTTTTCTCACATTTGGTGAGCAGCATTTATTCGCTTAGGGATAAGAAGATTCAGCTAAAAGCCGAGGCTTTTGAGTTTCAGATGCTTTGTGTTTCCAATCGTATAAACGTAAACCCTGAGTAAACTTGGGGCATAAGATAAAAGCTGTGGAAGAGTACATAATGATCTAAAAGTAAGATTAAGGTCAGGGGCTTGGAGGGAGCTATGAAGAGGGGGACCCTAGAGAAGTAGAAAGTATTCTACTTCTAAGAAAGAGGTCTGAGCCCTGGGCTTAGCCACGCTCCACCTCTGCCACTTGCCTGAGCCCAGATTTTGGATGAGGAGGGGAGGGTAGAGGCACACGGCATTGGCGAGGCCCCAGGCAGGCTCTGAGACTCCAGGCACCACTTTCTCACAGGACTTTCCTATGCCAACCTGATAGGGCAGCAGAAGGCCTCCACAAGGTGGCTAAGTAGGACCCCCCAAGACAGTCTGAGAACGTTGCTCAGGTGCCCACAAGCAAGGCAGACCTGGCCCGGGAGCTGCCACAGTGACCTGTGTGGACCCAGCACAAGCCTCAGTGGGAACAAGGATGTCAGCCCGAGGGGAAGCTGACTAAGTAAGACCAAGCGACCCTCAGTGGCCAGAACAGCAATACCTTAGAGGCTGACCAGAAAGAGAGGCAGAGTTTCTGAGGTTCAACTTCATTTGGGGTACAGAAAAATGACAGTCGTTTTAGTTCTGTACACCTGAGTGAGTGGACCGAAAATCTAACCCACTTCAGAAGTAGTAACAGGATAAGCTGTACATCAGTGTCAAATGAGCTGGAAAAGTGTGGATTGGAGAAGCACGAGGCCCCACCTCCCTTACACATGAACACACACTTTGAGAGCATTTTCCATTACATCATATTGATTTCACCTCCTCATATAAACACACTCACACAATAGGGACTTTACTGCAGCTCTTTCTGAGCACAGTCCCATCGTTCAGCATCCTTAAATTGCTTAGCCGGTAAATTACAAAGGTTTATCCCATTGTCCCTTAGAGCCTCCACAGGTAGTCTTTCATGTCAAATACTTTTTCATGATAATAAAAAAAACAACTCTAGATGTGTTTAACACAGCATCCAACGTGTACCCAAGGGGTGTAATTAGCACTTACTATGTTAGAAAGGCAAGGCAAGACATAATGCAGCACCACTTTCCTGAAAGAAAACAGCGAGGTGCAAGCGGGGAAAGAATTGCTTCAAAATTGCCTTTCTTCCCGAGGTACTCTGAAGAGGTATTTACCGCGGTCCCGTTAATCACGGAATAAAACAGGGGGTTACGGCGCATATGCC
Organism: Glossophaga mutica; assembly: GCA_039655065.1. NCBI lineage: Eukaryota > Metazoa > Chordata > Mammalia > Chiroptera > Phyllostomidae > Glossophaga > Glossophaga mutica. The sequence goes on from CM077304.1 coordinate 46,591,249, forward strand.
AGGCATCCACCCTCTCTCCTGGAGGGAGTAAAACCGACTGCCTGCAGATTGCTAACCTCGCTTGCAGGGACCGGCCCCACTGAGAGTTCCAGATTCCTAGTCAGGTGCAGGGTACTGATGGCAACGGATACTATTAACAGCGTTTAACTTTTTTTTTCCTTTTAAATAAACGTGGGTGTGTGTGGAGACTCATTAGGGACTCTGGGCTCCGTCTCAGTCTCACCCGCCCCTTCTGCCGCAGTGGCTGGCGAACTCGCTTTCGCCTTTACGATAAAGCCTCCCAATGCTCTCTGCTGCCGTTCTGTCTCGTTTTCCTTCTTTAGATTCTGTTTGCAAAAAGGCTGTGACTCCCGTTCAGAGTGCTTCTAATTTTGCCTGAGTGGTGCACTTCCTATCACTTGTACCCCATTCTCAGATTGAAGTCATCATCGCCAAGTATTAGGCTGTTTTACGACCATTTTCTATCAGATGAAAGGATAGTTTTGTGGGCCAGGGGTTTAAAAATGCCACCAAAATTATATGTCATGGGTCATTTTGAATTCAAAAGCTCAGATTAAAAAAAAAAAAAACTCACACACATTTTAACAATTTTATTAAAGTCGATGGCATGGGAGAATGTGAAGTGAATTTCAGAACCAAAATGATTTTATTCAATTTAAATTACTTATTAATATGTTGCAGCTGGGTAAAGGATAGGGCATTTTCTTTGCATCTTAAGAAATGAAAGCATGAAATAGGATGGATTTGTACTTAATGCTCTAAATATTTAGACAGACCATTTCGGTCTAAATCACTTCAAAGTTTGAGGTGGTTCAAGTGATGGAATCCAGACTTGTGCCTTAGTTTTTAAGATGTTTCCATAACTGAGGGTGGAACCACAGAGGTCTTCGGTAAGGTTTAGGAAACAAGGTTAGATAAATGTAGGAATTTTGTTTGAACAGCCTTCAGCCGAAAGGTAAAGGCTTAGGAAACTTTAAAGATGATGCTACCACAATGTCAAAGGAAAATGATATGTCATTTCTTAGTTCTGAAGTTAGTTGTGTTCTATATTAGCCACACCACATACTCCAGCACTTAGACAAGATGTACTGAATGAAAGACTCAGCAAACGTAAGTGAAAATGTGTTGGGGAGAATTAAGTAAAAAATAATAATTATAATAATAGGTGCCAACAAACCTAGCCCAGCCCACAATATTAACATACATGTGTCATTTCTTGATCATTTTGAGAACAACCTGTTAGTGTTTTGGTTGCCATTTCAACTCCTACTATCAGACTTCATCTTAAAAATTAAGCTACACTAAAAATGGTACTGCCCAGTATTAATTCTTTATGATAATAGTGATCTAAATCATCCTGGAGGTTAATTGAAAAGAAGTTGACATTTGAAAATTACCCAGGAAATTTCCTGGAAATCACCAAAATAACTAAGGTACCATTTTTCATGAATCCTAAGATTCACTTTCCCCAACATTTTTAAGTCTCTGAAACTGGAAAGTGTTCGGCACTCAACTGTGTCTTTCAGTTATAACTGATGGCATGTTTTTCTTGGTAGTGAGCAAAATAATAACGCATGTTAAAGTGATGGTGTCTTACTTACACTCTACAATATATGGTAGCTTGGGGCCATGAGTATTCTTACAAAGTGAGGGAATAAAAACCCTCCCACGACTTTCTCAGAGTGCATTCACCCAGTTACCTAGAACCACTGGTTTTCTAGAGCTGCACTGCCAATTATGACAGCCACTAGCCACATGCAGTCATTTCAAATTCAATTGAACGTAATCATTAAAAATCAGTTAGTTCCTTAGTGGTACCAGCCAAATTTCAAGTGCTACATATAGCCACCTGTATCTGTTGGCTAACATACTTACTGGACCATGTAGATTTACGGGATTACCATCACAGAAAGTTTTATAGGTCAATGCCAGGGGAGAGTACTAACTTTATCTGATAAATTCTTCAGATTTGAGAAATAGTACAGAAAGCCCACACAAATTTTAGTATCTGTCTCAGGGCAGCAGTTTAGTGCAGTTAATTCAAGCATGGGCTTTGAAATCAAGAAACCTAGGTCTGAGTTGTGAGTGTTGCATTTGTGGATGTGGCTATGGTCAGGATGCTTGGCTTCTCTAGGGCTCAGTTTCTCGTGTGTGATAAGGGATAATCACTGTAGCTATTACTTTGTAGGGCTATTTAAAAACAATGTATCATTCACAATGCATATAGTAAGCATTCCATAAACACTAGTTTTCATGACTAGTCTTTGAGAATTTTAGTGACTACACTGTAGTCAAGATGCAGTGTGATGGCGTCTGAGAAGTGCTCGAGGATAACCACAAAGAAGGTGGGCAGGGAATAAAGAGAAGGGAACTGGCTCAGCCAGCCAGGGGAGGCGGAGAGATCCCCTCCTACAAGTGGTGACACTTGTACTGCATGCGTGAGAGTGACCAGGAGTCCACTGCATGAAGGAGGCTGAGGTTGGGATTTTTTTGCTGAAGAAACAGCGTGCATGATGTCGCAGAAGCTTGCAAGAACTCTTGGCATTAGGAGAAAAGGATCTGATTTGGAAATAGGATGAAAAAGAGAAATAATTAGGAGCTGAGCCTATGAAATGTTTGTTGAAGCCAAAGTGTGAAGGGCCTGAGTGCCGTGCCAAAGATTTTATCAATTTGAGGCCCGGGACCCATTGCCAGGGTCTGGGTGAGAGCTCTGAGCAACACTGACAGGGAAAGTGGGGAAGAGTCGTCTATCCTCACTATTCCAATTTGTCTCCTCCCATGTGCTCTTAAACCCAAAGCTGCTCTTATCAGCGTCAGTACGGCCCTCCATGTTGCTGTGCCCTGTGAGCAAAGTCGGTACTCATCCTACTTGGTCTAAGAGCATCATGGTCTAAGACAAAGCTCGTCACTCCACTCTCCTTAAAACGCTTTCTTCACTTAGCTTCCAGAAGATCACACTCCTGATTTTTCTCCTACTTCATCATCATTTCCTTCTAACTCTCCCATGCTGGTTTCTCCTCATCTTTCCAACACTTAACATTGGGGCACCGAGGCTCAGCCCTCTGAGCCTCTGGACTTTCTTATGAGTCCTCTGATGAGCTCATTCAGTCTCATGGCTTTGCATACACACTATCAGATTTAAATCTCTAGCCCAGCTCTCTAGCCTGAAGTCCACATTTGTCCGTCCACAGCTCACACTCGGATCAACAGACTTGGATGCCTAAAGGGCATCATCGCTACTTAACTTGCTCAAAACAGATTTTTTTCAATCACCATTTACATTTAATATTATTTTTGCATTAGTTTCCGGTGTGCAGCATAGTGGTTAGACATTCCAGTAGTGATACTTCCCCCCAATACTTCCAGTACCCAGCTGGCACCAACCATAGTTATTACATTACTGACATTCTTCCCTATGCCATACTTCACATCCTCGTATGACTATTTTGGAATTACCAATCAGTACTTCTCAGTTCCTTCACCTGTCACACCCAGTCCCCCAACCTCCTCCCCTCTGGCAACTATCAGTCTTTTCTCTGTAAGTTTGTTTCTGTTTTGTTTGTTTATATTGTTCTTTAGATTCCACATAGAAGTGAAATCATATGGTATCTGCCTTTCTCTGACTGACTTATTTCACTTAGGATAACACCCTTTAGGTCCATTCATGTTGTTGTAAATGGCAATACTTTGCTGTTTTTTATGGCCAAGTAGTATTCCACTGTATACATGTACCACAGCTTTTTTATCCACTCATCTATTAATGGGCACTTGGGTCACTTCCATAGCTTGGTTACTGTAAATAACACTGCCATAAACATAGGCGTACATGTATTCTTTGGAATTAGTGTTTTGGGTTTCTTCAAATATATATGCAGAAGTGGAACCACTGGGTCATAAGGCAGTTCCATTTTTAATTTTTTGAGGAATGGCCATACGGTTGAGAGTGGCTGCACCAATCGCAAAACAGAATTCTTTTTGTTTTTTTTTTAAAGGGTTATTTCTTTTTTTGTTTCTTTATTTGTCTTTTAGAGGGGTAGGGGAGAGGGAGAGGGAGAGAAATATCAATGTACGGTTGCCTCTTGTGTGTCCCCTGCTGGGAACTGGCCTGCAACCCAGGCATGTGCCCTGACTGGGAATTGAACCGCGATCCTCTGGTTCGCAGGCCCGCGCTCAATCCACTGAGCTACACCAGCCAGGGCGCAAAACAGAATTCTTGATCTGTCATTACAAACCACCTGCAGTTCCTCATTTGAATTGATGCAGCCTTCCCAGCGGCTCAGGTCCAAAACTTTGGAGTCATCCCTGACTTTCCCTCTGTCTGTCTGTCTGTCTGTCTCTCTCTCTCTCTCTCTCTCACACACATACACACACACCATATCCAATCCATCAGTATATCCTACTAACTATACTTCCAGAATATCTCCACTTCTCACCATCTCAGCTGCTACCACCCTGTCTGAGCAACCACCACTTCTCTTCCTCATTCTGCCCATCTCTCCTGCCCCCACCCCCATCCCACACCCATCTATTCTCAAGACAACAGAGTGATACTCTTTTGACATAAATCAGGTCACTCCATTCAAAATCCTTCAATGACTCTACACTTCCAAGTAAAAGTCAGAGACATCAACATTACCCATGTGCCCCTACACAATCTTCCCATCCCCTTGCTTCTCTTGCCCACTCTCCTCTGGCTACACCACCTCCTCACCATCTCCTGAACATGATAAACACTCTTCTACCTCAGAGCCTTTGCACTTGCTGTTCTCACTGCTAAGCATACCATTTTTGGACTATAAGACGGCACCCCCCACCCCGCCAAAATTTGGTGGGGCAGGGGTGTACCTTACAGTCTGAATGCAGCTTACCTGGCTCGCTGCGGGAGGGAGGGGGGCGGTGGCGGTGGAGTGGGGTCACAGGAGGCAGGAGCAGGGTTACCGCTGCAGAAAGCTGGCGGCAGCAAGAGTGGGGTGATGCTGCCGGCCGTGGGCTGGGAGAAGGAGGTGTCCCAGCGGTGTACAGCAAGGGAGGCAGGAGCAGAGTCCCCGCTGCAGCATACTACAGTGCCAGGGAGGAGGGCACAGGCAATGCAGGCATGTTAGGAGAAGAAAGCCTGCGGCGCCCGAACGTGCCTCCATCACGTGACTGGTGTGTCCCCCATTAACATGAACGTTAACATAGGCAAATTCCACTGCAGGGCCACCTGTCAATGTGGCCCCACAGCTGTTGCAAAACTACAACTCCCATCATGCTTGGACAGGTTGGGATGATGGGAGCTGTAATTTGGCAACAGCTGCAGAGCCACACAGGTTGTGCAAAACTGCTATCCCCATATAAGAGTGTTGTACAACCTGTGGGCCTCCAGCAGCAAATTCCCCCATAACAGTGTCAGCAGCAAACCCCCCATAACAGTGTCAGCAGCAGACCCCCCAACAGTGTCAGCAGCAGACCCCCCATAATAGTGTCAGCAGCAGTCCCCCCCATAACAGTGCATCATCCATTGATGTTCTCAGCTGCAGTGCCCTCATAACTGAAAAACACAGTGCTGATAGTTCTGTCTTTACTGTATTTTGTTGTAGAAAGATACCATAGCATACCGGAGTCTCCCGCTGAATCTACCGTAATTGTGGAAAGATGTCAAAGCAGAAAGGATTTCATATAAAATCCCTTTTAAACTGGAGGTAGTGAAGAACGCCAAAGAACACGGGAACAGAGCAGTGAAGAGACACTTTGGGCCACCTCCAATCAAAAAAATGATACAGGAATGGAGGAAACAGGAGGATCAACTGCAAGAAACAGACAAAACAAAACAATGTTTTCGTGGGCATGCTGCAAAATGGCCACAGTTAGAAGTGGATGTGAAAGAGTGGATCACACGTCACAGGAACAATGGCTTTTCAGTGTCTACAGAAATGATCATATGTGAAGCCAAACGTCTTGCTGCAGAGAAAGGCACTGAGGACTCACTGGAGTGCCATCGTGGTGCCACAGATTTATGAAGAGATGTGGCCTTGCTCTTGCACCAAAACCAGGACTGCACAAAGAATGCCTACGGAATATGAATCCAAGATTGTGTCTTTTCACAAATTTGTACTGGATGCAAGAAAGAAAAATGGATTTGAAGTAAGCCAGATTGGGAATATGGATGAAGTCCCATTAACCTTTGATGTTCCATCAAGCAAGACTGTTGATGTGAAAGGTGCCAAAACCATAACCGTGAAAACCTCAGGGCATGATAAAACCCATTACACAGTTGTGTTGTCCTGCTGTGCAGATGGCACCAAACTGTCACCAATACTGATTTTCAAGAGAATACACATGCTTTTTCAAAAGAGGCTATTTCAAGAGGAGTTATTGTTCATGGTCATGACAAAGGATGGATGGACGAAAATGGCATGAAGGTATGGATAGAAAAAGTGTGGTCCAAACGTCCTGGAGGGCTTCTGAAAAAACTTGCTCTATTAGTGCTTGACCACTTTAGGCCACATATCACTGAAGCCACAAAAAAGAGATTTAAAGAAGAGAAAACCCATCTAGCCGTAATTCCTGGGGGGCTTACCAGCCAGTTGCAACCTTTGGGTGTTGCCATAAACAAGTCATTTTCATGAGAGAAGAGTGGAACAAACGGATGGCTGCTGGAGATCAGGATCTGACACCAACTGGACGAATGCAGAGGCCCAGGGTTACCCGAGTTTGTGAGTGGGTGAAAACCTCCCGGCAGTCAGTTAAGGATGAAACCGTTGTGAGGTCCTTCAAAAGATGTGGCATCAGCAATGCCGTAGACGGCTCTGAAGATGACATCCTCTATGGACAGAGTGAAGACAGTGACACCAGTGATTCTGAGGAACTGAGCTTCATAAATGTGACAGTAGTAATGACGAGTTCTTGGGGTTCCCTGATGATTAGGGGAGTTTCTGTACTTAAATCTTAAAGTCAGTAATAATGGTTGTTAATGCTGCTGTTGAGTTCTGTGTACATTTACATTGGTGAAATATTATGTTATTCATGTTATTAAATATTTTGCCACATTTTTTGCTTCAAAAATTTTTTTCCTATTTTCCTCCTCTAAAACCTAGGTGCATCTTATAGTCCAAAAAATACATTATCTCCCCCCACTCCTCCCTCCACTTGATGTCTGTGTGGCTTACTTCCAGACCTACCCTGGGTGTTTAGTCAAATGCCATTTTCTCAGCGAAGCTTTTCCTGAGTCCCTGTTTATTATGAGTACCACCCCTTAACATATTCCCTATGCCTTTCCCTACTTAACTTTTCCCATAGCATTTATGGCCATTAAATACTATATATTTTGCTCATTTATTTTATTTACTATCTGTCTCTTCTAGCCAGAGTGTAAACTCCACAGGGGCAGGAATTTTTGTCTGGTTTTGTTGACTGTGGTTCCCCCAGAGCCCAGCATATAAGTGCTCAGTAAATGCTCATTGAACAAATGAATGCACATGTTTGCTTCTTCGTGGAGGCTGAGGGGCATGGAAGAGGTGAGAAGTCATTCGTGTTGTTTTATGACATTTATTGAACACCTCCCGTATGCCAAGTACTATGCTAGATGCTAAAGATCCAGGTGATTTCAGCAGTTGTGAGTGTAGTGATGCCAGCAGCCAAGACAGTGCCTCTAGAGAAGGAACAGGAGTTCTGGGGACACTTGTTGAATTTGGGGGCTTACAGGACACCCAGGTGCTGATTCTACTCATAAACTGGAATCAATTCCAAAATCTACGGAGCCAGACTGTGGGGCGAGGTCACAGGCCTCCCTGCAGCTCTAAGCCACATGTGCACCTGGCCAGGAACACCACTATTCCCTGTGCTGGCTTTGACCACAAAGAATAAAGTGAACAGTCAGAATCCTTGCCCCTTAGCATTGATTGAGCCCTTGGCTTCCCAGATGAAAGGTGCTGTAGAACTACAACGTGGATCTTGGTGACTCAGAGAAAAGGCTGGCATCCTTAAATCACCAGTGCCCCAAATTAACATGGCCCTTACCAGGGCCATCTGGGTCTGTCTCACGTTCTTCTCCAAGAGGTGACCCAGCCACTCCCTAATCTCCTAGTGAGACCTAAAATGCCCTCAGAGAGCGAATCAAGAATACTTAATAAAGAGTAAAGAGCTGTTATAACTGTGTATCTCAGGGGGGAAAGATCACTTCAAATAGATTAGTTAAGACAGAGAGTTCTTTTGGAAAAAAAATTTAATTAAAAAAAACTGGGGGATGATTTCCAGTAATGTAAGACTTCAAACAGAGTGTAGAGAAGGACAAGGAAGCTGGTTTTCTCCTGCTCCAGTGGGCACTGTGGTTAAGGAGGTGAAGAGTTTGCACAGAGGACTAAGGATAGCTTGTCAGCAGATGGCTTACCTATTCTAAGAAGAATCTGCAAGGAACAAATATAAAAGAAGCAAATGGGTTGGATCCTCCATAGTGACAAAGATAGAATGTGACTCTGAGGATATGTTTCCCAGAACATGAAGGTATTTGTAGCTAGAAAGCTTATTTTGGAGTAGAAAGGGTTCAGGGAGGGTGGGTTGGGGGAAGGAGGAGGTGTTTGAATTCTGGAACCTTTATTAAAGTGTGTTTTTCTTGTCTGAATCTTTTGGTGCCTGTGTCTGTGACAGTATTCATAACTCAGCCCCAGTGTGCCAACAAACCCCATATGTTTTGGTTCTCTTCTTATCGTTTAAGCCAAGATAAGGTTGGAATTAGTGTGTTGCCAAAGATTTGTGAGAGCAAACACACAGTGGCAGAGGGTGGGGACGTGTCTTACTCATCTTTGTTTTCTTCAGCAGAAGACTTGCACCAATAAGACGCTCAATAAAAGCTTCTTAATTAAATGTGCATGTCCTTAAAACAAAAAAAGAAGAAAGTTCTCCATGGGGAAGGTCTTTATTTACAGACTGAGGGGAAGTGGCTGTGAGTCAGATAACCGGTCTCTGAGCAGAGAAACCATCTTTAGCCACACTGAGAGAGAAAGCACTGTCTTCTCTCCCCACTCCACTCCTCATTCACCCATTCATCTAACAGGCTTTCAGTCACTGCATAAATTTGAATGGCCACCATCTGCCAAGCACCGCTTTGGATGCTGGGGACATAAAAAGGAATAGGACAAAGTCCTGATGTAAAACTGATAATGAAGTATGGGAGAAAGAGGGTAATAGTACTATTTAATGTCAGGTACTATGATAAGCTCTTTTCCAAACATTATTTTACTTAATCTAATTCTTCTCAGACTTTTTAAAAATCCTCATTCTGTATGTTTATTGATTTGAAAGAGAGAGAGAGAAACATTGATCCATTGTCTCCCGTATGCACCCAACCGGGAATTGAACCCACAACCTAAGTATGTGCCCTGACCAGGAACTAAATCTGCAACATTTTGGTGTATAGGACTGATGCTCCAACCAGTGGAGCCACCTGGCCGAGGCTAATTCTTCTCAGATGTTGACATACCTATGAATCATCTGGGAACTTTGTTAAGTTGCAGACCTGATTTAATAAGTCTGGGATGAGGCCTGGGATTTTGCATTCCTAACAAGCTCCCAGGCAATGCCTATTCCAATGTTTCTGTTTAAACACTCCAGTAACCCTTAGTGGAAGGAACTATTGTCATCTCCATTGAAGAGGAGGAAACTGGGACTTGGAGAGATTACACAATTCATTGACGGTCATACAGCTAGTCAACTCCAGAAACAGGCACAGATTTAAGTCTATTAACCACACCCCTCCATAGCCTCTCTTAAGACAATTCGCTGAGCGATGGGACCGGGAGAGCTACTCAGGGCACGCAGGGGGAAAATGGTAGGAGGTTCAGAGAAGGCCTCCCAAGGGACGGGATATAACCAACAGCAGGACTTACCAATGTCATGTGGGGTCTAGAACAGTGTTTCTGAACCTATTTTTCAGCTCTGGTCATTGACTCGCCCCATGCAGCTCTCTTAGACGTTTTCTTTCTAATCCCTACCTGCCATAAACTGTTAATGCCATGGGTATACTGTAATCTGCTTATGTAACAGGGCCCTAAATCATTGTAATCTCTAAGATTTTTTTCACACATTCCCCTCCCTCCAAAAATTTCTGTCCTACTGGGGCGATATTGCCCCTATTGAGAATACATGATCTAGCACAAAATTCCACTCCCCTTGTGAAACATATCATTGCTTTGACAGAATCTCAAAATCTCAGGGTTGAAAATAAAGGCACATCCCCTTCTGCAAAAACCGTGACCAGTGATCGTCTATATTGTGCTTGGACACTTACAGTGATGGTGAACTCCCTACCTCATGTGGCAGCCCATCCATCTTAGGAGGACTGTTTACTAAAAAACTCTTTCTTCTTTTGAGTTTAGATCTGGCATGTTAAAATTTTTATTCACTACTTGGAGCTCTACCCTTTGCTGCTGAACAGAAGGTGCAAAGCTAGGTGCAATGGAGAGTAGAAATATGCAGAATATTTGGTTTCTGTTCCCAGGACCAGACAGTAATTGTGTGTGTTTGGAAGTGTTATGAAAATTCTCTTGTGAATCACCTCTTTGAAGCTTTATGCTTATTGACTTCACATCTCTCATAATACAGGGTGAAGTTTCTCTAGCTCCTGGAAGAAGCCTCATCACACTTTAATCCATCTACTGCCAACTAAACTTTTTAAGTATTGGTGTTGTTTTTAGGGGTGCTGTTAGTGGTGCAGTAGAAATAGCAATGGTTAGGGGCAAAAACATCAGGGGTGATAAAAATAGATGGCTACAACGTTTACTTAAAATAACACAGGTAATCAATTAAAGAACAAAAAAGTCATATACCTGGAAAACAGGTGGAGGGGGAGGAAAGGAGGAAGTGGGCAGCAGTGAAAGCGAGCTCAGCCCTCATCCTTCATAGTAGGGACTCAGTGGGGTTCTCAGAAGTTGAAGAATTAAGGAGAGACCAGCATGATATTTTGACTTATGGAAATAGCTATGAATGTCTGAAAACAGAAGCAGACAGGGGGGTGAGATAAAGGGGAATAGGAGAGTCTTGATTTTCCTTGTAAGTTCTTCTAAACCATCAGACATTCTGCACAATACATATATACATTAATTAAAATTAAAAACAAAAGAATGATGGGATAGAAACAATCAGAGTGGTGCTCTGTCACTAGCTACTGGCCTGATGTGAATAAGTCACCTAATGCTGGATTTAAATTTCTTACCTAAAAATGGGCTAAGTCACTGGTTTCAGTGTTTTGTTGTTTGTTTTTTTTTTTTTTAATAAAATACTACACAGACTCCCAATACACTGAAAAACACTGATGAGGCTCCTCTGACGGCAGTTGGGGAGGTTTCAGGAGCATACCCCGCCGAGCCTTCCCCTCACCCTTGTCCTGTTCCGCAGTCTATCCCCACTGCAGGCAGCCCTGAGACCCTCATCAAAGAATTGCAAGAATTTAGTTTGACAGTGATTAGCCGGCTTGATTGTTTTTCAAATTATGGTCATAACCCATTAATTTAGTGGCTCTTAATCAAAATAGGATAGAACAGGATGGAATAGAACAGAAAAATTTGACGCAATTGGTTTCATGGTTTTGCACAACTTTTCATTCCATCATGTGTGCGCTCGCGCGCGCGTGTGTGTATTCACTACCTTCCTGGCCTGCTGGGTGGAAAGAGGTTTCCAAGAGAGTCTGTCCTGTTGAGGACCTCAACACCTGGTCAGGGCAGATGTCTGATATTGGGAGACCTGACCGAGCATGCTGTTTAAAATGGGGTGGGGGGCCTCACAGTAGACAGTGCTAGCCAAGTCCAGACCCCCGCCCTTAGGCCAGGCCTCCTGTGAGAGCCGTGCCCACCCTGCCCTAAGCCACAGGGCCCTGTGGGAAGGGCTGCAGGTTCAGGCAGAAGCCAGGCAGGGGTCCTGGGCACCGCTGCCAGACACATTTGGTGGTTTTAGTAGTGAGGCATTTGAATGAAACCATTGCCATCTTTAAAAAAAAAAAAAAGTGAAGAATGAAGATGGACAATGTGTTTCTTGCTACCAGCCCCAACCCAGACTTTTCGGTTGTTTTCCCAACTCTAACATTCTCTGGTTCTGCAACTTCTCTGAACCATCTACCCTCTCTTAGGACACAGAATTACAATAAGCAGCACAAATTGTCATAGACTCTGAACCTTCCAGACGCTTGTCTGGAATGTCTTCCTATTTCCTCTAGACGTTACAGAGACTCCTGGCTGGTCTGCAGCTCAGAGTCCTGTCTGGGGAGGAGGAAAGAGAGAGCAGGTAATTTGAAAATTGCCCCAGGCGACCCTGATACACACTTGTCCACCAGCACCACTCTTTCCCTGCTCCCATCCCTGGGGCCAAGAGTAGAAACAGCTGGTAATGCAACAGCAAAATGTACCTGGGCAAAACCAGAATCCCTAAGTGACAATTGTTGGACAGGACGATCAATGGTTCTTCTAGATTAGTGAATTTTTATGCAGTAGGGTTCTAAACTGATAAGAAATATCTCAGATAGATTTCATTTTTATGGATGCCAAAATAATTACAGTGTTTTATATTATATTACAACAAACACAGGAAGGCACTCTGTTCTCACACAGAAAAGAAAACTAGAATAGATACATAAGATATACTACTTGGGCCTTATACCCTTAGGACTTCATAAACCAACCCGTTGAAAACACACAAAATTTTGTTTGGATGTGCATATGTGCATTTTTCCCTTAAGGTAAAACGTCGATCACTTTCATCAGCTTCTCAAAGGAATACGGAATCGAAGAAAGGTTAAACAAAACACAAGGTTAGAGGATCACATTCGTCACATGCCACTGTCTCCAGGTGAAACCATTTTGACTTAATCAGTACAACGCTTTGTTTTTCCTCTTTTGGAAAGGCCTTAAACCTCCTGAACATCTGCCTCACTGAGGGTTCACCCATTCGGAGCCAACAGCCTTAGATGACACACGCCTGGGCGGCAAGGCCTCCCCAGCAGTTACACCTGCCACCACCAACCAGCAGGGAGGCCCTGCACAGCACCTACGAGAACGCCCTCCGCAGATCATTGAGAGACCTGGTAGGGGCAGCAGGGCACAGTGAGGAAACAAGAAAGCCATCTTGAGGATTGACGATTGTGTGCCGAGTGTTTCATGAGATAAGACTATTAAAAACAATGAACGGTAAATATATTTTATTATACTTATTTAAATTTCTAGTTATTTTCTTAGGTGAGATGTCCAGAATTTTATGAACCAAAGGGAATGAATATACTCAAAGCTGTTGACACATTTTGTCAAATCACTTTGCTTAAAGAATAGCCTATTATATTCCCTCCAGATCCATGCCAAGACCTATTTCAACACACCCTGGCCAGCACTGGATATTCTTTTTTCTTATTCTTTGCTAACTGTAAGCAGAAACTGGTATCTCACTGTGTATATATTTATCTCGTTTGATTATGTGTGAGTCTGAGCTTTTTTTCATGTGTTTACTGAACACTTGCATTTCCCCTCTGGTGACTTCTCTGCACACAGAGGACATCCATTCTTTCCAAACCTAGTAATGTTTGCGGAGGTTAAATGCATAATATTCATTTATTTCAACAGTAACTTAAAAATTCTTTCTCTATTCTTACTCAGCTTCACGGTTCTTAGCCCTCATCAGGTCCTCCAAGGACGACCGCTGCCAGGGTTTCTCAGAGCAGGCTTTTGTCCCCGGTTCCCAGCTTCTCTGTGGGTTCCTGAAGGTGTCCCCCCACCCCCCGCCCTGTGTCAGCTCAGCTGTCATCAGGTCCAGCCTGTCGCTGGCAAACCTTCCGGCAGATCCAGACTCTTTTCCCTGCCTGTTGCCTTTCCACTTGGACTTCATTTTTCTATATTCCTTCCAGCACCTCCCTCCTACTCACTCTGTTCAATTTCTTGAGAGAATAAACCTTCCGTCTCCTGCCAGGGTAGGGAAGAGGTAGCCAGCTAGGTGTGACTGGTAGAAGACCTGAGGTCTAATTACTTCTCATGTAAACATTCACCAGTCTTCCTGGTTCAGCCCCACCCTTCACCTCTACTTCCACGGTACCAGGTGCCTTAGGTTCTAAAAATCTACAGAGCACCTGGCTGGACTGCAATGCCAAGTTTCGTCTAGGTTCCTAATGCTAGCATTACGAAAGGTCTCACTGCATTTTACATGCTCCAGACAGAGAACGACGAATTTTACATGGCAGGGATAGGGTATGGCATCATAAGAACACCCTCCAGTGATAACTCCCAAGCAATTTGTTCACATCACAGTCAAGAAGCTTCAAAGATACCCAGATTCACTTCCCACACTGCATACTACTTAAAAGCATTCCAGTCTCACAACTGTGCTGGCCTCTACTATAAACTATAACTGTTTTGTTCCAAATTACTTATTCTGATTAAGAAGTCCTTGTGTTCAAGGGTTGGAAGGTGATGGAAGTAGGTGTGAAGAAGCAAGTTACAACAGGTATCTTGACGTTTCAGATAATTTAATCTAAAGACAAAGGGTACTTAAACAGTTTTCCTGTTTCCAGGTTAACTGTTGACATAAAATCAGAACTATCTCAACTTTCCTAGAGCCTCCTGTCTCAGCGTCAACACAAACGACAATAAAGCCACTCTGCTTGCAGAGACGAAAATAATCTCATCAGAGTTTTCATTCTAAACATTACAAGCCACCTGAGATACACTGAGTATAATCAAATAAGGTGCTAAAATAGTTCCCCAATAACCCCAAAATTCACCTTAAATAGTGTGAAAATTTGCAGTTAAAGTCATATACCAGCTTTAAAAAGAATCAAAACTCTCTAATCCTGGAAGTCAATAATTGCAAAAGAAAAACAAACAAAAAACAAGATAAATAGCCCCATGGGAGAGAGTTGAAGGTAGTCTTATATTCTAATATACCTTTTAATCATATAAGACTACCTTCAACATTAGTCTCAAGCACAAAATATAAATTATCATCTTTCTTGTTCTTGTAACTTCATGCTTTCTCAATCTAAGCAGTTACTGCCTTTTGGGCCAGTTTTCAAAATTTAAGGGAAAGCATGCCAGAGGGAAAGACAAGAAGGCTGTTACTATCACCAGTACAGTCAACACTGACAACTTTATACCACTGTCATAATTTCTTTTTTTTTAAAGATTGTGTTTATTTTTAGAGAAAGGGAAAGAGAGGATGAAAGAGAGAAAGAGAAACACCAATGTGAGAGAAACATTGATTGGTTGTGTCTTGCACATACCCCAACCAGAGACCAAACCCACAACACAGGCATGTACCCTGACCAGGAATCGAACCAGTGACCTTTTGTTTTGCAGACCGACACCCAACCAACTGAGCCACACTGGTCAGGGCCCATTGTCATAATTTCTAAACATAACATAATTTCAAAATAGGAACCTTAATGCTGTTCATAATTGTTTACTTTTAAAAACTGAATTTTAAAATACCTCCCTCACAATTCCATTTATAAGTAGTAAAAATAAATCCCACTAGCATCTGAGTATCTCACATGGCTTCACTTACTCCCCTTGACATAGGCCTATCTTCTTCCCACTGAACCTCAGAAGCTGATCCCAAAACAACAGAATGGAATACAAGCTTTAAAAACCAGTAGTATTTCTACATCCTATTTCTTATAAAATTTATAAAATATGTATACTAAGGCTCAAAATGAAGCCCTTGAACTGAGTATCAAACTGTTAGAGTCAACTTCAATTTAATGGAATGATGTAAAACTCTGTGATCTCTAAAGTTCTTCTACGCTGAGAAGTAGAATGGGCCTATGATTTCTCTTACCACCAATAGATTTAAGGAGAGTTAATATGTATGTATTTTCTATCCATCAACATTATCTGACACCTCACCTTAGTGTTAGACACCTTAATAATTTGGTCTTTATAAAGCAAGGTGATTGCTTAGGTGCAGGGCATGGAGCTGAGATTACCAGTGGCCCTTTGTCACAGTGTAATAGCTCAGTGGAAAGATACCAGCTCCATTATTAGTGATGATTGTTAAAACGTCCTTTGAGAAAAGAAAGTTACCGGTCAGGTCCATACAACCAGCAGTAGAAACCTTTGCTCTCAGGTTTGTTGATCAGTAACATGGTAGACGTGCCTACCTCCCTCTCCCAAAATGCATTTCAAGAGAAGGCAGAGACAAAAAAGAAGAAAAAAATTCCATTTTGCTTTTACTTCTAAATGCACTGTCAGCTTTGAAGGAACGTGATGGCAGTTGCTGGAAGACTCCCTTGTGCACCAAGGCATGCCTCATCTCACAGCAATACCAGTAATAGTTTCCTCACCTCCAGGTAGGAAAAGGTTCATGCACACGCACATGCACGCACACATGTACATGCCTATGCACACCTGCTCACACGCAGTACTTCACAATGGAAAAAAAATCTTCTCTCAGGTGAGACAGGAAAGGGTCATTTTTTTACAGCCAATTTCTCTCGATGCTGAAATTTCCAGTGATTGTAACTGAAATTATTATCCTGATAACTAATTCATTAAATAAATATTTGTTAGGTGCTATTATGTGCTAATGATTCCCACCTTTTGTGATGTTTGATGATCTTGTAAAATGTTTTCTGCCTTAGAAAATAAAGTAAAATAAAATAAAATAAAATAAAACCCTCTGAAGAAATGTCTCCCACTCAACAGCAAACATATTCAGCACTAATGAAATGCCTTATTTCAGTAAACAAGCTTATCACTCAGAAATGGCCAGTTGGTAGAAGGTGGTATGCTTCTAATCCACAAGATGATTGATAATATTAACTAGTTAGTACTATGGCTGTTATAAAAACATGGAAATGAAAGCATTATGCTAAGTGAAATAAGCCAGGCAGTGAAAGACAAATACCATGTGATCTCACCTTTAACAGGAACCTAATCAATGAAGCAAACAGACAAGCAAAATATAACCAAAGACACTGAAATTGGGAACAGGCTGACAGTGACCAGAGGGGAGAGGGGAGGGAAATTCAGGGGAAAAGGGGAAGGGTTTGCAGGAACAAGTATAAAGGACACATGGACAAAAACTAGGGGTGGAGTGGAAATGGGAGTGAGGTGGGGAGGGTTGGAGGAGTGGGCTGGGATGGAAGTAAAAGGCAGAAAACTGTACTTGAACAACTAAAATTTAAAAATAAATAAATAAATAAAAATACATGGAAATTTCTACCATATCTCACATGATGTTCAAGTCATGAAACAATCTGTTAAAACTTTCTACGTAGTCCTAACTTAAATTTCTTCCTCCTCTCTGTCAGAATAACTACCATTTCCCATGATTTGCACACATTGTCCCTAGTGTTCTTCTTTGAGGCTACATAAACTAGTCCAGTCTTCTGCAGTTGGAATCATAATTACAGTTGGCATTTACTGGGTGTTTACTATGTATAGTGCCTTGTGCTAAATTCTTGATAGACATTGTATTATCTCCCTCTGTAAACACAGACCCACACCATCCCCTGTTCCAGGCAAAATAAACCAAGAACTTGCAGCTGATTTTCATGTGATTGTTTCCAGACCTTCCAACATTTTACTCACTCTCCTCTGGGCAGCTCCACTTTGTCAATGTGGCACCCCTATCTCATCCCAGTCTTGCAGATGTAAGTTAACCACTTCTGAATACAGAGGACTATTATTTCCTTGGTCTAATAGAGAAAGGCTATTTCTCTTAGTCTGGCCTGAGAAGATAGGATTTTTCATTTGTTTGTTCTAGGGGGATTTTTGGTTTGTTTTTTTTTTGGGGGGGGAGGGGGTTGGCAAATCACATGACTTGTTGAGGATGATCTTGCTGTCAAGTAAAACCCTGGAACCTAAATTTCTACCAGTGTTGCAGTTGATTTTTTAAAAGATTTTATTTATTTATATCTTTTAGAAAGAGGGGAAGGGAGGGAGAAAGAGGAGGAGAGATACATGACATGTGAGAGACACATCGACTGGTTACCTCTTGCACATCCCCAACTGAGAACCTGGCTCACAACCCAGACTTGTGCCCTGATGGGGAATCTAGCCCATGATCTTTCTGTACGCAAGCCAGCACTCAATCCACTGAGCCACACAAGCCAGGGCTGACAGTTTATTTTTAATGTAAGGGAAATTTTACTTTGTGTGTATTTATCCCACTTAAATTTATTATCTTCAATTCACTGTACCTTCCAGGTTGTCAAGATCTTTTGAATCTTATTTTATCATTCAACACATTAATTCCCTTTAGAGCATCTGAAAATGAAGTAAGTATGTCTTCTATAGCTTCATCTAAGCTTATAATTTCACAAGTTGAATGGTCCCGTAAATCATACCAGGTAAAACTTTTTCATCTAGTGGATAATCAGTTCATCAGTGGGATATCCTACAGGCCTTCAACCAGTTATGAATCTACCTAATTATTTTTATTTTCTCTTTTCTTCATTTTGTCCTCAGTGATACCCAGTAATGTTGTCAGGAGCTTGCTAGAATCATGATGCATTCTTCCAATCTGAGAGCCAGGAAACATATGAACAAAAAGGATAGCTATTGTAAACTGTTCTTGTTGAACCCACATTGCTGGTAATTGCAACTTTCTTAACCTAACAAATAATCTGTCTCAAAATTCACTACAGAGTCTTGCCAAAGATCAACATAATTTAGTTTTTTGTTCCTGGAATTCATGCTCTTCCCTGTCTCCATCTACACAGACTTTGTAAGAATTAAGACACTTGCTTATCTCCATTTTTAATACCTCTCTTTTACTAAGATCATTGACATTGGTGTTGGGTTCTTTTCTGTGCTGAGTGCACTAGAAGGAAATCCAGCTCGAGCCCCTGACTATCTGAATCCTTGACTCAGATAAAGCAGGCAGGTACTTTTCTCTAGTCTCTTATGTCTCTAGGAACTTGAGTATTTCCTAGTATTATGTTACCTATGAATATTTCCAATTTGAATGTGAGTATCATCATCACAACAACCCTAGGAGGTAGGTGGGTCAATTAGTTTTACTCTCCTTTCTTTGGAAGTTATTGGGGGCTGTAAGATTGAGCAGTTATTGAGTAGCAAAGTTAGAGCTGAACCCAATGGTCATACACCCAAATCCAGTGCTTTTTAAACTATTATTTTTATGTTTCCTTAACTTCCAGGGAAGCTGTCGATCTGTATGTTTTGTGTTTCAGAAAAAATTAAAGATCAAAGCTATATAACCGTATGTTTATTGCCATTTGTTTTTATGCCAGTATGCTTGGAGTCAAGTTTATTGTCCACTTCCTCAATTCTTCCCCAGAACATTGTCTACTGTATATGTTTCTTTCTGTTATGCTTCACTTTTAAATGTCTTACTGTATTTGTGTTTCATTTTTGTGTGTGTTCAGGGGTGGTCCCTAAGTAAATCGTAAATAATTTACTTACATTGGCTTTTTTCCCTCAGGAAACCCTACCGTGAGTAGTAAAACCACCCATGTCAGCTCATTCCTTCCTATAACCTCAGAGAGAAATTTTATTCCTTACATAATTAAGGGTGATGAAATTGCTACTTTGAGTCTCCAGCAGAAGAAAAAAACTGACCATCTCTTAATAAAGGCAAAGAAACTGGCCTACAAACAATCAAAAGCTGTGCAGACCAGATACAAAATCACAAAAGAATACAAGTCTTCAAAGAATGGCAATGGCTGAAAATTTAACAAATATTTGAATGTGTGTAAATCTATATAAAGGATTTATGTTTTTAAGAATATATTATCTTCATTTTCATTGGTTTTCTTTGCTGTGCCTAGATTAAAATTTTTTGTATTACGCTGCTTGTGGTTCCTAGATCTTCTAAAATCTGTTGCTTGATTCTTTCATTATTTTTTTCAAAGTTCTCAGCAATTATCTCTTCAAATATTAATCCTGGCTTATTCTCTCCCTTCTCTCTTCAATCCTTCTCATTATATTCTTCTCACTATATTCTCTATATCTTTAGCCATCCTTACTGTTCTCTGTTTAGTCTGGATATTTTCTTGTGAAATTTCTTCCAGTTTTCTAATTCTCTCTTCACCTATACCTAATGCACAAACACATTCACAAAGTTCCAGTTTTTATTTTTGCCTTGTTTAATGTTTCATCATATGGTTCCCAGTTTTATTCTTAATTCTTCGACCTTGTCTTTGCTCCTTCAATATTGTGAGTACATTCTTTTTAAAGTCTGTGCCTGATAACTACAATATCTGCGACCCCTGTAGGCCTTTTCCTGTTGTCTGCTGTTTCCGCTGGATTTTGTTCATCAAGTGTATTACCTTGTGAGCCTATTCTTTTAATTTCATGTTACACACTGTAATTACAGAACCATTAACAGAACTAATTTTTAGCCAAGTATGTTTTCTTCTTTCTCCAAAGAGGTTTTATGCACACTTAGATCAGGTTGCAGAAAGCATGAGCAATTTGAGATCGTACCAATCCAGTTTCAGAGACTGAGATGATTTTACTTAAGCTGAACTCCCAAACAGTTTCTACTTTAGGTTTACCCTTATATTTTGAGTAGGAACCTTCAACAAACAACCTAATTAAGGAAGGTTCACCAGGATCCCAACAACTTAGCAGGTCCTCTAATCCCCATGAAGCTATCAAACACTCTCCTCAAGGTCTCATCACAAAGAAAACACATGTTTTTCTTTTTTTTCTTATATCTACATAAGATGATGGATTTTAACTAAATTTACTATAGTAATCATTTCACAATATATTGAGTCATTATGCTGTGCATGCTAAACTTATTCATTGTTGTATGTCAATTATATCTCAATAAAACTGGGAAAATAAACAACAAAAAATTCTGATTGGCCTTTCAGGCCCTCACTATCTCCTCCAGATTGAGCAAATGCTCCCAAAGGAAAATGGCCCTAGGTGCTGGGCCCATCTCCCTGTGCTTCTATTTCCTCAATATGCTAGACAATAATTCTTACTATGTTGTTAGTTGTCTCATGTTTTCAAACAGATTTTTTAAAAATTTTGTCCAGCATTTCTGATTGTCCTTATCAGAAAGTTGATTTAAATGACCTAGTCTTCCATGATTGGAAATAATATTCTCTAGTACTTTTGTTTACTTGTGGATTGTGTTAGTCATTTTTGTAGCCTAACATCAGCAATCAGGCTCATCTTGGAATTGTAGGTCTTTCCATGGTTGATGCAACGACAGTGACAGAATAGTATTACGAAGGTGTACTAATTTCGGTATAATTGCTTTATGCCTATCTTCAGTCCACCTTATTTCAGATGGGAATCCCAAAGTTTCATTTCAGTTGGCTTTACTTAAGAAAGCCACTTACTACTGCCACAGAAAATACTATTAAAGGCAGAATGATGTAATAGGAAGAACACTGGAATTGGAGTTAGAAACTCAGATTTGAATCCATTTCCACCATGTGTTTACGGGCTTTGATCCACAGTTTTTCTAACCATGCACCAAGCCCGCTATGAGCATGCAGACTACCAAGGTAAATTAGATTTGATCTTTGGCTTCTGCGTAGTTTTTGTAAGCCTTAATGTGGCTATCTATAAATTAGGAGTTACATCTATCTCACAAGGGCGTTATAACATTTAATTCACAACCACTGACACACAGGAGGTACTTAGTCACTATTTGTTGAGTGATTTCAATTTTAGACAGTATTTTTATGCAACAGATTTGTCTCTACAAATTTTTATAACTCAAATTGTGCCTTATATGCACTAAGGCAGCTATGTTTTGAAAGAAAATTGATTGAAGATATGGGGAAATCTCCTTCTATGGAATATTGAAAACATTTATTTAATAAATGTTTCTTGTAATATTTATTTTCATAAATTTAATTTGATCAGAGTGAGTTATATCTTCAATAAAGACAGAAGCACTTCCTCTATTCAGATGGCCTTGGAAGCCCCACGGGGTTGATGGCTCCCCTTGGCGGGACCGTAAGCACTGCTGTGGGCCCACGTGTGTCTAACAGCAAAGTGTCGACCTGAGCAGTCATGAACGATCTAAGTTGAATGTGGACTGTATCCCACAAAAATATCATGGAAGGCCATGAGGTTCAGTACGCACTAGGGGAAAGGCCTTACAATCAATTTCTTAAGGCCATAATCCCACATATTAATTCAAACATGATTGTTTGGGTTTTGAAGGGTGAGATGTTTTATTTTATGACATTACTGCATTTCAGAAGATTTCATCATTTATTATGTTGACTGGAATTTTATTATTGTTTTAAGTAGCACTCTTTATGAGATCATTTTGTCCCTTTAGAATCTAAATCTGGGTAATGACTATAGTGTTTTCAGTTTCCAGTTGTTTGTAGGTCTCATTTTTTGAAATTTCAAAAAAAAAAAACCCCACCAAAACCCTTTCATTCTAATGGAAATGTAAACATCCGGAGTTCATTTTGGTAATGTGCTAGTAGTGAGTATAAATGATAATAAATAAATGCGAGTTCATTACCATAACTCAGAAAAACAGTATTACATTAGAAAGTCTAGATAATCTTTTTTGGGGTGCATGTAGACTTGAAACATTACACAAACTCATTACTAAAAAGTTCTGATCATAATTAGCTTCTTAGCAATGCAGGGATTTTTAGGATAAGGATCTGTTATAAATATTAAAATAAAGGGGATATCTCATGAAAGGCTTCCATTTGAATATGTCATTCACTTTATAAAATACTCTAGAAGACCAATATTTTATGACGCCCAGTTTTGCATATTTACTGTTATTTCATTTCAGAATTGGTTCCAAACTCCTGTCTTCTTGCTATGGATCCTTGCAACTATGGTAACTCATTTCCAATAGATTTCAAAATCAATAGTGACTTATTGGTAGCATAGGAGGTGGTAGTAGCACAGTGCATGGAGTTGGACTGCCAGGGTCTAAGTCCCTGAGTTACCACTTAGTAGCTGTGTTGAGGCAAATAAACTGAATTTCCTTAAGACTCAATTTTATCATCTGTAAAATAGGAACCATACCTCATAGAATTCTGTGAGGATTAAATGAGATCAACCACATAAAGTGATATGCATAGGGCTGGTACATATACCAATAACTCAGTAGTTGCTACAGGTAAGATACCCTAAACCATTTATTAAATACACAGTTCATATTAGGAAGAAGCAACAAAAGCAGGGCAGATAACAGTTCCATATTTAGCCATCATTCTTCAGCCATAATGCTCAATAGTTCTGTGGGTCACTTAGCAAGTCCATTACATCATCTCTGCAACCTTAGCTCTGCCACTCAGCAGGGAAATGGGGCATTCATAAATTGACTGACATAGAAAAATGAGGCAAGAGGAAAAAGAGACAAATTTTCTCATCAGTGTAATTTTCTGTATGAAAACCGACCAGAGTCTCATAGAACAAAAAACAGAAATTCAGTTATACCTCTTTACATGTTTCTAACTGCTTCCATATTTAAGTGTCTCTCAGGGATTAAAAAAAAAGAAAAAAGAAATACATCCTTAAATGATTTTTTAAAAACATCACGCACAGCACCAACATTGACAGCCAACGGAGGCATTCCTAGTAAGACCAGGAAGAAGACAAAGGTGTCTTATAAGGCTAATGTTATTTAAAATTGCTCTGAAAGTTTGGTACAGCGTATTCAGATGCGAAACAGAAATGAGCCGTAACAACTGGAAGAGTGAATACAATGATCATATTGTAGATCATGTTAGACAATATGAGAAAACAAATGCACTGGGGAAACTAAACTTAACTAATTTTAGTGAAGTGCAGTGCATGGATGCACGCTGCATCCAAAAATCAGCACGTTTCCCTGGTAGCGCTAGATTGCATACACACCTGTGCTAGCAGTTATTATTTACTCTCCCACTCAGTTAAACTGTCCTATCCCAGTGGCTCATGTCCTCACTGCTCTTACTGTTTACGCAACTTATAGTCATTGAATTAGGCTTTTATTTATTTGCTTAAAATGCCAAAACACCAGTAAGAGTAACCTGGGAGGTTACTGGGGTGGCTTTAGGCTACAATGTGTCCTCCTAGGGAAACCTATCTCATCTTCCACCGAGAGCTGGAAGAGAACGAGACTGAGGTGAGGCCCTCCCCTACTCAAGAAATACTTCCCAGTATCTATGCCAGACCCTGTGCTAATGCTGGGAATAGAACAACTGTGTGGCTCCTGATCTCATGGAACTTGCATTCTAATGAGAAAAATAGAACTTTAAACAATTTACTCAAGAAAATGTTTATTAAGTGAAATCGGTGGTTAAGGTAGTGAATGAATAACAGAAAAATAGAAAGTGGCAAGGGGTGGGGAAGGAGGAGAGAAAGGGGGATTCGAGCAAATCTGTCTGAAGGAATGACATTCAAGTTCAGACCTGAGGAACCAGGAAGGAGCTGACCAGACAAAGGGTGGGGTAGCAAATGGCAAAGAGCTAGAAACAAAAGCAAGTCAACAGCAAAGAGCCACAAACAAAAGGCCAGTGAACTAGGGGAAGAATGGTGGGAGATGACATTAGAAAGACAGACAAAACCTGTATGATGTGGTTTGTATAAGTTCGAATGCTTTCTGCTGTAAATAATAGAAGGACAAGTTAAAAAGAGCTCAAACAGTAAGTTTACTACCTAACACAACAAGAGGTCCAAGGCACGCAGTTCCGAGAGTAGATAGGTCAGCTGCTCAACCACACCATCAAGGATGAAGGTTCTTTCCATGTTTTCTCCTGCCATTCTTGGGAATCATATCTGCTTAGACTGGATCCTCCTGTGGCACTGGTGCTGCTGTCGTAACCAGTCAGCTGCTTTCTTTCACCTGTGCTCCACTGCCCCAAAGCTGGGGTGCTTACTGACCAGTCATATAGGTTCTTAAAGAGGAAACCTTCACTGCTTTACTCTCTGGATACACCACCTTCCCACCCTAGCCCATGTGATCTTCCAGGATATGACTCTGAGTCTTTACTCTCCCTGAAAGTTACCATTCTCCCCCACTAACTTGCCTTTAAATTTCCAATGGTCTAAAACGTAGAAGCTAAAGAACTTATGACACATGGACATGAACTAAAGGGGGCAATGTGGGTGGGAGAGGGTGTGCAGGGTGGAGGGGAATGATGGGGGAGAAATGGGACAACTGTAATAGCATAATCAATAAAATATATTAAAAAATGGTAAAAAAATAAATTTCCAATTGTCTAAATATGATGTCATATGTATTCAAAAATTATCAGATTTATTTTACATTGTTTGAATACTCAGGCCCTGAACTTGGGGAATTTCTATATCCTTCTTACTAACCACTACTTTTACCACTTTCCTTTCTTACACGTAATCTTCATTTCGCATCCTTTCTGTCCCTACTGCTCCCCATCCCAATCTATAACCCTTACTCTCCCATCTTCAAGTTTAAAAAAAAAAAGAGAAGTGTAGGAGGCAAGAGAGAAAAACAGAAGCAGAAAATACAAAACCTTCTACTCTCCGCTGCGCTCCCCTTCCTCCCCTCCCGTCCCCTCCTTTCTCGTTTTTCTCTTCTCTCTCATTGTAAACACCAAAGGGAGTAGCCACCCAGGACTTGGGCTCTGGGTTTGAAAGCAGGTTCAACCCCTTACAAGAAGTGAGCCTTGACAAGCGGTAGAACTTCTTTGAGCCTTAGTTACCCAGTAGTAAAAGGAAGGTAATATCTGCAACATAGGTGAGGAAATGCATGAGAAGTGCTTACGCAGTGTCTGTCACACAGAAACTGACTAGTGGATGTCTGTTATTACTAGTATCACGTGAGAAAATTATCCTATGACTAAGTATAGGACATGGTCACCTCTTGATTGCATGTATCATAGGTATGTATCCACTTCTAAAGAGGTTTCCTCTCTGTTGCCTGCTAAGAAAATGTATTCATGTATTCAACAAATTCCTACTAAGCACATCCTACGTTTCATTCCCTCTTCTCAGTAGGGGCATGGTTAAATAAACTCCTATATAAACATATTATAGAACATAGATATATTTATTTCTATGAAAAGTAAGAGAACTAGATATATTTATATTTATTATCATGGAAAGATCTCCAAAGATGTGGAATTCGGTAGGGAAAAGAAGCTGAGCAGTTAATCCAGAGTGGCACTGTTCCTGTAAAATTACACGCATGTGCATACATGCACACATAAACTGGCATATTCTGTATGGATCCATATACGTTATGTAAACGCATAGAGGAAGTTTAGACTGGTAGCTACACACTGGGCAGGAAATTCAGATGGGGATGTGGGAAGTGAACATAAAAAATATTTGCCTTATTTTTTATGTTAAAATTTTTACATGGAGAAGGAATTCATATAATATCTAGGTAGTTTTTTTTGTTTGTTTGTTTTTTTAATTAAAACGAGCTATCGTACGGCCCCTAACACAGCCTCTGGAATTACTGACTTCAAGCAAGTGTTCATTTATACATTTCAAAAAACCCTAACCACACACATAAGATCCACCTAGCTCCCAGACTCATCATTGTCTTCACTGCCTTGAAAAATGAGGCAGAGGCATATTTAGATAAGCACACCTACAGGAAGTTCTAAATTTACCTATACGGAAATGCGCGGACATCCACACGCCGCCTCCCTGGGGACCCGCAGTCTGTGGGCTGGTGCTGAGGTCGGCCCTGCAGCTTGGCTGCCTGGCTCCCTCTGCCAGCCCCGCCCCACCCCAGACACAGCACCTTCCCTTCTTCCGTCAGCTTGAGTCTCAACAATATTAGCCTGAAGGAAGCAATAAAAAAGGTGCTGGGTGACAGTTTTCACTTCCAATGTGTGGGATGCTGAAGATCTAAGTGCTAACCTTCCTGCGCTTGCTTTGTGGTCCTAGCAAACCAGATTAGTTCTGACGAATCAGTGAAGTGGAGGGGAGGATGCAAAATACTGTCAGCCCCTTTAAGTAGGAAACTTGGAGTTTGCTGAGTCCTTAGGAAGCAGAAGGGACTTCTATGCAGGTATCAAACATATACCTTTGTGAGTTTTAATATTATATGTATAATTTGATAATTGATTATATTTATGTAAATAGTATATCCTAAATTATATCAGATAGCATAAATAATATGATATATAATGTTCTTTGTACATATATAATTCTCTTTATATAAATGTATGTTATATAAAGTGTACATTTTAAGTGTTTATCAAATGTATATATAATACCAGTACAAGCACAAAATTTTATTTCTTGTTTATGTCCCAAATATAATTCTTTCAGCTGTCCAAAATTAAGACATAATAGCTATGAGCAGAGCATACAGGTGTAAACTGCATAACTGAGAACTATTCAGTTTAGATGTTTCTAATATAGATTAGTAAAGTATGTACAATTTTTTGAAAATCAAGACCCGGACTAGGGTGAAGTAAACGGGGTGTTTAAGGTGCAAAATCTGAGGAGGCGCTCACTCCCAGGTGCCTGTAAATGTCACCTGGCTCACCCTAATTGCAGCCCTGATAAAAATGCCTCTGCCTCTCCTATCATCCTCATCACCACCAGCAACAATTACTAATCCCTAAATGTCAGGCACTGTGTGATGCACTTTACACATGTCAGCCCATCTAAAGAAATGTCATGGAGCTTCCAGTCAAGATGGCAATGCAGGCAGACATGGCTCGCCTCCTCCCACAACCACATCAAAATTACAACTGAAATACAGAATAACCATCACTCAGAACCATCAGAAAGTGAGCTGAATGGAGGTCTGACAACTATGGAATTAAATAAGCCACATCATTCCAGACTGGTAGGAGGGGTGGAGATGCAGAACCGGCTGGTCCCTCACCCATGTGTGGTGGATAAAAATTCAGGAGGAATAACTCTGGGGTGAGGAGACCCAGACCTACACCAGGGCCCCCAGCCCAGGGTTCCAGTACCAGGAAGATAAATCCCCACAACTTCTGGCTGCAAAAGCAGCGGAGATTGAGTCGGTGAAAGAAAGTGCTGGAGCCCCAAGCAGATCCTCTTAAAGAATGCATACACAGACTCATGTACTCTGACTCACTCCCTCTTGAGCTTCAGCACTGGGGTAGCAGCTTGAGAGGCACCAGTGGTACACAGAGAGAAACTGAAGGGTCTGTCATCAAGGTGAGCCAAGTCTTTTTACCCTTTTCTCAACCCTCCCCCCACAGCGCTGGCAAGCTGGGGCCATACCTGAGACTCCATCAACCTGGCTAATACTGTTTGCCCCACCCTGGAGATCTCCTTAGACTCCACTCCACCCAACTTGGGCCCATCCAAGCTGCTTTCCCATAAGAATGGCAGGTCTGGCCTCCTGCTTCACAATGTCCTAAATCATATCAAACAAGCAACAGCTGGCCTTGGTGAACCTCAGGCCTGGCATGAGCAGCAGCCAACCTAGATTCACTGCTTGGCTTCACCTGGGAATCTCCAAGACCAGCACAAGTAGCAGCCATCTCAGATTGCTTTATATTCCTGTAGCCCTGAGCAAAACACAGGTGGGGGCTGACCTTGCCCTGTACCACCCGGGGAAACCCCAGAGCCAGTGCACCCAGAAGACAGCTATAGACCACATCAGAGCAACCACCACACTGCCTGTGCACAGTTGAAACTCCATGGAGGGGAGAGGATGGTGGTCAGTGGTCACAGCCAGTTGTTGCAGCTGACTGGCCTGGGTAAATCCCTCCCATTGACCCACCAACAGCAACCAAGGCTCAACTACAAGAGAAGGGAGTACTCAGCCCACACAAAGGGCACAGCTTAGTTGATAGGGGAGGCTGTGCCATTGAACCCTACAGGATACCTACTACAGTAAGCCACACTACCAAGACATGGAGTCATAGCAGCTCTACCTAATACATAGAAACAATCACAGGGAGGCTGCCAAAATGAGGAGACAAAGATACATGGCCCAAATGAAAGAACAGATCAAAACTCCAGAATAAGAGCTAAACAAAATGGAGATAGGCAATCTATCAGATGCAGAATTCAAAACACTGCTTATAAGGATGGTCAAGGAAGTTAGTGAGGACCTCAACAGCGTAAAAAAATCCAGTCAGAAACAAAGGATACACTAATGAAAATAAAGAACAATTTACAGGGAAATCAGAGTAGAGTGGATGAAGCCGAGAATCAAATCAATAATTTGGATCATAAGGAAGCAACAAACAATCAAGCAAAATAACAAGAAAAAAGAATCAAAAAAAAAAAAAAAAAGGATTGTGTAAGAATGGCAGGTCTGGCCTCCTGCTTCACAATGTCCTAAATCATATCAAGCCTCTGGGACAACTTCAAGCAGTCCAACATTCAGATCATTGGGGTGCCAGAAGGAGAAGAGAAAGAGCAAGAAATTGGAAATCTATTTGAAAGAATAATGAGGGAAAACTTCCCTAATTTGGTGAAGGAAATAGACATGCAAGTCGAGGAAGCACAGAGAGTTTCAAACAAGATGGATGCAAAGAGGCCCACTCCAAGACATAATATAAATAAAATGACAAAGGTTAAAGATAGAGAGAATCTTAAAAGCAGCAAGAGAAAAAAGTTAGTTAACTACAGGGGAGTATTCATGAGACTGTCAGCTGATTTCTCAAAAGAAACTTTGCAGACTAGAAGACATTGGCAAGAAGTATTCAAAGTTATGAAAAGCAGAGACCTATAGCCAAGATTGCTTTACCCAGCAAAGCCATCATTTAGAATTGAAGGGCTGATAAAGAGCTTCCCAGACAAGAAAAAGCTAAGGAGTTCATCACCACCAAACCATTATTATATGAAATGTTAAAGGAACTTATTTAAGAAAAAGAAGATCAAAACTATGAACAGCAAAATTGCAATAAATACATATTTGTCAACAATTGAATCTAAAAAAACAAACTAAGCAAACAAGAAGAACAGAGACAGAATCATGGATATGGAGAGCATTTTGATGGTTGCCAGATGGGAGAGGGGTGTGGGGGAATGGGTGAAGAGGTAAGGGGATTAAGAAGTACAAATAGATAGTTACAGAATGGCCATGGGGATGTAAAGTACAGTATAGGAAGTGGAGTGGCCAAAGAACTTACACACATGACCCATGGACATGAACAATGGTGGGGGGACTGTCCTAGGGAGTTGGGGGGTGCTGGGTGCAGGGCGGCAAAAGGGGAAAAATCAGGACAACTGTAATAGCATAATCAATAAAATATAATTTAAAAAAAAGAAATGTCATGACTACAAAAAACATTACTTGAAATGAATTCTAAGAAATTGTACCTAAGAAGGAAAATGATTTTGAAAGCCCTAAATGAAAAGCCCCAGCTACGCTTGGCCTGTGCTGACACCACAGCCGTCCAGTGACGGGCCCAGAGCTCCCTGGGAATCGCAGCACCCGCATTAACATCCAACGCTCTTTCCTCTCCATGAAGCATGACGATGTTTTTCTTCGAAGATACACTGCACCAGATGTCCTTTACTGATTTCTGTCCTTGCTGGGGCAGTGTGGCAGGCAGTAGGCTTCAAATCTATCTGCCTAGGTGTAATATGATTGACAAATTTCAAAAGGAAGAAGGATATGTATTTTCATTTCCTGTATCTGTACTCCTACTTTACAACTTGAGGTAGATAATGGAGCTTATGATAGCCTAACTGTACTTCAACAAGATAATACGTTTATATTTAAACTCATGCCTAGACCAAGGAAGGGGGATTTACACAACACATTATCTAGTATCTGGCCACAGGTGATTTACTGTTGAGCACTGAAGTGCGGGTGAAGTACAAGATGGATAGTAATATTATATTGTGGTATATATCCTGTTCACATCAGGCCTTCGTAATAAAAGCTGAACAGCAATCTACAGAACCTGTCTTAAATCTGCCATCGAAGATACTGATTGTAAAATAAAATGATCAAAGTGCAGGTTATCTCTATACTGCCTTCCCCCTGAGAGAGTGGTATGCAAAGAACTTCCTACTTTTTATTTATTTACATTCAGTCAACAAAAACATAAATTAAATTAAAAACCTTAGTGTCATGTGGACTGAATAAAGCACACCTAATATGTCACTAACTGGATTTTTTTTGAGATTACAGACTACGGCCTGTATTGTACTTTTATCCAGTGTAGCTTTTACTACTGATGACAAATATATACTTATAGAAATAATAGACTAAAATGAATTTTGCAAAGTAGCAATTTTATATGCTACAGTCCTGCTGAGAATAAGCAATTTTTAGTGGGTCTTTCTATTTGACACATGAAATAAAGCATTCCTGTAAATTGATTTCATTTTAAATAATTTCTTGGGGAGGCAATGGAAACAGAGCAAGACAAACAAGTGAAAACTGTATAAAGAAATCACAAGTGAATTTTAAGCAAATCTTTTCATCTTTATAGGTAAGTAATTATAAGAACATTAAAGGCCAAACTTCCCTATAAAAAAGCATATCCTTGTAGAATGTAGAAGGCAGAAAAGTATGAAGTCTGGGTAAATCATCCTGTCTCCTAAATGTGTATACATACATGCCCAGGGGAAGTAAAGGTCAAGGGAAATCCTTGGATGAGAAAAGAAGTCCCAGCACTTTGATCATATTTTTGTTATACCCACGAGTGAGACACGCTCTTCTTCGTACTTCCCTGGCTCCTGACACAAACCCTTACTGTGACATTTATCTCAATGGGCTATAATAAATTTGTTAAATATTTCTGTTATATATAAAACCATATAAATATATATTAATAAATCACTACATATAATATGTTGCATATCATATTTAGGCATAAAATATTAATAATTATATTAAATATTATATAAACATAATTTATTTACTTGTTTTCTTCCCAACCAGACTACCAAGTCCTTGAGAAGAGATATCTTATTCAGCCTGTGCCCCAGCACCTTGCCCAGCACTTAGCACTGAGTAGGTGCTCTGTAAATGCCTGGTGATCTTGATATTGAAAACAATAACATGTAACTTGAAAGAAGGAGAGAGGAATATGGAAGGGATAATAGTCACATTTAACTGACCTTGTGGAAATGAGAACTGGTTATAAGTAGACTTGACACAGGGAGCTTTTTAGGTGAACTACTGAACCACTTCCTTCTCCAGCGTGGGCCTGTCATTTCCCCAACTCATTCATTCATTCATTCATTCATTCAACAAATATCCACTGAAATACAAGCTACGTGCTATGCAACCACTATCTACTGCAGTAGCTTGATATCATTAAACAACAGGGTGACTGTAATTTGTTATGATTTCATCACAGATATGCCAACAAAGAGTCAAAGCTAGGCTTTAAGTATAAACTCAAGTTAAACCATGAAACATTTAAATATATCTGGCCATCAACTAAGTAGTTTCACTCTCCTTAAGATTCACTAGTATACTACAGTGTACATTTCACAACATAACCAGATTTTCTTAAGATTTTGGCTTAATGGTCTAACTTTGCCAATAATATGCTAAGTGCCACTTATAATTATCCTGAAGTGGGCCTTTTTCCCTAAGTGTTTCGTGTCAGACTGGAGGCCCTTGGGTAGGGTACTTGCCTTTTTCTCTACTTGTTTTCTGTGCTGAATGTCTTATTTTCTTTCAAAGAAAATACCTATCTCTAATATGGGAAAGAGAAAAGTGGGAACAAAATTGGGTTATCTTACATTCTCAGCCTTAAAAGATTATATTAAAATGACCACTTGTGTAGTTTATAAAAATAGGTGTCTTTTCAGCTGATGACAGGGAAAATCCTATCATTGAAAATCCTGAATTTTAAGAAAAATTCTGTCCACTCAAATGAAGGCAGATGTCTTTGAAAACTGTATAAAGCCTTTCACTTTTTTCTTTTTCATTTTTACATTACTTCTGGGTAGGCAGGGGATTCTTTAGTAAAATGTGAGTGTACAAAATGATATCACAGTTTTGCTTAAGATAGGAATAAAGGGCTGTTTTTCCTTGCCTTTTCCCCTTTTAAACTGACAAAAGCGTCCCTTAGAATTCTGTTAAAAGCAAGCTTGTTTACTTAGAGGTCAAAGAAGAAAAACAGCAAAATTAGAAGTAAAAGAGATCCATCCATATTATTACCGGGATGTTATTATTTCTTTCAGTGGACTTTCTGGCAATAAATGTCATACTGACAATGGATTCAGCATTTACCTTTAAAAGTGACTTGTAATTGAGCAGTTCTCTATCAGAATAAGTAATGGTGTTAGCATAAGTTCAATCAGCTCTGTTGAAAATTCATTCTTACATCTCTCCTCTTGCTAATTAATTCTATCCTATTTCATCCTTATATATATGTTTCATCCTTACATCACATCTAAACATAAAGATAAACATTGTCATCATTTCCAGACTGCCCTGTGTTGTCTTTTTGGCCATCGCTCAGCCACACGATATACTCTGTAAATCTTTCTTCATAAATCAATGCCTCCCTTTCATTAATCATTTTTGCTATTTATCTCTGGGTTCCTTCCAAGACTCTCAACACTATTTGTTTGTTTGTTTGAGTGCTCAAAATTGAATGCAGTGTCTTGGAGTAATTTCAGCCACGCTCGGATGAGAGATCACAACCTCCTTCCCCCAGTGCTACAGCACCGCCTCAAACAGTCCTGCTCTCCCTGTTGTGATATTTACAGCAAACTGGTTCACTTTTCTCCCAGCCCTTCCTCCTTTTTAGGTTGCTACTAGCAATCCAATGCTCCTCCAGCAAATGCTTCTGCTGTGATTTTTGCCAGATATGTTTGTATCTTTCAGTGAGCAATTATTTTTTCATCCCACATTTCTGACTTGTTTTGGACTCTTTGAACCAAACTGCTGTTCATATCCTGGCCATTTATCAAAGCTGGTAACACCTCCCAGTTTAGTCTTTTCAGCAACTGTCATTAGCATTCTGTTCATTCCTTCTTTCAGATTATTAATAGTTACACAAAGCACAAACTACAGTGACCCACTCAAAGACAAGCCCTCAGAGTTTCACACAATGCCACTGTTGTTATCTTTTACAGGTGGCCTATCAGCCATCTTCAGTCTGCGTGGCTGCGGTGATATCAAGGCCACATGGTACTAACGCACCTAGGAAAATAGTACAGCATGCCAAATTAAATGTTTTGCTCAAGTCTGAGTATAATGTAAATGCCCTGCCGTGTTCCCAGCACTGGCTCATCTCTCCTCCATGGATAAAAATCTGTAAAATCCGACCTTGCTTCATGGGGATTTTGGGTGTGTGCATTGGTCGTATTTTACAGTTTTGTTTAGATTCGTTTGAAGTTTGTTTTGGTGAGATTTTTGAGCAACCCTTCCCCAGAGGATGTTATTACTTCATGTGATGTGTTTTGTTTGTGTCAAATGCACATTCAGGGGAGCTCGGGAGACTACCAGAAACCGCTTGAAAAGGTGTAGCAGTAGGTGCATATTCTGAATGCTCTGGTGGTATCCATGGCAGCAGGTTGGCATCTCCTTCAGTGGACAAACCAGAAAGCGCTCTGCACAGCTGCTGGGGTGGAGTTTAACCTTGCGGCTGTTCTCAGTGCTTTGCTCCTACCAATTCCATTCCCAAGGTTTCCTTTAAGACTAAACTCACTGACTTTACCTCCACCTCATCACAAAACTGGCCAACTTCATGGAGGAGGAAAGCTTGGTGATAATTGTCAGTGGCTATGTGCCACAGCTCCAGGGGATGTTACTGACACTGTATTTTTTGTGATTGGTGCCCCTGACTCCCAGCACAGGGTGAATAGTGCCTCTGGGGTCAAGCAACATGGAGGCGCTCTGGGTCTTTAGCTGTTAGGTTGGTATGCCTGATTAGAGTATGAGAGATAAATGAGATGATTAATACAAATGTATAGTACGAATTTAATATTTTGAAAGTAAAGAAAAAATATATCTATTTGCCCTAATTTTCCCTTTTTATTTTAGCAATTTATGTGGACAAGAATTTTGTTCTTGCCCTGGCCAGTGTGGCTCAGCTGGTTGGGCAGCAACCAGCAAGGCAAAAGGTCACTGGTTCGATTCCTGGTTAGGGCACATGTGTGGGTTGTGGGTTTGGACCCCAGTCAGGGCAGAAGACAGCTAATCAATGGTTCTCTCTCACATTGATGTTTCTCTCCGTCTCTTTTTCCTTACCTTCCCCTCTCTTTAAATAAATAAATAAAATCTTATTTTTTAAAAAAGCATTTTGTTTTTTTGAGTTTATAATCTTTCATTTTTCTATAAACGAGAATAAAATAATCTCTTCTTCAATTTATACTCTATTAAT
Source organism: Glossophaga mutica (assembly GCA_039655065.1). Lineage (NCBI taxonomy): Eukaryota > Metazoa > Chordata > Mammalia > Chiroptera > Phyllostomidae > Glossophaga > Glossophaga mutica. Next base: position 46,626,386 of record CM077304.1, read on the forward strand.
TGATTGCATATTTCTAGAGAGACTCCCTGATATTTAAATATTCCATGCTGTTTATTTAAACCTCATCGTACTTGGGTTTTTCATTTTTAATATTTACCATGGAGTTCTTTCCAGTTCTTGCCATTCTTGCACATCCTTTTAAGTATTTCTAGGCCACCTCCCAAGCTACTAGACAGTTGAGCCTCTAGGAATATAGACAAGAACCAGGAACTAATAAGAATAAGAGCTCCAAGCAACTGAAGTAGGTGTTACAAAGTATATGCATGAAAATGCATATATGCTCCTCAAATCTGAGGCCCAAGCTCAGGGCCCATCAGCATTTTGCATACAGTTCTGGAAAACATTGTTACGTTTTTTCTAAATCTATTAAGCCTGTGAATTTGAAATGGAACAGAGTTTCTTTCTCCAGGTCAACATTCTGAAAGGTGTCAACAACATAATCTAGAAGAACCCAGAAAAACAAAACCTTTGAAAACTACTACAGAGTGAAGTCACTAAGTTTAGGGCAAATGGCCCTATGTACCTCAAATGACTCTGATAATACTATGACATGCCACCATCTAGTTATTAATTGCAGCTCTTAATAATATATTCTACAATTGTATTTATATGGTTTCTTGGTGAGGCAAAGAAGAAAGTAATATAGTTTAAATGGACTCTCATCTAGAATAATTTTTAAATGTTGTTTAAAATAGCTGTTATTTGTAAAAGGCTGTCTAGGACAATAGGATCTGCACAAGACAGCTGAGCTTCTATATGAATGGCCATATATTTCCCACATCCTCCTTGCAAAACCTTTGAGAACATAAATCCCTCAACAGCAGGGACTGGTTTTGTTCTACTTGCTTGGGTATCTGAGCACACAAAAGAGTCTAGAACCCTAACTTTTAGAGGGAAAGGTATCTCAGAGTACATTCTACTCCTATTCATTTTTGTACAGAACTGTTAACTATACGTATAGGCATTTTCTCAAAGTTAATATGGCATTTTCCTCCAAAACTATATAAAAATGTGCACAGCGACACTAGTAAATCTTCTTCCCAAACAGAATTCCCAGTGCCCCAGTTTTTCTCTCTCAAAACAGCCACTTACCAGTTTCTTAGTTTAAAAAAAAAAAAGAAAAAAGCTCTATGTAAATATAAGTACATACTAGAGTTTTATAAAATATAAACAATAGGATAAGATAAATACTACTCTGCAACTTGCTTTTTCACTTAATGCTTGATATGTTTTTAAAAATAATGAATCTGTGTGCAGTGATCATTATAATATAGTAGACACTAAAATTAAGCTCTCTCATAATATTACTTAAAATTTATTACTAATAAGTCATTAATAAACATAATATCCACTCAAGGTTTACTTCAGGCTGTGCAAGTACTTCCTTTCAATTTTGGAGCGGAATAATCTCCAGCGGGAAGTGAAGAACATATAAAGAGCAAATGCTTTTTCACTATAAGGATAACCCTGCTGCACACATTGTCCTTCAACACTTTAAGACAAAGGGGGGAGGGGATGAGACACTGTCAAAGCTATATTCTTAATATTCTTGTTATTAAAGGTTACTGTAGTGTCTAAACTAAGGAAGACACCCCAAGATCCATGTAATACGGTGTTTACAACTGCAGGTCACAAATGAGAAGTGGATCCTAGGGTCAATTTGGTGGATTACAGCCAGTATTCTTAAAATGAAACTTAAAAAAAGAGAAAGTATCAGAATGCATTCCATTTAGTATGCGTAAAGACTGGTTTATAAAAATTCACTGTGTGTACTTGCATGTGCGTACACTGGGTTATGATGCGAATATTTTCTTGAAGCAGATCACACAGGCACAGAAGGTTAAAAGTCCCTAATCCAATCCAGCCTCTGGCTTCTGATGAGGTGACTCGCTGTCTTAAAACAAGCCTCTCCCAAAGAACTGTCTTCACTTGGGCTCATTATCAAGTTCTCCTTCAGTCAGGATTGTTGGAGGACAGGAGTAATTCCAAACTTGCTCTCTTTGCAACATGACTTTACCTAGCTAAGTAAGTGAATAAAACCCAGTAGAAATGCATCTTAATCATTAGCTATAATTGTTATTTTAATTCTAGGAGCACAGCAATAACAAGAAAAACTTAGCTATACCTAGATATGGATCTCAGATGCTTGGATGGAGTTCCATTCTTCCTCAGAATCAGTGAAGCGGAGCCAGCGCGTGGCCCATCCACGCATGAACCCAGAGGCATGTCTAAGGCATTGACGGTCTCAATTTGGTCAAACTGAATGGAAGAGTAGGATTATAATTAAAAGCTTAATGAAGAATACACCTTTCTTTGCCACGATCCTCCTTATTAACGTGATCCAGAATCAGTAGTGGGGAGAACAAAGATACTGTCCGAACGTCTGGGATGTACTGACTTCTTAGTCAAATGAGGAGGAAATGAGTGGAGTGGGAGTGGGAGGGTCAAGGCGTGCGAGTTCTGGGTTGACGCTGAGCTCGGTTCTGATTTGAACCGAGTCTTTGGATCACTCTGGGCCTTCCATGTCTTCATGTCTAAACTCAGGGACCATTCCAGAGCAGTTTCAGCAGCAACAATAATCATAAATGTACTTACCATGACATTTACCCCGCCATAGTTGCTGTTTCAAGCATTTTACATAACTGATGGAGTTAAACCTTGTAACACCACCAACAGGTAAAATATTTCGTTTTCAGAGGGATATGGATGGATGAGCAGCGAAGAGGTTAAGTAACGTGTCCAAAGTTAAACACAGGATGAGGCAGAGGTGGGATTCAAACTCAGGCACTTTCTAGATGCTATGCTCTTAACATCATGTAATAGGGCCTCAGCCAAAACCCTTTCAACTACTTGTTCTATTCCAACCACCCTCCAAGGTTCATATTACTAAAGATATTTTTTCTAAATAAATAAACTATAGTTACTAATAGTATGTAATTCATTTTCTATTTTTATTAATCAAAGGTGTATTAAATGGTCAATCACAGTTTCCTCTTGGTATAAAGTAAATGACTACACACAGTAACAGAACTCCTGCCCACAGTGAAAACAGAACAGTTTAACCTAACAGTTCAGTCCTATATGATTCCCGTTAGCCCAGGGACCCCAGGCACCACGCGGGCCTTCCTTGTGTCTGGGGACATCAGATTTCCCCTGAATACTTTTGTAAGTTTGTAGACATGAAGTAACTACCAAACTTCCATTCCAGGATGTCCACAGCTTACAAGCTGTAACAGATATGCATTATATAATTCTGCTTTCATGTTTCAGTTCCTCTAATAGTCAAAGGTGAGGAAGTCACAACCACCCTAGAGGGCATTTGGAAACTGAGTGGGGCCAGTTTGGGTTGTCACAATGACTGGAGGGAGGAGATGCTGTGTGGAGGGTTGGGTCCCGGCAATTAATGAGCAGAGGCCAGGGACAATAAAAGCCCTGCTCTGCCATGGGACAGTTCCACCCAAAGAAGAATCTCCCAATCAAATGCTGAGAGTATTCCTGATAAGACTGCCCCCCACCCCACCCTGAGGGCTGGCTCCCTAGAATGGCTGGAGGTAAAGGAGAGACATGGTACATTTATTCCTATCTTACCCCCCACCTCTGTCTTCACCTCACTGGGAGAACCTCACCTCCTTCTGGTCTCGTAGGAGATCCAGGAAAGGCCCTCTTAATGTTTCCACCCTTTCTGCCTGTTCTGTGCTGCTCCTGCATATATAGCAAGACATACTGCCTTTGTGCACTGATGGTGTCTGTCCTTCATAGTTACAGCTTAGAAAACAACTTCCGTGCCCAGGCCAAATTCCTCACCAGCCCACGAAAGGGCCAGGGATTACTTTTGATCTTCCCGTTGTTCTGGGAGTGCATGGGGAGGCGACCTCACAGGGTAACCAGGCCAAAGGAGGTTCTTGGTCCAGATGCACTGGCACTTTGAAAAATAGGCATCAGTAAGCCACAATGAAACACCACCTTACACCCGCTAGAAAGCTAAAACGGAAAAGATCATGCCCAGGGCTGACAGGGATGTGGAGAATGTGTCACTGCTCAGGGGGGTGTAAAATGGGGCAGCCAGTTTGGAAAACAGCCTGGCAGTTCCTCAACAGTTAAACATAGAGCTAACATATGACCCAGCAATTCCACTGCTGGATACCAAAGAGAATTCAAAACATGCCCCCACAAAAACCTATAGATGAATTTTCATAGCAGCGCTACTTGAAATAGCCCCAAATTGAAAATAACCCAAATGTCTGATAACTGGACAACCAAGAGTATTATATTCACATCGAGCCACAGAAAGAAATTAAATACGGACACACGCTACAACATGGATGGCCCTTGAAACCATCGTGCTAAGTGAAAACCAAGTCAGTCACCAAAGACCATCTAGCATATGATTCCATTTACATGGAATGTCAAGAATGGATTAATCCACAGAAACAGAAAACAGATGAGTGAGTGGGTGTCGGGGACCAGGAGGAAGGAGGCCTGGGCAGTGACCGCTAATGGACATGGGGTTTGTTTGGGGGATGATTAAAAATATTCAGGAGTTAGACAGTGGTGATAGTTGCACAACTTTACGTATATACCAAAAACCACGGAAAGGGTGAATTTTAAAGTATAGGGAATATATTTTAATTTTTTAAATTCAGTCTTGATATTGTAGGGAAGCAAAAAGTTTTCTTTGGCCCTTTTAAGGTCCCTGGCTGGGTCAGAAAAATAAACTGGCAAAAATCTATCAACAGGAGAAAAGCACACAGATGAGTTTAGTGTAAGTTTTACATGACACAAAAGCCTTCAAAAAGCAATGAAGATGTAATCGGATGCTGGGCTGAGGAAGAGTGGGCAGTCACGGAGGAGCGGGGAAGGCTAAGGAGGACGAGGGCAGTACAGTACACGGGGGAAAACTGAGCAATGCCTGTTAGGATTCTTCTTGGTGATCCTTTGTCTTCAGAGATAAAGATGCTCCTTTCCTCAAAAAAAAAAAAAAAAAAAAAAATCATAGTTTCCAGGAGCTGGTGAAAGGGACAAGTGGAGAGTGACTGCTAATGAGTTTCTTTTTGGTGTGATGAAAATGTTTCAGAATTAGATAGTGGTGATAGTTGCATAACTCTGAACATACTAAAATCCACTGCACTGTAACACTTTGAATGGGTAAATTGTATGGTACATGAATTATATGACAATACAGTTGTTATCCAAAAAAATAAAAAATAGGTACCAAGTTCCATCCTGTGGCAGACGCTCTTCCCATCATCGAGGGGATTCAGCAGTGAATAAAGTGGACAGAGTACTCAATCTCACAGAATTTGCAGTTCTAGTAAATTAATAAACACGTGAAAGTCAACTTCTTGCTCCTGCCCACTGCACCCCGGAGGGAGCCTGGGGCACAGCCAGTGTTAGTTCCCACTCGTGTGGACTCCTGGCAAGCCCTGTGCCTCCACACAGCTCCTAGGCGCTCAGATGCGCCCTTCACAGGGCGCCTCTCAGGGCCACGTGCACAGCAGCCCAGGAATTCACTCCAGGCCCAAGGCATCAAAATTCTCCACGCTCCTCCCAGCCTCTCTGGCTTTCTTCCCACTCACTTTTACCCTTATTCATTCCTTTGACAAGTTATCTAACAAATATTCACTGAGGGCTATGTTGGTTAGAATGCTTTGGGGTAAAAGATACAGGAAACCAACTCAAAACTTTTCAAACAATAAAGAAAATTATTATTTCCTGTAACAGGATGCCGAAACTCCAGGCAAGGGGCCCTGGCTCTGTGTCTGGTATTCACTGGACTCTGCCCTCATCAGTATACAGCCATTGTCCTCGGGCAGCCACCAGGACAACCAGCAACGATGGGCAACATGCTTTCTTGGTTACATCTAGCAAGAAAGAGAGAAGGAAGAAAACTATCCAACCACGGAATAAAAATCCCTTTTCAGTCCCTCTAAGCCAACTTAGATCAAGTAGCCGCATTTGGCGGTGGCATGCCACGTGATGACTGCTTCCTCTGCGTTCACAGACCAGACACTACGCTGGAGACCGGAATCCCCACGATTGATTTAGGACTCAACCCTGGAGCTGAAGAAGGGGTTGGCATCCCTAGGATCCCATGGGCTTCATAGAAAGGAAGAAGGACTTCAGTCTGATTTACCATTTATTATAAATTGTTTAACTATATTAGTTGCTTCTTGGTGTGCTATGGGTAGTACATCTTTTTTATTTGATGAGTCACTGCCTTTACAATTAAAGTTGTCTCTAAACCCACTCCCCACCCCAAGGAACCTTGTGCTATCTCTCCAAGCAGTGGTACTTCAAGATCTAGTATACTTATACAGGTGCTCTTTGAGAGCAAGCACCTGACGGTCCCAACATTGCATCCTATGAGCAGCCACTCGCTCATTCTGCGGTGCTCACGGTCAACCCTGCACACACCCCAAAGACCCTCAGGAGCATCGCTGTGCCCTCTGGAGGAAGTGCTTCACTCCTGTTCCACCCACACAAGGTGCTATACGATGAATGCCAAAGGTTCTGCCAGGAAGCTCTGTACTTCATTCCCAGAAAGCTGAGTCAAGCATTGCTCAAGTCATCAGCCTAGGTTTAGAAAGTTCTTTGGACTTTTTGGACACCCCCTTAGAAATATTTCAGAGACTTGATTGCAGGTTATTCTTGTCACTAGAAATTTAAAAAAAAAAAAACACTTTAGGCAAGTCCTAAGGCAACCAATACTTTTTTGTTTCTTAATGCCCACACAGAGGAATTTTAGAGTATTTTTAAAGAATAGAGCTACTCCACGGCCACATGCATGCATGCCAAAATGTCCCCACCCACTGAAAACGTAACTTCAGGGGCATCGAGAATGAATATTAACATTAATTCTAAAGTCCATGTGTGCTTAATCAGAACCACAGTCCTGTCTACGCAATGTTGGAAGTGTAAGGTAAGGAGACGCACCTGTGTAGCAGGAAGGAAAAAGGCCTACTGGTTGGAAGAAACCCATAATTAACTGGTTAAATTTATAAGCAGAAAATGCACAAATGCTGGTGTGGTCTTTAAGGATACACAATTTCAAAATAATACTGGTTACTCCATCATGCTTTATTATTTGTAAAATTCTTTTACATGCATTATCTCCTTTGGACATCATAACAATCCTATTGGAGGTGTTTTCATTTTATGGAGGAAGAAACTGATAAGGCAAAGTTTAAGGTTACATCATGAGCCCCAGAGACAGCAAGTTCAGGAGACGACACTCGCGCCCAGGTTGGATTGTCCCAGAGCTGCACCTGGCTCTCTGGCAGCCATTCCCCTGTGGGAAGGGCTTATATTTCAATGTGCCCAGTGTAAAGAATAAGCTCAAAATTGATTATCCAATTGCTGGATTAGAAAAATGGATGGAATAAGTTACAGGGGAATCTAGAATTACAATTAAGGAAACTTTTAGGAATGGGGAGAGTTAATTAATGTAAACTACCTTCAAGTACATATGGAAAATTGAATGAAGGCAAAATTGAGGAATTTTGTTCACTGATTTAACATTTATCTCTTAAAAGATTTATACTGTACACCTTGACTGTTACCTTCATCTAAAAATATCTTTAATATCTCTATTATTTTTTTTATAAATAGTTACCATTTGTTGTGTTTACTCAGTTCCAGGTACTCTGCCTATATTACCTGACTTAACACTGACCATTATCCTGTAAATAGAAATTATTAATTGCATTTCATAGATAAGGAAGCCGCAGCTTGGAAGGGTTAACTATGGCTCAGCTCACTCAGGAGAAAATGTTGGAACTTGGATTAGAAAGGAACATTGTTATAACTCAATGCCTTTCTTCAAAGTCAGGTTTTGGAAGACAGTTTCCTTAATAAACTCCTTCTAAAGGGCAAATGTAAAAATTGTAGTTCATAGTAGCAATAGCATTGACCAATATGCTTAGAAATATCTGAAATTTATTTAGCAAAACTCAAACCTCAATTGCAACTTGTAAATATAAATTTTAAAAAAGGAGTAAAAAAGATACATTAGGGCAATTTCATCTTTTTTTCCAGTCTTTTTAAGTGATCAAATATATGCAGGGTTAGTTCACACTCTTGTGGTTAATACTGAAACTATTTAAGGTATCAGGATTTTAATTACATGTTCCCAGAATACCAAGAAGTGCTGTAAATATTTTATGATAAAAATGCATGCACCTTTCCTAATAACCGGTGATGTTCTCACCCCCATGTGTAAAATTTAGGGGACCATCTATGAGATTTCTCATACTAAATTTCTTGGATTGGTAAACCTTTAAAAGGTATTATTTGTATTGTTATCCCCGCCCCCCTAAAAAGACACAAACAGTGATTTGGGCATGGGGGGAACTGTTCAGTGAAATTATTCCCCATCAGTAACATTGCCCAAGATTGAACAAAGAAAGTATTCCAGGTGTTCTGCAGCCACAATACACACACACGCACGCACGCACGCACGCACGCACACCCACACACAGGTGCATAGCCCGGCCCTCCAGTACTTTAAATCATAATGGAAGTGGATAAGGAAAGCAGCCCCAGCCATATGTTTAAGATCATTAGCCAGACTCTAGAGGACGCAGTGGCATCAGGAAGACAAACAGATGACTGTAAAAACACTGAAATCCAGATTCCTTGAGAGGTAAATGCTGCCCACGCCATAGCCTGGTTAGTAAGCTCTTCAGCAGATGGCTGATTTACCTTTCTTATTTTACTCTTGCAGGCAGTTAACCTCAAAGAGGGAGAATCCTCAGTTTCTAAACCAGATGCACAAAACTGTTCAACTCCAGGAAAATACCCAGAGAGATAGCTGGTGACTTTCTTATTACTGCGCAATGTTATAGAGATGGGGACTGGGTTTCTTTTTGCAGCCAATGTGCTCTGACTTTTATTCCTTTTAAAACCACTGAAGATCCCTACCTTTGCTGAAGGAAAGAAGACTGAAGAGTACATCCTCTTAAGGAAAATTCTGCCAAAACAGTGTCCTCCCCAATTCACCTGTACCTCTTGTTACTAGAAAGAGCTGTGATTTGGGGCCAGGTCAGAGTGTGTTGCCTTTTCCTTCTCATCATAACCTGCCTCAGGTAATTTGCATAGGTTTTCCTCCAAAGAAAGAAGATGAATAATAAATTTAATTAGCCAGTGGTTTTCTTGAAATGTATCTGAAAGCAGATGACAGATCTCCATAATCAAACTACAACCCACACTTGAATTTTACACTATTTTCCCAAAGGGGGAATGTACTGGTTTATAACTGTAGTTGCTCATAAATACATGCAGTTATTTTTATCTTGTTTTCTAAGCTGGATGTGGGATTTTGCCTATATATAAATTAGTGAGAAAGAGCTGCCTCTGCAAGGGGAAATTTATAATTCACTGCTGATGGGTCCTACTAATCACATAGAATAAATTTATTTGTGTACTATCAACACTGAGAAGGGTCCAGTACATATACCATTTTCATTTTGCTTCAATTACCAGATTTTAATGTGTAATTATTTGGAAATAATGGCTAATTCATCTGGCTGCAAAATTTTAAAAATATTTTAAGAATGGATGAAGTCTAGCATCCCACCACTTAAAATGTAACGCTATACACAGTATTTCAAATACATGATAGCAAAATAAAAGTTGTCTTCATTCATTCTACTTACTGTTTAGTTTGCCTGGCTTCCCAGTACTCCATGAAGATTACACATTCATGAAGCATGTATTAAATAGCTACTACCTGCCAGGTACCAGGGATGCACAAATGCTGAAGGCATAATCCCTTCTCCTAGGAGAACCAAGTCTAACATGGGAGGCAGACATGTAAACAAGTAACTACAGAGTGCTCTGAGACCCCAGAGGGACAATAAAGTGTTCTTCTAGGGAGGTGTATTTGGGAAGACTTCCTGGGGACTAATATTCAAGGCAGGTGCAGAAGACAAAGCAAAAATACGACAAGTGAAAGATGGAAAGAAAGGCATGACAGGAGATGTTCGGAGGTGGTTGTGTTTTCCAAGGTTCAACACAGGTGAAGATGGGAGTTCGTTAATGCCACTCGAATGTATTTACTAAAGTACAACTGTCATGGTCTCCTAAGCATCACTTAAGTTGGTGACAGTGCCTTCATTTTCTGAAGAGACTTTAAAAATGCAGTGATACACATAAAATAAGAACTATAACATTGTTAATAGACAAAAGGGAGTGAAGAATAAAACCAAAATATGAGCATTCAATTCAACCGTGGGCTGTTAGCATTTATACTCATGTATAACAATATTATATATTTATAAACATGTATGATGTTTAAATATATAAACATGTATTTACTATATTTAATATATAATTTATATTTGTAATATAGCATAAAGAAAATATATAATGATATATAATGTCTGTAGCATCATAATAAGAATACACAATAAATATAAGCTGGGCCTGCTTTATTGGGTACCTACAATAGTCCAGGCTATGTTCTAGTCATCAGGGAGATGGAGTAAACAAGGCAGATGGGAACCCTGCCATCGTGAGACCTACATTACAGGCAAACGAGGGCAACGAATAAATAAAATAATGTAATGCTTAAGAGGCTTGGGGAGGAATTGAAGTGTTAATTACGATAAGAAGTGGGTGTGTTGTGTTTGCTGATGCCAGCTTGCCCTCTAAAACCAGGCTAATCATTATAAGCTTCAAAAATAGTGTGTATGTGTGGATAGATTTCTCATTTCTACCATTGTCATAGTAAATACCTTTTTTGCATTTATCATGTAAAATGTAGAGTTGAAAGGCAGAGTATTAGTGGTTTTTTTTGTTGTTGTTGTTGTTGTTTATTGTTGTTCAGTTACAGTTGTCCCATCTTTTTCCCCATTGCTCACTCCAACCCCAACCCCCCCTCCCCCATTAGGAGTTTTCTTAAAGAGAGGCAGTAAACTGGGTGTTGATGAAAAGCAAGTTTCTAGAAAGAAACTACATGGTCTCATATCTCATAGCTGAGTGGCCTTAGGTGAGTTAGGTGAGGTAATTCAGGTCCCTCATCTGTAAACAATAACAACAACAATATCAATACCTTCCATACAGAGTTGCTCTAGTATTAAATGATTTAATACATATCAATCACTTAGAACAGTACTAAGCATGTAGCAAACACTCAACAAATACCACCTACTATTATTGTCAAAACATTACACACCTATGTTTGACAGACCAGTGTTTGTAAAAAGTCATAAAAAACTATGTTGTGGAAGACTGTCTTGCTTCATAGTATATATTATGAGGGACCATAAAATTAAAAATGAAATAAAGAAAATAAAATAAAAAATCCAAGGGAAAGGGTCTTCTTGTCCCCAGCAGAGATTTAGAGGGCAGACGACCCAGAATTTAGGGTTCTTCCCACAGCTACAACATGCCACTCTGCTGGGCAGATGAGTAAAATCGTTCATCTTTATGGTAATAGGTAAAACAAACCATTTCCTACTTTCATTGATGCTGCAGCTTTTCAAATGGATTTAAACTAGCCCTCTGCAATTAGCAATTGTTTCTCTAGTGGTTTCAAAGCTACTTGATCCTCTTACGGCCCTTTATTTCTATGCATTATTCATACATATGTTGAGAAGCCAACACAATAATATGATTGCTCCATTACACTTTCACTTATTCAACTTTACTCATTCAAGCCAACGATTATTCATTTTTTCTCTTCCTGAGAGAGTTGTAAAGGCTTCACAGAGGAGATGATATTTCAGATGGAGTATGAGAGAGATAGGATACAAGAATACGGTATATCTTGTAGAGAATGGCAGAATACGCAAGTTCAAGAAGTGGTGAAAGCTTGGGGAGTAACATCTGTAAGGTTTACAAATCATATTCCACTTAGAAATGAACAACATTAGTACAATGGGTCACCTTTTGCTGCCTGTTGCTAATGTAGATAGCTTTTTGTTCTCTCTTGCCACGCTGCCCCACCACCACCTGCCCACGCCGACTCTGCAGATGGACATGCACACATATTCAGAAGCACGGGAGATGGTTCACATTTGATCAGAGAAAGGTAGTGTCTGGTGAGAAAGGGGCAGCAAGTGAAGATAAATCATGTAAAAGGATCGAATCCTTTTAAAACTAGTGTTGTGCCCTCCATGGAGAGAGAGGAGTATAGAGAATCATCTGGTGAATCTACTCAAGAGTGACCTGTGAGATTCTGGAAATTGAGAAGGCCCCAAGTCAGCCAACAAAGCACAGCAGAGGCCTACAGACACTTCTCCCCCCACCCTTTTCCCAAGCCCCTACTATTAAGACCCCAGTACCAACTGATACCCAAGGATTGGAAGCTTCTGGAGCTTCTAGCCACTCCAAATAAACAAGACATCTCAGTAAAAAGCAGGGTGCTTGCTGTGCAGATGTAGGTCAAGACCGTCCCCTGGCCTTGTCTTCCGTTCAGACGGCTCCTCCTATAATGTCTGGGGAAGAAAACCCCCTGGAAGTGCCTGGCATAGACAGAACATTGCTCATCTCCAAGGGCCATACTGGTGGTGAGCTTTCTCCAAGTAGTTCCAGGTGAGCAAGGACTGGGGACGAAGAACAGCCCGGTTTTCCCCTTCACCACTCTTCCCCACTCCCAAAGAAGGGGATCAACACATGCCTTTTTGCCCCCAAACTCTCCCAAATTTAGCAATGAAAGTCCTGAATTCTGAGAACACTCTTGATTTCAGAAAACCAGGACAGCTGGTCACCCTACTCCAGATTAAATAAGTGATTTGCAGACTTGGAATAGCGAGTCTCAGAAGGGAAGCAAAAGAATTTGATGCGGATGCAGGTCTTGAGGAGCTAGTCTCAGCTGAAGAAGAATAATGGAAACCTGAAATAGATTTGGGAAATGCAAGAGCCGAGGGAACTTGTGCCTCCACTCCAAGGTAACAATCTAAAGAAAGTGACAATAAGCCACACAAGGCAACATGGTACAGAATAGTAACAAATGGATTTGTGGTAGGTCTAGGCTAAGAGAAGCTGAGGCCACCTGAAACAGTTTCTTAATTCCTGCGTGACACAGGAAAAATGCTGTACGTTTTCTGTATGCCCAAGGGGAGCTTGAAGAGTCAAATCCAAGAAGGCTTGAAAATGAGCATAAGAACACAACAGTGCCCTATGTGGACCAGATGGGCGAGAATGACTCAACAACCTGGAGGGAGAACCAAGGTCCTGTTGGGTACGTGATGAATGACCCATGACCACATCAGCCCTTCTCTTGACATCTAAAACCTCAACACCCTGAAGCCCCTGGAATTCAGATGCAATCCTGGGTGAAGACAGGGCGGGGTACGGGGAGGGTATTTGTGCATGTGTGACTAGGACAACTCTGAACTGACTGAGATTTCTTTCCCCAACACCCAGCAGAAAGAGACTTAAAATACAAATTAAATTCAGTTATAGAAAAATAAATTTTGATTTCCTACATGCCTAAGTCTGTGCACTAAAATTTATAATATTTTTCTTTCTCTAAAACACGCATGCACACAATCTGGAAAGACACACCAAATAGTAAACAACAGTAATCTCTGGAGAGGGGAGTTGGTTGATTTTAAGGACAATATAACTTTGTATTCTTTATGGTTCTTAACTGTCTAAATTTTTAATAAGATGAATTTATCACTGGTATAATTAAAAAATAAACAAATAAAGGAAATATTATGGGTTTTTCTTGCAAGTAAGAATGACACATATTTATTTTATTACTGTTGTGCTTCTAATGAACAGATCCGCAAAAGACAGAGGGAATGAGTCTGTGCAAAAGACTCGATTTGAGAACAAGAGAAAACCCAATGAAGAGTGATGATTAGAATGTGACAGGATCTGTAGAGGTGAAGAAAAGCTAAATTGCTCTTTTGTTTTGTTGTGTTTTTGGAAAAGTTTCTCTGTGCTGCTAGACTTAAAAGAAAACATAAGCAACTTTTACAGTAGAGAAAAAAATGAGGTTTAAAAAGCAGAGGATGCTCTGACTCAAGACAACATTCAGTAGTTCATGAGCTTCATCCTCAGCAGCCTTGGAACAGCATCCGACACAGGACCTTCCTACCTCCCCGGGCTTCTGCTCTCCTGGCCTGCTTGGGGTTTGTCTCGCTCTTTTCTCTCTCTGGACCTCCCCTGTGGCAGCCTCCAATCAGCCCCATGGGTTTAATTAGCACTTGTGTGCAGACAATTCCCAAAGCTGTCTCTAGAGGTGACCTCCCTCCTGGGTCACATTCTTCATATCTAATTCACCACTAGCTTCCCATCCTTATAAATATACTAGCTTCCCAGTATATAAAAACAGAATCCATAATCACCCTCATCCTCCTGTTCCATTCCAGCTAATGAGATGACTATCTCTCCCTAGCCATGTTGTTTTGGGCTGAATTCTCTATTCTCTCCCTCCACCTCATACAATCAGTTTTTCAGATCTGTTGATGTTCCCTGGCCTCTCTCTCCTCCTCTCCATTTGCGCTCAGCCAAGAAATGGTCCCTCTGTCCTCTCATCTAGACTACTGCAACAGTAGCAGTGTTCCAATTCATTTCACACAATGCCCAAAATCTCCAGGAAGCAAATTCATTCACTCAGCACAAATTTATTGAGTACCTACTCAAGTACCAGCCATTATTTTAGGCCAAGGTGAATCAGAAGTAATTAACACAACGTTTTCCTACTCTCTTAGAGCTTACATTTTAGGACAAAAGAAAAAAATCAAATGACCAAATAAGTAAATAAGTCTTCAGAAAATACGTGCTATAAAAAAACAATAGACTTGGATATTGCACTGGGGGTGTAATTGACAACTTGACATAGAGCAGTCAAGAAAGACTTCTCTGAAGAAACTACATCGATGTGAGAGAGAAACATCAACCAGTTGCCTCCCGTATGCATCCTGACCAGGGATTGAACCTGCAACCTAGGAATGTGCCCTGACCGGGAATGAAACTCGAAGCCTATCAGTGTACCGGACAATGTTCCAACCAGCTGAGTCACTCAGCCAGGGCACAATCACTGTTCTTCTTTATGCTCAGATGATTCCACCTGTGGCCAGTAGGCACCCTTTCAAGTTAGCTCTAGAGTCAGCAATTTCTACACGGAGCCTCAGGAAATGGTATTGGAAGAGCAATTTGGGAGGCAGGAATACTAACTGCTACAGGGACATCATGGCTTCTGGGGCTTGCCAGTGTCCAGAGCTAGGAAGTAAATTTTGTTATTTCTGTTTTGTTTTTAAAAGAAAAATATGTCATGAGCATATATCATATTTCCAGACTACATGGTTTTAACTTCTCTAACTTCATATGTGTGTCACTTTTATCCTGAAAATTTTGGTTCCTAATGACATTATTTATTTACTTTATCCTACGGTTTCAAAATATCAATATTAATACCAATAATATGATCACTAGGTGTAGTTTAAGATACTTTTGCAGGTCTTTTTGTCCTTAGGATGTATTTTACTAAGAATACATTTTCAAATTACATGTGTTTTAGAGTTACATGAAATAATCCTCTATGTCACTAAGAGACAAACCCACAAATTTGAAATATTATTGTTTCATTTTGCTTCATTTTGTTTCCAATTTTTATAGATTGGCTTATTTGTTGTTTTTATTTGTATCCAATTTTGTTTTAAAATTGGGTAAAAACATTTACATGGTTCCAAAGTCATACTATCAAACCAAGTACATTTAGAGAGAAGTCCAACATTCACCCTTATCCCCACCACCGTTAACACGCTCACTTCTTACCAGAAAAGCATTTAGCTTTTTATCCTTCCAATGTTTTATTAATATAATACATACTCATATTCCACACCCTTCTTAGATAAGAGGTAACATATTATAAACACTGTTCTGCCCTTGACTTTTTTCAGTTAATTCTACCTGTGGAAGGATGTAGAGATCATCTTCATTGCCTTTAACCACTTCGTAGTTCTCCATTGTATGAATGTACCATAGTTTATTTCAACTCATCTCTTTTTGTTAGACACTTGGGTTATTTTCTATTTTGCAGTTACAAATAGGGCTACTGTAAATTGCCTTATGCGTATGTCACTCAACACTTTTCCCAGTGAGTCTTTAGGAAAGATTTTTTGAAGTGGTTTGCCAGGCCAAAGCATAAATGTTTATGTAGTGTTGTCAGATGCGGACAAGTTCCCGCCCCAGGGCTGGGTTCCCATCAGCCAAGTGAGGAGTGCCTGTCTCTCCACAGCCCTGCCAGCAGAGTCCAACTGTTCCCCTCATAGACATTTGCCAGTTTGATAGGTGAGAGATGATGTTGTACTGTTTTGTTTTTCAGCTCTCTTATTATGAGCAAGGTTAAGTATCTTTTCATATCTTTAAATGCCATTTGAACTTTTCTTGTGAACTGTGTACATATTTCTCGTTGAGTTTTATAAGGTTTTGTTTTTCTCTCAATTTGTAGAAAATTTTTAGGTAGTAAAGATATTCGCCCTTTTTCTGTGAAAAAAAGTTGCAAATATTTCCCTGGATGTCACCTGTATTTTTATTTCACATTTAGCAGAATTTCAGCATGAAGAATATGAAAAAACATAGCCAAAGTTAACAAATTTTTCCCTTAATTTGGGACATTTTCACTTGCACGTTAGGAAGGATTCACCCACGTTTTCTGCTAGTATTTGTACAGTTTCATTTTTTACATTCAGATCTTTTACTCATTTGAAATTTCTACTGGTGTAAAATACGAAGATGAATTCATTTTTATCTTTTTCATATGGCTATCCAGTTGTTCCAACACTGCTTTTTTAAAAGTCCATATTTTCCACTAATTTCAGAGGCTGTTTTTATCATGGTCTGAATTTTCATGTGCAATTATGTTTATTTCTGGGTTTTCTATTTGGTTCCATTAGTTTGTCTGTTTATTCACTTGCCAATATAATTTTCTTCTAATTATAGAGACTTTGTAATATGTTTTAACATCTGGTCTAAGATCTAGCCCCTGCCTCATTGTTTTTCTTTTTTAAGGTTTTCCAAGCTATTTATGTGTAATTGCTTTTCCAGATGAAATATAATCAATTTGTTCAGCATCAAGAAAAAACCTGATATGTGTTATTATCAGAATAGCTATCATTACAATATTAAGTCTCTTTTTACCTAAAGTCATGATATGGCTTATTATTTGTTCATGTTTACTTTTTTGTCATTCAGGTATATTTTACAGTTTCTTTGTGTGTATTGTAGTCATTTCTTATTAGATTTATCCCTAGGTACTTTGTTATTTTTGGTGCAATTATAAAAGGGGTCTTTATATCTTCCAACCAGTTGTTTTTATATATGAAAACTACTGCTTTCTATATATTGATTTTATAACCTGGTATTTAGCTAAATTATGCCAAGTGTTTTGGTATTTTTCTCAATGATTTTTTTCTTAGTTTTCCAGATATAAAATAAAAATAATCTGAAATAGAGATAATTTTACCTCTACCTTTCTAATTTGTATGCTTCTCTCTAGTGGCACTGAATGATAAGTTTTAAAAAGGTTTTAAATAATGATGATGATATTGGCCATCTCTGTCTTACTCCTGACTTTGGCAGGTGTTTCCTCATTCAATAAGATGCTGGCTTTGGGGATGAGATACACATAATTATCTGATGCATTTTTAATTCCTAGTAAATCTGTCACTCTGTCTACATTGTGGCTGAGGAGAGACTTCAAGAATAGAGCAGAAATTACCAAGAATGGTTGCTTCTCAAACTTTAATATACACACCAATCCCCAGGGGATCCTGTTTAAGTGCAGACTTGGATTCCCCTGGGAGTGGAACGGGGGCTGAGAGCCTGCATCTACACAAGCACCCAGGGTAGACGAGGATGTTACTGCTCAGAGGAGACCACACTTGTAGTAGCAACAGTCTAAACTAAAGCACTTTCTAGCTTTGATTTCAAAAATACCCTTTAACATAATGCAAAGGAGAGGAAATAATCGTGAAAATGTTGGTTTTCAATTTTAAGAGCCAGACCCTTGAGAACTGGGGGTTTGTCTGCTTCTTTGTTTTATTTTGTTTGTCTTAGGAAATCTCCCAGTGTTGGCATTTTAACCCTCTGTGAACCAAGCCTGGTGGACTAGAGCAAGTTTTTTCCTCATAAGCCACAGAACAGTAAGATGCAGGATATGACAAAAGGTGGCTTCCTGCCACATAGGAAGAGGAAGAAAGTCCTTTCTGCAGCTGTGGGGAGGAGTCTGAAGAGACAGAGCTGAGACATGTAGTTTCTGCAGCCCCAGTTAGAAAACATGAGGGGGCCGAGAACAAGGGATAGAAAAGCTTAGAGCCTGTAGTTAGCAGTATTATAGTGCATGCTTCAACATTTGCTAAGGGAGTAGATTTTATGTTGTGTTCTTATCACAAAATAATAGTAATGATAATAATTAATAATAATAAGAAGAAGAAGAAGATGGCAGGGCACACCTTTGAGATGAAGCATGTATATTTATGGCAAAGATTACAGTAATTTTTTTAATTGAGAGGTGCTATCATAGAAAATATACACTGGGTTTGGAAAGGTTAGTATGAAAAAGAGTGTAGACCATCTCTGATAATTTTTAAATATTTATTACATGTTCAAATGTTAAATTTGGATATGTGTGGTTAAATAACAGATTTAAAGTATTTTTAAAAGATAGTGGGCGTGAAAGCTTCTAGGACTATATGTAACACGCGATAGCCACTCAAAATTTTCTGTTTCTTTCACAGTGTTGCAACTTTTGGTTAGTCAATTTACCTCTTTGAGCTTTGGCCTCCTCATCTCAAAAACTAAAATACCTTCCCAGTTGCCCTAAGAATCAAATGAAACATATTCCAAGGCACTCTGCAAATTGCAAAGCTTTATGTAAATCTTAGTTATTGATATGTTAAGGGACCTTTGGCATTTTTGGCTTCTCAGCATATA
Organism: Glossophaga mutica; assembly: GCA_039655065.1. Classification (NCBI taxonomy): domain Eukaryota; kingdom Metazoa; phylum Chordata; class Mammalia; order Chiroptera; family Phyllostomidae; genus Glossophaga; species Glossophaga mutica. Next base: position 46,645,277 of record CM077304.1, read on the forward strand.
AATTCCTATTCAATTTGGAGGTAATCCCACAACAGGTGGGGAGCAGGGCCCACACCTCACTAAGGAAGTCAACGAAGAGCACATATTTTCTGACTCCTGTCAGGTAGAGCCGACCCTTGCTGAGACTCCTACCTGGACTTCGAAACTTCATGGAGTAACGGAAGGCACAGGGTCAGGGAGGCATCACGGCAGCTGCTGGGGTTTGGAGCACAGCCTCTGGCTGGCACACAGGCAGGGCGGTGCTGCCAGCGGCAGCAGTAACCGCGTCCAGGGACATCACCCTAGACAGAGGCAGCCCGGGGGCAGGATCTTGGCTGTGCCTCATCCTACTTGGAACCTGCTCAAGTCCGGCTCCCCAGCCTTGCCTTGGAAGCTTTTGCACTTAAAATAGGCAGAGGCCACTTCTATTCTCACAATTTAAAAATCTTGATTAGTACACATACCATCACATAAAAGAGTCAATCCTTAAATTCAAGGAGTTGATATAGAGTCTGGATTTAATATTCAAATTGCCAGTGCTAGAATAATTTATACATATTTAATTTTTAATATATGTTGGTGAAAACAGATGTTTTTAGTATCAAGTTTAAAAAAAAATCAGCCACTTTCTTTTCCTCTTCCACAAACTCTACCCAACCCACTTAATCACACCTTTGGCTTTTACCAAATTGCTAATCGCCCCAAATCTCTTTCACTAATTTGCATTCCTTTTCTTACCCCCAAATGCATTTATCCAATCTCTACTAAATACGAATACTCAGATTTCCCCCCAAGTTATATTCAACTCTCTCTGTCATCCCAAACTGAATTTGCCCTTTGCTTTCATTTTATATTAACTAGATTGATGAATGGCAATCAATTTTCCAAGCCATAAATCTGAGAGTCATTCTAGATTTTTCTTTTCTTGCTTTCCTTATACAATCAAACTCCACTTCCTACTGATTCTACCTCACAAGCATCTCTACAATCCCTGTTCTGGTCCATATCATTTCTCTCAAGAGTTCCACCACAACCTCCTAAGAAATTTCTGCTCTAGTCCTGCCTCCTTTGACTCCACACTTCACACTAAATGCTCTCATTACAACGAAAATGAAAACCACACCCTAATTCAAAACTTTCCAACTTACAACATCACCTGCATCTTTCCCCTTGGTCCCCCATTTAGAGATTTTTGCCACGGTAACACACATGCTCTCTTTCAAATGCCCAGCGCCCCCAACTGACACTTTCTGGAGCCCGAGTGATTTTCCCGGTGAATTTCAGGGAATACACTGACATAGTCTTTTAGAGTCAGCCAAACTGTAGACATACTCCATTTGATGCTCATCTGAAGGGTAATTAAAATTTATTAAAGTACAGTTGGCATACAATATTATATTAGTTTCAGGTGTACAGCATAGTGATTCAACACTTGTATACCTCATGATATGACCACCGTGATCACCCTCATAAGTCTAGTAACCATCTGCCAACATGCAAAGTTATCACCATATTCTTGACTATATTCCCTGTGCTCTACACCACATCCCCGCGTGTGGGGTAATTTTTTTAGGGTCAGGCTCTGCCCCTTTGAGGAAGGGGTTCTGCAGTTTAGGCAGCAAATGTAACTTGGGAAGAAGTACTGATATGAGACATATGACTGTACATCTAAGCCAGGAACTTTCAACCAGTGTGCCACAGGAATTCTTAAAACATGCAATACCTGACTATTTAATCAGGAGCACTGACCTCTTTTCCCTTAGACTGTCAAATAAAAAAAAAACATGATAAAAATAGCCATCTGGTGTGAATGAATCAAAACTATACCTATTTTTCTGTCAGATTGGCAAAAAAATATATATTTTGGGGTGTGCAGCAGAATTTTAGTAATTATATGTGTCACGAGATGAAAAAGATTGAAAATCGCTGGTCTAAGCTATATCATTCAATCCAGTTCTTATCTGTAATAAAGCTGATTTCCTTTTTCCTTTTTTTTTTTTTTTTTTTTTCAGAACATGCCAAGCGCTCACATTTCCTTCCTTGCACATGCTATTCCCTCTGCTCCTTCTGCATTTGGAAAACTCTTCTCATACTTCAGGCCTCAACTAAAATGCTGCACTCAGACAGGCTGAAAGGCTCTTAATTCTGCTCTCACTGAAGGTTATCTGGGTATCCATATAGGAATCCTCATATTACATTGTAATTACTTGCTTGCATATTGGATTATAGCCTGCAAATTCCTCTAGGTTATGAAATATACCTTAAATCCACTTGAATTACTAGAACTTAGCACCAAATGACATAGGCCATCAGTAAATAATTATTCAATAAATAGGTGAATAAGTAAGCTCACCATATACTCTCATACCTCAAAAAAGAGTTTGAAATAAAAAAATGTTGGCAGTGCACTTACATGAGCACTAAAACTGAGCTAAGAAGAAGTGCCACAGCCCTTTTTATAACATGTGCCAACTTTAGTGAAAGGAGAATTATTACTTCTTAGATGTGTCTCAACAGCATACTCTAAAAATAAAATCAGCTCTATTTATAACCCCTATTCTATAAACTTCCCATGTAAGAAATCACATATCAAATACCTAAAAAAGGAATGCAGTTCTTCTAGGTAAAAATCACTCTTACAGAAAACTGTACACAATTGATTTTCAAGCACACATTACTTGCCGCTTATGGACTACAAAAATGCTGATCACACTGCTTTGTAAGACGCGTTTGCAGGGAACTGTGTTTTGGACAGAGCGTGGCAGCACTGTAATTCCACAGGATAGCACTATGGAAGGAGAACATAGGTATCTGTTAACATGGAATGCGGGCCCTCTCAGAATCATTACAAAATAAGCACTGAGCTATTTTAGAGCAAACAAATACTGAAACATACTTATACATCATCCCCTTGCAAACTTACTGAGGATGAGCTTTACATACCACAGGAATGTAACTAAGTAAAGAAGACAAGAAAAAATAGTGTCAGAAAAACAAGATGAAACACTCAGTGCGATTAGAACACAAAACGTGCCAGTAGGCTCTACACACTTTTGGAGGTTGCATACAGATTTGGCTTCCAACAGAGCTTGGCAAATTCCTATCAACTTGCACGTTGTACAGAAGCATGAGCACATTAGTTAGTGTCTTGGCTTACCACTTAATGCATCTAAGCACAGTGATTATTCACAGCAATGGAACAGAATGTAAAAAAAAAGGTCATCAAGTCATAAATAATCATATATAACCCTAACATTTTCTTCTCACAAAATGTTAAAGTATCTGTAGCTTGGATAGCCAAGTCTAAAGCCAGCCTGCATTTCAAGCACCATTTTGGTCTGGGAGGCCCAGACTTAGAATTTAACAAGCTTGCAAAAAGTAAAATGTAACCACAGGTGGCAACCCCTTGTTTCATGCTGCGCTTCACCTGGTCTAAGCATGAACGCCGACAGACTCAGGTGAAAACAATGAGGTAGAAACAATCACTTCCCATGCAATCTAAAATAGTCAGGGTAGTTGAGATATAGGAACAATAACTAACCTAATCTGTGATACTAGTTTCTAAAACAAGAATGGAGAAGTTTTTCCACATTGATCTCATATTCTTCTTCTTAGATACAACATATTCTTCTTCTTAGATCCTTAAATATGAGGAGAAATATTCTCTGTCGAAAAATGTACCTGTCTTCTTAGAGTGAGTGCTTCCAGGAGGAGCGCTCCCATCCCCCAACAATTCCACATTAGGAAGGTTCCATCGAACACACCTCTCCTCACGGCCCTGAGGTTCACAGAAGCAATCCAAAGCAATCGGAGAGTATGTGGAATAAATGATAGTTGAAAGCATATAAAAAGGTGCCATATATCCAATCTAGCACTGAGTCCCTTGACACAGAATATGTAACTGTAAAGGCAAATTGCATTCATCTTGCCAAGATAAAATCAGAACCAAAGAAGGAAATTCCTGATGTATAAGTCAGGGAGCTTGTCCATACTCCCCTGAGGCTAACTAGGAAAAGGCATCCAATCTACTCCCTGGCAAAAGGTTTTTCTCTGATAGCTAGAGATAAAAGTTCAAAATACAATACATGAGAATATCAGCAAATGAATATTCTGAAATCCAAGTCTGTTTGGGGCATGTAATACAAAGAAAAACAAACAGAAAACCCAATGCATAAGGAATTTTACCTTTAGAACAGTTACCAGCTATGTCCTAGAAGAGTCTGCTGTGAAGGGACTCACTCTGCTGTTGGGCCATGTAAAGGGAGTCTAATCAGGTCAAAAGGACAGAGTCGGGTATGCAGATCCTGGTGGCTTTCCTTGCTGAGATTCACTGGCTCAGAGCCCAGTGGCTGCCTTCCTCTGCAGCCCTTGCTCCTGGCTCCCAAGCCATTCCAAAGAAAAGTTACACTGTTTTGCTCACACTCAGACCTGGAATGCTAAAAGGCTGGCCGTTGTTGAGGCAAATGGTCCAGATGCCAACATCAAAAAGGACTGAATCCATTGTTGGGGCAAATCGTCAAAAATTTTAATATAATAAAAATAAAAGCCTATGAATTTTTAAACATTTTGATTTAGAATATTTAAAATACTATCTGTATTCATCTAAATTAGGTAGTAGAACTGTCATCTGTAGCTAGATTTAGATAAAATGATATGAAGAACAATGAGTATGACATACTTGATATTTTTCCTTACTGTAAAAAAATATGATGCCTCATCTTTGAAATATTCAAAAGTGATTAAATATAAAGATATGATTTAAACAGTATTGTTTAATACTGTTTAACAATATCATTGTTTCACTCATTTTTTTTTTATTCATTATGTTAATAGTTTATTTTCATTCTAAATGTATTTTAATGTTCTTCCCAATCAAGAAATCCTGTAATTCAGTGGATGTTAGGGGCACTGGCAATCTACCAGGTGATCTGCAAGTAGTTTCACAGTTTAATTATTATGCTCATTTAACAAGAGCCTGCCACTTCCCCAGACCTTGCTAGTTTTCTTGACTTGCTGGAGAAAGAAACAAATGATATATTATTGGCTATATTTAAATTTTAAATAAATAGTTTATTATTTTAAAAAGTTAAACTAAAGGATTAATAAAAACATGGTATTTTTTCATAACCTCTGAATAGGAATGGGCTTTAACTATACACAGAATCCAGAAGCCATGTACATTTGCTCTTCTGCTCATTTGTTTATTTTTTTAGACTCAATTGGTGATACATATGTATTTATTGACATTTTATGGTTCATATTTTTTATCTTCTTCTTAAAGAAAACCCTTTAATATTTCATATAATACCGATTTGGTGGTAGATACAGAGAACATTTTGATGGTTGCCAGACAGAAGGGAGTTTGGGGAAATGCACAAAAATAGGTGAAGGGATTAAGTACAAATTGGTAGTTACAGAATAGTCATGGGGATGTAAAATACAGCTTAAGAAATAGAGTAGCCAAAGAACATATATGAGGTCTGTCCAGAAAGTTTCCAGCATGTAATATGAAAAAGAGGCATTTATTAAAGAGGATAGAAGATACAACACTGTACATAGGACAATGACACCTCAGTCTCTTTCAAAGTAGGCACCTTGAGACCTCACATAGTTCTCCCAGTCACCATCAGCTGCCCCATTGTATTTTCCTGAGTCTCACTGACAGCCTAAAATCTCTTCTCTTTCAAAGGTGATTTTAGTTTTGGGAAAAGCCAGAAATCTCAGGGTGTCAAATCTAGGATGTGGTGGGGCTGAGTCACCTGGATGATTTGATGTTTAGCAAAAAACTCTGCATGTGATGTGATGCATGAGCAGACACTTTGTCATGATGAAGCTGCCAGTCACTAGTTGTCCATAGCTGCGTCCTTCTGAATCATCCAGATAATTTCTGAGGTGGAACATTCAAGTTTAACACCAAATATGATGCAGATTTCTTGCTGTACTCACTCAGTCATTTTGAGTGGGCCACACAGCACACATGCTCACTCAACAGTGTCTACCACCCCAATTGACTAGTACAGTGAAGTCATCAGTGTTCACATATGTGCATTCCAGTCCACTCTCCTTGGCTGCCAGACTACAATGATGTCATGCAAATCATTCTTGTTATATTAATGGTTTTGAAAACAGTGTTGCAGAAATGGTAGATAGTGCCAAACAAGAGAACAGAGATAATGCAAGGGAAAAAAATTAATAATACTAATTAGAATAAAATGGGAGAAAACCTAGAATCTTCAAAATGAGAGAATTCACTGAGTATTAATGAGTATGAAAGAAAAACACTATTACTAGGCACACCCCAGCGAAACTGTAAAATTTCAAGTAGAAAGAGAAAATGCAAAAATATCCCAGAATGATTAGAAGATGAAAACAAACAAGCAAGTAATTTACAAAGGAAATAACATTTAGCATCTCAATAGCAACATTTCAGTTCTTGCAGAACTTCAAGAGAAAATGATTTTGACTCTAGAATTCTATATTCAAATTAACTATTAGTCAAGGGTCAGGGAAAATGATGACATTTTTAGGCTTATAGTAATGGCTAATATTTATCGAACTCTTATTATGAACCAGGTACAGCTCCAAACACTTTACAATTATTAACCTATTTAATCCTCAGAAAAGCCGATTTATTTAGTGCTAGTATTATCCCTGGTGGTACAGATGAGAAAACAGGCATTAAGAAGTTGCAAAACTTTCCAGAGATCATGCCACTCATAGGAGGCAGAGCTGGGCTTTGACCCCAGGAAGCTTGGCTACAGAGTACGACTCTTACTTATTACACAGTAGTGCCACTCTGTTGTTTCGGTTCTCAGAGAACATGTATCCCATGTAGCCTTCCTGAAAAAAAAAATTACTTGACGATATACAACAGTAAAATGAAACAGAAACTCAAGTAACAACAGCCCTGACCTGGGGATCCCGAGGTTTCAGGATGACAGTTCAGCAAATTGCATAATTAAAGTCCAGAAGTTCTTACTCGTCCAATAAGGACGTGTATTTCTCCTGACAAGGAAAAAGAAAGGCAATTAGAAATAATAATTTTGAGCCAGTTTTTGGAGTGAAAGAAAAGAGAAGCCTTGGAACCTTCTCATTCTAAAAGGACAGGTTTAACACATGAACATCTCTATTCAATCACATACTTGCTTCTCCAACATGATTTCCATACTCCATGTTGTAAATACAGTTTATTGGCTTTTCATTTTTAGAATTAAATATAGAAAAAATGGAAAATAAGTGTATTATCTATAGAACAGAAAGAAAATAATGGAAGCTGTGTTGACATACAAATAATGGAATAGTGCCCTGGCTGGTGTAGCTCAGTGGACTGAGCGCGGGCCTGTGAACCGAAGGATCGCGGTTCGATTCCCAGTCAGGGCACATGCCTGGGTTGCCAGGCCAGTTCCCGGCAGGGGACATACAAGAGGCAACCGCACATTGATGTTTCTCTCCCTCTCTCCTTCCCTTCCCCTCTAAAGATAAATAAATAAAATCTAAAAGGAAAATAAAAAGTACTTAAATAAAAATCTTAAAAAAAAAAAAACAAATAATGGAATAGTTAAAATAAGACAAAAGGAAGAAGGAGCAGGAGAGGGATATGTGGGGAAAGCAGAATTGTGCTTATTTCTGCATTTCGTAGAGCAGGAGTTATAAAATAAAAATATAAAATATCTCAAATTTCTAAAGGTAAACCCAACAATGAGTAAAAAAAACTAAGACTTGGAGGTGAAGAGTGAAAGAGGAGGGTGATGAATAATAAGTGCACTAAATTTTTTACCTTTCACAACATAAAGATACATGCTGCTCAAATTTTACAAAGGAAGAAACAAGTATAATTAGAGCTTACAATGATGTCTACTAGATTTAAATCATAAATGGCTAAACAGATCTACCAATCAAAGAGTGAGCCTGTTTTATGGTTGTTTGTTTTAACCAAGTGCATGTAGTACTTTTGGGTGAAAGAATGGATGGATGGGGGAATGTATGGAAGCAAATAAAGAGCTGTACTACCTTCTGGAGAAAGAACTATTTTAGCAAAAAGCTGGAGAAAGAGTGAGAGTTATATAAATGGGAGAAAGAGGGAAAAGCACGTATTTCATGCAGATGGTCCAGCTCGGAAGGAAGTTCATTGGCTGGAAACTGGCGTAGAAAGCGAAAATTGAAACGAGGTTGGTGGGACAGACAAGAGTCAGGGCTTGTGAGCCATGGTAAGGAGTTTACGAGGGAGAAGCTACTGAAGCATTCTGAAAAGGAGAGCGTGGTAGCTATAGAAATGTGCCACTCAAATGTTCCTTCAAAAGAGGATCGGCTTCAAGGTCTGTCGTTAGCTAACAGCTTCCAGCTGGCCCACCTTCTGGATGCACAATAGCCTTCACGCTGAGCTCCCAGCCCATGACTGAGCACACAGTAGTGGAAATATCAGAGCCAGGCTACTACTGCCTAACATGGGACCCCCTGACAGGAGATCTAGGCTCTCCAACATCTTATGAGACTGACTAAGATTTCTCAAAGTTGCACTGCAGTCTGAGCCTCTTTCTACCCAATCATCCTTCCTTCCCTCTCTCTTCTCCTCCCCACCATGGTCTGAGGCTCCCCAACCCCTCCTTCTACACACACATGCATACTCCTCTCTCTCTCTTTATCTTTCACAGGTATTCACCCCCCAAAATCTCTTACAATTCTGGTTGTCTTGGCATTTGCTCCCTAGAAGACTTGAACTAACCCAGGGAATGCCATGAAGTCTTATTTTACAACAGAATGTAGAATAAGGGTGGCGAGATTCAATATAAAGGAGAAATTAGGAGGCTTTTTCAAGAAATCAGGGTGAGATCTTATTGAGGCAAGGACAAAGACAGAATAGAAAAGTAGATGTGTTAAATTGATTTTTTATATCATTTACCTAAGAATAGATGGGTTTTGATGATACATTAGCAGTGAGAAAAAAGGAAGAATTCGAAAATGATTCCAAGTTTCTGGCTGGGTGTTGGTACCATTGTTTCTGACATAAGAAACAATTGGTTGTTCCGCACCGCAGCTTCAATCATGGGACACCTATGTAGTTGATGTCATGACTAGATCCCAAAAGCTCATTTTCCTTTCCTTGAGTTGAGGTGCTTCACAGAATATTTCAGGGGAAAAGGGGAATGGTTTAGAACAAGAAGTATAAAGGACACATGGACAAAAACTAGAGGGGTGGAAATGGGAGGGAGGTGGGGAGGGCTGGGGTGGTGGGCTGCGGGGGAGTAAAAGACAGAAAACTGTACAAGATCAACAATTTTAAAAAAAATACTGATTAAAATAAATAAATAAATAAAAGTTAAAAAAAAAAAAAGCCAGACTGCCAAAGAAGCCCAGTTTGAACTGGGAAATCTCATGGAGCTTCATGGTGAAGGTAGCAGTTCTGGAAAAGCTACTTGGGATCTGAAGTTGAATGAGCTGATGGATATGAGCCCCCAGTCCAAGAATCTATTTAAAATCCAGACATTTAATGGTGACAAATAAAAAAAATCCTATTCAGGATAAAAAAAAAAAGAATACAATGGAATAATTAAGATAAGTTGAAGAGGAGGTTCCTCAGACTTGCCCCGCGGGACTCCTAATGGTCTTTATAAGGAAAAGAAATGGGGAGCCCTCACAAGGACCACCATGGCATCAACAGTCACAATCTGTAACCATTGTCCATGTCTTCTCCTCTCAGGCCTCCTGTTTCAACCCGACAGGACACAAACTTTAATAAAACTATACATGGAGGCCCTATAACTTTTCTGAATCAAGGGAAGTAATCAGTAGAAGATGGCTTTCAGAACATGCCTATCAGTGCAAATCTACCATAATGATGCTTGGTGCATGAAATGACCCTACTATCTTCCAGATGACCTCTTAGACTAAATCTGGACTTGCTATCTCATGAATTTCCATATTTGAGATTCCTGGTTGGCATCCATTTGGTTTTTTTATAGCCTCTGCTCCAATCATCCCAGACAACATACTGGATAAAGATGATAACTGGGAATATTTCTGATAAGGGGGACTGGTAAGCTCCAATACATAGTATCCAGTCCACTGGATAATATACCCAAAGGGGAAGCATAGGAACTTGTATCTCCTTCAGAATGTCTCTGAGCAAGTCAAATCCTTTTCAAGCAAGGTTGATGAGAACATCCAGATGTTTAGAATTCATAGTCACTCTCTCATTGCCCAAGAGCTCACATGTTGGAATCCATCAGAAAAGTTTTTAAAAAATGTCAATGGTATTGTAAAATGTCCTCAATATAAATCTAAATAAAAAACACTAGGATACAAAACTCCACACAACACTAATCATATACCTAAAACACAGGCATACATATATATATGTATGCATATATAATATATCCCCCCAAAATATATGGTATATGTACATGTATATTATCTTAGCAGTGGTTATCTCAGGATAGCAGAATTACAGATAAATTTTACTTTCTTCTTTGTAGTTTTATATGTCTTACAAATTTTAATTAACAAGTTTATATCCAGAAAGTTTAATTTTAAAAATTAAGAGAAATTAAATGTAAAATAAAATTAAAATGTAATTAAAAGTTGAAAATCCTACAAGTCAAGAATTTTAAATAGAGTTAAAAGTAAATACTGGGTTAAAACATGAAGGAATTAAGCAAAATAAAAAACAAAATACGTAGACGAAGACAACAGTACGGTGATTACCAGAGGGAAAGGGGAGTGGGGAAGTAGAAAGTACAGGGGCAATAAATAGTGATGGAAGGAGACTTGACTTAGGGCGGTGAACACACAGTACTATATACACACAATATAATACATCACCTATGTTATAGAATTGTGCACCTGAGACTTATATAGTTTTATTAATATGACCCCAATAAATTCAATAAAAAAGAAAAATAAATAAAATATAAGCTATGCTAGAAACTTGCATATAATAAACTTGTATATAAGATAAGCATGTGCACAGTTATAAATTTAAAACACTGAAGTGATAAAAAGCCAAAAAAGAGAAATAAAAGTCAGAAAATAATAAAACATCATAGGAGTGTGAAATAGACTTTAAAATCTTTAAAGTCTAGAAATGAGTATTTATGGTAAAGTCAGGCAAGTGAAAACAGGAAAAGAAAAGATTAAATAGGTAGAAGGTAAATGAAGAAGAAATAGAAAACCTTGAATAGCAAGCCTTGTGGCAGTAAGAAATTGTTACATAAAGCCCGGATGCTAAGCTAGTCAACAGAGTATGTCTTTAATAAGACAAGTAAAGATAAAAAGAAAAGAAATGAGTCACACAGTAAAGAAACCCAACTGCAGGCCAGTAAGAGGTGCCTGTCCTCAGTAAGTCGTCTGGTTAAGGAAGCCCTCCCGAGAAATCCCCCCACTTGTTGGGCCCTTTATGGGCTCTAAACTTCCTTCTCTCCTGTTTGGCCCACAGCTGTGCTTTCATGACCTCCATGCAAGAGGGCCTGACTGAAGGCACTCTCCACCTTTCAGAAGCTTCAGCACCTGTGACCATTCAGTCCCAGGAAAGTGCTGGCCTCTTGCATGCCAGAGGAAAGCAATACGCCTCTCCAGAATGACCATTTACAACTTTATTTATTTGTTTACCACATGGAGCCTACTATCTCTTTGCGGTCTTCTCTGACCACCCAAATTAAAGGGACCCTATACTACTGGGTCTCTTGTATTATTCTATTCTTGTCCTTTATAGACTTTTCAGTTTTTAATAATTTATATGTACTTAATTTCTTAGTGTCTATTTCTCTTAGTAGAGTATAAGCCGCACAAGAACAGAGATCACACTGTTTAGTTTACCACTAGAGAACACAGTAGGGGCACTTAGCAGGCCCTCAACAAGTATTTATTGGATGGGTGGGTGGATGGATGGGTGGATGGATGGGTGGATGGATGGGTGGATGGATGGGTATATAGATGTACAGTGAATATGTGACTACACCAAGCCCTGTGCTATTTGTATTGTATTATTTATCCTTGTAGTCTAGTGCCTCTGATAGTGCTTGGTGTACACTGAAGCCCTATCAATTTTTGGCTATATCCTAGGCACTGGGGTTACAAAAATGACCAGAGCACTGTTCCCAACTTTCAAAAGTTAAATTTCATGGAGAGAAACACATCAGTTAATAATTAGAACAATGTAAGATACACGGTATGTTAGAATACAAACCCGGCACTGTGGAAGGACGGAGGAGGATGTGCTTATGGAGTTCAAAGAAGCCTCCTGAAAGAGACTGTACTTGAGCTGAGTCTCAATGTATGCCAAGAAATTTGCTGAATAAAGAATAGAGGAAAAACATTCCAGAAAATGATATGTAAAGATAAAGAGAGGGTCATTTGGAGGATTCTGAGTCACCCAACATGGCTACAGAACAAGGGGCAGCAGAGTGACAACAGATGAGGCTGGAACAAGGACAAAGGCCAGACTGTATTAAAAGTTTTAGCTTTGTCATAAGTGATGACAAGGATTGGGATGACAAGCATGAGAATGACATGATCACATTTACATTTTAGAAAGGTCACTCCAGCCGAAGCATAGCTAATAAGTTGGAAGGGCAAAGAGGTATGGACACCAGTTAGAATTCTTGTGAGAAATGATGAGGGCTTGAATGTGGCAATGGCAGTAAAAAGAAACAAGGGATAAATTCAGAGGGTGTTCAAAAAGTAAAATAGGCAGAAAGAGATAATTACCAATGGGATGTTGAGACTGATGGGGGTGGGGCATGTCTTGAATGATTCATAGGTTTCTGAACTGAACATGGAAGAACTATGATGCCATTAACCAAGAACTGGAATGGGAAAGAAGAAAACATTAGGGGATATGTTTTCTGTTACGTTCCCCAAATAACTGAAAAGGTAAGTCTGTCACACATGGCAGCAGTCAGAGTTGAAGATGAGATTGGCAAAGATCAGTTCATGGAAGACAGTTACAGATGCAAGCAGAGAATTGCCCAGGGAAACAGGGAAGGGTGAAGAAATGGTACCGAGTGTGGACCCTGTGGAATATGTACAATTCATTGCAATACCAAATTGTAGCTCATTTGGTGTAGATTTCTTCCATTGACTTAATTTTAATAACTTAATTACTTACTCTGTTAGAGAATTCCATAATTTAATTTTAGTAATGTGTGTGTAGTATCCATTCCTATTTACAATAACTCAAGGCTAATATTTTAATCTTTTAAAATGTTTTAATTATTTGTATAAAACCTAACATACTGCACAAATCATGGTCACTTTATATCTTTTGTTTAATTAAAAAATAAACATGTAGACACAGATGAACCTTGAAATGATTTCCTCTTGCCTCTTCCTTCCTCTGTTTGTCTACTGTTGTTTTTATTGCTCAAATATTACAACTGTGCCCGCTTTTCAGAGAGAGAAAGTTGCCTGGCAAATTGCCATTTCAAAGGTCTTAAAGAGCTGCTGGAACAAAAATCCACAGAACAGAGCCAGTTAATTGCTATTAGCATATTCATAAACTGAGACATAAGGTCAAACTCCTTATTTTCATTCCAAAAAGTCACCTACTTATGTCGTTGATGATGCTTTTTGTTCTACAGCCAATAGATTAATGCTTATGTGATTTGAATAAATTCTCAGAGGCACCTATGCTTTAAAAAATAAAGATATCCAGAAGAAAGATTTTTTAGTAAAGATACTTGTTATAAGTTAAAATACTGCAGAATTATAGGCAGCTCTGTAGGCCATTTCAGAGCAACCTGATGTCCTTTAACAACCATGTAATCTCACAAGGAAAACGTCCTCCTCCCCGTTCACTGATGTTTGTAATCAAAATTGTGACAGCATCATGCAGAAGTAATTTCCTAGCTAATATAATGGAATTAAAATATTCAAATCATCATTGTCCCTTGCACTGAAAGTTTTTGAAGAAGCACGGAGATTGGATGAATTTCTTTAGCATGATATTCAAGAGTCACAAAACACCTGGATGTTAGTGTGGAGAAAAATGTATGAGAAAATCCATGAAACATTTAAAAACTCTCTTGGACATTGAAAATTAATATGATATGTACACAAAAATCAGAAGGCAGGGGTATTTTGCATATACGACATGGCACCTCCAAAGGTGGCCTAAAATTTAGATAAAGAAGTAGCCACTTAAAAGATTTGAGAGTCACCCTGGCCGGGTGGCTCAGTTGGTGGGAGCATTGTCCCTTACACCAAAAGGCTGCATGTTGGATTGCCTGTCAGGGCGCATACTGAAGTTGCAGGTTCGATCCCTGTTTGGGGTATGCATGGGAGGCAAGTGATCAATGTTTCTCTCTTTTAAAAAAATCAATAAATTTAAAAAAAAATTTTGAGAGTCAATCGTATCTGCCTGATTGGAGAAAAGGATTATGAGAAGGAGACAGCCATTATACTGATTTGTTTCTTAAATTCTGCTCCCTCCCACCTAAGATAAGTCAGCAGTGTTGGTTGGAAGGAAGTCATTTTCTACCCCACCCTCAATCTGCCAATAAAGCCTAGACCCTGAAAAGATCCTTTGGCCTTCATAAATATAAATTCTTCCTCCCCTGCCCTTTTATGTTATTAGCTTCAATAAACAATTTTCCCCCTGGTAAAATATCAAAACACAGTTTTTAAAATGGTTTTTACTTCCAGACTCGTTCCCCAATCATACCAAGTGTATTCGTCTCTGCACTTTGCAAATATGTTTTCCTTTGTCTCTATTTTCCTGCCTCCAGTAGCTTACCCCTTCCCAACACTCTCATCATCGAGGGCCCGCTCTATGCTCCTCCCCTCTGCGCAGCCTTCCCTGACCTCCTTTCCCACACCCACCTCCAATCAATTGCTTTCTTGTAGGTGATTGCCTCCTCAGAACGGGGCTGAAGATTAAGTGCATCATTCTATATAAAGTGCTTAGAACATTGCCTGAATATAAGGCGTCTTTTATGAGTGTTGGCTGTATCGCCAGCACCGTGCGTGTTTCTGAGGCACCTCCTGCAGACCTTCACTGTAGCAAGACTTTTGTCCTATCGCTTAGCTGTTCTCCTCACTTCTTTACTCAAAATCCACTGTCGGTGAGTCCTTCCAGCCCCCCACCTAAAAAATAGAAACCACCCCCTTTAAAACTCCTTTTCTAATTTTTAAGTTCTTATTTCTTCCCACTACACACCATACATTCACTTCATTATTTTACTTGTTATCTTGTTTATTAAATACCTCCCTCATCCGAATATAAGCTCCAAGAGAGCAGTAAATAGTTTTTCAATAAATGAGTGAGTTTGCACATGGTTTTACCCTATCCCCAGAGAACCTAACATACCATCTGGCACTCCGTATATCAGGTGAATAACAGAAAGATCTGGAACCCTGAGACCATTCCAGAGAATGGTACGTTTGAATGGAAGGCGCCAGTGAGAAACACACAGCCAGTTACAACATGAAGGCTCTGAGTGTCAGGAGAGGAGGAAAATTCTCACCACGGACATGACAACTTCGCATCTTTTTCTTGGCAGTGTTTACTAGGGAAGGCTCTGTGTTCCAGGCACACTGTTTTTAATAATCCATTATTAAATATAAAGACTGCTGATGCATAGTATTTGGCAAAGAAAGATAAAGCTGACATATTAGGTTGTCCAAAATTTTATTTTTCCCCCATAAGATGGCTCTAGTAGTGCTTAGTTGTCTTTAACTTCATTTGAAACAATTTTTTAGATTGTGTTGTGACAGCTGTCATATCAGCATGCATTTAAGAAAACTGATCAAAATTGGTGAATTTTTGCATAGCCATTTCAATATGGAAGATGGAAGAAAATAAGTAATGTTTTCAGCATATTGTCCTTTATCATTTCAATAAAGGTAAAAACACAACTGAAGTGCAGAAAAAGATTTGTGCAGCATATGGAGAAGGTGCTGTGACTGATGGAACAGGTCAAAAGTGGTTGCAAAGTTTCATGTGGAAGATTTCTCACTAATGATGTTCTACAGTGGGGTAGACCAGGTGAAGTTGATAGCGATCAAATCAAGACATTGACTGAGAACAATCAGCATTATATCACACAGGAGATAGCCCACATGCTCAAAATATCCAAATCAATAAATTTACTGGTGAAAATAAAGAATGTGTCTTTTATTTTATGGAAAAAAATAAGCGAACTTTTTGGCCAACCCAATGTATATAGTGTTTATTTCAAAACATATATTTAAGGTTAGATGAAAACCTTTATATTACAACATTACATGATGCGTACAGTTTTTTTTTTTAATTATGATTTTTCTCATTATACCAAATAGTGTTTCTGTATTGGAATTATCTCCAAGATCATAATGTAAAATATTGTGAAAATGCCACAGGTAGGTAGTGTAGGGTAGATTTTAAACAGGGAGTCATTTTTGCATGCCCATGTAATGTAACATTTTCTTATTGATTATAATCAAAAGATTTCAAGGAATTTGGGAAATTGTAAAAACTAGCTGCTGAGCAGGAGTACTATGGAGCGAAGCAGGGTTTGCAAGCTGGAATAAAGAAAGCCTACTTAGAACCTGGAGCTCAGAATCCCAGCCTGCTCACAGGCAGCCTGCCATGCCCTGTTCGCACAGGACACATTCCAGGCCAGGAATGTTAAGTCCTCAATAATTCTATCCAGAATGACACAGAAACTGATAAAAATAACCCAGCAGCTATGGCAGACCAAATGTCCTATCACACAGACCAGAAAGAAGTTTTGAGTCTCATCCCATTTAGTGACTGTGTGACCTCAAATAAGAAACCTACCCCGCCGAGCTTCCATTGTCTCATCTCAAATCAATAACACATCAGTGCTGCCTTACACAATCGCTGTGAGGATCGAATAAAATAAGACATTTGTAAACTCTGAAATGCTACATAAATGTATCAGTTTTGTGTTTTGGAGGTCTTTGGTAACTAATCCTTGCCTCAACAAATGCTCTCTTTGTCCTCAAGCTTGCTTTTGTCTTATCTTACGTTGGCTCAAGATTTAATTTCTTATCCATGGAAGTTATTTCCTTAGACCTAGCTTCTGCCCAGCTCTTCTTTCCTGAACTACTAGAACTTAATTACTTTTCTGACTTCTATTTGACTTAGCATTTAATTTGAGGCCTATGTTGAACCTGCCACCCTAAGAATTGTGAGTGTAAGCTAAGGGTACACTCCCTGCCTGCTATAATTCATCTCAGTAATATGCACTGTTGGAGGGTGGAAGACAAGTTAGCGTGAATTTCACTTCTTTTTCAGAGAACCAATTTCTTATCTTTAAGACTTGCTTGAAAGAACTTCTAATTTTTCCTCATGAACTAATGTAGAAACTATTATTCTTTCTGTTCGTCTCTCACTTCAGCCCTGGGCCTAATGCATTTACAAACTTAAACTAGAAGGTATTTTTGTTTGCAAAGCACTCTGGTGGAAAACCAGAGCTGATGGCTAATGGTAGCAGTAACAAGTCTATGCAGTAGTTTCTTCTTTATAAAATAATATGCAATAGATAGAGCACTTATTATTTGTCAAGGTCTTTACATGTATTACCTCATTTGCCCTTCACAGCTTAACCCCACCTTACAGATGAGGAAACTGAGGCACAGAGAGTTTAAGTAGTTTATACAAGGTCAAACAGATAGTAAGTGACAGAACCAGGACTCAGACTCCAGAGTCAGGCTACAGAGTCTATTGCACAGGTGGCAAATACAAGGCCCATGGGCTGAACCTGGCCCTCCACCTTGTTTTATTGGACCCCGCACCTTGTTTCTACCCGGCGGCAGTGGCAAGCTCTTGCTTAACTGTTAAGGAGCAGTCACATTTATACAGTCCTAAAATCATATTCAGCCCTTCGAAGGCAACCGCAAGGCTGATGTGGCCCCCAGTGAAAATGAGTTTGACACACCTGGTCTATTACTTTAACTCTATTATACTGCTAATAATTATAATATTAATAGAAACTATATTATCTATCATTGCATACCAAATTACACCAAAACTTAGGAGCTTAAAACAGCATCACAGGTGTCTATAGGGAAGGTGTCCATGTACAGTTTGGCTGGGTCCTCTGTTTCAGGGTCTTACACAAGGTGCAATCAAGGTGTCACCTGGGGCAGCAGTCCTTTCAGGGCTCGACTGGAAAAGGATCCACTTCCAAGCTCATTCACCTGGTTGTTGATAGGATTTAGATTCTTGCAGCTTTTGGGCAGAAACTACTCTAATTCTGTGCCAACATGGCAGTTCGAAAACCAGGAAGGGCAATAGAAAATCCAGCAAATGGAAGTCACAACCTATTTTAATGTACTCACAGAAGTGACATCTATCATTTGTGCCATATCCTACTCATTAGTAGCAAGTCATTACATCCAGCCACACTCAAGGAGGTAGAGATCCATGGGAATCACATCAGAAGCTGTTTACCCTCATAATAATCAACAGTAACTAACGTTTACTAAGGGCTTACTATGTGCCAGGTAATAACCTAAATATTTTACACATACTAATTCATCCAATTCACATGACAAACCCCGATCAACAGATGAGTTAGTAACAGGCTGTGCCATGATTACACTTAGGGGTGGAAATGAAGAAGAATGCCACCTTCCTGCATTCCAACAGACATGGTGTGGTGTTAAAATGCTGCAAAACTGTTGTCACAAACTGACTCTCCCACAACCACAATTCCCTTCTAGAATCTTTTGTCTTGTTCACAGAATGGGCCTTCTCTAGCTGATGGCAAACAGTCCTTTCTCAAAGTAACTCCCCTCTAGCCCTACTAGTCCTGGAGGTAAAGAAGAATCACCCTAAATAAATAAATAACATTTTAAAAAATCACTATTTCTCATTCACATAATTTATAAAAATAAACATCTTTACATGGATAGTTTAGTTTTAAAAACAGAATTAATAAGAAACATCTTGGCCCCCTTTCCCCAGCTGCCGCTAAGATGCTCAGTCTTTCTGAGGAAGCTAAGGCCGTGGTTGGGTGAGGCCCTCACTTCCTCCCATGAGTGGCACCACTCCCAGCAGCACTCACCATTGGGACCCTTATCTGCAATGTAGGGGCTGGAGGTCCTGCCCCCTCAATTGCTCCTGCCCGAGCTGAGGAAAAGGAAGTGGAAGCAAAGAAAAACAAATCTGAGGCGTCTGATGACATGGGCTTTGGTCTTTTTTGACTAAACCTCTTTTGTAACATAGTCAATAAAAAGGTGAACTCTTTAAAAAAAAGAATCATCTTGGGTTTTTCATATGAAAAGCTACCAAGGACTCAAGATATCCAAATGAATTACAGTTTTAATTTAATTCCATATTTATCTTATTTCTGTTCCAAAAGTTGAGAGGTGCTGGCTCCCAGTTGGCCAACCTTAAAGAAAGCTAAGGGAGAAGAAGCATTTCCTCTGGGAGGTTTCAGGCTACATGGAGTTGGGTGGAGGCGGGCATGGATGTGCTGCTCGGTCTCTTCCTCTGGGCCCTGCCCTCCAAATTAGAGGTCTGGGGACAGGAGGGGCTGGAAGTTCTCTTCCCTATTTTTAATAGGGACTAAAGCAGTTGCTCATTATGAGAGCTATGTGGAAGGCATCCCAGATTCCTAGGCCACCGACTGCGTGTCTATTTTCAAGCCTCAGATATTTACAATGACACATCCTTTAAACATCTAGAAGCCAGTTCCTGGTCAAGTTAAAAATATCAGCGAATGAATATAGATTCAAAATCCTAAATAAAATATAAACAAATGAAATCCAACCATTTATTATTAAAAGAATAAGAATTATTTACTAAGAAGGGGAAATCCAGAAATGCAGGAAAGATTATCCATTAATGGATTAATGATTCATCATATTAACAAGTCAAAGGAATAACATATTTCATTAGACACCAAAAGGTATTGCTAAAATTTGGCAGTTATTTGTAATTTAAGAAAAATTATCTCAGTAAGCTGGCATAGAAGCAGTTTTTTTTTGCCATGACAAAAATATCTAAATTCATATCATATTTAACAATGTAACTTTATAAGAATTTCCAATAAAATCAGAATTAAAACAAGAAAATTATTTATCATTTTTTTAATTGTCACCCGATAACATGCTTAAAGAGTAGAAGGGACAGAAAGAGAGAGGGAGAGAAACATCAATGTGAGAGAGAAACATCCATTGTTTGCTTCTTGTACATGCCTCAACCAGGGACTGAACCTACAACCTAGGCATGTGCTCTGACAGGGAATCGAACCCATGACTTTTCAGTTCATGGGACAATGTTCCAACCAACTGAGTCACACTGGACAGGGCTACTGTGTTACTTTTAAAACACAAAAATGAAAATCTAAATATTCAGATATTGAGTATTAAATAATTAATAATACACTCATAATATGAAACACCATGCTGCCATTATGTTTTGCATGCATGTATACATGTGTATGCATGAGATCCATATATACAGTACGTAAATCTGTACATTTGTATAAATATGTTTGTAAAGAGAAAATAAGTGTGAATATAATTGTGCACCAAAAGAGTTCTAAAAATAAATACAAACTTAACAGTGTTTCCTTTATAAGAGTGGAATTGGTAGAATTGAAGAATTCAAATGGAAAGATCCTATGTAAAGAGAATTCTGGGTAAAGAGTAATTCTGTACCATTTGATTATTTTTACAAGGAAATATAGTGTATGTAATACTTAAGCCAATTTTTAAAAACAAGTCAAAGATATTGACAGTGAAGAAAAGATATTTCTAATTGAAAAATAATCATAGAAATAAGACATATTAATACCTCAAAAAATAATCCAAATTACATTCCCCCAAACTTTGACTTTAGTTATCACAGTTGTATGATAGAATTATGGTTTTTTCTTTGTGTGCGTGTGGTTTCCAATTCTCTCTATTAATTATATATTTTCTAATTAGGTAAAAGATTAAAGAAAACTATGGTAAGGTTGAATTTATAGATTACACTGAATAAGTATTTTGGAATTTATAAGAAAATCTTTTTATCTTAATCTAGTTTCTAAAAGGGTCATGATGCCTCTTAAATCTATCACAATCTTATAAAACTATTGGGAAAGCCAGTTCTCTTTTCTGGGCTTGCTTAATTTGGTAATTTCTCTGAGGTTCAAATCTTGGAATGACTCTTCATTCCTTTCTGCTTCTCTGAATGGAGTAACTCAAGTTCTCTCAATGATCCTTCCTTCACTTGACACAGCTCTTTCGCATTTTAATCCCATACCACCTCCTGGTTTGGCCTTTATTACCTCACACCTGGACCACTGAGACATCCCATTGCATCCCCTTGCCTGCCATGTTTGTCCCCTCTATCTACACATCCCCCTGTTTTCACCTCACATCTCATGCCTATATGCCTCTGTATATCACCAAACTGCTCTATTCCTTGTTTCCCTAACTTGCTACATTTCCACCTCCAGCCCCATGGGCTTGACATTGCTCCTTGCAGTAGTATCCAAGTTCCACACTTTCCTGCCAACTCGCCCTGTCTCCACCATGATCTGTGCTTCTTCTTCATCCCCTATACTGGGTCCAGCAGAGTAATACCTGCCTGAGTGTGGTTGGTATGGTAATAATACGGGTGTAATAATTTATAGTTTTAATTTGAACATTTCACCTAAAATGTCATATGGTGTGCTTGAGTGGCATATTGTTATGTTACAGAATTACATACTAATGA
Source organism: Glossophaga mutica (assembly GCA_039655065.1). NCBI lineage: Eukaryota > Metazoa > Chordata > Mammalia > Chiroptera > Phyllostomidae > Glossophaga > Glossophaga mutica. The sequence goes on from CM077304.1 coordinate 46,666,908, forward strand.
TTTTGTAATAAAAAAGGGGCATTACTTGTGCTATACAATATCCAATCCTTCGTTTAGTACATACTTCTCAACCACGTACTATATACCAGACATTGAACTAGACACAGGGATTACTGACTAGTTTTCCAAATTAGTGACTGGACCACAAAGAGTTATAAAACTCAAGTTCACAACATTATCTGCTTCAACTGTATTTTATCATGTCCTCTAACAACCAGAGTTCTCTAAGAGCCCTTTGTCTCTCCGTTTCCCTCAAACTCTATTCTTAAATCTTTCTTGTATTCAACAATTTGTACTTGCCTTACATATACCAGGCTTTATGCTAAATGCTTGGAATGGAAAGGTGAATAAAACCTGCTTTTCACTCAACAAGAGCTTCAGTTTAATTGGGGAAGGCAGGAAAATAATTACAATAGTGAGTAAAAGGTACTCTAACAAATGCACAGAACAAGAAAATGTGTTTTTCTAACTGGTAAGAGCAAGGAAGGCTTTCCATATGAGGTAATGCTTGAGCTGATGGCAGGTAGAAAAGATGAGGACAGTATTTCACGCAGTGAGAATAGCATTGCAAAGGCACAAAGCATTACATGGCACAGCTTGTCAGGAAACCACAGGTACGCTAGTATGACTGTAGCACATGAGGCTGGAGAGCTGGGCTGGGGCCAGGTCTTGCTTCGCCTTGCTTTGCATTTGAGGGAGTGAGTAAACACTAAAGAATTTTAAGCTATGAAGCAACATGATTAGATTTGTGTTTTGAAAAGTGCCTCTGGTGGCTATATGGAACACAGTGGGGAGGGGTGACTGACAGGGTCCAGGATAAATAGAAAGTCACAAAGAGGTTGTTAGGTTCTAGGGAAGTAATGCAAACCAGGCAAGCAAGGAAGCAGAGGAGGGCTGGTGGGGAATGGAGAGAAGGAAATGGTTTGGAGAGATATCAAAGAAGTGAAATCAACAGGACTTCTCTACAGTTGCATTTTCAAGAACGAATTAAGAGGAGAGATTAAACAGTGACTTCTGAGTTTCTGGCTTGAGTTAGCTAGATTTCAAGCAGAAAATAGAAGAGGAGGAGGAGGATATGCAGTAAGTCTGAGGGGCCTGTTAGGTATCTGCAGATACCTAACAGGTAGAAGGTCTTGGGGGGGCTGTTGGATATATACATGTGTGGGCAAAAGTAGGTTAATAATAATGCAATAAATAAATAATGCAAGAGTAAACTGTGTTTCACATGCAACCATAAACCTACTTTGCCAACCACTGTATATATGGAGAGAGAGAGAGAGAGAGAGACTCAAGTTCAGGATTTTGTTTGGATTAGAATTAAGATTTGGAAGTTAGAGTATAAATAGTGGTCAAATCATGAGAATGGGTAATGTTACTCAGAGGAAATGTGTTCGGTTGGCCAAAAACTCCTTTATGTTTTTTTTTTCCATAAAATAAAAGACACATTTTTCATTTTCACCAATAACTTTATTGATTTGGATATTTTGAGTATGTCAGCTATCTCCCATGATTGGCTTCTAGTGGGTAGAGGCCAGGGGTGCTGCTAAACATCTTCCAATGCATAGGACAGCCCCACAGCAAAGAACTACTTGATCAAAATGTCAATAGTACTTTTGACCCATTCGAACAGTCATAGCATCTCGTCCACATGCTGTGCAAATCTTTTTTTGCACTTCAGTTGTGTTCATACCTTTCTTGAAATAGTAAAGCATAATACACTGAAAATGTATTTCCTTCTATCTTCAATATTAAAATGTCTGCACAAAAATTTACCAGTTTTGGTAAGTTTTTTTAAAAGCACACTGATATGACAGCTGTCACAATACAATCTAACAAAATTGTTTCAAGTGAAGTTAAAGATAACTAAGTGCTACTAGAACCAGTACAGAAAAAAACTAAACTAACTTTTTGGCCAACCCAATATATGATGAGAATGGGTATTCAGGACAAACAGAACCCTGGGGAACACAAAGCGTTGGGGAATCCGAGTAAGAGGAATCTGGAAAGGACCCAGGAAAGAAATAGTCAGAGGACTAGGAGGACTGTTAGGCTAGGAGTGTCTTGTTGTGCTGTAACAAATTACAACTTTACTATGAAAACAACACAAATTTATTATCTTACCATTCTGTAGATTAGAGGTCTAACATGTGTCTCCCTGGTCTGGGGTTAAGGTGTCAACAGAGCAGCATTCCCTTCTGGAGACTCTCAGGAAGACTCAGTTTCCTTGCCTTTCCCAGCTTCTAGAGGTCACTTGCGGTTTTTGGCCTTTCCATGTCTTCAAAGCCAGCAAAAGGGGCCCCGGCCTGTCTCACATGACTCTGACCTTGCTTCTGCCGTCGCAACATCTTCCCTGACGCTCTACTTCTGCCTCCATCTTCTGCTCTTAAGGACTCTTGTGATTATATTGGGCTCACCTGAATAATGCAGGGTATTCTCCCTGTCGGCTGATTAGTCATCTTATTTCATCTGCAGCTTTAATTCCCCTTTGCCTTGTAACCTAACATATTCATAAATTCCAGGGATTAGGGTATGGGGGAAGGGAGGAATTACTCTGTCTACTCCAGCTGTCATCTCAGAAACCAATCAACCAAAGGAATGAAAGGAATAAAAAAGGATGGTGGTGATCCTGGACAAGTTACTCAATCCCTCTTTCTGCCTCTCTACAAAATGGAGATAACAATATACCCATCTTATAGGGTTATTATGAGATTACAGGAGCTAATACTTATCAAGCACATAAAACTGTGTCTGGTTTATAAATTTTTTTTAAAAAGCAATTAGAGAAATTAAATAAAGTGTTAAAACTGGCCATTGGATTTGTTAATTAGGTAATTAGTGGTCTTTACCATTGCAATTTCAGGGATATGGTGGTTGTACTCTGATTACAGTAAGATAAAGGTGAGAAATTGGAGAACAGGAGTAAATACAATTATTCTGAAGAACTGTTTAAGAATGGAAGGAAAAGGTGGGGATGGAGCAGTCCTAGCAATATGAAGATGGGAAGTTACAGGAGATCTGAACACATCCCCACACTGTGGAGAAGAGGCTAGTAGATAGAAAAGCTGAATGTATTAGGGAGGGGAAAAGGGAATAACTGATGTTGGAAAACCCCAAAGGAGGTGAAATACATGTGATCAACTGCTCAAATGTGAGAGTTAACTTTGAATAGGAGAAGAAACAATTAATTCTCTTGGTCTAGAGGGAAAACCAGGAGGGTGAATCCCAGAAATTAAATATAATTCCTTTCCTTTGTCGTTATTAGTAGGAACTACTCACAGGCCTCCACCTGAGGCTACTAGAGCTAGAGTTCTCATTCATCATCCATTATCAGGAGGCCACACATTATCAATATTTACCTCCTTCCACATGAAGTTTCCATTGGGTCTTTGAGTGTTCAAGTTTACAATTAGCAAACAATTCTCATTTGTTTCAGGGTAGTTAATTTCATAAACAATACCTCTCCCTTTCAAAAGATGTCTCTGACCTGACGGTTGACAGAGGAGAGGGGAGGTTGAGGGGCTGGGTGAAAAAGATGAAGGAATTAAGAAGTACAAATTGGTAGTTACAGAATAGTCACAGGGATATGAATTACAGTCTAGGGAATACAGTCAATAATATTGTAATAACTACATATGGGGCCAGGTGGGTACTTGAAATATCAAGGGGAACACTCTGTGAAGTACAGGATTTTCTAACCGCTATGCTGTACATCTGTAACTAATACAAAATAATATTGAATGTAAAATGTAATTGAAAAATAAAAATGAAAAAGTGATGTCTCTGAGTGTTGGGAACCACCCTGCCTGGTTTCAGAAACTGTAACCCCTCATGGCTAAGGCTGAGTAAAAAGACCTTGGGACCATAAGCCACTAAGGAGACAAAACTTACCTTCCTTGTAGGGGCACTGCCTCTGCCCATGTTTTACTTCACCCTGCTTGGCCCCAAGCCTGACTGGGTAGCCAATGATGGGTAAGATTCCTCAAGGGAGGGACGACTTAAGACAGGCATGGTCACCAAGGGGCCCTCAGGGAAAGGACTTGGGGGGCTATAGAAAAGGGGGTGATGGACCCTTGCCCCTCGGCTTTGACATAGCCTGAGTCCTCATTCTGTCTGCAAGAAGTCTCTTGGCTACCTTACTTCCCCTGCCTGACTTAAGCCTGAAACAATGCCTTACGCCTGAAACAATGCCAGAGGTGGGTGCGGCCCTGTGCTGGAAAGGGCAGTTTCCCTAGGGTGATCAGGCCTGAGAAAAAATGCATAAAATCCAATGAAACCTACTTTGCTAATACCCTCAATTTAAATGATAAGGGTCCAAGCATGGAGTTTGTTCCCCAGAGTTTTATGGCCCTTTAACAATCTGACCCTGACTCAGAATAAGCCCTCAGAGTTCTTTGAATGTTATCTATTGTTCGATCATTACTGCCTGACAATGATTGATGAGCTTTACATATACAACCTGTATTCCTATGCAAATTAAACTCAATAAAAGCTTGTCAAGGCAGGGGTGGGGCGATCTCCCCTTGAGACAGTGGCCATGCTGTCACTTTTCTTCCACAGGACTTCGGTGGTCCGTGTGAATTTGCCTCATCTCATCCTTAATGCCACAGACACTGCAGGCCGGTGTCCACATCATCTGAGCAAGGCATTTATGCTGCATTGTCCCTCACCCCCTTCGCCCCTATTTTTCATAGAAAAATTAAGACAAAGAATACCAATCCAATTAGGTATAACTTTGTATTAATAGAATAAGCTTTCTTTATGTATTTTTAACTTTTTATCATGGAAATTTTCAAACACACTAAAATCAAGAGAATAATATAACAATACACCCTCCCACCTATGTACCTATCACTTCAATAATTACTGCCTATGGCCAACTTTGTTTCATCTATACTCCCCACTCACCGTCACCTCCACCCCCACCCCCTAGTAGTTTAAAGTAAGTAAGTTTCCTGAAAAAAAAATACAACTTTTATGCTTAGTAATTATATACTTCATATACCTATTTCTCTTTCATCACATCAGCAAAGCACAAAATATGGAATGGCACCAGTTTATACAAATTTGAAATAGCACAACAGGAATATTAATAAAGTCTCATTTTATTTTTTGTATTTTATTTAATCTATTGTATTTTTTCCATTACCCTTTAGTCCCCTTAGATCCCCCTTCCCCCAGCAAGCACCACACTGTTGTCCATGTCCATGAGTCCTTTTTAGATGCTAATTTAAAGGTCATTTAAAATGATCAAAAATTGTGTAATTATTAAAAACTGCTGGTAGGCAGGTAAACACTGTCCATGCTTTCCATCACCATGACTGGTCAACAGGAGTGCCCACCTACCCTCCACACACTCTGAACACTTCAGTTACATGGCTGGGAATGGAATGATTTCTGTGACTATTTTGCTGCTTAACATTCATCATTATTTTAATGTAAAATGGTTTTTAATAGCCTATACAATGCCATCAAGTGCCGATGCTGGTGCTTGAAAACTTGCTCCAATATCAATAACTTTGAAATAGAAGTTGAATGTGATAAATTTCTCTAAGGAAGGCCAAACCCTACAACAGCCCATGTTGTTCATTTGAAAGAAGGCACACTGCAAAATATTAGAAATGATACTGAGGCACGTAAATGGAGCAGATACATCATTAACCTTTAAAAATCTTTTGAGTGTCTGGGCAAGAATAAAGGAGAAAAAATACTGGTGACTCAGCTACAAGATCGATATCACTGTAATACCTTTATGGGATCTGAAAAAGTATCCCAGCCCCCACCACCTCCAACATCACCATTTATTTTACATTTAACTCTATTGGGACAGTGTACTAGATCTTCAAGAATGTATTATCACACAAAATGTAAGTGTCCTGGTCTCAAAATTAATGCAGGCACCTGAATGTACATCATTATACAACACTATCTTGTAGCAGCTTCAAGGTAATCAAAATAGAAAAGGAAAAGATTTCTTAAAAAATAATTTAGTTTTTCATTAAAATAGTTTGGACCACCTTCACATGCCAACCCTCCTAGCAGCTAAATGGAACCCTGTGGCTAAGTTCTGACCAATGGGCTGTAACTAAAAGTTCTATACGCAGTTTGCAGGACCTTTCCTAAAGGTAGTGGTGTCTTTTAAACAAACAGTGCTGGGAATACTAGATATCCACATGCAAAACAGTGAAATTGCACGCTTATTTAACATCATGTACAAAAACTCATTCATATGGATCAAAGACCTGAAAGTAAGAGGTAAAGCTACAGAATTCTTAGAAGAAAACATAGGGGGGAAGCTTCATGACATTGGATTTGGCAATGACTTATTAGATATGACATGAAAAGTACCATCAAAAAAAGAAAACATAGATAAATTGGATTATACCAAAATTAAAAACTTTTATGCATGAAAGGACACTATCAACAGAATGAAATGGTAACACATAGAATGGGAGAAAATATTTGCATATCACATATCTAATTAGGAGTTAATACACAGAATTTCATATAGAGAACTCTTAACAACTCAACAAGAAAAAAATCCAATTAAAAATAGACAAAGGAGTTAAATAGACATTTTCCAAAGAAGATATACAAATGGCCAATAATTGTATGAAAAGATACACAACATCACTAATCATTAAGGAAATAGAAATAAAAAATACAATAAAATACTACCTCGTGAGCATTAAGATGGCTATTATGAAAAGAAAAAGACAATAACAAGTACCAGTGAGGATGTGGAGAAATTGGAACCCTTGTGCATTGCTGGTAAGAATGTAAAGTGGTACAGCCTTAAATTCCTCAAAAAGTTAAAAATAGGTTGACCATATGCTTCACCAATTCCACTTGTGGCTATACACTGAAAAGAATTAAAAGCAAGGACCCAAACACGTATTTGGACACCCATGTTTCATAGCAGCATGGCCAAAAGGTAGAAGCAATATAAGTGTCTATCTCTGAATAAATAGATAAATAAAATGTAGTGACTTATTCATCCTTTAAAAGTAAGAAAATTCTGACACTTGCTATGACATGAACCTTGAAAACATTATGTTAAGTGAAATAAGCCAGCCACAAAATGACAAATATTGTTTGACTCCACTCATATGAGATACCTAGAGCAGCAAACACATAGAGATAAAAGTAAAGTGGCAGGAACTGGGGAGAGGAGGATATGGGGAGTTATTGTTTAATGGGTATAAAGTTTCTGTTTACGAAGATGGAAAAGTAGTTCTGGAGATGGATCATAGTGATAATTGCACAGCAGTGTGAATGTACTTGATGCACTAAACCGACCATACATTTAAAAATGGTTAAAGTGATAAACTCTATGTCATGTGTATTTTAACACACATTTAAATATGTTCGTACACCCTTTGCCCTCTCTTCTTCATTTATTTCTCCTGCCTGCTGGCTGGCATGCTCACATGATGGCTGCATCTGGAACAGTCCCCTTGGACCTCACAAGTTGTGTCTACCACACGTCTAATGGGTAACATTCACATAGAATGTGTACATCTTTACATAAAAGAAACACTTTGTCTTGTTAAACCACTGTTCTTTTAGATTTCTGTGACTTGCAAACAAACCTAATTCTAACTGATACAATAGGTTACATATATATCACCATCAGCTGCCCTCTAGTATTTTCTTGAATCTCATAGATGGTCTGAAATCTCTCCCCTTGAAAAGGTGATCTCAGTTTTGGGAAAAGCCAGACGTTGCAGGATGCCAAACATGGGCTCTAGAGGGGCTGAGTCACCTGGATGATTTGGTGTTTTGCCAAAATATTCTGCACAAGAAGAGATGCATGAGCGGACGCACTGTCATGATGAAGCTGCCAAGCACCAGTTGCCCATAGCTGTGGCCTTCTGAAATCATCCGAGTAGTTTCTGCAGAGGAATGTTAAGCTTAACACAAAATTTGATGCAAATTCATTGCTCTACTCGCTCATTCATTTTGAATGCAATGACCACACAGTACACATGCTCACTCAATGGCATCTACAACTACCACTGACTAGTACAGTGAAGTTGTCATTGCTCATGCATGGGCATTCCAGTCCACTGTCTTTGGCTGCCAGGTTACATCGATGTGCACAAACCATTCTTGTTATATTAACAATGGCTGGACTTTTTCTGGACAGACTGTATACACACACACACACACACACACACACACACACTCTTGCTATTGTAAGAGCGGAATCTACCCAACTCCAGGGAATCATAGTAGGCTCTGCGATGCCCTGGCCTTTTGTTGTACTCTGACTGACTTCCACTCCCAGTGTCTGCATATTTGCTCTTGAAAGCTCCTTCCCTCCACTCTGCACTTCATCCCAGGACCACAGAGGACCCCAGCCCTTGCTTCCAGCAGGCCAGAGTGCCGAGGAATCAACACTCCCACACACGCCCTAGCAGCTCTCATCCAATGACTCATCTCAGGGGTTGGTATATAAATATTACAGTTTCCTCACCCCTCGGTTGGGAAAATCCTGATGTTTGTATTTTGAACTATTTCCCAGTTTCCCCAATGGAATTAAGGCCCAGCCACTCCCTGGAGCAGCTAACATAATAATGCACAACTGGTTAGCCCTCTTCCTTCCTGGTATCAGTTTCTTACTTTCCTGCCCAATTATTTTCTCCACTTTCCAAATAAATGCTCACTCCCAATTCTAATCTTGGGGTCTGTTCCTGGGAGAACCCACATTATGATGCGGGAGTGGGGAATCTTCATTCATATAACAGTCTATATGAGTAACACCCCCTGGAGTGGTGCATTGCTCAACCTGTGAAACTATGCATGGTGGCTCTGTAAATATATTAACCTTCATTTCCACAGCAACCAAAACAAAAAAGAAGATGAAAAAATTCCATGCTTTCATCATCACTATGATAAATGCAACCTAGATGTCACTGTTATTCAAAGAAGCAAACAAAAGTAAGAGTGCTATAAAAGAGTAAAGGAAAAAGGACTCAAGGCCATGAACAACAGTGTGGCGATTACTGGGGGGAGATGCTGTAAGGGGACTAAAGGGTAATGGAAAAAATACAATAAAGGTAAAAAACATATCTGGAGAGGTGGGGAAAAAAGAATACGGAATTATACCAAATAAGGAAAAGGGATCCATTGGAAACCCAGCAGGAAGATAGTGTAACAGGTCACATTCAATAGAGCAAATCCCATACCATCTGTCTTAGCACTGTTATCAAATGCAGTATTTATTGAGCACCTATTTATCACTGTGCACCTGGCACTATAATTTGAGTATTTTGTATGTCAAATTCTTGAGTTCACCCATAGCATTAGGACAAAAAGAAACAAAGAAAGCCTGTAAACAGTTAAATCTTATCTAAACCTCAACTTTGTGAAAGCCAAGTTGTTCATCAGGACAGAGGCCAGCGGTGGGTCTCCGCAGTGGCCCGCCCTGTATGTATGCCACTCTGCAAAATGCAGCTTTATTTGAAATTCTTGTCTTATGGAATCATAATGAGGACTCCAATGTTTTAAATTTAATGTTTTAGAAGAATTTTTTAAAAAATCAATCAAGACACAAATAAAAAGAAACACTCCAGAAAGCAGAATCTATCAGAGACCTGCTGATTTACGTATTTATTACTAAGCCCCTACTCCATGTGTAGCATTGTGCTGGGGTGCTGTGGAGAATATAAGAACAATACCATATGTTCTCTGTCTTAAAATTACTTAGAATTCGTGCTGTTTTTGTTAGGAATAACATCACTGTCAAGCCTCTTTCTCAGATGATGCAAGCCAGATCCTTACTTTTAAACCAATTGTTAATAAACACTATGCACCTATAAAATGTAATGTACAAATCAAATACTGTGTGTGTGTGTGTGTGTGTGTGTGTATCCATAGATTAAAAACAAGAAACTTTATTTTTATTAGATATCTTTTGTGCATCAATGTCCAACTCCCTTTCAAACCTTACAGGTCTAATGCAATGACGTGTTTCATACTTAACATCATCAGGGACGATGATGAGAGGAGAAGGAGCAGATTTAGTGTTAGAAGTTTGTGAGATCAGGCCACCAAGTAAAGGCCAATTGCAATGACTTTTCCATCAACTTCTTTTGAGTCTATGGAGAAAGGATAGAATTTCTGCCACTGCAGCAGGTTTTGGGGCTGTGCAGCAGTGCACACTCCCCTGCAAAACATCACACAGCTACTTTGAAAGAATCCTTCAAATGTCAAACCAATGGTAAGGAATAAACCAGAGCTATAATTAAAAGTTCATAATAAAGATGTAGAGTTTCTTATAATACCTTCCAGGTATGAGTGTGACTGTGTGTGTGTGTGTGTGTGTGTGTGTGTTAAAACATTTAAACATTTTTAAACTCTGTTTGATAGGCATGAAGTTAATTTTTATTGAAATAGTGTGTATCAGAACTTGACTCTTTGAGTATCTTCTTTTGAGGATTTATCTTGTTTTATTATTAAAAATGGTCCTTTAAGCTATTCAGGGGTGCAAGACATTTAATACAAGCTCTAAAAAACATCAATATTTATTGAGCATTGGCTTAGTTTCATATGTAAAGATCTATGTATAAAAATTCTATTTAAATTAAAATAATAATATTGTACTGTGTATTTATGATGTATGTAGACCTAAATAATATATGTATAAGCTTAATATGCATGTAAGAAAACACATTCAACAATAATATAAAGTCTGTAGGGGACAATGAAAGCATAGTATTTTCAGGTTCTCAATTTATTATTCCCCAAAGGAATAATAGGAAATAATTTTATTGATATTATGCTGACTAGAAAATCCTAAATTTAGAAAAACTCTACTTGGCATTGACCCTTTAAAACCATAAGAAGGACATTTATGGTAATCTTGAAATATATCTGAAATTTATCCTATTAAAATGAAAAATAAAGATTAAAATGATGTATAATACTTGAACCTCAAATACTGGCCCACATTGTATTAACAACTTCACACGCTAAAACATGAAGCAGTGCTAAGGAATTAACCTTGCACATCAAGCACACACAAAATAGGCTTACGGACAGCAAGGTACAAAAAACGGCTTGTGCCCCAAAGTCCCTACTAGCCATGAAAAGTACGACTCTGCCTTTGTTAAACTAGAAGCAGAGGGAGACGGCGCCTTGCCATTGTCACGCCTCAGCCCTCGGTGAAAGGACCTGAAGTGCTCAACAGCGTTGCCTCTGAGTCCAGACCCCCAGGATGCAGATCCCCGTTTCACTTTTGGGGAATAATACTAGATGACATGCCTACCCATCTCTAAGCCCCATTTCCTTATCTGTGAAATGGGAATAATAATTGCAGTGTCTCCTTTACAGGGTTGTTGTAAGGACTAAATGAGGTTATTAGTGTAAAGTGCACCACACAGTGTCTGGCACATAGTGTGCAATAAATATTAGCTTTGGTCACTTCGTTTGTTGCACAGAAGGGGATTAGATAGAGAGACAAAAAAGTCTCTGAGGTGGTGGGGAAAAGCTTGGTATAGAAATACTACCAAAAAATTTACAGGGTCGATCAATGGGTGACAAAGCTTTCAGTCACAATTTTCAAAGCTGACTACTTTATGTTCTGCTAATAAATCCTTCAACCAAAACCTTAAATAGGAAGGGAGGAAAGCAAGGTGTAGCAAAGTGAACAGTAAAACTGCTACTCTGAAACTCTTCACCCTGTCCTTACAACTAGGCTGCACAGGGAAAGGCAAGAAGCTTTATCTCAGGGTGGGGCAGAAGTAGGTTCGTGTGGAAAATAACACAATAATTAACAAATAACAATATAAGAATAAGTTCTTGTGTTTCATGTGCTCACAGCTCTGAACTACTTTTGCCACACCCTGTTTTTTTTTTTTTTTTTTTTTTAGGCAACCCATCTGTCATTAAATTGTTACATTTGCCTCATTCAAGAAATATTTATTGAGAATTTACTAAGTGCAAAGCAAAATTCTAGGTGCTGGAGAAAATCTGGGCGAAAATCTGGGGGAATTTGCCTTTACTGGAATAGAAACATATACTATAAAGTTAAAATACTTTGCATTTACATTGGGTATACACAAGAGAAAACCGTTTGGTTTGTTTGGAATCTAATCTGTGGCCACTGTAATTCAAATGATCAAAAAATGCAAAATTAGTACACTGTATTGCTCTCCCTCCCTCCCTCTCTCTCTCTCCTTCTCTCTCTCTCTGTATATATATGGATACATATATATAATATCAGTCCAATAATGTTACCAGCGCATGATTTGGTCCCAAAATGGAATTTTAAAAAGCTAAGCTAGCAACCAAATAAAAATGCTCCATGTAGAGCCAGTTAGACTGGGTGAAAAGGCATCTCTCTACCCTTAAAATTGTGTAGTCTAGAAACAAAACATGAGCCAAAAAATACAGCCAACACTAAAAGTGTTACTAAAAAATACCAAAGGAGCGCTAATAACAATTAGGTTTGGGGAGTTGAAAAGAGGAGCTGCGGGACCTGAACAGTATCCTGATACTCCGTACTGGAATCCGTACACTCTGAGGCAGAGGGAGTGGGCGCAAACCCTCGTGTGAATCTAATGAACGCTGTGGGTCCTCCCCACAGAAGATTTACATAAAGCGCCAAAACGTTCGCGTGCGATTACTTCTACTACAATGAACGTTGGTTTTCCTTATGTAACATTGAAAAAACCTTTCCTAAGATTTATGTCTTCCTTGTTTCTTCACACAAGACTTAAAGCTTAAGTCTGAAAAAAAAAACCCATAAATTGTTTGGAGAAAACAAAAACTGAGCTTTAATGGTGCTCAACGGAAAATTTCGCGGAGGCCTTGTTTGTTTTGATTGCGAAGCTGACACTGACGGGCGGTGATGTTTGCCATAGCAACACACATCATCTATAACATTTGTAACAATTTTTAAGATGACCAGAGTAGGTAGTTTTCGAAAGATTTTTGTAGCGTTCCTTGGTTTTTGTAGACTCCTGCCTCCAGTGGTATTGACACAGCGTTAGGAGCCCCCAACCCCACTTCCATTACCGCCTCCGATCTTCAGCTGCGGAAGCGCTTCCTCCAACACCGGACAGTTTCCGTGGTTATTCCTCTCAAATCTAGGAAGCTTAAACAACATTTTAAAATGTACCTCAGTAATTTACCAAAAAGACATGAATGAGCTTTGCTCTGTCGTGCTGTTCTTAGAATGGGCTTTGTTTTCTTTCCAAAAAATATAACAAAAATAAAATGCCTGTCTGAAATTCAATCAAGCTCTTCAAGATTATTCTTGGGGAAAGTCAGCCAATTTCTGTGTAGTTGAGAAGGGGGTCACATTTCTTGACAGAATTATTTTAACGGGCTCTCTGAGTTTCCTAGCAACAGGCAAGACTTCTTATGGGACTGTCAACTGAGGCTTTGATGACAAAGCATCAAAAATGAGACTCAGTGCCCTGGCCGGTGTGGCTCAGTTGGTTGGAGTGTTGTCCCATAACAGAAACGGTGCGAGTTCCAGGCCCACTCAGGGTAGGTACCTGGGGTGTGGGTTCGATCTACAATTGGGGTGTGGTCCTGAGCTGTCTGGGAGGCAACCAATCAATGCTCATCAGTGTTTTTCTCTCTCCTCTGAAAGCAATGAAAAGCAGTGATGCGTGGAGCTTTTTTCTTCATCTAACTCCACATATATTCTAGAGTACATCCCAGCCTGAATGAGTTAGAGATGTTACATACAACACATTGATTGCCTCTGTCTTTGGAGCAGCTGGATGGGGACAGTCTCCTCCCTAAGCAACCAAACACGTTTGTTCCATTTTACCATTCAAAGATTACAATTTTCAGCATGTGCCCCGGACGTAATGGAAAGGGCAGAGAAGCATAGTTGAAGTTCTGCTTGACAAAAAGGTGTTTTTTTTGTTGTTGTTGTTGTTTTTTACTATTTTAAAGATATTGATGGCTTTTTAAGGTTTCTAAAAAGGGTTCTTAAAATAGACTTTTTTTTTGTGATGACATTGTATGCATATAATAGAAACCAGGAGATGTCTGCCCTCAGAATTGTCAGTGGTTTCATTTAGTGGCATGCTAAAGAAATTGCAGTAGCTGAAAATTCCTCCATGACCTGCTTTAAAGTAGCAGGGGGAAAAAAAACACACCAGTAATTCTAGAGTGGATGACATCATTCAACAGAGATAGTACTTTGACTTTCTTCCTGTGCTTCAAATCACAAACTACATTTACCATTTCCAGGACACATGACTTCTACAAAGTTTGCAATCGTGTGATTAGTTTCAAATCTTGTTCATCAAGTATGTTTTGTGCAGTATAAAATCCAAATTTGATGTCTTTCCTCACTTCTTTTAGTTTCTCTTTTTAAAAAAAGCATACATAGTTCTTTATAGTTCTGTTTTGTGGTGGGCTCTAATAAGGGCACTTTCCAACACTAACATGCTAATAATTAATGCCTAAGTAACTAGAAATTTGCAGAACTTATCATTTTGACTTAAGAGAGGAAAGCTGAAGCATAAAAAGCTAATGACAACTTGTCCAAAGTAATAGTTATTGGCAAATATTTATGGAGTACCTGTGTTTTTAGCATTGTGTTTGGTACCATACTGATGTTTTCTGCTTTTTTAGCTAGGCCTTTATTTAGAGACTAGCCTGTCTCTCCCTTTTTCGAATTAAAAATATCTTTATGAAATGAGATGAAATATCTTAATGATAACTCAGGAAGTTAAAATAATATCATATATATATATATATGGTTTCCTGGGAAACACTAGAGCTAACCCAGCAGGTAGACAGCTTCAGACAAGGCCAGATTACAACCTGACCACCTCCACAAGTGACACACACAAGGGGCAGAATGGGCGAGCAGCACTGACCCACTGAAGCAAGTTCTACTCCACAGGGTTGGCTCCTGCACAACAGCTCCTCCACTGTAGTTGCAGCTGGTTGTCACAGCCAATCAGCCTGGGGGGTCATTCCCTTCCAACGTCAACAGCAATCAAGGCTCAACTACAACAGGACAGTGCACACAGTCCACACAGGGGTGTACCTGAGGCACTCAGCTCAGGAGAATGGGGAGGCTGCAGGAGCTGGCCTTACAGGACACCTACTACACGATGCCACTTGATGAAGTCCGGGAGATGTAGCAGTTCTATCTAATACATAGAAACAAACATAGAGAAGTGGCCAAAACACAGAGGAGAAAAAAAAAATGGTCCCAAATAAAAGAACAGGAGAAATTTCCAGAAAAAGAACTAAATGGAATGGAGGCAAGCAAACTATCAGATATAGAGTTCAAAACAATGGTTATAAGGATGCTCAAGGAACTTAGTGAAAACTTCAAAAGCATAAAAAAAGGACATAGAAACCATAAAAAAAAGTAAGAAATAAAGGATACACTAACTGAAATGATGAGTAATTTACAGGAAATCAACAGTAAAGTGGATGAAGCCAAGATTCAAAACAGCAATTTGGAATATAAGGAGGTAAAAACACAGCCAATCAAAACAGCAAAAAGAAAAAAGGAAGAAAAAAATGAAGATGATGTAGGAAGCCTCTGAGACAACTTCAAGAATTGTAACATTCACATTATGGGGGTGTCAAAAAGAGAAGCAACAGAACAAGAAATTAAAAACCTATTTGAAAGAAAAAGGACTCATGGGAAGACAATAGCGTGGTGATTGCTGGGGGCAGGGTGGAGGTGGAAGAGGGTATAAGGTGAACAAATGGTAATGGAAAAAATACAATAAAAAAAAAGAAAGAAAACCTATTTGAAAAAATGATGACAGAAAACTTCCCTATCTTGTGAAGGAAATAGACATACAAGTCCAGGAAGTGCATAAAGTCCCAAATAAGATGAACCCACACAGGACCACACCAAAACACATCATTATTAAAATGTCAAAGGTTAAAGATAAAGATAAAATCTTTACATCTAACAGCAAGAGTAAAGCAGTTAGTTACCTACATGGGAGCTCCCATAAGACTATCAGCTGATTTCTCAACAGAAACTTTGCAGACCAGAAGGGATTTGCAAAAATATTCAAAGTGATGAAAAGCAAGGACCTACAATCAAGATTACTCTACCCAGCAGCTCCACCATTTGGACCTATCATTTAGAATCAAAGGATGTATAAAGAGCTTCCCAGGCAAGCAAAGCTAAAGGAATTCATCACCACTAAACCAGTATTACATGAAATGTTAAAGGGCGTTCTTTAGCCCTGAGTGGCATGGCTCAGTTTGTTGGGCATTGTTCCACAAAACAAAATGTTGCCAGTTCGAACCCTAGTCAGGAGACATGCCTGGGTTGCAGGTTCCATCCCCTGTCAGGTGTGTACAAGAGGCAGGTGATCAGTGTTTCTCTCTCACATCACTGTTTCTCTCCCTCTCTTCCTCCCTTCCCCTCTCTCTAAAAAAAAAAAAAAATAAATAATCTTAAAAAATAAATAAACAAATGCTCTTAAGAAAAAAGATTTAAAATACGGCTATAAAAGAACAATAAAATAGTAATAAACACAAATCTATCAAGAAGCGAATCTGAAAAACAAAATAAACAAGCAGGACAGAAATGGAGTCACAGATCTGGAGAACATTTGATGGCTGCCACACAGCAGAGGTGTTGGAATGATGGGTACAAAAGGTGAAGGCATTGAGAAGTATAAATTGGTTGTTACAAAATAGTCATTGGGAGGTATAGTACAGCATGGGAAATATAATCAGTACTATTCTAATAACTATGTGTTTTGTCAGATGGGTATGAGGTTTATCGGGATGATCATGTAGAGAGTTATATAATGTCTAATAACTGGGGTGTACACCTGAGACTAACATAATGTTGTATGTCAACTATAATTAAAAAATAATTATGGTGTGTAATTTGATGCTTTATAATACATATACATTGTGAAGTACTCACTAAATTAAACTAATTAACATATTAATTAAGCATATTACCATCAACTCATTAGTTACTATTTTCTTTTTTTTTAATTCTATGAGTTTATTTAAGCTAAATTAATGACATATGCCAGAGAGCAAGATCTCAAATGCTCCAGTTACCATTTTCTTTTTTAAAAAAATTGTAAGCCCTGGCTGGTGTAGCTCAGTGGATTGAGCATGGGCCTGTGAACCAAAGGGTTGCAGGCCAGGGTTGCAGGCCAGGTCTCTAGTAGGGGGGCTTATGAGAGGCAACCACACATAAATATTTCTCTCCCTCTCTTTCTCCTTCCCTTCCCCTCTCTCTAAAAATAAATAATAAATAAATAAAATCTAAAAAAATAAATAAAAATAAAATTAAAAAATTTGAGATGAGAATATTTAAGGTCTACCCATTTAGCAAATTTCAGGTATACTATACAGCATAGTTAATTATAGTCCTATTACTGTACATTATATTTCCAGAACTTATTTATATTGCATATCTGAAATTTGGAACCTCTTGACCAACATTCCTCCCTTCCCCCCACACTCCAGCCCCTGGCAACCATCACCATATTCTCTGCTTCAATGAGTTCAACTTGATATTCCACATATAGTGAGATTATGCAGTATTTGTCTTTCCGTGTCTGCTTTATTTCACTTAGCATAATGTGCTTTGGGTTGATTCATGCTGTTGCAAGTGGTTAATTTCATTTTTTAAAAAAGATGAATAACATTCCCTTCTGTGATATATATATGTTACAGTTTCTTTTTTCAGTTTCATTGAGATATAATTACATACAGCACAAATTTATGTTGAATGTATAAGTTTAAGGAATACAGCATGATGACTTATGAAATGATTATCACAGTGAGTTTAGTTAGCATTTATCACCTCATATAGTTACAAAAAGGTTTTTCCTTGTGAGAACTTTGAGGATCAACTCTATTAGAAACTTCAAGTCTACAATACAGCAGAGTTCACTATAGTCATTATGTCGCACATTACATCCCCAGTACTTATTTATCTTATAAACCAAAGTCCATACCTCTTAACTACTTTCATCCACTTCCCCCAACACCCCTAACCCCTCAATACTGTTCATTGTACGCACAATATACAGGGTGGGGCAAAAGTAGATTTACAGTTGTTTGTATGGAAAATAACACAACAGTAAATAATAATACAAGAATAAACTCTGTGTTTTGCATACTCACAGCTGTAAACCGACTTTTGTCCCACCCTGTATATTGTGGTATCACAGATCTGTATAGTATCACAGATCTGAAATTCAGAAGACTCAGAGGAGCTGTCTTGTCAGTAGTTGTCCAGGTGCCCAAATAGTAGCTGCAGCCAATGTCAGGGTCTTGAGTTGGAAGGACTAGCCACTACATTCCTTGAACGTTGCTGCCCTGTACCAATCTTTTATTTTTTACTGCCTACTGTTGAATTCTCTAGCCTCTTACTGTTATTACTAGAACATTTAAAGTTTAACCTAGACTCTGCTTTGATAACGCCAGAATAAAAACTCTTTCCCTTAATATAATATCACATGTCCTGTGTATGCACCCTGTCACCATAAAGTATCTCCAGGTATCATATTCAAATGAAATATTAATTTTATATGAGGTAAAAATATCTTTGTGTATCCTGCCTTCTACTGAAATATGTAGGTAACTTTAGTAATAAATATCGGGAAGCACATTTTGGATTTCTTTCCAACATTTTACAATCTTTTGAGAAAATTTATCCAGCAAAAAATTCTAGTGAGTGTCCAATTCAAGTTCTGGCTGAGTAAGCAAAACAGTTTTTGGTACCAGAAACACTATCTAAACATATTAAGAAGAGATAAATAGCTAATTGTTTTGCTAATACCAAAACCATTGCTTATCTCAAATGGAGTATCTATCACATTTTTCAAATGAAATCTTGAATGTAACTATCCTGAATCTATTGAGACAAATTTGAAATAACTTTTCTGATTTATTGTGGTGTATATAATTCTGGATTACTTATGGAACCAGACTGTACATTTTGCTTAGTGTCCTAAAAAATTAATGTTGTACTCTTTTTATACTTGAAGGGCTACATTTTTAATGGTCTAACATATAAGCAGTGATATTTAAGAAAGAACACCAAAGTCTCCCAAAAGAGGCATGTGCTAGAAAAACTGTTGTAGGGAACATTTATCCTGCACAACAGCGTCCTCTTCTTTACTATTTCATCATGGTTTTGGAAACTAGAATAGCTCTGAACTTTGTAGCTGGTATCGTGACAATTGAATTATTAAACAAGGACTCTCAAATTTGAATTTTCAGTTATTTTAAAAGGACTGTTACATTTTTTAAAATTTTAATTATCTTCTTGACCATACATAAAGGAAACATGCAGAAAGATACTTGTTTCATTTTTTTGTATATTTTATGCTTAGAACTTT
This sequence comes from Glossophaga mutica, assembly GCA_039655065.1. Lineage (NCBI taxonomy): Eukaryota > Metazoa > Chordata > Mammalia > Chiroptera > Phyllostomidae > Glossophaga > Glossophaga mutica. Next base: position 46,686,236 of record CM077304.1, read on the forward strand.
AAAATTATAGTATAAAGTTAGAAAAACCTATAGAAGGAAGCACCAAACTAATTTGTGACCCCTCTGTTTAAATGGTTCTTTTTGTTATTTTTACATTCACTGTTTAAATTTGTGTACATGCAAACTAGTTTCTCTAGAAGTCTTTCCTACTTGAATCTCAGACTTTCCTTCTTCCTGAAATGCATCCTATTATTTTCTTAGTAGGATTTCTTGGTCATAAAATGTTTTTGTTTATCTATAAACATCTTTATTCCACTTTCATTTTTGAAAGAGTTTTTCAGGGCACACAATTCTAAGTTATGTTCTGTTGGTCTCTAAAGATACTTCAATGCCCTCTGGTTTCTATTGTTGCTGTTGAGAGGTCTTCTGTTGATCTGATTTTTGCCCCTTTGAAGTGATCTTTTCTCTGGCTTGCTACCAGTATCTATTTCTTTTAGGGTAATGCAATTTCACTGAAATGTGTCTAAGTGTGGGTTTCTTATTGTTTACTCTGCTTGGGATTCTCTGGGCTCCTGAATCTGAGAAATGATGTTTTTCTTAATTCTGGAGGAAAATTACACACACACACACACACACACACACACTCTCTCTCTCTCTCTCTCTCTCCCTCTCTCTCCTTATTTTCTCTATTCTTCCTCATTCTATCCTACTTTATGTCTCTTTTATGCCCACAAATTCCATCTGCTTAAAATTCTGTGATTCATTCTAGGTAAAACCTTCAGATTTATCTTCCAATTCATTCATCTCTCTTCTAGTATGCCTAATCCACCGTTTAATCTATGTATTGCTTTTTAAATTGCAATGACTGTATTTTTCTTCCTGGAAGTTGTTTTTGGTTCCTTTTAAAATTTGCCTGGTCGTATATTAATAGCCCCTTTTTTTGTTTTTTTTGTTTTTTTTTAATTTTTATTTTCATTGTTGATCTTGTACAGTTTTCTGTCTTTTATTCTCACCCGAACCCGCCACCCCAACCCTCCCCACCTCCCTCCCATCTCCACCCCCCCATAGTTTTTGTCCATGTGTCCTTTATACTTGTTCCTGTAAATCCTTCCCCTTTTCCCCTGAAATTCCCTCCCCTCTCCCCTCTGGTGACTTTCAGCATGTTCCCAATTTCCATGTCTTTGGTTATATTATGCTTGTTTGTTTGTTTTGTTGATTAGCTTCCTGTTAAAGGTGAGATCATATGGTATTTATCTTTCACTGCCTGGCTTACTTCGCTTAGCATGATGCTCTCAAGTTCCATCCATGCTGTTGCATAGGGTATGAGCTCCTTCTTTCTTTCTGCTGCATAGAATTCCATTGTATAAATGTACCACAGTTTTTTGATCCATTCATTTACTGATGGGCATCTAGGTTGCTTCCAACACTTGGCTATTGTAAATTGTGCCGCTATAAACATAGGGGTGCATAGTTTCTTTTGGATTGGTGTTTCAGGGTTCTTAGGATATAGTCCTAGCAATGGAATTGCTGGGTCAAAAGGTATATCCATTTTTAGTTTTCTGAGGAAATTCCATACTGTTTTTCATAGTGGTTACACCAGTCTGCATTCCCACCCACAGTGCACTAGGGTTCCCTTTTCTCCACAACCTCTCCAACACTTGCTGTTTGTTGCTTTGTTTATCAGGGCCATTCTGACTGGTGACAAGTGGTATCTCATTGTGGTTTTAATTTGCATCTCTCTGATAGCTAGCGATATCGAGCATCTTTTCATGTGTCTCTGGATCCTCTGTATGTCCTCCTTGGAGAGGTGTCTGCCCAAGTCCTTTGCCCATTTTTTAATTGGGTTGCTTGTCTTCTTAGAGTGGAGTCGTGTAAGTTCTTTGTAATAGCCCCTTTTTTCTTATTCATGTTTTCAATTCTATCTCTTACCTAAACATTCACATTTAGTTATCTGCACTTCATAATGATATCTGAAGTTCTTACAGGTCTAAATCTATCGTTTGCTGTGAATTTCTTTAATTTTTTTCTGTGAATTCATATCTGGCTGAATTTATTTTGAAGAAATCGTAAAGGGCTTAAAGAGTGATCTGCAGAAATGATTCTAATTATTTCTCCTGAGTGTCTGGAGGTGTTACCAATCTGGGATCATTTAATTTCTTGGCTCTGACCATATGATGTGAATAGATCACCCACCACCACTGGACACACGTGATAATAGATAATACATTCTATTATACTTATTATATCCTCTTGAAGATAAGACAATGATAAACACATTTTCTTATTTACTCATTACTGCAGATTTTTTCCATGTCACGCCTTCACTGAAGCTTTAGCCTCTTCAAGTGTCTGTCCAGTGTGTGTGTAGGTGTGTGTCTCAGAACAGCCTCCCATCCTGTCCCCAACTTCTGTGGGCCTGGGATCTAGTTTCTTGGACCCCTGAATTCTATACAATTCCCAAAAGTTTAGGTTTCTGTTCTTGACATAAGTCCCAAAAGCAGTCACAGTCCCTCATTTAATTACCTCTCCAACTTCAACTTATTTTACTTTGCTTATTTTTGTTGGAGGTAAGTGGGATTTGTAGGGACTTTCCTTATTTTCTTGCAAGCTCCACAATACATTTAAAAGTATGTTTGTTTATTGTGCTTTATCCAGTGCCTAGGTGTTTAGCTGCGGGAGAGCCTTTTCAAAAACATTTAGTTTGTTATGTTGCCAATAGAAAAGTCATAACTACTTTTATTTTCAAACTTTTTTTTTTTTGGTAATTGTTGGGGGGAAAAACAGAGACCTTACTAAGGGCAAAATCCTTAGTATTAGTTATTTGTAAATTGTAATGACAACTACAATAATGGTAGGTAAAATTTACAGTGTATCTAGCTATACACCAGGCATTTTATGTATGTTGTCTCATTTACTCTAAGAATGAGGTAATATTATCTCTTGATAATGAGGTGATATTATCTCAAGTTACAGGTGAAAACTTGCGACTTTCCAAGTTACATAATAAATGGCAGAGGTACAGTTTGTCTGATCACAAATTTTTGTGTGCTTTTCCCCCACACTGAGTTGGACTGCCTCTCTATTTAAGTTCTGCAATCATAGAAGTCATCACCATTTGAAAAAAATTTTATCAGCTATATTTTGTTTAAAGGTGGCAAACTGATCACAGACCAACATGGAAACATAGTAGCTTCATCTCTTAAAAATATAACAAATTTGGTCAAAACCTGACATCTCTTCAAAACTTATCATGGATCAAAGACATAGACAAAAATGGGGAACATTAGTCAAGCTAAAAAAAAGGTGTTTTTCAATCATTCTGGAATATTAGATAAGTTCTAGAAGCAATACACAGAGTCTAGCACAAAGAACACCATTTTTTACTACAAATTTTAAAGCATTTTTTTATCGATTATGCTATTACAGTTTTCCCAAATTTTCCCCCCTTTATCCCCCTCCTCCCTGCATCCCCCAACCCTCTAGCATTCCCCCCTCCCTTAGCTCATGTCCATGAGTTACAGAACAGACCCACGGTGGGATTTTGAATGATATACTGTTACCAAATGGACCCACCTTGTGCTCTGGGGCTCCCCGACCCTGTACTAGGTTCGTCTTCCCACCACCAGGGAAAGACGTCTCTCAATGCCAGAGATTGGTGGAAAGGAAAGGGATTATTTATTTAAAGAGTTATACAAACTTAAGAGTAATGTCTTAATGTCTTCATTGAGATCCCAAAGTCCTTTAGAATACCCACAAACTCACAGTCCTTCCTTCCCCCTCTGCCCAGTCCAGGGTACCGTATCTCAGAAAAAGAAATAAATGTCTGTGGTTCTTCTCTGCTCAAGCTGTGTGGTCCCAAAGAGACACAGCATGGCTGCCGTGCCTGGGTTTAAATCCCAGCACCAATCTTTCTCTGCTGCACCATTTCCGAGTCCTCCCACAATTGGCCACAGCTTCCAGCATTCCCGTATATTTCCAGCTTTACTGGGCTGCCATAGTAAGTCCAGGCAGGTGTGGTCCTGTGGTGTGGAGCCAAGCATCTCCAAGGTCTTACACAGGCTCTGCAACCTTGGGGAGTTACCTCCCAGGTACATCATGGGTTGAAGTCATTCCCATCCCCCTGGCTCAAAGCATGGTTACAGCTGTTTATACCTACAAAACCAATTAAAGGTTATAAAAAGATATGTTCAACAACCATTCTAGAGGTTATCTGCAAAACTGTTGCTATTCAAAACAATTCTCAATGGCCCTGCTCCATGTGTCCCATCCTCCAGCTCAGACTTGTGGGGGTGAGGACATCATATATATATTTCCTGGACACCAAGTTCTGGACCCCATTACAAATCCCTATTTGGGCCCCGCCCCTTGGCTCCACCCTGTTACACATGGGTTATACATATAAGTTCTTTGAGTTCTCTGTTTCCTATACCATTTTTTATCTCTCCCCATCTATTTTATGCCTACTAATTATGCTTCTTTTCCCTGTACATTTCCCCCCAATTCCTCCCTTCCCCTTCCCCACTGAAATCCCTCCATGTAATGTCCATTTCTCTCATTCTGTTCCTATTCTAGTTGTTTGCTTAGGTTTTGTTTTCATTGTTTTTCTTTTCTTTTAGGTTCATTTGTTAATAGTTGTGAGTTTGTTGTCATTTTATTGTTCATATTTTTTATCTTCTTTTTCTTAGGTAAGTCCCTCTGTCATTTCATATAATAATGGCTTGGTGATGATGAACTCCTTTAACATTACCTTATCTGGGAAGCACTTTATTTGCTTTTCCATTCTAAATGATAGCTTTGCTGGATAGATTGATCTCAGATGTAGGTCCTTGCCTTTCATGATTTGGAATACTTCTTTCCAACCCCTTCTTGCTTATAAGGTCTCTTTTGAGAAATCAGCTGATAGTATTTTGTGAACTCCTTTGTAGGTAACTGTCTCCTTTTCTCTTGCTGCTTTTAGGATTCTCTCTTTATCTTTAATCTTGGGTAACTTAATGATGATGTGCCTTGGTGTGTTTCTCTTTGGGTCCAACATCCTTGGGACTGTCTGGGCTTCCTGAACTTCCTAGAGGTCTATTTCCTTTGCCAGATTGGGGAAGTTTTCTTTCATTATTTGTTCAAATAAGTTTTCAATTTCTTGATGTTGTTCTTCTCCTCCTGGCACCCCTATAATTCAGATATCGGAACATCTCAGGCTGTCCCAGAAGTTTGTAAGTCTCTCTTCATTTTTTTGAATTCTTGTTTCTTCATTCTGTTCTGGTTGGATGTTTATTTTTCCCTTTTGTTGCAAATCATTGCTTTGAGTCCTGGTTTCCTTCCTGTCACTGCTGGTTCCCTGCATATTTTGCTTTATTTCATTTTGGCTATCTTTCATTTGTTTTTTCATTTTTCAACCAAGCTCAGTCAGTTCTGTGAGCATTTTGATTACCAGGGCTTTAAACTCTTCATCAGATAGGTGAGCTATCTCCTCAACACTTAGCTCTCTTTCTGAGGTTTTGCTCTGTTCTTTCATTTGGGCCCTATTTCTTTGTCTTGGCGCAGCTGATAAGCTGTAACTGGGCAGGGACTTAGGTATTCCCCTGGGGGCACAGCCACCGTCTTTGCTGCATTGCTGCAGTGCTGCCTGTGGGGGAGGGGACCAGAGAGGGAACAGTGTGGCTCGCCTGCTCTTCTCTAGTGTACTTTCCAACGGACTCCCGTGTGAGACTGGGAGTTTCTCCCACCTTCTCGACCAGTGTAGTCCACAGTCACCTCTGAGTCTCAGTTTCGCCTTCAGCCAGCCTGCCTGCACAGTCCACTGTCTCACCAGGGTTTTTCTCAGCCAGCCCACCCACCGCCTCGCCTCAGGTTTTTACTGGTCTGGTTGTTCTGGTTGATTTTTTTTTAATTTTTTGGTTGCTATTGTTCCAATCAGTTTAATTTTCTGGAACTTCTGGTTGTTTATTGATTTTAATTGTTGTTATCCTCCTTTTGGTTGTGGGAGAAAGCAAAGGGTTTCCACCTACTCCTTCATCTTGGCCAGAACTGCCTTTATTACAATTTTTTATTACAAAATTATAAGCATGTAATTCTGTAACACAACAATATCACACTCAAGCACATCATATGACATTTTAGGTAAAATGCTCAAATTAAAACTATGAATCATTACACCCATATTATTACACTACTAACCATATTCAAGCAGGTGTTACTTCTGCCAGGCCCTGTATTAGTTTTGTGCTTCAAAAAGTATTCTATGCCTTACCTCAAAATGAATTTAAGATAGCTAACAAGGATGCATAAAATCCAAGCTATAAATTAGCAACAGGCGAGGAAAAGGGGGAGAAGATTTAAAAACAAACAAGTGAGATTAAAATAAAAACGTATACATTTCAGCTTGTTATGATGCAGGAGATATATTTGGCCTTAATGTAACTGAACCAAAAAAAAAACAAAAAACAAAAAAACACAACGAAGGTTCTGCTGCTTGTCAACACAAAAGCCAAACTTGTGAGGCAGACACTGGTGCAAAAGGAACGAGATTTTACTCAGGTGCTGCGTGGTCTGGGAGAATGGCAGACTCCTGTCTCAAAGCCCATCTCCTCTTTCCGCTATGGAAAAAGACCAACCATCCTCAGCAAGACCAAGACAAAAGCCAGTGCCCAGAGTTCCTGCTCCGTTTTAAAGCACAGTCCTTCCGAGCCCACAGGTGGCTGCTAAGTGGTCCTAGTCCCATCCAGGCAGTGTAGCTTGTTCCCACTGCTGTCCATCTCAGGCTCCCTCCCGGAGCCTGAGTGTGGGGCCTGCACCACCATGGGCCACATAGCTGCTGGGGCTGCAAGGTCGTGGTGCACCTGGAAGAGAGTGGGTGAATGTGCTGGTGAGTGCATCACCAGGTGGGCAGAGAGAGAGACTCCCTTTTGGAGGTCAGAGAAAATTAGGCAAGTGCACTGTGCAAGTGCAGATCACAAGCATGTCTCTTTGTTCTCCTGGGATTATATTAGCTTGGGTATGGGATAGATAAGGTGTTTTCTCAAAATGACCAACTTCTAAACCACGCACACTTTGAGTGTGTCCACCTCCCAACCAATCCTTTCTCTCCTCAGCCTGGGCTGACAGGCCTCTTTGGTCCAGCACCTCCCCCTGCGCCATTTTGACTTCTGTGCCATATGTGTCTGACTTCCCCTAGTCCCACCCCCAATGTGGTAAGTGGGGAGGACTGTTTTTCTCTACCCAATTATATTGCTAGCTTTTTGCCACTCAGGTCCTATCCTTTGATATTTCTAGCTTGCTGCATACTCAGTCTAACAACGGCCCCCCATGGCCATCTTGGCCAATGGGGGAGACTCCCTGGCATTCTGACTGTATTACAGTCACACTAAGATTTCTAAGGTAAAAAGGGATACCTGAGTAGTTGTGAGTCACCATTTGTGTGTATATATGTTAATATATATATTATATATATAACCAATTCATCTACTCAGAATAACCATAGATGTGACTAATCCCTATGAAGAATATCAAAAGTTTATTAAAAAAGCACTTCAAAAAGAGAATATTGTATAATGAAAAGAACAATATCCTCATTTGTGGCACTTTTTGAGAGTGGAAGAGGAACTATTAAACATTATACTGGGACAACGCAGTAAACTGGGACTGCCCCCTAAAATAAAAATGTACATTCTCACCCTATTTATAGTAATCACAACTCACAACAAACGACATATCTTACGAAGATATTTTATTATTGCATGCCTCACTATGAGCTGATGATTGCACACAAAACAGTAATTCAGTACGAAGCAATTCTATATGAGGTTGATACAATGATTGGCATAACTTTTAGCTGACCTATTTGAATGGTAAATTTCAGAGCACAGCGGAGCAGGATAACAAACTCAAATAGGTTTAGTGGTGAGGAAATTACCCTAAGAGTTTCAAGTGGCCGGGTGCAGGATAATAGGAAATGGTGAATAAATAAAACATTTTAAAACGATGTTCTGGAAAACAAAATCTATCTATAGTTGAATCTGGTTTCTAACTAAGTCACTGAGAGTTGGAAATATTAGCATATCCATATAGAATACTTACTGGATGTCTCTGTAATCTGCATTCAAAATTCAACAGACATTTAAAACCTTTACCAGGCTTTCATGTTTTCAGCTAGTTCTTGCTTGTGTTTGTCACTATGTTGAAAATGCTTAGGAAGTTTTCCAATTCAATTTGAATAACAATTTCTGAATTAATTCTCAACTTTTATGAGTAGCTCATTCTTTTGAACAATAATCATTACTCAGATTTTCCTCCAACCCTGATTTTTGGAGAAATGCTTTTTCTTGGTCTTTTACTATGAAAAGAGCTGTTAAAAATAAATAGCTTATCCAATCAGAGGATATATTATGAAAAGCATAAGATCTGAAACAAGGGAACTGACCGTTGAAGCGAGACAGCATTCTCACTTTGCGTTGTGCTGGTCAGACTCCATTTGGTGCAGCTCAGTGTGGGTGTCTCTGTTACTAAAGGGAGACACTGACAAAACATAGGGCCCCAATGGCAGTGCTGCCATTTCCCATGATTTCCAGGTTTCTCCACTTTTAAAGGGAAATTTTCAGGTTCCGGCACCTCAATCCCTCCCCCATTCCCCTTATCAACTCTCAAAAATTGACTTGGCTTCAGTGACATCATCCAACAATTTCAGTCCTTTCTCCCCTCTAGATGGACTGCCGTCCACATAGTTCTAGCTGATGGAAGAGATGTACTTCTCCCGTCTGCTCAAGACACATTGCTCTACAAAATGTCACCTCTTCTGTCTTCTCAGGATCCCGTTTCATTACGTACTTATATCTATTCTACATCTTCAACTTTCCCTTTCCCCAGGCTCTTTTCTGTGGACAAAGAAAAAGGTCAAGTCTCCTGGATCTTTAAATACATCAGAACTACCCTTCCCACTCTAGTTTCTACACTATCTTTCCTCCACTCTTCACAGCTTCTGAAGAGGGAGCCTCCAGGTGTGTCTTCCTCACCCATTTCCTATCTTGACTGGACAATCTCTGGCGATGTAAATTCTGAACCCTTTACTACTTTGAAACAGCTCTTGCCCAGTGACTTCCTTGTTGCGTAAAACAAGGAATAATTTTATCTTATCATTGGAGCATTTGTGACTCCTGACTTATTTTAAAACTCTCTTCCCTCTTAGTCACCAGATTAGTGCTATTTCTTGATTTTCCTCTAACATGTCTGGACATTCTTTCTCAATCAGCAGTATGAGCTCTTTGATCACCCCTTAACGTTGGTCCTCTATACATATACATGGTGGCTTACATTCAGACCTGTCCACAAATCCCAAATCTGCAGCCCTAGACCAGCTATCAACTCCTGATATGAACATTCAAGTGCCTAGCTTTTCTCAAGCTCAACATGTTTACCTTTGAACTACTTGCCCCTGTGCATTCTCTCTGTGAACCAATATCACCTTTCACTCATTCATGGCAGTCATTTAAGAATTATCTATGACACCTCTTCTTACTGTCCTCCTACAACTACATTTTTTGGTCGTTAAGCTCTAACTCTCTCTTGAATCAGTTTTCTTCTCTCCTACATCACTGCCTTACTTAGGACATTTCCCCATAGTAACACAGCAATAGCATCCTAACAGGTTTTCCTACCTTCCCTCTTGTCCACTGTTTCTATACTACTGCCAGAGTGAATTTACCAAGTTGAAAGTTTAATTGTGCAGCATGCTTTCAATAGTTCCTCATTACCTTCATGATACACCTTTAATTACTTAGCATGGCATTCAATGCCATTCATATTTTAGCTTTCCTGAAAGTAGTCAGTCTGAACTGGACTACCCTGAATGCACCATGCTTTCTCACCTCTTCCTGAGTTAGGTGTGCCCTTTTTAACCCCACTATTTTGTCCTGCGTCACTGACTTCAGATGTGTCCTCCTGCAGGGTGTTTTCCTAGCCTCTCCAGCAAGATTAGGTATTTCTCTGATATATTCCCATAGCACTCTGTGTTTACTTCTTTTAGGGCATTCACATAACTCTGCAACTGCTAATTTATGAATCAGGATCCTTCTTTAAATACAGGGATATAATAATAGCTAGAACTTGTTGAAAGCTGTGTATCAGGCTTTGTATTAAGTGCTTTGCATACATTTAATCCTCACAATTCTAGGAAGTAGGTACTAATGCTACCCTTGATTCCCAGGGGAAGAAATCAAACTTAGAGAGGTTAAGCAACTTCCTTAATGTTGCAGAATTATATCCTAGCCTTTTTGAGGGCAAGGATCATGTGCGTATTGTCTATGAAGAGAACTTGATGGTTCTGCAACTGATGTTTGAGTTAAATAACTGAAGACAAAACTTGGACCAATGAATAGAAATTAAATAAAGGCAGATTTTAGTTTAGTATTTAAAGGACTTTATATTAGCTAGGACTAGCCAATGGAAAGGATCACTCAAAAGATAGTTACATGTGGCACTTATCACACTGAAAAGTACTGTAAATTTGTATTTTCCCTCTTGTAAGGGCCATATCGAACTCTGCCTTCATTCCAATCTAGCCAAGAACTAGAGGTGCTCAGCAAATGTTTGTTGAATGAATTGAAAGGCCCTGAAAACTAAAAAGTGGTTATTTACCCTTAATATAGTCCACCAGAAATTTAAATCCCATTGTTCTTTAATTCTTCCCACTATTCTGCATTTTCTTTCCTAGGAGCTTTGAGAGTGAAGAGAGGACAGGAAAAGAATTTAGAGACTTCATCTGTGTTTGTAAAATTCCACCAGGCTACAGGCCCTGTGAGGGCTGGAACATACCTTTTATTGTTATATTTTCAGCCTAGGACATAAGAGCTGTTTAATAAATGTGTGTGTTGGATACACACACACACACACACACACACCCTGATATATGCTCTTTACTCCTAGATGGGTATTATGGAATTATATGCTATATACAAAATTTCTGCATTGGATGGAATATTGGATCAGACTACTATTGGTATACTGGAAAGCTAGTTAAATTATATATTTTGGATTCCGAAAGTGAGACAGAGAAGGGAAGAGGTGAAAAAAGCACTACATCACCATCATCATTTCCAAGACTAAGGAAAGATTCAGGTAGTAAAATTCTCCTCAATGATCCACAGATAGGTAGTAAAGAAACAGTAGGCTGCATGACCTCTGAGGTTCCTGTCAAATTTAAAATAATTTTTTTTGATCCCAAATATGACATTGAGAAGCTCTATTTTTTAAGAAACTAATGGTTAGATCTAGAATTCATTTATTAAACACAATTGTAGGCACTGAGGATACAGTCATACATCTATCAAAGAGATAGGGAACTTCTTAACATAATGGAGTTTACATTCTAATCGAGCGTGGGTGTGGCAGAAAAGAGAAACAGGTATTTCAGGTAGTGTCCAAAAAAGGTAACGAGAGGCCAGAAAGTGGCAAAATTAATAGGACAGCATTACAGTGGTTATATTTTGAAGTGCTAGGCTCTTTGGTTATTGGTATTACTCAGTGGGCCTTAGGACAATTTCTGACATGCATATAAATTGCTAAATTTTTTTTCTCTTAGATACATCATTTTTTCTTTTAAAAAATCTTAAATCTGTGAAGAAGCACATCAACTTTTCAAATTATTTATTTATCCACACCTGAGGACGTTTTTTCATTGTTTTAAAAGAGAAGGAGAAGGAAAGGGAGGTGGAGAGAGAGAGAGGTAAGACAGACATCTGTGTGAGAGAGGAATATCGATTGGTTGACTTCTTGTATGTGCCCCAACCAGGGAGCAAACCCTCATCCTTGGTAATGTGCTCTTCCTGGGGGGGAAAAACGTGACCCTTTGGTCTATGGGACAAGGCTCCAACCAACTGAGCCACACCAGCCAGGGCACATACGTCAATTTTATACCCTAATTTCCTTTCCTCCCTTTACCTCTCTCAAGTCTATTAGCAAATTCTTCTAACTCTTCATTTGCCTTTCCCTTTTCATTCCTTCAAGAAACCAAAATATTCTCTTCATATTTACCAAGCAGTCTTCATCTAATTTAAAATATCCTGATTTTCCTTTTTCTCCATAAAATTTTTCCTAATCTAGTATAAATAATGTCACATACTACATATTAGGAATTTTGCAATTATAGCCAATATTTGAAACATAAAACAGCAAAATATGTCAAAAAGGATTATAAGTGAATTTTCAGTTATATTTAAATTGGTTTACCAATATTTATCTTTTTAAAATATATTTATTGATTATGCTATTACAGTTGTCCCATTTCTCCCCATCATTGCCCTCCACCCTGCACACCCTCTCCCACCCACATTCCCCCCTTTAGTTCATGTTCATGTGTCATAAGTTCTTTAGCTTCTATATTTCCCACATTATTCCTGCCCTCCCCCTGTCTATTTTCTACCCACCATCTGTGCTACTTATTCTCTGTACCTTTTCCCCCTCCTCCTCCCACTCCCCTGTTGCTAACCCTCCATGTGATTTCCGTTTCTGTGTTTCTGTTCCTGTTCTACTTGTTTGCTAACAAGTAGAAAAAGCAAACTTGCTTTTGTTTTAGGTGGTTGTTAATATCTGTGAGTTTGCTGTCTTTTCACTGTCATATTTTTTACCTTCTTTTTCTTAGATAAGTCCCTTTAACATTTCATATAATAAGGGCTTGGTGATGATGAACTCCTTCAACTTGACCTTATCTGAGAAGCGCTTTATCTTCCCTTACATTCTAAATGACAGCTTCACTGGATAGAGCAATCTTGGATGTAGGTCCTTGACTTTCATGACTTGGAATACTTCTTTCCAGCCCCTTCTTGCCTGGGAGGTCTCTTTTGAGAAATCAGCTGACAGTCTGATGGGAACTCCTTTGGAGGTGACTGTCCCCTTATCCCTTGCTGCTTCTAGAATTCTCTCCTTCATTTTAATCTTGGCTAATGTAATTACGATGTGCCTTGGTGTGTTCCTCCTTGGGTCCAACTTCTTTGGGACTCTCTGAGCTTCCTGGACCTCATGGTAGTCTATTTCCTTTGCCAGATTGGGGAAGTTCTCCTTTATTATTTGTTCAAATAAGTTTTCCACTTGTTGCTCTTCTTCTTCCCCTTCTGGGACCCCTATAATTCAGATGTTGGGACGTTTAAAGATGTCCTGGAGGTTCCTAAGACTCCTTTTTTTGAATTCTTGTTTCTTCCTTCTTTTCTGTTTGGTTGTTTGTTTCTTCCTTCTGGTCCACTCCATTGATTTGAATCCCAGTTTTCCTCCCATCTCTCTTGGTACCCTGTGCATTTTCCTTCATTTCACTTATTGTAGCCTTCATTTTTTCATCTAATTTGTGAGCAAAATCAACCAATTCTGTGAGCATTTTGATGACCAGTGCTTTGAACTGTGCATCTGATAGGTTGGCTATCTCTTGGTCGCTTAGAGGAATTAGCTCTGGGGCTTTGATTTGTTCTCCCATTTGAGCCATTTTTGGGTTTTTTGTTTGTTTGTTTGTTTGTTTGGGTTTTTTTGTTTGTTTGTTTTTGTTTTGGTCTAGTTGCTGCTGTTAAGTAGTGAGGGGCGGAGACTTAGGTGTTCCCCAGGTGGGTCAGCCCAGTTGCTGGGTAGTGATGGTGTATGTGGGGGTGGGGTCCAGGAGGGAACAGTGGCGCTTGCTTTGCTCTCTCTCGGGTTCCAGTCCTTTCTGCTGTTTCCCCTTCGCCTGGATTATCCGGGCGCAAATGTGGGACCACCTGGTCAGCCAGCTGCCTTGCACAGCCTCACTGGGTCTGCACTGTTGCCACCTGTGCCCGGGGTCAGCTAGCTGCTGCTTGCATACCTGGGATCTGCCAGCTGCTGCTGCCTGTGTGCCTGGGTCCACCAACCTCCACTTTTTCCTGCTGCGACTCTGCCCTTCTTACCGGTCTGGATGAATGGTTGTGGGACCTCCGTACAGTTCAATTTTCTGTAAGTTCTGGTTGTTTTCTTGTTCTGAATCTTTGTTGTCCTTAATTTTGGTTGTGTGAGGAGGCACAGTGTGTCCACCTACGCCTCCATCTTGGCCTGAAGTCCCAATATTTATCTTTATCTACAGCTTCAGTGCAAGACCTTGAGAATCAGACTATTTTTTGAGCTGTGTTCTATGCTTTCTAACCCTGGAACACACAGGCCCTAATTAACATTTGATGTCTTGACAGGTTGAGATCCAAATGATAAAGATGATTTGTCTGCCTTTGTGGAGTCAATACATGGGAATCACATACAAACACCCATGTTTTTATCTGCTTTCCAAGAACTATGAAGAACAAAATTTCCTTTCAAAAATACAGTTTCTCATAGGAAAGGGAGAAGCCAAAGATTTAACAGCACAACCCATGGACATGAACCAATGAGAGGAAATGCTGGAAGGAAGGGGGGTACCAGGCAGAGGAAGGCAAAAGGAAAAAAATTGGGACAACTACAACAGCATAATCAATAAAATATACTTAAAAAATACAGTTCTTAAATACTTATTCCTAGGAAAGGAATTTTTTTTTTTAAGTCCAATGAGGCTGTATGTTCTTTATAATCACTTTACATGTATCTTTCAACCTAAACTCTAGGATATACTTTCAGCAGTTATCACTTCAAACTTATACAATACCTTGTACACCTTGTACCTAGGGTTCTCAAACAATCTGTGATTCCATAGAAAATCTTTTTCCGATTTAAAAGAGAAATAAAGTAGAAATATAAAATTGCTTGCTCAATAAAGTAGCCTTGACTGGGTAGCTCAGTTGGTTAGAGCATCATCCTGATAGCAAGATTGTGGGTTTGATTCCGGTTGGGGCACATACAAGAATCAACCAATGAATGCGTAAATAATTGGAACAACAAATCAATATTTCTCTCTCCCTTCCTCTCTCTCTCAAAATCAATAAATAAAATTTAGGAAAACAATAATAAAATTAAAACTGGAGCTAGCAAGATCCGAACTTCCTATTTTAGTTTTGAACTATTCTTTTATATTTAAATATTTACTATTGTTAGGATTATCATAAATTATAATAATTACAAAAGAAAACATTTACGTTCTAGGGTTTGATCATATTGAAAGAAATATGAATTTGTTCACTTTACACAAGAAGCATGAGGAATATCCAAATATTTAATATAACATTTCCTTTTAACTGTAATAAATGACTATGCTGGAAAAATAATTATTTTATAGTGCTGGGTCTCAGGGAACATTAATCTCATGTCAAATAAAATAATTTTGAATTTTTAGAGCTGATTAAATCATCCAGGAGTGACTGAATGAAATCTCATACATGATTGTGCCTGGCATAGGGTAGGTGCTCTGCACATGGTTAGATCTGAATCCAGATCCCATTCTTTAAGAGAATTCATATGATCCAGGATTTCCTCTGCTCAGATACCTGGTGCCAAGACTGAATCGGGAAGTAGAGTGAGCTATCAAACCAATGCTATTCATCAAGTTCATCAAATGCTATTCAGGTCTTCCAAGCAATGAAATAGAAAAATGAATGAGAGGGATCCAAGATGGAGAATACACTCACTTGACGCTGGTGCAAAACTGGATTTACAGCTAAACTGTAGAGCAGTCAATCTGAATGACCAGCTAAAAGACAGCTGAACAGGAGTATTATATTATATCCAAGGATTTATAGAAGATACACAGACTGGTAAGAAGAACAGAGACGTGAGGAGGGCTGGTGCCTGCACCCAGGTGCAGAGGCTGAGAAGCTGGAGGGATATATTAACTGCAAAAGTGGCCCTGAGAACTGTAGGTTCTCAACCAAGGCTAGAAAGTCAAGTCTGTGTAGCATCTGGCAGTGAAAATAAGTGGGGACTCTGTCTGCTGGAAAGAGGAGGGAGTCTAATAGAATTCCAGGTGCTCTCCTAAAGGGCCAATGCACAGGAACTCACTCTTGGACACTTACCCAGGGCTCTGGTAGAGGGAAGATGACTCAGGGCATAGAGAAGCCATAAAAAAGATCTAAGTGGCATGGCTGCAAAGAGATCTGGAGGGTCAGCTATTGAAACTGCAGACTTGAGTCAACATCCCACACTACCCTCAGCTTCCATCTTCCAGGGTTGGGAACTCCTATTCTTAGAGCTCCCGCTGTGGTGAGTGCACTAACCTGATCCTCCAAATACTGGTGATACCACTCTGCCAAGCTGGAGTCTAGCAGAAGGGACTGTTGGCTGCACCAAACAGAGACATGAGATGTCCTCCTTTTCTGGAGTAACTATAGGCAGATTCTCAGACGGTCACTGAACTATTTGGAAAAGGGTTGAATCTTCCCCTCCTCCTATGGGTTCAGCAGGAGCCACCCCCAAAGGAAGACTCTTGTCAGGGTCTCTGGCAGCAAGACTGCAGAGCTAAGAAAAGGTATGCAGCTTGCTCCCCTGCCATGGTCCTGTGCCAACTCCAATGGAGGGTTTGTTCCCACGTTCCATGGCCCAGCCAGTGCCACCCCCAACAGATGGCTTTCTTGATCTGTTTGCCCAAGTCTCAGTATCCATATCCTGCCAAGCTTGCTCCTGCAGTGGGAACAGGTGGCTGCACCCAATCTTATGTTCTCCTGCTGTGGGAGCTAGAGTTGGAGATTATAGCAGAAACTGAGTAGTATGGCTCTGGAGTAGGGGCCCCATTCTCTCTATTGAGTGTCTGACCATGTGGCCTCCAAGTAGGGGACCCATTAGCCCCATCCTCCCATCCCAGTTACCCCACCCCCCTGAACTTGAGCCATGTGGAAGGGTCAGTGCAGCAGAGCCAGCTTGGGCCCAGTCCACAGCATTTCTTCATAAGACTCTGGAGGAACTCCAGGCATGGGGCATGGAGTAACCAACAGGTGGATGCCAATCACAGGGAGCCATCTGCCTCCAGTTCAGAGCTTCAGGAAGCTAATCCTGGTACACAGCCTGGTCCTTCCCACATACCCAGGCCCAGTAGATGCAGCCACGAACAGTGAGTAGCATGGTAGCTCCAGACAGGTACCTCAAGGCCAGTCACACACAATATCTAACACTGACCTGCACTGGAGCCCTGGCCAAGGGGCAAAGACCAACACGAGTGATGGGCTTCAAACCACACCAGAGCTCAACCCAACTAGCCACACAAATGGCGCAACCAAAGTGGGACTCCGGTGGACACCAGACCCTGCCAGGAACAACTCTGCCTCAGGGGGCAGCCCGTGAACAGCGACTCATATACAGTGAATGAGGTCTATCCATGTAGTCAGCCAGCATGAGGGTTAACTCTACCTACAAACTGGCCAACAGCATTCAGGACTCAACTACAAAAGAAGAGGGCACATAACTCACACAAGAATCATTTCTGGAGCACCAAGCTCAGGTGATCTAGAAGACTGTGCCATGGAGACCCACAAAAAACCTACAGCAGAAAGCCATCATAACAAGTTTGGGATTCAGAATATCTAACTAATACACAGGGACAAACAAAAGACAAAATGTGAGACAAAGAAATATGCCCCAAGTGATACAACAAGAGAAATCCCCAGAAAGAGAATTAAATGAAATGGGAGCAACCAAATTACCAAGTGCAGAGTTTAGAACAATGGTTATATGAACGCTCAAAGACCTTAGGGAGAAAATGGATGAATCTCAGTAGATTTGAAAATCACCTTTTCTAGGGAAGAGATTTCAGATTGTCAATGAGATTCAGGAAAATACAATGGAGCAGCTGATAGCAACTGGGAGAACCGTGTGAGGTCCCAAAGTGCCTACTTTGACAGGGACTAAGGCATCACTGTCCTATGTACAATGCTTCTTGTATCCTGTATCTTCTTCAATAACTGTCTCTATTTTTCATAGTACATGGCTGGATGCCCTCTGGACAGAATATATACATACACAGTATATATAACACATAGACTCAGACAACAGTGTGGTGATAGGTACAGAGAAAGGGGGGTGGGAGATAGATGGAGGTGGGCAAAAGTGGGGGAAATAGGAATGAAGAAAACACTTTATTTGGGGTGATGGGCACATGATGCAGTGTGCGGATGATGTTTTTTGAGCTGCACACTCGAAACCTCTACGATTTTGTGAACCAGTATCACCTCAATAAATTCAATTGAAAAAACAGAATGATTACTTATACAGAGGTATCTTGGTACTCGTCATTAATTTGATCTAAGTGGCAAGTAAACGATGAATGATGAAGCAGTTTCTCTTGCAGGGTGGTGGTGTGACGCATATAAGTTCTAGCAAGTGCAGTGAGAGGCGAGCAAGCACTGAGGGCTAAAATATTTTTCCTTGTCAAAATGCGATGAGTACCAGGTTAGACGTGTTCTAAAGCTGACGAGTACTGAGGTGTGACTGTATATCTTTACAGCACTTGTTATTTGATATTAGTTATCTTTGTACATCGTTAACTTTTATGAGTGTAAACTTTTTGAAGATAGTACATAATAGGCACTTACTATTCATTGAATGAATAAACAGAAAAACATCCAATGAGGCTATATTGCTTACACAATGACTGGGTACATTGAGAAATTCACTCGTGACAAAAAAATACCATTTAAGTAAACACACACAATAATGTATGCTTGTGTATAAATTATATAAGCAAATGCAGAGAAAACATGTGGGTGGGAATAGCTGATTTCTAAGCTCTATATTTTATGATAAACTGTAAACTGTCAATTATTATAAATCATTGCCTGACAGCACTAGACCAATGTGATATTAAATATCAGCTAAATTGCCTAGTATTAGGAATATAAGAACAGAATTCATTTTACTCTTGTACCAAAGCAAGGTGCTGTGCCCTTGAAATAGTCTACAATAGGAATATTAGGAAAATCCAGATGAAAAATGGGGCTTTGAATGAGAAAGGAAAAAAAAGAAATCATACTCATTTGTTTAGAAAAGAAAATGCTAGTGAAAAAGTACATAACATTCTGAATTATTCCTTTAGATGCAAGGGACATTGTGAAGATGCCTAAAATGTTATGTATTTTTTTAACCCAGTATACCAAGTAATGTGTGCAAAAACACTCCTACTTCTCTAAGTTATACTTCATGTTTTAAATTCAGAGACAGAGGGAAGGATAAGATAATCAAAGGTAAGGACTATGAAAGCCAGAACATATGTTGCATATTTGTTTACTTTTTTAAAAGTGTTTTTAAGCAGCCATTCCAAAGAGGCATGATCCATGTCAAAAAAGCTACAGAAAAATGGTGGTGACAAATACTGGCCACAGCAGTGTGGAGGCCAGTACAGAGAGAATGCACGTGCCGAGGAAGCGGGATTACTAGAACTGACCCATGCAGAGTTTGGGCGAGTCTTGGAAATCAGTCTAGTTCTTGCAGTTGCATTTCTGCACGATTTCTCAAACACCCATCCTCTCTCCTTTTATTGTATTAATATGGCCCTCGCTTTCTGTCCTGTTACGTTGTGAGAGTGGTTTATCTATATTCCTTAGTACTAGTCACCTCCTGTTCTCAACCTATGTCAAGATAATTGTTTTTACCAGTTGTGCACAAGTAATAATTTAAAAAGTCAAACATGTGTTTAAAAAGCCAAATCTGTGTCTATCTGTAATTACCTGTAATTTTCTTTCTTGTATTCCTACATGCATGAATTGAATGGAAATGACTGCAGAAAAAGTTAGGGCCTAGGAATTGTATCCTTGCATATCAGACCTATGTACATCTATCATTTATGTGACAAAAGAAAAATGGCTGAGAAATACAGCCTTCAGGAAATAAGTCTAAATTCCATAAATCATAGATGCCTCTTCCAGACTGCCTACAACGTAGCTTTCTGGTCTCTGTTCTTTTTCATCTCCACCCCCTGTAAAACGGGCTCATCTGCAGTGGGGTAGTCATCATTGCCAAAACATATCACATCCTTTCATACCTCTGAGCCTTTTAATACCCCTAACACCACCTTCCTATCATTGACTACGAACATTCTTATTTTAAGACATACTCAAATACCTCCTATTCTATAAAACTCCCAGACTTTCTCAGGCACAGTCAACACCTCCATCCTACTCCCCGATCATACAGTAGTATAATTATTTGTATCTCTACCACTCCTTCCATTACCCATAAACTCCAACACTTTAAAAAAGGTCCTGCACGTCCTTCGAACAGCTTCTCATCTCAGCACAAGTTGCCTGGCTGATAGCCTTCAATCAATGATAATTTGAATGGAGACAGAAGAAAACAACATCAACAAAACATCTGGCTTTCAAGGTCATAAAGAACTCTCCCATTATTTATGAGATAAGACATTCATTAAAGCTCCTCCATGAATATTTTTAAAGGCCTTCAAGATAGAAAATCTTAACATTTTCATTACTAACACTTTTCTGTATCAGACAGCCCTTGTTAAAGTTCTCTCTTACATAGGAAATTCTTACAAAATTCTGCAAAAAAAGATGCCTAAATTGTCAAAATACAAATTTCACACTATTAAGGGTTCTTTAAAAAACATTATAATCCAATTAAGAAAAACATGTTTTTGCTAGACATCCCAAATGTGTCCATCTTGAGACAGATTTAATGATCGGACAAGAGTATTCTTTCCTGTTTTCTCTTTCTTAAAATTGAAATAATTTGTTCATATATTTTTCCTTTTCCTATTTGCTCCTGACACTATGACTATAATCTTTAATATGAGTTAGATCTCCAATTGAAATCCATATAACTTTTTGAGCACTTTCAAAGCCTATAAATCTCCATGGAACCCCAAATCCCTTTCCCCTAATAAGGAAGGCGCAAAGTTCACTAGACACACTGTAAATATGCATCGTATTTTGTAACTAAGACCTTCCAAAATGCCCTCCCTTAACAGGTCTGAAGGCTTATTACTACTTGCACAGAAATGAAGTTCCTTCATTTTGGTATATGTATTACTTAATACTCTTTAGCACATCCAGGAAATCCTCAAGAACTCTAAGGAGCTTCTGGCATATGAGGCAGGAAATCTATGGGAAAACACTAGAAAATCTATAATATGGGGCAAAGGGAAGTGAAGGATCCATGAATTTTGGGAAACTGTATGGATTCCAGATAGGAATGGGCACATAAATAGACAAACTGTCTTCTTGGGAGGTAGGAGTTCAGAGTGAAGAAGAAGGATATAAAAAAAAAGTTTCAGATTCTCAGAGGAGTAAATGTTAGGGTGAAATGAAAGGAACATGCCAGTGAATTTTCTGATTTCTGTAGCTAGCAATATTGAAGTGCTTCAAAGTTTATGAACAGATCTCATATATGGTTAGGTCTACATCTCTTCAACAGAAATAAAAAATAGCTGGTTACCGTCCTAAACATAAAACTACACAACAGAACATTAAAGAAATTCTAAGACATTCTTAGAAATTCTTCTCAGAGAAAAAATAACACATAAGAAAACACACGTTATTTTATAATAGTTAATTTTAGCAAATCAGAAGCTTAATTAGGCTCATATTTAAAAAGAGATTTTCAAGAGTTATTAGATTTGCCCTGACCAGTTTGGCTGAGTTGGTTGGGTGTCATCCAGCAAGGAAGGCCATGGGTTCAATTCCCAGCCAAGGCACATGCCTGGGTTGCAGATTCAGCCTCCAGGTGGGGCATGTATGAGAGGCAACCAGTTGTTTTTACTCTCTCACATGGATGTTTCTCTCCCCTTCTTTCTCCCTCTTCCCTTCTCTCTAAAAATAAATAAATAAAATATTTTTAAAAGTTACTAGATTTATATTAACTTATTCAATAATATATACTGAGGATTATAGTGGTTACATGTAATGTGAGTTTGCAAAAAATGAACAGGGACCCTTGCCCTCTAGGATCTCACACTTAGTTAAGGATTGTGCACTTTTTACTTCAAATATGTGTATTCCATTCTTAACAATACAAGGATGCGCAAAAGTAGGTTTACAGTTGTAACACAAATCATTAATAAAGTATACAAGGCTAAAAAGCATGTTTCACGTACTCACAACTGTAAACCCACTTTTGCCCACCCCTGTATTCAGACCAGCACTTCCACGTATTTTCCATTGGAACACCGATCCCATCACAAGACCAGGTATGTTTGGAAAGCAGCATAGAGCCAGAGGGTAACGGAGAAGGACACTGAAGGCCCTAAGAAATCTTGTTGAAAAATTTTAACTTTGCTTAACTTGGTTATTTTTCAAAATTACATGACTGCATATTTTTTTTTTAATCTAACATGTATAAACAGATCAGGTCACACTTTGGGAAATGCTGATTTGGGCAAACAGTTTTTAAAATATACTCTTTTATGTTTCCAAAGAAAAGGAAAACACAAACTTTTAATACTTTTCACATTTTCAGAAAATATATGAAAGACAGAGCAAGTTTCCAAATTCTTGGGAAAGTACTATAAAAATAATTAGAAGGGTAGGGTTAAGTGATTGGGGAAGAATAACAAATAGAATAGCTGTCTCAAACCACAACAAACTATTTGTAATTGTAAATCATGTTTTATAAAGGCTAAAAAAATCCATTGTATTTTAAAAACGGGATTTAAGTATATGATCCTCTTACTAAAAATCTACTCTTATGAATATAGATGGTTTAAAACAAACATATCAATCTGCAATAAATTTTACTTACAGTCTCAATTACATGTAGAGATGAGACACTACATACTCCACATTCCATTTGTTAACATTCATTATCTTTCAGCCCTTTTATGAATTTTAAGTTTGTACCTGCTCTTCTCTCTTCATAAGAGCTAATGGAATTCCAGTATTTGGGCACTTCTAATTGCAGGTTAGAAAAATTTTTTAGCAAGATTAAAAGGGGAAAATGTACTCTCTTCCCTATTGCTGATGAAAAGCAGAAAGAATAGAATTTATCGGTTTTATGATACAGAATAGAATTTTTTTCTATTCTGTATCATAAAACTTCCCTGGCAAATATCTTTCAAAAAATGTAGTCTTGTTAGACAAATGCATTTCAGTGTCGCTATATCCTGTGAACATAATTAACTTTAAATTCTGTAATTCTGTAATTCTGATTGGTTATTGTATGTAATAATTTGTAGCCTTGTTAATGATATTTAAAATAATATTCTATTTCTGCAAGTTTTGTTGCAAACTTACTGAAGTCGAGGCAAAAATCATTGGCACATCCCTCTTCTTGCATGTAAATGGTTACATACACGTATGTACATCTTTCCTATTTAAAGGAAAAATTTTGACTATCATCTTGTTTAGATTAATAATAGGGCTACGACAAAAAACAAACACTGTGTATAATATTGAAGAGAGAACTGGTAGCTCAGAGAAAATATAAACTGGTCTCTTGTATGCAGTCTGTTTTCACCACAAGGTAGTAAAGAGCTTTGCTTTCTCCATATTCTTCCTAGGTGGCAGAAAGTGCTGTACTCACTGAGATTATACTTTCACTTCTCAAAAGTGGTAACTGATTCTCCTCAAGCTTTTGGGAAGTTTTTGCAGAAAATTATAAAAACAACAAAGGTTCATTATTTGTGGAAGAGCTAAAATACCTAGTAGTCCTTATAGTCTCTTGAGCTGTGGCTATTACAAAATAAGGCTGTACAAAACTGTGGCCTTACTAACCTAAGGCTGTGGCGATTTCTAGTTCAACAGGCATTGCTCCTCTTATCTTTATTAACCAACTTGTTTCCCCTGCTAACTCATTTAGATGTTATTCTTTTTTAAGATCAGGCCATAAATTAAATAGAGTAGAATAGAATAAATAAATAAAATCATTCCCCCAGGAAGCCTTATGCAAATATTTAGGTTAACATTATATATCAACGACTCTCAACCTTTTTCATCTCAAGGCATATGCAAATTACTAAAATTCTGCAGCACACACACACACACACACACACACACAAAAAATGTATTTTTCACTGATCTGACAAAAAATAGCTATAACTTTGTTTTACCAAAAAATAAAAAATAAAATAACCTACCCTTTTTACTCCAAAGTGACTTTTTAAATCAGGTGGCTACCCTTGTTTATAAGGATTTCTGGTAAAAAGAATTAACCAATCAGACGCAACATTATGCAACGTGACCAATAAAACAAAACTCTTATCACATGACCTATCTATATTTATGGTTCAAAATAGGGCATTCACAACAGATGGCTATTGTGTTGGCTGTTGTCATTCTTTTATTTGACAATTTGACAACCCCTAAAGGGGTCAGTGCTTCTGATTAAGTACTCATGTACTATGTTTTAAAATTTCTTGCAAAACACGAGTGTGCTGCAGCTGTTATATGTTTTGTTCATAGGATATATTTTAGTGATTATGTGTACCTTTGTAGAATGGACAGAAACATATGCAAGAGCTGATTGTTGACAAAAGTCTTTATTGCTAAAATCTCACAAGATGACATTTTGTCTAGTGATAATAACCAGTGAATACACTTTTTAAGACATTGTAAAAGGTGGTTATACATGTAAAGTCCTACAGACTTTTCAGTCTTTCCTGTCACTCCATCTAGAAACAACGGGGACAGTCTAACATAGGATTCTGAAGAAGCGGAACCAAAGTGACCAGGCACACTGCCCATGTTTTTAAGAAATCTTTGGCAATCACCTGGATTTAAAAAAAAAAAAAAACCTCAAAATATTAATGGCCCATGAGATTTCCAGGTATCCACCGCAGCCCATCCGCATCTAGGTTCGTAAATAGAAAATCTGGCCTGAACCTCACATAAGGGGGCCATTTCAAATCTTCCTGAGTACCTGTCAGGTGCAGTGGTCTTCTGTTTTGGATCTACACTTGATGTTTAAGATGACTATCTCATCCATTAAACAATTTATTGTTAACTTTTGCTTTCTTGGACCCTTCCCACGTGAATCACAGGCTACTGGTGGCAGCTTACAGATAGCTCTTGGTAATGCTGGGTCTGCCTAGATAGCCAGTGGACCTTCTGACCTAACCTTGGCCTTCCAGTCAAGAAAATTCAACCTCATGTTTCAAACATGTCCAAAATTCTTCCAGACCTGTTCCAAGAGAATCCATCATGAAACAACTAAAACTACAGAAAGTGGTACTTAATTTGCCTATCTGTCAACAGTTAAGGTCTTGCCTCTTACTGCATCTGATGGCTCTTAACTTGATTATAATTTGTCTACCTTAAACACAGCCCAGCTTTTGCTTTTATGCTTTGAGGTCTGGCCCTGGCCACTTCTGAACTGGGTTCAAAGACTACAGAACTTGGAAAAGGAGAGGAACATTGACTCGGGAGAGGAACATTGACTCGAGAGAGAAGCATAGATTGGCTGCCTCCCATATGTGCCCATACCAGGGATTCCACACGCCCAAACTGGAGACTGTATGTGGCCCGACTAGAGACTGAACCTGCAACCTAAGTATGTGCTCTGACCAGAAATGGAATCCACAATCCTGCAGTTAGGGGATGACAATCCAACTGAGCCACACCAGCCAAAGCAAGACTACGGAACTTTTAATGCAGATCTACCGCTGGAAATCTTTTTGCAAGGAACCTATTTAATCACTTTTCCTCTTAGGAAAGACATCTTTACTTGAGACTTACTAGTCAACACAAGAGGAAGGAACTGCTAATCTCTCATCAAAGAAGACGGGCAAATGACCACCACTAGAATGAGAAATGTGTGACACTGAGTAAGCACTGTGAAGGTTGTTACTTGTTAGACTACCTTTTCTGAACTTTCTGGTTTTGTTACTGAGTCTTGATGATAAGGTGAAGATCACCCACTACCAAAGACTGAGTAAAACTAACTTTACTAAATATAATGGACCTTTGCTATAGTAACTCAAAAGATATACAGCATATTCCTTAACTCTAGGTTACTTCCCAATTACTACAAACACTAAGGGAGAAACCCTTCTAGCAGTGTCTTTTGCCTCAGTATGTGCAATGTTTCAACAGCTGGAGGTAAAAATCATTTTTAATGTTCAGAGTATGCCACTAGTTTATCATGATAAAATTTGTGGGAACATATGGAGGTACCTGCCTTTTATTTAGTGGTTAATGTCCCTGAATTCTTACACTATGTTGATGGGAAGTGAGCTGTATGCCCCCAAAAATGCCACCTGGTACTTTGATTCTGGGTGAAACTTCTAGCTTTAACTCATGACTTTAGGAAAGAGAGTATGGTAACTTGCGAAGACACCTTTTTCATTTGTTGAGGTCATGTGTACTCATGGTCATAAACATGTGGCCTGGCTCCGTATCTTCCAATAGTTCCTGGGGGAAATAGTCACATCTGTGAAGCAGAATGGTTCAGGGAAATAATATCCCCAAGTGAAGTTATACACAATCCCAGAAAGATCAAAAACTATTAAAATAAGGTAAGGACAAAACTACTTCTCTAAATCTGCTCACTGAGAGGATGACCACTGCACTGAGATTATATAGAATCACATGGCTCAGATTTCATCTTAGCCAGCAAAGAAAGGGTGTGTGCTCTCACTAGGAAGGAAGTATGCCCCTATGTTTCTAGCAATTCAAGCTATGTCAGAAAGAATTTGCCAAGTTGCACTAGACCGAGAGCCAGGGCCTATTTACATGGGCTGGTAGCCTTTTATAGGACATGTAGCAGTTATAAAATAGTAGAAAGTATTGTGAGACAAAAAAATATCTTAGCCATATGTAGCAGTAATACTGTAAGTTGCACCCTTAAAAGACTCGTTTCAAACATTCTCACCTGGTTGCTAAATAAGTAGTGCACACTGGCAAAGAAAGTCTAAGGAGAAGTGATAAGGGAGTTCCCGCAGATTCTAATTTAAGATCAAGTATTGCCTAAGCAGACCCAGAACTCATATTTGAGCTTAGTTTTCCCAATAATTCCCTAAAGAAAGGACTTTTAGTTCATTTTATTATAATTCTATTTTAATTTTCCTTATTTTCTGTTACTGTCACTGATCAATGGCTTTTGTTTAAACTTTTATATACTACTCTTTAAATAATAAATGATTTGAATAAATTTATGGTTTTATGCATATCTGCTTAGCAACTATGATTCTGGAAATTGGATTTTATTAGCAAGGCAAAAAGTACATTTAGTAGAAAAAGCACTAATTTGTAAGCCAGAAGGCCTACTGTAAAATGTTTACCTTTTAAGAATGAGCTCAATGTATAACATAAATCAAGCACATCAGCCTATTATTGGAGTCTGAATAAAACACATGTTTTTCTCTCAAATATGCCCTTTCTTTTTAGTCCAGTGGGGAGTGGGCCAAAAATCTTAATGTTAACATATATGAAAAATATGAACAGGTGCTAACTTTCCCTTCCTTTAAATAACGTACAGAATTGTGGATTTTAAATAACAATAATTATGCATATAGTAATCTACTTATGGGAAAAAGGGCACAGAAGTAATTAATAATATCCACTGATCAATTTGGAATATGCACAGTTTAACAATGAAGTAGTTAGAATTTTTTTTAAAAAGCTATGCTGAACTGCAATCTGATGTAATGTCCTTTAAATTCCAATTGTCATACACTGGGCCCATAAATAAGCTACAGGATCCTGCTGTGGGATAAGGTAGCCCTGCTGACAGATCTCTATAAACGCAAGGTCTGAGTCAATTCCGAGGTACATTCCACAGAAGCTGCAGCAAAGTGCAGCAGAACAAGTGAGCAAAAGAACAGGAAGATGGCAGTGTGTCCTAAACACACCATTGGAAACGTTCTGATCAGTGTCAGCCATCAACACAAAGTACACACAACCATGCACACAAGGGTAATAAATTCATATAAATCCCTAGGCATTCCCAACTAGTTAAAGGCTTATATTTGGGGCTTATTTTTAATAAACACAATCCCTTACCTGTACATTTTCAATAGAGGACAAATTGAAAGTTAAATGCAATTAAACTTTCTTTTAAAATCTATTGTAGTTCTTCTTTAGAAACAGAAATAGATTTTTGCTTGTTTGCTGTAATTCTTAAAATGTGATGAACTAAAATGGTATTCCTTCACTAAAGCTTCAAGCCCAGAGGCCAACAACACACAAAATAAAAAGCAACGCCTCAGGCAATCCTCAAAACTTGTCATTAGCAAACAAAGCTTTAAGTTTTGGGACATCACAGGGTCCTTTAAAATGCCATGGCTGCTGAGACGTTCTCCCTAGAAAAATGCAATAAACACATCTTGTTTCACAGGGTTTGCGAACTACTTGAATACCATACAAGTATACAAGTTGTTGTAGCTGGGAATATACTTTCAAAAATCTCTTTAGAAATCGATATTGAGAACAAGGATAAGTGAGGAAGGAGACTATCTATGGTGGGCACACACCCACTCAGGATTGTATAGTTTTGGTATTACTACCATTTATGGTGGCCCCAACTTTAATGGAGCAGTAAAACAATTGAGGTTAGCAAATGGCTGTATACAGGATAAATTAGTTCAGTGGAAAGAGAGCAAATTCCTGCATAACCTAAAGAGAAGGAAACTTCTTTTCTATTTACAGAGGAACAGAAGATATCTTTTAACCAAATTAGCCCTGAGGAAATCTGTCTTTAAATGCAGTTAAAAGTAGTAGACACTTGAATAGGACCTAAGCTCATATTTATTTAGGCTATAAATAATCACTAATGGCTAACTGCTACTAATATTAGTATTGCTAAAAAGTAGAAAATTTGGTTATAAAAATGTAGTACATTACTCTCAAATTTTTTCACCTTTGTTTAAAATACCTGGAAGCCCGGTAGCTAACTGCAAAATGTTCAGTGAGTTACTTTGTACTCTTAGAGAACTGTTTGTAAGTGTTTCTCATGTACACTACCACACACAGATTATTCTAGATTGCTTTTAATTCACTTGTACATACTATAAATTATGTTAAAGAACTATGGAACTTTTAAAAAAATGGTTGCCACTGAACCATTAGTGAGAACTGCACTTATAGCAATAAGCTTCAGCAATTTACATTGGCCCTGGTAACTTTCAATTTCGATACTACATATGAATAGTTTGTGGTACGTTTCTAGAGAAAAACAAAAGTTAAATAAATTACTATTAAGTCAATACTACTCTGACTCTTGCACGTTATGAAGTTTTATGAAACCTAATTACTACGTAGTTTTGCATTTCAGCTTAATTCCTATTTTGTTTCTCCAACAAGACTGCCAACTCCTAAAGCTTTACAGCTATTCAAGAATTAGTTCTGCATTAAATACAGAATTAGTGTGTCTTTGGGGTTTACTTTTATAAATTAATAGTAAAATTCAATGTCAGAAGAGTCAATGTACCAAAAAATTGAAACAGAAGATAAAATTCATGAAAACAATTCGTTTGTTTGCTCAGTATATTTTTTACATTCACTGAACATCCCCTTGTCTTTCCCGTAATTAAAAATTTAACTATTATAATCAGACTTTTTTGTGGCCCTGAGTTTTCAAACAATGTGATTTAAATGTCATTAATATTTTTACAGCACTCTGAATAACACTAACATTGATCCTAACATTAATATAACAGTTTTGCACATAATTACATTTGTCTCTGTTCTAAACAAAATTTTGAATTTATGCTAAAAATTCTGCTTCTGTATTAAAAATCAAGAATCCTATAGTCTGAATATTTTATTATAATCTTTTAAAGCTAGTAACGGAATAAAATTCCCTTGAGGGCCAACTCAATTTCTCCTCTCACCTTTTGCCCAAGGTAGGCATTCAATAAATACAGAGGCTGGAAAAAGTAATTTTACAGATGTAATACAAATAAATACAATAATTAATAATAAAAGATAAATGTTTCCCTGGTTTAGTATTTAGGCTTTCCTAGCTTTCAGTTATTAAACGCTGTAAACAAGGCATTAAACTACTATAAACTGTGATGATACTATAACGAGCACCTTTAGTTTGGGGCCTACTTTTCAGTGATCAAGAGATGAAATAAATAAAAATGTATGAACGCAGCATCTTGAACCCATAACAATTTAAAACATTCATCATTATACAAGTGACCTGAACAATAGATGAGACTAACTCCCAGTCAAAAGCACCTTTGGGAATGATGCTCCAAAGAATATTATAATTGGCTAAAATTTAATTTTTAGATATGAAATCTTATTAAAAAACTTTTATTGGTAAATTATCCCTTTCTAAAAAATAAATTGCACTGCATTTATGTTCAAAGCATAACCTCTAATATCTATTGAAAACAAAAAACAAAAAAGCTTATCAGAAGTTTTAGGGATCAATTAGAAAGTTAGCCTACATAAAAAAATTACAGCAGTAAACACTAAGAGCAGCAAGTGGTGAAAGTGTTCTTACCTTTCTTCTTAAAATTCTTTAAAGAAATACAAATTTAAGTTCAATAGCCTTGTTCAATCAATTCTTTTGAACTTTAATCTAAAATCCAAAAAATTTCTCCAATGAATTGACTTACTAGTTCCTCAATTAAGTTTTTTCAGCTGTTGTAATTGTATCCCTGACATGACTGATTTGAAATTTGGTAGTTTTCTTTAAGTTTACTTGAATGAGGGGATTTTAAACATCACAATTTCTTGGTTAAATAATACTAAAACTGATCAGGATCAGAGAGTCATACAAAATATAAGAAACTTCTAATTATGGAGTTCAAGGTTTGCAGTTACTACTAAAAAAGCTTTGGATTTTTCACATCAAAAGCCTTTGTCAACATTTCTCATCAAAAGAGTAAACTACATAAAGTGAGTTTCAACAATTTTCACTGTTATTGGTAATTTTTTATGGAAATATTTTCCACTTGTGTTTGAAAATCACAAAGTACACTTTATTTATATCTTATCAATTGCACAATAGAGAGTATCTATTGCACAACTGTGGGACATCTCAGACATTTCTCTTCCAGGATCCACTTGCTCTATGCTGCCCACTACAGGAAATGCAATATGGCACAAAAAATTTTAATACTCTGCACTAGGGTTACGTTTTAGTGCAATCCCATAAAAATATCCTCTGGGTACCTGGGTGCTAAGATAAGGTATTCTTGCAAGAGATACAAACTGACTAGTGGTAACCAAATTTATTAAATATAAAGAACATCAGTGGGGACAGACATGACCAGAAACTGTATCTTGGTAACCCACACACCAGGAGCAGCAACCAGGGTGTGGCAGAGGATGGGACATGGAACTCAGTGAGTGAGGCGCAGTCTGCAGAAAGATACAGTTCTGCATTAGAGAGGAAATATGAGGGTCAAAATCAACACAGAGAAAACACCTAAAAAAAGGTCATATAAAAATACAAATGATTGCTTTAACTGGAAGAAAAATTTTAATTATTAGTGTAACTCATTTAAGTTTCATCAGTTGAATTTCCTTTTTCCTTAAGCCATTTCTTTCCTCTTATAGGCAAATACCATTCATATTCAGCTTACTCTATCTTACATTTTTCTAGGCTTGGGGAAGTTGAAACATGTAGTAATCTGACAAATACTAATGTTTTTTTTTCTTTGACTAAAGCATATCCAAAGTGTTACGAATTTAAATTCTATCCATCAGGTATACTTTAGGAATCCATTTTTGAACATGGAAGGTTCTTGTGCAGAAAATTTTTTTTCAGAATCAATTCTCCAGTTACATATCCCATCTTAAATTTCTACGAAAGGCATGAAAACATTAGTACCACACTTCAGGTCTTTAGCCTTGGTACTGAAAAGGAAAACACACCACTGTACGTGCATGTGTGTCTACACACAAACACACTAATAGCAGTGGGTTAACGTGGCAACCTCCGCTTGAAAAAAATGAAAATAGAAAATGCCATCCCTCCCGCCTACCCTTTGAATGAGAAATAAATCAGGTATTCCCACAGCAAAGTGGGATACTAGAAAAGACGTTTTAACGTCTAACCTGAGGCATTAACATACAATCCCAGTCCCGACTCGGACGACTGAAATTCCAGTGTACGAGCTTTCGTTCCCACTTCTGCCCCAACACCACCATCCACGGCCCTGGTCCGCGCTGCGCCCACCCCGCACGCTGCGGCTGCCGGATCAGCCGGTCGCCGGCTCCGGGCAGCACGGCTTCCCGTCTCCCCGCCGACCGCCAGTTCCCGGAGCAGGGCCTTCGGGTCTCCGAAAGCCTACGACTCAGACGAGGGGTACAGACAGGGCCGTGAACTCCGGCGTTTAAAAACTACCTAAAAGTCTCGCTGCACAAGTGGCACGGTAGAGAACGCCGGTTGCGCTCCGTGTCGCTCGGTCTTCTCCCTTCGGAAAGGGCCGGGCGGCCCAGGCGAGCCGCCGCGGCATCGCGCTCAGCTCCCAGCAGCGTGAAAGAGCAACCAAAGCCACCAAGACGCCGCGGCAAGTCCCGGGAGAAGTCAGCCGCAGCCTTCCCTTCTTCCCTCAGTCACAATTACCCTGGAGGCTTCTGGCGTTACCTTCAAGGAAATGGGGGGAAAAAAGCGGGGAGATGGTGCTGAAAGTCGCTGACATTTTCCGTTGAATGAGATCCCCTCGACTCCATCCCTTAAACAGGCTTTTCAAACTCGGATGCATCCTCAGCGGTTTTCCATGTTGACAGATCTCTCGCCTCCCACAAAATGGGGCCGAGGAGGCGGCCGCTGTCTCCTCTATGGGCGCCGCCATTTTGTGAGGCGCGGCGGAGCGGCTGCAGAAGCCCGGGGTGTGTGTAATGGTTGAATAGAATGACCCCCTCTAGGGAATCCCCGGCGCTGACAGTTACGTAAGGGGCCGTGCTCAAGTGCGGCGTTTAGGGAATCCGCACAGCCAGGCCACGCAGCTCTGCGGCCCACATCTCCACCACCCCTAGAAGGACGGGTTGGGGCAGGGACTGGCGACCGGGTCTCCCCTCTACCCCGCCCCCCCTCGCCTCCGGCACGGGCCGCCGTCTCCACTCCCCCGGCTGGGTCTCCGCCCCTCGCTGCGCCCACAGTGAATGCCGAGATAGTCACTGGCCTTGGAGTGTCAGGAACCTCCTAGCCACAGCCTTATTCTGACCCCACTTAAGAGACAAACTTTACTTGGGAAATAATTCGTTTCCTAGAGTGAGCACCGGAAGCATGCTGGACTATGTTACATAATTTCTTTCACCGCCAAATAATGTTTCCATTGGAACCACTACCTGAAATAATCCATCCAGACATTTACTAGCCTGTGACCTTGGGTTAGTCAGTGACTTTGCCCGTAATGGTCATCACTAAAATGGGAATAATGATATGCTTCACGTATTGTGAAGCTTAACTACATTTGTACCTAAGGGCCAACACCAACACCCCTTGCAAGTGCAAACTTGGTATTTGTTGAGATGTTGGGTCTCCCATT
This sequence comes from Glossophaga mutica, assembly GCA_039655065.1. Classification (NCBI taxonomy): domain Eukaryota; kingdom Metazoa; phylum Chordata; class Mammalia; order Chiroptera; family Phyllostomidae; genus Glossophaga; species Glossophaga mutica. The sequence goes on from CM077304.1 coordinate 46,719,396, forward strand.
TAAGCAGCCTTTTTTTAATCTTCAAAAATATTTAAACGGGCATCGCATTTGAGACAGTTGAGAGAAAACAAGCATAAACAAAGTTTTACTCAATATTTTAAACGCATTTACTTTTAAAATACCTTAGTATAAAAATATAAACGCTACTTATTGTCAAAGTTCAAAAGATTACTTCCAAACCGGTTTAATTACCGTTTGCAAAAATCACTATAGCATAATTTAGTTTGATATGTGAAACCAACCAAAGGCAAGATGAATTAAGAGCATTACTTTATTTCCACAGAACTAGGACAGTTCACACTGTATTTAATTTATAGTTTGCTAAAGTAAGTTTGTGGATAATTCAATGGAAAAATGGGCTAACCGGAGCCCCAAAATACTAGCGCAACGCTCAGAAAAGCCGATTCCTTTAGATCTTAAAAAAAAAAAAAAGGTAACATATTGACTTTATTCCAATCTGTGAATGATGCGTAGAGTGAGCAGCTGCCCTTCTGAGGTTCGTTTTCCTTCCGAGCGCCACCGGTTCCGTCGGGCGGGCGGGGGACTCCCAGGCAGCCCTCCCAACAGCCGGGCCAGGGACGCTAACATTGCCTCCACCCCTAACCCTGAAACAACCGGTAGTGGCCGTTTCCCCGCGCCGCCCCCCTTTCCGCCGGCTTTGTGTGCGTGTGAAATGTGCGGCACATTGCAGATGAACCCTAAACCCGGCGAGCCGAGTCTATTGTTCCCCGCGAGGAGCTGCCGGGGCGGTGTGGAGCCAGGCGCAGTGCCGCGGCCGGCCCTCGGGGGTCGCTGTGCGGCGCTAGCTGCCCAGCCGTGGCGGCGGCGCTGGCGGCAGTAGAGAAGGAGGCTGACGGAGAGGGAAGCGGGCGGGCAGCGCGCAGCGGCTCGGCTGCTGCCGGTGCCCGCTGCTCTGGACGCCCCGGCCACGGTGGCCGAGGCCGCGCATGAATGTGTGCAAGGGCCCCGCGAAGCTGCGGCCGGAAAACACGCTGTCGTCCCGCTTTCCACAAACCACCACACAGACCTCCCCCTCCCCACCCCCAGCCCCGCCTGCCCCAGCCCCGCCGCCGCCGCCGCCGCCGCCGCGGCCGCCGAAACTCCCGGGCCTCCAGCCTCCCCGACCCCTCACCGTCGGCTCGCCTTGCCCCTCGCTCGCTCGCGCGCCCACGGCAGCAGCACCATGTTGAATCGCGTCCCCAGGCTGAGCCGCCAGAGCCGGCATCGCTGAGAGGCGGGCGAGAGCCGGGCCGCGGGGAGGGAGGGAAGGAAGGGGTGGGGGCCGCGCTCGCCCCGCGGCTTCGCGCGGATCCGGCAGTCGCCTGCCCCTCTAGTTTCGCTCCGATTTCTTTAAACTTTTTTAGAAATTCCCCTCCCTCCTTCCCTCCTCTCCCCCTGGCCTCCCGCTCCCTCCTTCCCCTCCTCCTCCTCCTCCTCCCCCTCCCTCCCTCCCTCCCTGCGCCGCCGCCGCCGCCGCCGCCGCCGCCGCCGCCACCGCCGGCCCATGACTGAGCCCCGCCGCCGCCGGCCGAGGAATGGGCTCCGGGCTCTGGTAGGAAGCGCAGGGAGCGGGGGGCGCTTTTAAAACACCGATCTGGGTTTTTTTTTAAAACCTCCTTTGAAAAAATAATGGCAAACTCGACGGGGAAGGCGCCTCCGGATGAGCGGAGAAAGGGACTCGCTTTCCTGGACGAGCTGCGGCAGTTCCACCACAGCAGAGGGTGAGAGCAGAACCGGGGGGGCAGCGCCGGGCGAGCTGGGGCGAACGGGGCTCTCCCGCCCGGGCCGGCTCGGGGTCCCGGCTGACAAGTGCTGGGCTTTCTCTCTCCCGCAGGTCGCCTTTTAAAAAAATCCCTGCGGTGGGTGGGAAGGAGCTGGATCTTCACGGTCTCTACACCAGAGTCACTACTTTAGGCGGATTCGCGAAGGTGAGTGGAAGTTTTAATTTGTATTTCCCTCTCGCTGGCCTCCTCCAAAAAGTCTCCTTTGACCCCGCAGTGGGCGCTCGGGGCCGGGGGGGTGGCCCGCGGGGGCAAAAGGCGTTCTTTTCGCTCGCAGCCGGTGGCACGGAGGCGGACGGCGGCGGGGCTGTTTTTGGCCTGGTGGCTCGCGTGCGCGCGGCGGGCGCGGGGCTCGGGCGGGCGGGCGGCCCGGCGCCGGCTCGCGCCCTGCCCGCTGCCCGGCCGCCCCGGCGGGGTCTGAGCGCCACGGCGGGGAGTGTGCGGGCGTGCGGGGCGCCCGCCGAAGCCCCGCGCCCGCCCCGTGCCCGCGCCCGCCCGCTCGCTCGCGACTCAGCTCTGCCGCCGCTGCCGCTCTAGCACAGGCGGAGACACAGAGACACACAGACTCTGAGAGCAGTTTTCGTGCAACTCAAAATTAGCGCGGGCAGGTTTAACATCGATAATCGGCTGCGAAATGATCCCGGCAGCCGGGGGCACAGCCTCGGCCCCGTCGCCCTCGGTTTATACAGCTAACAAAAGAAACCAGGACCTGTCTCCAAATAGCCATCTTAGGCTTCAAGGCTAGGCAGAAGCTGTAGGCCTCAAAGAAGGGCCTATGGAGATGGATAGATCTGGGAGAGGGATCGGAATCGGCCCCGGCCCCGGCCCCCCCAGAACCTGCGGACGTCGCTGTCCGGAACAGTATTGATCCTTTTGAACTTTTTTTTTTTTTAAAGTGTAAACGGACCGCGTTGAGATTTAAAAGGGGGCGACAGAGGGACTTGCGATTGGTTATTGTCCGGGCTTCAAAAACAAAACAAACCCACCAGACCCCCCCTCCCGCCCCCCCAAACAAAACAAGTGCTATTAAATACAGGGCTCTCGGGTGAAAACACAGTGATTAAAGCAGCCCTTGCTTAGTAACTCTTATGGATCGATCTGAAACACCCAGTGATGCCTGAGTATCTACAGATCTCTGTAGAATGGGTATTTATTTCATAGTTAGGTTAGAGTTTTCTTGGATTGTGCATTTTCAGAAAAGCGTGGCTGTGTTTTTAACAGGTTTCGGAGAAGAATCAGTGGGGAGAAATTGTTGAAGAGTTCAACTTTCCCAGAAGTTGTTCTAACGCTGCCTTTGCTTTAAAACAGTATTACTTGCGGTGAGTAGTAGTGACTCTTGCACTGTATTTGGAAATAAGAGACTTGTGGGGATGTTTGTTTTTAGCAAACACACACAGAACAAGCCTTGCACACCAAACAGTTTTATAAACTTCTGGTAATTTCAGTTTGGGAAACAGAAATATCCATAAAGTGAGGTTGTAGGATGGCGAAAATTTTCCTCACCTATTTTAAGATTGTTTACATTTTTTATACAGAATCATTACAGGTGACACCCCCCATCTTGGTACACATTCTTTTGTGACATTGTTATTGATCACTTGATATCCAAAAAGGGGCAGAAAGGTGATGCTTAGTAAAAGAGTTAAGATAGTTAATGAAACCTTGTATCTCTTTGGAAAAATTCTCTTTGTTTTAGAAACTTCTTTGCCTTTTTAAGGTTCTTATAAAATGAAACCTCTTGTGTGGAACTGTGTCACTGAGTAGTTTTTCAGTAGAATATTTCTACATAGTATAACATGTTGGTTCTGTAGGTGACCAGAATTATTTTCATAATAATTTTTTTGAATTTTCAAGTCACTTAAAAATCATTCAAAAGGATTATTATTTATTTAGGAGAATTTAGGGATACTATGAAAGAAAATACTATCATTTGGGTTTCTGTTTATCACAAGATAAATTTCTTATTCCGTTGGTATGTAATAAGTTTAAATGATATATTTTGTGATTCAGCTTTATTTTTGTCTCCCAGTTTTTCTTCTCTAGGAATATTTTTATATTTTAATTTATTACGAAGTCATCTTTTATTTTTAATGTTTCCTTACTCATAGAGGTTACTTAGGTGGTTGTTATTTAAAACTAAATACTGCTCTTTATACTTACTACTTTTTAATAATGATATTATAGGGTGGCCTTTTTAAAATAATGTAGCTTCTGCATAATTTGAGTTTGGCATTTATCACTGCTCCAAATGTAATATTCCAGTGTGGATACTCTGTGTTACGTTTAACATTCTGAAATAGGAATGTAGTAATTGAACTGGTGTCCTTTCTATTGGCTATCATAGATTGACTTAAGGATTGAAGCTGAAGAGTTCACAAAACTTTGTGGATAGTTACTGAGCTACAAAAAAGTCCAGAAAATATTAAATATGGTTAGTTATCTATTGTGTGTGTATGATGGGATGTGTGGTAGAGTGCATTTTTAAATAAAGTACTAAAACAAATAGCAAAGTAAAACAAAACCTCCAAACATTGATTTAGTAATGTGGTAAAAAGTAGAAATTTTTATATTTATAGTGATATTTCCTTGTTCATTTCCATTTATAATATTGAGGGGAATACTGTTAATGCATGTTCTTGTTTTCAGTTTGAGCATTTGGATTTTAGACTATTTAAAATACACATTTAAAGTTATTCCTGATACTGGATTGATTGATTCATTCATGGATTAAAATTTAATATTCATGAGTTACTATATGATATATATGGTTCATGAAATGGATGTATATTTTTCTGAGGAATTTACATTCATCCTAACAGGGTTTTAGTATAATCATAAATGGCTAGACTTCCAGTTTCTTACAAGTTACATAAATATTGTTTTTCCAGTTCTGATTTCTATCTGGAGATCATATCATCTGCTGATTATACTTATAGGTACTGTTTTTAAGGTATATCTTCAAGGTTGTTTGCAACTTTTTACATTGTTCTCAGGTCAGTTTGAGCTTTAATCTCTTATTAGAAGCTGCTTTTTCATCTGTGTCTTTAACTAAACTTGTTTTTCCTCCATATGTCACTCTCTAGGTTTGTTTTTGTAGGGTTGTAGCTAGGCTACTAGGAAAAAAGGTTGAGCATTTGTTTTGGAAAATAAAACCATGTGAAGATTTGTATGACTTATAAAGAAATACAAAAGAAATAATGCTGGTCAAAAATTGGGTATTACCAACCTTGAAAGATTTTTTTTTTATCATAGTGGTATAATATTGCACAGTTAGAAGACATGTATTATGCTGGGTTTTACACCTTCCTCTGAAAAAAATCTTAACTGGCAGACAGGATGCCAAGCTTTCACAGTGATTCTGTTACTAAACCATAAGAATGCCTTTTCATAGTGAGAAATAGTAATAGCAACTTACAAGTGACTTTGTGAGTTGCCTCTGTCATATATCAAATTGAATATCATGGTTTCTGATGACCAGATACTGTGTTTTATAAGTCATAGGCGGGATAATTTCTTTAATACGAACTGCTTTTTCATTTGACCTATTGTAAGACCATCCTTCCTTGTAGTAGTTTCTCATTTACTCTACAAGTTTAATATTTGCTGACATTGCTTTGTAATTTTATTATTAATTGCATAATAGCTGTTAGCCTAGTATTTTCTTCTATATCCTCATGATATTACAGACATTTAAAAACTAGGAGCAAACGAGTATGCTGGCCAGGTATATATTCTAACATTTTTATGTTTGTTTTGATACAAACATAGATAGTCATTAAATATAGAGACCTGAATTTAGTGGTCTGCCAAAATTTAACTTGATTGTATCAAACATACATTTGTTCAGATTTGTTGTAGATTGTCTACGAAGATTTCTCAAAGTCTAAAATTGAAAATGCAATTGATTATTTATTTCAACATTGGCATTTAATTTTTTTTAATGTAAGTGCTTACAGATGATGTGTAAAAGTACTCTATGTAAAAATTGGGTATTAATCATCTATGATGTCTACATATTTTGTTTGCACTTAGTTCCTTTCTTGGCATGTGCACTTCAATATATTCTTCAAATGCTTATTATTAGATTACCCCTGGGGTATTTTTACACATTTTATAAGTAGAGAAATTAAAGTGCAAAAAAAATTGATATTGCATTAGGGGCATTCGTTAATTAGACAAAAAAGTTGTGCTCCTGACATGTGCTTAGTAATGTTTAATCTGGGTATTATGATTCAGTTTGTTAGTCGCAAATGATTTTAAGAAATTAAAATATAATTGGAAATTATATGTTGTTAAATTTATGCCTGAATATGTCTATACACAGTGTGTTCTTTATTTACTCTGAATTTTTTTCTTGTTGTTCTATTTTGGTGCTGAGGTTGGGGGAAGGATTATTACTCTAATTTCCATTAAGAATTTGAAGCCTTGGTATGAAGATTTAGGTAAATATTTCAAATACTTGAAGAATTTTCTTTACTGATTCTCATAGTACAACTATAGTCAAAGTTAACTTGATGTAGTCATTATAAAACTTGATTTTTTGGAAAGGAAGTGAAATAGCTTAGACATTAACAATTTATTGTACAAAATTATATGTTAACTAGTTTTTTTATAATATTAAATGATCTTTTTTACACGTACCTTTAGAATAGTCAGAAACTTAATTGTAGAGTTCCACCCACCATAGTGAATTTTCCATTGCATTATGAATTTCTTCTATTTTTCCCTTGGTGGATAAAGCCCTCCATAAATTATACCAGTAGAGTTTGTTTATCAGTTAAATAGAATCGATACTCATACGTATTCTGTAGTTGGGGTCCACCATGTAGATCTTTTCATTTAAGAGAAAGCCTATTATGAATGATGAGGTTAAGTGAAAGAATGTTTCAAAATTGTAATAAATATGCAAATAAAGTAATACATTGAATTTGTGAATTGATAAACAGTGATTGCTCACCTTATTCAAAGAAGGAAAATAAAAGTAATATGGAGACTGGAAGAACAACTATCTAAATAAATTATTCATATATACTGGTACATTTAAATTTAATTTTAAACTACATCCTTTCATTTTGAGCAAACTTGATTTTGGTATCTTCTGATATTCTAATTACATATTAGAGGGCACGCAGATTTGTTAAAAAGAAGAGTAGAAAATGGAGAAAGGTGAGAAAGACTGATCAGAGCTCAGCTAGGTTACTGCTATATCTTACAAACCATATTTTAAGCAGCTTAAATTTGCCCCAAAGTAGAAATACATCTTAACTCTTTCCAAGATAGATAGTTACTAAGGATAAAAATTTCACTGAGGCTTCAAACTAAAATCTCTAACTCTCAAAAATGTTTATATGCTTTTTTGCATTTATGTTTTCTGCCTCAGATGTTAACTAAAAATGTCTACTTCTAAATACGAATATTCTTTTATAATCCTACCTCTACTCTGTTGTGGATTCAGTATTTTCATAGTTGGTTGTGTGTGAAATCCGCTATAACTTTGATAGAAAAGTATATCTCTTCTGTGAATCTTGTGTTTCCAAACTGAGTAATATTGGAAGTTGGAAAGGTAGGAAAAAACAAATATTTTAATTCATTGGAGTTTAGTTACATTAGTCAGCAAGCAAGTACTCAATACATATTTTTAGGTAAAGTATTTAGAGTATTTATTATTATTTGGTGAAGGCTGCTTTTGGGGCATTTTCCAGAGTGGTATAGACCCTATTAAAGTTTCTTGGTAAAAATGGGGCTTGTCAGAATTGGAACCTAAAGAGACATATGGGGCAGGGTTGGGGGTGACTCTGCTGCTTTGATCTGCCACCATCATCATCACCATACTTGTTGTTATTCAGGGTCAATCAGAGTAGAAAAATCACAATTCGTGTTGTATTAAAAACTTGTTTTCCTGATGTCAGTATATGTTTCCTGGGGGGGAAGGCCAAATTAATTTAAGCAATAAAGCCTAAACTTGGTTGCTATATTGCAGGACTTCTTACAGACCAGTTTGTTAGTGTGCATTGTGGAACTGTAGACAATTTGGAGAAACACTAGTTATTACCTCCCCTGCATAGTAAATGGTATTTCCCAAACACTCACCACGTATCACAAGGGTGTGGTGTGAAAACCCATGTTTGAGGAGCACCTACTGAGTTCTGTGGAGCATAGTTTGGGAAACCTAACAAATTTTTATCCTACTGTTTAAACTATAATGTGCCAAAAACATATGTGACCATGATAAAGATTTTTAAGTCTGAGGCAGTGGTTCATATATTGGCATATTTACAGTGAGATAGTTTACAGTTAATTTTATTTGATTGGTTACACTTCTTTTAAGGTTATTATTTGAACCAGCAGCCCCCAAAAGGCAAATCTCTTAACTGCTCTTTATGTTTCTCGTTTATCGTTCTGAGGGCTTCTTTTTTTAACAGGATATTTATATTTAAAATTTTGTTTTTAAACTTGTCTAAACAAGCTTCTGAAGCATTGTAGCAGTCATTGATTACATTGTTTTAGAACATTATATTTGGAATAGTAATTACTTTTGTTGAAATATAATGATCGTGATAGTCCAGCTAAAAATTTGTATTTACTTCAGTTCTACAACTTTGAAAACTGAGAAGTCATATCACGAATTTTGATAATAGGGAATACTGTTTAGAAGTAGATGTTGGTTCAAGGACCAAACTTAAACTTTAGTTAAAAATGGAAATGTTGGCCTGACCAGTATGGCTCTGTTGGTTGGGCATCATCCCGTGAGGAGAGAGGTCACTGGTTCAATTCCCAGTCCAGGCACATGCCTGGGTCCAGACACGTTCAAGAGGCATCTGATCAGTGTTTCTCTCTCATGTCAGTGCTTCCCTCCCTCTCTTTCTCCCTCCCTTCCCCGTCTCTAAAAATAAATAAAATCTTAAAAAGATGAAAACAATAAAAATTGATTATCTTCAAATATTTTACAACTTAAAATTATAAGCATTTTTATGAAAAGCAAAAGTATTGGCTTTTGCAATGAAAATAAATGTAAATAACATGGTTAGTTCAGTTATCCAAGCAGTAGAGCCAAGGAAGTAGGCAGTATGATTCTCTCTATTCAGAAGTATACAAAAATGAGTATATACTGATTGATACTGGTATTGGTTACCTATTATAAAATTTATTAATGCATCCACTTAGTAAATAAAACTTTTGAGGGAGTTGAAATAGAGAGATAGTTTAGAGTAAATTGTCACTTTCAGTACCATTCAGATTATGAATTTCATTAAGCTTTCCAAGAATTATATTATTAAGATAGTTTAACATATATTTTTCTGTTTTAAAACATAAAGGAGTTTCTCTTGTGCTTGGATACTTTTTGCATATTCATTATATTGTAAATTGGAAATTAATACCTTTCTACAAGATATATACCTTGTTGACAAAGTGCATTTCAATAATATATTGCTGGAACTGAAATCTCTTGGTGATACTAGAAATAGCATCCACATTCTGAATTGTTGGCTAAAAAAGGTAGGTTCATGGTTCTATTAATATCTAAGTCAGTGTTTGCAGGGTCTTCCCCATCTCACTGCAAGAGAATTTTGTAGCGGGGCTGAATCTGTTGTTTCGGCTGTTTTATCTCATTAGTTCTTAATAATTCCTTTTCTTTTTCCATCATGCCATTGATTTGTTGAAGTAATGGGGTTGTCTGTCCTTTAGAATGTCCCAGATTCTGGATTTATTTGATCCCTTCCTTCTAGTGTCAGTAAACCTGTTCCTTTATCCCCTGTATTTATTTCCTGAAAACTGATAGGTAGATCTAAAGGTTGATAACATTTAAGTTCAATATTTTAGGCATACTTAATAGGTAGTGCTGTGTTCTTCAGATCATGAGGCCTATGATGTTTAGTTGTCCTGCTTTAGTGGTGCAAAGATGGATTGATCAGTGATTTTAGATACAAATAGTGTGAAACTCTATTTTTAAAAAGTATGCCACAGGTGATTCTTAAATATGCTGAAGTTTGAGAATAGCTGATCTAATAAGTATTGTAATGAAACCAATTGAGTTGCTGAGATAACTGGTTTAACTTGGCATCAACGTGTTAGCCAGGGCTACATCCAGAACAAAACCTCTAGGTGACATCTGGTATAGGGCACCTGCTCAAGTGGTACCTGTCATCTCTAAGCAGAGCCTAGACACACCCTATACTTTGTCTCTGGGCTCTAGAGATGATACCCAGGGCTCCACTTCAGTTAAGGGGGGAAGGGTAAATGAAACTACTAATTCAAACTTACCTTAACGGTATTCCTATTGTTTGGATTTTTAAAAAGTTAAGTAAAAGTAAGTTTTCCTTAGTATTTCAGCTATTTTTTTCTATGTAGTACTTTATCATATTTTCCACAAGTGGGATACCATTTGCTTTATTCAATTTACTGAATACTTTTTTCTCTTTGTGAGGTTTTTGTTGATCTATCCTAGTGCTTTGGGGAGTTAACTTATATTTATAAATGCTTATAAAAATAACAATACTATCTATAGCCTGTTTTGTTTAATGCACTTCATCCTTATTTTTAAAACATTTTTATATGTGAGATTTTATTTTTTATCGTTTTAAATTTCGTAAGTAATTACTGTTACTTAATCTTAGAAAAAAATTTTTTTACTCAAACTTTTCTTCTGAAGCATAAGAGTTACTTCTTTTAAAAAAAAGGTTGTAGGTTATATCCAATTCTCAGTCTTAAGTGTCAGCCTTAATTGCCAGTTAGGAAAGTGTATGCTACATCTTAAAGCCACATTTTCCCCTTCACCTTTCCATTCCCTTCCCTGGTGATAGACTTGCTTTACATCTTGTAGAGAGCATTGCTTTATACATAATTATCCATTATTATTAGTTGTTAAATATCTTTGGGTATTATTTCATGTTCTAGGTATGTTTACATTTTGTTTCTATTAGTAAAAGATTTTTTTATTACCATATAATGGGGAAACTAAAATATTGCTTTTTATAAAGCAGTATTCACATAAAGTTATATAGAATACATTGTTTGAATGCACATCTTATTGTGAAATATGTAAAGTACATAATCCTTGTCTTTTTGAGTTTATACTATTTGGTAAATTCTTACAGTGTTTATTTAATGGTCAGTTGCTATGTGCATAAAGGTAGTATTTACTGTATAATCATGACATACACATCTTTTATGGTTTTGGATGAAATTTTTGTCTATTGGTTGATTTTCAATAAGTGTAAAATACTAATTTAAACATACATATGGTCTGTAGGAACATTCTTTTAAAACAGGACAAAGAAGAGGCTGTAAGTTAGGGCCCTATACAGAAAGTATATAACCTGTAGTTCTTTAGAGATGGGGCTGAATTTAAATTTGTCTGTAGTAAGGCCCAGTTTGATCACACTTTCCATAATGTTTTATAGATTAAGTGAATTTTCAGTGTACTTGAGCTCAGATCAGACCACTTAGTGCTTCATAAACAGTAGTTAGTACCTTAGCAGGCTGTACCTCCAAGTGCACTCACAAGTAATAGGTCAAGAGTGCTTAAGTGGTTTGGTATAATCTTTTTAGTTTACACCATTAAAAAGTCAAATTTCTGAATTTCTGAGTAGTGTTATCAGGTAGCCCCATTATTACAATGTATTAATTCAGTATACTGTAGTAATAAAAAATCTCTTCAAGAGAGAAATGGTGAACCTTTTTTTCTTGTCATGTTTGCTTTTTTTAATCCTCACCCAAGGTTATATTTATTGATTTTAGAGAGAGAAAAAAGAAACTGGAGGAGGGAGGGAGGGAGGGAGGGAAGAATGAAAGAAAGAAAGATAGAGACACTGATTGGTTGCCTCCCATTCACACTCTGACTGGGGATCGAACCTGCAACCCAGATACGTGCTCTGAGTAGGAATCAAACCCTCAGCTTCCTGGGGTACAGTACAGGTCAGTGCTCCTACCAACTGAGTTACCTGGCCAGGGCAGCCATTTTTTTTTTAATTATTAACTTTTTTTTTTGCTATCTGTATGTGAACTCTTGTTTACACTTCATTAATATCAACCAGTTGTTATTTTGGGTACATTTGCTTTATATTTTTCTCTGTATATTACCTTAGAATAAAAACATTCTTATGTGACAGTAGTAGTTATGAACTTAAGAAAACTTAACATGAATATAATTGTATTATCTAATATACAGCGCTTTTTCACATATTACCAGTTGGCTTAAAGATGTCTGTTTTAGCAATCATACCCACTTTCCCAGTCCATGATTTTGTATTACATATCTTTAGTTCTTCAGCCTTTCATGATAGTACCATTTTTTAACAGTATAGGCCGACGACTGTATTATAAAGTTTGGATTTGTCATATTTTTTTCAGGATTAGATTTAGGTTCAGCATTTTTGGCAGGAAGTGTGTGATGTCCCATTACTGCTGATGTTAGCTTTGGTTATGGTGATGTCCTCCTGGTTTCTTCATTTTCTCTTTTATAATTAATAAGTTACCTGTGGGGACATACTTTGAGATCGTGTAAATATTTTACCATCAAACTTTTACCCAATAGTTTTAACATCCACTGATGATTCTTGCCTGAATCACTTATTATGAAGGATATACAACGCTTATTTCCTAACTCTATTATTCCTTCTATGTATTTATCAGTTTGCAATCTAAAAAGTATTTTCATTTTTATATATTACATTCTTAATTTATACAATGTAGTAAAATCCATTTTGTGCATTTTGCATTATGTTATTAAATTTGGCCACTAGGATTTGTTTCAAGATGGCTTCTGTATCTTTTTAACATGTTCCCACTATATTTGAGTTCTTTTTGCTTTCTGACAAGATAAGCTCTTCAGGATCAACTTTTGCTTTGCTTATCCAGTTCTCTGGCATCCTCTATTTCTCCAAGGAGTCCTGATTCCTTTCAGTGTGGAGTGGTATATAGAAACTAAGATCTGGGTAGTAGGTTCGCTCGTTGTTATTGGATTATCTTTTCTTTCAGGCCCTTTGAAAGGACAGAGCTAGGAAGTTTGTTAATTTTAAATGTTTTAAAAATCACATATTTTGAAAATCATAAGGCTATACTGATATTCCTAAATATTAGTGCACACAAGTTTCTTTTTGCCTTTTCCATTCCATGTATTTCCCTTTGCCTGCGTTGAGAACCCTATTTCCCTATATGTTTACTCATCTTGTTAGTTCTATAATACATAGAGAATGCTTTAAGAATTGTTATACCCATACCACAACCAACAACAAACCTACCAAGCAGAGTTAAAGATTTGTTTGCAATTCTTTTTGTGTTCATACTGAAGCTGTATCATCAGTAAAGTAATTGTGTTAAAAAATTCATAGTGATTGGATTCTTTTTTTCTGGGTTTTGTTATTTAAAATACAGTAAAATTTCTATTTTTTCCATTTGTAGTCAGTTTTGTGTCTTTCTCTATTCTTGTTCCTTTAGTTTTATTTATGAATATGTAAAACACATAATATGATTCTAAAATTAAAATTTAAAGAGAAGATATAATATACTTGGAGGTTACCCTCTTCCCTCCCCTTTCTCTTCTATAACATTCCCACCCATGCTCTGTTGGTAATTAACTTTATTGGTTTCTGGTTATCCTTCCTGTGTTTTTATTTTTTTACAAAAATGAGATACATATATGCATTTGTAGTTTCCCTTTTTAAAATGATGAGTATACACTATTTTTTTTATTTTGCCTCTTTTTGCTTATCTTGAATATTACTCTTAGTAAATTCTTAAAGTTCTATTTTTTACAACTGCATAGTATTCCATTGTGTGGATATATCCTAGTTTATTGAGCCCCCTCTCTTATGTAATGATACTTAGATTGTTTCCAGTATTTCATAATAGCAAATAATGCCATGTGAGTAATCTTTTGTAAATCTTATAACCTTATCCAGACCTACTTTTCAAGTTTTTGGAGATCTATCAGGATAAATTACTAAAGTGGAATTCGTGGAGTAATCAAGAATAAATGCTCATGTAGTTTTATTAAATATTGCCCAATTTGTTTTGTAGGAGAGAACTATATCTCTATTTCCCACAAGCAGTATATGAAAGTGCCTGTTTCCCATAGCCTCATAATGTGATGTCTAGCTTTTTAAGTTTTACTAATTTGGATGCTTAAGAAATGGTATCTCACTATGTTTTAATTATTGTGGTTTTATATAGCATGTTTTAGTATTTGTAGTGCCATTCTCATTTCATAGTTCTTTTTTTTACAAGGTTTTGTTGGGTATTCTTTTATGTTTGTTTTTTTATATGATCTTTAATGTTAGTTTGTTTTAGTTCCAGAAAAATGTTTGGTTTTTTTTTTGTTTTTTATGGGGATCTCATTAAATTTGTAAATTACCTTAAAAGAACTACCATCATGATGTTATTGAGTTCAAATAAGAACAATGAAAGTCTTTCTATTCAGATCTCTTTGTGCCATTCAAGAGTCTAAAATTTTTTTTTTATAGAATGTGAACATTTCTTAGGTTTACCCTTAAGTATATTATTGTTTTTGTTGCTATTGTAAATGTGTTCTCTTCCATTATATTTTCTAACTGGTAATCACTTATATGAAAGAATGATTTTTTAATATTATAATTTGCCTTAACTATTTCACTGTATGAGATTTATTATCAATTAAAGCATGTTTTAGACGTATTAAATGTCATCTGCTAATAACGATAGGTTTACTTCTTTTCTCAATTTCATGCCTCTAATTATTGCCTTTTGTGTAATTGTATTGGCCACTGTTTAAAAGTTGAGAAGATGAGGACATCTTTTCCTTGCCTTGTTGCTGACTTAGTTTGATATCTCTAGCATTTCCTCATTGGGTAAGGTATTGCCTGCTGTGTGTTCTTGATACAGTCTTAATTCTATATACTCTACTAATGTAGTATTTCTGTATCTGTTTATGAAATAAACAATTCTGTTGGACTTAGAAATCAGATTTAGTGTCATTGTTCATATGTTTTATCTGCTAGCATTCGGTTTTAATTTTTAAAATCTGTAATTTCTTTATTATTTGTATTCAAGACAAGAGCTATGTCAACTGTTAAAAATTTTAAATCCCATCTGTGGCTTATATTTGAATGTGAATATTTCTCATCTTCTTAGTTTTTAATATATAAGTAAAATCATGTAAAAATGCTAAGTGGTAATTTTGGAGGAAAATTATCTTTCTTGTTCTATCTGTCCATTAAGTAGTCTTTACTGTTTCATTCTTTGCTGCCCATTGCATCACCTGTTATACAAAAACAAGGCAATAATTTAATTCTTTGCTTGATTTTATATTAAGACTAGCATAAACTATGATTGGATCATTGCTTGATTTTTAAAAAAATATATTCTTAAGGTGAGAAGTAGTTGTTTCAATGTAAAAGTCTTCTGTATAGAGTATCTACCCTATGGAAATGAAAAACAAATTTGGCCTTGGCCAGTGTGGCTCACTTGGCTGGGCATCATCCCACAAACCAAGAGGTAGCAGGTTCAGGGCACATGCCTGGGTTGCAGGACTCCATGCTCCTTCCCAGGTTGGGTTGTGTATAAGGGACACATGTAAGAGGCAACCTGCTGATATTTCTCTGTCATGTCAATGTTTCTCTCCCTTTCTTTCTCTCTCCTTTCCCCTCTCTCTAAAATAAAATAAAATAAACATTTTTTAAAAAAGAAAAGCAAAGTTAAATTTACTTTAGTTATAATCAGAAATCTTATATGCTTGTTTGGGTGAATCCATTTAAATCCATTATCACTAGATTAAATATGTTATGTTTTTGCATTGTGTATTTGATCCTCAGATTAGATGTAATTTGGATAGTAAAGTCTTTAGCTTTGAAAATTGGTTAGAACATCTCTTCATGTTTATCCCCCTCTTTATAAACTTTATAAATTATGAAGGTTAGCTTAAGTGGATGTGTGTTTGTGCATGCGTGTATGTATGCAGCACTATTCATTAGCTTTATGCAAATTGCTTGGTAGTTTCCTGGTTAGTTTCTGGGCATACCAAATGTTACCTGTATTTATCAAGTTGCTTACATGTAAGGAACTAAGTTGAGGTAGATATTAGTATTATATGCAAATTTAATTGTTTGTAATGGCCTAGTAGTAGAGCTTACTGAGCCTGAAATTTAGGTTACTATAATAGGAGCAAAAAGTATGTCGTTAGCAATAATTGGATATGGCTACGGAACCTATCAATTCATAGCATCGTAATTCTTAGAACTGAAGGGATTTTAAGAAGGTGGTCCAGCCTCATGCTTTCTGGTAGACTACAAATAAAAGTATTTTTTTCTGGTAGACCTGCATAAAGGTAATTGACTTGCCTAAGATCACTGTTACTAAATGATGGGGGACAGGGGCTGGAATCCAATTTGGAGCTGCCTTTATTACTCTAGCCACTAAATTCTGATTTTAAAAGGATATATATAGAGGATTGTCAGAGACTTCTTTGCTGCTATAAAATGTAACCTTTACTTTTACGTTAAGATAATCCTCCTGACTTAGATAATTCATCTGTGAGGAATAGGTATTAAATTGTTGGCCAGTAACAGTGATAAATATGCCCTTCATTTATCATTTGTATCCAACAGTCTTTTCTCTTTCCCCTTCCTGTCCAAAGGATTATGTTTATAAGACAGGTGAGTATTATTAGAAAACCCATAACAAAACATGTTGATATAAAAATCATTAGGAAAAAACCCTTTTTACCTTATATATTCCTTATTTTAAGTGTTTTGCCTAGAAAAACATAAACTTGTATATATGATAAAGCTAACTTGTGTGTGTTTTAATAACCAGAAATCCTAATTTAAAGTTTTCAGTCAGCTACATTATTATTTAGATGGAGACCTCTACTGGAAGTATGAAGCAATAGATGGATTCTATTATACATTTAAAAATATCTGGATTAATGGATGGTAGGGAGATTTATTTTAAAAATCGTCAATGTAAAGTATCCAAAAGTCCTTTGAAAAGAATCTTGTGATAATAGTGTACTTTTGGTTTATGACATATCATCTTACATTTTTTTAAAAAACAGAATACTAACTTTATATTTTGATTTTTGTTTTTTAGCTGTTTATTGAATTTGCTATGTGCCAGGCATGTACTAAATAAATGGTTTACAATAACTCATTTCTTCATACCTCACTGTACTGTTATTATTATCTGGATGTTCTACAAAACGGGACAGATGGTTAAGAACCTTGCCCCAATCCCATAGTAAGTTCAGGTGCTAATATTTCAACCTAGGCCACAGAAAAGTCATGTTATATTTTCTTCCTTCAAGGGTACGTGATTACAATTTTTAAAAAAGTATATAAAAACAGGACTTGAAGGAAATAAGCAAAATATGAAAATTGTTGAGGTAGTGGGATTGTGGTTTTTTATTTTTAAAAAGTTTAATAACTTTTTACAGTAAAACTTGTGTGTTGCATACAATTTGTAGCATTGTTTGTTTCTGCAAATGTTCATTTTATTGGATTTTTACAATAACTCTACAAGATAGGTAAAATCCTATCTTATAGATGAGGAAAAAAGCCTCTGAGTACCATTGCTAGTAAATGATGCCAGGATTCTAGTTTAGCTTGTGAGTTATAATTCATTGCTCTTATTTTATTTTGAAAGTCTTGAGATCAAGGATTTTTCTAAACATTTATTTATCTTTTAAAGCCTCCCTAATTTAACATTTGATACATTATAGTTCACCTAAATCAGATCCCCTGTTATTAGGGAGGTGTTTATAAACTCAGATGGGTATAGTGGGTTTCACAACAATGGAAAATCTAGTTTGGAAAATTCTGAAAGAACTGAAAAATTCTAAAATACAGAGTTGGTAGTATAGCATTACGTGGATCTGGCCCTAAGCTTACTTAATTTTTCTTGTGTGGTTTTATGAAGCAAGCACCAAGAGTCAGTTTCAGTTGTGGAAAATATATTTATATTAACATCGTGATAAATGTTGCATTTTGTGCAATTTTATATAGTACTTAAAATATTTTTTAGGTAAAATAGATACTAATGTCTCCCCATCTCTCTTTACAAGCTACAATAAAATAGAATCTTGTGTAAGGTGAGAGTTGATCCAGAGTAATATTGATTTTGTTTCAAACCAGAATGTGAAGATCCAAGGATTTTGCAAGGTAACAACTATTTCTGGAAAGAAAAGATTCTGGGAATGATGTAATAACTCAGTGAAGGCATTTGGCAGTCAGGAATGTTTACAGTAATAGCTAACATTTATTGAACACTTATTTGCTAGGCTTGGTCCTCAACCTCCATTATTCTAATCCTTAAAATCATCTTTTACGATGGATACCATCATCATCATTTTATCGATGAGGAAACTGATGTTGAGAGAGGTTAAGTAACTTGCAGAAACTACAAAGTGGGGGAGCTGGAATTTAATCCAGGTCTTCTGCTTCCAGAAACCAAACTTTTACCCATGATGCAGAATTCTGTTCTTCATTCATTCAGTAAATAATGATTGATCATTTTTCATTTGCCAGACACTCTGCACTGGACATACATGAGTGATGAAAACAGAGAAAATATTTTCTTCTTTGGAGCTAGGGAAAGGAGACAGAAAAAAAAAATAAGTAAAACAGTACAGGGAGAAAAATAAAGCAAATAAAAGAGTTGATTTCAAATGGAAGAGTGTTATATTTTTAGAGTGGACAGGAAAAGTCTTTCTAAGATGGTGACATTTGAATAAAGACTCAAAGGAGGTGGGAGAGCAAACCAGGTAGATATCTGGGTAAAAGTGAACAAAGAGCAGTGGAGCATGCCTGGTATGTTCAAGAAACAGTAAGCAGGCCGTAGAGGCTAGAGTTAGTGAGTAAAGAGGAGAGAAGTTGGAGATTAACATCAGTGAGATAAGAGTGCTGCTACCAGATTTTGGTAGGGCCTTCGTAAGGTCTTTGCTTTTTACTGAAGCACTGGAGGATTTTGAGCAGTGAATTGCCTTTATATGGATTTCTCTGGGTGTTCGTTATAAATAGGTAAAGGTATGTATGTGTGTGTGTGGTGGGGAGGTTGGATCGGGGGCAGAAGCAAGGAGACATGTTAGAGGGCCAATCAAATAATCCATGTGAAGAAAATGATAGAACAGTGGTTTGTACCAGTGAGGTTCATAGCTTTTGAGATGGTGATAAGTAGCCATATTTTGGATATCTCAAGTTTCAAATCTAAAAGTTTCCAATTCCGTAGCAGAGACTACTTAGATACTTGACCCCTGAGAACCCATCAAGTGTCAAGTATTGTACTTTTTCAATTTCGAAATTTATTTTCCTTGATTATCAAAATATAATAACACATACTTATTGTACAGAGAAGGGAAAATAATGAGCACTATTAATATCTTAGGATGTTTTCCCCAAGTCTTTTGTTATAAAGATTAAACCTTAACGTCCATCCCCCATAAGCTGACCCTGTCTCTCCTAAAAATATTAGTCCCTTCAGAGCAGGAGTTGTGCTTGTTTCTTTATGTTGGGTACCCATCTTGGGTATTTGTTTCATAATAAGTGCTCAATATGCCTGGTTTTGTTTGAATTAATTGTGCCAATCACCCGGGTGCCATATCCTTACACATTCTTTGAGGGCAGATACCATGCTTTTTTTTCCCCTCATCAATTCTAAGGCTTGGTGAATGGGTAGTCAGTAAATGTTGGTAGACTTAGTTAATGTACTCTGAACTCCAGCCATGCTTATCTATTTATAGTTCATTAAACATGCCAAGTTTTTCTTGTTTGTCTGCCTTTGCATGTGCTGTTTTCTCTGCCTGGAATTCCTGTCCCTTCTTCTTTGCCTGATATACTGTTGCCTATCATTGAAATTTAACACAAATGTCACCTTCTCTAAAAAGCTTTTTTTTTTTTAAATCTCTTAAACAGCTTGACGTGATCCTTATGATTCCACTTTTCTCCCATTTATACTTCTATTAAAGACTCTGTTACAATGACTTTTCATACCTGTCTCCTTTATTGCATTGTGAGCCAAAGAAGGTAGGGACTTAGTTTAATGTATCTTTGTAGCCCCATCATCATAATCATCATAATGCAGTGTGTATTAGTGCATGCATAGGAGTTAATGTGTGGCGAAAGCAATCAATGAATGAATGCTGGAAAGGGTCATTAGGAAGTCAGAAAAGAAGGAAATCACTGTGGTTTGAGGCTAGATAGGAGTTTATGGAAGAGGCCTTGAGCTTGGCATCCAAAGATTGGATTTAGATTGAAAAAAGGGGGGTGGGTACAGGAGATGGTAGTTTTAGGTATGAGGAAAGGGTGATGAGGATATGTACACTGTGTTTTAGTTGTGTAAATGAATCCTGCTACATGTGATTGGTGGAAGGTAAGATGGGACCAAAGATTGGTACCAGATTCTGGAGGATTTTAAAAATCTGGTCAAAGTGTTTGACCTTTTTTTCTATGCATATTGAGAATGTAAGGTTTGCAGTGTTTATTTTTAAACAAAACAATTTGTTGAAAATAATGTTTAGGAAACATTATTCTTACATTTTTACTACATTTGGGTAAACATGGAGAATTTAAGTTGCCCCTCATTGTTGCTAGGGGTTGGTATTGTTAGTTTATTTTTTAGTTTTAGCCATCCTAAAAGTTGTATGGTATCTTACTGTATTTCCCTGACTAATGTGATGTTAAGCATCTTTTGTGTTGATTTGCTATCTATATATCTTCTTTGAGGAAATATCTGTTCACATTTTCTGCCCATTTCTTTATTAGGTTGTTTTCTTATTATTGAATTTTATGAGTTCTTTAATATCTGGGTAAACCCTTTATCAGATATATGATTTACAGTTTCTGAGAAACTATTGCATGTCTTTTTATTCTCTTCAGTATGTTCAGCTTTATCAAAAAATAATTGCTATGTAATAAACTGAATACATATAAAGTATCCAGTTTGGTAAATTTTGACATATGTATGTACCTGTGAAATCGTTACCACAATCAAGATAATGAACATATTCTACTTAAATTGTAATGTGATGTAGATTTGAGGTCTTATTTCAAAATTAACCGCAGTTTTGAAATTATGAAAATAATTGTTGCATGCATCTTATTTAAGTGGAAGAAAATGTGTCTATTCAGATCCACGCATTAATTTTTATAGACCCCATAAATATGAATGACAGTTTCTTTTAGTGTTAGTGTAATAATTTTTATATTGAATTCCAACTTAAACAATTAAATTGAGAAAATTGCATTTAAAACTTAGACCTTACATTTGGGTAGTTTCATAGTTGAACAAGCACGTTTTCATGTACATGGTATTATTTGATAGTATCCTAGAGCTTGTTTTTAATGATTCTTGTTTTCTGATAAATGTTTCCAAATCTTTACATTTCTTTTTCTTTTTTAAGATTTTATTTCTTTTTAGAGAGAGGAAGGGAGGGAGGAAGAGAGAGAGAGAAACATCAATGTGTGGTTGCCTCTTGTGCACCCCCTACTGGGGACCTGGCCAGCAACCCAGGCATGTGCCCTAGACTGGGAATCGAACTGTTGACCCTTTGGTTCACATGCTGGCATTCAATCCACTGAGCCACACCAACCAGAGCCAAATCTTTACTTTTTCTTAGGTTTGTCTAGTTTTTGTTTTTGTTTTTACCACCTACTACCCCTTGGCTAGACTTGTCAATTCTTCACAAATTTCTTTTGTCTAAAAAGTGTAAAATCTTACTGTCTGGCCACTGCTTTGGGACTTAAGCTCACATGTACATGTAAATATGCAATAAAACGTGTACGCTTTTCTCCTGAAAAATACATAAATAAGTAAATTTATCTGTAAGTCTTAGCTGTTTTCACATATTTTTGACTTGGGGGGGTTGGGTCACCAAGCTCTAAGTATTATACTTAAAATTTCCTCTTTAATCCATAGATTAATTTCCAGGTAAAACATTTTTAAAGTTCCCATGGTTATTGTATTAATTTCAGTTTTAATTTTATTGGCCTATACTTTGTGAAAACAGACTGTATTTTGTTGATTTGAGGGATTATGTATCAGAGTTTCTTTTGTGGCGTATTATGTGGCTTTTCTGAAGGTTCTGTAAAGCTCAAAAAGAATATATTCTCTGTTCGTTGTAATGTCATCCGTGTCGTATGTTATAAGGCTTTCAAGGTAGTATGTTTAAGTCTTTCACATCTTTGCTCTTTTTTATTGCTTCTTAATTTTTCAAATGCATATTAAAAACCTCCAGTTAGAGTTTTTGATCTGTTGATTATGCACCAGAATTTTCAGTTGTTGCTTTATGTACATTTTGGTCATATACATAGTCACAGTCATTTTATCTTTTTACCAGTATATAATAGCCCTGTTGGTCTCTTATTGTCCCCTCCCCCTTTGAATTTTAATTCTTTTTGATAATAATGATGGCTTTCTTTTGGCTCATATTTTTCAGGTACTTTTTTTGTCCCTGTTTTTCTGTTTAATTGAATCTTCGTTTTCCATTTAATCTAAGAATGTATCTTCTGAGTTTCACCCATTTATATCTATGTCATTGTTATGTTAGAGTTTAGCTATGCTATTTTATACTGTATCCTTTCAGTATCTAAATTTAATTTCTATGTTGACTCTTCCTGCCCAGTAAATTCCAAAAACCTTTGCTTACTCTCTACCCTGGCCACCCCTGTTTTGTTGGAATAGGGTCATGCGATGTTTTAATCATTTAGTCTTATGAGTATACTTTTAAAAAAAGATACATCTAAAAATTTCCCTTTCTAAAATTCTTGTTTTATTTTCTGGATTCATTAGTTACTAGATTACCTTCTTCAAATTTTTTTCAGAATGTCTTTTTATGGTAGGCTTTGAGATATTGTATGACTAGAATTTCCTGATTAACCACTCACATGAGTGATAATTTATTTGGTGAAAAATTCTAAGTTTTTTATTCTCTTTAGTATTTTGAGGATAACACTTCATTATCATTTTATCTCAGTGTTGCTCTTGAGAAGTCTGATTATCAATTTGATCTTGTTCTTTTTCATGTGATCCCCCCGCTCCCTCCTTATCGGAAGCTTCTGAATAATTTTTTTGGCCTTTGAAAGGCTTAAATTTCACTCCAATATGGTTAGATACTGGCTTTTTTCTTATGTTCTTAGAACTCTGAGCCATTTCATTCTGATATTTCACGTATTGAATTCTGTGAAATTCTTGGCCACTATTTCCAATTCTTTCTCTTTATTTATTTTTTTCTTAGCTTATTAAATTACTGTTAGGTGAATATTAACAGTTATACCAATTTCCCCATATCATTTCAACTTTTTTTTTTGTATTCCTCTTTTTATCACTTTCTCATGGTCTTTGGGACATTTCCTGATTCAGTCTGAAAGATTAATAAATTTTTCTTCAGCGCTGTCCATTCTGTTTTTCAAACCAGTTAAATTTTTTTTATTTCAATGATTGTATATGTATCTTCTTTGTTTTTAACTGCTTATTCCTGCTTAATGCTTTTAATATTTTCCCACATCTCTCTAAGACTTTTATGACAAAGAAATGACCTTTTTTATCTTGGTAATATTTGATTTGAAATCTACTTTGTCTAATATTAATATAGTCAGCCACTCTAGCATTCTTTTGACTGCTGTCAGCATGGCGTATTTTTTTTTCATTCTTTTACTTTTAACCTATATATCTTTACATTTAAAGTGCATTTCTTATAGGCACCATATCGTTGGGTTTTCCTTTTCTTCTGTCTTTTAATTAGGGTGTTTCGATTGTGTACATTTAATATGACTAATGATCTGGTAAAGTTTAAATCCACCATCTTGCTGTTTTCTATTTGTCTTGTCTGTTCTTTGTTTCATTTTTCTCATCTGCCTTCTTTCAGGTTGAATATCTTTATAATTCAATTTTATCTCCTTTGTGTATTATTTAGAATTCTTTGTTTTAGTGATTGCTTTTACTCACCATAGTTTACCATCTAATGATATTACACGTACAATCTGTACCCTATAGTAGTGTACTTATATTTGTCTTCTCTTATCCTTTGTACTATTACCATGTTTTGCAGTGTATAATGAATTTTATGTAATAAATAATTATAAAACACAAGAACAGATACAAGGTACAAGAAGTTTTATATGCTGGTACAAATTTACAATATTTATGCACATCATAGAGGCCAAGAACTCTTCTTCATCACTGTCAATATCAAAAGTATCGTATTCTTCAGTTTCTATGTTACTGGTATCTTCTGAAGTCACTTTCCTCATCCTGGTAAATTTCATCATCCTCAGTTCCATCCATAGCATCGCTGATGCTGCATTTTTAAACAATTTCACAACCACTTCCTTTTTGACACCAGTTCACAATCTTTAGGATCTAATCACAAACCCAGGTGATGGATGCTTTCTTAATTCTGCCTGTAGGTGTTAAATCATTACCAGCTGACTGCATCCACAACATCCACTCTTCATTAGGGCCTTAAAGGACTTGTTTACTGACATATCAAGAGGTTGCAGTTGGCTGGTTAGCCCACCAGGTATCACAGCAAGTTGGGTTTTCAAGTCTGCTGCCATTACTTTTGCACTTTGTGTAACATGGGCTTTGAAGTGATCAAAAACAAGCAAATCTGGTTGTGGGGTTTTTTTTTTTTTTTTTTTTTTTTTTGGATTTTATTTATTTTTAGAGAAAGGGGAAGAGAAGGAGAAAGAGAAGGAGAGAACTATGAATGTGTGGTTGCTCCTTGTACTCCCCATGCTGGGACCTGGCCCACAAACCAGGCATGTGCCCTGACTGGGAATTGAACTGGCGACCCTCTGGTTTGTAGCCCACGCTCAATCCACTGAGCTACACTAGCTAGGGCCAAAGCTGTTTTTCTGAGTAATCCTCCAGGCCTTTGTGACCAGACTTCGTTAAACCAGATTTTCATGCCTTCTTCATTCTTCCATCCTTTTTGATGCATGTGGACAATAATTCCACTTGGTGTCTTCTTCAGAAACGTGTTTCTTTTAAAGATGACCATGGTAGTAGCTTTGTCCCATCTGCACAACAGACTAGAATGACAGTGAAATGTGTTTTCTGATGACCACTAGTTTTAACAGCCATGGTCTTTGCTCCTTTGACATCTGCAGTTTTGTTGTATGGCACATCAGATGTGAGTAGGACCTCATCCTTATTGGTGATTTGGGACAGCTCAAAGTTGTAAGTCTTTTGAAGATTAATAACATAAGAATGATATTCCAAAACTTGATTCTCATACGCTGCTGGAAGTTTTTGGACAAGTTTTGTTCATGTCCTCGTGCTCAAACCTCCTCTCTTCATAAAGTTAAAGCACCATTTAGGTGTCTCTGAGAAATGATCAGTGCTTTTTTTCTCTTGCAATCCTTTTACCTTCTTCTTGTATCATCTTGGTTGAAACAGAGATCCCAGTTTGACACTGCTCCAGAATCCAGGTCTTCACCTCCTGCTCCACCTCTGGCCACTTGGGTGGTTTCCCTCTCATTGCCGCCTTCTGTCTTGGCATCCGAAGAAGCTTTTCTTCCTGTTGCCTCCACAGTCTGATGGCACTGTCTGTGGGAGGAGGTCCAAAGTGTCTCTCAGCAGCTCTGTTGCCATGCTTTTTAGCATATTTAATAACTTTTAGCTTAAAGCTTGCAGTGTATGAAAACCATTTGACATTCTCCAAGGGATTTTCCAAAAATTTATCCCACTTAAAGTGTATGAAGAAAAATGTTGCGTTGTGTCACGCTGTTCACCCTATGATAGTACAGTCAGCATCACCTATCTTATCAGGTGGGTAACAGTCAGCATCGTCTATCATACTCTGTGAATAACAGCGGTCACCCGTCCTTTCATTTCATTGAATTGTTGACTGAAACTGCTTTCCTTGCAAGTCATAATTTTGACAAAACTGATTCTTGTATTCCTGGATATTTTACATATGGATATTGTTATTGCTTTTACATTTTTAATGCATAAGCATAAATAAAATAATTAAAAACATTTATATAGATATGGAATTAGTACTACCCATTTATAATGTGCATCCTTATTTTTCCCTCAAAAATTTGGCCAAAAAGTATACATTATACAAGGTAAAATACGATGTTTTATTTTACATATGCTAGAAACTAAATGCTACATGGTAATTAATTTTTAATTCTTGTTTTTTCATTCTCTTCCAGCTGAATGTTTATTTCTTTTTTGTTCCAAATCATTGATTTGCCTCCTGGTTTCCTTTCTGTCAGTGTTGGTTCCCTGTATATTTTGCTTTATTTCATTTCGTATAGCCTTTACTTCTTCCTTTATTTTGCATCAGTACTCAATCAGTTCTATGAGCATCCTGATAACCAGTGTTTCGAACTCTGCATCTGATGGGTTGACTATCTCCGTATCACTTAGTTCTTTTTCTGTAGTTTTGATCTATTCTTCCATTCGGGCCATATTTCTTTGCCTTGGCATACCTCTTATGTTATAAGGGAACAGAGCCTTAGGTATTTGCTAGAGCAGGAGCCTTAGGTATAAGCGCCACTTCACTGCATCATGGTGCTGTCTGTGGGGGAGGGATAGAGAGGAAAAGTATCGCTTGCTTGCCTCTCACCCCACTTTTAAGAGACTGGAAGTTTCTCACTCTACCACAGCCCCCACAGGTTTTTATAGCCAGAGGTTCTGAGGCTGTAGTTGGCTCTGGAATCCTGGGTTGCATGGTCTTTCTCCCCAGTTGTTCCTCCTTGTTTAACTGTACACAGTTGTGGGGCTGCCTGGTCTGCCAGCCACCTCCTTGCCTGTCCGCTGCTGTGCCCCTCCGAACCAGTCTGGATGAATGTTTCTTCTTTTACTCCTTGGTTGTTGGACTTCTACAGTTTGATTTTTCTGGAAATTCTAGCTGTTTTTTTGTTTTTAAATCGGTTGTTTCCTTTTGGTTGTGCAAGGAGGCAAGTGTGTGTTTCTACTCCTCCATCTTGGCTGGAATGCCTGTATTTTTTTCATATTGTTACCATTTCCAGTTCTCTTACTTTGTGGTAGATCCAAATTTACATAAAATTTTATCACTATATTCTACCCTACCTGAATGTAGAATTCTTACTTTTTCCTTTTAACCTCTATTTATATCTGTACTCTTTGCTTTGGAGGCATATGATTTATAAATTAATTGATTGGTTCCAGTTGATACACTTTTCGATACCTTAACTTCATGGTTTTAAGGTTGTTTTTAGTTTTACATCACATACTTAAAGGTAATTTCATTTTTTTAAAAGATAGGGCAAGTAAATGTCATTTATCCCTTCACATGTATACTTATACTGCTAACCCAAAGATTTCAGTATTGAACTTAATTAATATCTTAGACAACCTTATATAATTCAACTAACTCTAGTATTCTAACATAAGACTGATTTGTCATTTCAGCTTCAAAATGACATGCTTGCTATTTTTCTTCTCTTTTCTCACCATATCCAGAAAAATAATCCTTTTGAATATATTTTTACGTATCATTTAGGTCCTCTTGATAAATTGGAATTTCTGGTAGAAATGAACACCAATCTATTATAGAACATGTAGTTTTTATATGTTTAGGGTCCTCCTTGGTGGTTAAATTCAAGTATTTGATCCTAAATGGCTTAAAGCCAACTTTAAGCCTGGTTTCAATAAGTTAGTATATTCTTCTTTGGGAAAATTAGGTAGGTGAAAATCTGTATTTACAAAAGAAGTCTATTTAAGGAATTATAACTTGCAATTTTTGTTTAAATGGTTCTGTATAGAGATAGTTTAAAATAGCAAGTTTTTTCCATGCTTTAAATAATTTGGTAAATGAAGAAATTCTTTTTTTAAAGATTTTATTTATTTATTTTTAGAGAGAAGGGAAGGGAGGGAGAGAGAGGGAGAGAAACATCAATGTGTGGTTGCTTCTCAGGTGCCCCCTGTTGGGAACCCAGCCTGCAACCCAGGCATGTGCCCTGACTGGGGATGGAACCGGTGACCCTTTGGTTCACAGCCTGCACTCAGTCCACTCAGCTACGCCAGCCAGGGGCTTAAGTAAGGAAATCTTTAATGACTAGGCAGGAATGGCAAGTCACTAAAAACATTGATACACTCTGTGATCTGGGGATGGTGGTGGTATGTGATACGGGATGTATCTGTGGAAGCATAGTTCATACATCTTTGTCGTTGGGGGTATGAAGAAAAAACTTTTTTACTTCTGTTGCTGGTAATCATCTCCCTATGTGGGAAGGGGTGAGGAAGATTTGTTAAGAAATCGTTAAAAGACAATTGCGCCACAGCTTTTGTTGGGACAACCCATTTCTGATAGATCAGCATGAGGTTCTCTGGGCCCATTTCACAGTGAAACTGGCATAAATTATTTTTTTAAAAAGCAGCCATTTAATGTCTCTGGAAATGGTCCTAGGGGTATACAGCAAATGGAAAAATAAAATCTGCTAAAAATGTTAAAAACAGCCAAAGTTTTTGGTATTTGAATCAAGAGAATGGAGGCTATCTTCCAGAGCAGAGCAAGGTCAAGGTATCACCATTTCTTATTCTGTCCCTAGCTGAGGCTAAGTTCTGAGTGAGTCGGGCTAAGATACAGGGCCTCAGTTCTTTTGCCTAGTTTTCACTCATGGCACAGAGGCTGTCCTTGTGCACAGCACCACTGAAAATACTCGTATCCCAATCATCTGTGCCTTGGCTCTTAAGAAATCTTAAGGGATTTCTTTCCATACTGAAAGAGGAATGTTGAGAAGACCTGAGGCTGCTGCCCACGACTTCACCAAGTGTTCAGGGCCCAAAGCTGGGTTGCCACTCAGACGTGCATTATATCCAGCCCCAACTCCAGAGCCATGGCTCAGTGACTTTGCTTGGGGGAGAACCAGGCCATAAAATAGCTCTGAATTTCTTTCCAAAGGAACTAATTTCATTTGCAACAGTACGTGGAGAAGTTAAAGCTTAATCAAGCTTAAGGATACTCTCAAAAACAGTGGAGGTTGTGAAAGGCAATTAGGAGAAGATTGGTGGATACATTGGAGATAAGTAAATCACAGACTGTCTAGATTTTTGGAGAGAACCAGGGAAATAACTGAGTTGCTAGATCTTCTGGGGTTAGAATAAATCACAAATACTAACTTTGGGTACAGCCCCTTTAATGGAGTCCAGATTTGTTTGGCTCAGTCTGTGGAACGCAGTGGAGCAATCAGCTAGCAAATAGTGGCACTTAACAGCTGGGTTTGACCAGGGGAAGAGACAGGGAGTCTTGCAAAAACCACTGTCATCTTCTGGTAACTTTGGGAATATCCAAAGCTGTGCTTCCTGAAGAAGAGTATTAGGGGATTCACACTGAGGGAATATGGAAGATAGACCTCACTGAAATAATCCAGACAACAGATAAGAAAACAAACAAGTGAATAGCAATAACAAATCCCAAATGGAGGCAACTAGTATTCAGAGTTACTGTAATGTAATATCTAAAATATTCAGATTTGAACAAAATGAGACATGCAAAGGAACAGGAAAGTATGACCAGAAAAAAAGGCATTAACCACATATTAGTTTAACAAAAACTTCAGAGTAGTTATTATAAATATATTGTAATGAGAGAATTCACTTCAGAGAATTCTCACTGGAAGAGAATTCACTTAAGTTAACTCAGAGATTCCACTCTTTTAGTGAGTAAAAGAAAGAAAATCATGATTAAAGAAGTAAAGTATGATGACCTTTGATACAAAGTAAATTTATATCAAATAGAGACTATAAATAAAAAGATGGAAATTATAAAAAGAACTAAATGGAAATTCTGGGTTTGAAAAGTAGTAAATGAAATGAAAAAACATTCAGTATACGGGCTCAGTGATAGATTTGAACTGGCAGAAGAAAGAATTAGCTAACTTGAAGATACATTAATACTGATTATGCAATATGAAGAACGAGGGGGGAAAAAATCAATAATGAACAGAATCTCAGAGCAGTGTAGGACACCATTAAGTGTCCCAACATGCACATAGTGGGAGTACCAGGAGAGAATGGAACAGAAAAAAAAAGTTTGAAGAAATAATAGCTGAAAAGTCACCAAATTTATTGAAAAATGTAAGTCTACATAGTTTGGAACCTCAATGAACTCCAATTAAGATAAACTATGAGAGATCTACAAACCAGATACATCTTAGTAAAAATGATGAAAGAAGATTAGAAAATATTAAAAGCAAGAGAACAACAAATTGTCATTTAACAGGGAACCCCAATGAAATTAATAGACAAAAGCCAGAATGCGGTGGAGTAACACATTCAAGTGCTTAAAGAATAAAAACTGTCAACCAAGAATCCTATGTCCAAGAAGCTGTCTTTCAAAAATGAACATTAGCCTTGGCTGGGTAGCTCAGTTGGTTGGAGCATCGACCTTGACATCAAGGTTGCAGGTTTGATCTTCAGTCAGGTCACATACAAGAATCATGCAACAACAAATCAATCTTTTCTCCCTCTCTAAAACCAATAAATATTTTAAAAAAAAGAAGATGAGATACATTTCCAGATGAACAAAACACAGGATTTGTTGCTAGCGGACCCATCTTACAAAAAAAAATACTAAAGGCTAAAAGCTGGTGACCCCTACACAGTAATATGAATACACACACAAATACCACTAAAGGTAATTATGCAATAATAAAAGACATTATAAATGTATATTTCTTCTTTTAATTGATTAAAAAAGCAATTGTATGAAATGATACTTATATAATGTACTCTGGGCCTATCACACATAGAAATGCATTATATATATGCTAATAGCATAAGGAATTTTATGGGATTAAAGCTGTGTTGAGCCAAAAAAAATAAGGTGGTAATTTGAATGCGCAGGAACAAGATGAGAAACATAAATGATAGATATGAGGCTAATATAACAAAATCTTTAAGTAGATACTTGCTCTCCTCTCAGCTTCTTAAGTTGAGAAATTATGTAAAGTAATAAAGTTGTTATAGTAATAAAGTTGTTATAACAGTTATTACATCTGTAGATTGAGTTAAAACATTTTATTTAGTTTGTAACATTAATAGGTGTAATATATATGTAGCTAATAGTATAAAAGTGTAGGGGGGATAGAGTTGAATAGGAATGACGTTTCTATATTTCACTGGAATTAGTATAAATCTGAAGCTGACTCTGGTAAGTTATGTTTAGAAAGCCCTAGAACAAACATGAAGAAAATGACTAAAAAGAAAATACACACACACACACACACACACACACACACACATAGTGAAAAAAATCACTAAAGAAATTAAAATGCTGCACTAGAGAATATTCATTTAAAGTGAAACAAAGTAGAAAAGTAGGGAAAAGAGAAACAAGACATGACACATGGAAAACAAAAAGTAAAATGCTAGACATAAATCTATATCAATAATGACATTAACGATTAAACAATCAAATCAAAAGTCAGAGGTCAGATTGGGTAAAAAAATATATAGGATCCAATCATATGGTTTCTATAGGAGACATGTTAGATGTGATGATAAAAATATATTTTTCAAAAAGCAAGCATTTTGTCTAATAATATTAGACAAAATTCAAAATTAGATAGAGTAAGTA
This sequence comes from Glossophaga mutica, assembly GCA_039655065.1. Lineage (NCBI taxonomy): Eukaryota > Metazoa > Chordata > Mammalia > Chiroptera > Phyllostomidae > Glossophaga > Glossophaga mutica. The sequence goes on from CM077304.1 coordinate 46,750,698, forward strand.
GGCAAAAGATTAACAAGGAAATATATCTTGAACAGCAGTATAAATTAACTGTTCTTAACAGACATAGAACACTCTACCCAATAGTAGCAGAATAGATATTCTTTTGAAGTAAATGTGAAATATTTTCCAAAGAACACCATATGCTAGGCTGTATGGAACAAACCTTAATACATTTAAAAAACTAGAATAAATACAAAGTATGGCTTCAAATCACAATGGAATGAAATTAGAAATCAGTTTAAACCTGGAAAACCCAGAAATATGTAAAAATTAAGCAGCATACTCCAAAATAACCAGTGGATCAAAGAACAACTCGTAAGTGAGGTTAGGAAATGCTTGAGATGAATGAAAATGAGGACATAGCAAGCAAAAACATGGCTGCAGCTAATGCAGTTCTTAGAGGGAAATTTATAGTTGTAAATGTATATTTAAAATGGAGAAGAGATCTTATGTCAGTAACTTAATCTGCATTAAGATATTGGAAAAGAAGAGCAGACTGAACTAAACAAGAAGGAAAATAATAAAGGTAAAAGTGGAAATTAATAAAGAATAGTGAAACAATAGAGAAAATAAATAAAATCATAAGCTGGTTCTTTGAAAATATCAACAAAATTCACAGAACCTTTAACTAGAAAGGTTTCTTTTATTGATCAAGAAAAATGATTATTCAAATTACTTGGATCAGAAATGAAAGATGGGACATTATTACTACCATTCTGAAAGGAATAAAAAAGACTATAAAGGAATAATAACAATTATATGCCAATAAAATTGGTAATTTAGATGACGGAAAAATTCCAGGAAAGACACAAACTACCAAAATTGACTCAGGAAAAGTAGACAATACAATTAGATCTACGCAACAAGTAGAATGATTGAATTAGTGTGAAATATTATTAGAAAGAAAAGCCTGGGCCTGGATGGTTTCACTAGTCCTACCAAACATTAAAAAAAAAAAAAATTAATATCAGTTCTCCACTGATTCTTGCAAAAAATACACTTAGCTGTGGTCATGTGTTCCCTATACACTGATATAGTGAAATAAGTGACAAGAGCATTTGGGGAAGGCTGTAAGGTTTTCATCTTCCCCTGTGACTAGAAAATTGGGACTCCTTTTTTTTTTTTAATATATTTTATTGATTATGCTATTACAGTTGTCTCATTTCTCCCCCATCATTCCTCTTCACCCTGCATACCCCCGCCCACCCACATTCCCCTGTTTTAGTTCATGTCCATGTGTCATAAGTCCTTTAGCTTCTACTTTTCCCACACTATTCTTGCCCTCCCCCTGTCTATTTTCTACCCACCATCTATTCTACTTATTCTCTGTACCTTTTGCCCCTCTCTCCTCCTCCCACTCCCCTGTTTCTAACCCTCCATATGATCTCCATTTCTGTGTGTCTGTTCCTGTTCTACTTGTTTGCTTAGTTTGCTTTTGTTTTAGGTGTGGTGGTTAATATTCGTGAGTTTGCTGTCTTTTTACTATCCTATTTTTTATCTTCCTTTCTTAGGTAGGTCCCTTTAACATTTCATATAATAAGGGTTTGGTGATGATGAACTCCTTTAACTTGACCTTATCTGAGAAGCACTTTATTTTCCCTTCCATTCTAAATGACAGCTTCGCTGGATAGAACAATCTTGGATGTAGGTCCTTGACTTTCATGACTTGGAATACTTCTTTCCAGCCCCTTCTTGCCTGGAAGGTCTCTTTTGAGAAATCAGCTGACAGTCTGATGGGAACTCCTTTGTAGGTGACTGTCCCTTTATCTCTTGCTGCTTCTAGAATTCTCTCCTTCATTTTAATCTTGGCTAATGTAATTATGATGTGCTTTGGTGTGTTCCTCCTTGGGTCCAAGTTCTTTGGGACTCTCTGAGCTTCCTGGACTTCCTGGAAGTCTAATTCCTTTGCCAGATTGGGGAAGTTCTCCTTTATTACTTGTTCAGATAAGTTTTCCACTTGTTACTCTTCTTCTTTCCCTTCTGGTACCCCTATAATTCAGATGTTGGGACGTTTAAAGATGTCCTGGAGGTTCCTAAGCCTCTCCTCATTTGTTTGAATTCTTGTTTCTTCATTCTTTTTTGTTTGGTTGTTTCTCTCTTCCTTCTGGTCCAGTCCATTGATTTGAGTCCCAGTTTTCTCCCATCTCTGTTGGTTCCCTGTGCGTTTTCTTTCATTTCACTTATTGTAGCCTTCATTTGTTCATCTAATTTGTGAGCAAAATCAACCAATTCTGTGAGCATCCTGATCACCAGGGCTTTGAACTGTGCATCTGATAGGTTGGCTATCTCTTGGTTGCTTAGATGAATTGGCTCTGGGGCTTTGATTTGTTCTCCCATTTGAGCCATTTTTGGTGGGGTTTTGTTTGTTTTGTTTTGTTTTGTTTTGTTTTGTTTTGTTTGGTCTGTTCACTGCTGTTAAGTAGTGAGGGACGGAGACTTAGGTGTTCCCCAGGGTGGGGCAGCCCAGTTGCTGGGTAGTGACACTGTATGTGAGGGTGGGGTCCGGGAGGAAACAATGGCACTTGCTTTGCTCTCTTTCGGATTCCAGTCCCTTCTGCCACTTCCCCTTTGCCTGGATTATCTGGGCGCAAATATGGGACCACCTGGTCAGCCAGCCCCCTTGCTCAGCCTCACTGGGTCTGCACTGTTGCCACCCGTGCCCGGGGTCCGCTAGCTGCCTCCTGTATGCCTGTGATCTGCCAGCCTCTGCTGCCTGTGTGCCTGGATCCACCAACCTGCACTTTTTCCTCCTGAGACTCCGCCCCTCTTACCGGTCTGGATGAATGGTTGTTGGACTTCCATACAGTTCAATTTTCTATCAGTTCCGATTGTTTTCTTGTTCTAAATCTTTGTTGTCCTTAATTTTGGTTGTGCGAGGAGGCACAGTATGTCCACCTACGCTTCCATCTTGGCCGGAAGTGGGATTCCTTTTCTGAATAGAAACTTGTTTTTGTATAGTGGCTTCCTGGATTTATTATCCTGTATTTAGTTTACAGACTTCAGTTTATACACACCGTTAAAGAATATTATATTATCTGAGTGAGGTAACCTTTAAAGGCAGATCCATTAATGATTGAATCTGACTTAATTTCAGAGTAGTGAGGGTTTTGAGTTTACAAGAGAATACTAAATGATTGATTCTAATAATATTGCCAGTCTGAAGGCATTAGTAAATTCTTTGTTTTTAGGTTTCTAATTGATCTAATTTTTAGTGTGATGATCTGTTGTAAGAATAAAGTATCCTTATGTGTTCCTTGCATCATTTTGGGTAAGGTTGGAGTATATGCCAGAGTTGTATTTGCTGATTCTGTTTTCATTTATATTTTATTTGCTTCATTTATGTTTTTTCTTCTTTACATCTTAACACTTTTTCCAGGGGACTTTATTTACATTTATATAGTGTATTTGTCAAAGATCGTTTGTATAGGTCTCATTTGAATCTCCCAAAATTTTGAGGTTGGTAGGTCAGTTCTCACCTGGTTTTTTTCTTTGTGTGTATGTACACATATGTGTGCATGGGTTTTGAGTTTGTTTGTACATGGCATACTTTTTCCCATTGGGTTGTAAACAGTGGCTTCCCATTAGTGCCCAGATAGGCAACACCAGTGAAACTTAGTAGGTGAAGGTGAGGGTCCCTCCCTTCCAAGTTCCTAAACTTTTTGTTGACTATTATAGGAAGCTGGTTGTTCAGATTGCTGTTATTGCACATAACAGTATATTCATACAAAGTGATGATAATAATAGCTAACATTTATAGAGTGAGTACTTATGTATCAGTAAGTGTGGCCAGAAAGTTGTTCTAGCTAAAACCTAGATTATTTGAAGACATTTTGAACTTACTGCTGTTCTTGATCTTAAACTAAGACAGTGATTGTCAACAAGTAAGGGCAGTTTTGACCCTCCAGGGAACATTTGGCAATGTCTGGAATACTTTTGATTGCCATAACTGGTGAGTACTTACTGGCATCTATGGGGTAGAGACTAGGGATGCTGCTGTACATCTCACAGCGCGCAGGGTAGCCTCCCACAAAGTATCTGGCCCAAAATGTTAATAGTGCTGAGGTCGAGAATCTCTGGGTGAAGGTGATTTTGCCCTCATCCTATGAGCAGGGAACAAACTTTGAGAGAAAATGTTTCCTTTTAGTGTTTGGTTCAACTAAGACATTTCTATGCTGTTATTTCTCAGGACATAAGTTGGCCACCAGAATGTTTTAACTCTGGAAAGGTTTAGGTGTTGCCATCTCAGGGAAAACCTGGAACAACTATTTTTGGATTACTGCTCCATATTGCCTGACCCAGTCTACGAAAATATCTGTTTCTCCCCTGCCAGTGACTTGATCCAGGAGATCTCAGTGCTGTTTTTTTGCCCTTGTTTTTTGGTTAAGGCACTGCATTTACCTGACAGGATTCAATCATTGAATCCAAGTGAGAAAAAAAATTTAATTGCAGTTTCTTCTCTCATACAAGCTTATGACTCATGAAAATTTATTGTTATTTTTATAACTTGTTGATCTGAACATCAGTGGTTTCATAGATGGAAGAAAGGCATTTTAAAGTATTACAACTTTCTGTCGTATTGGAACTCTACATTAAAGGTAGGAGGCAAATCCTAAGTCATGTTAACTTAGCCAGTGTAACATGAGCTGAGTGTTTGGTGAAGCCATGATTTAACCTTACCTAGGTCTGACATGAAAGCATAACTATGTTTATTCTACTGCCACTCAGATACAAATGGAGCTTATTTTAAATATACTAAGGAGCAAATCTTTTTGTTTTCTGTTATTTAGGACTCCTTTTTTGTCTGTCTGATTGAAGGTACTTTATTGCTGACATTTATTTCAGTAATTTCTAGCAGGTAAACTGTTAACCTTTAGAAGAATGTCATTAATCTCTGCTATTATAGTTGTGATTGGTGAAAATCCAAAAGGTACTGTTTTTCTCTGAAAGAATTTATTTCTAGTAACTAATTAATGCACTGTGAGGCAAGAGAGTGTTGACTTACAAATATTTTGATTTGTATTTTATTTATAATAAGGGATCTTCTGAAATAAGTCAAAATTTTTATTTGACAGTATAGTTCACTGGATTCTAGTGGTTCTCTAATTGAGGCCCCTATACCAGCATCGTCATGATCATCTAGTTCTTGTTAGAATGCACATTTTCAGACCTGCCAAGATCATCTCAGAACTTCAGAATGAGCAACTTTGGTTAGGGCTGGGCAGTCTGTGTTTTAGATTCTGCAGGTGATTGTGGTGCTTGGTAAAATTTGAGAACTTCTCTACAGAGAAAGTTTTGTTAAATTGAATTCTCTTGATCTTAATGCAGTGTACTTGTTCTCTTTTTGGTCTTCCTACATTTTAAAATTGTATTATTTGGGGGAGATAAATTGTCCAAATTATTTACTGAAATTAAATCCGATCTAAGTGTTTCCAAAGAAGAAACACTTCTTAGGCAGATTTGAGAAATACTATTTCAAGGGATCAGGATAGGTATTTGTATAAATCATAATAAAATAAAGCCCTCAAGAGATTTAATTCAAAATTCTGCATTGTGGAAATATAATTGTTTGGTACTCAGGGGCTGCTGAGTTAAACAGACTTCTGAGGCATGAAATCAGAGAATATTAAAAAATACACACACACATGCTCCCATAGTAACTTTTAAAATGGAAATTAGGACGTCAAAGAGAGAGTATGCTGAAACTATAAACTATAAACTATACTCTAAAAGGTCAGGGTGTAGTAAATACACATTGTGTAGAGATTTTTTTAATATAGATATATCTTTTTATTATGAAGAGATGTTATTTTAAGTAAAGGTAAAAAAGAATTTCAGATTTGGGTACCTATATTTGGGCACTGTTAGCCTATTTGAGGATCATTATTTTTAAATTGTAGTTTAATTAGTATTAATGCTTTAATTAGTATATTTATAATGACTGAATTTCCATTGAAATGATAATCTGTTACCTGTTGAACTAATTTATATTTTAAAGTTATGTGGTAGGTTTAGCTCATATGTTAGCCTTTCCTTAGTGTTGTCTTAGATTGTAAAGTCCTAGGTCCAGGGACTATTATCTCTAAAGCTTATGTTACACTCAGCAGGTAAAATTTTAACAAACTGCACTGTTTAGTAATTTTGCTAATATGAATGATTAAAACCCTAGATAATGCCTGGCTTTTTAAATTTTTTTTAATTTTTTTTTTTTATTTTTAAGAGAACATGTTATTGTAGATTTGGGATACACCTGGCAGAGTGAGATAACCTTATGTGTTGTTAATTTTCTGTTTTTGTTTTATTTCTAACTTTGGGGCATCTAATACCCATACCTCTGAGTGGAGCAAACATCAGGGATGTTTGCTTTCATTGTAAAAAAGAATATTCATAAGTTGGGTGTCTTTTAGTACTTAGTGCTATTTTTGTTACTAGTGTGTTTATAGACAGAAGGCAGAGAGAGGTAGAGACACGGGGAGGAGGAGAAGTGGGGTAGGAGAGAGAAATGGTAATAAAAAGACTACAGGATCTGGACTGATCAGTATTTCCTCTGAAGTTTTATATGCAATGAATATAGTTTACTGAGCAATGTATGTATTTAGTTCAATAAGAAAATCAGTCTTTCCAGGACTTTAAAAATTTAAAATAATTGACTTCATTTACAAAACAATAATTTGTTGCATTACAAAATTAAAATCCAAAGACTTATTTAATCATGCAAATGTAATGCTTTGGAAAATAATGAGCACTTAAAAATTTTTTTTATAGTTAATTATTGTACTTCTATCTGTCACAACTGTGAGAGTTAAAAAGAACATTACAATATGGGATCTTTAAAGGAGTCTAAATGTATTTATAATTTTTGGTATCCGTGCACTTTATATTTGGGGTGCCTAAACTTTGATTCGGAAAAGATTCTATTGAAAAATGACTTCATCAGAAAATGTGTGGATGTGTATGTTTGGGTGTATGCACATGTGCTGTCTTACATCAACCACACAAAATAAAAATTGCACTGGAAATCAGCATATCAGAATTTTTGACTCAACCCTGTAATTTCTGACAAGTCACTTTTCTTCATGGATGGTCAGCTTCCTCATGTGCATGCTGAAGCAGTGGCATCACACTTAAATTTCCTCATTTGATAACTAGGAGTGCAGTGAGGACAATTACAGGAAATAAAGGAAAGGTAATGCAGTTAGTACAGACTCTGTGTCATAATGTCAAATCAACATTTATGATTATTGTTTTGATTGTAAACCTGAGGAGCTAGTTGAACCAGATACCCCCTAAGGTTCTTTCTCTAGCCCTCTTCTTCCTTTTCATGTCATATTCCCTTGGTCCAATTTCAAAAAAGATCTATGTATGCTTATCTTACTGTGTTTTTTATTGCTTATGTTTTTTTAAAGTTATCAGCTTATTGTGTATACATATATACACACACATATATATTTTATGTTTTCTAGTTCCAGTTATTTCACCCTTTGCCCTCCTCCGCCCAGCCTGCCTTCCACTTCTATAGTCAGTCCTCACCCATTGCTCATATCCATGGGTCCTTCATATGTTCCTTAATGAGTCTCTTCACCTTCTTTCAAACAGTCCCTACCCCTGTTCTCCCTTCTTACCACTGTCAGTCTATTTAGTGATTCTACGCCTCTGGTTCTGTTTTGCTGATTAGTTTATTTTGTTTGTTCGATTCCTCTTATAAGTGAGATCCTGTGGTATTTGTCTTTCACCAACGGGCTTATTTCACTTAGCATAATGCTCTCCAGTTCTATTTATGCTGTTGCAAAAGGTAGTAATTTCTTTTTCTTTCTGCTGTGTAGTATTCCATTGGGTAAATGTACCACAGTTTTTTAATCCACTCATCTACTAATGGGCACTTGAGCTGTTTCCAGTTCTTGGCTATTATAAATAACGCTGCTATGTCTATAGGTCTTTTGAATAATGTTTCAGTATTCTTAGGGTATTTCCCCAGCAGTGGGATTACAGGGTAAAAGTAAAGTAGTTCCATTTTTAATTTTATGAGGAGTTTCCATACTGTTTTCCATAGTGGCTGCTCCAGTCTGCATTCCCAACCATGCACTAGGGTTCCCTTTTCTCCACATCCTTGCCTGTACTTGTTTGGTGACTTAATGATAGCCATTTTGACATGTGTGAAGTGGTATCTCATTGTGGTTTTACTTTGCATCTCTCTGATGGCTAGTGATGTTGAATTGTTTTTTCATATGCCTACGGGCCATCTGTATGTCCTCCTTAGGAATGTGTCTGTTCAAGTCCTTTGCCTGTTTTTGAATTGGATTATTTGTTTTCCTGGTGTTGAGTCATATGGGTTCTTGATATGTTTTGGAGATTAGACATTTGTTTGATATATTATTGGCAAATATATTCTCTCACGCAGTCAATTCAGTTTTCAACAGCTAAGGCTGGGCAGGGCCTTGAGTTCCCTTTGCTGCGCCAATTTCTACACTCTCTACTCAGTTGGTTTCAGTGGAATAGGGCCCCAGGAACCAATGTATCTTGTCACAGCTGAGGAGAGTTCAGAAAGGTCCCCTTTGGAGTCTTCTTTTCTTTCCCCTATGGATACGTGCCCAGCAGGGGGCTTCTGAACTGGGCCAGACTGTTCCACAGAACGGGGCTGGGCATGCCTTTCCCTTCCTAGATATTTTATTCTGCAGGGGTGAGGGTCTGCCTGGCTGCAGAGAATTTCTAGCACTCAACTCTTGCCCATCTTAACTTCCAGCCCATTGCCTTTTTTGTAGGAAACGCATTTCAGAACTCTGTGTTCTGAACAACCCCTGGGCTGCTAGGCTAGCTTGGCGGGATTCAGCAAACCCCTTGCTGTGGAGCTCTCTGAACTCCCTACCCAGCTTGATTCAGTGAGAATGAACTGCACTTTCAATATGATCTCTTTGCTAGATGAGCAGCTGCATGCGGGGTCTTTGCCCAGTCAATTTTCAGCTCCTTTTAAAAAAGCCTATGAGGTACCCACACCGCAGTACTGAGTCGCTGGCTAGTTCTCTGTGTAGACCCTCTTCCAAAAAGCAAAATGTCTCTCACCTGCCAGCGCCTCTGACAGACCCAGGTGCAGCAACCTGATTGTTTTAGGAGATTGAGTCCCTATTTGGAATTCTCCAGTTTGGTGCTAACGCTATGGATGTGCTGCTCGCTGTATGCGTGTAGCTCCCAGACTCTGTATATCCTCCCAAGTCTCTCCTGGTTAGGGTTGGGAATCCCTCTGCTGGACTAGTGCCCCCTTCTCCAAAATGGGAGGGAACTCCTAAGCTGCGATTTCTGTCTGGTCTCTCTGCTGCTGGAGGTGCCACACGGAATTTTCCCCATCAACTTATAAAATCTCCTTCCCAAATGGCACAAAGCATCTTCTCTACTCCTTGGTTTCAAAACTTCTTATCAGCTAAGATGTTGTTGATTGTTGTAGTTAATTGTCAGAAGAGCAGCCAAAAATCCAAGTTGGGAACAAGAGCAAGTGGATTCAGATTCCATCTACTCAGCTGTTATCTTCAACTCCCTCTTTTTTATTAAATTTTTTGGGGTGACATTGGTTAATAAAGTTATACAGCTTTTGAGTGTACATTTTTATGATGCATCATCTATATACTGCAATGTATGTTTACCACCTAAAGTCAAATCTTCTTTGGTCACCATATATTTGACCCCCTTTACCCTTTACTACCCACCCCACCCCACTCCCTCTGGTAACCACCATAATGTTTGTGTCTATGAGTTTCTATTTGTCTTGTTTGTTCATTGGTTGCTTTCAGTTTTATATCTGATATATGAGTGAAATCGTGTGTCTGACTTATAGCATGATATTCTGAAGGTCCATTCATGCTGTCAGAAATGGCAGTGTTTCATCTTTTTTGATGAGTATTATTCCATTGTATATATGTATCACATCTTCATTATGCAATCATCTGTTGAAGGACACTTAGGTTATCTTAGCCACCGTGAATAGTGCTGCAGTGAATATAGGGGTGCCAGATCATATGGTAACTCTATTCTTAATTTTTAAAGAAACCTCCATACTCTTTTTTCATAGTGGCAGTACCCACTTACATTTCCACCAGCAGCGAATGAGGGTTTTTTCTCCATTCACTGGAGAGGTCCAATACCTGTGCGTACTTACCTTGTTGATAATAGTCATTCTAACAGGTGTGAGGTGGCATCTCGTCATTTTGATTTCGTATTTCCCTGGTAGCTAGTGAAGTTGAGCATCTTTTCATATATCTGTTGGTCATTTGTATGTCTTCTTTGGAGAAGTGTCTATTTAGGTTCTCGGCCCATTTTTTAATTGGATTTTTTTGTTTTTTTATTGTTGAGTTGTATAAGTTCTTTATATATTTTGAATATTAACCCTTCGTTGGAGCTGTTGTTTGCAAATATCCTCTTCCATTTTGTTGGTTGTCTTGTTTTGTTGATGATTTCTTTTGCTGTGCAGAAGGTTTTTAGTTTGATATAATCTCATTCATTTATTTTTGCTTTTACTTTCCTTGCTTTTGGGGTCAAATTAATAAAATCCTCTCTAAGACCAGGGTTCATAAGTTTGGTTCCTATGTTTTTTTTCTGTGTAATTATTGTTTCAGTTCATATATTTCATCCATTTTGAGTTTGTTTTTTTTTTAATAGGGACAAATAGCAGTCTAGTTTCATTCACTTGCATGTGGTTTTCAAATTTTCCCAGTACCATATATTGAAGAGGGTTTCTTTTTTCCTTTATATGTTTTGGCTCCTTTGTTGAAAATTATTTGTAAATGTGGGTTTGTTTCTTGGCTCACAGTTCTGTTCCATTGTTTTTTGTGTCTGTTTTCTGCCAGAACCATGCTGTTTTGATTACTGTCATTTTGTGTTATAATTGGGAGCCAGGGAGTGTGATACTTCAGCTTTGTTCTTTTTTCTCAGGATTGCTTTGGCTATTTGGGGTCTTTTGTACTTCTATATAAGTCTAATGATTTCTTGTTCTCCTTCTTTAAAAAATGCCATTGGGTTTTTGGTGGGAACTGCATTAAACCTGTGTATTGCTTTGTGTAATATGACCATTTTTAACTATGTTGATTCTTCCAATCCATGAACATGGAATATCTTTCCATTTCTTTCTGTCCTTTTCAATCTCTTTTAATAATGCTTTGTAGTTTTCAGTGTATGGGTCCTTCACGTCCTTTGTTACATTTATTCCTAGATATTTTATTTTTTTTAAATATTTATTTATTTATTTTTAGAGGGGAAGGGTAGGAGAGAGGGAGAAGGAGAGAAATATCAATGTATGGTTGCCTCTTATGTGTCCCATGCTGGAAACTGGCCTGCAACCCAGGCATGTGCCCTGACTGGGAATCGAACCGCGATCCTTTGGTTCACAGGCCCGCGCTCAATCCACTGAGCTACACCAGCCAGGGCTATTCCTAGATATTTTATTCTTTTTATTGCAATTACCCTTTTTTTCCCTGAGATTTAATTGTTGGTATATAGGAATGCAATGGATTTGTGTACATTGATTTTGTATCCTGCAACTTTACTCTATTTGTTTATTGTTTCTAATTGTATTTTAGTGATGAACCGGGAAGGTCTTTATAGCCTTAGATTCTAATTAATAGCTTTGCAGGGTAGAGTAATCTTGGTTATAGGTCCTTGGTTTTTGTCACATTGGATACTTCTTGCCACTTCCTCTGGCCTGCAAAGTTACTATTGAGAAATCTGCTGACAGTCTAATGGAAGCTCCCTAACTGCTTTTTTGTTGCTGCTTTTTAAGATTCTCTCTTTATTTTAATCTTTGGCACTATAATTATAATGCGTCTTGGTGTGGGCCTCTTTATGTTCATTTTGTTTGGGACTCTGTGCTTCCTGGACTTGCATGTCTATTTCCTTTACTAGGTTAGGGGAGTTTTCTGTCATGTTCTTTGCAAAGAAGTTTTCAATTTCTTGTTCTCTCTCTTTTCCTTCTGGCACCCCCATGATGCAAATGTTGGTATGCTTGAAGTTGTCCCAGAGGCTCCTTACACTGTTCTCATTTTATTTTTTTGGATTCTTTCTTCTTTTTGCTGTTGCGAATGATGTGTTTTGTTTTTGTTTTTTGTTTCCTTGTATTCCAAATTTCTATTTTGATTCTTGGTTTTGTCTATTCTGTTGATTCTCTGTAAATTGTTATTCATTTCAGTTAATATATTCTTAATTTCTGACTGGTTCTTTTTTATAGTTTCCGTGTCCTTTTTGATGCTGTTGAAGTTTTCTCTAAGTTCATCCCCTCTTCCCTTAAGTTCATTGAGTATACAGATAACCAGTGTTTTGAATTCTGCATCTAGTAGATTGCTTTTCTTCATTTTGTTTAATTCTTTTTCTGGAGCTTTGTTCTGTTTTTTCATTTCGGACATGTTTCTTTGTCTCCTCATTTTTTGCCTCCATTGTTTTTATTTTATGTATTAGATAGAGTTACTATATCTCCTTGGCTTAGTAGAGTGACCTAATATACAAGGTGTCCTATAGAGTCCAGTGCACAGCTTCTCCATTTACCCCTGTATGGGCTCTGTATACCGTTTTAGTTGAGCCTTGATTGCTGTTGGCATGTCAATGGGAGGGATTTACCCCTGGGCCAGTCAGCTGCAAGGACTGGCTGTGACCACCCTGTAGGATGAGTTTTGCACTAGCCACTCCCATAGAGCAGAATTGACTTCACTGGGGTTCTGGTGTCCAGTGAGTCTACCCCTTGATAGTGTCACCTGTAGAAGTTTTTGGTGGTGCTTCAACATTGTCTGAAGCTGTCCACAGGATGTGCTGGCTCTGGGGCCTCCCAGGAGTTGCAGGCCAAATTTACCTGCTGCCTGTGTTCTGCCTAGGGCCACCAAGCATGAGCTACAAAGTGATCTACAGATGGCTGCCACTTGTGCTGGGCTTGGAGGTGCCCGGGAGCATCAAACTGTGAACAATGACTGGCTGCTGCTTATGCTGGGCCTGGGGCCATGTAGCAGGATGTACAGTACATGCCGAGGCCAGATGATGCTTGTTTAAAGATTTTTCAGAAAGTCTGAAGAATGAGCCAAGAGAGGCTGTTTCTTTGGGAAAACCACTGGAAACAGCTTTGGGTGGGTTTCCAAGTTGGTGGGGTGGGGTGTCAGGGAATCAGTAGGGCAGCGTGAACAGTGTTAGCCAGATTGGTGTAGACTCAGATATGGTGCCTGCCTGCAAACTCTATGGGGAAGGGCTTAGAAAAGGAATAATGGCATCTGCCAGCACTTCTGTCTGAGAGAAAGCCACCCATCTGGCTCTCACCCTGATGCCAGATAGTTCAGTTTTAACCCTTGTGTCCCTGGTGCTTTTGGAGCTGCTGCCACAGTTCTGGAACTCAGAGGGCCTGAATCCAAATAAGTCTGTGCACAGGCCCTTTACAAGGAACTGGCATGAAACTCCAGAAACGTCCATCTTACTCAATGACAATCCCCACTGGTTTTTACACCCAGAGCTATGGAGAATTCTCTCCTTATTACTGGAAACCTGGGCTGGGGGGCCTGGTGTGAAGCTGCAATCCCTTGCTCCTCAGGGGTAACCTCTGTAGCCTTGATACCCCTCCTGATTTTTATCCAACACACATGGGTGTGGGACCAGCTTATTCCATGTCCCTGTCCTCTTGAGGCTTCTTTTTTATATTTTTAGTTGTAGGAAGTCTTCAGCTAGATTTCAGGTGGTTCTGAATGATAGGTTCTGTTGTTTAGTTGTATTTTTGATGTGGTTCTGGGGGGATGCAAGTCCTGCATTTACCTATACTCTGATCTTGTCAGGAAATTTTAGGGTTTTTCATATAAAAAAATGTCATCTGCAAAAAGGGACAGTTTTACTTGTTATTCCCAATTTGGGTGCCTCTTACTTCTTTCTCTTGCCTGATTATTCTGCCTAGGACTTCCAGTACTATGCTTAATAACATTAGTGAGACTGGACATCCTTGTCTTTTTCCTGACCTTAGAGGAAAAGCTTTCAGTTTTTCACCATTGAGTGTGATGTTAGCTGAGCATCTGTCATGCATAGCATTTGTTATGTTGAGGTATTTCCTTCTATACCCATTTTGAGTGCTTTAATCATAAATGGATGTTGTGTCTTGTCAAATGCTTTTTCTTCATCTATTGATGTGATCATATGGTTTTTATTTTTCCTTTTATTAATGTGGTATATTGCATTGATCCATTTGCCTATGTTGAACCATTTTTGTGCCCCTGTAATAAGTCCCACTTGATTATGCTGCTAAGCATTTGTCATGTATAGCCTTTGTTATGTTGAGATATTTCCTTCTATACCCATTTTGCTGAGTGTTTTAATCATAAATGGATGTTGTATCTTTTTACTGTATTGCTGTATTTGATTTGCTAGTATTTAAAACCTGGAGAATTCTGTAAACAATATTTTTTTATTTATTTTATTTTTAGACAGTGGGGAAGGGAGAGAGAAAGAGGTAGAGAAACGTCAATGTGTGGTTGCCTCTCACACATCCCCCACTGGGGACCTGGCCCATAACACAGGCATGTACCCTGATGGGGAATCAAACCAGCAACACTTTGGTTCACAGGCCAGTGCTAAATCCACTGAGCCACACCAGCCAGGGCTGTAAAAAATATTTTTTAAAAATCATATATGCTTCTACCACTCAGAAATAATCACATTTAATGCTTTGGTATATTTCCTTCCAGTCTTTTAAAAATTAAATTTCTAAAATTGAGACTACTCATGTCATAATTTTTAACCTAATGTAATTGCAAGAACTTTTCCATATCTTTAACCAGTCTTTAAAATTATTTTAATAATTGCATATTTTTGTCATAATTTTATTTTTTTATGTTGTCAAACACTTGTTACCACTTTAATATATAAATTATTCAGTGAATCATACTGTTCATAAATCCTTATCTGTATAAATCTCTAAGTATCTGTGTCTGGTCATTTCCTTCTATCTTCCTAGGTAGGGAATTACTGAGTCAGAGATTATAAGTGTTACCAAGATTCTTAAGATGTATGGCCAAGTTGCCATCCAAAAACACTGATTCAGTTTAACTTCCACCAGTAATATGTAAGATGGCTGGCTATTAAGGGATACCCTTGTCAACACTAGGTATCCTTATTGCATTTAAAATGCATTGTCAGTTTCATTTATGAAAAGTGGTACCTTATTCTTTCAAATATTGTCAAATACTGAAATTACTGTTACTTTGCATTATAGTTTAAAATATATTTATCAGACTTTAGAAAAACCGTATCTGGACTTTATCTATTTAAATTAGAATATAATTTAATAGAAAAATGCTAACAATAGGAAATTTGGAAATATTTGGTCATTGTAATGTTTTGAGGGTTCATGGAAACCATCTTATTACTATTGAAACAATGCAGCTAAAAGCAAGAGAAAATACATAGTAAGAAGATACTTTTCTACTATAGAAAAATAACTGCTTACTTTATTTTAATCAAGTTTTAAGAACAGCAGTTATAGGATAGGAATTTAAGAGAACTGCTTTGGAATTAGACTTTTTAGTGTCTTGTTAAGATTGTGCCTCTATTACTGTATTTATAGATAGTACAGACTATTACCTAGTTTGTAGATCTCAGTTTCCTTATCTATTAAACGAAGATTAAAAAGTTTTTCTAAGGATTATGAAATATAATACATATAAAGTACTTAGCAGAGTGCTTGCCAATTGGTTTATGTCAAATAAATGCTAGTATTTATTTGGCAGATTTTGATAGATTTATTTATTCAACAGATATTTACTGAGCACTTACAGTGTGCCACACACTTTCTAGACATTGAGGAGAAAGCCATGAAACAAACTAAAAAATCCGTATTGGAAGTTGAATTGTAAGTAGGGGCAAGAAGGGGATGATAATTATCTTTTAAGATAGAGTAACCACAAATAAGTGCTTTTAAAAATTTATAATAAATGACTTCATATGGATAAATGGCCTTATAAGTAAGTTAAATAAAGAAGGACTTCTGCCTTTTGAAGGATGAATGCCTTTGGACTGTTTTTGTTGTTGTTGTTGTTGTTTAATTTTTATTTGTTTGAAAAGTGATGATTAGTATCTGCTTTTCTTCGCAAATTCAAGCTGCTAGAAAAATAAAGTGTCTGATTTTTATGGTAATGCATGTTGGAATTAATGATGCTATAATTATTTCTCTGAGAAAGGAAGAAACAATTGCTTTGTTGAAAACTAAACAGAATACATGTACATTTATATATATATAAATAGAAAATATAGTTTTCTTTGCTTAACTAATAGCAAAGTGTTATAAAATTGGTCTTAAAATGAGAGAAGATTGTAATATTTAGTTTTAAGATTAATATTTGTTTTTAAAATTACAAACTCATGAAATAATTTTGAGTCTCTCTAAATACTATCCCCCCATAAAAATAAAGCTTCCAGAAAAAGTTCTGGTTGTCTATGGCTATATAACAAATTATCCAAAAACTTAATACTTAAAACAAACAACCAACATTTATTATCTTAAAGTTTCTGTGGGTTCTGAATCTGGGGACAGTTTAGCTGTGTTACTCTGGCTGAGAGTCTCCCCATCAATCTGTGGTATCAAGTTATCAGTTAAGATGTTGGCTTGGGCTACAGTCATCTCAAGGACTGACTGGGGAAAGATCTGCTTCCAAACTTACTTTAGTGGCAGTATTCAGTTCTTCATGAGCTGTTGAACTGAGGGATTTAGTTCCTTGCTGTCTGTTGGCTGAAGGCCTCCCTTAGTTCTTGCTTCTGCATAGGGCATTTTATAATAGGACAACTGGCTTTCATCAGAGCAAATGGGAGAGCAAAAGAAGGTAAACAAGATGGAAGCCAGCATCTTTATGTAACCTAATCTTAGAAGTCTTAATTTCTATTGTATTCTGATCTGACAAGCAAATCAGTAGTTTCAACTGAGACTTGAGGAAATCACCTAGGGCTGTCAGGAGTCAGGAAACATTGGGAGCCTTCTTAGAAGTGGCCTACCACAGAAAGCAACCAACCAAACTATCCATGAGTTCTAAATACCAGAGGCTGGGGACACATCACAGCTGTAAGACCTGAGCAGTCTGTGAGGCAGTAAACGTAGAAACAATGGATCATCTGACGGAATAGAAAAATAGGAGAATCCTAAAATACTCTACAAACCAAAGTATAAGTACTTACTGGAAAATACAGGACCAACTTGAGAAAACTCAGTGGAACTAGACGGGGTGCAAATGATATGTGGTAAAGTTGAAGGGGTTGGATCATCTGGATATTATGAACTCTTAAAACTGCAGCCAAAAGCTCCCTTCTAGAACAAACCCACACTGAGAGGAATTGCTGGAATGACATCCAAAATGATCAGTAGAGAGACAGTAGAGATAAAAGGAGCCGATTCAGATAAAAGTGAGGGAGGAAGACCCAGCCAGGAGATCTCAGAAAAGAAGCTGTTTTTGAAGGCCATGCAAAAACATTAGAGTGAGCTTTGAGATATTAGAAAAGCTCTGCTGAGCCATGTCTCCTAAAAATTCAATAGAAGTAATTTCATTTAAAAATGAGTAACAGAAGATGGAAGATGTAAAAAAAAGTGAGTAACAAAAATAATAGAAGAAAAATCCCAAACAAAGTTTATTATAAAGGAAAAAGAATAAGAACTTAAATTCGATGAGTGCAAATCAGGAGGGATGAGTCAACAAAATAGATGAGTTTAACAATCAGTTTCAAAACAATCTGAAGTAAATTAACAAGATGAAATGACAAAATGAAAGAAAAACAAATTTGAATTAGAAAAACTCAAATTAGGTAATAGAACTCAGGGGAAAATAGAAAAAAGTATAATTTTGTAAATGAACACTAATCTCAGAAGAAATTCAGAAGCAAATAAACATCATGAGTAAAGAGATATAAGATGAAAAAAGAAAAATAAATTTTACTCAAAAAAGAACTGAAGAAAGAATAAAAGATTCAAGAGGGAGCAACAAATATTTTTTAAAAAAATCTACTGTATGGATAATGCAATTCCCTGTAGAACAAAACCAAAGCAAGGAAACTGAACAGATATTAAAAACTATAATTTAAAAAAATGATTTGAAACTGCATATTGAAAGGGCACACTGTGTACCTGAGAATTTTGACCCAGAAAAATGACAACAAATAAAATGCTTATAATATCAATGAATTTTAAGAGAAAAAAATTGTTTGGGCACCAGGTAAAAAAGACTAAATGACTTATAAAGGAAAGAAAATAAAATTGTCATCAGAATTTTTAACAGCAATGCTTTATGCCAGAGGAAAATAGAGTAACTTATTTAAAGGGAAGAAAATGTGAGCCAAGGGGTGATATGTGGATTTATATCCAGTAAAATGACTTTCACATGTGAAAGCCATGAAAAATCTTTATTGATGTATAAAAAAATTCATGGAATATTGTTCCCATGAGCTATTCCATAAAGACTTTTACTAGAGAATAAGCTTCATACAAAATCAGTAGCAAGGCATGGACATAAGGATTGGTGCTAACTTTAATTTTCTTTTCTCTTGAAGATTCCTAACTCAGAGGCACCTTCATTGGCTTAAATTATTTCAAGTATTGTGCTATAAATGTTTAGGATTTTGTTATATTCTTTGATATGGCAGCCTTGAATAGGAAGAGTAATAGGTCTTTTTATTTAGAGTATCTTATGTAATGGTATAACTATATCTCCTTTTAAGAACGGATATACTACTTTGATATATAGAGCAGGCTTTTTCAGTCTTGGTATTTTTGACATTTTGAGGCTGGAAAATTATTTGTTGCAGGAGCTGTCCTGTGCATTGTAGGATATGTAACCCCATCCCTGGTATCTACCTACTAGAGACCCACAAGCTCCCTGTCTCTGTGTGGCAATCAGAAATTGCCAGATACAGCTTAGAAGGCAGAATTGGCCCTAGTGGAGAAGAATAACTGCTGTGGAGGAGTGTTGACTAGTGCTACAAAGAATTTGTTAGTGCATCTTGCACTTGATCTACCATGAAGACCCACATGCAAATTGTAATAATAAAAGACTTAATAAATTAGCCACAATAATGCCATTATAGGTTAGATTATTATATATTTCATAAACTTTACTTTTGAAATGGGAAATTTCATATATATATATTTGTGTGTATATTATTATGTATGTGTGTATAATCTCTAATTAATCTATAAGTGATTTTTACTCTGTAATTACACACTTATTGCATTAATCCTGAAATTAAGTTGCATGCAATATGCTCATTTCAGAGAAAGTAAAGTGTCATTGTAGGATATAACAAATTTGGTTAGTTTAATTTCAAAGTTAAACATACATTTTTGTCCTGTTTTCATATTTAATTTTTAATGTTAAATTTACCAAATTATTTTCAAGAGTTTACATGTTAACCTGTATATTTTCAACATATCAAAACTTTTTTAAAAAAATGTCTTCCGGATGGTACTCCGTACTACTTGTGTGGAAGGACTTACTTGTTGGTACATAGGAAAGGTTTATCTACTTTTTAAGGTTTATTTACTTCTAAGTGTATAAGAAAATCACTCACAAATGATTACTTATCTGAAGGTACATACAATAGAAAAGGAACTCTTTTAGGCATAACACTGAAATAAAGGGACACAAAATTTAGGGGTGAGTATTTCTAACTCCTCAATGTCTACATGGCATTTCATGGAGCTTTTATACCCGAGTTCCAAAATCAGAAGTTATGTCACTCCTAGGTGAGAATGTTTCATTTGAGGCTTCGTTGATTTCCTAATGAACACACATTAAATAATAAAATTCATATAGTTGAAGTTTGCTTTACCCAATTTTTCTCTGGAATTTTTTCCAGTTAAGAATAACTCTCAGGTTTCAAATTTTAATCAGAATTGAATATTTTACTTAGTAAAACTAAACCTTTAAAGTGTAAAATGTTATTGCTTTTTGGCCTTTTGGCTGAGATCAAATGTGAAGTGTAAAATGTTCATTATATTTTGGAATAGATTTAATTTAGCAACAATCACTATTTGTACTAGCCTTCCAAATATACCACAAGATTAAGGGATATAATTTCAAACAAGATAAGGAACTTTCACTTTAGCATTTGTAAGCCAATTTTTCTTATAAGTGCTTTAATACCTTGGGTTGGTTTGACAGGCCTTGCCATAATTCTGGCTTTCAGGCTTTTAAAAATAGAGGTGATCTCTGCTGATTTAATTCCAGTCCACCAAGGTTGCAGCTTCAATCCCTGGTCAGGGCACATACAACAGTCAAAGACTGAATTCATAGATAAGTGAAGCAACAAATCTGTTTCCCTCTCTCACGCTTTTTCTCTTTCTCCCTCCCTCTAAAATAAATACATTTTTACGTATATAAAATTATATATATATAAAAATAATTAATCTACTTCAGGCCTTGAATTTCCCAAGGCAACATTTCACAAATTGCCCCATAAAATGTAAATTGGTTTGGGAGTGGGGGTTTTCAGAAGGATCTGCAAATCTGAGAAAAGCTGTTTATTGTATCCTACTTAGAAAGTCACTATGCACCTTAACATATTGTGTTCTTAGCTAAAGAAAACTTTTTAACCCAGTATTTCTCCCAAGTTAATTGATCAGGGAATCCTTTCTATAGACTATCTATTAAGATACTAGGGAGCAAATATTTTGTGGACCAGTTTTGAAAGTACTGTCTCTTTCTCAGCAATTGTTAAATAACCAGTGGCGGGGTGGGGGGTGTAAAAAGTGTTAACATAAGAGTTATGGAGAATTAAAGATTTGGGGATAAGGGGGTACCAGTAAGTTTTTTAAAAGGGAGAAAGTAGATTTAAAAAGATGACTATAAATTACTGTTATGGAATTAAAGAACTTTGGCATATGCTACATTAGCTCTTTTATAAAGAACATAGCTTGCAATGTGATACAGATGGAAGTCAGCAGCATTACAATTGTTTTTATAAAATAGTTTAAATACTAATTGATAAGGTTATTATTAGCCTTATTTTCCATTTTGTAAGAAAATTAAATGTTATCCATTCTGTACATTTGTTTTTGTGTATATTTGTGTCAGTGATTTTGTTTGTGATTATACTATTTTTGATTCATTTAGAAGCAAATCACATAGGAAGGAAAAGTTATTTAAACTCTAAACTTCTTTAGGTGGCTAATTTACACACAAATGTTAATCTCCACATTTAGTGTTATCAGTAATTTCATCCCTTTTTCAGGTGAGCAAAATGTAGCTTAAAAATGTTGTAACTTGCCCTGGCAGGTGTGGCTCAGTGGGTTGAGTGCTGGCCAGCAAACCAAAGGGTCACCAGTTTGATTCCCAGTCAGAGCACATGCCTGGCTTGCAGGCCAGGTCCCCAGTAGAGAGTGTGAGACACAACCACACATTGTTTCTCTCCCTCTTTTTTTCCCTCCCTCCTCCTCTCTCTAAGAATAAATAAATAAAAACTTAAAAATAAAATGTTGTGATTTAACTTCCAGCCAAGATGGAGGTGTAGGTAGGCACACTGTGCCTCCTCACACAACCAAAAGAAGGACAACAGCAATTTAAAATTAAAAAAAAAAAAAAAAACCCAGAACTGACAGAAAATCGAACTGTATGGAAGTCCGACAACCAAGGAGTTAAAAAAGACACATTCATCCAGAACGGTGTGAGAGGCAGAGACAAGCATCTGGGCAGAGAGGACTCGCAGCAAGGTGGTGGCTGGCGGACCCAGCTAGGTGGCAGATTGCAGACTGGGCAATCCCACATTTGCACACAGATAAACCAGGAGAAACAACTGGGGAGTGGGACACACCTGGCAACCCAGGGCCCCAGCGCAGGGGGAAAAGCCTCAAACCACTGATTGAATATCCAACATCCAAATTATAGGGATACTAGAAGGGGAAGAGGAAGAGCAACAAGTGGAAAACTTATTTGAACAAATAATAAAGGAGAATTTCCCCAATCTGGCAAAGGAAATAGACTTCCAGGAAGTCCAGGAAGCTCAGAGAGTCCCAAAGAAGTTGGACCCAAGGAGGAACACACCAAGGCACATCAGAATTACATTAGCCAAGATTAAAATGAAGAAGAGAATCCTAGAAACAGCAAGAGAAAAGGAGGCAGTTACCTACAAAGGAGTTGCCATTAGACTGTCAGCTGATTTCTCAAAAGAGACCTTCCAGGCAAGAAGGGGCTGGAAAGAAGTATTCCAAGTCATGAAAGTCAAGGACCTGCATCCAAGATTGCTCTATCCAGCAAAGCTTTCATTTAGAATGGAAGGGCAGATAGAGTGCTTCTCAGATAAGGTCAAGTTCAAGGAGTTCATCATCACCAGGCCCTTATTATATGAAATGTTAAAGGGATTTATCTAAGAAAAAGATAAAAAATATGAACAGTAAAAAGACAGCAAACTCAGAGATATTAACAACCACACCTAAAACAAAAACAAACAACTAGAACAGGAACAGAATCACAGGAATGGAGATCATATAGAGGGTTATCAACAGGGGAATGGGAGGGGGAAGAAGGAAGAAAAGGTACAGGGAATAAGTAGCATAGATAGGAGGTAGAAAATAGAAATGGGGGGGGTAAGAATAGTATAGGAAATGTAGAAGCCAAAGAACTTACATGTACAATTCATGGACGTGAACTAAAGGGGGAGAATGTGGGTGGGAAGGGGGATTGTGCAGGGTGGAGGGGAGTGAAGGGGGGAATGGGACAACTGTAATAGCATAATCAATAAAATATATTTTAAAAAGAAGTTGTGACTTGCCTAATGCCATACAATTAGAGCCTTGATTTTTCCATTATAATAAATTACCTAATTATGAATACACAGCTAAAAATTGTAATGGGCATAAGAAGGGACAACCTCGTGATAACCAGAGTATTTCCAGTAAGAACAGTGCATCACTGTTGTTCTTTGGGAAGAAAAGTCTCATAAACATGTTATATTCCTTAGAAAATCAAAGATAGTTTACTTTAAAGTTCCTTGATACTGGGTTGGCCAAAAAGTTTACTTTTGTTTCTGTAAAATGGTTCTAGTAGCACTTAATTTTCTTTAACTTCATTTGAAACAGTTTTGTTGTATTGGGACAGCTGTCATCAGTGTGTATTTTTTAAAAAATTTACCAAAATTGGTGAATTTTTGTGCAGCCATTTTCATATTGAAGATGGGAGCAAATAAGCAATATTTTGGCATATTATGCTTCATATTATTTCAAGAAAGGAAAAACACTGAAGCACAAAAAGGAAAAGAACTGAAGCACAAAAAAAGATTTGTGCAGTGTGTGGAGAAGGTGCTGTGACTGATCAAATGTGTCAAAAGTAGTTTGCAAAATTTTGTGCTGGGGATTTCTTGCTGGATGATGCTCCACAGTTGGGTAGAGCATTTGATCACTATCAACTTCAACTGTCAGTTGGAGTTGGTAGCAATGAAATGAGGACATTAATTGAAAATAATCAACGTTATACCACACAGAAAATAGCCAACACACTCAAAATATCCAAATCAAGAAAGTTATTTGTGAATATGAAAACCATGTCTTTTATTTTATGGGAAAAACCATACGAACTTTTTGGCCAACCCAGTATTTGTTTATATAATAAAAATAATAACTTTTGAATTGCTATATGAAATCTGTATACACTAGAATAATGTAGGTATCATTAATAGCATTCATGAGAATCGATCATTGACTACAGATAAATCTCTAATGGGTGTTTTAATGACTAGAATTCTCTTTCCAGTAATACCTGGAAAGAAGATTGTATCGATTCATGCCATGCCAGGTGTCTTACCAAAATTTCTTTCTGTCAAAATATTGCTATTGGATAGATATCAAAATTCATGCTTTTATCTAGTTCTTTTCTACTTTTTTAAAAAAGATGTCTTTTACTCTGTTACCAGGAATGATCAACTAACTTTAGAACCTCTAAAAAGTTTCAAGAAAAGACATAGAGGACACTCATTTTTTATTGGGAACTTTGCTTTATTCTTTTTCTCCTTTAGAGTATGAGTATTTCTAATAGTCACATAATGAAAGTTTCAAGGAAATTCCTTTTATTTTGTGTTCTCCAAACTGAAGCATTTGATTCCCTTTGGTTTTTTAGCAGTGATAGAAGGAATTCTGAAAAAAATGAATATTGTTTAAAGCATATAATAATCTGTGCTGTTTAAGAACTTTCTTTTATGGAAAATAAATTTAAATTTAAAGGCAATCTTTTATTGGAGTCCCGATTGATAGTGATCTAATGTAAAGCAGTTCCCACATAAGAAAGGATTATGTATTTATATCCAAATGACTTTTCCATCCTACAAATTTAATCAGAGCAACACACATCAAAAATGTAACTATTCTGTTCACTTGTCCTCTATCAGTTCTGCTGATCTGATAACCTGTTTTTCACTCACTTGACGTTTATTAAATGCCTACAAACTTTAAAATAGTGGATAAGTTATGGGTTTGAGTGAACAGCCAGGGTTCAAATCCTGGCTCTAAAACTCATTACCTTAAGTAATGAGTTTCTTCATCTGTAAAATATACTTGATGTGACTATTTTATAAGCCAAGTAGAACACCATCCTCCTTTTTTACATGCTCTGTGGCAGTAGTGGTATACGGTTAACTGTTTATTTGCCAGACATCCGGTCAAGATGGAGGTATAGGTTGACATGCTTCGCCTCCTTATGTAATCATAGAAAGAATTACAACTGGATCTCAAAACGAATAACACCCAGAACCATCAGAAAATCGAGCTGTATGGAAGTCCGACAACCAAGGATTTAAAGAAGCCATATTCATCCAGATGGGTCGGTGGAGCAGAGCCACAGAGACAGGCAGAGAGGTGCAGAGACGTGGTGCAGTGTGGAGAGGTGGAGTTGGAATGGTTGGTCCCATATTCATGTATGGTGGATAAAAATCAGAAGGGGTACCTTGGAAGCAAGTGATTGCAGCCTAGGCCAGGCTGTACTGCCCAGGGTTCCAGCTCCAGGAAGATAAATCCCCATAACTTCTGTCTATAAAAATCAGTGGGAGTTGGGGCTGCGGAAGAAACTGCTGGATTTCAGAACACTCCATGTAGAGGGTCCACACAGATTTAGAATGTATACAAACCTATCCACTCCAGAATTCTCCACCAGGGCAACGGCTGGAAGGGTGCTGGACACAGATTGGATGTGGGTAAAAGTGACTGGAAATATGGTGAATGCCGGGCAGACCTCCAGAAGCCAGGCAGAGGCATTGTCCCTTTTCCAAGCCCTCCCCACACACACAACCACAAAGCAGTGAAGCGACTTGCCACACCTTGGTGATTACCTAAGACTTGGCATCATACAACTTACAGGTGCCTTTTCTACACGAGGCAACACTACTAAGATAGCGAGTCAAAGCAGCTCTACCTAATACACAGAAACAGACACAGGGGAACTGCTGAATTGAGGAGACAAAGAAATATGGCCCAAATGGAAGAACAGAACACACCCTCCCCAAGAAAAGTACTAAATGAAATGGAGGTAACCAATCTATGAGATGCATAATTCAAAACACTGGTGATCAGGATGCTCAAATAACTCACTGAGTATGGCAACAACATAAAGGAAGAAATGAAGGTTACACTAAGTGAAATAAAGAAAAATCTACAGGGAACCATCCTTGGAGGGAAGGAAGCCAGGATTCAAATGAAAGATTTGAAATATACGGAAGAAACAAGCATTCAACAAGAACAGCAAAAAGAAAAAAAATTTTTTAAAAATCTGGTAGTGTAAGGACACTCTAGGACATCTCCAAATGTAGTGACATCTAAATCATAGGGGTGCCAGAAGGAGAATAGGAAGAGCAACAAATTGAAAACTTATTTGAAAAAATAATGAAAGAAAACTAATCTAATTTGGCAAAAGAAACAGACATACAAGTCCAGGAAGCTCAGAGAGTCCTAAACAACTTGGACCCAAAGAGGCCCACACCAAGACTCATCATAATTAAAATGTTTGTTTAGACCGATTAATTTATGTGATCAGAATATAACTGCTATAACTATTGAACATTTCCCTATACTTAAGAATTAGATATCTTATAAATAATGTATTTTTCTATTTTGTCTTTTGATCCAATCTTATCTGGCTGCAAACTCTTGAGTCCATTAATAATCATTTCTATTGCTTGTGATTACTGTTATATTTGAATTTGTTTTTACTACCTTTCTTTAAGTTGTTCATTTTCCCTGCATTAGAACATGACTTTTAAAAAAATACTTCAGCCCTGGCTGGTGTGACTCTGAACTGAGCGTTGGCCTATGAACCAAGGGTCGCTGGTTTGATTCCTAGTCAGGGCACATGCCTGGGTTGCCGGCCAGGTCCCCAGTTGGTAGTGCATGAAAGGTAACCACACATTGATCTTTTTCTCCCTCTATTTCTCCCTCTCTTCCCCTCTATCTAAAAATTAAAAAAAATAAAATCTTAAAAAAATACTTTTATGTTTTCATTAATCTTTTTATTTCATTTATTAACACCTAACTTACAAATTGTGTAATCTTATTTCTGTTCTTTTAAGAGGCTTCCCTGAAAATGTTGCCATATATATTAACAGTCTTAAGTTATAACTTCATCTGCTGTTGAACAATAAAAGGACCTTAGTACACTTTCACTCTTTTAATCCCCTTTCAGATCTTTGATTATAGCTTCTTTTTTATGGATCTTGATGCTGTTATTTTTGGACAGTTCTCTTCTTTTATAAAGACATTATAATTATCTTCATTATTTTATTTGAACATCTTGGGCTTAGGGGAAATATTTAATCATTTGAGCAAACATTTGTCAATAAACATTTTACAAACAAAAGTACATGAAGTATAGAGTACAACTTAATGAATTATTATCAGGTAGAACCATTACCCAGGTGTTCCCATTTATTTTTATTGGAACATTTGAATTTTTTTTTATATTTAATTGCAGCTTTGCGAATTTATTTGTTCACCATTTATTGGCCCTCCAAGACCTTCCTCCTGGTATTATTTTCTTTCTTGTTGGAGTATATCCTTTAGCATTTTCCCTCAATTTAGGTCTTTTTGGTGATAAGCTGTTTTTGCTTGTCTGAAAATCTTTTTTTTAATTCATGTTTTGCTGAGAGTTTGCTGAAAGATAGTTTTGCTGAGGACATGATTTTCTATGACATGTTTTGGTTTCTAATAGAATTTTTATGACATTATTCCACATCTTCTACCTTAAGTTATTGGTGATGAGTCAGCTTCAGTCTAATTGTCATTCCTTTGTTGGTGATCTGCATTTTCTCTTTGGCTGTTCTTAAGAATTTTCTCTGTCTTTGTGGGTTTTTATTACAATGTATTTGGTGTACATTTCTTCTGTTTTTGTGTGTGCTACTGGGTATGTTTTTTTCTTGTATTATTTGGTGCTTTGTCAGGTCTGGAAAATTTATAGCTATTACATTTTCAACTCTCTTTTTGCTCTATTATTTATTACATCCTTTAAGGACCTCATGGCATTTATATAGCATGTATTAGACACTATTATATCTGTCTTATTGCTTGCTCCATTTTCTGACTCCACATTTTATTTCTTTACATTTTTTCTACATTTTAACTTTACATTTTATATCTGATGAATTCATTATTATTCATGTTGTCAAACACTCATGGTGGTTTGTTTCCATGTGTGTTTGGTGATCTTTGCTTATGACATCATCATCATCATTATCATTATTTTACTATTCAGAAAACTTAGGTGCCCAAACCGAGGCATTTCTTGGAAAAAGTTTTACGTTGGCTTACTTTTAACCTAGAACGTCTTCAGCTATCTTTCAGAATTCCTAGCTTAATAATGGGACTTCTCAAGATATCATAACTTACCGTAACATTAAAAATCGTGGTGTTTCAACCTTGAAGTAGTTCTTAGACATTTAAAGGTATCAAATGTAGCACACAAGATATAATATTGAACAGTGTGTAAAACCACAGAACTGATTTTTACAAATAAGATTATCATGAAATTTAAATAATTATTCACTATTTCAAAACCTTTTGTATTTACCCTTGACAGCTAGATTACATTTAGATATAGGAAAGCAAATTCTTTTATTCATTGCTGTTTTATTAAAACAATTCTGGCATTATGTCTACTGAGTCTAGACATAGACTCAATTGTCTACAACTGATCGGATTTAGTACTATTTTCACTGTTTTCTTCAAAAGTTTCTGAAATCGGGAAGCACGTTGTTCAGTTACTGTAGAAAACGTTTTACAGTTCCTCAAAATGGTAAACATAGAATTACCCAATGACCCAGCAATCCTACTCCTAGGTATTACCCATAGGAATTGAAAACAAGTATTAAAATACTCTGTTCATGAATGTGCATGGCAGCACTCTTCACAATAGCCAAGAAGTGGAAATAACTCAGATGCCCATCAACTGGTTAGCAGATACACAAAATGTGGTATAATCATACAATGGAAAATTATTTGACCATAAAATGGAATGTGCTAATAACATGCTGCAACGTGGTGAATCTTAACATCAGTTCACTATATGAAAAGGAGCCAGATACAAATGGTCATACATTGTATGATTCAATTTATAATAAGTATCCAGAATAGGCAAATGCATAAACAGAAAGCAGATCAGTGGTTGCCAGGGGCAGGGGTAAAAGGGAAACTGTAGTGACTGTTTAATGGGTACAGGGTTTTCTTTTGTGTTAATAAAATATTTCGGAACTAGATAGAGGCAATAGTTCACAGTGCTGGGAATGTTCTAAATATCACTGCAATGTACACTTAAAATGGCTAGTTTTATCTTATATGAAGTTTACCTGAACAATTTTTAAAAGACATATATTGTTAGCTTCTAATTGATCCTATGAAAGCAAGTAGATTGTGGAATTGAACCCCTGTATGACCTTGATTTACTTGAGGATAATATTACATTAAAACTGCTTTCAGCTTACTAAACAAACTAAGTAAATACATAAATATTCAACAATAAATAGATTAAAATTTTCTGAGTATTTCTCTTTCATTTACAGTTCTCTATGTATGCTGAGTTAATTCATACCTTGTGTATCAGTGTGAAGTATCTACAGATATGCATTTGAGACAGTAGTTCTTCAAATCATGTTACAGATACTATATGACACTACGCATTGTAATTTAATAAATTTTTGCTCACCTTCTGCCTTTTCTCCAGTCATAGTATCTGTGAAAAGGTTTGTGCTTAGTGTATAAGTTTCTTGGCAATCGAGTAAATTGTGCTTGTTTCTCCAGTGAGAAGTATAACTTAAATCTTAGTTTCTCTTCAATTTTTTGGACAAAATTTGCTAATTTCCATCTGGAAGGGATTTGGATGGGGAGTTGTTTTGTTGAAATACACCAGCTTTATCAAAGAGGTCACTATTTTGTTTGAAAGTGACTAAAGGCTTTAGCAGCCTTATATCACCACGAAGAGTCTTACTGTTGATCACACAGTGAGCTTTAGGGGCATATGGATAGTTAGTTAAATATAATCTAATGCATAAAACTGAGCATACCTTCTGTTTTGCACTTTTATTTTTTGATGTGTGTATAATCACACAGATTTTTTTGTCTCCACAGTATTCATATTTTCTATAACTGAAGTCGTTCCCTGTCATCATTAATTCTCTTAATCTGTGTGGTGGTGTTTGGTACTGTTTCAGAAACATTTTTACACTTCAGTGAATTACTTTTCAGATGGCCATTTAATTTTGTGAATTGGGGATATGATGAGACAATAGGAATAATTAAAAATACAGATTTAACCAAGTAAATAGTAATATTTTAACTGAATATAGTCAAAATGAACTGAATGTTAGTCCTTTTAACGTGTTCAAAATGAACACATCTTTAAGAATATGTTTTCTGTGGAAATAATTTTACATTTCAATTTGTGACATCTATGTGCAAATCTGCTTTTCCCTCTCAAACTTCTAAAGATTTATGGATCACTTGATAAATTCTAGGAACTGACAGTGATTTTTCCTGAGCATTCCAATGCCTTAGTTTGTTGTTTTCCAATTTCAATCATTCACATTCCATTTGACAATATTTTTCATATTTCATATTTTGCAGTTAGGGTTAGATTTGGATTGAAATAACAGAGATCCCCATGAACAGTGACTTCAGTTTATTTTGCCATCACTTAAAAGTCCAGAAGTAGATGAAAAGGTCTCTAGTATAATAGATGAAAAAGGTCTAGTAGTAGCTCTGTTAAATAGTACTCCAGGATCCAGGTTCCTTTAATCTCATTGCTCTGCAGGCAGAGCCTCAATTGCCAGGGTCACCTGGTGGCTTCTTTAGTTTCAGCCATTATCTGTATTCTAGGCAGCAGGAGGAAGAAAGGAATGAGGAAGAGGAAGGCTGACAGGGTGAAGGCCAGCTATCTTTAAAGGAAAGTTTCTGGAAACTGCCATAGGTAACTTTATTTAGATCTTAAATTGCCCAGAATTTAGGCACATATGAGAAACCTGCGAAATTCCAATGTATGTGCCCAGTGAAAATTTGAGAGTATTGTTACTGTGGGAGATTTGTTATCTGCTTTATTATCATTATTTATACTCTTATTTCCTTAATATTTTATGTTAGATCCTTTATTACTTAAATAACTGTATTTTTAATATATTTTATTGATTATGCTATTACAGTTGTCCCATTTCTCCCCCATCATTCCCCTCCACCCTGCACACCCCCTCCCACCCACATTCCCCCCCTTTAGTTCATGTCCATGTGTCATAAGTCCTTTACCTTCTACTTTTCCCACACTATTCTTGCCCTCCCCCTGTCTCTTTTCTACCCACCATCTATTCTACTTATTCTCTGTACCTTTTCCCCCTCTCTCTTCCTCCCACTCCCCTGTTCCTAACTCTCCATGTGATCTCCATTTCTGTGGGTCTGTTCCTGTTCTAGCTGTTTGCTTAGTTTACTTTTGTTTTAGGTGTGGTGGTTAAGATCTCTGAGTTTGCTGTCTTTTTACTGTCATATTTTTTATCTTCTTTTTCTTAGGTACATCCCTTTAACATTTCATATAGTAAGGGCTTGGTGATGATGAACTCCTTTAATTTGACTTTATCTGAGACTCGCTTTATCTTCCCTTCCGTTCTAAATGACAGCTTTGCTGGATAGAACAATCTTGGATGTAGGTTCTTGACTTTCATGATGTGGAATACTTCTTTCCAGCCCCTTCTTGGCTGGAAGGTCTCTTTTGAGAAATCAGCTGACAGTCTGATGGGAACTTCTTTGTAGGTGACTGTCCCCTTATGCCTTGCTGCTTCTAGAATTCTCTGCTTCATTTTAATCTTGGCTAATGTAATTCTGATGTGCCTTGGTATGTTCCTGCTTGGCTCCAACTTCTCTGGGACTCTCTGAGCTTCCTGGACTTCCTAGAAGTCTATTTCCTTTGCCAGGTTGGGGAAATTTTTCTTTTATTATTTGTTCAAATAAGTTTTCCACTTGTTGCTCTTCCTCTTCCCCCTCTGGTACCCCTATAATTCGGATGTTGTGACGTTTAAAGATGTCCTGGAGGTTCCTAAGCCTCTCCTCATTTTTTTGAATTCTTGTTCCTTTATTCTTTTCTGTTTGGTTGTTTCTTTCTTCCTTCTGGTCCAGTCCGTTGATTTGAGTCCCAGTTTTCCTCCCATCACTATTGGTTCCCTGTGTGTATTCCTTCATTTCACTTATTGTAGCTTTCATTTGTTCATCTAATTCGTGACCAAAACCATTTCTGTGAGCATCCTGATGACCAGGGCTTTGAACTGTGCATCTGATAGGTTGGCTATCTCTTGGTCGCTTTGGCTATCTCTTGGTCGCTTAGATGAATTGGCTCTGGGGCTTTGATTTGTTTTCCCTTTTGAGCCATTTTTGGGTGTTTTTTTTTTTTGTTTGTTTGTTTTTTGTTTTTGGTCTGGTCAGGGCTGTTATGTAGCGAGGGGCAGAGCCTTAGGTGTTCCCCAGGGCGGGACAGTCCAGTAGCTGGGTAGTGATGGTGGATGTGGGGGCGGGGTCCAAGAGGGAACAATGACACTTGCTCAGCTCTCTCTCAGATTTCAGTCCCTTCTGCTGCTTCTCCTTTGCCTGGATTATCTGCATGTGAATGTGGACCACTTGGTCAGCCAGCTGCCTTGTGCGGCCTCACTGGGTATGCACCATTGCCACCCCGTGCCCGGGGTCTGCTAGCAGCCACCTGTACACCTGGGATCTGCCAGCCGTTGCCTGCGTGCTGGGGTCCGCCAGCCTCGACTTTTTCCTGACACGACTCCGCCCCTCTTACTGGTCTGGATGAATGGTTGTTGGACTTCCATACAGTTCAATTTTTTTTAACAGTTCCGGTTGTTTTCTTGTTTCTAAATCTTTGTTGTCCTTAATTTTGGTTGTGCGAGGAGGCACAGTGTGTCTACCTATGCCTTCATCTTGGCTGGAAGTCCCAAATAAATCTATTTAAAAGGTAAATAATACATTCTCACATTAAATACATAGGAAAAACTACCAGATAAAGAACTTTATAATTCAGTAGAATGGAAGGCAACAGTGAGTCCATTCTTTGTTAAAAAGAGAAAATAGAAAGGTGCCAAAGAAATACTAGCATCAAACTGGGATTGTGTTTTTTATACAGAAATTAAAAGTAAAGATAATAAATTTTATCACCATGAGTCAGTGTTAAGTTTTTGCCACGACCTTTCATCATCCCCATATCATTTCTTCTTCTTCCCATTTTGTGAAATGCTGCCCTAGTGTGTGTGTGTGTAGGTGTGCAAGTATGTGTATGTGTGTTTGTCTATCCTTATAGCTATGTGTCTAGTAATATAGGTAGATAAACAATTTTACTGTTAAAAGTTCCTCTAGAATGAAACAACTTAAATATATATTTATCAAATTGTTTTATAGTGTAATACTTGGTAGTTTATGAACAAATTCTTTAGACTTATTGAAAGGCAGTTTATATTTTGCTGATAACTATTTTCTCAACCTTTGTAAGCTTTCATTTAAAAATGAATATGTTGAAATTTTTATATGTTACATTTGTATATTTCATTTTATTGCTGGTCATTTTTACTAGCTACCTTGCTGGGTGTTCTTAAGGAAGGAAAAAAGAATTATGTTTAAGACTGGGTTGTGACTTCCGGCCAAGATGGAGGCATAGGCGGACACACTGTGCCTCCTCTCACAACCAAAATTAAGGACAACAAATATTTAGAAACAAGAAAACAACCAGAACTTATAGAAAATTGAACCGTATGGAAGTCCAACAACCATTCATCCAGACCGGTAAGAGGGGCGGAGTCGCGGTAGGAGAAGGTGGAGGTGCAGACCCAGGAACGCAAGCAGCAGCGGCTTGCAGTTCCCAGGTGCTCAGGCGGCGGCTGGCGGTCCCCGGGTCCACAGGCAGCAGCTGGTGGACCCCGGGCACAGGGGGGCAACTGTGCAGACCCAGTGAGGCCGCACAAGGCAGCTGGCTGACCAGGTGGTCCCACATTCACGCGTGAAGACGGTCCAGGCAGAGGGGAAGTGGCGGAAGGGACTGAATTCAGGAGAGAGCGGAGCAGGTGCCATTGTTCCTTCTCAGACCCTGCCCCCACATACAGCGTCACAACCCAGCGACTGAGCTGCCCCACACTAGGGAGCGCCAGAGGCTCCACTCCTCGCTACGTAATAACCGCGACCAGACTAAAACCAAAACAAAACAAAACAAAAAACCACCAAAAATGGCTCAAACCGGAAAACAAATAAAAGCCCCAGAGCCAATTCCTCTAAGCAGTGAAGAAATAGCCAACCTATCAGATGCAGTTCAAAGCACTGGTCATCAAGATGCTCACAGAATTGTTTGATTTTGCTCACAAACTAGATGAAAAAAATGCAGGCTACAATACGTGAAATGAAGGAAGATGCATGGGGAACTGATAGAGATGGAAGGAAAACTGGGACTCAAATCAATGGAGTGGACCAGAAGGAAGAAACTAACAACCAAACAGAAAACGAGGAAGAAACAAGAATTCAAAAAAATGAGGAGAGACTTAGGAACCTCCGGGACATCTTTAAACATCCCAACATCCGAATTATAGGGGTCCCAGAAGGGGAAGAAGAAAAGCAACAGGTGGAAAACTTATTTGAACAAATAATAAAGGAGAACTTCCCCAATCTGGCAAAGGAAATAGACTTCTAGAATGTCCAGGAAGCTCAGAGAGTCCCAAAGAAGTTGGACCCAAGGAGGAACACACCAAGGCACATCGTAATTACATTAGCCAAGATTAAAATGAAGCAGAGAATTCTAGAAACAGCAAGGGATAAGGGGACAGTCACCTACAAGGGAGTTCCCATCAGACTGTCAGCTGATTTCTCAAAAAAGACCAGAAGAAGAGGCAAGAAGGGGCTGGAAAGAAATATTTGAAATCTTGAAAAGCAGGGACCTACATCCAAAATTGCTCTATCCAGCAAAGCTGTCATTTAGAATGGATGGACAGATAAAGTGCTTCTCAGATAAGGTCAAGTTGAAGGAGTTCATCATCACCAAGCCCTTATTATATGAAATGTTAAAGGGACTTATCTAAGAAAAAGAAGATAAAAATATGACAGTAAAAAGACAGCAAACTCACAGCTATTAAGAACCACACCTAAAACAAAAGCAAACTAAGCAAACAGCTAGAACAGGAACAGACCCACAGAAATGGAGATCATATGGAGGGTTAGCAACAGGGAGTGGGAGGAGGAGAGAGGGGGGAAAAGGTACAGAGAATGAGTAGCATAGATAGTGGGTAGAAAATAGACGGGGGAGGGCAAGAATAGTATGGGAAATGTAGAAGCTAAAGAACTTATGACACATGGACATGAACTAAAGGGGGGAATGTGGGTGGGAGAGGGTGT
This sequence comes from Glossophaga mutica, assembly GCA_039655065.1. Classification (NCBI taxonomy): domain Eukaryota; kingdom Metazoa; phylum Chordata; class Mammalia; order Chiroptera; family Phyllostomidae; genus Glossophaga; species Glossophaga mutica. Next base: position 46,785,532 of record CM077304.1, read on the forward strand.
GTAGGGTGGAGGGGAATGATGGGGGAGAAATGGGACAACTGTAATAGCATAATCAATAAAATATATTAAAAAAAGAAAAAGACTGGGTTGTAAAGAGAACATTGTCAAATTTGTATACCTGACATTCTTCGTAATTTTATGATTTTGTATCTTCATTTTAAAAGCTTAGAGACAGAATATCAGGCGTGTGAAGCAATCAAAGGTCAAAATATACTAGAAAATGTGAACTATGACAATAATTATATAATTACTATCTTTATTTAAAATCAAAATGGATTAACATTACCTAGTCAATCTCAAAGAAAATATAAAGCAAATGAAATTCATTACTTTGTTTCTAACTGTATGTAGTATTGTTAGGGAATGAATTACACGATCTGACAATATTTTGTTGATAGAAGCATTTATGGATTTCTCTGTAGCATTTATATTTAGTGGAGAATAAAAATACCAGAATGTCGCAGTACATTTATCTTTTGTTGGTGGTAGCTTAAATTTAGATTCCCTGGGGGCTGGTACATGGTGTAATTTGGGGAGAACTAAAATGTTATCAGGGGAGTTTTGAATGAATCCAAAAGTGATCAAAGTTTAGATAATAGGCCATATGAGGAAAAACTAGAGAAATGGAGATTTTTAAATCTAGAAAATAAACTTAAAACCTGATTTCTGTACTCAGCATTTATTGACTACCAATTGGCTGTTTAGAATGTTACTGCTATCCCCCGTTGTTAACATAGAGCAGCGATTTTCAACCTTTTTCATCTCATGGCGCACATACACTAAGTACTAAAATCTGTGTTGCACCAAAAACAAATGTTATATTTTTGCCTAATCTGACAGAAATAGATATAATTTTGATTCATCGACACTAGACCATTGTTTTTGTGTTGACCGTTGTCACTTTTTAGTTGACCATCTAAGGGAAAAGGGGTCGGTGCTCCTAATAGGCAAGTATTGCATGTTTTGAAAATTCTTGTGGCACCCAGTTGAAAATTGTTGCTATAGAGTATCAGTAGGATATAAACTTCGGTGGAAATTATATAGACAGGAAAAATTACTGACTGGATGAATTCAGTTTAACTGAGTTATTAACATTTTCACCTGCTCTGACCAACCACTAGATTTGTTTTGAAGCAATGAGTAAAACAGACATTGTAAAAGAGAATGAATCAAGATACAGTCATACCTTGGTACTCGTTGGCTTCAGAACTCGTCAAACCCTGTGCTTGTCACATTTTGACAAGAAAAAAGTTTCAACACTTGGCACTTGCTCGGGACTCATTGCACTGGCTAGAATGTGTATGAATCATGACACCGCCCCACAAGAGAAAACGCTTCACCTTTTGGCATTCATCCCAAATTCCGGAACGAATTAACAACCAGTACCGAGGTACCACTGTAATTGCTCCTGCTTTTTTTCTGTCTTATGGTTCCTTAACTTTGATTATTACAGTTACATTTTTTTGTGTAATATCCATTCACCTTATCATGTTCTTTTAGTTTGAAAAAAGGTTGCAATTTTGATTTGGATTAAATTCGGGATTTAATCTCAAAATTACATTCTTTTTCCCTTAATTTTTATACTGGTCAGCATAAGATAATAGTATTATATAATTCATCTCTGATATCCAGAGTAATACGACTGGTAAGAGTTGGTAGAAACTTATAAATAAAATCATTTTTAAACCTAAAAAATTAGTTTCTGGTTATTGTATAACATTTTTATTTTTGAGTGATGTATCAGAAGTCAAATTTTAAATTTGCAGTAATTTTCTTAAAGCAAAGTGAAAATTTAACTTTATTACCTCAACTTTTCATTGTTTCTGGTGAGTGATTGAATGTCTTTCTTATCTTGCTACTTTGAAGAAACTCTCTTTTTCTTCTGACTGCCTTTACTAAATTTTTTGTCTTAGGTTTTCAAGAATCTTACATGTGATAATTAAGTATGGATTTTTTAAAAAATACTCTCTGTGTTTGATAATCCCAGGAACTGGAATTCCTTTGAGTGCCTTTTTTTGTTGGTTTTTGTATCTGTTGCCTCCTGATTTTTCTGGTTGTCTCTTGATTGTATGCTGGGTTGTACTTGAAAACCATCTAAACCATCTACAGACATAATTTGAGACCTGGAATTATATTGTCTTTCTTGAGAGTTTATTTTGAACTGTTTGGGACAGGAATCTGGGACCGTCAGCGGTCTAGGATCACTTTAATCCAGTGTCAGGGAATAGAATTTTCTGAACTTCCTAAATGACTCCAAATCAGTCAGCAGTCTCTGTGAGGCTCTTTTACTTCTTATTCACCTTACTACTACAGTAAAATTTTTCAGGGTCACAATCAAAAATGGTTGTTTTGTTTGTTTCTACCTAGGCTCTCCAGGCTGTCAACCATACTTCTGAGTCTCAGCCACCTTTTCTACAATTCTCTGAGAGCAAGCATGATCGCAAATGCTAAATTTTCCTTTCTGGATTGCTATCTTCTCTCTTGGGCCAATAAGTCTTCGTACTCCACTCTCATTCTTTAATGCCTTTGGGCAACTTAGAAAATGAATATATTCAGCTTTTCTGGTTCTCTCTAGGAGCATTGGTCTAAATAACCTGTTCAATAGTTTTTGGAAATAAAATGCCCATTTCAGATCTGGTGTTTTTTTTAAACACACACACACACACACAAAGACCTTTTCATTGACACTGTAATTAACATATTTTCTGATAAAATAATAATCTGAAATTTCTAGTTTAATGTATCCTTTCATTATCTTACTTGAAAGAAGTCTAATGTTTACAACAATAATAGTAAAAATGGCATATGATCATTTCAGTGGTTTCTTTTATCAAATCCTACTATAATTTTGAAAAATTGTAAATGGATTTACTAGTATGACTGTACGGCATTGTGTATCCAAATTTTAGCACAGTGCAGTCTTTTCTGATGATTTAACAGTTTTTCAATAAATTTCAGAATATAACTTCTGTAAGGAAACACTGGGATTTAATTTTTTTCTACTATGAAGTAATCACAAGTTGTATTTTTAATATAACTAAAGTATGTCTATTTTTACAGTTTAGAGTACATATTCATTTGAATGAGATAAACAGATTTAGAATTGCATGTAGTAAATATTTTTGTCCTTCAGACTCAAGAATTATACATGTAAAGATCTAATCATTATTGTTACATCAAAGACACTACTCTTTGCCCCTGTAGATAGCAGTCAACTTACAAATGAATATTTGGTAACTGTACTTACAATTAGTTGTTTGGAAATGAGTGTAAAGTTTCTGATAAAAAATGGCATAATAATCGCCTGGCTGGCCTCCAATTTATACTTAACTAACTCATTGTGGCAAAACTTCAGCTTCACATATTCTTCCTAAGGGAAAAGTGTTTGTTTGGTTCCCCCCCACCCCCCCGGGAAAAGTGTTTTACAGTTAAGTTTCTTCTACGATCAGTTGCTAACACAAACATCTCTTCCTCCCTTTATTCTGTTTTGTGTGTTGGTTGGATGGGGCAAGAAATACTTCTGGGGAGCAGCATCTCGTAAACTCTGTATAAAAGAATGTGTAGTCATTTTCTAGACAGTATGATTCAATTTCTAGGACTTCTCTTTCCATTGGAGACAGGGACTCTGGACTCTTGAGGCCTCATTTCCTTTGTGTAGAATGAGGGAAATTATTCATTTGGAATTTCCCAATTTATTGGAAATATATTGGAAATTCTTAATGTTTACTTTTATAGTGTAATTAGATCAGTGGTTCTCAATGGAAGTACTGTTGGCATTTGGGATGGTATAAATCTTGTATATTGTAGCATGTTTAGCCTTCCTGGCTCCTTCCTCCTGATTCCCAGTCATTGTGACAAATGAATATGGCTCCACACTTTTCCACACTATCCCTGGCATGGTATTGCTGTCAATTGAGAATCACTGAATTAAATCAGCAACTTTCTTACAATAGCTTTTTACTGCTTAACAGAATTTTAATTCTTAGATTTAGAAAGGTTAAGATCATGGACACGTTTATTGCTTTTCAGCACTATATGCCTAAGTCATCTTTGATTCTAATTTGTTCTAATTTATTAAATAATATGTCAATAATCAGCTTAAAATGTTTTATTCTTAAAGCAAGAGTGTTCACACTTCTCTGTAGAGCTGCTAAGTGTTCTGTAAAGATACCTTAGGTGCACGGGAGATGGTATTGGGATAGGAGAAGTGGACAAGATTCTCCAGTAGATATAGTTGCCTTCTATTTGTCGCAAATTGTGCTTTCAGGCAAGCAAAAGTTCTTTTGTCCTAAGTTATAACTTCTTTCCTCTTTCTTTAACAGGAACAAATGATTAAAAGTAGGAAACATGGTTTAATGACAAAAATATCCATAACTATTCTGACATAATTTTTAGATCAGTAGGTAGTATAAGAAGTATTAATTGTAAGTATTTTTAGACAAATAATTCCAAACAATTGGCTAACTGGATGAGCTTCTCAGGTTAAGCTCTTTATGAGAGGAATCATCTCTTTTTCAAAAGACTGACCAGTTTAGAGGAAAATTAAATCACTTAGGCCATTTGAACTAAAATGATACATTTGATGAGAATTCTTTATTTCTGTTATACTTTGACAATTCTTCCTAAACTTGTTCATATTTGTTTCCATTTTAAACTTAATAATTTTATTAATGTTATGATTTAATAAGGTTTTCATTATAAATTTTATTAAAATCATGATATCTGTTGGAATGCCCAAGTCCTTCAGACTAAGTTTTACATTGCAGTTTCTTGATTCTTTGTGATTACATTTATTGCACATTCTGAATAAGAGCAACAGACAAGTACCATCTATTCTCCTCTCCCCTCAAAATTAATAGTAGCTATTTTCTAAATTCAGAATATTTACTCTTGGTGATTTCTACATTATGATTTAGGGAGTCTGGTTATCCTCCTTAGTTCATGGTAGGTGCTTAGTATTCCTAATACGATGTTTTTAAAGGCACATATATAATAAAATGTATACTATTTAGACAGTGGAATAATTGTTGTCAATTAATTATAGATCAGAAAGGGGAGAAAAACAACAAAAGATTTACATATTTTATAAGAGTTGATGGAGCAATAAAATGAAGTAAGCTCAATGGTGATTATTCATTGTAGGAAGATTAATTTCTAGACATATTTAGCTGACCATGTAGCGTGTGATTAGTCTGTTGCTTCTCGTGTGTGTGTGTGTGTGTGTGTGTGTACACACACATATACTTTTATTTGGATTCTTTGGTACTGTACTTTTATTTTTTGGTTATTAATTACTTTTTAAAATATTTGGAAACATAAAGAAAACATACAAATGACCTAGTTTGCTCTATTTCTATATTTTATTCATTTCCTAATAAAGTTTGAAAGAATACACTTACAGAGGCACAGATTAGTGTGTAGTTTGCTGAAATAAGGCTAATGAGAATTCAGACAGATAGGTCAGCACAGACATAGTAGACTTGGATCACGGATTAGAAAAACTAGGTCTCAGACAGCTGGGGCCAATTGCAGCACCAGGGAGAGCTCCAAGTGTATGCTGTTTGTACTGATGGTGTTATTCTAATGGCAGAGGACATTTGTCCTGTGTACTTTAACTGGTTAAACAAGAGCAACTCCCCTGAGGGTCATAGATTTTTCTTCCTCATTTGGCCAGAGCCTTAAGTTTCACTGTCCAAGGTCGGAAAACAAAGTGCGGCTTATACAGTAATGAAGCTAATTTATATATAATGTGTTAGAACTGAATCTGAAAAGAATTCCATAATATTATGCCTACTTATTTATTATTATTGTCTTGTAGAATTTAGCATAATACCCCTCTTTTCTCAGCTTTCCAGAGGACTTTTTTTTTTTTTTTTTTTAATCACAAGTGCCATTCTTTTTCCTATTTGGCTTGAAACTTTCTTGTAATTTTACACCCTAGTTCTTTTTTGTTGCTGTTTTTATATTTTACTAAGGTTTTAAAACCTGGAAGAATTCCTAGCTTATTTAAGAAATGTAAGCAAATGTTATCTTTTATAACTCACACATGAAATAAATTTATACGTATATGAAGTGTATATTTTAGTATAGGGATATTACATCTTATGGACCCTCCATGTACCAGTATCAAAATTCCATCCAGAACCTGCACGCTTATAAAGGATAATTTATTTCTGTTTACTGTACAGTCATGTCAGGTCTACTTTTCTCATGCAGTAACTGCGTTCTAGCTAAGCACAATACTCCACTGCAGTCTCTAATGGCCCATTTCTTGGTAATAAACTTTATTATTCTCTCACTGTTTTCTTAAAGCACGCTGCCTTGCTTTCTTTTCCCCAGTGTTCCTTTTCTTCTTTCTTATGCCTTTACTCCCCCTCCTCTTTCATACTTCCCCATTCATTTCCTTTCTACCTTTTTTCCTTCTTCTCATGCATCTCCTCTTTCCTCTTCCCTTTATATTCTTCCTAGTCTCCTCTGTCCCTCCTATCCATTTCCTTTCTCCCTCAGTCTTCTTCCTTCCAATCTAAAGGAAAACCTCTTTTTCCAGATAACACTGCTACTGCCTGAGTACTATCTCAAGAAATGACCACATTTTCCTTCTTTAAAAAAAATGTTTAAAGTTTTGTCACTTTGCTGAAATTTTCCAAGTCCCACTTCTGCTCTCTGTATTTTTTGTAGATAGCCTTCTAATATACTAAGAGAATAGAAACTGTCATATAATCTTGTTATACTACTTTTCCTATCACTTCAAAATTTCATGTATATTTATATAAGATATATATATCTTAACTCGTATTTTTCTGATGCTATACTCAGAAGAAATAACTTCTCTACCTATACTCTTTTTTTCTTGATAAAATGAAAGCAGAACATATTTATTGTAGAAAATTGGTAACTATAAAATTTTAAAAAATTAAATTACATACTACTTAACACTGTTTACTGTTAATATTTTGTCATTTAGATTTATGATTACTTTCTTTGCATATTTACTTAACAAAATGTATATTTTAGCCCTGGCTGGTGTGGCTTAGTGGATTGAGCACCAGCCTGCAAACCAAAAGTTCATCAGTTGGATTCCCAGTCAGGCCACATGCCTGGCTTGCGGGCCAGGTTCCCAGTAGGAAGCTCATGAGAGGCAACCACACAGTGATGTTTCTCTCCCTCTCTTTCTCCCTCCCTCCCCCTCTCTAAAAATAAATAAATAAAATCTTTTTAAAAAGGAAAGAAACTAGGCTTCTTTTTATAAAAAATATATATTTTTTAAATGAATAGAATCATACTCTGTGGCATTTAAAATTTTTTTATTATAGCATTTCATATATCTTACATGTTAAGTATTCTTTTACACCACCAATTTTATGGGCTACATAGAATTCTTTTGCATGAAATTCAGTGTACCAGTTCCTTATTGGATAGTTATTCCGTGTTTCATATACAGTTTTGGGTTTTTGTTTTTGGGGGGTTTTTTTGGTAAATCTTTGAATATATTTTTGAACACATCTTTGAATAAAATGTTTATTGCCTTAGGGTAATTTGCTAGAGGAAAGATTTCTGAGATCAAATGACAATCATATATTTAATGTTTTTAATGCATATTATCAGATTTCCCCTCCAGAAGGTTGTGCTGGCGTGTTCCTTTATCTTTTACAAGTTATATCATTTGCTCCTTTTAAAAAATTGTAATATTGGTCTTTTTCATAATTATTTGCAATACTTTAAATACATATGTATTTGCAATACGTATGTATATGTATGTTAGATACACATGTATATATACACACATATATATACAGTATTTTTCCAGGTTGTTATTTATCATTTTGCATTGTGTTGCTTTTTGTCTTATACAAGTTTTTAAATTTTCATGCAGTAAATACATTACCCTTCTTTTTGGGGTGCTTCCTCTTGATCTGAGAAGGAAGGGCCTTGTAGTCTAATACTATAAATACATTTACGTGTACTTCTATGGGTTTTTATTTTTGTTTTTAAATTTACATTTTTTAAAGACTTTATTTATTTTTAGAGACAGGGAAAGAGAGGGAGAGAAACATCAGTTGGTTGCCACATGTATGCACCCCATCTGGATACTGATCCCACAACCCAGGCATGTGCCCTGACCAGGAATAGAGCTGGCAACCTTTCACTCTACAGAACAATGGCCAACCAACTTAACCACATTGGAATTTTTGTTTTCCACTAATGAATCGGTTATACTAGAATTAATTATTGAATATGCAGTTTGTTTCCCACGCATATTCGAGTTGCAGCCTTTGTACATTGGATAATGGCTTCCTCTCTTCTGCTCCGTCAGCTCATCTCTGCATCCCACTGTAAATCTTATGTCCTTTAATAGGTTGATCTATAATCAGCCTTTTTCGTTGAAGTTATCAATAGCACTGTTTTTAAAAAATTTAATTAAAGGGTGAGAAAATTTTCCCTATGAAAGCAATCAGTATTACAATTTTTAAAAATTTAATTCCAGAAATACTTTATCCATATGCAAGCATGTAGCTAATCTTATTTTTTACTACATAGGTAGAAATATACCATATACACCATTGTTCTACATACTTTTTTATTACATACCAGCATAATACAGATCTAACTCACTTTTTACAAATACATAGTAATCCAGTTTAAGGGTCAATAACAATAGTTTCCTATTGTTTCAACATTTTGTATTCTTTTTTCCTGTCCTTTGTTGTTACAAACTACTGTAATGGTACACATCCTTATCCAATTATTTGCCAATGTGAAATATAAGGTAAACTTTTAGAAGTGGAATTATTGTTATAAATTGTAAGTATTTACAAACAACATAAATCATTCCCAAGGAAATTTCTGCAGAAAAGGAATTTACAGGAAGTCTGTAAAACCAAGTCTCTCAACTCCTACTGCTACTACTATAAATAACCTATATTTGTTATTCCCTAAAATTCAAAGTTTTATGTAAAGTTTCATTTGCACAAAAGTGATTTGTATGTTCATGTTGTGGCTACTATGAAGTGTGGAGAGAAGACTTTTCCACTCTTTTATTGTCTTTACTTTGGCCAGACTCTGCTACTCTTCACTTTAGGAAGTTCCTCAAAAAGTAGGGTTTTTGAATGCTGGATATGAGCCAACAGACATTTAGTGCATTTCTCATTTTTGGCTGCAGAATGTCTATATATACCCTTTTTTCCTCACACCTGTACTTTAAGCAAACCACAAAAACCTAATAAGTTGGAATGATTCCTCTTCAACCTAAAATTTACTTATTATCTACTCTCTAAGGAGAGACAACCCACCATTCATAAGCTGTGCCATCTAGTTCTAAGTCCACGATCACTGGTGACATCCTCTAGGCACCTGTGTCTCACAGGCTATAATTATATTCCGAAAGATGGAAAGTTGGAGGTACAGCCCCCAATGTATAATGTAAATGTAATTAGTTAGAGATACACAAAAGGAAATTTTTGATATGATAATAAAAGCGAAATCATATTTTAAGTTTTATTAACTATATAAAAAGCTTTTGTGATCTTTTAAAAAATGTATATTACTAGTTTCATTGTTTGACTTTCCCCATGAGAAAGTTATCCCCATTTGGATGGGGATATTGTCTACTTAAAAGACAAAATCTGACAAATGTCTATATTCCAAGCATCTAGAAGGATGCCTAATGCATAATGAATGTTTAATAAATTTTTGTTGAATTAATGACTGAGTACTATTTTACAAGAGCAATGGTAAGCTACAATTTTTTTTTTAATTGCCAGTTTAATAGTTTTTCATACATTGATTGCAAAGTCTGTTTCTATATTCAGTTCATTTTGATACTTGCTTTTCCATTCTGAAAGATGATGGGTGTATGAAAATGAAACAGTTGCATCATTGTGTGCACTTAATAAATCATGATTCTCCTTTTTTTAAAATTTGTTCTGTCAGTAATGTGTTTTTCTGTAGAAATTTATTTAAATTTTTTTTCCATTTTGTCTGAGATCAGTTTTGCTTGCAAATTTTGGGACATCGTCACATTATAAAGTGTCTGGGCAAGTAAGGATACTGTTTTGTAAAGATTAATCCAAGTCTCTTCACATATCCTCCGAAATCAGTAAAGATCTATAAGAAGAACAAATAAAACTACAAAGTCCATTCCCTCAACAAACTGGAAGACAGAATACTACCCTCAGACAAAGCTAGAAGATAGTTTCCTGTAAGTGGAAAAGTTAGCACCAAATCTTCACAGAGGTATTTTCCTCTCCTAACATTAATGGACAACAAAGGAAGTTCTGAAAAACTGTGGAGGAAACTAGAATTGTTCTAAAATCACCATCAGAAAGAAAAAACACACCTTAGGTACAAAAGAGTCTTTGTATATTGAAGCAATGATTATAGGTTTTGGGCTTAAAAGTTCACATGAGCCCTGGCTGGCGTAGCTCAGTGGATTGAGCGCGGGCTGCGAACCAAAGGGTTGCAGGTTCGATTCCCAGTCAGGGCACATGCCTGGGTTGCAGGCCAGGCCCCTAGTGGGGGCCACGTGAGAAGCAACCACACATCGATGTTTCTCTCTCTCTCTTTCTCCCTCCCTTTCCCTCTCTAAAAATAAATAAATAAATAAATAAATAAATAAATAAATAAATAAATCTTTAAATAAAAAAAAAAAAAAGTTCACATGAGTTGAGGTCGTAGTCTTTGAAAGGCATTGTTTCCTGAGGAAAAAGAAAGTTAAAGAGAAGGGAGGCACCCTTGGAGATTGGATGGTGAAGAAAAATGAAGCAAAAGGGGAAAATTTAAGGTGTTGCAAGGTAAAATAAAAACCCCTCCCCCAAATTAGAGGACACACAATCATCTCCTTACTGTCACCACCAAAAAAAAAGTCATCCATTTAAGAAATTATACTTTGCTACACTACTAACAAAAGAGAAGGCTTTTAAAACAGGATTCTTGTGAACCACCCCAAATTCAAGTCACAATAGATGAAAGCCTCCTACATTTATGGAAAGCCACCGTAAGAAGAAAACATAATATGAGAATCAAAATAGCAAATGAAACCCCCTTGACAAAAGAAAGCAACACAGAGCAGAGGAAAACTATAACACTTCTCTCCAAACTGTATGAAATAATCTAAACAAACATTTAGAGATAAGAAAAACCAACTAGATTCATATATTTTAAAACAAATGAAACAGAGAAGAAATTATCTTTAAAACCCCCACAAAATTAGAAAAAAACGTAGGAAGAGAGTTGAGTGAACCCAAGAAAGATATGGAAGACAAAGGCAAAAATCTAGAAATAAATTCTAAATTTCAAGATGCCCAAGGGAAAATGGACTCAGCTGAAAATTTGCAAAAGGGCATTGGAGAAAGGCAGAAAAATAAAAATGAATTAAGGAAGTAAAACAGGCAAAAGAGAAAGGTGGTTGAGTTGGGACTAAGACAAAAATTCAACATATACATATAATTGAATTACAGAAACTAAGCAGTGTGAACAGAAGAAATATTTAAAACTATAATTAGGTTTGTTTATTTATTTTTATCCTCACCCAAGGACATTTGTTTCATTGCTTTTAGAGAGAGAGGAAGGGATAGAAGAAAAGAGAGAGCCAGAGAGAGAAACATTGGTATGAGAAAGAAACATTGATTGATTGCCTTTTTGTTCATGCCTGGACCAGTGATCAAACCCACAACCTCGGAATGTACTTTGAGAATCAAACCTGCAACATTTTGGTCTACAGAATGATTTTCCAGTCAATGGAGCCACATCATCCAGGGAGTATAATTAAATTTTTTCATAAGCAAGATAAGGTCTGCACCTACATATTAAAAGGATTGTAGGATACTGGGGGATTTTGATATGTAGCAGTAAATTTTGAGGCCTGTCCCTGTAAAATTGTTAGACTTTAAAAATAAAGAAAAAGGCGCTGGCTGGTGTGTCTCAGTGGGTTGAGCGCTGGCCTGCAAACCAAAAGGTTGCCAGCTCAATTCCCAGTCAGGGCATGTGCCTGGATTATAGGCCAGATCCCTGGCTGAGGGCGTGTGAGAAGCAACCAGTTAATGTTTCTCTTGCAATACATCAGCGTTTCCCTTTCTCTCTTCACCTCTCTCTAAAAAAGAAATAAAATCTTTAAAAGTAAATAAATAAAAAATAAAAATAAAGAAAAATTCTGAGAGCCTCCAGGAAAAGAACAAATACCAAATAACATACAAGGCAGGAGAATTATATTGGAATAGACTTCTAAATAGAAACATACAAAGCAAAGTAACAATGAAACAGTGATTTCAAGAAAGTACAGGGAAAAAAAATGTGAGCCAAGAATTTTACATAAAGCTGTTCTTCAAGTATCAAGAAGAGAAAAACACTTAAAACATGGAAAACTCAGAATATTATACACATAGGTCCTTGAGGAAGCTACAGAGCATGATCTTTATCCAGCTAAGAGTTGACTAGTCACATAATCGAAGTATCCATGGTGAGTATTAAATGCATTTCATTATAGATCTAAGACTGAAACAAAGATGGCAACAAAGGTGAAAGAATAATAGGTATATCTTATGTATTTTTGCAAAATAGAAATAAATCAATCTTTATAAAGGAAGAGGTAAAGAGGAAAGTAGAAAAAGCTTATTGATTGTTGTAAAAGCAATAGTTGGCACTGAGAAGATACTGAAAATTGCCATATTAGATAATAAGAAAATGGGATTAAGGTATGGCAAATGTGTAAGTACAAAGGTAACAAACAGAAAATACATACAGACCTTCCTAAATACCAAAAGCAATTTAAAATAAATAAAAGAACAGAGAAATTATATCAAATAAATTACCTCTAATCACTGCTTTAGCTATAAATCACAATTTAGTTTTTTTTTTTTTTCATTTTTTTAAATTTATTGATTATGCTATTACAGTTGTCCCGTTTCTCCCCCATCATTCCCCCCACCCTGCACACCCTCTCCCACCCACATTCCCCCCTTTAGTTCATGTCCTCGTGTCATAAGTTCTTTAGCTTCTACATTTCCCATACTATTCTTACCCTGCCCCTGTCTATTTTCTACCCACTATCTATGCTACTCATTCTCTGTATCTTCCCCCGCTCCTCCCACGCCCCTGTTGCTAACCCTCCATGTGATCTCCATTTCTGTGGTTCTGTTCCTGTTCTAGCTGTTTGCTTAGTTTGCTTTTGTTTTAGGTGTGGTTCTTAATAGCTATGAGTTTGCTGTCTTTTCATTGTCATATTTTTGATCTTCTTTTTCTTAGATAAGTCCCTTTAACATTTCATATAATAAGAGCTTGGTGATGATGAACTCCTTGAACTTGACCTTATCTGAGAAGCACTTTATCTGTCCTTCCATTCTAAATGACAGCTTTGCTGGAAAGAGCAATTTTGGATGTAGGTCCCTGCTTTTCAAGATTTCAAATATTTCTTTCCAGCCCCTTCTTGCCTGGAAGGTCTCTTTTGAGAAATCAGCTGACAGTCTGATGGGAACTCCTTTGTAGATGACTGTCCCCTTCTCCCTTGCTGCTTCTAGAATTCTTTCCTTCATTTTAATCTTGGCTAATGTAATTACGATGTGCTTTGATGTGTTCCTCCTTGGGTCCAACTTCTTTGGGACTCTCTGAGCTTCCTGGACGTCCTGGTAGTCTATTTCCTTTGCCATATTGGGGAAGTTCTCCTTTATTATTTGTTCAAATAAGTTTTCCGCTTGTTGCTCTTCTTCCCTTTCTGGGACCCCTATAATTCGGATGTTGGGACATTTAACGATGTCCCGGAAGTTCCTAAGTCTCTCCTCCTTTTTTTGAATTCTTGTTTCTTCCTCGTTTTCTGTTTGGTTGTTAGTTTCTTCCTTCTGGTCCACTCCATTCATTTGAGTCCCAGTTTTCCTTCCATCTCTATCGGTTCCCCATGCGTCTTCCTTCATTTCACGTATTGTAGCCTGCATTTTCTCATCTAATTGATGAGCAAAATCAACCAATTCTGTGAGCATTTTGATGACCAGTGCTTTGAACTGTGCATCTGATAGGTTGGCTATCTCTTCATTGCTTAGAGGAATTGACTCCAGGGTTTTCATTTTTTCTCCGGTTTGAGCCATTTTTGGTGGGGTTTTTTGTTTTGTTTTGTTTTGGTTTTAGTCTGGTCGCAGCTATTACGTATGAGGGGTGGAGCCTGAATTGTTCCTCAGGGCGGGGGCAGCCCAGTCGCTGGGTTGTGATGCTGTTGGTGGGGGCGGGGTCCGAGAGGGAAGAATGGCGCCTATTCCACTCTCTCCTGGACTCCGGTCCCTTTCGCTGCTTCCCCTTCGCCTGGATTATCTGCACACGCAGGCGTTCTGTTACGTAGTGAGGGGTGGAGCCTCAGGCGCTCCCCAGTGTGGGGCAGCCCAGTCACTGGGTTGTGACGCTGTATGTGGGGGCGGGGTCTGAGAGGGAACAATGGCGCCTGCTCCGCTCTCTCCTGGATTCAGTCCCTTCTGCCACTTCCCCTCTGCCTGGACCGTCTGCGTGCGAGAATGTGGGACCCCCTGGTCAGCCAGCCGCCTTGTGCAGCCTCACTGGGTCTGCGCAGTTGCCCCCCTGTGCCCGGGGTCCGCCAGCTGCTGCCTGGGTGCCCGAGGACCGCCAGCCACCGCCTGTGCACCAGGGAACTGCGAGCCGCTGCTACTTGCGTTCCTGGGTCCGCACCTCCACTTTTTCCTACCTCGACTCCGCCCCTCTTACCAGTCTGGATGAATGGTTGTTGGACTTCCGTACAGTTCAATTTTCTATAAGTTCTGGTTGTTTTCTTGTTTCTAAATATTTGTTGTCCTTAATTTTGGTTGTGAGAGGAGGCACAGTGTGTCCGCCTACGCCTCCATCTTGGCCGGAAGTCCACAATTTAGTTTTTATACTGAAAATAGATTCAGCCATGGCCAGGTAGCTCAGTTCATTGGAGCATCATCCTGTACACCAAAAGTTTGTGGGTTCCATCCCCAATCAGGGCAGTACATAGGTTACGGGTTTGATTCCCTGTTGGGGCACATATAGGAGGCAGCCAATCAGTCTTTCCCCCAGGAGTGTTCCTCCCTTCCTCCCCCGCTCCCCACTCCTTCCCCTGTTCCTGTCTTTTCTAAACAGTGAATGTATCCTTGGATGAGTACTTTTTTAAAAAAGAAAGAAGATAGATTCATAGTCAATAAAAATAAGTCAATAACTATTTTAAAGGATAAAATCAACAAAAATATGGAAGAATAAACCTAAAATGGAGTATAAACAGAAGTAAATGAACCTGTGTTGCAGATGATATGTCATTGATCTAAAGACAGAGGAACTGTAAAAATACTGAATTCTGTAAGGTTTGTTTGCTGTAGGATTGAGCAAATATATTTTATTGAGGAAAACACAAGCCAGCTTCCTCATTATCAAAGAAGAGAATTAAATATATAAAAGGGCCCTGGCCAGTGTGGCTCAGTTGGTTAGAGAGTCATCTTGTAACCCAAGGTTGTGGGTTTGATTCCCACAGAGCACATACCTGGGTTGTAGGTTAGATCCCTGGTCTGGGCATGGCACCTACAACCCCAGGTCCAGACCTATATGATCCCTGGTCCAGGCACTAGGTATGCCCAGTCTAGGTATGTATAGGAGGCAACCGATGGATGCTCCTTTTCTTGCATTGATGTTTCTCTCCCTTCTCTCTCTAAAAGCAATGGAGAAAATGTCCTTGGAAAAGGAAACACATACACATACATATATGTGCACACATACATATGTGTGTATATACACATAATACATGGGAGAGGAATATATATGCACACACATGTGTATATATATGTATAACTGTGACATTAATTGGCTATAGAGGTATTAGTATTATCTCATGCTTTTATAGAGTTACAGAAATAGATTTATGCACAAGTACATGCTTATGTTTATATTTCTTAAATATATTGAAAGGGCCTAGAAGCAGAGATACCTCTATGAGCAATGAGCGCATCTAAGATCCAGATTTTGGTTTCTGAACACCATTGCTTATTATGAAGCAGCAGTGTTCCTTGCAGGAAAGGGTGATTCTAGGGCAAGAGCAGGTAAAGTACAGGATGAGCTTGTTATATTCTGTGCTATAAAGCAAAGAATTGCTCAAAAACTATAGGGACATGTCAAAGTTATGGAAGTTGGCATGAAAGCACTCCCACTGGCCAAAATCTGGGACGATTTGGGTATTAGAATAAATAATAGGAATATAATTGTGAAATAATTCTTATGTTAGTGGTATATAAATAAATGAATAAATGGGGAGAAGATGGAAAGAGCTCACTTATGGTACAATAGAATGAATGCTAACCAAGAAATGCAAAGGGAATAATATAGTTAAGGGAAAAAATCACCATTACAGTAATGGTGATTTCAGTCAAAAGTCATCAGTGGATGCTAAAACTAGTGGGTGAAAGTTTAATAGGAACAGGATATTTGTTTGCTTGTTTTAATCCTCACTTATGGATATATTTTATTGATTTGAGAAGAGAGAGAAACATCCAACATTGATGTAAGACAGCAACTTTGAATAGTCACTTCCCGTACGTACCCCAACCGGGGATTGAACCTACAAACACAGTATGACCAAGGATTGAACCTGCAAGCAAGATATGATGCTCTGACCAACTGAGACACCCAGCCAGGGCAGGAACAGGATATTTACATAGTCTTAAAGTGTTCCCTTATAAATTACTTACTAATTTCTGAAAGGAAAAGAGTAATTTTAAAGTGATTTAACCTAGCAATCCCAATCTTAACAAAATAAAGTTAACAGCATCATCAATGGGACAAATAGAGATGATGTACCCCCTAATATATACACTAGGATACACACTTCTGTGGTATTTCTGGCAAAAGTGCATTCTCCTTATCTAATTTAATTATGAGACATCAGACAAACCTGGAGTTGGTAAAATAACTGCCCTGTACTCTTGAAAAATGTCAAGCTTGTAATAAACAAGGGCATAACTCTATTTTAAATGATTCTTTTTAATTTAAATCATTTTTTATTTTTAATTACAATTGACATACAATATTAGTTTCAGGTGTACACCCCAGTGATTAGGCATTATACAACTTACTAAGTGATCGTCCTGATAAATCTCGCATCCATGTAACATTATATATAGTTATTGGAATATTATTGACCATATTCCCAATGCTGTACCTTACATCCCCATGACTGTTCTGCAGCAACCAGTTTGTACTTCTTAATCCTCTCACCTTTTTTCACCCATTTCCCCAAGCCCCACCCTCTGGCAACTGTCAAAATGTTCTCTGTATCTTTGAATCTGTTTCTCTTTTGCTTGTTCATTTGTTTTGTTTTTTTAGATTCAGTTGTTGATAGATACGTGTTTTTTGCCATTTTGTTCATATTTTTATTTTTTCTTCTTAAAGAAGAAAGAAAGACCCTTTAACATTTCGTCTAATACTGGTTTGGTAGCAATGAACTCCTTTAGCTTTTTCTTTTCTGGGAAGCTCTTTATATGTCCTTCGATTTTAGATGGTAGCTTTGCTTCATAGAGTAATCTTGGTTGTAGGTCTTCATTTTTTCATGACTTTGAATATTTCTTGCCAATCCCTTCTGGCCTAGAAAATTTCTGTTGACTAACCAGCTGACAGGTACATGAGAGCTTCCTTGTAGGTAACTAAGTGCTTTTCTCTTGCTGCTTTTAAGATTCGTAGTCTTTAACCTTTGGCATTGAAATTATGATGTGTCTTGGTGTGGGCCTTTTTGGGTTCATCTTATTTGGGACTCTCTGTGCTTCCTGGACTTGTATGTCATCAAGTTAGGGAAGTTTTCTGTCATTTTTTAAAGTAGATTTTCGGTTTCTTACTCTCTTCTCTTTTCAGCACCCCTATGATGGAAATGTTGGTGTGCTTGAAATTGTCCCAGAGGGTCCTTATACTGTCCTTATATTTTTGGATTCTCTTTCCTTTTGCTGTTCTGCTTGGGTGTTTTTGGTTTCCTATATTCCAAATTGCTGATTTAATTCTCAGCTGCATCTACTCTACTGTTGATTCCCTGTAAATTATTCTTCATTTCAGTTCTGTATCCTTCATTTTTGACTGGTTCTTTTTTGCAGTTTCTATGTCATTTTTTATCTGTGGAAGTTCTCACTGAGTTCATTGAATATCCTCATAACCAGTGTTTTGAACTCCATGTCTAGTTGATAGCTTGTCTCCATTTTGTTTAATTCTTTTTCTGGCATTTTGTTCTGTTCTTTCATTTGGACCATGTTTGTCTCCTCATTGTAGCAGCCTCCCTGTGTGTGTTTATGTGTGTTAGGTAGAACTGAAATGGTTCAGGAATGTGTGTGTGTGTGTACATCTGTACATATGTGTGTGTGCATGCATGTAGGAGAAAGAAATAGTGAGAATATGATAAAGTAAATGGGCAACATAAAAACCATTGACGTATATGTATTGAGGACATATGAGTTCTTTGTACTGTTCTCGTGATGTTAAGTATGAAATTATATCAATAAAAAATATATTTTTAAAGAATTCAAAGTACAAAGAATTTATGGAGGATTTTAAATTGCTTGGAAAATTCTTTTTCCTACTTCAGTGTAGACATGGGATTTTTAATATATGACACATGTACAATATTTTCAGCAACAGAATCACATGATGGAAGGGAAATCCTTTTTTAAAAAGAACATTTTAAAAAAAATACTCTCTTTATAGCCTGAGTTTCTTTTTGAAAGTAATTATTTTCTGTTCATTGTTAAAATTTTTACTTTAAAGGGTAGATTGGTGTCTGTTTTGTTCTGTTTTTTAAATTGTCTATTAGATAAGATATTGCTTATTACCTAACGTTATCATGGGAAAAGTTAGCAGACACGAGCCTTTGGAAAAGTAAAGTATGTTAATTACCAAAATTGGCAGCACTTTTAAGTACTCTTCACTACAACAGCCATTCAGCCTCTGTGGCACAAAATACTTTTTTAGTCACTTCAATCATTATGAAAAATATTAGAAGATTTTACTGTATTTCAAAGACCTTGTTTTTATATAATTGACAACATTGCAATTATCCTGTAGCATTTTTGACACTTCTGTCCAACTTCTCTGCATAATTACCTTGTCTGTTAATGATGCAGTCATGCAGTCATGATTTTTCACATGTCTAAACTTACCTTGTAACCTTCATTTCCCTCCCCCTTACCTCTTTATTTTTTCTTTTCTCTATCCTCATCCTCTTTCTTCTTCCTTTATCTACTCCCCCACTTCATCCCCTTCCTAGCTAAAAGCAGCTGCTTCTTCATTGTGGCTTTAAGTAGAGTTAATATATTTTCCTGAAAAATATTTTTCTACAAAAGCCATTTGCTTATGAGAATATGTGT
This sequence comes from Glossophaga mutica, assembly GCA_039655065.1. Taxonomy (NCBI): domain Eukaryota; kingdom Metazoa; phylum Chordata; class Mammalia; order Chiroptera; family Phyllostomidae; genus Glossophaga; species Glossophaga mutica. Next base: position 46,804,869 of record CM077304.1, read on the forward strand.
TCTGTGATACAGCTTTCCTTTGATGACTCACCAAATGTAGTTCTTCATAAAGTTCAGTTTTGAAAGAGAATCTATCTAGTATAAATACTATAAACTAGAATATCATAGAAACATCTGTACTTGAGTTCGCTATATAGAAAATCTTCCACACAGTATAATGTGCTTGAATCCTTGTTTCTTCAACTTCTCAGTAATGTTTTCTTGTTATTTGCCAACAGCGTTTTGTTTTGTTGGCATATTTTTCATGTATTAGTTTTAGCCATTTTTATCATGAGAAAATAAACATGTTTCCCCAGTGATACAGAAGTTAGCCTTTGAAAGACAGTTACAGCTCTTTATCAATAAACTTACTTAAAATAATTTATATCTTTAAACATTATGAAGTTTTGATTACGTTTCAGTGACTTGAAAAGTATTGCTGAGCAAAATGTAGAAGTTTGTCTTCACACTCTAGATGGTCTGAACATCTTGCAGATCTTCACTAACATAATAGTGTAACAGCCTAGGACAAGGTTCATCATCAGCATCAGGGCATGTGAATACACAGTTCAGATAGGGTTTTTTTTTGTAATTTAGAAATATTTTGGCCTGCTATCATATCTTATTTAATTGCCATTGTTTTTACTTCATAGTATTGTTGATAAAGAGCTCATGTAAGAATTACAAGCTCTGCCATTTTTCTGTTTATGATGGGGGGACCCCAAAAAACCTGGAATTACCTTCTGGAGGGTGAGCCCTTGTAGTACAGGCTTCCCCTGCCTGCTAGGTGAGTGTTCTAGGAACCCATCTGTATCAGTATACCAGCTGGCCTTGTTGTGAGAGGCTGTATTTGGCTTGAGTAAATTTTTGTTGAAGACTCAACGCATTTGCCCATTTCATGATGGGTGATTTACTAGCGCATCTACCCATACAGTGTTGAGTGTTCAGCAATTTTTACCCAAAAATGACATGACCCCTGTGGCCCGCCCCTCATTCACCTGACCTCACCCAGAGTGACTTTTTTGTTTCCCTGGATGAAAAAAGTTCTCAAAGGAAAACAACCATTTTGTCAATGCGGAAGCGGTGAAACAAAAAATGGCAGAAGCACTAAAAGGCATCAAAATCGATGAGTCACAAAACTGTCTTTGAGAAGTGGAAATAACGTCTTGATAAGGTGTACTGCATCAAGAATACCTTGAAGCCCTGGCTGGTGTAGCTCAGTGGATTGAGCGCGGGCCTGCGAACCGAAAGATCGCGGTTCGATTCCCAGTCAGGGCACATGCCTGGGTTGCCAGGCCAGTTCCCGTCAGGGGACATACAAGAGGCAACCGCACATTGATGTTTCTCTCCCTCTCTCCTTCCCTTCCCCTCTAAAGATAAATAAATAAAAAAATCTAAAAGGAAAAAAAAAAAAAAACTTAAAAAAAATAATAAAAAAAAAGAAAAGAAAAAGAATACCTTGAAGGTAGCTGAAGTTTAAACATATAAGAATAAATACACAATTTTTTATAAATAAACTCTGGGTTTGGGAGGTTCCCCCTTGTATTATTCAAACTCGTTTCTTTGAAAGAATATATTTAATTTTCTTATCCTTTCTGTGAGACATAGTTTAGTTAAATTAGATATTATCTTTAAATCCACTAAACAATCACATTAGGCCATGGAATCTAGTGAATGATTAAGGTTCCACTGGTCAAAGGCTAATGGAAGAATGAGGATTTCACTGTTTTCCCCTTCACATTGCCTCACACATGACTGCCGGGTGTATTGAGTGAGGGAGGTGGCAGTGACAATCATAAATTAAGTATCTCTCCCTATTGGAGTATCTTGTACGTGTGCCACAGTTTGTAGGTCACTGTTCTACAGAATCAAGAACCCTGGATCAAGTTGAGATGTAACGTTCTGACAAGCCTATACAGGTAAAAGAGGTAGATTGGGAATTCTTTGTTGTGTATGGCATAACAAAGGAGCTGTATGAGAGATCCAAAAGTAAAAATATTTTGGAATTCTCTATTAATGTTTTTCAATTAAGCATGGATTCTTCATCGTATTAAGTAACCTTTATTTGTTTAGATAATATAATTTTTTATTCATTCTACAGGTGAGTTTAATGTGAAATTTTCAATAGTGAACTATCATTGGATTTCTGCAAAAAAATTTTCAATCTTGAGTGTGTATGTGTTTAATATGGTTAGTAGGTTTTTCTACTCTTTTTAAACTGTAATTTTAATGAAGTTTACTAGAGTTTTGCTAGATTAGCTTTCAGAGAGCTTCTAATCTTTTTCTATAATTGGAAACATTTTACACAGCCATGGAAATGTCTGTTTTTTTAAAGTTTGAAATAACTCACTACTTTTTTTTCTGTTTTTAAATTTTTTTCATTATGAAATACACATACAACAAAAGCTTAATACACACAAGTTTACACCAAAACAATAAAAAAGTAAAACTCTACTAACACCTTTGTAGCCCCTTATGTTTCTTTTTTATTGCATTTCACCCCTGCAGGGAAATTTCTCATTTATTTTCTAGGTGATAATGATTATCTGGCTTTTCTTTGTGGTTTTACTATGACCTTGTCTGTTGATAAATACATTTAAATTTCCTTTGCCCATTTATGACATTGATGTAAATAGAATCATAATGTATTCTGAAATGATTTTTCACTTAATATTTTGTTGTTGATTGCTGTTCATATCAATCCATGTTAGTTTATTTTTCATTGCCATATAACATTTCATTGCATGAATGTGCCACAGTTTTATTAGTGCTGTTATTTATGAATATGTGAGTTGTTTCCAGTTTTATCCAGGGTATATGGCAAAGAGTATAATTGCTACATCAAAAGATATTTTTTAAGCTTTAATTAATTTATTTATTTTTTAAATTTTTCTCCTTTTTAAAAATATTTCATTTATTTTTTAGGGTTATAAAATTCATTTTTATTATTTTTTAATATATTTTATTGATTGTGCTATTACAGTTGTCCCATTTCTTCCCCATCATTCCCCTCCACCCTGCACACCCCCTCCCACCTACATTCCCCCACTTTAGTTCATCTCCATGTGTCATAGTTCTTTAGCTTCTACATTTCCCACACTATTCTTGCCCTCCCCCTATCTATTTTCTGCCTACTGTCTATGCTACTTATTCTCTGTACCTTCAAAAGATATTCTTGCTTTTCTCCTTTACTCTGCATATTATGTACATTAATACTTTTATTTTCCTATACTGATTTGGAAAGTAATTATCCAGATTTTAATTTTTCTGTTAAACATAAAAAAAAATGGAAGCATTGCCAAGAATTAGTTTTGATTCATTTTAACTGTGGGAATAGACCCATTTTGTTCATGTTTCCTGTATAAATAACACAGTGTACAATTTTAATTCTTCTATTACTTTCTTCTCTCTCTCTCTCTCTCTTTTTTCATTTTTGTGGAAAAGTTCTTAAGTTTCATATCAGGAGTATCGTTTTCAAATTTTTTTAATGGTTTTACATTTTCCTTATGTTCTCCTTTTATAATTACCAGTGACATTGGCATTCTCTTTTGTATTATAGCAGTTATAGTTGAGATTAATAGCTGAGTTTAAATAGCCTCTGTGCTCATCATCATTTACCTGTTTTAACCATTTCTTAATTTTGATTCATCTATCAATTAGAATACTTACTTGACTGTCGTTGGGTTTTTTTTCCCCAGAGAGCTATGTGACTTTATTTTTTGTGTGTGTCATTACATATCTGAAAATGAATTTCTGTTGTCTTACTTGAGCAATGTGATTGGATTTGGATTTCTACTTGAAAGAAATTATTTTTCTCCTCAAAACTCTGACGTTTGTTTATTATTGTCTAGCAATTAATTTTTTTTATCCTCACCTGAGGATATGTTTTTATTGATTTTAGAGGGAGAGGAAGGGAAAGAGAGAGAAAGATGTGAGAGAGAAACATTGATGGGTTGCTTCCTGTACACACCCCAACCAGGGATCAAACCCACAACTTAGGTATGTGCCCTGATCAGGAATTGAACCTGCAACCTTTTTGTGTACAGGATGACACTCCAAACCCATGAAGCCAGGCCCAGCAATGAATTCTGAAGAGAAATCAAGCTAGTTCAACTGTTCTATGTAACTTTTAGAGAGTAGGAGTGTTTCTGCCTACCTCTAGGAATCTTTTTTATCTTTGAAGGGTAAATCCTTCATCAAAATGTGTCAGTATTTTTCTATCTTCATTAATTTTTGCCTGGCAACCCATACACTCTGGCATCCCAGCCCAAGGGACCTTTTTGATATACACATTAAGCATTTTAGCTGAAGAGATCCATCTATGTCAATGATTGTTCTTATGTCAAAGACCATTTATTCTGGTCTTCCTTCCAAAACCACAGGTGTTTTGCTATGTTTGAGCTCCTGTTTATCATACATGTCTCATTTTCAACCACCATTGTTTTCATTAGTTCGTTCCCTTTCCATATAGAACACTTTCTCAAGTTTTGCCCTCTACTTTACCAAGGTTATCTTCTGCCTTCTCAAATCTACTCTTCAGTGCCCCCTCCCTCCAGAGGGGCTAATTCTGGGCAAAGAAGTTTCATCACCTCTAGTTTCCAAGTCACTGTATTTGATTTTGTGCCTGATGTTTTATCTTGAAGTTACTTGTATACTACATTAATGTAGGTCCCATTACAGATGACCACTAGTCTTTCCATACTGGTGCTTTTCATAGGTCCCCACACATCTATGTCTTTGGCTTCATTTTGACAAAGACACTACAAGGTAAAGTTTATAAAGCACTTTGCTTCCTTGGGCAACCACTGAGTTCAACCCAGCTTTCTGTAAGTTTCTTAACAACTGGTATTCTCTGGGTCCCATTATCACATTCATAATCTTTGATCCTTAGTGGCTAAAGGAAATTCAAATTGAACTTGCCTTTTTTATGTGTTTTGGCTTAGACGCTGTTCCACTAGACCACCTTTACTCTCTCACGAAGTGTTTTGCAACTCGGTCTTGTGGATACTTGAAGTTTCTTGTAATGGCCAGAATTTCAAAGTTTCTAACTTACAAATGATGCAGTATCCCTCTATTTTTATTCTTCAAGTTCATTACAATTGTATGTAAGGGAAGAGTTGGATATGCGACCTTGAACTGCCATCTTTTCATAAAAGATACGAAAAAGATTTTATAAAATGTTCCCAATCATATGTATTTCATTTTTTCCCTTGATACAAGAACAATCAAGAGTTTTTTGATTGATTGTTGTTGTTATTGTTGTGTTTAATTACCACGAATTCTATCAAAAATATTTACAGATGAAATTATATGATATCTGGAAACTACTTTAAAACAATCTGGAAGAGGGTTATGAAGATAGTTAATTATGGTATAGTGAAACAAGATTTACCCAGAGTTGATATCTGCTGATGGGATGCTGTTATATCAGCTTCTCTACATTTCTATATAGGTTTGGTATTTTACATCATAAACATTATTTTTAATTTTCCAAGGGCTTAATTGCTATCTTAGGCAAAACTTCTTTGAGTTGCATTGTAGTTAGAGAATATGCCTCATATAATAGTTAATCCTTAATTTATTGTGGTTTTCTGTGTGAGTTGATACACAGTTGTTTGATTTTCATGGAGATTTGAAAAGAAAAATCATTGTATGTCTAATAAGTTAATCTTATTGGTGATTGTATTCAAATCTTCTATAACCTAATTCGGGGTTTTTTTGTGTGTATTTAATCTGTCAGATAATACGAGAGGTTAAAATTTCCTACATGCATAATAATATTACCCATTATTATTTAATGCTATTTTGAGTGGACTCCCCTGTCCCCCCCCCCATTGTTTTTCTCACACTTAAGCTTTTTAATTGAACAATGCCATTTAAAGTAATTTCTGTATTATCCTTAGAGGATATTTGCCTCCATCCTCTAAGTCTGAGACCTGTGGCATAGAATTTACCACAAAATAAATTAATGCCACAGTGAAGAAAAAGAATATATAACTCATCCCACCTGAATCTGTTTCTAATGTTGAACTAGGGAAACTAATTTTCTGTGGTTGCCTGATGAGAGAGTTACTGCCATCTGGATTTCAGTATTTTACCAGTCTTAAGTTAAATATATAGTGTACTAGGCAGATTACTTTAAGAGCTCAGTAAATACTTGTATTATTAATATATTTACTGTATATTATAAATGTTCAAATATTTATATTTGAGAAGAAAGAGAAATGTACAGTCTAGCATTTGTAGGCCAATGAGTGAACAAAAAACATCAGTGTGTAAACTCAAGGTCATGCTAGAGACTTAGACTTTACATTTTTATTTTTATTTCAGGTGTTTTCTCTTGTCTGTTAATACTTTTTAGTTTTTAGATATATAACTCTTTGAAAAACAGAAAAGAAAGACTTTGTTAAGAGGGACAAGAGATCAGAACAGAGTGTGAAAACCTTAGCTAAACTAAGAAATATTGAGTCTCGGTTAGAAATATTTAATCATGACAATGAGAACAATCATTGATCCTCAAGCCAGGTAAATAAAAATTTCACACATCATAATAATTTGCCTAAACCATAAATTTCTGGGGATTAAAATTAGGTAAAGAATCTGCTTGGAGCCCTGGCTGGTGTAGCTCAGTGGATTGAGTGCGGGCCTGCGAACCAAAGGATCACGGTTCGATTCCCAGTCAGGGTACATGCCTGGGTTGCAGGCCAGTTCCCAGCAGGGGACACACAAGAGGCAACCATACATTGATATTTCTCTCCCTCTCTCTCTTTCCTCCCCTTCTCCTCTAAAGATAAATAAATAAAAAGAAAAATAAATAAAATATTAAAAAAAAAAAAGTAAGTTTGTTGATTTAAAAAAAAAGAATCTGCTTGGAGGAATAAGGTTAGAATGTGCCAAGAGACCAGAAATCATATATTTTAAGACCTTATGAAAATTTAAACTATAAGAGGTTTTATGTATATAATATGTACTATTTACTATGAGTATGCAGTGTAGTGTTGCTGTCAGCCACTCCATGTTACTTATGCTCCATTTTGGATGTTCTGGGAGGGAAAACATTATATTTATGATCCTTCTTTACTAATAATGTTATTTTCTCCCTCAGCTGTAATAAAAACCACAAATTTCAAATCAGCTGTGCTCAGTGATGAATAACAAATTTATAAAGAGCATTTTAAAATATTAGTGTAAGATTCTGATTTTAAAATTCTACATCTTCATTATTATTTTTGTTATATTTGGATAAAATTTATTTAATGAAGATTATCTTTAGTTTATTTTTAACCATTGCACAGTGATTTCCATCAATTCTGAAAGACCATACTCTCTAAAGTACTATCATACTATATTGCCTTAGTGACTTCATGTGATCCCTCATTTGCAGAAAATATATCACATCATTTTTGAGCAGCTGTTTTTGTCTGAATTTTATATACTCTTCTTTTTATGGTGCCTGCTTTAGCTTTTCAAAAAGAATAGGCCCAGTATTTACCTATTCACATCTATTATGGGTCTATCCTGGGGAGAGACTGCTTCTTTTTAATCATCCTTTTGTTTTATGTTTTTGGCCTGTAAATGCTATCTGCTGGGGGACATCCCCAGGATCAGGGTAAAATATGAGCAGCTGCATATTCTCCTCAGTGCTCAAGGGACCTATCTGTGTATATGTCCCTGCTTTAGTATGCTGTAGCTCCATCAGTAAAGTGTTAGGTTCATTAGCTATCAAGCTGCCAACTAGTAAAGAGTTCCTAGCTCTAACTGAGCTAATATGGAGGACTTATATTATAAATAATGCAAAGGGATGGTTTAATTCTTTTCCAGGTAAGATGTGAAATATTATGCCATGTAAAACTGAAAGGGCAAAAGGAGGAGTGGTAGTAATTTTTTATGTTATTAGTTTTTATATTTGTAAAATTTTAGCTTTCATTCATTCCACCTTGAGTTTCAAGTTTTGGTACTAAAAACAAAATGATACTTTTGAGATCATCCTGTGTGTTCATTGATGCACCCCTCTCTCATCTCAGCTGTCTGTAACTAAAAGCCAAGACACGGATAGCTGTAGGACTTCTAAAATAGCTACTAATGGACTTAGTACCTGCCTGGATCAGGGATTGTAGAAGGATTGATCTTTAAATTAACCACATCTAGAACTTTTCTTTGATAAATGTAAGAAATTATATTAATCAACTTACTTGTGAAGTACAGTAACAAGTTTGTTAGTTACAGTGTTGTCTTTGACAAGGGTTTGATCAGTTCACCCACTTTAAAATTTTACTTGAGAGCTTACTATATAAACTGGTAGGTGATGATAAATTATGAATTTGGAAATTTAATTGTAATTAATAAGAAGACTGATCATATTCCAAAATGATAACATAGAGGGGATACAAAGAACTATCTTATGAATTGGTCAAATTTGTTAGGCACATGAATTTTGGATGGGAACTTGGCTGTATTGCTGTTCAAAATGAGCATGCCATTTCTAGTGTCTATTCAGAGAAGAATATTCAACAAGTACACAGATTAAGTTTATTGTTGTTTGATTTGTAATAGCAAAAAAAAAAAACTGAAAATAGCTAAATTTATCTCTGGAGATCTAGTTATATTATGATGTATCAATATAATTAAATATTACACAGCTATTTAAACAGACTGAACTAGTACTGCATGTATTGGCATGCTAAGACCTCTAAAATATGTTGGTAAATAAAAATATGCACAGAAAAATATGTAGGCGTATGCACATGAACCTGTTGTTATCTCTGGTGAGTGAGATTAGGGAGATTAAAGAATATTCTCATTTTTGTTGGTTTTACAATGACTGTGTGTAATATTTTTAAGTCAGTAAATAAAATACATGCCATTCATATATAGGGAGTTGTTCTTCAATATTCCTTTTACATTTTTATTTCAGTAGTGATGCGGTCTTTTCTGTAAATATAAAAATACTTTTAGAATCATTGCATTGAGTTTGACTGCAGTATTATTGCTGAAGTGACTTAATCCAAGAGGTCTGTAATATCCAAATATATTTTTGGATATATAAGAGGTTTGTAATATTCTAATATTTTTTTAAAATTTAGGGCTTCTAGAAAAGGAGGGCAGATATATGTAGTAGGGGTTAAAACTAAGATATACTTTTAAATATCTACTGTGCTGTTTTTCTATTTCAGTTACCTAGAAAAGTACGAGAAAGTTCATCATTTTGGGGAGGATGATGATGAAGTACCACCAGGCAATCCAAAGCCACAGCTACCTATTGGTGCAATTCCATCTTCCTACAATTACCAGCAACACAGTGTATCAGGTAAATATTGTTGGAAATTGAGAGGGTGTAGTTCCACAGTTTTGCGGGGGGGGGGGGGGTGTTTTGTTTTTTGTTTTTTGTTTTCAGTTTTACTAATTTTACTCAATTAAGTTTTTAATATTTGTATTTTCTTCCTCTTCTTTTACTAAGGCTTTTTTAAAAAAATTTAAATTATTGTTGTTCAATTACAGTTGTCTGTATTTTCTTCCCACCCCCTCCACAGTTTTGAATTAGGAAAATAGACATCATCCAATGAATTAGTTCCTTATTTTGCTCCTGAGAACACTTAAGCTTTGTGGTAATACAACTTTGAAAGATCAACATCTGGTTGCTATTAGGGCCTTTCTATCATAGGCTTATAAGATTGTTAGTTGCAACAATTTCCAGACTTAAAAATACCTGTACTTTTAAGTGAAATTGTTTTCTTTTTTCTTTGGCTAATGATCAGTTTAACACTAATAGTCACTAAACATGAGAAAGGTTCTGTTAGGATTAGAGAAGCCAAGAATACTTAGGTCGCATTTACTAGATTTTCTACAATTATTGGAATTCCCAGAACCAGAATTCCTCAGAAATGTTTCTAACTATTCAACTATTTCTGCCAAGGTACCAGGAATAAGATTTTTTGTTTTTCATTTAAGTCATTCTGGTAATAGTTATAGAGGAATCTGCAGCTAAAAGAACAGGACTCAAATTCAAAATAATCAGGTTGAGAGTCTAATAAAGAGGTTTTTGAGGCAGAGTAGATGGAGAGTTCCAGTGTTTAGTGACTCTGGGGACTAGGCTGTGATGACTGGAAAGAGAGCTAGAAGAGATAAACATCTCTATTCTTCAGTCACATTTGGCCTAAAAAAGAGGAGATAATGTCCTTTTCAAGGGTATAGTTGTTATAAAATATATAATGATCTGTAGATATTTATTATTCTTCATTGGTGCTCTAGTCCCAATGTCTTATAGGTTATCCTTAAACTCTCTCTGTGCTTAAGTCACCATGCAGAAGATCTTGCTAATAGTTTAAGCTGAAAATAAAACAGGGTGACTTGTTAGGTGATTTGTTCCCTGTTCGTAAAAAGGGCTAATGACTATTATTTCATTCAGGGATGTTGTAGAGGCTATTCCTATATTGAATGCAACATTGTATTAATGACCTTTAAGACCATTTTCAGCTTCATAACTCTGTGGCTCCTGTATTACAGTAACAGCAGAACTGTCCATGATTGTAGGTTAAATAGAATTTGATGTCTGCTATTACAGATTCCTAAACTGACCCACTTCTGTGTCTGATGTTTTTTTCTAGATCAGGATTTTTTTGTTTTGTTTTTGTTTTTTGTTTTTGCCTCCTCTGATTAAAACAGATTTACTTCAAGAAAGAAGATGTGAAATATTTCTGGTATTTTCAGGAGTCTAATAAAAGTCATTGATAGAGCTTCACAAGTTAAAGGAATGACAGAATTACTTAACTTGGTGTTATAACTCTTTTCTGATATGTTGTCATATGTCTGGTTTTATTGTTTTGTTTTTAAGGAGAATCTGAGCATTTTTGTTACATGTTGCATGATCGATAAAATCAGGATTGGGAACCCATGAAAGGGAAGAAACTAGGAATTGCTAGAGAATATCAGACTATAGTATTTCTAATTCAGACTGAAAAGAGGTAGTGTTTCAGAGTGGGATTTATGAATTTGAAGGTGCCTTTTATTTTTCTAGAAGGAGCCATAGCAACATTATGACCGTGTTCTAAAAATTACAATGATTATCAATATACAAAACAAATCCTTTGTTAATGATTTAAGTATTATTAAGAAAAATATGGTCTGTGTGTGTGTGTGTGTTTTAAATATTCACCAAAATAGAACTGCATAATGATTGATTAAGAACTTTTAGGAAATTTTAGTTAAAACCTATAAAAAGATTTATATTTATCCTTGATCATACAGCCTTTCTGTCCTTGCAGGCAAATTATTTACCTAAAGATACTAATTGTTATTAAGAAAAGACATTCTAAAGTAGTATTTTGAATAATGAATAAGTTTCAATTGGCAGTAGTCCAGGACATTTCATATAAAGTGCAATTCTACTCGTAATTTTCATAATAGAGTAAATGGAATATTGTACATTGAGAGGGACCAAATATTCCTCTAAAGATAATGGCTCCTTTTGTCCAGTGACTTTAAATGGCAAAAAAATATTGAGCAGATTTTGCTTCAAACTTTAGGATTATTAAACTTTCCACTTATGGTGGCTTTATCATTCATTTGCACAGTTTTCCATGTTTTTCCTTGTCATAAGTACCTAATCTTTTGGTTGTCCTCTCTCTATTCTTTTTTCAGTTGGTATTGATTTGAATACAATCAGTTCTGCAGTATTATAGACTTTTTGTTCATGTTTTCTTACATTTTTAAATGACCATAAAAATTAAGTTATCTTTAAATTAAAATAGAATTGTTTATTTGCAATATCTTTAATAGAAAAACTGTGAAAGGCAAAATTGAAAAATGTGACATTGAAATTAATAGAACTGTAGAATTTTAGAACTAACCATGATTTTAGTGATTGTTTAATCCAATCCAATTATTTTGGTAAAAGAAGGCATCCTGTCCATTTCCATTTTTGGTACTTAAATTTGGGAAATTTCATACAGGGAAATTTTGTTTTTTTGTTTTATTAGTTGTGGTTGAACAAAAATTTTCCCTTAAATATTTCACATTCTAACAGGCTTTTGCACTACAACAGTCACTGCCATGTGATTGGTATTTTATAATTCCTGCAATGTAAACAGCACTCTAGGAACAATTCTCCTGTTCCTCTAAACTAAAAACAGACACACTATTGCCTCAGATTAAATTCAGTTTGTCAGCAGTAATTGATTTGTATAAACTTTGAGTCAGGAATGTTGAAAATAGCCCTCGCTGGTGTAACTCGGTTGTAATGTACACAGAAAGGTTGTAGGTTCCCCTCCTGGTCAGGGCCCATACCTAGGTTGTGGGTTCTATCCACAGTCAGGGATCCTGCGAAAGGCTACTGATTGATATTTCTCCCTCACATTGATGTTTCTCTATCTCTCTCTTTCTCTGTCCCCTCCCCGCTCTCTCTTTCTTTCTCCTTCCCCTTCCTCTCTCTAAAAGCAATGAAAAATGTCCTCAAGTGAGAATTAAAAAATATTTTTTTTAAAAAGAGAGTGTTGAAAATAAATTTCTGATCCTATTCCAAGCATAAAATTATAGGTGGTTTGATGATCAGGTCTCCTTGGAAAGGGGTGGGGCTCTTGCCTCAAATCTTACAAGCATTTTTCCCCTACATTATCTTAGGAATCTTTACCAAGCCTGGTGTAATTAAAGGACTTTTCATAACTATTACATTTATTTATTCTGGTTTGATTGAAGATATCTTTGGCCAAGTTACGCAGGTAAGGATGCACTGAAATGTAAGCAAACAGAACAATTCTAAGATCATATTGAAAGCACATAAACAAAACTTAACAGACATTGAATGTGAGTCCAAATTTTTTTCTATTGAAGTGATTTGTTTGAAAGTTCTGTGAAATCTAAAATTAACTTAGCTATTTCTGAGACTTGAGTTTTTATCATCAATTATAGTATGCAGTATAGAAATATCAAAATCTAACTCTATATTCACAGACGTTTTGTTACTTTTTTCAGATATGTTCAGGTATTTATGAGATACTTCAGTTCAAGATTATTAAAATGAATATGTATTGTTCAGCCTTAAATATGGTAAAGAATATGTTCATAGTCATTTATAACTGTATTGTGATACTTTTTCACTATTCTACTATTGAAGAAATTCCTAGAATTTTTTTAAAAGATTTTATGTTTTTATTTTTAGAGAGGTGGAAGGGAGGGAGAAAGAGAAGGAGAGAAACATCAATGTGTGGTTGCCTCTCATGTGGCACCCTGGCCCACAACCCAGGAATGTGCTTTGACCAGGAATCGAACCAGCAATTCTTTGGTTCACAGCCTATGCTCAATCCACTGAGCTACACTAGCCAGGGCTTCCTAGAATATTTTAGAATTGAAGAGCCGTCTCCTCAAATGTCTACCCTGGGAAATTAAGAAATTTCTTTTTTATGTGATTTTCTTCTATGGCGTGTTGTAGCAATAGATCTCTACTTTGCATTCTAATTCTTTTTCATCCATGTGTTTCTGAAATGTTTCATCTATAAGTACTTTAACTCTTGTTTCCTTGCCTCCTCCCATAAACTAATTACATTTTTATGTGAAAAATGTACTTGGGGTATATGTCACGGAACATAGTTTCTAAGGCCTAAACAGCCCCAATTGAGAGTCAGTATTTCTAGAAGTATAATATTTTCTTACATGTATATATTATAATTATACATTAGTGTTTTGTAACCCCATCTTTCTTACCTTCAGAATTTTGAAAGTGCTTTAAATTCATTCTTCAGAAAATTTTAGTTGCCTAGAGTTAGGAAAAAATTTCTTAGAATACAGAAGCATGAACTGTAAAGGTAAAAATTCATAAATCAGATGTTAATAAAACTTCTCTTTAGACACTGCTAAGCAAATTAAAAGACAGCCACTGTCAGGGAAAAAAAACATTTACAAAAAAAATATTAGATAAGTGACTAATATCAGAATATTCAAAACTGACCGTAGAAAGTGCTGAGAAGGATGCAGAGCAATAGGAACTCTTTGTATGTTGGTGATGGGGTGGAAAGGCAAGATGTTATAGCCAACATATGAAGCAATCCAAGAGAACTAAAATATGTCTGCACAAAGTCCTGTATGTGAATGTTCATAGCAACTGTATTCATAAGTGCCAAAAACTGGATACAGTGTAAATGTCCTTCATCTAAGGAATGGATGAACAGATTTTCTTATATCTATACGATAATAGTTAAAAGGAACAAACTACTGACATACACATCATCATGGATATTAACCTCAAAACAATTTTGCTAAATAAAAGAAATGAAACACAGGCTATCAAGGTCCTTGTAAAGTCCAAGGAGGTCAAGCCTAAGATCCCAAGGGGCAGCACCTCTAAGCTCAGTTGACTTGCCTGTATTGCTCACCCCAAGCTTGGGAAACAAGCTTGCTCCTGCATTGCCAAGGGTATGCAGGCTCTGCTGGCCAAAGTCCAAGGCCAAGGCTCAAACCAAACCCTAGGCTGTGGTTGCAGCTCAGGCTCCCAAAGGTGTTCAGGCCCCCACAAAGGCTCCATAGTAAAGGCCTCTGTCTGCTGATGTGAGGATGGAAAGACTGGTGTGACCTGTGGGCTGCTGTTTGCATGGAGTTGGTGTCCTCCTGTGCTAGTTGTACAAATGAACCTGAGGCAGGATCTATCAAAAAAGTTAGTAAATTTAAAAAAAGAAGAAGTCAGACAAAAGACTACATACTGCATGATTCCATTTATTTGGCATTCTGAAATAAAGCTATACATACTCTGGTTTCTCTTCAGATCATATAAATCTTTCACCTTTGACTGAAGTAAAGCTATAGGAACAGAAAGGAAATTAGTGATTGTGGGTAGAAAAGGGATTTGACAAAAAGGAGCATAAAAAGAAACTGATTACTATAGCTTCATTGTGGTGATGGTTAAAAGACTGTATTTATCAAAACTCATATAACTATAGAACTAAAAATTGTGAATTTTACTATGTTAATTTTTTCATAATCTGACATAAGAAAAGAATTCTACGGTTAGGTAAAGAAGGTAGGCAGTGTGTTTAAAAACATGATATTGATAAATATTTCAAAGGAAGCAGTCTCCCTACCTTTATTTTATAAAAGAAAACAAGCTCCTGTCTGGTATTCAGAAGATATTAACAACAATGGTTTCTACGCCTTGATAAACAAGATGTGTTTGTCTTTATCTTTGTTAGATTATCTGCGGCAAAGTTATGGGCTATCTATGGATTTCAATTCGCCAAATGATTATAATAAATTGGTGCTTTCGCTGTTATCTGGACTCCCAAATGAAGTGGACTTTGCTATTAACGTATGCACTCTCCTATCAAATGAAAGTAAACACGTCATGCAACTTGAAAAAGACCCTAAAATCATCACTTTATTACTTGCTAATGCCGGGGTGTTTGATGACAGTAAGTTTTAAGCTGAACACATTGAATGATAATTCTATAATGGTGTTATGGATATGTTTTAAAACTTGTATAAGGACAAAGTACTTTTTATTAGTCAACATAATAGCATTATTTATTTGCTTTTATTAAATGTATAATTTAAAATAATTAATGTTTGGATTTTTTAACCTTATATATTTGAATAATAATTTAGTCTCACCAGAGCTTTTGAATAAAAATCCTGGGTTTTTCATAAGAGTTGTATATGGGTTTTGATTTGAGAAGATTGCTTTATATAAAACTCTGATAAAACTAGGATCTGGAAGAAATTGATTTTCTGAAGTCTACTTCTGTTATTGTGTGTTTATAATTTTTAAGTAAATAGTTTAGATCAATGCATTTGAAAATTTGCTGCCTACATAATCAAATTAAGATTTATCAAATATGTTACTATCCTTTTACTTGTAGGATTTACTAGATACAGACAGGTTTTTATAAATCAAATTTTTTATTTTCTGTGAAATTATCTCTTACTAAATGTAGGTTTTCTTCAGATGAAATTGCTCAATTTTCTAATTGTAGTGTAATATTTAATAGAAATTTAGAAAATATGTTTTGAAATCTGTTTTTGCTCAGTTTTTCTTTTTTAAAATACCCATTTTAGCTGAATGTTAATGATAAACAATTTTTTTCTTCTTTGCTTTTCAACCCTCCTGCTTTCAAACCATTGTAACTTCTTTTTCCAGACGTATATCCTAATAAAGGATAAAGTTTTGACATGAATTGAAATTATTTTATCATTGAGGAAATATATATATCACAGTAGACCCAGCCTGAAAATTTCTTGTAATATTTTATACATTCATGACTTTTTTTATTCTAAATACCAGTATTTTTGCAAATTAGTTTATTTTTCTGCGTTTGATTTGTGTCAAGTTGTGTACTTTGCAACTAAATTTATTAGGGATAATCTAAGTAGGATTCCTTAAAATTTGACATGTACTTATTTTATATGAATGCTATTTTAAAATTAGTTTAAATAAAAATGAGACTTAATTTCTTATTCTTCCTGAAACTATTCTTGGTTGCATAGAGAAGGAACAAAGATTAGCGTTTCTCAGTTTATATCTTAACTTTGAACTAAATTTGGTGGGTTTTCATTATAACTTTATGTTCTTTGGTTTCTAATATTTTATTTTGGTGTTTTATTATTTTCTAATTTAATTTTCAATTTGCATTCAACATTATTTTGTATTAGTTATTTTGATATTTTAAAGACATCTTTCAGCATTTAATATAAAATGGAGTTCAAGATTGTTTTACATTTTTGGAAACCTTAAAGTTTTAGAAATACTGTTAAACCGGAATAGTTTTTTTTGAAGTCTTCTCATTCATCATGAACAAGGATTCTACATGTATAGATGATAGAGGTAATCTTACCAGTTTTGGTGCGCTGAAGCATGATATTCTTTAGACCCAGCTTATCTTCTTAAATTCTTTAAGCATTTTTATTTATCTAAAAGACTAAATTATTATGCACTGTAGCAATATAAAATATTAACAATTTAGAAAATGCTAAAGAAGTCAGAAATTTAGAATTCCAGAGTACACAGACTTTATGAAGACCCTCATACTTAAAATATTAGTTTTACATTATGAAAATAATTTCTTTGAGGATTATGGATATATTTGATTTGGTTAGGCTTTTGAGATGTTTTGATTGATTTTTTAGGGCATGGAGTTTCAATTGAGATAAATATAGATGCCACTCCCCTTGAAAATGTGGAATGTTCATACATTTTGTGTTCAAAGAAATATAATACAAATGACAACAAATTTAACTTTTCCATCTTCTATTTTTTATCCAATACTTGTTTATATAATTTAAAAAACTTTCAAGGAGATTATTATGACTTTCTATCATTTACAATGAAACAGTTTTTAGTGAAGAGAATATCTTAAAATGTATTTATACTATTTTTTCCATACCTACGTATTATTAAGTAGTTAAGTGAAAGAAATAATTCCATATTATTGAATATACTATTCTTTTAGCTTTAGGATCCTTTTCTACTGTATTTGGAGAAGAATGGAAGGAGAAGACTGATAGAGATTTTGTTAAGGTAATTTGAATACATTTTTTAAAATATTGAATCATTTAATTCATGTAGCCAAGGGCCAAGGATCAATGATGGTTGCTTACTTTATACACATGATACTACCTATATTTTAATTTTTATCCTAATATGTAAAGACACCTATTTAAAAGTTGTGATTAAGTTGCATAAAAACCTTTAGCTAATAAACAGAAATAAAGTTCTTATTATACATTCACTTCTGAAAATAATATCTAACAAAAGAAATAAATCTGAGAAATCCCAGGTTAAGAGCAACAGTCTGAGTAATTTCCTTAGGCTTGTTTTTCAGTTCATGTAATCACTCTTTACCTGTGTCTAATATTCTACTTAACTCATTTGTTAAGTTTTCTTTTAATGACTTTTTAATTTCTAGAACTTCACTTTATATTTGTTCAAAGTAGCCCTGTTTGGTCTTCTTTTATGCTTTTAATATAGCTCCAAAATATCTTAAAAGATAACATTTACTAATATAATTTAAATTATATATAATATATAAGCAAATATAAGTATAACTTTATTGATTAAACAAGTTATAAATTGTAAATTAGATATGCATACACATAGAAACACACACACCTGATAATTCTAATACCTAAGCGTCTTGCAACTTTTAATTCTACTAACTCTGACTCAAAGATTATTCCTTTGTGTTTCATAATGCTGGTTTATAAATTTCAGTGGACTCGTTTATGTGGGATTTTTTTTACAGATTAGATGAAGAGTTTATTTCTCCATTTCAGTGTTGTATTTGCCAAAAACCTGAAAGGAAATACTGATGAGAATGGCTTTGTATTAATTTCTTTATTGGAGATTTTCCAGTAACTCTGATAGTAAAGTGAAACCCATGGGGGTTGCAGAGCCAGGCTAGTGGTGAAATATTTAGGGGGTTGTGTTAAACTCGGAGCTCAAATAGTGACTGTCCCTTTTATCTACTGCCCCCCTTTTTTGAGATTATTAGACTGTCAAATTTCTCATGTGATAGGAAGTTGAATTTCAAATTTCCCCACTTCACAAGTTGACCCAAAGTTCTATATCCTGTCTCACCCCACCTGTTAAAAACAAAGCTTCTTGGTTGTAGTAAGGCATATTATTTTCTTAACTTCAGAATATTGGTAATTAAGTGTAAGATGCACAAAATGTTTATTTACATATTTATATATTCTGTCACACAGCAGAGTAGGGGCTGTCAGTATAATCACTAGTCACATGAAATCCAGAAGACATAAATAAGTTAAGGATGATTAGATGATCACCTCTGTTGCACATTTTCATTAATCTCTGCTCTTTGTATCTCTTTGTATATGCTTTATATTTAACTTGCTACACTATTTCTAACTTCTTAGGCTGGTGCCTACATCACTGATTTTTTTAAAAAAAATTTCTAATACATTTAAATCCATAAAATTCCATATAAGCACACATCTAGCTTTTTTCTTTCCATTTTGAAATTTCATGGTTTTATTATAACTCGGTTTAAAATCTCTTCTAATTTCCATTGTGCTTTCCTCTTTGATACATGAATTATTTGAAGGGAATTTTCTTAATTTCTAAAAACTTTTGACTTTTTAAAATTTTCTTTTTCTTTTGAATAACTGACTGAATTTCACTATAGTTGTTACAGCTTTCTGGTCCATTAAACAGCGGGTATCTTTTATTTACTTTTAAGTGTACTTTTTTGGGTCTGATATCAATATAACTATATTAGCTTCCATTTGGTTTGTGTTTATATGGTTCATATTTTACTTTCAACTATTCTTAATTTTTTAGACAACATATATTTGGTCTGTTTTTTCAGTGTGAAAAACTTTGTTTTTAAATTAATACATTTACTCCATTTACATTAAATGTAATTTTGATGTAATTGTGTTATTGTGTTTAAATTTGCCATGTTTTGAGTTGGTTTCTGTATGTCCTGCCTATTCAGTTTTTTTTTTTTTTTTTTACTTTTTTACCTTTTTTTAAATTGATTTGACTAAGTATTGTTTATTATTTCATTTTCCATCCACCAAGGTTAGTGTTTATATACTTATTCTGTTCTCTCATTGATTACTCTAGAGATTATAATTTTAATTCTAAGTGAGTAAATTACTATTTTTACTAATGTATACTTCTTAGATAACACAGCAATGACTCCACCTCCATTTATTCACATTGATTTAATATACTACTTTTTGAGCACTGCTTTACTCTTTTAGGCTTCTTAAGGTACAATCTTAGACCATTGGTTTTAAACTTTTCTTTTTGTTTAATATCAGCATATAAAGCTATGGATTTTCTCTACAAACTGCTTTAGCTGTGTCCCACAAATTTTATGCTGATTTTTTATTACCATTTAATTCAAGCTATTATCTAATCTTCCCTGTGATTTTGTTTTTGATTCATGGGTTATATAGACGTGTGCTGTTTAATTTCTGGCCATTCATTTTCAAAGTAGCCTTTATTATCAGCATTACTCTCATAATTATTATTATTACTGGTTTTTAATCATATCCATTGTTGTCAGAGAAGATATTCTATATGTTTTCAGTTCCTTTAAACTTACCAAGACTTGTTTTAGAGCTTGGTATATGATCTTTCTTGGGGAACATTTTGTATGACTTGAGAAGAATGCGCATTCTACTCCTGTTGGATATAGTGTTTATATCATTTAAGTCAAGGTGGTTGACAGTATTGTTCAAGGTTTCTCTATTGTTATTGCTTTTCTGTAATTATTCTGATTTCCTGGGAGATGAGTGTTGAAGTTATCAACTGTAATTATGAATGTTTATATCCCCTTTCAGTTCTGTTATTTTTTTGCTTCATGTATTTTGAACCTCTGTTATTAATTGCATACACATTTAGGATTATTATATTTTCTTGATGATTTAGCTTTTATTTATCCGTGATCATTTTGAATTTTATATTTGATATCTTTATTATTTGAATTTCCTGTGACCCTTTTTTTCTTTGTTATTGAACATTGTCTTTTTTCTTCATAATCTAGTTCTTTTTTGTTGTTGTGAAACATTTTTTATCTTTTTTAATTTTTTGCAATGGTTCCTTTGCATCAAAAGGTGGTGGACTTTCTTTCAAACTAGTGACATTAACTGCAAAAGAACCTAATTCTCAGAGTAAAATACAGTTATTTTTTGAAATATACATACCGGAGGGTTTGGAAATAAAAAGTGAACTAATAGCCTTTGTGTTTCTTTATGACTACAGAAGTAACAAAATAATATAGTTAAATGGCATTGACAAGGTGAAGTTAAAGTTCATTTTGTATAGATGTATTGGTATAAAGGCATTTGTTTCTTGGCCTGGAAAAGAACATTAAATAATAAATTTTGACCATCCCCTCTCATACATGGAACACAAAACAGTTTGAAGGTAGAGAAAACTGGAAAGCAGCTGAAATATCTGTGTTACCAATTCAGGAACACATCACTTCTCCACTTGCTATTTGGTTTTCTTCTAGATGTAGATTTACTAAGTACCTGTGTCCTGGAGTGTTTATAAACAGGAGGGCTGTGGTTATGTGCAGTTTACTGATGGGATTAATGACTATTATAATTTTGATGGGCATAAACTCTATTTGTAGATATTTTTCATAGTTGTAAAGTGATCTGAAAATATCTGATTTATATTGTTGGCAATGTCACAGATGCTGCTAAATACTATTGTGGTTTGTTCTCTAACATTTGGACTTGAAGAAAATGCTAAGGAAGTGCTAAATTTTAGTTAGAGGTTAATGAACACAAAAATATCATATTTTCCCCCATTCAAGTTTTATATATGCCCTAATTTCTTTCACAAACCTTTTAAGGATTTATGGGTCCCAAGCTAAATCCCCCTGGTCCAGAATGATATCTTATTGTATAAGTTCCTTAACTATAGAAAATCAGTGAATTTTCTATAGTTATTTTATGTCAGTGAATACATAAAATATAATGATGTCTATGTGAACTAAAAAAAGTAGAAATGTTACAGTTTTATTGTACGTGTGACCACTTTTAAGTAATAGAATAGTTGTTTCAAATTGTCGGAATTAAGCATAATAATTTCTCATTATAGTTTTGGAAAGACATTGTTGATGATAATGAAGTACGTGACCTCATTTCTGACAGAAACAAGTCTCATGGTAAGTCAATGAGAAAAAAATTTAAGAACTTCAAAATATTAATAATAATGAACTATTAATGAGTAAAATATATATTTTCTGTTGTAGAAGGTACATCAGGAGAATGGATTTGGGAATCTTTATTTCATCCACCTCGAAAGCTGGGCATTAATGATATTGAAGGACAACGGGTACTTCAGATTGCAGTGATTTTGCGAAATCTTTCTTTTGAGGAGGGCAATGTTAAGCTCTTGGCAGCTAATCGTACCTGTCTTCGTTTCCTATTACTTTCTGCACATAGTCATTTTATTTCTCTAAGGCAATTAGGCCTTGACACGTTAGGAAATATTGCAGCTGAGGTAAGCATGTAACAGTAACTTAAAACAGTTTTTATAGTTAGTGATAGTATTTACTTTAAAATTTTACAATGTGGCATTATTATATTTGCCATATTTATAGAGTATTCAGTGTTGATGTATACATAGTTTTTGCCTAAAATGGTGTTATGGAAGTATCAGACACTTTTGTGGGAAAAAAGTATTTGAAATGAAACTCCAAATTTAGTTATGGCTGTGCTCACAGTTATTACATTTTTTATAAAGTTACGCAGCATTATTCTGTTCATTTTTATTAAATGTGTAATATCCTATACTAGAAGAAGCCTACCTCAATAATAGTGTCCTTTCTTTTTCTAGCTTTTATTGGACCCAGTTGATTTCAAAACTACTCATCTGATGTTTCATACTGTTACAAAATGCCTAATGTCAAGGGATAGATTTCTAAAGATGAGGGGTAAGTACACAAACTTTTTATCATCTGTCTAAAGTGCACAAACTTTTTATCATCTGTTAAAGATCAGATACATTTTTATGTATGTATGCTTTTCAGGCATGGAAATTTTGGGAAATCTTTGCAAAGCAGAAGATAATGGTGTTTTGATTTGTGAATATGTCGATCAGGACTCATACAGAGAGATCATTTGTCATCTCACTTTACCTGATGTGCTGCTTGTAATTTCAACACTCGAGGTGCTATATATGCTCACAGAAATGGGAGATGTAGCTTGCACAAAAATTGCAAAAGTAGAAAAGAGTATAGGTAAGTCTAAACTAAAGAAACATTTAAGTTATTTTCCTTATTGAGGAGAAAATAGTAATGTGGTGCTGTATCAAATCACATTTGATATTAGGGGCTTACTGTTTATTTTAAGGAGTCATTATCCTTTCAGACACATTTGTTTGTATTATTCTTTCTGCCTGTTTTAAATGACAAGAAACTTCTATCATAATAGAGACCAGGATGTATTCCTTATTCCTTTTTTTAATTTCTATTATTCTATATGAAATTTGAAATCAACAAAACTATATTTGACTCTCTGGGGAGCAGGTCTTTCTGTTTCACATTGTCAGCTGCTATTACTAAGCAACTAAAGCTGAGTGAAACATACTTCCTTCTGTTTCTAGTTGCTGGTAGTGGTACTGTCCTTAAACCAATGAATTCACCTCCATAGTGGATTGTGAGTCGTAACTATACTACTAAAGTATGTCATGTTAACATTTTACTCAGAGATTCAAATTATTTCTTTCTTTCATATACGTACTAAAAATGAAGGTTGGAATGAAAAATATTACTGAGAAATTAAGATGTTGCTTTTATACAAGTAGTTCCTGAATCTGGCTACACATCAGAATCACTTGGGAAGCTCTTTTAAAATAAATATACCTAACCCCTACTTCAAAGCTACTAAATCAATCTTCAGAGATTGAGCCTAAAAATCTTTTGAAGATCCACAGATGATTCTAATGTACAATGATTTATAGGCTTGCATTTGAGAAGTAGTATTATGCACAGCATTAATTTTTATGCAGTGTGATTGTTTTATAATATTATCGATTGATAACTATTGGCTTTTAATTTCTTTTAGACATGTTAGTGTGTCTGGTGTCTATGGATATTCAGATGTTTGGCCCTGATGCACTAGCTGCAGTAAAACTTGTCGAACATCCAAGTTCCAGTCATCAAGTTTTATCTGAAATTAGGACACAAGCTGTAGAGCAAGTTCAAACCCAGATCCATGTAGCATCTGCCCCAGGTTAGTGTTTTTATATATTCTTTTTCAGTATGGTTATTGGTGTGTAAGATTTAATACTAAGGATACATTTTTTTAAATATGTTTTATTGATTATGATATTACAGTTGCCCCATTCCCCCCCTTCATTCCATTCCACCTTGCACACCCACATTCCCCCTCTTTAGTTCATGTCCATGTGTCATAAGTTCTTTAGCTTCTACATTTCCCACACTATTCTTGCCCTCCCCCTGTCTATTTTCTACCCACCGTCTATGCTACTTATTGTTTGTACCTTTTCCCCCTCTCTCCTCCTCCCACGCCCCGTTGCTAACCCTCCATGTGATCTCCATTTCTGTGGTTCTGTTCCTGTTCTAGTTGTTTGCTTAAATGCTTTTGTTTTATTTTTTAATATATTTTATTGATTATGCTATTACACTTGTACCATTTCCTCTCCTTGATTCCCCTCCACCCTGCACACCCCCTCCCACCCCCATTCCCCCCTTTAGTTCATGTCCATGTGTCATAAGTTCTTTAGCTTCTACATTTCCCACACTATTCCTGCCCTCCCCCTGTCTGTTTTCTACCTACCATCTGTGCTACTTATTCTCTGTACCTTCCCCCCGCCCCACTGCCCTGTTGCTAACCCTCCATGTGATCTGTTTCTGTGGTTCTGTTCCTGTTCTAGTTGTTTGTTTTTGTTTTAGGTGTGGTGGTTAATATCTGTGAGTTTGCTTTCTTTTTATTGTCCTATTTTTTATCTTCTTTTTCTTAGATAAGTCCCTTTAACATTTCATATAATAAGGGCTTGGTGATGATGAACTCTTTTAACTTGACCTTATCTGAGAAGCACTTTATCTTCCCTTCCATTCTAAATGACAGCTTTGCTGGATAGAGCAATTTTGGATGTAGGTCCTTGCCTTTCATGACTTGGAATACTTCTTTCCAGCCCTTCTTGCCTGGGAGGTCTCTTTTGAGAAATCAGCTGACAGTCTGATGGGAACTCCTTTGTAGGTGATTGTCCCTTTATGCCTTGCTGCTTCTAGAATTCTCTCCTTCATATTAATTTTGGCTAATGGAATTCTGATGTTCCTTGGTATGTTCCTCCTTGGGTCCAACTTCTTTGGGATTCTCTGAGCTTCCTGGACATCCTGGAAGTCTATTTCCTTTGCTAGATTGGAGAAGTTCTCCTTTATTATTTGTTCAGATAAGTTTTCCACTTGTTGCCCTTCCTCTTCCCCTTCTGGTACCCCTATAATTTGGATGTTGGGACGTTTAAAGATGTCCTGGAGGTTCCTAAGCCTCTCCTTATTTTTTTTTTGAATTCTTGTTTCTTCATTCTTTTCTGTTTGGTTGTTTCTCTCTTCCTTCTGGTCCAGTCCATTGATTTGAGTCCCAGTTTTCTTCCCATCACTATTGGTTCCCTGTGTGTTTTCCTTCATTTCACGTATTGTAGCTTTCATTTGTTCATCTAATTCGCCACCAAAATCAACCAATTCTGTGAGCATCCTGATCACCAGTGCTTTGAACTGTGCATCTGATAGGTTGGCTATCTCTTCATGGCTTAGATGAATTGGCTCTGGGGCTTTGATCTGTTCTCCCATTTCAGCCAGTTTTGGTTGTTTTTTTTTTTTTTTACCTTTTCCTTTTTTTTTTTTTTTTTTTTTTTTTTTTTTTTTTTTTTTGATCTGGTTGTAGCTGTTACTTAGTGAGGGGCAGAGCCTTAGGTGTTCCCCAGGGCAGGGCAGCCCAGTCACTGGGTTGTGATGCTGTACGTGGGGGTGGGGTCCGAGAGGGAACAGTGGTGCTTGCTCTGCACTCTCTTGGATTCCAGTCCCTTCTGCCACTTTCCCAAGCAAATTGGGCTCTTCTGGTGCTGATTTCCGTGTGGGTGGGCTTGTGTACGTTCTAGGCCCCTGAGGGTCTCTCCAATGAACTCTCCTGTGAGGTTGGGAGTCTATCCCAGCACTTCAACCCCCACAAGTGTTTTCATTTGGTGCTTTTAGGCATTGTTTTCCAGTGCTGGGGCCCTGGGTTGTGCAGTCTGTCTTGTTGCCCATTTTCGCCTGGTTTATCTGCACGCAAATGTGTGACCGTGGTCAGCCACCTTACGTGCCTCATTTGGTCTGCTTGTTGCCTCCCCATGCCTGGTAACCGCCACCTGTGCGCCTGGGGTGTGCCAGTCACTGCCTGGGCATCTGGAACCACTAGCCACTGCTTTTTCTTGCCGTGACCTCTCTCTGCTGGCCACCGACTCCACCCCTCTTACCGGTCTAGGTGAATCGTTGTCGGACTTCCGTACAATTCAATTTTCTATCGGTTCTGGTTGTTTTTTTGTTCTGAATTTTTGTTGTCCTTAATTTTGGTTGTGAGAGGAGGCACAGTGTGTCCACCTATGCCTCCATCTTGGCTGGAAGTCCCTAACCTTGGCTAATGTATTTATGACATGCCTTGGTGTGTTCTTCCTTGGGTCCAACTTCTTCAGGACTCTCTGAGCTTCCTGGACTTGTATGTCTATTTCCTTCACGAGACTGGGGACATTTTCTTTTATTATGTTTTCAAATAAGTTTTCAATTTCTTGCTCTTCCTCTTCTCCTTCCCGCACCTCTATGATTCAGAGGTTGGTACATTTAAAGTTGTCCCAGAGGTTCCTAAGCCTCTCCTCAGTTTTTTGAATTCTTGTTTCTTCATTCTGTTCCAGTTGAATGTTTATTTCTTCCTTCTGTTCCAAATCATTGATTTGAGTCCTGGTTTCCTTCCCTTCTCTGTTTGTTCCCTGTGTATTTTCCTTTATTTCACTTTGTATAGCCTTCACTTCTTTCTTTATTTTGTGGTTGTACTCAATAATTTCTCTGAGCATCCTGATCACCAGTGTTTTGAACTCTGCATCTGATATGTTCGCTATCTCCATGTCACTTAATTCTTTTTCTGGAGTTTTGGTCTGTTCTTTCATTTGGGCCATATTTCTTTGTCTCCTCAAATAGGCAGCCTACCTGTGTTTCTGTGTGTTAGGTTGAGCTGCATTGACTCCCCCTGTCAACACACCAGTCATGTTGTAAGGGGTGGAACCTTACATATTCACTAGGGCAGTACAACCCACTTTACCACTTTGTGGCACTGTATGTAGGGGAGGGGTTAGAGAGCGAACAGTGCCACTTGATTGGCTCTCGCCCCATTTCCAGTCACTATCCTCACTTCCACTAAGCAGCTGCCACCCTTCTAGCTGCTGCCCTGGAGCTGATTCCCAGAGTGGGTCAGTTTGTGTATGTTCTAAGACCTTGTGTGGCCTTTAAATGAATTCTTCTGGGAGACTTTCAGTTTCTTCCACTGCCCAACTCCCCACTGGTTTTTACAGCCAGATTTTATGAGGCTTTATTTTCCCAGCATTGGAACCCTGGACTACACAGTCTGGCCTGGCTGGTATTGCTCATTGCCCAGTTTATCTGCCACAGGTGAATGTGGGACCACCCGTAATGCCCAGCTGCCGCCAAGAGCTGCCTCGCTGCACCACATCACATCCTTTCCGCCCTTCCTACGTGTCTGGATGAATGTTTCTTCTTTAAATCCTTAGTTGTTGAACTTCCGTACTGTTTGATTTTTCTGAAAGTTCTGGTTATTTTTTGTTTTTAGATTGGTTGTTGTCCTTTTTATGGTTGTGCAGTTGGGCAAAGCGAGTCTACCTATACCTCCTCTGCTGGACGTTGTTTTTTAATTATTTGATTAGTTACTGCTTATGGTTTGGCGCTCTACACGCCTCATGCTTCCCCTTCCCCCCCATGCCTTAGTTTGTTTAATATTGCTTTCTTAAGGAATGGTCACCTTTAAAAGTTTTTCCTCACTATGAAAACTTCAGTAATCCTTCATCCATTTTTAGGTTGACATCTAAATTTCTTCTTCATAGTTTAAATAGTTACAAACAATATATTTTCATATATTAAATTGGTTTTAAAATAAAAATTAAATGTTTTGTATCCAGTGGAATCTTGATACCATCACCCATTTTTAAAAATACACACTCTTAATATCAGAAATTTTATGATGTACCTCTTTCTCTTTGAATTCATAGCCATCACCTTATCACTACTTCTTAGCTATAGATGTAGACATTTTAAGTTTTTCAATTTGCTGTTACTTTATTAAACTCCTTAAAATTTTGTTTTGTAATTACAACTTTTAGTAACACAAAGTACATCAAACAACAGTAAATACGTTGCAAATTTTTATAAATAACTATTAAATAAAAAGTGAAACTATTGGAAGTACATCTCTTAATGAGATAGACAAGATTTTTTCCCCCTAGTTCTCTGGAGTGTATTCCTCTAGTGTGTCTAGCAATGAATATTTTTAATATTGAGTTCAATATCAATTTTATCTGTTCTTTGTTCTTACAGATCTCAGTTGGAAACCTAGTTTATGTCAATAAATAGATGAGGATAAAACTTAAAATGCTTTGAACTTCTTTAGAATTATTTAAAATTATTAAAATTATATTTAAGATCTTCTGACAACTTATTCTATGATTTTGTTGAAATCAAAGAATTAACAATACATGACTCAGAAATGTATTTGTTGCTTAGTCTTTAGAGACATTTATTAAAAATATATCAAAAAGATACTATCAAGATAAGGCTATAAATCATACTTGCTTCTCTTTTACTTGATGTACCTTGTTTAATCTAATATATTATTTATGAAGTGTGAGCCCAGTGGCTCTAAACTTAAATGTGCATCAGAATCACCTGGTGGGCTTGAACACTGAGTTTTAGGCTCCATACCCTGAGTTTCTGATTCAAGTAGACTTGAGAATTTTCATTTCTCACAAGTTCCCATGAGATGCTGATGCTGCTGGTCTAGAGACTGTTCTTTGAAGACCACTGAGTTAGGAAATTTAAAATATTGTTCATTTTAAAACCAATACAATGTTTTTTGATAAAGTTTTTACCATGAGCTTTGAATACATTTTTGTAAAACTTTGGTTTGGCACTGTATATTTACTTCATTTGATTATGAAAACTGTCTGCTACATAACCTATCTCATAAAGGTAGTGTTTATTGTTAAAAGTATCTTGCTTAATAATCAGCCTTACTTTCTGTTACTTAGAAAAAGCCCACTATTTTTCAATCCAAGAAAGTATGTTAATATGCATTTTCACCTTGCTTGCTTCAGAATTCTGTGGTAAAGTTGCCATGAGATTGTCATCTGAATGAAATAAGATGCCACCACTTCACTATTTCTTTAAAATATTCTCTGTGCTTTATTTTACATGAGATTCTGTCTCAGAAGTAATGGGCACTCTTTGGACAGTAGTTCAGGGATAGAGGAGGGAAGGACATTCAGCAAAAATTGTCATCACTCTATAATATAACTGAATTCAGAACACACCAAAGGGCCAAAATACCTAATTTCTAATGCCCAACATTGCTTTTAACTGTAATAAATAAATAATACAATGGGAGAGAAAGAAAGCCCTACCATAATACCTTGGTTAAAAGGATGCTTTGTGAACACTATTGTTTCCAGTTCTCCCTTGGGTGTTCAAGGGTTTTTAAATAACAACAACTAACATTTGTAGTGCTTACTATTTATCAGGCGTTGTTTTAGTGGCTCACATATAAGCTCCTCTAATCCTCATGACCTATGAGGCCAATCAGTGTACTATTACTTTTCCCATTTTTAAACACGGAGAGTTTGGTTAACTTTCCCATAGTTGCATAGCTAGTGCTGAGTGATGGAAGTCTGGAGCCCCTCTGGCTCCAGAGTCATGCATTTAACCATAATCCTGCAGTGCTATTGAGGATGGGTGAGATTTAAGACTTTCTGTTCCAAAATGGTAGAAGAGCAATTATCAAAGAGTAGATGATACACTTAGGCAACAGTTTTCAGAAGTAATATATACAAAAGTTGAGTATCTGGATATTGATTCTTTTTAAAGTGCCTTTGTGTCCTTTGGAAGGTCTCAGAATATCCTGAAGGAAATGTTTCTCAGTTTGTAACCACTTTCATAGTAATATATATTCCTGGTTTATATTTATAATTTAATTTTGGCTACACCGTTCTTCATTATGTTTGTAAAGTTTTGCATCATTTTTAATGTTTTGTGCAAATGGATTGTTAATTGATTCAGTAGATTTTAGCCTAAGTAGGGTATACTCTCATAGTACAATTAATGAAGAAAAGGGAAAAAGATTTGTACATTGGTTCAGGCCCTAGAAAGGTATTTTCTGTGACAGTGTCATTAGGATAGGAGGAGAGGAAAAGATAAGCTGAGGTTGCACCAGGAAAATAATTTTGGTTCTAATTACATGCTATTAAGAAGCAGCATATCCACAGTATGGCCTGTGAAACAAGTAAACCTGGATTCAAATCCACCACTCATAAATCAAGGCTTTCCAGCTACACCAGCTCTGCTATCTCCATCATGTGTTCCTTTGTGAAAGTAATATCTGAGCTTTAATCTTCTCATCTGCAAAATGGGGATAATTAAATTTAGACCTATACATAATAGTGAAACAAATAATTTAAATGACTTAATGCAGAGTAAATGTTCATTAAGTGACTGATATTAGCTTCTAGCCCAATGAAAGCAGGGAGTGGGGTGTGGGGTTGGGAGGGGGTTGAGGATTGATCATCAAACAAAGGTCAGAATTGCTTCAGATCATTCACAGATTTGGCCGTTCTGTGGAGCGCCTCTAGTTCGATTAACTTAGAAATGCATTTGTGCTGTTTGAGGGGTCTGAGAAGTTTTGCTAAAATGTCATCTGCAAGAAAGTGGGTATACTTTATAAGTGTAAAAACTATAAAACCATGCTGATTCAGTAGTGAAATAGTATAACTTTAAATTTTAATATAAATATGTAAGGCTCATAACAACTCATTTTTCATGTTTTTATTAGTTTCTCTGTTATATAGTATAGTATTTCAGCTTTATGTTCACCTTATCGCAGAAATTTTACATATGCCACTCCCAGCATCAATAGTCATCTTTTAAATTCAGAAGTGATGTAATTACTGATACATTGAGCTGTGTGACTTGGGACTAGTTATTTTAATCACTTTGAATCTCAGTTTCCTTATCTGTACCCATCTTACAAAAGAATTAAGAAAGATAATGTAAGTAAAGTATGTAATCTAGGGTCTGACCCATGGGGGGAAAAGAGTTTATATTAGTGATATAATCCATATTACTGTTATTGTTTGAATGATTGTGAGGTTAAAAAATTGTTCAAAGAAAGCATCTAAGACAGTACCTGGTATAATGTGTGCTCCATTATAAGTTTTTTTTTCAAATTTGTACATTTGCATTGCGTTTATACACCTTTTTAAAAGATATTCATTGGTTGCCCTGGCTGGTGTAGCTCAGTGGATTGAGCGCGGGCCTGCGAACCAAACGAGCCAGGTTCGATTCCCAGCCAGGGCACATGCCTGGGTTGCAGGCCAGTTCCCAGCAGGGGACACATGAGAGGCAACCATACATTGATATTTCTCTCCCTCTCTCTCTTTCCTACCCTTCTCCTCTAAAAAAATAAATAAATAAAAATATTTTTAAAAAAAAGATATTCATTGGTTTGGTGTCCATGAACTAAATATGGTATATAGTGACTAAGCTTTTAGTCACTATAAAATGATATAGCTAATGTATTTCTTTCTTTAGTTTCCAGAGCAGTTGTAGCACAGCATGTTGCTCCACCCCCGGGAATAGTGGAAATAGATAGTGAGAAGTTTGCTTGTCAGTGGTAAGTGGCTTATTTCTATTAAGGCTTTATCCTTGAGAAGAATAAAGCAAAAAGGAGCAGAGGAAATGTATTTCAACAGTCATCCAAATATTTTATCCTGTATTTCTTTTTAATTAGAATAGAATATCATTGATACATGAAAGAACAATGTATAACCACTACACCTGTATTATGGAATAATTTGAAATAAAAGTATTTATCAGAATCTTCAGAATTATAATAGTCTTTGACTAGAATTTTATTAAATTATACCACTTCTTTTCACAGTAAAATTTGTGTTAAAAAGTTATCTTTGATTTTATAGAAAATAAAGTTTGTCAAATTATAGAATTTGATTTTCTTAAATTAGTGTTTTATTTATTTTATTTATTGGACTGACTTTAAGAAAATAAAGCCAGATTTTGTTGTTAAATGTCTCTTCTTTTTCATCAAAAGCAAAATTTCTTATTCATTGCTAGTTAATTTTTCCTTCTTGTGAGTAACGAGAAACTAATCAAATGATAGACAGTTTGTCTATAATAAAATAAGCAACTTTGAAAACATTTTTTGAGAAGATTGAATGGTTATATCTCAGCCATTTTCTGAAAAAATAAATAGAGACTTGGTTTGATTTCATTTTGTCTTGGATAGTTAGTTGCCTTTACATTATTTTTGAATTTTAACTTAAATTCTTTAGAAGATTAACAGATTGAAATAAAGATTACTTTCCAATGATGTATTACTTTTAAAATTTTCTTTCCTTGATCCCTTTCTCCCATTTTCCAACATTATTCATTTCTCATTATATGCTTCCTACATTCTGTTGTTCCATGTTTTTGGTGCTTTCACATCTCTGTTCCTATGACAGTTTTCTCTAGACTTTTCTACTTAAATCAGGTTTATGATTTTAAATATCTCTAATTATTTGCTTTCTTCATTTCTGTATTGTTAAAACATGACCCTTTATACTTAATGAATCTCTTCCAACAATGTTTGGAAATGTTTATCTTCTACATTGAAACCAAAAGTTTTTTGTGTTGGTTTTGAAAACTGCACTCAAAGGATTATGGAAATTGAAAAAAGTATATATCACATCCACTGTAAAATATGTGGTGTTAGGTATAGGTTTGGTCTTAACAAAACTCAGTTGCACATTTCTGGGGGGAAGAGGAGAGGCTTGTTTTATCATGATTTTATACTCACTCTTTGATGCAGTTTATAAGAAACAGCTGTATGTTGACCTGTCATGTATAGAGAGAGTCCTAGGAAGAGAGCCCTGTAAGGATAACTAGGCTTCCAATCCTAACTTATAAATGGAAGTCTCTTTATGAAAAAGACAAACTGAAGTTTGAATTAATTTGTGCAGGATTAAGAATAGAAGTCTCTGAAGTGGGGAATGGGAGTGTGCAGCATGGGAAGTATCAGTTTAGGGGGAGTGGTTGGAAGCTGGGGTAAGTTTTTTTCTGAAGGAACTTCATCCAACAGCCAAACAAAGTTTAACTTCAGTTTTCCCTCCATTTTCCATATCTCCAGTAGCTCATCACTGGGAACTTCTGTTATATTTTGAATATTACAAGACAGGAACCTGAGTAGATATTCACTACATAAAACTATTTATTGTAGAATATTTGTTGCCTGCTCTCACTGGGATGTGAGCACAGTTTTTATTTTGTTGATAGAGATGTTTCGCATTATAATAAGTATGATTAGTTAATCTCTTTATCTGATTTAGTCTAACTGGAACCTAGCATGTATTTTTGCTAATAATATATGAAACAGTAATATTTGACAAAGCATAATTATTAGTTTACAATACATAATACATTGCCTTTAAATGGTTTTAGCATACTTAACTATAGACTCCCCTATGGTGTCTTGCATAATACCATTTATTTTTCTCCTCTTTTAGGCTAAATGCTCATTTTGAAGTAAATCCAGATTGTTCTGTCTCTCGAGCAGAAATGTATTCAGAGTACCTCTCAACTTGCAGTAAATTAGCTCGTGGTGGAATCCTAACATCAACTGGATTTTATAAATGTCTTAGGTAGGATACATAGTCCTTAACTTTAAAATCAGTTTGTATCACTTACCACACCTCTTCTTGTTCTTGAGAATATACCTACCTGTAAATATCTTCACTACTTAAAATTCCATATGGTTAGGTTGTAGTATGGTGAAAGTTTAAATTCAGGGGAATTTTGGACATCACATCTGGTGTTTATGTTTGGACATTATGAGGTTTATCAAAGAGAAAGAAGAAGTTTTCTTTTTTTCTACCTACTTTTAAATATGTTAAAGATATGGCAGCACTCTCTTCAAATATGAAGACTCTGACATTTTGCCAAATTCATAAAATAGGCATTGCCTACATGCAGCTTTTTTGTTCATTATATATGCAGTAGAATTTTGTTTAAAACTCAACAAAGTTAATAAATGATGACTTTAAAAGTTCGAGAATTAATCTTTTATATTTCTTTCTTTCCTTCCCACCCTTGCAGAATATAGCTATATGAATCACACTGGTTCATACATAAGTAGCAATGAGTATACTGCTGCTGTTTGTGTAAACATTGTTAGAAGTTCATGTTTTTTTTGCTAGTGTGCTAGTTATCAAAACTAAGTATTGTGTACTTTACAGAACGGTGTTTCCAAATCATTCAGTGAAGAGAGTGGAGGATTCCAGTAACAGCGGGCAAGCGCATATTCATGTAGTAGGAGTAAAACGGAGGGCTATACCACTTCCCATTCAGATGTACTATCAGCAGCAACCAGTTTCTACTCCTGTTGTTCGTGTTGATTCTGTTCCTGATATATCTTCAAGTCCTTCTCCTGCAGGTGTTAATTTGTATGGTTTTAAATATTATCAAGTTAATAAAATGTATATTATATACATTAAAATAAATAACTTCTTGTTTTTCCAAATGCAGAGTTGCTAGATATTAATTTCTTAAAACAATTTTCTCTTCTATTAAGTAAAATAATTCCTACATGAAGCTTTTCAGTCACTTTATTATAAATTTTGATATATAAATTTAAATTTTGATTATAAATTTTCCTATATTTTCAGGAATCCCTCATGGACCACAAACTGTAGGAAACCATTTTCAGAGGACTCCTGTTACAAACCAATCTTCAAATTTGACCGCAACACAAATGTCTTTTCCAGTACAAGGTGTTCATACTATGGCACAGACTGTTTCAAGAATTCCACCAAATCCTTCAGTTCATACCCACCAGCAGCAAAATGCTCCGGTGACTGTCATTCAGAATAAAGCTCCAATTCCATGTGAGGTTGTTAAGGCTACAGTAATCCAGAATTCTGTACCCCAGACAGCAGTCCCTGTCAGTATTGCTGTGGGAGGAGGAGCTGCACAGAGTTCTGTGGTTCAGAATCATAGTACAGGGCCACAGCCTGTTACAGTTGTAAATTCCCAGACATTGCTTCACCATCCATCGGTAATTCCACAACAGTCTCCCTTACACACAGTGGTACCGGGTCAGATACCTTCTGGCACTCCTGTTACTGTAATTCAACAAGCTGTCCCACAAAGTCATATATTTGGCAGAGTACAGACCATACCAGCATGTACTTCTACAGTTTCACAGGGTCAACAATTAATCACCACATCACCCCAACCTGTGCAAGCTTCATCTCAACAGACATCAGCTGGTAGCCAGCCACAAGACACTGTTATCATAGCACCTCCACAGTATGTAACAACTTCTGCATCCAATATTGTCTCAGCAACTTCAGTACAGAATTTTCAGGTAGCTACAGGACAAATGGTTACCATTGCTGGTGTCCCAAGTCCACAACCCTCAAGGGTAGGGTTTCAGAACATTGCACCAAAACCTCTCCCTTCTCAGCAAGTTTCATCAACGGTGGTACAACAGCCTATTCAACAACCACAGCAGCCAACCCAACAAAGTGTAGTGATTGTAAGCCAGCCAGCTCAACAAGGTCAAACTTATGCACCAGCTATTCACCAAATTGTTCTTGCTAATCCAGCAGCTCTTCCAGCTGGTCAGACAGTTCAGCTAACTGGACAACCAAACATAACTCCATCTTCCTCACCATCACCTGTCCCAGCTTCTAATAACCAAGTCCCTACTGCCATGTCATCTTCTTCCACCCCTCAATCACAGGGACCACCTCCTACTGTCAGTCAAATGCTATCTGTGAAAAGGCAGCAGCAACAGCAGCATTCACCAGCACCCCCACCTCAACAGGTACAGGTACAAGTTCAGCAGCCACAACAAGTACAGATGCAAGTTCAACCACAGCAAACAAATTCAGGAGTTGGTCAGCCTGCCTCTGGTGAGTCAAGTCTGATAAAACAGTTGCTGCTTCCAAAACGTGGTCCTTCAACTCCAGGTGGTAAGCTTATTCTCCCAGCTCCACAGGTTCCTCCCCCTAATAATGCAAGAGCTCCTAGCCCTCAGGTGGTATACCAGGTGGCCAATAACCAAGCAGCAGGTTTTGGAGTTCAGGGGCAGACTCCAGCACAGCAGCTATTGGTTGGGCAGCAAAATGTTCAATTGGTCCAAAGTCCAATGCCACCCACAGGGGGAGTGCAAACTGTGCCCATCTCGAACTTACAAATATTGCCAGGCCCACTGATCTCAAATAGCCCAGCAACCATTTTCCAAGGGACTTCCGGAAACCAGGTAACCATAACAGTTGTGCCAAATACAAGTTTTGCAACTGCAACTGTGAGTCAGGGAAATGCAACTCAGCTCATTGCTCCAGCAGGAATTACCATGAGCGGGACCCAGGCAGGAGTTGGACTTCAGGTGCAAACGCTTCCAGCCAGTCAAGCATCTCCAGCTGGACAATCATCTTGTACTACTGCTACTCCCCCATTCAAAGGTGATAAAATAATTTGCCAAAAGGAGGAGGAAGCAAAAGAAGCAACAGGTTTACATGTTCATGAACGTAAAATTGAAGTTATGGAGAACCCGTCCTGCCGACGAGGAACTACCAACACCAGCAATGGGGATACAAAGGAAAATGAAATGCAGGTGGGAAGTCTTTTAAATGGAAGAAAGTACAGTGACTCAAGTCTACCTCCTTCAAACTCAGGGAAAATTCAGAGTGAGGCTAATCAGTGCTCACTAATTAGTAATGGGCCATCATTAGAATTAGGTGAGAATGGAGCATCTGGAAAACAGAACTCAGAACAAATGGACATGCAGGATATCAAAAGTGATTTGAGAAAACCTTTAGTTAATGGAATCTGTGATTTTGATAAAGGAGATGGTTCCCATTTAAGCAAAAACATTCCAAATCACAAAACTTCCAATCATGTAGGAAATGGTGAGATATCTCCAATGGAACCACAAGGGACTTTAGATGCCACTCAGCAAGATACTGCCAAAGGTGATCAACTAGAAAGAATTTCTAATGGACCTATATTAACTTTGGGTGGTTCACCATCTGTGAGCAGTATACATGAAGCTTCAAATGTGGCAACACAACAATTTAGTGGTACTGATTTGCCTAATGGACCTCTAGCTTCAAGTTTGAATTCAGATGTGCCTCAGCAACGCCCAAGTGTAGTTGTCTCACCACATTCTACAACCTCTGTTATACAGGGGCATCAAATGGTAGTTCCCCACTCAGGATCAAGAGTATCCCATTCTCCTGCCCTATCATCTGACGTTCGGTCTACAAATGGCACAGCAGAATGCAAAACTGTAAAGAGGCCAGCAGAAGATAATGATAGGGAAACAGTCACAGGAATTCCAAATAAAGTAGGCGTTAGAATTGTTACAATCAGTGACCCCAACAATGCTGGCTGCAGTGCAACAATGGTTGCTGTGCCAGCAGGAGCAGATCCAAGCACTGTAGCTAAAGTAGCAATAGAAAGTGCTGTTCATCAAAAGCAGCAACATCCACCATCATACGTACAGAATGTGGTCCCACAGGTAAGTCATCCTATCCCATTGCTCTTAGAAAATTCTGATATGGAAATAATGATTTTAGGGGGAAATGTACTGTTTTTTCATGTCTTATCTTGAAGCGTTAGTTCATTCATATACTCAAGCTGTACTCTTTTTTCTGGTGGGGTTTTTTTTTTTTTTTTTTTTTTTTTGGTAATGTTAAACAGTTTTTGCTCGTTAACTTAGCAGTGATTTTCAACCTGTGTACTATGGCACACGCCACAAGAATTTTTAAAACATGCAATACCTGACTGTTTAGTCAGGGGCACTGACCTCTTTTCCCTTAGATTATCAAATTTAAAAAATGACAACAGCCAACACAATAGCTGTCCGGGGTGAATGAATAAAAATTATACCTATTTTCTTGGTCAGATTGGCAGAAAATATATTTTTGGGTGTGCCACAGAATTTTAGTAATTAGTTTACATGTGCCAGGAAAATGAACAAGGTTAAAAATCTGATTTAGCATATAGTTTAAAGACACCTTCTATTATGTTATAAACCAAATTGGTAATTTTGTAGACACAAAGTATAGAAGCACTTGTATCTAATCTTCGGGAGAATTTTTGAAATGTAACAGTGTCTTTTTTGGAGTTTGGAGTGGGGGAATGTTGTTAACAGTCCTCAAAAAGGGAATTTCTGTATTTGATTTCGACATGTGTGGTTTTTTGGGCTCTTTTCACAGTATTTTTGTAGAAGAGATGAATCCCATAAGAATTTTATCAAGTGTGTTCTTACTATATTTACATACTGAATTACTAGCCTTTATTGTTTAAAAAGTATTACTATTTATAATTTCGATTTGTTTCAGCCGTTTGATATTATTTTGTGGTTTTTACTCCTGTGCTCTACTGTCATGTTTCCGATCTTTCCTTTTTAATACCTACTATTCCATCTACATGCCTTTGTAAAGAAATGTGTTTTCTAGGTTAGTGCCATTGTATTAAGGGTCCAATCTGCTTTTAAAGATTTTAAGGACAATCCTATATGCTATTTCTACTGAAACTAGGGGTTCACTTAGAGTTGTCTCTCACCTATTTCCTGGATTACTTCTCCTTCACTCTTTCTTTCCTAACTACTACATAGCCAGAATCTTCTGTAACTATTGCCAACTCAGCCAGCACTCTTCTGGCTTGGGTTTCTTCTTTGTGCTTGTGGTGATGATAGCGGATCTATGGCCATTGCTGGCATTGGTACCAAATTCAGGTGTGGGGTATGGGGTGGAAGCAAATGAAAGATGAAAGAAAAAAGAGTCCCTTGCTTCAGAATAGTTCACCCACTAATATACATCTTTGTTCATGTGAATGGATAAAGCTGGGTGGACAGTGCTGCTCTGAGGCCATAAAGAGGTTGTAATTCATATGTTAGTGTTGCTTAGATTTTAGGGTACCTGAATAGGTTGAGTGTTCTTTAGTGGATGTATGTACAAGCCATAATTAATTGTGAGTTTGGGTGGAAAATACTAAATCATTTTTACTCAAACTTCTACAAGTTTTTTATTTATTAAACACTAAGAAATGTTAAATAGTGGGATGTGTAGCATATAGTATGCATTCAGTTAGTTGAGTTATTATAATTTTTCTTATATTTAATAATCTCCCAATTCATCTTGATTATGTGCCTGCTGGTTTTTAGTTATAATAAAGTGAAATTAGAGAAAAACACCATTACTATGGAATTGTTTATCAACCCTTATTTTTTGTCTCTTTAACCTTCCAATGTGGTTATATTCCATAATGATACCTAAGTAACAAAAACAATACTGCCTAAGACTAGGACCTGAAGCATTTTTTTATTTAACCCTCACAACTCTGTTGGGTAAAAATTTTAATTATATTTTAGAGATGAGGCCCAAAGGTGCTACGTAACTCACCCAAGATCACCAATATGTTGACCTCATATTGGTCACCACAAATAGGTAGTGCCATGACTGAAACCTGGCTCTGTGTGTGAAATCAAAACTCATACTCTTAACCTGTGTCTCCACTGTTTGCAAAATACCCATGTCTCCACATATATGCAAAAACTCTTTACTTAATACATTGGATTTATATGCATCTGATTCAAGCCATAAAATTAATCCATTTTAATCTGAAAACTGGGTACTAACTTTGTAGTGTATTTAAAATAGTTACCTTCATTCTTTCTAAAATCGGTATGTGGTTGGCATGAAGAAATTTAAAATTCTGCAAAGAAAAAAGAGATGTATGCATACGTGGTGTCTATGAGGATCAAAAACCAGCATTCTTAGTATAGTACTTAGCACAGTGTGTGTCTACATAGTTAGACACCCAATAATGGTAAGATATATTTTATCTTCCTAAACCTATAAAGATTACAAAGTGATCAGCTGTTCAAGATGACATCATAAGTTTCCTTTGAAGGGTAGATGGTTGAGCTTTCTTAAGAGCCTGCTAACAGAAAACCATTTTCATTGTTGCCCAGATTCTTTAAATTTCTTTATAGTCTCTTAAAGTTGCATTTTAGACCTTGGTTTAACACCATTTTACATTGGAATTGGTACCTTAAAGGGGTAGATGAAATAGAAGATTTTAAATATGATTTTAAGCCAAACCTTATTTCCACCATATTAAGGGGTCTGGGGATGTTAAGGAGGCACCTGGACCCCAAGAAGGGACTTCCAGACTTGCAGAATGCTCACAGGTAGAAAGACTGCATGGAAATGTCCCTGCAGAGTGGCCAACAGGTAATCCTTCCTAATACTACTGTTTTGGGGGGTGGGTTTTTTTTTTTTTTTTTTTTTTCATTTTTTTCTTGAGTTTATTCCTTCTCACTCCCCTTAATCAGCTATATTGACTTCATTACAGGAAAAAAATTGCAATAAAAAAGAACAATATATGAAAGTAAATGATATGACCATAGATTTTGCATTTCAGTAGATTTAGCTAGGTAGTATATATAAATACAAAGTAAGTTATACTTTCAAGAAGCACTTCAAGGCAAATTTTTTTAAAGATTTTATTTATTCACTTTTAGAGAGAGAGGAAGGGACAGAGGGAGAAAGAAAGGGAGAGAAACATCAATGTGCGGTTGCCGCTTGTGTACCCCCTACTGGGGACCTGGCTCGCAACCCAGGCACGTGCCCTGATGGAGAATCGAACCAGCAACCCTTTGGTTTTCAGGCCTACGCTTAATCCACTGAGCCACACCAGCCAGGGCTCAAGGCAAAGTTTTTATTCATAGTTACTTATTTTCATTCTGTTATATTTGCCGGTTAAGTGCAACATATAGGATACTGTTTCTCAAAGGCCTGCCCTCTTCCACTGTTTATGAATTGATATATTCTTGAGGTATAAAACTAGTTGGCATATACAGAAGAAAAGTGAATAAAAATATGAAATAATTTTTGTTAAAATGCTTACCAAAAGACTTATCTTTCCAGGAGCATGTAAAACACATGTCAAACATATTTATTAATTCCATGGTCTGATGACATGCCAAATTCTTGTACATAAATATAGTTTAGTTAAGAATGTGTCTATTTAAAGTATTTTTTATATGCTGCCCCCAGTTTTGTCCTTTACACGGGAATCATTCTGGAAAGGTGCTGTGTAACACCGAATATTGGTATCTTCCTGGTTCCTCCTTTTCTTTTGTACTAAACTTCTATGCATTCTCCCCAAGAATGTAATTTATTTAAAATAGCAACATTCTTTATTTCTAAAATGAGTACTTGGTTGGCATGTAGAAATTTGAGCTTAACAAGTTACTCAACCCAAAAGCAAGCAGATCTGTATCTTTAAGGAGGCAGCATCTAGTGATAGTAATAGCTCATTTTAGCAAGAGCCATGAGAATAAGATTTCAGTGTTTTTTTTAAAGGTCCAGTGTTCAAATTTGTAGACTAGAAGCACATTGTAATAACTAAGGAAGCTATTACCACCAAATGTAATTTTTTTTTAACATTTCAATGTGTTCTTGCCAGAGAGGGTTGGAATGTATTGATTATCTAGATTTATATTTAATAAAGGAAAAGAACTTAGTAGTTGAAGGTAATCAGGAGCAGAAAGAGCCTTAGATACTATCTTATGTAAAACCCTCATTTTTAAGTATTGAAGTAAACTTCCCACCCACACAAAGATCATCTATTTTCTGGTAATTTCTGTTATTGTCTTATTCTCTAAAGATCTGTAAGTTTAGGCAAAGTCAGAGTAAATCTATTTCTTGTTCCTAACAAGTGTTTGAAAGTACCTCTCCTTACTTAACTTTTCTTTAGAATACACTTTACCAATTCTTTCAGTTAGACCTTAGGTATCGTGGTGTCTGGTTTATTCATCATCTTATTTACCTCAACCAGCTTTATTTTATAAGTGGCTTTCAAAATGTGTAGCAAGAGCCCTAGCCAGTTAGCTCAGTTGGTTGGAGCATTGTCCCCATGTGCCAAGGTTGTAGGTTTGATCCCTGGTCTGAATCAACCAATAATGCCTGGATAAGTGGAACAACAAATCAATGTTCCTTCTCTCTCTCTCTCCCTCTCTCCCTCTCCCTCTCTCCCTCTCCCTCTCCCTCTCTCTCTCTCTCTCTCTCATTGTTTCCCTCCTCTCTATCTCTAAAATCAATACATCAATCATTCAATAAAAACAATTTTTAAAGATTTTATTTATTTTTAGAGAGGGGGAAGGGAGGGAGAAAGAGAGGGAGAAAAACATCAATGTGTGGTTGCCTCTTGCATGCCCCCCTACTGGGGACCTGACCTACAACCCAGGCATGTGCCCTGACTGGGAATCAAACTGGTGACCCTATGATTTCGCAGGCCAGCGCTCAATCCACTGAGCTGTACCAGCCAGGACCATTTTCTTACTTTTTTAGTAAAGAATTTATTTTGAGCAAAATAGATTGTGACTTTGTGGTTTTTCTGCCGATTAAAATGTTTAAATTTTAAAATAAATTTATATTAAGGTCTTTAAAGTTTAATATCAATAAGAAAGTAAGAATTGAAGAGCCTCAGAATCCAAATTTTATATCAAGATTTATTAGGGTAATCTAGAATTTTCCATCTCAATTTACTCTTGAAAAGGTGATAAAAGAAAGCAAGATCCTAATTTTTTTTTTATTTTATTTATTTATTTATCTTTTAGAAGGGAAGGGAAGGAGAAAGGGAGAGAAACATCAATGTATGGTTGCCTCTCAAGCATTCCCTACTGGGAACTGGCCTGCAACCCAGGCATGTGCCCTGACTGGGAATCGAACCGTGATCCCCTGGTTCACAGGCCCGAGCTCAATCCACTGAGCTACACCAGCCAGGGCTTCCTAATTTCTTATTTTAATAAAATTCAGTATCTTTTCTCCCCCAAAACTACTACATTAAATAACATTTTAAGGTTTTGTACATATAAAAGAAACCATAGAATTGTTTCGTATACTTTGTGTAATTTTCCTTATCTGGTTATTCAATATGGGAGTTGTGCATTTACTGCCTTATTTTTTTTTAAACCTAATATTAAATATTAGCTCATTCTCAATAGAGCAGACCAGAGTAGACCTGTGACATAGAATATTGCTCAAGACTGATCATTCCACAAATAATCACTTTGAAATCTACTTTTACATTTACATTTCAGTTATGGTTAGCATTAATGATTCAGCAGGTCGCAGCAAACAATAATGTAAAGAGAAAGTAAACTTGCATCCTGAAAAAAATATATATTGCATTCTCATGGTAAAAGAAACATAATTAATATAAATGGTACTTTGAAAAACCTACAATACAACACAAACAACCTATTTTAAAAACTTTTTGTTGACAGAAATGTATACTTTTTAAGGGGGGAACCTAAAAATAGTAATGCATGGTCAAAGAAAATATGTTTCTTGGAATTTCTCACTTGGTATGGTCTATAACTACTTTAATTATTTTGTTTCATTGATATATTTAGTTTTATTTAATTCATTTTTTGTTTACTCTTTATTGTGAAACTTTTTAGACGTACACAAAAATAGAGCCAGTAAGCTCCCATTTGTGTTACCACCTAGATTAAATCTCATTACCATTTTGTCTTTGTAGTGTCAGCTATTCCCCACCACCATCATTTTATTTTTTTTCTGAAGTACTTTAAAACAAATCCCAAATAGTATTTCATTTTACTAATGAATATTTTAGTATATATTTCTCTGATAGTTAAGTATTTTTAAATGTACATTTCCCAGTAACAAATCCCTATCTAACAAAAACATCAATTTCTTAATATTCTCTGACACCCAGTTCATGTTCAGTGTTCCCTAGTCGTCTCAAAAAATACTTGCTTGAATTAGGATTTACAAATTTTCTGTACGTTGCATTTGGTTAACATGTCTTTTATGTGTTCTTTTTTTTTAGAGTACATTTTATTGATTATGCTATTACATTTGTCCCAATTTTTTCTCCCCTCTGCCCTGTACCCCCCTCTTTCTCCAGCAACCCCTCCCCGCTCATTTCATGTTCATGGGTCCTAAATATAAGTTCTTTGGTTTCTCTAATTCCAATACTATTCTCAACCTCCCCTTGTCTATTTTATGCCTACCATTTATGCTTCTTATTCCTTGTACCTTTTCTCCCCCCTTTTCTCCCTCCCCCTCCCCCCGATAACCCTCCATGCAATCTCCATTTCTCTGATTCTGTTCCTGTTCTAGTTGTTTGCTTATTTTGTTTTTTTATTTTTAGATTGAGTTGTTGATAGTTGTGAGTTTGTTCTTATTTTACTGTTCATTGGTTTTGATCTTCTTTTTCTTGGGTAAGTCCCTTTAACATTTCATATAATAAGGGCTTGGTGGTGATGAACTCCTTTAATTTGACCTTATCTGGGAAGCACTTTATCTGCCCTACCATTCTAAATGATAGTTTTGCTGAATAGAGTAATCTTGGATGTAGGTCCTTGCCTTTCATGACTTCAAATACTTCTTTCTAGCACTTTCTTACCTGTAACATTTCTTTTGAGAAATCTGCTGATATTCTTATGGGCACTCCTTTGTAGGTAACTCTCGCCTTTCCTCTTGTTGCTTTTAAGATTCTCTCCTTCACTTTAATCCTGGGTAATGTAATTATGAGCCTTGGTGTGTGCTTCCTTGGGTCCAACTTCCTTGGGACTCTCTGAGCTTCCTGGACTTCCTGGAAGTCTGTTTCTTTTGCCAGATTGGGGAAGTTCTCCTTTATTATTTGTTCAAATAAGTTTTCAGTTTCTTGCTTTTCTTCTTCTCCTTCTGTCACCCTTGTGATTTGGATATTGGAATGTTTAAAATTGTCTCAGAGGTTCCTAAGCCTCTCCTCATTTTTTTGAATTCTTGTTTCTTCTTTCTGTTCTGGTTGAACGTTTATTTCTTCCTTCTGTTTTAAATCATTGATTCGAGTCTTGGCTTCCTTCTCTTCTCTGTTTCCTATGCATTTTCCTTTATTTCACTTTGTATAGCCTTCACTTCTTC
Organism: Glossophaga mutica; assembly: GCA_039655065.1. Classification (NCBI taxonomy): domain Eukaryota; kingdom Metazoa; phylum Chordata; class Mammalia; order Chiroptera; family Phyllostomidae; genus Glossophaga; species Glossophaga mutica. The sequence goes on from CM077304.1 coordinate 46,849,591, forward strand.
CTTCATTTTGCAAACAAGCTCAGTCAATTCTGTGAGCATCCTGATTACCAGTGTTTTGAACTTTGCATCTGATAGGTTGGCTATCTCCTTGCCACTTAGCTCTTTTTCTGGAGTTTTAATCTGTTCTTTCATTTGGGCCATATTTCTTTGTGTCACGGCACACCTGTTATGTTGTAAGGGGCAGAGCCTTAGGTATTCGCTGGGGGGGCAACCCTCTGCTGCATTCTGTGGCTGGCTGTCGGGGAGGGATTAGAGGGGAAACAATGCTGCTGGCTTGCTGGGGTCCAGCCCCAGTTGCCAACAAGTGACTAGGAGTTTCTCTCGCCTTTGCAACCCCCACAGGATTCCATAGCTAAAAGTTTTGAGTCCTTCGTTTCTGGGTCAGCCAGCTCCTGCCTTGCCGGTGCTGTCGTGCACCACCTTGCCTAGCATCCTCTCTGCCCAGCTGCCCGTCTCTGCCCCTCCTACTGGTCTCTGTGAATGTTTCTTTCTCTCCTTGTTTGTCTGAGTTCCATGCAGTTTGATTTTCTGGAAGTTCTGGTAGTTTATTGTTTTTCAATTCATTGTTAATCCTTTTGGTTGTGTGAGGAAGCAGAGTGTTTCTACCTACACCTCCCTCTTGGCTGAAGCTTACGTATTCTTAATTTAACAGCTTGAATTAACTTCAGTAATCCTTGTCATAGCTCTCATTTGGAGTTGAAATACTCTATTATTTCCTGTTATTAAATTTTCTATGTGATACCAAAAAGAGTTCCACAATTAAATAAAATAGTATAAAGATTTGTTAGCCCTTATCAAAATAAAAATAAACTTAATTTACAAATATTTACAAATATATGACAAGATGGTCAGTAAAATACCTAATTTGCCTTTAGGGATTTTCAGGTGAATCCTTGTTAAATGCATGTTTCCAGTAATAACTTCTTTTGATAGACACTTGTGGTTGATCTGTCACTGTCCCCAAAATGAAGTCAATCATCTTTCCTCTGAAATTTGGTTTCCCTTCTGGACTTCTCTAGTAGAATAATAATAATGGAGTTGCCATTTATTGAGAATATAGAGCCTAGCATCTTTATGTATAATTTCTCTAGTCTTCCCATCATCCTGTAAGATAGATTTTATTGCTTACACTTTATAGATGACGGAACTATGTATCAGAGAGGTTAAGTAGGTTGCCAGAGTCACAAAACTAGTTAAAAGGCAAATTGAAATTTGAGTCCAGATCTGTGAAGCTGGGAAGTTCACATCTTATCCATGACACACACCTGTATTGTCCTAAAATGCATGTTTTTCATGCATGTATATGTTTTCTCACTAACAATATTGTAAAATCTTAAAGATGGGATCCTACTACAGAAATAATTTCAATCACATCACAAAAGTAGATTTTTCTTCTTAGACCTTGAAATGCAAAAGCTTTTATGACTTCACATTTCTAAGAACTTTTTCAGCATTTTATTCTTTTCTTCTTTTTAAAGATTTCGTTTATTGATTGATTTAGTGGGAAAGGTAGGGAGAAAGAGGATAGAAACATCAATGTGAGAAACAATGATCAGTTACTTCTTGCATGCACCCCAAGTGGGGGCCAGGCCTGCAACCCAGGCATGTGCCTGACCAGGAATTGAACTGGTGATCTTTTGCTTTGCTAGATGGCATGCAGTCAGCTGAGCCATGCCAGCCAGAGCTATTCTCTCCCTTTTTTCACTTTTATGCTATAATTGTATATGTTTGTCTTTTATCTGTTTAAAACAAAGTTATAATTTTTAGCCCTGGCTGGTGTAGCTCAGTGGATTGAGCGCAGGCCTGTGAACCAAACGATCCAGGTTCGATTCCCAGCCAGGGCACATGCCTGGGTTGCGGGCCAGTTCCCAGCAGGGGACACATGAGAGGCAACCATACATTGATATTTCTCTCCCTCTCTCTCTTTCCTACCCTTCTCCTCTAAAAATAAATAAATAAATAAATAAAATATTTTTAAAAAAAGTTATAATTTTTAATCTGAGGCTTTTAGAAATGTATCTTTGGCCCAACTATTTCCAATAGTCTCATAAACTAACAAGCATATTTAATATTTTCTCAAAGTTTAAATTTACTACCTTTAAATAGTGCTTTGAAAATGGTATGCTGTTTTGATGAGAAATTCAATATTATTTTTCTTTTTGTGGTATGTTATGAATGAAATCTGAGTTAAGGATTGAAAGAAAATGTATTGCCTCAAATTGTTTGAAGATACATTAATAATAATTTGCTTACGTGTTTTTCAGAGGGAAGGGAATAAGATATAGAAGGGGGAAAAAGACATATTTAAAAAGCTTACCTGCACCCTGGGTGCAGTTACCTGCACCCAGCCAACTACTCTGGCTCCCTGGCTCAGGTAGTTGGAGTGTTGCCTAATCCAGGAGTGTCAGCCCAGGATGGCTATGAATGTGGCCCAACACAAAACCCTAAATTTACTTAAAACCTTTTGCTTGCTCATCAGTGTTTGTTCATATTTGTGTATTGAATGTGTGGCCCAAGACAACTCTTCTCCCAGTGTGACCCAAAGACGCCAAAAAATTAGAACACCCCTGCAGCATGCACTAAAAGGTTACAGATTTGATTTCCATTCAGGGCACATACCTAGGCTGTGGGTTCCATTCCTAGTCAGGGCACGTATGGGAGACAACCAGTCAATATTTTTCTCTCACATCAGTGTTTCTCTGTCTCTCTCTCCCTCTCTTCCTTCCTCTTCCCCTAAAATCAATAAACATTCTCGGGTGAGGATTTAAAAAAAAATTTCAGGGTTTATGTCTGCAATTAGAATTCTTGTATTATTCCTCAAAAGTTATAACTGAGCAACTGTGAAAGCTAAAGTTGTTCATTAAAAGAGCTTTTGCAAAATAATATTTACAACAATTTTACTTATACAGGTACATTATGTTTTTAAATCTGAAATTTTCTCTTTCTTTGAATTTTTTTTTATTGTTGTTCAAGTACAGTTGCCTCCATTTTCCCCTCACCATTCCCCCCAACCCCAACCATCCCCATCTCCCACTCTGGATCCTAGTCCTCTTTGGCTTTTGGAGAGAGGGGAAGGGAGGGAGAAAGAGAGGGAGAGAAACATCAACGTGTGAGAGAAAAATCAATTGGTTGCATCTCACAAGCCTCCAAACCAGGGGACCTGGCCTGCAACCCATTCATGTACCCTGGCTAGGATTCAACTGGTGTGACCTTTTGCTTTCCTTGTATGACAGTATTCAACCAACTGCAGCACACTGGTCAGGGTGTTGTCTGAAATTTTATTTACTTTTTACTGTACACTGTTTTATGTTATATTTTTTACAAAGTCTAAAAGGAAATATACAAAGAGATGATAATTTGTAGTTGATTTGTTCTTGTGAGTTATATACATAAGTAAACCAAATGGGTGCATTTACAGTAGACTTATTTCTCATTTTAATCTATAATTGTGTCTTCCTACCTAATTTTGTTAATATAAAAAATTTTAAATAATGTATAATCTATAACAACAACAACAGCATGATCTTGACACTATAGTTCATATGAAATACAAGAAAATTACTTCCTAAATATTTTTGTAAGAATGATTATCTTAAATTTTTTTAAATTTAGAAATTTAAAAGATAGTCATTAAAACTACAAATGTGAATTTCATGTTAAGAGTGTACAACTATCAATGTAATGAAACATAAGCTTATATTAAAACTTTTACGTCGTTTTACAAACAATGTGGTTGTGCTTGTCCACAGAACACTCCTGTGACGCCTTCACCAGCTGTGCAAGTGCAGAGCCAGCCTAGCAGTTCCCAGCCTTCTCCATTCAGTGCGTCCAGTCAACATGGGGATCCAGTGAGGAAACCTGGACACAACTTCATGTGTCTGTGGCAGTCTTGTAAAAAGTAAATGGCAATTTTATTTGATATACATAAATGTTCTTTGTTTTAGAATGCTTTTATATTTAAATTTCTGTTATTTATAGTTGTATTTAAATTTTCTTTTTAAACCACTTTTAGCAAAAAATATTTTATGTTACATAGATCCAGTAGCACCTAAGCTAAGAAATGTATGTAAAAGAGCTTCATTGTGCAATGGTAGGTTATTAGAGAATGTGTTTCAGTATTAGTTTTTTTGTTTTTTTTATCTATCCTAGCATCTGACATATGTTGGTACCAGATATGAGTCACATTGCCTTCCAGGTACTAACAGGGTAATTTGCAAGAGTCATTAATATATCTTTTTTGTTTGTTTTTAGGTGTTACAGGGGTTAATTCATTATATTTTTAATATTTTTTATTTTTTAATTACAGTTGACATACAATATCATATTTGTTTCAGGTATATAATCCTGTGATGACAGAGTTTTATAACTTACGAAGTGATCACCCCAATAAAACGTAGAACCCATGTGACACCATACATAGTTATTATAATATTATTGACTATGTTCCCTATGCTATATTTTACATCCTCATGACTATTCTGTACCAGTTTGTACGTACTTTTTTTTAATATATTTTATTGATTATGCTATTATTACAGTTGTCCCATTTCTCCCCCATCATTCCCCTCCACCCTACACACCCTCTCCCACCCACATTCCCCCCTTTAGTTCATGTCCATGTGTCATAAGTTCTTTAGCTTCTACATTTCCCATACTATTCTTGCCCTCCCCCTGTCTATTTTCTACCCACTATCTATGCTACTCATTCTCTACCTTTCCCCCTCTCTCCTCCTCCCACGCCCCTGTTGCTAACCCTCCATGTGATCTCCATTTCTGTGGTTCTGTTCCTGTTCTAGCTGTTTGCTTAGTTTGCTTTTGTTTTAGGTGTGGTTCTTAATAGCTGTGAGTTTGCTGTCTTTTCACTGTCATATTTTTATCTTCTTTTTCTTAGATAAGTCCCTTTAACATTTCATATAATAAGGGCTTGGTGATGATGAACTCCTTCAACTTGACCTTATCTGAGAAGCACTTTATCTGTCCATCCATTCTAAATGACAACTTTGCTGGATAGAGCAATTTTGGATGTAGGTCCTTGCCTTTCAAGACTTCAAATACTTCTTTCCAGCCCCTTCTTGCCTGTAAGGTCTCTTTTGAGAAATCAGCTGACAGTCTGATGGGAACTCCTTTGTAGGTGACTGTCCCCTTATCCCTTGCTGCTTCTAGAATTCTCTCCTTCATTTGAATCTTGGCTAATGTAATTACGATGTGCCTTGGTGTGTTCCTCCTTGGGTCCAACTTCTTTGGGACTCTCTGAGCTTCCTTGACGTCCTGGTAGTCTATTTCCTTTGCCAGATTGGGGAAGTTCTCCTTTATTATTTGTTCAAATAAGTTTTCCACTTGTTGCTCTTCTCCTTCCCCTTCTGGAACCCCTATAATTCGGATGTTGGGACGCTTAACAATGTCCCGGAGGTTCCTAAGCCTCTCCTCATTTTTTTGAATTCTTGTTTCTTCCTCGTTTTCTGTTTGGTTGTTAGTTTCTTTCTTCTGGTCCACTCCATTGATTTGAGTCCCAGTTTTCCTTCCATCTCTATCAGTTCCCCATGCATCTTCCTTCATTTCACGTATTGTAGCCTGCATTTTTTTCATCTAGTTTGTGAGCAAAATCAACCAATTCTGTGAGCATTTTGATGACCAGTGCTTTGAACTGTGCATCTGATAGGTTGGCTATCTCTTCACTGCTTAGAGGAATTGGCTCTGGAGCTTTTATTTGTTTTCTGGTTTGAGCCATTTTTCAGTGGGGTTTTTTTTGTTTTGGTTTGGTTTTAGTCTGGTTGCGGCTATTACGTACTGAGGGGTGGAGCCTCAGGGCGGGGCAGCCCAGTCGCCGGGTTGTGATGCTATAGGAGGGGGCGGGGTCCGAGAGGTAACAATGGTGCCTGATCCGCTCTCTCCTGGACTCTGGCCCTTTCCGCCACTTCCCCTTCACCTGGATTATCTGCGCAGGCCCGAGTGCTGTTACGTAGTGAGGGGTGGAGCCTCTGGCGCTCCACAGTGCAGGGCAGCCCAGTCGCTGGGTTGTGACGCTATAGGTGGGGGCGGATGAGAGGGAACAATGGTGCCTACTCTGCTCTCTCCTGGATTCAGTCCCTACCGCCACTCCCCCTCTGCCTGGACCATCTGCGCGCGCGAATGTGGGACCACCTGGTCAGCCAGCCGCCTTGTGTGGCCTCACTGGTTCTGCACAGTTGCCCCCCTGTGCCCGGGGTCCGCCAGCCGCTGCCTGTGCACCTGGGAACTGCAAGCCGCTACTGCTTGTGTTTCAGGTCCGCACCTCCACTTTCTCCTGCCGTGACTTTGCCCCTCTTACCGGTCTGGATGAATGGTTGTTGGACTTCTGTACAGTTCAATTTTCTTTTTTTCTTTTTTAAGATTTTTTTTAAGTACTTTTTTTTTCCTTTTTTTAGATTTTATTTATTTATCTTTAGAGAGGAAGGGAAAGAGAGAGGGAGAGAAGCATCAATGTGCGGTTGCCTCTTGTATGTCCCCTGCTGGGAACTGGCCTGGCAACCCAGGCATGTGCCCTGACTGGGAATCGAACCGCAATCCTTCGGTTCGCAGGCCCGCGCTCAATCCACTGAGCTACACCAGCCAGGGCCAGTTCAATTTTCTATAAGTTCTGGTTGTTTTCTTGTTTCTAAATATTTGTTGTCCTTAATTTTGGTTGTTAGAGGAGGCACAGTGTGTCCGCCTACGCCTCCATCTTGGCCGGAAGTCTGTACGTACTTCTTAATCCCTTCATCCTTTCACCCATCCCCTATGACCCTCCCTTGCACCTCACAAAAATGTTCATATGAGTATGCTTCTGTCCTGTTTGCGTGCTTATTTTGTTTTTTAGATTCCACATATAAGTCAAATCATCTGGTATTTGTCTTTCTTTGTCTGACTTACCTAACCCAGCATAGTACTCTCCAGGTCCATCCATGTTGTTGCGGATGGCATGATTATTTTTTATGGCTGAATCATATTCCCTGATATAGGGTATGGCAAAGGTAGTTTTATAGTTGTGAGTATGTGAAACACAGAATTTATTCTCGTACTATTATTTACTAATTATTGTATTATTTGTATTATTTTCCATATGAACAATTGTAAAGCTACTTTTGTCCCACCCTGTATATTTGCACCACTTCTTTATCTACGGTGGACACAAGTTGTTTCCATATTTTGGCTACTGTCAATAATGCTGCAATAAACATGGATACATATGTGTTTTCAACTTAGTGTTTTGGGTGTTTTCAAATAAATACTCAGAAGAAGAACTGCTGAGACCTTTGTCGCTTGTTATAGCCTTTGTTTAAAGTCTTTTTGTCTGGTATAAGTTTTGCTACCCCAGCTTTTCTTTGTTTTCATTTTCATGAAATAACTTTTTCCATCCTTTGACTTTCTTTTAGTTTCTGCTTTTCCATCTGAAGTGACTCTCTTGTGGACCACATATGTAAGGGTCATATTTTCTTATACATTCAGTCATCCTATATGTTAGGACCATTTTATACATTTGCATTTAAAGTAATTGTTGATAGGTACATATTTATTGCCATTTTATCATTCATATTTTTTATCTTTCTTTTCCTTCTTAAAGAAATTTTACATTCTTATCTGGGAAGCTCTTTATTCTTTGATTCTAAGTGATATCTTTGCTGAGTAGAGTAATCTTGGCTGTAGTTCCTTACTTTTTATCACTTTGAATAATATTTCTTGCCAAATCCTGCTGACCTCAACATTTCTGTTGAGAAATCAGCTGGCAGTCATGTGGGAGCTCCCTTGCTGTGGGCCTCTTTTGGTTCATCTTATTTGGGACTCTCTGCACTTCCTGGACTTGTATGCCTATTTCCTTCATCAGCTTAGGGAAATTTTCCATCATTATTTTATCAAATAGGTTTTCTATTTCTTGCTCTCTCTCTTTATCTGGCAACCTCATGATGTGAATGTTGGTTTGCTTAAAGTTGTCTCTGAGGCTTCTTATACTATCCTCATTTTTTGGATTATTTTTTTCTTTTTACTGTTCCAATAGAGTGTTTTTTGCTTCTTTATCTTCCAAATTAATGATCTGATCCTCTGATTCATCTACTCTACTGTTCATCACCTGTAATGTATTCTTCATTTCAGTTAACTGTGTTCTTCATTTCTGACAGGTTCTTTTTGAGGTTTTATATCTTCATTTTTATGTCTCCTGTCTCTTTGTTGACATTCTCACTAAGTTCCTCTACTGTTTCCCTATTTTCATTGAGGATCCTTATAACCAGTATTTTGAACTCTGCATCTAGTAGAATCCTTGTCTCCATTTTGTTTAGTTCTTTTTCTGGGGAGTGTTTTTCTCTTCTTTCACTTGGCCATGCTTCTTTGTCTTTGGCTGCCTCACTGTGTTTGTTTCTATGTATTAGATAGATCTGCTATGACTCCATGTCTCAGTAGTGTGGCCTAATGTAGTAGGTGTCCTATAGGGTCCAGTGGCACAGTCTCCAGTATCACCCAAGCTGGGTACTTGAGGTGTGCCCTTTGTGTGGGCTGAGTATACCCTCCTCTTCTAGTTAAGCCTTGGTTGTTGTTGTTGGCAAATCAATGGGAGGGATTTACCCAGGCCATTTAGCTGCAAGGACTGACTGTAGCCACTGACCACCCACCTCCACCCTCCTTGCCCGCCCCATGGAGGATCAGCTGTGCAGGAACAGGATGCTGGCACACCAACATGGTCTGTAGCTGTCTACTGGGTGCCTTAGGCTCTGGGGTTTCAGAGATAGTACAGGCCAAGGTCAGCTCCTACCTTTGTTCTTTCTGCCTAGGGCTACCCTTCCTGAGCTATAACACAATCTGAAATGGCTGCTACTTGTGCTCAGCTTGGAGATTCCCAGGCGAAGCCAAACTGTAAATCTAAGCTGGTTGCTGCTAGTGCTGGGTGTAGGGCCACTCATCAAGAGGTATGGGGGTTGGGAGCCCACTGAGACCAGCTATTACTTGTTTGAGAGAATTTAGAAAGTTGTAAAGCGTGAGCCAAGGCCATTCGTATGGAAAACCCACTGTTAACAGCTTGGGTGGCCCCATACATTGTTTCGCATGGAGTCTCAGGGGATCTCCAGGGCAGGGCAAACAGTGATAGCCTGGTTGATGGAGTCTCATATATGGCACTCACCCCCTGCTGCCTGTTCTGTGTCTTTGTGGGGAGAAGGCTTAGAAAAGGGACAATAGTCTCTGCCCACCTTTCTGTCTGGGAGAAAACTCTCCCAGCTCTCGCCTTGATGTCAGACACTTCACTTCCTGTATGACACTGTTGTGTTTCAAGCTTCTGCCCCAGTGCTGGAACTCAGAGAGAGTGAGTCTAAGGAAGTCTGTGTGTTTGATCTTTAAGAGGAACTGCCTGGGACTCTAGAAGTTCCTTCCACTGACTCATTCCCCATTGCTTTTTGCCGCCAGAAGTTATAGGTCTCATCTTCCTGGCACTGGAACCCTGGGGTCTGGGGCCTGGTTTTGGCTGGGACTCCTCACTCTCATGATATCCCTCCTGAATTTTTATCTACCACATGTGGATGTGGGACCAGCCAGTTTTGCATCTCTGCCCCCTCTGCCAGTATGGATGGATGTGGTTTCTTTCATTCGTGCTAGTCAGATTTCTATTTAACTAGATTTGTGACAGTTCAGTTCCAAGTGGTGGTGGTTTTATAGTTTAGTTGTCATTTTGATATGGTTTTGTAAGGAGGCGAATCATGTTTACCTATGCTGCAGTGTTGACCAGAAGTCCTGATTATTTCTTTCATTCATTTAATTCAACTAATCTCTTTTACTGTGTGTGGAGATTAAATATTTATGGAGCACCCTCTAGGAGGGCGTATGTGTTAGGAGCTAGAATTAAGGAGATCACTCTCGGCCTGTAAGGAAGCAGATCCAAAAGCCTCAAACAAATAAAGTACAGTATAAGAAAGCATGGTGGATGGTTAATATAATGCTAGGATGGTTAAGAAAGTCATTATAGACATTACTTTTGAGTTGGGTCTTGAAGAATGAGTAAGAGTTTGTTAGGCAAAAATAATTCTAGTCAGAATAACAAGTGTAGGGACTTAACTTAAGGAGCTAGTACGCCTAGGGAACTATGAGAAGTTTAGGATACCAAGAGCATAAGGACAAGAAGAGCATGACAAATGGTTTTATTGTTCATATTTAGTTTGAATTCCATTTGGAAAAAGACATGTCATAGCCATTTTCTACTAGTGACTATGGTGTAATTTCTTTAATATCAGGTCAAAAACATTTAACATTCTTCCTTGTTTCCATAAGATTTAGAACTAAAAATTATTTCCTTCACTGATATATTATTGTGAAATGCTTAATATTTCAAGCTGAAAACTGCTTTTCTCCTTTTCTAGAATTAAAGTGACTTTAAATATACATATAACCTAATTTCAGTTCTGTGATACAGTCATACTTTACATGGTCTTTTTGTATTTGTAATTCTTGTCTATATAATATAGATTTATTTCATTAAGCTACCCAGTCTTACATCATTACTTATTAGTAATTATTTTTTAATTGGCAGGCTTTTATCTCTAAAAAATGAAAACCCCACTCTTTGGACATAATCTACACCTCTGCAGAAAAGTAACATTAAACTCTTCAGTATAGGGTGGGGGAAGGGTAGGTTTACAGTTGTTCATATGCAAAATAGTACAATAATTAATAAATAATAATACAAGAATAAACTGTGTTTCTCGTACTCACAACTGTAAACCTACATTTGCCCCACCCTGTATCATGAGTTTCTTAAATATCCTCTCAGTATTTACATTTCTTCCTTTCTTTCATTTATTTATAATTTATATTTGAATTGGCATAAAAGATTCAAACATTGGCCCTGATTGGTGAGGCTCAATGGGTTGGGTCACTGGTTCGATTCCAGGTCAGGACACATGCCTGGGTTGTGGGCCAGATCCCTGGTTGGGAGTGTGGGAGAGGCACCCTCCCCATACCCCTAACCAGGATCAATGCTTCTTTCCTTCTCTTTCTTTGCCTTCCCATTTCTCTAAAAAGAAATAAAATCTTTACTTTAAAAAAAAAGATTCAAACATTGCTTGCGGTTGAGAAGTACTTTAAATCTCTTTGAATCTGTAGTTTACCCTTCCATCTTAATTCTTTTCCTTTTATTTTTTTTGTTGTTGCTGTTGTTGCTGTTGATAAAAGCAGGTCATTTGTCCCATAGAGTATCACAATCTGGATTTTGCTGGCATTGTTTGGCATGTTACTCTGACCCTGTGTTTTCTGTCAGCTGGTAGGTAGGTCCAGATGTTTGGTTAGATAGTGGTTTGATTTTTATAATGACTATTTTAGAAATGGCATTGGGTATGAGTAAATACATAATATCTTGTCTATTTGTGGGGTAAACAGCCACTGAGAATCATTGCCTAGATCCATTATTTCATTAAGGGTTTTAAGATGTAACAGTTCCCTTTTTATCAACACTTTGATTTCGCTGAGAAATAGTTCCTAGAGAAAAGGCTCGATAGGTTATTGATTATTTCTCTTATTTACCAATTTTCAAAATAAAGAGTTGTTTACTAACGCTACACAAAGGTGACCATGAGATGTGTTTGGTTGTTTGTTTTTTGATTTTAGTATCATTATAAAGAAATTTATGAATTTAAACATATTTGAGGTCTTTTCAATCCATTGCAGTTATTATTTATACTATGTGATGTTCCAGTTGTCCCATCTTTGGCCAGTGCAGGCCTATTCAAGCTGGTTTCCAAGTCTTTTGCTTGGGTTCTTAATATAAGATTTTGATGGCTTCCTTGCTTTCTGTTAAACAAAATGTTCTAGGCTTGTCTTGTACATTTGCTGCCCCATATCTGGGATAAAGTATTTCTCCAAGGACATCTGGTGTCTTTTAATGGGAAATAATATTTAGTCTAGGCTACAGGTATGCTGTTTTTAAGTTGGTTATTGTTTCTGGACTTTTCAGTTGGCAAACTAGAAAAACAAATGGTTTTTATCTCATGTTTAGAAAGACCTCAACTCTCAGGGCATAAAATACACATTTTGTTGTCTTGCACTACTTTAATATTTTAACTTTTTTGTTCCATCTATAATTTAGTTTCATGTATCTAGCTTTATTGTTTTCCAAATGGCTAACATACTAATAAGTTTATCTTTTCCTTAGGCATTTGAATTGCCACCTTTGATATATACTAAATTCCTATATGGTTTTTCTGTTTCTAGATTACTTGTTATCCTGCTGTTCACTGTCCTTACCATAGCTTCACTTTAAATTTTAATGTTGTCTGTGGCAAGTTCCCACTCCCAATTCTTTTTTTTTTTTTCCAGTGTTTCTTGTTATCTTTTCAAGCACTTAACCTTGTGTTTTGAAATTAGAATGATGTATTATTCAGACTTGGAACCTGCACAGATATTTATTCTTTTAGATGAACCTTAGAATGTTTCTAGAGATCCTCCAAAAAAGCATGTTGAGATTTTTATTTTAATAGTTTTTAAAGAATAAGTGTTTTGGTTTTTGTTTCATAGTGAACATTTTTCTAATACTGATTCTTCCCTTACAGGAAAAAGGTATCAACCATGGTATCATAGTCTTTTTTACCCCAATAAATTTTTTTCCTGCAACTTTATTAGAACTACAACTAGTTTGTTGCTAGTTGTAGTTCTTTTTGTTGTTGTTTTCTTGTTGTTGTTGTTGTTGTTGTTGCTGCTATGATAAATGATCTTCTGTTATATTTTTCAGTTGGTGGTGGTTTGTTTACACCTCTTGTCCACTCATCTAATTATAATACCTAATGAACAAGTTACGTAATAGTAGTGATAATATTCATTCTTATCTTTTAAAAAATTAATGGACTATTTTTTAGAGCAGTTTTAGGTTGATAGAAAAATTAAGCAGATAGTGCAGAGTTCCCATATAATTCTTCTTTCCTGCGTAGTTTCCCTTAATATATTGACATCTTGAGTTGTTATGGTACATATGTTATGATTAATGAGTAATAGTTATATATTATTATTAACTAAAGTCCATAGAGTTCATTTGGTTTCTGTCTTTGCGTTATTATATAGTTCTGTAGATTTTGATAATATTTAATGTCATTGTATCCACCACTACAGAATCATACAATAGCTTCACCACCCTGAAACCACCCCCATGTTTCACCTATTTATGTCTTCTCATTATGTCCCCTCCCCGTTCCTGGCAACTACTGATTTTTTACTCTCCATTTAGTTTCACCTTTTTCAGAATGTCATAATACTTAGAATCACACAGTATGTAGCCTTCTCAGAGGGGATTCTTTCACTAAGCAGTACAGTTGTGAATACCCAAAAAACAGAATTCCCTTTTTTTCTTTAAGGTTTATTTATTTATTTTTAGAGAGGGGAGAAGGGAGAGGAAGAGAGGGAGAGAAACGTTGATGTGAGATAGACACATTGATTGGTTGATACATGCTTCTTGCATGTATCCTGAATGGGGACTGAACTTGCAACCCAGGCACGTGCCCTGGTCAGGAATCGAACTGAGGATGTTTTGCTTTGTGGAACAATGCCCAACTGAGCCACACTGGTCAGGGCTAGAGTTTATTCTTGTATTATTATTTATTAATTATTGTATTATTTTCCATACGAACAAACTGTATACCTACTTTTGCCCCTCCCTGTATGTGTTTAGTATTTCTCCATGTCTCTTCTGTCTTGGTAACTCATTTCTTTTTCTTGCTGAATAATATTCCATTGTGTGGATATACCAGTTTGTTTATCTATTCACCTACTAAAGGACGTTTTGACTGCTTCTGGTTTTTGGCAATATTAAGTAAAGCTGCTATAAAAGTTTGTCAGTTTTTTAGATTTTTAGCCATTCTATAGGTACGTGCCATATCTGTTTTAATTTGTATTTCCTTATTAATGAGAGATCTTGAGCATCTTTTCATTTGTTTATCTACCAACTGTATATTACCTATGGTGGAGTGGTATAACCTATTTTTTGCTGAGTTTTTAGTAATCCATTGGTATTAGATTTTTTCAAATGCTTTTTTAATTTCTATTAATATGTTCATATGATTTTTCTTTTAGCCTGAGGATGTGACTGAGTACATCCGTTAATTTTGGAATGTTGAAACAATCTTGTATACCTGGAATAAATAAATAAATTTTTAACTTAGCTTAAGATATTTCAGCACTCTCATAGTTATTAGCCTCAGTGGCTCACCAAAGCAGCAGAGCAGGGTTGGGGCACATAGTGACACAGTGCATCCCTCATTTTTTATTGTTACATGCAATTTTTATACTTTGCTTCAATTTGCTAATATTTTTCTGTGTATTGCTACACCTACGTTCATGAGAGATAATGGTCTGTAGTTTTCCTATCCTTGTTTGGTTTTGGTGTTAGGGTAATGCTAGCCTTGTAAAATGAGTTTATAAGTGTTCTCTCTGCTATTTTCTGATAGGAATTGTAGAGAATTGGTGTCTTTTTCTTTCCTTTTTTTTTTTTTTTAATATTTGTCACCAGTCACCAGTAAAACCATCTTGGCCTGGTTCTTTATTTTTTAGAAGGTTATTAATCATTGATGCATTTCCTTTAATAATCATAGGCTCATTGAGAATATCTATTTCTCACTGTGAGTTTTGGCAGATTTTGTTTTTAGACAATTGGTCTATGTCATCTAAGTTACCAAATTGGTGTCATAGAGTTATTAATATTCTTTTTTAGCTTTTTACTATCTATGAGCTCAGTTAGCAAGGACTGCTGATATTAACAATTTGTGACTTCTCCAATTATTTTTTTGGTTAAGCTGGCCAGAGCATCATCTGTTTTACTAATATTTTCAAGGAACCAGCTTTTGATCTTGTTTATTTTCCTATTGATTCCCCGCTATCATTAATTGACTTCTAATTTTTTTATTATGCTTGCTTTGAGGTTGGTTATATTGCTCTTGTCTAATTTCTTAAAGTGGAAGCTTAAGTGATCTTCTTTCCTAATACATGCACTTAATGCTATAACTATCCCTTTTTTAGATACTGCTTTAGCTATATTCCACAAATTTTGATAAGTTGTAATTTGTATCTTCTTCAGTGCCTCTTTTTTTCATATTACATGGCTGGATACCTTCTGGACAGACCTCAAATACTCTCAGATCACAGTGGAATTAAATTAGAAGTCACTAACAAAAAGATATCTGGAATATCCCATAATATTTAGAGATTAAACAACATGCTTCTAAAAATATTTCAAACTAAGTGAATCTAAAAATACAAGGAACATTGTACATAGGACAGTGATACCTTAATCCCTTTCAAAATTGGGACTTTAGGACCTCACACAGGTCTCCCAATTGCCATCACCTGCCCCATCATATTTTCCTGAATTTCACCAACAGTCTGAAATTTCATCCCTTTTAAAGGTGATTTTAGTTGGGAGGGAAAAGCCAGAAGTTGCAGGGTACCAAATCTGGGGTTGTAAAGGGAGCTGAGTCACCTCACCTGGGTGATTTTTTTTTTTAGAAAGATTTTATTTATTTTTCGAGAGGGGAAGAGACGGAGAGAGGGAAAGAAACATTGATGTACCAGAGAAACATCTATTGATTGCCTCTAACACATCCCCTACTGGGAACCTGGCCCACAACCCAGGTATATGCCCTGACTGGGATCAAACTGGTGACCTTTTGGTTCTCAGGCCGATACTCAATCCACTGAGCCATACCAGCTGGAGCAGATGATTTGATATTTCACCAAAAAACTGCACAAGGTGTGACGCACCAGCAGGCTTGTTGTCGTGATGAAGATGTCAATCACCAGTTTACTCATAACTGTGGCTTTCTGAATCCCCCAAATACTTTCCATGGAGGAATGTTCAAGCTTAATGCAGAATTTGATGCAGATTTGTTGCTTTACTTGCTCAGTCATTTTGAATGCAGTGGCCTCACAGTATACATGCTCACTCAATGCATCTACTGCCCCCACTGACTAGTACAGTGAAGCCATCATTGTTCACACATGCACATTCCAGTCCACTCTCCTTGGCTGCCAGGTTACATCAATGCTGCACAAACCATTCTCATTATATTAACAGTGGTGGGACTTTTCCCTGGGCAGACCTTTGTACTTTATATGATTTTTATTCTTTTAAATTTGTTAATGTGTGTTTTATATCCCCAAATGTGGTCTATCTTGGTGAATGTTCCATGTGAACATAAAAAGAATGTGTTTTCTGCTACTGTTGGAAGTATTATATAAATGTCAGATACAATTGATTCATAGTGCTATTCAGTGCAACTCTATCCTTATTGATTTTCTGTCTGCTAGACCTACTGATAGAGTCGTGGTAAAGTTTTAGTGTAATATATCTCTATTTCCCCTTGCAGTTCTTTCAGATTTTGCCTCGTATTTTGATGCTTTGTGTTAGGAGCATATTCCTTAAAAATTGTATGTCTTTGTGAAGAATTGACCTCTTTATCATTATGTGGTGTTCTTCTTTATCCCTCATGATATCCTTACTCTGAGTCTGCTTTGTCTGAAAAAAACATAGTAACCCCATGTATATTAGTGTTAGCATGGTATATCTTTCACCATCCCTTTACTTTCAAGCTATTTGCCTTTATATTTAGTCACACACAGTTGGGTTTTTTAATCCACTCACATTTAAAGTGATTATTGATAGTTGCATAAATACCATATTTGTAAATATTTTTCTATTTATTTTATTTGCTTTTTGCTTCCTTTGTCTTCCCATATTATTTTGCGTTGAGTACTTTATAGGTTTTTCTTTTCTGTTAGCATATCAATTATACTTTTAAAAAACATTTTTATGGTTATGGAGTTTGAAATACATATTTAAAGCTAATGTAAGACCACTTTCAGACAACAACATACCACTTGATGGGCAGCGCAGATATCCCTGGTGCCCTTTATGCCATTATTGTCATTTATTTTACTTATCCAAAAGCTGTAATCACTAAATACACTGTTGCTCTTATTTTAAACATTTACTTATTAGATCAATTAAGAGTAAAAAAAAATAAAATACTGTATTTTATTTCCATGTTTTCCTTCTCTGACACACTTAAGACAAGTCTACTGTGCAGATGCCCTAAGTTTTTGTCTGTCTCAAAAAGTCTTTATTTCTCTCACTTTTGAAAGGTAATTTGTGAACCCAAAATTCTAGGTTGGTAGATCTTTTTCTTTCAACACTTAAATATTTCACTCTTCTTTTCGTGCTTACAGGGTTTCTCAGGGTAATCGCAATAAAGATTATATTTTATCAATATAATCTTACCCTTTCTCTTCTATCAGTAAGGTGTGTTTTTCCTCTAATTTCTTTCAAGATATTTTGTCTTTGATTTTTAGTGGTTTGAATATGATCTGGCTAGGTGTTGTTTTTTGGTTTTACATTTATTATATTTAGTGTTCTCTGAGTTTCCCAGATCTGCGGTTTGGTGTGTTGTGAATTTTTGGAAAGTTCTCAGCTGTTTTTCAACGGTTTCTCCTGTTTTTTTCTTTTTCTATTTCCATTATTTATATGTTGCATTTTTTGTAATTGTCTCACAGTGCTAGGATATTGTTTCTTTTTTCATTCTTTTTTCTCTTTGTTCTTCCCTTTGGAAAGTTTCTAGAGACATTATTTTTGAGCTTACAAGTTCTTTCCTTAGCTGTGTCCACTCTGCTGATGGTCCCATCAGAGGCATTCTTTATTTCTGTTACAGTCTTTTTGATTCCCAGCATTTCCTTTTTATTGTTGTGTCTACATTTCTGTTCCTGTAATAGCCTTCTCTTCTTGCATATTGTCACTTTTTCACTTAGAGCCTTAACATATTGATCATGATTATTTTAAATTCCCAGTATGATAATTCCAAAATCTCTGCCATACCTGCATCTGGCTCGGTGCTTGCTTTATCTGTTCAGACTAGCTTTGCCATTGTGTTTGTGTGTTTGACATTTAGCATGGCCTGTAAGTGTTTGTTGAAAGCTAGAAATGTTTATCAATTAATAGGAAATGAGGTAAATAGACCTTTAGTGTGAGGCTTTATGTTTATCTGGCTAGGAGTTATGCTGTGTTTAATGTTTGCTGTAGCTATGGGTGTCAGAGGCTTCAGTTTCCTCTAGTGTCATTTCTTGCCCTCTGTTGTCTTTGTGTCCTCTTTGAAACTCCTTTTTAAAGTGTATCTTATAGCTCTCTCTGTTGTAATCTGCTGTTGTTATACTGAAGCCCTGTTGATGCGGTGATCAGGTATTGGGAAGGGGAAACTTTCTAGAAGCTCATGATTAAGTTCCACTGTTTTAGTGGGCTTGAACTTGAACTTGAATTTTAGTGGCCTGTAACTTTGAGAGTTTCTTAGCCTTTATTTTATTTTTTATTTTTTCCTGTATGAGACGGAGTCAGGAGGGGGCTGGAGTTAACTAATTGCTCTTACCCTAGGTCTGATAAGGTTCTGGTAAAGTAATTTCCCTTGAGGGCAGGCCTTTATTAAGCAGAAAAGAACACTTTGGGCATGTTTTTTTAATGATTACTTTCTCCCTTCCCCTGCTGGTAGTGCTAGGTAGTTTTTCTCCACTCTTCACTGTGAGAACCTGGTAGGGTTCCTGGAAGTAAAACCTAGAACACACAATGTCTCCATCATTTCATCAGTTATTTCTTAAATATTTCTACCAGTATTAACTCTAGCAATTATTTGTGATTCCCTGTATTCAACTCTCCAGTTTTCAGGGAGGCAGTTTGCCTTGTGACCTCATTTCTGTGATAATTTATAAAGAGTTGTTAACTTTCAGTTTGTTCAGCTTCTTCTGAGGATGGGAGGGACAGCTTTCAGGCTCTTATGTGTCTGATCTAAAATTGGGAGTCCTCATTCTTATCTTTATTCTTGCTTGTAAATTGTCAGCATGCTATTAACTTAGTTTATAATTGAAATACCTAAAAATGGGTGTTTCTGTTTTCTCTTTTTTTAAAGGGACCCTCAGAATTTCTTGTAATACAGAATACATATGAAGTGTTTTTTTATTTGTTCGTTTGTTTTAATTCTGTGAAATTGGAGGAATGGACTCAGTGCCCTTGGGTAGTCAAAAATTTACATTCATTGTTTTTAGTACAATGTTTCTGCGCTACAGTGTTCTTTGAACGAGCAGTGTCAGGATAAAAGGGAAGTTTTGTAGAGGCCCTCTAGCTTACCTGTAACCGTAGTATCTCTGTTTTTTTGTGTTCTGTATAGGGTTAAGTCATATTTTGTTTGAAAACAGGGTTCTGCTATAAAAAATATTTGAAAGCCATTTTTTAAACAATATGTTGCTCTTTGTAGATATCTAGTAAATAACTGCTACAGAAAAGATGAAATTTCTTCCCTTTGGGGGGAAGCATAATCTATATTGTGTTTATATTTAGAACTGAATCATTAAAGGTCATACTGGGAATTTAAAGTATCTCAAAATTATTCTGCACAGACATTTCCAGTGCGGAAGGCTGTTCCATGTAGGAATCAGGGACTGTTTTCTGTACTAATAAAGTCACTATTTCCCTGACCAGCCAGAAATCTACTGAAGTGATATTGAGGATCAAACCAGTGGGTTTCTACTGAACCTTATACAGTTGTAGTTGGTCCGAAAGATTCTAATGTAAGGGTTTATTACTTTTACTATACAAACCTGAATCATATTTCTGTACCAGGATATGGTTTGAATGGTGGTTGGTCTGGTAGGCAGTAACAGAAAAAAACAGCAAACATGAATCTTAGTATATGTTACAAATGAATAAAAACTTAATAGGTAGCTAGAATTTATATTCTCAATAAAGGTGAGTCTATTTTTTCAAGAAGTATCACAAAATTTATGGTAAATCTTAAATTTTTTTTCTAGTAATTGAAATTTCAGAAATAAGATAGTCGGTTTAAATAATTAAATTTTAAAATTGAAATTTTAATTGAAATTGATGGCACTTGTATATATTTTGTTCTAATATAAAGAAATATCTAAAGACCAGTTGAGTGATAAATAAAACTACTGTCCTGATAATTGGACAGTAAATTTATTTATTATTATAAATTTTTTATAAGAAAACCAGAGTAGAAATTTGTAATTTATGATAATGTGCCTTTATCAGGGACTGCTTAATACTAGTGAAGTTGCCAGGTTAAGCTGAAATTAATCAAAACTTAGATTGATTAAATAGCTTGGATTATATGGCAGTAGGAGAATAAAATTGAAATATTTAATAGCATCTTTTGTCTGAGTTTTGTGGTCATAAAACCAGAAGATATCTTCAGAGGGTTGATGCTTTGCCCTCTGGATGTTTTATCACATAGCACAATGTCTGTTACATAAAAGGCTTTTAATTAATATTTATTATTGAATGAATTAAATGAATGAAGATTAACTAGCTTGATTCTGTAGTCAGCAGTTATTTGCTGGCATACCTTATTGGCAGCTTGCATTTTCAACCATCAGAATAGAGTCTATCATCTACTGTTTCTACATTTATTAAAGATTTTATGTAAAAGCTCTAGAATCACTGGATATTTTGCTAATATTATTATACTTAGAACTTGAACTAATAATAAGCTTTTATAAATCTAAGATTAATTTCATAGAATATTTTTTGTTAGCATTAGTTTCAGAAGTATGTACTCCTTGGGCTTTAACTGCTGATCAGTTATGTATATGTGTATATGTACGGAAACCCCATAGTCTCTTCTATGGCATAGTTTCTTGATGGCAGAGTTCTTTTTTAACCTTACTTCATTTTTTTTTCCCCAAATACTGGGTACCAAAGGATGCTTAAAAATGGTACTCCAAACAAAAGTTCTGTATCATGAGACAAACTTGCCAGATTTTGTTGAAGTCCATTCAGTGTTATTTAACATATTTGGGGAAAGAATTTCCTAGGATGTGAATCTAGGCTGTAGTTTACTAATAAATTTTATCCTTTAGAAACTATGCACAGAATAAGGAGAATTATATACCAATGCTTATTTTCAGCATTTGCTAGCATTTTTTTTTTAAATGCCCTGGTTGGTGTGGCTCAGTGGATTGAATGCTGACCTGCAAACCAAAGGGTTTCAGGTTTGATTCACAGTCAGGGCACATGCCTGAGTTGAGGGCTGGGTCCCTGCTGGGGGGTGTGCATGAGGCAACCACACATTGATGTTTCTCTCCCTTTCTTTCTCCCTCCCTTCTCCCTCTCTAAAAATAAATAAATTTTTAAAAGCACACACACAAAAAAATATTATAAAATCATAGATACTATATATAAAAAGTATACCTGTTTTTAATTTCTGTGTGGTGTAAGAGTGTGGTCCTGTTTCATTTTATATGTGGCTATCCAGTTTTTCCAATACCATTTATTAAGGAGACTATCCTTTTCCCATTGTATATTTTTGGCTCATTTGTTATAGTTAATTGACAATGCATAGGTTTATTTCTGGGCCGTCTGTTCTGTCCCATTGATCTGTGTATCTGTTTTTAAGCCAATACCATATTGTTTAATTACTATACCTTTGTTATATAGTTTGAAATCAGGAAGCGTGGTGCCTCCACTTTTGTCCTTCTTTCTCAAGATTGCTATGGCTCTTTGAAGTCTTTCATGGTTCCATATGAATTTTAAGACTGTTTGTTCTATTTCTGTGGAAAATACCATTGGAATTTACAGGGATTGTGTTGAATTTGTAGAATGTTTTGGGTACTGTGGTCATTTTAACAATATTAATTCATCCAGTCTATGGATAGTTTCACAATAAACTTTTGGTAGGTGTTTATATGTATAAATTTGAATGGTATGAAATATACAATCTACAATGATCTTTGATATCATCTTTTAAATTCAATATTTACTCTTGGAGAAAATTTAAGTAAAGATCTCACATAAACTTTAAAAGTATTGATTGTACAAATATTTGAGTTACTAGTTTGTAATTGAGGCCTTTCAGTGTATTCTTTGCTGTCTGGATTCCAGCATTCTCTCTCATTGCTAAATATTCTACTTAATAAGAGACAGTAGTATCTGACATTCTTCAAATTTGTGTACTTGGCCACTTACCTACTCAGACATTTGTATTGTTAAACCCCAGGGTATATAAGTGAGTAGGGTATGATATTGGAGAAAAGAGAAACAGGACTTCTTTGACATGGACAAACATACAAAATGTGAATTCATCTAAAAAGCCAGTCTTACCAAAATGTTTAGCATTTAGATTGTTAGATTGTATATGCTGGAGTTTATTTTATATAATACGAAATCTAGTAAGTGCTTGAGTAGCTTCTAAAGGTGCAGTAGAGTATGATATTTATTTATAAAATAATGTTTTATTGTGTTTTAAAATATTTCATTTTCTTTTAAGAGATTCTTAGCTGACCTTCATTGAAGGTAGGGAATTGAGAATAAAACATATTAAATGGAAAACAAATTACCAAAAGTGTTCAGTACAGTTGAGTGATTTAATGTGGAAATTATATACAGAAAAATTTATTTCAAAAATACTCTTTGAAATGAAATGAACTTGAGACTTGCTTGCATTATTTGGCTTAATATTTCTGTATACTGATCTGGAGCCTTATATGAAAAGAGCAAGTTTTCTTCTTTTAGTAGAAAAGTGTCAGAAAATTTCTACTACTTTTATTTTTTGTAGGTGGTTTCAGACACCCTCCCAGGTTTTCTACCATGCAGCAACTGAACATGGAGGAAAAGACGTTTATCCAGGGCAGTGTCTGTGGGAAGGTTGTGAGCCTTTTCAGCGACAGAGGTTTTCCTTTATTACCCACTTACAGGTACACTTTCTTAATACTATATGGTCAGTGCCTCTTTTGCATTAAAGGTCTTGATGCATATTCTTTTATTTCCTCTTTCTCACAAAGGATAAGCACTGTTCAAAGGATGCCCTGCTTGCAGGATTAAAACAAGATGAACCAGGACAAGCAGGAAGTCAAAAACCTTCTACCAAGTAAGGAACATGAGTTTAATTCCTATTGTGTATACAAAAAGAAATATCAGGAAACCAGGCAAGGCATAGTCACAATGAAAGTCATCTTAACAGAGTGGGAGACTAGAAATCTGGGTTCTGGTCCGCTCTCAACCATTAATCAGCTATATGACCCTGTTCAAATTGCTTCAGTTCTCTAAGCATTGCTTTTCATTTAGTACATGAGAAATATTTTGTAAACTAGAACTGTGTATGGTTCTCTCTCCTTTGAGAGAGTAATTAAACATGTGTTTGATAATGGCAAAAAGATTTCTTCTTACAACTCCTCCTTGGAAAGAGGTGTGAGTGTCATGTCAAGGTCCTATATTAGAGTGTATGTGTCACATCTACCTGTTACTTCATGAGCACATACTTGAATGTAGTCAAGTTCTGAGTTGGTTGTAGATTCCTGTAAGTTCCATATTAGATTTACGTAGTATCTCCTATTTTGTTTCTAAGGCCCTTAGTTGTAAAATCTGTAACCTGGATAATATTTTTAACTTGACAGTGTGAAAATGTATTTATCACCATTTATTAAGATACTGTGAGCCCTGGCTGGTGCCGCTCAGGGGATTGTTTGCCAGCCTGTAAACCAAAGGGTTGTTGGTTCGATTCCCAGTCTGGGCACATGCCTGGGTTGCAGGCCAAGTCCCCAGTAGGGGGTGCACAAGAGGCAACCACACATTGATGTTTCTCTCCCTCTCCTTCTTCCTCACTTCCCCTCTCTCTAAAAACAAATGAATAATTAAAAAAAAAAAAGATACTGCAATGTATTGGTCATTATGCCAGACCTAGCCATAATTCTGTTTTTTTTTTTTTTAAGGATTTTATTTATTTTTAGACAGAGGGGAAGGGTGGAAGGAGGAGAGGGAGAAAAACATCAATGTGTGGTTGCCTTTCACGTGCCTTCTAATGGGGACCTGGCCTGCAACCCAGGCATGTGCTCTGACAGGGGATCAAACCGACCACCCTTTGGTTCACAGGCCAGCACTCAATCCCCTGAGCCACACCAGCCAGGGCTGACCTGGGTATAATTCTGAGAACAAGACATAGTCTGTAACTTTACAGAACTGATATTCTAGGAGAACTAGAAATATGAGAACACAGAAGCTGTTTACATACTTTATTAATTGAGTTTCTATTAATGAACATCTACTGTGTGCTAGATACTAAGGGTACAGTATGAAGTATACATGAACAAGATACATTTTGCCATTATTAGGTTTCTGGAAATCCAGTGAGAGGTATAAGTAATTCTTACTCTACAGTGTGAAGATACTAAAATGAAGATGTGCACAGGATGCTGTGAGAGCTCACCTAAACCAATCCAGGAGACCAGAGAAGGCTTTCGGATAGAAAATACATCCAAACTGAAACCCAAAGACCAAGAAATAAATAGAGGGTTTCATAATCTATAATCATAACTTTGAATTTTATCCTACAAGCAGCAGAAAGTCATTTTTTTGCCAAATATCTTTTTCTATAAATTTTAGTGTATTTAATTTGTATGTAGCTTATGAGAACATGTTGAAGTATGTTTGCTTTTGCCCAGGTTTGTAGGAAGAGATATTTACAATATCAGTTAAATCAATTAAAAATCATTTATATGTAAAAATCTAGTCACAATTTAAATCTACTTTTGTGTAGACACCTATGTACATTATAGGTATAAACTGGTTTACAAATTAAAGATTGCTTTTCTAATTAACTTATTTAATATTCAGAATTAGTTTACTTATATAAAAAGTGCCAAAAGTATTCCCACTTTGCAGATGTGAAACCTGAAGCACAGAGGAGCAACCAAAATATTCAAAGTCATAGTATCAGGAATACATAGGGTTTCTTCACGTGGAAACAAGAACCAGTCACTGTTCTTTCCACCATTGCCTCACCAGAATACAACGGACACTGATGCAATTTTTCTGCTTGGCCAAGGAGATGTAGAGTAGTTTGAGTTTAATTTTAGGTAAAATCCATTTCTTCATTCTACATATTTTATAAAGAATAGTGGAACTGTACTGAAAAGGATTGATTAAAGTTACTAAATAATGATGAAAAATAAGATTATATAACAAATAGCCTGAAGTGTAGAGTGTAGCATAATTTCATATTACCAGACTAGGTTATCTTTTCCTGGATGAGCTATACCTGTATCAATACATTCTTATGTAATATTGTTTTAGTCTTAGTTACTGTTTAGCCAAAATAATTTGCAGCTCAAAGTGTAGACAGGTTTTTCTTCTTTGCTAACATCTTCATGTTACATTCAGAGGTGTGAACTCCACAACTTTGGTACTGTGTTGTTATTTTAAATTAAATTTATCAGGGTAACATAGTTGGTAACATTATATAAGTTTCAAGTGTACAATGTTATAACACATCATCTGTATGTTACATTGTGTGCTCACCACCCGAAGTCTCCTCTCTTTCTGTCACCATGTATTTAAGCCTCTTCACCCTCTTCATTCACCCCCATCTCCCTTCCCCTCTGATAACCACCACACTGTTGCCTGCATCTGTGAGTTTGTTTTTATTGTTGCTGTCGAACATTTGTTGCTTTCTCTTTTATATCTCACATATGAGTACAATTGTCTGGTTTTTGTCCTTTTCCATTTGATTTATGTTGTATTTATTTTGATTGCATGTTTGCTAGGACAGTAACTTTAAAGGTGGATTATAGTGGAACAACTGCTGTTGCTTTAAAATTGAAAAATTGGAAAATAAAACACTGTAAATTTCACCTGATATTAAGTCCCCTAGGCTGACACAAAGAATAAATATTAATTCTGGGCCATAGGAGATTTATTCATTCTGCATCCAAAGTTCCAAAGTGACCACCCTGGGGCTGGCAGGAGATCATTGTTGGCCTGTCTGCGTTGTCACCTTAACAGTGTCTTCTCTCTCTCTCTGGTCAATTTAGGCAGCCAGCTGTAGGAGGCACGGGCTCCACTCCTAGAGCACAAAAGGCCATTGTGAATCATCCCAGTGCTGCCCTTATGGCTCTTAGGAGAGGATCGAGAAACCTTGTCTTTCGAGATTTCACAGTAAGCAAGCCTGGAAAGCCTTGTCTGTAGAGGTGTGAGCAATGTGTGATTTAGATTTTTATTCTTTTTCTTTTCTTTTTCTTTCTAAGGATGAAAAAGAGGGACCAATAACTAAACACATCCGACTAACAGCTGCCTTAATATTAAAAAATATTGGTAAATATTCAGAATGTGGTCGCAGGTGAGTAACCTGTTTTCCATAGCCAAAGAGAATTTATATTATTTTGCTTTTAGGTATAAGGTAATAAGATAAGATATCTATATTTTAATCACTGTTTTCCTTAAGAATTTTGTGAATATGTCTAAAAGATTATGCCAAGGTCAGACCATCATGATGTCCTAAAAACCAAAAAAGTAGAGGAAAGTTCAAACAACCAAAAGGTGTTCCTTTAACTTTTTTATTAAGTTAATTTTCTTGCTGACCATAGGATTTAGAGGAAAAAGTAGATCTGCTAAAGAGAAAATCTAGCAGTTTTTTGAATTGGGGGAGGGGATGAATCAATCATTTGAATTGTGTGGAATTAGGATTGAATTCAGTTTATTAATTAGCATTTTAATGAAGTTGTCAAAGTTAACACTCACTATAATACCTGAACTTTTAAAAGTTACTTTCTAATGGACTTCACCAAGAGAAAACTCAGGATTTCGTAGATCTATAGAAACTGAAAACAATTAACTAATCCTGAGAGAGCAAATATGGAATATTCTGCTGATACCTTTTGGATCATGTCTCCCTTGAAGCTTAAATTGCTTTTCTAGTTTTCCTCCTGTATCTCAAGCTCCTTTTCTGAAAAGTTGTCCTCTGAGTCATCTTGTTTTCTAGATAGTGAAGATAGTGACTTTCTCTCTGAGTTTCTCACCTCTCACATACCATTATTAATCCCATTCCCTAAATATATTTTGAATCTCCCTTCGTTCTCCTCCCTTCCCCCCCATTTCACCTTTTATATTTTTTTGCAATCACCTTCTACCTGGATTTTCCAAACATATAAACAGTGGTATCAGTTATGAAAAAAAAAGCAATGAATTTGACTGTATCAGATTTTAAAACTTCTCTAAGTTAAAGATGACTAAAACTATTAAAACTAGTTTTAAAAAGTATTTCCAGCCCTGGCTGGTGTAGCTCAGTGGATTGAGCGCGGGCCTGCAAACCAAAGGATCGCGGTTCGATTCCCAGTCAGGGCACATGCCTGGGTTGCAGGCAAGTTCCCAGCGGGGGACACACGAGAGGCAACCATACATGAATATTTCTCTCCCTCTCTCCTACCCTTCCCCTCTAAAGATAAATAAATCTTAAAAAAAAAAAAGTATTTCCAATGACAAGGGTTACTATGTTTAGTGTATCAGGCATTCTCACAAATGAATAAGAAAAATTCTTAACACTTAATGTTTCAGAAAAAAATACGGAGGTTAGTAACCATGTGAGAACACTGCTGTCTTCTTCCTTCCTTTATAACCTGATTTCTTCCTGCCCTTCTCACTGTGTTACCCTCCCCACCCTTCCTTTTGCTTCATAGCCTACGTTTCAGTTTCAACCTGCCTAAACCACATGCAGATTCCTAATCATGCTAGACTATTCTTTTTTGCCTGGAATGCCCTTCTCCCTTTCTTACCTACCTGTTGAATATCTGCAAACACTTGATAATTTAGCTCAGACGTTAGTTCCTGTGCACCACCTTTGCTATGCTCTGTTCCCCTTACCCACTGAGTTTGTTCTCTATTTTTTCAACATTCCTGTCTTTATAAAGTGGCTGTCTTATAACATTTAATGTTATTACTTTGTAAATTGTTTTTATATGGCTTTTTTCCCTCCTGACCTGTGTTCTGACTTTCTCTGATTAATCTTTGTAGCCTGAACACCTAGCATAATGCCCAATGCATTATAGATAATCTTTACTTCCTATACATGTTTAGGATTCAACTCAGGAGTGACCTCTTCCTTTCCTGACATCTTCCTTACTACCCTGCCCCTGACCTTGAGTGCAGTAGAGCCTCTGCCAAGGCACACGTTGCATGTTACCAGCCTGGAGAGTGAGATCTTTGAAAGCAGGGATTGAATATTTATTTTTGGTTTTGTGTCCTCAGTGCCTAGCATGATATTGGGAATGTAATAGTGATTCAGTGAGTATTTTGATTGGCAGATGGAAAGAAAGAAATCTCACAAATTCATTTTTTCATGGAGTTCTGCCTGGAATGTGTTAGGCAGTTGGAATTCTAAAAGCAATTTTATAACTTTTTCTCAGGGCTTTTCCTCACATTCATATTGCACATTCTTAAACTTACAGCAAAGTCGTTTTGACTAGGTCCAATATAATTATTGGTCCAGAAGTTTTACTTTAATGTTTTTTGTGTTGTTGATCTTGTTCTTTCATTTAACTCTAAACCTCCCACATGTCTTCTAGCATCTTCAGTTCCTATAATCTCAATAAAGCAGAAGCAAAAGAATTAAAAGTCCATTAGATACTTCCCATTCACCCCTCCAGTCCCATCGAAATCCCCATACACAAGCTCTGTGGAACACCTCCAGTGATGGGGAGTTTTGCTTGAGTAACAATACTGACAGGGAACCTGGCAAAACCCACATATGTAGGGAAGAGTGTAGCAAATCAGATAGCTGCAAAAGTAATTCTTTGTTGGTATGTCTCATCTCTGGTGGAGTAAGTTACAGGATGCTTTTTTTTTTTTTTTTTTTTTTTTTTTTTTTAGACTAAAGCAAATTCTGTTTGCAGTAAAAAAGCCTTTAGCTCAATAGGAAGATGCATGGAAATTTACCTTCCGTCTTCCAGTACAGCATACTGAACAATATGAAATGTCGGCATTTTTAAAATTTTAAATTCAGAATTATTGTTGGAATAGTATAAGATGTTTAATGCAGTTTATCTCCATTCTGATTAAGCATGAGCTCTGGAGAATTACAGTATATTTCTGCTCCTCTTGATGTATTTATCTTTTATCAGTATAATACATGGGTTTTATTTAAATATCAATTGGTACTTTTCTATATACTAAGAATGAACAACCCAAAAAAGAAATGAAGAAAATAACTCTCCATTTACAATAAATCAGAAGAATAAAATATTTAGGAATCATATTACTATTAAACAAGGATATGGAAGACTTATACACTGAAAACTATAAAGCAGTACTGAAAAAAATTAAAGAAGACTTAAATAAATGGAAAAATATTCATGTTTATGAATTGGAAGATTTAATATAGTTTAAAATGTCAGTACTCCCCAAAGCGATCTACAGATTTAACGCAACCCTATCAAAATCTCAGTGACACGTTTTTCAGAAATAGAAAAATCCATTCCAAAATTTAAATGGAGTCCTGGCTGATGTAGCTTAGTGGATTGAGCACTGGCCTGCAAACCAAAGGGTAGCTTGTTCAATTCCCAGTTAAGGTACATGCCTGGGTTGCGGGTCAGGTCCCCAGTTGGGAGCGTGCTAGAGGCAACCAATTAATGTTTCTCTCGTACATCAATGTTTTTCTCCCTCTCTTCTCCCTTCCTTCCCCTCCCTCTAGAATAAATAAATAAAATATTCTTTAAAAAATAAAATTTAAATGGAATTTCAAAATTTATAGAGACTCTGAAGAACTAAAGCTATATTGAAAAAGAAAGTTGGAGGACACACATCCTGATATCAAAATTTACTCAAAGCTACTCAAAGTAATCAAAACTGTGGTACTGGGGAAAAGACAGAGATACTGACCAACAGAACACAAGAGAGAGCCCAAACATGGGATCTCACATATATGGTCAAATAATTTTCAGTAAAGGTGCCAGTTACTCATTCAGGAAGGAAAAGACAGTCTTTCAACAAATGCGTTTGGGAAAACTGGATATCCACATGCAAAAGAATGAAGTTGAACCCTTACCAAACACCATACACAAAAATTAACTCAAAATGGATCAAAGACTTGAAAGCAGGAGTTAAAACTAGTATAGCTTCATGACATTGGATTTGGCAATGATTTCTTGGATATGACACCACAACAAAAGAAAAAAAGGTTGAACTGTATTAGAATTAGAAACTTGAGCATCAATGGACACCATTGACATAATAAAAAGGCAACCCACAGAATGGAATAAAATAATTGCAAATCACATATCTGATAAAGGGGTTAATAGAAAATATAAAGAACTCCTAAAACTCAAAAGCAAACAGACTGACTCAAAAATGAGCAAAGGAACAGACATTCTCCAAAGGATAAACAAATGACCAATAAACCCATGAAAAGATGATCAACATCACTAATCATTAGGGAAATGCAAATCAAACCCACAATGAAATACTACTTCATGCCCATTAGGATGACTATTAAAACACATGCACACACAAAAGTGTAGCGTGGATGTGGGAAAATTGGAGCTCTTGTGTACTGCTGGTGGAAATATAAAAAGGTTTAGCCACTGTGAAATGGTATGGCGGCCTTCACAGGGAGAGGGCCTGAGAGTCAAAACACACGGTTGTGACCTCTGGTTCTGCTGTTGAGTGGCGGGAAAACAGTTACTCCTTGGGCTTCAGTTCTAGGAGAACATATGCCTTAGTTTCCTGTGGCTGCTCTAACAAACTTAGCAGCTTAAACGACCACCCCTTTATTATCTCACAGTTTCATAGATCTGAAGTCCAAGATAGCATGACAAGATTTTCCACATAGGGTCACACAAAGCCAAACTTGAGGTGCCAGCACTGAGAGTTCTCTAGAGCTCAGGATTCTCCCCCAAGCTCATTCTCTTTATTGACGGAATTCCGTTGTTTGCAGCTGGAGGTCTGAGGTCCCCATTTGCTTGCGGGCTATCAACCAGAGACTGCCTTCAGGTCCTGGAGACTGCCCACGTCCCTTCTCACATGGCCACCTCCACCTGAAAGCAGCAGTGATGTGTTAAGTCTTTCTCATGCTTTGAATTTATGTCTCACTCTGCCATTCAAGAGGGTATTATGCTAAGTGAACTAAGTCAGATAGAGAAAGACAAATACCACATGAT
Source organism: Glossophaga mutica (assembly GCA_039655065.1). NCBI lineage: Eukaryota > Metazoa > Chordata > Mammalia > Chiroptera > Phyllostomidae > Glossophaga > Glossophaga mutica. The sequence continues at coordinate 46,880,536 of CM077304.1, forward strand.
TCCACTTACATGCATGATCTAAAGAACAAAATAAATGAACAAACAACAGAAACAGACTCATAGATGCAGAGAACAAATTGATGGTTGCCAGATGGGAGGGGATCAGGGTGGGTGGAAAAGGTCAAGGGATTAAGCAGTACAGGTTGGTAGTTAGGGAACACTCACGGGGATGTGAAGCACAGCGTAGGGAGTATAGTCAGTATTGTAATAACTGTGTGGTGCCCGGGGGGTACTGGAATTGTAAGGGGGGACCACTTCATAAATTACACAATTGTCTAACCACTGTCTGTACACCTGAAACTAATATAATGTTTAATGGTAATGGTAATTGAAAAATAAAATTTAAAAAATACCCTCAAACTATGGAATAAGTAGATATATAAACTTGTCTTTTACTTATGAACACAATTATAAAAATGTATTTTCTAAGGTTTGTAAAAAGGTTTTCATCTTTTTTTTTTTTTTTTTAATTTACCTGAGTAACTAAAGATCTTTATTCATTGATTCTTGAATGGAGACCATCCCATCTGGCAGATATGAGGAAGCTCCAGGGGCTGCAGCAAATGAGAGACCTTTACAGACAAAACGGGGTGGAGCGAAGTTATACTAGGAAAGAGCAAATTGTGACAGAGTCACCTTCCTTATGGTTACCAGGTAGATGACCTTGCTAGTTAGTGCTGACCAGGTGGTTCCAGATTGGCTGGTTAGGATTCCTTCCTGGGAGAGCCTGAAACTCTTAAGTCTGCCAGCAAGTCTCACTTTGGAGACCTTGGGCATAGCACACATTACTCTGTTTCCCTTTAACACTCTCTTAAAATTAGTGGTTCGGAGGCCCTGACCGATGTCGCTCATTTGGATGGGTGACATCCTGCAAAGTGAAAGGTGGCCAGTTCAATTTCCAGTCGGGGCACATGCTGGGGTTGCAGTTTCGGTCACCAGTCGGGGTGCATACAGGAGACAACTGATAGATGTTTCTCACATCAGTGCTTCTCTCCCTCTCTTTCTCCCTTTCTCTCTCTAAAAATAAAACAGTAAAAATTAGTGGTTAGGGGTACAAGTTTTAGAATGGTTTCCTATGTAGAAGACCTCCAATTAACAATAAATTGCTCTTGATTATAAAGGTTGTTTTTGTTTGTTTAAGAAAAAGGAATGAAATTCTGGTATATGCTGCAACTTGGATACCGTGTAGACATTATGCTAAGTGAAGTAAGCCAGACACCAATAGACAAATGTTGTGTTCTTCCACTAGAGAAGTCTCAAATGCACAGAGATGGGAAATAGAACAGTGGTCAGCAGGGGCTGAGGCGGGGAGGGCGGGAGGAGGAGGATACTGTTGAACGGGACAGAGCTTGGTGACGGGATAACAGAAAAGTTCTGGAGGTTGACAGTGGTGATGACTGCACAGCAATGTGGATGTTCTTAACACCACTGAACTGTACACTTAAAACTGGTTAAAGTAGTAAATTTTATATTGTGTTTTACCACAATTTAAAGCTAAAAACAACAACAAAGGAGGGATTTGGGGAGTAATGGGGAGTGACTGCTAATGGGTATTTGGTTTCTTTTTCGGGTGATGAAAATATAAAAAATGGATTGTGTAATGGTTGCACAATTCTGTGAATATACTAAAAACCACTGAATTGTACACACCTGAATGGGTGAATTGTATAGTATATGAATTATATCTTAAGGCTATTACAAAAATTAATTTTTTTAATTAAATGACGGTAATAAGCTTATAACAAAATGTAGCAATCCCTATTTCATTTCTTGGACCCCTTTCCAAGAGGGAGCTTTCAACAATTTGAGCTAATTTTTCTGATATTTGCCTTCGTGTTTCTAAATAATAATGTTTACGTAACTATTTCTTGATTTACCAGTTTTACACATTACTTGTTGGCTCTCTCTCTAAAGAATTGAATACTTTTAAAACCTCTCTCCTGCCTTTCCTTTTCTCATAAGATTGTTATTTCACCATGTATTAAATCTTAGATGATGTCAGATTATTTGATGCTGAGCCAAGTACCACTATTATTACATTTTTCTTTTTCTCTGTTTTTCTGGGGTTGATGATTACCTTGCTTCTTGTTTAGCTTTTTATGGACCTTCTGCTGACTTTGTCATATATCTCGTAAGTCTGTATATATAACCTGTCCAAATACTGGCAGTTGTTAAACCTCTTATTAATTTTATATTTTCCCCCTTTATGGTCTAGACAGCTTACTACAATTTGTAGGCCTGGTGCACATTTATTCTTGGAAATTCTTCTATGTTGAGTCCCTTTTCATTGAATTCCACTTATTTCCTTTACTTGATTTGCTCCCTGATATTAAATCACATCCTCTGATAATTTTAAGAGCCTACATGTCTGAAAATGTTTTTAGTCTACCCTTGCTCTTGATAGTTTAGCTAGATATGGAATTCTAGATTAAAAATCCTTTTCCTTTAAAAATCTGAGGGCATTGCTCTTACGTTTTCTAGCATGCCACTTAGCAGTTGAGTCCAGTAACATTTTGATTGTTCCTTCTTTGGATGTGATCTATTCCCCCCTCTGGAAGCTCTTAGGGTCTTTTTTTTAACTTTCTGATACTATGAAATTCATGATAGTGTGTGGTGACGTCAGCGTTCTGTTGTCACTAAAGTGAGCATCTTGTTCCAGTGGGTCCTTTCAATCCGGAGACTTACGTCCTCCAGTAAAGGAGAGTTTTCTGGAATGTTTCTTTTTAGAATTCCTTGCCATCCATTTCTCTGTCTTCCATTTCTTGAACTTCTATTTTTTTGGATGCTAGATCCGTATAGATTCTCTAATTTTCTTTTCTCTCTTAGCTATAATTTTTGTCTGTTTTAATTTTCTGGAAATTTTCTTGACTATCGTCAAATCCACTGAATTTTTATGTCAGCTATCCTGTTTTAATTTCTAAGACCTCTTTCTGAGTTGCCAGTTGTTGCTGTTTTGTCACATTCTGTTCACATGTTGAATAGGGTGTCTTCTCTCTGAGGGTTTTTTAAAAGATTTTGTTTATTTTTAGAGAGAGGGAAAGGGAGAGAGGGAGAGAAATATCCACTGTGAGGAAAACGTGGATCGGTTGCCTCTTGCATGCCCCACCCTGGGACCCAGCTGGCAACTCGGCCGTGTGCCCTGACCAGGAGTCCAGCCGGTGCCCTTTCGGTTTTCAGCACAACACCCAACCCACCGAGCCACACCAGCCAGGCCTCTCCCTGAGGATACTAATTCCTAGTATTTTTGAAGTTTCTTCTTCTCCCAGTATAGTGGCCATTTCCTTAAAATTTCTTGAATTTCTGTGTATTTTTTGCCTTTGTTTTATATTGTAAGAATAAAATACTTATAAGCTAGTTAGAACTGCTGAGTGCATGACCTCCACTTGTCACTGGTGGTTGCCATTTTAGGGTGACCCCTGATGAGCAAATCTGTTTATTAGAAGTCCACTTCCACACCCAGTGGCAGTTTCTATATAGAAGGTTTGTTCTCCAGAGAAGAGTCTCTGATTTTCTTGCCTTTGGAGGTGGGCATTTTGGACAAGAGTCAGCATGAGGTCCTGTGTTCTGGAAACGGAACGGAGGAGGGGGACCGGGAGGTTCCTCACTGTTCCAAGCATGTTCACTTCCACCCAGCCCCATTTCTTGTCCAATTGAGCTTACCCCAACCCTTGTCTGTCTCTGTGAGTCCTGAGTCTTTCTGGTTCAGTTTCTCCAGAAAATAAATTTATTTATTTGGGTTGGGAAAGGAGAGAAACTTTTGTTCAAACCGCTGATTTGGGTCTAAAATTGTTTTCACTGACTGTACTTACAAATTATTTCACATTATTAAGTGCATTAAAGTGACACAATGTCTGTGCCTTGTTAAACACATCAAAAAGAAACTTTCGAAATATGAAATTGAAAGAGTATCATTTTATACAATACAGTAGGCATATTTTATTTTTATCTAATGAGTGCTTCTTTATTTTTTTTAAATCCCCCGAAAATAAAAGATAGTAATTTATTTCAGAAGTCAAATTGTTACCTTAAAATCATCCTGGTGACCTAAATTTAGTCTTTCTAGTTGTATACATGTGACATAAAAATAAAGAATAATAAAAGGCAGAAAAATGTACTTGAACAACAATAAAAAATGTTAAAAAATAATACTTTTTAATATGTGACTTAATCATTTTGGAAAATACGATTTTATTAAGTTTTGAAACTAATGCTTTTTGTCAAAATGTTTATTGATTTATAAAGGGAAAATAATTTTATTCTTCTTTGTATGTTTTTTAAATCATTTTTATTACTTTTTTCTTTACAGAAATTTAAAAATTTCATAGTTCATTTAAAAGTTTGTTAAACTTTAAATTATGTCTAAAGAAAAGCATAAAACACAGAAGTGTAAAGCCCAATGAATTATCACAAAATGAACCAACCACCCGAGTTAAGAAACAGAACAGTGTCACTACAGAGCCCCTTGGAGTCCCCGCCAGTCTTCACCCGTCCTCCTCCACGGGACCACTCTCCCAGGCTGTAATGCCATACGTTAGTTTTGCCTGACTTTGAACTTTATATAAGTGGAATCATATAGTATATACTCTCTCATGCTGGCTTTTTTTTTTTCCTCAGTATTGTGTGTGATTCAAACTTCATATTATTGGCAATAGAATTCTGTTTTATAAATACATTCACTTTTTTAAAAAAATTCTACTCTTGATGGGCATATGGGTTGTTTTCCAGTTTGGGACTATTAAGAACAGTGCTACTATGTTTTTTGGCCATATGTGGACATATTTCTATTGAAATTTTGTAAAGGATTGCTTATTTGTAGAACTTACACATAATACAAGACGATTCCAAAGAGGCTTTGTCAGTTTGCAGTCTCTCCAGCAAGTATGACAGAGTCTCATTGCTTCACACTCTGACCAGTGTTCTTTATCTTGAATTTTAGTCATTCTGTTGAGTGTGTGGAGTAGTTAGATATGGAAACTACATAGAAGCAAATACCCAAATAGTGAAAAAAATATGAAAAGATGCCTAACTTTTTGGTCATCAATCTCAATTTTTTCTTAGTCATCAGTTTTTGTGTTTTTTTTATAGTTGTTTTGCTTTGCTATGATAAAAATGACTATAGTCCCCACATGTTAAATTTCAGCTTTGAATTTCTGTGTCTTTTTCCCTTCTTCCTTACACAGTTTTTCATTCAAAATTTAGAAGCCTTAATCTCCTTCCTTTTCACTTTTAGTTCCTTTTATTCAGGATTATTTTAATGAAGGCATTGATATTCTTGGATAATCTCATGCTGTTTGATTATTTTTCTAACATGTAATGTGAAAATTTTCACATATAAGGCAAACCTTGGAATAATTTTGCAGTGAAAACTCATATACCAATCACTTAGCTATGCCATTGATAGTTTAGTAATAGTTCACCCTTGAACAATGTAGAGGGTTAGGAATGCTGACCCCTGAGCAGTCAAAAATCAGCATATAAACTTGTGACTCTCTCAAAATTTAACTAATAGTGTACTGCAACCGGAAGTCTTACACAAACAGTTAACACATTTTTTATGCTATATGTATTATATCTAGTATTCCTATGATAAGGGTAGAAAAAAGAAAGTTTCATTAATAATAAGGAACAAAAATACATTTACAGGTTTTATTTAAGAAAAAGAGCTACGTGTAAGTGGACGCACACAGTTTAAACCTGTGCTGTTCAAGAGCAGCTGGGTCTTCTTCATCCCGGGTCTGCCCCTCCTTCCCTTTCTGGCTGATTTACTACTTCTCTCCTCAGCCCTCTTTTCTTTGCTAGACGATGCTCACTCTTACAATCCCTCTTCTTCTTACACACAGCCACAGCAATACTATAATTTCTTTACTGGAGTTTATAATTTTTTTTAGAAACCAGTTTTTATAGAGGATTGTGGCATTCGAACAGTTAAGCTAAATGTTACCTGTTTTCACTTAATGAAAAGGAAAAACTTTTATCAGACCTGGAACATAATTTTTATTCTCAAGTCATTTCTTAAAAGCAGCCACTCTGTTTCTCTCCACCTGTTTTCTGACGGGATCTGAATTACTATTTTATTTTATTGAGCCAAGCTCGCGCACCGTGAGATCTGGCCTCCTAACAGTTGCTAAGCACACAGCACAGTGCTGACCGTCGGCACGGTGCCGTGCAGCAGGTCTCCGGAGCGGCTTCATCTTGCTTACCTGGGGCCTTGGACTCGCTGATTAATAATTCCTCATTTCTGCCTTCCCCCAGCCTCTGGCACCCTCCATTTCACTCTTTGATTCTACGAATTTGACTATTTCAGAGACACAGTCCACATTTTCTAGGAGCATGACTGAAGTTTAATACAAAATTATGCTAGCAGTTTCCTGTATTTGTTATGGAAAGAGGTACCCCAGAGAAAAGGCAGACAATCAGAGACATTGCCTGATTCTGCCACTATTATTTAAGTGGCGAGGAAGTCATTTCCATTTGGAATGCCTCAAGTTGGCCTCAGTTTACTCACCTGTAAATTGGACAGATTAAACTGGTTATTTCCCAGATCCTGCCTTCCCTTCTTGCAATGCTATATTAACATTTACTGTAGGGCTGCGTATTATTTCTTTAAAAATGTTAGTTATTAAACTTGCAAAATCCCTAAGGAATCATCACCGTGACTTTGGATGCTGATGAACTTCTATGTTTTTTTCCAGATTGTTAAAGAGACATGAAAACAACTTATCAGTGCTAGCCATTAGTAACATGGAAGCTTCCTCCACCCTTGCCAAATGCCTTTATGAACTTAATTTTACAGTTCAGAGTAAAGAACAAGAAAAAGACTCAGAAATGCTGCAGTGAAAAATAATTCCACTTCTAGAGTGGGGAACTCAAAGAAAGTCAGATACATTTCACATATTGTTACTGAAGAAAGCACCAAGTCTTAATGGAACCGAGACCATAGAATGAATTCTTTTATCTCCTCCCGTGATGCTGAGAGGAAGCTTCGTATTCTGATCTGCGCGAATCCCTTTGTTCTCTGTTTTAAAAAAATCTAAAAAGAAAAAGAAAAAAAACTGCTGTGGGATTGTCAACCAGCTTATCTGCAGGATGTTTCTCAGAGCTGATAAATCCTGATGGAAACTGGTATGATCAGAATTCAGTACCATCCACATTGGAATATACATGGAATATTATAAAACCTACATGAGCAGATGAAATAGAAGCATTAAATATTTTTATCTATATCCAAAAAGGAGCACATTTTTATATTTACAAAACCGTTTAAGCTGGTTTGAATAATTAAAAAAAAAAAATTTCAGCACACCTATACCCCCCGATCTCAGTGGGGGCCACCAATATCTAGCTATGGATTGTGTGTTTTGTTTAGAAATCAGTAGCTTGGTTTTCTTACTTGAGCCAATATATTTTCACTTATTTATTATCATAAAAATTTACCAGTCAGAATAGATCTTGTAAATATTTGTGAATAGAATGAACACCTTTCATGCCACTGCAGCCACTGGAAATACATTCTGTGGTGTCCTAGAAGCATTATTGGTAGGTTCTAAAGTTTTCTAGACTTTCCTGTCAATTGTAAGTAATTGTGATATATTCTACGCAGTGGATGAATGTTCTTTAAATTTGTGTAAATACTTCTGCAAAGGTACTGATGCTGTAAAGTCAAAACAGTTGTGGAACTGTGATTTTTTTTCTTTTTTCTTTTTTTCTTTTGTATTATACACCTTGTAGAACTCATTTTGCTGGCTAAAAGAGTATGGAATAATATATCTCATGTCATTTTTGTAGAAGAAAAACTATTTGAAGGTTTTTTTGGTTTTCCCTAACATGTATCCACTGTAAACATTTGTCACGTGCAAGCTCAGAGCTTGGACAGAATTTTTTGTATTTGTAAATTGGTTTAAATACATGGAATTTTATACAGGTTTTCTCCTGTGTTATATATGCATTATGTGCAGGTATGATATTTTCTTCACTACTTTTTCTATCTTAATATAGTGTGGAATTTTATTGTATTATTCTTCCATTCTTAATACTGTACCACATTCCTGCTCACAAACTGCTCACTTCCTTAAATTGTCTTTTTTCCCCTCAGCGTGACATGTATCCATTTATAACTGCCTATTGCCTGTTCTATTAGCATCCAAAAATGTGGAAGGCCTTCCGACCACCATTTCTGCTGTGTCCTTAGGATGTGCAGTAAAAAATATAGACCTAACAGTTTATGTTATAGAATGGCTTTATTTACTTTGGTGACTGTTTATAGTTTTTAAATAAAAGACTGAACATTTTCTTGAGTCTTTCATTTCTGAGTATGGTTAAGACATTAAAAATATAGAGAGAATCTTAAATTCAGCTGAAGACAAGGTCCAGTCACCTATTTGAGATATGTTGATTTATATTACATTAAAGAGAGAACCGATGACAGAGGTCCTTTCTAGGACAAACTTGGATGAGTAAGTGGGAGGTTGAGAGTATTTATTTGTTAGACTGCAAAGCAAACCCAGACTGTTGTTTGATACTGTGTTTCTTTCCACAAGGCAGCCAAATACTCAACTTGAATTTGGGAGCAGCTTCTTAGAGTAAAAGGGCCTTAGGTCAGGTATAATTTTTCTTACTATTTTGATTCAACTAGTAGCAAAGGAAAACCTAGTTTCTCCCCAAAGGGGCCTCCCTGGCGATGCACTCTCCCATGTGTTAATGAATGCGGAAGAAACATCTCGTCCAACGTTAGTCACAGTGGTTTCCTAGGGTTGTGGGGCTTATTCTGCACCCACCTCCTGAAATCAGGACTGCCAGCCAACACACCAGAGATGCTGTGGTTAACACTACAATGATTCTCAAAGCCCCAAAACTTACAAGGCTCCCAATGGTTGACGTCAGTTGGAGAATTTTCCATTCATTGTATTTACCTAAAATTCTCTTGAATTTTTCTAACATAATTTTGTGTAACATCAGTAACTTTGTGTAACAGCAATGTTTGTTTTAAAGGTACATATTTCTTTGCAAACTAAGAAACTGCTGTGGTACTTAAATTAATAGCAAAGAGAAGAATCTCCAGGTTTAGAAAATGATTTTCATATTCACCATTCTTCCACCTCACTGGAATTGCATGCCACAGTTGTAGCGTTTGTGCTATAATATGTAAATATGTCTGTAGTTTCTCGAAGCATTTGGTCTCAGCAGAGAATTTTCTAAATGTATTTGACCTAACGAAACCAAGTACGGTTTCCCACTTAGGTTTTTCTCCTTATTATAGCTTTATAGAACTATATAATGGAACAACATGGACTTGCTGGGTAATGGAATCGAAGTGCTCGTGCACAAGTTCTGTGTAACCCTCTCATTCATGAAAAGGTGCTCCTCGCTAGACAGAAACTTGCTGATTTCCAGTATTGTTATTTTTGTCTAAAGTTCTGTAAATACATGCTTTAATGTTATCTTTAAGAAATCTATGTAAATAATATAGTCTGCAACATAGAGACTGTACAATTCTGTGTTATATATGTGCCTAGTGCTCTGTTGGCACTCAATAAATTTTAAGTAACAAAATTGATAATCATATAGCCAAGGCATATTTTTCTTCCAAGCTCAAGACAGGATGTGACTATACACTAATGAGACTTGGCAGTTCAAACCACACATGAAAACTTGTCTCATTACTTTATAGTCATGCCATGTATGTTTTTTTAACCATAAAATGACAATAAAATGATTTTTAAAATGAGAATGTTTTGGATAAGTGACTTCTGTCCTGATCTTAATCACTGTGATCAAAGTATCAAACACCAAAGGAAGCATGAGAAGGGTTTTTTTGTTTTGTTTTTTTTTTTAATCACAAAACAAGCTGTGACCACTTGGGGCGCTTTGCTGGGATCAGTTTGATCAAAGAGTAGTAAGTTAAAAAATCCAGTATGAATTCAAGGGAAAATGTAGCTTATCAATCACTCTCATATTACTGTGTCTCTCTTTGGACTACAAAGAACAGTCACTGGGATGCTCAGAGTTTTAACTACTTTCTCTCAAGGCAGCGAAACAAGTGAAGACAGTGCTGCCTTCAGTTAAGTTACAGCCGCCGTTAACTTTTTCCACTGCCTTATATTTATTTGTGAATCTTTCATTGCATTCGTGTATCCTCATTTTATTTAAGAAAAAGAGTAAGAGCTTCCGCTGTCAAAATGGAGGACTAGACAGTGTGTAAAAAAAAGGCTGAGGCCCATTTTACAGACACAGGCGAGCAGATTCATCCCTGATGACAGTAAGGCCTTACTTAACGTTGTCAGTGGGTCCTTGGAACTGGTGAAATGACGTGTGGAACAACCAGTTTTACCAGAGGCTAAGAGAAAAACAAGAGTTAGGTTCCTACGGCATCTCATGGTTATAACAACACTGAACAGAACCGTGTCACCCAAGGGCCTGCTGTCCCCTTCCATGTTGAGAGCAAGCTAGCTGTCATTAAGTCCTGGTTCCTGTGGATTTCACTCTGAAACGAAGTCCACGTTGGATACATGTACATATTCAAAAAGATAACTTAAAAGGAAACTTGTGTGAATAGGTACTAACAGACATGCAATTCAAGAATCAAAGCGCTCAAGTGGTAGTCTGAAATGCCTCCCACCGCGCTGGCCAGGCCAGGGCTGTCCGTGGTTCTGCAGTGCCTCTCTGGTACTGATTCGGTGCAAGCAAGTGTGAGTATTTCCTGACTTTTACAAAGAATATTTCGTACCATAGATGCTGGTACCCTTTTTTAAAAAATTTAAGATCTTAGGTGGAAAGAGCTCCTTTTGTGGGTGTGCCACCATTTCCTCAATCCCTTACCGATGGACGTGTTTCCAAACTTTAAGTGTGCTGGTCAATAAAATTTGCTAAGCACTTTCCTGTCAGTCACTGTGTTAAGCCTTTTACAGGTATTGTCCCAGTCTTCACAATGACCCAACGTAATAACCGATATAAGGAGACTTTAGAGCAGTCAGTGCCTTGACTAAGGTCGTCTGGCAAGTATCGGTAAGTGGAGCTATTTAACCAGCACATGGAGCCTAATTATAGAGAATAATTATGAGAATTCTTCCCCCGGGGAGTCAGACCACTAGTATATATGCATGACACCTGTTTTGGGTGCCAATTTTTATTTTTGTGTTTGCTTCGTTGTTGCCGTTCTGATCATCCATCTATCTGGTGTCTGGTCTGAACAACTGCGACCTGACTTTTGGTCAGAGTTGTTCCTCTTCAACATTTTCAAGATGTTAACAGGATCCATTCCCTCCTCCCATCTCCCTGAAGTCTCTTCTAGCTTGCAGTCTTGATGGAGTGCCTGTGCCGCATGCTGGGAGGTTAAGGACACAGCCCTGCTCCAAGGCCGAGACAAGCTTGCAAGTGCTGCCTGATAATGCAAAACAAGAGCCGTAAGAATTATACAGTGTTTGGGGAGTTCAGCATGTGACGGGCGCCCTTTGATGGGTGGGGAAGGCCAAGTAGGAAGGGCTTCATGGAAAAAGAAAAATGTCTTTTAAATTAGAGACTTTAAAGGCCAATGGAAATTTGACAGGCCTAATGGTGGCAAGAGCCCGAGTTTAGAGAAACCTTGCTCAAGAATAGCGATTATAAATTAACTGGCACAGGAGTTACAGAGAGAGAGATCAAAGCTGTAAACATTTCTCCACACACACAAAACGCACAAAAATAAAGCCCTTGACAGTATCTCAGAGAGGAGCAGAGTGAGTTAGGTGTTGAGAAAGCAGAGGAATGACTCACCCGCCAAAAAACCTAAAGGGCTCCATGAAGTGTAGTCTGAAAATCAAAAGTAACAGTTTGAACCAGATCTGGCTGAGAAGGACTCCAGAATCCCTGGATTAGACTCTGGCTTTCCTAAACTGCTGGTGAAACAGCCTTTGCTTTAGAGGGTTTATCGATTTGAATGTTCAGCTATGATGCTGTCTTTACAGCTGAACTGAAAGAACACTAATTTTTAAGACTGATCCTCCTGACAAATTCCCTCTTGCAGGGCAACAGGACACCCTTGTTTGGGAACACGCAACCCCCTGGGTTGTACACCCTTTGAAAATTGGCATGGTTTGTCAAAATAATAGCTTGGAGAGGGGGAAAAAGGAGCTGAAAGCTGCCACAGTCTAATACGGAGAGCACAATTTTAAGTGTGAACACGCTAATGTCAGCCTCTTACCTGGGAGAGAGACGGGTGACCAGTTGGTTATCACAGTTGTCTGTGAGTGATACGGAAATTTCATGTACTCTGGTGAGGGGCAATGGATACAGAAATAAGGATGAGCCGCTTCCGGCGCCCACGCTGCCAAGGCAGGTGGTGGGAGGAAGAGGAGCGTGGGGCACACACAGCTGGGCAGACCTGGCAATGAGCCGAGAGGCAGGATTGTGAGGTGGTTACAGGCATCGGCTTTGGGTGCAGGCCCAGCTGTGAGGTCCGACTTGTCCACTGACCAGCTGCGTGATCTTGGCTAACTTCACTCCTCATTTCTTCTGTAAAACAAGGTTGAAAATAGATCCTACGTTCGGGGTTAGGGAAATTAGGAGATAGTGTGAATAATACACTGGCACAGGGCCAGTAAGAGGCACTCAATGATTGGTCATCAAAATTGTTCTTGCTAGAGCTGAGGAAGACATGATGTCAGCTATTAAAGTGTAAAAGTAAAGGGCTTCTTCAAGTGATGATTTGGAGAAAGCCATTTGTGGTGATAATTGTGGAAGTGCCTATAATTCCTTTAGGCAAGAGTGTAAATGAAACCTGTGTAATTAGGTGTGCACGGCCTGACGATCCTGTAAGGGTCTGACTGCACGCTGGAACTGCGTGAACGCCTGGGAGATGTTCAAGACCTCATCTCTCGTAGTGGGTTCTCCACCCCAAATAAAGTGTATCAGGACTTGAAAACACGGTTTATAAAAGGGTGGGTGCAAACCCTCAGGAGCTGCTGCTGCTTCTGAGAGAGCAGGATGGAATCCAAATGGTTTTAAGATGAGCTGTGATCTAGTTATGCTTTTCTAACAAAGCAGCTGTGGTGCAGAGGGCATCTAAACAGTTGACTCTGCGTCTTGGTTGCACAAGAGCCTCCACCTGGGAGATTTTCAACTGACCCACAGTCAGACAGACGCTAGTTGATCTGGGGCAAGCCCAGTTAGAGCTTTCTCCGCAACCCTAAATAGGAACTAGGTTGCAAACCACTAGACAAGTTAGTTGTATTTCCATCATCCAAGAGGAGCCGCCAGTGGAAAGACCAGTCTGGATTTTAAGGGCAGAGATTATCCAAGGAAATAAGATACTTTGCCATTCACATCATTGCCCCAAGAAGGAATATGCCTGCCTGGAAGGATTGCTTGTGGTTAACAGGGCCCAAATTCATCATCAGAGTCTAGTAGCCGTTGTTTGCAGAAGCCTTTGAAGTACATTGCACATCAGAGCAAGGCCAGGGTTGCTAGGCCTCCTCCTTGGCATTCCTGCCCTCTGAGCCAAACTTTACAAGTTCCTAGAATCACATTCAACCAATGGGCTAAGACCTGCTCTGTCCAATCAGAGCCGTGCAGCTACATCCTCATTTGCACCCACACGGACTGCTCAGAAGGGCTCCATGACGACCACTCGGGCACACAGGCGGGGACTTTGTACAAGTGCACCTCACCCTTTTCTCCTGCAGTGCACTTTGCTTCCTTCTGAGGTTGCGCTTCCCAGGTTTGCAAACCGTTTACCTTAAGTTTCTCCTTTCACTACACCCCAGACTAGGGACTCCTGTTGGCAGCACCTTTTGTTGACGGCATCTATTATCTCAAGCCTCAAGGTCCTATACAGGTCACTGAAGCTCAGAGAAGGAACGTACTCAAGGTCACAAAGCTCTGCCCTAGTTCTGTGTAAGCTCTAACTTAGCCCAGGATGGCTATGAAAGTGGCCTAACACAAAATCCTAAATTTACTTAAAACCTTTTTTCCCCCCTCATCAGTTTTTGTTTGTGTATTTAATGTATGGCCCAAAACAGCTCTTCTCCCAGTGCGGCCCAGAGACGCCGCAGGTTGGACGCCCCTGCAGCATCCACTCCCACTTAAGCACCACAAATGGACTGCCTCCTCTAGTGCGCAATACGCTTAGCTAGGAATATGCAGGAATATGCGGAGCTAGTTATGGTTTAGGACGTATACTGCCTTATGACTAAGGGGTTTCTAAGCCACAAAGCCGGGAGATCCTGACAACTCACACATCAGCACCCATCTGTTGCCAGAAGATGCCTAGTCCTCCTTGGGAGTTGTGTGGGGAGCCCGCTACACCTGTCACAGCTGGGCGCTCCAGCTGACGAGGCCAGCGCAAGAGCGGGAAGGAAGGTGGCATCTCTCCAGCCTACAGCAAAGCCTCCAGGCCTTTCCCCACCCTCACGCCCCAAGCAATAAGGACTGCAATTAAAAAAAAAAAAAAATCTGATCATACAACTCATTCTATGTAGGAAACTTGGAAGCCAAAGAAGAGCATAGATAAAATCCTCTACTATCCAAAATAATCCCTATTAATAATTTATTTTGTTTTTTTTTAAAATAAGGTTGGAATATTGTAGTTTGTGTCCTGTTTTTTTTTTCCTTTTAATGCTGTAATTTTTTTACCTGAAAACATTTTAAAAAGCTCAGAATACCATCACATGAATGAAGCAGTTTAAACAACCCCTTCCGATTTTCCACTATGAAATCCAGAAAGGACTGTGTGGACCAGTATGTTTACATCATTATGGAGAGACTGTATGACCCTTCTAAGGCTTTTTCTACAGAAAAGTTGTACAAATTTGTATTCTCAACAATACCGAGTTCCCTCATGGCACTCCTGTTGGATTTTTTTATTAGTTTGATAAAAGAAAACCACACTGTTTAACTGTAAGGTTGGGCACTTTACATGTTTAACCACTTTTATTGAGGCTTTCATGGTTTTAAGCAATCTTTTAAAATACAAACCGGATTAGGTCAAACACCTTCTGCTTAAAAGCTTTTATTTGCATAATATATTGCAGCCAATCTTCATTATGGCCACTCTGGGCTTAGGGCTGCCATGCTCTCTGGCCACAGGCCTTTTTTACCAGCCACTCCTTCTGCCAACTCAGCTATTGCCAAGTTCTTAATCATCTTTTAGCTCTTAGCTTAAGGGTGACTTCTCCCAGGGACTCTCACTGACAACTCTTAGATCCTATTACCCTGGCATCCATTCTTGGAGCTCCTTGCAGTCCTCCCTGCTGTGCCAGCTGGTTTCTCAAGAGACCTTGCAGGCAAGAAGGGACTGGAAAGTATTCCAAGTCATGAAAGGCAAGGACCTACATCCCAGATTGCTCTATCCAGCAAAGCTTTCATTTAGAATGGAAGGGAAGATAAAGTGCTTCTCAGATAAGGTCAAGTTAAAGGAGTTCATCTTCACCAAGCCCTTATTATATGAAATGTTAAAGGGACTTATCTAAGAAAAAGATAAGAAATATGAACAGTAAAACGAGAACTCACAAGTATCAACTAAAGAACCTAAAAGAAAAACAATGAAAAACTAAGCAAACTAGAACAGGAACAGAATCAGAGAAATGGAGATCACATGGAGGGTTTTCAGTGCGGTTGGTGATGGGAGGAATGGGGCAGGGGGCGGGGGGAGATACAGGGAAGACGCAGCGTAATTGGTAGGCATAAAATAGAGGGGAGAGGTCAAAAGTGGTATGGGAAACAGAGAACTAAAAGAACTTAAATGTACAACCCATGGACATGAACTAAGGTAGGGGGATGCTGGAGGGTTAGAGGGCACGGGGCAGAGGGGGGATAAAGGTGGGGGATTGGGAAAACTGTAATAGCATAACATACTTTTAAAAAGTTTCCAAGAACCTGCCAATGATGCTGATGCGATGCACAGCTGCTTTTTCATACCATATTAGGTTGCTCCACGAAGGCGAGAACGGTGTTTTTCCCCCTAACTCTTCCTTGGTGTGCAACACACAGGCTGGTGCTGTGTGGAATGAACAATGCAGACCAGCGATTTCCAACCGTTGTGCCGCGAGACTTCTTAAAAACATGCCATACCCTACTATTGGGCCAGGGGCATCGCCCTCTTTACGTTGTCTAGTAAGAAACTGACAACAGCCAGCACATCAGCTGTCCGGTGTCAGTGAATCAAAATCACATTTTTGTCAGATCAGCAAAATATATATCCATTTTTGGTGTGGCACAGAATTTTAGTAGTTTGTACCTCATGAGGTTCGAAAGGTTGAAAATCGCTGCTGTAGAATAGTACGACCAAAAGCTACGTCACTGCAAGATTAGTCTGTGGTGTTGAAGTGAACTGTGTGCACACAATCTATTAACAGTCGAGACTATTCAGATGGGTCAGAGTAATGGTTGCTGGGGACCTTAAGTTTTATTGCAAAGATCATACAGAGGAAACAGGAACTGTTTGAGAATGGAGATAGAGCAAGAAGAGCAAAGTAATCCTGGCTAAATTACCAATAGCTGTGTACCTAATCCAGGTAATGCCTTTACAATTTTTTCTTTCATTTATTTACTGATTTGAGAGAAACATCAGTTTGTTGTTCCTTTTTTTTTTTTTTTTTTTTAGAGAGAGGGGGAGAAAAGAAACATCTATGTGTGGCTGCCTCTCATGTGCCCTCTACTGGGGACCTGGCATGCAACCCAGGCATATGCCGTGACTGGGAATCGAACCAGTGACCTTGATGTATCTAGATGATGCTCTTACCTACTGAGCTACCTGGCCAGGGCACAGTTAATGCTTTACGCATCTCAACTTTCTCATCAGAGAACAAAGATAATTATTAGCTTTGCTTTTATAGATCAAATGAGGTTACACATAAAATGTTTGAGTGCCTGAAACATATTACAAGTTTAATACATGTTAATTTTGTACTATTCTTTTTGAAGACTATGGTATGAATAAACTTGATATGTGAAGAATGCAAGAATTCCTTAGAAAAAGTAGGTATGCACTGTTTGATGAGATGACTGTCCAGTAAAATCTTATGAACAAGAACAATTTTATATGCTCAGTCACAATTATCAAAGGTGGAATTATTAATCTCAGGAACTGCGGTCGGACTATAAATTAGTATACTTCTAGAGAGCAATTTGGTAACATTAAAATGTACACATCTTAAAATTCAATGTAACCTCATACACAAGAAGGTTCATAGAAATAAGTCACAAAGGATGTTCATTAAAACACTGTTTCTAATAGCTAACAGAAAAACATAAAAGAGCCATTATAAAACAGGACATGGACAACAGAAAATATCTTCTATTTCTTAAGGGGACCAGAGATGCGGTTTCACAGAATATAATTTACATGCTGGGGAAACCGATTATCCTGGAACCCCATAAAGCATCTTTGTAAATGTGCTTAAGACTGTGAGAACGTAAAGAAACATCTTTCTGATGGTTCTCTCTGGATAGACAAACCAGCTTGGGAGAATGATGGGAGTTTTACAATGACTATAACTGAATTTTTAAATTTAGTTTAAAGGGGAGATAAATAAATGATTGACAAAGCTATTCTACTTCTAGGAGTTAATCCCCAGAAAAATATCTGAAATGGGCACAATTTATGTAGTCAGATGTTTACATCAGTTTTATATATGTTAGTACTATTTATATTTTACAATTTATATTATTTACTTGTATTAGTAAGAACAACTTATCCAACAGAAGGCTGTTTCAGGTTAAGGAATATCTGGGTAATTGAATATTTATATAGCCATTAAAAATCATGCTGTAGAATAATTTTTATTAAAATGGCAACTTCTCAATACATCATTAAATGAAAAGGATGTTATAACAATTTATATGCAATTTCATCAGTGTTAATAGTTACCTTTAAATGGTAGAATTATAAATGATTTTTCTCCTTTTGTTATTGTTTCTTCCATCTTTACGAATTTTTTTAGTTACTAAAGATTTTCTAATTTTTTTACAATGATTATGTAATTAGGAAAAATGCTAATAAAATAGATGCTTATAGCTAACTCTAAGCTTGCTTTACAACTTGGACATTAATATAACTATGATGGAAGTTACTTTGGTGCAAACCCAAGAAATACCTCAACAGATGTTTGGAAAAAGTTATAATGAAGTAAAAGTCCATTTCACAGGAATCTTAATAAAACGTTGAAGACACTACTTTGTTTATCAAAAGAATTTATTAGAAAATATTACACACTACACATCTGCTTATGAAGAGCACTGTCTCGGCAGACAGCACCCCGCCCTCAGACAGCGTCGCATGCCCACAGGCAGCCCTGTGCTTCCGAAGCTGCACCTTTTGGATGGAACATTCAAGCAGTACACACCGTGTCCATTTAAAGGAAGATAACGAAGAAAATGTGGTAAGTACCGGGGGGGAGGGGGGAGCACAAAAATTTGGAATGTTCAAATAATAAGTAACTACTTTCAGTCTCAAAATTCTAGGCATCTCTGTGGCCTCACACATTGGTCAATGTGACTAGTAAGTTAAAGGGACCAAGGTTTCAAAGGTCAAGTTAATACTGAATCTTCATAAATACTGTGACCCCACAAAATATTTTCAATTAAATTTATGTCCATGCAGAATTAACATAAATTTCTGAAAAAAGCAAGAATGGGGAATGTTAAAGCAATGTATTTTTAACATAAAGCATGCACTTTCTAATACACTCTTAAATATTTCAGAGTTTTAAAAGCTCAAATTCTAATCCAGTAACATTCTTCACTAGCTATTTTAAATGCGGCCTACCCAGCACCCCAACCAGATGTGGGGCACACGCTTGTTATTTGCAAGAAAGACCAACGTAACTCCTGGCAGCGCTACTGATAATATGCGGCTTGACCATACCACCTAGTCCTTCTTCAGAACTTATTTTAAGCGTTTGCAAAAGATAACTGGTGTAAAGCAAGTTTTAAGATGTCACCCAACCCCCAAACATCACTGAAAGAAAATAAAGGGAAAAAGTAGGTATTCTCTGATGAATCAGTTTAGGCAACGTGCTACAAAATCTTCAAAGTGTGAACCAGCTTTAACTCAAAATAGATTTAAAGTTCACACAACTGTTTTTACAGCTCAAAACTAAAACAAATGAGGATGTATGCATTGATATTTAAAACAGTCTTAATATTTTATTGGAAGAAATATACTTCTAAACTTCATTCCCCATCTTAATCTAAACACAAACTTTAATTAAAAATATATACAAATCAGTAGAATACCAGTATTACTAATGCCCAGAAATGCAGAATAAAGATCAAAAACTCCTTGGAAATATTTCTAACACTTTTTGGGATTCCACTCATAATCTAATAAAGATTATGAACTAGCACAATCATTACTAGGACCATCGCTTCAAAATATTTTGCCTGTCAAAGCTAGCACCAGGAAAGTACTGTGCACATAAAAACGAAGAAAAACACAATCTTTACTTCCCAAAAGCGCAGTCCCACAGACCACTGCTCTTGTTCGTCCAGCTGCTGAAAGGGCCGGTCCGTCTCACTGAGGCATATTCTATCTTGAGCCACTAACATCTGAGCAGCTTTCCAGTTATTTGGTGTCTGTTGAAATCTGTTACTAGAATAAAAGATTATCCTGGAAGACAACCTATTTTTTCTTCCAAAATGCCAATTAAAACAATGGCACTATAACACTTTTCACTTACCTTTTATAAAAATTAACATATTCTAGTATTTTAAAAAACCAACCAACTCCCTAGTCCCTGAAGGCCTAACCCAAACTCCGTTACGTAATTCCTAGCCCTTTCCAAGACACAGATTTTAGTGTCTAAACTTTTGCAACATGCTCAATGGCCATCACGTGGTCACCAAATCAACACTTTATTCACTGTGAAGCATTTGGAGATTTTTCAGGTGTGAAAGAATTTCATTAGTGATTAGAAAGATGAACAGCAACCTGAAAACCACCGAAGTGAGACGCACGATTCTACCGCCGTCCCAAGGGAGGGTCCCCACCACTTAACAGCAGTTCTCCAGTTGGCACGGTTAATTCATCATCTCCGACAGGTAGGAAATAGGAAAGAAGATAATTTTTACAAAGTCAACACTTCCTCCAAACTGGTCTTCTAAATTCAGCAAAGAAGTCAGACTGCCGAAGTTGTTTGTCAACCTAGCAAATCAAACCGCTTCATCTCAACGGGGAAAAAAGGCACGAAGAAAAACAAGCAGCATACCCTTTATTTGGTGATACAACGGGTCAACAGTGTCCCAAAGTTGTGAACACTGACTTTTACTCAGGTGATAATTTTTTATCTAAGCAATTTATTCAGATGTGTGCTTTAAAAATACAGATTGGGAACCCTGCAGTTGGGATGTTCTGTTATTAGAAATATTTTTCATGGTAATACATTACTTAACTTTCTATAATTAGAGGGGAAAATCATATAGTTCATACTTTATTTTTAGCCTAGCAGAATAAATGTATTATATATACATCTCTTCCAAAACCAGTGCACTTAGGAATTTCTAATTTATGCACTCCACTGTTCAAATTAAAATGCTGTACACCTTCAGTGTCCACACTGCGACACAGTCCTAGTAAAAATGCACATTCCTTTAACCCCTTTACTTTCCCTTGAAATTGCTTGTATTGGGAAGGGGGGAAGGAAAGGATATAGAAGATGCAGTGCAGAACTAGTATTTATTTTGAACAAAACATTATATCCTATGTTAAAAAAAATAATTTTATCAAAACCAAATTTCAATCACAGTTGTGTACGATGTTCAGTTAAAGGTACGAGTTGAAATTGCACTTTGCAGGGATCTCGACAGTGTCCTCCACAGCACTCTCCACGTCAGCCTATGTTTTTTTCAGTAGACACAGGTTCCTCCAGATTTTTCTTTTGGCTTCCCTTCCGTGAATATTTGTATTTGTCTACATAGGCTTTAACCAAATTTGCCACTTTAGTAGAATTGACTTCTCCACTCTTACTATGACAAACCTATGAAAAAACGAGGGGAATTTTTTCATAGTTAAAGGGAATAAAATGGGAAGCTTGGTGAAAAACAATTAACCCCAAACCAGACATTTTTCCATATTTCGTATCTCATATGAACTTATTCAAAAGGTAAAAAAGCAGGCAAGAATTGGAAGAAGCTAGCCCTTATTATTTTGAGTAGACTTAAGCATCCCTTTATCAAACTAGAGAAGGTTGAACACAATGCATACGGAATTCCACTAAAGCCGTAACTTACTTTATCTACTGCTTTTCGTACAATCTCTTTGTATTCTTCCTTGGTGATATCTTTATTTTGGTAAAATGGCTTAATGGCCAGTTTTACCTCCTGTGCTGCTTTCTCTTGAATTTGCAATTTCTGATAAGAGGAAAATGTATAATTATTATTTGTCCAATCACATACTTCCAAAAAATTTCTTTAAAGATACAAAATTAAAAACACTGTGCATTTCTATTATTAGGAGGAGCTCATCAAATATTAGTACCGTGAACACAAAATTTATTTACTAACGTAAATAAAAGAATTTCTGAAAATTATGATATATTACTAGTAACTTATTGAGCATCAACGTATCTAGATAGAACCCTTCAAATAATGTTAGAATTTAAGACTAGCAATATATTCCCTTTACCACTTATACAACAGAATGTTGCTATTTTTCAACTTTATCAGATACAAAATTATGTAGGTTGCTCTCAACCTTGAACTTGCCTTGTCTGTCTTCGAGCTATCTGCGCTGGCTTCCACTGTAACACTTACTTTGCTTTCTGCCAATTTTACAGCAGCATCAGAGGCTTTGCTGTGACTCGATGACGAAGTATTACCAGAACTTGGTCCCTGAACTGTTTCCGAATTTCCCGGGGCTGCTGCTGGAGCAGGCAAGACTGGTGTGCTCATGTTATTACTTACATGAGAAGCACCAGGAGTACCCTGTTTTAAAGAGTTATAATCAGTTAATGAATTATTTGTAATCACTAGAAGACTTTTAGTCACATATTAGAAATAACATTAAAAAATTCAAAGCAATTCAACCTTAGTACTTAAGAGAAATGCATATTTCAGGTCATTCCTACCTAAAGGACTCTGAAAAAAAAAAAATGGGTAACATTCTTCAACAGAGTATTTAAGTATGTCAATGTGACTTTTAAATTACATGTGTATTGTAATGTTCTGATACCAACACTAAAAACAGGAACAACATTTAAAGAATAGTATCTTTCCTGCAAAACTCTTTATGAAAATTAACTAAAATAAGTACCCCCCTTTAAAGATGGGAGAAAATGAGGCAGTGAAGTTGAATGGCTTGCAGTGAGTTGACCATATTTTGGAATCCCCTTCCCCTGTTCCTCCACCTATATTTTGCTGTCAGGACTCTAGAATTTCTGAAATGTTGCTTATAAAACTATAAGCAGCACAATGTTTATAAATTATTATTCAAATTATCTACATGCCTCAGAGGCATCTCTTTCTTTTCGTGTGGTAAATCTGTGGAAATGAGACACAGATAGGGATTGACAGTCTACAGCTTTAACTGGCATCTTTCCAACAAGACAATACAAGCCTCATCACAATGCTCTTTCACAAGTCCCACCCCCTAAAGAGTCCAATAAACTAGGGGAGAATTTTAAAGCACCCAAGACTTGATTCTAGTTTGGCTGGTGATCTGGTCTTCTTCATCTGAAAAAAAATGTTTGGATGTCAATGACTGCATTATGTAGCCTAGACTTGATAATACGTATTTTCTTACATGGGGGGTGGGAGATTTGGGGAAAAATCATGAAAGAGGGGCTATGAAGATTTACCATAAATCTAATCGAGTAATTGTTTTGGATGCCAAGAAGCCCCTTCTTGAACATCTGTCCCTAATAGCTGAATGTTTGCAATGGCCATGTTGATTGAACGTGAGTTGTCAAAAACATACCTGCAACTGCTTTCCATCTGTCTGTGCAGCCATGTAGTTGACTTGCTGAGATGGTGGGGGAGGGGGTGGTGGTGGTGGTAGTCCCTGAGATACACTGGTAGGAGCAGCTACCTGCATGAGAGGTACTCCTGTGTGCAGATGCAAGGGTAGCTGAGGATGAATATTAAATGGACCACGTTGGATGTTCATCAAAGGAGCATGAACACCCACTGGGTATGGGAAGATATTCATAGGCTGGTGTTGTGCATTCATTTGTTGCTGCATTACATTCATTTGTGGTTGCATCATATTTATAGGTAGCTGAGAACCATCACCTTGTTGGTTTGTTTGGTCTTTTAGGTTAGAATCTATTGAAAGAAAAAAGGCTTGTAAAAAAAATGTTACATATTTCTTTAGACAGAGAAGCAAATAACCACTGATCATAGTAAAATTAAATACCAATTAACAGACTGAGATCACCTACACCAATCTGCAATTATTTGACTTAATTCCATCATTTTTAAATAATGTGGGCTAGTTTTCCAAATGAAAACATTCAACTAAAATAATTTTTAATAAGGCTAGATGATAACATCCATCAATATTAGCAAAGAATCAGTAGCTCAAGAAACTTACTGCCTAGTTAAAGAAAAAAATACAAAATTTATTTAGACTACTAAATTAGAAGTTAATCAACTTTTAATTTTCAACAGCTTTTTTCTTGCAATGTTAACCAAAAAAAAAAAAAAAAAAAGCCAAGCAAAACCAAATCTTTATTAGAAGAGTTACTTATTTATGTAAGAACAATGATCAAAATAATTTAAGTGCACACATATGAAATAAAAGAAACAGAAGTTAAATCCTGCATAGAAGCACCCCAAATTCTTCTACTGTAGCAAACTGTACTTAAAATATTAAAGTTTTTGGCAAGGTTTGGGGCACAAGTGGAATGGAAGAATATTAAATGCATATGTACTTACATAATGTAAAGTGACTGGTAAACAACTAGGATTCACTTTAACATTAAAAAATTATAAAGAGGGATCATTTCAATTCATACAAATAAAGCATTAGCTTATAATCTCTTTCCTCAAATAAAAGTGTTAATAAACAGAACATGTTACCCTGTTCAGCAGTCTCCTCTTCTTGTCTCATCCATCCAGACTGTGAACCTGAAGGATTCCTCCCTCGTCGTGAGTAATAGTTTTGTACATCTGCTGGTAGAGTCTTTCTCACAGCCCAACTGGATGCGGATGTCCACCCGGACCTATCTGCTGGTGTATCAAAGGAGAACTCTTGCTCATTTTTCCGTTTATATGTTTGCTGTTCCACAAACTTGAAAGACTCATTCCCTGAATCATTTGAATTCCCTGAGAGCGGTTTTCGGTTTTGCCACCGATTTTCATTTTGATCCGTGTAGGCAAAACTACCTCTGTAAGTGCCTCTGCCACGGTTACCTCTGCCACGGTTAGACATCCAACCTGAACCAAAGTTTTTATTCCAAGAATTCCCTGAATTTTCATTTCTATTTTCTTCCCAATGGGAATTTTTTAACTTTTCTGGGTTCCTGGTCCTTGGATCAGGGCCAGAATTTATTTTTTCTGTTACCCAACTGGGACAGTCATTTCTATGTTTGTCAGCAGAATTTGGATAGTCAGCATCTGAACTGATGTCATTTTTTTCTTTTCTTGTATTTTCATTCTGTTTCTCTGGGTCATTCTTTCTGTACCGATCATTTCCTCGTGGACATCTCCATCCATCATTTGTCCATCTTTCCTTCCACCGAGGAGAGTAACTGTCTCTGTCACTTCTACCAAATGATGAACTCTTACTTTTTGTTCTAGATCTTGATGGTGACCTAGAACGAGATCTGGACCTAGACCACCTTCTGGTTCTCCTTTCTCTCTCTCTCTCTCGGTCTCTCCTCGCCCCATCTCTATCACTTTCTCTTTCTCTGCTCCGGGACCTGGATTTTTCTCTTGGGGAGGAATCTTTCACTCTCGACTGAGACCTTCTGTTCTCTCTAGAAGTCTCTCTCTTTGGGGAGAGTGATTCTGATCTTTTGCCTTCTCTAGTACCATCTCTTTTTGGAGATCGAGACTGCGATCGCCTTTTTTCTCTTGCAATATCCTTTTTTGGGGACTGAGAACGAGATTTTCTCCGTCCTCTTGCAGATTCTTTCTTGGGAGATGGTGATCGAGACTTCCTGCTTTCTTTTCCAGTGTCTCTTTTGGGAGATGGAGACTGAGACTGCTTCCTTTCCCGTGCAGTGTCTTTGTTAGGAGACCACGTTGTAGATGGGGAATGAAATCTAGATCTTCGAGTACGAGGCTTTTTGGCTTTATCTGTCATGTCTACTGGACTTTCAAATGGTTGAGATAGAGTTTCAACCTTTTCACTTACAGGATCAGAAGATGGCACATTATTTTGAGAACTGTCCTCTGCCGAACTTTTATTCAATTGTTTAGCATCAGCATTTACAGCCAGTTCAATTCCAGATTCATTCTGGTCACTGCAAAATGAATCACATTCCATAGGTATCATCTCATTATTATCTTCACTAGAATGCTGCTGAATCTGTTCAATGTGTGCGTCAGGCAATTCTGTAGATCTGGGATGTTCAACCAGAGACTCAGTGTTTTCTTGTAAAGATTCGTCTAACTTGGTATTAAGATTATTTTTTAATAAATCATTTTCAGAGTCTTGAATACTACTGAAATTTTCATTCCCTGAAGTATCATGCATTGCAGTTATTTCTGCATCTTCAATTTCAACATGCCCAGGCAACTGAATCTCTGAGCTCTCAACAGATGTTTTGTCCACTGTTTGTATAATTCCACCTTCAGAAGACTCTAATTTTGGGCTGTCTACAAGCTGTTCTGCTTTTACCACAGTATCTTTATGATCAATAATTTCTACTATAGGACTCACTATAACCTTTTCATCATTAACATCTAGTATTTTTTCTTCATTAACCTCTATAACATTTTCCTTACTAACCACTAGCTCTGCATTCTCAGGTAAGTCACCTAGGATTGGTATAGGTTGGTGTACTTCAATTTCAGATGCTGAACATGTAAGAAAATCATTTGGAGGATGATCTGTACATGTATCTGCTTTTAACTCGGATTCTGAAGGTCCAGATACTGGGTCTTGATTTTCTAATGGATCGTCTCCTGTTTCAGAAATATTTTTCAATATCTCACTTTCTAAACAAAAAGCATTAGCCTTGATATCTGTATTCTCAACTTTTTGAACTTCCTCCTCTTCTCCAACTAGCACAGAATCTTCTTGAGTACAAGACTCAGAATGTGAAGTTTCTACTTTTTCCTCTGTGTCGTGGTTCTCGGTATGTTCCTCACTTTCTTCTATTTGCTCACCGCAACTTTTCAAGCCATTAGCAGACTTATCTTCTGTATCTGTCTGCACAGTACAAGTGGTACTATTTTCTTCATCTGATTGGTGTTCTTTCTCTAAAACAGGAGGTGTGTCAGATTCTGCTGTTTCATCTGCTGAATCACTGGAAGATGATTTTTCAGGGGGAGGTACAGAGCTCCGAAGTTTCTTTTTCAGTAAAGGTGGTTTTCTTCCTCTTCTTACAGACTTACGTTTTGGAGCCTGTCTTGTTTGCTTTTCAGACTCAGCTGAAGAAGAAACACTTACAGGTGGATTATTGTTATCTGGAGCATCACACCCAGAATTATTTGATACTGGGGACCTCTGAGACTGAGTGACTGTTTCAGCTCTCGTGTTACGTGTAGATCTCCTTGTAGGAGTTGTTGCTGCAGGTTTTCGTCTTGATCCTCTAGTGTTTGATGTACCAGAAGTTTGCTTCTTCTCTTCTCCTTCTTGAGTATGTGCTAATGCATATCCCTTGTAAGAAGTACCTAATAATACATATTTTTCAAAAAAGTAAAAGTATATGTTTTAATAAATGATAACGGTTTGGCTTTAGCTTATTTTACATAAAAATAGACATCTATAATAAAATAAAACAAAATATACTTATGAATAAATGTATAGCTACTAATATCTGAGTAACATCAGGTGTTTATCAGCTTCCTTTAATGCTACTGAAATAAATTATCACAAAATTTGAACCCATGTGGGCAATTTTATAGGGAAAAAAACATGGAAATATGTTTGGTGTGATAACTGCCATTTACTTTATGAACTGATATTACCTAGCCAAAATACAAGAAAAAACAAGTTCTCCACATATAAAGATTCAAATTATTTGTCAGTAAATTAATAGGAGATAGGAAATGGTACTTCTAGAGATCTATAGTTTGGATACTAAAGCCCTAAACAGAAGGGAGACTTCCAATCAGTCCTCGAAAACATTAACTTATAAGTAAGAGGGATTTTCTAGTTTGAACAATTTAAAAGTCAGGTCACTATCCAAATCTTTAGGACTTACCATTTAACCCTTATTTAATAGCTTTTCTAAGCCATCACTCACTTACTTTTCAGAGACTGAAAAGAAGCTCATAATTTTTTAAAAAGTAGAAAAAAAACTTCACAAACTTTACCAAAGTTCTCTAACGATATGGTACTTGTTGGAAAAATAGTTCTTGGCATCACAGAAGAGATGAGAGGAAGGACTTCTGTTTCAATATTCCAGGGTATAAAACCAATTCTGAAAATTCAAAACAAAAAATAAAGACATTTTTGTTCAAATGGTTTAAAAAAATTAAACCATTTATTTTTCCAAATCAGGTTAGGGATATTAAAATACACTGTGCCTAAATTATTTTGTGCCCAAATAGGTTAAAGTAAATTCAGTGTTCAAAGATGGCTACCAAATCGGCTGCAAAGAAAAAAAACCTTTACATGCATGTTTTTTAGATAAATTAATAGAAAATGAAGATCAAGGTTAACTTAAATATATAATAGTTGTTTCTATTTAAAATAATTCAATATTTTGTCAAGATTTTTTAGCTGTTATTTTCTTTGCTATTCTAAAAAAGTCACTTGGACGATAAAATGCACAGATTTTAAGTGTACAGTTTGATGACTTTCGACCCCTGTATGTATCTGCATAACCACCAGCTCCATACAAAAACAGGCCACCCCCACCACACCAGAAAGCACTGTCATGCCCCTCGCACCCTACTTCTTTCCCAGGCAACCAAAGATTTCTGTCAAGTTAATCAAATCAAGGTTTTAAAGAAATTAGCAAGATCAAAGGGAAATCTGTCCATGAATAAATAAAAACCTAAATAATGGGCCTAAAACTATATTACTTGAATTTTGAAGCATTTCATAGATGACATTACAGTTTTTGTCACAAGTCTTTGTTTTACAGTGTAGATCAAGGCCAGGAACATCAAAATATGTAAATTTTTTAAAAACCTGATTTCTGTTGCTATACATTTTCCAATTCCTCCATTTAATGATGGTGGCTCTTCAAAGTTCCTTGTGTCCCTAAGGACCTGCTAAGACTCCAAAGCTTCTGCATCCAAACCTAATCCACTCTCAGCTTCTTTTCTGATTCACATTTGTTCATCAGTTCAGGTCTCCTAACAAGACTATCTTATCCAACACAAGGTGAGATTCTAGAGTAGGGGCAGAGAAGCTTGAAAAAAATGTGTAACATGTACATGTACACAAATACATAACTCTAAGAAAAGGTTTCATATTATACACATCTGGACTTCCTAATTTTACTTCTATTTGTTTCACAGTCATTCCAAGCATGTAGGGCCCTATGCAGAACCACACTGTAGTGATATATAAAATAAAGTTACAAGTTATAGGCAACAACCTTGACCTTTATGGACAAGCTTGATTTAAGTATATATCACGTACCTAGCAAAGTGCTAGTAGCCTCAGGACTTAAATTAAGAAAAAGCTACATCATATAAAGTCATAAATGCCAAGGCACAGCAGGGGCTTAATCAAATAATTATTTAAAAGAACACTGTGGAAGGGAAATACCACGATAAAAGCAGTGATTCAGCTAATGGCACATTGGTAAGACTGGAGCAGGGAGAAAGTGGAGGGAGGACAGACCTGAATACTGTACTAACAATGAATCTTATCGTTTACTCTCCCTTTTAAACAAATCAAGTATCTAAATTTTAAACAAGTCACAAAACCTTTAAGGGGCTCTTTAAATAGCAAGCTTTGTTAGACATGTGAAACACCAAAATATAATTTCCACAAAACTGTCTTAGCAACATAATTACTAAATAAGATGCATTTGTACTTAAGTATTAATGATATGCTCATGTAAGCATTTAAACACTTCCATAAACAATTTCTTTTTTACCTTCCAATTCCAGGTAATGTATCAGGAGACCATGACAATTCCAGTTCCTGTCTCTTCTGCCTAATTAATGCACTGATTTCATTGACTTCTATAAATTCTGTACTAAAAAATAAATTTTACACCTTTGTCAGAATTCCAAAAATTTAAGTTTGGAGTAACAAATGGGTTCATGATATATACAGCTCTTTTCATATCTAGCATTATAAATCACATTTAAAAGAATTAGAACTTTTTTCTATTGAAACACTTTAAAAATGAACTCATTCCTACAGTCAGTCAAATAATGATTGAATTTCTATTTAAATGATAGAATTTTTAAAAAATCAGACTCATATCATTATTGAGAGAAAAACAACCAACACTGGTTCTAGCCCATGAACCAAAGCTACAGCAAGCAGTTCCAGCAGAAACTGTAGGTGCAATAGTTTCCATCTGAAACTAAGCAAAGAAGAAAATCAAAGAAGGTATGGTTTCTGCAACAGAAAAAATGGGTACAGTTCAACTTTTCAAAGGCCATTCAGATGTAAGTGCTTTCTTTGGTGCCTTGCTAAACTCGTAAATTAAATCATAATCTGTCTTGTTAGTTCAACCAACTCTGTGACTGTAAAACTCCAATTTAGTTATCAAAGACCACATACATCTACTTCGTATTGACTTCCAGTCACTATGGATTGAAGATGACTGGATCCACTTTGAAAGGGCTCTACTTTTTGGGTACTACTGCCACAATTTAACAAGCAGCTTGCATTTCTATCATCACATAAAAAGCCTCAGTAGAACAACTTCATTCATTATTAATGGAAACAAAGCCGCACCAGCAGAGGCAGTCACTGCATGACAGAGAACACAAAATGATAGGTTTTCTCTTTGCTAAAACTAGTTTATTTTCTAAAAGAAATAAAAACAGAAACATGGTGGGCTTTCATGTTTGTTTAGCCTGAGTTTCAATTTCTACTGAAGTTAATTATAACTAAAGCATCAAGTATAAAAAGCATAAATTAATAGTAGAAAATACTAACCAGTAAGCTCTACAGGTAAAAGAAGATTCTCCAGTGTGACTGCTAGAAGAAAACATATTGGAGAGAAAATTTCTGAAGTACTGACTTGTACACTGATTTGATCTTCCAGGCTAGAAAAGTAAAAAGAAGTTACTGAAACAGCAAACAAAAAACCTCCATAACAGTAGGTAGTAGCTGTACTTAAATATCAGGGCATCATATGTATTTATACCTGAAGTATAATGTTATGTACTAAACAACCATAAAGTATTATCTAAGAAAAAAATTTTTCAACAAACCTTTATCTTTATTGTTGCGTTTTTCTTTCCTCCCATATCACTGTATTTAGTTTTTCCTGTACAAAAACACAAAAAGACTTGGTTACCTTGTCCTAATTTTTGTTTTAAAAGGTTGTAAAACCAATATAGATACCTTCATATTGACAAAATAAAGTTAAAATATGTAGAAAAGTTACATTTAAACTAACACTACTTACATTTACATAATTTTTCCAAATGCTAATTTTATCTTATTAAGCCACAGATATAAAAATATAAGAGGCCACAACAGATAAGACTGGGAAAGCATGTAATACTGCTATGCTTAGAGCATGAGTATTAAAATTCTAGTCAACATTTTCTGGTACCCTATGCAAATTTAAACCACCTTGTAACAAAAAAAGTACATGTAAGAAGTCAAATTACTTCATATCAATAATGCACTTCTTATGTCCTTTTCCAGCTATGACCTAAGAAATAGGTCCTGTTAACTCACCTCAGGCAAGGGCTGACCGGGGGAATTGGGGCCATTTAACCACTGGCACCACCTTCCAGTAAGTGCCCTCTTTCCTCCTCACACTTTATATAATTACGATTAGGGAAAGCAGAAGTGTTGATTAAAACAGCTTTCTGTTACAGAAATGTTTCTGGCTGCACTCACTGCTCATGACTTTTTTTTAGCATTATCTGTGCCATCTGGGAATTTATTTCTATGAATACATATTTCCAGGTTAAGGAGTATAAAGAATAGTTTCTGCTAACCACAAAAATTGTGTTAGCATCTTTATAGTTTACTGCTTTGGGTTTTTCCTTAGGAAACCAGTCCATACACTTGCCGTCTGCAATGAGCTGCACTGGTAATGTCGCCGCTCTCTCCTCAGAACTCCGGAAAAAGTCTACAATGTAAATGACAACTGGTCTTTCACTCTTTGTCCTTGCTTGTCATGGGGGCTTACTGAGTGTTCAAAAGAGATCACCCTAATTAGGTGGCCTGTTTCATGCTATTAGATGACCATATGTATCTGGGGTTTCTTCTGTCAGTCCAGTTGGTTACAGCCTATTTTTCACTTAACAGCACACTAATTTCCTTTTAAGCTACTATGCAGCTGTTTGCTTCCGTGCTATTATCCATCCTTCACACATGTCCCACCCAGAACTGTTGTAACAAACATTATTTCAACACTGGGGAGTGGAGTGCTGGCTGAGTCCCAGGAACGTATCTTCCTACCCTTTGATGTATATTTAAAAGATTTTTAAAATTGCTTAAAGCAGCCAGAAATAAAAATGTGTGATAGGTACGCTGCCGCTTTCTTAGAATTAACTATTTCCTTAGCTAGAGAGAGAATTGCTGTATTGCAGCCACACAGTGTCTCTTCTTCCCTAAAGGTACTGAACTGTTTTCATTCAGGTTTTCTTCGCTTAAGACTTAATGAGTGTGTACTGTTTACATAGCATTTCTTCACTTGAAAACCTACCTTGGGAAGCCAGCATTAGACAAAATTCTCTCTATGGGAAGAACTGTCAGTTCTCTGACAAATACTAAGTGTGAAAATCTAGTCTAAGAGCTGTTTCACAAGTTTCTGTGTGATTCTGAGGTAATAACTGAGCAGTTCCAATAACAATCTCAAAAGTGTTCAGTACTAGTTGATTTGTCTGAATTGTGGTTTCCTGGAGACTATCTCGCAAATCTACCCTACTAATCTATCTGCCTTTGGGCAGCAGTGATATATATTTTCACTTAATATTTATCAAATAATGGATGTACATACTTTAAGAAGTCAAATGGTGCTTCTAGGTTTATAAAGAGAAACTACAGAAATCCCACTCTTGATTTTGTTCCCAAAGCACTCATCAAATTCTTTAGCTGTTTCTTCTAATATTTGCTTTTTATTTCTAAATAGCATGCTTATACTATTCTACCTTGATTTTTTTTCAAGTTCAGATATATATATTTTCTCTTTTTTTTACACTATACAACAGATTTTCAACCCTTTTCATCTCATGGCACACATAAATTACTAAAATTTTCTGGCACACCAAAACATGTATTTTTTGCCAATCTGACAAAAAGTAGGTATAATTTTAATTCACTCACATCAGACAACTATTGTTGTGCTGACCACTGTCACTTTTTTATTTGACAATCTAAGGGAAAAAGATCAGTTCCCTGACTAAATAGTCAGGTATTGCATGTCTGAAAAATTCTTTCAGCAAAACAGTTGAAAATCACTGCTATAGAAAATAAAGACTTTCGCTCATACCTATCTCCTTTTCTGCCTCCATCCTAATGTTCTTTTTGACATACCAACACTTGATATAAGCAATATTACATTATAACTATATAAACATTATTCACAGCTGAACCATATACTGAATTTTGATTACTGTTCTTATACAACTTGTTGCTTTTCCTAGAGTTAATAACTGCTGTGTTTTTCTCTTCCTTGTTTCCTTATATTATCTATCATTAATTTAGCTAATTCTACAACAAAAGTACAAATCTCTTACTACACTCAAACACATAAACTCCCCCATCAAGTTTGTTCCCCACTCTCTTAGAAATACTCCCCCCTTTTCTTGCTCTAATCTGAACTGGCAACTCTCTAAAAACTGCTGTTCACTTGTCATTCTGAAACTCCTCTGTCATTCATCTTGATAATCCCTAGCATCTTCTTCCTGGGTAGGAACTCATTTTCCAAATCTCACACTGTTCCTTCATTACTTTCTCATTTAGTGAAGCATACACAACTTTTGGTACAATTCTGAGAAAAATGTTGTAGGAGTGAATCTTCACACTCAGGTGTTTGGGAATGTCTTTAGTCTGCCCTAACACTTGATTGATAGTTTGGCAGGGTATAGAATTATCTAGTTTAGTAATTATTTTCCCCAGAATTTTCAAGGCACTGCTCCACTGCTCCATCTGTTGTTGATAACATTCTCTCATATGTGGTCTGTTTTTTCTCTCTAGAAGTCCTTAGGATATTATTATCATCTGCAGGGCCCTAGAGTTTTAAGAAGCACTTAGTATAGTTCTTTCCTCATGTACTAGGTGTTAAGGTTATTTCTTTATCTGAACACACATACCCTACTATTCTGAGAAATTTTCCTTTGTAGTACTTTTCTTGATAACTTTCTGCCTTTTATTTTTCCTTACTAAAATTTTATTATTCAGTACTGAATTTTATGAACTACTACCCTATCATCTCTTTTACTTTTTATCCTACTGAATTTTTAAAATTTCTGCTATAATATTTTTAATTTCCTAAAGTTGTGTTTTAGCCTTTTGTTGTTTCATTGATGACATGTCCTTTCTCTTCTTTCTGATGATATTTTAAAATTCTTTCCTGTTCCTCAGCACTGGGTTGTTCCATCAGATTCCTTTTGTTTCTGTTGTGATGTCTGTTATACTGACCAAAGATTTCCCCCAAATATTTGGTGATCCTTGATTGTTTATGGGACACTAAAATACTTATTGATAATGGTGTGGAAGGGTGGTCATCACCTTCCAACTAATGAGTTTCAAAAGCAGAGATCTGGCTATTTCATTCAGGGACTCCCGGCTGCCACTACCTCCCAGTCGTTTCTCTCAGGTAACACGATATTCCAGAAGAGGCTGTCTATCTCCCACCCTGGAAACAAGCCAGATGACCAGTGCTTTGAAAAATCACCAGAGGTAGAGAATTGGAGGACTCAAGATTTGATTTAATTTCCCTCTCTTCATTCTGTTGTTTCCTCTATTCTCATTTGTGTTAGAGTTTAATCGGGTTCAACCACTCACTCTAGAGAGTAAGCCTCCAGCTTCTGCCTGGGTAGTGTCCATCCGCTACCCTGTTTGGACAGAAATCTGCAGAATAAACTGCTTTAAAAATGTTAAATCGATTCTAGTTTTTGACACCACGCCAAATCCTTGCCTTCGGAGATAATGGAATCCTCCAGACCCAAGACAGTCTGAGGTCCTATTGCATGTGAAATGATTTAATTCTTAATTTCATTCTCCCCATGAAAGGTTTAGGTTTCAGCTTTCTTCTAAGAGAGTGTCCCATTCACCTTGTATAGTCACTTTCAAGCTTCTATATTGTGGATTCTCTTATCTGGTATCTCCTCTCTCTAGTTCTCTTAAGATTTTTCTTTTCATTTCCTTGTCATTTTAGTAGGGTTCTGGGAGAGATCAGAGAATTAAACAGGTGCTCAATCTGCTATGCTTAACTTAAAACCTGTCTTATTGTTTGAATTCATCATATCTCAAATATGTTTTGTGAACCACTAATCCCAAGAGATGTTTCATGAAAACATCTTTTTCTATAACATAACCCTGTAAAGGCTCTGAGCTTAGAACTCAGTGCCTGGCAGGCACCCAATTAAAGTTTGATCAATTTATTCCAAAATTAACAAAGCTATAACTAAATTAATATAGCATATATTTAAAGAAGCACTCTGTTAAATTCATGAAAAGAAGGTACTTTTATATATAACACCATTATAAACTCTTAGCCCAAAGAGCAAAGTACATAAAGGAGGTTAATATTTTAAAACGTAGCGTGATAATTCAGTTATCTAGTTTAACCAAAGAATGAAAACAACATTTCCTAACAAATTTGCCAAAAGGTATGCTAACCTTTTACAATACTACTAGTAAGGAAACACTATCTTCATTAAATGAAAAAATTAGATTAAACAGTTTATACAGTCTTCCTAGAGTAATAGATGATTTAGTGGAAAAACCAGTATAAACTCAAAGGGCCAACCTCCAATAAAACTGTCTAGTAGGTCCAAGTATTAACTAATGTTCTACTAATAATTTCTAATCCAGATAAAAGAAGTTCAGAATGTCATATGCTCTATTCATTAGTTTGTGTATAACATAAATAATTTCAGGTAGAAAGTCACACATAAATGTTCAAAGAATAGCCCCTTCCTACTTCAAAAAACTTGAAGAAATTAAAGTTGTTAAAACTTAGTTTTCCTAAAATCTAGCCAAGCAACCCTAAATAAAGAGAGACATTTTCTCAAGATGTTCTTTTGTAAAAAGAAATTTAAATTATCCTTAGGACACCATGATTCTTGTTCAATGTAACTGAGTAAATAAAGATGTACTTCATTTGCACAACTTCCCAGTAACTCTAGCTTCGCCTTAACTTTGTCTGTTAGTTCTTGCTGCTCAGTCATGATAGTTTTGTTACTGCCCCTGAATTCTTAGACAATTTACACGTTCTGAGTCTTCTAATAAAGCCAGTTGTTAATATCTAAGAAATCTCATAAGAAATGAGAAAATTAAAGGTTAATTCTTAAAGGTTCTATGGTTTATGAACTTTATGACTTCAGCCTAAAAAAAGACTGACACCTAATCACATTTCTGAAAGGTAAGGCAACATAATCAAGGTTAGTTGGTCTATCAAGTAGGGAGCAGACCCTATACTGTCAAAATGATAACTGATTTTATATTATGAATTTTTTAAATCTCGAAAGTGCATCCAAATAAAGCTACCGGAATAAGGCAATAACCTGAGTTATAAAGGTTGCAGACAACCATAGAGTGAGAGGTTTTTATGGTGGGTAACATGAACTCCATCACGCTTTCGTATTATTCTGTAGTGAGAGGAGTCACTGGATATGTTAGTGTGTGATGTTGGCCAAGATATTTAGCCTTTTAAAATTGTTTAAAGTTTATAATTATGAACTATTTTAAACATTCCATAAAGTACCCAAAATGACATCCACAGAATAGGTGTAATTAATGCTAATATTTAGCCATTTTTACTTAGAGAGATCTATTTGTCTCCCTCCTTTCACTAGAGGAAGCTACCTTCCTAAAATTAGTGGTATCATTCTTACACGTTTTTACTACTTATGCTTTCCAAGTTTCAGTTACCTGTTTGTTACACCCATTGATCAGTTACCTTTCATTATCAGAGAGTTGTAGCCAAGGGCAATCAAATAAGTACTTAATAACATTATCACTGGTAAATGCTACATAGAAAACACAATTACTACCCACAAGAAACTTAAAACCTAGGAAAAAAACACAAAACAAGACAACATACTGTCACTGAAGTTAACCCTAAAACCCTAAATTATGTTATGTGCTACTATGAAGGGAAAATGGTCAAATTCTTAATAGTACATCTTTTTAAATTACAGAAAATTTCAAATATAAAAGAAAAACAACCTAAAACCAATATCCCAACCTGTATAATTATTTTTTATTTCAACCTCTATAATTATTAATTCATGTCTAATGTTAATTTATCTATTACCTGCTCAAGATCACTTTGAAACAAATTTTTGACACCAATTGTATCATTGTATTTATACATTGTACAACTGTAAATACAATTATTGTATTTATATAATTGTATCAAATGTATTTATACATTGTATAAATATTTCAGTGCTAACTAAGTGCTAACTAAGTCTAAAAGATAAGTGCTCTTTGGGGGAAAAAATCCGTAACACCATTATTACAATTTAAAAATAAAAAATAAAAAAACCCCACCAAGCCCTGACTGGGCAGCTCAGCAGATTGGAGTGTCATCCCTATACACCAGAAATTTGCAGGTCTGATCCTCAACCCTCCTTGGGGAGCATAAGGGAGGCAACAAATCCATGTGTCTTTCTATAGTCTCTCTCTCACTTCCTTTCTCTAAAAATCAATAAACACATCTGCAGGTGAAGATAAAACAAACAAAAAATACCAATAATTCCTTAATATCAAATACCGAATGTTAGATTCTCCCCACTGTCCATAAAGTTATATTTTTTACAACATATTACAATATGGATCCAAATAAGATCTATACATTGTGACTGGTTGAATGTCTCTCTTTTTAAATCCTCACCCAAGGATATGTTATTTTTTCACACTGATTTTTAAAGAGAAAGAAAGGATGAGAGACAAACATCAATATGAGAGAGAAACGTTGTTCAGCTGCCTGCAATACATGTGCCTCCACCCAGGATCCAACCTACAACCTCAGCATGTGCCCCTGACTGGGAATCAAGCCCATAACCTTTTGGTGTACAGGATGATGCTCCAAACAACTAAGCCACACAGCCAGGACTCTCTCTTAATCTACAGGTTATCCTCCATCTCTATTAAACAACTTGGCATTATTTGACTGAAGAAACCAGGCCATTGGTCTAAATTCAGCTTACTGCATCCTCTTGTTACTTAACATGAATCTCTCCCTCTGTACATCTTTATAAATTAGTAGTTAGACTTAATGAAATGCAGGTTTGTTTTTAGTTTTTTTGGTCACACTATTGCATATTTATTGTTATATCCTTCCATTAGAAGGTGTTTAATGTATGGTTGTCTCTCCTTTTGTGATGCTAACAACCACTGCTGATGACTTCCTAGAACCATTAATTCCACCAGTGTACAAAAACAACCACTGCTGATGACTTCCTAGAACCATTAATTCCACCAGTGTACAAAATGCTAATATTCAAATTCTATATTTTTTATCTTCAATTAAATTATTTGCCAAAATACTTCTAAAAAATATTTAACTTTCCTTTACCACCTGTTCAATTATCTTGATACACAGTTTACTTAGGGAAGCAAGATAGATGCTTGGATCTTTCCTTTTTACACATGGACCAGTTTTCACAATGACTTAACTTTTTAGCATCCTCCAAAATTGACCAATGAGTTTTAAAACGTTTTTTTAATCCTCACCCCAGGATATATTTATTGATTTGAGAGAGAGAGGAAGGGACGGAGAGGGAAAGAAAAACATCAACGATTGCTTCCCTGCCACAACCGGGGATCAAACACACAACCTTTTGGTTTTTGGTGTACAGGAGAGAACGAAGCTCCCACCAACTGAGCCACTCGGCAAGGGCTGACCAATTAGTTTTTATGTTTATTTAAACCTCAGTATTTTCATTAAACATAATACCTAAATACAAGCTAACTATTTCACCAGGTATATAACATATTCCAAAGCAAAAAAGAAGAGAAAAAAAAAAAACTGGCCACATTTAACTTACAAAGTAAAAAGCAACATTATAGAAAAACTAAATAGATAATTAGTAAGTACCTAGCACCCAAAAAATGAATCCAAACTCATTCAGTTAAGACATTTCCACATAATTACCTTGTTCACACACTTATAAAAGTAAAATGAGTATTTGATAAATGACTTCAGATACTCAGACATTTTCACTTAAGTAGACACGACATTAGGTTATAGGCCTTGGACAATGTTAACCTTCTGGCATGAATAAATTTCTTTAAGAACTATAACATTAGCCATTCAATGTTAAATTAGCTTAGGATACCCACTAAAAACTTTAGTATTTCAATTCTGAATTGTAAAAACATCTCAAATGCAAATGAATCATAGATTCTTGGGGTTTTTACTACACTGAAACACTTTAGGTTAAGACTTGCCTAGGTTTCTCTAAAAAGAAGTCCAGGCGACAGATACATACATAAAGAAAAAATTTTATTAGTCTTAAAACTAAGATCAGCACAGTGAGAGCAGGCCAAATTATCTACAGAAAATGTATAACATCATTTAATCTTCAGAAAGATTAAATTTTATATCAGTTACCAAGTAAATTTTATATCAAATTCCATAGTTAGTTACCAAGCAAAGTCTATCCATTAAAAAAGGATTCTAATCTACAGCGATGCCAAATAAAAACAAAGAAATTTGATATCTAAGATTCTTTAACAAACGAAAAATATTCATCTAATCATTAAGTCCTTTTAATACAACTTCACTTTAACAGTAAATTATCAAAGGCAGAACACTTATTAATCTGTAAATCTGGAATCTATAAACCTCTGAGATCATGTTAATTAAATTCAGAAATCATAATAACATCAAACTTGGTATTCATAATGTAAAAAAATTAAGTTGATTATCATTTACTTTTAAGAACAATGAATTCATTAATTCTTTATACCTATAAAGAAATTCATTGCAACCTAACCTGGAAATTAAATCCTCACCTCCTTGCTTACAAACAGTTCATAGTAAGTTGTTCTTTAGAACAGAACAAACAGGCTGAGCTCCAAGGAGGAGTCACAAGACATTATTGTGCCATTTTTCTCAGGATCTGCACCAAATGATTCCTGTACTGGAGAACTATGTACTAGATAAGAACAAAAGTCAGCATACTAAATATTTAACTGCTCAGTAAAAGTGCTTTATTCCGAAACAAAGTTTCAAATTAGATGTATGGCTACAGGCCAAACCACCACTTCCTCTGGCAATGTGAATTAACTTCTCACTGTCACAAACTTCCCTTGCCACTACAGTTACTGGTACACTAGATTAGTTTATCCCCTCTCCCCTAAGTTCTTCCGCACTAATAAGTGAAGTAAGAACATAATGTATGTAGGCTGCTAGGCACCAAATAATTGAAAAACTCCTTTTCTTCTTTGCCTTTCTCTTTCTCTCTCTCTCTCTCATGTAGTCTCCCCTTCCCTTCCTCCAAGCTTAGCATAAAATCAAAATGGGCAGGGGAAACGCATGATTCCATGAAAGCAGTTTGCACAGGATTTAACAGAATGTACAGAGCTCAACAGAATTCTGTACATGATTGTTTTCCAAACCAAAGTGTTACTAGTAAGAACTCTGACACAAGCACTAAAGTGAGAAACCAAAAAAAGGTAGAAAACAAAAGTAAAAAGCCACTTACTATGCATCTTCGAGTCATAAAACTTTGCACTTAATATATCTTCTCCTATGATTTTTTTTCTGTAAACATCAAAAGAGGTGAAATAATTAAAAGGAAACTGCCATTTTGCTCATTTATTATCAATCCCCTGCCCACCGAAATGAAATTTATTAAGCACTGAGTTTTAAATTCTAGCAAAGAAAGAACAGCTAACTGCCGTTCCCCACTCCAGTAACTGACAATGGAGGTTAACTACAAGGAAACAAAATACCATTGCAATCCCTTTCTCTAAAACTGGCAGAAATCATCAGAAAGAATGGGTGTCTGTCAGGGTTTTACTGCTTCAGAAGGGACAAGCAACACTGAATGGACACTGTTGAAGTGCTGAAGAGATCAGGCACAGACAGTAAATGTAAGACTGAATGGGAGGAATGGTATAAAATTTCCAAAAGACTTTGAAAAGACCCAGTATCTGAAAGATTTTCCACCTTGGGAGAAATCATTTAAGGGTCTGGAACTGATGGGCAAAGCAAACTACCTATTTGTATGTTACTTCTGCACAGCACCCCCTTACCATAAATCCCTGAGAAACAGCAGTTAAGCCTGCAGACCACCTCGGCCATGTTACAGGACCTACTGTATGGCCCTATTATAGGTCATACAGTGGTGACCGCTGCACTCTCAGCAAGAGCCAAGAGAACTGGGGTAATTCTGAGAAAGCACAAAAATACCTATCTATGACACTGTCACAACCAGTGTTAGGAGCTATATTAAGAATGAAGTTGGCAAATGTATTTCTTAATTATGCCTGGGAAAAATGTGCTACTATCTTCCATGTAAACATATGCATGAATCAAAACTGACTCAGATACAGTTAAAAGGAAATGTAAATAAAATCTGCTCTAATGCAGTTAACATAGGTTTATAGGTGGGCTCTTGTACTGGGTGTTTCATGAATCCCTTAAAATCATATACAAAGTTTTGTCTGTAACTATGTTTTATAACATGACTTTCTGGAAGAGGGTGTCTACAGTTTTCTTTGGATGCTTAAAGAAGTCCCTAACTTCCCCCAAATTAAGATCTAGAGCGCTATAGAGTTATAAATTAGTGGTATGATCCAATAAATCTCAGAGACAACTATTTTGGTACCTAAATAAATTTATTCTCTTAAGAAATTAGTATTCTGATGAAATGAACTAATGAGTTATAGATTTAATTATGAATTTGACAGTATACTAACTTAACCATACAACTTCTGGACAGCTCTAAATATATTTCGGATCAAAATGGACTTAAATTTTGTAAGCACCACCACAAGTTATTTTATGTCTTAATAATAAATTAATTTCTAGTACATTACTAACTTGACTTAGGAAAAGATATGTTAGATACTTATTAAACTCAAGTACTAAGCTCTGTATTTCTAGGCAATTATGCTTCAACAATAGGAATTAAACATGTTAAATCTTTTAAAAACGTAAACATATGTTACAGTAGATAGCAAGTGCCTGCTACAATACAAAGAAGCAAAATGACAAAGATAATAAATACTTTAAATAACTGTCTCATGAATAGTGAGTTACATCACTGGGTTACTTTCTATTTTTTGTCCATAAAGACTAAAGCAGTGCTACTCAAAAATATGGTCTGACTACCACTGCTTATCCATTGCTGGTTGTGATATGTACAAAAATGAGTAAACATTCATAAAATTTAACAAAAACTTTAGTTATAACATCTTATTTTATAAAAATATCAATCTAAAAGCAGATTAGGATAAAAACTGAGAAAACCAATTTATCAAAGATAGAGCTCAAATTATATTCTCAGATTTCAGCTGGTTCTTCCTTAAATTATCAAGTATATGCTTTAAAAGAAACAATTAAATACATTTAAACCACACATCATTTTTTTAAAGTACTCATTTTTTCTTTACTAGCTACTTTTCTGATTCTATACATCTTGACTCCACTTCTTAAGTTCATTACTAACCTGGTACAGGTTTTAGAATTTTCATGACTGAAGAGCTGTTCCTTAAAAGAGTTTTCATTTATCTTATCTTTTGTTTCTCTCAACTGTCTTTGTACTTGAACCTATGAGAAAAGCAAAATCACCTATTTAGAGTGATAATCTAGCATCACAAATGATAACCTATCAATTTTCCCTTAAAAAGATAAAAAAAATTAAAGAAACAAAATTGTCTGAATGAAACTCTAGCCCAAGTACATATGCTTATTCATTCGAGCATGCTAAACCATAAACTTAATACTTGTGCTATGCTCTGGGAAAACAGGAGTGGGAGATACGCACGTGAACAGATTAAGTGCTCACAGCAGAGATATGAGCACAGATCAGCCTACGCACTGACTGAAAATTAACTCTAGAAAAGACTTTAATGAGTGATTTATGAGTTGGTTTTAGAGAGTAAATAAAATTTGTCTAAAAAAATTAGTCTAAATTAAGAAAAAAACACGGAAGCCAATACAGATGGGAAGATCAGTAGGCTATGAAGTTGATGTAAAATATTAGGACCAGATTATAAAGGCTATGAATAATGAAATAATTCGATAGGAATTAGAATAAGTCAGGTTTTTAAAGCAAGTGAAAGAGATGATCAAATATGTTTTTTAGGATTAATTGTGGCAGTGATGTGAAAAATGAATGAAGCAGTTAAGGAAAGACTGTAAAAGCCAGGAAAGGAAACTCGAAGAAAGCTCTTAGAATACACGGTCAAGATTTACACTGAGAAAATAGTAACTAGTCACAGGTGGCTCCTGAGCACTTGCAATGTGGCTAGTCTGAATTGAGATACACTGTAAGGGAAAAACATACACAAGGTTTCAAAGACTTGGAACAATAAAATGGAAAAATCTCTCAATAATAATTATTTTAAAATATTACATGTTGAAATAATATAGTAGATATGTTAAATAAATTATATTACAAAATTTTTTTGTTTTTTACTCTTTTAATATAGCTATTAAAAGTTTTTTTTTTAAGATTTTACTTATTTGTTTTTAGAGAGGGGGAAGGGAGGAAGAGAGTGTAAGAAACTTCAGTGTGAGAGAGAAATATCGATTGGTTGCCTCTTGTATGCACTCTAACCAGGGACCGAACTTGCAAGCCAGGCACATGCCCTGACCAGGAATCGAACTGGCGACCTTTCAGTTTGCCGGACAACACCCAACCAACTGAGCCACACCAGTCAGAGCATGGCCATTAAAATTTTCATATTACATAGTGGCTTGTATGTTTCTATTGGCAGAACTGGCCCAAATGGCAACATGAGAGCCTACAAAGAGTTAATAGCAGAGACATGGAAAAGAAACAAATTTAAGACATGGAGCAGAAGGAACAGGTAAAGATGGGGCAGAGAGAGAAAAATGAAAAACACCCTAGATTTTTGGATTTGTTCATTTTAGATTCCTTTTGTATTATAGATGGAGATATCTAACAAGTGGTTGAAAATACAAGTCTAGTTCTAAGGGAAAAGATGTAGGCTAATGACAGAACTTTAAAGCAGATTTAGGGAGAAAGTATACCTAGAGAATTGAAAGAAGATCGTAAAAGGCAGGGGTCCCCACTGTCCGGGCCCGTGGACCAGTACTGGTCCAGGCCGTTAGGAACCGGGCCTCACAGCAGGAGATGAGCTTGAATGTAATGCACCTGAATCATCCTTATACCATCCCCAACCCCACCCCATCCCTGGAAAAACTGTCTTGTATGAAACTGGTTCTTGATGCCAAAAAGGTTGGAAACTGCTGCAAGGAGTCCCAATGATTTAAGAAGAGGTAAGGGGAGCCCCAACCAGGTTGCTCATTGGTTAGAGTGTCCTTCCAAAATGCCAATGTTGTGAGTTTGACTCCCAGTCAGGGCACATACAAGAAACAACCAATGATGCATAAATAAGTGAAACAACAATGGAACAACAAATTGATGTTTCTCTCTCTCTCTCTGAAATCAATAATTAAAAAAAGGTAAGGAGGGCAGGGAGGTGGGAAAGAAGATTGTAAAGGTCAGATAAGTAAAACAAACACATCCATAACACATACTTACATACATACCCATAAGAGAAGTATAACCTAGAAGCCAAAGGAAATAAGAGCGCTCAACAGCATTATATGCAGAAATGATGGGATTGGCCAGTCAAATGATTACTCTGGCCCTCAGTGAGGACAGTTTTAGTAGGACAAACTGACAGAGGTCAATGTTCAGTGGAACTGGGAATTGAGAAAATGAAGTAATAAGCAAGTGTAGATGCCTCATTCAAGTTCAGTTGTAAAAGGAAAAGGATAATGAAGAGTCAAAAGAAGCAAAGGTCAAAGGAAGATATTGAGAGTACATACATTGATAATGTCATATATAAGAAATACCTTTCAAGTTTGACAAATTTAGATTAACAGTGCACCAAAATTTTAAGTATAACACTATTAATAAAACAAATTTTTTTAATTCCAAGCAACAGAATAAAATCTTACAGAAAAATATCTCTGGACACTAGCTCATGTTAATGAATCATTAGCGACATAACACAGCCTAGAAAAACAGAGAACATGTCTTTTGGAGAAGTCATGCTTTAATTTAG
The DNA here is from genome assembly GCA_039655065.1 of Glossophaga mutica. Classification (NCBI taxonomy): domain Eukaryota; kingdom Metazoa; phylum Chordata; class Mammalia; order Chiroptera; family Phyllostomidae; genus Glossophaga; species Glossophaga mutica. The sequence goes on from CM077304.1 coordinate 46,925,165, forward strand.
ATTATAATATAACACACTGATATCTTTTCTCCAAGATATATGCTAATTTGCATAGATGTCCACACTTACACATAATTACAACTAACAAAAAATCATTTTTCATGTCTTTTTATCTGAGTTGCAGTCTTATTTGTACATCGAGACACATCTCCTAAAAACCTACCAAAACAAAGTACAAATACCTAAAATGAGACCATCTAATTCTTAAACAGTTGTATTCCATATCCCTTCCTACTCACATAGACAGCAAACAAGCTAACAGTCGACTTACAGTACTACCTGGGAACAGTTTTCCCCATCAATGGCAGCATTTTTATATATATAGTATATATATAGTATTCTATTTATATATAGTATTATGTATATACTATATATAGTATTCTAGAATATATAGTATTCTATTCTCATAAAAATGAGAATACTATATATGTATTAGTATTCTCATTTTTAGTTCTATATCATTTGTGAGTTATTAGAACTACTGCAAGAAATCTCTTTCTTAAAGACAAATACCATATGATTTCACTTATATGTGGAATCTAATGAATAAAATAAAATAGAAACAAGACAGATACAGAGAACAGACTGATAGCTGTCTGAAAGGAGGGAGGTTGGCAGGCTGAGTGAAATAGGTGAAGGAATTAAGAAAAAAATCATAAAACACAGACAACAGTGGTGATTACAAGAGGAAAACGGAGGTGGGGTCAGGTAAGAAGAGGGTAAAGGGGGATAAACAGTAATAAAAAGGAGACTTGACTTTGGGTGGTGAACACACAATGCAACAAACAGATAATGTATTAAAGAACTGTGCACCTGAAACCTATAATTTTATTAACCATCACCCCAATAAAATTTTCATTAATTAACTAATTAATTAACTTACTCTTAAAAACTGTCAAGGTCATAGGAAAAAAACAAAGCCTGTGAAACTGTTCCAGATTGAAAGAGATGAGACATGACAAATGATTGCAACATATGAGCAAAGACTTTCTTTTGCTATAAGGGACTTTTGTTGGAACAAATAACAGCATCTGGTTAAAATATATAAATTACAAAAAAAAAATCTCTTTCTTAGACAATTTACTTAACCATTTACTATCCTTTTCTCTTTTAACCTTTTACTCATTAACTCAGGAATATGTTCCAATTTCTTTCTTCTTTTATTTGTGAGCCAAAAATGTGCATACAAATCATAATCATGGTTCCTAATAATTAACAGCAATGAGGTATGTACAGTGCATGCATCTCACAGATGTGAGTAACATTAAGCATTACAACAAAATTACAGTTAATAAAAGAATAAAGTCATCTGCCTATGCCAACCTTGAAACTCTGAGAAGTCCCTCTCAAGATTTCCACAAACCTCCTTATCTTTCTCCAATTAAACTCATTTTCCTTCAAGGAAGCACCAGAATTTTAAGAACAAAGACACCATTTTACATTTAATTTTAACAGCTTCATCTCCTCAACATGTTTTCTTTTATGAAAACATACCTTTCAGATATTTTGGACTTAAGTTTTTTTACGGGGTTGGTCTTTGAATCTAATAGTCCACTGCAAATATTTTTTTAATTAAAAAATGTATTCAAGGCACTATCCAATTAATCAATAGATACAGACATCCTCACATTAGCAATATTCTAAAAATTGAAATATTCTGTAACTAAAACAATGTGAAACTGCTTTTAGGGATTTGAGACATTTTGTAAAAAACATATGACTACGATGAATATGTCCTCTTTAGGGGGCAAAGTAAAAAAAGAGTTGGAATTTCTGAATCCTTGTAGAAAAGTCTGAGTTTTTCATGCTGCAGAAGAATGATAATCACATATTAAACCTAAAGTTGAACAAGTCACAAATGTACTCAAACTGGAAATCTTTTAAACAAATTGAATTAAGTTTATACTGTTCATGTTGCAAAATAAACAAAATATAAGCCTTACCTTAACACAGCCTTCTAACGCGCTGACTTTAAACACTGCCTGGAAAGGTTTTCGGTCAATAGGGCATGAAGCCAGCGTCTGAAAATTGATTAACACAATAAAACTTGAGAAACGTTTCCTTGGAATAAGGGAAAATTAATCTCTAACAAACATATTTATGATAAGTTTTCCACTGGAACAGGAAACAGAAAATTATTTTTTCTTCTTTTAAGAGTGAAGATGAAAAACTTTCCACCTGTATCCTGCCAGAGTAATAAATATCTTAAATTTGTTCAGTTTATTCAAATATTTATTGAACATCTACTGTATTGAAGGTAAGTGGAATACAATGATGAACAGAGAGATCTCTGTTATCAAGATAATAGCTACTGAGACCTGCTTGTCCAGTTGAGAACTACTGGGATACTGTAAAGAGAGCTGGGCTGGAATCAGTAAGTCTGTGATCTAAAGCTCTTGGGCAACTTGCTATCAGCTGTAAAAGGAATGGCTTGTACAGGTCCCTTACAGATTTTAATATTCTATGACAATAATGTCTCCCAAAATTAATTATTTTAAATAGGCAGTTAAACCAGCAATAAAACTTTTTTAAAGATATGAAGAAAATGAAGGATTCCTCCACTCCCTCCCCCCAGCCTCCTAGATGCCCTCTCCAGAAGTGCCATATTTTGCTGTGTATAATGCGCACTTTTTGCCCACATTTTGAGGGAAAAATAAGGACACACTATACATGGGTAGTACTAATTCCCTATCTATTAAATGTTTTTAATTCTATTTATGCTTATGCGTTAAAAGTGTAACCCTAGAAAGCAATAACGATATCTATATGCAAAATAATACCCTGGAATATGATAATCAGCTTTGTTTTTAAATATAAATATATAAATATTTGAATTAAAAAATAAAATGCAAGATTTTTTTCTTGAAAGTTTGAGCCAAAAATGTGGGTGTGCATTATACATGGGAAAATACGGTAGTTTCTTATATATCCTTTCAGAGATAACCAATGAGTATATATGTATACATTTTTAATATAAAATATAATTAATTCATATGCTAAACTGAATTTTATCTCTTAGTTATGTATCTTTGTACTACCACTTCAGAGCTGCCTCATTCTTAATAGTGTGGTATGCCATATTAGTTTTAATTTTACATTTCCTTCTTTGAGTTAGGTTGAACATATTTTCATATTTTTGTAAGTTTTCAAATTGCTTTAAAAAAACTGTCTATTCATGCCCTTTGCCTAGCTTTTTTTTTTTTTTTTTTTTTAGGTTGGGTCCTGCCCTGGCTGGTGTAGCTCAGTGGATTGAGCGCGGGCCTGCGAACCGAAGGATCGCGGTTCGATTCCCAGTCAGGGCACATGCCTGGGTTGCCAGGCCAGTTCCCAGCAGGGGACATACAAGAGGCAACCGCACATTGATGTTTCTCTCCCTCTCTCCTTCCCTTCCCCTCTAAAGATAAATAAATAAAATCTAAAAGAAAAAAAAAATTTAATTAGGTTGGGTCCTTTTCAAATGGAATTGCAAGCATTCTTCATAGACTAAGAAAAACTGTCCCTTAATCATTCTGTGAATCTAAACCAACTTTATTTTCATCTAAATATATTTCCTGTACCTTAAAAATTGACGTGAATCAACTATAATTAAAGAGTTTCTCTGAGTCCTGCCCAGGTAGTTGAGTTGGTTAGAGTGTTGTCCTGATACACCAAGATTGTGGGTTCGATCCTCCACTGGAGCATGTACAAGAATCAACCAATAAATGCATAAGTAAGGGGAACAACAAATTGATATTTCTCTGTTTTTCTCTCTCTCTAAATTCATTTTTTAAAAAAAAATAATTTCTCTGATGATACTATTAAACATTTGTATAGGAATGGGTTTATATTATCTTAACAATTTAAGATGGAGCTGTCTACCAGAATAGAAAAATAGATCCTACAGCCTGTGACAAAAATACTAAAAGGTGATATTATTAATATCTACAGTTCAATAATAACTCAAAAGTCAAACAGGATTTCAACAATTTAATAGTAAGAGTCTGGAAGACCAGAGATAGTAATGGAATTTTGATAAAAATCTTATATTCCCTAGTGAAAAACTATTGTGATTTTTACCATTCTGGACTTTGGTTCATATCGATATATGCTTACACAAGTGTACAGGTAGGTCAGACTATGTGAGGCCAGTACATTTTTGACAAAGCTTGCAACTCACTTTGGAGCAGCCAAAATATAAATTGAGTTATTTTTATTACTCTGTTAAAGTTAAGTAAGCCTTGATAAAATGCTTTACCACATCTGAATTAGGGAATGTGACCTTACTATATATTAAATTCGTTCAGATGATAGAATCCAGCTCACTTTTAAGTGAACTTACTTTTAAAAGTTACTTTTAAGGTACTATGGATTTAAGATGCTGCTACTTTCCTCACAGAAAACTTGACCTTAAGCTTTACTACAAGTAGTGACAAAGGTGTCCACACATCTTTTTAATAATGCACTGACAAGAGCAATTCTAGTTCAAAGAACTCAACATGATTATGTGGCTGTGTTTACCACATTAGCATTTACTGTATGTAATTCTTAGAGGTTATGTTAATACATTTATAATTCAAAAAAGAACTTTCAAGTACTCATTTTTATGAAGTTTCAAAATATATTTTAATTTCTATTAAAGGTAAGTTTTGATAAGCATCCCTAAAACGATAAAATAATACATGAAAATGTGTTTCCTTCAATGTTTTTTTTTTTTTAAAAAAACTATTAAGACAATATGTAGAGGCTCTGGATTTACATTTTACTTTCATATCTTGTCCTTGGGTGTAATCCTGTGCAAGTCACATAGCCCCCCTGTGTCTCAGTTACCTTACTAGTGAAAATGGGGTTAATGATATAACTTATTTCTAAAGTATTTATGGAAAAAAAGGAATTGAAATTCTTAGAAGAGTGTGTGATATATACTAAGTATTGTATAAACCACACCAACTAGGTTTACTGGACTAACAATAAAAAAGCCTGGTCTGTTAACAGAAAGATAACCCTCACTATGATGTACGAGTTACACACACATGTGAGAGATGTGAGCTCTTCATGACTTTCTGTTGGACTTGCAAAAGTTCATGACAGGTAAAAAGTAAAGTTTGTCATTTTATTTTATCTATTCCAATACGTAATACTTACTAAGATACAAAGAAAGCCACTCTCTGTGTTCAAAAAATTTATTCCATATCAGACGCATTGAATCTTTCAAAAACTCTGAAATTACACAATCTCACTTGCTTCTTTATTCAATTTCCTCTCTTGACATCAGCTAAATGACACTTTTTCCTTTACAATGTTCAAACTGACAGCTTTAACCTGAGCTATTCCATTCTGGTCTGTTTTAAATAATGGGGTTTTGAGTAAGATTTTGTTTTTATTCTTTTTTGCTTAAGCATAATTACCATGGATTTGTCTAAGGCTTCATTTGAAGGTTTCCACTGTTATTATAAAAACAAAAAGAAAAAAACAGTAGTTTGAAAATTACTGCTATTATCACAATCTGCATGCATATACTTATATTTCCTAAAAATAATCCAGTTAACTCTAGAAAATAAGTTAATAGATTTTCTCTGACTCAGTCTCAGCCACGAGAAAAATTTCTTTAAACCAAGTTATCCTCTCCAAGTTAACAAAAGCATAGGTTGGAAAACAAGCTACCTAGCATAGACAAAATACCTTTGCTATTGCTACCAAGAAATGATGATATCCATTTCTGATCACGGAACAGTTTAGCAAAGCATTTCAAAAGGGAAACAGAAAAGAAATTCAGTTATTCTAAATTAAGTCTTCATAGCATACTTCAATAAATTAAAAACAGATTTTAAAAAATTAAGTAGATCTTTAATTTTCTTTGTTAAATGTCTACTGTAAGGAAAGTATAGAACTACTTCAATACAAGTTCAAAGACACCATCAATAGAGACAAAGGCATGAAATTACACATAATGTGATGAAAAAGTTTTACAAATAGATCTTTAAAAAATTTTTTTCACATTGCCCTAATTTTAAGGCATTTCCAAAGGTACTTCACCCTTAGATCCAGCAGATATCCATTTGAAAAATCCAAAGACATTTTAATCTTAGTATTCAGAGTTTTTGCCACTAAACTAATTTTGTTTTTGAGTTGCATGGTTTTAAAAATTCACATTTAAAACTAATGTTGGAATTTTTAAACTAATATACCTACCTATTCTACTAAACATAATTTTAGTTTTAGAGAAAATTATCCCAAATTTTGTTTTACTTATATACAACAAAATAAATACCCCTAGATCATTTACCATTTGATTCCTTATATACAACAAAAATATCCTGAATTACTCACCTATTTAAATCAACATGGCTTTCATTTCAGTAACTTTTAAATAATCTAATTTACTTAGTGTCATAATGAAAGTAGTCCAATATCCCCATTCAACTTTGGAATACAGCTACAAAATATAACAGAATTTGATTATTGCTTTACAATGTAATGTGTATTTTAAAACAGAGCTTACATTTTACTGTGAATGCTCTGTACTAAGATTATCTCAGCTAAGGAGGCAATTTTGATAGAACAAAAATCTTCCTAATGATTTCAATAAAACATACCCTAGTATTCTGAAGCGCTGTAAATTCCCAGCTCAGACAAACCCATATTTAAATGTAAGAAGAGGAAACCTTCCTTATTTGGGAATTCAGGATTCTTGATTTCTAATATTTCTTGCTTCCTGCTGCTGCTCTATCCTCAATCACAAAGGCTGCCTACAGATAGCCCCTCCTAGAGAGAGAGAAGCAAGTGTTAAAGATAAGTGCTTAAAGACTAAGTCTCAGTACCTATGCTTACAGTAAGGTTTGAATGTTCATGGGAATCTCTACCTCTATCTCTGCTACTAACAAACACAGCACATTATATAAAACTGCAGTTCAAAATCAAATAAAGATGATTTAGAAACGCACACTATTAGAGGTCAGTGCTTATTTTAAAGGTATTTACCAGGACATAGCCTTTTAAGTTGATGGTTCCAAGATACCTAGCCTGGACCTCCAAAGAAAGTGCTCAACCTGTAGTCAGCCTACACGTTCCCTACCATACTTAACCAGGTCTTTCAAGACAGTCCTTGTCAATCCATATTAGTGAAATTGTGATTCTTTGTAACAGATTTCAGGAATGTATTCCTAAAAGTCAAATGGCTATCAGTGACAAAATTAACATCGAGAAGGAGTTTTCTCTAATTCCTTAAAGGAAATCTTTCAGGCTCTCAAATATACAACAGTTGGGTAGAATTGCTTTTAATTTTAATTTCTTTTGATATTTAATAGTTAAGACTTTCTTTTTCTAATATAAAAACAGAAAATTCTATAAACTACCTGTATAAATCATTTTACAAAATCTGACATTTAAGATGAGGCTACACAAAAATATACATTAATTTATCCAACTGGTAAAAACTGACTATAAAATGAAAGTCTATTACATATATGCTGTAGGTAATGAGTGTTCACAATGTAAAAATTTTCTTTGTTCTATTAAGGGTTTTACCAGAGGATTAATCTACAAGACGAAAACAATGAGGGATTTGAAAAAATTAAGTCATGAATTCAATTTCTGAAGAAATCAGAACTAGCAACCGCTTTAATCCACTTTAAGGATAAAGAGAGACAGCCCTGAATCACCTATTGCACAGGATGTAATAATTAAATGAAATAATGTGCCCTGGCTGGTGTAGCTCAGTGGATTGAGTGTGGGCCTGCAAACCAAAGGATCGCAGTTCGATTCCCAGTCAGGGCACATGCCTGGGTTGCAGGCCAATTCCCAGCAGGGGACACACGAGAGGCAACCATACATTGATATTTCTCTCCCTCTTCCCTACCCTTCCACTCTAACGATAAATAAATAAAAATCTTAAAAAAAAAAAAACCTTAAAAAAAAAAGAAATAATGTATTTGACAATGCTTTATAAATTATAAAGTAAGTACTAACAGTAACATCCCACAGGTATATTTAAATTATTATTATTCACAGAGAACTACATAATAGAGAGGTTTGGTTTAGTTCAGGAATAAAAAAAATTAAAATTATAGGGAAAACTGATTGAAAAAATCTAGACAATAAAACTTTGAATTATATCATTGAAAAATTACATAATTGCCAGGATATGTAGATTTATATTCACAGTATAAAGGACTATCTGTATGTAAAATACATCAGTAGTCAAGATATAAGTCAGTCATATTTTGATTTTTGATGTATTATTAATTAAAAATGTACTCCTCACCTGTCTGCATTGAACAGTTGTTTGACTTCTTCAAGAACTGTACATCACCATAGTAAGACTCTCTTCATTTCTAGTCTCACGAGAGAAAACATACCTTTGCCAACTGTCCAATTTTGATTTCATTAACCTCACTTTCTCAAACTGAAGCTGTCAGAATTCGATATGAAATAGAAGACTGAGGTAAATAAACTGAGGGAGGATAATTTATTTATAGTAAGAAAGGTAATGACATTTTAAAAATTACTTAAAGATAAGAAAAATGTTTTGTATTATTTAAAAGATAAAAGAACTCTGGTGATATCGAGAACTTCATAATCACATATATTATTGCATGTTCCTTTACATAAAGTAAAAACTCTTGAACACTTCAAGTATGAACTGTTTCCAAGTTCTCAAACATTATCTGTTTAAGGGCCAAAAGTTTAACCACTTCTTGGCAACCTGCCAAATCATAAATTATATTTTCTTAATCAGTGTGTGTGTGAACAGGGTACCTTCTTATCTATGGAGAATCATCATTATGATGAGCTGTCACCACCACAGCCATGTATCGGACTTCTCTAGCCTTTGCCTTTCTGATTATTGACAGTCACACATTGCTTAACAATGGGGACACGTTCCAAATAATGCGTCATTATGTGATTGTTACACACACCTAGATGGTCTAGCCTACTACACACCTACACTCTATGGTACAGCCTACTGCTCCCAGGCTATAAGCCCATACAGCACATCGCAGTACAAAACAGAGACTAAATTAAGCTCAAGAAAAAATGATGCACTCAAGAGACAATGTATTCACAAAATGTATTTGACTGCTGCCAGTTTAACACAGCATACTGTTTTATAGCTAACTTTTTTTTAATAGGTAAAAGAATATATTCTAAAATAACAATAAAAAGTATAGCATAGCCCTGGCCAACGTGGCTCAGTTGGCTGGAGTGTCATCCCATAAACCAAAAGGCTACAGGTTTGATTCCTGGTCAGGATACACATCTGGGTTATAGGTTCAGTCCCCAGTTGGAGCATGTGCAAGAGGCAACTGGTTGATGTTTCTCTCTCCCTACCTTCCCCTCTCTCTTTAAAAAAAAAAAAAAAAAAAAAAAAAGGCACAGTATAGTAAGTAAATCATAACCCAGTAACATAGTTGTCTGTCGTATCATCAAATATTATGCACAGTACATAACTGTACTGCTATACTTTTATATGACTGGCAGTACAGAGGGTCTGTTTACACCAGCACCACCACAGACATGTGAGTAATGCGTTGTTCCACAACACTGATGGCTATGACTTCAAAGGGAGAGAATTTCCCCACTCCATTATAGTCTTATTGGACCACTGCTGTAAATGCAGTCCGTAACTGACCAAAATGACACATGCAGTACATGACTGTACTTTAAAACGTGCAAGTTCGGACAAACTTATGTGCAAGTTAAAAAGTCTAAATATGTCTAGACTGTTTTTGCTCACAGTGTGGGTAACATAAATAACTCTGAGTGGCTGATAAACTTTAGTATATTGGCTCTATACATATTTCATCAGTTTAAAGACTTTCTTTTGTTTCAGATTCTCAGCTGTAATATTGATGCTTTAACAAAAATTCCAACTCTCCTTAACTGTCGACTACTGTGTCTTTGTTTAGTTCAATATTCTATTTCTATAATTTCATAAACCAAAAGACTAATTATGAGTTCCTTAAAATTAAACATAGTTATAGTGGACATGCTTAACCTGTATTTGCGCTAGTGTCCATAGGGGCAGGCAATTAGGCCATAGCATATTTACGCCACCACAGGTTCCATTATCCTGAATCTTTTTGCTCTAAAGTGGATTCTATGAAATACCTAAAGACTAAGTTCAGTTATTTTAATCACTTTAAAGTCCTTACCTGGCTTTTGTTTTAAATAACCACAAACCAAAATTTTAGAGCATGAAGAGACTGAAATTAACTTTGGATATAGATACTTTAAAAACACAAAAACTTTCAGGAATGTGTCTAAAACAAATATACTAGATTTTTATATATCTTAACTTTACTTGTTCCTTACAAAGCAGAATTTCTTCATGCCTAAAACGTCAAAGGGAAGATAAATGAGTCCTTCTTTCTGGTTCTTGATATCCACTCTGAATCATATTTCAGTGAACCTTAAGTATAAATTTTCAGACAATACAGCTGAATTTCTGAAAGACACATAAGACTAGGAAGATGATCCTGCATATATTTTGTACTGTTTTCTTACTATGTATATATTCAACCACTATAAATCTCACTTTGGCCCTACCTGGTGTGACTCAGTGGACTGAATGATAGCCTGTGAACCAAAGGGTTGCCAGTCTGATTCCCAGTCAGAGCACATGCCTGGGTTGCAGGCAAGGTCCTCAGTGTGGCGGCACATGAGAGGCAACCACACACTGATGTTTCTCTTCCTCTCTTTCTCTCTCCCTTTCCCTCTCTCTAAAAATAAATAAATAAAATCTTAAAAGAAATCTCACTTTAATTTCTACCTTCCTACTAGAAGTGAGTATTAGTAAAACTTTAAACTACATATCAGTTTTTAAAAATTGTTTTAATTTCAGGCTATCCCTTGAGGTACTTAGAAACAAATTAGCATTTAGAATCCTTGCCTTGAATATCAAATAAACACTGACTGATTTTTTTTCTTTTTTTTAAATATATTTTATTGATTATGCTATTACGGTTGTCCCATTTCTCCCCCATCATTCCCCTCCACCCTGCACACCCCCTCCCACCCACATTCCCCCCTTTAGTTCATGTCCATGTGTCGTAAGTTCTTTAGCTTCTACATTTCCCACACTATTCTTGCCCTCTTCCTGTCTATTTTCTACCCACTGTCTATGCTACTTATTCTCTGTACCTTTCCCCCCCTCTCTCCTCCTCCCACTCCCCTGTTGCTAACCCTCCATATGATCTCCATTTCTGTGGTTCTGTTCCTGTTCTAGTTGTTTGCTTTTGTTTTAGGTGTGGTTGTTAATAGCTATGAGTTTGCAGTCTTTTTACTGTGATTTAAATGACAGAATATTAGCATAGGGCCTGTATAATTAGTAGACTATGAATATAGATATTTACTTCCTAATCCTGAAATCCAAAGTAAACTGCATACCTTCTCTTTAAAAGCAGGAGGGGTTTGAGTCCCGGCTGGTGTGGCTCAGTTGGTTGGAACATGGTCCCATAAACCAAGAGGCCACGGGTTTGATTTCCAGTCAGGGAACATACCTGGGTTGTGGGTTCAGTCCCAGGTTAGGGCACACAAGGGAGGCAGCTGGTTGATGTTTCTCTCCCTTTCTCTCCCTCTCTCCCCCTCCTCTTTCCCCTCTCTCTAAAATCAATGAGCATGCCCTCAGGTGAGGATAAAAAACACACAAACAAAAACAGGAGAGGTTTGAGGAAAATGAGAAGAAAGAGATTAATAACTAATAGCCATGGAAAAAAACACTAGTGAATCTAAAATCTGATTCTATTTGTCAAAGTATATCTATACACTTCAAAACACATCGAATTTTTATCATACCAATAAAAGATTCAAACTAAAAATTTAGTTCAAAGACTAAGTGATTTTGTTAAACAGTATTCATTTATTACTTAAACAATGTATTAGTAGATTGTACTCTTCTTACCACTCTATTTCATGGTTTATTTAACTGATCTGATGGCGGCTATCCCCATTAAGGCCAATAAAATAATTCGGAATATTCTGTTTACTCTCCACGTTCAAGGTTAATTACTTTTGTTTACCACAACACCCTACCCCCATCACAATTTAGTCACAATGGTAGTACAGCAGATAAGTACTCTTTTAAAAGCAATTTAGCTTCAATGAAATGTTTATATGCAAGAGTAACACAAAAGTATTACATGCAAGAAAGGTGTCAAATGCAACATTATGTATGTTATCAAGTATTTTCAACTTAAAAATATTCCACAAGAGTTAAAAGTATAGATGAGTTTAGCTCTATCTAGTAAGGTTAAATATATACATAATGTATAACGCAGTACTTCCACTTCTAGATACATACTCTAGAGAAACCAGGAACATGTACACCATAGCAAAGTTTACTGTTGTATGAAAGACACATGTAGAGCAGGGGTGTCCAACTTATTTTCACTGGGGGCCACATCAGCCTCGCAGTTGCCTTCAAAGGGCCGAAATAATTTTAGGACTATATAAATGTAACTACTCCTTAACAGTTAAGGAGCTGAAATTACATTTGGCCCTTTGAAGGCAACTGTGAGGCTGATGTGGCCCCCGGTGAAAATGAGTTATCCAACTGATGTAGAGTATAAGGAAGGATGAAGAATCATGTCTATTTTACAAATTCTAATTTCCATAGAGAAAAACCCATAGTCAGATTATGTTGCTGAACTTCACAATTATGCAGTCACTGAATACAATCTCATGAAAAGCACTAAATTGGAGTCTTCTATCCATCTGGTAATAATGCTTCTCCACTGGAAGCAAATCTCTGTTTTAAAAACATTTAATCACAAAGCAAACCCAGATACACTAAATTCATCACAGATGAAATCTTTAGTTGGGTGGTAGAGAATAGGCATTCTTTTTGTTTGTTTGTTTTCTAAATGTCAGAGTTCTCGGTCAGACCTGAAAACACTTTAAAACAAGTCCTTGGCAACCTCCAAATTATTCTTGGTGACCATGCTATCCCTCTGGCCATAGTCTTGGGACCAGAAGAGTAAAAAAAAAAGTCACCTTTGAGAATAAGCATTCTTATTTCATTAGTCAATGCTCCTACGAACACAGAGATTTGTAATTATATCAGATAATTAAATTAAACTCAAAATACTTTCCCCCTAAATACATTTTCACCTATCATTAGTCCCTTTATGCCAAAGACCAGTTTAGGTTTTAATCTAAATAGACTGTTTCCAAGTAGATGACTATGAATTCAACTGGTACAAATCTTTTCCTCCTTCTCCCAAACCTCGGTTATAGTCAGTGTACACTTATGTTCTCCTTTCCATGCTACTTATGAAAATATGAGTACAACATAGAACTCTGAAACCCCAATTATGTAACCAGTGAATACCGTATTTTTAGGACTATAAGACGCACCAGACCATAAGATGCACCTAGGTTTTAGAGGAGGAAAATAGGAACAAAAATTTTGAAGCAAAAAATGTGGTAAAATATTTAATAGCATAAATAACATAGGCTGCTGCCCACCCCCCACAGTAAGTCAGGTAAGCTATATTTGGAATATAAGATATACACCCCTTTCCTCCCAAACTGGGGGGAGTGCATCTTATAGTCCGAAAAATACGGTAATTCCAATGTGTTTAGGGATATCAAACAATTTGAATGTAATTAATGTTAAAAATACTTACCATCTGCCTCCTTTACTAATACTTATACACTGACAAAGTACTAATTCTGAACATATAGCATTAATATGAGAATGAATTATTTCACAACCCATAACAATGGGCCTTACAATGAATATTCAGTGTACCAGTACTATGATTAACTTATGTAGGCTCAAATTGAGTCAACACAATACATTAAAGTCTGCAAGTGTCCTGTTTTTTTAATCATTTACAATCTATGAAGAAATTCAGTAATATCTCTAACTCAGACTCTGAAAATTAGTTCAGACTAAATTAGAAAGTGCAGTTCTAAATTCATTTCTGTTTTTTAAGCTTTGAAACCTTGGCCACGTTAAAGAATGCAAAAATCCAAATTTCCTCATCTGTAAAATGGAAGGACATTATTACATCCGCTCTGGTTATCCCACAAGGCTGCTGTAAACAAGAAATCAAATAATCTATGTAAAAAGTCTCTGGAAAATATAAAACACAAAGCAGACAGAACATATTAGTAATAAAGAGATATTATCCCAAGAGGATCAAGTACACTGAAGATGAGTAACTATATTTCTACCAGAAAAGAATACTTAATCTGTTATACCTATAAAGTTATTCAAATTTTTTAAAAGGTAAGTATTTAAATTTTTTATAAAAGAACAAAAGCTGAATATACTGACAGAATTTGAATAATACAGGGACATTTTTTCAAAGGGGAACACATATTACTGTGAAATAATTTATGAAAAGGAGTGTCAAATCTTTAGACTAGGTGGAATGAAATCATGGTAAAAAACTAAAATACAATAATATTTAAAACTTATTTAAGACTTACCTCTGCCCATTTAAGAATGCAGGTCATACAGAAGACATGATTACAGCTTTCTGGAAAACCAACTTCCTTCTCTAACAGGCAATTAAGACATATAGGACATCTGTCAGCTTCACTGTACAACAGAACAGTGGTAGCAGTATTATCTTTGTTTTCTTCACCTGTAAAGGAAAGCAGCCATATATTCTTTTAAGTTCGCTAGACCAAATGACTTTTGTTTGTGGCAATATCACATGGCTAGATAACTCTAAAGGGCCTTTCTACAATGAAGTAATTAGATCTAGATACATTATAACAAACATTCCTTGAGCACAATACTCCCAATATTAATTTATATTTTTTAATAGGGGAATGAAAAGAATTTTTCATGAATTTATTTTTAAAATTATCACATGACTTGAAAATTTAGAAGTAAAAAGAAGTCACAGTAACAAATCTCCCACTCATATCTACCCCATCCATCCAGTTCCACCCAACATTTCGTAATTGCTAAGTTTCCTCTCCATTCTTCCCAAGATTTTTTTAATGCATAGACAAAGCACAAATCCTAACACATGTTCTTTCAAATCTCCTTCACACAAATGCTAGAACACTATACACACCAGTTTGCTTTTTTTGTATTGTTGAACCTACTGATGAACATTCACCTCTTCACAACCTTTAGCTATTATAACAATACTGCAATGAACAACTTTGTAATTTCATATTTTAATAGTTTTTATAGGATTAAATTCCTAAAATAATATGTCAGATGAACACATGTACATTTTTAATTTGGATATACCAAGTTATACCTCTAAGGGTTTGCACTAATTTAAACATCCACCAGCAATGTAACAAACATACAAAATTATGCATTGCTGACTCAAAAGTAAATAAAGGCAACTCCAAAATTCAACATAAAATGAAACAAAAATAAAGAAATGGTCAGTTGAAATGTGAACAGTATACACCAAGCAAAAAGAAAACCTGGGATCTTCCTGGGAGCAAACATCCGCACTAGTGTTCAGATCCGAAGACTAACCCTTAGGACCAACCTTGGTAGGGAAAACTTTCTGAGAGATTCCCATGTTAGGCCAAGACCCTCAAGTGGTGCTAAAGTACTTCCAGCATAGGTTCAAAGGAAAACAAACACAAATCCTCTGCAGGAAAGCATCCTTAACTTAGACCCCCAGGATTCCACAGATGAAATTTATCAAATATAAGTTGATAATCAAACATTACCACACCTAAGAAAATAAACTGCCTTGAGTAAGAATTAGCAGAAACAAGAATTTATTTAGATTTATTTACTTTTATATGTACGTGTTATGTTTATTTATTATAAATTTATTTAGATACACAGACTTCAAATACTGGAATTTTCGACTACTACATAGAATGATTGAACAACAGACTAGACCCAGAAGAAAAAAATAATTGTGAACTGGAAGAGAAAGAAAACTACTCAGACTGTAAGAGACACAAGGAGATATCACCTATGAAAGAGAGGTTGGAAAATGAGGTCAGATCCAAGTCTAACATAATTGAAGTCCAGAAGAAAAAATTAAGGATAGGCAATGGTTAAAGCAGTAATTACTGGCGAATGATAAAATAAACAAATAAAAAAATGATATGCCAAACAGGAGAAATGAAAATAACCTGTGCCTAGAAGCAATGTAGCAAAGCTGTACATTAATGATGAAAATAATATTAAAAGCAAAAAAGATAGGTCATCTAAAACAGAATAACAAGGCTGAAAAGAGTTCTTGATAGCAAAAAATGACTAAATTAAGTGCTAAGCGGGGAGGGGGGGGGGACACTATCAATCCAGAATTGTATATCTATCTTTGAATAGTTTTGAGAAGAAAAAAAATAAATACAAAAACTCAGACCTTATCATCAATAGACTTTCCAGTAAAGGAACTTACAGTTTTCTTTCAGGAAAAGAAATGGAGAAAAATGACCCCCTCAAATATTTTATCTAATACCATTTGTGGTATCAAATACCATTTGTGGTGTTCAGAAAAACAAACAAAATGATGGACAACTACAACCTATAAAACTAGAGCAGGATGGTCAGAGTTAAAGTTTCTAAGATTCTTCTACTATTGGCCGTGAAGATTAAAATTAACTTTAAGAGCAGAGGAAAATACCACTGTTATTTTACAAACAAAACAAAAGACAACAATAATAGAGCAAGTATGTAATTCATACATAAGTAGGAAGCAAAAATTCAAGAAAAAGACAAGAGCTCGAGAAATCAAAAATCTTGATAAATCAAAAATAAGACATGAAAGGAGGGGAAAAGATGTGTGCACTTCTTATTCAGGCAGCTTATTTCAGAATTTAAGAACAAAAATAAGTAAAAATAAAAATCCTTGTATATTTTGAAATGTATACAAATGAACAGTTTGAATGCACTAAGTTTTGCTTTCAACGTAAGAACTTTATAAAAATGAAAAATTACCTTCCATATCTTCATACTCCTGATCTCCCACATTTAAGGCATATACAGTTCTCTTCTTCATTTCTCCTTGAAAAGAGGTTTCCTATAGGGTGAATTATAATAGAGAATTTTAATGTATGCCTTCTCCCAATAATATAAAAAAGACCCAAAATTGTGAGAAATTATTTTACACACGAAAGAAAACAGTACAAGCCAGTAAATTTTATGGATAATCCAGTACACTTTTATAGCCCTTGCCATCAAGCACACAGTCTTACTGAAAGGAAAAGCCTCAAAAAGTATTAAAGCAACAAAGACTAAATGATAAATTGTGTGGTCAGACATATAAATATAATTGGAGCTTAGAAAAAAGAAGATCAATCTGGACTAAATTTTGCAATGAAGGTGATAGGTTATATACGTTGAGGAATTCAAGGCAATAAAAGAGAAACATAGTATATAAAGGAAAAAAACATCATTTAGCTAGGCCAATCTGACAAGAACAAGAAGGAGTGAGTGAAAAGTGTAAGAGTTTATGTGTGTGTCCCGAGGAAGGATGAGCACGTATGCCAAGAAGTTCCTCTGAAAGATTACAGTTGAGGGTAGGGAAAGCAATGAGCAGAGCAATGTAAACCAAGTAGGGTTAGATTGTAGAGGCATCTCTAAGGGTTGATGAGAAGTTTAAATTCGATCTTATAGATTCCCCTGAAGAAGACTAACGTGATAAAAGTGATGTAAGTGATTCTTTTAAAACAACCTGCCAGCAAAGCTCGGAATGGGTTTCAGTGGGAAGACATTAGAAGCTGAGAGATTTGCATAGGTAGGATAAGTGGCAGTGAAGTGGACAGAAAAGCAAGAATTTAAGGAGTTCAAGAATCTCTGGGATTTGATGACTAACTACAGAAGTAACAATAGAGGGAAGGAATCAGAGATTATTCTGGCCTAGAGAATTAGAAAAATGGTGATTACAAGAGGCAAATGAGAAATGTGGGAAAGGAAATTAATTTGTTAGTAAAGAGAAACAAAGGTATGAGGTAAAAGTTCTTTAAATCAACTCTTAGAATTCTTTCTTGAATTGATGCAAGACATGATTTCAATGAGCAATTCAAATACTTTATGGAATATCTAGACACAAGAAATCACTAATTTCACCTGTTATCACTCTCCCACATGAATATTAAGTACTTTTAAAAATAAGTTTTCCTAAATAATTTACACATGCTAGTTTCTACGTTAAAAGAATCCATGGCCCAGGAATATTCTTTATTAGGTAAATAAGAAAAAAGGCAGAGGCCTGACTTTGGTTCAAAAGCCAACTGTAAAGCAGAAGATAAGAAATTTAATAGAGTATTGTATATAATAATAATTTAAAGGTTTTAGTGGATTAAGAGTTTGAAATGAGTCAGGAATAGAGTTACTTAAAAAGACTCAATTCAATCACAGTCTACCTTAATAAAAGTAGAATGTCAAACTGGAGAGGAAAACTTCCCACTCAGCCTACATGTACCTCTGTTTTAGTGCTAATGCTGTTCTTTAGGGATAAACAAAATGATGAATGTCCAGGGAAGATGACTAGAATGGTGACAGCCCTGGAAACCATACCACCATATGCAGAAAGGTAAGGTAGTAAGACTGTTTAGCCTGGAAGAACCTAAAGATTAAGGAAAAGGTTAGCAATTATCTTCGAAAGAAATGGGATGCTCTGCAGGGAGGTAGAACAATGATCAGTGAAGGTATTCAAAGAGAGGCTCAACAATATATCGTGGCACTTTTTTTATTCAAAGGTTTAGTGAGTGCTACAGACACACTGTTAGGCAATGCCCCAAGTACAGAACTGATTAAGACACAAAGTCCTGCCTTTATATTCTATTGGGGGAGATAAAGTAAAATATCTAGTGTGTTGGATATTGAGAAGTGCTGTAGGGAAAAATAATACAATTATTTTAAAAAGCCATACAATTAGTATGGTTAATAAGTGAGAAAGTGGAGCTGTTATTTCATACAGAGTGTTCAGAAAAAACCTTTCTCACAAAGTGACACGTTGACCTAGCAATCTGAAAGAAGCAACAGCATTATGTAGGCATCTGAAGAACTGAATTCTAGGCAAAAAGAACAGCAAATATGGAAGTCCAAAGGCAGAGTGGAGGAGCATATCTCGTGTGTTCAAGGAACAAAACCAGATTACTATAGCTAGAATACAGTACAAGAGAGGCAAAGTAGATGAGGACAGAGAGGTAAGAGAACAAAATCACGCAACATTTTAAAGACTAAGGGGTTTGCTTCTTTGAGTGAGACAGGCCTACAGGGGATTTTAAACAAAAGAGGTGGCAAAGCAAAAAGCAGAGGCCATCATGGCGACTACTCCAATTATCTGTAGGCACAAAACACTGGCCTGTACCAGAGTAGTAGCAAGTATGATGAAAAGTGCTCAGATTCCAGCTGTGTTTTCAAACTATAGCCATAAAGATTCACAGACAAGATCAAATGCAGGGTATATGTTAGGGAACAAGAGTCCAGGATAATTCCAAAGTATTTTGAACTGAGCAACTAGAAATGATGGATTTGCTGAGACAGAGATTACTTTAAAATTATTCAGGTAGCCCTGGTTAGTGTGGCTCAGCCTATGAACCGAAAGGATGCAGGCCAGGTCCCCAGTTGGGGGAGTGCAAGAGGCAACCAGTCAATGTTTGATGTTTCTCTCACACATCAATGTTTTTCTCCCTCCCTCCCCTCTCTCTAAAAATAAATAAAATCTTTAAAAATTACAAATTAAAAAAAATTAAAATATTCAGGTAATCATAGGTTTTTCCACTTGATATTCACTCAGCAAGACAGTATCACCCTAGCTGGGTAGTTTAGTTGGTTAGAGTGTCATCCTAATAAACCAAGGTTGCAAGTTCTATCCCTGGTCAGGACACATACAAGAAGCAACCAATGAATACACAAATAAGCGAAAACAACAAATCGATGTCTCTCTCTCTCTTTCTTTCTAATTAATAAATTAACATAAAAAATAAAGACAATATCAATATTACCTGGGGAACTTGTTGCAAATGCAAGACACATCAGGTACAGTCCCAGAGCTAGTGAATATGAATCTGCATTTTTATCAAGATCTGTACATAATTCATATGTATTCATTAAAGCCTAGGAAACACTGCTCTAGACGACTTCCCAATTTAATTGATTTTAGAGTCATATTGTGCTCCTGTACGATCTATAATTGAGTGTAAGTCTTTATTTGGGGAAAGTCATACCATAACCTCTCCCCCATTATCTTAAATATTTAAAAAATATACTTAAGTTGGAGTTAATTCAATGTGGCAAAATGTTAATTGGAAAATTAACAATATTTTTAAAACCTAGGAATTTTTCAGAAGATGTAAAATACCATCCTTTCATGTAGCTAAAAATTTATGTCCCCTTGAATAGTTCACACTATTTTCACATTTCCTCCCTTAAGAACACTAAGTTTATATTATTTTTACATTAATATATCATTATAATTTGTATTTTACAATAAGTAGTGTCCTCTCTGTTTTAACTCATGTGATAAAATACCTAACAGCTCATCACTGAGAAGCTAAGAGACCTCAGTCATGTTACAGACTGCATCTCCTTGTATGTTAGCAATCTGCTTTAAAAGCTGAGTGTTACAAATTTATAGAAGTTGTGTGCTTCTTCTGGAACATTTCATTCATTAACGATTTCCATACCTGAAAAACAATTATGCTACATTGCCAGTTTATTCATTCAAAATTACAGGGTCTTAGCATTTCCACTAGATAAAAGTCTCAAATTTCAGTTCAACAACCTGCAACCTGTTTGTGTTTTTCTGTTCTATCTGCCTAGACTTTACTTTTTAATCTAAGAATCTGGGGTTTTTAATACCAGTTTTGCTTTGAACTTCCAGTAACAGGGGCACAGGAATACAATACAGACTCATGGTCTTAGCCAGTAATTTGTGGTTAATAAAGGACCTAAGAAATAAGCTATGAGCGGCCAGGACCATCCTTCCTTGTGGTTTCCAGAAAAGTTAGATATAACCCAACTTCATGATTAACTATTTATGACTCTATAACCGTAAATCATATACATTTTTAAAAATTATGGTGAGTAGAGAGATCTGGGGAGAAGGAATTCTTTTTTTTTTAATTAAAAAAATTTTATTTTAGAAAGAGGGGGAGGGAGTGAGAAAGAAAGGGAGAGAAAACATCAACATTGTCGCCTTCTGCCTTCTGCCACCACCCAACAGGGGCAAACCACAGAGCCCCAACCAAGCTGTGAGTCCCTGACCAGGACTTACACTGGTGACATTTCCGTTTGCAGGACAGTGCCCAACCAAGCCACACCACCCAGGGCAGTCACATTCTATCTAGACCACTTATTACTAAGTTCTACAAGTTAATTTTCTATAAATCAAACTTAATTTTCTTTTAATTTTAGTTTACCTCAAATAAATTTCTAAGAATGGATGATCACTCTAGATTTTAGGTAAACTCTTTACTTTTCAGATGATTTTAATTTTCAAATTTCAATCTTTAACATCTCTTCCCAGGTTGTACCTTTCCGAGCTAAAATACCTGTTAAGTCAATTATCCGTAATATAATGATTTTAAAGTACTTCTACCTTCCAGGTTGCCCTTTTCTATTACTGTCTCTGTTATGTATTGAAAATACTAATCCAAATATGTTCATAAAAATAGTTTGGGAAGAGTAAATGGCCTACCTTTAAAATTTTATTTATCATAAAAGCTATCAACTTTTACAATGTGGAATGAAAAAAAAAACATTGACATGAAACAGTTTCCAGGAATTTAACACACATTTTCCCACACAAACGCTGGAAAACATGGACGTGCGAGTCCCAGGCCAGCCTTTACAGTGAACAGCAGTACTCCTGTATATAAGAATGTTCAGTTCCCCCAAAAAGGTGCTGCCCAATAGGGAATTGTTCTATAAAGCACTGAAATGTGGCAAGTGAAAAACTAAATTTTTAATTTTATTTAAGTTTTAATTAATCTACTTAGTCCAATGTGGCTGCTGGCAACTTTGTTGGATAGCACAGCTCTAGGATATAACTACCATCCTCTGTAACAGAAAATTGCTTCCAGTTATACCAGCAATGCTAACGATGTATTTTCTATTACAGCAGTTGCTGGAGCGTTTCAAGGAACCAGACAAAGGACCAGAGGTTTCTGGTAACAGAAACTGAACTTTTTAGGTTTGGCTGGCTCCATTTAAACTTTCTATCCTTCTTCCTATCTTGTCCTCTTCCAAAGTATACTTCCTTCCATCAATTACAAAAAAGAATTCCTTTCTTTTCCAGTTCACTTCAAAACTCCCTGTTCTTGCTTCCTCCTCCTATTCTTCAAGCAAACGCACAGTATCGAAATAAATCAACATTCTAGTTATAACTATAATATTAAGAGTCTGACAGATCTAAATTCAAATCTCAACTGCATTACCATGTAATTAATGGCTGTTGTTATTACCATCACCGCTAGTAAGAACAGAAAAATAGGGAATGGTAATAAAATTGTTGCTTGCCCAATTTCTTTGTTTTCTCTAGACAAAAGTGAAAGACAAAGGCAAACACAAGACTGAAAAAAAAAAGAAAAATCAACATTTCTAACAAACTAATCACCGAATTTAATAAAATATTTTGTCAGAAAGGTACAATCAGATCCTTTAGGTACAAAGAAAGAAAAAGAAGGTATTTGAATGGCCATAAGGAAGTTTCCCACCCCATTTCTAAACCCAATCCTGCCATTACAGACTCTACTATAGAAATGGGAGCCAGGGTTGAATGATGAAGACACTGGGGGAAAGTATAGGCTGTCTCTATGTTGGGCACACTTAAGCCAAGGACAAAGAACACTTCATGAAGATGCTAAATAAATACTATATTGATTTATATGGCTAAGGTATTCAGAGAATCCACAGGGACTCTCTGAACTTTTCATACATAGGCTATTCCTATTTATTCTTTATTTCTAATCTTATATCCAAGATAAATCAGTCCCCAAATTCAACTCTCTGTCCAAAAAACTTCAATTAAAAAAGAGAAGGCATTCAGTAAGGTACTCTGAGAGATGTATTTCAGTGATTAATGACTTGCACACTGGTGTTAGGCAAACTTGTGCTTATGATATTGTCTACCAATAATAAACATCCAAATGTTAACCATTACTATTAATGCAGCATCTTCCAGTCTTAAAATAAAGTGCCTCCCAATTATCTACTAAAAAATTTGATTCTACCTGTAAGTATGTTATTTTCCCTTGAAGAAACCATGAGCAAGGCTGTTTTTTAATGATGTCTAGGGAGGGAGTCTATCCATTATTGTAGTCCAGTGGACAAAAAAACTGGCTGTTTTTATTTATTATTACTATTTTTTAATCCTCACCCAAGGACATTTTTTCATTGCTTTTAGAGAGAGAGGAAGGGAGAGCGAGGGAGAGGAGGTGAAGAAAAACAGAGAGAAACATTGATATAATAGAGAAACACTGATTGGTTGCCTTGACTGACCAGGACCAATCCTGCACCTACACATGTGCCCTGATCAGAACTGAACCCACAACTTTTCAGTGTACAGGACAATGTTATGCTCCAACCAACTGAGCCACACCAGCTGGGGCTGACGGAGTGTTTTTTATAAATAAAATCTGGTTGAAGCACAGCCATGCTTATTTCTTTACATATTCCCCATAGCTGCTTTTGCATTACAATGACAAAGTTAAATAATTGCAACAGAAACTATATACTCTGCAAAACCTAAAATAATTACACTCTGGCCTGTTCTATGAAAAGTTTGCCAATCCTATTAAAGACTATAGAAGATTGCTTAGCTTGGAGGTGTGGTTCAGTCTCTCATTACAGAGGCTATTCAAGTTTTCTTAAGATTAGGACTCTATCTACATTTGTACTCAATCTGTACTCTGGCACAACCTACTTATTATACATTTGGGTCAATAGTTCTGCAATGTCATCTTTGATTTTCTTTAAAATTCCCCTGAAGGCTATGTAATCTTGTTGATTTATCTACCTTTATTTTATCAATCTGGCTTAAACTATCACAAATATAAGCCGCCATACTGCCTTCAATTTATTCACATCAGAGTAAGGTTAAGGCAATTAACTCCTTCAGCTTGATAGTTATTTCCTTTCCAGCTTCTTTGCTACATAAATCAACTGACTCCTGCTTCTGAAATGTCACTGATAATTTTTTAAACCCTTGCAGAATGCTCCGCGGAAGTATTATTTTTCTTACCTGAATTCCACCTTATAACAATTTTGTCAAACTTTGTAGGGAGGCTAGGTTATTCTGACATATTTTTGTTTAGAATATCCTTCACGTGCATGTTTGGTGCTGAAGCTTCAATATTACTACTCTTCATATACAGGCAAGAAGGTTCCTTTAGCACAGGTTTTAGAAAAACTCTCTGGGTTCAAACCTCACTAGTTGTATGACCTTAATCTCTTTAAAGCCTGTTTTCTAATTGGTAAAATAGATATATAGTAGTAACCACTTCAGTCATTTTAATGGTTAAACTACACGATCACATAATCCCTTTAAAATGCTTAACACAAAAAGAAGTACTCAACAAGCACATACACACAAACACATGAAAACCTCCCCACCCCAAATGGATTTTAGGTATAGCATGATAAATCTGTAAGACTCGAATAGATTTTCATTACTAAAAAAGGAAAACTCCTGCATTTCAAATATCCACATATTAAAAAAACAGTATGAGTAAAAAGTTCACAAAATTTAAATTGTCAACTATTTTTTCAAACATAACACAAACATAAATAAGTTCTTTATTCTACACTGCTGATATTTATCAAGATTCTGGTTTACCTGGAAACAAAATTGTTGAACCAAGACACAAAATCTAGGGTAAAAAGCAAGGAAGCCTAAAATTTTTGTATCCTATTTTCTACTTTACATAAAAAATGATAAATAGCTGTAACACATGGCAACTCTAGCAAAAAAAAGGAGGGGGTAATGGTTAAGCTATAACTACAACAGCGATACCTAGGTAGTGTCATTTACTTACCTGTTTTCTAAGAGTGTCATTTAAAAGTGTTTAATAAGTATACAAACATTCACAAGCCTTCTTACCTGTAAGATTCTTCAGGTCAAACAGTCAGGTAATCAGTTTTTCATCAAAGTGTTCTGGGGAGGGAATTATAAAAATTAGTCTCATTTTACTCACTTTCACTCATCTGCTCCTGCATTTAACTTGAGTTCAGAAGAAAAGATATTGGAAGGTATAAAGAACAATTTATTTCAGAGGGCCCCTGGATGTGAAAACAATTTACTTAGAATGTAAGACATTTTGACAGAGTAACTACATGCCTGCAAATGTGAAGACACACGTAGGTGCTGAAGGCCAATAATAAAAACATTTTATTCAGTGAAGCAGAAGGAGAAGTCGCTTTCAACATATAGAAAAAGCCAACTGAAAACAAAGTAATGGAGAATTAGAAAAAAATCTATCCCAACAAATAGATGGGTCACATCACCTTAGAGGGCAATATAGGAAAAAAATACACAAAAAAGATACTTAAACATACCAGCACTCCAACAACTACTACAATTTAAATTATTTCCTGAACTAAATATCTTAAAAGTATCCTCAACCAGTTGTCACTTTTTTTTTTCCAAATGGGCCCTACACTAGACACCCCCCACATTTCCACAGCCTACTTCTAACTTATTTATTTAATAAATATTTAGTCAGTTCCCCTACTTTCTAGGCACCGCTAGGCCTTAAGCACTGATACACCTGACAAAAACAGAAACCAACCATTACACTGCAACGTAGTAGGCACAGTAATGGGGTAACTACATTATACAAGCATACAATGAGCATCAAATCTTTTCAAGATTTATGTGTTTACAAAAAAGACTTCCCAACTGAGACCAAATGGATTAAAAACGTATTTTTCTACCTACCCCTCATTATAGCATTTCCATCTTTATGGACTCAGAATGAAATTGTCTTTTGTAACATGATAATGAGGATTTTAATTTTTTTTTAAAAAAGGAAGGATACATGTAAATAAGAACACACATGCCAGGTGATGTGGCCATTTTAGACCTCCTCTATGGAAATGACTAGTGGACAATAAAAGATACATTGTGCCTGACCCCACATCATAAAGGCTCATGGCCAGAAGAGGCTTTTCAGACTAATTAACATATTAGTTAATTAGTAGAGAGAAGTATGTTTTTCTTCAAATTTTATAAACTAGTACATTTTTACAAATTATCTGAGTATATTAATTATCTAACCAAGCAATGTGAATTTTAAAAAAATAGCATAGGCCTTTAATAAACAAAATGTTTGACCCTTCAACACACCAATTTCTTTTTTTTAAATATATTTTAATGATTACGCTATTACAGTTGTCCCATTTTCCCTTCACTCCCCTCCACCCTGCACCCCACTCCCACCCATATTCCCCCGCTTTAGTTCATGTCCATGGGTCGTACATATAAGTTCTTTGGCTTCTACATTTCCTATACTATTCTTACCCTCCCCCTGTCTGTTTTCTACCTACCATCTATGCTACTTATTCTCTGTACCTTTTCCCCCCTCTCCTCCTCCCACTCCCGTTGATAACCCTCCATGTGATCTCCATTTCTGTGGTTCTGTTTCTGTTGTAGGTGTTTCCTTAGTTTGCTTTTGTTTTAGGTGTGGTTGTTAAGAACTGTGTTCACTGTCATTTTACTGTTCATATTTTTAATCTTTTTCTTAGATAAATCCCTTTAACATTTCATATAATAAGGGCTTGGTGATGATGAACTTCTTTAAGTTGACCTTTTCTGAGAAGCACTTTATCTGCCCTTCCATTCTAAATGAAAGCTTTGCTGGATAGAGTAATCTTGGATGTAGGTCCTTGCCTTTCAAGACTTCAAATACTTCTTTCCAGCCCCTTCTTGCCTGGAAGGTCTCTTTTGAGAAATCAGCTGACAGTCTGATGGGAACTCGTTTGTAATTAACTGTCCCCTTATCTCTTGCTGCTTCTAGAATTCTCTCCTTCATTTTAATCTTAGCTAATGGAATTATGATGTGCCTTAGTGTGTTCCTCCTTGGGTCCAACTTCTTTGGGACTCTGAGCTTCCTGGACTTCCTGGAAGTCTATTTCCTTTGCCACCTTGGGGATGTTCTCCTTTATTAGCTGTTCAAATAACTTTTCTACTTCTTGCTCTTCCTCTTCTCCTTCTGGTACCCCTATAATCCGGATGTTGGAACATTTAAAGATGTCCTGGAGGTTCCTAAGCCTCTCCTCATTTTTTGGAATTATCGTTTCTTCAATTTTTTCTAGTTGGATATTTTTCTTCCTCTGGTCCACACTGTTGATTTGAGTCCCAGTTTTCTTCCCATCACTATTGGTTCCCTGTACATTTTCCTTTATTTCGCTTAGTGTAGCCTTCATTTTTTCATCTAATTTGTGACCAAATTCAACCAATTCTGTGAGCATCCTGATTACCAGTGTTTTGAACTGTGCATCTGATAGGTTGGCTACCTCTTCGTCGCTTAGTTGTATTTTTTCTGGAGCTTTGATCTGTTCTTTTATTTGGGCCTTTTTTTTTTTTTTGGTCTTGACGTGCCTGTTACATAGTGAGGGGCTGAGCCTTAGGTGTTTGCCAGTGTGGAGCCTGGCAACCCAAATCGCTGTGTTGTGACACTATATGTGAGGAATGGGTCTGAGGGAACAACGGCGCTTGCTCTGCTCTCTCTCTCGGATTTCAGTCACTTCCCCCCTGCTTCCCACAAGCAAACTGGGCCCTTCTGGTGCTGATTCCCATGTGAATGGGTTTGTGTACCTTCTAGGACCCTGTGGGTGTCTCCAATGAACTCTCCTGTGAGTCTGGGAGTTTCTCCTGCCACCTCAACCCCCCAGATGTTTTCAATCAGTGGTTTGAGGCTTTATTTCCCCTCACCGGGGCCCTGGGTTGCTGGGTTGCGCAGCCTGTCCCGCTCCCCAGTTGTTCCTCCTGGTTTATCTGCACACAAATGTGGGACCAGTGGCTGCCTTGCCGGCCAGGTGCAGGCTTGCACACCCCACTCCACAATCCACTGCCTCGCTGGGTCCACCTGCTGCCTCCTTGCCTGCCCTGGTCCTCCAGCCACCACCTTGCCACCAGTCCTCTCCTCCCGGCTGCCTGTTTCCGCCCCTCCTACCGGTCTGGATGAGCGTGTCTTCTTTAACTCCTTTGTTGTCAGACTTCCATACAGCTTGATTTTTCTGTCAGTTCTGGTTGTTTCTTGTGTTTTTAAATTGTCGTTGTCCTTCTTTTGGTTGTGTGAAGAGGCACAGCGTGTCTACTTATGTCTCCATCTTGGCCAGAACACCCCCAATTTCTTTCTATTCATGATCACAGTGGTTACATATTTTTTCAACATCGTATTATCTTAGTTAAAAATAAAATCTTTGCCCTGTCTGGTATAGCTCAGTGGATTGAGCACAGGCCTGCAAACTAAAGGGTCGCCAGTTCGATTCCCAGTCAGGGCACATGCCTGGGTTGCGGACCAGGTCCCCAGTAGGGGGAGCACGAGAGGCAACCACACATGGTGTTTCTCTCCCTCCCTTTCTCCATCCCTTCAACACTCTCTAAAAATAAATAAAATTGTAAAAAAATAAAAAATAAAAATAAAATAAAAATAAATAAATAAAATCTTTAAAAAAAAATTCTTAATCAGGAAATAAAATTAAGAACCAGTAAATTAGAATACCTATTTATAAAAACAGCAACAAAATTTTATCTCTACCAATAGCTTCATTGCACCCAACTTTACAACTACCAACCAATAATAAGAGAAATGGATATGAAACTCAGAATATCAATGTTTCCATAGAATCATTTCTAAGCTGCTAATATCCAAATATTTGTGTCCCCCCCACCCACCTAAATCATATGCTGAAATCCTAACCCCTAATGGTAGTGGTATTATTTAGTAAGTGGGGCCTTTGGGAAGTGCTTAAAGTCTTGTGGGTGGAACCCACATGAATGGGATTCATGTCTTATAATAGAAAGTCCAGAGAGATCCCTAACCCGTTCCACCATGTGAAGATGCAAGGGGAAGTCTGCAACCCAGAAGAGGGCCCTAACACTCTTCTGCTACCCTGATCTTGGACTTCCAGCCTCCTCAACTATGAGAAATCAATTTCTGTTGTGTATAAGCCACCCACTTCGCAGTACTTATAGCAGCCGAAACAAACTAAGACAAATGCCCTGTTTTCAGTTACTACTGCACGTCAGTCCCTCGTTATACTTTCCAGCTCAGTTTTAAAAAAAGATTATTAGTGATTTCATTGCCTATCAGCAACTGATCAACAGCAGCAATTTCTAGGATTCTTTCATATTCAATTCCTTCATTCTGGACCTATCCAGAATAAGGCTTATTTTCCAAGCACCATTCTCTGATGAACAAATGATCCTCTATCTTGTTGTTTACCAAACTGAAAACAAAGATGATGAAGTCACCCACACTTGTAGGTCTTATAATAAAATCAACCTCATGCTTCAGAAGGTCTCTAAAATTCCTGCACGCAATATCTGCAACAGTGAATAAGTGCCAAGAGTACACAAAGCATGTTACTTCATACTATTGCTCTGATGACCAACAACCTAATTATTGAAATAAATCATTTTTAAAGGTTTATAAATAAAGAATTTAAAAAAAAATCTCAAAATGAAAGGCAAGCCAGAAATTCTCAAGCAGAAAACAGATCAAAATGAAAATAGAAAGTTTTTCAAATGTAACATAATTATGAAAAACTAGAGTTCATGAAAACTATGTTGTAAAGAGAATTTAATTTTCCCATTCTCTTCTACATGTAATGTAGCATCATCTCCTCAACAAGGCTTATGCTGTTATACACAGCAGGTTCACAGATACAGTGTGGGGCAAAAGTAGTTTACAGTTGTTTGCATGGAAAATAATACATTAATTAATAAAGTATAAATTGTGTTCCTCATTCCCACAACTGTACACCTACTTTTGCCCCTCCCTGTATACTGAAAAAACAATAACATATAATTGACAAACCAGATTTAACTATGACATAAGGAGATTTGAGTTGCCATTGCACTGTAAAATAGATAAGTGAGATTCTAGTTCTGGGTAAAATGGAATAAGCACATTCCACCTTGTTAATCTCACTGAAACTATAAAACCTGGACAGAATAAATGCAACAGCTAGTTGAAAATTTCATAAGTTAACAATAGCAGGTAGATTTGGGAAGAGGCTAGAACTTATTATATCATCAAACTGGCAGTGACTTTCTAATTTTTTTCCACACCCAGTTTTGCCCAAGCCTGGGCTTAATGGAGCCTTAAACCTAGACCTTGGCCACTGATAACAAAGGGAGCTCTAGGAAAAGCCCCCTAGCTCTGTCCAAGGAGTGGGGAAGGGGACTCTTAATACTCAGAAAAAGTAAAATAAAATCTCTCTTTCTTTTTCCTCTCTTCTTTATCCTTCAGGTCCCAGTTCCCAGGTAATCCTATGGTGGTGCTGGCTACAAGGGTGGCAGCAGCAGGGTCAGCAGGAGCCTACAATTCCGAGGAAGAGAGACCACCCTCACTGCCTGAAGCAACTCTGGCCTAATCTCATTGATTTTTCTCTCCTGTCTCCCTGTCACTTGATTCCAGATGCAATTGTGGAAAGTACACACCATAGTGGAGTAAATGAGTATCAAGCTTTCTAGATAGAAGACAGAAAAAAGGGCCCCAGAAATTTAGAAAATACCACAATATAACAAAGAGGAAAGAGCTTAAGAAAGTAACCTATAAATTATTTATAAACTCCCAGCTTGCCCCTGAACTGCTCACATATATAGATTTAACCAACCATAAGCAGCATACCATAGATTCTGAATACTAAAAAATGGGAATAAACCCACAATAGCTACTAGGTAGTGCGCATATAGAAAAAATCAAATAGAATTCACTGCAAAAGTTTGTAAAATAGAATAGAGATTAAAACTACAACCTACAGAAAGGTGGTTGGAACTTGTGGCTTCAACCAAACTGACTGCCAAAACAAACATATCATCATTCCCATAGCATTTAAACAAGACACTAAGTTTCAAAACATAATGTTCAAAATGCCCAAAACACAATAGAAAATTGTTTGGCATAGAGAGAACAAAGAAAATCTCAGTCATGTGAGAAAATCCAACCAACAGAAACAAACACCAAGATGACACAGACATTAGAGCACTGGGTAAATTATCAGACAAAAATTTTAAGCAGGTATAAAAAGCTCCAATGAGTGAGAGCATATACTCTTGAAACAAGTGGAAAGCTAGAAAATCACAGCAAAGAAGTAGAAGATATAAATAATTATCAAATGAAAATTTTAGAACTGAAAAATGTAAAACCTGAAATAGAAAACATACTAACAGACTAAATAGCAGAATGGGAAGATGGTGAACTTGAAGACAAATTAATAGAAATTACCCAATCTGAACAGTAAAGAGAATAATATTGGTTTGCAGGCTGGCACTCAAACCACTGATTCAAGGTTTTTTTTAAAAAGATTTTATTTATTTTTAGAGAGGAGAAGGGAGGGAGAAAGAGAGGGAGAGAAACATCAATGTGTGGCTGCATCTTGCATGCCCCCTACTGGGAACCTGGCCCACAACCCAGGCATGTGCCCTGACTGGGAATCGAACCAGTGACTCTTTGGTTCACAGGCCAGCACTCAATCCACTGAGCCACACCAGCCAGGGTGAGAGAAGAAATATTAAAAAATTACTACTGCCCCAGGGATAACAAAACCCTCACATTCATGTCAAGAGCTCAAGAAAGAAAGGGAAATGAGTACAGTGGGAGGAGGAAGAAGAAAGGAGGAGGTGGAGGAGGAAGAAACAGCAACAACAACAATAATAATGGCTAGAAATGTCCCAAATTTGATGAAAGACATAAACCTCTAAATTTAAGAAGCTCACAAACCCCAAACAGGGTACTTCCAATGAAATCCGTGCTCAGACACATCACAATCAAACTACTGAAAATTACAAAGGGAAACTCTTGCAAGCAGAGTGAAAAAACGATGTATTATATTTATGAGGGGAAGATGGGTTAATTATCCGAATAACTACTGATTTTTCATCATAAACTATGTAGGCTAGAAGAAAGTGGAACTATAACCTACAATTCTTAATCTAGTGACATTATCCTTGAGGAACAAATGTGAAATATGAGACATTCTTAGTTGAAGGAAAACTAAGATTCATTGCCAGCTCTAAAGGAACTGCTAAATGTTCTTCAGTAAGAGGAAATGGAACACAAGGAATAATGGAAGAGCAACAGAAGTGGTAAATATTTAGGTAAATTAACTATTCTGCTCTTGAATTCTTTAAAATGACTGGAAATTAAAAGCAAATATAAGGCTTCTGATACACGCAGATGTAACACAAGACAATTATAACATAAAGGGGAAGGAGAAGGGGACCTATATGGTAAAAAGATTTCTATATTTCACCTGAAGTACTAAAATACTGACTGTAAGATGAAATATAAGTATATTATAATCCCTAGAGCAGCCCCTAAAAAGTTATATAGAGGCCAAACAGAACAGATCGAAATGGAACACTAAAAATTTGTGTTCCATAACCCAAAGAATGAGTTATAGAACACAACCAGAAGGAACAGAAAATAAAATGGTAAACCTAAACCCTAATGTATCAATAGTTAAAATCTGTGAGATGCAGTGAAAGTATTATAGCATTACAGAGCTTATATCAGAAAGGGTCTCAAATTGATAATCTGAACTTCTACCTTCAGAAACTGAAAAGCAAAATATACACAAAGCAGCCAGAAGGAAGGAAACAGAGCAGAAGTCAATAAAAGTGAAAACAGAAAAACAGAGAAAAATCAATGAAACCAAAACTTCTTTCACCAAATCAATAAAATGTAAACCTCTAACAAGGCTGATTAAGAATAAGAGCACTGAACAGCCCTAGCACTATTTAAAGAAATGAAATTTATAGTTAAAAGTCTTCCATAAAGGAAATTTCCAGGCCCAGATAATTTCCCTAGTGAATTTTACTAAACATTTAAAGAAGAAATAATAATCATTCAATGCAACCTCTTCCAGAAAATGAAAAATACTTCCCAACTCATTTTATGAGTCCAGCATTATCCTGACACCAAAACCAAAGATGATACAAGAAAAAATTTGATATACTGTATTTCATAAAAATAAACAAACTAAGGTGTGCAAACAGGCAGTCATAGAATTAAGTCACAGGGTTGTGAAGAGTACAGCACAGGGGATTATAGTCAATAACATCACAGTAACTTTGCATGGTGACAAACAGTTACTAGACTTAGCATGGTGACCACAACATAAGGTATATAAATATCTAAGCACTATGTTGTACACTTGAAACAAATGTAATATTGCACTGTCAACTATAACAACAACAAAAAATTTTAACCTATGGTACATTCATCCATACAGTGGAATACCACTCAGCCGTAAAAAGGAAAGGACTAATGATTTACTCGACAACTTAGATGAATTTTTAAAAACAATATACTGAGAGCTTCTGAGCTGGTGAACACATGGAGATGTGGGAAGAGTGGCTGATGCACGACAGGAGAGGGTATGGATGCTCTGAAACCATTCCCACCTATGCTGCCCTATGCCTCTCTTCCATCTGGCTGTTCCAGAGTTCTATCCTTTTACAATATATCAGTGATAGAGACTTGACAAATTACACAAATAAGACTCTGGACCTCTGTAGAATTATATCAAGGTGGTCATATTTATGCATGTATATTACCGGGAAAATCCCCCATTTTTCTGCAAAGAGAACCAATGGATCAATCCCTCAGCTAGAAACTCCAAACCAATGAAATGTAATTCAATTAAAAAAACACATGTATTAAGTACTTAAATAAAATAAAATAAAGGCAACATTCGGAGTGAAAGAAGCCAGTTTCAAAAGGTTTCAGACTACACAACTACATTTATATGACATTCTCAAAAGGTTAAAACTGTAGTGATGAGGAACTATTATCAGTGGCTGCCTAGGATAAGAGAAAGTTTGAGTACAAGGACAGCATGAGAGAGTCTTCTGGGGGGATGATGGAACCATTCTAAAGCCTGACTCTGGTGGAGGTAATACAAGTTTATATATGTTAAAATTCACAGAACTACATACCCCAGAAAGGTGAATTTTACTGTATGTTAATAAAAATTTTAAATGTTTTTAAAAGTAAAGACTAATATGAGAGCAAGGGGGGCAAGAATATAATGCTTTCAACAAAGTTACTTTTTTTTTAATCCTCACCCAAGGACATTTTTTCATTGCTTTTAGAGACAGTGGGAGAGAGGGACAGGAAGAGAAAGAGGGAGAGAGAAGGAGAGAAACATAAATGTGAGAGAGAAACATCAACTGGCTGCCTTCTCCTACCCACCCCGACCAGGGATCTAACCCCCAAACTGGGTACGTGCCATGACTGAGAATTGAATCCATGACCCCTTAAAGGGTTAAAGGGTTGATGCTCCAACCAACTGTGCCACGTAGGCCAGGGCAAACAAAGGTACTTTTTGACTGACAATTTCACCATCTCAGTCTTTGAAATGGTTGTATACCAACACAATGGTGATAGCCAACACAGAGAGGCCACCCAAATTACATCACACAGATGAGATTGAGAGGAGATATTTGAAATTTCTATCTCTGGTTCCTGCATTTCTATAGCACTAAAAGGTCTGACAGACAATAGCCTGTGGAGACACAGAGATTGAAACAACAGGCACAATTTCACATCCCCGCTAAATTCTAAGCCAGAGCTGCAGAAATAGATCAGTTCCAACACTACAGTAATGGTATGGAGCTGGCCAGTTTTAAATTGTTTGGGGAAAGCCAGGCACTAAAGTTGGCTGCAATTTGGGTTACACCCTTATGTAACAGTTGTCCATTCTATGAGAAGAACATACCTACAAGGAAATACTTTATTTTAAAAAAGAAAAATGAGTGCCTTTTATGTTCCTGAACACTACCATAAAGAATTTGATAAAGAAATCTTAGTATATGACAGGGTTCCACTATTCCTCCAAATGAGAAACAATTATATATCAGCATGCTATACATCCTCTAATAATTTCAATATATTTATGCAATTCTTCTCTCATAACCCCACTCCTGCTTAAGGTACGGAGAAGGGACTAGGAGGAGCTGATTTCGTCATCTTCATTTGTCGTTGAAATTCTCATCTCCATTTACTAAAGCACTATGACATATCTAATTTAAATGGTAAAGAGGAAAACCTAAAGCTCTTACATTTTTTTTGGTTTCTATCCATTAGCAATTCTTCAATGCCTATTACAGGTAACATGAAAAAGACGAGTTACAAGTATGGAAAGGTAAAGTTTACATTTAGAAGATTATGCCTAGGACTATTAGAAACAAAAGGTAAAAGAACAGTGAGGTGTTAATAGACTCATCTTACCTTGGGATCAATAGCATTGTACTCTCATATCTGGGAAGAATGCCAAGAGAAGAAAGGCATCCTGGATGGAAGTATGGAAGCAGAGAAACAACTGGTGTCTTTCTATCTGTTTCTTCTAACCCAAAACAGAAAAGCTGTCAATTATATCAACTATAGCTTTAATTTCATCCTGGTCTACCTTGGCAAGACTTATGAACTGAAATGGCAATGCTAGTCTACCAACACCCCTAAAAAGGAGATGGGGAAATTAGGCAAGGCACAGGAAACACTTGCAAATAAACAAACAAATCCTAAGAATTAAAGGAGAGGAATTAATGACAATAAATAACCACCTGAAAATGCTTGTTACAGAGAAATGGAGACAGATTTCATCTATGTCAATAGAGAAAAAAGAACAATGTTCAAAACAGTCCTTCTGTAATATTGTGGTTCTAGTTAAACAAGATTTTAAAAACCTTACAGAGTTTCAACTCCAGAAATCAGTCTTCTTACACAGACACTAAACGTCACTCTGACTGGTACCTCAAGAAATGTCACTTTCTTGGTACTAATCCCTTCTAAATTGGTACAAATTGCTATAACAAAACTTTTATTGAAAATAAAAAGCAACTGTATTGTGTAGTAAACATGGCTTCTACTCTGTCTACTCTAGCTATGTCTATTTTCTGAATTTCTTAAACTCATCCTAGGTAGTTATCTCAGCTAGAGATACATACAATTTTGTTACACAAGTATATAATCAATGTGTTCTCAAATAAATATTTCACAATTTAAAAAGGTGTTTCACAATTCTACTCCTATGAAACACTACTATATATTCTAACCTGGAAAAATGTTATTACATAGTATGAAAACTTATTTTAAAAAAATTCTTCCACATTAGCATCAGGCATGGACAAATACTGGGGTTCTCTTCTAAATGTAATCTTATTGCAAATGCTTGGAACATCCCAAGAGATGGATTTTGGTTATGTTTTTCATACTACTTTTAGCTATTACTTCTGACATGTAATATGTTTTCTAATTTAGAGAGTATTTTGTGAGATTATTTCCATTTTACATACAATGAAATTAACTTGTCCAAAGTCACAAAGCTAGTGGTAAGTAGCCTTGTGCCAGAAAATAAAAACTATTCATTCAAGTCACTAGATATTAAAAGTATTCAAACAAATCAGAAGTGGTAAGACTCTTAATGATTCAAATGACTGCAAAGTTATTAAAATATTATCTGTCTTGGTCACTATATTACCAGGATCCAGCACTAATGTCTTCAAATGAGTACCCAATAAACTGTTCTGCATGAATGATTTATCTATAACAACCATAAGTAATATTTACTCAGCACATTTTATCTGTTAGGCATGGTTCTACAGTACACACACACACACACACACACACACACACGAATGCTCCACTGAGAAAAAAATTAACACTTCTGCAATGAATGGAAAGACAGAGGTCCTCTGCAAAAAACAGTGACTATAAAAAAAGAAACAAATGGAAATTTTAGAACTGAAAAATACCATGTCTAAAATAAGGTCTCAGTAACAGAATGCAAATACAAAGGAAATGAAATAGTTGGTAAATGTGAATATACATCAGTAGAAGTGATCTAATTTGAAGAATGGACAAATAAATGACTAAAAAAAAAATGAAAAGTCTCGGGGTCCAATGGACAACATCCAAAGTTCTATTCATGTCATTTGAGTTCCAGAAAAAGGGGAAGAGACTAGTACAAAAAAATGTTTTTGAAGAAGTAAGGCCCAAAAATCTCTAAACTTGGTGAAAGGCACAAATTAAAAAATTCACAAAGTTCAGCACATACCAAATCATAGTCAACTGCAGAAAAGCAAAGATAAAGAAAAATGTCTTTAATGTAGACCAAGAAACACACAACACACGGGAAATTAATGATTCAAATTACTAAAAACTTATCAGAAACAATGGAATCCAAAAAGACAACAGGACATCTTTAGTGTTAAGTAACTGTTAATTCAGAATTCTACATCCAGTGAAGCAATCAATCAGAAATAAAAGTGGAAAAGATATTTCCAGGTAAGAAAAACAAAGAATTTATCATTGGGGCTACTTGAAAAGATATGCTAAAGGAATTTCTTCAGGCTGAAGAGAAACGATAGCTGAAGAGAGAAACCTGAAATATCATTAACAAAGAATAAGAAAAATAGTAAACAGCTAGGTATATATGAGACTATTTTTCTCCTCTTAAGTTCTCTTAAAAATATATTATTACCAAAAGCAAAAATTACATAATTGTAGATGGGGTTTTCATCGCATGTATATGTACTACATGTAACAACTATACTGGAGGGAGTTGTAGGGCCTTTATTTATTTCAAGTGGTAAATATTAGGTAGACTGAATGTTTACCTAATTCTACTCCCTATATTATAACCACTATTATAACCCCTATAGCAGCAATTAAAAGAGATTGCCAGATTGGATTTTTAAAAAGACTGAATTACATGCTTTCTACAAGAAACTCACTTTAAACATAAAGACATAGACAGGTTAAAATGAAAGTATGGAAAAGATATGTACGCCATGCAAATAACAAACAAAGCTGGAATGGCTCTATTAACATATATTTTAAGCTTCTCTTAAGGGCTTGACTGCATTTGCTCCTCCGCCTTCAATTTTAGTTTTAACTAGTTCTGTAGCAGTTTTGAAACAATTAAAATTATTTTGTTTCATGTATCTATCTCCCTCATATTCCTCATATATTGGTAAGTAACTGGACATGTACCACAGTTCCTAAAGAAATATGTACGGCGTTATGCATTAAAGCTATCCTATCTGAAGGCTTTCTATGACAAAGTTCTGAAATGAATGACAGCTTACGAATTTTTTAAGTTATTAATATTTTACTCCCCATTAGAACGGTAGTTAAAGAAACAATTTTCTTGACAGGCCATCTGGGCATACAAAATAGTGTTACAATCATACTTACATTAACAGATCATATATCATTTATAAGTTGTTTCACTGAAAACAGCTTTCAAAGCAGTGTTGCTGTGGCTGCTCTCTTTAATGTTTACATTTCTGTTTTTGTTTACTTTAAGCTGCTGAAATACTACTGTGGTCAGGATACTGGGCCTGGCAATGTAATACAAAGACATATTAAGATACTGTAGCCCTTCCTGGTGCAAAAAGTAGAGTTGGAGAAATAGGATACGCAAGATGAACAGTAAGGAGGCAAATGCTTGGTGCCAAATATGAGGTACAACATTTTTCAGGATTAATTTAGTCAGAATGAATTCATTTAGGACAGCAATAGAAGTTAAGGCCAAAGACATAATTATAAGCCCAAATGTAAAGAAACTTTAAGTCCAAGATAGGACTTAAATTCTCTTTTGCAAAAAGCAGAATCACTAAGAAAAAGTCCCTCTCTTCAGCACTTATCTACTTGAGAATGGTTCCCAAGATGTTTAAATTAGGGATTTTTAAGATAATGCAGCAGCACAATATGGGGGAAGAGAGGGAAGTACAGAAAACAAGAAAAAAATGGAAAGAACACTTGGGAGCAACAAAGAAGGCCTGATTAGGACAAAGGAGCAAAGGCCATGTTTCGTTCCCAGACCTAACAGACACAAATAATCAACAAACCTGAAGCACTGGATTATGGGTAGGGAGAGTGCCTGCATTTTATCAGGCAATGACTGAGTAAGTCTAGTTGTCTTTGCATATTTAATCCTCAAAATACCATACCACAGTTTATATCAAAAACTGTAACACACCAACATTGATCACCAGAACCAGTACTGCACTGAAAAGGCTTGAAAATCACTCAGAAATGGAACTAACTGAAGGACATGAAACACAGGGATACAGTTAGCTGAAATCACGTTGGACTTAGGTAAATGCTATTTAGTTGAAAAAATTTGAACACTGACTTTAAATCACCTATACAAGGTAACAATCAGTACATGGGACAACCAAAATTCAAAGCCAGGTCTGACTGACTCTAAAGCCTACATACAAAAAGTCAAAATTTATTTTATTGTCCAAATTACATTAAAAAGACTCCCCCAGAAGTACACTGAGAACTCTAAGAATAAAAGAGAGAGACTAAGGAGGAAGATTAATCTTACACTAATAGAAATATGAGCCTCAAGAAGGTTTAAATTTAAAAAGTTGACATTTTATCACCAATTTTCACAAAAATTTTGGTGTAATACCTTATATAAGAAACAAGTTAGTATAATCTTTTAAAAAGTCTCTATATGCTGCTATTCTGCCTGGAAGTGTTGGAGCTCAAGTTGATGAGCAAATGTCATAAGGACAGTGAGGGAGCCTAAAGTAAGGTACTGGAACTGAAGCAGAAAGGTCTTTAGCATGAGGTATGGTAAGTGTGGAGTGAGACATGCATCCTGACACAAAGTGTCAGAGCCTAAGCAGAGTGAAAATTATGCGACAGGGGAAGGGAGCAGCAGTGGCACTAGAAAATAGCTACATACTGAGGATTGATCATGTAAGTAAATATTGATAAATGAAGGATAATGAGAATCAGGTTTCTCCTTGTAAGAGAAGAAAGTTAGAAATTTGGAAAGGGAGAAACTATAAACACTGTGGATTGAAATTGGTACCAACTCATGGTTTTCTATACACAGATATATAAACAAATATAGCATCCAAATTTTGGTTCCTAAATAACTTTGGAGAGGGGAGGGGAAGAGAGGGGAGGGGAGGGGAGGGGGAACCCATGTCCTTGGAGAAATGGTTGATCCTAGGGCAGGGCAAGGAAAGTACAGGTGAACCTGGAACACTTTCTTGTGTCACAAAGGAAGTGCTCAAAGCAAATCAAAAGAGCACAGAAACTACCTTGAAAGGGCTTTCACTGGCAAAAGCTGAGACAATTTGAGAATTAATAAATAGCAAGCTTGATAAGGAATGGATTATTTAGTCTCAAAATACTTCCCCACACTTATTAATTACTAAGAGGTAAAAAAATTTTATAGTGAGGAAGCTTGGAAGACTTCACCTTAACCAATGGGCCAAGTACATATCTGCAATGAGACCAAACGAAATTGTACGCCATCTGATAAGATGCAATGAGAACTCAACATTGTTACTGTGATACTCCTGCCAAAGATGCGCAATCTGAATCCAACCATAAGGAAACATCAGGCAAATCCAAATTGAGAGACATTTCACAACAAAACTAACCTCTAATATTCTAAAGTTTCAAGGTAAGGAAAATCAAGAAAACATTTAGGGATTGTCCTACGTTGAAGGAGTATAAAAAGACATTACAATTAAAAGCAACACAAAATTCTGAACTAGATCCTCTTGATACAAAAGAAATTACTGTGGAAACTGGCAAAACCTGAACAAAGCCTGAAGGTTAGATGGTAAAAATACAGCAATGTTAATTTCCTGATTTTAGTATAATTTATGCAACAGAAAGTCCTTGTCCAAATGTATCTGCAACTCACTCTCAAATGGTTGGAAGGAGGAGTTCTTTGTACTTATACTTGAGACTTCAGCAGGATGGTGTCTGTAATTTACTCTCAAATTATTCAGGGGAAAAAGTTCTTTGTATTCTACTTGGAACTCTTCTTAAAGCTTGAGATTATTTTTTAAAAGGAGAAGTATTATCTATAACATTCATTTAAAAGAAAACGATTACTTATGATATTCACTTACAGCACTTGAAACTAACATATAAGCAAAACAGTACTCCTTTCAAATGAAGGGTATGTGTTTCCACTTCTCCTTGTTTTATAGTAGTTCCCTGCTTTCCACAGAGGATATGTTCCAAAATCACTAGTGGATGCCTGAGACCATGAATAATATAGAACCCTATATATGAGGTCTGTCCAGAAGGCATCCAGCCATTAACATGAAAAATAGAGACATTTATTGAAGAAGATACCAGATACAAGAAACATTGTACATAGGACAATGACACCTCAGTCCCCTTCAAAGTAGGCACCTTGGGACCTCACACAGTTCTCCCAACTGCCATCAGCTATCCTGTGATATTTTCCTGAATCTCCCTGACCGTCTGAAATCTCTTCCCTTGCAAAGGTGATTTTAGTTTTAGAAGGAGCCAGAAGTCACAGGGTGCCAAATCTGGGCTGTAAGGGGGCTGACTGACCTGGGTGATTTGATGTTTTACCAAAAACCTTCACTTGAGATGTGATGCATGAGCGGGTGCAATGTCATGATGAAGCTGCCAATCACCAGTTGCCCAATAGCTGCAGCCTTCTGAATCCTCCGAATAGTCTGCAGAGGAATGTTCATGCTTAATGCAAAATTTAATGCAGATTCATTGCTCTACTCGCTCAGTCATTCTGAGCACAACACACATGCTCCACTCAACAGCATCTACTGCCCCCACTGCATAGTATAGTGAAGCCGTCCATGTTCTAGCATGCACATTCCAGCCCCCTTTCTTTGGCTACCAGGTTACATCGATGTCACATAAACCATTCTCATTATATGACTGGAATTTTTCCAGACAGACCTCATATACTGTTTTTTCCTATACATACATACCTATAATAAAGCTTAATTTATATATTAGGCACAGTTGGAGAATAACAGCAACTGGTAATACAATAAAACAACTAAAACAATATACTGTAATAAATGTTATGTGGTCTCTCTCTCAGCAAAGTAGCATGAATTTCTTTTTCCTTCTTCACAATTTCAAAGATAGAAGATTTGTTCTTACTGTAGACTGTAGCAACCTTAGCATACATTTTTTCTTTCCTTACCGCGTATTTTTTCTCACCTCGAAAGTCAAGGAATTTCACATTTTCACTTAAAGAAAGCACTTTATGATGTCTCTTTGTCATCTCTGAATTGCCAGCATCACTACTCTTGCTTTCTGGGGCCATTATTAAGTAAAATAAGGGTTACCTGAACATACGCACTGTGATACTGTGTTTGTTCTTAAAATTAAGGCAGCACTAAGTAACTAACCCTGGTAGTGCATATACGGTATGAATATGCTAGGATGATTCATGTCCTAGGTGGGACAGAGAGGGATGACATGAGATTTAAACTTATGAACTGTTTACTTCTGGAATTCTCAATATTTTTGGACCACAGCTGACTATAGGTAACAAACTGCAGATAAGGAGATACTACTGTCTATGAAAAGACCACTTCATTATATATTGGATTCTTAATGACTTTTGATCTGTATCTGCACTATCCAAAACAGGAACCACTTTTCTGGTTGCACTGGACATATTTCAAGTGCTCAATAGCCACCTGTTGCTGTCAGCTACTGTATTAGGCAGTATAGATACGGAACACCTCCAACATCACAGAAAGGTCTACAACACTGATAAGGAGGTCAAATGATATGATGAATAACTAAAAGCCAAAGAGTTGTACAGACTTCAGTACTGATTCTTAGGAAGTCAAGGTTGCTGAAAAAAATCAAATAAAAATATATGTAAAATGTCTAGAACAGAGTGTTTGGCACACAGTAAATATCTGATAAACATTAGCTCTCTTCCGTAACATGGGTGGATAATTTATTAACCTTACTATCCTACTTATTCAAAAGGCCAATGAGTTCCATGTTGATAAATCCAATGAAAAACCTTTGAGCTCTTACTTTAATCGACTCTCATCAACACTGACCCTACTGACTACTCTCCACTTGAAATACAGGCATAACTCAGAGATACTGTGGGTTTGGTTCCACACCATAGCAACAAAGCAAGCCGTACTCTTTTTGCTGGTGTAGGGTCTTTCCTTCAATTTTTAAGAAACAACTGTGAAGCACAATGAAGCAAAGCACAATTAAAATGAGATATGCCTGTACTCTATCCCTTGGTTTCTGTAATGCCACACTCATCTCCTACTTCTGACTTTCCCGGTATTCTTTAGGAGCTCATATTCCTCCAGCAAACATTAAAAAAAATGTTAGAGACCATTATGATTCCATTCTAGCTTCTTTTTTCTAAGTTATATTACCTTCCCTAGGCAATTCAATCTATAGTTTCAATTACCTATGTAAGTGACTCCAATTTTCTATTCCCATAACATATCTCTCTTCTGGATTTTAGAACAATATATCTAACTGCCTACAGACATTTCCACCTGAAAGTTCCAAAGGTATGATCAAACCCAACATCAGAATTCAAAGAACCATGGCTCTTACAAGGTACCACCATCAACCCCATCGTTTAACTGAGAAGTCATCTCTGAAAGTTGTTTCTCCTTCACCTTCAATCCGTGAACTGAGGCCTACTGATCACGAACCCCATTCGCTGTTGCCCATCTCCACATTTCTCACCCTAATTCAATCTATTCTCATCTCTTCTGGACTACTACAGCAAAGCCTTCACTAATTTTCGCACATCCACTCTTACTGCCCCTCCTCCCTTTTAATACACATCACCTCGATACTAGTTCTCCCTCCTGGGGCTATCAAAATTCTGTCTAGTTTGGCCTCTGAATGACAGTATTTTAAACAGTAAAATAGTTAGACAGCTCTTAGCTAAATGTTCTTAGTTCCTTCTATACGCTGAAAAATCTGTTTCAAGGTCACATTCTCTCATACTCTCCTCTAAAAATGTGGGCCCTTCCACTAAACGTAATGCGTGGGTAGAAGTAACTTAGCAGTTTATGTAAAAAACAGAGATTCACATATTCTGAAGTTTCAAACCATAATTATGATTTTTAATGTTTTTAAAATGTTTCCAGCTGAAAGCATGTTAATCCATTAAATACATATATACCTGCTATGTGTCTGGTATTGCTCAGGACAAAATAGTAAGCAAAAATGACAAACCCTATCCTCACAGAACTTGCATTAGAGTGAAGAATACAATAAACTTAAGTTAGTAAATTATACAGTATGTTGGAAAGTGATAGATGCTATGGAAAAATACCTAGATTTAAAAGGGTTAGGAAATGTAGGAAGACTGCTTGCTATTTTATACATAGTAGTCAGAGAAAACCTCAGTAGCAGAGAAGTGTGGTTGGAGAAAGAGTGAGATAACGAACTCAGAGAGGAAGAAAAAGC
This sequence comes from Glossophaga mutica, assembly GCA_039655065.1. NCBI lineage: Eukaryota > Metazoa > Chordata > Mammalia > Chiroptera > Phyllostomidae > Glossophaga > Glossophaga mutica. The sequence goes on from CM077304.1 coordinate 46,969,508, forward strand.
TCAAAATATCCAGAGCCTGGTAGACCATAATAAAGACTATGAATTTTACCAGTGAAGCCATTTGAGAAGTGACATGATCTGATAAGTTTTAACAGGATCACTCTGGCTGTTGAGACTGTAAGTGAACAAAGGTCAGTGAAACTTTTTAGGAAGCCATTTTGCAAGTGAGAGATGCTGATGGTGTTTTCACATTTTATGTTAAACCTTTAGGTGCCTAAATGCTAGGCACATAAATCCACAACTTAAAAAAAAAGAAAAAGAAAATACCATAAGGACAATGCAAAGATGAGTTCTTGGAACAGCAACAGAGATACTGTGTATTTTAACTCTGGGCTCTACTCTGTGCTACTTATAGTTATCACCATTCAGATGCAAGATAAGGTACAAGACTAGTAATATATTCTTTGGGATACAGGACATAATTAAGAATTCAGGCTTTAAGCTTATTTCACAAGTCAAGATCCAATTTACATCACTGAAAGACAAGGGTGAGGATGGCAGAGCTTGCTCAAAGAAAAAGTTACAATGAATATTCTAGGGATAAATGACTTTTTATCACTTTTATGCCTGCCACTCTCTTTAGGTTTAATAACTATCTCACTGATGTTATCTAAAAATAAAAAGTTCAGTATTAAGTTGATAAGTACTATAACATTACACATTCTTATTACCAAAAGATGTTATAGATGATGAATCAACAATATCATATAATGGCACTGATTCATCCTTTCTCTGCCAATTACCAATACAACTTTTCAAGAAAATTGCCTAAGCACTGGTTGATGGGGAAGTCAGTGACCCTTGAAGAGTTTCATCCACTTTTAACCCATGGATCACCAAAAGACATACAAAAAAAATTCCCCTTGAAAAATTTTCCCCACACACTTCAGGCAGCATATTTATGAGTATTTTTTTAATTCTACAGTTTTCTTCCTCCTTGACATACTGAAGAATGTCTTCACAGCCTAAGTACACGGAGAGTTAAGTAGACACCCAAATCTTGCCTGACTAAATTTCAAAATGTACTCAAATTCCCAGGCAAAAAGGTCACTATTTTGAATGTAAAAGAGTGATTGGTATACCTGCAAGCACCAAAAAAATACAGTGAAAAAGCACAGCAACAGTAAGAATTGCTAATTTAAAAAAAAAAAACCTCAGTGCATAAAAACAATATAAAGTAAACTCAGATTATATTTGGTATGACAGTATAAAACAAAAAAATCCAAACACAATTTCAAAATTTCACTTCTTCTACCCAATAAGTTAAAACAACAAAAACAAAAGTCCCACAAACTTTTTGCTTCAGCTCTAAACCAATAGCAAAAAAGTGAGATGATGAAGCCAAATGCCAAAGAAACAAGACAAAGCAATGGTTTGGAAAGAAACTTGATTACACATCACAATTTTAGTACAATTACCAGTAAAATACAAAAACCACCTGTTATTTAAGGATATTTTGCCCTCATCCTGACTGGTGTGGTTCAGTGAATTGAGCACCGGCTTCTCAACCAAAGGACCACCAGATCTATTCCCAGTCAGGACACATGCCTGGGTTGTGGGCCAAGTCCCCAGTAGGGGGCGCGCGAGAGGCAACCATGCATCGATGTTTCTCTCCCTCTCTTTCTCCCTCCCTTCCCCCTCTCTAGAAAGTAAATACCTTAAAAAAAAAATCCTTTGCCCTCAATATTCTGCTACCGACCTAAATAGTCTTTTGCATCAGTTAACTTTTTAAAAATACATTTTAATATGCTTTTTCCAAAATTCAGCGAAAATCCTCAACCTGAGAAAACTTAAGATAAGTATCTACTAGCCAAACCATTATATTAAAAACTTTTTGATCATTTTTGCTTAAATATCTCAGTTCACTGGTAGTATAATAAAGATGTTAGGTAAAAATGTAATCCAAAAATGAATGAAAAATGCTCAAGGCATACACACTTTATGTAATCTGGTACAGAAATATACTGGGGGGGGGTATTTTAAAATGTAACATTTCAATCTGTGAATGGTTTAAGCAACCACTCTAAATCAGGCGTTTACTTTTAAAACAAGTTTTCAAAATGTATGTATGTAGGTGACAAGCCCGCCAGCAATCTGAATGTCTCTAATGGTTCAAAATTCCTGTCTGAGGATGGGAGACTGATTAAGCTAAGTTTAGATCTACTGGCCCTTTTGTTGTCAACCCAGGACACAGGTTTAAACTTCGGGAGTGAGAATAGTTTGAAATCCAGGGCATGGGGTCAACGCTGATGTTTAGCAGCAAGCGCCCCATTCCTGCGCTACGAGAGGTCACGACGTAGTAAAGTTTGGTTTCACGGGCGGGCTCGGACGCAATTGATAAAAGCAGTCTCCCCAATAAAGCGGACACAAGGGTTGGGGAGCTCCCGGAAGCCCAGCAGGTCACGTTTCCACTGAAGGGAGGGGCTGCATGTGTGGGCACTCGGTGGAGTCTCCTTCCTGAGCAGACCACCACCCCCGCCCCCCCCATCCCGCACCCGGGCAGCGACAGGCTTCGCCGGCAGAGGCGGGTAGGCCACAAGGAGGAAATGGGACAGGGTGCCGAAAGTGAGGCCGCAGCGGCCTGAGCGGGGCCTCCCTGGCCGGGTAGAAGAGCCCTTCCCGCCGCTGCTTCCCCCGCCTCCAGAATCAGCTCCAACTTTCCTCCAAGCGCAGGACGCCGCCTGGGCCGCGCAATTCCGAAACTTTGTCCGCTCTCCTGTCGCCAACCTGGAAGCCCCACCTCGCCCCGACAGCTGCGCGAGCCCATCCACCCCCGAGGTCGGCCCATGTTTACCTCAGGCCGAGGTCGAGGCTCTTGCTCTGGCAGCGGCCCCACCGTAAGTCCCTAGGTCCCGGTCACGCCACCACCAAGTTCCCCAACATGGAGTCCTTCGTCCGTTTTGAGGTGCTCCGGGGCTGCCGGGGCGCCAGCTCTGCCGCCGGGTGGGCAGGCAGCGGCAGTGTCGGGAGCGGACCCAGACTCTGCTTCTCCGCGCGCCGCTTGCGCCACCGCTGATACCCCTCCCCCCGCCTTGTCTGGTCTCCTCCCTCCCCTCAGGCCTCCTCCTCCCCTCACGTTCCCTCTGCCCCTCCCTCCCTCCTTCCCTCGGCGGCGCCGCCTCTAGCCTACACGCTAGAGGCAGCCAAACAGCCACGGCAGGCAGCAGTGGCTGTAGCACCCTCCATACTCCCCGTACTCGCTTGTTATGGTCCAGAGTGTATCACTGCAGAACTAGACCGGACCGCTGGGGGGCGCAGGCAAACCACCACCGTTTGCGACAGAGGAACGTGGTGGGCGGGGTCACGTCGTGCCTGTGGGCGGGAGCGGGAGGAGCCGGAGGCAGAACGGCAGCCAGTGGCGAGGACTTCTGGGAAACATTCTCCCCGTCCAGCACTCCTCCCGCAAACTGCGGGATAATGCTCCTGCGCCTGGGCGTGGAGTGGGGGCGTAGGTGCTGCTTCGGAGGTCCGGAATAGTAGTTGGAGACGACGCATGAGGCCCTTGGGGACCTGGATGTGAGGGAGTTTGTTCAGTATTTGCTATCCTGTTTTTATCGTAATCTGTTACTAAAAGAGTAGTAATAGGTTGTTTGTCAATGTACTGAGATTTCACCCAGCAGCGTTGCCCATCCAAAATACGTCAGGCGGAGAGTTTGAAGTGTCCATAACTTGTGAGCCTAAATCGATCTTCCTTCCTGGTAGGCATTTAAAAAATTCCCAAGTGGAGGGTAGATAATGACATATGATTATTCATTCACTAATTTGTCAGAGCCTATGACATGGAACATGTATACCCTTACCAATTGCTCCCCACACACACACACCCACAGCTGGCTTGAAAGGATGAAGCCAGCCCCATTTGCAAATGGTGGCACCATTTGCCTAGCAGGTCTATGACCTTGTTCAACGTGACTGCCATTTTATTCTTCTGAACTTACGCCCTCCGGACTGGAAAACAAGAACAGGTCTAGCCACTCCCTATAGCCACAGGCAGAAAATAACATTGGAACAAACAGTGGTGTTCTGTTACAATGTCCCAACAGCCCAGGGGCCACATAACAGCAACCCACCAGCATTTTTTAATAGGATTATAACCCAATAAAAGCTCAAAGCCCCCAGTTCTCAATATTGGTGTATCTCCCCACTCCACACCATGCCCCTCTCCTTTTTTGGAGAGTGAATAAAAACTTCATTCTCTACACTTTCTTTTCTTTGTGAATTCTTTCACAGCCTGTGTCACCAATCATGCTAACATTTTGGTGGCCCATACAGAGACATTCTCTATTTCTCCCTCTTCCTTCAGCCTCCTGAGACTTGAGACTAGGGTAGCGGTGGGCAGCAGATGCTTGACCCAGGCTAACCCCCCAACCCTGTCTCTGTGAGGTCCAGAGAGAAAATTCTAATCCTCTGTCTCTCCAGACTCTGCAGACAGCCTCCTTCTCACCCATCTTCACAACCAGCAATCAGTAAGTTTCTCTGAATCTCAGGACAAAAACATCTTATCAAAGGTGATAGCTTATCCCCTTGCCTCATTGTCATAAACCCCAGTACTGGGTCTATCACTTTCACAAGGTTTCAGCGGGGAGAGACCCCTCCAACCGTCTCCCTGTTGGTTTGGTCTGCTCTTGGGGCCCAGGGACGCCTGGCTCTAGGGCAGAACCTTGTGTTCAGTCTGCCCTCACATTTGAGGATGCTCAGCTCTGGCTGCAGACCTCTAGGTCGTTTGAGTTGGGGATGCCTTTCTCAAACCTTTCCCCCTTTGCTTGTTCTTGTCTCTGAGATATCCTTGCCTTTCCTTTTTGTAGTTCTTGCCATGGGCAATACTCAATCAACCCTACCTAAGGACTCCCCACTGGGATGTCTGCTTAAGAACTTGAAGGCTCTGGGACTTACCAACCTCAAGCCCAAGCACTTAGTTTTCTATTGCAGCATAGCCTAGCTTCAATACAAACTGGGTGACCGGAAAGTCTGGCCCATGAATAGATCTCTTAACTAGAATACTATCCTCTAACTTGACCTGTACTGTTGTCACTATGAGAAATGGCCTGAGGTTCCTTACATTCAGGCTTTTTTCAAATTCTCTCACCATCCTGATCTCTGTGCCTCCTCTCGTATGTTCTTATGTACATTACATACACCTACTTCCCTTCCTCCTTCATCTTCCCAAGATTCGGAAGATCTCCCCCTCTCTGCACCACCTCCTCCATATCCCCCGTCATGTGACTCTTCAGCACCCCTTCCAGCTCCTCTCCCTACTTCTCAGTTCTCAGACCTATCTTCCTGCCCGCCCCCTTAAGATTGGGTCACTCTGGGCTATACCCATTCAGGGTATCTCAGGAATCTCCCAAGCCTGGGACCCAGTTCCCTCTCCATGAGGTTGCTGGATCAGAGGGCATTATTCAGGTCCAGGCTCCCTTTTCAATATCAGACCTCTCCCAAATTGAGGTGAGACTTGGTGGTTTTTTGGCAAACCCAGTTAAGTTTACAAAGGAGTTTCAATATCTCACTCTCTCCTATGACTGCTCCTGGAGAGATATTCATATTATCTTTTCTATGTGTATGAACTCAGGAGAGAGAGGCCATATTTGGGCCACGGCACAGAAGTATGGGGATGACCTAAATCAGAGACAGCCTAACTCTTAGGCTCCTGGTACTACGACCATCCCTGATCAGGACTTCAGTAAACAGGATCACATGCTCTCCTGCCTCATAGAGGGAATGAAGCAGGTCACTACCAAGCCTGTTAACTATGACAAGGTTAAAGAAATTACTCAAGGGCCAGATGAGAATCCTGCTATTTTCCTCTCTAGACTCTCAGAGACCTCCTTAACAACAAAGCCTGTCACTTCCTCACCAATAGCCACAACACTCAATACTAGACCTTACTCTGAAACAATCTCTCTCACGGTCTCATCCTGCATGGTCCTAAACCCAGCCGCTTTGCTCCCAGTCCCTCAGCATTCTTCTCTTGAGCATTCCTGCACAGATGTCCTTGAACATTCCATAGCAATCTGTGCTGACCTTTTGGATACTCCTCTGTTGTAACCAGATCATAATTGGTTCATAGACAGGAGCAGCTACATTCCTGATGGACAGAAGAGAGCAGGATATGCGATAGTTACTACCACTCACAGGGTTGAGAGCTCTCCCTTACCACCCAACACCTCGGCTCAAAAAGCTGCACTAATCGCCCTTATAAGGGCTCTGCAACTAAGAAAAGGCCTAAAAAAATCAACATTTACACTGACTCTAAATATGCCTATCACAGTCTCCATTCACACACAGCTACCTGGAAAGAACGAGGCCTCCTTCCCACTCAAGGATCCTCTATTAAGTATGCCAGTCTAATCTTAGAACTAAATACAAGCAGCACAATTACCTACCCGACGGGCCATTTTTCACTGTAAGGCCCGCCAGCAAACCCAATCAGTTGAGGCCTTAGGAAACCACAGGGCTGATTAGGAGGCAAAACTAACAGCCTCTTTACCATCCCCAGCAACACAAGCGCTATCTATCCCTACCCTCACTACCAGACCAGACACCCAGGTACTCTCCTGAGGAAATCTCACAATATACCAAATTAGGGGCTACCGGGGAGGGACCTTGACTTCTCCATGGGGGATAGTGTACTCTTCCCCAACTTCAGGAAACCTCCATGTTACAAGATCTACACAACTCCCTTTATATTGTCAGTGGGCTCCTACAGGTACTTCACTCTCCCCTCTTACATTCAAAACAGTTAGAAACCAAGCTAAGAAACATCACTAGGGATGGTTTCATCTGTTGTCAGGTCAGTCCACAGGGCCACCTCAGGCCCCCTCCCTCTCTGCCCATGCACCAACTGTGGGGGCATTTACCCAGGCAGGTCTGCCAAGTAGATTTCACCCACATGCCTCTCCATCACAAACACAAATACCTTCTCACTGTCACTCAACTTTCTCAGGATGGATAAAAGTCTTCCCTGTCACCACTAAACAGGACTCAGAGGTCACTAGAATCCTTCTCCAGGGTATAATTCCCAGGCTTGGACTGCCAACCTCACTCCAAATCGACAATGATCCAGTCTTTACTTCCCAAATCACACAACAAATCTCCCAAGCTCTAAACATCTCTTATAAACTACATGTGGCCTGGCACCCCCAGTCCTCTGGAAAGGTTGAAAAGGCACACTGTACCCTTAAACAACAGCTCACCAAACTCTCACTAGAACTCATGAAAGCTGGATAGAACTCCTACCTTATGCTTTTCTCAGGCTCTGCATCACCCCCAAAGCTCCTCTCTTTATGAGCCCCTTGGAGCTCATGTACAGACGTCCTGCACTTTTATCCCCCTTTCCATCCATTTCACCTCCAGCCCTAGGCAACGATCTTCCAGCACTGGAATTAGCCAGACATGTCCTCTGCCAGTATGCAGACACCTCTTCACTGCAACCAACCAAAGTACCCCCAAATCAACACGTGCAGCCCAGAGATTGGGTTTTATTAAAAGACCTCCCTGGACAAACTAAACCCCTCCCACCTCCCTGGAAAGGCCCCTTGCAAGGAATTCTCACCACTCCTATGGCAGCAAAGCTCTCAGGACTTCCATCGTGAATACTTCTCTCCCGACTCAAACCCACTGACCTGCCTAAGAACTCTTCACAGGAGGAACTGCCCTTGGACTCCACTCTTCCCTCCTACGCCTACCAGCCAATTTCAGATACCAGGCTCCAACTCACCAAAGTCCAGCTGGTGGACACGTGGGCCCCAGAAAGTATGTGACATGATCTGGTACTACCAGGTAACTCCCCTTCTTTGACAACTCTACGCCAGTCCTGCTAAGAGATCTCCTCTGTCCTTGCTGGGAACCCTAGTTTTACTCCTACTTATTTTTCCTATGGGAAACACTCTCTCTTGCAACACCCTTACCTACCTACAGTCCAGGAAGCCCTTAGTGTTTTAAATGATAAGACTACTCAGCCCTACAAGAACTGTTGGATCTGGCCCAACACCTTTCCTAAAATGAGACTAGTAGCGATTCCCATCCCTCCTTCAGAATGGAGCCAATTAGAGACCTATTCAGCCCTCACCTATTTCAGTCAACCCAGATAGACTGTTGACGAAAAGGTCAAGCCCACAGTAGACCGCAATCACCTACACCAAATGGCCCATTGTGATCTCCGAGGACCAGTGTTCTCCATGGATCTCTTTAGCCAAGTGCCCCTCTGTCTAACAACTAAGACTAGACCAGGACCATGAGTCAGAGATTTTTCTAACATATTTAAGAGTTGCAGTCACTCCTTTACCTTCTTTTCTTCTCAGACATGGGTCTCCCTAGATTCTACTTCTTCAACTAGCCCTAACTACTACTCCGCCGCCTCTCCCTTTTACAGAATCTATATCCCAACACCACCCCCACTCCCCACAAGTATAGCTACCACATGGAGACAAGCTAGTTATTTTGGGACTTTTATTTTCCCGGGCCCTGGAATATCTGTACAAATACCGTAACTTCTGGTTCCAGCCACATGACAAAGGGCAAACCGATAACTGTAAAAAGTTGTTCACTCCCCAAAATTATGCTATTGGCTGGGACTCCAGTGTTCCTTCCTTCAACTGGGCCTTCAATTTCCCTTCTATCCCATGCAGCTGTATCTGCATGCCTCCCCCACTGGTGGGAATGGCTCTAGCTACCACCTATGAGGACATTGAGGCATCCAGGAAAGGATTATCCAAGCCCTACTTCAATATCACAATTGATATTTGCCTAAACTCAAAAACTTGCACCTAATTCTGCAGGGATAAGGCCTATCTCTGTTTAGCTGCTAATTGGATGGGTACTTGTACTCTTGCTTATATTATTCCCAAACTCACCCTTGTCAACATCAGCATACCTCTTCCCTCATACTCCCAACTCACAGGAGTCAAAAGGGGGGACTTAGCTATAATCATCATAATTGGCATTCTAGTTGGAGTAGGAACTGGCATCGGAGGCCTTTTAAACTCCATTTTTACAGCCCAGCGACTAACCTTAGAAGTAACTCAACAGGGAATTGACATAGCCAACCAAATTAATACCCTACAAGAACAAATCACTTGCCTTTACAGGAGTAGTCCTACAGAATAGGCGAGCCCTACACTTACTAACAGCTAACCAGAGAGGGACCTGTGCAATGCATAATAAGGATTATTGTTTTTTTGTTAACCAATCTGGAAAACGACAAAGTAACCTAAGAGATATCGTTAACAAAGCCAATAAATTCTGTCAGGTAGGGACTAGAGGAGGATTTGACTGCCGGGATTTTAAAACCAACATCTGGTCCTGCTTTTCTAGGCTGACTCCTGTCCTAGGTCCTATCGCAGCTCTTCTCTTCATTATCGCTCTCAGGCTATTGTCTCCTAAGATATCTTATGTCGTTCATTCAACGAAGTGTCCAAGCTCTAGGAGACTCCTTTTGCAAACAACCCCTGGCTACAGCTCTCGCCTTTCAGACTGTCCAGTTCCACCCTCCCCCTCTTAATGACCCGGACCCGGACCCACCGGCAGGGACAACTCTACGTCCGTAAATCCGCAGCAAAGAGTACCGGAAGAAGAGAACTTCGTCCCTACTCCCCAGAACCAGAACTAGAGCAGGTCATGAAGAATAAATCCGTTTTAAAACCAGAGGGGGAAATGAAAGGAAAAAGCCAGCCCCATTTGCTCTTTGTGGCACCATTTGCCGAGCAGGCCTGTGACCTTGTTAAACGTGACTGCCATGTGTCTTCTGAGCGTGTCCCCAGGACTGGAAATTACTGCAAAGCAAGAACAGAACTAACTGCTTTCTACACCACAGGTGGAAGATAACATTGGAACAAACTGTAGCCTTGTGTTACAGCGCCCCAACAGCCCAGGGGCCACATAGCAGCCCCCTACCCTTTCTTCACCCTCATTATCATCCAATAAAAGCTCAAAGCCCCCAGCCCTCAATGCCGGTGCATCCCGCCACACCATGCCCCTCTCCTTTCTTGAAGAGCGAATAAAAACTTTATTCTCTGTGCTTTCTTCTCTTTGTGAATTCTTTCACAGTCCCCATCACTGGCCACCCTAACAGGGCTGTCGAATCCTTTGTCTTACCTCCAAAATACCTCTGCAGACTTTTTCAAAGTCACTGGCTCTTTAACCTCATGTTTTCTCTTCTGGGTGATTTCTTCAACCTCCTGACTACTCTTCTGCCTTCCGCGTCCACCCCTTCTATTAAGAACAGCACCAGGTGTTAGACTAGTGGAGTCAGATTGGACCTTGGTTCAGCAACTTCTGTACTTGATTTCTAGCTAAGAAAGAATTCGGAGCGAAGACTCGAACTATAAGAGAAAGTTTATTTAGAAAGTCACAGAGGCAGAAGAAGTGAGCTGTAGAAGAAATAGGCTCAGAAAACAAGTTGCAGAGGCAAAAGAGGGCCCTTGGAGCTTAGAAGAGAGAAGGGTAAAGGTAACACACCTCGTGGGAAGAAAGAGGGGAACCGGAAAGGTGTGGGCAGATGTGCTCTGGAGGGAGAGAGAATCTTGGGTACTCAGTCCTGAGCGCTTTTAAGGGTGGAGCTTTTAGGGGAGATCTCAGGGGAGCACCGCAATAGAGTATGCATCAGCTTCCCAGGTGTGTCCTTTCAAGGTTCTGGTCTCCATTTATTGGTCAGCTCCAGGGCAGGGGGTCATTAGTCAGTGCACCTGGTTTCTGAGGTTGGTTAGCCATGGTGTCGCTTGTTTGGTTTTGCTGCTTTTCTGGGCCTAGAGCTGGAACAACTGAGGCCTAGAAGTATTTGATGCGAGTCAGAGCCTCATTTATCCTGCGGGGGGTGCGTAATACTTAAGGGCTACTCTCTGGCCTCTTTGTTACCCGCCTAAGGAGGGGTGCATAACTAACCTGTACGACTAGCAACAGGTTGCAAGAGGTCAGGGGAGGGCCGGAACTGCATGACCAGCAATATGAAAGGTAAGGGGGTTTAAACTGCATGACCAGCGATACGCTAGGGGAGGAAAAGTTACCATGGGGGTGACGTCCTCGTTTTCCCAGTAAACACCCAGGGCTTTCCTCCCTGGTGGCCTCCTGTGCCTGGCCCATTGTCCTTGCTTTGCTCGTGTCTGTCTAACTGCCTACCACACTTCTACCCGGTGGCCCTTCGGCAACCCCAGCCCACGCCATTATTCAGCTAACAGCTCCTGCAGGATGAGTTCAGCCCCTGGGGCTGTCCCAACAACGTGGCTTGCCCAGGTCTCAGTCACAGCCTGCCCTGCTGCTCATGACTTTGACCTCTTCCTCTCTTTCTGTGTGTGCTGCTCTCTCCTACCCTCAGAGTTCTGCCCGGGATGACTTTCCTCCCACTTTCTCAAGACCCCGCTGAGTGGCCTTCTCTTTGCCATATTCACCCAGACCAGGCTGCTTGCCCTGTTCCCTGCTCCCTGAACTGTGAGGTGGCTTCTTTGGCACTCTCATCCAATGCATGGTGTTTGGTCTTCTCAGTGCGTGTCTCACACTGTGAGCACTGGGACGACGTCTTACACTTGTGTTACAACAGTGCCTAGCACCCTCCCTGTCACTCACTAAGTCCTTGGTAAATAATTGCTGAAGGAATATACGAATGGCAGCCTTATTTATCTGTATTTCAAAGTCTTTGGAGTTTTACAATGTATAGTTTTTGATATGAAGTTTGGGTATTTAATGGGCTTTAGTATGTTTGGGATATTTGAAGGAACAAGGTCTAGAGGAATTCAAATGCTTTCTTCTGGTAGAAGAAGGAAATTCTTATGCAGGGCCTTTCCTTGTCACTATCAGAGCAAACAGTACTTTATAAGAAATGTTTTCAGGGATGATTAACACAGTCACTGAAAACATTGTTCAAAGAGCTATGATAGCCCTGACCGGTATGGCTCAGTTGGCTGGAGTATCATCCACAAACTGAGAGGTTACAGGTTTGATTCCTGGTCAGGGGGCACAAGCTTAGACTGTAGATTTGGTCTCTGGTCCGGGTGCAAACAAGAGGCGACCTCGCAATGTTTCCCCCCTCTCTGTCTCCCTCCCTTCCCCTCTGGCTAAAATCAGTAAGCATGTCCTCTCAGGTTTGCTCCCCTGTCAGCGCACATGCAGGAGTCAACCGATGAATGCATAGATAAGTAGAACAACAAATCAGTGTGTCTCTCTCCCCCTCTCTTCTCCCCCCTCTCTCCCGCTCTCTCTTCCTCCCTTTCTCTAAAATCAATCCATAAAAAAAGAATTACATGATATAACTAGATTAAAAAAACCACTGTTATGAGCTACCCAACACAATGAGGGTGTAGCTTTGTTCTGGATACAGGCATACCTTCACCCTAACAAAGCAGACCTTTGGGAGTGTAACTTAGAGACTTTTGTTGCAGCATTCTTCTCTGTGTATTTTATATCAAAATCTATTTTGGGGTGGATGTTCTCTCTTAAAATTTAATTAAAGATCAAATGATAACATTTGCCAAATAGAAAACTATAATTTTTAAATTGACAATAATAGTATACCATTTCAACAAGATTGAACAATACGAGTCTTTTTGTATATTTATTTATTCACTTGGCAGATCGTACATTTTTCACTTTTTACAGTTGACTTCCTAGGTATTATGTGAGCATGTTTTAAGAGAAAAATGCTCTTAATGCTAATGTGCTAATGGTTTCTACTTTCATGTGTAAATAGAAGAGGGAGGTGGTTTGTAACGGGCCATCTCTTGCCTCCCCAGGGAAAAGACTATGTATATTTCTGTACATGCAGCATCCTCCTAATTATGTTTGCATGACGAAGATTTATTATTCTCACTGTTGTTTCAATATGCTTTATTTGTAATAAAGAGAAAGTTTTAAATAAATAAAATATGAACTATAAAATGCAGGAGTAAGGATTGACATACCAATTATCACTATCAACGTTTTAGATTTGATTATAACTATTAAAAAACACAAGATACACATCATAAAACAACACTCAACTGAATTTCTCATTTGCGTGTTACACTTTAACTGACACTTAAAGTATCAAACCTATCATAGAGCAACAGAAACATATAGTGGCATTTTTAAAAATGAAGGGTAATCAATGTGTTGATTTTGACAGAGCTTTACCAGAACTAACTGCTATTATTACTTCATCATTATGGATTGAATACAAAATAAAATTCAAATTAAGGGGGGAATCACAGTATAAAGACATTGGATTAAGTGGGACCCTTGACTGTAATATGAACTCTGTCATTCAAAACCTTTGCAGGTGTTTTTTTATTGTTGCCCCACCCTTTTCCTCCTTTGCTCTCCCCCACCCCTCTCTGCCCCATTGTTCATGCCCACGGGTCCTCTATTTATGTTCCTTGACTTGCTCCTTCCCCTTCTTTCCCTGTTATCCCCTCCCCATACTCCTCTGGTCATTGTCAGTTTGTTCTTTATTTCCATGTCTCTGGTTCTGTTTTGCTCACTTGCTTGTTTTGCTAATTAGATTCCACTTATAGGTGAGGTCATATGGTATTGTCTTTTACCACCTGTGTTATTTCACTTAGTATAATGCTCTCCAGTTCCATCCATGCCATTGAGAAGGGTAGGAGCTCCTTTTTTCTGCTGCATAGTATTCCATTGTGTAAATGTGTAACAGTTTTTCGATCCACTCATTTACTGATGGGCACTTAGACTGTTTCTAGCACTTGGCTATTGTAAATAACACTGCTATGAACATTGGGTGCATAGGTTCTTTTGAACTGGTGTTTCAGGATTTTTAGGGTATAATCCCAGCAGTAGGGTCACTGGGTCAAAAGGCAATTCCATTTTTAGTTTTTTGAGGAAATTCCAAGCAGTTTTCCACAGTGACTGCACCAGTCTGCATTCCCACCCACAGTGCACTAGGGTTCCCTTTTCTCCACACCCTCACCAACACTTGTTTGTTGATTTGTTCATGATGGCCATTCCGACAGGTGTGAAGTGGTATCTCATTGTGGTTTTAATTTGCATTTCTCTAGTGGCTAGTGATGTTGAGCATTTTTTCATGTGTCTCTGGGCCCTCTGTATGTCCTCCTTGGAGAAGTGTCTGTTCAGGTCCTTTGCCCAATTTTTAATTGGATTGTTTGTAAGGCCTTTGCAGTTTTAAAACAATCACCTTATTTTTCTGGTCCTCAGTTTCCATATCTATTACAGTGGAAAATTTTTTATTTTAGTGATCTCTGTGGCATTTTTATAGCAGAAGTATATGAATTCAAAGGGTGGTTTAAGTCTCCTACAAACAAAACATAACCAAATAGATAATATCTTTGTACGGAATAAAAAATTCATGCTATTAGGAAAAGTTAATTTACAAGAATTTTAGAAAGCTAATGGTCTCTATTTTCATAACTGCAAAGACTTTTAATCAAGATGATACTGATTATTATCCAGTTGTTTTCTATGTGGAATTAAATTTATTTCAGCAAAAATCAGTTGGGTATCTACTATCTGGGAGGTTCTGGGAGGTGATTATAGATGAATGAACATTGTCTCAAAGAGTTCAGTGGATGTAGGTAAGTCAAGTACCAAAACAAACTAAGAATAATATAAATATTATAAAAGTAATAAAAACAAATTGTTGAGTGGCATAGGGGATGTCAAATGAGGGAGAGATGATGAAAAGGACCAAGGACAGGTTCATAAAAGAGCAAATCTGAACAAAATACATTTGACCCTTGAACAACACACATTTGAACTGCAAGAGTCCATTTATATGCAGATTTTTCCAACAAATACATACAGTACTATAAATGTATTTTCCTTATGATTTTCTTTTTTTAATATATTTAATTGATTATGCTATTACAGTTGTCCCGTTTCTCCCTCATCATTCCCCTCCACCCTGCACACCCTCTCCCACCCACATTCCCCCCTTTAGTTCATGTCCATGTGTCATAAGTTCTTTAGCTTCTACATTTCCCATACTATTCTTGCCCTCCCCCTGTCTATTTTCTACCCACCATCTATGCTACTTATTCTCTGTACCTTTTCCCCCTCTCTCCTCCGCCCACTCCCCTGTTGCTAACCCTCCATACGATCTCCATTTCTGTGGTTCTGTTCCTGTTCTAGCTGTTTGCTTAGTTTGCTTTTGTTTTAGGTGTGGTTCTTAATAGCTGTGAGTTTGCTGTCTTTTCATTGTCCTATTTTTATCTTCTTTTTCTTAGGTAAGTCCCTTTAACATTTCATATAATCAGAGCTTGGTGATGATGAACTCCTTGAACTTGACCTTATCTGAGAAGCGCTTTATCTGTCCTTCCATTCTAAATGACAGCTTTGCTGGATAGAGCAATTTTGGATGTAGGTCCCTGCTTTTCAAGATTTCAAATATTTCTTTCCAGCCCCTTCTTGCCTGGAAGGTCTCTTTTGAGAAATCAGCTGATAGTCTGATGGGAACTCCTTTGTAGGTGACTGTCCCCTTATTCCTTGCTGCTTCTAGAATTCTCTGCTTCATTTAAATCTTGGCTAATGTAATTACGATGTGCCTTGATGTGTTCCTCCTTGGGTCCAACTTCTTTGGGACTCTCTGAGCTTCCTGGACATTCTGGTAGTGTATTTCCTTTGCCAGATTGGGGGAGTTCTCCTTTATTATTTGTTGAAATAAGTTTTCCACTTGTTGCTCTTCTTCTTCTTCCCCTTCTGGGACCCCTATAATTCGAATATTGGGACGTTTAACGATGTCCTGGAGGTTCCTAAGCCTCTCCTCATTTTTTTGAATTCTTATTTCTTCCTTGTTTTCTGTTTGGTTGTTAGTTTCTTCCTTCTGGTCTGCTCCATTGATTTGAGTCCCAGTTTTCCCTCCATCTGTATTGGTTCCCCATGCATCTTCCTTCATTTCACGTATTATAGCCTGCATTTTTTCATCTAATTTGTGAGCAAAATCAACCAATTCTGTGAGCATTTTGATGACCAGTGCTTTGAACTGTGCATCTGATAGGTTGGCTATCTCTTCATGGCTTAGAGGAATTGGCTCTGGGGATTTCATTTGTGCTCCGGTTTGAGCCATTTTTGGTGGGTTTTTGTTTTGTTTTGTTTTGTTTTGGTTTTAGTCTGGTCGCGGCTATTACGTAGTGAGGGGTGGAGCCTTAGGTGTTCCTCAGGGCGGGGCAGCCCAGTCGCTGGGTTGTGACGCTATAGGTGGGGGCAGGGTCCGTGAGGGCAGAATGGCGCCTGTTCTGCTCTCTCCTGGACTCCTGTCCCTTCTGCCGTTTCCCCTTCGCCTGGATTATCTGCGCTCACGCGTGCTGTTAAGTAGTGAGGAGTGGAGCCTCAGGCGCTCCCCAGTGTGGGGCAGCCCAGTCGCTGGGTTGTGACGCTGTATGTGGGGGTGGGGCCTGAGAGGGAACAATGGCGCCTGCTCCGCTCTCTCCTGGATTCAGTCCCTTCTGCCACTTCCCCTCTGCCTGGACCGTCTGCGTGCGCAAATGTGGGACCACCTGGTCAGCCAGCCGCCTTGTGCGACCTCACTGGGTCTGCACAGTTGCCCCCCTGTGCCCGGGGTCCGCCAGCTGCTGCCTGTGGGCCCGGGGACCACCAGCCGCCACCTGTGCACCTGGGAACTGCCAGCCGCTGCTGCTTGCATTCCCAGGTCCGTACCTCCACTTTCTCCTGCCGCGACTCTGCCCCTCTTACCGGTCTGGATGAATGGTTGTTGGACTTCTGTACAGTTCAATTTTCTATTATCTCTGGTTGTTTTCTTGTTTCTAAATATTTGTTGTCCTTAATTTTGGTTGTGAGAGGAGGCACAGTGTGTCCGCCTACGCCTCTATCTTGGCCGGAAGTCCCCCCTTACGATTTTCTTAATATTTTCTTTTCTCTAGTTTTATTTAAGAAGACAGTATATAATACATATGACACAGAAAGTATGTGTTAATTGGCTGTTTACGGTATCAGTGTCAGTAAGGCTTCTGGTCAACAGTAGGCTATTAGCAGTTAAGTTTGGGGGAATCAAAACTTACAGCTTGTCAGCTTCCGGGGGTGGGGGTGGGGTAGGGTGGTACCTCTAACACCCACCTCCCCTTGTTCGAGAGTCAACTTCATAGTCGGGTATTATTCCACATTTGAAGATTCTAGTTTCTCTCGGATTGGTCTCCCATTCCCCACAGCACCTCTTCCACGTTTTGACCATGCTCCTCAAGTCCCAACCTCACAATCACTCTTGCTGAGCCCTTCAGCCATGAAACCAGATTTTACCACACAGACTTTATAGGAAAGAATTTCTTAACTTCTTTTCCTATACCTGCAAATTCTGTCTGTAAGTGTCTACATCCACACAT
This sequence comes from Glossophaga mutica, assembly GCA_039655065.1. NCBI lineage: Eukaryota > Metazoa > Chordata > Mammalia > Chiroptera > Phyllostomidae > Glossophaga > Glossophaga mutica. The sequence goes on from CM077304.1 coordinate 46,986,781, forward strand.
ACTTGTTTTCCTCCACCACACAGGAAGAACTAACTCCTCTCTGCATAAGGCTCAGCTTTGTACTTGTGCTGTAAATCTGTTTCTTTTTAGACTTTGTGATTTACAAAGCATTAACATTTCCAATAGCTTGGGAACTGAACTGCTAGCTTTCTAATCTAGACGAGTAAGAGTACACATTTTTACAGTCCTCCCATCTCTTATCTCTATGATTTCCTAAAAGAAATGCATTTGTAACACCAAAAACTAAATTTTATGAACTACTCTGTTTATTTGCATTTCCCTGTGGAAGAGCGAAGCTATCACAGCCCTGGTACATTTGGAACTCTGCTCTGAAACAGATCTCCTCGATCCCCTCAGAACCTGGTCCATGGGTTACGCTGTTTTCAGTATTTTCTCTTTTTTAAAGTATATTTTATTGCTTATGCTATTCCAGTTGTCCCATTCTTTTTTTCTCCCTTTTCTCCCCCTCTTCCCAGTACCTCCATTCCCTCCAGCACTCCCCTCTGCTTAGTTCATATCCATGTGTCATACATGTAAGTTCTTTGGCTTCTCCATTTCCTGTACTATTCTTAACCTCCCTCTGTCTGTTTTGTACCTACCAATTATGCTCTTCATTCCCTATACCTTTTCACATATTCTCCCCTCTTTCCCCACCCCATGCCCACTGATAAACCTCCACGTGATCTCCATTTCTGTGATTCTTTTCCTATTCTAATTGTTCACGTAGTTTATTTTTGTTTTTGTTTTAGGTTCAGTTGTTGATAATTTTGAGTTTGTTGTCATTTTACTGTTCATAGTTTTGATCTTCTTCTTTTTCTTAGATAAGCCCCTTTAACACTTCATATAATAAGGGCTTCATAATGATGAACTCCTTTAACTTGACCTTATCTGGGAAGCACTTTATCTCCCCTTCCATTCTAAATGACAGCTTTGCTGGATAGAGTAATCTTGGATGTAGGCCCTTGCTTTTCATCACTTTGAATACTTCTTTCCAGCCCCTTCTTGCCTGTAAGGATTCTTTTAAGAAATCAGCTGATAGTCTCATGGGAACTGCTTTGTAGGTAACTGTCTCCTTTCCTCTTGCTGCTTTTAAGATTCTCTCTTTACCTTTAATCTGGGGTAATTTAATTATGATGTATCTTGGTGTGTTCCTCTTTAGGTCCAACTTTTTGGGGACTCTATCAGCTTCTTGCACTTGTATGTCTATTACCTTCACCAGACTATGGATGTTTTCTTTCATTATTTTTTCAAATAAGTTTTCAATTTCTTGCTCTTCCTGTTCTCCTTCTGGCACCCCTATCATTTGGATGCTGGAACATTTAAATTTGTCCCAGAGGTTCCTAAGCCTCTCCTCATTTTTTTTTTTTAATTCTTGTTTCTTTATTCTGTTCCAGTTGAATGTTTATTTCTTCCTTTTGTTCCAAATCATTGATTTGAGTCCCAGTTTCCTTCCCTTCTCTGATGGTTCCCTGTGTATTTTTCTTTATTTCACTTCGTATAGCCTTCACTTCTATAATTTTGTGATCACATGCAATCATTTCTGTGAGCATCCTGATAACCAGTGTTTTGAACTATGCATCTGGTAGGTTGGCTATCTCCACATCACTAGTTCTTTTTCTGGAGTTTTGATCTGTTCTTTCATTTGAGCCATACTTCTTTGTCTCAGTGTACCTGTTACATTGTAATGGGTGGAGTCTTAGGTATTCACCATGGTGGGGCAACCCACTTCTCTACTTTGTGGTGCTGTATGAGGGGGAAGGGGTCAGACAGGGAACAATGCCAGTTGCTCAGCTCTCACCCCTTTTTCAAGAGACTGGCAGTTTCTTCTGCCATGACAACCCTCACAGATTTTTACAGCCAGAGGTTCTGAGGCTTTATCCTGCCTCTGCTGGAACCCAGGGTTGCACAATCTGTCTTACTCCCTAGCTGTTCCTCCCAGTTTATCCACATGTGAATGCGGGACCACCCAGTCTGCCAGCCACCACCTTGCAGTGGTTCCTCTCCACTCTGGCTGCCCAGCTCCTCCCCCCTAGCCGTCTGGATGAATGTTTCCTCTTTAACTCCTTGGTTGTCAGACTTCCATACAGTTCGATTTTCTGGAGGTTCTGGTTTTGTTTTTGTTTTTGTTTTTTGTTTTTTTTTTTAAATTGGTTGTTTCATTCTTTTAGTTCTGTGTGGAGGTGAAGTGTATCTACCTAGACCTCCCATCTTGGCCAGAATTCCTGTTTTCAATATTTTCAATCTCTTTTTTAGTGGAGATTATTTCTCTTCTCTCTAAATCTAAAAATAGTTTACATTTTAAAACTGCTTCCTCATTTCACTTTCTATTCACTTTTTAAAACAGTAAAAAGCATTCATTTTACCTGTTTAACACAGAAGCATATATAGTATATTCAAAAATATATAAATAAAAATATAGTTTTCTGCTCTCCACCCAAATCCTAAATAAAACTTATGTTAAAAGATTGATATTTCTCTTCATACTTTTTCCAATGGTTATAGAAACACATATAGATGTTCCAATTTTTATTTTTACAAATAATAAGTCATACCATATATATTTTTCTATAACATTCTTTTTCTTACTCAGCAGTTTATCATGGATACTCTTATCTAGCTCATTCTTTTAACTAGCTGTGAAATATTATATGGTATTAATGTACCATAATTTTTAAGACATTCCTTTATTGACTGATAATGCGGATTTGTCCAGATTTTGTGCTATTATAAACAATGCTGGAATAACTTTTATTATACATATTTTTAATTGTGCAACTATTTTTTTTATAGAATTGAATTTTTAAAGTGAAATCATTGAGCCCAAAGATATGTGCACTTTTTAGTTTAATAGATATTTCCTGTAGAGGGTATGCATTGGTTTGTTTTGTTTTGTTTTGCCATCCAGCATTCATCTCCTTTTTTTCTAGATAACAGCACCTCAGTTCTATTCCAGTGAATTAGTCCCTCTTCTCTCTTAATTCATGGGGTTACAAGAGGCATTGACTCCTCCACTGGCTTCTATACTTGGTCAATAAGACCATAATATCCCACTAGTTACAATGTTCTGTAGTTCAGGGATGTGCACATGACTCAATGCAGGACAATAAAAATTAGATCAGGGATTTTTTTCTCTCTGCTGGACTTGTTGCTATAAGGATGTTAGCTCCTTTCATGAGGAGAGAACTTTACTGAGTATGACTTCCACTCAGAGGAAGGCAGAACTCAGACAAGGAGACACTAGATTCTAATGATACCATGTAGTTAGACTGGATTCACTTATATCTATATTTTTAGTTGTTTGACTCTAAATATCTCTTGGAGAGGAGGGTTGAGTTGGGTTTTCTGTTTCTTACAATCAAAGATGTCTTAAGTGGCATGCTGCCAGATTACCTCGAGTTATTGCAGTTTACACTCCAATTAAAGGTATAAGAATGTCTTTCTCCATGTCTTGCCAATGCTGAAGCATGAATTTTAAATTTTTGTTAGTGTAATCTGCATTAAAGGCAACCTCACTATTATATTAATTAGTGTTTTCCTGATTACTGGTGGGCTTGAACTTGTTTTCATATATTTTTTGGGCTGTTAATAGTCTATGTATGTTTTTGCTTTATTTTAAAAAAATTTTTAAAGATTTTTATTTATTTATTTTTAGACAGAGGGGAGGGGAAGGAGAAAAAGAGGGAGAGAAACATCAATGTGTGGTTGCCTCTTGTGCTCCCCGTACCAGGGAACGTGGTCTGCAACCAAGGCATGTGCCCTGACTGGGAATTGAACCCGCAACCCTCTGCTTCATGGTCCAGTGCTCAATCCACTGAGTCGCACCAGCCAGGGATATTTTTAAATTTTTTTATCCTTGTTCAATTACAGTTACCCTGGTTATCCCATTATTTGCCTCCACCCTACCCAACCCCACCTCCCACATTCAATCTTACCCGTCCCCCATTGTCTTTGTCCATGGGTCCTTTATACATGTTCTTTAATGACCCTTCCTCTTCTTTTCCCTGTTATCCCCTCCTCCGCCCATCTGGTCATTGTCAGGTTGTTCTTTATTTCCATGTCTCTGGTTCTGTTTTGCTCACTTGCTTGTTTTGCTGATTAGATTCCACTTATAGGTGAGGTCATATGGTATTTGTCTTTTACCACCTGTGTTATTTCACTTAGCATAATGCTCTCCAGTTCCATCCATGCCATTGAGAAGGGTAGGAGCTCCTTTTTTCTGCTGCATAGTATTCCATTGTGTAAATGTGTAACAGTTTTTTGATCCACTCATTTACTGATGGGCACTTAGACTGTTTCTAGCACTTGGCTATTGTAAATAACACTGCTATGAACATTGGGTGCATAGGTTCTTTTGAACTGGTGTTTCAGGATTTTTAGGGTATAATCCCAGCAGTAGGGTCACTGGGTCAAAAGGCAATTCCATTTTTAGTTTTTTGAGGAAATTCCAAGCAGTTTTCCACAGTGACTGCACCAGTCTGCATTCCCACCCACAGTGCACTAGGGTTCCCTTTTCTCCACACCCTCACCAACACTTGTTCGTTGATTTGTTCATGATGGCCATTCTGACAGGTGTGAAATGCTATCTCGTTGTGATTTTAATTTGCATCTCCCTGATGGCTAGTGATGCTGAGCATCCTTTTATATATCTCTGGGCCCTCTGTATGTCCTCCTTGGAGAAGTGTCTGTTCAGGTCCTTTGCCCATTTTTTAGTTGAATTGTCTTCCTGGTGTGGAGTGATGTGAGTTCCTTGTATATTTTGGAGATCAAACCCTGTCCGAGGTATCATTGGCAAATATATTTCCCCATATGGTTGGTTCCCTTTTCATTTTGCTAATGTTGTCTTCTGCTGTGCAGAAGCCTTTTAATTTGATGAAGTCCCACTTGTTTATTTTTTCCTTTATGTCCCTTGCTCTAGGGGACATATTGGTGAAAATATTGGTGCATGGAATATATGAAATTTTCCTGCCTATGTTCTCCTCTAGAACTTTTATGGTGTTGTGATATATATTTAGTTCTTTTATCCACCCTTGAGTTTATTTTTGTGTATAGCATAAGTTGCTGATTGAGTTTCATTTTTTTTTTCTTATTTAGCTATCCAGGTCTCCCAAAACCATTTGTTGAAAAGGCTATTTTTACTCCATTTTATGCTGCTGCCCCCTTTGTCAAATATTAATTGACTGTAGAGACATGGGTTTGTTTCTAGGTTCTGTATTCTGTTCCATTGATTTATGTGTCTGTTCTTATGCCAGTACCAGGCTGTTTTGATTACAGTGGCCTCGTAGTGTAGTTTGATATCAGGTATTGTGATCCCTCCTACTTCGTTCTTCTTTCTCAAAATTACTGAGGCTATCTGAGGTCATTTATGGTTCCATATAAATTTTTTTTTTTTAAAGATTTATTTATTTATTTATTTATCTTTAGAGGGGAAGGGTAGGAGAGAGGGAGAGGGAGAGAAATATCAATGTACGGTTGCCTCTCATGAGTCCCCTGCTGAGAACTGGCCTGCAACCCAGGCATGTGCCCTGACTGGGAATCGAACCGCGATCCTCTGGTTCGCAGGCCCGTGCTCAATCCACTGAGCTACACCAGCCAGGGCTCCATATAAATTTTTGAAATGTTTGTTCTATATCTGTGAAATATGTCATTGGTATTTTAATAGAGATTGCATTGAGTCTATAAATTGCTTTGGGTAGTACAGACATTTTGATGATGTTAATTCTCCCAATCCATGAACACAGTATGTGCTTCCATTTATTTGTGTCTTCTTTAATTTCTTTCTTCAGTGTTGGGTAGTGTTCTGAGTACAGGTCTTTTACCTCCTTGGTTAGGTTTATTCCTAAGTACTTTATTTTTTGTTATAGCTATAGCAAATGGGATATTTTTCCTGATTTCTGTTTCTGATATTTCATTGTTGGTGTACAAAATATCTTTGATTTCTGAATATTGACTTTGTATCCTGCTGTTTTGCCAAATTCACTTATTAGGTTGAATAGTTTTTTTGGTGGAGTCTATAGGGTTTTCTATGTACACTATCATGTCATCTGAAAACAATGACAGTTTTACTTCCTCCTTTCTGATTTGGATGCCTTTTATTCCTTCTTCTTGTCTGATAACTGTGGCTAAAACTTCCAATACTATGTTGAACAGAAGTGGTGAAAGCAGACATCCTTTTCTTGTTCCTGATCTTACTGGGAAAGCTTTTAGTTTTTGCCCATTGAGTGTGATGTTGGCTGTAGATCTCTCATATATGGCCTTTATTATGTTGAGGAATGCTCCCTCTATTCCCACTTTGCTGAGTGTTTTTATCATAAATGGGTGCTCTACCTTATCAAGTGCTTTTTCTGCATCTATTGATATGATCGTGTGGTTTTTGTCTTTCCTTTTATTTGTGTGATGTATTACATTTATTGATTTGAGAATATTGTACCATCCTTGCATCCCTGGGATGAATCCCACTTGATTATGTTGTATAATCTTTTTAATATATTGCTGGATGAAGTTTGCCAATATTTTGTTCAGGATTTTAGCATCTGAAAGGGTCAGTCTAGTTTTCCAGCCCTCCAGGCTGCTCATGACCCAGTCAGGCCAGTTTTCCAACCTGCTGGATTGCCCATGACTCAGTTATCCTGACTTGCCTGATAGCCCGAGGCTCCATCAAAACCGTCTCCCACAGTGCACAGTAGACAACTGGCGCCAGTCACAACGGTCAGTGGTCAGACAGACTGACCCTCCTGTACCTAGGAATAGCCCAGTCCTTTACCTAGCCCATTGTCCTGGCTCACATTCTGAAACCCTGAGGCACCCGCCCAGAAGAGCAAGAGACTAATCCCTCCTCTATCCCCCCACAAACCCTGCACTTTTTCTTTTAAAAACCCCATTTTTGCCCCCCTCAAGGGCTGCAGTCAATCTAGATACAGCCCACCTGTAAGCGCAGCATCAAACAAAGGCACTTGGATCAGATCATCCGGTTCTCCCACCTCTATTTGTCACACACTTCTAATATTTTGGTGCCAAAACCCGGAAGGATCATGATTGGGGAAGACCACTTGCCTGACCTTCACATCCGTGTTGGCAAAATCAACATGGGTAAGGAGTATATCCCTGTCCCTCAACTCAGCACTCTCCTCTGGTCTGCTGTTGTCATGGACAATGTCTCGAAAATCCCAGCACTGCCTGCAGGGTCCTGGCCCCTTGGCCATGAGAAGGAAGGTGGGATACTTTCCTCCTCCCTTCCCTTTTTCTGTCAAGATCCTAAGACACTTGAGGGTGGGACGCCTCCTCATTTGAGCTGAGGTAGGGAGACTGGGCTTGCTCCTTTCCCCTTCTCAATCCTATTCCTCTAAATATGCGGGGCCAATCACTGCCTCCCTGCAACGCCCCTTTGGGGTGTCTGCTCAGAAGTCTAAAAGATATGGGCTTAGAAATGGACCTAAAACCCAAGAGACTTATTTTCTTCTGTAACACTACCTGGTCACAATAAAAGCTGAATAATGGGTCCATCTGGCCAGGAAACAGGACACTTGACCCTCAAATCCTCATAGACCTTGACAATTTCTGTTGGTGTTTTGGCAAGTGGAGTGAGGTCCCATAAGTTCAGGCCTCCTTTGAGCTGCACAGGTTCCCCTCCCTATGCCAGACCTGTTCCACCTACCAAATCCTTCCCTTAGCAGCATCTGCCCATTCTCAGTGCCCCAGTAGAAACATCTTTTGATCCCTCCAAGGACTCTCTTCCCCCTCCCTATACATCCCCTCCTTCTCCACCTGGGCAGGAGAGGGCCAGGACCACAGACTATGAATCCCCTACCTCTCCTGACTCCACCTCAGGTTCTCCACCTCCCTCCCCTCACAGGACCAGGTCCACCAGGTTTCAGCCTGTCTTACCCCTCAGGGAGGTGGTGGGACCAGAAGGGCCCATCTGAGTCCACATCCCCTTCTCCTTTTCTGATCTCCCCCAAGTTGAACAATGCCTAGGATCCTTTCCCTCTGATCCCACCCATTTTCTCAAAGAATTTCGGTATCTGACTGTCTCCTACGATCCCACTTGGTGAGACCTCTATATTATACTCTGCACGTGTATTTCCCCTGAGGAGAAGGAACATGTTTGGCTGGCGACCCAGGCTCACGCTGACCCCCTAAACAGGCAAGACCCCACCAACAGCCCAGTAGGAGCCACCGCTGTCCCCTGTGAAGACCCTAACTGGGACTGTCAGGATGGGAAAATGGGTCGGCAGTCCTGCAATCACGTGACAACTTGCCTCGTGGTGGGACTGCAGGCTGCCGCACACAAGGCAGTCAACTATGATAAACTAAAGGAACTCTCCCAGGCAGCAGACAAGAATCCTGCTGCCTCTCTTGCTAGACTTCGGGAGGCCCTCCGACATTTTATTAATCTGAACCCAGATGCCCAGGAGGGCACTCTATTCTTCCATATGAATTTTATCTCCTAATCAACTCCAGACATACACTGAAAGTTCCAAAAATTAGAGGCAGGCCCTCAAACTAGCCATAATGAGATAGATTATCTAGCCTTTAAAGTTTTCAACAACAGAGACGAGGAGAAGGCCCAGCAAGAAAGACAAAGGGAGGAAGCTAAGGCCAAGTCCCGTAACCAGGCCTACCAGCTACTTGCCTCAGCATTAGAAGAGACCCAAGATTTCCCCAGACAAAGGGGAAAAACCCTACCTGGAACCCGTTTTAAGTATGGAAAACCTGGGCATCGGGCTAAACAGTGTCCAAAACACCAAGGCCCTCTGGGGCTGTGCCCACTGTGCAAACTAGAGGGCCGTTGGAAGTCCGACTGCTCCTGGGCCTCTCAAGGCAAGGGGGTATCAGTTACCCACTCATATCGGACCCCTGGTGTTGAACTCCCAGACCTTCTGGGATTAGTAACAGAAAACTGACAGTGCCCGGGAACTGCACATGGCCGCATCATAATCAACAGGGCAGAACCTCGGGGAACTATCAGTAGCAGGTGAACCCATCTCTTTTCTCATCGACATGGGGGCCACTTACTCTGCTCTCCCTGGCTACTCTGGGCCAACAATCCATTCCTCAATCTCAAGAGTAGGGGTTGATGACATAGTCTCACAACCACTAGCCACCCCTTTCCTACCCTGTTCACTAGAGGACCACTTATTTACTCACTCATTCCTGGGCCTCCCACACTGCCCTATACCAGTTCTTGGAAGAGACATTCTCATCAGGGTTAATGCCCAAATATGCATTCCTTCTCAAAATTTGGAGGGCATTTTCCTTCTCTTTCTCTAACAGATGCACTGCTAGCCCACTCTTCCTACTTCCCTCCCCCTCCCCCCACTCCGTTAACCCTGAGGTACAGAACTTTGAAACCCCAGTCATTGCCAACCACCATGAACCAGTCACTATTTGTGTCAGGGATCCGACCCAACACCCGGCCAAGTCCCAGTACCCCTCAAAGCACTGTGAGAAATTAAACCTACAATTACTCACCTCCTGTTTGCAGGACTTCTACAGCTGACTAATTTGCCATATAACACCCCAATTTTCCCAGTAAAAAAACCTAATGGAACCTATTGCTTAGTCCAAGACCTAGGAATCATTAACCAGGCTGTAATTCCTATACATCTAGTAGTTCCAAACCCTTACACTATTCTCTCCCTCATACCACCCTCCACCACCCACTACTCTGTCCTAGACCTGGAGGATGCCTTCTTTACCATCCCCTTACACCCCGACTCCCAAGACCTGTTTGCTTTCACCTGGACGGACCTAGACACATGTCATTCCCAACAGTTAACCTGGACCATGCTCCCCCAAAGGCTTTGTGACAGCCCCCACCCGTTTGGACAGGCACTAGCCCATGACCTGCGCAACACCGATCTCTCCCCATCTACTCTTCTACAATATGTAGATGACCTCCTGCTATGCAGCCCATCCTTTCCAGACTCCCAACACAGCACCTCTAAACTCCTAGATTATGTAGGACAACTAGGATATTGAGTATCAGCCCGAAAGGCTTAAATATCACAAACCTCAATCACCTACCTAGGCCTCACCCTGTCACCCACTGAGAAGGGAATGACACCAGATAGCCTCAATACCAATCCCTACTGCTAAACAAGACCTCTTCTCCTTCCTGGGCTTGGCTGGGTGCTTTAGAAACTGAATTCCAAGCTTCAGCATTCTGGCCAAGCCATTATATGAAGCAATAAGAGGACCCCTACAGGAGCCACAACCACCTGGGAAGTCCATTGAACGACCCTTTCAGGAGCTAAAGCAGGCTCTCACCAAAGCCCCTGCTCTGGCCCTCCCTGCCTTCAATAAAGCCTTCATCCTATACACAGATGAAAGACAGGGCATTCATTGCTCTAGGTCTCTTAGGACAAAAATCAGGCCCAGACCTGAAGATAATAGCCTGTTTATGCAAACAACTAGACTCTACCGCCTGAGGGTGGCCTACTTGCCTCAGAGCCGCAGCAGCCGCCTCACCCTCAAGGCACAAAAGTTGACCTACTCTCAACTAGTAACTACATTCTCCACATGTTATTTCTAATCTAATATCCAATCAGGCAGAAAAATTCCTCCACCCCACCCAACTTCCGTAAATTCTCCTTACTCTACTACAAGTTCCTCACGTAACAGTCGTGAGATGTACCATAGTAGAAACCCAGCCCATCCTGCCTACAGAATACAGACGTTCTGCAGAAATCCACCACTCTTCAGGGGTATGTTGGGTTTGTGGACCACGGGCCTATTGGCCCCTGCTTCCAAGATGGACAGGGATCTGCTCCCTGGGATACATTCTGGCCCACATATCAATCGTGTGGGAAAATGCCTCACTGCCCTTTCCCCTTAGGGGACAGGGACACTTACTCAAAAGTCGATCCCCATAATAGCATTGCTAGGAGTTCTCCCTGGCTGGGGCCCTGGTGGGTGACACCTCCCTAGGTATTTATTACCAATTTTCCCTAGAAACAGCAGAGGCACTGGCAAAGACAGGGGAAGCCCTAGCTGCACTCCAGGAGCAGTCAGACTCCCTAGCAGCAGGGGCAGCCCTTCAAAACCGAAGAGGCCTAGACCTCCTCACAGCATCAGAGGGGGTGACATGTCTGTATCCCAAACAAGAGTACTGTTTCTCCATGTTAACAAAGTAGGTCAGGTCCAACAAAACGTTCAGGGTGTACCGGAGTCTGCTTCTAAAATCAGAAATCTGAGTCCCTCAATAAATCCTAGTTCCTGGCTCTCTGATACAACCTGCCTACTGCCTTTCCTGGGACCCCTCCTCTCAATACTCCTGCTCCTTATGTTCAGACCATGTATCTTTAACCCACTCGTGAAGTATACATCTTCCAGTCTGGAGCAGTTCAAAAAAAGAAAAATCAGTGCGGTACCTGTCCTGCAACATCATCAACCAGCACAAGCACAAGCACAGTTCATGGATATGGCTTAGGGACAGTTCTACGACCCTTCCCAGCCTGGGGCAGTTCCAGAAGACAGACCTTCACCCATTTACCCCCCAGCCTCACAAAAATAATAAAAAGCAGACTGGGATGAAAGGGTCAGGCCAGTTTCCCAGTCCGCCAGACTGCTCATGACTCAGGCCAGTTTGCCAACCTGCTGGACTGCCCATGGACTCAGTTATCCTGACTTGCTTGATAGCCTGAGGCTCCATCGAAACTGTCTCCCACCACATACGATGGACACCTGGCACCAGCTACAATGGCCAGTGGTCAAACTGACCTTCCTGCACCTGGGAACAGCCTGGCCCTTTACCTAATCCGCTGTCCTGACTCACGTCCTGAAACCCTGAGGCACCTGTCCAGAAGAGCAAAAGACTGGCCTCTCCTCTACACCCCACAAACCCCCCACTTTTTCTTTTAAAGACCCTTTTCTTGCCTGCCCCCTGGGGCTATAGTCAGTAGATGCAGTCCGCCTATTAAGTGCAGCATCAGATAAAGGCACTTGGATCAGATCATCTGGTTCCTCCCACCTCTATTTCTCCTGCGTTTCTAAATGTGTCTGTGTTCATCAGTGATACTGGCCTCTAGTTTTCTTTCTTTCTTGTGTCTTTATCTGGTTCTGGGATGAGGAGGATACTGACCTTATAAAAAGAGTTTGGGAGTCTTCCCTCTTCTTGGATTTTTTTGGAATAGTTTGAGAAGAATAGGAGTTAGCTGTTCTGTAAATATTTTGTAAAATTCTCCTGTGAAACTGTCCGGTCCATGGCTTTTGTGTGCTGAGAGATTTTTGGTTACTGCTTCAATTTCACTAGCTGTATTCGGTCTGTTTAGGCTTTCTGCTTCTTCTTCATTCAGTTTTGGAACATTATATTTTTCTAGAAATTTGTCCTTTTCACCCAGGTTTTCAAATTTCTTGGCATATAGTTGTTCATAGTAATTTCTTACAATCCTTTGTATTTCTGTGGTATCAGTTGTAATTTCTCCTTTATCATTTTTGATTTTATTTATTTGGGTCCTCTCCTTTTTTTTCTTCATGTATCTGGTTAAAAGATTGTCAATTTTGTTTTACTTTTCAAAGAACCAGCTCCTGGGTTTATTGATCCTTTGAATTGTTCTTTTAGTTTCTATGTCATTTAATTCTGCTCTGATCTTAATTATTTCTTTCCTTCCTTCTTGCTCTGGGCTATCTTTATTGTTGTTCCTCGAGTTCTTGAAGGTGTAGGGTTAAGTTGTTTATTTGAAATGTTTCTATCTTTTTTAGGTAAGCCTGTACCACTATGAACTTCCCTCTCAGGACTGCCTTCCCTGTGTCCCATAGCTTTTGGACTGTTGTATGTTCATTTTCATTGTTTCCAGAAACTTTTGATTTCTCCCTTGATCTCATTATTCACCCATTCATTGTTTAATAGCATGCTATTCAGTGCCCATGAGTTTGAATGTTTTTGAGTTTTTTGCTTCAGGTTGGTTTCTGGTTTCAAGCTCTCATGGTCTGAGAAAAGGCTTGGTATGATTTCAATTTTCTTGAATTCATTGTGGCTTGTATTGTGTCCTATCATGTGGTCTACCTTTGAAAATATTCCTGTGCCTTTGAAAAGAATGTGTATTTTGATTCTTTGGGATTCTCAGTTACATCTATTTGGTCTAATGCATCATTCAGTTTCACAGTAACTTTGTTGATATTTTGTTTGGAAGACCTCTCCATTGTTGACAGTGGGGTGTTAAAATCCCTTACTATAATTGTGTTGCTGTTTATATCTTTCTTGAAGTCATCCAAGACTTTCCTTTTATACTTGGGTGCTCCTATGTTGGGTGCATATATGTTTACAATATTTATGTCTTCTTGATGGATTCTTCCCTTGAGTGTTATGAAATGTCCCTCTGTGTCTCTTTTTATGGCCTTTATTTTGAAATCGATTTTGTCTGATATAAGTATTGCTTCCCCAGCTTTTTACATTAAGTTGTTTGTCTTTATTTTTTCTGATCTTTTTATAGGGTCCCTTTTATGTTAGAGCTCTTAACTCTTAGTGTCCCATGTATGTGGTTACTTCTTTTTTTTTTCCCTAGTCATCTTTTGACTTTGTTTACAGTGGCTTTTTGTCATAATAAAGTTTTAATTTTTATACTGTAAAATCTAAACTATATCTAACACTACATCTAATCTGTACTGAATGGATGTTCATTCTTAAATCCACTGCAATTAGGCTTATGTTGCTACCACTATATTGCAACTGCTCCTGGAAGAAGTCACCAGTGACCTCATACTTGCCGAATACAGTGAACTCTTTACTGATCTCAAGAAGCAGTTGTTATCTCATGTTGACTGCCTAGTGCGTAGCAGACTCTGTGCTAGCCCTGACGATACAAAGATAGGTAAGTTGTTGTCCTGGCCTTTAGAGAATTTACAATTTAGTGCAATAGTCAAGCAGATGAACATAATTTCAATATGTAATAGATGCTGATGTTGAATTTGTATTATGGCCTGAATAGTATCTTCCCCCCACCCCCAAAGTTCATATGTTAAAGTCCTAAGCCCCTAGTACCTGAGAACGTAATTGTATTTGGAGGTAAGGTCTTTCAAAAGGTGATTAAATTCAAATAAAGTCTTTCGGGTAGGCCCTACTCAAATATGACTGGTGCCCTAATATCCTAAAGAGGAGATTAGGATACAGACATGTATACACAGAGAGGGAAGACCCTGTGAAGGCAGAAGCAGAAGGTGGCCATCGGCAAGCCAAGAAGAAACAGCCCTCCCAGCACCTTGATCTCAGACTTCTAGTCCCCAGAACTATGAGAAAATAGATCTCTCTCATTTTAGCACCTAGAGTGTGGTGCTTTGCTACAGCAGCCCTAGCAAATTAACATAGCTTGTCTCCACATCTCTTTCACCCCTCCCCCTTGTGTTGCATCCACATCATTATGAAAGTCAAGGATTAAGACAGACAGCCAGTCAATTAACTTTGATCATTTTAAACCACTCAAGGTAACACCATACCTCTTGCCACAGTGAATGGCTCAGGAAACCCAGATTTTGGCTACTTTGTGTCAGAGAAACTTGAAGAGCCAGTAACTCTGAGAAAGATTTTTCTTTGTTCTTCAAAGAAAGCTACTAAAAGCCTGCTCTCTTTCCACCTGGTTGGTAAAAGTTCAGAATGTAAACTATGGAATTATTTCCAGCTACCGTTATGAAAAAAGTTAGCTTTAGAATAATGCTGCTTTGGGGGAAGGCAGAAATGGAGCAGAATCAGGTCCTTGACATCATGAAGCCATGGAATCAAGTCAGTCCTGATACCTGGGTAGTTATGTGAGCCCATAAATCCCCTTCCAAATTTAAGCAATTTTTATTTTATTTTATTTTTTTCATTACATTTATCCCCTCATACTCTCTTCTACCTCCCCCCCACCCTCACCCCAGCAAGTACCACACTGTTGTCCATGTCCATGAGTTCTTTCTTTTTTGTTTGGTCCCTCCATTCCTCCAACTGCGCCCCCCCGACTCTGAGCTGTCAGCCTGCTCTCTATCTATGAGTCTGTCTCTATTTTGCTCGTTAGTTCAGTTTGTTCATTAGATTCCACATACGAGTAAAATCGTATGGTTATTATCTTTCTCTGACTGGCTTATTTCACTTAGCATAATGTTCCCCAGGTACATGTGTGCTGTTGCAAAGGGTAAACTTTGCTTCTTTTTTTATTGCTAAGTAATGTTCCATTGTATAAATGTACCATAGCTGTTTTATCCACTCATCTATTGATGGACACGTGGACTGCTTCCAGTCTTGACTATTATAACGCTGCAGTGAACATAGGGGTGAGTGTATTCTTATAAATGAGTATTTTGGGATTCTTCAGATAAATTCCCAGAAGTGCAATCACTGGGTCATAGGGCAGTTGTATCTTTAATATTTTGAGGGAACGCCACACTGCTTTCCTCTGTGGCTGCACCAGTCTGCTTTCCCACCAACAGTGCACTAGGGTTCCTCTTTGTTCGAATCCTCACAAACACTTGGTGTTTGTAGCAATTTTGATATTTTTAAAACTTAAAATACAAAATGTCCTAATAATTATAAGAAACACAGGGAAGGGAACCTATGACAGATTGAGTTGCCCAAGAAATGCACTTTGAGATGAAGACGCAGAAATTTCATCAGGGAGTGTTCTTGGGATCCTCCTGTGGAAAGAGTAAAGGATGCAGGACTGGGCGGTTGGAAGAAGAAGCTGAACTGTGATACAGTCCAACAAAGGCCTCAGCCATTCCCAAAGGAGCGCTTCTGAAGACTTCATGCTCCTTCAGTGACCAGTCAATTTGGCTGAACTCAGAAAGGTAAGGTGGCCCTCTTGAGCCAACAGTAAGTTCTGAAGAAGGACTCAGTTGAAACTCTTCCAGCAGCTGCTAGAGTGACTGCTTCAGTCTTACAGGGGAAGATCTCTGCAGCTGCCTTAAAGTTCTTTTGGGCCTCTTTACCTGGAGAAATTTACCATAAAATTAACTACAACCCTTGAAGATGCTCTTGGGACTATAATTAAAGCTGATTATATCCTTCCTCTGCCACCAATTCTGGATTCCCCTCATCCCCTGCTGGTCTAGGTAGCTTAGTGCGATGGCCCGGACCCTCTTCATGGTATTTGTGTTATAGTGGCCTGAATGGAATAAGATGTGTTGGGTGAAAGTAACGGTTTTAAACAGGCCTTTAGTAATTGGGTGGTACATTCCAGAAAGAGGGAAAGGATTTTACAGTGCTATGATTAAGTCTCAACCTTTTAGTGAACCTGTGCCTCTGGCCGAGGACTTCACAAGTGCTTCTCAGTACCCCCACTTCCTCCTTAGGTGGGACATTATAGCTAGTGTGGGCTGAGTTGGGTATTTCCTTTTCCCCAAGCGAGTTAGGCTGTGATAAAACCCCAACAGTTCATGTTCTGCTAAAATAGTTTCTCTTGAGGGTAGGCCTTGTTAAAACAGAATGCTCTGGAATATTTCCCAATGGCTCCTTTTCCTCTCCCTCTACTGGAAGCATAGGAGTGCTTCCCTCCAATGAAGACCTGGCAGGTTCCCGGAGTCAAACCTCACCGAAGTGCAGGGGCCCATTGACGACTGGGTCTCCCTGGTGTGTTTCACTATTGGAATTGTCCACACTGAGCTTCCACAAACTTGTCAGTGACCAGTTAGGTTTTCCTGCCCTGGCCCTGGTTCCCACCATGGGTTTCTACTCCAGTAAGTTGTGGTTCTTGGTAGAGTATTTGTCTGCGTGTCTCTCCCATTTGGGGAACAGTGGTTTCCCCTGTGACCTCACTTCTCTGACAGACCTAAGAAGAGGTTTTGATATTTCAGTTTGTTTAGCTTTTTACTTATCAGAATGAAGTGGGGACTTCTAAACTCCCTTCTATGCTAAACTGAAAACTAGAAGTATAGTGATATCATTTTAGTGATGAAAAACCTGAAGGAGGAGGAAAGAATCGATGCATCAAAAAATAACTTAAAATTCAAATATTATCCCTCTGTACACTTCCATTCAAATATTATCAATATTCAATTCAAATGTTTTCCCTCTGTATATTTAGTACAAAGAAAACAATTTGTTCACGCTTCTATCTAACTGAACATAGAAGATCCTTCGTTTGGGATTTGGCTATATTTCCTGCTGGTAGAATAAGGATTCTGAATACAGCTCAGTGATTATTACCCAATGTGTCTTGGGTCTAGTCCTCTGGACACATTTCTGGATCCCAAGGAGTGAAAACTAAGTGGCTTAAACTAAAAACCAGAAGAGCTGTTTGACTATAATCTTTAACCCACTGGGTCCCAAATGTCTCTGGTGCACCACTCATAGAGTAAGTTAGAATTCTGAAGGAGCCATTTGCCCAAGGCTGCTACGGACAACAGTGTAGCTCGGGCACCTAGAGAGCTACATGTGGCTGTTTCTGGAAAACTGCTGCACCTGGCAGAGCTGCGGGAGCGGTGGCAGAATGCAGAGGAACAGCATGTGGTGGCAGCAGCTACCCACCAGTGCTCAATGAGGCGGCAGCAGCCATCAGCAAAGAAGTGCTTTGCTAGATGCAATAGCAGAAGAGATTTTCTTTTTGTGTTGTCCCATGGAACAAATACAGTGGGAGTTTAGGACAAGTGAGACATCCTAGGATATCTTAGAGGGTAGTCTGCAAGGGATCATCATCACTTGGAAGTAACTAGGAAGTAAAATTTGGGCCTGAATAAAAATGTGAATGATTTGTGATGCAGGTGAAATTTGGTTACATTATACTGATATCCATTGACCCAGAAGCCCTTTCTACCTTTGTCACTGTGAGTAATCAGCAGCAGATTTT
Source organism: Glossophaga mutica (assembly GCA_039655065.1). Classification (NCBI taxonomy): domain Eukaryota; kingdom Metazoa; phylum Chordata; class Mammalia; order Chiroptera; family Phyllostomidae; genus Glossophaga; species Glossophaga mutica. The sequence continues at coordinate 47,004,534 of CM077304.1, forward strand.
TTTTTCTTAGCGTAAAATTGCTATCAACGAGTGAAGGAGGCAAATAAGTAAGAGAACCTCTGCTAAACTGCCATCTACCCGGCTGCTAAGAGAATAAAGTCAAACTCTTGTTAGCTTACAGATAGTGTCACAATGGGTAAAGCAAGCCAATATTTATTATCCCCAAGTCACAATATGTCATATTCAATGTGAGCTTTTGTAGTAATCCGTATTCAATCTCATTTCTTTTAAGGAAATTGAAGAATGACTCACTCCACTCCTAAACATATTTACAAATAAACGCAGTCCTTACTTAGAGACCACCAACATTAACACTGTTCCTCCAAATTGAAACACACAAAAGTAATTTTAATAGCATCTGAAAGGAAAAGTTCTCACGTTATAGAACCTTTAAGAAAGATTTCCTATGTTTTTGGAGGAACAGGAAATGAGATGCTAAATAATTGAATGTTAAGTGCTCTTTTGCCATATGGTCGCCTGAGGAAGAGATGGATAGAAGGTTACCCTTAAGTAGAGACAGAGTTATTCCAAGTGGCATCCCTAGTGATTATTTTATTTAATATCATATTGTTTTAGTTTTAACATTTAACATTTCCTAAAGACGTCAAAACAATACTAAAGCAAAGACACTAAAATTTATATTACTCAAGGGAAGAAATGAGCATTGAGTTTCTTTTAAATGGTGATAAAAATAGAATTTCTTGAGCTTTCTTGCTTGTTTGAAGATCTGTCATTCTGAGTACCTCAACTAATTTTGAAACAGTAACATTAATTATGCAGCAGCCTTGAATGACCCCTCAAGCTGAGGAAACATCTACAGTTCTTTAGAAGCATTAATATCACAATGGCTCTCAGACTTACTCAAGTTTACTAGCGACATCAGGAATAAGTACAGGGCACCGGTTCATCACAGCCACAAATTCACTTTTAAAATTTCTTCATTGGAAAAATATAGTATGGAATGTGACAGGCCATCTCTTATGTGATTCTGGTCACAGACATTGCTCATAAATCAAAATTCTAACCCTTTTAGTTATTCTAATTTTAAAGAATAGGCTTACTTGGAAGATTTTGTATTCTAGTAAAATGAAATCTTTGTCATGATTAAGGTGTTATAAGTGGTTTCAGTGGTAGTGAGTAGAGTCACAAATTCAAACATTGACCCGACTCAGTCTTTTGACTGATAATCACGTATGGAACCTAGGGATCTAGGATGACAGCCCTACATTATCTACAGTGGCTTAGAATAGGAAGCCTCAAGAATTGTTTGCCCTTTCTTAGATCTTTTCAACAAATCTTCCCATTGTTTTCCATGACTGCCTAGCCAGGATCCTTGAAACAACTGTGCTCCTCTTTCTGAAACACATTTCCCTAATATTACACACTTTAAAGATCACCACGCTTGGCCGTTGTTCTGTTACAGTGTGTTTGAGTAAAATAATTAAAGTAAAAAATGCAGGTCTAAACACAGAAGCGCCAACACAAAACTGAAAGAGAAGAGTAAACTTGGAGGACTCACACTATCCTATTCCAAGACTTACTATGAAGCTACGAGAATCAAGTGTTACGGTATCGGCAAATGATAGACACATAAATTCATGAGACAGAATAGAGAATCCAGAAATAGACTGGCACAGATATAGTCAAATAACTTTTGACAAAGGTACAGAGGCAATTCAATGTAGAAAGAATAGTCTTTTTCATGAATATTGCTGGAACAATTGGACATCTATATGCAAAAAATGAATGTAGACACAGACCTTACACCCTTCACAAAAGTTAACTCAAAGTGGATCATAGACCCAAGTGTAAAATGCAAAACTGTAACATTTACAGAAGGTGACATATGAGAAAATCTGCGTGATTTTTTAAAAATGTATTACATGTTACTGATTATGCCATCACAGTTGTCCTGTGACAGCTCCCCGGTGAGAAGGAAGAGAGGCGGACCGAATTTAAAAACGATCTAACTGTGTGCTGTCCAGAAGAGACTTGCTTATACATCTGAAAGCAGAAACACATGGAAAGTCACGACTCCATTGTTTGCAGTTCTTCGTGGATGTCACACCCTTTCTCACCTCTGGGTCTTTTCCTTCTGATTGCCATCCTCTCCAAGTCCCAAACTCCACCCAGTTCATTGGACCTCTCCCTTTAGTTGAAACACCTTTTTTGTTTTTTCAGGTAGGCCTTTCTTGGTGTCCTAGACGCCACTATACCTGTCCACCTGCGGAACGCATCCTGCTGGCAACTGCTTATGCAGTCTGGCTTCCCCACCAGGCCATAAACTGCCGAGCGCAGGGCCTGCCCCATCAGCGGTGTTTGGTTGGTCGGTACTGTCGACTCGAATACAATGAAGGAAGGTTCAGAACCGAGCACGGTCTTCTGTAGAGTTCGAGCTCTGGAACAAGCGGCTCCAGAGACGATGGGAAAGGCAGGCGGAAGAGACGCCGCGGGAAGAGTTCGAGAAGGCCGACCACAGAGTTTAGACGTCAGCCCGCAGTCTGGAACGGTCTAACGCGGGGCAATGATGAGGCTACCTGGTACTGAACTGCCCGGAACCTTGTGTGCTGAATACATTTCTCATTACCTTTATACTTACAGGACGACTGGCTTATTGTAAGTTTTTCATATTCCACTTCCCGTGCTCCTCACTGAAGCGCTATCAGCTACCATTACGTCTCTGATTGTGAAGTTCAAGGCCGACGCAGCGTCTTCTCTGGCCTGTGACCTGCTTTCCCCACGCGGGCGCCCCCGCCCCTCTTCATCCTTTCGTGTCAGTCCCTGCACCAGGAGGTGAGCGGGGTTACTGCTTCGGAAGTGGATATTCCTGGGATAAGATACGCTTGATGGATCTGCAGTTTCAGGACTTTGCTGGTTTCAGAAATGCTTCGAGCCTTGAAGACCAAGGATTGTTAAATCAGCCTGCTTGGTTTTAAATCCTGGCTTTACCACCAACGTGTGTGACTCCACGGTGGTTCCTGGGCTTCTCCCTGCTTCCCTGTCCTCACCTGCAGAATGGGGAGGATAACAGCGCTTGGCATGATTGTTACGTGGATTGAGTGAACTAATCCTCAGAACTTTTTCGGTGCCTAGTACACAGTAAGTGCTCAAATAAATAGTTGCTCTTATTATAATTATCATTGCTATCTTTAATGTTATTAGATTTATTTTTTCATTTGTTTTGCTTCCTTCTTCAGAAACATAAATAATTACTACTTTGTATCTGCTGTTTCTGCTATTCATAATGTATTCACAGGAACTATCTCTGTCATTTGTTCGGTTTTATTTCATTTCCTCATACATACTCTCCACCAGAACTGTGTTTAAATTTTGTTCATTCTGTTTTCATTGCTTCTAATGTGACTTTTTATCTCTGTGACATTTTAATTTTTCTCTTATTTCTTTTCTAAGCTTTGCTGGCTCACTTTTTAATCTCCTTCTATTGCTTTATAAGCTCTTCTTTGAATTATTTTACTTTTTTTCAGCTCTTCCTAATGTGAAGTTATGTCTGTAATTTCTTTGAAATTCTTTCTTTAACTTTTAAAAATCTGTTCCCCTTGATTTTTCTTAGATGCGTGCTGTGTTTCTTTCTGTAGCTCTTTCCTTGGCTCTCCCTCTGTCCTCTCTTTCTTCCCTCTCATCCTTCATTTCGCCCTGTCTGCCTTTCTGACCGTCACTCGCGTTTGCTGAATGACACGGGACAGGCGGTGGGGGCGGGGCGGGGCGGGGCGGGGCGAGGGGGTGAGCCGCAGCAGAGGTGCTGCCTTTCCTGGTTGGGACTGACGGATGTAACAAATAAAAATACAGGACACCCAGCTAAATTTGAATTTCAGATAAACAAGGAATAATTTCTTAGTATAAGATTATCATGAATATTGCCTACTATATTTTATCTCGCCGGCACCTTCTCTCTAAATCTGATTTTTCCTTTTCCCTGGGGGCCCATTTCACCTCAATTTCTGGCTTTCCAGAGATGGATGGGCCTCACAGCAAAGGCTCCAGGGACCTTTCTCCTTCATTCGGCTGCATTTCAGTGGGGAGCTCGAGGGGGCTCCGGACTTAGGTGTTAGAAATAGCAGGGCATCTCCTGTTTCACTGTGATTCTTTGTTGTGGCTTGTGTAGGATAGTCCCCTTTGTCCCCATGGATGGCTGAACCCACTAGATTTTATCGTCTCCTTGATCAGGGGTCACCAGCTTCTCCCTTCAGCCGACCCGTCTCTGTGCAAAGTGCACAGATGGAGGCCCCGTGGCTCTGTTCTGCAACTCAAGGGTTGACACATATGTGTGTGGGTCCCCCTCCCCCCGGCTCTTTTGTCTGAGCTCCTTCCCTCCCTGCTGCCCTGCACTCACCCAGGGCCACCCTTTGGGCCTAAGGGTACATGTCCTAAGGAAGAGGGGGGGTGTGGGAGAAGCCAGCTCTGCTCTCCGCAGGACAGACACGGGGCAAGAGGCATAAATAGACTTCAGAGTACGGCTTGTTTAGGTTAAGAGAATCCTGAAGTCTCAAGTACCTGAAGAGTGGCCTGGGGTGGAACAGTTCAGTGGGCGTGGACTTCAGATGTCCATCTATCATTGCCCCACGGACTCCAAGGCCAGAGTGAGCCTAAGGCTGTAAGCAGATTTCTAGCTCCAGGAGGAGCTGCCTTTCAAAATAGCAATACTGCTCTAGGGAAATTTGTGGTCATTTGAAGTTCTAGAAGACATCTATATGCTTTTAACTTTTTACTTTTGTGCATCCAGACCCCTTAGCGATTGGCACCACCCCCTCGAGTCTCTTACCTGCACGGAGGTCGATACCCTCCCCTCTCCAGGTGCTGTGGCTGAGCTACCTATTTCCTCTGGCAGAGCCAATGTTTCCTGTCCAGTGTCGCCTGCTCAGCGACATTGCTTGAGCAACTTTCTTCTTTCTCTCTCCTGCATGAATAATTCTTTACATCTTTCTCACGAGGGCACAGATAGGCTATTATTTTTCCAATCTTACAAACAAAAACCAAACTAAACCAAACCAACCAACCAACCAACCAACCAACCAAACCTTCTCTGGGTCCTCCCCTCCCCTCCAGCTACAGCCCCATTTCTTTCCTTCATTTTCCGTCAACCCGCAAAAGCAGTGCCCTGACGGTCAGCAGCACCCCTCACCCCTTTCCTCTCTCCAGTCAGACTTTTGCCTTCACCATGCCAATGAAGCTGCTCTTTTTTGTTAACTATTTTTATTTGACATCTGGATTTCAATCTCATACATATTGCACAGATTGTTACAGTGATCTCTAGGACTAACCGTTCACCACTGCAGGCCGGTCCAGCAGATGCTGTGCCCTGTCCACTCAGTGCTAGTGCCAGGAGGGACAGAGCTGCTGGCCCCTTCCACACAGCACCATGGGGTTGTGTGTGGGAACCTGCCCGGCAGGTTGTCCTTACCTCATGGTTTGTATGACAATGTATAGTTTGGAAAATGGGACAGAAAAGGGTAAGAAGCTAGAAGAGGGTCTTGTCATAAAAGCATCATGAGCACATCTCAGGGCCCTGGGGGTTGGGGGTTAACGCTGTCGCCCTTTGCATCACCGGCCCAGTAACCGTCAGTGTCCAGAATCTGAGTGCGGGCAGCGGCTCGGGCTCCTAATGAAGCTGCCCTTATCAGCACCATCAGTGGCTTCCACGTTGCTTAATCCAATGGTGTGTTCTCAGCCCTCATCTGTCTGAATCTATCAGCAAGATTGGACAAAGCAGACACTCCCTTTTATGGAAACAATTTCTTGACTATATATCTCCAGGCCAAACACCTCCAGACTCCATAAATCCAGATGTTTATTTGTTGTTCACTTGGGTGTATAATAAGCTTCGCAAAGGTAACATTTGTAAATTGAGCTCCTATTCTTCCCCACTCCATCTTCTGCCCAACCTGCTCCTTCTGTGGTCTTCTTCTTGGTTGAAGGCACAACAGATTTCCATTTCCTCACAACTAGAGCCCTGGAATCATCCTTGTCTTCCCTTTTTCTCATGTTCCCCGTATCCAGTCCATCAGCAACTCCTGGCAGGTCCACCTTCAAGACTAACCTAGAACCCAACCATTTCTCACCTTCTTCCCTGCTACTGTCTTGGGTTAAGCCATTATCATCTCATAGCCCATGTTCTAGGGCAGAGATGGCAAATAAGTTTTACACTGTGCTTCAGATGTCAGGAATATTAGAGTAACTTTCTAATTGGTCTCCCTGATTGTACTTTTGTTTCTCCTTCAGTGTAGTCTCAGCACAGCAGTCGGAGAGATTCTATTAAAACCAAAAGTCAGATTGTATCAATTCTTTGTTCGAAATTCTGCCCTGGCCCCCTGTTTCTCTCACAGAAAAAGCCGAAGCTCTTACCATGGCCTAGAAAACTCTCCACGCTAACTCCCACCCGATTTCTTTTCTGAGGTCATCTGACATTCGTGTTTTCTTGCGCAGGTCCCTTCCCAGGGCCTCTCTGCTGGTTGTTGCGTATGGCAGGCAGACATGTGCCTTTTCAGGTCCTTTGAACTTGCCTCGAATGCTTTCCTCCAGGTATCTGCAGATCTAACCCAGATAGCTCATCCTGGAAAAGCAAGACAAGGCTTGCTTCTTTCCCTTGATTTCCCAGTTTTCAGAAAAATGAGATGGTGCCCTGGGCACCTAAAAATACGTCAAATGAACTTATTTCAAAACAAAAGAATGAAAATGAGCTCATGATTTTTAAATACATTTTGTGTGTTTCAACCCATGACGGTCATCACGGTTTCTGACGCTTGAGTTGTCTCACGTTTGGCCAGTGAGAGCCTCTCCGCGGGATCCTAAGGCCTTCTGACGTGAGCTGATAGTTCTTTGATTCCTTAGGTTTTTGATGTGAAGTAAGAGGTAACACCTATTTGCTGTCTCTGCCCTCGAACATGGGCTGTGAAATCAGACACATCCGGCTTTAATTCCAGGTTAAATCATGACAGTTTGCCTGACTCTGGGAGAGGTGCTTCCCTTCTCTAGTTCAGGACCCTAACTTACACGGTGAGAAGGACAATACGTACTCAGTGGGGGCCACTGAGGATGACGTGAGACGCAGCATGTAAGATCCACTTAATAAGTCGTGGGGCCTGTGATTAGAATTATAGATGAAACCCTGTTATCATGCAAAAGTAGAAGGTTGCTTCATCGTTATCCTTTAAAGATGAGGTTGTAAGAAAAGCGAAGTTAATCATGATTTACATTTATTGTGTACAAACCATGATGGCAAATGTTACCACTTTACTTCAGTTAATTCCTTTAAACAATTCTATAAGGCAGGTGATATATACATAATATATTTTCATGTGACATTGTAATATCACCCTATATTATAGATTGTGAGTCTGGGGCTTGGGAAGGTTAACTCATTCATTCAAGTGAACCAGGAAGTGGCAGAATTCAGAATAAAACCCTCTGACCCCAAAGTATGAGCACTTAACTCTTGTGCTATGTGAATTGTTCTATGTAAGTGTGTTGTATTGTTCTAAAAAAAATAGCCTGGGCAAAATTTCTTCTAGACACTCCCAGAGTCCCATAGATTATCTTGGCACTTGGTAGATACTTTCCTTATCTGACTGCCTTTCTTCCCTCCACTTCCCACCCAATTGTGTCTGGAGCAATAGCCCAATGAGAGCAACAGCCGATGGGACTAGACACCAGGAGCTTCACTGATGGGCATTTGTGAGGAAGGAGAATCAATGTGAATCGTTCAGCGTGGGAGAGACCAGGACAGAAGGAACAGCAGGAGTGGGCCGGTGTTAGCTGTTTTTGTCTCTTATTCACAGAGCTTTCCTATTTTTAAATTTCTTCCCCTCTTTACCCCTTTCACTATGACATTTCTGTATATACACATCTAAAGTGTTTGTTTTTATGTTAAGATTTGCTTCTGAAAGAATGACATTTAACTTATTTGGGGTCTTTCGCATCTTTGTAGTTTGGGTGTTCTGAAAGCCTTAATCTGATCCTGGGTACTGATTCTAGTATAGCATTGGATATGCTGTGGGAATCATTGGCTTTTCGTAGGGGGAAAAGAAATCTCAGAAAGTCTTCTCATCTTATGGACTCTTAGATGTAACATTATTTTAAAAAGTATCTTGAGAGAGTAAGTTCTGTAATAGGAAGTTGGTGAACCAAGGGTAGTATAAGAAATTTGAGAGTGATAAGAGAAAATTAAACATATACAAAAATTTTAGGAACAGACCCACAAATTTGTGCTATACCACTATTTTACAACAATGAATTGTCTTTTAAAAAATCCCACCTATGTCGATTGCAAAGATATATGCTGCTATTAAACCATTCTTGTAGACAATTTTATCCACCCTAAAATGGAAATGTAAAAGATAAAACCAACTCTTCTTTCCATTACAGTTCACTGAAGTTTTAACCTCAGAGTTTAATTTGGACCTTATAATTGCTAGTACATTCACAAACTGAGGATGAGTTCTGAGTAGTGTCAATAGAACTATATGTCAAGTTTAAGTAATAAAAGAAAGTTATTTTCATTTTGTAATGTGCTTCCTTTGAAAAAATAGTGACTTCATGGTTTTCCCATTTCCTGTAGTAAACAGATGTGTTTAGAGAACTTTTCAGGGTAGAAATCATAGCTTATCTTCTGATATAATTATAGTGGAACAATTATGTAATCTTCTTTTCTTTGGAAATTATGATGATTTCCTTTCCTTAATAACTCTGATCATACCAGTTAATTTCAACCTAATGGAAATGTACGGCAAGGAGCCTGGAGGTGTCTGGGCAGAAGTAGTATTACTCTAAGGGGGTTAGGAGCAGACTCATTAGCTTGGAGGGTTCCCCAGCCATTTCTACTTGTGAATTTATACAATGATGCACATTAATCTCAAACTGCTTACCTCCCAACTCCAGCCCTTTTTGCCCCATGTCCATAATCTGTCAGGTACTAAGTTGTATTTTAAAGATGCTAGTGGAAAGCAAGAGTGAGTCTGGTGAAGCTGGCGTGACCAGATCACCCTCGGTAATGTCCCTATGTCCTGTGGACACAGGCTCCTGGTGTCTCAGGACCACGTGCTACTGTGGCCTCTGCCTCTCCGATCGCAGCCTGTCTGTGGCCCTCTGCCACTGTCTTCACCATGCCACCAGGAAACACTTCTTCCTAGCCATCTTCTTAGGCATTCCTCACTTCAAGCCCTCAACTGTTACTCCTCACCACTGGTCTCCCTGACTCAGAAGTCTCCTGTCATTCTGGCCCTCCCACCCACGGACACCCTGTTAAGTCCCAGAATGGACTGCTCTGATCCTGGCACCCACTTTAAAGGCTCCCCGTGGCCTAATGGCTTAAACCCAAAGCTTCCAGTTGGGGCCTTCACAATGCGAATTCGCCTTCATTCCCTGCACAGCTCTGTTGCACGTTCTCTACTCCACCCAATCGGGCTCCCGACGTCTGAGATGAACCGAAGGCATGGATCTTCTAGGACAGAACTCAGCAAGCTTTTTCTGCAAAGGGCCATGTAGTAAACGTGTTCAGCTTTGTGGGCCTTTTGGTGTCTGTCATAACTGCTCAAGCTGCTGTGGTGACTATGAGAGCGACCACAAGCCGCACAGGCAAATGAGTACAGCCATGTTCCAATAAAGCCTCATTCACAGACATGGAAGTTTTAATTTCATGTCACTGTGGTGTGCCATGAAATATTATTATTCTCTTGATTTTTCCCTAAACCATTGAAAAATATAAATGGCATTCTTTGCTTGTAGGTTGTACAAAAACCGGATTGAATCCACAGGCAAGACTCTGCCAACTCCTGTCCTAGGAAATCACTGATCATGGGCTCATAGTCAAGCAAGGCCAAGGACCACAGGGTGACAAGAACAGCTCCTCTTCTCCCCATGACACCCTTTGTCACCCACTGTTAGCATTCATCTATAGCCTATAGCCTTGCGTCACATGAGGTGCTGACCCGCCCAACATTTCTAAGTCTCTCCTGACCTGCTGAGAAGAAGCCCCCCTCCCCCGCCGCCGCCCCCGCGCCGCCCCCGACTCAGGGGCCTGAGAAGGTGGAAAATCACTGCATGTGGCTGGAGTAGTGGGCAAGGCTCAGAGCCGGCCCTTTGGAAGGAAGGCAAGTCCGAACTACCGGCAGTGTGTATTACCCCCACTCACTTGGTCCCCCTGGAGTTCTTCTAGGAGCTCAAACCTCATGATTGAATTGTTCCCTTTTGATTTTCAGGTGAGGTGCCTTTCCTGTGGGCAGAGTTCGCTGACAGATTCCTGGCAAAATCGGCTGGTATTGTCAGTGGTCATATCCCTAGATAGGGATGTTTAACCTGTAGCTTAATGCTGCGAAACAGCCAGAGGGGCTTTCTGGGTGTCAACTGCCACGGAGAGCCACTGCTGGTCTTCACCTACCCCTCAACTTCGAGATCCAGAAGACAAACCTCCTTGCCTCACCTGAACACCATAGGTAAGCACATCTAAAAGAGGAACACGGGAGGGCCTCCAGGCTGTCTGTGAGTGTCTTCAGGAGGACTGGGAGCAGGAGAGGGGACGGTGTTAGAGGCGATGGTAGGAGAGTGCGCTGAGTTCTTTTTAATTCTTATCCTTGCTCTGGTAGTTGGATTTCTGCCACTAGAGGGCGATGCCCTTTGGGAGATCAGTTGGGAAACATGTCTGGAACTCAGCACTGACATTGCAAGTCTGTCAATGGCCACTAGAGGGTGCCAGAGCCTGCGGTTAGGGAGTTGAAGGGTCCACTCCATAAATCTGGAGAATTACTAGCTAGCCAAGAAGCAAAGGCAATGAGCCATAAGGATACTGCTCTGCCTGACCATGTGGAGCAAGACCACCAGGGTCTCAAAACATCCAGAGACTCAAAGTACACCAGATCAAGTGATTTCCGACTTTGTCTGGGGCAGTGACTGAGGTTGGTATCTCATGAAAGGGGGCTGGGGTGAGAACTGCTTCATGGCTGCAGTGAAACAGGAAAACTCCCTTCAGGGATCCTATGTTGAAATCGTTAAGTACTTTTTTTAATACTAGGAATTAAAATAAAGACTAAGAACTGGTGAGAAGTTTAGGGGCTTGGACAGAGGATGGTCGGGGCCACGGTCAGATGGGAGCAGGTCAGAAAACGAGGGAAGGTGAAACATGCTCCTTCCCAGGGCACAGTGGACAGCAAGGACAGCGGTCCGCCCACCCTGCCTCTGCTCTCCCAGTGGCACCGTCACAGTTTGCTTGTGGACATTCTTGAGCAAAGTATGTGGAACCCAGAGGAAGATGATTATTTGCTCAAAAGTCTGTTTAGAAAATAGCATTGTAAAATTGGCTTAATAACCTGGAAACTGGCATAGGTCATAAAAAATTAATCTGTAATTAAAATCCAAGAAGATTTAAAACAACATGGGTGGTGGGAGGGAGAGTTGGCTGAGTGCAGAAGGCAGTACAATCTTGTTATGGTTTTTATATTGTTTAGGGGATATAGGTTCTGATTAATGCTTGCCATTGCCAGGAAAAAATGTTGATATGTATATTAAGGGAAATCATTAAAAGAGAAATAAACTATACAATTTTCAAACCATTTGAGAAAAAAAGAACAAAGAAAACTCAATTTATCCAAAGCTAGAAGAAGAAGAAGAAGAAGAAGAAGAAGAAGAAGAAGAAGAAGAAGAAGAAGAAATAATAATAATAATAACAACAACAACAACTAGAAAGCTTGGGAAACAGAAAAAGATAAGATGGCAGAAATAAAACTCAATACCGTAATGAATAAGTTAAATATTCCTAATTAAAGTACAAACACTTATGTGCTTGGTTTAAAAACATCAACTGTCTATAAGAAACACATCTAAAACAAAATGACACAGGAAGTTGAAAATAAAGGATGGGAAAAGATACACTGACACAAAGAAGGCGGTAACAGCAGTACAAATAGAAGAGGCTGTCGCAAAGGCTTCTGTGTCTCAGTTTTGGTTGAAGGCCCAATGCTGAAACAGTACAGGTGGGTCCCAGATTCCCCCATACCAGACGTGCTAAGAAATGGTAAGACTGCTACCCTAGCTCCCAGGAGAGTGGAGAAGGGAAAGACATGCTTTGGGGAGTGTTGTTGGCTGCTGTGTGCTTCTTCCACTGCCGTGTGGAAGGGTTGGGGTGCAAGTCCCTTGGAGTTAGGGGTGCATGTGGGCTGTACAAGAATCTGAGGTTAGAGTGGCCTGAAGAAGCAGAGGAGAGAAAGGCAAGGCTGCTCAGGGAACGAGCCATAGTTGGCGGTGCTGGCATGACCGCTGGGGCAATGTTTGTGTTTCCTGTGGGCCAAAAATGAACCGTAGGGGTGGGCAAGCCGGTCTGAAGTCGAAAAGTACTGCTGAGAGGGCCGAGGGCCGCCAGATCCATGGTGATCCGTTGGAGCCTGGGGCTAAGGCAGGAGTGGAAAGCAGCCAGCAGGTAACAAGGGGTCAACCGTGGCATGTTTCCATTAGGGGGACTCTTGGCTAAATCCGCAAAATTGCCCCATAAGTAAAAAGAGTCAGCTCGGAACATGCAGATCACAACAGTACCAGTAGATAACACTTTGTCGCTTTCCCCCTGGCCCAGCCCTGGAGGAAGGATGTGAGCAAAGGCGAGAGAAGTTGCTCACATCCCTCTGGCCTGTTGTAGACTTCCACAGCTGGAACAGACACAAGCCTTCAGAAGGGGTGAACGGGGGCGGGGGGGCCGAGGAGCTGGGAGTTCTTGTTGTTACACTGGGTTGACCCTTTATATATCCAAACACAAAGACAATTTTTACGTTATCCAAGAGTGATCCAAACAACTGTAGGACCTGTCTGAGATTTTGTCCAAGGACAGAAAATAGATTGTTTGATGAAGCAAGTTTAGTAAAGAGTGGCGGGAAAGAATAAATGTGTTCTATAACATATTAATAAGTTAATTTTTAACACTATTAATCTCAGCTCATTCAATATAACTGTTGCATTAAATTAAGATGAGTTAGAGGTCAAGGTGAAAAGTATTACATAAACTAAGGAGGGTATTTTACATCAATGAAATGAAGACTCTTTCCTGCGTCTCTCCTTGCTCTTTTCTATCAGTCCACATACGAGACTCTCCCTTCTCTCCCCCCAACCGCCCCGCCCCGCCGAGCCTCCAATCAATCTGCATCATACTCTACTTTCTATATACAGGACATGGGCTGCAGCTCCCTTCTCCCTTCCTTTTGTGGCCCGAAGTCCCCCTGTACCTACATGTCACTCACCCTTGAGAATTAAAGGGTGGCTCCATCAATGCAGCTCTGTGTGACCTTGAACAATCTACCTGCCCTCACTGAATTTCAATGTGTTATTTGATAAATGCAGGTAAAATTTATCATCTTCGGGATGAGTTAAAATAATTCTTATAAATCACTTAAGTTGGCATCTGGAAGATCATAATAAATGGTAGTTATCAGCACAGCAAGCGTAGGGATAAGAGAAAGCTACAGAGCCATTTCATCTTTCAAGAGCAGAAAACTCGCCTTCTCCGTGCTGCGTGCCCGTCGTCTTGCACATGTGGAAGTTCGGGATCTGCTGCCTGATGACGGTGATTATAATGACAGTGAAATGGTACCAGCAGCAGTAATGACTGACAACAAGGTACCCCCGAAGTGCAACAGCGGACAGTTAAGTGACCCAGGAACAAGACCAGGGTGGGTGGTGGAGCCCAGATTATTGCTAGGAACTGGCAGGAGCAGGCAGGGGGGTTGAGATAGTGCAGCTGGAGACTTGGGGGGCTCGAGTCCAGGACAAACTCCGCGCGGCCTCCTCAGCGGACACAGTGCTCCCTTCAGAGGCAATAGCATTTCGACAGCCCCCGCTGACCGTCTTCCGTCTTTTCAGCTGCTCTTCCATGTAGACTAGAGTACCATCAAATTTACATATGAAGGGCAGCAATAAATCTGTTTAATTTAACTGTAGCACCATCACACAATGTCAGGGACATTAAAAGAAAATGCAGATATCTAAAGGCTAAGGGAATTACCATTTGGACGAAGCAACGGGTTCTATAAAACAAATTGCTTCTGACAAAACCCACTGCAGTTTTGATAGAATTATGGAATCATTTCCTTATGGGATGACAGTTATGTTTGAACATTATCAAATCATTTGCCAATTCCTCCTGCAATTTTAAATAATTCAGATTAGCCTTAAACATGCGCAATCACAAAATGGAACAATTCGGTGAAAATTGGCTGGAGCCTGCAGATAAAGAGGTCACGGCAATAACAATACTCGAAGCTCCCGACGGGGTTTGAGAGGGCTTGCGCTCTCTCTGTGTTTAATATCTTGATTAATAGAGAGGGGGTTGGAGTAGCAATACAAAATGTTGCATTAGGTACTTTTCAGGAGGGTGTTTGAATACAAAGAAAACAGAACAATAGGAACAGAGGCCTGAGAATTAAAAATTGCAGCAGAAAATAAAAAGCTGACTTGCAGGCTGTAAAATTCAATGTAAATTTTGTGATGTCAAGTATTCTGATACCCAGGGTTCATTAGGAATATCTGGTGATGCCTAAGAGGCGATCGGGTAATGGCACGCAAAAATCCGACGTAACTTCGTGATGAGAGTGTCTCTTGGCATCCTAACCCTCTCATCCAAAAGTGCTCAAGCTGATGCCTACATGCTGTATAAAACAGGAAGAACTAGGAACTAAAAGTTAAAGTAGTAGCTGAATAGCAATACCATTAGACCTTCTCTTTCTATGTATTTGTTTGGATAGCAATTTAAAAAGTAGATATCAGAAATACTGGATTGAAATTAAGTACAGAAAACAAATGAGGACAGCAACATTTGGGGGCAAAACAGTAGGAGAATAAAGTCCAATAAAGGCAGGGTCTAGATTGCCAAAGAGCCCCTGAGATACTTGGTTGTATAAACTTTAGACATATTTCGTTATAGACAAAGCTGGAAAAATATGCTTGAATCTTAGAAATGGATTAAATGTATACTAATAATCAATATCATTCATCAACATTATTATTGATTGGGGTTTTTTTTTTTAACCTAGAAAATACCTTAGAGATCTGCATTTCATAGATGAGAAGTTGAAAGTCAAAGTGATTTATAACTTGCTCAGACTGACCGGCCATTGGAGGCAGAGCCCACCCTCTGTTTGAAGGCCTTTCCCCTCTGCCGGGTGGGTGACAAGGCAAACGCTGTGGCCGGTCTCTCTCCTTGTTGAGTTCTGGATCCAGAGCTTAGTTCTGTGAGCCAGGCTTTTGGGGTTCAAATCTTTTACTAGCAATGCAACCGCAGCCTCTCTGTCCCTCTGTTTCCCAATCAGTAAAATAGGGAGGATAACAGTAGACTCGCCTCCTAGGACTGTTGGGCGTGTAAAAGGCCTGTAACAGTTTTCCAGCACATGGTCAATGTTAAATAAATGTCAATATGATTATAATTTTAATTAAAAGTCTAGATTTTTATGTTGCTAAATTAATTTAAACCATCATGGAGTTTTTTTGAGAAACATTTTTGGAATTTACAAAAAAAGGAACAATTTACTTCCTGATAAATCTATCATTTAGTATGTCCTAAATATAATAGCCTCCACTTTTATATGTTTTTCTACATTATTTTATTTGGGGGAATATCATAAAGTGATATCCCCAAAGTTATTTTCATGTAGGAAACTTTGTATGTATTTTCTTCATAGTTTGTAGTGAAATGCCTCTGAAAATAGTCTATAATCACCACTGCCTAAATCCGATATGTTCTAAAGTCAGGTCTACGAAGTGTATTGTTCTAAACACTCGACCAGCCACATGGAAGATCAGAAGTTTATATGTGTGGGTGTGTGTATACATACAATGACACATATACATATATATAGCTACATATATTTAAAATGTTATTTCCCTGTTATCCCTGTCATTTAGGAAGAAGCAAGAGCCAAGATACTTAGATGATTAAGAACAGACTTCAGAACAAAACAACACTTAAGAACTGAAAAAACTGCTACTTTTTTCCCCTTAAGCATGTAATGTGGTCTATTTTCTGAAGGAAGGAAAACTAATAATTTCATTATAAAACGTTTTATTATGGAGCACAACATAAATTTCAAACATTCAGGATAAGGTAATGAAGTTGCCAGTACCCACCTCTGAAGCGAAAATCTTACCAGCTCCTGGCCAGCCTTGCTTAGCCTGTATGCCTTCTGCGGTGGTGGGCCGAACCAGCTCACACCTCCTTCAGGGGGACTGTGCGCACCTCCTCCCAAGTCCAAGTTCGGTCACGCGCCTGGATAGCTTGCAGTCAGCCATGCCGTGCGTATTTACACAATGGCAAGTCTGTGGGTGACACAGACGGGACGGGGACGTGCCAGGTCAGGCCTTCCCCACCTCGCCCCCACCCCACCCCCACCCTCGCCCCCACCCCCGCCCCGCTGGTTCCCGGGTGTTTACCAGCACACCGCTGTCCCTCTCACTTTCCCCTCCAGTATTATTTTGAGACAAATTCCAGACACAGTATTATTTTATTTACAAATACTTCATCCTGAAAAAGAATTCTTTTACTTTAAACATAATCATACTATATAAAAATAATAATTCTTTAATATCAAATTGTCAATCAGCAATCTAATTTCCCATGATCTCTTTTAATTAAAGTTTGTTGGTTTGAATTAGGATTAAAATACAGTCCTCTCATGGTACGATAATTGGTAGATATGTCTCTCAAATCTCTTTTAACATACAGATCTCATCTCCATCTTTTTTACCTTGACATTTGGTGAGGAAGCCTGTTTCTTGGGTGGTTTCCTATGGTGTGGACTTTGCTGATTGCATTTCTGCATTGTTATGTCACGTGCTCCTCTGTCCTTTGATTTCCTGTAAATTGGTTGCTGGATTCAGAGTTTTAATCAGACTCAGGTTTAATTTCTTTTTTTTTTTTTAAAGATTTATTTATTTTCCTTTTAGATTTTATTTATTTATCTTTAGAGGGGAAGGGAAGGAGAGAGGGAGAGAAACATCAATGTGCGGTTGCCTCTTGTATGTCCCCTGACGGGAACTGGCCTGGCAACCCAGGCATGTGCCCTGACTGGGAATCGAACCACGATCTTTCGGTTCGCAGGCCCGCGCTCAGTCCACTGAGCTACACCAGCCAGGGCCTCAGGTTTAATTTCTTTTCGGCCAGACTTACTTCGTGAGGCGGTATCTTGCTTCATTAGGAGGCACGTGACACTGTTTGTCTCTAGTTCAGAGATGGTAGTCCGCTGGTGCTGATGACCGCCAGGCCTGTTATTTCCTAGGAGTTGCAAAATGGTGGTTTTCTAATTCTAATTTGTTACAACTACTTCTATAAACAGAGATTGCCCTTCATCTTCCACTTGGTAACCCAGTAGCACAGCTTGTATTAAAAAAGGCAGAATAAGTATTTGAATCCTTCTTTATTTAACAGTTGTTAAAATAACGAGCTGGTTTACTGGCCTGTCTTTTTTTTATTGTTGTCCCAGTTTCCCCCCATTGCTCTCCCCTGCCCCACCACCCCTCCCTCCCTCCCTCCCTCAGTCAGTCCCTGCCTGTTGTCCATCACCATGGTGACTAATCTTGCCCTTCCTCTTTCCTTCTCTTCCTTCCTTTCTTTTTATTTTCGCTTCCTTGTTTGCCTTCTGAGCCCTCTTTTTCATGGCTCCAGTTGTGTTTGAGGGTTTCCTCGATATCTGGTGCCTTTCCCAGAATCTGACCCGGAATCAGCCATTTTTCCAAGGAGCGCTGTTTACTTTTTGTGGGAAATGGAATTAAAGCTTTGGATATTTAAGAAATGACAACTCAGTGAAGTTTTCTTTTCTGTTTTATTTGCATTTTTGTTATGGTTGAGAGCCATCTGCATTTTTTTCTAGACTATTTTTTCCTAGGGTTAATGGAGCTTTTGTTCTATAATTTTAGAAGTTTCTATGGTCAATTAATATTTGCCAAAGGGGACAGCAGTATAAAACGGAGCAAAAATGGCCTCTTCAACAAATGGTGTTGGGAGAACTGGACAGCTA
The DNA here is from genome assembly GCA_039655065.1 of Glossophaga mutica. NCBI lineage: Eukaryota > Metazoa > Chordata > Mammalia > Chiroptera > Phyllostomidae > Glossophaga > Glossophaga mutica. The sequence goes on from CM077304.1 coordinate 47,022,527, forward strand.
CGTGCAAAAAAAATGAAACTTGATCACCAACTTACACCATACACAAAAATAAATTCAAGGTGGATAAAAGACTTAAATATAAGTTGTGACACCATAAAAGTCCTAGAGGAAAACATAGGCAGGACAATCTCAGATATTCCACACAGCAGTATTTTCACTGATATGTCCCCTAGAGCAAGGGACATAAAGGAAAGAATAAACGAATGGGATCTCATCAAAACCAAAAGCTTCTGCATGGCTAAAGAAAACAACATTAAAATGAAAAGAGAACCAACTATATGGGAAAACATATTTGCCAATGATACCTCAGACAAGGGTTTGATCTTCAAAATATATGAAGAACCCACACAACTCCACTCCAGGAAGACAAACAATGCAATAAAAAAAATGGGCAAAGGACTTGAACAGACACTTCTCCAAGGAGGACATACAGAGGATCCAGAGACACATGAAAAGATGCTCAGCATCACTAGCCATCAGAGAGACACAAATTAAAACCACAATGAGATATCACTTCACACCGGTCAGAATGGCCATCATAAACAAAGCAACAAACAACAAGTGTTGGAGAGGTTGTGGAGAAAAGGGAACCCTAGTGCACTGTGGGTGGGAATGCAGACTGGTGTAACCACTATGAAAAACAGTATGGAATTTCCTCAGAAAACTAAAAATGGAACTGCCTTTTGACCCAGCCATTCCACTACTGGGATTATACCCTAAGAACCCTGAAACACCAATCCAAAAGAACCATTGCACCCCAATGTTCATAGCAGCACAATTTACAATAGTCAAGTGTTGGAAGCAACCTAGGTGCCCATCAGTAAATGAGTGAATCATAAAACTATGGTACATTTACACAATAGAATTCTATGCAGCAGAAAGAAAGAAGGAGCTCCTACCCTTTGGGGCAGCATGGATGGAACTGGAAAGCATTATGCTAAGTGAAATAAGCCAGGCAGTGAAAGACAAATGATATATGACCTCCCCTTTAACAGGATCCTAATCGACAAAACAAACAAACAAGCAAAATATAACCAAAGACACTGAAATTGAGAACAGGCTGACAGTGACCAGAGGGCAGAGGGGAGGGAATTTCAGGGGAAAAGGGTGAAGGGTTTGCAGGGAACTATTATAAAGGACACATGGACAATAACAAGGGGTGGGAAACAAGGGAAGGAGGTGGGGAGGGCTGGGGGGAAAGGCAGAAAACTGTACTTGAACAACAATAAAAAAAAGTTTCTTTACATAATAGGGCCATTACATTTTTTTCTGTGATATATGTTGCAATAATTTTCTCCCAATTTGTCATTTTCTTTTACTTTGCTTATAGTGTCTCTTTCCAAATAAAAGGTTTTCATTATTATGTAATTAAATTCTCCTCCACTCATAGCCCAATTTATTGAGCCTGGTTACTTTTCAGTTTTAGCCCATTTTAAATGTGTCTGAAACTCTTTTAGGGAAAGATATGGTTTTTTCAAGGTTAACCGTTTAGTCAGCAAGTTTTAGCTGTGAAAATCTCAGGGAAAAAAATAAAGCAACACTGCAGGAGAGTGCAGTTTAGTGCGGTGTGCCTAGCTGTTCAGTCTTCTCTGCAACTTCTCCGTGATTGTTAACAGGTGTGCGATGGTGAGGGCTGGGAGAAAGTTCAAGCTGCGCACATTAACTCCTCTCTAGGCTGTGCTCTTACTCTCTTCTCGGCTTCTAAACAAGCTGGTGCATTAATGTGGTTTTTATAAAGCACTGATGCTTCACACTGTGCTTATTTGCAAAGCAATTCATGAAATAAAAATAGAAAGCTCCCTGACACTTTGGAAGCCTCTGGAAATGGGTAGAGTGGATTATACAGATTCACTCCCTGGTGTGAGCTAATTAAGAGAATTCAATAAAAATTATCCTGTTACCAACTTATATATCCCGTTTCAGTCTCCTGATGCCTATCTGCAGGTGTGCAGTAAGCGTGGCCTGACTCGTATGGACCCACTAGCTCTTTTGTGAAAATCCCCTAACCCAGCTTCCATGAGGAGGTTCCCAATGTGGATGTTGCAGGTTCCTTTTGTAGAGACTTTTGTGCATGAACTGAAAAGAGGAAGACACTTTATTCTGGAAGTCAATTTCTAATCTAGTTTTCTATCTAGAGGGTAGTTTCAGAAATATGGATGCCTACAAACTCTTGACATTAGCAATAATGTAATTGTATATTTGTTTTATGCTTTGAATATTTGTAGATTATTTTCACATACATGGTCTTATTTGAGCCTCATAATAATTGCACAAGATAGGTGGGACCTCCAACTTTGCACCCAATTCCATTGTGGGGGGATTTCCCTCCAACATCACCAAGCAGTTCTGGACACCAGATAGCCGTCCTACCAAATAAGCCAATTCTGACACCGGGTACCCAGAGATGGCACCAGATTCCACAGATTGAGGGCTCAGTCCCACAAGACTGCCCTCCACTTCAGATGTTAATCGCAAGTCCAGATTGTTACCTGTGCTTCTGACGGACTGGCTATCAATCGGAGGCTCTGGCAGCTCAGCTGGTTAGAGCATCCTCCCCGTGTGCCAAGATGTGGGTTTGATCTCCGGTCAGGGTGCACACAAGAAGCTACCAAAGCATGCATAAATAAGTGGAACAATAAAATCATTGTTTCTCACTCTCTCTTCCTTCCGCTCTCTCTCTAAAATCAATCAATAAATTTTAAAAAGGTTCCATGACTCTCTCCTTGGGTTCAATTGATCTGCAAGAGTTGGGGGAGAGAGAAGAAAAGTGAAGTGAAGCGAAGCCAAGAGAAGAGACGAGAAGGGAACTGGGGCCTAAAACTGGGCTAAGGTTGAGGATGTGGAGGTAAGAGAACATAGTAAGAGCATAGGTAGAGCCTGGAGAAACAAAGAAATTTATAGGGAAAAATGCACAAAATAAATTTCTGTAAAGGTCTGCAATCCTGGACCTCAATTTTTAACGTAGAATGTGACCAGGGAAATAATAAACATGTATAGGATATTTTAGTTCCTTAGTTAAAAGGCTATCTAAATACAAAGCATTAAGTAACCCTATTTTGTATAAACAGAAACATAACACACTTGATGAAAACACTGACAGAAATCTACGCAAGGAAATCTATTGTATGTGAAGAAAGTAGCTTTTTGGTTAATGGTCAGTTTAAAGGTTAGACATTGGCTGTTTTGCTGAAAGTGTCCTGCAAACTGAACAGCATGAGAGATGCTATGCTGTGCAGTCCAAGGCATTTGCTTAATTATATCTTAGATTTTTCATCATAATTTGTTCTGAATGATTTTTACATGCTCAGCTCTGCAGAGTTAAGAGTGAGTGCAGGCTAATTAGCTAATTTTTAGGGTGAAATAAAGTATTTGTGATACACAGAGTGGTCCTGGTATTAACGGTCCAGGCACAAGGATGCAGTATTAATGGCCACACTGTTCGCTGATAACATGAATGTGCGCTTGATCCGACTGCCGTGTTCATTCGTTTATTCCACAATTCAGAGCTGTGGCCTCACATCATCAGGCCTCGGGATGGACGTGACCTGGGCACGCTGCCAGCACCTCATCTAATCTTCAACATGCCTGATGGCAAACTTGTCGTCTCTCCCACCAGTGAAACCCTCTTCTGAGGTCTCCGTTTCCGCTCCTGCACCTTCATTCTCCCGCGCACACAGTCTCCAGGCCTCAGTGTTTCATTTGACTTCTCTCTCGTCCTCATTCAATCAGTTTCCAAAGGCACTGAATTTCTTCATCCTTTTTATTTCACACCATAGCTTATACTCACTAAATTTATGTTTGGAAAAAATCCAAACTTCAAGTTTTAGGTGAAATATAGATTTGGAAAATAGTAGGCACCTTATTATTGATAAAAGTCACAACTAGAGCAATAGCTTTAAAGCAACGTAATCAAGCAAATTACAGACTGAAGCCCAGAACCTACATTAAGAATTAGATAATTCTGAAAGCAAGAACATCAAAATCCAACCTAACACTGAATATCAAAGGAGAAATTAAAGTGCCGTAATTTTTTGATCCATCTGTTAAAGGAAAACTTAGCTACCTTCAGAAATTCGGGTTGATAAGTCATCTAGTCAGATGATAGCGGAGCCCTTCACTGGCTGTGCCTGGGAGTGTCCGGTCCACAGAGAGACGCTGAACCTTTTGTCTTTTTACACTACGACTTAAACGCTATTCTTTAGTCTTCTGAAATGCATCAAATACCAATAGCCTCTGGCAGCTTATAAAATATTTATTTTAAAAATTATTCAATAAAAATCCAAACAGCAGCTGAGCTCATACATAATGTAGCAAATGGCAAACTGACTTTTATTCATCTGCATAGGCCAGACCACAGAGATGCTGCTGCCCAGCGCCCTGAAGGCAAACCTGGTGTGAGAGAATTCTGGCAGAGCAAGAGCAGGGAAGGGCCAGGATAAAATGCAAATAGCCCCACTCTCCTCTCCATCAAATTTGCATTTGGGGCCAGAATCCATGTCTGTCTTTATTATTTCCATAAAATGGGACATGGCTCAGCTACTTAGGTCTTTTAAACCTCTTTCAAGTAAACAAAGAGTGTTTTTGGAGTGACAATGGAGGGGCCGTTGTTTGGAGCGGTGATGGATTTCCTATGGCCGTCGGCCAGTATGCAGTCAGTCTGGTGTACGTGGTTGCACCCTGAAGCTTTGGGTGGCATTGCTTGGTAGATTTGTATGGAACCTGGAGTGATTCTTTTACCTGCTGACTCTAGGCTTGGAATTCAACTTTAAATATTTATTTATTTATGATTTATTTTTCAGGGAGGGAGAGAAAGACATCCATTTGTTGTTCCACATCCATGTTGTGTATGCCTTCATTGGTTGGTGCTTGTTCTGTGTCCTGACCAGGGATCGAACTGCAACCTTAGTGTATCAGGATAACGTTCTAACCAACTGAGCTTCCTGGCCAGAGATTGAAATTTGATTTTATTGACTAATATGAATGCATAATTTCTGTGAAGCTATGATCCAGTGTTTTCAACGCCACCCCTCTATTCACAGCAGATATAATGGGCTTTAATGGACTGCTCTTGCCTGAAGCACTCATGGCTAAGTACAGTCTGTCCAAAAATTCAAGGTCCGTCCCTAGTGTTTTCCTTCCCCTATAGACCAGAAGTGAAGGCCTTCAGTGGGTTACTCTTTTGAAACGCATCAAGGCCCAGGGAAACAAGGAAGCGTACTGTCTGTGACGAGATAACAGATAGATATACTATGGCCTAGCTGTTCTGCGTTTTAACAGAGATTTTGTTTTGAACATTTTGTGTCAAACTTTAAAAATTCAGATGGTGATGTTAGCTGTAACTATCAATGAAATCTTAGTTATTTATTATAAAGATGAATAACTTTGAAATATAAGACAGTCTCTAACAACCAAGTTTATAATTACTTAGTTGTCTACTTAATTGATCACTGTAACATAAGAAATGGTAATACGTAAAATTGGCAATAGGAACCTCTAGAATGATACCTCTATCTTTTTTTTAAAATGTATGTCTAATAAAACTGATACATTGCAGAAGGTTGGCTTGAAACGGCTCCTGTTGTTTCCTTGCATCCTTTCTTTTTGACTTGCTTTCCTGGGAAATAAGTTTATAAAAATACAATAGTTACAGTCTCTTGCTCAGAGCTCAACTGTCACAGGTTAAAAGCATAAATTTGGCTTTTATAAATAGTTAATATCCTCCAGGGATTATATTTTGTGTGTTATGCAGCCCTTAATATGGAGAAAAAGGAGATTATCTGCACCTTCCTTCCGTATCAATCAAATCATGTCTCTCCCTTTCTGCACACCCAGAAAGGGGGCTCCATCTCAAATGGTGGGGAATTCTGCTTGATGATAAATATTATTTTACCTAATATTACTGTTTGACTTCACTAGCAAAAGAACATAAATTGGAATGTTTGGTTTCCCAGTAGAACTAGGCATATACTTTTCCCTCTTCTGAGAGACATATTTTTCTTTCTTCTTAAAGAGCAGCACTATGGAACTCTTGTTCCACAAACATGCCAGGTTCTCTGCTGCCTCAAGCCCTTTGCACCCATTCCAGATACCCACGTAGACTAACCCCTTTGCTTTCCTCAGGTTTCTTTTTAAACTTTTCTGATCAGAGGCCTTTTGACCAAGCTACACAACTGGCAAACCTCCCCAAACTCCATACTTTCTACTCTGCTTATCCTCTTTCATGTTTCTTCATATAATTACCTGATGTATTATGTTTCTCTGTCATTGTTTATATATACACACATATACAATGTATCTCCATTGTGGAACATGTAGTGGAGGCTTAATACGTATTTGACTGACTGAATGATCAAATCACATTTATTGAGTGTTTACTATGTGTCAGAGAGTGTGGTCGGTCCAGGAAACATCACTGTGAATACTGCGGACTTGTTCCCTGCCTCCATGGTGCGCAGAGTCTGGTGGGTAAGAACAGAGGTTCCAGCTGCACCGTCTCCTAAGCGTAGAGAGGTATCCCTGTCACCTGTAATATTCAAATATTAGTGGCTGCAAATCTCCAGAAACCCACTCTTTTAAAATCACCCTGCCAAATAGTTTTCTAAGCCTTGATAATAAATTATCATCAATTCTTTTTTACAGTAGTTATGTTCCATGAAGGTACCAAGAACACTTTTCAGCGAATACCAAACCATTACATCTTGGAGAAATGCAGGGTTAGGTTCCTGCAAGCCTTGGGTCCCAACATTTTTGTTCGCTGATCAATACATAACCTTGTTTTAGGTATGTTTCTGTTAAAACACACCGCATTTAATACACACTGTTGATTCAGGAACACGGTGCTCACTGCCAACAGCCCTGTAGCTCATGCCTGAACAGAGCTTGTCTAACCCACACAGGTGTTTTTTTCCTAAGGCTCTGGTGCTTCTTGTGCTAGTAGGATGGGGCAGCACGTCAGCACTATGCTTGGGTTCATTTTAAATGGTGAAATCACTGACAAAAAGCAAAAAGTGAGAAAAAGATGGCACTAAATAGAATACAAAAGACATGTGCAGTGTGAGAGAAAGTAGAGCATCTCTGTGACCTCCCTGGGGAGTGTGTGTGGGGGGGTGACTCAAACTTCCTGTTGCCCAGCACAGGTTTGCAAACGACCACAAAAGCATGAGAATTAGTTTTGGGGTTACAAATAAATGTTAGCCAGTGGGCCAATTAGCAGATACAGAATCTGTAAATAATTGGAATCAATGGTACTTTAAAGGGGAAAGGGAAGGGGGGCATTGAAGGCAGTTCCTGGGTGTCTGAACTGGGTGGTACAGGAGCAGTGATGGAATTTTAAAAGAAGTTAATGATGGTTAGAGCTCTGGCTACTTCCCTACCTGAGTTACTAAAACTTCAGCAAGAATTAATACTTTTATATTCTAAACACAGAACTGAGGCTACAGAGAGGCAAAAGGGAAAAAAAAAGACAAAACTGAAGCATATCTTCAAAGAAAAAGGAGACCTAATATTTGTCAACGGACTTCACTGAAGCATTTAATTTTGGTAACACAGCGGATTACTGTGTTTTTGGCTCTGTCAGTTCTGGTCCTCTGAGTCGTCTCCTATTCTTCTTCAGAAAATTGAATGAATTTATTTCTCTACTTTTTATTGAAATATAAAAGAAATTTAAGTACAAGTTATTTTAAACATGAAGTAGAGGAAATAGTATAACTGTTCATGTGCTCTTCTGGTTCTCTATGGCCACCCAACACATCAGCTTCAAAGTTAGGGAAACAGTTGCTATGCTCCTGATATGGTTGGTGGTGCATCAGGAATCCTGCCAGAGAATGGGGCTGGCTTGTTTACCAGGCTTTGGCTCATTGGATGGAGGCTCCAACTGCTTTGGAGGGCTGGAATTGTTTAGCTGGGGCCTTAATTTTATCTTTCATCTGGATTCCTCCCTTCTTCTCATGTTGCATCTGCTGGGCCCATTATTTCCAAAATGACGTTGTCACTAACTCACCTGGTGCCTAAGCTGGGTGGTCAGGAACTGGTTAGACATCTCTTTCTATTTTTGTATTTATCCACATTGTCTCTAAATGACTGGTTTAGGGCTTCTCCCCAGTATGTTGATCTCAGGGTAGTCAAACTTCTGGTTTTCCCCAGAAGGGAATATTCCAAGAGACAAAGTGGAAACTATCTGACTCTTAAAGCCATTCCCTGGAAATAGATACAATGCTGTATCCACTGGATTCTATGGGCCAAAGCAATCACAGAGCCTGCCTCTCGGAGTTAAGACAAGGGGATAGAGACCCCTACCCCTTAAAGGGAGGAGTGTCAAAGAACCCATGGCCACTTCAATCCACTATGTGTAACTACTGTGGGGAATGAATAGATGTTAACATCTCGCCTTCATTTTCTTTCAATCTTTTTCCTAGAGAAATAAAAAAATGACAGGAAAAAGTTCTATTTCCCCATCCCATCAATCCCAGTAATCATATTCTGATTACAAATCAATTCCATATGTTGATACCATAACTTTATCTAGCCACAAACAATATATACTAAAGTTTTGTTTTAAATTTACATTTAAATATGTACTTTACAGCTGAAATCTACTTGAAACTTTCTCTTTTCACTAATCACTATATTGTCAGATGTATTTGTATTTGTACATGTATTTTAACTGTCAAATAGTACTACTTTGTATGAATAAACCATCACTTATATATTTCTCATACACACACACAATCTCTCTCTATTAAAAAACTGTTGCTACAGCTCTGGCTGGGTGGCTCAGTTGGCTGGAGCATCATCCCGTACACCAGAAGATTATGGGTTCAGTCCCCAGTCAGGGTACATACCTAGGCTGTGGGTTCCATTCCTGGTTGGGGCACATACAGGAGGCAATGCATCACTGTTTCTCTCTCGTACCCATGTTTTTTTCTCTTCTTTCCTTTCTCTCTAAAATCAATAAACATCTCCTCAGGTGAGGATTAAAAACATCTTTTTAAATGTTGCTGCAAATTCATTGTATATGCCTCTCCTTAAGTATAAGTCTAAGAATTTTGTTAGGACTTTTCTGTCCAGTGCAGGAGTCATTAGCTGCATGTGGCTATTGAGACTTAAAATCCAAATTGAGTGTGTTCTTGGCAAAATAAAAAAAAAATTGAGTATCTTTTAATTATAAAATACACATCAGATTTTGAAGATTTAGTACAAAAACACATAAAATGCCTCAATACTTTAAAATATTGACTACATATTGAAATGGTGTTTTGAATATGTTGGGTTAATGAAAAATATTATTAAAATTGTCTTACCTTGTTAATGTGGCTGCTAGAACATTTACAATTGTGTATGTGGCTCGCATTACATTTCAGCTGGGCAGACTTGCTCAGAGGGTGTCGGCCCCGCTTCCCTGGGCTTGGCCGAGCTGTCCTCCCCCGTGGTCGCCCAGGCGCTCCTATCTCCGAGGGGTGTTTGCAGGCCACACTTCCTGCCAGTGCGACAAGGTGTGAAAAATGGTGTCTCGGCGTTGTTTCCGTTAGCATTTCCCTGGTTACCAGTGCAGTTAAGAACTTCTTATATGCTTGCTGACCATTTTCCTAATAGTGATTTTTAAGGTCCATTTTGATGAGGTTTTAATATGGCAGTGCTACCTCTTTTGGATTGCGGTTTGCCAGCTTTGCTGTCTGCTTTTCCATGAATTTTTGTTTTGAGTTTGTATCTCTGTTAATTCTTGGACCAGCCAGAAGAACCTAGAAGGGTAAAGGAAAATTTCTTTCTCCCTTCAGATGTATAAAAAAATTTTTTTAAAGAAAGTAGGTATGTCAAAGTGTTATTTTGAATGTTCCAGAGAAATAGTGCCAAGCCTCTGTATTCCTCCTCTTTAAATTTAAGACTGATATTTTCATCTTTTTACCTTGGAATTTTAACAAGATAAAGGGAGTTAATTTCAACTGTCTGTGAACTTAGAGGCACTTTAAAATCTTCTGAGAGAAAAATTACTATGATCAATAAAAGCATGACTCATCAAAACAAAACCAGTGCATGTGAGGGCACAGAGTTACTGCAGAGATGGTGGGTTCATTCCCTGTTGCTGCTGTGCCGTATTTCCACAGGCTCAGTGGCTTGAAACAACATGAATTTATTGTTTAAAGTCCCATGGATTATAAATCTAACACGAATCTCACTAGGCTAAAATCAAGCTGTCGGTAGGGCTGGGTTCCCTTTTGGAGGCTCTAGGTGAGAATCCATTTCCTTGCCTTTTCCATTTTCTAGGATTCACCCACATTCCTTGGCTCCTGTCCCCCACTCCCTCCATTCTCAAAACCAATGACGACTCTCTTCTCAGCCTCCCTTTGCCACCTGTAAGGACCCTTGTAATTACAGTGGGCTCATCTGGATAATCCAGGACAGTCTCTCTAGTTTAAGTTCATTTGATTAAAGGTGTTAACTCCATCTGCAACTTTAACTCCCTTTTACCAGGTAATGGATATATTCACAGGGTCTGGGGGTTAGGATGTGGATATCCTTGAGGGGCCATCATGCTGCCTACAAGAGATGCCAAGGTCCATTTTGGACATTTTGAATTTAGAGTCTCTGTGGTATATCAAAGTGGGATTTCTTATATGTAGCTGTGAAGATGAATTTGAAGGTCAGTTATATATCTATATCTATATCTATCTATACCTATATGATAGGTAGATATAGATATAGACATATAACTGAGTAATATGTATTTATTACTGGTAATACATATTTAATACATATTTAAGGAGGTATCAGTACACTTGTAGTCAAAGCTCTGCATATGGTGGAGCACGTGATGGAACAGCGAATAGAACGAGAAGAAAAGGAAAAGGAAGGGACCTAAGCAGTAGGTCAGAGAGGTGACAGGGGTGGCAAAAGAGGGTAATATGTATACTGCTGGGGATATGCCAAAAGTCATCATTGAAGGAAATCATTGATGATTTTTATTTGATCAGAAAAATGATGATTCAAGTCATTTGCTACCAAGGGCAGTGGCAAGCATCCCGAGATGTTGAAGGTTTGAAATGGTCCCTGGGGGCTGAAGGAAGGGGAGCTGACTAAAGATTGGGCAAAAGGATTGCTGAGTCATCCCTGGGGCTTTACTGGACTTCCTCCAATATTCTTCCGATAGGTTGATGAAAACTAGAATTCTGCAAGAAAGAACAAACATCCTTGGTAATTCGTTTTGAAGCTGTCTAGTCCCTTCAGGGAGAGACGAGTGTGTATGTGAGAGCTCTTCGTGACTTAGATCCCGGTTCATAGCCTTGTTTCACATGAAAAAAACACGAATTCTAAACAACAATCTAAACTGCAAACTTTGGCACTTAATCCACTGATGGTTCATCTGTCTTTTGATATTCTTTATTACCTGGTCCTACTTATGATCTAACCTCATTTTTTACTTTACTCTAAGTCCCCCTGGTCTGGTTAGCCAGTTGCTTCACTGACTCAGTACTTTATTTTTACCATTTGGCCTTCACTTACGATCTTCCTCTTCCACCTGACATGCAGGCGCCCTCTCTCCGGGGCTTCTGCCAACAGCACTTCACTTGGAAGTTTGCGTGCATGCTCGCTGAAATGACCGCAGTAATCCCGCTCTTCTCTGAATTCCCGGGTCTCCCTCTCTCATAGTCACATCACCTACAGGAGAACACAGCTGTGACTTAACTTGTGTCGTCCTTTATAGCTTCTCATGTGTTAGTTTTTTCCGAGCTCCTATTCACTCGTCCAATTAGTATTTTTTATTGCTTGTTATGTGCCAGAGTCTATACCAGAGGCTGGGTATAAGGTCATGTTTAAAAAAGATGTCCTTATTTCTACTCTTAATTTCCCACATCACCTAAAGTAGTGCAGAACCCATAGCAGACACCTAATCACACGTGCTATTGGTTGGGACATGAACTAAGATACCGGTCAAGGCTACCTCTGATGCTGGCGTTGCAGTCTGGGGTGGGAACCCAGGCCTCTACTAGACTAGATGTACTGTAACTTGTGCTTAATCTTGAAAATCTGTTAGTAGGACCCAGATGCTGGGTCAAAAGAGATGCTGAGTAGCAAAGAGATGCTGAGTAGAAGACTGATTTTAGGCTTGGAATATAAATGTTTCAGGTGATAACAGACCCTTGTCAGACTAATGAATGGGCAGGGAAACAAAAATACAGGCTGTGGAACGTTCTGAAATTATAGGTCACCATACTGAGAGAGTACAGAAAGAAGCATTCTGGCTTTCCTGGAAACTGAAAGACACTTTGAATCTGTAGCAATTTACAGTAAATATGAAGGTGCCTTATTGAGCTGTCTTATAAGTAGAAATAATATCATTTTTGGAGGTCCTGGGACACACTCAAGGTGAAATTAAGCAGATTTAAAATCTACTTGCACAGAATTTGTTGTCTAAGAGGGGGAAGGGAATGATGGACCAATGGACCAGCTGACTCACACTGGGGTCTTTGGCATCTCCTTCGCCCATAGCCAAGGAGCAGGTCACAGCTGTTCTTTCTTTTTTTTTTTTATGGACAAAATAACTTTGTTACGTGTATGTGTGAGTATGTGTGGTACATATAATGGTGTGGGGAATGCTAACTTTGAATGGGTGTTAGGGTTAACAGGCAACTAAGTAATTATGGGACCAATAAGCTAAGATTAGATATGACTGGGATGAAGAATTGAATAATGAAATGAAAAACCAATATGAAAAAGGAGAGAATGAGTGAGGAAGTTAAGAACAATCGTTTGCGGTTGGTGAGGTGGTGAGGCGGAGGTCCACCAACAGAGGGTGTGGGCTTCGTCGGGAGAGACTGGCGTAGCAGCCTGTGGAATCCGACTGAGGCTGCGAGGTCTGGGAGAGGCGAGTCTGCCTGCCTACTGTGGGCCTGGGGGCAGGGAGGAGGAAGCCCCGGGGCACCTTCAGGAAGAGAAATGGCATCTTGCACCTATGGATGATCACGCTGAACCAGTCAGAAAGAGATCGGGACCTCATTCAGAGTAACTGTTAGGAAAGTATTGGTATTGTTTTTATTTTTCCAGATGAGACAGCTGATTCATAAATGACACGTGGCTAGTGGATGGAAAAATCAGGAGTTGAACCTCACTTTAAAAATATGCAAGCCCATTTCTCTTTTCACCGATGGATATGAGCTCGTGTGATATCCATTGGGAGACAGAACGGGGAATTTTGAGTCTAGTGGTTTGACCTTGGTAACCTTTGTTTCCTCACTGATTTTATCTCCATCCAAGGTGAAAAATCTCTTACCTCAAGATTGAAGATAATTAATCTAAGGTTTACTTCTCTTCTGAGGTCCATAGGTGCAGTTGTGACCGTTTATTGTAACCTTTAGCTGGCTAACTTTCCCCTGCATCTCTTTCTCATGTCTCTGTTTGTCCTCATGGATGCTCTTCTAGCGCCAGCTTCCACAGCTGGAAGTTGTGTTTGACTCCTCTCCCTCCCTTCCACATCACGCTCGCTCATCAATTATTTCTCTTACAATTTTTCAAAATTGTCCCATCTTTTCCACTCCTCCTCCTATCGTCTGCCACCTTACATAAAATTTTTAAAAGATCTTATTTATTTATTTTTAGAGAGAGAGGAAGGGAGGGAGAAAGAGAGAGAGAAGTATCAATGTGTGGTTGCCTCTCATGTGGCCCCCACTGGGGACCTGGCCTGCAACCCAGGCATGTGCCCTGACTGGGAATCGAACTGGCGACTCTTTGGTTTGCAGCCCATGCTCAATCCACTGAGCTCCACCAGCCAGAGCACCTTACATATAATTTTTATTCTCATTACTTCTCTCCTAGACAGTTTTAAAATCTCCCTATCTGGTATCCTTAATCATAGCTTCTTTATCTTCCTTTAATTGCCTAAGTCTCAAGGACAAATTCATCACTCTGAAGTTTCAGTTCCATATATCCAGTTCTTCTGCTCAGAAACCTTTGACAGCTCCTTTTTGTTTAGCTAATCAAGCACAAACTTGCTGAAAAATAGGTAATATTTATTGAGCATTTACTATATTCCAGGCACTGACTGTAGGACAGGAGTTCTTTCACTTAGTGCTGAAAACAACTCTATGAGTTAAGCCCTGTGATTGCCCTCATTTGACAGGAAAGGCAACTGTGGACCAGGCGTGCAAAATAACTTGCTCAAGGTCACAGGGCAAGTGAGCCAAGGGTCCTGGATCTGACCCAGGCGCCTGATTTCAGAGCCTGTACTTTATGCAGCCATCCCAACTTAGTTGCCACTTTTTGGCAGTAAAGGTTAGGCTCACAGTACCAACATGAACACATCCTTTTCATAAACATGATCAGTACCTCCTCAATGTTTGTGAACTCTTTCTCCCCACCCAAATCTCAAACTACACAATTCTACTTACTCTTAAAGCCCTATTCAAATTCTGTCTCCTTCGCGATGTTGCTCACAGCCCCTCCAACCAGATGCGCTCTCGCCCACCTTTGAATCATGTGAGGTTTCAAACATTATAATCACTTGCTCAGCTTATCTTTACCCCTGATATATTCCCCTCCCTTCTAAAACAGGGGCTCTTGTCTTACTCAGACGTTGTGAAGTGCATTGGGTTGGATGGACTGACACCACGTTCCCGGGAACATTGTCATAGCTCCAGGTTTAGACTCGGTGTGCATGTCTGTGCAGATCTCAAGAGCTGAGGGCCCTGAACCCTGTAGACAGCCACACCACAATCTGCTGGTTTATGTAAGCAGTGATTAGTGGGGGGTGAATTTAATGTGAAATTGCTCGGCCCCTCCCCGGCTCTGGCTATACGCGTCTAGTTTTCATGGGCTGAAAAAAGAGGAAGCGCCTTCCCAAACTAAATGGTTTTCTTTTCACCAGGAAGGCTAAGATCATTGTTTTCCAACTACTTTCTAATCCGGATTACAGGCTCTTCAACTGTCTTCCTGGATTTGCCCCCTGGATGACACATTTTAAGTTAACTTTTAGCACTGAGTCAAGTTTTATACTTCAATTTACAATTTACTAAAAACTTAATTGATAAATAATGTTGACTGAAGTGGAAAATTGAGGAGTTATCTTAGTGATTCAGGCACAAGCAAATTTTTTGCCAGAAATATCCAGATAATAAAGGCAAAATAGAAACAGCACGGTGCAGACTTTGATGCACTCCTCAGAGCTCAAACACAGAAGATTGAAGAGAACCAGCAAGAGGCTCTGCCTACTTGTTCTACATTCAACCAATACTGACCAAGTGCCCTGCCACAGCACGGGGACCGCACACACTGCCAGAAGTGTGCGGGTAAATACACAAGCTCAGGTCCTCTACCCTGTGTTTGCATTATTCCCAGTGTGTTGATTGGGAAGTTGCTCACCCAAAGAATGGGCCACGTGGAAACGTGCTTTCCAGCAGAGTTCAGATTCATTTAATAGGTACGTCCAGGGTCACTGAGGGCTGTCTGAGAACACATCCCTCTTCCTGTGAGGAAGAGCAAGTGACCATTTTCCTCCTGCACAGACCTCCTCGGTGACGCAGTGTCACACGGGCCACACCACCAGTGTATCTTGGCATAGAGATGCTCACGTTGCTTTGTCTCTTTTTCTCGTTCATGTGTTAATAGAAGGATTCAGCTGCTACTTCAGTCCTCCACTGAAGTAGCCAGTCTGGCTTTCTAATCTTTGAATTCATGCACATGCATTGGTTTTATTTTTCAGTTATATCAGATTGCATGATGATTATAGCCCACAAAGTTAAGAATCTTTTAGGTGTCAATTACAGTGTTTAAAGTAGGAAAATATAAACATCTATTCCGAAGTTTTCATTTAACAGTTTAAAAAACAAATACAAACCTTCAAAGTGTTCTAATCTGCACTTTTATTTAGTTGTCAGTAGGTGGCAGCACATTACTTTGTTGCTCACTGTTGAAGGCGAGAGGAGAGAAATAGGATTTCAAAGAACTCTATTTTGGAAAGACAACCTTGACTAGAACAAAGGCAAATGGTTTCCTTAGATAATTCTGATTATCTCATAAAGGTATTCCTTCAATTCTATACATTATTTTGTATTTGTAGTGCCTTTATTTTAAATTATATTCTCGTTATCTCATTACTAACACACAGTTATATATACAAAACTAGCTTTATTTGAGTTTTGGGAAATGTAGCTTTTTTGTGATTAAGGACCCATTAAGAGATGAAAACCCTGAGTAATGTGAACTTGTTTTGGGAAGTTTTCTCTGAGCCAGTGTTGGCTACCAGTGACTGGGGACCGGGGCAAGAATTATCTTGACTGTGTCAGTTTTCAGGATTGTTTTTGTACCTGCTCAGGGTGAAACAGATAGAAATAAAAATCACTAATCTATTATTTACCTATGTGGATCTTATATCTATGTAAGGATTTTTAGGGAAAGGGGGCATATTTGCTCTTTAGAAAAATTCAAAATAATTCTACTTGGTTTTTAAAAGACTTCGAAGCTTCCAAGAAATGTGTAAGGACAAAGTAATCAGTTCAACAAATACTCATTGAGTGATGCTTTATTTAATGATCCAGCAAACACCTGTTGACCTTTGTCCTTTGGAAGGTATTCTGCTAGATGCTGTAGAAATACCAAATGACGTCAACTTGCTTCCTGCTTTCAGGTCATTGTTCTAAGGCAGAGGATAAGACACGTGTACAAACAAATATACTGGCACCTGGTGTATGTTCAATAAACATTCGTTAAATGAATGAATTGCCATAAATATTTGTTAAAATGTGCTACGGGGCTTCAAAGGGGGGAATCAGGTAGACAGGTTAGGAAAAAGCACGTGGAAGAATTGGTTTCTGCCATGGCTTTGGAGGAAAGGTGTGACTGAGGGGTCAGGAGGTGGAAGGAATTTTAGGTGCTTGGACCACCAGCAACAGAGGCATCCTGGGAAATAAATAGCAGGTAGTCCAGTTTGGCAGGAGGGTAGCTACGGCCACAGCCTTCCACTTACAGAGTTAGCAAGGCACACTGTGGGACACAACCACCCCAGGGCTTGCATTTGCCAGCCCACCCGTTCATGGGTGGACTCGTACTACCAGAGCTTTACCAGGGCCCTCCAGGGCGGCCTTCGGCATTCAGAGCCCAGGCCCTCGTGAGGTGAGGACAAACCCCTTGTTCTCCTTTGTCAACCAAGCTAACAATTGGGACAGTTTTTCTTGATTTACTTAGAACTCTGACTTTTTAAAAATAACATACACTTTAAAATTCAAGCAATTCTGAGAAATATGAATAAGAAAAAATACCCCAAATGTCATCACCTGAGAAATAACCATCGCAAACATTAGGCGCCACTTCACACCTCTTTGTTTGCAGGTGTGCGCATGGAGGCCAACTAGGCCCACTAGGAATACCGGTGCAAACCCGGGACCGCACTGCGCATGCTCATTTCACATCAAAATGTTACGTTTAATTTTACTTGAATTTTGAAAGAGGAAAAAGAAACTGCGATTAAAAAAATAAAGGAATTCTAGATCCTTGGGTAAATGTTTGTTTAATTTTACTTGCTTTAAAAAAAATAGGTACTATATTCACACTGCACAAGTGTAAAAACTACGTGCTGGTGAGAAGCCCGGGACGATTCTCCGCTCTCTCTGCCTCCCACCCACCCACCCAGCCTCCTGGCCCAGAGCTGTCCGTGTTACCAGGCCCCTGCCCGCCTGTCCAGGGCGCTCAGTGCTCTAACAACTTCTTTACCACGGAGGCATTAGTGTCTAAGAATAAGGGAAAGAATATTATAAAGGAATATAGAAAGCCTTACAAATTTGGAGCTACTGCGTTTTTATAATTGTATGTATTAATATATTTTTTTAAAGAATAGTAGTATCTAATGCTGTGCTAAGAACTTCACCTGGATTATTTCATTCCCTGCCCACAACGCTCATCCACCTCTTACCAGTAAGGGCGCCGGGGCAGGTCAACTAATTGCCTGAGGCCAAAAATGAGAGTTGGCAGGACCAAGACCGAAACCGAAGTCGTCTAAATCCCAAACTACCCACCACATGTGCTGCGTCCTTTTAATACGGAATGTGATACCGGTGCATTCCCCGCAGTGCGTCCACTCAGTGCTCGTGTAGCTTGGTTTTGTCCCTGGTAGTTTTTCCCAAGAAGGGCCGTTACCTGCTAAGGTCTTCTGCGTTTGAGGATGCAGGCCGATTGCCTTGGTTCTCAAGCAGCAAAACTGTCTGGATGTTTTTAAGACGCACTTTCCTTCCCTTGGAACTTTGTAGATCAAGCTCCATTACCTTCTGGCGTTGACTGTCACGGAGCATTCTAAGCCAGTCTACCAGTCTCACTGTGTTCTCCCATGTAGGGAACTTGCTTTTTTAATTTTCTTTTCTCCTTGATTCCTCTACCTCTTCCTTCCAGGCTCCAGAGGTAATTAACCCAGCCACGCTGTGTATCAGTTGTAATTATTCTATATCAGTTTTTCTTAGAACACAAACTGCCTATCTTACATGTAAAATTACTTCTTTGTTAATTTTAGGGAAATTTTCCTTTTAAAACACTCTTTTTCTGTTTTGTTTTTCTGGTTCTCCACTTCCGAGACACCAGCCATCCTCGCACAGCATCGCCCCTCTCCCGCGCGCATGTTATTGAAAACCCCCTCTCTCCGCGTCAGGCCCGTTCTTCTCTGCTCTGCAAGGGCAGGGGCAGGGGCAGGGGCAGGGACAGGGGCAGGGGCAGCCGCAGCCCTCCTCGCCCCGTCGCTCGGCCGTGGGTTGTGGCGCAGCTCTGCCTGCAGCCGGTCTGATCTTCCATCTTCCTCAGTCACTGGTTCTCTCAAGGTGCTGTTTTCGTCCGGAGTTGTAGTCTTCACTCAGCTGTTTCCCTTTCCACCTGTTGTTTTATGATTTTATCTTTAAGATTCTATTAAGTTTTTCTATAATGTAAAACACTGACAGGAGATTATCTCTAATTTTTGAGTCATATATTCTTTCAGACTGGGCCCTTCGCCTGTCTTTTATATGCTTGTACTTGTCTGCCCTCCTTTTGTTTGTTTGTTCGTTTGTTTGTTTGTTGCTGTAGTATATTTGCACAATCACCGTATCATTTACTTCCCCCTTGCTTATGCTTAACAGAGAAAGCATTCGCCAAGACTTTCTACTTACTTTGATATATTATGAGTAAACTCCTCTTGATTTCCTTCCCATACTACATAGGCTATGTTGTCCCCTCGAAGTTGCAGATGAGGACCAAGATGCTATTATGAATTCGCTGTTGCCAGAGGTGTGTGCAGTGGGGGAGGGGATGGTAATAGCCATCAGCTGGGCCTGAGTGCGGCTCTGAGGGAAAATTGGTGTGTTCCTGTTGAAGCGAGCACACACGCAGAGCTACACTTTAATGCCCAGAGATGGTACAATCAACATTTACATGTACATTTAAAGAGAAAAACACTGTCTTAATTACAATGTAAACTGCACAGCTGCACCTGGAAACACAGAAATGTTTCTTTCATTATCATGCAGGGGGCACTGTAACATGGCGGTTAGGGCTAGGTTCAAATCCCAGCTCTTGCTCTGAACTGGTGTGTAACCTTGAACAAGGCACATGATTTCTAAGCTTCAGCTCCCAGATGGGGGGGTGATGATAGAACCTACCCATAGAGCTCTTGTGAGTAATTCATGGATTTGTACATAGGAAGCCTTTAAGCACAATGCCTGGCGTAGAGTAAGCACTCAGTGTCAGCTATTGTCATCAGGAAGAGCAGCGGTTTCCTTTTGTTCATCCTCTTGATTTTGGAGTTTGACCTGGTCATTAGAGAGCCATCCGCCTTCTGTTAGCACGCCTTGGCTAAACAAGGACTGAAAGGACATCTAACAGGAAAAATGTGGATCACACATACATTGATGGTGGAAAGGCAAGTGATACAGTCACTGTGGAAAGCAGATTAGCGTTTTTTTAAAAACTAAACTTGCAATTACTGTTCAACACAGCAATTGTACTCTTGGGCATTTACCCCCCAAAATGACAATGTGTTCCCTCAAACACCTGTGCATGAATGTTCATGGCAGTTTTCTTTGTGGAGCTAAAAACTAGAATCAACCCCACGTTTTTATGGGAAGTGGTGGTGGCTGTAGTGGTGTATTTTTCCTACAGAGGCACCTGCAATATGTATTACGCAGTTGTGATTTCTCTTTCGCATTTTTAAAAGTTGTCCAAGACTTTTGATTTCTATCTGCCATTGTTAAAATATCACCCCCCCCGGAGCATTTCCATCAAGCAACCAGTTAATTCATTGAAAAAGAGATCATGAGAGCAAGCATTCATCGGAATGACGTATTGTTCAGCTGAACTGGCTAGCTGCTTAAAGGAGCTGACATCAGTTCTGTCAGGGCTGCCATCGAGCAGCCCTGTGGCGACAGACAGCCTCTTTCTCTGCCACATCCCCACATAATCGAGTTTTGTCTACATTTCTACTTTCACATGGAAATGTTTAAAAGAATACACAATCCAAATTTTTTGTTTAAATCATAAATATGATGTGTTTGTTATCCCTTGTACTGAGCATTGCATTTTGTTTTTGGGGGGCAAAATAATTTCAAGCTTTTGTGTGTCTCCTGGCTTTTCCTTAAGGCCAAATCAGGTAAAATAGCAAATGGAAAAATCTTTATATTGGACTTCTTTAACAGACATGCTCTTCGAAGGATGGCTATTATCTAAGCAGTGTGGTCTCTGAAAGGCTGACTCTGGCTGGAGACCTCTACGTTTTATCAAAATCCAGCCTAGGCTGGTGCGATTTGACCGGGGACATCTGCACAGTCATCCACGGGAAATGAGGTGGTCCCTTCTCTGTACCACAGGGCTTCAGAGCTGGTACCAAGTGGCACCATTGTTGGCAGGCCCAGCAGAAGGCCTGGGGCAGGGCAATTGCTAGGCTCTGTCTCTGTGCCTGGGGCAGGAAACACTGGCGCACCATTGTAAGGAGGCTCGTTGTCCTGGGCATGTGCCCCCAGATGAACAGTACCAGGGCCTCTCAGCTCTGGAGTGAACTGCTTGCCCTGTTCACAAACTCAAGCCCACACAGTACTTAGGAGAATCAATGCATTTTGCCTTTTGTTTGACTTTGTTTCAGGGAACATCTCATTCCTCAAGTCCCATTGAAAAAAATTGATTGTGTTCATTGCAATTTTGGCAGAGATTATAATCTCGATTGTTGTTATTTTGCTACAATAGTCCTATCATAAACAAAGGATGTTTATAGGAAATATAGGATGTTTTTTATAGGATGTTTATCCAAAATATAGACTCTGGTTTGCATATAACTTGCATTAAATTTGCATGTTCATTTATAGTTAAAAATCATAGATTCCTCTTTTTTTAAAGTATATTTTATTAATTATGCTACTACACTTGTCCCAACTTTCCCCCGTTGTCCCCCCTCCACCCTTTGCTCCATCAGTCCCCTCCCTCAGTTCATGTCCATGGGTTATGCATGTAAGTTCTTTGGCTTCTCCATTTCCTATACTGTTCTTAACATTCCCTTGTATGTGTTATACCTACCAATGAAGATTCTGAATCCCTGCACCTTTCCCCTCATTCTTTCTCTTCCCCTTCCCAGCCGATAACCCTCCAAATGATCTCCATGTCTATGATTCTGTTCCTGTTTTGGTTGTTTGCTAGTTTGTTTTAGATTCAGTTGTTGATAGTTGTGAGTTTGTTGCCATTTTAATGTTCATAGTTTATTTTTTATTGTTGTTTAAATACAGTTGTCCCCATTTCCCCCCAAAAACTGTCCCCCGCCCTACTTACCCTAATGTTCATAGTTTTGATCTTTTTCTTAAATAGGTCCCTTTAACATTTCATGTAATAATGTCTTGATGATGAGGAACTCCTCTGGCTTTACCTTGTCTGGGAAGCACTTTATCTGCCCTTCCATTCTAAATGATAGCTTTGCTGCATAGAGTAATCTTAGATGTAGGCCCTTGCTTTTCATCATTTGAATACTTCTTGCCAGTCCCTTTTTGCCTGCCAAGTTTTTTGGTTTTCTTTTTTAGAAATCAGTTGACAGCCTATGAGAACTCCTCTGTAGGTTACTCTCTGCTTTTCTCACTGCTTTTAAACTTCTCTCTTTATCTTTAACCTTTCTCATTTTAATTATGATGTATCTTGGTGTGGTCCTCTTTGGGTCCAACTTGTTTAGGACTCTATACTTCCTGGACATGTATGTCTATTTCCTTCATCAAATTAGAGAAGTTTTCTTTCGTTGTTTTTTTTTTTTTTTCAAATACGTTCTCAATTTCTTGCTTTTTCTCTTCTCCTTCTGGCACCCCTATGATTGGGGGGGGGGAACTTTTGGAGATGTCCCAGAGTCTTCTTATACTCTCCCTGTTTTTTGTTGTTGTTGTTGTTGTTGTTGTTGAATTTTTGCTGCTTCTTTCTGTTCTATTGAATGTTTATTTCTTCCTTATGTTCCAGATCATTGATTTGAATCCCGTCTTCCTTCCCTTCATTGTTGGTTCCTTCTGGGTTTTTCTTTATTTCACTTAGTGTGGCCTTCATTTCTTCCTTTGCTGTACTCAATGAGGTCTCTGAGCATCCTGATCACCAGTGTTTTGAACTTTGCATCTGATAGGTTTGCTTTCTCTGTTTACTTTAGTTCTTTTTCTGGAGTTCTGTTCTGTTCTTTCATTTGGGCCATATTTCTTTGTCTCCTCAATGTGGCAGCCTCCCTGTTTGTTTCTGTGTATTAGGTAGAGCTGCTTCGACTCCCTCCTGTCTTAGCGTGCCTGTTAAGTTGTATGGGGTGGAGTGGGGCAACTCACTTCACTGCTTTGTGGCTCTGTGTGGGGGGAGGGCTCAGAGATGGGACAATGCTGCTCCCTGGCTTCTGGGGGTTTCCCTGGCACTCGCCTGGTTTCTAGTCACTTCATCTACTTCCTGTATGTGACTAGTGTTCTAGTGGGTGGGTTTGCTTATGTTTTAAGTCTGTGCAGGCCCTTTAAACAGACTCTCTTCAGAAACCATCAGTTTCTTCCAGTGCCCCGACCCCCACTGGTTTTTACAGCCAGAAGTAATGGGGGTTTATCTTCTTCGTGCTGGAACCCTGGGCTCTGTGGTCTGGCCTGGGGCTGGGATCACTCACTCCCAAGGTTTCCCTCCTGATTTTTATCCACCACACGCGAATGTGGGCCCGCCTCTTCCACCCCACCACCGCTTCTCTGCCACACCACATCTCCTACCCCAACTCTGTATCTCTGCTCCTCCTTCCCGTCTGGATGAATGTGGCTTCTTTAAACCCTTGGTTGTCGGACTTCCACACATTTCAGTTTTCTGGCAGTTCTGGGTGTTACTTGTTTTGAGGTTAGTTGTATTTCTTCTTGTGGTTGCATGAGGAGGTGTAGCATGTCCATCTATGTCTCCATCTTGTCTGAAGTCTGCATAGATTCCTCTTCACATCCTAATGTTCCTTCCCCTCCAGACATCTTGGACACCATTTCTTTTAAACTTAATCCTCCTTAGACTCTCTGTCTTCACTCCAAAGAAAAAATCATTTGTGGGAAGGGTTCTGATGACATGAATAAAATACTGACATTTCACCGATGTCAAAGATGAACAGAGTATTGAAGCCTTACATTTTGGTGAGTTCATGTTTGGAGTTCCAGCTGATTTGTTATCTGTTATTTTATTCTTATTAAATAAGATACACTGTCATTTTGTGAAGTTTTTAAATGGTAATTGTTATTAAAGAAAGATTGTTGACAGTTGTTTAAATGACTGAAACTCTTGCTATTTTCCAGACCTGTGGCATCATTTTGAATTCTCCTTTGCTCAGTTATTCAGTGTGCATTTGATGGACATCCGCTATGTCCCAAGGAATGTGCCAGGTCCTGGGAATGTACACGGGCACTGGTGCACCAGGAGGCTTGCCTTAGTCTCCCTGTGATTGCGGCTCACAGTCGAGATGTGAAGATAGACAAGTAAAGAAGTACTTATAATTATAAGGGTAATAGTAGGGGCAGAGTAGAAATTCTAGTTGGGTTGATATTGAGTCTTAACTATATTTAAAGTATGAAACAAAACAACATTTCTTTCCTTAAGATTCTATCCTCACAAAAGAGTGGAGAAAAACTTGGGAGTGTGTTTAAAATTGAGTGTAGACATAATGAGATATTTGGGGGGGGTGTGTGTGTGTGTGTATTACATTCAAAGTATGTCGGAGGACATGACAGAAGCCATATTGCAAGAAGGGGGACTCTGGTATGATGAGCCAAATTTAACAAAGGGCTAGCTGATGGATGGAGGGAGGTTGTTGTTTCATGTATGGCGTGGCAGTGGGCTCTGAACTCATTCAATCCTTCTCAGCATCCCTAGATCTCTGTCTGTGAATTAATTTTTTTCTTTCTTTTTTTTTTTTTAATGTTTTTTTTTATTTATTTATCTTTAGAGGGGAAGGGAAGGAGAGAGGGAGAGAAACATCAATGTGCGGTTGCCTCTTGTATGTCCCCTGCCGGGAACTGGCCTGGCAACCCAGGCATGTGCCCTGACTGGGAATGGAACCGCGATCCTTCGGTTCGCAGGCCGGTGCTCAATCCACTGAGCTACACCAGCCAGGGCTAATTTTTTTCTTGTTTTGAAATTCAAGCCACTCTCTGCAGTGGGACCCTCTAAATAATCGATGACAGAGAATAAAGTACATGCTCTTCACTTTGTAAGAGATTGCAGAGAAGCCAAAGCACGATGAAGATGTCTAGCATCAGTAGCAAAGGCAGTGAGCAGTAGTAATCTCAGGAGGGACCCTGCAGAGCATGGAGTGACTAAGGCCAGTGCTCCTGAATGGCTTAGATTGCTGGAAGTCAGCAGAAGCAGCAGTGTATCTGGTTTTGCGCCTTTGAACATTGGCTGAAGTCCCTCAAACATACTGCATGAAATGGTCACAGGGACCAGTGCAAATAGTGGCCCAGACTGATTTTTTTTTTTTTTTTTTTTTTTTTTAATTTTTAGACAGAGGGGAAGGATGGGAGAAAGAGAGGGAGAGAAACATCAGTGTGTGGTTGCCTCTCACATGCCCCCTACTGGGGACCTGGCCTGCAACCCAGGCATGTGCCCTGACTGGGAATCAAACCAGGGACCCTTTGGTTCTCAGGCCAGCGCTCAATCCACTGAGCCGCACCAGCCAGGGCTCAGACTGATTCTTAAGTGGACACAAGCTCCTCCTTAGAAACTCCCATAGGCTCTTAAAGGACCTCACAAGGAAGCTCCTTTATGAACTAACAAGTGGGGGCTTAGCACAGTCAAGATTTGGTTTGAATATTAATGAATCCTATATTCCCAAACTGGGAAGAACTCTTAATCCTGAGAGTCAAATCCTTGTTTTTATTGCTTTCTTTTCCCAGTCCCATTCCAAATCCGCCCAGACTAGTCCCTCTGTTGTTTCAGTTCTCTCTCCTCCTGGAACCCTAAACAGAGAAAGCCAGCACACCTTGTTCTGACAAGCTCTTCGTCACTGTCGGTAGAGCGCAAGGAGGCTGACGCCAGCGCCGTTCTCACAGAGGGCCGTCCTCAGCCGGCCTCCTAGGCAAGCACAGAGTTCCACCGCGGGGCGTCGCGTTGCAGGGCGTCGCAGGAGGCGCTTCTCTCTTAAACGCTGCTTCACTTGTCCACCATCTGACACTGTTGATCACGAAACGATCCCCGCATCCAGGAAGAGTGCTGGAATTCCCTCCAGGGATCAGAGTCAGAAACAAACCATTTAACAAACCAGTGGGAGCAAAACAGAAAGGGCTGAGGTTCCAAATTTAAAAATGTTTCCTCCACAATTAAGTAATACATATCTACATTTTCAGGGTAATAAACGGGCACCGAGGAGAAAGAAAGCATTGATACACACACGCCTACCAGCTTGTGGTTTGTCAAACATAAAGAAAACATGAATGGTGAACTATTCAATGTTGTTGTTACCTAATCACTCCTCATTGAAAACTGAATACAATTGTTTTCAAATTTTCAGGGACACTTAAATAAACATGCTACTGTATATTTAAATATATAAATTTCTTTAAAATAAAAAAGAGACTTGAGGCCAAGTTTTCCTTTAACACATTTCCCCAACAATTGGAGCACAGAAATAAACAGGTGCTAGGAGAGTTCCGAAGTCCTCTGCCGAGTTGGGGCAGCTGCCCTTCCCCTCCAACCGAACGTCTAAAAAGGCCCCTTTGTTGAGGAGCTAAAACACACAGAACGAGGAAGCTCCGTGCTTCGGAGTGCGTGCCTCTGTCCTCCAATGGATTCCAACCCTCAGGCAGTTTTAAAACAAGGCCTCGTATTCATGCTCCACTTTGAGGTGGCTGGGAAGATTTGTGACTCCCCAGCCAACAGAGTGGGGTGTAAATGCGTGTAAATGGCGCTGTGCGACTGCCTCCTGGAGGCCACAGGAGAAGTCTCACTTCCTGTGACCGCCATGCTGGAGAGTGCTCTGGTGGACCGCCCCACCCAGTCCAGCCTTCCTGATGTCCCTGCCCCTGACCTGTGATGTGCCATCTGAGATTCTCCAGACCCACCACCTGCCAGCTGGCCACCGAGGGACTCCAGCAGCACCACGAGAAACAGACAAATCACCCCAAGTCCCTCAAAAATACTGTTTCTCCATGCTATTTCAGTGATTATGGCTCATATTTAAAAACCTCATTTTTAATGAAAAATTTTCCAGTAGGAACTGTATAAATGAAAGGTTTTTTTCTCCAAATCTCCTCACACCAGTAAGTTAATGATAGAACAAAATGACCATTGTTTTAGCCACTGCGTTTTGGGATAGCTTGTTACCCAGCTATAGAGCCGGTTTAAGTGAAACAATCCCCTTGGGGGGCACTTTTTAGGAAGCCTGTTGTGCTCTGAAATGACGTATTCTTGCTTTTGAAGTTCAGAACTGCATTTTGTACAATGTTGAATGGGGTTAAACAATGTCAAAACAGCCTTGTTACTACTGTGTATGAGTTATCTTATGGCTTGAATTGGCTTGTGTTGGCTGGTCTGGGGACCTCATCATCAATCAGGAACCTTGTGTTGGTACTGAGCACCCAACACCTGCCCAAGGAATGACTTTCTCGAGTTCACCTGTGTTGATGGGAACTGTTTCTGTTGAAGGCAGCTGTAGCCCTGGGAATAAGCTCAGCTGCACAGGTCGGTGCTGGGTGCACACTGAGTGGGTCCGGCCACAGGAAGGGTGACAGGGCGAGCTCCTCCACCCTTTCTCCGGCACGCTCACCTCCACGCTCCGCCCCAAGCAGGGTGCCTCGCCAGCCGCCCTCAGATGCTCAGTGACCTTTTGTTTGCATCTCTTTCATGGTGCTTCACATGCTCTGCCTTGAATTTTACTTATTCCTACATGTTTATATTCTCTTCTACTTAATTGTAAGCTCCTCCAGAGTGGGAGTCACGCTGCATTAACTTTCTATCATTGGACAGAGCATGCTGCCTTGTGAGACAGAGAAATATTCGACTAAATGGATGCTTCTTTTCCAAGATGACTGTAACGGGCAATGGGTGATGTAGCCATAAATTGCCATCCTGTGGAACTTCATTTTTTTCTTTTCATGATTGAAAATCACAGAGTATCAGAGCTGGCTGGGAACTCAGAGACCATTTACAGATCGAGGCACTAGAACAGGGGCTGCGGAGTGAGTGTGGGAGCTGGGCCTGGAGTCCAGGACCCCTGCGCCACACCGGAACGGCTTCCATCCAACTGAGCAGCCTCCCTGTGTCGCTGAGTCCCTGTCACATCCATCCTGGCAGTGGCGAGAGTGCACCACAAGGCAGCGGCTCCGCAGGTCTCTCTCTAGCCACTTTGCATCTTTGGCCATTTCCCTCAGTTTTGCTTTTCCCTGCCATCTGAGTTATTGTGGTTACATCATTTTAACAAGACATTTCCAAGTATTAGTTTTCAAGTAGGAGCTTGGTAGGGGGAAGGCCTCCTTCAAATAAATACTTTTCCTAACGCTCTCAGAAACACAGTAAATATATGCACTGATTCAGTAGGTATTCATCACATATTTATCATTCATTAGTATGGCAACAGATTGCTCCTCGATGTTTTTTCTATTTGTCATGCTATCGTTAAT
The DNA here is from genome assembly GCA_039655065.1 of Glossophaga mutica. Classification (NCBI taxonomy): domain Eukaryota; kingdom Metazoa; phylum Chordata; class Mammalia; order Chiroptera; family Phyllostomidae; genus Glossophaga; species Glossophaga mutica. The sequence continues at coordinate 47,050,582 of CM077304.1, forward strand.
TAGTTTTTCACACACTCAGCATCATCATTTGCTTTCATTTCTTACTCAGAATATTTGCTGTTGTTTTGGGTATGCTTTTCATCCATTCATTCAGCAAATATTTCTTAGAACTCTTGTGTGCACTGTCCTTGCAACTGGGGGAGAATGCTGGACAGGCAGGTGTAGTCCTGGTCTTCACGGAGATTGCAGTTCAGCCTTGTCTTGGCTATCTGGGTTCTGCCTTTCCCTCCGCGCCATTCTGAAATTCCCTGAGGGAGGAAAAGAAGCCCATTTTGTATCTCATCACATTCTGTCTTGCATGTAAAGGCTTGGCCCTGGCTCCTGCTCATGGTCCATACTTCTCCCTTCTACCCCCATTCCCATAACCTGGGGCTCTACTGCTCCTTTGCTTGTTCATACCTGTGGGTCATTTTGCAAGGCCATCCCCAGACCCTGGCATGCCCTCACCACTCTTCTCGGTCAGTAAGACACCCATTCATCTTTGAAGGTCTAGACCACGCCTTCCTTTCTCATGAAACTTTCCATTGCTCAGCCACACTAGCCACCTTTCAAGTGCTCAACAGCACCCAGGTTCTTATTTATGAATGCAAAACCAGTCTAGAATGTATATGAGTGCAATTCAAGTTAGAATGCTAAGCTAGTATAAAAAAAAGAAAAACTCAGAAGAACTTTTTATTTTTTAATATATGCACATGTTAAAAATTCAGTTGTGTGAATTCCCAACTTAGTCCCTTCCATAGAGGAAACTATGGTTAGAAATCTGTTGTAATCTCTTCCAGATACAATCTCTCTCTCTCTCTCTCTTTCTCCATATATATATATATGGGATATATATATATCCCCTAAGAATTTTGTAGAGGAACTAGACAGAATTATTTTAAGTTCATTTAGAAAAATAAAAACCAGATAAGAAATAAGACAACTAATAAGAATAGTGGAAGAAGATGGAGAAAAGGAAAATGTTTTCTTCAACCCTTGTAGGCTCCCAGGCTGTGTCTGAAAATTAAACTGACAAAGTCAGATTTACAGGGAAAAAAGCATACAGGTTTATTTCATGTAAGTTTCATTGTGACAACAGGGTCTTCCTAAGAGAAATGAAAACTGCAGGAAACACCTGAGTGTGTTTTATGATGGCTTGATGAAGAGGGGACAGTCATGGAGGAATATGATAGGTCAGAGAGTAGGAAGGAAGTGTAACTGGGAGAAATGTAATGAAACCTGTTTGCCAAAATTCTTCTCTGTATCCCTCTGCCTTCGAGATAAGGATGCTCCTTTCTTCTGTGATATAGGGAGGGCGCCTCTCACAGGAGGGTTTTATGACTTATTTCAGGGGAGAAGGACTGAGGGAAGGTCAGAGTGACCTCCTTGCTTCTGCTGTTTTCTCAGAATCCTACAGCTTAAAATATTCAATATGCATGGTGGCGTATTCTGGGGGAACATGTCCTGAACCCCATCAGTGCCATGCCTCATCAGTTGTTATAATCGTAGGTAATACTTCCTGCCCACTTGCCCTGAGCCAGGCATGGTTGTGAACACTGCATGTTGTTTAATCCTCACAACAGCCCCACAAGTCAGGTATTATTATTATCTCCCTTTTATAGGTGAAAGTATTGGGGCAACTTGCTGAAGATGACAAAGTTGGTGGACTCTGATCGAAGTCCAGACATTTGGTTTTAAGAACCCACATGCTTACGCACAACTGTATCCTGTTCAAGATTGTGAAGATAGTCGTTAAAGCTATAGCAGTAAAAGGGATCATATTGACATAACAATAGATAAACAGACCACTGGAATAGAACAGGAAGTCCTGAAATAGATTCATGGTAAAGGTGACATTCCAATTCGGTGAGAAAGAGTGGGATCATTAATAAATGGTGCCAGCAGAAGGTGCTAGGCCTTTAGAATAAATCAAATTCAGATTTGTTCCTCATCATATAAAAATTCTAGATAAATTGAAAGCCTCAAATCAAAAAGCATTAAAAATTTAAAAATTCAAGAGAAACCCAAGTGTCAGAAAGGAAAAAAAACAGACATACTTAACTACATGAAATGAATTAAAATCCAAAGAAAGATTATAGAGTGGAGAAAATGCTTGCACTGTATGTAAGATCCAAAGGACTTCTACAAAATGTTAAGACAAATAAAAAAGAACAAGTAAGAAAATAAGTAAGGAACATGAACAATAAATGCACAGAATAGGAACTCTTTATGTCCAATAAACATATGAAAAGTTATATAATTTCCCAAATAACCAGGGATATTTAAATAAATTGTATCATTCTCCATTCATCAGACTGGCAAAACCTAAAAATTCAAAAATAAATAAATAAACCTAAGCAAATGTTCTAGGAAAAAATAATTATCTATTTTTTTTATATGCCAGGCATTGCACTGGGTGTTAGTTATACAAAAGTGAACAAAACAAAATTTCTGCCTTCACTAAATGTAGAATCAACTTGGAGAGAGAGATAAGCAGATATTTTGCAAACTAAATCAACAGATGCAAATCTAAGAACTAATTATAGTATAACATATTTTCTTTACTCCATTGAATAACTTCAATTCTCCCAGTTTGAACTCTTAAATATCTTATGACAGTGATATACTGAACTTCGCTATATACTTTTCATTGTTTAAGGATTTCCAAGAGCAAACATGATACATTAATAAATAATATTTGCATTCTTTTTAAAAAATGTAATATAATAGCATTTAATGGCAGAGAAGCTCTCAAGGAGTTTATCATCTGAGGAAAGAGGCAGCTCTATCTAACAAAGAAAGCTGACTGAAACTTGAGCCCTCATTCCTTGCTGACATGTAAATTACTAGAAGCTTTTTGAAAGAAAGTTGGTATCTCTGTTAAGATTTGAAGTCCATATCACCTTTCACTCAGCAAATCCATACTCAGAAGCCCATCCCATACAAATAAATGCACAAGAAATTTAGGATACACACGAAAGGGTGGTTATTAAAGCATCATTTGTATTTGGAAGGAAGGAAAAAGAATGAAATGAAAACAAGCTGAATGTCTAACAATCGGGAAATGATTGAATATTGCACAGTCTGCAAGGTGAGGCAGTTATTTTAAAAATTTAACAGATCTATACTCATTGACCAAAAGAGATATACTTGAGTGGGTTGTTAAAGAAATGTTCAAAAGAAAACTGAAGAATAATGTGGGAGGCATGATTCCGTATTTGCCAAAGTAAAGCAACCCAAAAGCAAGCAAATAGAACCTTTGTAGGTGTGTTTATATATTTGATGGAGAAAGTGTGGACAGAATCACTGTCCACCAGCTGTTAACTCTATTACCTTAGGAAGTGAGAATAAAGGAATGAATATCTGGGAAGGTAACGAATGCCTTTGACTTTTTAATTAGGTGTTTTCTATTGTTTAATTTGTACAAGGTCATACTACTTTGTAAGGTTCATAAAACCCTCGTCTTTGAACACTCCAGTAGGTTGTAGCTTTCATCTTTCTCTATGCCTTGGGATGCGGATATTCTGTCGTCATTTCCCCTTCCTCACTGGAGAAGAAACATATTTTCGTATGGGGCTCAAGAGTTTCCCCATCATGAAGCTTTTTTCACTTGCTGCCTATGTGGACTTTCTTTGTACCCCAGTTTGTTACTGTTGCTTAGCAACTATCAGAGTTAATTGTGTTTTTAGGTTTACTTCTCTGTCTGCCCTTTGCTACAAAGTAAACCTTCTTAGGGTAGGGACTATGGTTCGCCACTTAGCAACCTCTGACTCAGTAGGGTTTAATAAAGTTTCCTGAGTGGAGAGGTTAAGTCTTTGAAGGAGAGACTTACCTTGTCTGGTGTAGTTCATGAGCCTATTTACGGTACTGTTCAAAAATATCATTTTTCCAGTCAGCAACCTTTAAGAAAACCTGATGATTAAGGAAATTATAAATGCTCTTCTGCTGAACCTTAATGGGGAAAAAATTCCTAGGATGGTTATATTTAAATTAGCCTTGAGAGGTTAAGCCCTTATATCAAGTATTTATATTTGTAATGAAAGTGAATTTTCTCCCTAGTTTGCATTCCCTCTTCTGCCCATCAAACATACAAACGTTGCTGACGGACCTACATGGCGACAGGAAAGGGGTATATCATACTCACTTTGCAAGGTCTACGTCTGTTTTGACTTCCTCAATGAAAAACATCATTTAAAAAAATTGCTATAAAAGTAATACCTAATATTTTTAAAATACATACAATGCAGAAATTTATAAAGAATAAAGTGGCACCTGGCTGGTGTGGCACAGTGGATCCACCATGGGCCTGTGAAGCAGAAAGTTGCAGGTTCAATTCCCAGTTAGGGCACTTGCCTGGGTTACGGGCCAGGTCCCCAGTAGAAGATGCATGAGAGGCAACCACACACTGATGTTTGTCTCTCTCTTTCTCCTTCCCTTCCCCTCTCTCTAAAAATAAAACCTTTTTAAAAAAATTAAAAAATTAAAAGAAGAAAGTGAAAATCACCTGGAATCTTATAATCTAATAACACAGCATTTTAACAATATATATTTTTTCAGACTTTTTTTCTATGCCCACGCTCACAGAATTTTTACAAAAAAGGATCACCTTAATCATGCTATTTTGCAACCTGATTTTTTCACTTAAAATAAATCTGATAATTTTCCATGTTAATAAATATAGATCTGTGTTATCATTTTTAGTGGTATTTATCTGGACATATCATAAGTCATTGAAAAATTTCCTACTGGTAGACATTTTAAGTTGTTTCTAATTTTTCACTGGTATAAAAACATGTCTTGGATTGTTACCTTGGATTTGTCTCATCATTTTCCTAAGATAAAATCTTTATTGTGGAACTGTTCGGCCAAAGGGCACATACATTTTAAAGCTTTGGAAACATAATGCCAGATTTTTCTCCGGAAATCATTTTCCAATTTCCACTCTGTCAACACCACAGACAAATGCCTGTTTTGCCACATTTATCTGCAGCACTGAGTATTGTCATTCTCTTTAATTTGCATTTTTCTTGATCACTATTGAGATCAAATTTTTCTCATTGTTTTTCTTTGAACTTTGATTACAGAGGTGTGTGTCCTTATGTGGGGTATGTTAAAGAAGTTTTAAATTTCATATGTGTTCCATCCATCATTTTTTAAGGTATTGCCTTTTAGGGTCATATTTAGAAAGTTTTCTTTCATGACTAAGCAAATAAATTAATATACCTATGTTTTCTATTATACCACATCATTTTATTTTTTCATGTTTACATTTTTATCCAGCTTCCAATTATTTTGGGCAAAGTATGAAATAGAGTTCTAGCTTAATTTCTACCCCCCCCACACCATTTTCATTGGTTATCATACTTCCTTTCAAAAATAATTTATCCTTCCTCTGTTCAATTAAACTGTAACAGATTTGCATGCCAGGCACTGTTCCAAGTGTGTTATGTATATGAACGCATTAAACCTGGCTACTACATGATGAAAGAGGTACTAATATTATCAACCCCCACTTACTAATAAAGAAGCTGAGGACAGGGAAGTGACGTAACTTGACAAAGGCCACGTGACAAATGACCCTGGAGCCAGGTTGGAATCCAGGGAACCCAGGTCTAGAATCCACTCTCCTAAGCCCTACCTGCCTCAGCCCAGCACCTCAAGGTGGACTTCTAACTTTCCGCCCCGCCCCTACAACTTCCCAGCGCCCGTGAGGCCTGCTCGTTCCCCTTCCTCCTCGAACCGTGCGCACTCACCGGGCTTCTGTTCCTGCGCGCGCTTCCCTTCCATGGCAGATGCCCGTTTCCTTGGTTTCAGGGACAAGGGATTAAGTATAATGGCTCCAAATGCAGTGCTTTGCTCATAGAAGCATAGATTTTTCCTTTCTCTATGATTAATTTCTGTTTTAATTGAAAAATAACATGTAAATATAGTAAGCATTTCTGCAGAACCAGAGTAAACACTGAAATACGTCACTCCTACAATCTTCTTCCAAAGGCGGTTACTAGAATTTTTAAAATATATTTTCTATAACATATATATAAATATATGTGTATACTGCTTGCTTCACATAAATAGGAATAGTCTAAGTATCTCTTCAATTTTTTCTATTTTTTCAATTTAAAAACACTTTTGTCACTTAACAAAGTATTTAGAATCCATAAATCCAGGCAACACTGATTCTTTCTTCTCTCCTGGGGCGGGATCTGCTGGCGGCCTCTTCACTCCCGCGCTGCTGCTCTGCGAGCGGGAGTCACTGCCGCTGGGCCTCCTCTGCCACGCTGCCCGCCCCTCCTGCCCCCTCTCCGTGTCCTCAGGAGTAGACGCGCCTTCATCACTGTTCTTCAAGGTGCGTCTCCTCTGTTCCCATGGGAACGCACTCGCTTTCTTTCTTTTTTTTTAAATATATTTTATTGATTATGCTATTACACAGTTGTTCCATTTCTCCCCCATCATTCCCCTCCACCCTGCACACCCTCTCCCACCCACATTCCCCCCTTTAGTTCATGTCCATGTGTCATAAGTTCTTTAGCTTCTACATTTCCCATACTATTCTTGCCCTCCCCCTGTCTATTTTCTATCCACCGTCTATGCTATTTATTCTCTGTACCTTTCCCCCCCCTCCTCCTCCCACACCCCTGTTGCTGACCCTCCATATGATCTCCATTTCTGTGGTTCTGTTCCTGTTCTAGCTGTTTGCTTAGTTTGCTTTTGTTTTAGGTATGGTTCTTAATAGCTGTGAGTTTGCTGTCTTTTCACTGTCATATTTTTATCTTCTTTTTCTTAGATAAGTCCCTTTAACATTTCATAGAATAAGGGCTTGGTGATGATGAACTCCTTGAACTTGACCTTATCTGAGAAGCACTTTATCTGTCCTTCCATTCTAAATGACAGCTTTGCTGGATAGAGCAATCTTGGATGTAGGTCCCTGCTTTTCAAGATTTTAAATATTTCTTTCCAGCCCCTTCTTGCCTGGAAGGTCTCTTTTGAGAAATCAGCTGACAGTCTGATGGGAACTCCTTTGTAGGTGACTGTGCCCTTATCCCTTGCTGCTTCTAGAATTCTCTGCTTCATTTGAATCTTGGCTAATGCGGCTTGTCCTTCCTCGGGAACAGCGCTGCCCTCTGACTGCATTCCGTTCCGCTCACTCTGCTGGTCCTCCTCCCTTTGGGGAGCCCGTTTCTCTGCCTGTGCAGTTTCAGCTGCAGTTCATCCCCTATGCACTTCCACAATGTGTAACCAGCTCCCTGGGAGTGAGTGGACATTTAGGTCGTTTCCAACCTTTTGCTTTTACTATAATGAAAAGAACATCCTTGTACATTAGTCTTTAAGAACATGTGGCAGAATATATATAAAAGATAAAATAATAGCACTGGAATTGCTAGTTCAAAATGCATGTGCGTCATAAATTTTGATAGACAATGCCAAATTGAATGATAGCTTCTTTTCAAAGACAACTATGGTGTGCATTTATTGTGCATTTAATTTCTCAGTTCTTAAATGGGTAAAATACCACCTTCTTCATGAAGCTATGCCCTGACTTAAATAAGATAATGGATGTGAAGATGTTTTGTAAAATTGCTAATTTTAAGGTATCATCATCCACATTATTATGTAAGGATATCATTTTGAGCGGGTCTTCATGTTTTATTATTGCCCATGCAATTTCGAATGGGAAGAGGCAGCCACATTTAATACCTACAATGCTAACTAAAAATACTTTTTTTCTCCTAAGTATAAAAGTAATACAAGGCCTTACAATGTTAAAAAAAAAAAAAAACCCAGCAGTAAATAGGGTACAAAGTGAAAATTTCCCTTTACCTTCTTCCTTAAATGCTACTCATCTGTTAGCATAGCAGAATCATACATTTTTTAAAGTTAGATGATATTTTATAAACTACATAGTTGAAATTCAATAAACAGTTACTGAGGACTTCCGGCCAAGATGGAGGCATAGGTGTACACACTGTGCCTCCTCACACGACCAAAATTAAGGACAACAAAGATTTAGAAACAAGAAAACAATCCGAACTGATAGAAAATTGAACTTTACGGAAGTCCAACAACCATTCATCCAGACCAGTAAGAGGGGCAGAGTCAGGGCAGGAAAAAGTGGAGGTTGGCAGATCCGGGTACACAGGTAGCAGTGGCTGGCAGCTCCCAGGCATGCAGGTGGCAGCCAGCAGACCCCAAGTGCACAGGCGGTGGCTAATGGACCCCCGGCAAGGGGTGGCAATGGTGCAGACCCAGTGAGGTCCCGCAAGGCGGCTGGCTGACCAGGTGGTCCCACATTCACGTGCATATAATCCAGGTGAAGGGGAAGCAGTGAAAGGGACTGGAATCTGAGAGAGAGAGGAGCAAGCACCATTGTTCCCTCTCGGACCCTGCCCCCACATACAGCATCACAACCCAGCAACTGGGCTGCCCTGCCCTGGGGAACACCCAAGGCTCCACCCCTCACTAAGTAACAGCCCTGACCAGACCAAAAACAAAAACAAAAAAACATCCAAAAATGGCTCAAAAGGGAAAACAAATCAAAGCCCCAGAGCCAATTCATCTAAGCAACCAAGAGATAGCCAACCTATCAGATGCATAGTTCAAAGCACTGGTTATCAGGATGCTCACAGAGTTGGTTGATTTAACTCACAAATTAGATGAAAAAATGAAGGCTACAATAAGTGAAATGAAGGAAAACACACAGGGAACCAATAGAGATGGGAGGAAAACTAGGACTCAAATCAATGGAGTGGACCAGAAGGAAGAAAGAAACAACCAGACAGGAAACAAGGAAGAAACAAGAATTCAAAAAAATGAGGAGAGGCTTAGGAACCTCCAGGACATCTTTAAATGTCCCAACATCTGAATTATAGGGGTACCAGAAGGGGAAGAAGAAGAGCAACAAGTGGAAAAGTTATTTGAACAAATAATAAAGGAGAACTTCCCTGGGAATCTGGCAAAGGAAATAGACTACCAGGAAGTCCAGGAAGCTCAGAGAGTCCCAAAGAAGTGGGACCCAAGGAGGAACACACCAAGGCACATCAGAATTACATTAGCCAAGATTCAAATGAAGCAGAGAATTCTAGAAGCAGCAAGGGATAAACGGACAGTGACCTCCAAAGGAGTTCCCATCGGACTGTCAGCTGATTTCTCAAAAGAGACCTTCCAGGCAAGAATGGGCTGGAAAGAAGTATTCCAAGTCATGAAAGTCAAGGACCTACATCCAAGATTGCTCTATCCAGTGAAGCTGTCATTTAGAATGGAAGGGCAGATAAAGCGCTTCTCAGATAATGTCAAGTTCAAGGAGTTCATTATCACCAAGCCCTTATTATATGAAATGTTAAAGGGACTTATCTAAGAAAAAGAAGCTAAAAAATATGACAGTGAAAAAACAGCAAACTCACAGTTATTAACAACCACACCTAAAACAAAAGCAAACTAAGCAAACAGCTAGAACAGGAACAGAAACACAGAAATGGAGATCACATGGAGGGTTAGCAACAGGGGCGTGGGAAGAGGAGAGAGGGGGAAAAGGTACAGAGAATAAGTAGCATAGATGGTAGGTAGAAAATAGACAGGGGGAGGGCAAGAATAGTGTGGGAAATGTAGAAGCTAAAGAACTTATGACACATGGATATGAACTAAAGGGGGGGAATGTGGGTGGGAGGGGGTGTGCAGTGTGGAGGGGAATGATGGGGGAAAAATGGGACAACTGTAATAGCATAATCAATAAAATACATTAAAAAATAAAACAGTTATTGACTACTGAATGACTTTTGAAGTAAGCAAATTAAACCTATGTAGACAAAAACAAATGCTAATAAGTACGGGAAAAGGCTTACAAATAGACCTGATATTTACTCCAAAGTAAGATTAGCTTGGATTGAATTAATAAAATGGAAAGCGGAAGCCAAAATCAAAGCCCACTGACGCCCCTGCTGCTGTACGCTGGTAGAGAAGAGGCATTGCAGTGGTTAAAATTAGGGCGCTGGAAACCAGACTTCCTGTGTTGGAATCCATGGTGTTCCTCTTCTCGGTTGTGTCACTTTGGGCAAACTTACTTAACTTCAATGGACCTCAGCTTCCTCATCTTTACAAATGGGGAAAGTAATAGTGCCTACTTCATATGGATAAATGAGTACATATGAAACACTTAGAACAGGGTTGGCACAAGGCAAGTGCCTAGTAACTGTTAGCCACTAAGTTAAGTCTCAATGGAATGATGGTGGTAAAGGAGAAAAGATTATCAAATGAGCTGATTGGTAACAGATTCACAGACTAGAGAATTGAAACACAAAGCGGCCATTAGGAATAGATAGAAAAACCATGTTTGTCCATAGTGTTCATCTGACAGAGCTGCAGAGTCCTTGCCTTTGTTTCCTTAGGAAACACAATTGTCCTTGGCTCCACTCTAGAGGAAGCACATGGCTCAGTGCAGGATGAGGCCGATTCTGGCAGCCGAATGGAACACTGGAGTGTTCGGTTTTATAGCTGATTTATGAAAAGACAATGGCAATAAAGTCATTCATTTAGACATCCTAATACAACAATACAAGAAAAGAGTGTTTAGAGTGTTAGACATGGTTTTTGACTCTTGAATAAATTGCTTTGTTCTATTCATGAGAGTAGCAGAGATTTTAACAAACATTGTTTAGTGTTTTACATTTTTGAAGACCTTTAAGTTTGCATAATTTTATATACAGTTGAGTAAAACTATTATACAGAGCTATACTTGATCCATGGATCAAGTATAGTGTATATATAATGTATACTTATATATGCCATACTATTAACGGTTCCTTGAATTTATATGATAGTGACAGGAATAATTCTGTATACTTGTATAGTGCTTAAAATTTTCTAACAAATTTTTCAATTTTTGAGGAGAACTGGTTCCTTATTTTTTTCATCATGTGCCCTGATTAATGTCTACTCTTAAAAAAAAAGAAAAAAGAAAAGAAGGTAGGAAATTGAAACATCAAACTTATTTAATATCAGGTTAAAGGAAAAAGTATTTTCCTGTTGTGGAGAAAATGCATAGTCAGAAGGGCATATAAAATTGATCCTTGTTTAAAAATGTTAATTTCATAATAGCATTAGCTATAAAAGAAATCATGTGACAGCCCGATACCATTAAAATTAGCTGATTTCTTGAGGACACAAACTACATGAATCCCTTGTGGTAGGAGGAGGGAGGAATACACTATTTTTAACTTGACTTTGAAAATGCTGTTTCTGCATTATTTTTATCTATAAAACCTCTGAGGAAGAGACAAATGACTTCTCTACCAGCAAACACAACACAAAATGAAACCTTGCAATTCGATTCTTTCGTTGCACAAACTGTAGAATTCCAGATGGCGGTGCTGTTTTCATGAAGGAAAACAGTCTATAAATCTGTTTTGATTTTTAAGAACAATTATTATAATTGTTCTTTTATTTGCAAATTAAGCTGTTAAAACGACTATACAATATGGATACAATTTCTATTAACATTTAAAAACTACCATTTTTTTCAGTTTAGGATTATTTTAACCAATAGTGATTACTCAGCAATGTACTTAGCAAAAAGATAGTGGTATGTACTTGTGTATTTACTTATGGTGGGTAGCAATGTAAAAATGTGCATTACCATCTTTTGTAGTATTTGAAAAACCAAATATCCAGAGAATGTCCTTATCTTTGCTAAACACAGTGCTGCAATTATGAAGATATAAAAACCTGTCAAAAACCAGTGCAAAAATCAAGACAAAACTATTTCTAAGGTGATTAAAATGGCAACGCTACTCAAATTCAAACAAGGAAGCAGACTCTTAAAGCCATACAATGTGTAACTGCCAACAGCACTGCTTTCACTTTATCTTATTTTTTACTGCTTTTACTTTAGATAACGTTTTGTCATCGTTTGTTCCCTTTTCAGTTTGGCCTCCTTGGTGTGAAAATCATAAAGCGAGAAAAGTAAGTACTTAACGTATTTTTGTTTTAAAAATCACTTCCCAACAGATGAAAACTTCTTTTTTTTCTATAAAGTTTCCTGTATGAAATAATGCCGGGATATCTGTATATGGCACCCTGAGTACCTGTGGATGCTTACATAAAAAAAATATCAGCACATATTTACTTAAATTAGATAAAAGCCAAGTGTTTTTTTGTGAAAGGTCTGCAGCAATTCTGTGAATTTAGGCATGGGATTGTCTCTGGAGTGGAAATTGTTCCCCAGGCAGAAGCCCATGTGGGCAAGAACAATACAAACAACTCACTACCACCACCCTTTGGGTTTAAGTTGCTAACATGGTGCCCCATTACTCACACATACTTCAGAGGGTAATTTCTACAAACATTCTCTTACATAACAACAATACATCCCTGGAAATCAGGAAATTAGCACTGATACGTTACCACCACCTTATTCTTAGAAACTGTTCAAATTCACCCATATCCCAATAATGTTCTTTATAGCTATAGGATCTAAGATCATGTGTGGTATTTCGGTGTGTCCTTCAATCTGAAACAGTAGTCCTTCGTCTTCCCTTGATTCACCTGAACTTGACACTTGTAAAGTCTATAGGCCAGTTGTTTTGTAGGACACTTCTCAGTTTGGATTTGTCTGATGTTTCCTTGAATTAGATTCAGATTCATTTTTGGTAGAGTTATCACAGAAATGATGCTGTAATATATACACATATATTTATATAAAGTCTTGATAGACAATCCTTAAAGTTTTAATATAATTTTTGCCCAATTTTTTTAAAGCAGTTGCTCATGAATTGTGCCCATACTAGTAGTATATATTCTGTCCCTTGCTGGTCAGAATTTCTGAGCTTCCTAAGAGACAAAACTGGTTAGCAAGAGAAATAAAAAGTCTATCAATTCTCTTCTCTGAGCAGACTGTGCCACATAACTTGTTCAAAAGGAAAGGACCTAGTTGAAGTGGTGAGAAGTTAAAACTACTTTGAGAAGTAATATTTGTATATGTAGATTTTTTTCAGAGAGTACTTACTTGCACACAGTAGATTCTCAGTAAATATTTGTTGAATAACATTGAATTTTAGGGTAGAGCACAATGAAAAACATTTGGTGCTCATCAACTAAAACAAACAAACAAACAATCCAGGAGTAGAAAATCATAGCAGAAGACCAAGGAATTACCAGCCAGATGGAAGAAATAGATGGTGTTTTCCTACTGTAAATTACAAAAGCAAAACTGAAGCATGATATTACAGAAATGAAGAGAATAGGATGCACTTTGTACTTCCTTTAATAATCATTTTATTTGGAGCCCCCAAATGCCATCTTGGCCTGGATTCTGACCAGTGAGAAAGAAACCTGTTTGTGAAAGGGTTATAGCAGAAACCTGTGAGAAAGCTGTCATGTCACCTCAGCGTTGCAATGACCAAATAAGGGCTGGCTGGGCATGGGTAAAACGCACATGAGGCTTGAAAAAAGCAGATGTCAAAAGTTCAGAGGAAACAATTCCTCATCTGAGACACATCAAAACTAAGTTAGAACGCTGACCAGGGAAATGCTCCCCAGCAGTGGTGTCAGACCGGTTGTCTACCCGCGCATAAGGCCAATGGACTGGGGTGCGTTACTACAGAGAGCACGTGTGGAGTTAAAAATAGAATTTCCAGCAGAACCAGAGCCTACACGGGAGGAGGCCTCTGGTTAGCAAGAGTTCTGTAGGGAACGGCGGGAATAAATATCACTATCACCCTTCAGAATCCAGGGAAAGTTCTGCTTTGGAATGCAGCATGACTTACTCATAGAACAAGATATGTAGACAGTAGGGAAACTAATTTTCTTCTATGAGGCATACATTACAGAAGAAATTTTTATCTGTTAGAAAATGGACTGGTCTTCAGCAAAGAATCAGTAAAACTTGGGTTATAGAGTTACTGTAACTGAGCTTGTTTCCGAAATCCTAAGATACTCTGACTTTTGTCCTGAGGCACTGTATTAAAAATCGTAACAATAAGGTTTAGTCCACGTGTCACTCCAGAACTTTCTTTCATAGCTTCCTCATCTTTCCAACCACAGCTGGAAGAAAGCAAACGGGCTGCTGCTGACCAGCATCACCGCACTCCGCCAACCCTAACTGGCCCTCTCCCCAAGTCCTGAGCTGTTTGGGTGGCAATGCTTAGAGTATAGACTCTAGTGGATCGTAAATCTAAATGTAAAAGCTAAAACTACAAAACCCTTACAGGAAAACAGGAATACATTTTATGACTGACTTTAGGTTGGGTGATGATTTCTTAGTTACAACACCAAACGCACAAGTGATAAAAGAGAAGATTGATAAATTGGAATTCATCAAAATTAAAAATGTTTGTGGTTCAAAGGGCACCATCAAATAAAATGACAACCCAGAAAATGGGAGAAATATTTACAAGTCATATATGTGATGTCATATAGTCTAAATACAAGACACTTGTATTTAGAATAAAGAATCCTTAATTCAATAATAAAAAAAAATAGCCCAATTTAAATATGGGCAAAGGACTTGAATAAACGTTTCTCCAAAGAAGATTCATGGTTGGTAATAAGCACATGAAAAGATGTTTTTCTAGGAAAACACCAATGAAAATCACAATAAGCTACCAATTTAAATCCACCAGAATGTCTGCAATAAAGAAGACAGGTAACAGGTACTGGTGAGGATGTGGAGAAATTGGAACCTCCATACATTGCTGATGGGAATGTAAAATGGTGCAGCCACTTTGAAAAAAGCTTGCCAGTTCCTCAAATAATTCAATACAAGACCCAGATATCCCGCTCCTAGCTATCTATACAAGAGAAATGAAAACACAAGTCCACACAAAAACTTGTTCGTAAATGGGCATAGCAACATTATTCATAATAGTCAAAAGTAGAACTAATCCAAATGTCCATACAATGGAGTATTATTTGGCCATGAAAGGAATGAAGTACTGATACATTCTATATGATGGATGAACTTGAACCCTCTAAGTGGGTGAACTTCATAGCATATAAATTTATGTTAATAAAGTTGTTGTAAAACATATATTGTGTAACACACATATACATGCATGTTATACACATGTATATACATATGTGTATAAACTCTAAAGTGGCATGGCATTCTTTGGCATTGCAGCATGATCTTGGAGCTTTCACACGTGTAACATGTTGTAGGGTCTTATGAGAAGGAAATGTGGGGTCCTACGAGAAGCCAACACAGTAATTTGGCTTTTTAAGTGCCTAGTGTCGAGGCAGATGCTCTGGACAAGCCTGGGTTCAATAATTATGCTTTAATGGAACCAAAATGATAAGACCAAGGACCTTCCATCTAGGATGCTGTATTCTGAAATAAAACTTCTAAGGTCCATTTTCATTGTTCTCAATATCCCAGGTAAGTTTATGAAACATTGTATAATCTTTGCTTCCTGAGCACAAACTTCTTTATATATATTAGACCTGCCTTTTAACCGTGTTTCAACTCCTGTGCAATTTATTTTGACCTACCTGATTTGTCCATGTCTGAGAGGAGTGTGTAAGAGATTTCCATTAAAGTTGTGAGTTTTTTGACATGTGTTTGCATGCCCACCAGTCCTTCCCTTATTTAGTAATGCTGTAATGTTAGGGGCGTAAGGGTTTATGATTGTTCTACCCTTTTAGTGAATTGCTCTTTCTATCAGTATGAAATGTTTCTCTTTATACCTCTTGGTAGATTTCATCTTGAATTCCATTTTGCTTAATATGAATAGTGCTACTTGCTTTCTTAGCATTTGCCTGGAAAATGCCTTTTTTTTCCCTCCTTCTTATTTCAGGTGTGTCTCTTACAAATAACATACAGTTGAGGTTTGTTTCTTTATTTTATTTTGTTTTGTTTAAGCCAGTCTGAGAATCTCGACTTTTTGATAAAGGAATTTAATCCATTCATATTATCATGGTATTGATTATTATACTTATTTCTGCCATATTATTTTATTTTTACTTTTTAAAAATAGTTTCATACTTGTGGACTATTTGTAAGAGTAGTACAAAGACTTCAATATATTTTTCACCTACATTCACTAATTGTCAATACTTTGCCACATTCTTTATCACTCTCTCTCTCTCTGTATATGTGTATATATATACACGCACACATATCAGATGTATGAAATCTCCGATTTCAGTATTATTGATGATGTTGGATGTGAATATGGTTTTGTTCCTCTGTTGGTCATCCATTTTTTTACCCTCTAGAAGCCTTCAAAATACCTTCTTTATTCTTTTGTTTCTGAAATTTCACAAGAATGGATCTAGATGCAAATTCTTTTTTTATTTATCCTGCCTGAAATCTGGTGGATACCAATATGAATGTTTTCTCTCTGTGAGAATTTTATTTTACTAATTTCTTATTATTTCCTATCTTACATTCTCTCTGTTCTTCTTTCTGGAATACTTATTAAGTGGTAATGGGAATTTCTGAGTCAGTTCTTCATGTTTCTGAACTCATTTTTCATATTTTCTTTGTATTTTCCCATGCTGTTTTGAGAGAATGCCTCAGCTTGGTATTTCAAAATGCTATTTATATATGTCCATTGTACTATTTAGCTGCCAATTTGATTTATTTATTTCAATTATCAAAGTTTTAATTTCTACAATATTCAGTTATATTTTAGTTACAGTATCCTACATCTTTCCAGATATAGTTTTATACTTATTCTAAAACCTTGTGTGCTCTTTTAACTCTGATTCTTCGACATATTTTATTTGTTGAGCTTTGGCCTTTGTTTTAAGGTGTTAGTTTCCCTCAAAGTTGTTTGTTCGCCTTTTGAGAATCAGTAAGTTTGTTCTATTTAAACACTCTCTCTGTGAGCGAGGTGAGATGCACTTGGGGTTCAGGCTGGTGCTGGTACCATTCCTACTGTACTTTTCCCAGCCCTTAGAGGGCACCCTTGGCTTCTTAGTCTGCGTCCACAGGCCCAGGGCACAGCTTCACTGACTTAGCTTGTGAGTCAGTACCTCGCTTTTCTCTATCTCCGTGTCCTTCAGTCTTACTTGGCTGGCCCACGACGCCCTTCCTGTTGCTGGCTGTAATTTCCTGAGTAAAGGGGAGAATACGATGGCGAGGTCTCTGTTATTTTTGAAAAGTATTGTTTTTAAACATGTTTTAGGAGCTCAGGGAATTACAAATATTGAGGGGGTAAAAAAAGAATGTTTCACCCAAAAGTTGAGGTCCCTGCCTCGAACTATATACTGTTAACCTCTTTAGCCTTAAATAGTACTTAAAACATGGGACATGAGATTAGGAAAGCTGATATTTGCGTTCTGGTTTTGCCACGTTTCCTAGGCGTTGCGATCAATCTCTGAGCCTTCATTTCTTCATCAATGAGTTGAAGATAATAAGAGTATCTGCAACGTGTGTTATGTGGTGATGAAACATAGCAGGAGTGTAAACATCTTTTGTGAGTGTCAAAGAACAACTGAAAAGCTATTCTTCATCAGACAAAATAACGCTTCCTCGGCCCTTCAGTGTGTGGGCGGGGAGGGGGCGGAGGAGCAGGAAGTAGGAGAATACGAGGAGGGGAAGAGGAGACGGCCGCAAACTCTTGGCCCAGACTTCTGTGTTATCATCACGGCTCTCAATTCTGCAGAATTCATAGCACAAGACTTTCCGTATGACAAATACAGAAACCCTGGTTTCCTTGTGGTATAAAACCTAGCCAAAAGAATCCCTGTGAAGGCTCCCGTTTAACCACAGCAGATAATTGGTTATTGGGGGGTGGGCGGGGTGGTAAGGGATGGCTATTGACAGTAAATAGGATTATAAAATTTTATTAACTATTTTTTGAAACTTCATCAAAGTAACAGTGTTATATGTATCTTGTCCTCTGTGTAAACAAACAAACAAACAAACAAAAACCCCCTGGAGTTATCTAAAATCAAAATCTGAAAATATCTTATATAAAGAGAGGACTTTTGACTTTTTTCCCTCAATGATGAAAATCTGGATAGAACTGTAAACATTTTAAAGGATCAGAAATCCGTGGGGGCTAGAGTCCCAGTCAGAATCCCTACCAGGATCCGTCTCCTCGGGGATTTTTCATGCTTTTCCTTTCTTTAGGGAATACAATTTCCTAGCCAACTCAGCTCAACACACTCCAGTTACAGGTCCTCGCTTTGAGGGTTAATGTTAAAAGTTCCAGGGAGTAATGACACAAGGCAATGGTAGATTTCTTTCCAATACACTTTCACATGGGTTATAACAGATGGCCCTACCTAACATTGGAATTCTGTATTTTACTTCGTGGTTAAAATAACCCTTCACCAAAAAGTTTTCTTACTAGTATGAAACCGTCTAGCTGAATGAAAATGGTGCTGCCTGCCTGTGGGTTTTTCTTTTCTTTTCTTTTCTTTTCTCTTTTCTTTTCTTTTCTTTTCTTTTCTTTTCTTTTCTTTTCTTTTCTTATTGATTATGCTATTACAGTTATCCCATTTCCCCCCTTCATTCCCCTCCACCCTGCACACCCCCTCCCACCCACATTCCCCCCCTTTACTTCATGTCCATGTGTCCTAAGTTCTTTAGCTTCTACATTTCCCACACTATTCTTGCCCTCCCCCTGTCTATTTTCTACCCACCATCTATGCTACTTATTCTCTGTACCTTTTCCCCCTCTCTCCTCCTCCCACTCCCCTGTTGCTAACTCTCCATGTGATCTCCATTTCTGTGTTTCTGTTCCTGTTCTAGCTGTTTGCTTAGTTTGCTTTTGTTTTAGGTGTGTTTGTTAATATCTGTGAGTTTGCTGTCTTTTTACTGTCCTATTTTTTATCTTCTTTTTCTTAGATAAGTCCCTTTAACATTTCATATAATAAGGGCTTGGTGATGATGAACTCCTTTAACTTGACATTATCTGATAAGCGCTTTATCTGCCCTTCCATTCTAAATGACAGCTTCTCTGGATAGAGCAATCTTGGATGTAGGTCCTTGACTTTCATGACTTGGAATACTTCTTTCCAGCCCATTCTTGCCTGTAAGGTCTCTTCTGAGAAATCAGCTGACAGTCTGATGGGAACTCCTTTGGAGGTGACTTCCCCTTATCTCTTTCTGCTTCTAGAATTCTCTCCTTCATTTGAATCTTGGCTAATGTAATTACGATGTGCCTTGGTGTGTTCCTCCTTGGGTCCAACTTCTTTGGGACTCTCTGAGCTTCCTGGACGTCCTGGTAGTCTATTTCCTTTGCCAGATTGGGGAAGTTCTCCTTTATTATTTGTTCAAATAACTTTTCCACTTGTTGCTCTTCCTCTGCCCTTTCTGGTACCCCTATAATTCAGATGTTGGGATATTTAAAGATATCCTGGAGATTCCTAACCCTCTCCTCATTTTTTTTTTTTTTGAATTCTTGTTTCTTCCTTGTTTCCTGTCTGGTTGTTTCTTTCTTCCTTCTGGTCCACTCCATTGATTTGAGTCCTGGTTTTCCTCCCATCACTATTGGTTCCCTGTGCATTTTTCTTCATTTCATTTACTATAGCCTTCATTTGTTCATGTAATTTGTGACCCAAATCAACCAATTCTGTGAGCATCCTGATCACCAGTGCTTTGAACTGTGCATCTGATAGGTTGGCTATCTCTTCATCACTTAGATGAGTTGGCTCTGGAATTTTGATCTCTTCTCCCATTTGAGCCATTTTTTGTTTTGTTTTTTTGTTTGTTTTTGTTTTTTTTTTGGTCTGGTCAAGGCTGTTACATAGTGAGGGGCGGAGCCTTAGGTGTTCCCCAGGGTGGGGCAGCCCAGTCACTGGATTGTGAAGCTGTATGTGGGGGTGGGGTCTGGGTGTTTTTAGGTTTTATTTTCCAGTGTTGGGGCCCTGGTGCCCTGGGTTGTTCTGTCTTGTTCCCCATTTTTGCCTGGATTATCTGCACATGAATGTGGGACCACCTGATCAGCCAACCACCTTGCGCCTGGGTTCCGCTAGCTGCTGCCTGCAGGTCCGGGTCCACCAACCGCCTCTTCCTCCTTCCGTGAGTCCACCCCTCTTACCGGTCTGGATGAATGGTTGTTGGACCTCTGTACAGTTCAAATTTTTCTCTCAGTTCTGATTGTTTTCTTGTTTCTAAATCCTTGTTGTCCTTAATTTTGGTTGTGTGAGGAGGCACAGTGTGTCTGCCTATGCCTCCATCTTGGCTGGAAGTCTGCCTATGTATGGGTTTCTTATGTGGGTGACTATGGTTTTTTAGAGAGGCAAGAATATTTGTCTCCTTCTATTTTCATTCTTCAGAATCATTGTATTATACAGGATTCAGTATGGTTTACCCAGCACTCACTCTGTCTTTTGGGTTCAATTAAAGGATGAGTTTGGTCCAAGGTTTACCATATTTTAAAATGGAGCCTTGGGATTATCAGGATTTGGGGAGAAATTAGATTTAATAGACCTGGGGAAGGGAAAGTGACTGGACATCATCTGGGGCTATTTTTAACTAGATCAGCCGGATTGTACTGACCTGAAACAGGCAGCTTTTCTATGGCCTACACAACGTGAATATAGTGAGCTCGGCCAATTCTCAGCTGACAGGCACTCATATTTCTGGACTTTCCAGTAGTGGTTCCCAGAAAGTAGCTTTCTAGGACAAGTGCAATAAAACATAAAAAATGTATGAAGATACATAGAAGACCAAAAAAAAAAAAATCTTAGAATAAAGATAAGCTCTTTAAATGGAATAATGTCAAATATATGGGAAAAAAAAACCTCACCATAATGTCCTTAATTTTCTCATTTTTTTCCTGACCAGTGAAAATCAGATCCTGGGTCAGCACTGGGAGCCGAACCTAGATGTCTGAGAACCACTGTCCCTAGTCTGTGGAGGAGTCTGTCACTTTTCTTTTGTTTTTAATATATTTTATTGATAATGCCATTACAGTTGTCCCAATTTTTTTCCCTTTGCCCGCCTCCATCTGGTACCCCCATTCTCTCCAGCAGTTCCCCCTTAGTTCATGTCCATGGGTCATACATATAAGTTCTTTGGCTTCTCCATTTCCTATACTGTTCTTAACATCCCTTTGTATATTTCGTACCTACCATTTATGCTTCTTAATCCCTGTACCTTTTCCCACGTTCTCCCCCTTTCCCCTCCCTATGGGGATAACCCTCCAAATGATTTCCACATCTATGATTCTGTTCCTGTTCTGCCTGTTTGCTTAGTTTGCTTTTAGATTCAATTGTTGATAGTTGTGAATTTCTCGCCACTTTAATGTCCAAGTTTTGTTCTTCTTTTTCTTAAATAAGTCCCTTTCACATTTCATATAATAATGAACTCCTTTAGTTTTACCTTGTCTGGGAAGCACTTTATCTGCCTTTCCATTCTAAATGATAGCTTTGCTGGATAGAGTAATCTGGATTGTAGGTCTTTGCTTTTCATCACTTGGAATATATCTTGTCAATCTCTTCTAACCTGCAAAGTTTCTTTTGAGAAATCAGCTGAGAGTTTTATCAGAGCTTCTTTGTAGGTAACTCTCTGCTTTTCTCTTGCTGCTTTTAAGATTCTCTCTTTATCTTTAAACTTGGCATTTTAATTATGATGTGTCTTGCTGTGGTCCTCTTTGGGTTCTTCTTGTTTGGGGCTCTCTGTACTTCCTGGACTTGTACGTCTATTTCCTTCACCAAAATAGGGAAGTTCTCATTAATTATTTTTTTCATATAAGTTTTCAATTTCTTGCTTTTGCTCTTCTCCTCCTGGCATCCCTATGATTCAGATGTTGGCACATTTGAAGATATCCCAGAGGCTCTTTAGCCTGTCCTCATGGTTTTTCTTTCTTTCTTTTTCCTTCTTGCTGTTCTGATTGAATGCTTTTTTTCCCCTTATGTTCCAAATCAATTTGATTCTCAGCATCATCCTCTCCACTGTTGGTTCCCTATAGATTTTTCTTTATTTCACTTAATCTAATCTTCATTTCTGCCTGGGTCTTTTTTTATGCTGTTGAAGTACCCAGTGGTTTCCTTGAGCATCCTGATCAGCCATGTTTTGAACTCTGCATCTGATAGGTTGATTACCTCCATTTTGTTTAGTTCTTTTTCTGGAGTTTTGTTCTATTATTTCATTTGGTCCATATTTCTTTGTCTCCTCATTTTGGCAGGCTTCCTTTGTTTGTTTCTGTGTATTAGGTAGAGCTGCTTTGACTCCCTTAGTAGCATGGCCTATTGTAGAAAAGTGCACCTATAAGTGCACTTTTTGGGGTGGAGCCTTAGGTAATTGCCAGGGCAACTTGTGTCATGCCTCTATGGCTCCGTGTGGGGGAGGTCTTGGAGAGGGGACAATGCCGCTGCCTGGCCTCTAGCGTTTAGCCCAAGAGAAAGCTGTCTCTCAGCACTTACACTTCAACTTCTCCCCGTATGTCATTGGTGCCCTTCCAGCCATTGCCCTGGTGCTGAATCCAGGGTGTGAGTCTGTATAAGTCCTAAGTCTGTTGCAGTACCACAGAGTCTCCTGAGAATCCTGCAGTTTCTTCTGCTGCCCCAACCCCCACTGATTTTTACAGCTAGAAGTTATGGGGACTTACCTTCCTTGTGCAGGAACCCTGGGCTAAGTGGTCTGGTCTGGGGCTGGGATCCCTCATTCCCAAGGTATCCCTCCCAATACTTATCCATCCCATGTGGATGTGGGATCACCCGTTCCACATCTCCATGCCTCTCCATTCCTCTCCTCATCTCTCCATCTGGATGAATGTGGATTCTTTAATTGCTTGGTTGCCAGACTCACATACAGAGTGATTTTCTAACAATTCTGGCTGATATTTGTTTTGTA
The DNA here is from genome assembly GCA_039655065.1 of Glossophaga mutica. Classification (NCBI taxonomy): domain Eukaryota; kingdom Metazoa; phylum Chordata; class Mammalia; order Chiroptera; family Phyllostomidae; genus Glossophaga; species Glossophaga mutica. The sequence continues at coordinate 47,073,302 of CM077304.1, forward strand.
GTCTGGTTGTAATTTTTGTTGTAGTTGTGAGAGGAGGCGAGGCATGTTTACCTACACCTCCATCTTGACTAGAAGTCATCTGTCATTTTCAATCTGCAAATCGACTTCAAATATTTAGAGAGAACCTACTATGTGGGAATAAGAAAGTGAACAACCGTTCTCTATTGTAAACAAACCCGTGCAACTATTTGTTCAGAATCCTTCACCAGTAACATCTTATTTGAGTTCACTATTGCTTTTAAATAAAAGATGTATTTGTGCAATTAAAATCACTCAAGTAGTCAGTTTTGGCTATTGTTTCAATCACAAATCTCAATGGCCCTGAGGTGAGGAAAAAGGTAATGTTTAAACATCAAGAGTACTTTTATATTTGAGCTGATGACTTTAAACCTCTGCTTGCTGAAAAAGCAAGAAAGTGTGAAGAGCCATGTGCTGTGTGTGTCTGTGGGCCCGTTTCTTTGGTGTCCGCGTGTGAAAGTCAGAAGCCAGAACTCAGATGAGTGAATCGCAGTGTTAATACCATGCTCCAGGAAGGCCAAAACTGCACTTCTCTTTTGTCAGGACTGGAAATATGCAAATTGATTGCCCAATTAAGGAAAAGTTGACTAAAGGTAAGGAATATTTTACTGTTCCCACACTCATTGCTCAAAAAGCTTGTTGAACAGGCTAACTGGGAGCAAGGCAGTGTTCTGGGGGTGGGCAAGGTACTACTTCTCTCCAAGTATTATTGGGCAGCTGCCAAAGACAGTTAAAAAAATAAACTAAAATAAAACTGCTCAAGTGTCTTAATGCCATGAAGTACATGATTGACATGTTGGGGCTCCCAGTTTTAGTTGTAGCAAACTACTTTCCATACAAGTAATTTCTAGTTACGGGGCCATTTGTGCAGCATCTAGTACTTTTTATGTTAATATTATCTCACACAGGAATCTGCAAATTAGTAGAGATGATATATTATTACAGAAAAGGATTGAATCTGGCAATGATCTCAGACCCTGAAGGGACCAGCTGTCCTTGAGCACATGTAATTTTTCATGCTTCTTGGGAGATGGTGTTCTTCAACTTTAACTGGTATTCCTCTTCAGCAGTGAGCTTGCACCCTGCTGACCTTATGTGGCAGCCCACAAATCGGATGTCACAAGCTAATGCTCTGCCCTCTGCCAGGAGTCTCTGTTGCAGGCACACTTTCCTGATGACAATCCGCCCTGCTTTGACTCTTGACAGCATTGGTCTCTGCAATTATTCTTGTGAAAGAAAACCCTTTTAAAAGGCTGCAGTGTGTTTGATTTTTATGCAACGGTCTAGTCACAAACTCTCTGTGACAGCTCTACCTTGAGTAGCCCCTTTGGAAATTCAGAAGACCTAGAGTCAACAACTGTAATAGCATACATAAACAATAAAATTAAATTAAAAAAAACAAAAACAAAGAAAAAAAGAGCTAGTGTTGCATTTGGACTCTCTTTTCACTACGACATTCTTTTGGCATTTATACCAGACTAAAACTTGGCATAAATAGTGATTTTTGTACTGGCTGACTGGTGTTTCCTCACCTGTTTCTGTAATCAACTCAAAAGAAACATGAGGTTGTAGAGAAAAGGGAACCCTAGTGCACCGTTAGTGGGAATGCAGACTGGTGCAGTCACTGTGGAAAACAGTATGGAGTTTCTTCAAAAAACTAAAAATGGAACTGCCTTTTAATCCAACAATTCTATTGCTGGGATTATGCCCTGAGAATCCTGAAACACCGATTCAAAAGAACCTACGCACCCCAATGTTCATAGCAGCACAATTTACAATAGCCAAGTGCTGGAAACAACCTAAGTGCCCATCAGTAAATGAGTGGATCAAAAAACTATGGTGCATTTACACAGTGGAACAGTACGCAGCAGAAAGAAAGAAGGAGCTCCTACCCTTCACAATAGCATGGATGGAACTGGAGAGCATTATGCTAAGCAAAATAAGCCAGGCGGTGAAAGACAAATACCATATGATCGCACCTTTAACAGGAACCTAATCAACAAAAACAAACAAGTGAGCAAAACAGTACCAGAGACATGGAAATAAAGAACAAACTGACAGTGACCAGAGGGGAGGTGGTGGGGGGAGGGGGTGGAGGATAACTGGAAAAAAAGGGGAAGGGTCAAGTCAAGGAACATGTATACAGGACCTATGGACAAAGACAAGTGGGGAGAGGATTGACTGTGGGAGGTAGGGGGTAGGTGGGGCAGAAGAGATAAATGGGGGAAAAAGGGGGACAACTGTAATTGAACACAGTTTTTAAAAACTGTGTATTCTTACATGTTTAAAAAAAGAAACATGGACTATGGGCCCACAAGTAAGATAATCATAATGATAACAGGTAACCTTTATTGTGGGCTTCCTATGTGACAGGTGCTGTGCTGAGCAATTTATATCGTTCTGTCCCATTTATACCTCACAACCGCTCTGTGGGACAGACATAAGTTCCCATTTTATGGTTGAGGAAACTGAGACTGAGAAAGATTAACAAAACCTGTCCCAGGCCTGGCTGGTGTGGCTCAGTGGATTGAGTGCCGATCTGCAAACTGAGAGGTTGCCAGTTCAATTCCCAGTCAGGGCACATACCTGGGTTGCAGACCAGGTCTCCCACTGGGGGCATGCGAGAGGCAACTGATGTTTCTCTCACACATTGATATTTCTCTCCGTCTCTTTCTCACTCCCTTCCCCTCTCTCTAAAAGAAAATAAAGAAAATCTTTAAAGAAAAGAGAAGAAAAGGAAAAGGAAAGAGAAAAGAAAAGAGAAGAAAAGAAAGAAAAGGAAAGGAAAGGAAGGAAAAGAAAACCTGCCCCAAATCAATTCGCTTGTATGTGGCAGAGTCAAGACTTCGCAATCAGTCTGAGTCCAAAGCCATGTTTTTACCTCCTTACAAGCCATTCTCCTAGACAAGCCATTTGTCCTTGGGCCACATGCAGAATCCTGGAAGAGATCCGGCAACACACACACACACACACACACACACACACACACACACACGAGTCTATCTTTGCTCCCAATCAAACATGGTATTGGTGCTTGTGGAGCTGACTGAGGGGCGTGTCTACTGTGCTGAGGACACCACATCTCTCCAGGGGAAAGCCCTTTCTTGCAGCCTCACCTGGTGGCGGTGGGGGGGGGGGCATTAATGAATTTTTTGTTCAGGCCAGTTCAGCACCCCAAAATGAAACTTTGCCTCTAACCTACCACTTAAGGATCGCTCTCTTAAAGGAAGGCCAAGCCAGTTTCGTAAAAGGCAGGGCATGCTGCTGGGTGCCTCTGTGGGCAGGACAAAAGACATGTTTTCCAGCTTATTCTCACAGTATGTGGAGGTTTGATCTAAGGCTCTGCTTGTGGTCTGTGCGATGGCACCGGCGTAAGCGGGGAGCACCTAGTGAGGGCAGCCTCCTTCATCAGGCGATGCTTCCCTTCACTCACTTGCCCTGTAAGACAAACCCTCCCTACCAAACTCCTCTCTGTCGTAAACAGTGTTACAAGGTTCTAGTCCAGATTTAGTAAACATAGGGTGCCGTAAAAATAGGTATACAGTTGTGAGTACATGAAACAAAGAGTTTATTCTTGCTTTATTATTGTTTATTAGTTATTGTATTAGTTTCTATGCAAAAAACCGGAAACTTATCGCCCCACCATGTATACAAAGTATTCACCCGTCTCCCCCAAAGTTGGGAAAATTGAAAAAATAGCCCTTTTTACAGTACTCTTTTGAGAACTTGAAGCTAACAAATAATACAGAATGAATAGAAATTCCAAAATGATAAACATTTCAGCATGCCATTCTAAAATGATGATGAAGAGAACTCTCCTTTCTAAAAGCAACTGAGCTCTGAGGAGGCGAGGTGTGTTGAAAGTTTTCTGTTCACTAAGAGGTTTTTCAAATTCTGCTTGGTGGTCAGAGGTAGTTGGGATATCATTTAGAAAATGAGATAACCCAACACCCAAAAAGGGCCTGGTTGGAACTATCCCCAACACTGTTGAGTTCTTTTTAACTTCAGTGAGAAGAGAGATGAATTGGGCAAAAAGATCTTCCTTTGAAGGCCCCTTTGATGAAAGCTGAATCATTTCATTTTAAAGAGAAAGCTGAAATGATAGGAATTATATTACCTAAACTTCCTCTATTGAACTTATATTTGAGAAACATTCTGGAAGATCTTAAGAATATTTAACTATTTGCTCAAATCATACTGAGTGATACTGCCTTAGATATGACCTTGGACCTGTTCGCTGCTCAGTCCATGGGCTCATCTGTGAGGAAGCATGGCCAAGGTCTGCAGTTCGTCATGTGTTGTCCTAGGTAATGGATGATATTATAGACGATGGTCTGTCCGGCTCATTTTGTCTTGAACTGGTATTTTGAGGCATATTTTAGCCTCAAGTTCTGCTGTGTTCCTGTATTCGATGTGAAACCATTCACTTTCTCCAGAGACAACCCTTAAATTCAAAGGAATTGTTGGTCTGGAGTTGAAGATAAGGCAGTTTAAACATTCAGCAAAAGCCAGACTAGAAGAACACAGAGATCTGTGTGCCTGGTTAGGATATGGGTTGATGCATCTAATCCCCTACCTAAAAGTAAGAAAAGTGAAATAAAATGGTCCCAGGAATCACTGGACCAGGCAAATTCCATCCCTAACTTCCCAATCAGTTCCAAACATGGATTGTTTTCAGAATAGTCTTCTTAGGTATCCTTCGAAAGTGAAGTTGAGAGTTGAGACAGAATAAAAGATAAAGCAGCATGGACGATTTAACCTGGCGCACGGCGAGCCCCTTCCCCAGCAGCGGCGGTGCTCAGACTCTGGCGGGCGTCGGAGTCGGCTAGGGGCCTGACTGAGGGTGCAGATCCCGACGCTGCCGCTGCATGCAGCAGGTCGAGGAAGGACTCGGGAATTTACATTTTTAAGAGACATCCTACAGACCGTACTTTGAAAGACAACCAAGCCATACAAGAAGAAATGTTTGTAGATGCTAGTATGAAATTTTTTCAGGGAGTGAAATTTCATAAAATTTGGTCAGAGAAGCCTGAGCAGAGAATCTTTGGAACCCGCACTCAGTGTGGGGTGTACATGTCATTTCCCCACCCGGCTCTGGATTATGTAAATTACATTCAGGTAAAAGTAGGGAGTAACAACAACACTCTACACACACGTACATATCTACAATTTCTAGACTCATTGATATCTCCTAAGGATATATTCTGAGATGTTATTTCATCATTAGCAAAGGCTTTGTTTAGTCTGGTCTGTGAATGGACCCTTGACCTTTCTTTCTTCACGTCTGGACCACGTAGAACTGTCTAAACTCTAATCATGACTGACAAGGAAACTCTCAGCTGAGCCTTACTCTGCCCCAAGGTTGGGGGGCACTGCTGGCCGTCTTCTCCCTTTCCCTACCCTTTCCCTACAGACTTGCCTATCCAGATTCTTTGAGGTAGGCTCCCTCTATAAGCTCTGACCTGGCCCAGTTCCTGACCCTGTTTTTTCTGAGTTAAGCAGGATGTGAACAGATTTAGATTCCTACCCCAAGCCAACAGGATTTAAAATTTAAATCACCTTCCATCCATTCAATGATATTTGAGTGCATGCTCAATATTTGAGTGCCTACTATGTGCCAGGCATGGTTCTAAGCACTTGGGATACATCAGTGAACACAACACAAAGATCCGTGATTTGTAGAGCTTATATTCTAACAAGGGAGATAGACAACAGACAATAAATATTATTAAGCAACAAATACTATGAGAAAATGTGAAAGTAGAGCAGGGGGTGTGTGCGTGAGCTGTGGTATTACATAGAGTGGTCAGGATAAGCCTTGTTAAGGAAGTGAGAGTTGTGCAAGGATTTAGAGTGGGAGGGAGTTAGCCAGAGGCTATTTGTGGGAACGCTCTAGCCCGAGGGTAAGCAGGTTGTGACTTGCATGTTCATAGAACAGTCAGGAAGCCGGTGTAGCTGGAACAGATGGAACAAAAGGATGGTAGAAGAAGATAAAATAAGAGGTAATGGTGGGGAAAGTCAAGAATAAAATTTTGTGTGAGCAACAAGGAGATTGGAGTTGACATCGGCTGAGGGAGGGAGAACAGTGGATGGAGAATGTTTAGGGAATAGGAAGAAATCCAGAGGTTTGTTTTAGAAATGCCAGAAATCTAAGTAGAGATGTTGGGTGGGCATTTGAGTACATGAGCTTAGAGTTCAAGAGGGATATAAATATGGGAATCATCAACACATGGATTTTATTTAAAACCGCTTGAGATTATCAAGGTGTAAACAAGGAAGAGGTTGGAGATGTTTCCTGGTTGAGGTGTTTGGTCATCTGGAACTGGGAATCACTTCTGAGTTCCTGTTGCAGTTTCACCACTAGGAGGAACTAGGCCACTTTCCTCTTGGACTCTAGCTTTTCAGATGGCTGATCACGACTGAAGCCGCTATGACACTGCCTCTGGGCCTCCCTCCCCTCCCCACACCTTCCAAGTCAGCCTTGGCAGCTGGGTGGCTTCCCCCAAGAGCCTGTCCTCATGCGGAATCGTTCTCCTTCCCTGTCTGTTCCTGCCACGAGGGAGTCATTTCACCCGGAGCGAGAGGACTGAGTTATGAAAGTACGACCTAAGGGAGGGTCTATGAACAGACACAGTAAAGGTGGTGGATACGAGTCACACAGCAGTCCTTTCCAAAGTAGTCTTCCATGCAACTCCAGATCCTGCGTACCTAGAGTCTCTTCCCATAAATATTTGCAAAATACTTCTTTGGTTTGTAGCTAAACACAAGCATTATGTTAAACTTTCTGGCAAAGAAAAATCATGAGTCAAATATAAAGCACATGATATAAAGCAGAAA